>CM047007.1:55933508-60933508 GCA_025698465.1 Gossypium longicalyx
AAAATTAACAATAAAACAAGTGTTATACAATATTTAAACAATAACAACAAAATAGTAGTAACATAATAGTAAAATGGTTGCAAAATAGGGAGAAAAAAACAAGAAAATAGCATCAAAATAACAAAAAAAGGCAGTTTTTTTGTCCTTTTGTGAATTCGGTCCAGGCCGGTCCCGGACAAAAAATACATTACCCGAGGCCTGACCCATTTTTTAAATGGGCATTATTTTTTTTACCGAAGTTCATTTTTCGGGCCTATATTTTTGCTCAAGCCCTCCCACTTTTAGGGCGAACTTTCGGGCCAGACCGGGTGGCTTGATTCATGAGCAGGTCTAAGTATGCCTCTCTTATATTTTTTTTTAGCCTATTTTTTAATAGACGTTAAAAGAAATCTTATAGCCAATCACAAAATGTCATGTGACATCTTGATGTTAAAAAACAAATATTTTCTTTTATTAAATGTATGTCAATATTAAAAAATATAAAAAATGAAAATAAATATATAAAATTCAAATATATATATATATATATATATAAAATCTAGAAAAAGAAACATATAAATTATTAAGAAATATAAAAATAAAATTTACAAAAAATATAATAATTGAAAAGAAATTATTAGAAATTAATAATATTATTATAAAAAATTGTAAAAAAATTGTAAAAAAATATTTTTTTATGAAATTATAAAACATGCAATTATAAAATTCTAAAAGATATTTAAATTTCAGTTTCCTTTTCTGCAATTACTTGAAATTTAGGCTCCGTTTGTTTGCCAGTAAAATGTTTTCCGGAAAATAATTTCTGGAAAATGATTTACTTTTCTAGAAATGATTTACTTTTCTTCTATTTGGATGAATCTGTGTAAAATATTTTCTGTTGTTTGGCAGATTACCTGAAAATATTTTCCTAAAAAACTATTTTTACATATATTAATAAATTTATATTTTAAATTGTTTTTACATATATTATAATAATTTATTTAAAAATAAATAAATCAAATTAAATATATAATAATACTCAATTATTTAAATTATTTTTACATATATTACAATTAGAAGTATACATATACATATATCCCTGTCTTACATAATCCTAAATCAAGTTCAACAATTTCACATGCACAGAAGAAAAATGCTTTCTTCATTCAGCATGTTCCGATCATCGTTTATTCAATACTTTGATATCATACCAACCAACTCCTCTATGTTCTGCAGCTCCGATGGTTATATCCAAATATCAGACTTGTGTATAACAATCAGAAGACTAAGTGAGGAAGACCAGAATGAATAGAATAATGAACAAAACTAGCAAAAATAATATCATCATAATCTGGCCCTTAG
This sequence comes from Gossypium longicalyx, assembly GCA_025698465.1. Taxonomy (NCBI): domain Eukaryota; kingdom Viridiplantae; phylum Streptophyta; class Magnoliopsida; order Malvales; family Malvaceae; genus Gossypium; species Gossypium longicalyx. The sequence continues at coordinate 55,934,850 of CM047007.1, forward strand.
CACTTGCCTTCTTTATAACCATAGCCACTTTTTTTCTGCAATGGACAAAAACATGAATTTTCAAAACAAAGTAATCATTCAAGACAAGCTATTATGTAATTAATGGGCAGTAAACTCAGCTCAAGTTAAAATGTAAGCACAAAAGGCCAAACAATTCACTCTCAGATTGCAGATAAGATTGTTTTGCATCTACGAAACTGCCATTAAAGGGAATTACCTGAACAAAATCTAGTCGATTTGTTGTACTGTCCATTTCAGTACCCAAGTCATCTATTATTTTCTCCTGAAACACCAAAGTATTAGCATATGAAATCGTAGATATTGATTCTACACTAAAATTGAATAGAACATATTAAATAATTCATGCATGACTAAGTAAAGATTAAAAAGAGAAAGTACCATAGAGATTATACCGTTACACACTCACCTGTGCAAGAAGTTCTTCATGTATTGTAAGGCCTACACCTCCAATTTTCTCAACACTTGCACTAAGTTCATCCAACTCCTCATCCTGCTGCCTAGAACCACCAATTAATAAGCAACCGAAAACTATTAAAATTGGATGACGGAGTATGTTAGTGAAACAAACTCAAGGTAGTGTAGTCAACGACACTCTACTTTATAAGAAACATTTGTCTATCTGATTCTGATGCGATAAAGTCATCATTATCTTCTGTACTATATTGATATGATCTGTCCGATTGATGCGAAATTGGCAGTTTCATTAATTCACGGCGCATTGCACTTGTAGAATTACCATTTTCTTTTCGGGCTACTATAGATTTCTTCACATCTCCTACCTAATTCAACAAAACAATCCTTAAAAAGGGTCTATGACATTAAGACTAAGAATCATAATAAGTTACAATTATATTAACAGGACAATGCCTGCAATGCCCCAATCGACAAATAAACATTATTAATATATCTCCAGTCCTTAATTAAAAAAATGTAGCAACTATAAAGACGATATACCTGAGTACGAGCAGTGATGGTCCATCTTCTCCGGCTTTCAAGTTCTTTATTATCAATACCATACCAAGAAGGATCTCTTGCTGCCACATCTATTGTTTTGTTCAACTCATCTACCTTCCTATCAAGAAATGTATCTTTTTCAGCAATAGCAAATTGGATTAAAATTGTTCAATTAACCCAACAAAGATGAAGTAAAACACAATATCACAACATAGTCTTTTCCCCCATCTCAAGGATCCAGTTCAATTAAGGAGGAATACTTAATTTGAGTACCTGCCATTCGATGCTCTCACAATTAGCAAGTAGCTCTTTCGTGAGATGTACTTGTTCTCTAGTGTCGGGGAGAATTCTTTCCCATTGATGAAAACTTGATTGCAACTTATCAATCTATACCAACAAAAAAGAAACACGCAAAACGTTATCTAACTTAAAATCCGAAACAAAGAAGATCAAGCAATCTCTCTTTCTCTCTCTCTCTAACAGGGTTCAAAAATAAATAAAGGCCCAACTTACAAATTCTTGAATCTCTTCTTTGACGATGTAAAATGGATCTTGAGCTTTAGACATCTTGGAAGTAATTATATATCACGTAAACATGCAAGGAACAATTCTTTAACAATAATTCAGATTAAACAAAAAGAAGCATAAAGTTGTAACATGGTTTCTCACCTCTGCCGCCAATTTGAGGAAAACCAAGTGGTGAAGATCAGTGGTTTTCCACAGTTCGGAAGGACCGGGAAAAAGGAGGGGAGCGTTCAGTTCTCTGAAATGATGTGAAATCCCAAAAACAGAGTGCAATGGATTGATAATCATAGACATGTCGTGTTTTAGTTTAAACTTGAGGGCTGTTATTAGCGTTAGCGTCCTAAGAGCCCTCTGGTTGCATTGAAAAAAGATGAGATTTTTCCCTGGTGGTTCAGAAGATGCCACATCTGCCTCAAGACCCACAGCTTATTCAACAACTTTCGCCCTTGCGATTTGTTGTTTCCAAGGTTTTCGATTGGTCTTATTTCTACCCGGGTTTCAAGCCATCGTCTCAGTCGGAGGCCTAAGATAAACCAACTTTGAAAATGGCTTCTTCAACATTGAAAATGGCTTTGGTTCTCTTTGACCAAACTGATTTGCAACCCAAGGGGAAGGGGAAGGGGAAAAGGGGAGAAGAAGAGTCAAATTCCGGAAAATGTCTTACCGATTTCAAAAGGTTAAGACGTTTTCCTTAAAAAAAAGCCCTCCTTTTCCCGTGTTTTGTAAAACATTTTACCCTAAAAAATCATTTTCAAGTAACCAAACATCAGAAAAGCCTGAAAAGCTTTTACGGAAAAGCTTTTACGGAAAAGCTTTTACAGGTTACCAAACGGACCCTTAAATACTTTTTAAATTTTTATAACATTTTTTTAATTTATATATATTATTTTGACTATTTAAAAATTATAATTATATTTTGGAATTTTATAAAAAAATTATTTTAAATTTATTTTTATATATTATATATGATTTTTTATATTTTAAATCAATATAATATATGTAATATTAATTTTTTTAATAAAAAAAAGACTTGTGGCATGTTCTAATAGCATCACATGGTCGATCAACGATTAGTCAAAGTTAATAGTGTTTTTTAATATTGAAATATTTAATATTATAATTTTTTATTTTTAATTTAAATTTAATGTTTTTTATTTTAAATAAATCTAATTGTCACGTGACATTTTTTCATTAGTCAAAACATGCCACGTGGTGCTTTTCCATTGGCCAAAGTTGCTTAATAGATTTTGTTTAATATTAACTAGCGGTGAAGAAAACTCGATTCGACTCGAAAAAATTAAACTTTTTTTTTGAATTTTGAGTTAAATGAATCGAGTTATTCGAGTCAATTCGCATATTTTTTTTAAATTTTGAGTTAGAATCAAGTTTAATTTTTGAATTCGAATAACTCAAATAATTCGAATAAATCGAATCACAAACTATAATATTTTATATTTTTACCCCAAAACCTTTTTACTTTCCTCCAAAACTTTTACTCCTCTCTCATCCCACCTCACATCTATCTCAAACCCTCCCCCCCCCCCAAATTTTTTTGAATATTTTCCCCGCATTTACTTTTCTCCCAAAATTTTACTCTCTCAACCCTCAAAACATTTTATTTCCCCCTTAAATTTTTACCTTTCAGCCTTTACCCTCAAATAAAAAATCATTCAAAAAAAATCCTTAAACCTAAATAATAATAATTTCATTTTTATCTACTATTTATTTTATTAAATTAAATTTCACATTTTGTACTATTTATATTATTGAATTGTTTAATCATATTAAATGTTTATAAAATTATGTTAAAATTGAATTATTGATGATGCTATACAATATTCATGTTAAAATTTTATATTGGTATCAATTTCACATTTTATCTTTAATATAACTTTTATTAAAGAATCACATTTTTTATATTTAATATATTTTTTTAATTTCAAAATACACAGTGACAAAAATCAGGAGATAATTGAAGCAACTAAACACGCATAGAAGCTAACCCATATATACAAGATTAATATATAAATTATGAGGAGATGAAAGTTAATAACAAATTGTGGACAATTTTGATTACGGTAGATAATAATGGTTATAAGGACCTAAAGTTATTTTTTTTTTTAAAATTTAACTCGAACAAATATATTTGATTTGATTCGATTCAATTCAAATTCCATCTCACTCGACTCGATTCGAGAAAATTTCAAATCGAGTTAGGATGATAATATATATTTATCAACTAGATTAACTCGAAATTTTTTCATTCGATTCGATTCGATCGAACTCTACGCCTAAGTCGTCAATTACAAAATGGACAAAAAATAGATGGAATTGATACTTTAGGTACCAAACTGGGTCAAAAAAATTTAAGTATCAAAATAGGAAAATGGGTTACTTCAGGGGCTAAATTGTAAATTAAGCCTTTTTAATATTTTATATATTACGAAATAAAAATATTGTATTAAATAATAAAAATATAAACGTGTATATTCTAATTGAACTTCTTGGGTTTCAATCCTCTTTCCTTTTGCTGACGACGATGATGATAATCCTATGCCAGATTAAGCTGGATTTGAGCCTAAAATGTCTGTTAAGGGCCCGGCCCATCAACAGTTCGGACTTATGAAGTATCCTAGAAGCAGTCCGGATTCTGGAAGAACAAAGACCTCGCAAGAAGAATCAGTTTAACGGTTCCTACTGAATCAAAGAAATCCATGGCGTCAACTTCTTCTGCCACCGCTTCTTCAGACCCCGAACTCGACTTAATCAAGCAGGTTATTTTTTTTGCCTCTCAATTTTCTCTGTCTCATGATTCTATATTCATGGGATTATTTATTTATTTCAGATAAGAATCCATGAAGTTGCCATAGCAGAGCTGGGCAGTCTTTCTTCTTCGCGGGTACTTTTTTTCAAAATTTTCTATTTTGTTCTTCTTGCTTATATTTCTTCTTGTCTAATTAATAAGGATTACAAGTTTATCCCCTGCAAAGTTTTTTTTTTTTTTTTTTAATTTTTAGTTTTGCCTTTAGTTCTTGTACATGCCCTTTATTTTAAGGTTGCTTAAAACTGGGAAATCTTCAATCTGAAATTTGAAACGGTTGGAATGTTTGATTGGCTTTGGGAATTCTCATGGTATAGTATTTTGTATTCTGGTGTCCAGCTAGACTTATTGAAGCTTGGATAAGTTGGCTTTGCCCATTTTTCCCTTATTGATGGAAATCATAGTTTGAATTTTTCTATCTTTCCTATTACTTGTAGGATTCTGCTGATTGTTATATTTGTTAGTTGTGGACTCCTTGATTGTGCCTGAGTTTAATTATGATGCTATATATAGATAACCATGAATAGCTGTTTCCAAATGTGACAGCTTGATAAATTGTGTTTGTGAATATGTTCATATAGAATGTCTTGGAAAATTCAAGACGATTAAGCATCTCTAACTTTGAATTTGAAGTAATTGGTACATTGCCTGCTACCTAGAATTACCCTTTATTGAACAGACACTGTAGTATGGGGGCTGGCACTTTTTTATTTTTTTTTGTTATGGTAGTATCCAGATGGGAATTTTTAGGTAGTGCTGATCACTGCAATCTGGCATTAGGAAATACCTTGGATTGTAACATTCCCAATGTCAGATGATGGAGATAGCTAAAGTGAGAAGAACTGCTTTATATGCTGTGCGCAAAATGGGTTTGAGAGGGCCAGGGAAAATGCTGGAGTTGTGCAAATTATTCGAGGATTGTTTTGCTGCATATTGTAAATGATGTTGGTCCCAAATTCATGGATCAGCAAGCTCACTATTGATGATGTTTTGGATTAACCATATTTTTCGGCACTAGAACTTTGGAGTCAAGTTCCAAAATCAGGAAAAGATCTCTTGTAATTATGGAGAAGCTGGCCAAAGTTTCTTATTTTCTACACACTGGTGGGTCTGTTGGTTTATAAAAGTGTAGGCTATGGTAGCTTTTTGAGAAATTCACGAGGGGATGCAGTACTTGCTTGAACAGAAGCATGCCTCCCTCTTACTGTCTATGTACGGGTTAGAAAATATTAAGAGAATCTCCTGGAGTCAAAAAATTCCTGACGAATTGAGTAGCTTTCCAATGAGAGATTGATATGTCTGATTGCATAACCAAAAATACTCTTGCATATAGGAGATGGCAAATATTATGATAGCGTTGTCTGATTATATATAACCATTAGCACTCTATGTAGCGGACAATTGTATGCCTTTCCACTCCTTTACCTATTAGTGCATTCAAGACCTTTATGATGTACTTTCTTAGAATACCAAATGACGATGAGTTACCGGTTGCCACATCTTTATTCTACTGATCTCTGACTTCCTTTTTCCATCAATTCGTGAGCTCTGTGGTTGTAGTGGAGTTAAACCAATTTTGCATAGATGAAGCTGGAAAATAAGCCGCAATTGTAATGTACAATCAGTTTCTTTGTAGCTGCATCAAATGGGTTTAAGATACTCCTTATATACATTTTTTTAATTGTGAAACAACTCTATTCTTTGAATGTGGAACACAGATATTTTCTAGGAGAGTCTAGTAAGTATGCTGAACGGTTTATTACATTTGTAATATGTGGGATCCAATCATCTAAACTAATCTAATGAAGGGATTATTTTGTCTAGTTTTTATTCTGCTCAATATGTACGAGATATGATATTTCTGTGTTTGTTTTTCTTCCTTAACTGCAGACTGTCTATCAGAAAAATGGTCACTTATTTTTCCGCACATCTATTCAAAAAGCAACATCATCTGAGGAAAGTAAGAAATGGATCTTCCTCCTCTTTTTTTTTTTTTTTTTTGGTTCTTCAGTGCATGAGCCTTACTTGGGTATTAGACAGCTGAGTGATGTAGTTTGCTATCTTTGTTGGTTAATGTATGACAGAACAACTTGATCAGGCAAAAGCTAAGCTAGAAAAGCTGAATTCCCAGTGATTGTACTTGGCAGTGATGTGCAGGACTGAAGCCTATTATTCATCACCAACAAAAAATTTTGGGTTGAAACGATTTTGTTTTATCATTTGTTTAATGCAAGATGCAAAGTGCAGGGCTGAGACTTGAATAAATTTTCTCAAAAACAAATCTCAAAGGGGATTCCCTTTCAACCTTTCTCTGTGAGATTATTTGTTTGGGTTTCCAGAAATGCAAACAAGAAATGAACTAGGGTTAAGTTGATAAGAAATTGGGAAACAAATATCATATGCATTATCACAAGTTATAAAATCCTCCTAATGGAGTTTCAGAGATTTCCTCCTACTGATTATTAAGCCAACTTGAAGGATATTGTTCTATACTAACCGAGCAATAATCTTTATATCACTTACGGTAGACAAAAGATGGAAAAATTCTCTACTCAATCCCTTCGCGCGATGTTTGAAACCAAACAATTGCGAGGGTGACAAGAGATGCATAAATTGAATTGGGCAACTTTTGAACCACTTTTCCAACACCGGGAACACCCTCAGTCGCCTTCTTTGTCGCCATAGCTACAGTTGGAGCGACAACCAAAGTGACAAGCAGTCCCTGACTAACGACAACCAACGTGTCGGTTGTAAGCTTCTGAATGAATTTCACAAATTCATCATGGTTGATTTGTCCGTCAAGGTTCAAGTCACACTCCTGCGTAGTAAACAAACTAACTGCTTTATGCCTTTAACCATTGCTGATATTATGTTCTTCCATGAAACTTTTCAGAGATAAGAAAATATAGAGAAAATTAAGTCAAATATGTCCCATAGCATTGGATCTATATCCCTGGGTCATTAGCAGAGAATCAACAAAGATAATCGACACAATGAATGGAACATGTCAGCAGCTCCAATATATTACCTGAGCCTACATTAATATTTGAAACATATAAAATTTGCATTATCCCAAATTGAACATTGCATATGAACCCTTCCTTTTTCTTCTTTCCTTATAGTATACTTTCAGTTATCCTGAATCAAACAAGAACCTCATATTTGTTCATAGAGGATCAGACTCTCAACAAGTCCGATATTTTCTTCTATCAGGATTTTGCCTCCCTTGAGAGCCCTGGCGAATTTACAAAGCGTGAGCATCACGAAAGGGCTAGACAGACACAGAAGTCATGGTAGCCAAAGAGCGAGCACATGACACTATGATTGTTTAAAAGCTAGCTCAAATGGTACCATGGCTCCCTCAAGACCCTCTATATTAAAGGTGAGTAAAACTCGATTCAATTTGATAAAATCTAAAAGAATTTGAATTTTAAGTTAATCGAATCAAGTTATTCGATTTTTTTGAGTTAACTCAAATAAAAAATTCGAGTTTCAAGTTCCGGTTGAATCTGACAATTCAAATAACAAATTGGTGTAAATAACCTTTGTCCCTGTCAATTTTGAAAATGAGCAAATTGGTTTCTCAACAAGAATTACAAAAAAAATCAAAATATTTATAAAAATTCCAAAATTTTAAAGAATATATAAAGTTAAAATTTTTCTAAAACAATAATTTTGAAACCTAAATAAGTTAAATTAATGATTTAACTCTATCATAAGTATTTTTTTTTCTTATTTTGCTTTGAAATTTTTTTCAAATATAAATGGTTTCAAATTTATGTTCTCTAACATAGAATTAATTATATATTGAAACAAGATTTTAATTTGATATGTTTAATTTTTTAATTTCACTCGATTCAACTCGACTTAAATTTTATTTTAATCGAGTTACGATGATAAAATAAAACACGTCAACTCGATTAACTTGAAATTTTCACTCGATTCGATTGAATGCTTACCCCTACTCTATATGCTAGAGGTCTTGGGCTCGAGCCTTGCCATGAGCTTGCTTTTCAGCAACCATGACGCCATGCACTTGCTCTTTGGCAACCATGGCTTCTTCTCGCTCATGCAATGACCTCTTCCTATTCATGCAATACAAGGCACTCCCGCTTTGTAAACCTACCAGTCTTTCGGTAGAGCTGAGAGACGAAATCCGATTCAAAGAAAATACTAGACTTGTTGAGGGTCCAGCCCTCTGACTATTTTCGATAATGAAATATTGACTCGAGATTGATTAACAAAATGACATCCTTCCTATCAGACTATCAACCTTCACAAATGCACCCTTTAAAACTTGAGGAGCTTCCTTTTACCAAAAGCACTCAAATAATTAACTTTTATTCTTAAAACATGTAAACATGCAGTGACATCCATTGATCAATAGCTATGTTCTCTGACACACCATGTCAATCAATTACACATTATACAGAATATCAAATGCAAGCTGCTCAAGCATATTCATAACATTTTCACTGTATCAAACTAGGTCTAATTATGAAATTCACCTATGTTATAGAAACTGAGAAATTAGTGTAATTGTTTATAAGTACATGAACTTGAACTATTAATTTTTACTAATTTATTATATATAAATTGTTGAACCGGTGAGTTTTGCTTCCTAGCATATAAATCTATGAATTGCTAGTTTGGAAGTCAACGATTTTATAACAAGATTCAATAGTGTTTACCGAGTTGGACTAACTTTTCAGTTTTAGTAAAGTAAAGAAGATCAAATTTTGACAAATTAAACCCAGTATATTATATAATGTATATTCTCGAGAAAGAGTTGTAGATTACCTGCATCATTGATCTGATATGGTCCTTAGAGGGTGGATCAAAGTGCGGCCCGGGCAAACGCTTATTAATATCACTACAGAAGGAATAAATTAAAGATGCATTTAACATGGAAAGCGGTTAACAGTACATGTACCATTGGATGATTATGAAATGAATGAAACATAGAACGTATAAGCAAAATTCCTCACTTATACACCAGCAAGACAGCGATATGTAGATCTTCAAATGTCAAAGTAGCTCTTCCTGATTGATTTTTGACACGCTCAAAAACCTTATCACTGATTTTCCTAATCTGTCTCTTTCTCCATTCCTTCCCTGCAAAAACCAACTGTTAAACTATCAAATACTCGCTTATAGCACTACAAACAGTGAAACGTTACTTCCTCTCATTAAACCCAATACTAATAAAATACAGTTTCCAGAGAATATCAAATCCAACCCAGCACGGTAAATATCAATGAAAGCAGAAGCCATGAAAAAACACTTGTTCAAACTAATCACTCAACATGAACATCTACCCATCATAATTCCAGATACCCATTTCTCTAAAGCGATAATTAAAGCTCAATTTGATCCTTATTTTTAAATTAGAAATTTAAATTTTCTATAGAAAACAAAAAGTTAGACCCTTTCGTTTTAATTTAAATATAATATAGTCTTTACAAAAGTAAGATACGGCTAAAAGAGAATACCATTCTATGGAATATAAACTAAAATAATTAAAAAAAAAAGCGCCCTTAATTCCCATGATTTAAAAGAATCGACTTCTGGGTTTCAAATATCATAAACTTTTGAATAACAAAGTTTCGAGATAAAGGGAAATTTAAAAGGCAGAGAAAAAAGCTTACCATGGAATTTGTCTAGGACTTGTCCCATGACTTCAGAAACGACGTAGCTTTGGAGATTCTTAAGGTTTCAGTGCGCCAATGAAACAAAGATGAAGGTGTATCCCATGGTGGATTTACGGCGGAAAGAAAAATAAAGCAAAAGACGAGAGGGAAAGGACACTTGATACGGTGGCGTTTCAAAAATTAGAAGTGACGTAGCACATTGAAAGTGGATGATAGTAACGTGTGGATGTGGACATGTGGTGATGTACTTTGCAGATCCAATCTTCACATTTCATCTATGACTTTTGGGTAAACTGCACCCACATGTCATCCATTATTATCTTTTGTCACTCAATTATGAATTTATTTCTTCTTTTTTTCACTTAATTAATTAAAATTATATTTTTTTTATTCAGTTAATTGCATTAATTGGAAGTAACATTACAGTTAAAAAATTAATATAATAATAAATTTAACCTATATATTATATCGATTTAGTCATAATTTTAAAAATTTAATCTTTAAAAGTTATAAATATTTTCAATTTGATCCTAACTTTTATTTAATATAAATATAAATATAAAATTTAACTTTATTATTTATTTGAAATATTTATATATTTTTATATATTTCTTTGAATCTTTTTTAGAAGTTAGGATCAAATTGAGACCATTTGTAAATTTTTAGAGTTAATTTTTTAAAATTATAACTAAATCAATATACTATGTAAAAGTTGAGGGCTAAATTTGTTATTATATCGATTTTTCAACTACCATGTCACCTTTCCATTAGTGCAATTAACGGAAATGGACCAAAAAATATAATCTCAATTAATTAGGTGACCAATTTAAAAAAAAATTATAGTTGGGTGACAAAAAAAAAGAAACAAATACATAGTTGGGTGATCAATTTTAAAAAAAAATTCATAGTTGGGTGATCAAAAAAGAAAATGACCCATAGTTGAGTGACCTATGGTGTAATTTACCCATGACTTTTTATTTTTATTTTAGAGTAAATTCCACCATTAATCACAAAATTATGGGTAAATTTTTATTTTGGTCTCTTAACTACAAAAAAAGTTACAATTTGATCACTATCGTTTTCAAAGATTTTGTCACCTACGGTTAAGCGAACATCTTTAGTTGGTATAATAACAATTTTAGTCCTCGATTTTTATACTTTCTGTCAATTTGACCCTGATTATATATAATATAATAAGAATTATATATAAAAATTTAAAATTCCTTTTTAAAATTTAAATTTAAATAAAAGTAGATAAAATTTTCAAAAATTGATAAAGTGAGAGAAAGTGAGAGAAAATGAGGGAAATGTAACTACTCAACTTTTGTTGGTGTCGAAAAATACGATTTTGGAACCCTATTTCCTTAAAATGAGTTTGTAAAGATGAAATAAGAAGATTTGCAGAGTTGGTATGGAAATATATTAAAGACAGATTAAATAATTTAACCGAAAAAATCATTAATTAAAGTTCAAGGACTAAATTGTAAAAGTCCAATCGCTATTAAATTTTAATTTAGGAAATGCTTGAGGACTTATTTTGCAATTATCCAAAGCACCTATATGGTTATTAAAATATTATTTTTCTATGAGATAGTGGGAAATGGTGATGTAGCCATTTAATTGATATAATTGTAATTAATGAATATAAATATGTTAAATTAGTGAAAAAAAAATTTAGTAAGATTAATCTATCTTTAATCTAAGTATATATATTAACTTAAGTGGGAGATGACAACATTATCATCTTCCTCCTTAAGCTTTCAACCGTTCAGGATTGAGAAATAAAAGAAGAAAACATTGCATATCCATTTAACTTTCGGCCATTCAATTGAGCATGTAAGGAAGCAATTTCTTGTGATTTTTTTTTATATAAATTCTTAATCATCTAAGCCTAGTTCATCACACCCATGCTTTAAATTTTGTAATTTCTAAGTGTACAACAAGTTACCATTGTTGGAGGTTGATGAAATTGAGCCTAATAATGGTAGATATCTAGTTGTTGAACTTAGATTTTACTAGGATTGTATTGAAAGATAGGGAAAAATAGCTTATAATTAAATATTTAGTTAATTTTCACAATAGGGACCATATTGAATAAACTTAAAGATTTCATGAAATTATGCTAGAAATGAAAAATATAGGGTCCTTAATGAAAGAATATGAAATTGAATTTTGATCCGATGTTAGATATGGACAATTATGAGTATTTTGAATATAGGGACTAAAATGAATAAAATGCAAAATATGTTGATTATGTGTTTGAATGTGATTTGGATGTGAACTATAATCATTTTTATAATTGATTATCGAATGAAGTTAAAGATGATGTTGGGCCATCACGAGAGAAAGAAAAGATAAGAGTCATAGACAAGTAACGAATACGGTTTGTATTTTCATGATTTGAATTCAATATGTATATATATGTATGTTTAGATGCAAACTAGCTTATTTGAGGTAAAATACTCTGTTTGTCTCATGATTCGAATTTTATTTGATGATATGGAATATTAGCAATCTAATTGATTTGAGTGTTATATAGTTTGTATTATATGAAATTCCGATATGAGATCATAAATATGTATGTGTGTTGGAATCATTGGTTACCTTATTACTTGTCTAGGGCAGAGTTGGGTATAGTTGGCATGCCATAGGATTAGTGTACGAGATTATACTTTGATTTGTACAGTGAGGCACTGAGTGCATATTATACTTTGAACGTTTGATGAGGTTCGGATCACACTTTACGTTGGTTATGTCGATAAGGTGCAAAGCGCAATTTATACTTTTGACGTTCTGATAAGGCATTGGGTGCCAGATATATTAGTGTAACGGTTGGATGATCCGTGTATCTATCTTGAGTTCGTGTCTGAGTAATAAGGATTATAAAACATTAACTTGATAAATGATATTTGATATGAAATGTTGTTGAAAAATGGTATATCATGTATATATATATGTCAAATGTGACAAACAATAGCATGTGAAAGATCATGCGAACCAATTTAATCGAGCCCTGAGGGAAAATATAGATGCGAATCAAATAAATAGATTAAAAAAAGAAACAAGAAATTGAGGTGAATGAATCATATGCTATGGAATATAAATTAATGTAATGCAATGATAAAGAGCATAAATAGTATATTGATATGAGTTTGCCAAATGAAATAGGGTATGAATTTTGGTACATGAGACATGAATGAATGGAAATTGTTGGTAATTAGATCATATTTTGATTGTATTCTTGACATGCTATTATTAATTTATTATTTATTTGAATCATGAAAGTACCATTGAGCTTTATCGCTTAGCGTATGGTTGTTTATTTTCAAGCATTGGTAACAGTCAATCTCGAGGTTTTGAGAAGTGAAATAGCATCCAGATCACAACTTTCAACTCAGTAAGTTTGTATAGTCTCATTATGTTATCAATAAGTGGCATGTACCTAAGGTTAAGTTGGTCTTATATTGAGAAATGTCATTTTGGTACTTTGGATGAAAAATGTTATCTTGAATGAGAGCATATGAATAGAAAATATATATATGTATGAAGTATATGACTTAAATGGATTTGGATATGCTTAAGATTATATGTATTAAGTTGTTATGAATGTTAATGAAGTTAATTGGGTCATTGAAATAATGTTTAAGATTAGTTGAATTGCATTTTTGGGTCACTTAGACCATTTGAATTGTGAGATTGATAGGTTTGATTTAAATGATGCAAAGTTTGGGGGATTCTATCTTCAAAGTCGCAACATTGATCTTTTGTCCCCATGGTCGCGATTCTCCCCTATTAAGGTCATGACATTGGATTTCCCTACCCTCAACGTTGTGACATCCCTTGCTGAAGTCACAATGTTAACCTCTTATTCTCGATGTTGTGACTGTTGGAAAAATTTTAGTTTGAAAATGGTTTTCTTGTGCAGCGAAAAATTAAAATTTTGAAAACCGACTCAGCTAGTGATATTTGTAGGAATAAAACATAACTGAATTCATACTTGTGTTTTTGGTTTAGTGAACATTCGTTGTTCTCGACTTCCAACAAAATAATCTTCTTAGCTATTCTTGTACCATGAATTGCTTCGAGTGTGGGCTCGAACCATTTGAATAGAAACACAAAATTAGAAAAAGTTCTCACTTTTTATTTGAGGTGAAAACGAAAATTCTCTATTCTTTAATAGAAACTGATAGAATTGTTATTCTAAAAAATATATATTTGATAGTTGAAAATATATTCTCTCTATTTTTCAGCAGAGTAACAATCTCTCAAAGTTGTGTAAATAGCTCTACTGGTGTCATCTATTTAGAGGAAGAGAATGTAGAACCTTTATTGAGTTGTAGTGGTTTATTTCAAATAGAAACACATCTTCCTACTTAGAGTAGCAGTGGGGTGGAGGGCACACCCTAGCATTCCTACTAGGGTTGCTGCTGTAACACCCCTAACCCGAATCCATCGTTGGAATAGGGTTACAGAGCATTACTGAAGTTTACAATTCAAACGGACAAAAAATTTAAACATTTCATATCATATAATATTCATGTTAGAAACCAATCAAAATCATACATACTGTCCCTTATACAAGCCCTCGAGGCCCAAAATACGGGTTAGAAACAAGTCAGGAGCAAATCAAAACTCAGATAATCTTTTGGAATACACTAAAAATTTTCAAAGCTGTAGGGGTCACAAGGCCTTGTGGCCAGGCCGTGTCTTAGGCCGTGTGGGCAATCGAAATAGGGACACACGGCCATGTCCCAGCCCGTGTTCGTGCCCGTGTAACTCTCTGACTTGGTCACACGGCCAAACCACACGCTCGTATGCTAGGCCGTGTACCCTTCGAAGTAACCTCACACGCCCGTATGCCAGGTCATGTGCTAGGCCGTGTAACAGCCTAGGTTGCAATCCTTTTAAAGCTACAGGGGACACAGGAGCATGTCACCTGGCCGTGTGTCACACACGGTTGAGACACATGCCCGTGTCTCTGTCCATGTGGACAACAATAGGCCATTTTACAAGCCATTTTTCTCACCCAATTTGGCACCAACCTACACCCAACATTGTACACATACACAAGCTATAATCATGCATCCAAAACAAGCAAGAACTGGCTTTAAACATGTGGTATATTCACATACAAGCAATAAGCCCTTAGGCACCTCAAATGACAAGTATAAATATGTGCAACCATGAGATCCATGTAACCAAGTGATCAACTAACTTATATGTATAATTGCCTCAATACACAACATGTAAACCATTTACCAAAACTTACCATTAGGTACCAATTGTACCACACATCAATAGCATCAAAATACCTTTATGCTTACCAAAACAAGACACCAAATTACCTTAAGCTATAAGACATATCACATATACACATCCAACTACTATTTTACCTTTCATCATTCAACCATAAATCAAAACACACATCAATCATATAAGGCAAATATTTACATACCAAATACTAAGCTTATACCATCATTAAAGTGCCAAAACACAAGCCAAACAAATGGGTAAATTATCAACAAAACATATAAGCCAACTTTAACCAAATCAACCTATACATGCCATTATAACTGAAATTAACCAACCAAAAGTACCGAATGAGCCGATGGATAGTGTGATATAGCTCCAACAAGCTTCCAACTCGAATGAGCTTCCAAATCACTATAAAACACGGAAAATAACACAGAGTAAGCATTTAAGCTTAGTAAATTCGTATAACATAGAATTTAACTTACCATTTAATCACAATTTAGGTAAGTAAACATAGCTAATACACATGGATGAACTCAACAATTACTCAAGTTGCCTATACATGTATCATCCATTTCATAATCAAGTATCATGTAACATCATTTCTGGAACAACCCATTTTCAGTCAAATCAGAACAGTGGTTTCAGGACTAAAAATTTGAAGTCAAAATATTTATTTTATTATTTTAATAAGGTCAATAGCATGATAGAATAATTACGTGAAAGTTTCGTAAAGAAATTTTATCGTTTAAATGCTTAATTCGATAAAAAAGACTAAATCACGTAAAGTGCAAAAGTGCTGTTCTATTAGCTAAAGGTATTAAATAGCTATAGAACCTTAAAGTTGACGTCCTTAAGTGGTAAATAGACCATTAGTATGATAATGGATGATAGTGGCATGGCAGTTGGTGTAATTATTAAATGTTTTAAAGGTTAAATAAGTAAATTGATTATTAATGGTTAATTAAATTAAAACAAAACCAAAATGAAGCTTCATTATCATCTTTCTTTGATCGAATATTGAAGAAGAAGAAAAATTTTATTCATTTTAGGGTTCGGTCAATTGGGAGCTTAATTGGTAAGTGTTTTGAGCTCGGTTTTTGATGATTTCTATGTTTTTAAGATCGTTGCTTCGTATTCTAGCCAGCCCGTACCTTAGATTTCAAAACTGTTAAAGATTTAACATGTTTCCATTGTTGAATGCTTGAGTAATTTGATGATTGATAGATTTGGAAGGTTTAATGTTAGATTAATAGTTTTTGTAAAGTGATTTTTGACAAAAATGTCAAAAAAGGATTTATTTGTGAAAATGTGAAATTATATGGTTAAAAGTGAGAATAAATTGAAAATATGGGCTGCTAGTAGTATATATGAAATTCGTTCAAGCATGGGTTTTGGTTGAATTGTGTGAATTTTGCGTATTTTTGAAATACAGACTAAATTGTAAAAAATGTAAAATTTATGGGGCAAAAGTGTAAATGTGTTTTAAAGTGTATTTTAAACTAAATTGAATGAATAAATGATTGAATAAGTTAATTTTGAATATAATTAGATGAAGAAAAGAAAAATACGGGCTTGGATCGAGGAAAAGATAAAGTTATCGACTAATCGACTCTATTCGTTGTTTTAGCATCCAAGGTAAGTTCGTATGTATTAAGCATTGTAATAATTATGCTGTAGTGCTTTGATATTGCATAAATTGTATATACGAGACTACAAATATGTTCGATGACAAATCAGTTATTTGTGGCACTTAGTGTGCGATACAACATAGCTTCGACTATATATGGCACTTAGTGTGCGATTCGACATAGCTTCGGTTATATATGACACTTAGTGTGCGATTTGAGATAGCTTCGGCTATGTATGACACTTAGTGTGTGAGATATTGAGTATGAAACTTAGTGTGCGAGACATTGAGTATTCAACGGCATTCCGTGTATGTATGAACTTGTTATGGATTGGTACAGGTATGTACATGTATATTATGAGCTTAAAATTGAAGAAGTTACAAAGTTTGTATATAAGCTTATGAATAAGCAGTTGAAAGATTTGTTAGTATTCTTAAAGTTCATTATAATATGTTTAGATTGATGAATGTTGTATTTGTGATTAGTTAAGTTTATATCATACGAGCTTACTAAGTTGTAAAACTTACTTTGTGTTATTTTTTCTATATTTTATAGTGAATCAAGGCTAGCTCGGATCCAGGAGTCGTCGGTCACACTATCAAACATCTAAGTTGGTACTTTTGGATTATACTTTTTTGGCATATGGCATGTATAAGCTAGATGTGGTATTTTGGTTGTGATTATAGCCATGAGATTTGCCTTGTAAATTGTATATATTTGGTTTGTATATATAGCCATGAGTGATGGCTTATTTTGGTATGTTTGGTATGAACGTGGTTATGGTTTTAAAGTTGCTTAAATGGTTAATTGATTTGTGGAGTATAAGTGCTTGAGAAATGCCTTGATGATGTATGATTTTAGATGTTGTGTTGGTTATTTATAAGGAAGTTATGTGTGTGAATTATGGTAAATGAACTATATAGATTGATATTGTTTTGGTATGTATTTGGCTAAGTAAATGGTAGCGATTTGAGATTTGAAATAGATGAAATTATAATGGCATGAATTGTGCATCTAATTGATAATTTTGGCTGCATAATTGTATGATGAAATGGTACCATTTTGGTTGTTTAGGTGAGTATGAAGAAGGGTGGAAAATTGGCCTTGCAAATGGCCTATTTTTGTCCACACGGGCAGAGACACGGGCATGTGTCTCAGCCGTGTGTGACACACGGTCATGATACACGGCCATATGTCCCCTGATGTTGAAATTGAATTAAAGCAAGTATGCTCCACACGGTCTCACACACGGGTGTGTGATTGGCTGTGTGGTACAAGTCAGTATACTCCCTAATTGGCACACGACCTAGCACAAGGGCATGTGACTTGGCCGTGTTGCATAAGTTAGTATACCCTACAATTTTGGCACAACCTAGCACACAGCTTGGCACACGGGAGTGTGTGGCCACTTCGAAGGGCACACGGGCATGTGGTTGGCTGTGTGACCCAAGTCAGTATGTATGCCCTGTTTCCACACGACCTGAGACACAGACGTGTCCTCACACGGCTTATTCACACGGGCGTGTGACCCCTGTATGGTTGAAATTTTTTCTAAGTTCCCAAAATTTTCATATGTTATCGATTTAGTCACGAACCACTTCTAAAGCATGTTTAAGGATATGCCCTTATAAGGGACAATGTGATTGTCTTGAATGATTTATGAGAATGAATGCTCTATGTTTGATAAATGTATGCTATATGTTGTGAATTGATTGGTAATACCTCGTAACCCTACTCCGACGACGGATACGAGATACGGGTTAGGGGTGTTACAATTTCCATGTATTTCATGTAAATACCTGTAGTAGTTCGTATCGAACTCATATAATCTCGTAACAGAACTATTCTCGTTGAACCATTTAGAATATCGTTGGATACTCAGGTAGCACACAAAAGGTGTACTGAACTGTAATACGTCTATTCTTATACATTTATACTCATACGAGCTCTAAATCGGTATGCTCTTACGAGCTGTAAATGATAAGCTCATTCGAGCTGAATATCGGTAATCTGTAACCCAAATGACATGTCATTTGTATCCTACAAATTCCTAAGGTTAAAACGGGACTCGTTAATCATCGTACATCATCAGACATGCAATCATTATTCATATATGACAATAATGCAAAGCATATAATTACACAATTTAATTACATGAACTTACCTCGACGAGTATATGTAGATATAGAGGCGATTAATTCGAGATTTTCTCTTTGCCTCAATCTAACTCCGTACGAGGTCTGGCTGGATCTATACGAATAAATTTAATCCAATTCAATATATTTCACATTCAATTTAGTCCAACACACATTTTTGGTAAAATTACCATTTTACCCATATACTTTTAATTTCTTTGCAATTTAGACCCTAGTTCATAAAAACAGAAATTTACACAATTTCACCATAACCCACCATGCTCGAATATCATATAGGTCCTTAGCATGCACTATATTTTAATTATTTCACAATTTCACCATGTAATATTTCCTAAATTTTCAATTTAGTCCCTATTTGACAATTTTACTAAAAATTCCTTTACAAAAGTTGTTTATCTAACAACAACCATTCATTTTATATCATCAAACTTCAAAACTCAAGAATGTTCATTAATGGTAAAACCCTAACAGTTCAACAGTTTCACAAATTAGTCCCTGGGCTAGCTAGATTAAGCTACAACGATTCTGGAAACATAGTAATCATTAAAAACGAGACAAAAACGCATACCTAATTGAATGATATGAAGCTTCCATAGTTTTTCCCTTTTTACTTTGTTATTCAATTGAAGAAACAAAAATAAAGATGGATGTTTTATTTTGTTTCTTTAATTATTAACCTTTATTTATTATTTACTTATTTAACCTTAAAAACTAACCAAAATTTCAATAATGCCAAACCGTTATCATCCACTATAAACTCTAATGGTCTAATTACCATGTAAGGACCTCCACTTTAAAGTTCTATAGTTATTTAATACCTCTAGCTATTAGAACTCAACTTTTGTAGTTTATGCGATTTAGTCCTTTTTATCAAATTGAGCATGTAAACGGTAAAATTTCTTCACGAAGTTTTTATACGGTAACACTGTCATGCTGTAGACTATAAAATAATAATAAAAGATCCATTACAGCTGCCTTCATGTTATATGAGGGGTTTGGGACCTCTCCCACATGGGGTCCAATTACAAGTACTTCTTGGGTCTTTTGATCTAGTACTCTGTTGTAACAGCCCGTTTTCAGTGAAATCACAACAGTGGTTTTGGGACCACAAATCTAACATGAAAATATTTATTTTATTATTATTTTAATGTCTACAGCATATTAGTAATATTGTATAAAAATTTTGTTAAGAAATTTTACTGTTTGCATGCTTAATTCGATAAAAAGGATTAAATCGTAAAAGGTGTAAAAGTAGAGTTCTATAGAACTTTAATGTGAGAGTCATTATGTGGTAATTAGACCATTAATGAAATGAGTGGACATTTATGGGTATTTTATCAAGTGATATTAATGTTAATAGTTAAGGTTAATAAGGTAAATAATAAAATTAACATAAAAAAAATAAAGAAAAGAAAGATATCATCTTTCTTCCATCTTTACCACCAAAATTAACTTTAAGAAAATCCATTGGAGAAGCTTCAACAGTTGGCCATCACTGTTTGTCTTGCATGTGAGTATTTTTCATCCCGTTTTTAATGATTTTTATGTTTTCAGAGTTGTTGTAGCTTAATCTAACTAGCCTAGGGACTAATTTGCAAAAATATTAAAAGACTAGGGTTTTTCCATGAATGTATATATGTTTTTTTTGTGATGTTTGATGGAAGAAAATGAACCTTTGTTTTTAGATAAACAACTTTTGTAAAGTGATTGTGGTTGAAAATGTTAATTAGGGATTAAATTGAAAAATGTGAGATATTCAGGGTAAAATTGTGAAAATTGTAACACCCCTAACCCGTGTCCATCTCCGGAATGGGGTTACGAAGTATTACTGAACGAGACACAACTTCCGAACATTCATGGATACACATAGGAATTAATCATTTTATTCACCACATATGAACATATACTAAACCAAACCAAAACATTACATGTTACACGTAAATCAACAAACATACAACCATAAATCATTATCAACTGGCCGAATATAAGCATAGGAATTAAACAACTCATTACTCATTATTCAAGACCAAATATACATGTAACCTTATTATAAATTTTGACTAAATCAAGCTTACTTATTTGCTATTCCATTAATACACACAAAAACGTCATATAACATATACTTAATAATTAAAGCACAATTAACGAAGCCACTTACTAAACTTGCATCAAACCATCTTGTTTAATAAAAGCATAAGTTACTATTTATATGGTCAATTTCTAAAGCTTTAGCCGAATGCAAATATGCTTAATACTTATGCTTTAACAATTGTCCACTTTCAACTTTATTCAATCATTTTACATGCCTAAACATTTCAAAGAACTAAACCAATATATCAAACCTAGTTTTCCTTTCACATCAACGCATCATATATATATATGCATAATACATAGCAACTATTTGGCTAACACTTTAACATACCAAAACTGAATCTAAACATGCTAATATTACTTATCATGCAATGTAACAAAGGTCATATTCAAGACGAATTCAATGATCACATATTCGACTAAGTACATAGATATACATATAACGAACATTTATGTCATATCAAACATATTACAAATATATCTTAACTAATGTATAATTATTAAACCAATACATCAAATACCTATATATATATAAATGCCGAATCATGTTTGAATTACTAATATGATTCATTTCAATTTCTTCTATATACCAATACCGAATTCACTAAAATACCAAATCATAGATCTACGCTTTAACAAGCTTATCAAACCTATTTCACCTATATACAAGTCATAGTCGAATCACCCAAAACCAAAACCAAGCATAACCACCATTGGATTCAAACTCAAATGCCAAATTTCAATCAACTTACATCTTTTACCTCTATTTAATATCATAGCCTAATTTATTGATCAATCACATATATATATTATTAGCAACTTCACTTAATCTATATATATCACAATCGAATTTACCTTGATACTAAATTACATAACAATGCATAACCTAAACATCGAAACCAGACATATTCATAATTTGATCAAGATATAAAATCTAACACAACAAAATAATAAGCCATTTTCACATGGCTTAATGTATACACAACTTCAAATATATTTGAAAAGTAATATAGCCTATACATGCCATAGGTTCGAAATTTAGCTTTTTTTTTAAATACCGATAAAAAGACGATAGTGTGATAGACTTCACTGACGATCCCCGGGCCCGTAACTAGTCTCCAAAATCTATAAAATAGAGGCAAACATACACACACACACACAATAAGCTATCATAGCTTAGTAAGTCATAAACAAATAAATTACTAAAATGCATATATCTTATACATGATTTTGCATTTCATTATAAATTCATTAGCATTAAATTTCACATAGCCGAATACACAATTAACCTTTAATACAAATATATAATTTGTATCACATACCAAATAGCCAACTTACCTTATTTTCAAATAAACATTTATCTATCACATACTTGATCACTTTAGCTCGATTACACATTCGATCACAACTTATCATTGCCCGTTGAACCATTTGGAATTGAATAGGATAATCGGATAATCACACATCGGACAATGCCAACGTCCCAGACGTGGTCTTACATGTAATCATATATCGATCCCACTATCCCAGATAGGGTCTTACACGAGAACACATATCAATACTGTAATGCCCTAAATCCCGAAAACCTCTGTTAAAATTAATTTTGTGTGTTGTGACATGGATGTATGTCTGCCTTAGTAGTTTAGTGCTCTGGGAGTGTTTGGGAAGTTATGGGTTCAAGCCTTGGCTTGAACGAAATTTTGCTCCTACTTGAATAAACCCTTGTCTTCAGCTAGTAGACTTTTAAATTAATGTGAGGGTTGCATAACATAAAAAGCCTGCTAGACTAGTGGCAAATGGCGTGTCACTAATGCTAAGGGACTTGAGTTCGAGTCCTACTGCGCGCAAGGGATGTCTTTTTGCTGCTGTGCCGTGTAGGTGGTTGCATATCACTAGAACTTTGAAGCTTGGGCAGTTGGTGTGTTTGAGGGGATGTAGGAGTATGTAGCCGAGATTCTAGGAGGAAATTTGGGGATGTGGATAGGGAAGTGACCGGTTGAGTGATTGGTGGAGGATTTTGAGGAGGTGATCGGGGGAAGTTGAGGAGTGAGAGGATGTTGTTCTGAATGGGGACTCTAGACACCCTTTGAGTGTTCGGTTGTGTAGGGGTGTGGGGAGGTGTTTAGTGTGTTGAAGGTTGATCGAATATGTGGAGTTCATTTGGTTAAAATTCGGCTATAGGCTATGGGTGCCGATTTGTGTTAGCTAACTAAAGGTCAACTTCATTTTCAATATCTCGGGTTGGCAACTTTATTTCTTTTGTTTATTGGCTTTAGTCGAATACTCCTGAAAATCTTTTTTAGTCTCTTGTTTCCTCTTTTTGGCCGTATACCTAAGTGACATTTTAACTCTCCATCCTTTCCTTGATTCAAACTGATTATCTGACATTAGTGATGGCCTATTGTTCTGATTGAGTATTTTCTTTTTCTTCTCCTCTTCTTTGAAGCCGAATACTTCCTTTTCTATTCTCATTCTTTCTTTCTCTGTTGGGCCGAATACCCATACTCTCCCCTTCTCAAATCTTGTTGTTCTTCTTACTTTGGCCGAACCTCCTTGATTGACTGTTGTCGAAATTCACTGGATTTATTGGTAGGGGTGTGTTACAATCACTTTATTATTTCCCTTTCTAGCCAAATTTCTGTTGGCTCTACTATCAAGTTTTGATTTCCTTTCTTATTCTCTTTGGGGGCCGAATGTTGGTTCTTCTTCTAACGACTGTGATTTGCCAAATTATGCTAGGAGCGTGGATCCTATTATGGAAGCTTAGGCCAATTACTCTTCTCTTTGCAAGTGTTCTATCCACTTTTGGGGTAAGTGATTTAAGTACAATATATTCTATATGGGATTTTAAATACTTACCAATCATTCTAATGTTTCTTATGAAGGTCAAAGTTTTGGAGCAGTACGTGGGGGTTAAGTCAGTGGGGTTCTGCAATTATTGAATTGGTAAGTGTCAGCGAATCTATCAAATCCTTTTCGATATTGTGGTTTGATATAACGATGGATTGAGACTAATGAGGGGTTATGGTTGATCATAGGTTCTCGATCTCAGAAGTGGTTCGGCTACGACATCACAACAGGTGTGTGTACAACACTACCATTAGATGTGAAACGGCAGAAAAACCAAAAAGCCGAAAAGTGGGCTGTCGACACCATACGGGCGTGTGGCTGCCCGTGTGGTAGGCCGTATAGTAAACCATGGTCGTGTGGTCGATGAGATGGCCATGAGAGTTTTCATGGATCAAAGCAATGTTGGGCCATTTTGGGCAGAACTGGACCGTGTGGGCCCAATAGGCCTGTGGGTCTCACACGGGAAAATCGCACAAAAGTGTGGTAGATATCGAGCCAAGTTGTGTAAACTGCACGGCTAAGGCCATTTTTGGGTTATGTGGGCCATACGAGCGTGTGGGTCCACATGAGCCCGTAACATGGGCTATAGGCCCATTATCACTGATTGACTGTTAAAGTTGCACGGGTCGCTCAAGACGACTGTGGACCTACTATTGGGTCAGTAAGTGTACCTGGACCCTTACTTTGGTAAGATGACAGTTTTACCCCTGTGTGATGTATGATTGTTTGAGCATGCCATATTTACTGTATACACTTTTATATTATGTTGCATTGCATGGAGTGGGTTATATAATTTTGGAGGAAGTGTACTGAAAGACTATAAGCCTATTACTGGCGGCTCTGCTGGAAATACTGTTTTAGTGCCACAACCGGTACTACTTGGTGTGTAGGGATGGGTGGGTTGATTTTATCCCCACATGGTGTGTAGGGCTGGTACAAAGATGGTGTGTAGAGGATGGATTGGGTAGGATTCTTTGTTTGCATATTGTACTGATATGTTAATGGGCTCAGGCCAGACTGCTACAGTTACTGAAATTGGGCCTAGGCCTAGACTATTACTGTTACTAAAATAGGCTAAGGCCTAACTGAGACTGAAAGAGCTTAGACCCAGATTGTGTTTACTCTGATTTATTGCTATTATTGGATTTCACACACTGATTTTTCTTAAACTCACCCATCTGTTAATTGTGCAGGAAATCCCCAGGCTTAGACGGATCGATACGACAGAGGACTCAGTGGTGGCCACTCGACGTAGTTATCTTTTATTATTATAATTAAGATTTTATTTTGGGTTTTTCATTATGTAATAAGGCCTCTTTAAGTTTTATTTAATTTGGGGATTTATATACTTTTTTTTCCCTATTAGTAGTAGGACTTGGATTTTTTTAAGAAAATATAAACAAATGTTTTCTGAAAGCACCACGTTGACGCAACTCGTTTTGAGAGTTTCTGCAATAAACACTATTTTAAAGGGGTAATAAAAAATTAATATGGTTAATATTTTGCTAAAGAAACTGGAGTTTTCACAATGTACATACATCCTAAAGTTTTTCTTTAGAACCCAAAGAAGTTTTATGTGGAACTGGTTTTCCAAGAAATTGTATTTTGTAAAACACTCCAATGTGACATCGCAGATTTGGCCATGACGTCTAGGCTAAGTTTGAGGTGTTATAGATGCCAACGTCCCAAACGTGGTCTTATACGAGAACACATATCAGAAATTCTATGTCATGACATATATATATCCTAGCTATTTCTAAGGTTCATACGGTGCTTTCAAACGTCGTAACTCAGTCGAATCGAACTCGTAACCATTGCTTTTAAACATATATCATTTTGGCACATTCTCAAACAATTATAACAATTCAATTAAGCATTTATAATATATATATATATATTAAAATTTATAGCATCTATTTGCCTATAAACTTACCTCGGACAACGATAATTGGAACGGGACGATTATTCGACAACTTTGGTTTTCCCCCGATCCAAATCCGATTTCTTTGGTTCTTGATCTAAACATATTAAAATTAAACTCATTCAAACATAATTTCATTCAATTTAGTCCAAAAACACAAATAGGAAAATTACCATTTTGCCCCTAACATTTTACACTTTTTACAATTTAGTCCGAATTGCACAAAACAAAAAACATGCAAAATTTGCACATACCATGCTTAATGCTCATACAAGTCTATATATTTCATTTATTTCACATTTTAGTCCCTTAATTTATTATTTTGCAATTTAACCCTAATTACTCAAATTCATCAAAAATTCCAATACAAAACATATCTTTCATAATTCATCATCTAACATCACAAAGCTCAATTATTCATCAATGGTATAACTCAAAATATTCATCAAAATCAGAAATTCAAGCATGGGCTTTGTACATTACACTGCAACGATCTCAAAAACGTAAAAATTATCTAAAACCGAGCTAGTTACATACCTTAATCAAGCTTCAACAATGGTTGAACCTTAAAGCTCTATTTTTCTTTTTTTATTTTTGTTATTCGGTCAAACCAAAAAAAAATGAACACATGGGTTTTGATTTTATGTTTTATATTATTATAACTTAATAATCATTTTACATATATAACCTTTATATTAAAAATTTAAACCATTATAATTCATGGTTATAACCGTCCATATTATGCTATCATGGTAATATTGCATTATAAGTACCTCAATTTCAAAATACAACAACAATTCGACCCTTTCACATTTAACCATCAAATTTTCATTTTACTCGATTAAGCCCTTTTTATTAAATCAGCACTTAAACGACAAAATTAAAACACGAAAATTTCACGAATATAAAGTCACACATAAGAAACACAGAAAATAATTTTTAAAAATTTTTCTGACTCGGATTTGTGGTCCCGAAACCATCGTTCCGAATAGGGTCTAAATCGGGATGTTACAAAAATAATGAAATAAATGAGTAGCTGTAAACCTATATAAAATTCAGCTAGCATGGGTTAAGGATGAAATTGCAAGAATTTTAATGTATGAGCTTAAAGACTAAATTGAAATGAAATCAAAACAATAAGGGTAAAAGTGTAATTTTACAAAAATATGAATTTGGATTGAATTGAATAGAATGATTATTGAATGAATTCAATTTATTCATTTAGATCAAGATAAACCTTGTACGACTTTAGATCGGGGCAAAGATAAAGTTTTGGATTAATCGACTCTGTATCTGTATTTTTATCGTCGACGTAAATTCATACGTTTAAATAGCTTCTAACGTGTTTGATTTAATTGCTATTATGTTATATTATTGTATCACATCTTGACGGAAAATCCAACAATGTTTCGATGATTATCGAGCCGTTTGAACCTTAGGAATATATAGGATACAAATGATATGTCATTAGGGTTACCATGTTTCGGGTGCTGGTCTTGAACGTCCTACTAGTGGCTGAGTTCTGGCCTGTGTTATGAATACTTGACAGCTTGTGTGAGCAACACTGTGCAGTTACATTCTGACCGATAGCTTGTGTGAGTAGACCCATTTGTGGCTCGAGAGAGAGCATTTATGTAAAAAAAAAGGAAAGAAATGATTTCGACCATATATTAGCACATAGTTTGTGAGATTTCCGCATATCTGATAATATTCTAAGTGGTTCAATGGGCATACAAAAAATGGAACGGTAAGTGTTTCGATTGGCAATGTCATGAAAGTATGAAAAGGTAAGAGATATTGATGATTAAAGCATGTATAGCCATATTCATGAAAAGTGTGAATGCTTATATGCTATGTTCATGAAAACTATTATATCATGTGGTGAATTTACTAAGTTATGTATTTATTCACTAACTTGAGTTGTTGTGGATGCTTAGGCTTGTGCCAAGTTATGTATGATTAATTCATAAATTATTTTAAGCTTATGTATTGAAATGGTAAGCATTGTTTATGATTTATGAACTTACTAAGTATTGTATGCTTACTTTGTATTAATTTTCCATGTTTTTAGATAATCGAAAGCTCGTTTGGGTTGGAAGCTTGTTGGAGTTCTATCACACTATCCATCGGCTATATCGATAGATTTTTGATGATTCTGAGTCATGGTTATAATGGCATGTATAGGTGTTTTGTGTTTGATGAAATAGCCAGTTATATTTGGCTTGTAAATATGGGATTTTAGTTGATGAATTGGTTGTTATGTTGGCATGTATATGTGGTTTTATAATTGCTAACATTTTGGTATTTTGGTGCTTAACTGGAGATGTTGAAATGGTATGTTAAATGCATGCTATGAATGGTTCTTTTAATATGCTTGAATGTGGTCATTGTGATATGGTTTGGTATAGAAATAGATAGTAAATGTTGAGTTGATAAATGGCTAATTTGGTATGTTTAGTTGTGGTTGACTTATGGTCAATTTTGCTATGGTTTAGTGATGTTAGGTGTTGAGTAGCCAAATTGGTATATTTGAGTGTGATTTTTGTATGTGAACATTATAGTAGGTTTTGGCATTGATTTAGTTGTAAGGATTGGTTGATTATTGCTAAACTATGCAAATGTATAAACATGTTAGGTTGTTATGATTGAAGTGTCTTTTTGGGCATATTGGTTGTATGAACAAATGCCATGATGATCTAGCTTGAATATGCATGTGTTAGGTACATATTGGATGCTTGAAAATAGGTGCAATGGCTTGTAAAAGTGATCATGTTTTGGGTGAGGAAAATGGCTTGAAAATGGCCTCTTTTTATCCACACGGGCCTATGTCTCAGCCGTGTGTGACACACGACCATATGACATGGCTGTGTGTCCCCTGTAGGTTCCAAAGGGTTGCAAGTCAGATAGTTACAGGGCTTAGCACACGGCTTGGCACATGGGAGTGTGAGGCCATTTCGAGGGTTACACGGCCTGGCACACAGGCAGGTAGCGTGGCCGTGTGGCCCAAGTCAGAGTTTTACATGGGCTGGGACACGACCATGTGTCTCTACTTTGAATGTCCACAAGGCCGTGTGACCCTTGCAGTGTGAAAATTTTCAACTTCTTCCAAAAAATTCTATATTTTTTCGAATCAATTTCTATTCGTTTCTAAAGTGTTTTTAGGGCCTCAAGGTCTTGAATAAGGGAAAATTTGTATGATTTTTATTGATATTTCCATGATTTATGATATGTTTTAAAATCGAGTGCTTTGAGTTTTAAACTATCGGTAATGCTTCGTAACCCTATTCCTATGACGAGTTTGGGTTAGGAGTGTTATATTTAGTGGTATCAGAGCTAAGGTTTAGTTGATTCTAGGACTGAACGTAGCATGTGTGAGTCTAGAAATACATGCCATTATATAACCTGTGATAGTGTGATAACTCATGACTCGTTTTGAAATATGTTTTCATATAGTAATGACATCCAACTGAGCCGACTCTGAAGAAGTTGAAAGTAATGCGCAAGCCTCCATTCACGGAGCAGTATCGAGTGGTACAAGGCCCGTATCTGAGGGATAGGGATGAGAGGCTAAGGAAGCTTTCTTCTAGATGATAAATGAATGGTTTATCAAGTTCGTACGAATAGACCCGGCTGCTCAAAGACCTCTGCCCCCACCTGTTCCCTAACTGATCCCCGTAGTTCCTTAGGGTTTGGAACTTATGTGAACTATTAAGTCGCCAGTTGATAAAATCCGCAAATATGGGACTAAAGAATTTAGTGCTACAGTTGAAGATGATCTTGAGAGAGTGAAATTCTGGTTAGAAAACACGATCAGAGTTTTTGACAAGTTATCTTGTTCACCGGCAGAGTGTGTTAAATGTGTTGTATCTTTATTGATAGACTCAACTTACCAATGGTGGAGTACGTTGGTTTCAGTTGTGCCAAGAGAGCGTATAGATTGGGAATTCTTCCAAACCGAGTTCAGAAAGAAATATATAAGTCAGAGGTTTCTTGATCAGAAATGTAAAGAAATCCTTGAGCTTAAATAGGGCCATATTTCAATGTCTGAATACGAAAGAGAAATTGTTAGATTAAGTAAATATGCCTAGGAATGTATTCCAACTGAAGTTGCTATGTGTAAGCGATTTGAAGACGGGTTAAATGAAGACATAAAGCTGTTAGTCGGGATACTCGAACTGAAAAAATTTGTTGTTTTGGTTGATTGAGCACACAAAGCCGAAGATCTAAGCAAAGAAAAGAGAAAAGCTAATTATGAAGCTCGAGATTTGAGAAAGAGATTAATGAGAAAGTCGCATCAGTCGACATTGAAGAAATAAAAAAAACACCATAACCATTTGTTGCTTTAG
Organism: Gossypium longicalyx; assembly: GCA_025698465.1. Lineage (NCBI taxonomy): Eukaryota > Viridiplantae > Streptophyta > Magnoliopsida > Malvales > Malvaceae > Gossypium > Gossypium longicalyx. Next base: position 55,965,070 of record CM047007.1, read on the forward strand.
TGGGATATCCTGGTAGATATCGAGGTAAACAACATGTGAGTTCAAAAGCTCAAGCAACGTCAGTAGCAAGTGTTGGCAGTTTTAAAGCTAATAAGCCCGATTGTCAACGATGTAGACGTCGACACTTTGGTGAGTGTAGGATGAAAGACAGTGTGTGTTTTAGATGTAGTTTGCATGAATATTTTATTTAAAATTTCCCTGAGTTACCCAAAAAAGAAAAGATTCAGATTGTCTGACCAAGTAGCACAGCTGCAAGAGGGAGATCGCTAAGAAACCCTAAAATATGGATAATAGCTATAGTGGGACCAAGGATTCTGCTATGAGATTTGAGGCACGAGCACAGGCTAGAGCTTACGCGATTCGTGCATAAGAGGAGGCTTCAGCACCAGATGTTGCTACTAGTACATTTTCTGTCTTTGGCACTAATGTTACTACTTTGATTGATTCAAGATCATCCCATTTGTATGTATGCACGAATCTAGTGTAACAACCTGATTTTGGGCTAGTCGGAACAGTGATTTTGGAACCACGAATCCGACATACAAAAACTTTTTTTTATTATATTGCCATGGTTTACAGTTTTATGGAATGATTCCGTGAGAATTTCGTTCGAAAATTTTGACGTTTGGGCACTCAATTTAGTCAAAAGGACTAAATTGTACAAAGTGTAAAAGTTGAGTTCTACAAGCTAGAGGTGTCTATTTGTTATGAAATTTTAAATTGAAGGTCCTTAAATGGTAGTTAGACTATTTCTTAAGTTAGTGGACAAAAATAGACATGAGGTAAGAGAATTTTACTGTTTTGAGAAAAGAGCATTTTGGTCATTTGGTAATTAAATGAATTAAAAACCAAAAATCAAGCCAAAATTTAGTCCATCTTCTTCCCTTGGTGCCGAAAATTAGAAGGAGGGCATAGCTAGGGTTTTTCCACTTTTCAAGCTCAATTATAAGTTCGTTCTTGCCCCGTTTTTAATGCTCTTTACATTTTTGAACTCTTTATCACTCGATCTAGCTATTTCTACCATTAATTTGTGGGATGGTTGAGGTTTAGGGTTTGACCCATGTTATATATTTGTGTATTTTGATGTCTAATGGTAGATTATGCAAGTTTAATGTTAGACAAACAACTTTTGCTAGGTGATTTTTGATGAAAATATCAAAAGGACCAATTTGTAAAAAGATTTCAAAATGTGTGTAAAAGTGTGATTAAAAGGAAAATGTGGGCTATTATAAGCATGAAAGAGGTTCGGATAGGCTTGGGTCTTGATGAGATTGAATAGATTTCATTTTAGGAGCCTAGGGACTAAAATGTAAATATGTCAAAGTTTAGGGGCAAATATGTAATCTTGCCGTAATATAAGTTTTGGACTGAATTGAGTAATGTGATTAATAATTGAGTTAAATTTTCTATTATCGATCAAGAGAAACGAGGTTCGGACCTAGATCGGGGGAAAAATAAAGTATTTTACGATTAGCTCCATTTCCTACTATTTTTGTATTGATGTAAGTTCTTATGTAAATAATGCATTGTTATAATTATGTTTTAAATACATTACCACTGTATGAATTATGATTGACCATTGAGCACGTTCGACAAAGTTACAACAAACGTAAAATCTTGGTTGAACCTTATGAATAGATAGGATACAACATTAGGGTTACTGAGACTATGCGTAAGACCATATCTGGGATATGGCATCAATGTGAAATTTCGTGTAAGACCATATCTGGGATATGACATCAATATGAGATTTCATGTAAAACCATAGCAGGGCTATTGGCATCGATACGAGATCCCATGTAAGACCATATTTGGATATGGCATTGGTATGATACTATGTGTACAGGACTCCAGAGTATCCTTAGTATTCCAAGTGGTTCAACGGGTAATTTAACGAGTATGTCAAAGATGAATTGCGTGTAAATCAAATTCGAGATGATTCAGGTATGTACGTAAAACTCATACGAAATGAGCTCGTTATGTGATGAATCCCTTGGTAAGTTTGTGATTGAGTAAATTTGATTATGAGATTTATAATGACATTATGTTAAATTACTTCAAGTTAATTGTATGTTAAATGTGAGTTTATAATGCTTATTATTTGCATGGGAACTTACTAAGCTATATAACTTACTCCCTTTCTTTTCCCTTGTCTTATAGTGTCACCAAGCCAGCTCGGGGGTTCGAGATTGTTGGAGATTGTCGGAGATCCAGTCACAATATCAACTTAATATTTTGGGTACCAATAATTTTAATATTCTAAGTTATGGCATGTATAGAGACTTGGTTATTTTGTTTTGTGTCATAATTGAATTGGCCTAATGTGTTGGCCTATATTGGTTGAAAATTCATTTGTAAATGGCCAAATGGTATTGGCTAATATTGGTTTAAGTATTTATATGCATATGATGATGTTTTCATGGATGTGGAAATTTGCATGGTTTAAGTTGATAAGTATGTAATGTTTGTAGGTGATAAATGGTAGTATGTGAATGATGTGTGGATGTCTTGTTTATGGCTGATTTGGTTGAATGTATATACTTGGAATGGTCTTATGTTTTGTTGTGTAGGTTTGTGCATGGAAGGGTGACAAAATGGCTTGGAAAATAGCCATATTTTTGTCCAAATGGGTAGACACACGAACGTGTGTCTAGGCTGTGTGTGACACACGACTTACCCCATAGGCGTGTGTTCTAGCCGTGTGTCCCCTGCACCTTAATTGTTGCAAAATAGAATGCTCAGAATTGAGCACATAGGAAGAGACACGGGCGTGTATCTCAACCGTGTGGATGACACGGCCTCAGGCATGGGCGTGTGGCTTGGGCGTGTGAAGCCTACACCTGTTTTATGAAAAATTTTGGAAATTAAATTGACCATACGACCTAAGCACACGGGCATGTGCCTTGGCCATGTGACTTCAATTTGTTATTGGTTGACAAACAGAGAGTTACACGGGTTAGGGACATAGGCGTGTGTGACCACACGGCCTGCCCACACGGGCGTGTACCAAGCCATACGGGCGTGTGGCTCTTAAAATATGAAAATTTTTCTAAGTGTGTTGTGAAATTTTCCAAAGTTCTCGGTTTGGTCCCAAACCGCTTCCAATGAATGTTTTGGGCCTCGTAGGCTCCTTTTAGGAACGATGTGAATGTAAATGAGAATTTTTAAATTTGGATGGAAATTTTTGTCCTGATTTTGTATGTTTGGTTATGTTTAAGTCCGGTAATGCCTCGAACCTTGTTCTGGCATCGAATACGGGTAAGGAGTGTTACATTTAGTGGTATCAGTGCTACGATTTAGTCGATTCTTTGACTAATGTAGCGTGTGTAAGAGTCTAGCTATACATGCGATAAATGAATTGTGACAGTGTGATGACTCCTTACAAGTTTGAATTGTGTTTTCTTATAGTAAATGGATCCTAATCGAGTTGAGGCTGATGACGTTGAAAGTAATGCGCCGACTCCCACTCAAGGGGCAACGCCGTTTGATAGTAGACCTCCAATGTTTGGTCAGGGAGAAGGGGTTAGGGAAGCCTTTCTCCATATGATGAATGAGTGGTATACGGAATTTGTTTGAACAAATCTGAATGCCTAGCCTCCTCCACCCCCACCTATTCCTCGATCGGTTCCCGTAGCCCCGCAAGGTATGGAATTTGTAAGAATGAACAAGCCCCCAATTGATAAGACCAAAAGCATGGGGCTGAAGATTTTAGAGCTAATGTGGATGATGATCCCGAGAGAGTCGAGTTTTGGCTTGAAAACTCTATCAGGGTATTTGATGAGTTGTCCTGCATATCGAATGAGTGTTTAAAGTGTGCCGTCTCACTTTTGAGAGATTTTGCATATCACTAGTGGAATACACTAGTATCGGTGGTACCAAGAGAAAGAGTTACTTGGGAATTCTTTCAAGAGGTGTTCCAAAAGAAATATATTAGTCAGCGGTTCATCGATTAGAAACGTAAAGAATTTCTTAAGTTGAAATAGGGTTGTATGTCAGTGACTGAATATGAACGAGAATTTGTTAGGCTTAGTAAATATGCTCGAAAGTGTGTTTCCACCGAGGTTATCTTGTGCAAGAGATTTGAGGATTGATTGAATGTGGACATTCATGTGTTAGTTGGGATCTTAGAACTGAAAGAATTTATGGTATTGGTCAAACGGGCTTGTAAGGCCGAAGAGTTGAACAAAGAGAAAAGGAAGGCTGATCTTGAAGCTAGAGTTCCGAGGAAGAGACCAATGAGTAAGTCATTTCCATCTCAATCAAAGAAATCTAAAGAGATGTATTCCCATTCGAATGTTTTAGTAGGATATTCACATAGAGATCGTGGGAAGCAATACTCAGGTTCTAAATCTCAAGCCACTTAAATGGTAAGTGTGGGTAATGTGAGGCCTAACAGACCTGTAACGCCCCGTACCCGAGACTCTTGCCGGAGTCGAACACGAGGTGTTAACAGACTTAATTCATTGCTTAAACAGCTCAAACAATTTAATTTTAGAAATTCTAGACAAGCTGGCTAACTGCGTCACAGTCTCTTAAAAATTCATATCTCGAGTTCTGAAACTCAAAATCTAATTCCGTAAATTTTCCCTGAAACTAGACTCATATATCTATTTACTAATTTTTTTCTAGAATTTTTGGCTAGGCCAATTAGTACAGTTTATTAGTTAAATTCTCCCTTGTTTCAGGGTTCGACTGCTCTGACCTCTGTGTATTACGAGTCAGATATCTCTCTGTACAGAATTTCAATGACTATGAAGTTTGTTTCTCTTAAAACTAGACTCAATAAGAAATCTGTACATATAAATTATGACTTCTAATTATTTTTACACAATTTATGGTTAATTTTCAAAGTCAGAATAGGGGATCCAGAAATCGCTCTGGCCCTGTTTCACAAAAATTTAAATATCTCATAAAATATAACTCATATACCTGTTTCGTTTCTTCCATATGAAAATAGACTCATAATTCTTCAATTCAATGTTTTATTCATCATCTAATTATATCTCTAATATTTTTAATGATTTTTCAAATTCACGTCACTACTGCTGTCTGAATCTATTTTATGGTAAATTTTACCTATTTCATGGTTTCCATGGATTAACTAGCAATTTGACATACATAACACCAAATATGATCATAATTAGCCATTCCAATGACTAATCATTACCAAGCATTTTTATGCTACTCAATAACCATATCATAAGACCATATATACAAAATGATTATAATGCTATACATGCCATACTCAAAATATACAAGCCATTATGCTAAGATGCTATACGGATAGTGTGAGCGTGCCTCCGACCGTTCCCGATTTCTGAGCTGGCTTGTCAACACTACAAGGAATGAAAAGGAGGGAGTAAGCATAACTCTTAGTAAGTTCACATGCAAATAGCAAGTAACATAACCATATAAGCAAACATAAAACATCATTTGCATAATCATCACCAAGACATTCATATCATATTTTCATATATCATCTTACCATATTGTTGTTATATCGATTTTTCAACCCGAGGGTTAAGTACATACCTATTCAAAGTATCCATTTCACAACACTTACCAATACGTCCCTTTCATCTTGAGTATTCCTCCACTTGAGTAGAACTTTACCCGTTGAACACATCAGAATATAATTCAGATACATGGAAAGTTTGCACATAAGTGCCACATATGTAGCCAAGCTACTATGTAACCCGCCCATAAGTGAACTCGGACTCAACTCAACGAGCTCGGGCGTTCGCATCCATAAATGAACTCGGACTCAACTCAACGAGCTCGGATGCCTAGTTACATCTCACGAACTCGGACTCAACTCAACGAGTTCGGACATTCGCATCCATAAGTGAACTCGGACTCAACTCAACGAGTTCGGATGCCCAAATATCCCATGACATGTCACTTGTATCCTAATCCATTCCTAAGGTTCAACGGGACCTTTTCCCAATCATGTGTCTCAACCATCTTCTACGGAAATACCGATACTGATACTCGGTAGTATTTCACATTTTCCAAGTATATCACATAATTTGACATATTATCAAACAATTATCACGAGTATAATATTTCATAATAATTATCATATCATTTAAATAACATAAAAACATTTAAAATAATAACTATGTTACCAACATTTACATATGAACTTACCTAGTATGCGAAAATGGATACTTTTACCATTTCGTCCACAACTTGGTATTTTCCCCATTTTAGCCCGAATTTCAGTTTTTCTTGCTCTATCATTTAAAATATAGTCTAATTAGGACTCACATTATTCAAATTGACCCAAAATCATATTTTGAAAAAATTACAATTTTGCCCATAAACTTTTGCATATTTACACTTTTGCCCCAAAGCTCGTAAATTAAACTTCAGCCTATTTTCTTATGTTTTATGACATGCTGATCATTTTTCCCTTGTATGGCAACATCAAAGTCTCACTCTAACATATACTTATGACTATTAGGTATTTTTACCGATTAAGCCCTTTTGCTCGTTTTCACTTAAAACCGAGTAGCACAAACTGTCTAACATAATTTAAAACCTCATATTCTATCATAAAACACCAAAATACACAAATTTCACCTATGGGTATTTTTCCAAATATAAACCCTAGGTTAAATTATTGCTAGCATAAGCTAAATCGAGCTACCAGGACTCCAAAAACGTAAAGAACTTGAAAAACGGGGCTAGAATGGACTTACAATTGAGCTTGGAAGCTTGAAAAACCCTAGCCATGGTTTCTCCTTGCTATATTCGGCCATGGGGTTGAAGATGAGCAAAATTGGCTTTTAATTTTGTATTTTAATTCATTTTACCCCTAAATGACCAAAATGCCCTTACTACTAAACTTTCCAAAAATTCCATCCATGTCCAATTTTTGTCCATAAACTTAGAAATCGGTAAAATTGCTATGTAAGACCTCCTAATTAATATTTCAAAACAATTTCATACTAGAAACTTCTAGAATGCAAGTTTTGCAAATTATTCGATTTAGTCCCTAATTTCAATTTAAGCACTTTAGGCATAGGATTTCATCACAAAATTTTCACACAATCATGCAATCATATCATAAACATCAAAATAATTATAAAATAATTATTTCTATCTCGAATTTTGTGGTCACAAAACCACTATTCCGACTAGGCCCAAAATCAAGATATTACAACTCTCCCCCCTTTAGGGATTTTAGTCCCAAAAATCTTACTGAGAAAAAGTGGTCTTCACTTTTAATCTCATATTCGGTGTCGAAGAACTTTCACTTAGACTGTACCTCCAATACATCTCTTTAATTTCTCATATGATCTGAAAGCTTACATCTCAACTCTCAACTGTTCTTAAATTTTCAACCCTTCTCAGTTTCCCATGATATCATGACATAAAACCCGAATCTTAACTTGATTAATGGAGACCGGAATTCCAAGAAATCCAACAATCAAAGAGACATGAATTTCCATGAATCTGATGAGTAGGAATTCATTCAATACAGATATGATTTATAGATCTCGCCAAACATTTAACAATAGGATACATCACATTTTCCTCTTTCTGCCATGGAAATAATTCTGATATGGCCTCAAGAATAATCCTTCTCATTTCCATCCCAATATCAACACTGACAAGGATAATTTTAATAGATCCCAATGCTCGGCTTTAACCCCTTTAACAACTCCAATTTTATGTAACATCGAATGCTCTAAACTATCACATTACCTTACTGTCTTGAAACACATCACAATTCATACAACAGTATATTACTGAAAGTCAGGAAGTCTTTACTCAATGTAGACTAGTCTAGTTCAGACGCTTCGGTTACCAATATTCTCATCTATCCGAACTTTGTCAACATGTAATAAACTTTTCAGCTTTTACAAAATGAAAACCTTATCATTTGTAGTGACTTTGACAAATATCAAACTTTTTCTAATAAATATACACTTATCGTTCAGACTATTTACTCTTTTATCCGTACAAAATGAAATTCTATTATCAGACTTGGGAAAAATAATCCTGAAATAATTGTCGCATGAAATCTTTCAAATAGATAATTCACCATACCGACTGAAACTCGCGCTTTTATCACTTATGCCTTTACTGATGTCAAATCCTTACACAGAAATTAGAAAAAAAACCCCAATACTAAAATCACCACATTACCAATATCAAATTAGAAGTATAGTCATATTTGACATGATTATCACGAGCTGAAGAATGCACTTCGAACACGAGTCATAATTGACAAATTATGGAATAAAGATAACAAGAAAACTGAATACAGAAGTCCAAAATAGAGAAATCCAGAATAAAGAAACCCAAGATACGATACTATGCTGGAGAATCGAAAACCAAGCTGGAGAATCGAAAACCAAACTCATAGAGAAAATACGGAATACCCTGATAATTCTTCAAAGAAAGAAAGTCCAAAAGAAAACATCATTTAATCCCACTGGAATCAAATATAACAAGAACAATATATCTTCCCATACATATATATCAGATGAAGCATCAAGTAGAAGAAACAGAATCATAATATCATATGTATTCTCTCATCAATTCTTATCGATTTAAATGAAATAGAATACCCGATGAAATAGAGCAATATAAATTATAAACCAGTCAAACTACCAATGCTTTCATCCAACACCGAGATTAAAAGACATTCCCAAATAACAAGAATTTCTTCAAAAGATCAATAGCCATAGAAATATTTAGAGAACGGGTAAACACATAGAACATCTCAAAAGAGACTCACTAAATCTATCCAAATAACTATCACACTCGAGATAGTTCACATTTCAAATATCATTTCCCAACTAGTTCTGCTGCTGTCACAAATTTCATATTAAACCATTCACTAAAGAAGGCCGATTCTGAATAAATTTCGATTTACACTTTTCTCGACCTTGCACTGAGTAATTCGGTTTACCAAGGAGAATTCCTTTTCTAATCGGGACGAAGGCATAATTCCAATAATCTTTACGTCAATCCGATACTTTATCGCTCTCGACTTTACTTATCACTCATTTTCAATCTCTCGATCATACTTATAATTATTCTATCACTGAATTCTTTAGGTTCTCAACCAAAACTTATTCAATACAAATCTCATGAAATTCCATTATAAGTACCATTTTGGTAAGGGGGAGGGGTTGTAGGACCTCTGACTTGACTTTCCTATACATACACATATGACACAACTTCCATCATCATAACAACATCATCAAAATCATGTCATTCATTCATGTTGGCTTACACCAATTTTCCTATTGTCCCATTTAGACAATATACTTATGCATACATTCTATGTTTTCTAGATAGCTTTACTTATCCATTCATTTAATTAAATTAAGTCATGCTCATGACATCATATAAGGCCAAACAAACATAGATACTTGCACCACAATCATAACTTTCATTTCGTGTATCATCATGTACATATCATTACAATCATATAATTCAGTCCAACAATTTAACACAAATAAGTTCATTTCATTATAATCCTTTATCTCATAAAAATTATATATCATTAGCATTCATCAACACTCGACGTCCAAATCAAAACAAGGACATTTTCATTCGTATCATAATATTATGACTTTTATTCGTACCTCTACTACTTTCTATTTATTCCGTTCATCTTATCGAGTAAGCCATATACACTACGTCATATGAACATTAAGCAAATATGAATATTTATCACATATGTATCATAAACCTTTATTCATATTTTTCTGAACTGATACTTATCATAATCATAATTTTACTCAAATACCTTCACATAACGTTGAACATGGTCGGCGCAGCTCGGTTGGAGAGTACCCTTTCTAAATAAGACGGTACTCATACGCGTCGGAAGACATCACACTATCACAGATCAGTGGCATGTATAGCTAAACTTTTACACATGCTAGGTTAGTCTGAGAACCGACTAAACCTGCTCTGATACCACCAAATGTAACGCCCCGTACCCGAGACTATTTTCGGAGTCGAACACGAGGTGTTAACAGACTTAATTCATTGCTTAAACAGCTCAAACAATTTAATTTTAGAAATTTCAGACAAGCTGGCTAACTGCGTCACAGTCGCTTAAAAATTCATATATCGAGTTATGAAACTCAAAATCTAATTCTGTAAATTTTCCCTAAAACTAGACTCATATATCTATTTACTAATTTTTTTCTAGAATTTTTGGCTAGGCCAATTAGTACAGTTTATTAGTTAAAGTCTCCCCTGTTTCAGGGTTCGACTGCTCTGACCTCTGTGTATTACGAATCATATATCTCTCTGTAAAAAATTTCAATGACTATGAAGTTTATTTCTATTAAAACTAGACTAAATAAGAAATCTGTACATATAAACTATGACTTTTAATTATTTTTATACAATTTATGGTGAATTTCCAAAGTTAGAACAGGGGATCCAGAAATTGCTCTGGCCCTGTTTCACAAAAATTTAAATATCTCATAAAATATAACTCATATACCTATTTCGTTTCTTCCATATGAAAATAGACTCATAATTATTCAATTCCATGTTTTATTCACCATCTAATTATATCTCTACTATCTTTAATGATTTTTCAAATTCACGTCACTACTGCTATCTGAATCTATTTTATGGTAAATTTTACCTATTTCATGGTTTCCATGGATTAACTAGCAATTTGACATACATAACACCAAATATGATCATAATTAGCCATTCCAATGGCTAATCATTACCAAGCATTTTTATACTACTCAATAACCATATCATAAGACCATATATACAAAATGATTATAATGCTATACATGCCATACTCAAAATATACAAGCCATTATGCCAAGATGGTATACGGATAGTGTGAGCGTGCCTCCGACCGTTCCCGATTTTCGAGCTGGCTTGTCAACACTACAAGGAATGAAAAGGAAGGAGTAAGCATAATGCTTAGTAAGTTCACATGCAAATAGCAAGTAACATAACCGTATAAGCAAACATAAAACATCATTTGCATAATCATCACCAAGACATTCATATCATATTTTCATATATCATCTTACCATATTGTTGTTATATCGATTTTTCAACCCAAGGGTTAAGTACATACCTATTCAAAGTATCCATTTCACAACATTTACCAATACGTCCCTTTCATCTTGAGTATTCCTCCACTTGAGTAGAACTTTACCCGTTGAACACATCGGAATATAATTCAGATACATGGAAAGTTTGCACATAAGTGCCACATATGTAGCCAAGCTACTATGTAACCCGCCCATAAGCGAACTCGGACTCAACTCAACGAGCTCGGGTGTTCGCATCCATAAGTGAACTCAGACTCAACTCAACGAGCTCGGATGCCTAGTTACATCCCACGAACTCGGACTCAACTCAACGAGTTCGGACATTCGCATCCATAAGTGAACTCGGACTCAACTCAACGAGTTCGGATGCCCAAATATCCCAGTGACATGTCACTTGTATCCTAATCCATTCCTAAGGTTCAACGGGACCTTTTTCCCAATCATGTGTCTCAACCATCTTCTACGGAATACCGATACTGATACTCGGTAGTAGTATTTCACATTTTCCAAGTATATCACATAATTTGACATATTATCAAACAATTATCACGAGTATAATATTTCATAATAATTATCATATCATTTAAATAACATAAAAACATTTAAAATAATAACTATGTTACCAACATTTACATATGAACTTACCTAGTATGCGAAAATGGATACTTTTACCATTTCGTCCACAACTTGGTATTTTCCCCATTTTAGCCCGAATTTCAGTTTTTCTTGCTCTATCATTTAAAATATAGTCTAATTAGGACTCACATTATTCAAATTGACCCAAAATCATATTTTGGAAAAATTACAATTTTGCCCCTAAACTTTTGCATATTTACACTTTTTCCCCAAAGCTCGTAAATTAAACTTCAGCCTATTTTCTTATGTTTTATGACATGCTGATCATTTTTCCCTTGTATGGCAACATCAAATTCTCACTCTAACATATACTTATGACTATTAGGTATTTTTACCGATTAAGCCCTTTTGCTCGTTTTCACTTAAAACAGAGTGGCACAAACTCGTCTAACATAATTTAAAACCTCATATTCTATCATAAAACACCAAAATACACAAATTTCACCTATGGGTATTTTTCCAAATATAAACCCTAGGTTAAATTATTGCTAGCATAAGCTAAATCGAGCTCTGGGACTCCAAAAACGTAAAGAACTTGAAAAACAGGGCTAGAATGGACTTACAATCGAGCTTGGAAGCTTGAAAACCCTAGCCATGGTTTCTCCTTGCTATATTCGGCCATGGGGTTGAAGATGAGCAAAGCGGCTTTTAATTTTGTATTTTAATTCATTTTACCCTAAAATGACCAAAATGCCCTTACTACTAAACTTTCCAAAAATTCCATCCATGTCCAATTTTTGTCCATAAACTTAGAAATTGGTAAAATTTCTATTTAAGACCTCCTAATTAATATTTCAAAACAATTTCATACTAGAAACTTCTAGAATGCAAGTTTTGCAAATTATTCGATTTAGTCCCTAATTTCAATTTAAGCACTTTAGGCATAGGATTTCATCACGAAATTTTCACACAATCATGAAATCATATCAAAAACATCAAAATAATTATAAAATAATTATTTTTATCTCGGATTTTTTGGTCACAAAACCACTATTCCAACTAGGCCCAAAATAAGGATATTACAAGACCTGAATGTTAGCATTATGGAATGAGACATCCCAATGAGTGTAGGATGAATGGCCGAGTTTGTTTCAAGTGTAGCTTTCAAGAGCATTTTATCCTAGATTGGCCCGAAATGGCTGAGAAAACAAAATTTCAGAGTGCGAGGCCTAATAATACTGCTAATAGGGGTAGCCATCGAGAAATACCAGAAATGGAACTAGTAGTAAAGGTGTGACAAAGGATACAACTGTGAGATCTAAAGCTTGAGCACCTGCTAGAGCCTATGCCATCCGTACTTGCGAAGAAGCGACATCTCTGAATGTTATCACTGGTACTTTTTCTCTCTATAATCCTAATATAGTTGCATTGGTTGATCCTGGATCGACCTATTCTTATGTTTGTGTAAAATTGGTAGCTAGTAAGAGCTTGCCTGTTGAGTTTATTGAATTTGTGATTAAAGTGTCAAATCCCTTAGGCAAACATGTGTTAGTTGATAGAGTTTACAAGAATTGTCCATTGATGATTCGAGGTCACTATTTTTCGACTGATTTAATGTTGTTGCCATTTGATGAATTCGATGTTATTTTGGGTATGGATTGGTTGACACTGCATGATGTCGTAGTGAGCTTTAAAAGAAAGATTATTGAACAAAAATGTGAAAATGGTGAAATTCTTTAGATTGATTCAGATGAGTCGGGTGAGTTACCTGTTGTGATTTCTTTGATCTCTGCTCAAAGATATGTGAGAAAAGGCTGTGAAGCGTCTCTTGCTTATGTGTTGAATACAAAAGAGTTGGAATTGAAAATTGAATCAGTGCCGATAGTTTGTGAATATCTGGATGTGTTCCCGGAAGAGTTGCTTGGGTTACCACCAATTAGAGAAGTTGAGTTTGGTATTGATTTAGTTCCAAGGACCTCACCGATATCTATTGCTCCGTATAGGATGGCTTTGACTGAATTGAAAGAATTAAAGGCTCAGTTGCAAGAGTTAATAGATAAAGGTTTTACGAGACCAAGTTATTCTCCCTGGGGTGCTCCAGTGTTATTTGTAAAGAAGAAAGACGGGTCTATGAGACTTTGTATCGACTACCGATAGCTTACCAAAGTGACTATAAAGAACAAATATCCTTTACCGAGGATTGATGACTTGTTTGATCAGTTTAAAGGAGCAACGGTATTCTCGAAGATTGATTTGAGATCTGATACTATCAGTTGAGAGTTAAAGAGTTGGATGTGCCAAAAATCACTTTCAGAACAAGGTATGGATACTATAAATTTCTTGTTATGCCTTTTGGATTAACAAATGCACTTGCTATTTTTATGGACTTGATGAATCAGATCTTTAGACCGTATTTGGACAAATTTGTGGTTTTGTTTATCGACGACATTCTAATTTATTCTTGAGACGAGTCCGAGCTTGCCGAGCACTTGAGGACTGTATTACAGACTTTTAAAGATAAGCCGTTGTTTGCTAAATTGAATTAGAGTGAGTTTTGGCTTCGAGAAGTTGGATTTTTGGGACATATAGTTTTAGGTGATGGTATTCGAGTTGATCCAAGTAAGATCTCAGCAATTGTTGATTGGAAACCGCCAAGGAATGTATCCGAAGTTAGAAGCTTTTTGGGCTTAGCCGGTTACTACCGACGATTTGTCTAAGGATTTTCAATGATTGCTACTCCTATGACCAAGTTTTTGCAAAAAGATGTTAAATTTGAAAATTTGAATGGTCCAAAAAATGTCAACAAAGTTTCGAGAAGTTGAAAGCATTATTGACTGAGGCACTGGTTTTAGTACATCCTGTGCCAGGAAAAGAGTTTGTGATTTATAGTGACGCGGCACTGAATGTATTAGGATGTCTATTAATGCAAGAGGGCAAAGTGATTGCTTATGCCTCGAGACAGTTGAAATCGTATGAGAAGAATTATCCAACGCATGATTTGGAATTAGCTGCCATTGTGTTTGCTTTAAAAATTTGGACACATCATTTGTATGGTGAGAAATGTCATGTTTTTTCCGATCATAAGAGTTTGAAATACTTGATGACTTAGAAAGATTTGAACTTGCGGTAACAGAGATGGCTTGAGTTATTGAAGGATTATGAGCTAGTAATTGATTACCACTCGGGTAAGGCAAATGTAGTCGTAGATACGTTGAGTAGAAAGTCTTTATTTACTTTGAGAGCGATGAATACACAGTTGACTTTGCCCGATAATGGTTCGATCGTAGCCGAGTTGAGAGCTAGACCGTTATTTTTTCAACAAATTTGTGAAGCTTAGGAATGTGACAGTGATTTGCAAGCCAAAAGAGTTCATTGTGAATCGGATAGTGACTCAGATTTTCATATCAGATCAATTGATTGTTTGATATTCTGAGATAGAATTTGTGTACCGAAAAATGATGAGCTTGTTCAGAAAATTCTACTTGAAGCACATAATGTTTGTTTATCTGTGCATCCGAGTAGTACAAAGATGTATAATGATTTGAAGAAATTGTATTAGTGGTCTGGTATGAAATGAGATATTTCAGAGTTTGTTTCGAGATGTTTAATTTGTCAACAAGTGAAGGCCGAACACCAAGTGCCTTCAGGTTTACTTCAGCCAGTGATGGTGCCTAAGTGGAAATAGGATAGGATTACGATGGATTTCGTAACTAGTTTGCCTTTGACTCCGAAAAAGAAAGATGCTGTCTGGGTTGTTGTTGATAGATTGACGAAATCGGCTTATTTTATTTCAGTACGTACTGACTACTCACTTGATAAGTTAGTCGAATTGTACATTTATGAGATTGTGAGATTGCACGGGGTGCCTATGTCTATTATTTCGGATAGAGATCCGAGGTTCACTTTGCGGTTTTGGAAGAAGTTACAAGAGGCTTTGGGTACAAAGTTGAACTTTAGTACCGCATTTCACTTGTAAACCCACGATCAGTCTGAATGAACGATCCAAGTACTTGAAGATATGCTCCGATGCTGTGTTCTAGAATTCGAAGGTAGTTGGGAAAAATATCTACGATTGGTCAAATTTTCCTATAACAACAGTTTTCAATCGAGTATAAAGATGGCACCTTATGAGGCATTGTATGGCCGCAAGTGCCGAACGCCTTTTTATTGGATAGAGCTTTGTGGGAAACAGATTCACGGGGTTGATTTGGTCAGAGAAACTGAAGAAAAAGTAAAGGTAATCTGTGACTTCTTGAAAGCAGCTTTAGATCGACAGAAGTCGTACACAGACTTGAAAAGAAAAGAGATTGAGTTTCAAGTTGGTGACAAAGTATTTTTGAAAGTATCTCCGTGGAAGAAGATTCTGAGATTTGCCCGTAACGGCAAGTTAAGTCCACGTTTCATTGGGCCGTATGAGGTTATCGAAAGAATAGGGCTAGCGGCATGTTTATTAGCTTTACCTACAAAGTTGGAGAGGATTCATAATGTATTTCATGTATCGATGTTGCGACAATATCGTTCTGATCCTTCACATGTGATTTCTCCATCAGGGGTTGAGATTCGACTGGATATGACTTATGGTGAAGAACCGATCAAGATTTTAGCTTGGAAAGTTAAACAGTTGAGAAATAAATGTATGGCCCTAGTGAAAGTTTTATGGAAACGACATGGGGTCGAAGAGGCTATGTGGGAACCCGAGGAGGCTATGAGAACATAGTACCCAAACCTATTTTCTGGTAAGATTTTCAGGGATGAAAATGCTTAAAAGGGGGGAGAGTTCTAACAGCCTGATTTTGGGCCTAGTCGGAATAGTGGTTTGGGAACCACGAATATGACATAGAAAAACTTGTTTTTATTACATTATCATGGTCTATAGTTTTACAGAATGATTTCGTGAAAATTTTGTACGAAAATTTTGATGTTTGGGCACTCAATTTAGCCAAAAGGACTAGATTGTAAAAAGTACAAAAGTTGAGTTTTACATGCTAGAGGTGTCTATTTGTTATGAAATTTTAAATTAAAGGTCCTTATATGGTAATTAGACCATTTCTTAAGTTAGTGGACAAAAATAGACATGAGGTAAGAGAATTTTAGTGTTTTGAGAAAAGGGCATTTTGGTCATTTAGTAATTAAATGAATTAAAAACCAAATATTAAGCCAAAATTTAGTCCATCTTCTTCCCTTGGTGCCAAAAATTATAAGGAGGACATAGCTAGGGTTTTTCCACTTTTCAAGCTCGATTGTAAGTCCGTTCTTGCCTTGTTTTTAATGCTCTTTACATTTTTGAAGTCGTTATCACTCAATCTAGCTATTTCTACCATTAATTTGAGGGATGGTTGAGGTATAGGGTTGGAACCATGTTAGATATTTATGTATTTTTATGTCTAATGGTAGATTATGGAAGTTTAATGTTAGACAAACAACTTTTGCTAGGTGATTTTTGATGAAAATGTCAAAAGGAGCAATTTGTAAAAAGATTTCAAAATGTGTGTAAAAGTGTGATTAAATGGAAAATTTGGGCTATTATAAGCATGAAAGAGGTTCGGGTAGGCTTAGGTCTTGATGAGATTGAATAGATTTCATTTTAGGAGCCTAGGGACTAAAATGTAAATATGTTAAAATTTAGGGGCAAAAATTTAAATTTTCCATAATGTATGTTTTAGACTGAATTGAGTAATGTGATTAATAAATAAGTTAAATTTGCTATTATATATCAAGAAAAACAAGGTTCAGACCTAGATCGGAGGGAAAATAAAGTATTTGACGATTAGGTCCATTTCCTACTATTTTTGTATCAAGGTAAGCTCTTATGTAAATAATGCATTGTTATAATTATGTTTTAAATGCTTTACCATTGTATGAATTATGATTGACCATTGAGCATGTTCGACAAAGTTACGAGAAGCATAAAATCTCGGTTGAACCTTAAGAATAGATAGGATACAAATCTCATGACATTAGGGCTACTAGGACTATGTGTAAGACCATATCTGGGATATGACATCAATGTGAAATTTCGTGTAAGACCATATCTGGGATATAGCATCGATATGAGATTTCGAGTAAGACCATAGTTGGGCTATTGGCATCGATACGAGATCCCATGTAAGTTCATATTTGGGATATGGCATTGGTATTGTAACATCCCAAATTAAGGTTTAGTCAGAATAGTTGTTTCGAGACCAAAAATCCAAAATAGAAATAATTCTTTTATGAATTTTTGATGGTCCATGACATGATTGCATGTTTGTGTGAAAATTTCATGAAGAAATTCTATGCCTAAGATGACTAATTTGACTTTAGGGACCAAATTGAATAAGTTTTAAAACTTGTTTTCTAGAAGCTTTAAGCATGAAATTGCATTGGATTATTAATTAGAGGTCTTTAAATGGAAATTCGACCAAGTTCAAAAAGTTTGGACAAAAATGGGCATGAATAGAAAAATTTGAAAGAAAGGCCTTAAGGGTATTTTTGTCATTTGGTAAATAAAGGAATAAAAAAGGGAAAATGAAGTGAAAATCTTGTCCATCTTCTCCAAGTGCTAGCCAAAAATTGCATGCTCTCCATAGCTAGGGTTTTCAACTTTTCAAGCTTGATTGTAAGTGCTCCCAAGCCCCATTTTTAATGTTCTTTACATTTTTGAAGTCCTTGAAGCATGATCTATCCATTTCTAGCCATATTTTGAAGTATGGTTCATGTATGAAATTTGAACCATGTGTAACAAGGTTGTATTTTGATGTTTAATGGAGGAATATGAATGTTTGATGTGTAATAAACATCTTTTACTACGTGATTTTTAGTGAAAACACCTAAAAAGGGCTTGTTTGTAAAAGGTGTAAAAATGAGTAGTAGAAATGTGAAATAAAGAAAAATATGGGCTGATATGAGATATAATATGATTCGGCTAGGCTTGGGTAACAAAGAAAATGCATGCATTTCATTTTACGGGCTTAAGGACTAAAGTGTAAATAAGTAAAAAGTTAGGGGTAAAAAGGTAATTTTACCCAAGTACGTGTTATAGGACGATATGAGCAATGTTTGTATTGAACAAGTTGAATTTGGTATTATAGATTAAGAAAAACGTAATTCGGGTCTTGATCGGGGGAAAAATAATGTTTACGAGGATTAGGCTCGTTTTATTTCATTTTTGTACCGAGGTAAGTTCATTTGCAAATAATGCAACATATACCATACTTTAAATGCTTTAATGTTGCATGTATGATAAGTGCATACAAATTTGATGTGATGTTATATCATGTGTTTATTGCCTAAATTGTATCATGAATTATGCTTTGATTTCCCCATGAATATGTGATTGGTGCTATGAGCATTGAAATCGACATTACGAGCAAGTTCTACAGAAATGTGGTATTGAAGAATTCCGTTTGAACCTTAGGAATAGTTAGGATACAAGTGATATGTCACTAGGAATTATGAAATCTAAACTCATTGAGTTGTGGTCTGAGTTCATGATATATGTGACATCCGAACTCATTAAGTTGTGGTCTGAGTTCGTGATATATGTGACACATGTTTTGGTGTCCGGGTACTGGTCTAGTATATGTTATTGATGGCGAGGTAGTCCGTCATGTGTTGCAGATAACTAACAGCCTGCATGAGCAGACTCGTAAGTAGCTCGTAAATAAGCAACATGTGATCTGAGATATGAAGTAGCATTGGCTACATATAAGACACTTAGGTGCAAACTTCTGATGTATCTGATAGTATTCCGAGTGTTCAACGGGCAGTTCAAAGAAGTTCTATGAGTAATCGTAACGATTGCATCAAAACACGAAAGTAGTTATAATGTGAAAGTGGGCACAGGTATGTACATCGAAATCATGTGCATGACATGAAATATGATGAGCTCGTTGTAAGAACATGTATTGATATATATATTAGAGGAATAAGTTTATGAGAATTGATAAAATGCAAGATTATGTTCGTTATGTTAAATGCATGATTCAAGCTTGTTTAAGTTGTCTTTTATTTGCATGTGAACTTACTAAGCTTTATGCTTACCCCCTTTCTTTTCCATCTCTTATAGTTTCGCCAAGCTAGCTCAGGGATCGAAGAACGCCGGAGACTCGATCACACTATCGATTGAACATTTGGGTATAGTTAGCTTTACCATTTTGGATATGGCATGTAACATCTCGAAATAGGGCCTAAATGGAATAGTGGTTGTGAAACCACAAATCTGAGATAGAAAAGTTTATTTCGATTAATTTTATGATTTACCGAGTGATTAGATGCATGTGTTAGAGTATTGATAAGAAATTTTATAGATTGCATGTTTAATTTGCCTATTAGGGCTTATTTGCGAAGTTGTTTAATGTGACCGATTTAGGGCCTAAACGGAACGATGGTTTTAAAACCACAAATTCGAAGTCGAAAAATTTATTCCGATTAAGTTTTAAGGTTTATTTATTGATTAAAATATTATGTAAAAATATCGTTAAGTAATTTTACTGATAAAATGCTTAATTGGACTTTTAGGACAAAATTGCAAAAGTTGCAAAATATTTGTTCTAATTCATAAGTGCTTGATTGAAATGGGGGTTTAAAGAGGAGGTCCTTAAATGGTAATTAGACCATTATATTTCATTTGGACAAAAATGGGCATGAATATGACAGAATTTTAAAGAAAGTCCTTAAGGGCATTTTAGTCATTTGGTAATTAAAAGAAATAAAAAGGGAAAATAAAGCCAAAATTGACTCATCTTTTTCATGGAGGCTGAAATTAGCATGGGGGAAGCCATGCCTAGGGTTTTCAAGCTTTCCAAGCTCAATAGTAAGTCCGTTCTAGCCCCGTTTTCAAGTTCTTTACGTTTTTGGAATCCCGGTAACTTGATTAAGGTTATTCTAGCAATAATCTAAGCTAGGGTTCATATTTGGAAAAATACCCATAGGTGAAATGTGTTTATTTTGATGTTTTATGGTAGAATATGAAGGCTGAAATTATGTTAAACAACTTTTGCTAAGCGGTTTTAAGCAAAAATGAGTAAAACGGCTTAATCGGTAAAAGCTGTTATTGTTCATAACTATGTGTTAGAGTGAGAATTTGATATTGCCATAGAAGGGAAAAATGATCAGAATGTCATAAAACATAAGAACAAGGGATGAAGTTTAATTCCCGAGCCTAGGGGCAAAAGTGTAAATATACAAAAGTTTAGGGGCAAAATTATAATTTTTCCAAAGTTTGAGTTAAGGACTGTTTTGAATAGTGCATTAATTAAATAAATAAAATATAATGTTTTAGATCCCGAAAAATGAGATTTGAACCTAGAATGGGAGAAAAATTGAAAATCGGGAAAGTTGGTAAAATGATCGTTTTAGTATCAAGGTAAGTTCATATGTATAATAAGCATTAATTTATGCATGTTTCAATGTAAAATTGATATATTTACTATGATTTCGAGGTGTTGAAAGTAAGTATAATTATGATGATTTAAATGTTCAATATTAATTCGACATGGAAATGAGAAAGTATGTAAGTTTGTATGTAAATAATACATTATCTTTATTATGTTTTTATATTTCAGCATATTTTATGTATTGTAGCTGATTTTTGAATCATTATTGACTATTGGAAGTATGGAATCAAGTATTAGAAAGAGAGAGAAATCCCGGTTGAACCTTCGGAAAGATTGGATGATACAGATGGTATGTAGCTAGGTCACATGTATGGTGCTAAGTGCACATCATGTGTACAAGAGAGTTACGAGACATTATGATGTGGCTAGGTTGCATGGGTGATACTATGTGTACACCATGTAGACAAGAGAGCTATGAGATAAATTGGCTAGGTCACGTATGTAGTACTAAGTGCAGGCTACTACGTGTACCAGATTGTTGGTCGCATTTGTAGTACTAAGTGCAGGCTACTATGCGTACTCAATGACCTTGATCATGTGTGTAGTACTAATTGCAGGCTACTACGTGTATCAGATGGTGAGGTCACGTGTGTAGTACTAAGTGCAGGCTACTACGTGTACCGGATTGTTGGTCGCATGTGTAGTACTAATGTGTAGTACTAAGTGCAGGCTATTATGCGTATCAGATAGCTTCAGTTATAAGTGTGGAAAGGGGGTAATATGTGAAAGTTATTATAAGGTGGATATGTGAAAATTTATGTTTATGAAAAGTTAGGAGCTATGTGCTCGATAATTGAGTGAATTCTGGTATAACAAAAAGGACTAGGTGAAATTATGCAAGAATGAATGTTAGAAATAAAACAGTGTTGGACAGCAGCAGTTACTTGATTTTAAAAATTTACCAAAAATCGTGGAAGTTGAATAAAAATGCAAATGATATATGAAAATAAAGCTTAATGAGTCTATTTTCACACAAAAGAAACAGAGGAAGCAAAATAGTTCTATATTGTGTGATATTTGAATTCTTTTGAAACAGGGTCTGAATGAATTTGAGATCCCTTGTTCTGAATTTAGAAATTCACCATAAATTGTAAAAAAATTATTAAGAGTCATATCTTACATGCATGGATTCCTTATTGAGTCTATTTTTAGGGGAAAAAACGGCATAGTCGTTGGAATTCCGTATAGGATGAAATTTGTTCGTAGTGCACAGGGGTTAGAGTAGTCATACCCTAAAACAGGGGAGACTTTAACTAATAAACTGTACTGATTGTCCCGACCAAAAATTCTAGAAAAAATTTAGTAAGTATACATATGAATATAGTTTCAATAAAAATTAACGTTTTGTAATTTGGAGTTCTGTAGCTCCAGAAATAAATAATTTAACTGCTGGTACTTTGCTAGACAGCTTATTTTGAACATGTTTATGATTGTAATTGTGAAAGTATGTGTGTGTTTGTGATGGTAATATTCCGGGAACATATTGTGACTTCATTTAAAGTATGATAATGTATTGTTTATTAATATTTACATACTTACTTACTAAGCTATAATGCTTACTCCCTTCCTTTCCTTTTTCCTATAGTGTCTCAGATGTTAGCTCGAGTTGGAGGTTGCCGGAGGTTAAATCACACTATCAAACTATTGATCCATATATAAAGGTTTTAAAGTATTTTTAAGTCTTTGGCATGTATGGAGACTCGTTTAATTATTACTAAGTTGCTAGGAATTGGCCTAAAATACTGACCTATGTTATTTGAAGGTCTCTATTGTATAAAGTCATTTAATGTAGATAGTCTTGATTATGTTATTAATTAAATTATGCAATTTATGAATGTGCATGCATGCCTATGTGTGTGGTTGAATTAAAGCATGATATGGGCCTTGTAAGCTCTTTTTAAGGGACAGCTTGAATGTGTTTGAAAAAGTTTTAAATTAGAGTGAAATTATGAATCAGTTTTTATACGATGATTAGTGATTAAGTCCGGTAATGCCTCGTACCCTGTTCCGGCGTCGAACACGGGTAAGGGATGTTACATTTAGTGGTATTAGAGCTATGGTTTAGTCGGTTCTCGGACTTACCTTGTATGTGTAAGAGTTAAGCTATACATGCCATATTACTATCTGTGATAGTGTGATGCCTCTCGATCCCGATGAAATAGTTCTGTTAAGACAGAAGTGTTTTCCAACCGAGCTACCATCGACAGTGTAAAAAGGTGTTAAGTAAGTTCGTATAATTTGGTGTATATATTGGTGTACTTAAATTGATCTTGGTGACTTGTGATGATATGTGTGAGATCAAGTGTAAAATGAAATAGGCATAAGTGGAGAAATATAGAAAAGTGAAAAGAAACGAAAGTTTACCTCGTTATAAACTCATCTATGTTCGTTTGACATTGACATGATAATATGTGTCTAACTTATTTGACTAAGTGAATGTGATAAATAGATTTACTCAAATTTGTGGAATGTATGTTTGAGTGCATTTGTTTTAAAATATGAATATGTGTGTAAGTCTGTCTAAAGTGAATTATATAACTGTGATAATATTAAGATGAAATGAGACTCGTAAAAGGTAAGAGTACTAGTTCATGATGTTTATGTGATAATGAATGAGTCGTGAATAAGAATTTCTCTTGGAATATGAAAGATGAGATGAAGGGAAAGTTTATATTATGATAAGTGTTCATGTTGATTGGCAATTGTGTGATGCTATGAATGTAACTTGTGAAATTAAATGAATGTTATGGGTAATTCTATTTGAGAATTATGAATGCATGTATAAGTGTATTTGTTTGTATAAGATGATAGGAGGGTTGTGTAAAATGAATATGCATGTTGAGTTATTTGAAGCAAATTATATATATATTGATGAGTGTTAAGTTATATGCATGAATATATATAAGAGGCAAGTTAGAAGTGTTACAGCCTCACCCCCTTCCAATAAGATTAATTGACAATGTGATAGCATTTGAGAATGGTTTAATAAATGAACTCAGTTGCAGAAAAGATGTCAGGTTAATATGAAGATTTTCTGAATTCTAAAATGTTACAGTTAAAGAAAAATTAGACTTAGTTAATTAACTCATCCAGGTATGATGCTTAAAGTATATGATTGCTGGATTTTTAAAAAAAAAATAAATTTTGATTGTGAATGAGATAATGTGGATTTAGTAATGATAAAATTAGACAGAAGAATAATGATTGAGCTGTATTAATAGCTGAATGCAGAGTTTTTGGTTAAAAAAAAAGGGGTGAAAGCAAATGTGAGAATTGGAAATAGTTTTTGATTAATATAGAGGTCATACCGAGTTGAAACTTAGTTATATTGGATTTCAATTTGATAGTGGGGTGATTTTGAAAGTACTGCTTTGAAGAAAATTTGTGTGGAGATGTTTAAGAAATTTTGAGAAAAGATATTGAATCTTTTTATCGGTAAGATTTTCGAGGACGAAAATCCCTAAAGGGGGGAGAAATGTAACATCTCGAAATAGGGCCTAAATGGAATAGTGGTTGTGAAACCATAAATCTGAGATACAAAAATTTTTTTCGATTAATTTTTATGATTTACCGAGTGATTAGATGCATGTGTTAGAGTATTGATAATAAATTTTATAGATTGCATGTTTAATTTGCCTATTAGGGCTTATTTGCAGAAGTTGCTGTAACAACCCGATTTAGGGCCTAAACAGAATGATGGTTTTAGAACCACAAATTCAAAGTCAAAAAATTTAAGTTTTAAGGTTTATTTATTGATTAAAATATTGTGTAAAAATATCGTTAAGTAATTTTACTGATAAAGTGCTTAATTGGACTTTTAGGACTAAATTGCAAAAGTTACAAAATATGTGTTCTAATTCATATTCTAATTCATAAGTACTTGATTGAAAAGGGGGTTTAAAGAGGAGGTCCTTAAATGGTAATTAGACCATTATATTTCGTTTGGACAAAAATGGGCATGAATAGGACAAAATTTTAAAGAAAGTCCTTAAGGGAATTTTAGTCATTTGGTAATTAAAAGAAATAAAAAGGGAAAATAAAGCCAAAATTGACTCATCTTTTTCATGGATGCTGAAATTAGCATGGGGTAAGCCATGGCTAGGGTTTTCAAGCTTTCCAAGCTCAATAGTAAGTCCGTTCTAGCCCCGTTTTCAAGTTCTTTACGTTTTTGGAATCCCGATAACTTGATTAAGCTTATTCTAGCAATAATTTAAGCTAGGGTTCGTATTTGGAAAAATACCCATAGGTGAAATGTGTTTATTTTGATGTTTTATTGTAGAATATGAAGAATGAAATTATGTTAAACAACTTTTGCTAAGCGGTTTTAAGCAAAAATGAGTAAAACGACTTAATCGGTAAAAGTTGTTATTGTCCATAACTATGTGTTAGAGTGAAAATTTGATATTGCCATAGAAGGGAAAAATGATCAGCATGTCATAAAACATAAGAATAAGGGATGAAGTTTAATTCTCGAGCCTAGGGGCAAAAGTGTAAATATGTAAAAGTTTAGGGGCAAAATTGTAATTTTTCCAAAGTTTGACTTAAGGACTTTTTTGAATAGTACATTAATTAAATAAGTAAAATATGATGTTTTAGATCCCGGAAAATGAGATTTGAACCTAGAATGGGAGAAAAATCGAAAATCGGGAAAGTTGGTAAAATGACCGTTTTAGTATCAAGGTAAGTTCATATGTATAATAAGCATTAATTTATGCATGTTTCAATGTAAAATTGATATTTTTATTATGATTTCTGAGGTGTTGAAAGTAAGTATAATTATGATGATTTAAATGTTCAATATTAATTCGACATGGAAATGAGAAAGTATGTAAGTTTGTATGTAAGTAATACATTATCTTTATTATGTTTTTATATTTAAGCATATTTTATGTATTGTAGCTGATTTTTGAATCATTATTGACTATTGGAAGTATGGAATCAAGTATTAGAAAGAGAGAGAAATCCCAGTTGAACCTTCGAAAAGATTGGATAATACAGATGGTATGTAGCTAGGTCACATGTATGGTGCTGAGTGCACATCATGTGTACAAGAGAGTTACAAGACATTATGATATGGCTAGGTTGCATGGGTGATACTATGTGTACACCATGTAGACAAGAGAGCTACGAGATAAACTGGCTAGGTCACGTGTGTAGTACTAAGTGCAGGCTACTACGTGTATCGGATTGTTGGTCGCATGTGTAGTACTAAGTGTAGGCTACTATGCATACTCAATAACCTTGATCACGTGTGTAGTACTAACTGGAGGCTACTACGTGTATCAGATGGTGAGGTCTCGTGTGTAGTACTAAGTGCAGGCTACTACGTGTACCAGATTGTTGGTTGTATGTGTAGTACTAAGTGCAGGCTACTATGTGTATCAGATAGCTTCAGCTATAAGTGTGGAAAGGGGTATGTGAAAGTTATTATAAGGTGGATATGTACAAATTTATGTTTATGAAAATTTAGGAGCTATGTGCTCGATAATTGAGTGAATTCTGGTATAACAAAAAGGACTAGGTGAAATTATGCAAGAATGAATGTTAGAAATAAAACAGTGTTGGACAGCAGCAATAACTTGATTTTAAAAATTTACCAAAAATCGTGAAAGTTGAATAAAATTGCAAATGATATATGAAAATAAATCTTAATGAGTCTATTTTCACATAAAAGAAACAGAGGAAGCAAAAGAATTCTATATTGTGTGGTATTTGAATTCTTGTGAAACAGGGTCTGAATGAATTTGAGATCCCTTGTTCTGAATTTAGAAATTCACCATAAATTGTACAAATATTATTAAGAGTCATATCTTACATGAATGGATTCCTTATTGAGTATATTTTTCGGGGAAACAAACAGCATGGTTGTTGAAATTTTGTACAGGAAGAAATTTGGTTCGTAGTGCACAGGGGTCAAAGTAGTCATACCCTAAAACAGGGGAGACTTTAACTTATAAACTGTACTGATTGTCCCGACCAAAAATTCTAGAAAAAAATTAGTAAGTATACATATGAATATAGTTTCAAGAAAAATAAAATTTTTGTAATTTGGAGTTCTATAGCTCCAAAAATAAATAATTTAGCTGCTAGTACTCTGCTAGACAACTTATTTTGAACCTGTTTATGATTGTAATAGTGAAACTATGTGTGTGTTTGTGATGGTAATATTCCGGGAACATATTGTGACTTCATTTAAAGTATGATAATGTATTGTTTATTAATATTTACATACTTACTTACTAAGCTGTAACACCCCAAACCCGGCCTAGACGTTATGACCGGATCCGACGTGCCACATCGAGGTGCCAAAACATTTTCTATATTTAGTCCAGAAAATCGGGCTTAGTGTTCAAAGGATGATTTCATTATGGTTTAAGGTGAATGGAAGCTGTGCACCAGGTAGGAAACCGAAAAAGAGGAGGTTAGTCCATCGGACTGCTTAAGTACCAAGCTCCATTCGGATCCAATCCTAGACATGCACACCACCATTGCCACACCTTAACTTAGTGTATGTTCTTAGGAAACCAATTCATTTAAGTCCATTTTAAGAAAAAGTGATTAACTTTGGAAAGCGTTTTCATTGTGGAAGTTTTGCTTTGTTGTCGTGATATTTTAAAATCAATTACTGTTTTTGAAAATGCGCCCTAAGACTAATCAGTTTCAGTGATTAAGATAATATTATACCTATTCTAGTAAATCATATTGAAAACAATTAAAAATCATTAAAGCGACCTTATTACAACTTAAAACCCAAATCATAAAAGTAAATAAAAAGATGTCCAATTCACCAGAAGAAAACCAAATTTGCAGAACGCGTGGCCACTACGAATCCCTCACAGCTCCAAGCCCACTATGGTTGGGGATTACCTGCGTAGATGAAAATAAGGGGTGAGTTTGGGAAACTCAAAGTGCAAAATAACCCAACCATAGTCTAAACCAGTTCAAACCACAAAAACAGATCAAATCGGCCTTAGCCTAAAACAGATTTCAGAATGAAGTCCATAGGCCCATAACAGAACAGAACATAAATTACATGTTTATGCAGAAACTCAACCATATCCAACCGTATACACCCTCGTACCATCCTTACACCATGTGGGGAGACTACTCGACCCACCCAACCGCTACAAGGCCATAGAATTTGCAGCATGGCTGCCAGAACAGATAGTGTGACAGAGTCACCAGATACAGATATTTGTGGATAGAGCCACTAGAATAGATAATTGTGGCATAGCCACCAGGACGCTTCCTTCATAAATATAACCCATGTCCCCATGCAACAGATATACAAATCGTGGCATACATCATACAGAATCAGATCATCATGCTTTTCAGTCAAATTAACCCTAGGGGTATAATGGTCATTTTACACCTAGGGGTATAACGGTAATTTTCATACTTAAGGGTATTCTAGTAATTTATCTATTTTGAGGGTTTTCATGCATATTTCCACCATTCACGTACTAACGAAACACTTGCAGAGAGTGTTCTTACGAATTGGGCCCGTTGGCCCATTATCCCAATTTTGGCCCATTAAGCCCAAAAAATATCTCAGGCACAAAAATCATGCACTCTGCAGTCTAAACACTGTAGTTTACCAAATACGTTAATCGATCTACCTCACAAGCATTCGCACACTCACAATTCCACAAAATACCAGTTTTTCGGCATTTTGGCTTTTCGGCTTTTGCCGATCTAGTCTATGAGAGGGTGTCAGTTACACACCTGCTTACGACGAAATGTTGACGAGTTCCACACGCGAGTTGCCTACAGTCAATTACTAATACGTTAACTACGAATCCATAACAACTTGTATACAAATCTCCTTACCAACAGTCGGCCATTAACTCTTTAGACACTAGAGATCCTACCTTTGCCGAAACTAGCGACTAGGTTTAGATCCAGTCGTTCCACTTGTCCAAGCCTTCGATCAGCAGCCTCTAGATCACACAAACATCATAATAAAACAATTGTCACAACCCTTAGAGCCATAGGGCCCAATCGACAGCCTCCCTAAGCCTTTAGGGGTTTCGGCTTTTCTAAAACCCGAAATAAAGAATAGATTCGAAAACTTACCACCGGTTCTTTTAGTCAACGATTCGACTTTAGTTCCTATACGATTCTGATGCAGATCTAAACCCTTAAATGTTAGCAGAAGTCAAATCTTTAAAGGTCCAAAGATTCGGCTATACCCCTAAGATTATGGGGTTTTCGGCTTTTTGAAATAGTGAAGAGAAAGATGAAATATGAGGGTTTTGTGGTGGTTTTGTCGACAAGACTTTGGGGTTCAGAGGATGAGAGAATCGGCGAAAAAGATGGAGAAGAATCAGAGGGTTTGGCTTGGAGAAATCGGCATAGAAGAAAAATAGGCTTTCGGGATTTTGGCTTTTATGGTAATCAACTTCAAAGGCTTAAAAATGAATGGAATGGAAGAGTAGAATGGTAGGAAGGGTTCGTCTATAGAAGAAGAAGCAAAGAAGAAGAAAAGAGAATAGGAGAAGAGAAGAATGATCAGAAACGGCCCAACTTTTTCCCCAAATGCCGAAATTACAACTATCAATAGACCTCGCCGAATTTTTCCCTCTACAGAAACCCTTGGCCAGCCAACTCTTGCTCCTCAAGAGTCCACCATTCGGCCAATACTACACTCTCTAATAAGCTCCTAAATATTCTCCCTTATCTCCTCCTTACTCAATCTCCTGAGCAGCTTAAACTCTTCCTAACAGAGTTCCACCTGAGTTCCATCACATTCCCTTTCTGTAAATAAAAATTAATACTAATATTTGCTCACCTTGTGACTTGAACCTTAGCTCTCCCTAGTCATCCACACGCCACCATTTTAGTACCCTAGTGGCGTCATATGCCACTTTGCCACCTGCCTTCTTGTGGGTTATTTTACCCATTAAATCTTAAACGCCCAACTTACCAGAACCCCTTTTCCCCTAAGAATTAAAATTAGCTAAAACTTCCGGGTTTTATCTTAAACTTGGGCCTTCTAGAAGCCTACTAACATACTTAGACCTACGCCAAGCAGTCGAAACACAGATCTTCTGAAATTCGCCCAAAATTCACAGAAGTCCTAAAAATTGGGGCGTTACAACTCTACCCTCCTTAAAGAAATTTCGTCCTCGAAATTTACCTGATCCAAACAGATGAGGGTATTGTTGTCGCATCGCCTCTTCTGGCTCCCAATTAGCTTCCTCCCTACCGTGATTATGCCAAAGCACCTTTACTAAATGAACAGATTTCCTTCTTAGCACCTTGACATCTCGGTCCAATATCTGTACAGGCTCTTCTTCGAAAGTCAAATCAGGCTGCACCTCAATTTTTGCAACCGGCACGACATGAGTAGGGTCAGAACGATAACGCCTTAACATGGAGACGTGAAAAACATCGTGAATCCTGTCTAACTCTGGAGGTAATTCCAATTGATATGCCACTGGTCCTACTCGCTTCAAAACCCGATAAGGCCCAATAAATCGCGGACTCAACTTGCCTTTCTTACCAAACCTTAATATCTTCTTCCAAGGAGAAACCTT
This sequence comes from Gossypium longicalyx, assembly GCA_025698465.1. NCBI lineage: Eukaryota > Viridiplantae > Streptophyta > Magnoliopsida > Malvales > Malvaceae > Gossypium > Gossypium longicalyx. Next base: position 55,995,625 of record CM047007.1, read on the forward strand.
TAAGAAGACCATATCACCTACTGAGTACTCAATCTCCTTGCGCTTCAAGTCTGCATACGACTTTTGCCTATCAGCAGCTTCTTTTAACCGATCTCTGATTACTCTGACCTTATCCTCAGTGTCAGCTACTAACTTGGGTCCAAGGACCCGCCACTCTCCCAGTTCAGTCCAACAACTAGGGGTACGACACCTTCATCCATACAGCGCTTCATACGGTGCCATTCGAATACTAGCTTGATAACTGTTGTTGTACGCAAACTCCGCCAACGACAAGTAATCCTCCCAACTACCTCAGAAGTCAATAACGCATCCCTTCAACATGTCCTCCAGAATTTGAATAACACTTTTTGACTGACCATCAGTCTGGGGATGGAAAGCCGTACTAAAATTCAATCGCGTTCCCAACGCCTCATGCAACTTTTGCCAAAACCGAGATGTAAATCTGGGATCCCGATCAGAAATAATTGAAATTGGGACACCATGAAGTCGCACGATCTCTGCCACATACAACTTGGCTAACTTTTGAAGTGAAAAGTCAGTGTAGACAGGTATGAAATGAGCCGATTTGGTCAACCTATCCACGATCACCCAAACTGAGTCTTTCTTTGTTGGTGTCAAGGGTAACCCACTCACAAAGTCCATGGTTACCCTCTCCCACTTCCAAAGTGGTATCTTCACTGGCTACAAAAGCCCAGAAGGTAGTTGATGCTCAGCTTTCACTTGCTGGCATGTCAAACACTTCCCTACAACCTCCGTTACTTCCCGCTTAACCCCAGGCCACCAATACAATTTTCGCAAGTCGTGATACAACTTATTCCCTCCAGGATGCATGACACAAAGTCCCCCATGAGCTTCCTTCAATATCGACTGCCTCAAGTCAGAGTCTTTCGAAACACAAATTCTCCCTCGGAAACACAGAACTCCTTCATTATTCAACCCAAACTCAGAAGTTTCCCCTTCCTGAACCTGCTGGAAATGAGCAACCAAAGACTCATCTCTCAGCTGCTTCTCCTTAATCTGATCCACCCAGGTTGGCCTTACTTGCAACTCAGCCAATAGACTACCATCATCATACAGATTCAGACGAGCAAACATTGCTCTCCGATCAGATACAGCTCTTCGACTTAGAGCATCGGCTACCACGTTAGACTTGCCTAGGTGGTACTCAATCATACAATCATAATCTTTAAGCAACTCTATCCATCTCCTTTGCCTAAGGTTTAGCTCCTTCTAAGTCAGCAAGTACTTGAGACTCTTATGGTCTGTGTATATAAAACACCTCTCTCCGAACAAGTAGTGTCTCCAAATCTTAAGTGCAAAGATTACTGCTGCCAATTCCAAATCATGAGTAGGATAGTTTCCTTCGTGAGGCTTAAGCTGTCATGATGCATAAGCAACCACCTTACCCTCTTACATCAACACGCAACCCAAACCCACATGTGATGCGTCACTGTACACGGTAAAATCCTTCCCAAACTCTGGCTGAATCAACACAGGTGCTTCAGTCAGAACTTTCTTCAACTTCTTAAAAGATTCCTGTTGCTTCTCTATCCAAACAAACGATACTCCTTTCCTTATGAATTTTTTCAAAAGCGCTGCCATCACAGAAAAACCTTCCACAAACCTCCTGTAGTATTCTGCCAACCCTAGGAAACTCCGAATTTCTGACACCGACCTAGGTGGCTTCCATTCCAAAATTGCTTCAATCTTTCGTGGGTCCACCTTAATCCCCTCAGTAGAGACAACATGTCCTAAGAAGGTTACCTCCTTCAACCAGAATTCACATTTTCTGAATTTCGCATAAAGTTCTTTCTCCCTTAACACTTGCAGTACAATGCGGAGATGCTCATCATGTTTCGCTTCAGTTTCAGAATATACCAGAATATCATCAATAAAGACGACTACAAATCGATCCAAAAATGGTTGGAATACACGATTCATCAGATCCATAAATGCTGTAGGAGCGTTTGTCCGTCCAAATGGCATCACCAGAAACTCGTAATGACCATACCAAGTTCTGAATGCCGTCTTAGGGATATCTGCCTCTTTGACCCTTAACTGATGATATCCAGATCGAAGGTGGATCTTGGAAAATACAGAAGCTCCTCTAAGTTGGTCGAACAGATCGTCAATCCTTGGTAGTGGATACTTATTCTTAATCGTCAGTTTGTTCAACTGCCGATAATCAATACACATCCGCATCGTCCCATCCTTCTTTTTTACGAATAGCACTGGTGTTTCCCACGGAGACACACTTGGCCTAATAAAGCCCCTATCCAACAACTCTGAATTTGTACTTTTAACTCCACTAACTCTTTTGGTGCCATCCTATACGGTGCGATGGACACTGGTGCCGTTCCAGGCAGTAAGTCGATTCCAAATTCGACTTCTCGGTTCGGAGGTAGTCCCGGAAGCTCCTCCGAAAAAACATCTTGGAACTCCTTAACGGTTCTAACCTTATCCACTGTCAGTCCCTCATCTTCCGCCTGACTTAAAAATGCCAAATAGGCCTTACAACCTTTACGAATCTATTTTTCGGCTCTCAATGCCGACACCACATTGGACAAATAATCCCTTCGCCCACCTATTACCATAACCTCTTCTCCCTTCGTGGTCCTTAACACCATTCGTTTAACAGCACAATCCAGAGTCGCCCTATGCTTAACAAGCCAGTCCATTCCCAGAATGAGGTCGAATTCTCCGAACGGTAACTCCATCAAGTCTTTAGAGAAAATATTACCTTGGGTTTCTAAAGGCACATCCCTATACAGTTTGTCTACTTTAACCGAGTAACCCAAAGGACTTAGTACAGTTACCCCACTCACTATCTCCTCAGAGTGCACACCCAACGACTCAGATATGACACATGCAACATAGGAATGAGTAGATCCAATATCCACCAAAGCAGTATACAGCATGCTAGAATCCAAGAACGTACCAGTTATGACGTCAGGTGCATCGCCCTCGACATTTTCGGCATCCTTGCCAGGTGCCGCTCTCGACCATTACCATTTCCGCCCCTACCTTGTCCACGTCCTCTCGGTGGTTGTGGCCCACCTCTCACTGGTTGAGCAACCCTCTATTTAGCAACTTGAACATGATCCGTTTTCTAAGGACAGTCTTTGACTCTATGCTCCATAGATCCGCATCGGAGACAGGCACCAGAACGTTTCCTACACTCGCCCAGATGTACCTTACCACAGTCTCCACCAAGACCGCAAAGTCACGCTCCCTTTGCGGAGCAATCAACACCCTAAGTTCATCTCTAAGACCATCCTAGAAGCGCACACTACACTTATATTCCGTAGCGACTATTCCCACGGCATACCAGCTCAGCCTCAGAAACTCAGCCTCGTATTCAACAACTATTTTACCTTCTTGCACCAGATTCAAGAATTCCTTTCTACGGGCGTCCACATAGCTTGCCCCAGCATATTTCCCTTTGGAGGCTGCCTTAAACAACTCCTAAGTTACCCTGTTAGCTGGGGTCCCATCTCTCACCGTAAGCCACCACTGATAAGCCTCGTCTCATAGCAACGATACGGCTCCCTTCAGCTTCTGCTCCACAGAGCAGTCCAAGTCATCCATAATCTGTTTCGTGGCCTCCAACCAATATTCCGCCATATTCGGGGCTACACCAGATACACCCCTAAAGATCTCCGCTCCGTTAGCCCGGAGTCGCTCAGAAATAGATCCTCGAATTTCGTTACCCGTACTTGCCCTAGCAACCCTTTCCAAAACACGAAGCATTGCCTGGGACAGGGCATCATCCTCGGCACCACGATCATGAGACTCTACTTCCATTGCCGGTGGCACCGGTACCTCTGCTATCGACATATGCCCTGAGGACGCAGTTCCTGCTCGAGCACTACCTCGACAACGTCCACGGCCTCTTCCACGAGCTACTCTCGTACTCATATCGTATTATATGATTACAAATTTTATGCATCAATAAAATATTCCAGTGTTTATTACAGATGTTTTATGAACAGACAGTAATTCAGAGTTTGTTTTCCGCAAAATCGAAGTCTAGCTACAGTCTTAGTCTTTTACCAAAATTTCCTATAGTTTCAGTACAATCCCACTTGATTGTCCTAATAGGGTGTTAATATAGATAGATAATTCAGGAAAAAAATATTTTAGAAAAGTTCTGAATAATACTTACAAATTTGGGCCGGAGATTCGGGTGCCACCTTTTTACGGATCCAAATTTGAAAATCGAGTTTCGTAATTTATGTAAAAATTTCATTTCCAAAATTTTTTATTTTATAGACCCATTCCACAGCCGAGTTGTTACAACTTAGCTCTGATACCACTAAATGTAACACCCCAAACTCAGCCTAGACGTTATGACCGGATCCGACGTGCCACATCGAGGTGCCAAAACATTTTTTATATTTAGTCTAGAAAATCGGGCTTAATGTTCAAAGGATGATTTCATTATGGTTTAAGGTGAATGGAAGTCATGCACCGGTAGGAAACCTAAAAGAGGAGGTGAGTCCATCTGATCGCTAAATACCAAGCTCCTTCGATTCCAATCCTAGACATGCACACCACCATTGCCACACCTTAACTTAGTGTGTGTTCTTAGGAAACCAATTCATTTAAGTCCATTTTAAGAAAAAGTGATTAACTTTGGAAGCGTTTTCATTGCGGAAGTTTTGCTTTGTTGTCGTGATATTTTAAAATCAATTACTGTTTTTGAAAATGCGCCCTAAGACTAATCAGTTTCAGTGATTAAGATAATATTATACCTATTCTAGTAAATCATATTGAAAACAATTAAAAATCATTAAAGCGACCTTATTACAACTTAAACCCAAATCATAAAAGTAAATAAAAAGATGTCCAATTCACCAGAAGAAAACCAAATTTGTAGAACGCGTGGCCACTACGAATCCCTCACAGCTCCAAGCCCACTATGGTTGAGGATTACCTGCGTAGATGAAAATAAAGGGTGAGTTTGGGAAACTCAGTGTGTAAAATAACCCAACCATAGTTTAAACCAGTTCAAACCACAGAAACAGATCAAATTGGCCTTAGCCTAAAACAGATTTCAGAATGAAGCCCATAGGCCCATAACAGAACAGAACAGAAATTACATGTTTATGTAGAAACCCAACCATAACCAACCGTATACACCCTCGTACCATCCTTACACCATGTGGGGAGACTACTCGACCCACCCAACCGCTACAAGGCCACAGAATTTGCAGCATGGCTGCCAGAACAGATAGTGTGACAGAGTCACCAGATACAGATATTTGTGGATAGAGCCACCAGAACAGATAATTGTGGCATAGCCACCAGGACGCTTCCTTCATAAATATAACCCATGTCCCCATGCAACAGATATACAAATCACGGCATACATCATACAGAATCAGATCATCATGCTTTTCAGTCAAATTAACCCTAGGGGTATAATGGTCATTTTACACCTAGGGGTATAACGGTAATTTTCATACTTAAGGGTATTCTAGTAATTTATCTATTTTGGGGGGTTTTCATGCATATTTCCACCATTCACGTACTAACAGAAACACTTAACGAGTGTTCTTACCGAATTGGGCCCGTTGGCTCATTATCCCAATTTTGGCCCATTAAGCCCCAAAAATATCTCAGGCACAAAAATCATGCAATCTGTAGTCTAAACACTGTAGTTTACAAAATACGTTAATCCATCTACCTCATGAGCATTCACACACTCGCAAGTCCACAAAATACCAGTTTTTCGGTATTTTGGCTTTTCAGCTTTTGCCGATCTAGTCTATGAGAGGGTGTCAGTTACACACCTGCTTGCGACGAAACGTTGACGAGTTCCACACGGGAGTTGCCTACAGTCAATTACTATATGTTAACTACGAATCCATAACAACTTGTATACAAATCTCCTTACCAACAGTCGGCCATTAACACTTTAGACACTAGAGATCCTACCTTTGCAGAAACTAGCGACTAGGTTTAGATCCAGTCATTCCACTTGTCCAAGCCTTTGATCAGCAGCCTCTAGATCACACTAACATCATAATAAAACAATTGTCACAACCCTTAGAGCCATAGGGCCCAATCGACAGCCTCCTTAAGCCTTTAGGGGTTTCGGTTTTTCTAAAACCCAAAATAAATAATAGATTCAAAAACTTACCACCGGTTCCTTTAGTCAATGATTCCACTTTAGTTCCTATACGATTCTGATGCAGATCTAAACCCTTAAATGTTAGCAGAAATTAAATCTTTAAACGTCCAAAGATTCAGCTATGCCCCTAAGACTATGGGGTTTTTGGCTTTTTGAAATAGTGAAGAGAAAGATGAAATATGAGGGTTTTGTGTTGGTTTTGTCGAAAAGACTTTGGGGTTCAGAGGATAAGAGAATCGTCCAAAAAGATGGAGAAGAATCAGAGGGTTTGGCTAGGAGAAATCAGCACAGAAGAAAAATAGGCTTTCGGGATTTTGGCTTTTATGGTAATCGACTTCAAAGGCTTAAAAATGAATGGAATGGAAGAGTAGAATGGTAGAAGGGTTTGGCTATAGAAGAAAAAGCAAAGAATAAGAAAAGAGAATAGGAGAAGAGAAGAATGATCAGAAACGACACAACTTTTTCCCCAAATGCCGAAATTACAACTATCAATAGACCTAGCCGAATTTTGCCCTCTACAAAAATCCTTGGCCTGCCAACTCTTGCTCCTCAAGAGTCCACCATTCGGCCAATACTAGACTCTCTAGTAAGCTCCTAAATCTTCTCCCTTATCTCCTCCTTACTCGATCTCCTGAGCAGCTCAAACTCTTCCTAACAGAGTTCCACCTGAGTTCCATCACATTCCCTTTCTGCAAATAAAAATTAATACTAATATTTGCTCATCTTGTGACTTGAATCTTAGCTCTCCCTAGTCATCCACACGCCACCTTTTTAGCACCTTAGTGGCATCATATGCCACTTTACCACCTGCCTTCTTGTGGCTTATTTTACCCATTAAATCTTAAACGCCCAACTTACCAGAACCCCTTTTCCCCTAAGAATTAAAATTAGCTAAAACTTCCAGATTTTATCTTAAACTTGGGCCTTCTAGAGGCCTACTAACATACTTAGACCTACGCCAAGCAGTCAAAACAAAGATCTTCTGAAATTTGCCTAAATTTCACAGAAGTCTCGAAAATTGGGGCGTTACATAAGCTATAATGCTTACTTCCTTCCTTTCCTTTTTCCTATGGTGTCTCAGATGTTAGCTCGAGTTGGAGGTCGTTGGAGGTTAAATCACACTATCAAACTATTGATCGATATATAAAGGTTTTAAAGTATTTTTAAGTCTTTGGCATGTATGGAGACTCGTTTAATTGTTACTAAGTTGCTAGGAATTGGCCTAAAATACTGACCTATGTTATTTGAAGGTCTCTATTGTATAAAGTCATTTAATGTAGATAGTCTTGATTATGTTATTAATTAAATGATGCAATTTATGATTGTGCATGCTGGCCTATGTGTGTGGTTGAATTAAAGCATGATATGGGCCTTGTAAGCTCTTTTTAAGGGACAACTTGAATGTGTTTGAAAAAGTTTTAAATTAGAGTGAAATTATGAATCGATTTTTATACGATGATTAGTGATTAAGTCCGGTAATGCCTCGTACCCTGTTCTGGCGTCGAACACGGGTAAGGGGTGTTACATAGCATGTATAGGGACTTGGCCTTTTTGTTATGTGTCATATTGGTTAGCCAAATGTGTTGGCTCATGATGATATTATGATTATTTTGTATATGGTCATGAGAGGTGGCTCATATTGATTATTTGTGTTGTAACCCTAATTATTGGTGCATGCATGCAAATGTGTATATGTTTTGATGTGGTTTTGGTTGCTTGTGGATGATATGTAAGATGAATGGTATAGGTATTAAGCGAATGAATGAGGACTAATAGGTATGATCATATTTATGGTGTAATTGAGTAACATTGAAAGAAGAATTATAAAGATGGTATAATATGAAATTGGTGTGGAATGTCATATGGAAGTATGATGGTGGGAGTATGTGATATGTCCACATTATAAAGACATGGATTAGTCATGATGGTGAATGCTTGTGTAGTCAAATGTGCCATGTTGTATGCTATGAAGTAGGATTGAGTATGTAAGTGTTTAAGGGTGGCAAATGGCTTGGAAAATAACCTAAAAATTGTCCATATGGTCAGACACACGGGCATGTGTCTTGGCCGTATGTGACACACGGTCTGTCCCATGGGCTTGTGATCTGGCCATGTGTCCCCTGCACCCTAATTATGCAAAACAGAATGCCTAGTAGTAAAACACGGACAGAGACACAGCCGTGTATCTCAGCCGTGTGAAGGATATGGCCATAGGACATGGGCGTGTGCTCAGGCCGTGTGAAGTCTACACTTAATTTTTAGAATTTAATTCGCCACACGGCCTCAACACACGGGCTTGTAACTAGGTCGTGTGACCTTATTTGATTGATGACGTCATAGTTAGAGGGTTACATAGGCTGAGGACACGGGCGTGTCCCAAGCCACACGGGCTTGTATGACCACACGGCCTAGCCATACGGGCATGTGACTCTCCAAAACAAGAAAATTTTTTAAGTTATCACGACGTTCTAAAAGTTCCCGGTTTAGTCTCGAACCACCTTCAGTGTATGCTTTGGGCCTCGTAGGTCCTTATAAGGGACAATTTGCATGTGATTGAAAAGCTTTTATTTTGAATGAAATTTTATGGCCCAATTTTGTATGAATGTTCATGTTTAAGTTAGGTAATGCCTCGAACCCTATCCCGATGTCGGATACGGGTAAGGGTGTTATAGGTATGATACTATGTGTATAGGACTCTAGAGTATCCTTAATATCCCAAGTGGTTCAACGGGTAATTTAACGAGTATGTCAAAGATGAATTGCGTGTAAATCAAATTCGAGATGATTCAGGTATGTACGTAAAACTCATACGAAATGAGCTCGTTATGTAATGAATCCCTTGGTAAGGTTCTGATTGAGTAAATTTGATTATGAGATTTATAATGACATTATGTTAAATTACTTCAAGTTAATTGTATGTTAAATGTGTGTTTACAATGCTTATTATTTGCACGGGAACTTACTAAGCTATACAACTTACTCCCTTTCATTTCCCTTATCTTATAGTGTCACCAAGCCAGCTCGGAGGTTAGAGATTGTCGGAGATTGTCGGAGATCCAATCACACTATCAACTTAATATTTTGGGTACCAATGATTTTAATATTCTAAGTTATGGCATGTATAGGGACTTGGTTATTTTGTTATGTGTCATAATTGAATTGGCATAATGTGTTGGCCTATATTGGTTGAAAATTCATTTGTAAATGGCTATATGGTATTGGCTAATATTGGTTTAAGTAATTATATGTATATGATGATGTTTTCATAGATGTGGAAATTTGCATGGTTTAAGTTAATAAGTATGAAATGTTTGCAGGTGATAAATGGTAGCATGTGATTGATGTGTGGATGTCTTGTTTGTGGCTGATTTGGTTGAATGTATATACTTGGAATGGTGTTATGTTTTGTTGTGTAGGTTTGCCCATGGAAGGGTGACAAAATGGCTTGGAAAATAGCCATATTTCTGTCCACATGGGTAGATACACAGACGTGTGTCTAGGCCGTTTGTGACACAGGCTTGCCCCATGGACATGTGTTCTGGCCGTGTGTCCCCTGCACCTTAATTGGTGCAAAACAGAATGCTCAGAATTAAGCACACGGGCAGAGACACGGGCATGTGTCTTAGCCGTGTGGATGACACGGCCTCAGGCACGGGCGTGTTCCCTGGGCGTGTGAAGTCTGCACCTATTTTATGAAAAATTTTGAAAATTAAATCGACCACACGACCTAAGCACACGGGCGTGTGCCTTGGCTTTGTGACTTTAATTTGTTCTTGGTTGACAAAAAGAGAGTTACACGGGTTAGGGACACAGGCGTGTACGACCACTCGGCCTACCCACACGAGCGTGTCCCAAGCCACACGGGTGTGTGGCTCTTAAAATATGAAATTTTTTCTAAGTGTTGTGAAATTTTCCAAAGTTCTCGGTTTGGTCCTGAACCATTTCCAATGCATGTTTTGGGCCTCGTAGGCTCCTTTTAGGGATGATGTTAATGTAAATGAGAAGTTTTAAATTTGGATGGAAATTTTCATTTCGATTTTGTATGTTTGCTTATGTTTAGGTCTGCAAATGCCTCGTACCCTGTTTTGGCGTCGAATACGGGTAAGGGGTGTTTTAAGTAAGAATTTACTTGTTGAGTCTACTAAATTCGTGGTTAAAGTGTCGAACCCCCTAGGCCAGTATGTGCTGGTTGATAAGGTCTGCAAGAATTGTACTTTGATGATTCGAGGTTGTAACTTTCTGGCTGATTTGATGTTATTACCATTTGATGTGTTTGACATAATTTTGGGTATGGATTCGTTAACTTTGCATGATGCTATTGTGAACTGTAGACAAAAGCTTATCATATTAAAGGGTCAGAACGATGAAAAGCTTCAGATTGAATCAAATAGTTTGAGTGGTATACCTAATTTTATTTCGGTTATGTCAGCTCAGAGATATATTAGAAAAGAATGTGATACGTATCTTGTTTACATATTTGATTCTAGAGTTTCTGAGTTAAAGCTCGAATCAGTTCCAGTGGTATGTGAGTATCCAGATGTGTTTCCAGAGGAGGTACTTAGGTTACCACCAATTAGAGAGGTCGAGTTTGCCTTTAAGTTAGTACCGGGATCATCACCAATATCGATAGCTCCTTACAAAATGGCTCCTACTGAGTTGAAAGAGTTGAAAGCACAGTTGCAAGAGTTAATAGATAGGGGTTTTGCTCGACCCAGTTTTTCACCTTAGGGTGCACCTATTTTATTCGTGAAGAAAAAGGATGGATCTATGGGATTATGTATTCATTATCACCAGCTCAACAAAGTTACAATCAAGAATAAGTATCCATTGCCATGTATTGGCGATCTGTTTGATCAGTTGAAAGGTGCAATAGTGTTCTTGAAGATTGATCTTCGTTCTAGATATTATTAGCTGTGAGTTAAAGATTCTGATGTGTCGAAAACTACATTTAAGACCAATTACAAACATTATGAATTTCTTGCAATGTCATTTGGTTTAACTAATGCATCTGCAGTATTTATGGATTTGATGAATAGAATATTCAGATCGTATCTATATCAATTTGTTGTGGTATTCATCGATGATATTTTGATTTACTCTCGAGATGAGTTTGAACATTCTGAACATTTGAGAATTGTATTACAAACTTTGCGTGAAAAGAAATTATTTGCCAAATTTAGCAAATGTGAATTTTGGCTATAGGAAGTCAGTTTTTTTGGGACATGTTGTATCAGCCAAGGGCATCAAAGTTGATCTGAGCAAAATTTTAGCAGTTGTTGACTGAAAACCTCTTAGAAATGTATTTGAGGTTAGAAGTTTTCTGGGATTAGTCGGATATTACAAAAGGTTCGTTAAGGGATTCTTGATGATTGCTACATCGATGACGAGATTGCTACAAAAAGATGTGAAGTTCGAGTGGTCTGAGAGATGTCAGCAAAGTTTCAATCAGTTGAAAACATTACTAACCGAGGCACTAGTGTTTGTTCAGCCTGAGTTGGGTAAAGAATTTGTGATTTTTAGTGATGCGTTTTTAAATGGTTTAGGCTGTGTTTTAATGCAAGAAGACAAAGTGATAGCTTATGCTTCTAGATAGTTAAAGCTGCACGAATAGAATTATCCGATGAATGATTTAGAACTGGCAGCTATTGTGTTTGCGTTAAAAATTTGGCGACACCATTTGTACAGTGAAAAATGTCACATCTTTATAGATCATAAAAGTTTGAAGTATTTAATGTCGTATAAAGATTTGAATCTAAGGCAGTGTAGGTGGCTTGAGCTATTGAAAGACTATGACTCGATCATTGATTATCATCTGGGTATAGTGAATGTAGTTGCTGATGTTCTGAGTAGAAAGCCTTTATTTGCTTTGCGAGCGTTGAATATGCATTTGGCGTTGTCTGATGATGGTTTGATATTAGTTGATTTGAAAGATGGATTGATGTTTTTACGACAAATTTGTGAGGCTCAGAAATGTGATGGCGTATTATTGGCTAAATGAAAATAGAGTGTGTCAACACCTGATTCAGATTTTTAGATTAAATCTGATGATTGTTTACTTTTTAGAGGTAAAATTTGTGTATCGAGGAATTCAGAGCTTTTTTGGAAGATTTTACATGAATCTCATAGTGGTAGCTTGTCTGTTCATCCTAGTAGCAATAAAATGTACAATGATTTGAAACAAATGTACTAGTGGCCGGGTATGAAATGAGAAATTTCTGAGTTTGTATCGAGATGTTTAGTATGTTAGCAAATTAAAGTTGAACATCATATACCTTCTAGTTTGTTACAGTTAGTGATGATACTAGAGTGGAAATGGGAGTGTGTCACCATGGATTTTGTATCAGGATTACCCTTATCTTTGAGAAAGAAAGATGCAATTTGGGTGGTCGTTGATTGTAAGATGAAATCGGCACATTTTATTTCAGTACGTACAAATTATTCTCTTGAGAAATTAGCTAAGCTATATGTTGCTGAGATTATCAGATTGTACGGGGTGCCAGTTTCCATTATTTTGGATAGAGATCTATGGTTTACATCATGATTCTGGAGCAAGTTACAGGAGGCTCTAGGTACACGGTTACATTTTAGCATTGCTTTTCATCCTTAGATAGATTGCCAATCTAAACGAGTGATTCATGTACTTGAAGATATGCTTTGGTGTGGCGTTTTAGAATTTGAAGGCAACTGAAAGAAATTTTTACCGTTGGTTGAGTTCGCGTACAACAAAAATTATCAATCGAGGATAAAAATGGCACTATATGAAGCTTTGTATGGTCGTAAATGCCAAACTCCATTGTATTAGACTGAGCTTAGTGAGAAAAAATTCACGGGGTTGATTTAATTCGAGAGACTGAAGAAAAAGTGAAAGTAATCTAAGATAGTTTGAAAGGTGGTTCAGATCGAAAAAAATCGTATGCAAATTTAAAACATAAAGATATTGAATTTCAAGTCACCAATAAGTGTTCTTGAAAGTATCGCCCTGGAAGAAAGTTCTTCGTTTTGGTCGTAAAGGAAAGCTAAGTCCGCGATTTATCCGTCCATATGAAATTATTGAAAAAATCGGGCCAGTAACGTATCGTTTAGCTTTGCTGTCAGAGTTATAAAAGATTTATAATGTGTTTCACATATTTATGTTATGAAGGTTTCATTCAGACCCTTCGCATATTATCCCACCAACGGATGTCGAGATTTAACTTGATATGTCATATAGCGAAAAATCGATCAAAATATTAGCTCAAGAGGTTAAAGAATTAAAAATAAAAACATAGGTTTAGTGAAAGTTCATTGGAAACGACGCGGTTTAGAGGAGGCCACTTGGGAACTGGAAGAAGCTATGAGAAAGCAATATCCGAACCTCTTTTCTGGTAAGATTTTCAGGGACAAAAATTCCTTTAAGGGGATAGTTCTAACAACCCGTTTTCAGTGATATTGGAATAGTAGTTTCGAGACCACAAATCTAACATGAAACTATTTATTTAATTATTATTTTAAAGTCTACAGCATCTTAGTAATATCATATAAAAATTTTGTTAAGAAAATTTACTGTTTGCATGCTTAATTCGATAAAAAGGATTAAATCATAAAATGTGTAAAAGTAGAGTTCTAGTAGCTAAAGGTGTCAAATGGCTATAGAACTTTAATGTAAGAATATTTATGTGATAATTAGACCATTAATGAAGGGAGTGGGCATTTATGGGAATTTTATCAAGTGATTTTAATGTTAATAGTTAAGGTTAATAAGGTAAATTGTAAAATTAACATAAAATAAAATAAAGAAAAGAAAGATATCATATTTCTTCCATCTTCACCACCGAAATTAACTTTAAGAAAAGCCATTGGAGAAGCTTCAACGTTCAACCAACACTCTTTGTCTTGTATGTGAGTATTATTCATCCCGTTTTTAATGATTTTTATGTTTTCAGAGTCGTTGTAGCTTAATTTAGCTAGCCCAGGGACTAATTTGAAAATTTTTTAGGGTTTTTCCATGAATGTATATATGTTGTTTGTGATGATTGATGGAAGAAAATGAACCTTTATTGTTAGATAAACAACTTTTGTAAAGTGATTTTGGTTGAAAATGTTAATTAGGGGTTAAATTGAAAAATGTGAGATATTTATGGTAAAATTACAAAAATAATGAAATAAATGAGTTTCTAGAAACCTATATGAAATTTGGCTAGCATGGGTTAGGGATGAACTTAAGGACTAAATTGAAATGAAATCAAAACAATAGGGGAAAAAGCGTAATTTCACAAAAATATGAATTTGGATTGAATTCAATAGAATGATTATTGAATGAATTTAATTGATTCATTTAGATCAAGATAAACCTTGTACGGCTTTTGATCGGGGCAAAGATAAAGTTTTGGATTAATTGACTCTTTATTTGCGTTTTTCTCATCAAGGTAAGTTCGTACGTTTAAATGGCATTTTAATATGTTTGATTTGGATGCTATTATGTTATACTATTGCATCACATCTTAACAGAAAATCCAACGATGTTTCAATGATTATCGAGCCCATTTTAACCTTAGGAATATATAGGATACAAATGACATGTCATTAGGGTTACCATGTTCCGGGTGCTGGTCTTGAATGTCCTACCGGTGTTTGAGTTCTGGCATGTGTTGCGGATACTTGAAAGCTTGTGTGAGTAGCACCATGTAGCTACATTCCGACTGACAACTTGTGTGAGCAGACCTATTTATGGCTCGAGAGAGAGCATCTATGTAAAGGAAAAAGGAAAGAAATGATTTCAACCATATATTAGTACACAATTTGTGAGATTCCCGTGTATCTGATAATATTCTAAGTGGTTCAACGGGCACACAAAAGGAAGGAATGGTAAGTGTTTCGATTGGCAATGTTATGAAAGTATGAAAAGGTAAGAGACGTTGATGATTAAAGCATGTATAGCCATATTCATGAAAAATGTGAAAGCTTATATGTTATGTTCATGAAAACTATAATATCATGTGGTGAATTTACTAAGTTACATGTTTATTCACTAACTTGAGTTGTTGTGGATGGTTAGGCTTGTGCCAAGCTATGTTGGATTAATTCATAAATTATTTTAAGCTTATGTATTGAAATGGTAAGCATTGTTTATGATTTATGAGCTTACTAAGCATTATATGCTTACTTTGTTTTATTTTCCATGTTTTTAGATAATCAGAAGCTTGTTTGGGTTGGGAACTTGTCGGAGTTCCATCACACTATTCATCGGCTATATCGACAGATTTGATGATTTCGAGTCATGGTTATAATGGCATGTATAGGTGTTTTGTGTTTGATGAATAACCATTTATATTTGGCTTGTAAATATGGGATTTTAGTTGATGAATTTGTTGTTATGTTGGCATGTATATGTGGTTTTATAATTGTTGACATTTTGGTATTTTGGTGCTTGATTGGAGATGTTGAAATGGTAAATTAAATGCATGCTATGAATGGTTCTTTTAATATGCTTGAATGTGGTCATTGTGATATATGGTTTGGTATGAAAATAGATAGTAAATATTGAGTTGATAAATGGCTAATTTGGTATGTTTGGATGTGGTTGACTGATGGTCAATTTTGCTATGGTTTAGTGATGATAGGTGTTGAATGACCAAATTGGTATATTTGAGTGTGATTTTGGCATGTGAACATTGTGGTAGGTTCTGGCATTGATTTAGTTACAAGGGTTGGTTGATTATGGCTAAACTATGCAAATGTATAAACATGTCAGGTTGTTATGATTGAGGTGTCTTTTTGGGCATATTGGTTGTATGAACAAATTCCATGATGATCTAGCTTGAATATGCATGTGTTAGATACATGTTGGAGGCTTGAAAATAGGTGCAATGGCTTGTAAAAGTGATCATGTTTTGGGTGAGGAAAATGGCTTGAAAATTACCTATTTTTCGTCCACACGGCCTAAGACACGAGCGTGTGAGACGGCCATCTGTCACACACGGCCATGTGACACGACTGTGTGTCCCCTTTAGGTTCCAAAGGGTTGCAAGTCAGGCAGTTACAGGTCCCTACTTCAAATTTCCACACGGCCTGTGACACGAGCGGGTGTCTTAGCTGTGTGAGTCACATGGCCTAGCTACACATGTAACACCCTAAACCCGGCCTAGACGTTATGACCGGATTTGATGTGCCACATCGGAACGTTAAAAACATTTTCTATTCTTAGTCCAGAAAATCATACTTAGTGTTCGAAAGATGATTTCATTATAGGGTAAAGTGAATGGAAGTCAGGCACCGTAGGAAACCTGAAAAGAGGAGGTGAGTCCATCGGACTGCTTAAGTACCAAGCTCCCTTCAGATCCAATCCTAGACATGCACACCACCATTGCCACACCTTAACTTAGTGTATGTTCTTAGGAAACCAATTCATTTAAGTCCAGTTTAGGAAAAGATGATTAACTTTGGAAAGGATTTCCGTTATAAAGTTTTTTGCGTTGTTGTCGTGGTATTTTAAAAATCAATTCTCGCTTTTGAAAACACGCCTAAGACTAACCAGTTTCAGTGATTAAGATAATATTATACCTATTCTAGTAAATCATATTGAAAACAATTAAAAATCATTAAAGCGGCCTTATTACAACTTAAAACCCAAATCATAAAAGTAAATAAAAAGATGTCCAATTCACAAGAAGAAAACCAAATTTGCGGAACGAGTGGCCACTCCGAATCCCTCACAGCTCCAAGCCCACTATGGTTGGGGATTACCTGCGTGGATGAAAATAAGGGGTGAGTTTGGGAAACTCAGTGTGTAAAATAACCCAACCATAGTCTAAACCTGTTTAAACCACAAAAACAGATCAAATTGGCCTTAGCCCAGAACAGATTTCAGAATGAATCCCATAGGCCCATGACAGAACAGAACAGAAATTACATGTTTATGCAGAAACCAAACCATATCCAACCGTATACACCCCCGTACCATCCTTACACCATGTGGGGAGACTACTCGACCCACCCATCCACTACACGCCATAGAAATTTGCAGCATGGCTGCCAGAATAGATAGTGTGACAGAGTAACCAGATACAGATATTTGTGGCAGAGCCACCAGAACAGATATTTGTGGCAGAGCCACTAGAACAGATATTTGTGGCATAACCACCAGGATGCTTCCTCCATAAATACAACCCATGTCCCCATGCAACAGATATACAAATCATGGCATACATCATACAGAATCAGATCATCATGCTTTTCAGTCAAATTAACCCTAGGGGTATAATGGTCATTTTACACCTAAGGGTATAACGGTAATTTTCATACTTAAGGGTATTCTAGTAACTTATCTATTTTAGGTTTTTCATGCATATTTTCACCATTTACGTACTAACAGAAACACTTACTGAGTGTTCTTACCGAATTGGGCCCGTTGGCCCATTATCCCAATTTTGTCCCATTAAGCCCAAAAATATCTCAGGCACAAAAATCATGCACTCTGCAGTGTAAACACTATAGTTTACCAAATACGTTAATTGATCTACCTCACGAGCATTCGCACACTCCCAAGTCCACAAAATATCGGTTTTTCGGCATTTTGGCTTTTCGACTTTTGCAGATCTAGTCTATGAGAGGGTGTCAGTTACACACCTGGTTGCGACGAAACGCTGACGAGTTCCACACGCGAGTTGCCTACAGTCAATTACTAATACGTTAACTACGAACCCATAACAACTTGTATACAAATCTCCTTACTAATAGTCGGCCATTAACACTTTAGACACTAGAGATCCTACCTTTGCCGAAACTAGTGACTAGGTTTAGATCCAGTCGTTCCACTTGTCCAAGCCTTAGATCAGCAGCCTCTAGATCACACTAACATCATAATAAAACAATTGTCACAACCCTTAGAGCCATAGGGCCCAATGGACAGCCTCCCTAAGCCTTTAGGGGTTTCGGCTTTTCTAAAACCTGAAATAAAGAATAGATTCGAAAACTTACCACCGATTCCTTTAGTCAACGATTCCACTTTAGTTCCTATACGATTCTGATGCAGATCTAAACCCTTAAAAGTTTGCAGAAATCAAATCTTTAAAGGTCCAAAGATTCGGCTATGCCCCTAAGACTATGGGGTTTTTGGCTTTTGAAACCTGTGAACTAAAAGATGATTTCTTTAAGGAGGTTTTTACAAAGTTGAAGTCGGCAGAAATTCGGGTTTAGAGGATGGGAGAATCGACCAAAAAGATGGAGAATAATAAGAGGGTTTGGCTAGAAGAAATCGACACAATAGAAACAGGTTTTCGGGATTTTGGCTTTTATGGTAATCAGCTTCAAAGGCTTAAAAACGAATGGAATGGAAGAGTAGAATGGTAGGAAGGGTTCGGCTATAGAAGAAGAAGCAAAGAAGAAGAAAAGAGAATAGGAGATGAGAGGATAAAAGAAAAAGAGAAGAGAATGGTCAGAACCCAAATGCCGAATTTTCCCCCCACCTACTAGCCGAATTTTGCCCTCTACAGAAACCCTTGGCTGGCCAACTCTTGCTCCTCAAGAGTCCACCATTCGGCCAATACTACACTCCCTAATTAGCTCCTAAATCTTCTCCCTTATCTCTTCCTTACTCGGTCTCCTGAGCTGCTCAAACTCTTCCTAACAGAGTTCCACCTGAGTTCCATCACATCCCCTTTCTGAACATAAAAATTAATACTAATATTTGCTCACCTTGTGACTTGAACCTTAGCTCTCTCTAGTCATCCACACTCCACCTTTTTAGCACCCTAGTGGCGTCACATGCCACTTTGCCACCTACCTTCTTGTGGCTTATTTTACCCATTAAATCTTAAAAGCCCAACTTACTAGAACCCCTTTTTCCCTAAGAATTAAAATTAGTTAAAACTTTCGGATTTCATCTCAAACTTGGGCTTCTAGAGGCCCACTAACATACTTAGACCTACACCCAGCAGTCAAAACACAGAAATTCAAAAATTTCACCAAAATTCACAAAAGTCCGAAAAATTGGGGCGTTACAACACGGCTGTGTAACTCTTGTAGTGTGAAAATTTTCAACTTTTTCCCAAAAATTCTATATGTTTTCGAATTAGTCTTGATTCATTTCTAAATTTTTTTTAGGGCTACAAGGGCTCGAATAAGGGACAATATGTGTGAGTTTGATTGATATTTCCATGATTTACGATATGTTCTAAAATCGAGTGTTTTGAGTTTTAAACTTTTGATAATGCTTTGTAACCCTATTCTAACGACTGATTCAGAATAGGGGTGTTACATCTGTAATGTGATCCAACTCAATTCAATTTTTCTATTTCCCAAAATAAACTTTAATATTCTATATTAAACAATTTTCTCATTTCTATTTTACCCCTAGTAAAATTTTGATGATTTTACCCCCAATAAGATTTTAATGATTTTACCTCTAGTAAAATTTCGAGAAAATATGTTTAATATTTCACAACTCAACATGTTCACTATGACCGAATGATTTATTTTCATTTTCGGGCTTCAAAACAACTCAAAAATTGAAACTCATTCTTCCGGTCATTTTTAAGTAATCCATACAGAAGTGCAAATGAATCATTTCCATTTCTATTTTAGAAACCTACATTCATTTCCAAATGGTTCAATTTTTCCATCTTGAAAAAAGCCGTAATCATTCTTGAATGTTTCTCATTTCTTTTTTCTTATTCATTCTGTTCATTTCTATTCAAACACGCAATTCATTTCTAGTTTCAACGAGCTAGCAAAGGGACGAGTTGGACATGTAACACCCTACAAATGAACAAATGAACAATTCATTTCTGTTATACCGATAAGGCGCAAAGCGCAATTCATTTATATTCATCACAAATAAATATATACTTAAATTTGGCTAACTTAACTGTTAATAAAAAATCCAAAAATGAAACTATTAATTATTGAAATTTAAAATAATAATCCTTACAACTAAGGACTTAAAACACTGAATGCTTAGTCCTTTAAACTCCTTTCCCTAATTTGACTGTTTGTTTATGGTAACCTCTTACATATCGTATCAGGCTAACTAAACCATTGCCCAAAGTCTAAGGGCGCAAACATAATACAACATATCAACTCCTAGGTGAAGCCTCCAAAGGTACCCCCTTTCTATGTGCATGACTCTAATTTCCTGCGATCCTGATCTCATCGTTCCATATGGCTTGGTCCCTCCTCCATCATCCTAGCAAGTCCTGCGAGAATCAACATACTGCTGTAAGTTCAAATGAACTTAGTGAGTTCCTTCGCTGTATCATAATTTAACCATACCATACAAGGTTAAAATATGTAAAATAAAATAACCTTAAATACTCCCTGTTCGCTTGAGGCGAGCATTCTACATCAGGGTGGGAGACTCCATTTGAACCTTCGAGCTACTTGGCTTATTACTCAAACTTCCTCTGGTCTGACTCTCCACTTGACCGTGTCCTAGAAACCTCGCCATATCAGCTGGTCCTATCCTTACTTCTTGTTTAACCTTAACATTATCCACACCGTATACAGAGCGTTTGCTAATCTCTAACTCACTTGGCTACACGCCTAATTTCTTTTCCATACACCCCTAGGGTAGTTTCCTTGTCCTTCTGCCCAAGGATTTTGAGAACATACCTTCCTTGGTGAACTTTCTTTGTATCCATACTATAGGTGATTATAGGCCGGGTCGAGTCGGGTCGAGTTCGGGCGAGGCCTCAATAAAATTTCAGGCTTGTTTTCTAGGCTCAGGCCAGACTCGACTCGAAAATGGGCTTGAAAATTTTCCCAAGCCCAACTCGAATTATAATAGTTAAGCTCGAGCTAGCCCAACCCATATTAAAAGTTTTAGATTATTTTATTATATAAATAATTTTTAAAATAGTATATTAAACACTTAGAAACATTAAAACAAGAAACAAATTAAAACAATATTAAAACAATTCTTAAAACAACAAAAAATAAAAAATACAATAAAAACTCTTTATATTAAGATATTTACAACTAAAATAGTAGCAAAATTAATAATAAAATAAAAGTTCTAAAATATCTAAATAATATAAAAAACAAAAGCCAAATAATATGAAAAATGTCAGCAAAACAACATAATAAAAAATAGCAAAACAACATAATAAAAAACTACGAAACAAAAATAAAACAACACAAAAAAAAAACCAAATATAGCACCAAAACAACACAAAAAAACAACTTAAAAATGTAATCAACAAACCAAAATATTTATATATCAATCAATCAACACATTTAATTTTATAATAAGTTATAAATCGTAAGCTAAATTAAATTGTTAACAATTAGGAAGGTAGCCTAGAAAGCAATCAAAGAAACATCGTCCTCATCGTCATCATCATTCTCGTCATTCTTGCAATCAATTTCTAATATGAAATAAGAATAAATAGTTAGATAATTAAATTGATAAAATGTTATAAATTATAATAATAAAATGAGAATAATAATTACCCGTTTAAAATCTCTTAGCTCACATCCAATCATCAAATTAAACAACGGCTTAAACTTTTTTTGTCTTACATAAACTCCTCAAAGGTGTGATAACTTTTTTCCCCATGCTAAAAGGCAATTTGGATATAGTCGATATTGGAATTGCCAAAAGATCGTGAGCCAATAATGAAACCTCATTATATCAAATTGAATTTTTTCTCCAATAATCCAAAACATCTATTTGGCTATTCAACTCAAGCTCTGGTTCTTCAAAATAAATGTCCAACTTTGACTTTTCACTCTTAGTGCTAGATTCATTTAAGTACCGTTTATAATCATCACTCTCATCATAATCTCCCCTCAAATCAGCCATATTAACATTGTGTTGATGCAAACTAAAATCAACAGGATCATTATCCAAAACATTAAAACTCCTAGCCAAATAGGAAGACGTGGATTTGGATTTGTTAACAACTCATCAAACACGAGTCTAAGATTGCTAAGACTAGTTAGCACAGAATTTGAAGCATGAATACCATAGATTGTAGTAAAGTAATACTGCACGTAATTTAACTTATAACGAGGATCTAAAGTTGCAACACATGACAATATCAACGAATACTTAACCCAATTTTTATTAAATTTCTCTTGCATTTAATTACCCATTGGAGTTAAAAATAATGAGGACCTTTAATTGTATCAAGTAAGACCTTGTGAACCTTCCAAATCCCTCTAAAATAAAGATTAGCCGCTAGATAATTAGAATTAGAAAAAAAACAAGTCACATTATAAAAGACTTTTAAAAATTTGCAAAGAATAGAAACATTTCTCCACTCTTTATAAGAAAATACAAATATTTGATAATCTTTATCCCGTTGGCCTTAATAATCTAGCACATATTTATAGTAAAGAGAAGATTCAAGCATCAAATAAGTAGAATTCTATGTCACACACAAATCTTGCCATAACTTTTTGGTCACATTTAAATGAATGCATTTATCGGCAACATCATAAAATCTGTTCCTACGAATTCCCAAATTTTTTGTGTTCTTAATTTTATTTCGAATCTTACCAACAACATAACCAACAAGTCCCAAACCAGCTTTAACTATAAGATTCAATATATGTGCACAACATCTAACTTGAAAAAAACCACCATCACACAAAAGAGCTTGGTTCCAACAAAAACAAATTTTAAGACAAGAAACCATAACATCATTATAAGAAACATTATCCAAAGTGATGCTAAAAATTTTCTTGTATATAACCCACTGAGGTAAACATAAAACAAGCTCATTCGCTATGTTCAAACCATCAGAAGTTATAAAAAATAAACTAGGCGCTTTAGCAAACTCTTCTTTAACATGGTCTTTCTCTTTTGCATAATACATTAGGACATCCTTAGTAGTTGTATGTCTATTTATATTATTAAAATTAAGACTAGCAATGCTCATCATGTGTTTAAATCTAGATTCTTTAACTTTCTTAAATGAATGTTTGCAACACACAAGAAAAGTGGCTATGGTTTATTGAGTGATGTCCTTTGTTTTTTTTTCAAACAACTATTTAGAAGACTCTTAAATGGGATGTTCCACTTAAAGATTTAACAGAGATAATACTCTTGCAGTGATTACATTGTGCCTTCAATTCGTTTTTGTTTTCACATCCAAGCTTTATGATTTCATCCCACACCCTTGAAGTATTAGACTTTTGACGTTTGGGAGAAATTTCATATTCATTAAAACCATTTCCCACAAATATTGGTGTAACACCCCTATTCCGTATCCATCGCCGGATTAGGATTATGAGGCATCATTGACCAACATTTCAATTCCAAACATTTTATATTCACTTAAGTCAAATTCATTTATAATTTAAAATAAAATCATTTCATATTTCAGAACATATATTGATATAAATCATACATATACAAGTCGCAACTAAACTTAACGTATTGCTTACTGCATCAATACAATTACATGCATATCATTAGCTAACTCCAACATGGTCAAACATACTTCTTATACTAATTATGTGGTTATTCATATGGTAACCAAATCACATACACATTTAGAATTTAATAAGCCATAAAACCTATTTTAAACCACCACATATGCAACTTAGAAAATAGGCAAAATGAACTTGCATGCTTGATCCTTTAATACAAAGTGAATCAATATTTGGACTTCTTAAATATTAATCTCTTAGTGTCTTTCATGATTTAACATTAAGAGCAAATCCTTAGTGTTCATGTCTAATCATGCAACCATATTACATGATTTAATAAGTAATCACGTATATATATTTAATACATGACACCATAGTCGAATAGGCTAACATATACGTGTACGTAAAACACAATCAATCTTGAAATAGCGATTACATTAAGCATTAAATACATGATAGAACAATTGACCAAATATTCATAAGACATATGCAATACCTATCACTTAACAAATGAATCAATTAAGCTATTGTACATCTATCTAAACTTTTTTAGTCATTGAATTTATCACCACCACCAAAATGATTCAAAACACATAATACTTAGCACATTTAACTTATAAGCAACCTGTATATTAATAAAAGCAACCACACACATATTTACATATTTACATATAACATTTATAATGTAATCGTTTCATACTCAAATAAAGTGTAAATAAAATTTCAACTAAATCAATGTGGCCGAATACCACATATATATATGTTCTAATATAAATTATGATGGTCATTAATTTTATTAGAAGCATATGACATAATTATTACTTACAAACACATGTCAAACCCTGGCATAAATAATATCATTAATAAACCTATGGCTGAACCACAAGTACTTTTGCAAGCTACATATATACTTTCACCAAACAAGAATCATATTCAAAACCTTTGATTATACCTAAATATACATGTCACGTTTAATATATTCATACCACATCCAAGTCATTCATCAGCTTTAATACACCACCAAACACATAGCATAAATATTACTTATTTGTAGCATATAATACCATAGCTAAAATAAACACAAACCACAAGTAAACATAACCAATCCCAAGCAAGATGGTTAAGCCATTTTCGCATGGCTAATATATACATCCATTTCCAAAATATTTAACCTCAAAAACAACCTATACATGCCATAATTTAGGTTTAGTTTAAAGGTACCAAAGCAGTAGATAGTGTGATGAGCTTGGCTGACAGTTCTCGAGCTTATAGCTTAACTTCAAAATCTATAAAACAAAGTAACATAAAACACAGAATAAGCTATTGTAGCTTAGTAAGCTATAAGCAAATAAATAGCTTAATAACATATTCAAATTGATAAAATACTACATCCCATGCACAATACTACCTTATCCGAATGCTTCCATAAACAGATTAACCTAATATCAATCGGTTTCCTAAGTTAAATTATCATTATGTAATCTATTTCACAAGTATACATATTTATATAAGCTCAAGAATTCAATTATAATATCACATACACAAAATACTTTCATAGCCGAATATACTTATTTAAATTATGGAAGTTTATGCTTTTTATCATATATAACTTATATTATCAAACAAGTCACATACTTAACTTATCATTGATAACTAACAAACTAATTCATACCTGTCACTTCTTTTGCTCATTTAACACATCCGATCACAATTTACCTTTACCCAATGAACCATTCAGAATTGGATAGGACACTCAGATAATCACATAAAACGTACAATGCCAACGTCCCATACGTGGTCTTACATGTAGCCCCAAATCGATGCCACTGTCCTAGACAGGGTCTTACTTGTAAACACATATCGAAGTCACAAATCGATGCCATGGACTTACTTGCATACATATATCAAAATCGTATGTCATGACATACATATCCTAGCTATTCCTATGGTTCATACGGGGCTTTCAGACGTCGTATTTCGGTCGAATCAAACTCGGAAGTGTAGTAGCCACATTTAGTCATATTCAGCCATAATACATTTAAATTCTAACATTCCTTAACAACATGTAAACATAACATTAAGTTATCAATAAGCATGTCTATTTGCTTATAAACTTACCTTGGACGATACAAACCAGAATCGGGCAGCTAGTCGACAACTTTCGTTTTTCCCCGATCCAAATTCGATTTCTTTGATTCTTGATCTTAATCTAGCTTCAAATTGGCCGAGCCCTAACCTTTTGTTCTTTCTTTTTCTTTTAGTTTATATTCGGTCAAGAGAGAATGAGTTAAACATAGTTTAATTTATGTTATTATAACATATATATGTTTTAATATTTAAATTACTTTTATATCCTTAATGTTTTAATATAAAAACCACATAGTATATGTCTTAAACCGTCCCACCAATTTATATATGGGATATTTACAACATAAATGCCCCAACTTAGGAAGCCACTAACTATTTGGCTCTAATACTTTAAACTATCAAATTTTCAATTGACGCGATTAAGTCCTTTTATTTAATCGAACACCTAAACGACAAAATTAAATCACAAAAATTTCACAAATATAAATTCATACATAATAAACACTGAAAATAAATTTAAAATATTTTTTGACTCGAATTCGAGGTCTCGAAACCACCGTTCTGATTAGG
Source organism: Gossypium longicalyx (assembly GCA_025698465.1). Classification (NCBI taxonomy): domain Eukaryota; kingdom Viridiplantae; phylum Streptophyta; class Magnoliopsida; order Malvales; family Malvaceae; genus Gossypium; species Gossypium longicalyx. The sequence goes on from CM047007.1 coordinate 56,021,771, forward strand.
GTCTAAATCGTGTTGTTACAACTCTCCCCCTTAGGGATTTTTGTCCTTGAAAATCTTACCGATGAATAGGTTCAGATAACGTTCTCTTATTGTATCCTCTGGCTCCCATGTTGCTTCCTCAACACCGTGCTTATGCCACAATACTTTAACTAACGGAATCTTCTTATTTTGCAACTCTTTAATCTCACGAGTCAAAATGCGTATCGGTTCTTCTTCGTAGGTCATATCAGGCTGAATTTCAATCTCAGATGGACTAATCACATGTGAAGGATCAGATCGATATCTACTAAGCATTGAAACGTGGAATACATTGTGGATCTTTTCTAACTCAGGTGGCAAAGATAATCTGTAAGCAACTGGCCCAATACACTCTATTACTTCATATGGCCCAATAAACCTTGGACTCAATTTGCCTTTACGACCGAATCTGAGTATTTTCTTCCACAGTTAGACTTTCAAAAGGACTTTATCTCCGATCTAAAATTCTATATCTTTACGTTTCAAGTCTACATAAGATTTCTGTCGATCTGACGCTGCCTTCAAACTTTCACGGATCACTTTCACCTTCTGTTCAATTTCTCTGATCAAGTCAACCCTGTGTATCTTATTTTCACTGAGCTCAGTCAAGTATAATGGCGTACGGCATCTACGACCATACAAAGCCTCATAAGGTGCCATTTTGATACTCGATTGATAACTGTTATTATACGCAAATCAATCAGAGGCAGGTATCGTTCCCACATACCTTCGAACTCGAGAATGCAACATCTCAACATATCCTCAAGTATCTGAATGATTCGCTCTAGCCATCTGTTTGTGGATGGAAAGCAGTACTAAAATGTAATTTCGTACCTAGTGCATCTTGCAATTTCTTCCAAAACCGCGATGTAAATCTCGGATCTCTATCCGAAACAATAGATATAGGCACACCATGTAGTCTCACAATCTGAGAAACATACAATTCAGCCAGCTTATCAAGTGAGTAGTCTATACGTATCGGGACAAAATGAGTCGATTTAGTCAATCTATCAACAACAACCCAGATTGCGTCTTTCTTGCTCGGTGATAAAGGTAAACCAGATACAAAATCCATCGTAACTTTATCCCACTTCCATTCTGATATCATAATAGGCTGAAGTAACCTTGAAGGTACTTGATGCTCGGATTTTACTTGTTGATAGACTAAACATCTTGCAACAAAGTCAGAGATGTCTCGTTTCATGCCAGGCCACCAATAGAGCTGTTTCAGATCATTATACATCTTTGTACTACCTGGGTGAACAGATAACCGACTGCTATGAGCTTCATTCAAAATCGTCTAAATTAACTCTGAATTCCTCGAAACACATATTCGGTCTCTGAACCTCAAACAGTCATCAGCATCAACTTTGAACTCTGAATCAGCATCCATCTCACATTGAGCTCGTTTTACAATCAACTCATTATCAACCTTCTGGGCATTGAATGAATAACGGTCTTTCTTTTAATTCAGCTACTATTGAACCATCATCAGACATAGCCATATGCGCATGCATTGCATGCAAAGCAAACAGTGATTTTTGGCTTAAAGCATCAGCAACAACATTAGCCTTCCCCAGGTGGTAGTCAATCACAAGCTCGTAATCTTTTAACAATTCTAACCACCGGCGTTGTCTCAAATTTAGATCTTTCTGAGTCATCAAATATTTCAGGCTTTTATGATCAGAATAAACATGACATTTCTCCCCAAACAGATAGTGATGCCAAATTTTTAATGCGAACAAAATGGCTACCAATTCTAGGTCGTGAGTCGGATAGTTCTTTTCATGTGGCTTCAACTGTCTTGAGGCATAAGCTATCTCCCTACCTTCCTACATCAAAGTGCAGCCCAAACCATTTAAAGATGCATCACTATAAATAACAAATTCTTTACCTAATTCTGGCTGAACTAGCACTGGAGCTTCGGTCAAAAGGGTTTTTAACCGATTAAAACAATGCTGGCACTTCTCTGACCACTCGAACTTAACATCTTTCTACAATAGCTTTATCATCGGGGCTGCGATCATAGAGAAACCTTTCGCGAACCGTCTATAATAACCAGCAAGTCCCAGAAAGCTTAGGACTTCAGAAACATTCTTCGGAGGTTTCCAATCAAGTATGGCTGAAATTTTGCTCAGATCAACCCGAATACCTGATGCTGATACCACATGACCTAGAAAACTAACTTCACTTAACCAGAACTCACATTTACTGAATTTCACATACAACTGCTTATCTCGCAATGTCTGCAACACAAGTCTCAAATGTTCGCCATGTTCAGCTTTACCACGAGAGTAGATCAAAATGTCATCTATAAACATAACCACAAACCGATCCAGATACGGTCTAAAGATCTGATTCATCAAATCCATGAACACAGCAGGTGCATTAGTGAGTCCGAAAAGCATAACCAAAAACTCATAGTGTCCGTACCTCGTTCAGAAAGCAGTCTTTGGTGCATTGGAGTCTTTAACTCGCAATTGATAGTAGCCTGATCTCAAGTCTATCCTCGAAAATACTGTAGCCCTTTTCAACTAGTCAAACAGATCGTCAATCTGTGGCAACGGATACTATAACACCCCTCGCCCGTATCTAATACCGAGACAGGGTTCGTGGTGTTACAAGACTTAAACTCAACCAACTATATAAAATTGGACCGTAAAATTTTGATTGATTTAAAATTTTCATTTCACATACATATTTTCCCTTAAACGGGCTCACGAGGCCCAAAACATGCATTAGAGATGGTTTGGGAATAAACCGAGAACTTAAGAAAAACTTGAAAAAAAATTCATGCTTTAAGGCTCCACGTCCGTGTGGGTATAGAGCACACGCCCGTGTGCTAGGGATATGCCCGTGTCCCGAACCCGTGTCCAAAAACCTGGACATTCTGCCAATTTGGTCATGAACAAAGGAAGGCACACGCTCGTGTCCTAGGCCGTGTCTGCCACACGGTTGAGACACACGACCGTGTCTCTGCCCGTATGTTTACTACCATGCATACTAACTTGAATTTCCATGGTGTAGGGACACACGGCCGGGTCACACTCCCATGTGGTTAGACCGTGTGTCACACACGGCCTAGACACATGCCCGTGAGTCTACCCGTGTGGACAAATAAAGGCCATTTTCCAAGCCATTTTGTCACCCTCACAACATACGCACACATAAATATACAATAGCATACAAAAAGGCATACATGGGCACTTAAACATCCATAAACATGTTATGATCATGTCAATTTCTCATGCAATAGATATCATAAATTTTACTCACATCTTTACCACATTCATGCCATAATCATTATAAACTCATCACGTAATACCATAGCACATGCATGCATATTTAAAATGGATTTACAACCCCATAATCAAAATAAGCCAATACATTTGGCTAAAGCAATAACACATGCTCGAGTATTTAAACTCCTATACATGCCATAGACTCAAAGTACTTGAAATCACTTACACCAATAGCGATAGCTTGACAGTGTGATAATATCTCCGACGAACTCCAACTCGAGCTAACCTTGAAACACTAGAGAACATAGGAAAGGAAAGAGGTAAACTTTATGCTTAGTAAGTTCATATGAAAACAATAAGCAACTCATTAAAATGTTTTATCAATGTTCCCATCATATTCTCAAGTTCATAATAAGCTGTCTTCTTGTACAATAGTCGATAAAATATTTATATCTGGAGCTAAGAAACTCCAAATTAAGTTCCGTTAATTTTAATTGAAACTAGACTCATGTACCTTTCTACCATAAAATTTACAGAATTTTTGGTTTAGCAAAATAGTACAGTTTATTCCTCAAATTTACCCCTGATTCACTGTCTGACAGTTCCGACCCTTCTGCACTAAAGTCTAATTATCTCATATCACAGGACTCAAATAATGTTCTCGTCAATTTATATTGAAGATAGACTCATTAAGGATTCTAAGCATATAAATTATAACTCATAATTATTTTTGTACAATTTATAATGATTTTCTTAAATTAGAACAGGGGATTTCAAAGTCATTCTAACTCTATCTCACTCAACTTAAAATATCTCATTATAGGAAATTATTTTGCTTACATGGTTTCTTTTATACGAAACTAGACTCAATAAGATTTAATTTCATAATTTATTAAGCCTTTAAAAGTTATACCACTGTAGTAGCCCAAAACTGTCCAGACTAATTTACTCATTCACAATTATTGTTCACTAAATTAATACATCATATCATCTATTATGGTAAGAACACATAGCTATGCATCATAAGCATGGACCCATAATCTCAATATCATCAAGTATCAAAGACTTATTCCAAATCATGTCATTTTCATAGTATTCACCAAATACTATATACATCATAGATTATCACATATCAAGGCATTACTCATAATTTTAGTGTACATACCTGTACCACCTCATAATAAAGTATATAATTATGCCTTCTCTAACATGCCCTCCTTAGGGTTTTCGTCACAACATCCATTACAATACCCGTTGAACACTCGAGATGCTAAAGGATGTTCAGAATTATCATACACCGAATAGAATGCCAAAGCCATGTCCCTTACATGGTCTTACATGGATCCACATATCGTTGCCATATCCCAGATATGGTCTTATACAAGGTCTCATGTCAGTGCCGATGCCATGTCCCGAACATGGTCTTATACTAGCAAACATATCATCTCATTTTCATTGAATCATCACAAGTCAATTCCAATAAAGGCATATATCCATATTTTGTACAATATCAAGATTTAAACACATGATAATGAAGTTGATAAATTACTTTCATACCAACTTACTCATTTCAAGGAAACATCATATTCCATCAATCTTCCAATATATTAAATCATATAATATATGCAATATTAATAAGGAATGTAATTCAGACATAACTTTGCATTATTATTATCATACGAACTTACCTCGACACCAAATTGGTAAAAGAGGCGTAAACATCAATTTCTCGTTTTTTCTTGTTCTAATCCCGAATCCCGTTTTTCATCATCTATAACATCACATTTAACTTATTAACACAATATACTAATCACATTAGTCCAATGACACATTTTGACAAAATTTTTGATTTTGCCCCTATACTTTGTCAAAATTACCAAATTGCCCCTAGTCTCGTAAAATGATTTTTATCACATTTTCTTACTCATTAAGCCTAGAAAAACCATTTTCATAACTATAGCAACTCACAAATTCAATTATTTCACACATTTACACTTATTTAACAACTTTGCAACATAACCCATTTTTTAGGTGTTTTCAAGCAAACTTCCTTCATAAAAGTTTTCTATAACACATCTAAGACTCATATTCTTCCATAAAAACTCAGCAAAAAACACATATGCTTTCATGGTAAAACCCTAGACTCTTAATCATTTTGCAAAATAGTCCTCTCATTTGAAAGCTCATGCTTTAGGGATTCCAAAAATGTAAAAATCATCAAGAAAGACATTAAAAATCACTTACTAGCATGAGAGTTTCTTTGCTGAAATTTTCTAGCTTCTAAACCCTTTCTTTGCTGCCATTTTCGATAGAGAGAAGATGAAGAAAAGATGAGATTTTTCTTTTCTTTAGTTTGTTCTATTTTTAGTCAATTTAGTCACCTAAAAGCCACAAATTTTGGCTTTTTGACCATTTTGTCTCCCTTGGCCGGCCATCACAATTTTAATGGCCTAATTTCACATTAAAGACCCCCAATTTAAGATACAAAGCAATATAACACCTTTAGGCATCAAAACACAACTTTTACTTTTTATGCAATTTAGTCTTTTTTCGAAATTGGACTAGAAATCGCTAAAATTAATATACCAAAATTAACATGCACTTATAAGATCACATTACAATACATAAAATAACATCAAAATAATTTTCTCCGTCCTTAGAATAGTGGTTCAAAAACCATTGTTCTGACTAGGCCCAAAATCAGGTTGTTACAGATACTTATTCTTTATGGTCACCTTATTGAGCTATCTATAATCAATGCACATTCTCATAGTTCCATCCTTCTTTTTCACAAACAGTACTGGTGCACCCCATGGAGAGAAACTCGGTCGTACAAAACCTCTATCTGTCAATTCTTGCAACTGAGCTTTCAGTTTTTTTAATTCTGTAGGTGCCATTCTGTATGGTGGTATAGATATCGGAGTCGTCCTAGGCATTAATTCAATACCAAACTCTACTTCCCCGGTAATTCTTCTGGAAACACATCCGGATACTCACATACAACAGGTACTGATTCAATGTTTCTTTCAGCCATTTTACTTTCGAGCACTTAGGCAAAATAAGCATCGCACCCTTTTCTCACATATTTCTGAGCTAGCATCGAAGAAATCACTGCTGGTAAACCATACAAATCACTAGACTCAATCTGAATAACCTCATCATTCTGGCTCCGTAAATCAATGGTCTTTCTTTTGCAGTTTACAACAGCATCATGTAAAGTTAGCCAATCCATACCCAGAATTATATCGAACTCATCAAATGGCAGCAACATCAAATCAGCTGGAAAGCACAGATCTCGAACCATCAAGGGACAATTCTTACACACTTTATCAACCATAACACACATGCCCAAGGGGTTTGACACTCTAATCACAAACTCAGTAGACTCGACAAGAAGAGTGTTGCTGAATACTAATGTCTCACACACATAAGAATGAGTAGAACCAGGATCAATCAATGCAATTACATTAGTATCATAAAGAGTGAATGTACCAGTAATGACATCTGGGGATGAAGCCTCCTCTTGTGCACGTACAGCATAGGCTCTGGTAGGTGTACGAGCTTCAGATCTGACTACTGTATCTTTTGTCCCTCTCTGACTGCCACTCGTATTACCAATATTCCTGGGTGGTCTACCTCGTTCTGCAGTATTACCCAGTCTTGTATTTTGCATTGAATTTTCCTCAGCTAACACTGGGCAATCTCGAATATAATGATCTGTCGATCCGTATTTAAAGCAAGCCCGAACATATAATCTGCAACTGTCGGGATGTCGTTTACCATAGTGCTTATAGTCGGGCTAATTTGATCTAACATTACCAACACTGGCTACTGAGGTAGCTTTCGAACTCACCAGTGGTTTGCTTTTGTTTCGTCGAGAATAACTCGATGTGGCTTTTGAACGATTGAAATCATCTCGGAACTTCTTTGGTGCCGACTGGATTGACCTGTTGAATGATCTCTTACGTGAGTCTCTAGCTTCAAAATTAGCTTTCTTTTTCTCTTTCCCAAGCTCCTCAGCTTTGCAGGCTCGCTCCACAAGTACCACAAACTCTTTTATCTCAAGTATGCCAACTAACAATTTAATATCTTCATTCAACCCATCTTCAAATCTTTTACACATTATGGCTTCACTAGAAACACACTCTCTGGCATACCGATTGAGTCTCACGAATTTCTGCATGTACTCTGTCACGGTCATTCGACCTTGTTTCAGCTCCAGAAGTTCTTTACGCTTCTGATCAATAAATCTCTGGCTGATATATTTCTTACGGAACTCAGTCTGAAAGAATTCCTAAGTCACCTGCTCTCTTGGAACCACTGAAACTAGGGTATTTCACCAGTGATATGCTGTGTACAGGATAGATCATCAAACACACGGATGGTATTATCAAGCCAGAACTCAGCTCACTCAGCATCATCATCATCAGTAGCTTTAAACTCTTCAACTTCATGTTTTCTAATTTTATCAACAAGTGGCTTATACAATCTCAACGGATCACTTACTTGAGGTACAACAGGCATCGAAGATGTATTAATCGGGGGTGGAGGTTGTTGTGTAGTTGGGTTAGTCCAGATATATTGAGTAAACCAATAGTTGGGTTAGTCCAGATATATTGAGTAAACCAATCATTCATCATTTGATAGAAGGCTTGTTTAGCCTCACTTTCTTGATTACTCGAAGTCGGTCGAGAATCAACCGGCAATGTCCCTTGTGGGGGAGCAGGCGCTACACAATCGACATCATCAGCTACAACTCTGTCGGGATCTATTTACTATATAAAAACACATTTCAAATGCCATAAGTCATCACACTATCACAGTATATAATTATGGCATGTATAGCTAAACTCACACGCGCTACGTTAGTCTTAGAACTGACTAAACCGTAGCTCTGATACGAATAAAAGGTAACACCCTAGTCCGTATCCGTCGCCAGATTAGGATTATGAGGCATCACTGATCAACATTTCAATTCCAAAAATTTTATATTCACTTAAGTAAAATTCATTTATAATTTAAAATAAAATCATTTCACATTTCAAAACATATATTGATATACATCATACATATACAAGTCGCAACTAAACTCAACGTATTGCTTACTACATCAATATAATTACATGCACATCATTAGCTAACTCCAACATGGTCAAACATACTTCTTATACTAATTATGTGGTTATTCATATGGTAACCAAATCACATACACATTTAGAATTTAATGAGCCATAAAACATATTTTAAACCACCACATATGCGACTTAGAAAATAGGCAAAATGAACTTACATGCTTTATCCTTTAATACAAAGTGAATCAATATTTGGACTTCTTAACTATTAATCTCTTAGTGTCTTTCTTGATTTAACATTCTTAGTGTCTTTCTTGATTTAACATTAAGAGTAATTCCTTAGTGTTCATGTCTAATCATGCAACCATATTACATAATTTAATAAGTACTCACATATATGTATTTAATACATGACACCATAGTCGAATAGGCTAACATATACGTGTACATAAAACACAATCAATCTTGAAATAGCGATCACATTAAGCATTGAATACATGATAGAACAATTGACCAAATATTCATAAGACATATGCAATACCTATCACTTAACAAACGAATCAATTAAGCTATTGTACATCTATCCAAACTTTTTTAGTCATTGAATTTATCATCACCACCAAAACTATTCAAAACACATAATACTTAGCACATTTAACTTATAAGCAACCTACATATTAATAAAAGCAACCACACGCATATTTACATATTTACATATAACATTTATAATGTAATCATTTTATACTCAAATAAAGTGTAAATAAAATTTCAACTAAATCAATGTGGCCGAATACCACATATATATATGTTCTAATATAAATTATGATGGTCATTAACTTTATTAGAAGCATATGACATAATTATTACTTGCAAACAGATGTCAAACTCTGGCATAAATAATATCATTAATTAACCTATGGCCGAACCACTAGTACTTTTGCAAGCTACATATATACTTTCACCAAACAAGAATCATATTCAAAACCTTTGATTATACCTAAATATACATGTCACGTTTAATATATTCATACCACATCCAAGTCATTCATCAGCTTTAATACACCACCAAACACATAGCATAAATATTACTCATTTGTAGCATATAATACCATAGCTAAAATAAACACAAACCACAAGAAAACATAACCAATCCCAAGCAAGATGTTAAGCCATTTTTGCATGGCTAATATATACATCCATTTCCAAAATATTTAACCTCAAAAACAGACTATACATGCCATAATTTAAGTTTAGTTTAAAGGTACCAAAGCAATAGATAGTGTGATGAGCTTGGCTGACGGTTCCCGAGCTTATAGCTTAACTTCAAAATCTATAAAACAAAGTAACATAAAACACAGAATAAGCTATTGTAGCTTAGTAAGCTATAAGCAAATAAACAGCTTAATAACATATTCAAATTGATAAAATACTACATCCCATGCACAAACTACCTTAGCTGAATGCTTCCATAAACACATCAACCAAATATCAATCGGTTTCCTAATTTAAATTATCATTATGTATTCTATTTCACAAGTATACATATTTATATAAACTCAAGAATTCAATTATAATATCACATACACAAAATACTTTCATAGCTGAATATACTTATTTAAATTATGGAAGTTTATGCTTTTTATCATATATAACTTATATTATCAAACAAGTCACATACTTACCTTATCATTGATAACTAACAAACTAATTCATACCTGTCACTTCTTTTGCTCATTTAACACATCTGATCACAATTTACCTTTGTTCGATGTACCATTCGAAAATGGATAGGACACTCGGATAATCAGATAAATCGTACAATGCCAACGTCCCAGACGTGGTCTTACATGTAACCACAAATCGATGCCACTGTCCTAGACAGGGTCTTACTCGTAAACACATATCGAAGTCACAGATCGATGCCATAGACTTACTCGCACACATATCAAAATTGTATGTCATGACATATGTATCCTAGCTATTCCTAAGGTTCATACGGGGCTTTCGGACGTCGTATTTCGGTCGAATCAAACTCGGAAGTGTAGTAGCCACATTTAGTCATATTTGACCATAATACATTTAAATTCTAACATTCCACAACAGCATGTAAACATAACATTAAATCATCAATAAACACATCTATTTGCTTATAAACTTACCTCGGACGATACAAAACAGAATCGGGCAGCTAGTCGACAACTTTCGTTTTTCCCCGATCCAAATCCGATTTCTTTGATTCTTGATCTTAATCTAGCTTCAAATTGGCTGAACCCTAACCTTTTGTTCTTTTTTTTTCTTTTAGTTTATATTCGGTCAAGAGAGAATGAATTAAACATAGTTTAATTTATGTTATTATAACATATATATGTTTTAATATTTAAATTACTTTTATATCCTTAATGTTTTAATATAAAAACCACATAGTATTTGTCTTAAACCATCCCACCAATTTATATATGGGATATTTACAACATAAATGCCCCAACTTAGGAAGCCACTAACTATTTGGCCCTTAGACTTTAAATTATCAAATTTTCAATTTACGCGATTAATCCCTTTATTTAATCGGACACCTAAACGACAAAATTAAATCACGAAAATTTCACAGATATAAATTCACACAGAATAAACACTGAAAATAATTTTAAAATTTTTTTGACTCGGATTCGTGGTCTGAAAACCACCGTTCCGATTAGGGTCTAAATCGGGCTGTTACAATTGGAGCGTTCAAACTAGTTATCGTCATAAAAACTCAAGTCCTAAAATCCAAATAAACTAAAATATTTTCAAAGATATGGAGCTGATCAAATTTAAAAAATGAACCAAAATATTTCCGTATTTTAAAAAGAGAAACACAAATAATTGAATAATCATGAATTTTCTTTTTAGCATAATTTGATCATCTATTATCTGATTTACTCAAAATATTTTAAATATGATAGCAAGGTTCCAACTATATTTAAAAAAAGAAACACTGAGAAAATTATTAATTGAATTTTCTATAATAACAATTTTAACAGAAATGATCTATAGAATTTCGAGAAAATTGAAATAATGCTTATTTAAGATATATATATATATATATCATAAAAACTAACAGATCTTGAAGCTAACTATTTAATCTTTGTGGGTTTTGGTGTTAAAATAATAGAAAAATGTGAAATTAAGGTAAGTTTAATGTGGATACATAATTATGAATGTAAAGTTATGTGTGGTGGTGTGAATCTTAATCTTGAATGGCCACCTAAGAAGGATTTGACATAAGTGTTTAATAGTAAAGAAGTGAATATAAAGTATTTTTAACATTTGTGTGTGCAAATGTTAGGGATTTTTGGAGATGAATGCAAGTAGAATAACCAAATATCACGATGAGTTGAGATTTTTGAGTATGTACAACATAGAGAAGAACATTGTCAAAACATCAAAATTGAGGAATTAAATATATGCATAAAAAGCATGCATTTAACAACTTCATTCATAGGCAGTTGTTTGAGTTAGATATAGTCTTTCCACACATTTTCCTGATTCTTTAACACCCAATACAGATTTGGGTAAATATCAAGCTTCTTTACAAAATTACAGACATGAACATGAACCCCAAAAAAATAAGATAAAACATAAATAGCTTAATCATGCCTTAATATTTCAAATGCATGTCTATTTTAATATGAGAAAATCATAACAACTAACAAAATGGATGGAAATTACACATTTTTATCATTAGAAAGAATACTTTATTGAATCAACCTTGATATTAGGGTCTATTGACAACATGCCCTTAAGTATTTAAAAGCTTATACATTTGAATTGAGATTAAATCCAGTATTTAAGCTTTTATCATGATGACATCATTTACTATGTGAAATACCTTTCATTGGATCTGTGTAAATCAAACAGGCAAGCTCTACAATTTTAATTTCTATATAATATATATATATATATATATGATTTTCTACAACATAGTAAAACAGGTAGATTATATTAAGGCAAAGCAAAAAAATGGCTTAAAACAAACGAGAGTGAGAGAGGGAAAAGCGAAAATAATTGCATTTTGAGAACAAAAGAGGATTGACAGTATAAAAAAAGCAAGAAGATAAAAGAAAAGAATGAGAGGGAAAGGGACAACCCTAAAATGTAATTTTTTGGGAAACCAAATCAAATGAGAGAACGACGATGAGAGGGAAAAGGAGAATCCTAACCTGAGTTGGGTTTGGGTTCTCAATCCTGCTACAACTATGGTGAACGAAGATAAACCAGTGGGTGTGTGACTATATAAGGTGGAAGAACACCAATGATAGAGGAAACAACAACTTGATTGGAGGAAGCAATGGTGTCTTGATGGAAGCACTTAGGGTTTTTTCTTTTCAATTGATTTGGGATTTGGGAAGGCTAAGGGGAGGTGGGAGGACGAGACACAGAAGGTTAGTGCTAGTAATTACTAATTAGTATGAAAATAAAAAAATAATATTAAAAAATTAGTATTACAAATCTAGGCCAGGCTGAGCCTAGCAAAAAAAATTGTATTCGAGACTCGACTCATTTTGAAAATGGGTCTCATTTTTTTTGTCCAAGACCATTTTTTAAGCCTAAATTTTTATCCAAACCCTCCCACTTTTCAGGAGGGCATTCGGGTTGGGCCTTTGGGTTGGGCCAGGTGGCTTGGCCCATGATCAGTTTTAAACCATACTTTAGTCTCTAAGGACTCATTGGCATTTTCTATATTGTGCTGACTTTCAGCATGGCTCGCCACTTTGGCAAACCCATCCTCATTTTTCCTTACTATTTGTAGAAGAGGGATTACTTCCAGTAATCTGCTTCTCACTTCCTCCTTTACTTGGGATCTCACCTATCTCATACATGAAGGATGACCTAACTTGCTGAACTAGCAGGTTATCATTGCTGTGACTATACGAGCTTGTCATCCCACTTGCTCGTTTCCTCCCTATGGCTATTATCATGGCGGCGTATCCATAGTAGAATTTCCTCAAAGAAAAATTGTCTCGACATATATATTGTCCCTTAGATGCAATCCTTGTCCTGGGAGTACATTCCTTAATCTTCCTATGAGATACGCTTCTCGCGTACAATTTCATTAAGTAGTTTCTGGTGGCCCTTAATCATGAAACCTTTCTTGTGATCCTCGGTTATTCTCTTTATTCATTTCCATGAACAGTTCAGTCTCGCCTATCCTATCTTCCTTTAATTCTTGTTGGGTCTTTTCCCATACCTTATTGGCTTCCAGCATTTTTGGTGGATTCTTCAAGGTTCGCTTGCCATACTTACACTTTCCTTTAACTCTTCTTCCACCTGCGTGGGTTCACTTGGAATACTGGTAACATGCCTTACCTTTAATGTCCCGACGGGCTCTGTTGGCTACCATAATCGAGTAGTGGTCTTATTCCCTTCTCATCCCATTTCCCTTGTCCTAATGGACTTACACCTTGTTTACTATCCTGTTGGACTTACTCTATTCCGTGTTTACTGTCCCGGTAGACTTACTTTGTGGATGCTATGGAGTCTTTCATCCGTGGTCTAACACCGCTTCGCCATGGGTGTATTACCTTATGATGCCATGGGGTCTTTCATTCATGGTCTTACTTATCATACCTGGCTTCCATAGTGTCTTTCATATATGGTCTTACATCGATTACCTTATACCTTGTTGCCATGGTGTCTTTCATCCATGGTCTTACGCCATATACCTTTACCGTATACCATACTGCCATGGCGTCTCTCATCCATGGTCTTATGCTACGTACCTTATGCTAGACTACCATAATATCTTTCGTCTATGGTCTTATGCCATATACCTTCGTCACAGTGTCGCCCGAAAGACCAGTCAATACAACTGTCGCGGTAAATACCATTCCATAATTTCATTTCTAGAATCCTCCTCCTATTACCTCCTTTGCACCACTTAACATTGATGGTCGAACACTGCAGTGTTCCCTCTACAAGGTCTAGAGCTTCGCCCGATGTAGTAACTAATGGGTTCTCTCCCCTTTCCCTTCCTAACTTCATCTAACCCCTTAAGGTTTCCCATAGTCATGCAATGCATGCTCACATCATTACATTTCAAGCTTATGTGAACAGGACATGCTTAACAACGTAGACCATAATAGGGTTGGAGTCTGGAACTTACTTGAAGCCTCATCTTTCTCTTAGCTTACTCCTCTAGATCACCAGAGCGTCCATTCTTCAGACAACAGCTCACAACAAAAAATCATGGGTTATACTTAATATTCTTAACCTAAACCCATTTTCTAGAAATATGCAGAACCCTCAAAATAGTTCTGATGCCCATGACTTTATCCTACGTGCAAAGAAGGGTTAAGAACCTTACCTACTTGTTGTTTTCCCTATTTTCTTACTCTATACTTATAAATTCTTCCCTGTAAAGCCCTTAAATCGACTCAGTTCATCGAGTCTGGATCTTGGGTGTTACCAGACGATAAAATATTTGACAACACAGTTTACAATTTCTTATTTATTTTAAATCTGTCGTTTAAAGTCCAAAAGAAAAGCTTAACATTTTAAAAATTGAAAATGAAATATATTTTAAACAACTGATTACAGTACATCTGATATAGTTCTCTACAAGTCAGAAATTTATTCAAGACAAATTCAAAAGGGTAAAATTCAAGACTATGCCACAAATCCTCTGTATGCATAGTAGCCCAATCCGCTACCAGCTTGGTATACTCCTGGCATTGTCCTTCTAGGCGAAGCCTCTACTCAACAAACCTGAGAATAAATAACGATCTTGTAAGTATAGAAGTACTTAGTGATCTCATTAACCATACCTTGATGGAGTTTTCGATATTTTATGACTTTCCAAGAGTCAATTTCTACTCTGCATCATTTACTACGGTTGATACCATATGATCTTATGACTCTTTTATACGCCAATTATCATTCCCTTGTTATACTTAGTCTTTCATACTTAATTAACTGGAGGACCCTTCTCATTATTACATAATTCTCTTTCCCCATAATACTTTCACAATAGAACACACCTTTTGGAAACACACTTCCAACAATCCATAAATTAACCTGTGCTCTTCCTTCAAATAATCTCTTACTGACATTATCTTAGGCGGATACATTCATGTGGCAGATACTTATACAGTTCTTCATACTATTGGTTCCCACTCAGACATACACTGATTCAACTCTATTCACAAACCCATACTAATAATTCACTGCGAATAACATCTAGATGGACTCCATATCATGCTATATTAGAATCTCATAGCATAATTTAGCATTGACCCAGATTCAAAATAATTTTTGAAAAAGATATGATACCCCTTACTTTCATACTTACAGATCCTCATAATAGAAACCCTTCTTGTTATACAAATAAACTTATCTTTTTCATGGAGAGCCCTTAAGACTTTATTCAACTCTTATTCCAGAGTATATCAATACTTTTTCTCACGTATACTCATTTTCAGACTACAAGAACTAACTCATACCTTACCATTAAGACAAACATTCAAATTTGTAGCTTACTAGATATTCTTGATAGTTTACGCCATTAAGGCTTTTCTTTAATATTTTGCCACAAAGGCTTTCTTTTCATATTTTTCCACAAGACTTTCCTTTCATATTTTGTCGAAAAGGCTTTTCATTCATATTTCACCACAAAGGCTTCTCATTCATTTTTTTTCCACAAAGGCTTTTCTTTCATATTTTGCCACAAAGGCTTTTCTTCATTTTTTGCCACAAAGGCTTTTCTTTCCTAACGTGCTTACAACATGGATTTGCCTAATCTCACACAACATGAGGTTTGCACATCATCATCCTGAGACTCTAGAGAACCCTATTGGGTAATCATCATCCTTTAGTTCCTTTCAGAAGGGCCATGGCAATGGACTTTTCCTTCAGAGATTCATATTAGAGATCATGTTTTTAGTCTTGATGGACCCTTTTTTAGACTCCACCATGATGAACAGACTCAGACTCACTTGACAGACCCTTTATGCATTGACATCATTCAAGACTTGACACTTCAATTCACTATCATAAGTGCAAACTAACACATATCCCAATGCATAAATTCCAGATGTTTCCATACCCTCATACTTTAACATTGTAGTACTTACCACATGCTTAAACGTTTCAGATTTCATACCAATCATATATGTTAATCACAATAAGCATTCATACACTATCAAAACCGTCATAGTGCACTTTCCTAGTTTGGTTTCATAGTTTGATCAACTTCTATAGAATTACATCGTATGAACATTATTCATGTAAGAGCCGATTTATAGACTCACCTGACAACCATAGTTAGTAGCTTGAAATACAAATTCAACATCTAGCAAGAAAGTGCATCAACCACATCTTATATAACATAAGAACACTATTAAAACTTATTCGAGTAACTCTTACCATCATCCAAATCCTAGACAACTGGAACGGTGGAAATGTGTAAGTGTACACAATCGTAACAAGTAATAAAGTGACAAGTAAATGTCGAGTTATCGTACCCACAGGGACTGTAAAAAGTAATATTTATGAAATTAATTAAAACACTTTGGTGAGGTAAAAATAATTTTGGTTTGAAAAGAGTGATTTATAAACTAAGATTTGAAAACTAAGCAAACAACTTAAATAAAATAAAAGAGTTCTAGTGCACGATTTCAATTAAGATTTAATCAAGATGATATAATTGTGTTGGATTAATTATACCATTTTAACTTAGAAATATTAAATTCATGCTTATGCTATTATGAATAAATTCACGGCAACCCAGTAATGTAACACCCTTATAATCCGTATCCGTCGCCGGAGTGGGTTATGAAGAGTTACTAATCCAAAACACTACATTTATACATTCACATTTACATAAGTTCATTAGCTATTATATGCAAAGCCAAACACAATCAAAGATAGAAATTCAGACTTATACCGACATTCAAAAGTTGCCATATTCACATGGCTTATATACAACAACATCTCAAAATATCATTCACTTAAGTCTATTCTATACATGCCATACTAGCTCTAAAACATAGTAGTACCAAAATGATAGATAGTGTGACGAGTTGCTGACGATCCCCTCCCGAGCAGGTGACTGGAGTCAATAATCTATAAAACAGAGAAATGTAACAAACAAAGTTGTACCAACCCAAATTTACCCGGGCCCAGGAATGAATATAAAAACAAATAAAAATAAAAGTTTTATACAGTCCATGTACAAAGCCCAAAACTTGGTTACATTTTTAACTCAATAACCCAATACTCGGTTATACTTAAACCCACTAGCCCGTTACACCCTTGACCCAATTCAATGTAGCCCAACTGGCCTAAAAAACCACTAACCCTATACCCGTTACACCCTTAACCCAAAAAAAACGAACGGGGCCCAAGAGGCCCAAATTGTTAACAGAGGATGGAAGACATAGGGTTTCTGAAACCCTAGGCACCGCAAACGCTAAAGGAAGGTTCCAGAATTCGTGCCGCAGGCACGCCAATCGTCACGACCTTTTTACGTCGTTCCAGTGACCTTCATCGACGCCACCATCGACATCGTGACTCCGGCGCTATATCACGCCGTAATCGGCGCACAAATCAACGCCGGCGCATTCACTGCCAGATTCTTCGCTGGTACCTACAAAAAAGGAAAGGAGTAACAGTAAAGACCGATGCAAATATGGCAGGAAATAAATCAAAGATTGTAAAAATATTTTTCTTTTTCTTTTTCAGTGGCTATAAAAGCCCGAATCAAAAGGATGTAAACTACGGTTTTTTTTATATACACACAGATACAATAAAAAGACCAACAGTCAATTGAAGAAACAGAGGTGATTATTTATTTTTTCTTTTTATAAATACATACATACATCAAAAATAAAAGAAAAGGAAGTTTACCATTGGATTTGCACAAAAATAGAAGCTTTTTCAGCTTTCGGCTGCCGTATCTGGCGGAGTCAAGGACGGCGTGTGGGTGCGTGAGTCCGATACCCGGGGCGTAGCCCGATGGAGACCGGAGCCTGGAGGACTGCCCTCTCCTCTCCCTCTTCAGAGAGAATTTCAATTTTTTTTTAACACAGTTTCTAAAATGAGTTTTGGGCCAAAAATTGATTTAAATAGCAAAATAGAAACAATGTCGTTTTTACTTAATCTGATAAGTACCAAAACGGCACCGTTTAGGCCAGGATCCGCGTGTTGACCCGAAACCCGGATGAGATCCGCGTGTTTTTATTAAAAGGGTAAATTATTCAATCGATCCTTTCATGTTTTTTTAATTTACAATTACATTTTATTTTTATTTCAAATTGGCCCCATTATTTTACAATTAATTCAATCTAGTCCTAACAGCTATTAAAGCCTATTTTGAAGAACGACGTCGTTTCCTGGGATTAGGGCTAATTGCCCAATGAGTCCCTCTGATTTAATGCGCCTTTTAATTAGGCCCAAAATTTTTCATTTATTTGTAATTAACCCTAAATTTTTAAATTAAATTAAATTTTAATTCCTTTTTCTATATAAATTTAATTTATTTTAAATACTATATATTTTTATAAACATTAGTCATATGAAAAGGTATATATATTTTTTTGTATATTATTTATTATATTATATATTATTATATATTATATTACATATATTTTATTTTATATATATTATTTTATATATTACTTATCATATGGTTTATATTATTATAGTTTTTTTAAAAAAATTCATTATACGATATATATTTCACCATATATTATTCCTTACATTACTTTTATTTTATTATAAAATATACATTATTTTATTACTCATTAATTACATATGTTTATTTTTTATTATTAAATAAATATGTGTAATATTAATATTTAGTACATTATTTCGTTAATATTAAGTTATTATATCCTATAACATGATTTATATATTAATCATTTTAAAGAAAAAGGGATCTCCTTTATCGTTCTTATATTATTCTAAATATTTTTTATATATCTTTATTTTTATTTTGTTTAATTTAGATTTTATATGTTTATAATTTGCTTATTTATTTTTGTTTTCTTTTATTTTGATGTTGTTTAGTAGGTTAAATTTTTATTATTTTATGTTATTGTTTTTACATATTCGCATGAAATTAATTGTTTATGTTGATCTAAGTTACATTTGCATAAAATATTATCACATGTATATTATGCAATTTATATTGTTGTGTTCATTATGCTCTATGTTGTATTTAGTGTGTAACGATAATGCATGTACATTTATGTTATTTAGGATTATATATGCATAAAATGATAACGTATATTGTGTAATTTATGCCATTATTCATTGTTTTTATATTATATTTGCGTGGAATATTAAAGAAGGTATTATGTAGGTTAATTTATTTAAAAATTGATCCTTTGTAATGTGTTAAATGCATTATTACTTTAATGAATTTCTATATTTCATCCGATTCAAAAATTTTAAAAAAGGATAAGGCAATGTTTTTTTGGTAGTTAGAAATTCGGGAAATAGTGCCCTAATATGCTGGGTTACGATTTCCTGTTTGTCTAAATACATAAAAGATCCTTCTAAATGAGTTTTGAAAATCACAAGATGATTTTAGTTACGAAAGTTTAAAAATATCATGTCCAATCATGCTGGATATGATGTTTATATTCTTTCGAAGCAAAAGAATCTTGATTCTTTTTAATTCAAATTATTACGGTTTTAAAAGAGATCTTATTTCTAAATTCTTTCAAACTTTTGACATTAAGATAAAATTATTCAATTCGGTGCCAATTTTGGGCGTTACGAGGGTGCTAATCCTTCCTCGTACGTAACCGACTCCCGAGCCTATTTTCTCGTAATTTCGTAGACCAAAACATTTTATAAAGTGATCCAATCACACTTTCAAAGATTGGTGGCAACTCCCATTCCTTTTTTTTATTAAAAAATTCATTTTTACGAAAGGTTTCAACAGCTTGGCGACTCCACTGGGGAATTATAAGAGAGTCAAGCCAAGAAATTGATTTTTTGTGTCTTAATGTCAAGTTTGGATGATTTTAAAATATTGATCATTTTACATGTGTTTGCTGCATATGTTGTTACTTTGATTTCGCACATTGCATTTGCATGACCGCTATGGTCGCACCTTTAAGTAGGAGTGAGAAGCTATGCTTTCGTGAGGTTTTCACTCCGTATGAGCTAGTGGATTGCTTCCGGGATACTGTACCTATGTCTTCGTGAGATTTTCATCTCCGCATGGCCATGGGGAAATGTGTCCCCCTGAACTGAACTTGGTCTATATGAGCCTATAATGGGTGAGGACCGAGGAATCTGCTGGTTCAGGTATCCCTGCTTTAGAACTGAAACGCATATAGTGGGCTTTAAGTGCTTACCCAAGGGAGTAGAGTGATAACCTTTAGTAAGCTATCCTTATAAGTGCTTGATTGTTATACTTTCATATGATACTAACTTACTTTGTTTTGCTATCATTGCATGTTGTTCAACATTCAAAGGTATCGATTCACGGTTCGATTTCTGGTTTAGAAAGTTTTGTAATGAGGAACGAATATCTTGATAAAGTGGAGGACAATGCCTCTGTCTGTACCTGGTCAGAGAAAACCCAGTTAGAGATAGGAGATAGTATTACCGAGGGGTATACCTCAGAGTTATGGGACTTCACTCAGATTAATTCGACATAGAATGAGTTTCAAGAGTTGAGAGACATTTGGGCTCAATGGGATGATGAGGCTAAGCAGCTTTTCTATCAGAATTTTAGAGATCTTCGCTATTTGCTAGATGTCAAAGTAGATAGGCGCTTGTTTCGAGCTATGGTACAGTTCTGGAACCCTGCTTATAGCTGCTTTACATTTGGTGATGTTGATCCTGTACCTACTTTGGAAGAGTATACGACTTTACTGCATTGCCTGAGGATTCAGGGTCACAAGGCTTATGTTAAGCCTACTAGCCTTCCAAATTTTGCGAAGAAGTTGGTAATGATTACTGGGATGAGTGAGCAGTGGGCTGTAGCTCGTATGCAGCAAAAGGGTGATAGTAAGTGCATTCCATGGGCCGTTTTGAGGGATTTGATATCAACACATCCAGACGTAAAGAAAAGGGTCGATGTCCTAGCTTTGAGTATTTACGGCATGGTGATTTTCCCAAAGGCGTTGGGGCACATAGATGAGAAAATAGCGGATTTGTTTGATCGCGTTGGTAAGCAAAATACACTGGTACCAGCAATCCTAGCTGAGACATTTAGATCTTTGAGTGCATGTCGGAGGGCAGGCGAGGGTAGATTTATTGGATGTGTGCAATTGTTACTAGTCTGGTTCCATAGCCACTTCTGGAAGCTTGATAAGGTTCCTTGCTGAGTATTCTTTGAGTGTTATTCTCCCTTAAAGGAAGCAGTAGACATGCCTAGGAGAGATGATATTTCAGAGGAGAGGTGGATAGACATTCTTCAGAATCTTCAAGAGGAAGATGTTATGTGGAAGGCTCCTTGGTTGGTTCCTAGCGAAGTCCTTTACCGCTGTGGCAGTTTTGATTGGGTCCCTCTGCCAGGAATTTGGGGAATTGTTGGATATGCACCATTGCTTGTTCTAAGGCAATATCGAGTGAGACAGTTCATACCGGCTACACAGGGTTTAGCTTAGAGTAAATTCTCTTATAAAGGAGATCACTATAAGAAGAGGATGCGAGAGATTTATGAGGCTTCGAAGAAGCCATTCTGTATGAAGATCTTGACCGAAGGCTCGACGTCAACCCTTGAGTATAAAGGGTGGTTTAGTAGGAGAGTCAATGATAACATCCCTACACCAAGTTTGGAGGCTGCTCGATCAATGGAAGAGAAGTTACGAGTGATTCCATTAGAGTTAGAGGTCATAAAGCAAGAGTTCAAAAGGAAGAGTTTAGAGTTTGGAAGAAAGATAGAGAGGCTCGAGGAGGAAAAGATGTACCTAAGCTTAGACGTTGACATTCAGAAAATCGAGGTCAAAAAAGCAAGAAAAGAAAAGAGGAAGATTGAGGAAGACCGAGATGACATGAAGACACAGTATAAGAGGACACAGCTATTATTGAAGAGAGCTGGATTGGGGAAGTCTTCAGAGCAGTGGCAGCAAGAGGTTCAAGAAGAAAGAGCCAAGGCCGAGTATTGGGAAAAGAAGTTTTAAGAGATGTAGTCGCGTAATCAGGCCCTAGAGAAGGAAAATCAAGGATTAAAAATTAAGGTGGCTGAGCTTGGACGATCTCTTCATCATCACCAAAGTCGTAACTCTGCGGTCGAGTTAAAGGCAAGCTTGGATAAGATCGAGGAAATGAAGCACAATATTGGAGGGTTGGAAGCAGCACTACAAGACTGTGAGTTACAGATTGAACAGCTCGAGGCAAGAGAAGAACAGTGGAAGGGAGAACTTCACCATCTTCAGGATCAAGTTGGAGATAGGGATTATCTCATGGGAGAAGTTACAGTCCAGATTCGAGAGGTTGCTGATCATTTAGAAGACCTAGCAGCACAAGCTAATTTATTAAGTACAAAATATGAGTTAGTGTTAGATAGAGGTCTAGAGTTAGCTTTGTTGTTGGATAGGGTTAAAACCTTGGGCCTGAGGGCAAATGTGTATTTGTAATCTATTTTGTGTAAAGATTTTTGCTTTTTAAATAACGTTTTCTAAAAAGAAACTGAATCAGAATCGATATCCTTTAGCATTCATGCATTTGCATCTCATCACATCATATGCATCCAAGTTTATAGAAAGACCCTAATTAGTTAAAATTATTAGGGAGAAAGAGAGAGTAAGAGAAAGAAAATCTGAAAGCAACACATCATTATGAAACTCTTGTAAAAACTAAGAACATGGACCAAAGATTTGAACAGCTACAGAAGGACATGCAGGATCAATTGCAATAGCAATTGGCAAAAATGCAAAACGACATGAGGGAGCAAATGTTGGAAGCTCAAAGGAACATGATGGCTGAGATGGCTCAACTACTGAGGGCCACTGATAAGGGAAAAGCCCCTATGACTACCACTGAAGAGGATAACGAGGGTCATCCTCCTGGTTTCACTCCACCTCACGTATAGACCCAACCTGAGGCATATCCTCGAGGGCCGTCTATCACAATAAGGCCTCAACAGGGTCAAGTCGATGTTGGAATACCCATAAACTTTCGAACTGGTTCAGGATTCAATCCCGGAGACAATCCTGCCAATTCGGTTATACCTGATCTAGATGTAGCTGAGAGGGAAGAAATGAGACTCGAATCATCAAGGTAATTAGAGGAACGTTGCAGATGGTTAGAGGAGAAATTTAGGTCACTAGAAAACGCTGATAATCGTCAGGGAATAGATGCTAAGGGCTTAAGTTTAGTCCCAGATTTGGTGCGTCCCATAACTTCAAAATGTCGAAATTCGAGAAGTACAATGGGACTACTTGCCCGGAAGCCCATATTACCATGTTCTGCAGACGGATGACTGGTTATGTAAACAATGATCAATTATTGATCTATTGTTTTCAGGATAGTTTGGTTGGGGCAGCGGCCAAGTGGTATAATCAACTGAGCCGAGCCAAAATAAGTTCATGGAGGGATCTTGCACAAGCCTTCATGCAGTAGTACAATCATGTGACTGACATGACTCCGGATAAGATCACGCTGCAAAACATGGAGAAAAAGCCTAATGAAAATTTTAGGCAATATGCACAGAGATGGAGAGAGGTGGCAATGTAAGTTCATCCACCGTTTTTGGAGAAGGAGACTACCATGTTGTTCATCAACACTCTAAAGGCTCCATTTATCACTCACATGATTGGAAGTACTACTAAAAGCTTTACGGATATAGTCATGGCAGGAGAGATGATCGAGAATGCCATAAGGGGTGGTAAAATCGAGGGGGAAGAGACTAAAGATTGGCCCCAAGGAGAAAGGATAGTGAAGTGAATAACACAAGCACCTTCAACACGAAGGCAATCACAGTTGGTCAACCTAAAACAGCTGTGGTTGAGCAACAAAGTTCTCAAAAGCAGGAGTCGGGTACAAGGTAGAATTCTGAAAGGATGAAGTTCACACCTATACTTGTGACGTATCGTGAGCTTTATCAAATCTTATATAATACACATGCTATTGCTACTTTTCACTTGAAACCACTACAGCCCCCATATCCCAAATGGTATTACGCAAACGCCAGATGCGAATACCATGCTAGAATACTGGGGCATTCAATCGAAAACTGTACCGGTTTTAAGAAGGCTGTAAAGAGGCTTATTAAGATGGCGGTAGTGAAGTTAGACAATACTCCTAATACTGAAAACCCGTTGCCAAATCATAGCGATCAAGGAGTGAATGCCATTGGCAAAGTCAGTGAGAGGAGAATGAAGGAAGATGTTGCTGAGGTGAGGATGCCTATGAAGGTGATTTGGGAGGAGATGATGAAGAGAGGTATGTTAACCTCTAAAAACAAGAGAAGAGAAACAAGGAACTATGATGAGTTCCATGAGAAAGAAGGATATGAAGTTCAAGATTGTGAAGAATTCAAGGCCTTGGTGCAAGGCTTTATAGACAACAAAGAGCTACAAATTTTTGAAGGTAGCTCTTGTGAAAAACAAGTATGTGTGCTGGAGAATGAACAGAAAGGGACTAGCCAGCCAAGGATTATTATTTCCCTGCTGGGGAATAATGAAGTGGGGGCACAAACAATGCCAAAGGTCATTATCCATAAGCCTACGCCTTTCCCTTATCAAGTTAGCAAGAGGGTATCGTGGAGTTATGACTGCAGTGTGACAGTGCCGGAGGAGGAGAGTATAGCCAGTACGTCTAAGGATTTACAAGTTGAGGGTTCCCATACACGAAGTGTGAAGCGATATGATACGGTGGGCGTAAGAGAGGAGCCAACAAAAATAAAGAATGTTAGTGCGGAGAAGGAGAAAGAGGCTGAAATGCCTGTCAAAGAGCTAGTAAAGGAGGAGGAGGCTAAGGAATTTCTAAAGTTCCTTAAGCATAGCGAGTATAGCGTAGTCGAGCGATTCATGTAGCGCACGGCTCGCATATCAGTATTGGCTCTACTTCTGAGTTCTGAGGTGCATCGGGAT
Source organism: Gossypium longicalyx (assembly GCA_025698465.1). NCBI lineage: Eukaryota > Viridiplantae > Streptophyta > Magnoliopsida > Malvales > Malvaceae > Gossypium > Gossypium longicalyx. The sequence goes on from CM047007.1 coordinate 56,047,136, forward strand.
GCATTGATGAAGGTGCTCAACGAAACATATGTCACCCATGACATATCCATTAACAAGCTAGACCGATTTGTGAATAACATAAGTGCAGATAATTTCATCTACTTTAATGATGATGAAATCCCACCAGGGGGCAGGGTGTCAATTAAGGCCTTGCACATCACCCCTCGATGCAAGGGGTACACACTCTCAAGCGTGCTCGTCGATGATGGATCGGCCTTGAATGTTCTACCGTTGTTTACATTGAACAGATTACCCATTGACAGTTCTCACATGAAGACATGTCAAAATATGGTAAGAGCCTTCGACGGTACAGAAAGGAAGGTGATGGGAAGGATTGACATCCCCTTGGAAATTGGGCCGAATATATACGAAGTAGACTTCTTGGTGATGGATATCAAGCCCTCTTACAATTGCTTATTAGGGAGGCCATAGATACACTCAGTAGGAGCGGTGCCCTCATCGTTGCATCAAAAATTAAAGTTAGTGACGGATGGACGGTTGGTATCCATCAATGCGGAGGAGGACATTATAGCCGCAATCACTAGCAAGGCCCCTTATGTCGAGACGAACGAAGAGTCTATTGAGTGTTCCTTTCGCTCTTTAGAATTTTTGAATGCAACCTTCATTTCAGAAGGGAGTGAGTTACCAGTGCCAAAGATAGCAAGAGCCACGAGGATGACTCTACAAATGATGGTGGGAAAGGGAGCCTTACCAGGAAGAGGGTTAGGAAAAAACCTGCAAGAAGGGACTCAAATCCCAGAACTGAAAGAGAAGAAAGATCGCTTTGGTCTGGGCTTCAAGCCAGACTATAAGCAAAGGAGGAAGGAAGTTAAGAAGCGCCAAGAGGGAAGAAGGGCGCGCCTTAATGGAAGAAAAGTGGAGTGGGAGCCAATGACATTCCCTCCAATATCCCAAATCGTCATATCGGGAGGATTACTTGTAGAAGAAAATCATCAAATTAATGCTATACACGACAAAGGATCGGAGCAAGGAAACCTTGAGGGCATTCGCCCTTACGAACCGGGAAGTTCTCTGAACAATTGGACTGCGGATGAACTTCCTGTAGTCTTTAGGAATTTTTCAGAGTAATTCTCGAAACATTCTTATTACTCTAAGGCCTAGGAGTAATAGGATTACATTTGTGGAATGGGTTTACGATCATCTATTATTTTTTTAATAAAACATAACTTTTATCACTTTGAACGAGTATTGTTTCATTTTTATCAATCAATATTCCGTTAAACTTTTGCAATTCTTATTCTTTCATTCATAGCACATAAATAGTCATTCTTAAATTCCTTCATTCTTTGTATATTTTTTATACTTCACAGGTCCCTAGATATCAATGACATGAGCACTGATATTACAAATCTTGATTTTTCTCGTGAGCAAGACATGTGTTTAGAGGAATCTCAGGATTTTGAAGATGTCCTGGATTGTGATGTGTCTCCAGATCTGTTGAGGATGGTAAAACAGGAGGAGAAACAAATCATGCCTCATGAGAAAGAGGCAATAGAGAATGTAACCCTAGAGGAAGGGAAAGAGGTGAAAATCGACACGCATATTGCCGAGGACACAAGGCAATGACTGATTAAGTTGCTATGTGAGTTCAAGGATATCTTCGCATGGTCCTATCAAGATATGCCAGGGTTAAATACTGATATTATGGTGCATCATCTTCCAATAAGACAGAATTGTAAGCCAGTCCAATAGAAGTTGCGAAGAATGAGGCCAGATACCGTATTAAAGATAAAAGACGAAGTCAAGAAGCAGTTCGATGCAGGGTTCTTACAAGAGGTGAAGTACTCTGAATGGGTAGCTAACATTGTATCAGTCCCTAAAAAGGATGGGAAGGTACGAATGTGCGTTGATTACAGAGATCTGAACAAAGCTAGCCCAAAAGATAATTTCTCTTTGCCACATATAGACACTTTGGTAGACAACACAGCGGGATATTCTTTGTTCTCCTTTATGGATGGTTTCTCGGGGTACAATCAGATAAAGATACATCCGGAAGACATGGATAAAACCACTTTCATAACATTGTGGGGCACCTTTTGTTACAAAGTAATGCCGTTTGGATTGAAGAATGCAGGTGCAACATACCAACGGGCTATGGTGAACTTATTCCATAACATGATGCACAAGGAGATCGAAGTGTACGTTGATGACATGATTGCTAAATCTCGAACAGAGAAGGAACATATTGAAGTTTTGAGGAAGTTGTTCCTGAGATTAAGGAAATTTCAGTTGAAGCTTAATCCGGTAAAATGCACCTTTGGATCTAGATCAGGGAAGTTATTAGGCTTTGTGGTCAGTGAAAAGGGGATAGAAGTTGATTCAGACAAGGTCAGATCCATACGAGAATTGCCTCCACCGCAAACTCAGAAGGAAGTTCGGGGTTTTCTTGGAAGATTGAATTATATTGCTCGGTTTATTTTGTAATTAACCGAGAAATGTGATCCTATATTTCGCCTCTTTAGAAAACACAATGAAGGTACTTAGGATGAGGAATGCCAGAATGCTTTTGATAAGGTCAAACAGTACTTGTTGAACACTCCGGTGTTGTCTCCGCCAAGTCCAGATAGACCATTAATACTGTACTTATCAATATTTAGCAGTTCTATGGAATGTGTGCTTGGTCAACATGACGAGTCGAGAAGGAAAGAAAAGGCAATATATTACCTCAGTAAGAAATTCACTGAGTGTGAAATGAGATATTCGCCGATTGAGAAGTTGTGTTGTGCTTTGATTTGGACTACTCGGAGGTTAAGACAGTACATGCTATATCATACTACTTGGCTTATTTCAAAACTTGATGCTTTGAAGTATATGATGGAGTCAACAGCTTTGAATGGGAGAATGGCGAGGTGGCAAATTCTGCTTTTAGAGTTTGACATAGTCTATGTGAGCCAGAAGGCCATAAAAGGAAGCGCGATAGCGGAATTTCTGGCTAGTAGAGCTCTAGAGGACTATGAGCCGTTGAATTTTGATTTCCCAAATGAGGAGTTGATGTGTGTAGCAACTACAGAGGATTATCCTTGGAAGCTGGGCTTTGATGGGGCATCCAATGCGGTGGGAAATGAAATTGGGACAGTCTTGGTATCCCCAAGTGGCGATTATTATCCATTCACATGCAAATTGAATTTTGATTGCATAAATAACATGGCCGAATATAAAGCATGTATCATGGGGATCCGAGCGGCTATAGAGCGCGGAATAAGAACCTTGGAAGTATATGAGGACTCTGCGTTGGTAATTTACCAGCTTAGAGGCGAATGGGAGACAAGGGATCCAAAATTGATTAATTATCGAATGGTAGTTTTGGGGTTACTTGAGGAGTTCGATGACATCACTTTCAATTATATCCCACGAGACGAAAACCAGATGGCAGATGCTCTAGCAACCTTGGCTTCAATGATTAAAGCAAATAAAGAGGAAGAGATTAGACCCATTTAGATGAGTATCTTTGAGGCTCCAGCTCACTGTTGCAACATTGAGGAAGAAGAAAAGGATAATAACCCTTGGTATCAGGATATATTGCGATATGTGAGAGATCGTAAATACCCAGAACAGGCAACTGAAAATGATAAACGAACTTTGAGGAGATTAGCCTGCGACTACATTTTGGATGGGGACATCTTATACAAAAGAAGAAAGGACCAAGTACTGTTGAGATGTGTTGACGCGTGGAAGCTAAGTTAATTTTTGAGGAAGTTCACGAGGGGGTTTGTGGGACGCACGCTAATGGTTTCACGATGGCTAGACAAATCATGAGGTTTGGATATTATTGGTCTACCATGGAAGGGGATTGTATCAACTACGCCAAGAAATGCCATAAATGTCAGATTTATGGAGACAAAATTCATGTACCACCTTCCCCTCTACATGTTATGACTTCTCCATGGCCTTTTTCCATGTGGGGCATGGATGTCATTGGGCCAATATCACCAAAAGCTTCAAATGGGCATTGCTTTATTTTTGTGGTCATTGATTACTTCACGAAGTGGGTAGAGACTGCTTCTTATACGAATGTTACTAAGTTAGCTGTGAGTCGATTCTTGAAGAAAGAGATCATTTGACGGTATGGGATGCCTGAAAGGATCATATCAGACAATGCATTAACCTTGAACAACAGAACGATAGCAGAAGTTTGCAGTCAGTTCAAGATTAAGCATCATAACTCTTCTCTGTATCGCCCAAAAATGAATGGGGCAGTAGAAGCAGCCAACAAGAATATCAAGAGGATACTAGGGAAGATGACTGAGACTTATAGAGATTGGCATGAGAAACTATCGTTTGTCCTCTTTGCCTATCGAATATCTATCAGAACCTCTACTGGGGCAACTCCTTTCTCGTTGGTTTATGGGATGGAAGCAGTGTTACCCATTGAAGTGGAAATACCGTCTCTCCGAGTCTTATCAGAGATAAAACTGGATGAAGCTGAATGGATACAATCGCGATATGATCAGTTGAACTTGATTGAGGAAAAGAGGCTAAGGACCATTCGTCATGGTCAGATGTATTAGAAGCGAATGATGCGAGCTTACGACAAGAAAGTGCGACCAAGAGAATTCCACGAGGGGGATCTTGTGCTGAAAAAGATCCTTCTCATTCAGAAGGACTTTAGAGGAAAATGGATGCCGAATTGGGAAGGGCCGTATGTCGTGAAAAAGGCCTTCTCTGGGGGTGCACTGATCTTAATGGAAATGGATGGGAAGAGTTTACCCAATCTAATGAATTCAGACTCAGTCAAAAAGTACTTTGTCTAAAGGAGAAGTGAATCCAAGGTGAAAACCCGCAAAGGGCGCCTTAAGTTTTCAAAACAAATAATAAATAAATTGAGAGGCCAAGGTGAAAACCCGCAAAGAGCGCCTTGTGACCAAAGGGGTTTAAATTTTGAAGAGCACACGGTAATCTTGCTATATCTGATTCAACAAAGAGTGAAGCGCATTGCATATCGGGGCATCAACAAAGTACTTTGGATCTTTTAAACACATGTTGAACTCAAGAAAGTCTTCATGGAGCTGGTGTATAGACGCTCAAGCGGCGATATCTAGGGCATCTAACTTTTGTCCTGTTTGCTATCTTTAGATTCTCTTTCTTCTCAAAGATAGGCTATTGATTAATTTCCTTTGTATTTTTTTGACAAATTCATTCAAATCTAATTATTCTCAAGATTAAATTCATCTTCCATTATTCTTAAAGTATGTTGCATTAAAATAATGATAGATGAACTAAATAATTTTCACAAATAAAGTTTTGCTCATTACACTAGAAATTTCTAGATAATACAATAAACTAAAATAGAACAATTGTTCAAGGAATTCACGTAAGTGAGGTTTGAAAGAACTCGAGGAAATTCTTTCTTTAGTCCAAAATGATGATTGGACAAATCAAACGATTCAGTCCTAAGAGAGGAGCATCTTAGAGACATTTTTGGTGGGTCATAGCATTTGAAGAATGGTACAAACCCACAGGCTGAGTAGGGATGATACTTCGAGAGAAATAAGGATAAAATTCGACGAAGGGATAAGTGGTGACGTCTAGAATATGGGTCATATTCATAAACATTTTGCATTATAACAGGTTTAATTAGGAGCATTTGACTCACTTCGATCATAGCATCCTAATCATTAGGCATGAACTCATACACATTATACAAGTTATGTTCTTCAAGGGACAATGAAGATTGATGCGCCTTAACCCCCTGAGTAGTAGGGTAACAGGCTAAAGCATAGCAGATCTGACCTTCAGGTGTTTATATCGAAGCAGATCGAAGATGATTTGGCATCCTTGCGTTTACAAGGAGCAGATCGAAGACATAGTAGATTTGGCTTTCACGTGTTTATGCTGAAGCAGATCTAAGATGATTTGGCATCTCTGTATTCTCAGAGAACAAATTGAAGAAACAGATTTAGCATCTCCATATTCGACGGAGGGCAGATCGAAGACATAGCAGATCTAACCTTTGGATGTTTTCACATCGAAGTAGATCCAAGATGATTTGGCATCCTTGCGTTTACAAGGAGCAGATTGAAGATAGCAGATTTGGCGTCCCTGTATTGTCAGAGAGCAGATTGAAGATAACAGATTTGGTGACCCTGTATTGTCAGAGAGCAGATCGAAGATAGTAGATTTGGTGTCCTTGTATTGTCAGAGAGGAGATCGAAGATAGCAGATTTGGCGTCCCTGTAATGTCAGAGAGCTGATCGAAAATAGCAGATTTGGCGTCTCTGTATGGGCAGAGAGCAGATCGAGGATAAAAAATTTGGCGTGCCTGAGTTTGTAAGAAGCAGGTTGAAGATAGCCAATTTGACATTCCTGAAGCTATCAGAATACCTTTGAGGAAGATGAGGATCAAGATTTCGAGACTTAGCCAGGTCGGGCAAATTTGGTCCTTTTATAGTCTTTGCTCGATTCCTATTACACATCAATTAGCAAAGAGGGGCAGCTGTAGCAACCCAAATTTACCGGGGCCCAGGAATAAATATAAAAACAAATAAAAATAAAAGTTTTATACAGTCCATGTACAAAGCCCAAATCTTGGTTACATTTTTAACCCAATAAGCCTACACCCGGTTATACCTAAACCCACTGGCCCGTTACACCCTTGACCCAATTCAGTGTAGCCCAACTGGCCTAAAAAACCACTAAACCTATACCCGTTACACCCTTAACCCAAAAAAATGAACGGGGCCCAAGAGGCCGAAATTGTTAACAGAGGATGGAAGACCTAGGGTTTCTGAAACCCTAGGCGCCGCAAACGCTAAAGGAAGGTTCCAGAATTCGCGCCGCAGGCACGCCAATCGTCACGGCCTTTTTACGTCGTTCTAGTGACCTTCATCGATGCCACCATCGACATCGTGACTCCGGCGCTATATCGCGCCGTAATCGGCGCACGAATCAATGCCAACGCATTCACCGCCAGATTCTTCGCTGGTACCTGCAAAAAAGGAAAGAAGAAACAGCAAAGACCGATGCAAATATGGCAGGAAATAAATCAAAGATTGTAAAAATATTTTTCTTTTTCTTTTTCAGTGGCTATAAAAGCCCGAATCAAAAGGATGTAAACTACGTTTTTTTTTATATACACACAGATACAATAAAAAGACCAACAGTCGATTGAAGAAATAGAGGTGATTATTTATTTTTTCTTTTTATAAATACATACATACATCGAAAATAAAAGGAAAGGAAGTTTACCATTGGATTTGCACAAAAATAGAAGCTTTTTCAGCTTTCGGCTGCCGTATCTGGCGGAGTCGAGGATGGCGTGTGGGTGCGTGAGTCTGATACCCGGGGCGTAGCCCGATGGAGACTGGAGCCCGGAGGACTGCCCTCTCCTCTCCCTCTTCAGAGAGAATTTCAATTTTTTTTAACACAGTTTCTAAAATGAGTTTTGGGCCAAAAATTGATTTAAATAGCATAATAGAAACAATGTCGTTTTTACTTAATCTGATAAGTACCAAAACGGCACCGTTTAGGCCAGGATCCGCGTGTTGACCCGAAACCCGGATGAGATCCGCGTGTTTTTATTAAAAGGGTAAATTATTCAATCGATCCTTTCATGTTTTTTTAATTTACAATTACATTTTATTTTTATTTCAAATTGGCCCCATTATTTTACAATTAATTCAATCTAGTCCTAACAGCTATTAAAGCCTATTTTGAAGAACGACGTCGTTTCCTGGGATTAGGGCTAATTGCCCAATGAGTCCCTCTGATTTAATGCGCCTTTTAATTAGGCCCAAAATTTTTCATTTATTTGTAATTAACCCTAAATTTTTTAAATTAAATTAAATATTAATTCCTTTTTTTTATATAAATTCAATTTATTTTAAATACTATATATTTTTATAAACATTAGTCATATGGAAAGGTATATTTTTTTTTGTATATTATTTATTATATTATATATTATTATATATTATATTACATACATTTTATTATATATATATATATTATTTTGTATATTACTTATCATATGGTTTATATTATTATATTTTTGTTTTTAAAAAAATTCATTATACGTTATATATTTCACCATATATTATTCCTTACATTACTTTTATTTTATTATAAAATATACATTATTTTATTACTCATTAATTACATATGTTTATTTTTATTATTAAATAAATATGTGGAATATTAATATTTAGTACATTATTTCGTTAATATTAAGTTATTATATCCTATAACATGATTTATATATTAATCATTTTTTTAAAAAAAAAGGGATCTCTTTTATCGTTCTTATATTATTCTAAATATTTTTTATATATCTTTATTTTTATTGTTTTTAATTTAGATTTTATATGTTTATAATTTGCTTATTTATTTTTGTTTTCTTTTATTTTGATGTTGTTTAGTAGGTTAAATTTTTATTATTTTATGTTATTGTTTTTACATATTCGCATGAAATTAATTGTTTATGTTGATCTAAGTTACATTTGCATAAAATATTATCACATGTATATTATGTAATTTATATTGTTGTGTTCATTATGCTCTATGTTGTATTTAGTGTGTAACGATAATGCATGTACATTTATGTTAATTATGATTATATATGCGTAAAATGATAACGTATATTGTGTAATTTATGCCGTTATTCATTGTTTTTATATTATATTTGCGTGGAATGTTAAAGAAGGTATTATGTAGGTTAATTTATTTAAAAATTGATCCTTTGTTATGTGTTAAATGCATTATTACTTTAATGAATTTCTATATTTCATCCGATTCAAAAATTTTAAAAAAGGATAAGGCAATGTTTTTTTTGGTAGTTAGAAATTCGGGAAATAGTGCCCTAATATGCTAGGTTGCGATTTCCCGTTTGTCTAAATACCTAAAAGATCCTTCTAAATGAGTTTTGAAAATCACAAGATGATTTTAGTTACAAAAGTTTAAAAATATCGTGTCCAATCATGTTGGATATGATGTTTATATTCTTTCGAAGCAAAAGAATCTTGATTCTTTTTAATTCAAATTACTACGGTTTTAAAAGAGATCTTATTTCTAAATTCTTTCAAACCTTTGACATTAAGATAAAATTATTCAATTCGGTGCCAACTTTGGGCGTTACGAGGGTGCTAATCCTTCCTCGTACGTAACCGACTCTCGAGCCTATTTTCTCGTAATTTCGTAGACCAAAACGTTTTATAAAGTGATCCAATCACACTTTAAAAGATTGGTGGCGACTCCCGTTCTCGTTTTTTATTAAAAAATTCATTTTTACGAGAGGTTTCAACAAAAGTAAGCTTTCATAAGCTTAGTAAGTTTCAAGCATTGCAAACAAATAAACTCAATTATACATTGATCATTCAATTTCTCAAGAGGCCATTTTCTATGTATATTGTCATTTGGCCGAATATACACAAACACATAATGCACATTTAGCATTCTTATTCACTTAATCTGAATTCATATATCATAAATAAATCAAATACTTTCACATACTTTCACACCTTGACCGAATGTATCATGATCATAGATATAATTTTAACTTTTATTCACATATGTATCACATTATACACTTATGATTCAATTCAAATCAAACTCACATATAAGTACATAATACGTACCTGGCTAACTTAACGTATTGAATTTATTCATTTATCGTTCTCACACGAGGTATCTTAGTCTTAGACTTTTATCAAATCACTGGCATTTAGCCCGCTAGGCTCGAAGCCCGATATCATTTCACCAGTGTTATAGCCTGCTAGGCTCAAAGGCCCGAATAGTATCTCTGTAATATCCCAAATTAAGGCCTAATCGGAATAGTGGTTTCGTGACCACAAATCCGAGATAGAAATAATTATTTTATAATTATTTTGAGGTTTATGATATGATTGCATAATTGTGTGAAGATCTCGTGAAGAAATTTTTGGCATAACGAGTTTATTTTAAAGTTAAGGATTAAATCGAATAAGTTACAAAACTTGCATTCTAGAAGTTTTTAGTATGAAATTGCTTTGAAATATTAATTAGGAGGTCTTAAATGGTACTTTGACCAATTTTAAGTTCATGGACAAAATTAGGACATGGAAGGAATTTTTGAAAGTTTAGTAAGGAGGGGAATTTTGGTCATTTGGATATTAAATGAAATAAAAAGGGAAAAATAACATAAAATTGGTTATCATCTTCCTTAGTTGCTGCCGAGTGCTCCCTCTCTCCATAGCTAGGGTTTCTTCAACTTTCAAGCTTCATAGTAAGTGATTCCAAGCCCCGTTTTTAATGATTTTTACGTTTTTGAAATCCCGGTAACTCGGTATAGCTTATGATAGTAATATTTTGAGTTAGAGTTCATATTTGGAAAAATACCAATAGGTGAAATTTGTGAAATTTGATGTTTTATGATAGAATATGAGGTTTTAAATTAAGTTAGACAACTTCTGCTACTTGGTTTTGAGTGAAAACGAGTAAAAGGGCTTAATCGGCAAAAATACCTATTAGTCATAAGTACATGTTAGAGTGAGAATTTGATGTTGCCATAGAAGGGAAAAGTGATCAGAATGTTATAAAACATAAGAATAAGGAATTAAGTTTAATCCCGAGATTAGGGGAAAAAGTGTAAATATGCAAAAGTTTAAGGGTAAAATTATAATTTTGGTAAAATTTGAATTAAACACTAATTTGATAATGTGAGTATTAAATAAGCTAAATGTGTTATTTTAGATCAAGAAAGACATGGAATCGACCCCAATCGAGGAAAAGAAAAGATTGTGGACTAAATTGCAGAATCTTTATATTTTGGTACCAAGGTAAGTTCATGTGTAAATAATGTAGCATAATTGTTATTTTTAAGTTATTGATGTTAATTATATGATATGCTGATTTTTATCATGAAATATATGCTTTGTGGTTATTTTTGAATCAAATGCAAATTATGTGTATTATTTGTTAAATATAAAGTGCTACCGAGTATTGGTTTCAGTATTTTACGGAAGATGGCAAGGATATGTGTCCGAGGAAAATCCCGTTTGAACCTTAGGAATAGATTAGGATACAAGTGACATGTCACTAGGATGGTTGAGCATCCGAACTCGTTGAGTTGAGTCCGAGTTCACTTATGGATGCGAATGTCCGAACTCGTTGAGTTGAGTCCAAGTTCGTGAGATGTAACTAAGCATCCAAACTCATTGAGTTGAGTCCGAGTTCACTTATGGATGCGAACGCCCGAGCTCGTTGAGCTGAGTTCAAGTTCACTTAGGGGCGGGTTACATGATTGCTTGATTACATATATGGCACTTATGTGCAAATTATCCATGTATCCGAGTTATATTCCGATGTGTTCAACGGGTAAAATTTCTAGTGAAATGGAAGAACACTTAAAATGCAAGTGACGTTTTGGTAAGTGTGGTGAAATGGACACTTTGGATAGGTATGTACTTAACCCTTGGGTTGAAAATAGATACTACAACGATAAGGTGGTAAGATGATGAATGATGTTTAGAAATGTGATATATGTTTTGGTGATACCATGCTAAGGTTGTTTGGTATAATTGTATTGTTATGTTACTTGTTATTTGCATATGAACTTACTAAGCATTTATGCTTACTCCCTCCTTTTTATTCACTGTAGTTTTGAACAAGCCGACTCGAGAATCGGGACAGGTCGAAGGTGCGATCACACTATCCGAAGGACTTTTATTTTGGTAAATGGCTTGTAAAACTTAAGTATGGCATGTATAGCAATATACCTACTTTGTGTAAATAATTTTGTGATATGGCGGTGATTTGGTTGAGAAAATGCTTGATAATGATAAGTCATGGAAATGGCTAATTTAGATCATGTTTGATGTCATGGAAGGTTAATAGGTTATCTAGTCCTTAAAAACTCATGAAAAGATGAAATTTGCCTTAAACAGAACATTGCAGCAACACTGACGTGAGTTTGAAAATTTACTAAGAATTATAGAAATCAAATTTGGTAATGGATTAAATATGAAATTGAATCCTAATATGTCTAATTTCACATAAAACAAACGAAACAGGTAAAGGAATTATATGTTAGAAGATATTTGAATTTTAGTGAAACAGGGCCAGAGCAATTTCTGGATCCCCTGTTCCAACTTTAGAAATTCACCATAAATTGTAATAAAATAATTAGGTGGAGTTATTTATATTCTTGGAATCCTTATTGAGTCTAATTTAAGGATAAACAAACGGCATAGTCATATAAATTTTTCACAGAGAGAAATATGGTTCGTAGTATACAGAGGCAGTCCAGTCAAGTCCTAAAATAAGGGTAACTTTAACTAATAAACTGTACTAATTTGCGCAACCAAAAATTCTAGAAAAAATTTAGTGCATAGATATATGAGCCTAAATTTAGGAAAAATTTACGGATATTGATTTTGAGTGTCATAACTCGAGATATGATTTTTCTTGTAACTGTGATGCAGGTAGCTAGAAAGCTGTGAATGTAGAAACAAATGATTCGAAGTTCTTAATTTGATAAATTATGTTCGGTAACACCTCAAGCGCGACTCCGGCGACGGTCTCGGGCACAGGGGCATTACATTTAGTGGTATCAAAGCAGGTTTAGTCAGTTCTCGGACTACGTGTTGTATGTACGAATTTTGCTATACATGCCATATGTATAAATTGTGATAGTGTGACGACTTCTGACCTTTTTAAATGATTTTTTATATAGTAAATGGATCCCGATCCAGCTGTGGTAGATGAAGTAGAGAGTAATGCGCAAGCTCTGGCTGAAGAGGCAGCACCGACTGAAAATCCACCTCCTACTGTTGGTCAGGGAGGAGGAGAAAGGGATTGAGAAGTCTTTCTCCAAATAATGAGTGCATGGTACAATGAGTTCGTTCGTACGAACCCAAATGTACGACCTCCCCCACCTCCCCCAATTTCTCAACCAATACCCCCGATGCCTCAAGGTGTGGATATGATAAAATTTCACAGAACTCCAGTTGACAAAATTCGTAAAGAAGTGGCCGAAGAATTTAGGGCAAATATTGATGATGATGCCGAGAAAGCAGAGTTCTGGCTTGAAAATTCTATCCGGGTATTTGATGAATTATCTTGTACACCTGAAGAATGTTTGAAATGTGCTATATCTTTGTTGAGGGATTCAGCCTATAATTGGTGGAAGACTTTGATTTCGGTGGTACCGAAAGAGAGAGGGTAACACAGAATTCTTTTCAAGAAGAGTTTCGAAGAAATATATTAGTGAAAGATTTATTGATCGAAACGTAAAGAGTTTCTCTGAGCTGAAGCAAGGTAATATGATCAAATGAATATGAAAGAGAGTTTGTTCGATTGAGTAAGCATGCCGAGAATATGTTCCTACAGGGGCCAAGATGTGCCGACAATTTGAAGACGGGCTCAACGAAGACATCAAGGTATTTGTTGGGATCCTTGAACTAAAAGAAATGGTGGTACTTGTCAATCGAGCTTGCAAGGCTGAAGAAATACTTAAGGAAAAGAAAAAGGTAGAATCTGAGACACGAAATTAGAAGAAAAGACCAATGAGTAATGCACCCTCACAGCAACCCGAAAAGTCAAGAAATATGAATCCTCGTTCCCAAGTTTCAGCAGGGCAATCATATGGAAATTCTAAGAAGCAAAATGTGGGTCCTAAGTCCCAGACTACTTTGGTAGCCAGTGTAGGGAACTCGAGATTTGTTGAACCCGAGTGCCAGCGGTGTGGTAGAAATCATTTTGGTCCGTGCAGAGCAAATGAATGTTTTCGATGTGGTTCTCCGGATCATTTTATTAGAGACTGCCCAGAGAGAGCTGAGAAAGAAAATTTTCAATATACAAAAGCAAGTGGTGCAGATTCGAGGGGAAGGTATCTAAGAAAAGCTGGGAGTGAAGCAAGCAGTAAGAATGTAGCCAGAGATGCAGCAGTTAGACCTGAAGGAAGGGCTCCGGCTAGAACTTATGCTATTAAAGCGCGTGAAGATGCTTCCTCACCTGATGTGATTACCAGTATATTTTCTCTTTATGATGTTAATGTTATTGCTTTGATTGATCCCGGTTCTACTCATTCATATGTGTGCATGAAACTGGTGTTTAGTATGAATATACCTGTTAAGAACACATAATTTATGATTAAAGTGTCGAATCCGTTAGGCAAATGTGTGATAGTTGATAAAGTATGCAAGAAATGTCCTTTAATGATTCGGGGTCATTACTTTTCGACCGACTTGATGTTGTTGCCATTTGATGAGTTTGATGTTATTTTGGGTATGGATTGGTTGACATTGCATGATGCTATAATAAATTGCAAAGAAAAGGTTATAGAATTAAAGTGTGTAAATGGTGAAACTCTGCGGGTTGAATCAGATAAATCAGAGGCATTGTCTAGTGTGATTTCTTCAATGTCGGCTCAAAGATATTTGAGAAAGGGTTATGAAGCTTATTTGGTGTATGTAATTAATACAAAAGAAGTTGAAAAGAAAGTTGAATCAGTGCCGGTTGTGTGTGAATTTGCGGACATATTTCCAGAAGAATTGCTGGGTTTGCCTCCAGTCAGGAAAGTAGAATTTGGTATTGATTTGATACTGGGAACAACTCTGATCTCGATTGCTCCATATAGAATGACACCAACAGAGTTAAAAGAGTTAAAGTCGCAGTTGCAAGAGTTGACTGATAAAGGCTTTGTGAGACCGAGTTTTTCACCTTGGGGTGCTCCTATGTTATTTGTGAAAAAGAAGGATGGATCTATGAGGTTGTGTGTTGATTATCAACAGTTAAACAAGGTGACAATCAAAAACAAGTATCCGTTGCCAAGAATTGATGATTTGTTTGATCAGCTAAAAGGAGCGACATTGTTTTCAAAGATTGACTTGAGATCTGGGTATTACCAGCTGCGAGTAAAAGAGTCGGATGTGCCTAAAACTGCTTTTAAAACAAGGTACGGTCATTATGAATTTTTAGTTATGCCATTCGGGTTGACAAATGCTCCTGCTGTGTTTATGGATTTAATGAATCGCATATTTTGGCTATACTTGGACAAATTTGTTGTGGTGTTTATAGATGATATTTTAATTTATTCAAAAGATGAGGCAGAGCATGCTGAGCATTTGAGGATAGTTTTACAAACTTTGAGAAATAAGCAGTTGTATGCTAAGTTTAGTAAAAGTGAATTTTGGCTCCAGGAAGTTGGATTTTTGGGTCATATTGTTTCAGGTGATGGTATACGGGTTGATCCTAGTAAAATTTCAGCCATTGTTGATTGGAAACCACCGAAAAATGTAACTGAAGTTAGAAGTTTCTTGGGGCTAGCTGGGTATTATCGGCGGTTTGTAAATGGATTTTCTATAATTGCTGCTTCTATGACTAGACTACTCCGAAATAATGTTAAATTTGAATGGACGGAAGAATGTCAATAGAGTTTTGAAGAATTGAAAAAGTTATTAACAGAGGCACTAGTGTTAGTACAGCCCGAATCAG
The DNA here is from genome assembly GCA_025698465.1 of Gossypium longicalyx. Classification (NCBI taxonomy): domain Eukaryota; kingdom Viridiplantae; phylum Streptophyta; class Magnoliopsida; order Malvales; family Malvaceae; genus Gossypium; species Gossypium longicalyx. Next base: position 56,062,562 of record CM047007.1, read on the forward strand.
GTAAAGAATTTATGGTGTATAGTGATGCTTCTCTAAATGGTTTGGGGTGTGTACTCATGCAAGAAGGAAAAGTGGTGGCTTATGCTTCGAGGCAGTTAAAACCTCATGAGAGGAATTATCCTACTCACGATTTGGAATTGGCTGTGGTGGTGTTTGCTTTGAAGATTTGGCGACATTATTTGTATGGTGAAAAGTGCCAGGTATATATCGACCAAAAAAGTCTTAAGTACTTGATGTCACAAAAAGACTTGAATTTGAGACAGCGAAAGTGGTTGGAGTTATTGAAAGATTACGAGCTTGTTATTGATTATCATCCGGGAAAAGTGAATGTGGTTGCCGATGCCTTAAGCAGAAATTTGTTGTTTGCTTTGAGAGTTATGAACACTCAGTTGAAAATGTCAGATGATGGTTCGATTCTAGCAGAGTTAAGAGTAAGACCGATGTTTTTACAAGAGATTTCTGAAGCTCAGAAAAATGATCAAGATTTGCTAGCCAAGAGAAAACAGTGTGAAGCTGATACGGGATCAGATTTCAGAATCAGTTCTGATGGTTGTTTGATGTTTAAAAATCAAATTTATGTACCGAAAAATGAGGAGTTAATTCAAAAGATTTTGCATGAAGCACATAATGGCTGTTTGGCGGTTCATCCGGGCAGTACAAAAATGTATAATGACTTGAAGAAAATGTACTGGTGGAGTGGAATGAAAAGAGATATTTTCGAGTTTGTATCAAAGTGTTTAATTTGTCAACAGGTGAAAGCTGAACACCAAGTGCCTTCGGGATTACTTCAGCCTATTATGGTTCCTGAATGGAAATGGGATCGGATTACTATGGATTTTGTTTTAGGGTTGCCACTGACTCCAGGAAAGAAAGATGCCATCTGGGTAATAGTTGACAGATTAACTAAGTAGGCTCATTTTATCCCGGTACGTATGGATTATTCTCTTAACAAGTTGGCTGAACTATATGTTAGAGAAATTGTTAGACTACACGGAATACCATTGTCGATTATTTCGGATAGAGATCTGAGGTTTACCTTGCGGTTTTGGCAAAAGTTGCAAGACACGTTAGGTAATGGTTAAATTTCAGATTTTCATCCACAAACCGATGGGCAATCAGAGAGAGTAATTCAGATTCTTGAAGATATGCTTAGATGTTGTGTATTAGAATTTCAAGGAAGTTGGGAAAGATATTTACTGTTGGTAGAATTTGCTTACAATAATAGTTATCAGACGAGCTTGAAAATGGCACCTTATGAAGCATTGTATGGTCGTAAGTGTCGAACGCCTTTGTATTGGACTGAACTCAAGGAAAACTTGATCTATGGAATTGATCTAATAAAAGAAACCGAAGAAAAAGTGAAGGTAATTCGAGATTGTTTGAAAGCTGCTTCAGATAGACAGAAATCTTATGCAGATTTAAAATGAAAAGAAATTGAATTTCAAGTTGGTGATAAAGTATTTTTAAAAGTATCTCCGTGGAAGAAAGTTCTCAGATTTGGACGGAAGGGCATATTAAGTTCGCATTTTATTGGGCCGTATGAAATAATTGAAAGAGTTGGACTGGTAGCCTATCGGTTAGCATTGCCATCTCAATTGAAGAAGATTCATAATGTATTCCATGTGTCTATGTTACGTCGGTATCGTTCGGATCCTTCACATGTGGTTTCACCGACAGAAATTGAACTATAACCAGAAATGACCTATGAAGAAGAACCGATTAAGATTTTAGCTCGAGAGGTCAAACAACTAAGGAACAAAAGTATTGCACTTGTGAAAGTGTTGTGGCAAAAGCATGGAGTAGAAGAAGCTACATGGGAACTCGAAGAAACTATGAAGAATCAATACCCACATTGTTTACCAGTAAGATTTTCGAGGACGAAAATCTTTAAAGGGGGAGAGTTGTAATATCCCGAATTAAGGCCTAATCGGAATAGTGGTTTTGTGACCACAAATCCGAGATAAAAATAATTATTTTATAATTATTTTGAGGTTTATGATATGATTGCATAATTGTGTGAAGATTTAGTGAAGAAATTTTTGGCATAATGAGTTTAATTTAAAGTTAGGGATTAAATCGAATAAGTTGCAAAACTTGCATTCTAGAAGTTTTTAGTATGAAATTGCTTTGAAATATTAATTAGGAGGTCTTAAATGGTACTTTGACCAATTTTAAGTTCATGGACAAAATTAAGACATGGAAGGAATTTTGAAAGTTTAGTAAGGAGGGGCATTTTGGTCATTTGGATATTAAATGAAATAAAAAGGGAAAAATAACATAAAATTGGTTACCATCTTCCTTAGTTGCTGCCGAATGCTCCCTCTCTCCATAGCTAGGGTTTCTTCAACTTTCAAGCTTCATAGTAAATGATTCCAAGCCCCGTTTTTAATGATTTTTACGTTTTTGAAATCCCAGTAACTCGGTATAGCTTATGATAGTAATATTTTGAGTTAGAGTTCATATTTGGAAAAATACCCATAGGTGAAATTTGTGAATTTTGATGTTTTATGATAGAATATGAGGTTTTAAATTAAGTTAGACAACTTGTGCTACTTGGTTTTGAGTGAAAACGAGTAAAAGGGCTTAATCAGCAAAAATACCTATTAGTCATAAGTACATGTTAGAGAGAGAATTTGATGTTACCATAGAAGAGAAAAGTGATCATCATGTTATAAAACATAAGAATAAGGAATTAAGTTTAATCCCGAGATTAGGGGCAAAAGTGTAAATATGCAAAAGTTTATGGGTAAAATTGTAATTTTGGTAAAATTTGAATTAAAGACTAATTTGATAATGTGAGTATTAAATAAGCTAAATGTGTTATTTTAGATCAAGAAAGACGTGCAATCGACCCCAATCGAGGAAAAGAAAAGATTGTGGACTAAATTGCAAAATCTTTATATTTTGGTACCAAGGTAAGTTCATGTGTAAATAATGTAGTATAATTGTTATTTTTAAGTTATTGATGTTAATTATATGATATCTGATTTTTATCATGAAATATATGCTTTGTGGTTATTTTTGAATCAAATGCAAATTATGTGTATTATTTGTTAAATATAAAGTGCTACCGAGTATTGGTTTCAGTATTTTACGGAAGATGACAAGGATATGTGTCCGAGGAAGATCCCGTTTGAACCTTAGGAATAGATTAGGATACAAGTGACATGTCACTAGGATGGTTGAGCATCCGAACTCGTTGAGTTGAGTCCGAGTTCACTTATGGATGCGAATGTCTGAACTCGTTGAGTTGAGTCCAAGTTCGTGAGATGTAACTAGGCATCCAAACTCTTTGAGTTGAGTCCGAGTTTACTTATGGATGAGAACATCCGAGCTCATTGAGTTGAGTCTGAGTTCACTTAGGGGCGGGTTACATGATTGCTTGATTACATATGTGGCACTTATGTGCAAATTATCCATGTATCCGAGTTATATTCCGATGTGTTCAATGGGTAAAATTTCTAGTGAAATGGAAGAACACTTAAAATGGAAGTGACGTTTTGGTAAGTGTTGTGAAATGGACACTTTGGACAGGTATGTACTTAACCCTCGGGTTGAAAATAGATACTACAATGATAAGGTGGTAAGATGATGAATGATGTTTAGAAATGTGATATATGTTTTGGTGATACCATGCTAAGGTTGTTTGGTATAATTGTATTGTTATGTTACTTATTATTTGCATATGAACTTACTAAGCATTTATGCTTACTCCCTCCTTTTTATTCACTGTAGTTTTGAACAAGCCGGCTCAGGAATCGGGAAAGGTCGAAGGTACGATCACACTATCCGAAGGACTTTTATTTTGGTAAATGGCTTGTAAAACTTAAGCATGGCATGTATAGTAATATACCTACTTTGTGTAAATAATTTGGTGATATGGCGGTGATTTGGTTGAGAAATTGCTTGATAATGATAATTCATGGAAATGGCTAATTTAGATCATGTTTGATGTCATGGAAGGTTAATAGGTTATCTAGTCCTTAAAAACTCATGAAAAGATGAAATTTGCCTTAAACAGAACATTGCAGCAACATTGACGTGAGGTTGAAAATTTACTAAAAATCATAGAAATTGAATTTGGTGATGAATTAAATATTAAATTGAAGCCTAATATGTCTAATTTCACATAAGACAAATGAAACAGGTAAAGGAATTATATGTTAGAAGATATTTGAATTTTAGTGAAACAGGGCGAGAGCAATTTCTGGATCCCCTGTTCCAAATTTAGAAATTCACCATATATTGTACTAAAATAATTAGGTGGAGTATTTTATATTATTGGAATCCTTATTGAGTCTAGTTTTAGGATAAACAAACTTCATATTCATATAAATGTTTCACAGAGAGAAATATGGTTTGTAGTATACAGAGGTCAGTCTAGTCAAGTCCTGAAATAGGGGTAACTTTAACTAATAAAAAGTACTAATTGGCATAACCAAAAATTCTAGAAAAAATTTGGTGAATAGATATATGAGTCTAAATTTAGTGAATATTTACGGATCTTGATTTTGAGTTTCGTAACTCGAGATATGATTTTTCTTGTAACTGTGACACAGGTAGCTAGAAAGCTGTGAATGTAGAAACAAATGATTCGAAGTTCTTAATTTGATAAATTATGTTCGGTAACACTTGAAGCTCGACTCCGGCGACGGTCTTGGGCGTGGGGGCATTACAATCTCACCGGCATTATAGCCTGCTAGGCTCAAAGGCCCGAATAGTATCTCACCGGCATTATAGCCTGCTAGGCTTAAAGGCCCGAATAGTATCTCACCGGCATTATAGCCTGCTAGGCTCAAGGGCCTGAATAGTACCTTAACGGCATTATAGCCTGCTAGGCTCAAAGGCCCGAATAGTATCTCACTGGCATTATAGCCTAGTAGGCTCAAAGGCCCGAATAGTACTTTACGATATTCAAATCAACAAGTTTCATATAACACAATCACACCAAATTAGGTACAAGCATCATTCGAATATATCATCCTACATTTTATTCACTTTTATTTCATTTCATTATTCACACTTATCATTTGATAGTTTACTCATAACATCCCACTCATATTCATCTAACACTTAGCATTTGATCATAAAAGCATATCACATTTTATTTACATTATAATTTCCATTCAGCCATATACATATATTTTAAGTAATACTTAATTCTCATAATATGTCATGTCATTATCGAATATTATTTATATTTAACTACTTAAAACTTACCTCGAATATGTTTTCGAACAGTCTCGGATCGACTATTCAACTACTTTCTCTTTTCCCCTGTCCAACCTTGGTTCTCTATGCTCTTGAGCTAATTCAAACAAAAATTTAACTTATTAAAGTCCCATCATGCTAGCTTATGGCCGAATATGACAAGAAATTTAATAGGTCATATAGTTACTTTTAGCTCAAATACAAAATGGTCATACACATTTTTAATCACATTAAGCAATTTAATACAATTTATTTAACATTTCCTTATGTACACCTTTATGACCGAATACACATATCAAATAAGTAACTTACCTTAACACATAACCCACATAGCCAAAGTACATATAACCCTAATGACCGAATATGTATATCATCAAAGTTCCTATGATTTAACCTTTAAACTTCATAGCCGAATATTCATTGTATATCTAGCTCACATACACAAACACAAAACTCATATGGCTTATCATATTTTCATATACATATCTCACCCATATAGCCGAACATATAGCTCATCAAATAGATATTTATTCACATTCCCTTAACACATATTGATCAATTAGTCCATGCATTAGCCTTTGACACATTCGGTCATTAAAGCAATAACCTATTTAACATTCAACCATTTTATACTAAAATTTCTCCCAAGGCCGAATTCATATACAACCTTTAATACTCATACAGAGTTTATATTTTAAATAATTTATGCACACCATTAACCTAATATCAATTAACTAAGCACTTTAACAAATTTTCTTTAACTATACACACATTCGGCAATGACAATGACAATTTAACAAACCTTAAATCCAACTTATAATTGTGCATAGCTCATTCAAAGCATCCACACCAATTTATTATCCAATCATCCATAGCCGAATACACATATTCTTTCATTCATTCTTAACAAAAAAAAATTATCAAGCTTAAATCTCCATTCTATCATTTTAAAACGCAAACATTACTCAAATGTTATCTAAATTCACATTCGGCAACCACACATACACACAAGCCGATTTTCCCTATCATCTAAATCACCTATATGAACATTTAACTAGCTCAAAATTCACCCATCCACAATTACTCATTTAAAACCTAAAGACAACAACCATTCCCCTCAAATTCTTCCATGGCCGATTACTCATATCACCACACAATTAAAAATTTTGACATGGGCTAAGTAAGAGACTTAGTAACTAGCTTAAAATATGCTAAAATTTCAAGAACTAACATGAATTACTTACCTTAATTCAAGCTTAAAGGTGACCGAATGGCTTATCTCCCCTTTTCTTTCTTTAAGATTCGGCTAAGCTAAGGAAGAAGATGAACAAAACATTTTGTTTTTCTTTTGATCATCTTTTCTTATTTTAGTTAATTTTTTTTATTTCATAATTTAAGCCATTAACTATTATAATATTAATATATAATGTATATATGGCTATTTAACCATCATCATGGCCGGCCACTTGCTTTAAAATGGGGAATTTGACATGCAAATCCCCATATTTTAAGCCATACAATATTTGACCACTACACTTCAACCTATCACAATTTCAAAGTTTCTCACATAAGTCCTTTTTAATAAATTCCACTTTCAAATGACAAAATTAAGACACGATACTTTCACACATGCACTTTCACATATAATAAGCATAGAATATAACATTTAATTATTTTTGTGACTCAATTTTGTGGTCCCGAAACCACTTCCAGACTAGGGTCAAATTAGGGCTGTCACAAGTAATTTGCTAACTTATGAACATATTTACTAAAAAAAATTCCATTTATCTCTTGAACATATCCCTATGCTAATTCAACCGACTAAACAGATTTAATAAAGTAAACATGCTATCGCACATACATACTTATTGAATTAAATTATCTCTCGCATATTCCTATGTCGATTCAACCGATTAATTCAACTTAATAAACATGTAAAAGATTATGTGAAGTAACAAAGTAGCCATACCTGGAAACAATTTAATCACAACAATCTTGCAAGTTATGCAAGGCATATGTATCGACAAATACAATGCTAATTTAATTTTCAGTTACCTTAGAAGAATTAAACATGCACTGATTAAGTACTGAGCCCATTAATTGCAATTTCAATCCGTTTAAACAATTAATTCTTTAGTTATCTAAACACTTATAATGCGAGATGACCTAAGCATGATTTTACTTAATCAAGCATTTACTGAGGCCTATAACAGCATAAACACTATTTTAATAATTCAAGTAGGTAAAATATAATCAACCCAACACAAATTAAATTCAAGCTAAATTGATTAAAATAACCATTTCAACAACAATATTTTTCATAGATATGTTCATCATAAAAACAACAGAAATTAAAAAGAAAGGGAACAAAAAGCAAATCCAGTGTTTCTCTGCGGCTTGACTATTGCTCCGTTCTTTGTCTCCGTTGTCTTCGCCGAGCAAGGCTTCTATGACTCCTTGATTGCTGCCCAAGATGGATGAAGAAAACGTCTTTCTCAGGAGAGGAATTCAGCACAAGAGGAAGGGAAAATGGGATGGAAAAATGGAGAGGAAACTTGAGAGAAGTGAAGAGAGGATGAGAGAATGTTGTGGAATGAGGGATGTTGAGGGATGCTTTGAAATGGGCAGCATAGGGTGGCTTTTATAGCTGAAGAGGGCTGCTAAAAATAGAAAATTCAGCAGCCAAGAGAGCCCTCCCATGGCTGGCCACATACATGGCAAGGTTGAAGCTTTCAACCTTGCTAAAAATAGGCTGGGGCAAATCTACAAAGCCTAAAACAAAGGTGGGGTTTGAACGTAATTTAGAGGTTTTTCAAGGGCCTTTTTGAAAGCATATTTTATCAGATAATTTTCTATTTGGGTCAGCCAATGGACGGTTCTGGTCAGCCCAATTATTGGCTGGTTCGGCTCACTCCATTCGGTTCAACCAGTGCGGTTCACTAGGCCCTTTCTTCATAATTAATTAAAATTAATTCATTTGACCTAAATTAAATAGGAAAAAAATTAAAATTAATTTAATTATGAATTAATACACATTTCTGGACTGTCTTGGGCTGGAAATTAATTGGCCTTGATACTTCAAATTACTCTCGGTTTTGTTCTTCTCGCAGTGTTCACCGGGTCCTTTTTCTCCAATTGTGTAATTCTGTCAAAAATAACCAAATTTAATCAAAATTAACTATAAAATTAATTAAAATTCACAATGTTCATATTTTTAACATAATTTAATTATTTTATAATATTTAATTATTTATCAACAAGAATTTAACCGGAATAGCCTAATTTTAAGTTAAAACGGGTATGAAAAAGTATATAAATTTTTTGTGTTTCCACACCCCCAAACTTAATTCATTGCTCGTCCCGAGTAATGCACAAATTTTGAAAAGAATTTCTCAGAACACTTTGAAAACCTTCTTTAGAGCAACAGTTTTCTCGAAATTATAATTTTGATATACTTATGCTCAAAGAATAAGAAATTTGATCATTCTGCTACTCAAGTGTTCATATTATTCAAATTAATCTCAACAATTATTACAATAGCAAAATTAGACTAAATGTTTCCTGATAAAGACATGCTGATTCCTACCAATTCAATTTTTTAATCCTTTATTCAAGATCAAGTCGCAATCATTAAGCTTAACCTATGTCTTCATATGTTGAACAAAGCAATTTCTCTCTACTAATGTAGGTAACTTTGGAACTTCGAATCAATAGGTCTTTAACAAGGTTGTAACGTGGCTGGGCTTAGGGGTAGGTAAAAAGATAGATAAATTTTGGCTAAAAACCCTAAACTTAGTGTAAATCGAACCTTCAAAAAATTTTTACCTTCAATCACCAACTTTCACATGCTCTTTTTCAAATATATGTGCTTTTTTTTTGAGCATTTGATATTTCTTTTCAACTCCCCCAAACTTATGTTCAAACGATATTCTTAAATAGTACTGAGTCTAGTGTTTGGGGCAATTTAAAGATAATTAAGAGAAACGTGATGGGCTAAATTTGTATAGGTTCCAAAAATTAGGCCATATAGTCTCAAAGTTGGGTTTCAAAAGATATAATTTACCAGGGTAGGCTTGAAAGGCTCAAACAGTCCAAACAATAACTGCCTAAATCATTTCCAATGTTCCAAACTTCCTAGGATTTCACCTTAAGAAACTACCAAGTCAATTCTAAAGACTTCAACTTTCATGCATACCTAACTTTCCTAAAGAGATAAAAAATTTATGGTATGAAGTTGCATGCTTTATTAAAAATACATTCATGTCATCATTAAACTACATGATAATTGATTGAAAAAAATATAACTTTATTCATACTCAAGTCTAGCATACTTAACAAAATTCAAGTTTATTGAACAGAAATATACCCTAATCATAATTGAAAGAAAAATTTTATTCTGGATGAAAATAATTTCAAATTTCAGTCTCCCCAACTTAAAATGAACAATGTCCTCATTGTTTAAAGTGAATAAATACTATACACCAGGTAGGAACTTAGAAAAGAGGAGGTGAGTCAATATGACTGCTTAAGTACCAAGGTCTTTCGAAATCCAATCCTAGACATGTATATATCTATTGCCACACTTTATACTTTATGACTTGTCCATGTTTATTCAGGATTTCCTTCTCTTGTTTTATTATGCAGAAATAAAAGTTCTAAATTTGATCCTAAAATAACCTAAAAAACATAAATGAAATAAAGTCAAGATCCCTCCCTTTTATTTATTTGGAGATCCTTCCAACTTGGACTCATCTTTTACTCCATCATTATTGCCTTTGCATGAATCGCTTCGCTCCTTTTTCGAGAGTGGAGTCCATGGCTCGAATATGAAATCTGGAAATTTAGGCACAAAAATAAATGGGTCATTGTATATTCTCTGGAAAGCACTTCGAATCGAGTCATCCCTTATTTTTGAGTATCTCCAGTATCCTTGTTGCTTCCATTGCATGTGTTGCATCAAGTCCATCAACTTTAACAACTCATCTCGAATGTCTGGGCTAGGCGACTGAGCTCTAAACATTGAAGTTCCAACATCCGATTCATCTTTTGGCTCTTCTGGGTCCATCTTATCGGACTTCAAATGATTGCATCGTGGGATCTTCTTCTTCATTAGGTTCCTCATGCTCTTCACTTTCTTCAACTCGTTGTTATAGAACTGAGTCTCCGACTACTCGATAGAGGTCCCAATCTGTAATTGTGCCTTGGGTGTACCCTGTCTTCTTGACATTAGCAAGAATTTTTGCTTTCAAGCACAGAATAGTTATTGTAAAGGGGAAGTAAGCAGGGCCAGAACGTCTAGTGGCACAATTTCAAATTTCTTTCAAGATGATCTTTCCCACATCAATGGTCTTACCCGTTAAGATCGAGTATAGTAAGACCATTCGTTCCAATGAAATTGTAGTCCCATGTGAACTAGGCAGAAGGCTGAAACGGATGAAATAAAACCATACCTTTGCAATAGGTGTTAAGTATTCTCTTCAACACAGTCCAACTGGAACCTTCAACTGTAAGCTCCTTGAGAATTTCTTGCAGAAGTTCCGACTTGATATTGCTCATCAAAGATGAATACTCGTCATTCTCAAAATCAGGAAATTCAAAGAACTCATTAATAGCATTCGAATTTATACGTACCTTGATTCCGCGAACAGGGACTTCTGTCATCTCGCTTGAAGTTAAATTCACGTAAAACTCACGAACTAGCTCCTCATCCACACTAGGTCTCTTTTCACAAAATAGTTCCCAATTGAGAGCTTCAGTAATTTGACGAATACGTGCCATGAAGTCTCTGTAGTTGCTCTCCTTCAGTGTGAAGCCTTTCTCAGGATGTATCTGTTGATTTTTGTAGGCACTTTCGTATCTCACTTTAGCTTCAACACAATGAAACTTGCTTTGTGTTTCATCGATTTGAGCAGAGGCGTGAGTTCTCTTGCGAGGCATAATTGACCTTTTTGCAAAAATATAAGAACACAAAGAAAATTAATGCGAGAAAAAGATGGAAAATTAAAAAGATGAGGGTTGAAGAATTTTGGCTTAAGGCTCGGTGTGCAAAGAGGGTGCCGTACAAGGCTAGAGAACAAGCAGCAACACGCAAGGGTGTGCAGCAAGAAGCGTGCAGCACTTCATCGAGCAGGCCTGGAGCTTGTGCGGGAGCTGGGACGTGGCCTGGGCAGCAGCAGCAAGGGCGCGCAGGTGGGGCGCTAGAGCGTGAGAATGTGACACAGGCAAATCTTTGGGTGAAGCAAGCAGCACGCGAGTGGAAGCTGGGTGCTGATCGGGTCGCGCAGTGTGATGCTGCTGGGTGTTTGCCAACTAGGTTGCTGGAGCTAGGGGTGTTGCGGCACAAGGTGTTTTGGTTTTTGGTTGATGCATGGATGGGAGGTATAAGGTGGTATTTATAGCACAAGTAATAGGACTTAAAATAGAACTCTTAGTCGAATTTAATAATTAAAGATATGAGTTTAATTCTAATCCTACTCAAATTTAACAGCAATTAATAATTAAATATAAAATTATCACTTCCTATTAATTATTAAGATAAACATAAAATAAAAATTGAAATTAAATTAATCCTAATTCTAATCTAAGTTGATAAAAATTAATATATAAATTATAATGAAATTATATATTAAAGTTTATCAAATTATTAATAATATTAGAAAAAAATATTTCTTCTAGATGCCTTAAAAAATATTTACAAAGAAAGGCACCTAATTTTCATTATTTACAAAGAGAGCAATCAAATTTTAAAAATAATTCAATCTAAGTCCCTAGACTCAATGAAAATTAAAAATTGAGTTGCAAATTAAAAATTGGATCAAATTGACCCTTTTATTTGAAAAACAAAAATTTATTTTGTTGATTAGGGAAAAATTTCTTGAAAAATTATGTTAAAATAAATTCCCAGGAAAGATTGGAGGGGTCACAAATAGTCCCGCTTAAGTTCCAACCTCCTAGACAGAATTTATTTAAACATACTAAACTCAAAAAATAGACCCTAAATTATTTATAAAACACGAAAAATATTAAATATCTGATAAAATGAATGAGACGTTATCCCGTTCGGTTTTATTTCCCCAATAGTGTTTCAAACGCTGACCATTAACTTGAAAATTACCTCTCTTACCTTGGAGTTCAACAATTCCGTATGGATAGACTCTGTGAATTGTAAATGGACTGGACCAACGTGATTTTAGCTTACCTAGAAAAAACTTCAATCTCGAGTTGAACAACAATACTTGCTGACCTGCTTCAAATTCTCGAACCCGGATGTGTTTGTCTTGCCATTTCTTGAGTCTCTCTTTGAGTAATTTGGCATTTTCATATGAGAACATTCGTAATTCTTCTAACTCGTTGAGTTGGAACATCCGTCTTTCTTTTGTGAGCTTAGGATCTAAATTGAGTCGTCGAAGAGCCCAGTAAGCTTTGTGCTCTAACTCTAAAGGTAGATGACATGCTTTACCGAAAACCAGCCTATAAGGTGACATCCCTAAAGGTGTCTTGTACGCTGTCTTGTAGGCCGATAAAGCGTCATCTAGTCTTTTGGACCAGTCTCGTCGGTTTGGGCAAACTACCTTCTCCAATATTTAATTGCTGAGTGGTCTGTATAGATAGTTACCTTGGTACCTACAAGATAAGATCGAAACTTGTCGAAAGCAAATACGATAGCAAGTAACTCTTTTTCTATTACCATATAGTTTAACTGAGCTCCTGTTAGAGTTCGGCTTGCATAGTAGATGGGATGAAAAACTTTGTTCCTTCGCTGGCCCATGACAGCTCCTATTGCGAAGTCACTTGCATCACACATCAATTCAAATGGCAAGTCCCAGTTTGGTGTGACAATTATGGGTGCCGTGACTAATCGGTTCTTCAAGTCATTGAAAGCTTTTAAGAATTCCTTATTAAATTTGAATATCGTGTCCTTCTCCAATAATTTGCATAAAGGTTTAGCAACTTTGGAGAAGTCCTTGATAAATCTTCGATAGAACCCGGCGTGGCCCAAAAAGCTCCTAACACCCTTTACAGATGTTGGAGGTGGGAGTTTCTCAATAACATCTACTTTTGCTCTGTCTACCTCAATCCCGTGTCTTGTTATCCGATGTCCCAGAACAATACCTTCTCGTACCATAAAATGGCACTTTTCCCAATTAAGTGCTAGGTTCGTTTCTTCACATTGCCTAAGTACCTTAGCCAGATTGGCTAAGCAATCATCGTAAGTATCTCCAAACACTGAAAAGTCATCCATGAAAACTTCCAAAAAATTTTCAACCATGTCAGTGAAAATAGACATCATACATCTTTGAAATGTAGCAGGTGCATTACATAAACCAAATGGCATGCGTCTAAATGCAAATGTACTGTACGGGTAGGTGAATGTGGTCTTGTGTTGATCTTCTGGTGCTACCGTAATCTGGTTGTACCCCGAGTATCCATCGATAATACAGTAGTAATCTCACCCAGTGAGTCTATCCAGCATCTGGTCTAAGAACGGCAAAGGGAAGTGATCCTTCCTAGTTGCCTTGTTCAGCTTCCGGTAATCGATGTAGATTCTCCATCCCATAACTGTTCTAGTCGGTATCAACTCGTTATTCTCGTTCTCTATGACCGTGATACCTCCTTGTTTTGGTATGCACTGGATCAGACTTACCCATGAACTGTCTGAGATGGGGTAAATAATACCCGCATCTAACCACTTGATAATCTCTTTTTTCACTACATCCTTCATGATGGGGTTCAGCCTTCGTTGTCCATCGATTATCCCTTTTTCACCATCTTCCAGGATGATCTTATGTATGCATACAGATGGACTAATACCGTGAATATCGGCTATGGTCCATCCGATAGCCTTCTTAAATTATTTCAGAACTAAGATAAGTTTCTCTTCTTGCTCAGTAGTTAACTCTGCTGAAACAATCATAGGCAAAATAGAAGCGTCACCTAAATAAACATATTTTAAATGAGAAGGTAATACCTTGAGTTCTAGTTTAGGTGGCTCCTCGATTGATGCTTTTGGCTGTGTGTAATCTCTCTCCTCTAAATCCAAAGATTCAAAACGGGATTGTGGATTAAATCCCTTTTGATTAGCTTCTAACAAAGCTAAGTTTTCATCCTCCTCTTCACCGCTTGGAGGGTCTGATATCAAAATTCTTTCCAGAGGATCCTCAACAGAGTTGAGTTCCTTCTCCACTACTAAATCCTCTATTTCAGATATTGTAGAACAATCATCTATTGCGTCAGGAAATTGCATTGACTTGAAAATGTTAAATGTTACCTGATCGTTCTGAATGCGCATAGTAAGTTCACCCTTCTGTACATCAATAAGTGTCATTCCGGTTGCTAGGAACGGTCTCCCCAGGATAATTGGTACTTCTTTGTCTGCTTCGAAATCTAAAATTACAAAATTAGCAGGAAATATAAACTTATCTACACGTACCAATACATCCTCGATTTTTCCTTCTAGATGTGCTAAGGATCGATCTGCTAGCTGAATCAGAATCAGAGTAGTAGGTCTAACTTCACCTATCCCCAACTTCTTAAATATCGACATAGGCATCAAGTTGATACTTGCGCCCAAGTCACATAGTGCCTTACAATAATAAGCTACTCCAATGTTGCATGGTATGGTAAAACACCCAAGATCCTTCAGCTTAGGGCATTCCTTCGTCAAAGCTACCATTTCAAATTCTCCAAGTCTTCGCTTCTTGGACAGGATATCTTTCATGAATTTTACGTAATTTGGCATGTTTTCAAGTGCTTCAACCAATGGGATGTTGATATGAAGTTGCTTGAGTACGTTAAGGAACTTCTTGAATTGGACCTCCTATTTTTGCTTCTGGAGTCTTTGAGAGTAAGGTGGTGGAGGTTTATATACTGAAGTTGGTACCGTTTGATTTGTCTTTGGTGGCAATTCTGCTGCTAATGGAGTGGTTGGCTGATCAAAATTGGCTGGTTCTGAGGTTACCTTTTCAAGTCTTGCAGGTTCTAGTTCTAGTGGAACTGGAACTTCAACACTCGGTTGAAATTCTTCCAAATTTTGAGCTTCAGCATGCTCCTTTTCAGCTTCAATGATGTTGGGCTCTACCGTTTTTCTGCTCCTCAATGTTAGTGCTTTACAATGCTTATTCCCTAGATTTCTAGGATTTTCCGTATCACTAGGTAGAGCACCTTGTGGACGGTTCCTAAGTTTAGTAGCAAGCTGGCCCACTTGATTCTCTAAATTCCTTAGAGTGCGTCATTCTTCACCATGTATGCCTTCAATAAATTCTCTAAGCTATTGGATGATTCAGCCTGAACTGGTTTCTGAACTTGCTGTGAAAAACTAGGCGGCTGGGTTGGTCTAGGTTGGGCGTAGTTGTTACTGCCTCCAGCCCCTTGGTTACTTCAGGAAAGATTGGGGTGATTTTGCCACGATGGGTTGTAAAAGTTGGATTGCAGCCCTTGCCTTTGTCGGTTCTGTTTCTGATTACCTATGTAGTACATGGATTCTGGGTTTGATGGACATTCTTCAAACACATGTCCTTCCCCACAATAGACACAGGCTATATTCTCATATTGGTTAGGTGGTTGAGCTGCAAAAGTATTAGATCCATTAGTGGTAAGATTCTTTAACATTGAAGATATCGAAGATACTTGGGATGCAAGTGAAGTGAGAGCATCCACTTCATCGATTCCAGCAACTCGTCTTCCTGACGTTGCTCGATTGGTTGGCCACTGATAATTGTTACTAGCGATCCTCTCGGTGATTTCATAAGCCTCATTGTAAGACTTAGATAAGATAGCACTGTTAGCAGAAGCATCTACTACCATCCTTATATGAGCGTTGAGACCATTGTAAAATGTCTCAAGTTGGATGCAATGCGGAATTCCGTGATGAGGGCACTTTCGTAATAACTCTTTAAATCTTTCCCATGCCTCATACAAGGACTCATCATCCATTTGTTGGAAAGCAGTAATCTCATTTCTCAGCTTAGCGATCTTGCTAGGCGGGAAATACTTCACAAGAAATCTCTCTGCTAACTCTTGCCATGTAGAAATCGAGTTCGGTGGCAGTGAGTATAACCAGGCTCGAGCTCTGTCCCTCAGCGAGTACGGGAACAGTTTTAATCGTAATGCATCTTTGGATACTCCGGCTAGTTTGAAAGAGTCGCTCACCTCCATAAACAGTCTTAAATAAAGATGAGGATCTTCAGTAGGCATTCCACTGAACTGGCCTACTGCCTGAAGCATCTGGAACATGACTGGCTTCAGCTCGAATTGTTGTGCCTCAATCTCGAGTCTTCTAATACCTGGATTAAGGTCATTAAAAACTGGCACGGCATGTTGTCTTAAAGCTCTATCCCTATCATCAATAATAAGGATAGGATTTTGAGCAAGGTTTGCTCCGTTTCCTTGATTGATATTCTCGAAATTCATCTCTTCGGTCCTTCTCTGGTTTGCTTGTCTTCTTCATTGGCGAAAGGTTCGTTCTATTTCAGGGTCCACTGGGAGTAAGTCGATAATTCGGTCAATACTCATAAACACCTGAAATAATCAGTGAAGAATCAATTAAGTAAGTAAAATTGAACAAGAAAAATAAAAGAACCAAAATGTAAAAATAAATTCACAAAAAAAAAAATAGTCCCCGGCAACGGCGCCAAAAACTTGGAATGGTGGAAATGTGCAAGTGTACACAATCGTAACGAGTAATAAAGTGACAAGTAAATGTCGAGTTATCGTACCCACAGGGACTGTAAAAAGCAATATTTATGAAATTAATTAAAACACTTTGGTGAGGTAAAAATAATTTTGGTTTGAAAAGAGTGATTTATAAACTAAGATTTGAAAACTAAGCAAACAACTTAAATAAAATAAAAGAGTTCTAGTGCACGATTTGAATTAAGATTTAATCAAGATGATATAATTGTGTTGGATTAATTATACCTTTTTAACTTAAAAATATTAAATTTGGGCTTATGCCGTTATGAATAAATTCACGACAACCCAGTAATTTGCTAACTTATGAACATATTTACTAAAAAAAATTCCATTTATCTCTTGAACATATCCCTATGCCAATTCAACCGACTAAACAAATTTAATAAAGTAAACATGCTATCGCACATACATATTTATTGAATTAAATTATCTCTCGCATATTCCTATGTTGATTCAACCGATTAATTCAACTTAATAAACATGTAAAAGATTATGTGAAGTAACAAAGTAGCCATACCTTGAAACAATTTAATTACAACAATCTTGCAAGTTATGCAAGGCATATGTATCGCCAAATACAATGCTAATTTAATTTTCAGTTACCTTAGAAGAATTAAACATGCACTGATTAAGTACTGAGTCCGTTAATTGCAATTTCAATCTGTTTAAACAATTAATTCTTTAGTTATCTAAACACTTATAATGCCAGATGACCTAAGCATGATTTTACTTAATCAAGCATTTATCGAGGCCTATAACAAAGATAAACACTATTTTAATAATTCAAGTAGGTAAAATATAATCAACCCAACACGAATTAAATTCAAGCTAAATTGATTAAAATAACCATTTCAACAATAATATTTTTCATAGATATGTTCATCATAAAAACAACAGAAATTAAAAAGAAAGGGAACAGAAAGCAAATCCAGTGTTTCTCTGCGGCTTGACTATTGCTCCGTTCTTTGTCTCTGTTGTCTTTGCCGAGCAAGGCTTATATGACTCCTTGATTGCTGCCCAAGATGGCTGAAGAACACCTCTTTCTCAGGAGAGGAATTTGGCACAAGAGGAAGGGAAAATGGGATGGAAAAATGGAGAGGAAACTTGAGAGAAGTGAAGAGAGGATGAGAGAATGTTGTGGAATGAGGGATGTTGAGGGATGCTTTGAAATGGTCAGCATAGGGTGGCTTTTATAGCTGAAGAGGGCTGCTAAAAATAGCAAATTCAGCAGCCAAGAGAGCCCTCCCATGGCCGGCCACATACATGGCAAGGTTGAAGCTTTCAACCTTGCTAAAAATAGGCTGGGGCAAATCTACAAAGCCTAAAATAAAGGTGGGGTTTGAACGAAATTTAGAGGTTTTTCAAGGGATTTTTTGCAAGCATATTTTATCAGCTAATTTTCTGACTTGGGTCAGCCAATGGACAGTTCTGGTCAGCCCAATTAGTGGCTAGTTGGCTCACTCCATTCGGTTCAACCAGTGCGGTTCACTAGGCCTTTTCTTCATAATTAATTAAAATTAATTCATTTAACCTAAATTAAATAGGAAATAAATTAAAATTAATTTAATTATGAATTAATACACATTTATGGACCGTCTTGAGCTGAAAATTAATTGGCCTCGATACTTCAAATTACTCTCGGTTTTGTTCTTCTCGCAGTGTTCACCGGGTCCTTTTTCTCCAATTGTGTAATTCTATCAAAAATAACCAAATTTAATCAAAATTAACTATAAAATTAATTAAAATTCATAATGTTCATATTTTTAACATAATTTAATTATTTTATAATATTTAATTATTTTTCGACAAGAATTTAACCGGAATAGCCTGATTTTAAGTTAAAACGGGTATGAAAAAGTATATAAATATTTTGTGTTTCCAATAACCTCCATGCAAAGCCTTACTTCTTCATCTTAATGTTCACACATAAAACAGACTTACTCTTTCAAAAGTCAACATGCAAGACTATAATACTTACCTAGGATATGAAACAACCCTCTTATGAACTCAGATCCTTAGTTTTAGCTTAATAATAGAGATCTATTCTCAGCTCCAAGGAAATCAACCATGACATTTTAAATGGAAGAAAGAAGAAAAACTCTCTTCTCTTTAAACCCAAATCAATAAGTGCATATATATAACCCATGTTCTTATTGTAAAGCTTGACACGTGTCACAATCTTTCCAAACTGCCTGATAAATGATTTGCAACTGTAGAGAAATGTATACGAGAATCTAAAATTTTTATATAATTTTAGTTCATCCCTTCGTTTCATTTCTAACCACCTTGTTAAAATGTAACTAACATCATAACTAATCAAACTTGGAGCATAATACCTTTGGCGACAACCCAAGATACCCCAAAATCCTCAATATTCTAACTAATCTCCTCTGCTTAACGACTCAACACATGTTGAGAACCATTCTTTCAATATTCTAATGTCTGCTATGCGTACAATCTATATGCCAAAAGTATGAATTTGATGGATAGTACTGTGCCACTCAAATTACTTCCGATTTACTTGCTTAACTTAGAATTCACCAAAATTGGGTGTTACATACCCCATGCAGAACCTTCCATGGCTACTCCTTCTTTGAATTACTAAAGAGGATGATGGGGAGAAAATGAAACTAAGTCGGGAAAAAAATCATCCTTGGGAAGCCATGTCCCAACTATTTATAGCCCTTTCCGCATTAATTCTAATCCTATGAGAGCCGTCCATGGCTAATTATGATGTCTCCACTTAGGAACTGATTAGTTCCATCCTAACTAAACCAGAATTGGATCTCAACCATGTCCAATTTAGTTTCTAGCTTTTCTTTTTCTTTCAATAGAGGCTGTCAACTTGCAGTCTCTTCCAATTTAGTCTCTTAATTATTCTTATTTCTAGATTAATTGGACACTGAGTGTTACAGGACATATGTAATTAGAGATAAAATTATTTATAATAAAGTTCCAGCTTTTCGCCTATTAATTATAAACTCATTTAGTCATGAGTTATTCCACTATAGTATTGTTACTGAGCTTTCCCTAGTGACATACCATTATGAAAGCAACTACACAATGCTCGTCCAATGACATTGTCATAAGTGTGTTACCCTCATAGGATATCCTTAATCTCTTTGGGGGCAATATTCGTTCTCCCAATATGATCCAATTTATCTCATGGTAATCATTACATCTTCATTCATGAAAAGTGAATTACTATCTAATAGTAATTAAGTCATTCATTAGAAAGACGAAAGACACATGGTCATGTTTACTTCTCATCAACCATGTAATGCCAATGAGAGGATATCATTTACCCATGTATCGGGGTATGAATTCCACTATTGTGAATGATGCTATATACTTGTAACACCCTCACCCGACCCGATCAGTGAATCTAGGTGTAGAATGCCACAAATGTGTCTTTTTGGACTAAATATCAAATTGTAAGCTTGTAAATTTCAAGTCAAAATTTATTAAATAATAACTAATTCTTTATAATCAAACCCTTAAATTTAGAACAGAATATTACTATCCCAACTTAAACTCTATGGGTTCTTATATAACTACAACATGGTCATCTCGAGGCAAAGCCTAAAAATGTACTCCCTTCCTATATACATGACACTTTACTGATAGTGTTCCTTATTTCAACACGGTCGGTCTGGCTTGGTCCCTCAAGTTCCTTATCCTATAAATCTTGAAAAACACAAGACACTTTGGTAAGTTCAATGAACTTAGTGAGTTCCTTTACTATATTATAGCCTGTCTTATAGGGGTTTTAAACAAATAAAAAAAAAAGAGCCAAACACAAAACTCCCTGCTATATTTTGACGACCTTGGTTTGCTTGGGTTTTGGACCTCAGCTCCCCATCTGCCTACCTTTATTGGCGATGTGATCATTGGGCAATATTTATTGGGTTAACTTATGAACTCCTTTTACTACCTATGATAGGTCGTAGCTGATTTAACATCCTTGCAAATTCCTACCGTTCATTTCTCAACTTGCCTTCGATTTTCTTCTTCCTCTCAACTTTTCCATGTTTAACCATTCTAATTTCAACTTGGCTTGTGAGCATGCCAAAGTTTTGACACAAACACACACACATTGATATTTTACCCATGAGGTCTATCTACGCTTAAAGTTCACTAGAAAGTTTCATGTGTATTGGCTTTCTTATTTAGGTTCATCTTTACTGTTTTCACCCCCTAAGGTTAAAATTTTGTTTGTATTACATCCTTGTATTCCACCCTAATCGCGTCATCTTGCTCTTGAAATGAAATTGTTGGGAAATGTACTCATATTATAGTAAACATGTAATTGTTTTCTATGTATTAGAACGATGAATAAATAAGTTAATTTCACATTTCATTATTATGTCATTTGTATTTCTATCTTTCATGTTTTGCATGCATAGCAAAATTGTAATAAACAAATATTAGCTCATTGATTTTCTAAGTTCAAGCTGATGATAATTGGCACTGTAAGAACATTTACATTACGAGAAAGACAACTTACTTTAGAAGATAATCTAAACGAGTCCGTAATCTCGTAAAAGAATCAAGGTGAGCATTTGATTTAAATACTTAGAAGGATTATTATGTTATCTACAATTCCAAGTGGGAGATGGTTAGTCTTAGTTATCAGAACAGTTGGCTCCACAAGTAGAGATATAAATATATTCATTGGCAGAATGATACATTGGATAGGACCCGAGATGAATTAATTCTGAATTTTTTTGTGAATTAATTCACTTATGACGTTCATGGTATGATTTGCCTAAGTCTTGAACTATGAATTAATTAACTCATATGCTTTGATATAAATAGAAGTTTATGCTCTAAAGATGATTGAGCGCGTGGCCGATATGTTGGGTACATGACTAGTGTATGGCATAAATTTACGAGCAGCAATGGAATTTATAGCTCAATTAAAAAAGTTAATGATATCCTCTCATTGGCATTGTGCGGATTGATACATATAGAACATGGCCACAGGTTACTTGTTTTCGAACAAGGAATTTATTATAGTCATTTGTTAACAGTGGTCATATTAATCATTAAGAAGACAGAATGGTAACAGTGAGATAAAATAAGATTGTATTAAGTGAATGGATTTAACTTAAAGGAATCAAGGATATCATATGAGGATAATAGATACATGACGAGGTCATTGGAAAAAGTAGTTGAATGAATTGCTTTCGTAAAGAGTATACAACAAGGATTTTTCAATCATGGTACTTTTTTTTGACTGACTCTATGATTAAGTAAATTGTGAATTATTAGAATGATGCTTTTGGACATAATTGCAATTACTCGAGCCTAATTGTATATGTCCGATTGGTTCCTCCACTAGCTTAACAAAAGCTCGATCGGACTGTATTTAAATCAGAAGAAAATTCTCTAACTTTGAAAATAATTTAATTGAGTTTATTTATTTGATGTGGAATTGAATTAGGTGGTCGTAGGAATTGTTCAACTAGAGAAATTGATTAAAGAATATTCTAGAAAAATTAATTTGAAAAATCTTAGTGATTTTTGGGATAATTAATTTTGATCAAGTAAAATGAAATTAATCAAATTAATTAAAATAAATATAATCATCTTGGAAATTAATTTTCAAGTCTGAAAATTGACCTAATGGGTAATTAAACTTGAAAATTGGACTTGAGATCAAAAGTTGAAACCGAGAACCCAAGTACGAGATTGAGACCCAAAATTGTTTGAACTGGGCCTGGTATGTGAAACTGGGCTGACGGTCTAATTGGTGGCTAGACCAGACCGGTCGGGCCGTCACTAGCTCGGACTGAACCGATAATAGTTGAATTGGCTTGGGGTGCCATAAGGGTGTTGCGCCTGCACCACCGAGCATTGTGGTGCTGGCGGTTGTGACGGTGACATTCCGATGCCTGGTGGATGGTTGACAACGATGATTCTTTGGTGGTCGAGGAGTGGAAAAATTACACTCCTACTGAGACTCTACTAGATAATTTGAATTTAGATTAACTATTCCAAAAACAATATTATTTTAATAGATTTAATATTAAATTTAATTTAATACTTATATTGTTATTATTTTATTAATTTAATATTAAAGTAATTAAGTTTAATCATAGTTGAACTATCTAAAATCTCCCAATATAAAGAGATCATGGGTTATTATTATACACACACTTAAATTCAAGAGAAAGTTGTGGAGAGAAAATTCTCTGAAAAAATTATTTGAAAAGTTTTTTGGAGATATTTTTCTTATTTATAACTTGGCCCAAAAGTTTAGAGAAATTGTGAAATTACTCCAGTGGTAATTTTTTTGGAAAATTTTTTAATTCGAAGTGAGCCCAAATTCGGTATACGTGAGCTTGAGGATAGCAGAGAAGACTACTCGGTCGAAGTGTTCATCCTAGATGAATCAAATGTACAATTTTGATTAAGTGTTTATTACTTTAGATAACACAACCAAGTTCTTGTTTTGGTAAATTTTTAAAACTCTAATTTTCCTTAAAACATATTTTTAGCTACGCTTTCCAAATTCATTTTTCCAGCAATTGGTATCAATGCTAGGTTGTGCTTGACCTATAAGTATATACAAGTAATCAAAATAAAATTCTCTTCTTCTTCAATGAATCAGTTACACAGAAAGTGACATTCTTTAGATCTTATGCATGTTTAGAGTTATATATGGGATATTATGTTTTGAGTTGCATTAAAAGTGACATTTTTCAATGATGCGATATTATATATTTGTTATATAATTATTACTTTTTTCCAAGGTTGTGATTCTTAGGAAATAGACTGTGGACTATCATCTCTGTGTAGGACTTAAATGTAATTTTTCCAAAAAGAGTCCATGACGAAGAGAAGATGGAGCGATGGCGGTTGAAGACCCAATGAATGCCTTGTGGTGAAAAATTGTGTAATTTTTGGTTTTCTTATAATTACTAGAAATAGAACTTTGGTTGACATTTTTATTTTAATTATCCATCTCCTTATTTATCTATTTTATAATTGTTTTAAATATTTATATTATGCAATATTATAATTTTGATATATATATGAAATGATCCATAGTTGATCGATTAAAAAAATAAGAAGTGTGGTAATGAAAAAATACATGTGTTGTATTGTTCAATTCACTTCTTTAGGCTATTCGATTGCTGTGAAAAATGTGATAATAAGAAGGTGCATGTCTAGGATTGACTTCAGCATAGAAAGACTTGGTTTTTAAGTGGTCAAATTTGATTCACCTCCTTTTCTTGAGACTCTACCTGTAACACCCCTAACCCGTATCCGTCGCTGGAATGGGTTACGAGGTATTACTAGAAGAGACATAAATTTTAAACAATCACAAACATACTCAAACATGTATTTCAAATTCAAACCAATTATAAAATTAAACAATTAATTTAAACTTTTTACGAAACAATTTATAACATATTAATTAACTTGTATCTAATATTAAATCATAAACAAATGATGTCAACTATATCATTTTAACACAAATCATATGCACATATCAAAGTCTTTATAAAATAATTTAGATCAATTATTATAAGCATAAAATATCAAAGAGCACAAAAACCAAATTTGTTTGCAAACCATTAAAACCTTATAATACTAAAATCACTATTCATTTGGTCACTTTTATAAGCATTAGCCGATTACCATATGCTTTCCTATACAAATGCATTTCATTATTAAACCAAAAACAAATACAATACAATTTAATCAATCAAAAATTTCATACATGAAAATTTTAAAGCATACATATTCGAGATACATACCATGTTTACCCTACTTCATTTGGCATGTAAATTTTAATTACAAGAAATGTCAAAATTTTCCATTTCAAACATAAATAATCTATTATTCATATGATCATTTTATAAGGCTTTAGCCCAATATGACCATGCCTAATACATGGGTTTCATTCAATGACCATTTTTTTACTAAACCAATTTCTATTATTCAATCTGCATGAAAACTTTTTAAAGAATCACATTTTCATGATTATTCAATTAGCAAATATCACATGACAAATAATAATCATATTCCAATATAATTTCATAATTAAAAAGTCACTCATGACATATACTTATAACATTGCACATAACTTGACCAAATTAACTTTTTAATGTATAAATCATTGACACAAGTTAACCAAATATTTATCAAAATCTGTACCATCTCATTAAGCATACCAAATCATCAATCTATGTGTAAGTGTTAACCATAATAAGTGATACACTCTTCCAAACATATCAAATCATGTACATTTATAATTCCAATTCATATCTCAAATATCAAATATATATATATATATATAAACATCACTCAAGAAAAACAATATTTATACCACATCTCATGATCAAATTCACAAGCCATTCACCTTTCACCATCCACTTCAACCAATAATCACATCTAACTAAACATATATATATCATAACCGAATATTCCAAGCACATCAAAAATTTTCAACCACATCATTTAATCAAACCATAAACCCATATTTAGCTAATGAACAAGCCATATTCGCATGGCTTTTAAATATATACATATCCAAAAATCAATTATTTCAAAATATATAACCCAGCCTATACATGCCATAGTTCCAAAATTTCAGTTTATGAAATACCGAAGTTAGTCGATAGTGTGATAGACTTTGACGATGATCCCCGAGCTCGTAACCTGATCAAAATCTATAAAACAAAAACACACATATACACAGAATAAGCTTTTATAGCTTAGTAAGTCATAAGCAAATAAATAATCCAAAATATGTAATCAATTCATTTTAAACTAACCGAATTATAATAACATTATCATTCCTTAAATTCAAACTACAAATTTCATATATAATATGTTTCATACTCAATTTTCCACTTTGACCGAATGCTCAAATAATCAAATTTTCCAAATGTTATTCAATTTTCATAGTCAAAATGTCATTAAATGACCAAATATACATATGCTCAAATACACAAACTCAAGGATCAATATACATTATCTTGTACATATATTGATTATTTGGCCAAATATACATACTATAATCACATATGTCTTTCATTTGCATCAAATATAATTTATAAGAAATAATCATGTTATTCGCTTACCTTAAATTAAATAAGTAACAAGCTAGCTCATATCTGGCCAATTCGCTCGTTTTATACATTCGATCACAATTATCGCGTTCGAGATGAACCATTCGAATTGGATAGGACACTCGTAAAATCACACATATCGTACAATGCCAATGTCCTGCACGTGGTCTTACATGTAATCACATATCGATGCCATCGTCCCTGATGGTCTTACTACGCACACACATATATATCTAATCGAGATATCGATGCCATGGTCTTACTCGCACACATAAGTCGGAATCCTATGTCATGACATATGTATCCTAACTATTCTTAAGGTTCATACGGGGATTTCGGACATCTTATCTCGATCGGAACGAACTCAAAAATATAATAGTCAAGCTTATTCATAATTGGTTATAACATACATATATTCATTTATTTCATTACAGCATATACATTTAGCATTTATATAAAATTGAATACATCTAGTTGCTTATAAACTTACCTCGGACGATGAAAAACAGATACGGATCGGCTAGTCGACAACTTTCGTTTTCCCCCGATCCAAATCTGATTTCCTTCGTTTTTTATCTAAACATGTTCAAATTAAGCTCATTCAAACATATTTTCATTCAATTTAGTCCAAAAACACATAAATGGGCAAATTACCATTTTACCCCTAACATTTACGCTTTTTACAATTTAATCCCTATTGCACAAAACACAAAATACACAAAATTTCAGCATACCCATGTCGAGCCAAATTTTACCCACTCTCAAACAAATCCATATATTTCATTTATTTCACATTTTAGTTCTTCAAATTATTATTTTTGCAAATTAGTCCTAATAACTCAAAATCATCAAAAACTCCAATAAAAAATATGTTAATCTAAAACATATCTTTCATATTTCATCATCAAACAACAAAAATCACAAGCTCTCAAAAATGGCATAGCTCAAAATATTCACCAAAATTAAAAATTCAAGCATGGGTTTTGTAGAACTCGAAGCAACGATCTTAAAAACATAGAAATTATCAAAAACCGAGTTAAACTCATACCTTAATTGAGCTTTAAATTGGCCGAACCGAAGCTCTTGTTATTTCTTTTTCTTTTGTTTAATTTTAGTAAGGTGATGAAGTATGAAAAGCTTATTCTAATTATCATTTAATATAACATATATACTAACATATTATTATTTCATATTTTACCTTTTTAACCTTTTATAATTAATAGTTAAAACATATTTAACAAGGGCACAACCGGCCAACACATGTTCCAATGGTTTATTTACAACATAAATACTCCAACTTAAAAAGCCACTAACAATTTGGCCCTTATACTTTTAACTATCAAATTTTTATTTTACGCGATTAAGTCTTTTTATTAAATCGGATATCTTAACGAAAAAATTAAATCACGAAAATTTCAAGATATAAATTCACACAAAATAAACACAAAAAATAATTTTAAAATATTTTTTTACTCAGATTTCTGGTCCCGAAACCACCGTTCCAATTAGGGTTTAAATCAGACTGTTACAACTCTCCCCCTTAGGGATTTTTGTCCCCAAAAATCTTATCGGTGAATAGATTCGGATAGAGTTCTCTCATTGCATTTTTGGCTCCCACATTGCTTCCTCAACTCCATGTTTATGCCACAGTACTTTAACCAATGAAATTTTCTTATTTCGCAACTCTTTAATTTCACGAGCTAGAATGCGAATCGGTTCTTCTTCGTACATCATTTCGGGCTTAATCTCACTCTCAGATGGACTAATCACATGTGAGGGGTCTGATCGATATCTATGAAGCATCGAAACATGAAATACATTTTGGATCTTTACTAACTTAGATGGCAACAATAATCTGTAAGCAACCGGTCTAATGCATTCTATAATCTCATACGACCCAATGAATCTCAGACTCAATTTGCCCCTACGACCAAATCTGAGTATTTTCTTCCATGTTGAGACTTTCAAGAAGACTTTATCTCCTACCTGAAACTCTATATCTTTACGTTTCAAGTCCGCATATGATTTCTGAGGATCTAATGCTACTTCCGGACTTTCACGTATAACTTTCACTTTCTGTTCAGTTTCTTTGATCAAATCGACCCCTTGTATCTTATTTTCACTGAGTTCAGTCCAATACAATGGTGCATGACATTTACGACCGTACAAAGCCTTATAAGGTGCCATTTTGATACTCGATTGAAAGTTGTTATTATACGCAAATTCAATTAGAGGTAGATATCGATCCCACGTGCTTTCAAACTCGATAATGGAACATCTCAACATATCCTCAAGTATCTGAATGATTCGCTCAAACTGACCATCTATTTACAGATGGAAAGTAATGCTGAAATGTAATTTCGTACATAGTGCATCTTGCAGTTTCTTCCAAAATAGCGATGTAAACCTCGGATCTCTATCTAAAACAATAGATATAGGCACACCATGTAACCTCACAATCTGAGAAACATACAATTCAGCCAGCTTATCAAGCGAGTAATCTGTATGAACCGGAACAAAGTGAGCAGATTTAGTCAATCTATCTATAATAACCCAGATTACATCTTTCTTGCTTGGTGTCAACGGTAAATCGGATACAAAATCCATCGTGACTCTATCCCATTTCCATTCAGGTATCATAATCGGCTGAAGCAATCCAGAAGGTACCTGATGTTTGACTTTTACTTGCTAACGAACTAAACATTTAGATACAGAGCCAGAAATGTCCCGTTTCATACCTTGCCACCAATAGTGCTGTTTCAGATCATTATACATCTTTGTATTCCCAGGGTGAACTGATAACTGACTGTTGTGAGCTTCGTTCAAAATCACCTGAATCAACTATGGATTTCTCGGAACACATATTCAGTTTCTGAACCTCAGACAATCTTCATTATCTACTAGAAACTCTGAATCATCATTCGAATTACATTGGACACATTTTGTAATCAATTCATCATCAACTTTCTGTGCATCACAAATTTGTTGAAAAAATAACGATCTTGTTTTTAATTCAGTTATTATCGAACCATCATCAGACATAGCCATATGTGTATTCATTGCACGCAAAGCAAACAGTGATTTTTGACTTAGAGCATCAGCAACTACATTAGCCTTTCTCAGATGATAGTCAATTACAAGCTCGTAGTCTTTTAGTAATTCTAACCATCGGCATTGTCTCAAATTCAAGTCTTTCTGTGTCATCAAGTATATCAGGCTTTTGTGATCAGAATAAACATGACATTTTTCACCGAACAGATAGTGACGCCAAATTTTCAACACAAACACAATAGCTGCCAATTCTAGGTCGTGTGTTGGATAGTTCCTTTCATGTGGCTTCAACTGTCTCGAGGCATAAGCTATAACTTTGCCTTCCTACATCAAAACACAACCCAAACCATTTAAGGATGCATCACTATAATTAACAAATTCTTTACCCGATTCTAGCTGAAAACAAATTCTTTACCCGATTCTAGCTGAACTAACACTAGAGCTTCTGTTAAAAGGGCTTACAACTGATCAAAACTTTTCTGGCACTTTTCTGACCATTCAAACTTAACATCTTTCTGTAATAGCTTCGTCATCGGGGTTGCAATTATAGAGAAATCTTTCACGAATCGTCTATAGTAACCAGCAAGTCCCAGAAAACTTTAGACTTCAGAAATGTTTCTCGGAGGTTTCCAATCAAGTATAGCTGAAATTTTACTCAGATCCACCCGAATATCCGATGCTGATACAACATGGCCTAGAAAAATGACTTCACTTAACCAGAACTCACATTTACTAAACTTCACATACGACTGCTTATCTCGCAAAATCTGTAACACCAGTCTCAAATGTTCGGCATGTTCAGTTTCATTATGGGAGTAAATCAAAATGTCATCTATGAACACAACTACAAACCGATCCAGATACAGTCTAAAAATCTCATTCATCAAATCTATAAAAACAGCAGGTGCATTAGTAAGTCCAAAAGGCATGACTAAAAACTCATAGTGTCCATACCTTGTTCAGAAAGCAGTCTTTGGCACATCGGAATCTTTAACTCGCAACTGATAATAGCCTGATTTCAAATCTATCTTTGAAAACACTGTAGCCCCTTTTAGCTTATCAAACAAATCATCAATCCGTGGCAATGGATACTTATTCTTTATAGTCACCTTGTTGAACTATCTATAATTGATGCACATTCTCATAGTTCCGTCTTTCTTTTTCACAAATAACACAGGCGCACTCCAGGGAGAGAAACACGATCACGTGAAACCTCTATCTGTTAACTCTTGCAACTGAGCTTTCAATTCCTTTAATTCAATAGGTGCCATTCTGTATGGAGCTATCGATATTTGTGTAGTCTCCAGCACTAACTCAATACCGAACTCAACTTCTCGAATAGGTGGCAAACCCGGTAATTCTTTAGGAAACACATCTGGATACTCACACACAATAGGTACTGATTCAATCTTTCTTTCGGTTACTTTACTGTCAAGCACATATGCAAAGTAAGCTTCACATCCTTTTCTTACATATTTCTGAGCTAACATCGAGGAAATCACTGTTGGTAAATCATTCAAATCACTAGATTCAATCTGAATAACCTCATCATTCTGGCTTCATAGATCAATGGTCTTTCTTTTGCAGTTTACAATGACATCATGCAAAGTCAACCAATCCATACCCAGAATTATATCAAACTCATCAAATGGAAAGAACATCAAATCAGCCGGAAAGCACAAATCTTGAATCATCAAAGGACAATTCTTACACACGCTATCAACCACAACTCACCGGCCCAAAGAGTTTGACACTTTAATCAGAAACTCAGTAGACTCAATAGGTAGAGTCTTGCTGAATACTAATGTCTCACACACATAAGAATGAGTAGAACTAGGATCAATCAATGCAATTACATTAGTATCATAAAGAGTGAATGTAGCAGTAATGACATCTGGGGATAAAGCCTTCTCTCGTGCGCGAATAGCATAGGCTCAGGCAGGTGCACGAGCCTCAGACCTGACTGTTGTATCTTTAATTCCTCTCTGACTACCACTCACATTACCCATATTTCTGGGTGGTCTACCTCGAGCTGCAGTATTACCTGATCTCGTATTCTACACTGGATTTTCTTTAGCTAACACTGGGCAATTACGAATATAATGATCCATCGATTCACATTTAAAACAAGCCCGATCATGCAACCTGCAACTGCCGAGATGTCATTTGCCGCAGTGTTTACACTCGGGTTGATTTGATATGACATTACCCAAACTCGCTACTGAGGTAGCTTTCGAGCTCACTGGTGGTCTATTCTGATCCCGTCTGAAATAACCCGAAGTGGCTTTAGAACGGCTGAAATCATCTCGGAACTTCTTTGGTGCTAACTGGATTGACTTACTGAATGATATCTTACGCAAGTCTCTAGCTTCAAAACCACTGATACTAGGGTATTCCACCAGTGATATGCTGTGTCTCGAAGCAAAGATATGTCAGACTTCAAACATTCATCTAGAGTACATGAAAGCTCATCAAACACACATATAATATTATCAAGCCAGAACTCACCCCACTCAGCATCATCATCATCAGTAGCTTTAAACTCGTCAGCCTTGTGTGTTCTGATTTTATCAACAGGTGGCTTATTTAATCTCAATGGATCACTTACTTGAGGAACAGCAGGCATCGAAGATGGATTGTTGGGGGTGGAGGTTGTTGTGCAGCTGAATTAGTCTGGATATATTGAGTAAATCATTCGTTCATTATTTGGTAGAATGATTGCTTAGCCTCTCCCTCTTGGTTACTCGAAGTCAGTCGAGAATCAATTGGCGCTGTCCCTTACGCGGGAGCAGGCGCTATACTCTCGACATCATCAGTTATAGCTCTATCGGGATCCATTTACTATACGAAAACATATTTTCAAATGTTAGAAGTCATCACACTATCGCAGTATATAATCTGGCATGTATAGCTAGACTCACACACGCTACGTTAATCCTAGAATCGACTAAACTGTAGCTCTGATACCAATAAAATGTAACACTGCTGACCCGTATCTGTCGCCGGAATGAGTTACGAGGTATTACTAGAAGAGACATATCTTTTAAACAATCACAAACATACTCAAACATGTATTTCAAATTCAAATCAATTATAAACTTAAACAATTAATTTAAACTTTTTACGAAACAATTTATAGCATATTAATTAACTTGTATCTAATATTAAATCATAAACAAAT
Source organism: Gossypium longicalyx (assembly GCA_025698465.1). NCBI lineage: Eukaryota > Viridiplantae > Streptophyta > Magnoliopsida > Malvales > Malvaceae > Gossypium > Gossypium longicalyx. The sequence continues at coordinate 56,094,782 of CM047007.1, forward strand.
AATGTCAACTATATCATTTTAACACAAATTATATGCACATATCAAAGTCTTTATAAAATAATTTAGATCAATTATTATAAGCATAAAATATCAAAGAGCACAGAAACCAAATTTGCATGCAAACCATTAAAACCTTATAATACTAAAATCACTATTCATTTGGTCACTTTTATAACCATTAGCCGATTACCATATGCTTTCCTATACAAATGCATTTCATTATCAAACCAAAAACAAATACAATACAATTTAATCAATCAAAGATTTCATACATGAAAATTTTAAAGCATACATATTCGAGATACATACCATGTTTACCCTACTTTACTTGGCATGTAAATTTTAAATACAAGAAATGTCAAAATTTTCCATTTCAAACATAAATAGTCTATTATTCATATGATCATTTTATAAGGCTTTAGCCAAATATGACCATGCCTAATACATGTGTTTCATTCAATGACCATTTCTTTACTAAACCAATTTCTATTATTCAATCTACGTGAAAACTTTTTAAAGAATCACATTTTCATGATTATTCAATTAGCAAATAGCACATGACAAATAATAATCATATTCCAATCTAATTGCCAAATTAAAAAGTCACTCATGACATATACTTATAACATTGCACATAACTTGACCAAATCAACTTTTAAATGTATAAATCATTAACACAAGTTAACCAAATATTTATCAAAATCTATACCATCTCAATAAGCATACCAAATCATCAATCTATGTGTAAATGTTAACCATAATAAGTGATACACTCTTCCAAACATATCAAATCATGTACATTTATAGTTCCAATTCACATCTCAAATATCAAATATATATATAAACATCACTCAAGACAAACAATATTTATACCATATCTCATGATCAAATTTACAAGCCATTCACCTTTCTCCAACCACTTCAAGCAATAATCACATCTAACTAAACATATATATATATCATAACCGAATATACCAAGCACATCAAAAATTTTCAACCACATCATTTAATCAAACCATAAACCCATATTTAGCTAATGAACAAGCCATATTCGCATGGCTTTTAAATATATACATATCCAAAAATCAATTATTTCAAAATATATAACCCAGCCTATACATGCCATAGTTCCAAAATTTTAGTTTATGAAATACCGAAGTTAGTCGATAGACTTTGACGATGATCCCCGAGCTCGTAACTTGATCAAAATCTATAAAACAAAAACACACATATACACAGAATAATCTTTTATAGCTTAGTAAGTCATAAGCAAATAAACAATCCAAAATATATAATCAATTCATTTTAAACTAACCAAATTATAATAACATTACCATTCCTTAAATTCAAACTACAAATTTCATATATAATAAGTTTCATACTCAATTTTCCACTTTGACTGAATGCTCAAATAATCAACTTTTCCAAATGTTATTCAATTTTCATAGTCAAAATGTCATTAAATGACCAAATATACATATGCTCAAATACACAAACTCAAGGATCAATATACATTATCTTGTACATATATTGATTATTTGGCCGAATATGCATACTATAATCACATATGTCTTTCATTTGCATCAAATATAATTTGTAAGAAATAATCATGTTATTCTCTTACCTTAAATTAAATAAGTAGCAAGCTGGCTCATACCTGGCCAATTAGCTCGTTTTACACATTCGATCACAATTATTGTTTCCCGATGAACCATTCGAAATTAGATAGGACACTCGAAAAATCACACATATCGTACAATACCAATGTCCCAGACGTGGTCTTACATGTAATCACATATCGATGCCATTGTCCTGGACAGGGTCTTACTTGCATACATATATTGGAATCACATATAGATGCCATGGTCTTACTCGCACACATAAGTCGGAATCCTATGTCATGACATATGTATCTTAACTATTCCTAAGGTTCATACGGGGCTTTCGGACATCGTAACTCGACCGGAATGAATTCAGAAATATAATAGCCAAGCTTATTCATAATTGGTTATAACATGCATATATTCATTTATTTCATTATAGCATATAAATTTAGCATTTATATAAAATTGAATACGCCTATTTGCTTATAAACTTACCTCGGACGATGAAAAATCGGTACGGATCGGCTAGTTGACAACTTTCGTTTTCCCCCGATCCAAATCTGATTTCCTTGGTTCTTGATCTAAACATATTCAAATTAAGCTCATTAAAACATATTTTCATTCAATTTAGTCCAAAAACACATAAATGGGCAAATTACCATTTTACCCCAGACATTTACACTTTTTACAATTTAATCCCTATTGCACAAAACATAAAATACACAAAATTTCAGCATACCCATGTTGAGCCGAATTTTACCCACTCTAAAAAAAATCCATATATTTCATTTATTTCACATTTTAGTCCTTCAAATTATTATTTTTGAAATTTAGTCCTAATAACTCAAAATCATCAAAAACTCCAATACAAAATATGTTAATCTAAAACATATCTTTCATATTTCATCATCAAAAAACAAAAATCACAAGCTCTCAACAATTGCATAACTCAAAATATTCACCAAAATAAAAAATTCAAGCATGGGTTTTGTAGTACTCGAAGCAACGATCTCAAAAACCGAGCTAAACTCATACCTTGATTGAGCTTTAAAATTGGCCGAACCCAAGCTCTTGTTATTTATTTTTCTTTTGTTTAATTTCAGTAAGGTGATGAAGTATGAAAAGCATATTTTAATTATCATTTAATATAGCATATATACTAACATATTATTATTTCATATTTTACCTTTTAACCTTTTATAATTAACAGTTAAAACATATTTAACAAGGGCACAACCGACCAACACATGTTCCAATAGTTTATTTACAACATAAATACTCCAACTTAGAAAGCCACTAACAATTTGGCCCTTATACTTTTAACTATCAAATTTTTAATTTACGCGATTAAGTCTTTTTATTAAATCGGATACCTAAACGACAAAATTAAATCATGAAAATTTCACAGATATAAATTCACACAAAATAAACACAGAAAATAAATTTAAAATATTTTTTTGACTCAAATTCATGGTCTCAAAACCACTGTTCTAATTAGGGTCTAAATCAGACTGTTGTACTACCGGGTGCATGGTTTATATTCACTTTTTTGGTTTTCCCTTAAAATAAAGACTTTGGAGAATCAAAATTGTTTGTTTTTATGATTGATTGATTCTTTTGAATAAATGAATGTGAATATTATAAAATTTCCATAGCATGTCATACATATATTGGAAGCATGTCATATAGATTAGGTAAGAATTCCACTAGGACTATTGTATGATCATTCTTGAAATCTAGGATAAAAACCTTGCATGTTTTTAAAATATTGAGTAGGAGAAGGTCCTTGAGCAAGACCTACGACCTCTATTAATGGTCCCTAAGTGATAGCATGAAAAAGTTTTGAGTCGGTTCTTATCCTGGCCACACCCCAAGGTAACCTTTATCATATGGGTTCACTAGATTGGATTTCCTTTTTAGGACAACTAGTCATGCATGACTCTCAGTGAGATTGTCCTAAGATGACTCACAAATGAAAGCATGTTCATGATGGGTGTTGAGTCAATGGTTACACACTCAAGATCGTCTCTTATTAAATAGTTTCCTAAGAAACAATATTTAAGCTAGAGATGATGGCCAAACATTAAACGATCGTTGGTTCATGTGGTCTTGAGAATTAAGATTCATGAACTGATTGAATGTAATCAATGTTCTTGCTAGTTAATTATGAGAGCCCAATGTGACATGATTGATGAATGTGAGAATGATTGTAGTAACGAAAAATGTTTGTCAAGGTTTTAATACAAGATGCATGCATCATACAACATTCTTAATATGTTGCTAAAATGAAAATATTTGCTTAATACAAAGATAGTAATAGTGAATCTTTATTATTTTTCAGTTCAAGTATAACTCTTACTCCTCTTATTAGCATTCTTACTAATAATAAATTGAATGGGGATAATTATCGGGAATGGAAATGAAACTTACTCATAGTTTTCAGTTGCAATATACACAAATTCATTTTTAATGAATCATGCCCACCTAAAGCTCAACCCAAAGCGAGAAATCAATGTAGAGATATTGATTCAATTGCTCGATGTTATATGTCAGCGAGCATGAGTAGTGTGCTACAAAAGCAACATGAGAATTTCTGTACTACTAAAGAGATCGTGAAAAATTTGGAAGATTCTCTTGAAGGCCAACTCGCATTGGCTCGACAATTCGCTCTTACAAATTTGATGAAATCTTAATAGAAACCTAAAAATTTGGTCAAAGAACATATGATTAAGCTTATGAGATTCTTTGTGGAATCGGATGATAATGGGGTTGAACTAGACGTGAACACTTAGATTGAGATATGTTCAAATCCTTGACCAAGGAGTTCTGTAACACCCCTTACCCATATCCATAGCCGGAACAGGGTACGAGGTATTAACAAATCATGGTAAATACTATTAAATAAAACCCAACAAAAAATATAGCGTGCAATTTGATCATTATAACATCTGTTATTAACAATACAAACTAACTCCAAAGGTTTCATACAAAATGATTAGCTTGATACTATAAGTAGTAATATAAACCTAGACATTTATGACACGTAACAAAATAACCAAGTCCATATACATGCCATATTTCAAAATAGTGTTCACAATGTACCAAAAAGTATTGATAGCGTGGATGGGTCTCCACGATCTTCAATTCCCAATCTGGCTTAGTAACTCTATAAGACAAGAAAAAAAGAAGATAAGCATATAGCTTAGTAAGTAAGTATATAAATAACAAATAAGAAATCTAACATGTTTACAACATAACTCAATTATAAAATATTTTTATACTTTTATTGTTTGTCCCAATTTGATCAAGCTGTCCCCTGCATCATATTCACTAAATAAATCATAACTCGAGTTGAAAAACTCAAAATTCAAATCCGTAAAATTTCCTGAATCTAGACTCATAAATCTCTTTGCTAATTTTTTTCTAGAATTTTTGGTTCAGCCGATTAGTACAGTTTATTAGTTAAAGCTTCCCCTGTTACACAGCTCGACTAGTCTGACCTCTGTTCACTACGAATTGAATTTCTCTCAGTAAACAATTCAAATAACCCTGAAATTTGTTTCATTTAAAAATAGACTCAATAAGAAATTTAGGTATGTAAACTTTATTTCTTAATTTTCTTTGTACAATTTTTAATGATTTTTCAAAGTTGAAACAGGGGATCACACATTCATCCTGAGCAAGTCACACACAATTGTAAATATCTCAAAATATAAAATTCCTTTGCTTGTTCTGATTCTTTTATATGAAAGTAGGCTCATTAAACTTTAATTGCACATCTCATTCAACCTCTAATTATGTTCCTCCTATTTTTGGTGATTTTTCAAAATCACATCACTGCTACCGTCCAAAACAGTTTTAATGCAAATTTCACTCTTTCACACATTCTTTATGCTACCCTCATTTTATCTTACATATATAGATATGCCACAAATCATTTTCACCACAATTCATTCATCATAAGTATAGGTCCATAACCACAACGTCACCACAAAACCATCCCGTTGAACAATTCGGATCAATCCTCGATATTTAATGGTTTTAGCACACACCCCCACCATCATACTTCATTTAATTCGGCTCTTGTGTACACATGGTGAACACTTAATACCACTCATGTGACCTAGCCAATTTGTCTCGTAGCTTTCTTGTCTACATGGTGTCCTTCACTTGGAATCACACATGCGACCTAGCTATATTTTATCTATTACGTAGCTCTCTTGTCTACATGGGATACATCCCGTATCACACATGTGACCTAGCTACATTTATCTCTTACGTAGCTCTCTTGTCTACATGGGATACATCCCGTATCACACATGTGACCTAGCTACTACATGGTATTTCGTAGCTTTCTTGTACACATGATGTGCACTCAGCATCATACATGTGACCTAGCTACGCTCCTCTATTTTATTCGATCTCTCCGAATGTTCAATCGGATTCCTCTCTATTATTTATTTTTATTCTCCCAATAGTCGATTTATATTTTAACATCAGCTAGTATATTCATATAATAGGCTGAAATATATAGGAATGTAAATGAAAATAATATAATATTTACATACAAACTTACCTCGGTGCAAAATGTGGAAATTTTGTGATTTAGTCCAAAACATTTTCCTTCCCTCGTTCGAGGTCAATTCCACGCCTTTCTTGATCTATAACAACACATTTAGCTCATTTAGCACTCATACTATTTATTTTAATCCAAAGATCACATTATAGAAAAATTACATTTTTGCCCCCTAACTTTTACAAAATTACAATTTTGCCCCTATGCTCGGAAATTTAATTTCAGTCCTTATTCTTATGTTTTATGACATGATGAACATTTTTATCTTCTATGACCACATCAAATTCTCACTCTAACACATAGTTGTGAACAATAGGTATTTTTACCGATTATGCCGTTTTACTCGTTTTCACTTAAAACCGAGTAGCACAAGTTGTCTAACATAATTTAAAACCTCATATTCTATCATAAAACATCAAAATACACAAATTTCACCTATGGGTATTTTTCCAAATATGAACCCTAGGTCGAATTATTGTTAGCATAAGCTTAATCGAGTCACGGAATCCAAAAACGTAAAGAACATTAAAAACGGGGCTTGAAATCACTTACTATGGAGCTTCAAAGTTGAAGAAACCCTAGCTATGGAGGAGAGCAATTTTCGGCAGCAACTAATGAAGATGATAACCAATTTTGTGTTTATTTTCCCATTTTATTTCATTTAATATACAAATGACCAAAATGCCCTTAATGCCTTTCTTTAAAAATTTTCATGTACAAGCCCATTTTTGTCCAAAATTTTAGAAATTGGTCAAATTGCTATTTAAGACCTCCTAATTAATATTTCAAAGCAATTTCATACTAAAAACTTCTAGAATGCAAGTTTTGCAGCTTATTCGATTTAGCCCCTAACTTTAAATTAAGCATTTTATGCATGGAATTTCTTCACAAAATTTTCACACAATCATGCAATCATATCATAACCTCAAAATAATTATAAAATAATTATTTCTATCTCGGATTTGTGGTCACGAAACCACTATTCGATTAGGCCCCTAATTCGGCTGTCACAATTCTCCCCTTTAGAGATTTTCGTCCCTGAAAATCTTACCAGAAAGAGGTTTGGGTCTTGTTTCCTCATAGCCTCCTCGGGTTCCCACGTAGCTTCCTCTATTCCATGTCTGTGCCACAATACTTTCACTAAGGCTATACTTTTATTTCTTAAGCTGTTTAATTTCTCGAGCCAAAATCTTTATTGGTTCCTCTTCATAGGTCATATCCGATCGAATCTCAATTTCGTTGGGAGATCACATGTGAAGGATCGAGCGATAACGTCGTAACATTGATACGTGAAACACGTTATGAATTCTCTCTAACTCTGCTGCGGTAAGGCCAACCGATATGCCATCGGTCCAATTCTCTCGGTAATTTCAGACGCCCAATAAAACGCGGACTCAACTTGCCTTTTCGACTAAATCTCGAAATCTTTTCCATGGTGACACTTTTCAAGAACACTTTATCACCCACTTGAAATTCAATCTCTTTTCTTTTTAAGTCTCATATATGACTTTTGTCGTCTGAAGCAGCTTTCAAGCAATCCCGAATTACTTTTACTTTCTCTTCGGTTTCTTTAACTAGATCAACTCAGTGAATCTGCTTTCTCACCGAGTTCACCCAATATAAAGGAGTCCGACACTTACGACCATACAAGGCTTCAATGCAGGTGCCATTTGTATACTTGACTGATAAATCTGTATTGTGTAGGCAAACTCAATTAAAGATAGATATTTCTCCCAACTACCTCCAAATTCTAAAACACAAAGATCTAAGCATATCTTCGAGTACTGGATTACTCTTTCCGATTGACCATCTGTTTGTGGATGGAACGCGGTACTAAAGTTCAATTTTGTACCCAAAGCTTCTTGTAACTTTTTCCAAAATCTTGAGGTAAATCTCGGATCTCTATCTCGATATTATAGACATAGGCACCCCGTGCAACCTCACAATTTCAGCAATATATAATTCGGCTAATTTATCAAGTGAGTAATCGTGACGCACTTGATATAAAGTGGGCTGATTTTGTTAATCTATCAACCACTACCCGCATAAAGATCCTTCTTTTTAGGAGTCAAAGGCAAACCGGTTACAAAATCCATGGTAATCTTGTCCCATTTCCACTCGTGCACCATTACCGGTGAAGTAGTCCTGAAGGCACTTGATGTTCGGCTTTTACTTGTTGACGGACCAAACACTTGGTTACAAATTCAGAAATGTCCCTTTTCATACCGCCACCAATACAACTTCTTTAAATCTTTATACATTTTTGTGCTACTGGGGTGAATGATAAACACCATTGTGCGCCTCTTGTAATATTTTCTCGAATCATTTCATTATTTTTCGGCACACATATTCTGTCTCAAACATTAAACAATCGTCTGGGTCCAACTCGAAAATCGAGTCGTAACTTTGATTCGCATTGAGTTCTTTTGGTCCGCAACTCATTATCATCCTTTTGAGCATCACAAATCAACTGGAGAAATAACGGTTTAGCTCTCATCTCTCGCTAAGATTGACCCATCATCGACAATGCTAATCCCATATTCATGGTTCTCAAAGTAAAAAGAAATTTTCTCACTCAAAGCATCAAGAACTATATTTGCTTTTCCCGGATGATAATCAATCACTAGATCATAATCCTTTAATAATTCAAGCCATCTTCATTGTCGCAGATTCAGATCCTTTTGATTCATCAAATACTTCAAACTTTTTTGATCGGTAAAAATTCGGCATTTTTCACCGTATAAATAATGTCGCCAAATCTTCAAAGCAAAGACAATAGCGCCAATTCCAAATCATGTGTAGGATAATTCTTTTCATGCGGTTTTAACTGTCTCAAGCATAAGCTACCACTTTACCCTCTTGCATCAACACACATCCAAGGCCCATCAACGATGCATCACTATAAATTACGAACTCTTTTCCTGGCTCTGGGCTGTACTAAAATTGGTGCTTGAATAATCGTGCTTTCAACTTTTCAAAACTCTGACATTCATCACCCATTCAAACTTAACATTCTTTTGCAGCAACTTAGTCATAGGAGAGGCAATCATCGAAAATCCTCAACAAAACGTCTATAATATCCGCTAAGCCTAAAAAAGCTTCTAACCTCAAATACATTCTTTGGCGGTTTCCAATCAACGATTGCAGAAATCTTGCTTGGATCCACCCGAATACCATCACCGAGACTATATGTCCCAAAAATCCGACTTCACGAAGCGAACTCACTTTTACTAAACTTGGCAAACAATTTCTTTTCTCTCAAGATCTGCAATATGGTTCTCAAGTGTTCGGCATGTTCAAACTCATCCCGAGAATAAATTAGAATGTCATCTATGAATACTACTACAAACTTATCCAAATATGGCCGAAAGATCCGATTCATTAAGTCCATAAATATAGCTGAGCATTTGTTAAGCCGAAAGGCATTACAAGAAACTCATAATGTCCATACCTTGTCCTAAAGGCGGTTTTCGCACATCCGACCTTAACTCTCAACCGGTAGTAACTGGACCTTAAATCAATCTTTGAAAACATCAGAGCCCCTTTTAACCGATCGAATAAATCATCAATCCTCGGCAATGGGTACTTGTTCTTTATAGTCACCTTATTGAGTGACGATAATCAATGCAAAGTCTCATTGAACCATCCTTCTTCTTTTCTGAATAATACAGAGCACCCTGGGGAGAGAAACTCGGTCTCACAAATCCCTTATCTGTTAATTCCTACAACCGAGCCTTCAATTCTTTTAATTCAATCGGAGCCATTCTATATGGAGCAATCGAGATCGGTGCGATGCATCTAAGCACAAATCAATGGCAAACTCTATCTCTCTGCTTGGAGGCAACCTGCAATTCCTGCCGAAATACATCCGAAACTCACAAACTATCTGCATCGATTCAAGCTTGATTGAGGCAACTCAAGATTCATTACATAAGCGGATAAGCTTCACACCCTTTCCTCATATATTTACGTGCAGAGACATGTGCGAAATCACCATAGGCAATTTATTTGATTAAATCTGTTTCAACCCACAAAATTTCTCCATTTTCACATTTCAACTCTAGTGTCTTTTGTTTACAATCTACCTTAGCATCATACAATGTCAACCACCCATTCCCAAGATAACATCAAACTCATTAAATGGTAACAAAGATCAAATTGGCCAAAAACATGACCTTGAATCATTAATGGGCAATTCTTGCAAACCTTGTCAACTAGCACATATTGGCCTAAGGGGTTCGACACTTTAATCGTAAACTCAATAAACTCAACAGCAACTTTTTATTAGATACTAAATTCATGCAAATATAGGAATGAGTGGACCCGGATCAATCAATGCAATAACAATAGTATCATAGAGAGAAAATGTACCAATGAATGACATCGGAGATGATGCATCTTCTCGGCACGTATAGCATAAGCTCTAGCAGTGCTCTAGCTTCGATCTTGCCATCGAGTCTTTCATCGCAGCTTTATCGCTAGTCCCACCTCCAAGTAATTCTCGGTGGTCTACCTCTACTAGCGGTGGTATTCTGTCTAGCTTTCAAATCTTTCTTCTTTAACTTTCTCCGGACAATCTCTAATAAAATGCTCATGAAACCGCACTGAAACAAGCTCGCTCAGTTCCCCAACACTCACCATAATGTTGCCGCCCATTGCCGACACTCGGGCTTTCTAGGTCGCACATTACCCACACTTGCCACCAAGTAGCTTGAGCTTTAGACCCCGAATACGCTCTACCACGATCTCTGTGTGACTCCCCAATTGAAACCGTCATTCGAGGGTTTGCCTCTTTGGACCTCTTTGATTGAGATTGAAATGGCTTGCTTATCGGTCTTCTTCTCGGCATCTCGAGCCTCAATAGCAGCTTTTCTTTTTCTTTGTTCAATTCTTCACTTTAAGAGCTCGATCAACCAATACAACAAATTCTTTCAATTCCAAAATTCCTACAAGCACTTTAATGTCCTCATTCAGCCCATCTTCAAACCTTCTGCATAATGGCCTCGGTTGACACACATTCCTCGGCATACTTGCTAAGTCTCACAAATTCGCGTTCATATTCTCCACACGACATCTTGCCTTGCTTCAATTCAAGGAACTCCTTCCGTTTTGATCCATAAATCGTTGACTTATGTATTTTTTCTAAATTCTTCCCGAAGAAATCCCAAGTAACTTTTTCTTTTGGCACCACTGATACCAAAGTCTTCCACCAATGGTAGGCGAATCTCTCAAAAGTGATACAAACACACTTTAAGCATTCTTCGTGTACATGAGAGCTCATCAAATACACGGGTAGAATTCTCAAGCCGAATTCCGCTTTTTCAGGATCATCGTCGATCTTTGCTCTAAACTCTTGACCCCTTGTTTTCGAATCTTGTCAACTGGAGGCTTGTTCATCCTTACCAAATTTACATCTTGAGCAGCTCAGAATCATCCGAGGTATAGAGGGGGGGAGGAGGTTGAGTATTTGGATTTGCTCGAATAAATTCAGTATACCAATTGTCATCCTTTGGAGAAAGGCATCCCGAGCCTCATCTCCTGTCTCAACGTCTCGGTCTACTTTCCACAGTACGGTCCCTTGTGCGGGAGCTGTATTACTAGCAAAGATCATCACCGCAGCCCTTCAGGATCCATTACTATATTAAAACAAAACACAATTTAGAATAGTCGAGAGTCACCACACTATCACAATATTTTTATGGCATGTATAGCTAGACTTTTACACACACTTTATTAGTCCGAGAACCGACTAAATCATAGCTCGATACCAAGAAATGTAACACCCTTACCCATATCCGTAGCGGAACAGTGTACGAGGTATTAACAAATCATGGTAAATACTATTAAATAAAACCCAACAAAAATATAGCGTGCAATTTGATCATTATAACATCTCATTATTAACAATACAAACTAACTCCAAAGGTTTCATACAAAATGATTAGCTTGATACTATAAGTAGTAATATAAACCTAGACATTTATGACACGTAACAAAATAACCAAGTCTGCTATACATGCCATATTTCAAAATAGTGTTCACAATGTACCAAAAAGTATTGATAGCGTGGATGGGTCTCCACGATCTTCAATTCCCAATCTGGCTTAGTAACTCTATAAGACAAGAAAAAAAAAGAAGATAAGCATATAGCTTAGTAAGTAAGTATATAAATAACAAATAAGAAATCTAACATGTTTACAACATAACTCAATTATAAAATATTTTTATACTTTTATTGTTTGTCCCAATTTGATCAAGCTGTCCCCCCTGCATCATATTCACTAAATAAATCATAACTCGAGTTGAAAAACTTGAAATTCAAATCCGTAAAATTTCCCTGAATCTAGACTCATAAATCTCTTTGCTAATTTTTTTCTAGAATTTTTGGTTCAGCCGATTAGTACAGTTTATTAGTTAAAGCTTCCCCTGTTACACAGCTCGACTAGTCTGACCTCTGTTCACTACGAATTGAATTTCTCTCAGTAAACAATTCAAATAACCCTGAAATTTGTTTCATTTAAAAATAGACTCAATAAGAAATTTAGGTATGTAAACTGTATTTCTTAATTTTCTTTGTACAATTTTTAATGATTTTTCAAAGTTGAAACAGGGGATCACACATTCATCCTGAGCAAGTCACACACAATTGTAAATATCTCAAAATATAAAATTCCTTTGCTTGTTCTGATTCTTTTATATGAAAGTAGACTCATTAAACTTTAATTGCACATCTCATTCAACCTCTAATTATGTTCCTCCTCTTTTTGGTGATTTTTCAAAATCACATCACTGCTACCGTCCAAAACAGTTTTAATGCAAATTTCACTCTTTCACACATTCTTTATGCTACCCTCATTTTATCTTACATATATAGATATGCCACAAATCATTTTCACCACAATTCATTCATCATAAGTATAGGTCCATAACCACAACGTCACCACAAAACCATCCCGTTGAACAATTCGGATCAATCCTCGATATTTAATGGTTTTAGCACACAGCCCCACCATCATACTTCATTTAATTCGGCTCTCTTGTACACATGGTGAACACTTAATACCACTCATGTGACCTAGCCAATTTGTCTCGTAGCTTTCTTGTCTACATGGTGTCCTTCACTTGGAATCACACATGCGACCTAGCTATATTTTATCTATTACGTAGCTCTCTTGTCTACATGGGATACATCCCGTATCACACATGTGACCTAGCTACATTTATCTCTTACGTAGCTCTCTTGTCTACATGGGATACATCCCGTATCACACATGTGACCTAGCTACTACATGGTATTTCGTAGCTTTCTTGTACACATGATGTGCACTCAGCATCATACATGTGACCTAGCTACGCTCCCTCTATTTTATTCGATCTCTCCGAATGTTCAATCGGGATTCCTCTCTATTATTTATTTTTATTCTCCCAATAGTCGATTTATATTTTAACATCAGCTAGTATATTCATATAATAGGCTGAAATATATAGGAATGTAAATGAAAATAATATAATATTTACATACAAACTTACCTTGGTGCAAAATGTGGAAATTTTGTGATTTAGTCCAAAACTTTTTCCTTCCCTCGTTCGAGGTCAATTCCACGCCTTTCTTGATCTATAACAACACATTTAGCTCATTTAGCACTCATACTATTTATTTTAATCCAAAGATCACATTATAGAAAAATTACATTTTTGCCCCCTAACTTTTACAAAATTACAATTTTGCCCCTAGGCTCGGAAATTTAATTTCAGTCCTTATTATTATGTTTTATGACATGATGAACATTTTTATCTTCTATGACCACATCAAATTCTCACTCTAACACATAGTTGTGAACAATAGGTATTTTTACCGATTATGCCGTTTTACTCGTTTTCACTTAAAACCGAGTAGCACAAGTTGTCTAACATAATTTAAAACCTCATATTCTACCATAAAACATCAAAATACACAAATTTCACCTATGGGTATTTTTCCAAATATGAACCCTAGGTCGAATTATTGTTAGCATAAGCTTAATCGAGCTGCAGGAATCCAAAAACGTAAAGAACATTAAAAACGGGGCTTGAAATCACTTACTATGGAGCTTCAAAGTTGAAGAAACCCTAGCTATGGAGGAGAGCAATTTTCGGCAGCAACTAATGAAGATGATAACCAATTTTGTGTTATTTTTCCCATTTTATTTCATTTAATATACAAATGACCAAAATGCCCTTAATGCCTTTCTTTAAAAATTTTCATGTACAAGCCCATTTTTGTCCAAAATTTTAGAAATTGGTCAAATTGCTATTTAAGACCTCCTAATTAATATTTCAAAGCAATTTCATACTAAAACTTCTAGAATGCAAGTTTTGCAACTATTCGATTTAGCCCCAACTTCTAATTAAGCATTTTATGCATGGAATTTCTTCACAAAATTTTCACACAATCATGCAATCATATCATAACCTCAAAATAATTATAAAATAATTATTTCTATCTCGGATTTGTGGTCACGAAACCACTATTCCGATTAGGCCCTAATTCGGGTTGTCACAAGTTCGCTGGCTTTAGGGTCGTTTACAACTTGGGGAACAAGGCACTTTCCTTGACTCAACTCATGAATGAATTACAATCTTATGTGTTTCTGTTGAATGGTGGTAAGCCGGTTTAGGAGAAAACTAAGGCAAACTTATTTGTGGGCCCCTCGTCCTCTAAGGTGAAGCAGAAAGCTAAGGGAAACAAGAAACCGACTAAGTCTTCGGTTCCACCTCGTATGGATAAGAAGAAGACTAAAAATTCAAAGGATCCTAAAAAGATAAAATGTTCCTTCTACAATAGGAAATGACACTTTAGATCAAATTGCAAGGAGTATTTGGATTACCTAGTCGAAAAGGGAAAATGTATGAAACTATATGGTTGAAACTTGCTTAGTGGAATAATCAATTGAGAACTTGTTTTTTTTTTATTATTCTGGAGCCACTAACCATGTGTGTGTTTCTGTATGAGGGTTCAGTGAAATGAGAAGTCTGTGTGATAGGAGCCACTCGTTGCAGACCAGAGATGAAAGCTATGTTTTAGCCGAAGTAGTGGGAGAAGTTATTTTACATTTTGATAATTTTAGGAAGATTGTTTTAAGAACGTGTTTTATGTACCTCATTTTAAGATAAACTTAATTTCTGTAGCATGTTTATTTAATGACGGTTATTCCTTGACATTCAATAAAGGGATTACTATTCATAGAAATCATTCTTTGATCTACAATAAATGGATGAAAACAATATCTATTTTATCAAACCAAATAACTACTCGATACTTCGAATTGAAATGGTGTATATGAAAGAATCACTAAACTCATGAAAGATGTAACATCCAGAATTAGGACTTAGTCAGAACAGTGGTTTCGAGACCACAAATCTGACGTAAGAAAATTCATTTTTATTGTATTTTTATGGTCTAAAATTCTATGTAATTGTTTTGTGAAAATTTCGTATGAAAATTTTGACGTTTGGGCACTCAATTTAGTCAAAAGGACTAAATCGTAAAAAGTGAAAAAGTTGAGTTCTACATGCTAGAGGTGTCCAATTGTTATGAAATTTTAAATTGGAGGTCCTTAAATGTTAATTAGACCATTGGTTAATTTTTTGGAAAAAATGGATATGAAATAGGTGAAATAGAATATAAGTTAGTGGCATTTTGGTCATTTAGTAATTAAAATGAATTAAAAACAAAATTAAAAGCCAATTTTTTTCCATCTTAAACCCCATGGCCGAAACTTGCATAGAGAAGACATAACTAGGGGTTTTTCAAGTTTCCAAGCTCGATTATCAAGAAAACCGAGATTCAGGACTAAATCAGGAAAGTTCGAGATTATGGACTAAATTGGAATAGTTGGCCATAATTACATTTAAGGTAAGTTCATGTGATTAAATAAGCATGATATTCATGTTATTGTTGTTACACTTTAAATCTATTTTGCTATGGTTGTATTGATTTATATGTAAATGATATTGTGTATGGGAACGTGATGTACCTTTGAAGTAATCGATAGCTCAAATGTTGATAACATGTGATGGGATGATTGAATATAATGGAAATTTGATGGAACATGATATTTCTTTGAAACAAGTAAGTTTGTATGTAAATAATATATCGTTTTTACTTATGTTATAATATTTTGTTATTATATGAGATGTGGTTGTATATTGAATGATCACTTGATGTAAATTACGAATTGAAGTTGATTATGGATGAATTGGTAAAATGTTGAAAAATGAGGAATTTCCCAGTTGGACCGTCAGAATAGAAAAGATACGAATGATCCATTGTGAGAACACATGTGTAGTACTATGTACAGGCTACTATGTGTTTAAGATGGTTTTAGGTCACGTGTGTAGTACTAAGTGCACACTCCTATGCGTACCCAATAGCTTCGATCACATGTGTGGTACTAAGTGCAGGCCACTATGTAATATCCCGAATTAGGGCCTAATAGGAATAGTGGTTTCGTGACCACAAATCCGAGATAGAAATAATTATTTTATAATTATTTTGAGGTTTATGATATGATTGCATAATTGTGTGAAGATTTCGTGAAGAAATTTTTGGCATAACGAGTTTAATTTAAAGTTAGGGACTAAATCGAATAAGTTGGCAAACTTGCATTCTAGAAGTTTTTAGTATAAAATTGCTTTGAAATATTAATTAGGAGGTCTTAAATAGCAATTTGACCAATTTTAAGTTCATGGACAAAATTAGGACATGGAAGGAATTTTTGAAAGTTTAGTAAGGAGGGGCATTTTGGTCATTTGGATATTAAATGAAATAAAATGGGAAAAATAACACAAAATGGTCATCTTCTTCATATGGTTGCTGCCAAATTTTACTCTCTCCATAGCTAGGGTTGCTTCAACTTTCAAGCTTCATAGTAAGTGATTCCAAGCCCCGTTTTTAATGATTTTTACGTTTTTGAGATCCCGGTAGCTCGATTTAGCTAATGCTAGCAATAATTTAACCTAGGGTTCATATTTGGAAAAATACCCATAGGTGAAATTTGTGTATTTTGATGTTTTATGATAGAATATGAGGTTTTAAATTATGTTAGACAACTTGTGCTACTCGGTTTTGAGTGAAAACGAGTAAAAGGACTTAATCGGCAAAAATACCTAATAGTCATAAGTACATGTTAGAGTGAGAATTTGATGTTTCCATAGAAGAGAAAAGTAATCAGCATGTTATAAAACATAAGAATAAGGAATAAAGTTTAATCCCGAGCCTAGGGGCAAAAGTGTAAATATGCAAAAGTTTAGGGGTAAAATTGTAATTTTGCTAAAATTTGAATTAAGGATTAATTTGATAATTTGAATATTAAATAAGCTAAATGTGTTATTTTAGATTAAGAAAGACGTGGAATCGACCCCAATCGAGGAAAAGAAAAGATTGTGGACTAAATTGCAAAATCTTTATTTTGGTACCAAGGTAAGTTCATGTGTAAATAATGTAGCATAATTGTTATTTTTAAGTTATTGATGTTAATTATATGATATGCTTATTTTTATCATGAAATATATGCTTTGTGGTTATTTTCGAATAAAATGTAAATTATGTGAGCTACTTGTTAAATATAAATTGTTACCGAGTATTGGTTTCGGTATTCTACGGAAGACGGCAAGGATATATGTTTGAGGAAAATCCCGTTTGAACCTTAGGAATAGATTAGGATACAAATGAAATGTCACTAGGATGGTTGAGCATCCGAACTCGTTGAGTTGAGTCCGAGTTCACTTATGGATGCGAATGTCCGAACTCGTTGAGTTGAGTCCAAGTTCGTGAGATGTAACTAGGCATCCGAGCTCGTTGAGTTGAGTCTGAGTTCACTTATGGATGCGAACGCCCGAGCTCGTTGAGTTGAGTCCGAGTTCACTTAGGGGCGGGTTACATGATTGCTTAATTTCATATGTGGCACTTATGTGCAAATTATCCATGTATCCGAATTATATTCCGATGTGTTCAACGGGTAAAGTTCTACTCAAATGGAGGAATACTCGAGATGAAAAGAGACGTATTGGTAAGTGTTGTGAAATGGATACTTTGGATAGGTATGTTCTTAACCCTCGGGTTGAGTATTGATACAACAACGATAAGGTAATAAGATGATGAAAAATGATTAGAAATGTGATATATGTTTTGGTGATACCGTGCTAATGTTGTTTGGTATGATTGCTTTGATATGTTACTTATTATTTGCATATGAAATTACTAAGCATTTATGCTTACTCCCTTCTTCTTATTCATTGTAGTTCTGGACAAGCCAGCTCAGGAATCGGGATAGGTCAAAGGCTCGATCACACTATCTGGAGGACTTTTTGGTAAATGGCTTGTAAAATTTAAGTATGGCATGTATAGCAATAACCTATTTTGTGTAAATGATCTTATGATATGGTGATGGAATGGTTGAGAAAATGTTTGATAATGATAAGTTATGGAAATGGTTAGTTTAGATTATGTTTGATGTCATGGAAGGTTAATAGGATACCTAGTTCATGAAAACTTATAAAAGGGATGAAATTTGCCATAAACAGAACATTGCAGAAACACTGATGTGAGTTTGAAAATTTACTAAAAATCATAGAAATCGAATTAGGTGATGGATTAAATATTAAATTTAAGCTTATTATGTCTAGTTTCACATAAAACAAACTAAACAGGTAAAGGAATTATATGTTAGAAGATATTTGAATTTTAGTGAAATAGGGCCAGAGCGATTTCTGGATCCCCTGTTCCAACTTTAGAAATTCACCATAAATTGTACAGATATAATTAGGTGTTTTATTTTATATTCTCAGAATCCTTATTGAGTATAGTTTCAGGAGAAACATATCTCATAGTCATATTAATTTTGTACAGAGAGAAATACTGTTCGTAGTAAACAGAGGTCAGTCCAGTCAAGTCCTGAAACAGGGGTAAATTTAACTAATAAAATCTACTAATTGGCCCAACCAAAAATTCTATAAAAAAATTAGTAAATAGTTATATGAGTCTAGATTCAGGGAAAATTTACGAATCTTGATTTTGAGTTTCGTAACTTGAGATATGATTTTTATTGTAACTGTGACGCAAGTAACTAGAAAGCTGTGAATGTAGAAACAAATGATCCAAAGTTCTTAAAATGTTAAATTAAGTCTAGTAACTCCTCATACTCGACTCCGGCGACGGTCTCGGGTAAGGGGGTGTTACATTTAGTGGTATTAGAGCAGGTTTAGTCGGTTCTCGGACTACATGTTGTATGTACGGATTTTGCTATACATGCCATATGTATAAATTGTGATAGTGTGACGACTTCTGACCTTTTTAAATGATTTTTTTTATATAGTAAATGGATCCCGATCCAGCTGTGGCAGATGAAGTAGAGAGTAATGCGCCAGCTCCAGCTGAAGGAGTAGCGCCGACTGAAAATCCACCTCCTACTGTTGGTCAGGGAGGAGGAGAAAGGGATCGGGAAGCCTTTCTCCAAATGATGAGTACATGGTACACCGAGTTCGTTCAATGCGACCCAAATGTACAACCTCCCCACTCCCCAATTCCTCAACCTGTACCCTCGATGTCTCGTGGTGTGGATATGATAAAATTTCACGAAACTCCAGGTTGATGAATTAAGTAAATAAGGGGCCAAGAATTTAAGGCAAATATTGATGATGATGCCGAGAAAGCAGAGTTCTGGCTTGAAAATTCTATCCGGGTATTTGATGAATTATCTTGTACACCTGAAGAATGTTTGAAATGTGTTATATCTTTGTTGAGGGATTCAACCTATAATTGGTGGAAGGCTTTGATTTCGGTGGTACCGAAAGAGAGAGTAACCTGGGAATTCTTTCAAGAAGAGTTTCGACAGAAATATATTAGTGAAAGATTTATTGATCAGAAGCGTAAAGAATTTCTTGAGTTGAAGCAAGGTAATATGACAGTTACAGAATATGAAAGAGAGTTTGTTCAATTAAGTAAGTATGCCAAAGAGTATGTTCCTACAGAGGTCAAGATGTGCCGACGATTTGAAGATGGGCTCAACGAAGACATCAAGGTATTTGTTGGAATTCTTGAATTAAAAGAAATGGTAGTATTGGTTGATCGAGCTTGCAAGGCTGAAGAACTACTTAAAGAGAAGAAAAAGGTAGAGGCTAAGACTAGAAATTGGAAGAAAAGACCAATGAGCAGTTCATTCTCACAGCGACCCGGAAAGTCAAGATATATGAATCCTCGTTCCCAAGTTTCAGCTGGGCAATCATATGGGAATTCTAAGAAGCAAAATATGGGTCCTAAGTCCCAGACTATTTTGGCAACCAGTGTAGGGAATTCGAGATTTGTTAAACCCGAGTGCCAGCGGTGTGGTAGAAATCATTTTGGTTCGTGCAGAGCAAATGAATGTTTTCGATGTGGTTCTCCGGATCATTTTATTAGAGACTGCCCAGAGAGAGCTGAAAAAGAAAAATTTCAGAATACAAAAACAAGTGGTACGGATTCGAGAGGAAGATATCCAAGAAAAGCTGGGAGTGAAGCAAGCGCAAGAATGTAGCCGTGAGGTGCAGCAGATTAGACTCAAGGAAGGGCTCCAAACTAGAACTTATGCTATTAAAGCGCGCGAAGATGCTTCCTCACGATGTGATTACCGTACATTTTCTCTTTATGATGTTAATGTTATTGCTTTGATTGATCCTGGTTCTACTCATTCATATGTGTGCATGAAACTGGTGTCTAGTATGAATATACCTGTTGAGAACACAGAATTTATGATTAGAGCGTCGAATCTGTTAGGCAAATGTGTGATTGTTGATAAAGTATGTAAGAAATGTCCTTTAATGATTCGGGGTCATTACTTTCTGGCCGACTTGATGTTATTGCCGTTTGATGAGTTTGATGTTATTTTGGGTATGGATTGGTTGACATTATATGATGCTATAATAAATTGCAAAGAAAAGATTATAGAATTAAAGTGTGAAAATGGTGAAACTCTACGAGTTGAATCAGATAAATCAGAGGCATTGCCTAGTATGATTTCTTCAATGTCGGCTCAAAGATATTTGAGAAAGGGTTATGAAGCTTATTTGGCGTATGTAATTAATACAAAAGAAGTTGAAAAGAAAGTTGAATTAGTGCCAGTTGTGTGTGAATTTGCGGACGTATTTCCAGAAGAATTGCCGGGTTTGCCTCCAGTCAGGGAAGTAGAATTTGGTATTGATTTGATACCGGGAACAACTCCGATTTCGATTGCTCCATATAGAATGGCACCAACAGAGTTAAAAAAAGTTAAAGTCGCAGTTCAAAAGTTTACTTGATAAAGGTTTTGTGAGACCGAGTTTTTCACCTTGGGGTGCTCCCGTGTTATTTGTGAAAAAGAAGGATGGTTCTATGAGGTTGTGTGTTGATTATCGGCAGTTAAACAAGGTGACAATCAAAAACAAGTATCCGTTGCCAAGAATTGATGATTTATTTGATCAGCTAAAAGGAGCGACATGGTTTTCAAAGATTGACTTGAGATCTAGGTATTACCAACTGCGGATAAAAGAGTCAGATGTGCCTAAAACTGCTTTTAGATCAAGGTATGGTCATTATGAATTTTTAGTTATGCCATTCGGGTTTACAAATGGTCCTGCTGTGTTTATGGATTTAATGAATCGCATATTTCGGCCATGCTTGGAAAAATTTGTTGTGGTGTTTATAGATGATATTTTAATTTATTCAAAAGATGAGACAGAGCATGCTGAGCATTTGAGGATAGTTTTGCAAACTTTGAGAGATAAGCAGCTGTATGCTAAGTTTAGTAAAAGTGAATTTTGGCTCCGGGAAGTTGGATTTTTGGGTCATATTGTTTCAGGTGATGTTATACGGGTTGATCCTAGTAAAATTTCAGCCATTGTTGATTGGAAACCACCGAAAAATGTAATCGAAGTTAGAAGTTTTTTGGGGCTAGCTGGGTATTATCGGCGGTTTGTAAATGGATTTTCTATAATTGCTGCTCCTATAACTAGACTACTCAGAAAGAATGTTAAATTTGAATGAACGGAAGAATGTCAATAGAGTTTTGAAGAATTGAAAAAGTTATTAATGTAAGCACCAGTGTTAGTACAAACCCAATCAGTAAAGAATTTGTGGTGTATAGTGATGCTTCTCTATATGGTTTGGGGTGTGTACTCATGCAAGAAGGAAAAGTGGTGGCTTATGCTTCGAGGCAGTTAAAACCTCATGAGAGGAATTATCCTACTCACGATTTGGAATTGGCTGCGGTGGTGTTTGCTTTGAAAATTTGGCGACATTATTTGTATGGTGAAAAGTGTCAGGTATATACCGACCATAAAAGTCTTAAGTACTTGATGTCACAAAAAGACTTGAATTTGAGACAGCGAAGATGGTTGGAGTTATTGAAAGATTACGAGCTTGTTGTTGATTATCATCCGGGAAAAGCGAATGTGGTTACCAATGCTTTAAGCAGAAAGTTGTTGTTTGCTTTGAGAGTTATGAACACTCAGTTGAAAATGCCAGATGATGGTTCGATTCTAGCAGAGTTAAGAACAAAACCGATGTTTTTACAAGAGATTTCTGAAGCTCAGAAAGATGATCAAGATTTGCAAGCCAAGAGAAAGCAGTGTGAAATTGATACAGAGACAGATTTCAGAATCGATTCTGATGGGTGCTTAATGTTTAAAGATTGGATTTGTGTACCGAAGAATGAGGAATTGATTCAAAAGATCCTACAGGAAGCACATAGTGGTTGTTTCTCGATTCATCCGGGTAGTACGAAAATGTATAATGACTTGAAGAAAATGTATTGGTGGAATGGAATGAAAAGGGATATATCAGAGTTTGTGTCCAAATGCTTAACTTGTCAACAGGTGAAAGCTGAACACCAAGTGCCTTCGGGATTACTTCAGCCTATTATGGTTCCTGAATGGAAATGGGATCAGATTACTATGGATTTTGTTTTAGGGTTGCCATTGACTCCAGGAAAGAAAGATGCCATCTGGGTAATAGTTGACAGATTAACTAAGTCGGCTCATTTTATCCCGGTACGTACGGATTATTCTCTTAACAAGTTGGCTGAACTATATGTTAGAGAAATTGTTAGACTACACAGAATACCATTGTCGATTATTTCAGATAGAGATCCAAGGTTTACCTCGCGGTTTTGGCAAAAGTTGCAAGACGCGTTAGGTACAAAGTTAAATTTCAGTACTGCTTTTCATCCACAAACTGATGGGCAATCAGAGAGAATAATTCAGATTCTTGAAGATATGCTCAGATGTTGTGTATTGGAATTTCAAGGAAGTTGGGAAAGATATTTACCGTTGGTGGAATTTGCTTACAATAATAGTTATCAGATGAGCTTAAAGATGGCACCTTATGAAGCATTTATGGTCGTAAATGTCAGACACCATTTTATTGGACTGAACTCAAGGAAAATCAGATCTATGGAGTTGATCTAATAAAAGAAACCGAAAAAAAGTGAAGATAATTCGAAATTGTTTAAAAGCTGCTTCAGATAGACAGAAATCTTATGCAGAATTAAAATGAAAGGACATTGAATTTCAAGTTGGTGATAAAGTATTTTTAAAGGTGTCTCCGTGGAAGAAAGTTCTTAGATTTGGACGGAAGGGCAAATTAAGTCCGCGTTTTATTGGGCCGTATGAAATAATTGAAAAAGTTGGACCGGTAGCATATCGGCTAGCTTTACCACCTGAATTAGAGAAGATTCATGATGTGTTCCACGTATCTATGTTACGCCGGTATCGTTCGGATCCTTCACACGTGGTTTCACCGACAGAAATTGAACTACAACCCGATATGACCTATGAAGAAGAACCGATTAAGATTTTAGCTCGAGAGGTCAAACAACTAAGGAATAAAAATATTGCACTTGTGAAGGTGTTGTGGCAAAAGCATGGAGTAGAAGAAGCTACATGGGAATCCGAATAAAATATGAGAAATCAATACCCACATCTGCTTACCGGTAAGATTTTCGAGGACGAAAATCCTTAAAGGGGGGAGAGTTGTAATATCCCGAATTAGGGCCTAATCGGAATAGTGGTTTCGTGACCACAAATCTGAGATAGAAAAAATTATTTTATAATTATTTTGAGGTTTATGATATGATTTCATAATTGTGTGAAGATTTCGTGAAGAAATTTTCGGCATAACGAGTTTAATTTAAAGTTAGGGACTAAATCGAATAAGTTGCAAAACTTGCATTCTAGAAGTTTTTAGTATGAAATTGCTTTGAAATATTAATTAGGAGGTCTTAAATAGCAATTTGAACAATTTTAAGTTCATGGACAAAATTAGGACATGGAAGGAATTTTTGAAAGTTTAGTAAGGAGGGGCATTTTGGTCATTTGGATATTAAATGAAATAAAATGGGAAAAATAACACAAAACGGCCATCTTCTTCATATGGTTGCTGCCGAATTTTACTCTCTCCATAGCTAGGGTTTCTTCAACTTTCAAGCTTCATAGTAAGTGATTCCAAGCCCCGTTTTTATTGATTTTTACGTTTTTGAGATCCCGATAGCTCGATTTAGCTAATGCTAGCAAGAATTTAACCTAGGGTTCATATTTGGAAAAATACCCATAGGTAAAATTTGTGTATTTTGATGTTTTATGATAGAATATGAGGTTTTAAATTATGTTAGACAACTTGTGCTACTCGGTTTTGAGTGAAAATGAGTAAAAGGACTTAATCGGCAAAAATACCTAATAGTCATAAGTATATGTTAGAGTGAGAATTTGATGTTGCCATAGAAGAGAAAAGTAATCAGAATGTTATAAAACATAAGAATAAGGAATAAAGTTTAATCCCGAGCCTAGGGGCAAAAGTGTAAATATGCAAAAGTTTAGGGGTAAAATTGTAACTTTGCTAAAATTTGAATTAAGGATTAATTTGATAATGTGAATATTAAATAAGATAAATGTGTTATTTTAGATCAAGAAAGACGTAGAATCTACCCCAATCGAGGAAAAGAAAAGATTGTGGACCAAATTGTAAAATCTTTATATTTTGGTACCAAGGTAAGTTCATGTGTAAATAATGTAGCGTAATTGTTATTTTTAAGTTATTGATGTTAATTATATGATATGCTGATTTTTATCATGAAATATATGCTTTGTGGTTATTTTCGAATAAAATGTAAATTATGTGAGCTACTTGTTAAATATAAATTGTTACCGAGTATTGGTTTCGGTATTCTACGGATGACGGCAATGATATATGTTCGATGAAAATCCCGTTTGAACCTTAGGAATAGATTAGGATACAAGTGACATGTCACTAGGATGGTTGAGCATCCGAACTCGTTGAGTTGAGTCCGAGTTCACTTATGGATGCGAATGTTCAAACTCGTTGAGTTGAGTCCGAGTTCGTGAGATGTAACTAGGCATCCGAGCTCGTTGAGTTGAGTCCGAGTTCACTGATGGATGCGAACGCCCGAGCTCGTTGAGTGAGTCCGAGTTCACTTAGGGGCGGGTTACATGATTGCTTGATTTCATATGTGGCACTTATGTGCAAATTATCCATGTATTCAAATTATATTCCGATGTGTTCAACGGGTAAAGTTCTACTCAAATGGAGGAATACTCGAGATGAAAAGAGACGTATTGGTAAGTGTTGTGAAATGGATACTTTGGACAGGTATGTTCTTAACCCTCGGGTTGAGTATCGATACAACAACGATAAGGTAATAAGATGATGAAAAATGATTAGAAATGTGATATATGTTTTGGTGATACCGTGCTAATGTTGTTTGGTATGATTGCTTTGATATGTTACTTATTATTTGCATATGAAATTACTAAGCATTTATGCTTACTCCCTCCTTCTTATTCATTGTAGTTTTGGACAAGCCAGCTCAGGAATCGGGATAGGTCAAAGGCTCGATCACACTATCTGGAGGACTTTTTGGTAAATGGCTTGTAAAATTTAAGTATGGCATGTATAGCAATAACCTATTTTGTGTAAATGATCTTATGATATGGTGATGGAATGGTTGAGAAAATGTTTGATAATGATAAGTTATGGAAATGGTTAGTTTAGATTATGTTTGATGTCATGGAAGGTTAATAGGATACCTAGTTCATGAAAACTTATAAAAGGGATGAAATTTGCCATAAATAGAACATTGCAGCAACACTAATGTGAGTTTGAAAATTTACTAAAAATCATAGAAATCGAATTAGGTGATGGATTCAATATTAAATTGAAGCTTATTATGTCTAGTTTCACATAAAACAAACTAAACAGGTAAAGGAATTATATGTTAGAAGATATTTGAATTTTAGTGAAACAGGGCCAGAGCGATTTCTGGATCCCGTATTCCAAATTTAGAAATTCACCATAAATTTTACAGATATAATTAGGTGTTGTATTTTATTTTCTCAGAATCCTTATTGAGTCTAGTTTCAGGAGAAACATACCTCATAGTCATATGAATTTTTTACAGAGAGAAATGTAGTTCGTAGTAAACAGAGGTCAGTCCAGTCAAGTCCTGAAATAGGGGTAAATTTAACTAATAAACTGTACTAATTGGCCCAACCAAAAATTCTATAAAACAATTAGTATATAGGTATATGAGTCTAGATTCAGGGAAAATTTACAGATCTTGATTTCGAGTTTCGTAACTCAAGATATGATTTTTCTTGTAATTGTGACGCAAGTAACTAGAAAGCTGTGAATGTAGAAACAAATGATCCAAAGTTCTTAAAATGTTAAATTAAGTCTAGTAACTCCTCATACTCGACTCCGGCGACAGTCTCGGGTAAGGGGGCATTACACACTATGTGTAAGAGACAGTTTTGGTCACAAATGT
This sequence comes from Gossypium longicalyx, assembly GCA_025698465.1. NCBI lineage: Eukaryota > Viridiplantae > Streptophyta > Magnoliopsida > Malvales > Malvaceae > Gossypium > Gossypium longicalyx. The sequence goes on from CM047007.1 coordinate 56,121,790, forward strand.
AGTACTAAGTGCAGGCTCCTATGTGCACCAAATAGCTTCGGTTACAAGGGTGGTAATATGTGCAGGCCATTGAAAATCTATTATTATTCCGATGAGATCAACAGGAAATTGACTAAGTGATAATACATGTGATTATGTAATGAATAGTGTAATTGAATATGACTACGCTATGAATAAGTGCAGGTATATGTGTGTGAAAATTTATGAGCAATGTGCTCGATAGTTGAGCGAACTTTCAGAAAGATGGAATGGAGTAAGTGAGACTATGTAAGAGTGAAATTTGTAACAAAACAGTTTTGGACAGCAGCAGTTGTGTGTCTTTGAAAAATGACCAAAAATGGTGAAAATCGAATTAGAAGTTGAATACGATATGAAATAAAATCTTAGTGAGTATATTTTCACACAATAGAAACGATGAAAGCAAAAGAATTTTGTATTCTGTGATATTTGAATTTTTGTGTGACAGGGTCAGAATGATTTTGGAATCCTTTGTTCTGACTTAGAAAAATCATTAAAAATTGTAAAAATATAATTATGGGTTATAATTTATATGCTTAAAATAATTAATGAGTCTATTTTATAACGAAATAAAAGAAAACATTATCCAAATCTTGTACAAAGAGATAATTCATTTTTAGTGCGGAGGGGTCAGAACTATCAGACTGCAAAATAGAAGAGATTTAAAGAATAAACTGTACTTATTGGATAATCTAAAAATTCTAAAACTTTGATGATAAGCAGATACGTCAGTCTAGTTTTAGGGGAAATTAGTGGATCATGATTTGGAGTTCCGTAGCTCATGTTATAAGTAACTAAGTGATTATGACTCGAGTAAACAGGTTAACTTGAACATAAGTTAAAGTGCAATTATGATTATTTTACCTTGGAATCATGTTGTAAGAATTGATGGAATCATGTTGATAAATTGCGTATTATTTTCATATGGACTTACTATGCTTTATGGCTTACCCCCTCCTTTTCATATCTTTAGTGTTGTCAGGTTAGCTCAGGGTTGGAGATCGTCGGAGGCCGCATCATACTATCGAGCTATCAATAGGGAATATCGATAAGTCTTAAGCGTCTTCAAGTGAGTGGCATGTATATGAGCTTAGTTATTGTTATGTGTTCTTATGATTTAGCCAAATGTATTGGCTTATATTGATTCATTGTATATAGCCATGAGATATGGCTTATAATGTTTTGGCTTGGCCTAATTATCCTTGCCATGTGTTGATGCTTTGTGATATGATTATAATTGTCTACCATGAATGAATAGTAAATAACATATGTGCACGAGAATGCCCTAGGACCATTCAGGGTGATCATGGCTATGGAATAAATGCGTAAATTGGCATTAAGTTGATAATGGTTGAACATGGACATTTGTTGAATAAGTAGAGATTAATTATTGGGTAATATGTTATGTTGATTGTTAAAAATGTGCTTTAGTGAGGTATGCTAAGTCATTAAAATGATGCTATGATTTGTGTCTTTAAAGTATTTAACTATGTGAAAGATTAAGGTAACAAAAAGGCTTGGGAATAGCCTAAGTGTTGACCACATGGGCAGAGACACGGTCGTGTGTCTCAGCCGTGTGGAGGACACGGCCTTAGCACAAGAGCGTGTGACTTGGCCGTGTGACCCTAAATGTTTGCTAACGTTATAAACAGAGAGTTACACAGGCTGAGGACACGGGCGTATGAGACCACCCGGCCTACTCACACGGGCGTGTGACTCTCCAAACATGAAAATTTTCTAAGTATTGTAAAAATATTCGTGATTTCTCGGTTTAGTCCCAAACTGCTTTTAATGCATTTTTAGGGCCTCGAAGGCTCGTGTATGGGACATTTTCCATGTGATCAAATGATTCTGATATGATTGAAATTTTATGGCCCAGTTTTACATGTATGTGCATGTTTAAGTCCGGTAATGCCTCGTATTCTGTCGCGGCGTTGTACACGAGTAAGGGGTGTTATATTCAATGGTATCAAAGCTATGGTTTAGTCGGTTCTCAGACAAACCTAGCAAGAATGAGAGTCTAACTATAGATGCCACCAATCTGTGATAGTGTGATGTCTCCCGACGCGAATGAGAATCATTTCGTTTAAACAGAGGTACTCTTTAACCGAGCTACGCCGACCATGTTAAATGTGATGCTAAAGTATTCGGGTAAAGTATAGTCATGATAAGCCTGAATTCAAAAAATTATGAATTAAATTTCATGATATATGTGATAACATGTGAGATGAAAGTTTATGTTACGGTGAATGTTCATGCTTATTTGATGTTCATACGATGGTGTACACTTGGCTTATTTAATTAAGTGGATGTGGTAAATAGAAATTCATAAAAGTATGAATAAAGCGTTCATAATAGCATGATATTAGCAAAATATTACTACCCCAATTGGACGTTGAATTTTGATGGATTACAATGATTTCTTGAAAATGGGTATAATAATGCAAAATGGGATTTAGCTCGGACGGGTAATCCCGAGTTGAACTCTTTTGAGTAAATGTGATAGAATGGATTTAGCCCAGACAGATAATCCATTGGCCTCATTATGTAAGGGATTTAGCTTGAACGGGTAATCTTGAGACGAGCCTATTGAGAATATGTTTTAGTTAGAATTTAGCCTGGACTAGTAATTCTACTGTATGATACGTGATTCGAGAGAGTGTACCCGAATGGTACTACTGGACATGAATTGACAAATGATTAACGTATATACCCTGAGTATACTACCTGGGAATCCATCGAAATTGCAATGTTCCAACGAGAAGCATCCTTGAATTATGGAAAAGTGAAATGAGACAAAAGATTATGATGTAATGAGCCTACCTATATTTAATCGATAATTCCATGATGTATATGATTGATTTACTTGAACGAATGCGTCTATTTGGATAACTTACCAAAAATATTGATGGAATAAATGTCCATGTATGCTTGTTTGAATAAGTATGACTAGCAAACTCTCATAGTCTAAGTAAATGTGCTAAATTGATTGAATTGAGTTATATGATTATAATGATATGCATATGTTGATGTGATAGATGAGAGCTTAGATTGTAATACACTTATCCATGTTTGTTTGGCCCTCATATGATGTTATGTGCCAGACCTGTTTGATTGAATAAAAATGATAAGTAAAGTTATTCAGAATTTATAGAATGTATGTATAAGTACATTTGTTTAAATAAGTAACTAGAAAGTTTGTGTAAAGCAAACTTTAATGTTAGCTTGTCTGAAGCGAATGATATGTTGGTAATAATATGACTATAATGGTGAAAGTTATATGGTATAAACATGTGTTGAGAGACGAGTCAGAGATCTTACAACTCCACCCCCTTACCAGAGTGGTGTTTATAAAGGATTTCATGAGATTTGTGCTGAAATAAGCTCACGAGTATGAGACCAAAAGAGTTCAGCGGTAGAATGATTGTAAATATGGTAAGAGTTTGAGAGTGAGTTGATAAGTAAAGATATAATTAGAAAAGGTATCAGATTGATTTAAAGATTTTCTTTGGTTTACGAAATATCACAATAAGAGAAGAAATTAACCTTAGCAAATCGACTTGTTCAAACACGACATTGAAAGAATGTAGTAATCGAAATTCCTTCTAAACTTATTTTCTTCAGTGAAAGAAATAGTATAGGATTAATAATGATACAAATAGTTGAAGGAATAATATCTGAAAGGTAAGACATTGAGTGTGACAGTTATGGCTGAACAGATTTTGGACAGCCTCTTTTGAGGTATTCTATATGTTTAATTGTTCTCAGGAATATTTCTATGGTTGTTATTCTTCTGATAAAATTCTTGCTATATGGGAATGTTTTCCAATCATGATGTATAGAAGAAAATATTGATAACCTGATTGGTTTATAATCAGCACTGCTCTATTTCTCTCTGGTATTCTGTTACAATCCATTCATTGGAATTTTATAAGAAATACATATGGTGTTATGATTCTTGGATTTTTCTATCTTGGATTTCTTTATTTTGGTCTTCTTATCATCTTTATTCTGAAAATTATTAATCATGACTTGTATCTAAAGTGTATTCTTGGGCCTATGATGATTATGTCAATTATGATTATGCCTCTAGGTTGATAGTAGTAACGTGATGATTCTAGTATTTGGATTTATTTAAATTTTGTGTAAAGTTCTGACCTCAGCAAAAGCATAGGTGGCGAAACTGCGAGTTTCGATTTGTATGGTGGATTTCTTCTCCTGAGTAAGTTGATTAAAGTTAATGCCCTCAATCAAAATATTCTTGTTATTTTGAGCTAAAGTAATGGTAAAGGTCTTTGATAGGCATGATAAATGAATCTTAAGTGACTGCATGTTGAACGGTTCTGTCAACTGAAAGGAAGGATTTCCTGAAGCTTTATCAAGTAATAATTAAGACTGACTTGGTTGTTCAGTCTGTATGGGTTATTATTTGAAAGATTTAATGAAACAATTATGTCCGAATCATTTTTTCTCAAGCCTGAGAATAATATTATATCTTTTTCGAGTAAAAGACAGATAATCTGAATGGAAAGTGTATGTATCTTAGAAGACTTTGATACGATTTAAAACTACTATGGATGATAAAATTTTCATTTTGTGAAAATTGAATGGTCTATTACATGTTAATTAGTAAAACTTTGAGTAGACGAGGACATTGTTAACCAAAGCCTTTGAACTGGTTTAGTCTGCATTGAGCAAAGACTTTTTGATTTTCAGTGATGTGTTTTAAAACAAGAAAGGTAGTGTGACAACTCAACGTATTTGATGTTATAGACAGATTTAAGTTTGTGATAGTGTAGCTGACTTGAATAGTTAAAAGATGATAAGATAGTAATGGTATGATCTCTGAGAAAGAGTTACTATGGATTTCATATGCGAATTATTCCTGTCTTTAAAAAGGAAAGATGTTATGTGGCTTGTATTAAGTGTTTGATGAAATTTGCAAATCATTTCGGTATATGTTAAATTTCTGCCTAACGGGTTAATGGAATCATGTATCTCTAAGATTGTCGGATTCTTGGAATAGTAGTCCTGGTTAATTGGATTGAGATCCGGGTTCTATATTATGAGTTATTGAGAAGCTAAATAAGACCCTAGTTTTTAATGAAGGCTAAAGTAAAAGTTCTTTAGTAATGTTTATGAGATAGTAGAGTTTATGAAGAACTAAACCACTCTTCTGGTAAGATTTTCGGGGACAAAAATCCCTAAAAGGGGGAGAGTTGTAACATCCTGAATTAGGACCTAGTCGAAATAGTGGTCTCGAGACCATGAATCTGACGTAAAAAAATTCATTTTTATTATATTTTTATGGTTTGCAATTCTATGGAATTGTTTTGTGAAAACTTCGTCTAGAAATTTTGACGTTTGGGCACTCAATTTAGTCAAAAGGACTAAATCATAAAAAGTGCAAAAGTTGATTTCTACATGCTAGACGTGTCCAATTGTTATGAAATTTTAAATTGGAGGTCTTTAAATGTTAATTAGACCATCGGTTAATTTGTTGGACAAAAATGGACATGAAATGGGTGAAGTAGAATATTTTTAAGTTAGGGGCATTTTGGTCATTTAGTAATTAAAATGAATTAAAAAAATAAAAGCCAATTTTTGTCCATCTTCAAACACATGGCGGAAACTTGCATGAAGAAGACATAGCTAGGGTTTTTCAAGCTTCCAAGCTCAATTATTAAGAAAACCGAGATTCGGGCCTAAATCGGGAAAGTTCGAGATTATAGACTAAATTGGAATAGTTGGTCGTAATTGCATTTAAGGTAAGTTCATGTGATTAAATAAGCATGATATTCATGTTATTGTTGTTAAACTTGAAATCTATTTTGCTATGGTTGTATTGATTTATATGTTAATGATATTGTGTATGGGAACGTGATGTACTCATGAAGTAATCGATAGCTCAAATGTTGATAACATGTAATGGGATGATTAAATATAAGGAAATTTGATGGAACATGATATTTCTTTGAAACGAGTATGTTTGTATGTAAATAATATATCGTTTTTACTTATGTTATAATATTTTGTTATTATATGAGATGTGATTGTATATTGAATGATCACTTGATGTAAATTACGAATTAAAGTTGATTATGGATGAATTGGTAAAATGTTGAAAAGTGAGGAATTTCTCGGTTGGCCCTTCAGAATAGAAAAGATACGAATGATCCATTGTGAGAACACATGTGTAGTACTATGTGTTTAAGATGGTTTTAGGTCACGTGTGTAGTACTAAGTGCAGGCTACCACGTGTACCAGATGGTTAGGTCGCATGTGTAGTACTAAGTGCAGGCTACTATGCGTACCCGATAACTTCGATCACATGTGTGGTACTAAGTGCAGGCCACTATGTGTAAGAGACAGTTTTGGCCACAGATGTAGTACTAAGTGCAGGATACTATGTGCACCAAATAGCTTCGTTTACAAGGGTGGTAATATGTGCATGCCATCGAGTATCTGTTATTATTCCGATGAGTTCAACGGGAAATTGACTAAGTTAAAATATATGTGATCATGTAATGAATAGCGTAATTGAATATGACTATGTTATGAATAAGTGCAGGTATATGTGTGTGAAAATTTATGAGCAATGTGCTCGATAGTTGAGCGAACTTTCAGAAAGATGGAATGGAGTAAGTGAGATTATGTAAGAGTGAAATTTGAAACAAAATAGTTTTGGACAGCAGCAGTTGTGTGACTTTTAAAAATCTCCAAAAATTGTGGAAATTGAATTAGAAGTTGACTAAGATATGAAATAAAATCTTATTGAGTCTATTTTCACATAAAAGAAACGATGAAAGCAAAAGAATCTTGTATTCTGTGATATTTGAATTTTTGTGAGACAGGGTTAGAATGATTTTGGAATCCCCTGTTCTGACTTAGAAAAATCATCAAAAATTGTAAAAATATAATTATGGGTTACAATTTAAATGATTAAAATCATTAATGAGTCTATTTTCGGAAAAAGCAAACGAGAACATTATCCAAATCTTGTATGAAGAGATAATTAATTTTTAGTGCAGTGGGGTTGGAACTATTGGACAGCAAAATAGGGAAGAATTTAAAGAATAAACTGTACTTATTGGCTAATCCAAAAAATTCTAAAAATTTGATGATAAGTAGATACGTCAGTCTAGTTTCAAGGAAAATTAGCGGATCTTAATTGGGAGTTCCGTAGCTCATGTTATAAGTAACTGAGTTACTATGACTCGAGTAAATAGCTTAACTTGAACATAAGTAAAAGTGCAATTATTATTATTTTACCTTGGAATCATGTTGTAAGAATTGAAAGAATCATGTTGATAAATTGCTTATTATTTTTGTATTACTTACTAAGCTATAAAGCTTACCCACTCCTTTTCATTTCTTTAGTGTTGTCAGGTTAGCTCGGGGTTGGAGATCATCAGAGGCAGCATCACACTATCGAGCTATCAATAGGGAGTATCGATAAGTCTTTAGCATCTTCAAGTTAGTGGCATGTAAAGGAGCTTAGTTATTGATATGTGTTCTTATGATTTAGCTAAATGTATTGGCTTATATTGATTCATTATATATAGCCATGAGATATGGCTTATAATGTTTTGGCTTGCAAGCCTAATTATCCTTGCCATGTGTTGATGCTTTGTGATATGATTATAATTGTTTGCCATGAATGAATAGTAAATAACATATGTGCACGAGAATACCCTAGGACCATTCAGGGTGGTCATGGCTATGGAATAAATGTGTAAATTGGCATTAAGTTGATAATGATTGAACATGGACATTTGTTGAATAAGTAGAGATTAATTATTGGGTAATATGTTATGGTTGATTGTTAAAAATGTGCTTTAGTGAGGTATGCTAAGTCATTAAAATGATGCTATGATTTGTGTCTTTAAAGTATCTAACTATGTGAAAGATTAAGGCAACAAAAAGGCTTGGGAATAGCCTAAGTGTTGACCACATGGGCAGAGACACGGTCGTGTGTCTCAGCCGTGTGGAGGACACGGCCTTAGCACAAGAGCGTGTAACTTGGCCATGTGACCCTAAATGTTTGCTGACATCATAAACAAAGAGTTACACAGGCTGAGGACACGGGCGTGTGAGACCACCCGGCCTACCCACACGGGCGTGTGACTCTCCAAACATTAAAATTTTCTAAGTGTTTTAAAAATGTTCGTAATTTCTTGGTTTAGTCCCAAACCGCTTTTAATTCATGTTTAGAGCCTCAAAGGTTCGTGTATAGGACATTTTGCATGTGATCGAATGATTCTAATATGATTGAAATTTTATGGCCCAGTTTTACATGTATGTGCATGTTTAAGTCTGGTAATGCCTCGTATCCTGTCCCAGTGTCAGACACGGGTAAGGATTGTTACAAAAGATGGTCCCATACGTATGCTTAAGGAATTTGGTCTTCCACAATGTGAATCTTTCTTGGAAAGTAAAATGACTAAGAGGTCTTTTAATGCGAAAGGTACAAGGGCCAATCAATGTTTTGATCTTACGTACACTGATGTATGTGGTCCTATGAGCATTAGTGATTGAGGAGGCTATAATTATTACATGACTTTCATTGATGACAACTCTCAATATGCATATGTGTATCTAAGACCCCGAAAAAGTGAAACCTTTGATAAATTTAAAAAGTTTTGTGCGGAAGTGGAAAAGCAATTAGATTTATCCACAAAGAATTTTTGGTCTAACCGAGGTGGGGAATACTTTTCCGACGAGTTCTTAGGATACCTTATAGAGAATGAAATTTTATCCTAGTTTACTACTTTGGGCACTCCATAGCAAAATGATGTAGCTGAGAGAAGGAACAGAGCCTTGCTTGACATGGTTCGTTCAATGTTAAGTATTCACCACTCACTACTTCCTTTTGGGGATATGCAATTCAAATGACTTGCTATATTTGATGTGCCAATCGAGTCTGCTTGTAAGACACCTTATGAATTGTGGCATGGAAAGAAACCCGCTCTAAATCATTTTAGAATATGGGGTTGTCCTGCACATGTTCTGGATAAAGATGCAAAGAAGTTGGATGCACAGAAAAAATTGTGCATGATTGTAGGATATCTAAAAGGAACAAAGGGTGGATTATTCTACAATTCGAAAGAGAATACGATTAAAGTTTCAACTCATGTTAATTTTTTTGAGAAAAGCTACATGGATAACTTTAAGCCTCGAAGTAAAGTGGTACTCGAGGAACTTTCAGGATTTGTAGAACAATCACCAAGTTCAATTCTTGAGAAAGTTGTAGAACAATGACTAATGGTGGTTGGTCGATTTTGATGTGGTTCGTCGATATTCAAATGATGACTTAAATCGCTTAAATTACTAAGTGGTTCCAAATTATCTCTCAATATCAAATTTACCAACTTAGACGAATTAATCTGTTTTATCTTTCAATCTCACTAGTTAATCCAGGACTAGTTAATTGGCGTACAACAAGTTTATCTCTCGGTATCACTTATCTAAATATTCCCTTAGGGGCGTCACTTTCTAAGTTTTCAGGTCTATTCAATTTAGTCCAATTTATTACGATTTAGTTCATTTTCCAAAAAAATCAGCTTATGTAACACTCTATACCTGGCTCGATTGTTGAGCTTGAATATTAGGATGTCACACCACTGCCACACATTATAAGCATTACAAATGGTCTCGTTATTAAGCAAACATTTTTCATTTTAGCTTTTGTAATAATTATAGGTCATCCATTTTCCAGTCATCTTTAAAACATGCAAAACATTCTTCAAACAAACTTAAAATGAGAATTAAATATGCTTTTAGATCACCAGACAAAAAATTCATAATTATTCATGTAGGTATCGATACTGTATCAAAGGTTCAAATGGTATCGATACTGCTTGGAAAATTGATACCAAACCAACATTCTGTTTCTAGTTTAAAATCAAAATCTCAGAATTATTGATACCTTTCATAAGGTACTGATTATTTTACCCTGAGTATCGATACTCGTGATATGGTATTGATACCAAATTACGTTAATGACTTCTTGCACTTTCAAAAAATCATAGAGGTATCATTTTTAAAACCCGATTATTGATACCTCTACACTGACTTCTTGCACTTTCAAAAAATCATGGAGGTATCATTTTTAAAACCTGATTATCGATACCTCTACTCAGACCACAAAGTTTAAAGTATATAATCTGTTCAAACTAATAACTATTCAACATGCAACTTCTACCTCATCAGACAATCATCAAAATGACCACAGTAACAGTTCAATCATCAATAATATGCCCGAGTAAGAAGTCAATATAATAATATCCATGTCCATAAATCCTAAGAGCAAATAAGTTATGAAAACATTCAAAACATCATGGTAATATTTATGTAACAAATCTACCACGTTGCCTTTATTTCCCCAAAACATAAATGAATAAATAAACACCTACGAAATAATGCTAAAGTCTTGCTTGGATCACCCCCTTGGAACCACACCGCTCACACCGAAACACAACTAATCTGTAATGTCATCATGCATTGCCAATACAACCATTTTTCCTATTTACAACATCTCAAACTTTAGTATCACGTTATACTTATTCATGCATTATTTATAGGTTCATTTATATTTATATAGCAATCACATAATTGTTTTAGCACATATCGCATTATACATAATCTCATTTATTGATAATTTGGCACTTGAGCTATGAAACATAAAGTAGGCTCTACCACCACACATTGGATACACAAATCTCCAACACATCAAATGACTCATAGAGTCGAACATAACCCAAAAAGTGTAGCTTATAGCTAACACTCTTCAACACACCAAACATATCCCAGTGAATGGAGCTTAGCTCACATTCCCTTATCTCTTTGAAACTGTTTCGGGCCTTAATGCCCCAAAAACACAACACATATAGGTGAGTACTCACAATCCTATGGCATGTCAACTATATCCAACGGTCTCAAAGTTCACAAGGCCAAAATATCCGTAATTAATACACACAATTAGTTACCGTTTTCTACACTTTATCACTACATAATCATATTATAAGCACAACATAATCAGTAACATAAGGCACGTATAACATGCCCGTATTTACATTTTCACAACAGTCATCACAATCATATTTTATATGCCATAGCACCACATCTTATTTCTCATTTTCACAAGCACATAAGAACATATTTCACAACTTAAACATGGGTATGAGGAAACTTACACTTGGAATTTAGGCCAGGGGTTTAGGCTACCTTTAAATTCCTAAAATTACGCAATGAATTGTGTCTATAAGTAGCGATTCTAAACACACCAATTATGCTTTCGTCAAGCAGACAAAACTCAAACTAACTTTTTATTGCCTTTATTTTTACTCATTGAAGGTCCTAACGATTCTGAAGCTTCAACAAGGTCAACCACACAACAACACAACCAATAATCAGCCAAAGACTCACCTCAAACAATAAAAAACATAAGCCTAAGCTAGGTTCTCTTGTAACCGGAACCTTCGACATAGCAAACTTTAAATTCAAATTTCTCGGTCTATACTTAATATTTTTTACTAAAATTGATTTCGTTAATCTAATTACCCACCTATGACTAATTCTCAACCTTTAAACTACAAAAAACTATCTAATTCATGGTATCGAAAGTTTTCGACAAGTTATGATAATTTTCACAGAAGTTCATTAAATCCTCAGAAATCTTAATGAAACTTCAAAGTAAGTTTAGAAAACTTCTAATCACATAAAAAATAATTGAAAACACTTTGAAACCATGTTTTTACCCAAAATCTCAAAATCCACCATTAATGACCCAATTCTCGGCTTTTATTTGAAACATGCAATTTAATGGCTAAAAACTTGATTTAAAAGACTGAATAACATTAAAAACAAATAAGAAAATGATTCATTTCCTTTGATGGGAGAAAAAAAAGGAGCTTTTGGTTGAAAACCCGAAAGCTAAACAATAGAGAAATCTATGCTATTTTTAGGTATTTTTTTTAGATATTTTAGAGGTTTATGACTTAGGTGATGATTAAAATCAGTGGAATTTAGGTTTGAAAAATAAAATTGAGTGGGATGTGTTTAGGGAAGCAGGGGACAACAACTAAATTAAAAGGGGATGGGATTTTCATGAGTTGCTATAGAAGAAGGGAATAGTTGGTTGGAATTTAAAATTTGGTTTAACTATCTTATAAACACTCAAAGTTTAGACCATTTTACAAATCAGTCCCTATTTTAAAATTGAAAGTCTTTGGAATATTATTTGCAAAAATTGATTTAATTTTCTAAAACCCATAGACAAAAACATTTTCGGTTACCATGCTTATGAAAATTCGAGCACATATAAGCTAAAATCTCAATTTACCCTTGAAAATTTTAGACCCAATTTTAGGGTGTGACAGCTTACCCACATCTCCATCAACCAACCTCCTTTTTAGGTTTAGCTACTCATGTTGAAAATAAAGAAAATGAAAGGTAAAGAAAACATTAAAGTAAAGTTTAACAAAAATATAAAAATTCAATTTTTTATGCAAGAAAACTTAAAGAACATGAAACTAAAGGCATTCAAGAAGAAAATCTAAAGCAATAAACATAAAAGGAAAAAAAACTTTAACTAATTTAATGTAAAATAATCTAAAATATATTAAACTAAAGTCAGAAATATCTTACAACCAAGGTAAAGGGACTGAAAGTGCAAATAAACCTAAGCTATAATGATAACTAACTTAACTAAAAATAAGAACACTAAGAAAAAGAAGTAAATACAGAAAAATAAACCTTAAAACTAATAAAGAAGAAGAGAAAATAAAAATGACTTAACCACATGCTAGGCCCCCTAATGGCACCATTGGCCTAATTGGGTCACAAAATGAGTAAAAATGAGACATTTACACTTATTAACTTCAAATTTAAAAATTATGAAAAACTATGAAAATACACTACTTTGCTTGAGAATAAGCTCCTTAAGCAAACTGGGAAAGCCTAATTCGTCATATCATATTGTTACAGTCCGATTTTGAACCTAGTCGGAATAATGGTTTCGGGACCACATATCCGAGTTAGAAAAATATTTAAATGTCATTTTTCGTGCTTATAATGCGTGAATTAGCATGTGTGAAAATCTTGTATAAAAATTTGGCTGTTTGTGTGCTTAATTTGCAAAAAAAAATACTGAATTGCATAAAATGTAAAAGCTATGTGCTAGATATTAAAAGTGTCTTTTTGACTTGGCTTTATAATTGTGAAGTCCTTATGTTGCAATTGGACCATTAACATGGTTAATGGACATTAATGGCCTTAAAATATGTGTTTTGATAATGTTTTTATTAAGGTTAAAAATGGAAATTTATAATTCATGTTAATATTAACTTAATGTACATGAAAATGGCCATTATCATCCTTATTCTTACCGAAAATACAAAGAAAATAAAAGATAAAGAAGCTTTAAGGGTTCGGCTAGGTTAAAGCTGAATTGAGGTATGATTTTTGATCAGTTTTTGATAATTTCTACGTATTTGTAATCGTTGCTTCGTCTACTATCAAGCCCATTCCTCAATTTCTGATTTTCATGATGATTTTGAAATGTGCCATGGATGAATTCATTAGGTTGGTGATGTCATATGTTGAAATATGAAAGCTTGATGTTGGGTTTACATATTTTGTCTTTGGATTTTTGATGAAATTAAGTAATTTGGGCTAAATTGTAAAGATGTTATTTTTGAGGGACTAAAATGTGAAATAAATGAAATGTTTGGTCTTTTATGTGAGCTAGGGGAATTCGGCTAAGCTTGTGTATATGAAAATTATGTGTATTTTGTGATTTTGGGAAATAGGATTTAAAGTGTTAAAATATGAAAATGTGAGGGCTAGTTTGCAAAATGCCCTAAGTATGTGTTTATAGATTGAATTGAATTAATTAGTGAATGAAAAGGGTTAATTTTGAATACATATAGATCAAGAAAGGAGGAATTCAGAATTAGATCGAGGGAAGTTGAAGGATATCAAGTAAACAATTTAAATCGACAATTTTGAGTACGAGGTAAGTTCGTACGTGATAAATGATGCTAAAGTTATGTTTTAATGCGATTACAATGCATAAATTGCATAGATATTTGATTACGATTTGAGTACGACGATATTCGACTATGTTTAGCACTGAGTGTGCAGTTTAATACATACAACTTTGGCAATAAATGACACTAAGTGTGTGAGTTGGAATAGCTTCGGCTATATAAGGCACTAAGTGTGCGATACCTACTTAGCTTCAGTTAATTGAAATGGAACTAAGTGTGCGGAATCATTTTAGCTTTGGCTAACCTTTATAGCACTAAGTGTACGGATGTTAAAGTATGAATAATTTATAGAGAGTCTTGAAAAACTCAAGCAAGAGGTGAGAATGAAAGTGAATAAGTATGAAGATCCAGGTATGTATGATACTATCTAAGTGAAGTTCATTGAATGGCTATGAACATATAGATTGGGTTGGTATAGATTTGATTGTTGATTTGAGAATTTGTAAATACTTATGTGTTGATGTTTTATGTTTTATATATTGTTAATGATTATAGTACGAGCTTACTAAGCTTTTGAAAGCTTACTTTGTGTGTGTTTGCATTGTTTTATAGATATCGAAGCTACTGATAGCTCGGGGATCGTCAAGGATCGTCACCACACTATCAAACCTTAATTTGGTACTTTTGAAAGTGTAAATAGTTTTCAGTATGGCATGTATAGGCTAGAATGTATATGCATTTAAGCTTTGTTATGTATATATGTTATGCCATGTGAGTTGGCTAACAAATGGTATATTTGTGCTTAGTTTTGGTATATGGTTTGTGATGCCAAATTGTGCATGCTTGTAATGGTTATATGGCCTTGTATGTGATGGTTATTTTGAAATATGTCAAGTTGAAGAAATGGTAAGTTTAAGCATGAGTTAGAAGGTGCCATAAGTGAGCTATGAAATTAGCATTTTGGCATGTTGTTGTACTAAGATTTTTAATGTGTTTTGGTATGGATTTGAACAAGTCATTGAATAATGATGATTTAGTTATAATGAAGCATGTTTTGAGCATGGAATTGGCTGAAATTTTTGGTATAAATGTTGTTTAATAATGCTTGTAGGAATGACTCAAAAAGGGATTGCAAGTTGGCTTAAACCAAGCCTACATTGTGCCATACGCTCAAGGACCACGGGCGTGCCTTGTGGCCGTGTATGGAAAGTAGTAACCTCTTAAGATCACACAGTTAAGACACATGGGCGTGTCATATGGCCTTGGGCTCAAGTCAGTAGCTAGCTAGGTATCACACGGCCATAGCACACAGGCGTGTCTGTTGGCCATGGGTGAAAGTCAATATATATACTCTGTTTTGGCATGGTTGGATCACATGGGCATGTCTGGTGCCCATGTGAGGCACACGGCTTGGTCACACGAGCGCGTGACCTCAACATAATTAAAAAAATTTTTAAGTTCTGAAAATTCTGAATGTGTTCGGTTTAGTTTCGACCTTTTTTAAAAGTATGTCTTAGGTTTTGGAAACCTCCATAAGGGAAGAATTGTTGATTTGATTATGCATTAATATTATGTGATATATGTTATTCAGAATCGTTCTGAAATGTTTTGTTTGTCTGGTAATGCCCCTTACCTATTCCGACGACGGTTACGGGATAGGGGTGTAACATTTTATTGGTATCAGAGCTATGTTTTAGTCGGTTCTAGGACTATCATAGCGTATGTGAGTCTAGCTATCCATACCATAAATATGAACTGTAATTGTGTGATGAATCCTAACATTGTAATGTGCTTTTATATAGCAATGGATCCCGATAGAGCTGTAGCAGACGATGTTGAAAGCAATGCGCCTGCTCCCGTGCAAGGGACGGTACAAGCTGATTCTCGACCGGCTACGAGTAGCCGTGATGGTGAGGCTAAACAAGCATTCTATCAGATGATGAATGATTGGTTCACCCAATATATTAGAATCAATCCGACTGTACGACAACCTCCACCCCCTGCTAATTCTCCTCAAAATCTTGTTATGCCACCAGTAAACCTAATACAATTGAGTAAACCACCAGTTGATAAGATTAAAAAACATGAGCCTGAAGAGTTCTGAGCTACAACAAAGGATGATGCTGAAAAAGCCGGGTTCTGGTTAGAGAACACAATAAGAGTGTTTGATGAGTTGTCTTTGAGTCCTGAGGAATGCATAAAATATGTTGTTTCTCTTTTGAGAGATACGACGTATCATTCGTGGAAGACTTTGACATCCGTGGTTCTGAGTGAACGAGTTACCTGGGATTTTTTCCAAGCTGAATTCCAGAAGAAATATATCAGTCAGAGATTCATTGATCAGAAACGCAAAGAGTTTCTTGAGCTTAAACAAGGCCGAATGTTTGTCACGGAATACGAGCGGGAATTTGTAAGGCTGAGTCAATATGCTCGTGAATGCGTATCTACGGAAGCAATAATGTGTAAGAGATTTGAAGACGGCTTGAATGAAGATATTCGTTTGCTAGTTGGGATCCTGGAAATCAAAGAATTTGTAGTGCTTGTTGAATAAGCATGTAAAGCTAAAGATCTTGGGAAAGAGAAAAGAAAGGCTGATTCTGAAGCTAGAGAGGTACGAAAGAGATCTTCGGGCAAATCATTTCAATCTGGATCCAAGAAGTTAGAGATGATAGCAGTTGTTTAAAGACTAGTATGGGACCTTCGACCAGAGATCGTGTTAGATCGCAATCGAATTTCAAATCTTCAGCTACATCTGTTGCCAGTGTTGATAATGTAAAGAATGAAAAGCCTAGGTGTGATCAGTGTGGAAGATGACATTTAAGTGAATGCTGGGGAAAAAGTATTAACCGAGCTTGTTAAAGTTGTGGTTCAAGAAATCATTTTATAAAAGATTGCCCAGATTTAATTGAAAAAGATAATGTTCAGAATCTAAGGCAGAGTGGTAATGTTTCTCGAGGTAGACCTCCCAGAAATTTCAGAAATGTGAGCGGTAGTCAGAGAGGAACGAAAGACACAGCTGTAAGATCTGAGGCTCGTGCACTTGCCAGAGCCTATGCTATCAGAGCTCGCGAGGAAGCTTTATCGCCAGATGTGATTACGGGTACATTTACTCTCTATGATACTTTTGTGATTGCTTTGATAGATCCTGGATCGACACCTTCATATATATGCATGAACTTAGTGAACAGTAAGACTTTACCTATAAAGTCTACTGAATTTGTAATTAGAGTTTCGAACCCCCTAGGCAAATGTGTTCTGGTTGATAAAGTCTACAAGAATTGCCCGTTAATGTTTCGAGATAATTGTTTTCTGGCTAATCTGATGTTATTGCCTTTTGATGAGTTTGATACAATTCTGGGTATGGATTGGTTAACTTTGTATAATGCTGTGGTGAATTGCAAATAGAAAACTATTTATTTGAGATGCAAGAATGATGAAATAGTTAGAATTGAATCTAGTGATTTGAATGGATTATCTGCTGTGATATCTTCGATGAAAGCTTTAAGTATTGTGAAAAAGGGTTGTGAAACTTATTTTGCATATGTGATTGATTCGAGACTATCAAAAAAGAAGGCTGACTTTGTGCCTATTGTTTGTGAGTTCCCTGATGTGTTTCCTGAAGAACTTCCAGGATTACCTTCGGTTAGAGAGGTAGAGTTTGGCATTGAATTGGTACCTGGTACTACTCCGATTTCAATAGCTCTATATAGAATAGCCCCGACTGAACTGAAAGAATTAAAGTCTCAGTTGCAAGAGTTGACCGATCGAGGATTTGCTAGACCGAGTTTCTCACCTTGGGGTGCTCCAGTTCTATTTGTGAAAAAGAAAGACGGTACAATGAGAATGTGTATTGACTATCGTTAGTTGAATAAAGTGACTATCAAGAATAAATATCCCCTGCCCCGAATTGATAATTTGTTTGATCAGTTGAAAGGAGCTGATGTGTTTTCGAAAATAGATTTAAGATCAGGCTATTATCAGTTGCGAGTGAAAGACTCAGATATTCTGAAAACTGCTTTCAGAACAAGTTACAGTCACTATGAATTCTTAGTTATGCCTTTCGGATTGACTAACGCGCCTGCTATTTTCATGGATTTGATGAATAGAATTTTCAGACTGTATTTAGATCAATTTGTTATGGTATTCATTGATGACATATTGATTTATTCACTTGATGAATCTGAACATACTGAGCTTCTAAGGTTAGTATTACAGATTTTGAGAGTTAAACAATTGTATGCAAAATTTAGTAAATGTGAGTTCTGGTTGCGAGAAATTAGTTTCTTGGGTCATATTGTATCAACCTCTGGTATTCGAGTTGATCCAAGTAAAATTTTTGCTATTTTGGATTGGAAACCTTCGAGGAATTTATCTGAAGTCTGTAGTTTTCTAGGACTTGCGGGTTATTATAGAAGATTCGTGAAAGGTTTCTCGATGATCGCAACTCCGATAACAAAACTGCTTCTGAAAGATGTGAAGTTTGAGTGGTCTAAAAAGTGTCAGAATAGCTTTGATCAGTTGAAAGCTTTGTTGACTGAAGCTCCGGTATTAGTACAACTTGAATCGGGTAAAGAATTTGAGATTTACAGTGATGCTTCATTAATTGGTTTGGGATGTGTTCTAATGCAAGAAGGAAAAGTCATTGCTTATGCTTCGAGACAGTTGAAGCCGTACAAAAAGAACTATCCGACGCATGATCTTGAATTAACTGCGATTGTGTTTGCTCTAAAGATTTGGTGCCATTATTTGTTCGGTGAAAAGTGTCATGTATACTCTGATCATAAGAGTTTGAAGTATTTGATGACTCAAAAAGATTTTAATCTATGACAAAGAAGATGGCTTGAACTACTAAAGGACTATGAACTTATGATAGATTATCATCCGGGTAAAGCAAATGTTGTTGTTGATGCCCTGAGTCAAAAATCGTTGTTTGCTTTGCATGTGATGAATCCTCATTTGGTTCTGTCTGATGATGGTTTAGTTTTAGCTGAATTAAAAGCAAGACCCTTGTTCTTACAATAGATTATTGAAGCTCAGAAGATTGATAATGAGATTTTAGCTAAACGCGCTCAGTGCGATGTAGAGTCTGATTCAGAATTCAGAGTTGATAAAGATGATTGCTTGAGATTTTGAGATCGAATTTGTATTCTGAGAAATCTAGAGTTAATTCAAATGTCTGAGTGAAGCTCACAGTAGTCATTTATCTATGCATCCGGGTAGTACAAAAATGTATAATGATTTGAAACAACATTATTGGTGGTCTAGAATGAAAAGAGATATCTCTAATTTTGTTTCTAAATGTTTGATCTGTCAGCAAGTTAAAGCTGAACATCAGGTGTCATCTGGGTTATTATAATCGATTATGATTCCAGAGTGGAAATGGGATCGAGTGACTATGGACTTTGTTTCGGGTTTGCCTTTGTCTCCGAGAAAGAAAGATACAATTTGAGTTGTAGTTGATCGATTAACGAAATCAGCTCATTTTATTCCGATTCGATCTAATTACTCACTTGATAAATTAGCTGAGTTATACATTTCTGATATCGTGAGATTGCATGGTGTGCCATTGTCGATAGTGTCAGATAGAGACCCGAGCTTTACATCACGATTTTGGAAGAAGTTTCAAGATGCTCTGGGCACTTTAGTACCGCTTTTCATCTACAAACGGACGGCCAATCTGAGCAGATTATTCAGATACTCGAGGATATGTTGAGATGTTGCATCCTTGAGTTTGAAGGTATGTGGGAACAATATCTACCTTTGATTGAATTCACATATAATAACAATTTTCAGTCAAGCATTAAAATGGCACCATACGAGGCTTTATATGGTTGCAAATGCCGTACACCTTTGTATTGGACCGAGCTCAGCGAAAACAAGATTTACGGGGTTGACTTGATTAGAAAACCGAACAAAAAGTAAAAGTAATCCGAGATAGTTTGAAAGTAGCTTCTAATTGTCAAAAATCATATACGGATTTGAAAAGAAAAGACATTGTGTTTGAGATCAGCGACAAAATGTTTTTGAAAGTGTCTCCGTGGAAGAAAGTGCTTCGGTTTGGTAGGAAAGGCAAGTTGAGTCTGATGTTTATCGGACTGTATGAAATTATCAAGCGTATTAGGTCGGTTGCTTATAGATTGTTGTTACCACCAGAGCTGGAAAATATTCACAATGTATTTCACGTATCGATGCTTCGATGATACAAATCTGATCCTTCACATGTAATTCCTCCATCAGAGATTAAAATTCAGTCTGATATGACTTACAAAGAAAAGCCTATCCGTATCTTAACTCGTGAAGTCAAAGAGTTACGAAATAAGAAAATTCCATTAGTTAAAGTGATGTGGCATCGACATGGTATTGAAGAGGCCACGTGGGAGCTTGAAGACTCAATGAGACAACAATATCCAAATCTGTTTAACGGTAAGATTTTTGGGGACAAAAATCCTTAAGGAGGGAGAATTGTAATAGTCCAGTTTTGACCCTAGTCGGAATAATGGTTTCGGGACCACATATCCGAGTTAGAAAAATATTTAAATATTATTTTCTGTGCTTATGCTGTGTGAATTAGCATGTGTGAAAATCTCGTATAAAAATTTTGCTGTTTGTGTGCTTAATTTACAAAAAAAGAGCTTTATAATTGTGAAGTGCTTATGTTGCAATTGGACCATTAACATGGTTAGTGGACATTAATGACCTTAAAATATGTGTTTTGATAATGTTCTTATTAAGATTAAAAATGGAAATTTATAATTCATGTTAATATTAATTTAATGTACATGAAAAGGCCATTATCATCCTTGTTCTTGCCGAAAATACAAAGAAAATAAAAGATAAAGAAGCTTTAAGGGTTGACTAGGTTAAAGCTCAATTAAGGTATGGTTTTTGATCAGTTTTTGATAATTTCTACGTATTTGTAATTGTTGCTTCGTCTATTATCAAGCCCATGCCTCAATTTTTAATTTTGATGATGAATTTGAAATGTGCCGTAGATGAATTCATGAGCTTGGTGATGTCATATGTTGAAATATGAAAGCTTGATATTGGGTTTACATATTTTGTCTTTGGATTTTTGATGGAATTAAGTAATTTGGGCTAAATTGTAAAGATGTTATTTTTAAGGGACTAAAATATGAAATAAATGAAATGTTTGAACTTGTATGTGAGCTAGGAGAATTCGGCTAAGCTTGTGTATATGCAAATTATGTGTATTTTGTAATTTTGGGAAATAGGGATTAAAGTGTTGAAATGTGAAAATATGAGGACTAGTTTACAAAATGCCCTAAATATGTGTTTATGGATTGAATTGAATGAATTGGTGAATAAAAAGGGTTAATTTTGAATACATATAGATCAAGAAAGGAGGAATTCAGAATTAGATCGAGGGAAGTCGAAGGCTATCGAGTAAACAATTTAAACCAACAATTCTGAGTAAGTTCGTAGTGATAAATGATGTTAAAATTATGTTTTAATGCGATTACAACGCATAAATTGTATAGATATTTGATTACGGTTTGAGTACGACGATATTCGACTATGTTTAGCACTGAGTGTGCAGTTTAATACATACAACTTTGGCTACAAATGGCACTAAGTGTGCGAGTTGGAATAGCTTCAGCTATATAAGGCACTAAATGTACGATACCGACTTAGCTTCGATTAATTGAAATGGCACTAAGTGTGCGGAATCATTTTAGCTTCGGCTAACCTTTACAACACTAAGTGTGCGGATGTTAAAGTATGAATAATTTATAGAGAGTCTTGAAATACTCAAGCAATAGGTGAGAATGAAAGTGAATAAGTATGAAGATCCAGGTATGTATGATACTATCTAAGTGAAGTTCATTGAATGGTTGTGAACATATGGATTGGGTTGGTATAGATTTGATAGATGATTTGAGAATTTGTAAATACTTATGTGTTGATGTTTTATGTTTTATATATTGTTAATATTTATAGTACGAGCTTACTAAGCTTTTGAAAGCTTACTTTTTGTGTGTTTCTATTATTTTATAGATATCGAAGCTATTGATAGCTCGAGGATCGTCAAGGGTCGTCACCACACTATCGAACCTTAATTTGGAACTTTTGAAAGTGTAAATATTTTTCAGTATGGCATATATAAGCTAGAATGTATATGTATTTAAGCTTTGTTATGTATATATGTTATGCCATGTGAGTTGGCTAGCAAATGGTATATTTGTGCTTAGTTTTGGTAAATGGTTTGTGATGCCAAATTGTGTATGCTTGTAATGGTTATATGGCCTTGTATGTGATGGTTATTTTGAAATATGCCAAGTTGAAGAAATGGTAAGTTTAAGCATGAGTTAGAAGGTGCCATAAGCGAGCTATGAAATGAGCATTTCGGCATGTTGTTGTACTAAGATTTTTAATGTGTTTTGGTATGGATTTGAACAAGTCATTGAATAATGATGATTTAGTTATAATGAAGAATGTTTTGAGCATGGGATTGGCTGAAAGTTTTAGTACAAATGTTGTTTAATATTGCTTGTAGGAATGACTTAAAAATGGGTGGCAAGTTGGCTTAAACCAAGCCTGCATTGTGCCACACGGTCAGAGACCACGGGTGTGCCTTGTGGCCGTGTATGCAAAGCAGTAACCTCTTAAGATCAAACGGTTAAGACATATGGGCGTGTCATATGGTCGTGGGCTCAAGTCAGTAGCTAGCTAGGTATCACACAACCATAGCACACGGGCGTGTCTGTTGGCCGTGGGTGAAAGTCAGTATATATACTCTATTTTGACACGGTTGGATCACATGGGCGTGTCTAGTGCCCATGTGAGGCACACGGCCTGGTCACACGGGCGTGTGACCTCAACATAATTGAAAATTCTTCTAAGTTCTGAAAATTCTGAATGTGTTCGGTTTAGTTCTGACATTTTCTAAAAGTATGTCTTAGGTCTTGGAGACTTCCATAAGGGATGAATTGTTTATTTGCTTCTGCATTAATATTATGTGATATATGTGATTCAGAATTGGTCTGAAATGTTTTGCTTGCCTGGTAATGCCCCTTACCTATTCCGGCGACGGTTACGGGATAGGGTGTTACACATATCATAAATATTAGCTCATTGGTTGTCTAAGTTCAAACTGATGATAGGTGGCACTATAAGAACATTTACATTGTGAGAAAGAAAACTTACATTAGTAGATAATCTAAAAGAGTCTGTAATATCGTAAAATAAATCAAAGTGAACATTTGATTCAAATACTTAGAAAGATTATTATGTCGTCTAAAATTTAAATTAGGGAGGTGAGTAGACTTCTGTAATAGCCGACTTTCAATGATGTCGGGAATAGTGGTTCGAGACCACTAAATTCAAAAAAATAAGCTCGTAATTTATTTATTTAATAATTATGAGCCAAATGTGATTTTTGAGAGATTTTTAAATTAGTAATTTGTGTTTTATAAAGATTTATTAAGTCAAGAAATTGAAGAAGATAGTTATCGAGATCTCAAATTTATAAATCGAGCCGTAAATATTTTTATAAATATTTATGGAGCATCAATAAGGTAGTATTAAAATTTCGTCAGAAAATCTTAACGTTTGGGTGGTTAATTAAATAAAAAGAACTAAATTCAAAAAGGTGTAAAAGTTGCTAAAAGGATTAAATAACTCAATTGTCAAATGAGAAAGGACCTAAAGTGCAAATAAGCCCAAAGGAGATATTTTGGGTGGCAATAGCTGAGAAAAATTAGGAAAAGGATGAAATAAGGGCAAAATTGGAAAATTGCCAAAATAAACTAAATAAAAATGGGACCAAATTGGAATATCTAGAATTCTCTTTTTTTTTTCTTTATTTTCATTAGCTGAAAAACAGCCATGGAAGAGGATTCAAGCTGATTTTCATTCTCTAGCTACATGTAAGTTTAATTCTTGCTTTCTCCTTGAAATTTCTATGTTTTTAGACTTTTACAATTGGGTCCAACTTACTATTTCATTAGTTTTTGATTTCATAGTTAATTTTTAAAGATATTATGGATGAGTTCCAGAAGAATATGATGAATAAACATAGAATTGAAGCTTTAATTTTGATATATGATAATTTTATCAAGTAAAATTTATGGAAATTGATTTTAGGACCTAATTGTAAAAAGGTTTGGAATTAAATTCTAGTGCTGAAATTATGATTTCCAAAAGTTGTAAAGTAGTTTAAAGTGATAGAATAAAGTGTTAATTGAGAAAAATCAGCTCAATTGAGAGGCTAATTGAGTAGGGACGAAATTGTTATTTATTAAAAGCTTAGGGGAAAAATGGTAATAAACAGCTTGCACTAAAACAATATTGGACAGCAGCAGTGGACTAAATTTGAAAAATCACCATAAATTGTATAAATCGAATTAGAAGATGAAAAAAATATGAAATTAAACCTTATTGAGTCTAGTTTCTCATAGAAGAAATGGTGTAAGCAATGAATTTGTAAATCATGAGATATAATGAATTTTGTGAGACAAGGTCAGAATAAATTCGGGTTCCCCTGTTCTGACTTTGGAAAGTCATAAAAAAATGGAGAAAAATAAATATGGAATTAAACTTATATTTTTAGAATTTTGAATGAGTCTATTTTCAAGAGAAATAAACGAGAATATTATTTTAATTCTGTACAATGAGATAATTAATTTTTAGTGAAGAAGGGTCGGAACCGTCAGACAGCAGAATAGGGGTGACTTTAATGAATAAAATGTACTAATTGGCGAAACCAAAAATTCTGAAATTTTTTTGATAAGAATATGTGTGAGTCTAATTTCAGGAAATATTAACAGATCTTAATTTGGAGTTCTATAGCTCAAGATATAAATAATTTAGTGACTATGACTCAAATGGACAACTTTGAATATACATATAAGTAAATAGTGAAATTATTGATAGTGTTACTTATAAGCATATTATATAAATTTAAGGATGTGGAATGGAGAGGAGGAGGAGGAAAATATGTATGAATATTCATCTGGCATGGTTAATTTGCATGTTTTAGGCTCAGGGACTAAATTGAATAAAATTAAAACTTTATGGGTAATTTTGTAAAAAAAATCATAAATGACCAAATTGCATGAAATGGATTATTTTACTATTTAAATTACAAAATTGAATGAAATTATGAATTTAGTTCAAGATCGGGGAAAAACATGTTTTCAGGGATTAAATTGAAAAGTGTTGAAATTATAGAAAATTTTGATATTTTATAGAATTCATGGGCAATTATTAATATGTATGAGAATAATACCTGGAAATAAGGATTAAAATTTCAAGAATTTTATTTTCCTAACCCTAAGGATGAAATCATTATTAAATAAAAGTTTAGGGGCAAAATGATAATTTTGCCTAGAGCATTAATTAAATACATTAGAATATGAAATGAATGAAAATGATGATCAAATTTAGTTATAAAGATCCTGACGACTCAAATAAGAGACTTGATCGTGGAAAAGAAAAGATATCGGATTAATGAAATTATAAACACAAACAAGCAATGAGGTAAGTTTGTGTAACTTGAATTATATTCTTAAATGCATGAAATGTATGTTTTTTATATGAATATGATTTGAATGTTCATTATATGAAAAATTTATGAAACACTGATATATTTGATAAAAAGGGGAAGAAATTCTGGTTGAATGAAAGGAAAATTTGATGGATCTTTGAAAAGGAATGGACGGTAAAAAGGATCTAGCCCGGACGGGTGATCCTATCTTGATATAGCCCTCCCGAAGAATATGTGAAAAATGGATTTAGCTCGGATGGGTAATCCGAATTAGGGTCTGAATTTAGCATGGACTGGTAATTCAGATCCAAGCTCATTAGAGTAATTGTCATTGCAGGGGATTTAGCCTGGATTGGTAATCCCGCTGTAAGGATGAGGTTCGCGGGAGTGTGCTTTCTGAAATGAAATGTGTAAGACCATGGTTGAAAGACACCATGGCAACATGATATGAAATGTGTAAGACCATGGTTGAAAGACACCTTGGCAACATGATATGAAATGTGTAAGACCATGGTTGAAAGACACCATGGCAACATGATATGAAATGTGTAAGACCATGGTTGAAAGATACCATGGCAACAGGATATAAATTGTGTAAGACCATGGTTGAAAGATACCATGGCAACGTAACATGAAAAGAATAAGACCATGGTTGAAAGATACCATGGCAACATGACGGGAATGAATAAGACCATGGTTGAAAGATACCATGGCAATGTAACATGAAATGAACAAGACCATTGTTGAAAGATACCATGGCAACCTGACAGAAATGAGTAAGACCATAGTTGAAAGACACTATGGCATCATATCGAAGATAAATAAGATCGTGGCTGGGAAATGCTATGACATCAGTTGAACAATTGATATTCAGGTAATATGTATCAGATGAAGAATGGTTATATGAAATGGTTCTGTGAAATGTTTACAAGAATTGGTCATATGGAAATATATGTACAAAATAGTTGAATGAAATAATTAAAAAGATAGATAAATGAAATAATTATAGGTACATGGAATTTAATTTATGTTAATTTTAATATGAACTATTACCGAAATAAATATACATAAGATATATGGAAATTATGGTGCATGAAATATTGATATAACGAAATGAATGATATATGCTTATGAAGAAACAGTAAGAGAATAATATGTCTCGTGACATGTACGTATATGACTATTTTTGATATGTTGATATAATGAAATTATATAAGTAAAGACAATTATTAAACTCAAGTGTGACATGTCGGGAAAATAAGTATATCAATGTTGAATTTATATGAAATATGTACTAGTATACTAACAATGTTGCTGTTTGATGCTTATACAAGTGCCAAGCTGTTGATTGAATGATAATATATTTATTTATTTATATGATGCATTGAATCGGTAAGTATTTAATTGAAAATTCTTTTTAGGTGATTCGTAAATTCTAGTAATGCTCTGAAACCCTGTTTTGACGATGAATACGGGTTTAGGGTGTTAAAACTTGGCTATTGGAGCAGTTGACTACACACATAGAGAAATAGATGTATTCATTGGAAGAATGATACATTGGATTGGACCCAAAATGAATTAATTTTGAATCTGTTTGTAAATTAATTCACTTGTGACGTTCATGGTGTGATTTACCTAAATCTTGAGTTAGTCGTGGACCATGTGTATGTAACTCATGTGCTCTTATATAAGTGGAGGCTTATGCTCTAAAAAGGATCGTGCCTATAGTTGGTATGTGATAACTCTTGGAAAGAGTTATATTTAAGGCCTCGAAATAGAATTAATTGGTTGTAATTAAATGAATTCAATTGCATTTTTCGAATATTTTTAGAACATTACATCACAAAGCTTGGATTGTGATATAATGGTCATTATTTGTTACTTTTATCACTTAGGGAGGAAATGTGTGGTTTTGTGTGAATACAGGTGTAGGAAGAGCAAGAAAATTAAGAGGTAAAATAAGGAAAGTGAAACATTTCCATGACAGTTGGTAAGATTGATTGCCAATAGAATTGTCATGGCAATTCCAAGAAGATGACTCAGCACTCTATCCACGTCACTCTCAGCCAGCTGGATGTGTACCAGAAAAACCAACTTGATGAAAAGAGGAATGAAAAATGTGTGCTGAGGTGGGACGGATTTACCCAATAAAAGAAAAAGAGAGAAGAAGAAAAAGAGAGAGGAGAATTTGTGTGAGAAAGAGACTGGCAACAACAATCCTCTCTTTGCTCATAGAAAAACTCTATTGGAGAATTTCAGTGAAAGAAATGGTAGCAGCTACAGAGAACAGAATAAAAACATGAAGAAGGGGAAGAGACATCTATCTTGGATTCACGTATGATGAGAAGATAAAAGAGAAGCTGGAGTCTGGTGAGAAATCACGTAGTTCTACCTTTAGTTTTCCTGATTTCTGTGATTCAAACTTCTTTAAATGTTGATGAATGATTTAAATATGGTGTTTAATTTTACACCGATGAACTAAATCTTTTCTGGGTTAGAGTTATTTGGGTGGATGTTTATCATCTTTAATGTTCATGATTTGAGATTACTTATATCACTGTTTCATTCAATTTATGCCTATTTTAAATACATGTATGCAAGCTCTAAACATAGTTGATTGTATATTGTGTTCATAGATGTATTTTTAATTATGAAAAGGTTAAATATACTGGATCCAGAATCATTTGATACAAGCGAATATTTGATAGAATATTCATAGCATTCTAGACATAGATGTTACGAGTTGTGTAGAGAAGAACGTTCATTGCAGTTATTAATCCAGATTTTTGTAGACATACAGTAACTTAGAGTTTTAGCTTAAATCTAGCTATCAAAAGAGGGAGGTTACAGTAGTAACTCTCTGGGTAGTTGATTAGACAATAAATCGCCATGACGTTATTTTGATATGAGCATTTCACTTGAATAATTCCAACCCTATTCATTCAACAACAGAACTACTCTTGCTTTTTTCTCTTTAATTTGCCACGACATTTTATTTGTCATATCAATTCTTTGTTTTTAGCATTAAATTACATTAATTTAGTATACCAACATCTTATTCAATTTAAAAGTAGTTATTGCTATTTAGTGTAGTTAACAGGACTATAATAACTTAATCAATCTCTTACAAATTTTCAATCCCTATGGAGATGATACTTAATTATTACTTTATTACTTGAATGACGTGTACACTTGCACAATTGCATTAGTTATTTACAAGCAATAAGTTTTTGGCATTGTTGCCGGGGATCGAAAGATTGGTGAAAAGTTGATTTGTTATTATTCTTGTTATTTTTGTTAGAATAGTTATTTAGTATTTTATTTGATTTTTCAGGTTTTTTACTAGTGCATGAGAGGAAGTATTCAAGAGGACACAAAATACTGTTTTGATCTTGAGATTGAAAGGACATTAAGGCAAAGAAGGAAAGCATTAAGAGAAATGGAGAGGATTATAAATGATCTAATTAGAGAAGATCAGGTACTCCAAAATGAAAGGAATGTTGATATTCCTCGAATCTTCGATGATAGAGATAGACCCATCAGAGAACATGTAGTGCTTACTTTGGCTGATCTAAGTCTAGGAATTGTTAGGCCACATATTCAAGCTCAACACTTTGAATTAAAACTAGTAATGTTTTAGATGCTACAGATGGTAGGGCAACTTAGTGGTTTACCAACTGAAGATCCCATATTAAACTTGAGACTTTTTCTTGAAGTCAGTGACTCATTCAGGTAATAGGGTGTTCCTGAAGCTGCCCTTAGATTAAAATTATTCCCTTATTCATTGCGAGATCATGCCAGATCATGGTTGAATGCATTACCATCAGGTACAATGCCGTTTTGGAATGAACTGTGTCAGAGGTTTTTGCTTAGGTACAATCCTCCCAACATGAATGTCAAGTTGAAGAATGACATTACATCATTCAGACAATCTAAAGATGAGACATTATACGAAGGATGTAAGTGTTTTAAGAGGTTTTCAGAATTGGACACAAATGGAAATATTCTATAATGGATTAAAGGTTCATACGTGAATGGTGGTGGATGCATCTGCTAATGGGATGTTGCTTGAAAAATCTTATAATGAAGCATGAGATTCTGGAAATAATAGCATATAATGATTACCAGTACCCCACTAATAAAGTTGATACTGGTAGAAGAGTTGCTGGAGCAATGGAAGTTGATGCAATTACATCATTAACAACTCAGGTAT
Source organism: Gossypium longicalyx (assembly GCA_025698465.1). NCBI lineage: Eukaryota > Viridiplantae > Streptophyta > Magnoliopsida > Malvales > Malvaceae > Gossypium > Gossypium longicalyx. The sequence goes on from CM047007.1 coordinate 56,151,518, forward strand.
CATCTTTAATGAATATGATTAAAACTCTAAAAAGACCCTCTACTGTGCAAGAGATGAAGGTTGCAGAACTAGTATGTGTATATTGTGAAGAAGATAATGTTTTTGGTGAATGCCCATCTTGTCTAACCTCTGCATATTACATGAGAAATTTTAATCGTAGCAACAACAATCCCTACTCCAACACTTACAATCCAGGGTGGAAGCAAGATCCAAATTTAAGTTGGAGTAATCAAAGAATGAGAAATGCTAGCACTGTTAATAGACAGAATGCGGATGGTGTACCACCTGGACACAATCAACCAATGTCACGGAAGAATATGCAATAAAGTTCATCATCTTCAACATCAGCTATGGAAGCTTTATTAAAAGAGTATATGGCTAAGAATGATGCAATTATTCAGAGCCAGAAAACTTCATTAAGAGGTCTAGAGAATCAAGTGGGACAAATTGCCACTGCATTAAGCTCTAGACAATAAGGAGCATTGCCTAGTGACATAGAAAGTTCAAGACCTCAAGGAAATGAATAATGTAAAGCCATAAAACTTTGGAGTGGCACATAGTTGCCAGAAGTTGTGAATGATGCCTTGTCTGAGGAGGAAAGTTTTGAAGTTCTTGGAAGCACAACTTTCGAACCAAAAGTGGAACAAATTACAAAAGATGGGAGTAGAAAAAAGCATATAGAAGAAAATTCATCTTGTCGAGCCAATATAGATGCCATAGGAAGGCAACCTCAACAAATGGAAGGAAAGCCACTGCCACCTTTTCTCTAATGTTTCCAAAAGTCAAAACAAGATGCTCAGTTCAAGAATTTCTAAAGGTCTTGAAGCAATTACACATCAATATACCTTTGGTGGAAACATTAGAAGAAATGCCTAACTATGTGAAATTCATGAAAGATATCCTATCCAAGAAGAGAAGGTTAGGGGAGTTTGAAACTGTTGCACTTACTAAAGGGTGCACGACAATGCTTAAGAGCAAACTGCCACCAAAATTAAAAAAATCCAAGGAGTTTCACTATACCTTATTCAATTGGAAACCATTATGTAGGCAAAGCATTATGCGATTTAGGTGCAAGTATCAATCTAATACCTATGTCTGTTTTTAGTAAACTTGGGATAGGAATGACAAGACCTACTACAATCACACTACAACTAGTTGTTAGATCATATGTCCATCTAGAAGGTAAAATTGAAAATGTACTGGTAAGAGTCGACAAGTTTATCTTTCTAGCAAATTTTATTATTCTAGAATGTAAAGCAGATAAAGAGGTACCTATAATACTTGGACAACCTTTCTTAGCAACTGGTAGAACATTGATTGATGTATAGAAAGGTGAGTTAACCATGAGAATTAATGATTAGTAGTTGACTTTTAATGTGTTTGATGCTTTAAAGTGTGCAGACCACAATGAAGAATGCCATGTTATAGAATCTGTTGACATTATAATTCACGAAGAATTTGCAGGACATATGTGCAACAATTCTGATACAAACCCTATTAAATTAAATGAAATAGATTTTACTGAAGAATTGATGGAAACTCAACAATTTAAAAGTGGATGCAGAAGGAGCTTTGAATCATTAGATCTATGAAGTCACTTTTTCAACCCTTATCGCTCATCAATAGAAGATCCACCGGTGCTGGATTTGAAGCCATTGCCAGTACATTTGAAGTACATTTATTTGGGAGAAATGATACACTACTTGTAGTTATTTCTACCAAGCTTACAACAGACCAAAAGATACAATTATTGTAGGTTTTAAAGAAATCCAAGAAAGCTTTAAGTTTGTCAGTTGCTTATATCAAATGAACTAGCCCATCAATCTACATGCACAACATAATACTTGAAGATTGCCATGGCAAATCTATTGAATAGTAAAGGAGACCGAGTCCTGTCATGAAGGAAGTAGTTAAGAAGGAGATTATCAAATGGTTGGATGCTGGGATTATATACCCAATTTCTGATAGCTCTTGGGTGAGCCTTGTTCAGTGTGTACCCAAGAAAGGAGGAGTCACAACAGTTAGCAATGATAACAACAAACTCATTCCCACACATGTTGTCACAGGTTGGAGAGTTTGTATGGATTATCAAAGGCTCAACAAAGCAACAAAAGAATGACCATTTTCCTTTGCCTTTTATAGATCAAATGTTGGACAGACTAGCAGAGAAAGCCTTCTACTATCTTTTAGATTGCTGCTCAGGGTACAACCAAATTGCCATATCTCTTATTGATCAAGAAAAAACTACATTCACTTGTCCTTATGGAACATTTTCTTTCAGAAGAATGCCATTTGGGTTATGTAATGCCCCAACAACATTCTAGTGTTGCATGGTGGAAATATTTTTCGACATGGTGGAGAAATTCCTTGAAGTATTCATTGATGATTTCTCGGTGTTTGGCGACACTTTTGAAGATTACATAAAAAAAATTGGAGTTAGTACTTTGCCAATGTCAAGAAACAAATCTAGTGTTGAATTGGGAAAAATGCCAATTCATGGTTTGTGAAGGCATTGTTTTGGGCCACAAAATTTCACAGTAAGGAATTGCCATCGACAAAGCAAAGGTAGAAGTAATTGAAAAGTTGCCACCACCCATTTCAGTAAAAGGAATCAGAAGCTTCCTCGGGCATGCTAGATTTTAGTGTTACTTCATTAAGGATTTTTCTAAGATATCAATACCTTTATGTCAATTTTTGGAGCAATACAGACCATTTCATTTTGATGAGTTATGCTCAAACGCATGCACAGAGTTAATGGAACAATTTACTCCAACACCTATAATCACTGCACCAAACTGGACTCTACCGTTTGAACTAATGTCTGATGCAAGTGACTTTGCTGTCAGAGCAATGCTAGGGCAAAGAAAATCCAAGATGTTTCATGCTATATATTATGCCAGTCACACGTTGATAGATGCACAACTCAATTACTCTACGACGGAGAAAGAACTGTTAGCAGTGGTGTTTGCCTTTGAAAAATTTAGAGCTTATTTAGTAGGCACCAAAGTCACAGTTTATATAGACCATTCTGCCATCAAATACTTGGTGATGAAAAAAGAGGCCAAACCTAGACTCGGTAGATGGATATTGTTGCTGGAGGAATTTGATATGGAAATCAAAGATAGGAAATGCACTGAAAATCAAGTGGCTGATGTCTTGTCACGACTAGAAGCAGGGAATGAGTATGGTGAGGGTCAAATGATTAAAGACGAATTCCTGATGAGTAGATGTCATTGGCTATGGCATTGCCATGGTATGATGATATTGTTAACTTTCTAGTTAGTGGGTTGCTACCACTTGTGCTCAATCATCAAGGACAAAGAAAATTCCTTCATGATGTCAAGCAATATTATTGGGATGAGCCATTTCTATTCAAGTAGTGTGCAGATCAAGTAATTCAAAGATGTATTCCAGATCATGAATTTCAAATTATCCTACATCACTGTCGTTCTGCACCTTATGGTGGACATTTCGAAAGCATGAGAGCTATTGCAAAGGTTATTTAATCTGGTTTTTATTGGCCCACCATGTTTAAAGATGCTAATGAGTTCTATAAAAACTATGATCATTGTCAAAGAAATGGTAACTTATCAAGATCACACGAGATGCTGCTACAAAATATTTTAGACGTAGAATTATTTGATGTTTGGGAAATTGAGTTCTTTGGTCCATTTCCACCATATGCTCATATAATTATAATATTTATCAACATCAATATATCATACTATCCATACCTTTATGAGTTTCAACACATCATCAACACATTTTCACTCAAACATTTGAGTTTACATTCCGTACTATCAGGACTAGCAATCATAACATTTATCATAATCTATATGCTCATAACTCAAATATCACTAATTCACAATCAAAACATTTCAGATAGCAATCATAACTCAAATATCATAATCTATATGCTCATATAATTATAACATTTATCAACATTAATATATCATACTATCCATACCTTTATGAGTTTCAACTCATCATCAACACATTTTCACTCAAACATTTGAGTATACATTCTGTACTATCAGAATTAGCTTGGTTGGAAAAATTATCTGTCTTATCAAAACAATTTTTTGTTAGAGTCGGGAGATATCACACTATCATAGGTTATATGTGGCATGTATAGCTAGACTCACATACGCTATGGTAGTCCTAGAACCGACTAAACCTGGCTCTAATACCAATCAAATGTAACACCCCTAACCTGTATCCGTTGCTAGAAAAGGTTATGAGGTATTACCGAATGAAACACAACTTTTGAACATTCATAGATGCACATAGAATTTAATCATCTTAATACATCACATTTGAACATATACTGAATCAAACAAAATATTACCAGTTACACATAAATTAAATAACATTCAACCATAATCATTATCAAATAGCCGAATATAAGCATATGGATTAAAACATCTCATTACTCATTACCTAATACCAATTATACATGCAAACTTATTATAAACTTTATCTAAATCAACCTACTTATTTAAAGTTTCGTTAATATACACAAATTGTCATATAAAATATACTTAATAAGTAAAGCACAATAACAAAGCCACATCTTAAACTTGCATCCAATCATCATGTTTATTAGAAACCCAAGTTACTATTCATATAATCATTTACAAAACTTAACAAACCATTTAACAATAGTCATAATCAAATCTAATTCAATAATCATATATTTGGCTAAGTATATATATATCCATATAGCCAAAACAATTTAACTTTAATATCAAATACATATCACCAAATTATCTAACATCCACCGAAAATTAATTCATCTATTTGCCAAATCAAAACATGGTTTTATCACAAGCTTTTCATTACACTTAAAAATAATGTTTACAATCTAAGACCAAAGACATACAAATATTGTATATACTTACCTTGTCACATAACCGAATATTAATTATTCAAATCATAGCTATTTACTTAATATATCCCACTTATATATTAAGTATATCACTTTTCAAAATATTCAACCATAATTTCACATCATACAAACTCAAATACCTTGGCATAATTTCATTAACATTAACAAATATATATATAACCTTAGTTCACATATAAACATATATAATGGCCAAATCGTCAAGATCACAACCAAAATATCCATAGTATATTAAACTTCAACCAAACCTAATATAAATAACAAGCCATCTTCGTATGGCTTATATATAAATATAAACCAAATTCCCACATTAAACATTTACATCTCATAAACCAATTTAACCAATGTATTATCAATGATATATTCATCATTCTACTTATCTAACAAATCCGAATCATATAATCATCCCACACACAAAATAAACCACATCTCATATTTCCAAAATATGCTACTTATATGGCTAAATCATGTAACCAACATCACAACATATTTACTATGAAAGATACTTCCTAATTTAAGCTTATAAGCTGATTGATTATATATACGTACATTAGCCTCATGATTAAGCCATTTTTGCATGGCTATATATGTATATACACAAATTTCAAAACCAAATATATATATCAAAATTAGCATATACATGCCATATAATCGAATCTCAAAACATTATTTACTAAAATGATAACCGGATAGTGTGATGACATCTCCATCGAATTCCAACCCAAGCAGATCTCCAAAAACCTATAAACATAGGAAAAACACACAGAATAAACTTTGAGAGCTTAGTATGCTATAAGCAAATAAATAACTAAATATTAATGTTAACTTAATTTAATCAAACTATTTTATACTATCATAATCACATTTATTTTCAAACTCACAATTTTATATATATAACATATATGTAATACTCCACACCCAACCTAGACGTTATGGTCGAATCTAGAAGTGTCACATTGGAGTGGTTTTCAAAAACTTGCTCTTGCTGATTAAAACTCGATTGGAAATTTAAAGCCTATTTGTTAGAACTAGAATCATTCCAAAATCCGTTATTCATTTTAAATTGTCATTACCTTTTAAACATTGTTTGTTGCGGAAGCGTTTCAAAAGTGTTACAAAAACGTAGTGTTTTGAAACCAGTTATCATTTTGGAAAATCGCGTTCTACTCTTAGTAGTTATAAGACATAATAAGCAAAAATCCCAAATTAAAAGCTTGAAAATTAGAGAGGTCTTATTACATAAATTAAAACCTAAAACAAAATCTAATAGCAACTAAAAGAAACAGAAGCAATAGTGTGGCCATCTCCGAGTCCCTCGCAGCACCAATCCGCCTAAGGATTACCTGAACAGTTAAAATAGATGGGTGAGTTTACGAAAACTCAGTGTGTAATCCCAATAATAAACAAACGAAGGAACAATACATGCGGCATAAGCCCATATCAATGCTGATGTGCATCGGGCCTGAGCCCATTACGGTAACAGTAAAAGTGTGGGCCTTAGCCCAATGCAGTAACAATACAGTACAATAATGCAACCCAACCCAATCCAGCCAACACACCACTCCGTACCACCAAAACACCATGTGGGGACCAAGTCGACCCATCCAGCCAACACACCAATATCGTAGCAAAGCTGCCAGTATCAGTATATGGCACAAAGCCATGAGTAGCGGCTCGAAGCCATCAGTAGTGGCACAAAGCCATCAATAATGGCACAAAGCCATCAATAGTGGCACAAAGCCATCAATAGTGGCACAAAGCCATAAATATCGCAACAATGTGGCCAGTAATAGTAACGTAACAAAGCTGCCAGTAGTAGGCTTTAAGCCATCAGTAGGTCCACAGTCGTCTTGTACGACCCGTACAATCTTAGGTCCACAGTCATCTTGTGTGACCCGTGCAACCTTAGGTCCACAATCGTCTTGTGCGACCTGTGCGACCATATCAGTACAATACACTTCCTCCAAAACATATAAACCCATCCCCATGCAAAATTTCATGTCATAAATCATACATATATGCAGAATGTCATACTCAGAAAGAACAGTCAAATCATAGCACAAATCAGTCATTTACCCTCGAGGGGTAAAATAGTCATTTTACCCTATAAGGGTATTTTGGTCATTTTACCTGCCTTGGGGTCTAGGTACTCTTATCGACCCATCAGAATGTCTAGAGTCTCCTTGAGTGACTTATGTAACCTTAACTATTCTAATAGTGTAAATAGGCCCAAGGCCCATCATAGGGTCCAAGTAGGCCCACCCGCCTGTATGGCCCATCAAGCCCAAAAATTACCATAGCCATGCGAACTACACAGCCCAATCAAGTAATTACCATGTATTGTTGATTTTATCCGTGTAGGGCCTACGAGCCCATTGGGCCTACACGGCCCATTGAGGCCCATAATAGCCTAAGCCCATGAGAACGCCCATGGTGGCCTCTATAGTCTTATGCCCATAATTCGTGGGCTCGTTTTACAACATGTGTGTTCGCACACGCATATGGCCAAAAGGACATTCTTTCAGTTTTTTGGCTTTTCAGCTTTTACCATTCTACAGTCTATTCAGTGTGCGAATACACACCTGAACGCAAGGATGCAACAGTACCACGAGCACTCCAACCTATTTCACAAAAGCTATCATTAGATGTTTAGCAAACAAGTTTGAGCAAGCTTTAATCAAATTCCCTTCACCACAAGATTACCTTCCGCTTGCTAGATCGGTCAATGGAAGTTTGTCTACCACTTCACTGCAAGAGCCCAATCCTTAGGCACTAATAGTTGTCTGCATTCCAATAAAACCCTATCAACCACCACATAAGAAAACAGTTGAACTAGAAGAACAATCACTTATCGAAACATAGGATCTAGATTAGAAGGGAAGCAGATCCGGCTCACACCACACAAAAGCCGAAAGTACCCAAAAGATAGGGGCCTTGAATCTTAACAGCAAAATGGCCGCAAAGGGAGATATTAGATATCAGCGCGACAGAAGAGAGAAAGAGAGTGAGGAAGAATACACATACCCTCACACCTGATTAGTCAAACTTCACAAGTCCACAACTGAAAGTTTAGAATAAGGAACTAGAGTATTCGGCTACAATGCAAAAATGAAGAGAAAGAAAAAGAGTAAGAACAATCGGCTATGGTTACAATGCAGAAAGGAATGGAAACCAAATAATGCAGATGACTCGAATGAGAGGAAGTAGAAAAGAAAAGAAGGGATTCGGCTAGAGCAAACCGATTTGATAAGAAGAAGAGAACCTATGGTATTCAGCAATACGTTGAGGAGGGAAGAGTGTTCAATCAGAAGAAAGCCCTAAAATGAAACACCAAAACACCCGAATGTTTACCAAAAGAATACGGCTAACAAAAAAGTAACTAAACTTATAAGCAATCGAAACAAAAAAAGGAGAAGCGACTGCAAAAGAGAGCAAAAACTAGCAAATTTGGCACCAAAAGCCTATGACCGAATTTGCATCATGGGGAATCCCATTTTTGGCCAACTACTATCACCCCCTTCAAACTCTCTTAATCCTCTCCTAAAATCTCTCTATAATCCTCTCCTTGATTTTCTCCCCAAATCACTCCAACACCCTATTCAAACTCTCATGACCAATTCAACCTCAGAGGCTCAATCCAACTCCACTACCTACCCAGCTCCATAGCAAAATAAATTCTCCATTGAGCAACCCAAGACTTGAACTCAAGTTGTAACACCCTAAACCCGACCCAGACGTTATGGTCGAATCTGGCGTGTCACATCAAAGCGTTGTTCATAAATTGAGTTGGCGTTAAAAGTTTATTTCTAAAATTAAACTCCTTTTGTACGGGGTTAGCAAATCATCTCGTCACAAACATTTGCCAAAATATTTGCCTTTGGAATATTAATCCAACTTAAATCGCAGAAGCATTTTAAAAACTTTGTTGTTTAAAGCTCGTCTTCGTTAAAAAATCGTGAATATTTTGAAAACTTGAGATTTCTTAAACTAGCAGTTTAATATAAGAAATCAAAAGCCCATTAAAAGTTAAAAAAACCCCAAATGGCCTTCTTACATAATTAAAACCCAAATATGAAAGCTTAAATAAATTGAGTCATTTACAACCGCTCTACTGATGTGTGGTCACCATCGAGTCCCTTGCGGCTCCAAATCGTCTAAGGCTGGGGATCACCTTTTCAGTTAGACAGAAAGGGTGAGTTTGCGAAAACTCAGTGTGTAATTCCCTTACTAAAGTAACAATTAGTATACTGAAACAGAAACAAAAACAGTCTAGGCCTGAGCCATTTAACAGAAACAGTACAATTTAGTTCAGAGTATAGGTGGCCAAAGCTCAATACAAATCACTTAGGTCTCATCCCATAATGGAACCAATTGGGCCTAGCCCATATCGATGCTTGATGTCGTCGTCGGCCTTAGCCCATTACAGAATCGATGATCGATGCGATATGCGCATGCATTCCCAGCCCAGTCCAACCACCTCACCACCCATACCAACCAACTCACCATGTAGGGATAAAATCGACCCACCCAGCCAACACACCAAGCTTAGCACCGGTTGCGGTACTAAGTCAATAGAACGACTCAACGCAGTAGACAGAACGGCTAAAAGTCATAAATATCACAGCAACGCTGCCAGTTAACAGAACGACTATAAGCCATAAGTATCACAGTAAGGCTAAAAGCCTTGTATAGAACGGCTACGAGCCGTGCACTTCCTCCGTCAATAATCACCAATCCCCATGCAGAATGTCATGTCATAACATCATATGTGAATGCAGAATATCATGCTCAATCATAGTCATATATAAATCATATAGCAAACTAGTCATAAATAATATAAGAGCATAACAGACATTCCACAATCCAGGGGTATTTCGGTAGTTTTACAAATCGGGGATATTTTGGTAATTTACTAATCAAGGTCTTAACGACCCAACCGTAGGTCTATCGTCACCTCGAGCGACTTAAGTAACCTAAATAAACATAATGGTGCAAATGGGCCTAAAGCCCTTAACTCAGCCCAAGTGGGCCCACACACTCGTGTGGCCCATTTAGCACAAATTTAACTATGGCTATGTGACCTACATAGCCCAGTCCAATATTTATCACTTACCATGGATTTAATTTGTGTGGGGCCCACGAGCCCATTGGGTCCACACGGCCCATTTCGGCCCAACGAAGCCCTTAACGGCCTATGCTAGGCACACGACATAACAAGCCCAACTACTTCCCACCTAACAATTAGATTTACACAAGCGGGCCCACGGGGCCCATCGAGGCCTAGAACAGCCCTAGTACATGAGAATGCTCGTGGCGGCCTCTATAGTCTATCGCCTCTAATCTGTGGGCTCAATTTACCACACGATTGATCGCACGCTCGTGAAGCCTCAAATGTCAAAGTTTCAGCTTTTCAGCTTTTGCCGACTTCCAACAAAGAAGGGCGTGAATACAAACCTGTTTATGAGGACGCGTCGAAGTCCACGATCACCAACCTTGGCACATCCTGCATTTAGTCTTAATCACTTTTCTCCTCACTAACTCATCTGGTTCGCTCTATTTAAAGCCAGCTTCTTACCAATTCTCATGTTAGCTTCCCGATGTTGGATTACTTTCAACCATTAGGAAAATTCCTCATTCTTATAACCACTTCAACCACAGAATTCCAGTCCAACTCCACCTCCTACACAGCTTAAATAGCAAAATAAATACTCCACTGCACATCCCAAGACTTAAACCTCAAACCTCACAGTTACACCTCACGCCACCTTGCCACTCCACCACAAGCTCTTTCTGTGTCATATTTTATCCTCAATTAATTATAAGGTCTATAGGCCAAAGTCCAGGTTCCTTTAAAAGAAAAACCAAAATAAATTGCAAGAGCTAAGACTTGGACCAGGCTCCCTTGCAACCTTAATGATCCCACAACCACTAGACCACAAGCTTCCTTGTGTCAATTATTTAACACAATAATTTAAAAGGCCATCATCCAAGTATCTAGGGTTTTATTCACTTAAAACTAAAATTTTTGCTACAGCCTTTCTCCAACACTTCTCATTGCCATTAACCACTTGAACAGACTTTTAATTGTGTCATTTTCTTGCACAATTAAATACTTATACACAAACCCCTTACGGACCCATACTCAAGACCCAATACTTCTAGGCCCAAATTCGGGGCGTTACACAAGTCCCTCAACAAAAGCAACACGCCACCTTGCCACTAGACCACACGCTCTCTTTGTGTCATATATTACCTAATTTAATTAAAGAAGCCTACTATCTAGAACCAAAGGCCCCATTCACTTAAAATTAAAATTTTTTGCTAAAGCCCAGGTTTGAACCTAGGACTTCTCTAACACATCTCAGGAAACTTAACCACTAAAGCTAGCATGCATTTATGCCATTTTCATGAACAACTAAATACTTACATGCGGTCTTCTAGCTGTTCCCTTGCTCAAGGCCTATTCCTTCTAGGCCCAAATTTGGGGCGTTACAATATACCTCTATGTACAAATTTTACCTTGGTCGAATATACATGTATCTATTATCAAAATAACATACTCTTTCAAAGCCATATTATCAATGTATATATAGCCCAATATTTAAACTCTTATATGCATACCTTCTTAAAACAAACCTTAATATCACATATTTATACATAATATATATAACCGAATATATTTCACAATTGCCTAAATATGAAAACACATACATTTCATTTACAAATTCACATATACTTATCATTTGACCAATTATAGATTTTCCTATACATATATACTCCCATTTATGTCATGAATACATAAGTAGTCCAAATGTTTACTTTCACATATGCATACATATAATTCACATTAACATGTAACATTTATATCATCATTTCAAACATTCAACTTACCATAATTTCATAACTTAGTATGAATACATACCCGAGCCTTTTAACTTGATTTTTCATTCGTCTTAACTTATTATTGCCCGTTGAACCATTCGAAATTGAATAGCATACTCAGATAATCACACATATCATATAATGCCAACATCCCAGACGTGGTCTTACTTGCACACATATATCGGAATCACATATCGATGCCAACGTATTAAACGTGTTCTTACTCGCACACGTATATCGAAGCCATGGTCTTACTCACACATCACATATCGGAATCCTGTCATGACATATGTATCCTGGCTATTCCTAAGATTCATACCGGGCTTTCGAACGTCGTAACTCAGTCAAAACGAACTTGTAAATATTGCTCCCATGTATATAACCATTCGGCCATCATATATATAAGCTCATAAAATTTAAATCAGCATTTTACATTCACATATATTCAAAATATATACAGCATTTATTTGCTTATAAACTTACCTCAGACAAGGAAAAACTGGAGCGGAATGGCTAGTCGACAACTTAAGTTTTTCCCCGATCCAAATCCGATATCTTTGGTTCTTGATCTTAATCAAAGGAAACAATAGCCGAACCCTAGGTTAGACTTTTTCTTTTCTTTTCTTTCAATTTCGGCAAGTATGGATGAACAATGGCTTTATTTTATGCTTTTGTTTTTATTAATATTCATTTAATACATAAATTACCTAGCCATCCATTAAAATTATTTCTAATTACCAAATTGCCAAACCATGTCTTCCGCTATCATATAATTGGATTTATTTCATCATTAGGACTTCACCTTTAATTAATCAAAACAAATATGCACTTTTACAAGTAGCAGTCAACTTTCACCTTTTACGCGATTAGGTACTTTTTATCAAATTGAGCACACAAATGATTAAATTAAATCACAAAAAATTTACACATATAAATTCACACATAATAAACAATGAAAATAATTTTTAAATATTTTTCTGACTCAGATTCATGGTCTCAAAACCACCGTTCCGACTAGGGTCTAAATCGGGTTGTTACAACTCTCCCCCTTAGGGATTTTCATCCCCGAAAATCTTTCCGGTGAATAGGTTCGGATAACGCTCTTTCATTGTATCCTATGGCTCCCACGTTGCTTCCTCATCTCCGTGTTTATGCCACAGTACTTTGACTATTGGAATTTTCTTATTTCGTAATTCTTTAACTTCGTGAGCCAGTATACGAATCGGTTCTTCCTCATATGTCATATTGAGCTTAATCTCAATCTCTGATGGACTATTCACATGTGAGGGATTAGATCGATATCTATGAAGCATCAAAACATGGAATACATTGTGAATATTTTCTAGCTTAGGTGGCAACAACAGTCTATAAGCAACCGGCCCGATACGCTCTATAATCTCATATGGCCCGATAAATCTTGGACTCAATTTGCCTTTACGCCGAATCTGAGTATTTTCTTCCACGGTGAGACTTTAAAAAAGACTTTGTCTCCAATCTGAAACTCTATATCTTTTCATTTTAAGTTTGCATACGTTTTCTGATGATCGAACACTATTTTCAAACTTTCACGGATTACTTTCACTTTTTGTTCAGTCTCTCTGATCAAATCGACCCCGTGTATCTTGTTTTCACTGAGTTCAGACCAAAATAATGGTGTATGACATTTACGACCGTACAAAGCCTCGTAAGGTGCCACTTTGATACTCGATTGAAAACTATTATTGTATGCAAATTCAATCAGAGACAGGTATCATTCCTACGTGCCTTCGATCTCGAGAATGCAACATCTCAACCTATCCTCAAGTATCTGAATGATTCATTCAGACTGACCATCTGTTTGTGGATGGAAAGCAGTGCTGAAATGTAATTTTGTACCTAGTGCATCTTACAGTTTCTTCCAAAATCGTAATGTAAATCTCAGATCTCTATCCGAAATAATAGAAATAGGCACACTGTGTACTCTCACAATCTGGGAAACATACAATTCAGCTAGCTTATCAAGCGAATAATCTATATGAACCGGAACAAAGTGAACTGATTTAGTTAATCTATCCACAATAACCTAGATTGCATCTTTCTAGCTCAGTGTCAACGGTAGACCGGATACGAAATCTATCGTGACTCTGTCCCATTTCCACTCAAGTATCATGGTTGGCTAAAGCAACCCAGAAGGTACTTGATGCTCGGCTTTAACTTGTTGACAGATTAAACATTTCGAAACAAAGTAAAAAATGTCTCATTTCATACCATGCCACCAGTAAATCTGTTTCAGATCATTGTACATCTTCGTACTACTCGGTTGAACAGATAACTGACTGTTATGAGCTTCGTCAAAATCATTTAAATCAATTTTGAATTTCTTGGGACACATATTCAATTTCTAAACTTTAAACAACCATCAGTATCAACTCGAAACTCAGATTCAACATTTGAATCACATTGAGCTCGTTTTGCTAACAAATCATTATCAACTTTCTGAGCATCACAAATTTATTGAAAAAGTAATGGTCTTGCTTTCAATTCAGCTATTATTGAACCATCATCAGACATAGCCATATGCGCATTTATTGTACACAAAGCAAACAATGATTTTTGACTTAGAACATCAGTAACAACATTAGACTTTTCCAATTAGTAGTCAATCACAAGCTCATAGTCTTTTAACAGCTCTAACCATATGGAATCACAGGATATCTCTGTACAGTCCATTATTAGAACATACTTCAACCCATTTATTGACACATGACTGAGGATCGTAAACTCTTTATTCAACTTAGGCTAAGTCAGAACTAATATTTTAGTGGATAATGTCTTCATGCAAAAGAAAACTTCAACAATTGAACTAACTTTAATTTATCATAACATTTCTCAGATAGAATTGTTTTAATAGATATAATTTCCATATCAAATCTCCAAGAATACAAATTCTTCTTTCTTTCTTTTTTCCAGACTATCCCTCAGATCACACATGTACATTCAAAGTTTATTACCAGTCTGGTGAATAGATTCAACCACATATAACCCAATCTTCTTTTAAATCAAATAATTCAAATCAGACTAAACCACTGAATCAGTCTTTTTGAAGAAATCTTTTCTTCTCATTAAAAAGGATAACTCAAACATATCATTATGTAGAAGCCATAATCATCAAATAGAAATCATAATATCATAATAAGACTGATGTCTTACCCATAACAATAGATAATATCTCGGCTGTTAATAAAGTATCTGAACCCAGAAGAAAATCAAATATAATTTGAACAACAACCAATGAAGAAGCACAACTTTTATAACTCTAATAACAGTAGTGCAGTACTTCCCAAATTTTTAGAACAGAAATTATGATTATAACAGATATAGCCATTTTCTTCAAATAGATATCCCATATAGATAATTATATAGAATCATAAGAAAACCAGAATAACAAAATTTCAAAGTAAGAAGTTGCACAGGATTTCTGAAAATTACAACCTATATATAATGATAAAAATTTCGAAGATATCCTAGAAATTTTTTAGAATGAATGATGTCACTCATAAATACTGAAATCCACAATAACAGAAGCAATATAATCTTCACGTATATTCAACAGAACAATAGCCAGTAGAAACAGAATATTAGCATCATACAAAATTTTATTATCAATTTTCATATCCACATAAGAGAATAAATTCTAGAGAAAGACATAGCAATGTCATACATAACCCAAATAGACCAACGATACTTTTGTCTATAAGAATGTTTAACTAATGTTCTCATACGATAAGAATTTTTTTTGAAATTTAATAGTCATATTTACTTCTGAGGATAAATGTACATATAGAATGCCCAGAAGAAATCATAGTAACTGCCCGACTATAACCACTGCACTCAACCATGAATAAAATTTAAGTACTAATCCACTGTCTAATTCTATCATCATTAAGTTCATATTATCCCATCAATAATAGAAATCAATCCAGAGAAGCTTCTAATTAATACTTTCTTTAGATAGCATACCTGAATAGATCATTTAATCGGGGTTAACTTCTTCTGTAACAATGATTTTAAATAATCTGAATAGTTTTCAGAACTATCCAATATCTCTTTTAATATTGTCTTTATTTGCCGAATCATTCACTTTTCTGACCCCATTATTAATCTTCTGAACATCAACTTCTGTAACTCCACACTCATGAGCTTATTCAACCCAAATCTTATAGATTTCACAGTAACATTTCACTAATAAGGGGGTGAGGGTAATAAAGCCTCAAATTTAACTTACACATAAATTCACATAACACATACTATCACAAATAGTCAATTCATTAATAATTTCACATTGTCAAAACATTTAAGAAACATTTGCTTTTAATCACTTTTATTCTTAACACTTAACTCATACATCAACTTAAATCACTAATTCGCAATCAAAACATTTCAGATAGCAATCATAACTCAAATATCATAATTCATATGCTCATATAATTCTAACATTTATCAACATCAATATATCATACTATCCATACCTTTATGAGTTTCAACTCATCATCAACACATTTTCACTCAAACATTTGAGTACACATTCTGTACTATCAGAATTAGCTAGGTTGGAAAACTTATCTGTCTTATCAAAATAATTTTTTTGTCAGAGTCGGGTGATATCACACTATCACAGGTTAAATGTGGCATGTATAGCTAGACTCACATACTCTATGGTAGTCCTAGAATCGACTAAACTTGGCTTTGATACCAATCAAAAGTAACACCCCTAACCCATATCCGTCCCCAAAAAGGGTTATGAGGTATTACCGAACGAAACACAACTTTCAAACATTCATAGATGCACATAGAATTTAATCATCTTAATCCATCACATTTGAACATATACTGAATCAAACCAAATATTACCAGTTAGACATAAATTAAATAACATTCAACCATAATCGTTATCAAATAGCCGAATATAAGCATATGGATTAAAATATCTCATTACCCAACTTATTATAAAATTTATCTAAATCAACCTACTTATTTAAAGTTCCGTTAATATACATAAATTGTCATATAAAATTTACTTAATAAGTAAAGCACAATAAGCCACATCTTAAACTTGCATCCAATCATCTTGTTTATTAGAAACCCAAGTTACTATTCATATAATCATTTACTAAAACTTAACAAACCATTTAACAATAGTCATAATCAAATCTAATTCAATAATCATATATTTGGCTAAGTGTATATATATAGCCAAAACAATTTAACTTTAATATCAAATACATATCACCAAATTATCTAACATCCATTGGAAATTAATTCATCTATTTGCCGAATCAAAACATGGTTTTATCACAAGCTTTTCATTACACTTAAAAATAATGTTTACAATCTAAGACCAAAGACATACAAATATTGTATATACTTACCTTGTCACATAACTGAATATTAATTATTCAAATCATAGCTATTTACTTAATATATCCCACTTATATATTAAGTATATCACTCTTCAAAATATTCAACCATAATTTCACATCATACAAACTCAAATACCTTGGCATAATTTCATTAACATTAACAAATATATATAACCTTAGTTCACATATAAACATATATAATGGCCAAATCATCAAGATCACAACCAAAATATCCATAGTATATTAAACTTAAACCTAACCTAATATAAATAACAAGCCATCTTCGTATGGTTTATATATAAATATAAACCAAATTCCCACATTAAACATTTACATCTCATAAACCAATTTAACCAATGCATTATCAATGATATATTCATCATTCTACTTATCTAACTAAGCTAAATCTTATAATCATGCCACACACAAAATAAACCACATCTCATACTTCCAAAATATGCTACTTATAAGGCTAAATCATATAACCAACATTACAACCTATTTACTATGAAATATACCTCCTATTTTAAGCTTATAAGCTTACTGATTATATATACGTACATTAGCATCAATATTAAGCCATTTTCACATGGCTATATATGTATATACACAAATTTCAAAACCAAATATATATATATCAAAATTAGCATATACATGCCACATAACCGAATCTCAAAACATTATTTACTGAAATGATAATCAGATAGTGTGATGACATCTCCATCGACTTCCAACCCAGGCAGATCTCTGAAAATCTATAAACATAGGAAAAACACACAGAATAATCTTTGAGAGCTTACTATGCTATAAGTAAATAAATAACTAAATATTAATGTTAACTTAATTTAATCAAACTATTTTATACTATCATAATCACACTTATTTTCAAACTCACAATTTCATATATATAACATATACCTTTACGTACAAATTTTACCTTGACCAAATATACATGTATCTATTATCAAAATAACATACATTTTCTGTAACAGCCCGATTTAGACCCTAATCGGAACGGTAGTTTCGGGACCACAAATCTGAGTCAAAAAATATTTAAAAATTATATTCTGTGTTTATTTTGTATGAATTTATATATGTGAAATTTTCGTAATTTATTTAGGTATCCGATTAAATAAAAGGACTTAACCGCGTAAATTGAAAACTTGATAGTTTAAAGCTTAAGGGCCAAATTGTTAGTGGCTTTCTAAGTTGGGGTATTTATGTTGTAAATATCCAATTAATACTTTGGTAGGACGGTATAAGACATATATTATATGGTTTTTATATTACATCATTAAGCATATATATGTAATTAAACTTAAAATTATAATAAGTTATAATATAATAAAATAAGAAAGACATGTTCAAATTTTATTCACCATTTCAGAAATTAAAACAAAAGAAAAGAGAAAAGAAACCTAGGGTTCGACTCTTTCAAGCTTGATTCAAGGTAAGTTCTAGCTCAGTTTTTGATAATTTTTACGTTTTTGAGATCGTTGCTTCGAGTACTACAAAACCCATGCTTGAATTTTCGATTTCGGTGAATATTTTGAGTTATGCCATTGTTGAGAGCTTGTGATTTTTGTTGTTTGATGATGAAATATGAAAGATATGTTTTAGATTAACATGTTTTGTATTCGAGTTTTTGATGATTTTGAGTAATTAGGACTAAATTGCAAAAATAATAATTTGAGGGACTAAAATGTGAAATAAATGAAATATATGGACTTTTAAGAACACTAGGAACATTCGGCCTAACATGGGTATTTTAAGATTTTGCATATTTTGTGTTTTGTACAATAGGGACTAAATTGTAAAAAATTATAAATGTTAGGGGTAAAATGGTGATTTCCCATTTATATGTTTTTTGACTAAATTGAATGAAAATATGTTTGAATGAGCTTAATTTGAATATGTTTAGATAGAGAACCAAAGAAATCATATTTGGATCAGGGAAAAATGAAAGTTGTCGACTAGCTACCCTGTTTCGTTTTACGTTGTCCAAGGTAAGTTTATAAGCAAATAGATGTGTTTAATTGTAGTTAAATGTTAATATTATATGCTGGTATGAAATGTGTGAACATATATAAGCTATGGCAGAATATGATTAAGCTTGGCTATTATATCTTCGAATTGGTTTCGACCGAGTAACGACATCCGAAAGCCTCGTATAAACCTTAGGAATAGTTAGGATACATATGTCATGACATAGGATTTTGATATATCTGTACGAGTAAGACCATGGCATCGATATATGGTTCTGATATGTGTTTACGAGTAAGACCCTGTCTGGGACAGTGGCATCAATATGTGACTACATGTAAGACCACGTCTGCAATGTTGGCATTGTACGACTTGTGTGTTTGTCCGAGTGTCCTGTCCAATTCTGAATGGTTCATCGGGCTACGATAAGGTGTGAACGTACATGTTGAATAAGCTAAATGACTAGGTATGGAATAGGTTATAATCACTTGTGATAAGGTAAGTAAGTACTTAATGTTTGATACAAATGACTTATGAGGTAAATATAGAATGTGTATATTTATAAAAGTGTGTTCGATGTTGATAGATATATTGTGATTGTCTTCGAAATGATATGTGATATGTGTATAGATGTAACCATGTGTATTCGGCCATTTAGGTAATGTGTACATGATGATATATTATGATGCTCGAGTTTGTGTTTATGAGTATAAGTATATTTGATTATCTAATGATATATTGGCTTTGTAAGTGAAATGTGAATTACTTATACTGGTTATGTGAGTATTTAGCCAAGGTGAGAATTTTGTATAAAAACAAAAATATCATTTATGAATTTAGTAGTTTGAGACTAAGCATATTTATGCTAGTATAATTCTGTTTAGTTTAAAATGAGTTGGTTATATCACTAGTTTGTTTATTTTCTTATGGCTTACTAAGCTATAATAGCTTACTGTGTGTATATTTGTTTCTGTTTTATAGATTTTGGATTCAAGTTACAAGCTCAGAGATAGTCAGCAAAGTCTATCACACTATCGACCGCTTTTGGTATTTTATAAGTTGTATTTTGGAACAACATGTATAGGCTGGATTTCGTTTGAAATAATGAACTTTGGTTATGTATAAGGCCATGCAAAAATGGCTTAATTTCCATGCTAGATTTTGGTTTTGGCATATTTGTGGTTTAAGTCCATTTGGTTATTATGCTATGTGCCATGAATGAATATATTTTGTGTTATGTGCTTGTACATTGAAGTTGGCTAATGATTTTGGATGAGGCATGAAGAAATCGATCATAAGTATGTTTGACTACCTTGGTTGTGTTTCATACTAATATGAATTATATAGGTGAATTTGATTACTATGTTTAGTCTTAATATGTCATGTCTTTGATTGAAACATATTAATGAACTTGATTGTTGATAAGAGGATAATGGAAGTCTTATATATGTATGTAATTTTAAGTAATGAGGTTTGGCTATGATAGTATGTACTAGGTATATTAGTCAATTTTTGATGGAATTATGTAATGTAACAATTAAAGTAATGGGTGAATGTATGCTAGTTTAATAGATTCGATTGCTAAGTGGTAGGTATTGCATGTGTTGCATGATCATTTTGGTTGGTTGTTTTAGTATGTTGCGCATTGTATATATTTGTATGATGTTATATATATATTTGGTGATATGGTTCATTATGAATGTAATTGAGTTAATGTAGATTATATATTATTAGGTAAAGAGGTAGACATATGCATGATGCAAATTTTGGTGTTCATTTATGAATCAAGTTAAGACATGCGTTTATAACATTTGGTCATATAATATTAATTAAGTTTTTATGTGTCTTGTATGCATGTAAGGTGTTCATATTTATGGGTGCTTTTTACCTATGTATATGGCTATATGAATTTACTAATTAAGTGTAAGTTGAGAATGTGTATAATGATATACATATATTAGCCAATTAAACCAAGAAATGAAGTGAGTTGATTTATAACCTAATACTTGCTTTTAATGATACTAATATGTAAAACATATGAGATTCATATAGATTAATATGCTAATGCTGCATATATGAAATTATTGATGCATATCATATTTTATATTGTTACATGTGAACGGTATCTCTATTTATATATACATATGATATGAAATGTCCAAATTTAAAAGTTGTATTAGCTTATGAAAATAATTTTGATTAACTTGTGAGACTTGTTTATATGAATAATTATATATTTATATTTAATTGTTTGGGATCATGTTTTATTCTGTAATGCCTTATGACTCTATTTCGACAATGGATACGAGTTAGAGGTGTTACATTTGATTGGTATCAGAGCTACGGTTTAGTCAGTTCTAGGACTAACGTAGCGTGTGTGAGTCTAGCTATACATGTCATATTATATACTGCGATAGTGTGATAACCTCTGACATTTCAAAATGTGTTTTCATATAGTAAATGGATCCCAACAAAACTATAGCTGATGATGTCGAGAGTGTAGTGCCTGCTCCCGCACAAGGGACAGCACCGATTGATTCTCGACTGACTTCGAGTAACCAAGAAAGTGAGGCTAAACAAGCT
Organism: Gossypium longicalyx; assembly: GCA_025698465.1. NCBI lineage: Eukaryota > Viridiplantae > Streptophyta > Magnoliopsida > Malvales > Malvaceae > Gossypium > Gossypium longicalyx. The sequence goes on from CM047007.1 coordinate 56,173,271, forward strand.
TTTTACCAAATGATGAATGACTAGTTTACTCAATATATCCGGACTAACCTGATGCACAACAACCTCTACCCCCGATTAATCCATCTTCGATACCTATTATACGTCAAGTAAGTGATCCGCTGAGATTATATAAGCCACCTATTGGTAAAATCAGAAAACATGGGGTCGAAGAGTTTAAAGCTCCTGATGATGATGATGCTGAGCGGGCTGAGTTCTGGCTTGATAATACTATTCGTGTATTTGATGAGTTGTCCTGTACCCCAGATGAATGTTTGAAATTTGCCATATCCTTGCTTCGAGACACAACATATCACTGGTGGAATACCTTAGTATCAGTGGTCCTGAGAGAGCGGGTGACCTGGGAATTCTTTCAGACTGAGTTCCGTAAGAAATATATCAGCCAGAGATTTATTGATTAGAAGCGAAAATAATTTCTAGAGCTGAAACAGGGTCGGATGACCATGATAGAGTATGAGCGAAAATTTGTAAGACTCAGTCAGTATGCCCGAGAGTGTGTTTCTACCGAAGCCATAATGTGTAAAATATTTGATGACGGGCTGAACGAAGACATTAAATTGTTAGTTGGCACACTTGAGATAAAAGCGTTTGTGGTACTTGTTGAGCGAGCCTTCAAAGCTGAAGAGCTCGAGAAAGAGAAAAGGAAAGCTGATTTTGAAGCTAGAGACTCGCGTAAGAGATCATTCAGTAAGTCAGTTCAGCCAATACCAAAGAAGTTCAGAGATGATTTCAGCCGTTCAAAAGCCACTTCAAGATATTCTGAAACCAGAGTAGACCACCGGTGAGTTCGAGAGCTACCACAGTAGCTAGTGTGGGTAATGTCAGATAAAATTAACCTAAGTGTAAACATTGTGGTAAATGACATCCCGTCAGTTGCAGATTGCAAGATCGGCCCTGTTTTAGATATGGACCGACAAATCATTATATTCGAGATTGCCCAGGGTTAGCTGAAGAAAATCTAGTACAGAACACGAGATCAGGTAATACTGCGGCTCAGGGTAGACCATCGAGAAATGCGGGTAATACGAGTGGCAGTCAGAGAGAACTTAAAGATACAGTAGTCAAATCTGAGGCTCGTGCACCTGCCAGAGCCTATGCTATTCATACACAAGAGGAGGCTTCATCCCCAGATGTTATTACTGGTGCATTTACTCACTATGATACTAATGTAATTGCATTGATTGATCCTGGTTCTACTCATTCTTATGCTTGTGAGACTTTAGTATTCAGCAAGGCTCTGCCTGTTGAGTCTACTGAGTTTGTGATTAGAGTGTCAAACCCCTTGGGCTGATGTGTTATGGTTGACAAAGTGTGTAAGAATTGTCCCTTGATGGTTCGAGATATGTGCTTTCCAGTTGATTTGGTGTTGCTACCATTTGATGAGTTCGACATAATTCTGGGTATGGACTGGTTGAGATTACATGATGTTGTTGTGAATTGTAAGAGAAAGACCATTGATCTACGGAGTCAGAATGATGAGGTTATTCGGATTGAATCTAGTGATTTGTATGGTTTACCAGCAGTAATTTCTTTGATGCTAGCCCAGAAATATGTGAGAAAAGGGTGTAAAGCTTATTTTGCCTATGTGCTTGACAGTAAAGTGGCTGAAAGAAACATTGAATCAGTACCAATTGTATGTGAGTATCCATATGTATTTCCTGAAGAATTACCGGGTTTACCACCTATTCGGGAGGTAGAGTTTGGTATTGAGTTAATGCCTGGGATGACTCCGATATCCATAGCTCCGTACAGAATGGCACCTGCAGAATTAAAATAATTGAAAACTCAGTTGCAAGAGTTGACAGACAGAGGTTTCGCGCGACCGAGTTTTTCTCCTTAGGGTGCACCTGTGTTGTTTGCGAAAAAGAAAGACGGAACTATGAGAATGTGCATCGATTATAGATAGCTTAATAAGGTGACTAAAAAGAATAAATATTTGTTGCCATGGATTGATGATCTGTTTGATCAACTGAAAGGGGCTACAGTGTTTTCGAAAATAGATTTGAGATCAAGCTACTATTAATTGCGAGTTAAAGACTCTGACGTGCCAAAGACTACTTTTCGAACGAGGTACAGACATTAGGAGTTTTTGGTTATGCCTTTTGGACTTAGTAATGCACCTGCTGTTTTCATGGATTTGATGAATTGGATCTTCAGACCGTATCTGGACTGGTTTGTGGTTGTGTTTATAGATGACATTTTGATCTATTCTCGTGATGAAGCTGAACATGCTGAACATTTGAGACTTGTGTTACAAACTTTGTGAGATAAGCAGTTGTATGCAAAATTCAGTAAATGTGAGTTCTGGTTAAGTGACGTTAGTTTTCTGGGCCATATGGTATCAGCATCGGGTATTCGGGTTGGTCCGAGCAAAATTTCAGCTATACTTGATTGGAAACCTCCGAAGAATGTTTCTGAAGTACTAAGTTTTCTGGGACTTGCTGGTTATTATAGACGGTTTGTGAAAGGTTTCTCTATGATTGTAGCCCCGATAATGAAACTATTGCAGAAAGATGTTAAGTTCGAGTGGTCAGAGAAGTGTTAGAAAAGCTTTGATCAGTTGAAAGCCCTTTTGACTGAAGCTCCAGTATTAGTTCAACCAGAATCGAGTAAAGAATTTGTTATTTATAGTGACACATCTTTAAATGGTTTGGGTTGTGTTTTGATGCAGAAAGGCAAAGTTATTGCCTATGCCTCGAGACAGTTGAAGCCACATGGAAAGAACTATCTGACACACGACCTAGAATTGGCAGCCATTGTGTTCGCGTTGAAAATTGGGCGTCATTATCAGTTTGGTGAGAAATGTCATGTTTATTCTGATCATAAAAGTCTAAAATACTTGATGACTCAAAAAGATCTGAATTTGAGACAATGCCGATGGTTAGAATTGCTAAAAGACTATGAGCTTGTGATTGACTACCACCCGGGAAAGGCAAATGTTGTTGTTGATGCTTTAAGCCGAAAATCATTGTTTGCTTTGCGTGCAATGAATGCACATATGGCTATGTCTGATGATGGTTCAATAATAGCTAAATTGAAAGCAAGATCGTTTTTGTTCAACAAATTTGTGATGCCCAGAAGGTTCATAATGAGTTGATGGCAAAACAATCTCAATGTGATTTAAATGCTGATTCAGAGTTTCAAGTTGATGCTGATGATTGTTTGAGATTTTGAAACCGAATATGTGTCCTAAGCAATTTAGAGTTGATTCAGATGATTTTGAACGAAGCTCACAACAGTCGGTTATCTGTTCACCTAGGTAGTATAAAGATGGATAATGATCTGAAACAGCTTTATGGTGGCATGGTATGAAATGAGACATTTCTAACTTTGTTTCAAAATGTTTAATTTGTCAACAAGTAAAAGCCGAGCATCAGGTACCTTCTGGATTGCTTCAGCCGATCATGATACCTGAGTGGAAATGGGATATAGTTACTATGGACTTTGTATCCGGTTTACTATTAACACAGAGCAAGAAAGATGCAATCTGGGTTATTGTGGATAGATTGACTAAGTCAGCCCATTTTGTTCTGATACGTACAGACTACTTGCTAAATAAATTGGCTGAATTGTATGTTTCTTAGATTGTGAGATTACATGGTGTGCCTATATTTATTGTTCCGGATAGAGATCCGAGATTTACATCGCGATTTTGGAAGAAATTGCAAGATGCACTACGTATGAAATTACATTTCAGAATTGCTTTCCATCCGTAAACAGATGGCAAGTCTGAGCTAATCATTCAGATACTTGAGGATATGTTAAGTTGTTACATTCTCGAGTTCGAAGGTACGTAGGAGCAATACCTACCTCTGATTGAATTTGTGTATAATAATAGCTTTTGAGTATCAAAATGGCATCTTATGAGGCTTTGTATGGTCGTAAATGTCGTACGCCATTATACTGGACTGAGCTCAGTGAAAATAAGATACATGGGGTCAATTTTATCAGAAAACCGAACAGAAAGTGAAAGTGATCCGTGAGAGTCTAAAAGCAGCATCAGATCGTCAGAAATCATATGCAGACTAGAAACGTAAAGAAATAGAGTTTCGGATCAGAGATAAAGTTTTCTTGAAAGTCTCACCGTGGAAAAAAATACTCAGACTTGGTCACAAAGGCAAATTGAGTCCGAGGTTTATTGGGTCGTATGAGGTAATAGAGCATATCGGGCTAGTTGCTTACAGACTATTGTTGCCACCTGAGTTAGAAAAGATTCACAATGTATTCCATGTTTTGATGCTTCATAGATACTGATCTGACCCATCACATGTAATTAGTCCGTCTGAGATTGAGATTAAGCTCGGTATGACGTACGAGGAAGAACCGATTCGTATTCTGGCTCGTGAGATAAAATAGTAGCAAAATAAGAAAATTTCGTTAGTTAAAGTACTATGGTGTAAACATGACGTTGAAGAAGCAACGTGGGATCCAGAAGATACAATGAGAGAATCCTATCCAAACCTATTCACCGATAAGATTTTCGGGGACAAAAATCCCTGGGGGAAGAGTTGTAACAGCCCGATTTAGACCCTAATATGAACGGAGGTTTCGGGACTACGAATTTGAGTCAGAAAAATATTTAAAAATAATATTTTGGGTTTATTTTGTGTGAATTTATATCTATGAAATTTTTGTGATTTAATGTTGTCGTTTAGGTATTCGATTAAATAAAAGGACTTAACCGCGTAAATTGAAAACTTGATAGTTTAAAGCATAAAGGCCAAATTGTTAGTGGCTTTCTAAGTTAGGGTATTTATGTTGTAAATATTCCATTAATACTTTGGTAGGACGGTATAAGACATATATTATATGGTTTTTATATTATATCATTAAGGATATATATGCAATTAAACTTAAAATTATAATAAGTTATAATATAATAAAATAAGAAAGACATGTTCATATTTTATTCATCATTGCTGAAATTAAAACAAAAGAAAAGAGAAAAGAAACCTAGGGTTCGACTTTTTCAAGCTTGATTCAAGGTAAGTTCTAGCTCGATTTTTGATATTTTTTACATTTTTGAGATCGTTGCTTCGAGTACTACAAAACCCATGCTTGAATTTTTAATTTTGGTGAATATTTTGAGTTATGCCATTGTTGAGAGCTTTTGATTTTTGTTGTTTGATGATGAAAATATGAAAGATATGTTTTAGATTAACATGTTTTATATTGGAGTTTTTGCTGATTTTGAGAAATTATGACTAAATTGCAAAAATAATAATTTGAGGGACTAAAATGTGAAATTAATCATATATATGGGCTTGTATAGGTATGGGTACCATTCGGCCTAACATGGGTGCTTTGAAATTTTGTGTATTTTGTGTTTTGTGTAATAGGGACTAAATTGTAAAAATTGTAAATGCCAGGGGTAAAATGGTAATTTGCCTATTTATGTGTTTTTGGAATAAATTTAATGAAAATATGTTTGAATGAGCTTAATTTGAATATGTTTAGATCAAGAACCAAAGAAATCAGATTTGGACCGGGGAAAAACGAGAGTTGTCGACTAGCAGCCCCGTCCCGTTTTACGACGTCCGAGGTAAGTTTATAAGCAAATAAATATCATAAATTTTAAATATTTGAGAATGTATAATGATGATTTGAATTTTAAGAGTTTGTATAAATAATAGTCGAATGTGAAAATGGTTGGGAATTATGTTTACGAATACGATTCGACTGAGATACGACGTCCAAAAGCCCCCTATGAATCTTAGGAATAGCTAAGATACATATGTCATGACATAGGATTCCAATATATGTGTGTGAGTAAGACCATGACATCAATATGTGATTCTGATATTGTTTTACGAGCAAGACCCTGTCTGGGACAGTGGCATCGATATGTGGCTACATGTAAGACCACGTCTGGGACGTTGGCATTGTACGATTTATGTGATTATCTGGGTTTCCTATCCAATTTCGAATGGTTCATCGGGTAAAGGTATATCGTGTACGGATTGTGTAATACGAGCTAAATGGCTAGGTATGAATTAACTTGATATCTACTTAAGATAAGGTAAGAAAGTATTGTGGATATGTGTTGTAAATCATGTACTATGCAAATGAAAAATTCATGGGTATTTGGTATGTGTATTCGGCTTGTGAATGAATAATTTGTGTAACATTGAAATGTTAATATGTGTATATAAGATTTGTATATTCGGTCACTTAGGTATTAATTATACATGAGATGTCATTTGATGGTTCTTAAGTTGCATAAAAGAGTAAATGGATGTGTGGTTATTATGACTATTTGGTTTGGAAGTTGATTTATATTGTGTTAAATGATTAGATATGTATTCGGCTTAGGTGGATAATAATGTTAATGCATTTCGTTCAGCTAATATGAGTCAATTATGATATTTAGTTGTTTATTTGCTTATGACTTACTAAGCTGTGGTAGCTTACTCTGTGTATTATGTTACTCTGTTTTATAGATTTTGAAGTTAAGCTACAAGCTTAAGGACTGTCAGCCAAGCTCATCACACTATCTACTATTTTGGTACCTTATTAGCTAAACTTAAATTATGGCATGTATAGGCTGGAGCATATATTTTTGAAGTGTTGATTTTTGTTATGTTTTAAAAGCCATGCGAAAATGGCTTGATATTTATGTTTTGATTTGATTTTATGTGTGCTTAGTTATAATGTTCATGATCTTGGTTTGACATATGCGATTATGCTTGTTTATGGTTTGATTTGTGGTAAGTATTTTGTATAATGAAAATGGCTTTATTTCCTAGAGTTGAATTCGGTTTGGGTTGAAATATTGCTTAAGTCTTTTGGATAAATATGCTATATGTTATGGTCGTTTAAAAATCTTTGTGTTATTTTGAAAGTGTATTTAAATATATACAGCTTGCAAAGGTACTTTGTAGTTTGGCCATATGTTTATAAATGATGTTAATTATGCTTGGGTTGCCATAAGTTTGTTAAGTAAAATTTATGTCATATCCTTGCATTAAATTGATGACCATTATAACTTATATTAGAACATGTGTATCTGTGATATTCGGCCACATTGATTTAGTTGAAATTTTATTTATACCTTACTTGTGTATAAAGTGATTATATTATGGATGCCATGTATATATGTAAATATGCATTTAGCTATATTTATAAACTTGCAAGTTGCTTATAAGTTTGCAAATAGGTACAAATGATCCATGATAGTCGAATATTTAATCTAAATATCATGATAATTTGGATATATTGGATCATAGGTTAATATAAAGAGTTTGGTAATGATAAGAATAGGTGTGCTTTAATATTCGACCATGGCATGTTGATGAGTTTTTTATATGACTATATATATATACTTGGTATATTAGTTTGTTAATAATGGAAATATATAATGTGATGAATAAAGTGATAGTTGAATGTATGCTAACTTAAATTATTCGGGTGTTAAATAGTAGGTGTTGCATGTATTGCACGAACATATTGGTCGATTGCTTAATAAGTAATTAATGCCATGTGTAGTTTTTAATTTCAGAGTAAAATACGCATCATGTATATATGCATTAATAGCATATTTGACCAAGTTATAATGTATTAGATATGTATGCATGATTGCTCATTAAATTATGTAATATGTCACAATTGGTTTATTATAAGCTTAAACATGTGTAGATATACATGCTTAAATGTTAGATTGAAAATATAGTGAATTTCACAATCGTATTCTGGATTACGAGATTAAAGAATTACGATGTTAAAGAAATGTGGGAACTAGAGGATGCAATGAGAGAACGCTATCCAAATCTATTCACCAGTAAGATTTTCGGGGACGAAAACCCTAAGGGGGAGAGTTGTAACAGCCCGATTTAGACCCTAATCGAAACGGTAGTTTCAGGATCATGAATTTGAGTCAGAAAAATATTTTAAAATTATTTTCTGTGTTTATTTTGTGTGAATTTATATCTGTGAAATTTTCGTGATTTAATTTTGTCGTTTAGGTATCTGATTAAATAAAAGAACTTAATCGCGTAAATTGAGAATTTAATAGTTTAATGTATAAGGGCCAAATAGTTAGTGGCTTTCTAAGTTGGGGCATTTTTGTTGTAAATATCCCATAAATATATTGGTGGGACGGTTTAAGACTTATATTATATGGTTTTTATATTAAATCATTAACGGTATAAAAGTAATTTAAACATTAAATTTAATATATATTATAATCACATAAAATAAACTATGTTTTTTTATCATTCTCTCTTGACCGAAACTAGCAAAAAGAAAACGAAATAGCAAAGGCTAGGGTTCGTCCATCTTTAAAGCTTAATCAAGGTAAGAGTTCAGCTCGATTTTTTATAATTTCTACGTTTTTTAGATCGCTGCTTCGAGTACTACAAAACCCATGCTTGAATTTTTTATTTTGATGAATATTTTGAGTTATGCCATTGATGAGAGCTTGTGATATTTGTTGTTTGATGATGAAAAATGGAAGATATATTTTAGATTAACATGTTTTGTATTAGAGTTTTTGATGATTTTGAGTAATTAGGACTAAATTGCAAAAATAATAATTTGAGGGACTAAAATGTAAAATTAATAAAATATATGGGCTTGTATAGGTATGGGTACCATTCGGCCTAACATGGGTGCTTTGAAATTTTGTGTATTTTGTGTTTTGTGCAATAGGGACTAAATTGTAAAAATTGTAAATGTCAGGGGTAAAATGGTAATTTGCCTATTTATGTGTTTTTGGACTAAATTGAATGAAAATATGTTTGAATAATCTTAATTTGAATATGTTTAGATCAAGAACCAAAGAAATCGAATTTGGACCAGGGAAAAACGAAATGTGTCGACTAGCAACCTCGTCCCGTTTTATGACGTCCGAGGTATATTTATAAGCAAATAAATATCGTAAATTTTAAATATTTGAGAATGTATAATGCTGATTTGAATTTTATGAGTTTTTATAAATAATAGCTGAATGTGAAAATGGTTGGGAATTATGTTTACGAATAAGATTCGACCGAGATACGACGTCCGAAACCCCCGTATGAATCTTAGGAATAGCTAGGATACATATGTCATGACATAGGATTCCGATATATGTGTGCGAGTAAGACCATGGCATCGATTTGTGATTTCGATATTGTTTTACGAGTAAGACCCTGTCTAGGATAGTGGCATCGATATGTGGCTACATGTAAGACCACGTCTGGGACGTTGGCATTGTACGATTTATGTGATTATCCAGGTGTCCTATCCAATTTCGAATGGTTCATCGGGCAAAGGAATATCATGTACAGATTGTGTAATACGAGCTAAATGGCCAGGTATGAATTATGTAACACCCGAAACCCGGCCCGAACGTTTTGGCCGAATCTGGCGCATCACATTCAAGTGTTTTAGCGAAAACCGTGTTTTCATTGAAAACCCTTCTTAAAATAAAAGAAACCTTAATTAACTTATAAAAACTCTTTTTATTTTTCAATCACGAAAACTTGTTTAAAACATATGATTTTATGAAAACCTGTCATTTTAAAATTCTGTTGTGGAAGCATAGAAAAACATACTATGATTTAGCAAACCCATGTTCAACATTTCGTAATTACAACGCATGAAAATAAAAACCCAAATAATAACAAAATGGAAGCCTTATTACAATCTGGCCAGAAAAGTACTTAATAAAATAAACACTTGTATGCTTTTAAGAAAAAACACGTCCATATTGCCTTGCTAGCTGGCCACCCAGAGTCCCTCCAAACATCGAACCTTCTACTGAGCATCGTCTGAAAATAAAATAAAAGAGGGTGTGAGTTTTCGCAAACTCAGTGTGTACAACCCTTGACGAGCAACAAGCATTCAATGAACACCATACATCACATGCAATGCAATCCCATCCCAATAATCCATTCGCTACACACTAGCTCTGTCCCTCGTCACACCATGTGGGGATATAAATATCGACCCACCCATCTGTCACATCTATTGTAGCCCGGTTGCGGAACTACCTGCATTTACACATTGGGCTTAAAAGCCGTAGGTGGATCCACGATTGTCAAGCAACCATGCGATCCTCATATACTTTCTCCGTTCCATGATTCCTAACCCCTATGCAACCTAAGCAGAATATCATATGTATGCATGTCACATCCATAAAACTTACATTCAACACCTAGGGGTATTTTGGTCATTTTTACCCTAGTGTAATATCTCGAATTAGGGTCTAATCGGAATAGTGGTTTCGTGACCACAAATTCGAGATAGAAATAATTATTTTATAATTATTTTGAGGTTTATGATATGATTGCATTATTGTGTGAAAATTTCGTGACGAAATTCTATGCATAAATTGCTTAAGTTGAAATTAGGGACTAAATCGAATAAATTGCAAAACTTGCATTCTAGAAGTTTTTAGTATGAAATTACTTTGGAATATTAATGAGGAGTTCTTAAATAGCAATTTGACCAATTTCTAAAATTTTGGACAAAAATGGGCTTGTACATGAAAATTTTCAAAGAAAGGTATTAAGGGTATTTTGGTCATTTGGATATTAAGTGAAATAAAATGGGAAAAATAACACAAAAATGATCATCTTCTACATAAGTTGCTGCCAAATTTTGCTCTCTCCATAGCTAGGGTTTCTTCAACTTCCAAACTTCATAGTAAGTGATTTCAAGCCCCGTTTTTAATGATTTTTATGTTTTTGGAATCCCGGTAGCTCGATTTAGCTTATGCTAGCAATAATTCAACCTAGGGTTCATATTTGGAAAAATACCCATAGGTGAAATTTGTGTATTTTGGTGTTTTATGATAGAATATGAGGTTTTAAATTATGCTAGACAACTTGTGCTACTCGGTTTTAAGTGAAAACGAGAAAAAGGGCTTAATCGGTAAAAATACCTAATATTCATAAGTACATGTTAGAGTGTGAATTTGATGTTTCTATAGAAGGGAAAAATGATCAGCATGTCATAAAAAATAAGAAAATAGGATGAGGTTTAATTTTCGAGCCTTGAGACAAAAGTGTAAATATGTGAAAGTTTAGGGGCAAAATGTTAATTTTGCCAAAGTTCGTACTAAGGACTGTTTTGATGAGTGTATGTATTAAATAAATTAATTTGGTATTATAGATCAAGAGAAACAAGATTCAAGTCGTGATCGAGGGAAAAACAAAGTTTACAAGGAATAGACTCGATTGCTAATATTTTTTATCGAGGTAAGTTCATGTGTAAATAAGGTAACATAATTTTTATTTTAAGTGATTTAATGTTATTTATATGATATGATACTTATTATCATGAAATATTATGCTTTGTGAATTATTATTTGGTAATATGCAAATTATGTGAACAACTTGATAAGTATGAGATGCTAGCAAGTATCGGTTTCTACATTTTGAAGAAGGCGATCAAAATGTGTAATTGAGAAGAACCCGTTTGAACCTTGGGAATAGATTAGGGTACAAGTGACATGTCACTAAGATGGTTGAGTTCCGAACTCATCGAGTTGAGTCCGAGTTCGTGAGATGTAACTAGGCATCCGAGCTCGTTGAGTTGAATCCGAGTTCACTTATGGATGCGAACGCCCGACCTCGTTGAGTTGAGTCTGAGTTCGTTTATGGGCGGGTTACATGGTAGCTTAGCTACATAGATTTCAAAAGCTATTGAGCTTGTTTAGCTATGAGTATAGCACTTACGTACACACTATCCGCGTATCCGAAATTACGTTCCGATGTGTTCAACGGGAGAATCCTAAGAGAAAAGGGAGAGTACATAAAATGAAAGTGATTGACGATGGATGTGTTGAAGAAGTGAAAATGGACAGGTATGAGTTTAATCCTTAGTTGAGAATTTGGTAAGATAAAATTCTGGTAAGATAGTAAGTATTCTTATGACATGAGTGTCTTAATGATGTTTATGTTGGATTGCATGATCATGTTACTTGTTATTTGCATGTGAACTTACTAAGCATTTATGCTTACTCCCTCCTTTTCATTCATTGTAGTTTTGACAAGCCGGCTTGAGAATCGGGATAGGTCGAGGGCTCGCTCACACTATCCGAAGACCTAAATTGGTAAAATGGCTTGTATATTTTGAGTGTGGCATGTATAACACTATACTAACTTTGTGTAAATAATCTTATGATATGGTTATGGTTTGGTAAGAAAAGGTTTGGAAATTATTAGCCATTGGAATGGCCAATCTAGATCATATTTGATGTCATGTATGTTTAATGTGTTACTTAGTCCATGGAAAACCATAAAATGGTGAAATTGGTTATAAAACAGAACCACACAGCAGTAGTGACGTGAATTGGAAAAATCACTAAAAATAGTAGAGATATAATTTGATGATGAATAAAATATTAAATTTAATCTTAATGAATCTATTTTAATGTGGAATGAACAAAATAAGTAAAAGAGTTGAATTTTATGAGATATTTATATTTTGGTGAAATAGGGTCAGAGCGATTTCTAAATCCCCTGTTTTGAATTTAAAAATTCACCATAAATTGTAAAAAAACAATTAGGAGTTGTATTTTACATGTATGAAATTATTATTGAGTCTAGGTTTATGAGAAACAAAGGGAATAATCATGAAACTCTGTAGAAGGAGATATCTGAATCGTAATACACAAGGGTCAGAGTAGCCGAACTCTGAAATAGGGGAGAATTTAACTAATAAACTGTACTAATTGGACCACCCAAAAATTCTAGAAAAAAACTAGTAAGTAGATATATGAGTCTAGTTTTAAGAAAAATTTACAAAATTGGATTTCGAGTTTTTTAACTCAAGATATAATTTTTTTAGAGACTATGATGCAGTTAGCCAACTTGTCTGGAAATTCTAAAATAAATTGTTTGAACTTGTTTAAATGCTAAAATAAGTTTAGTAATGTCTCATACTCGACTCCAGCGATGGTCTCGGGTAAGGAGCGTTACATTTGGTGGTATCAGAGCAGGTTTAGTCGGTTCTCGGACTAACGTGTTGTATGTACGGGTTTTGCTATACATGTCATGCCATATTTATATATTGTGATAGTGTGACGGCTCCTGACCTTTTTAAATAATTTTTTATAGTAAATGGATCCCGATCCAGCTGTGGCTGATGATGTAGAGAGTAATGCACCAGCTCCGGCTGAAGGGGCAGTGCCGACTGAAAATCTACCTCCTCCTGTTGGTCAAGGAGGAGGAGAAGGGGCTCGGGAAGCCTTTCTCCAAATGATAAATGCTTGGTATACGAGAGTTCGTTAAATGCAACCCTCATCGCTCAACAATCTCCCCCACCTCCCCCGATTCCTCAACCTGTACCCCCGATTCCTCAGGGTATGGATCTGATGAAATTTCACAGAACTCCAGTTGACAGAATCCGCAAGGAAGGAGCCAAAGAATTCAGGGCAAATGTTGATGATGATGCTGAAAAAGCAGAATTTTGGCTCGAAAATTCTATTCGGGTATTTGATGAATTGTCTTGTACACTTGAGAAATGTTTGAAATGTGCTATATCATTGTTGAGGGATTCAGCTTATCATTGGTGGAAGACATTGATTTCAGTGGTGCCGAAAGAGAAGGTAACTTGGGAATTCTTTCAAGAAGAATTTCGGAAGAAATACATCAGTGAAAGATTTGTTGATCAGAAGCGTAAATAGTTTCTTGAGTTGAAGTAGGGCAACATGACAAACATCGATTCTTGAATCTGAAAGGGAGTTCGTCAGGTTGAGTAAGTGTGCTAGAGAATATGTTCCTACAGAGGCTAAAATGTGTAGACGATTTGAAGATGGACTTAATGAAGATATTAAGATATTTGTGGGTATTCTTAAGTGGAAAGAATTTGTGGTACTTGTTGATCGGGCTTGCAAGGCTGAAGAACTAATTAAAGAGAAGAAAAAGACAGAGGCTGAGACAAGAAATTGAAAGAAAAGACCGATGAGCAGTACACTCCCACCGCAGTCTAGAAAGTCCAGGGATATGTATTCTCGTTCTCAGGCGTCAGGGGGACATTCATATGGAGATCATAAGAAGAAAAATGCGGGTTCCAAATCTCGGACTACTTCGGTGGCTAGTGTAGGAAATTTGAGAATTACTAGACCCGAGTGTCAACGATGTGGTAGAAGTCACTTTGGTCCTTTTAGAACTAATGAATGTTACCAGTGTGGGTCTCCGGATCATTTTATTAGAGATTGTCCAGAGAGGATCGAGAAAGAAAAATTTCAAAGTGTAAAGCTAAGCGGTACTGTTTCGAGAGGAAGATTTTTGAGAAATGCTGGGAACGAGGCAAGCAGCAAGAATGTAGTCAGAGAATTAGCACCGAAATCTGAAGCTAGAGCTCCGGCTAGAGCTTATACAATAAGGGCGCGTGAAGATGCTTCGTCTCCCGACGTGATTACCAATACTTTCTCTCTTTATGATGTTAATGTTATTGCTTTGATTGACCCTGGTTCTACTCATCCGTATGTGTGTATGAAATTGGTGTCTAATATGAATATACCTATTGAGTCTACGAAATTTATGGTTAAAGTATCGAACCCGTTAGGCCAATGTGTCATAGTTGATAAAGTATGCAAGAAATGTCCTTTGATGATTAGAGGTCATTATTTTTTGGCCGACTTGATGTTGTTGCCGTTTGATGAATTCGATGTCATTTTGGGTATGGATTGGTTAACGTTGCATGATGCTATAGTGAATTGTAGACAAAAAGTTATAGAATTAAAGTGTGAAAGTGGTAAAATTCTGCAGGTTGAATCAGGCAAATCAGAGGCATTATCTAGTGTAATTTCTTCGATGTCGGCTCAAAGATATTTGAGGAAGGGTTGTGAAGCTTATTTGGCGTATGTAGTTAATACAAAAGAAATTGAAAAAAAAATTGAATCAGTGCCAATTGTGTGTGAGTTCGCGAATGTATTTTTAGAAGAGTTGTCGGGTTTGCCTCCAGTCAGGAAAGTAGAATTTGGTATTGAGTTGATACCGGGAACAGCTCCGATCTCGATTGCTCCGTATGGAAAGGCACCAGTAGAGTTGAAAGAATTAAAGTCGCAGTTGCAAGAGTTGACTGACAAAGGCTTTGTGAGACCGAGTTTTTCGCCTTGGGGTGCTCCCGTATTATTTGTGAAAAAGAAGGATGGTTCTATGAGATTGTGTGTTGACTATCAGCAATTAAACAAGGTGACAATCAAGAACAAGTATCCATTGCCGAGAATTGATGATTTTTTTCATCAGCTGAAAAGAGCGACATGGTTTTCAAATATTGACTTGAGATCTAGGTACTACCAGCTGTGAGTAAAAAAGTCAGATGTTCCTAAAACTGCTTTTAGAATAAGGTACGGTCATTAAGAATTTTTAGTTATGCCATTCGGGGTTAACAAATGCTCCTGCTGTGTTTATGGATTTGATGAATCGCATATTTCGGCCATACTTGGACAAATTTGTTGTGGTATTTATAGATGACATCTTAATTTATTTGAAAGATGTTGCAAACTTTAAGAGATAAACAGTTGTATTCCAAGTTAGTAAAAGTGAGTTTTGGCTTCGAGAAGTTGGATTTTTGGGTCATATTGTTTCAGGTGATGGTATACGGGTTGATCCTAGTAAAATTTCGGCTATTGTTGAATGGAAACCACTGAAAAATGTAACCGAGGTTAGAAGTTTCTTGGGGCTAGCTGGGTATTATCGGCGGTTTGTAAATGGATTTTCTATAATTGCTGCTCCTATGACTAGACTACTTCGAAAGGATGTTAAATTTGAGTGGACAAAAGAATGTCAACAAAGTTTTGAAGAATTGAAAAAGTTATTAACTAAATCACCAGTGTTAGTACAACCCGAATCAGGTAAAGAATTTGTGGTGTATAGTGATGCTTCTCAAAATGGTTTAGGATGTGTACTTATACAAGAAGGAAAAGTGGTGGCTTATGTTTCGAGGCAGTTAAAATCTCACGAAAGAATTTATCCGACTCATGATTTGGAATTGGCTGCTATAGTATTTGCTTTGAAGATTTGGCGACATTATCTGTATGGTAAAAAATGCCGAGTATATACCGACCACAAAAGTCTTAAGTACTTGATGTCACAAAAAGACTTGAATTTGAGACAGCGGAGATGGTTAGAATTATTGAAAGATTACAAGCTTGTGATTGACTATCATCTGGGGAAAGTGAATGTGGTTGCCGATGCCTTGAGTAGAAAGTCGTTATTTACTTTGAGAGCTATGAATACTCAGTTGACAGTATCTGACGATGGTTCGATTCTAGCAAAGTTGAGAGCAAGATTGATGTTTTTATAAGAGATTTGTGAAGTTCAGAAAAATGATCAAGAATTGCAAGCTAAGAGAAAGCAATGTGAGGCTGATACGGGATCAGATTTCAGAATCGGTTCTGATAGTTGCTTGATGTTTAAAGATCGGATTTGTGTACCGAAAAATGATGAGTTGATTCAAAAGATTTTGCATGAAGCACATAATGGTTGTTTGGCGGTTCACCCGGGTAGTACGAAATGTATAATGACTTGAAGAAAATTTATTGGTGGAATGGAATGAAAAGAGATATCTTCGAGTTTGTATCAAAGTGCTTAATTTATCAAACTCGAGATATGATTTTTTTAGCGATTGTGACGCAGTTAGCCAACTTGTCTGGAAATTCTAAAATAAATTGTTTGAACTTGTTTAAATGCTAAACTAAGATTAGTAATGTCTCATACTCAACTCCAGCGATGGTCTCGGGTAAGGGGGCGTTATATAGGGGCATTTCAGTAATTTTCCCTTTCTTTACTACTTTCACTTACCTTGGCCCGTTAACAAATCCCATAAGCTAAGATGAACAAATACTATGCACCAGGTAAGATTCCAGAGAAGAGGAGGTGAGTCATTAAGACAGCTTAAGTACCAAGCTCTCCCTAAACATGCATATACCCCTTGCCACACCTTAACCCTTTGACTTGTCCACGGTTGCAATTAATTAATTAAGTTTTATGTAGTCATCATATACTAGGCCCAAAACCCCTTACAAAGCCCAGTCAAATCCACATACCTGCATATGGCCCACTAGGCCCAATCACATTCATATGGCTCATTAGGCCCAAATCACCTGTATATGGCCCATTAGGCCCAAATCACATTTATGTGGCCTATTAGGCCCAAATCACATTATACACATGCTCACATACGAATTTCTATCACATAGCATCAATTATCAATTTTTGCCTATTATGGGCCCAACAGCCTGTCAGGACCATTAAGCCTATTCTGGCCCGATTGGCCAATTCACAGCCCAAGTCCATGGAATCGCCCATGGGCCGCAGACAACCTATTGGTTTTCGCCTCACGAGTGTTCGCTGACTCGCAAGACTACCGTAGCCCAACTTTTAGCTTTTCAGCTTTTCGGCATTTCGGCTTTTGCTGATTCATTGTGTGTGTGCAGTGTATGTACACAACTGGTAAGCAAGTGTACTGCGATTCCCTTAGTCACCAACCTAGAAACAATATCACCCTTCAATTAACCACATGTTTAATACATATCTTTACTAAAACAGAAACCTCACATTAACCTTTCCTTGCACGATAAGTATAACAACCCCTTCTTAAATCACTAACCACGATCAACTCTTAGATCTGCATCAATCTTAACAATTAGAAACCAGAATAATATGTGACTCGTATTCAACACAAGTCCCCTTACCTTAACTGTGACTATTCAGCCAACTAAGATTAAGAGTACTTACCACAGCCCCTTACCCGAAGAGCAAATCGGCAGGGATCCAAAACTGAGATTCAATACCTATTCCTACCCAAAATAGATTAGAAGAAGTGAGGAACAATAATTGATACATTAGTAAAAACCAATTGGAAGAGCAAACACTTACACTAGATTCGATCAAAGAGTATTCGGCCAAGAAAGTTTCTTCCCTTTGCGATTTTGTATGGCAAAAGAGAGTTATTCGGCTCCAAGGAAAAAGAAAGAAAAGTCGACAATGAAGTAGAGGAAGAATGGAAGTCGACATAAGAAAAGAAGGAAAGAAGTAAGGCTTTTCGGCTTTTTGGATCTTGAAGAGAAAAAGGTTTCCGATAACAAGGTGAAAAAGATTTTGGCATTAGCCTGGAAACCTTACATTCGACACCTATTTATAGCCCTTATAGCCAAATTCCTCATGGCTAAATTCCTCATTCGACTCCATCACTTCCACCTTCTCATCTCCTTGTTTTTCTCCATGATAACTCCTCAATCTATTTCTTAACTTTTCCCTTCTGAACACTCCCTTTGGAGTCCATCTTCATGCCACTTCCAATCTTCTAGAAGGCCAAAATTAAACTTGTAAAAATACTAAGCTAGGATTCAAACCTTGGATCTTCTTGCTAGCCACTAACGCCACCTCCCTACATTCTAAGTGGCGTCACTTAGCCACTCCTCCGTTTGGCTTTTTGATGCCCTTTATCCCTTATATTTATTTAAAAGCCCAACTGCTTGCCATCAGGGTTCCTTTAATAATTATACTATAATTCCTTCTACCTCTAGATTCGAACTCAACCCTTGACCTAGACCTATCATCACGTAATTAACACTTAACCTGAATTGCTAAGTACAAAAAGAAAAATTTAAGATTTTGAGATTTTTTAGGCGTTACAAATTAACTTGATATCTACATAAGATAAGGTAAGAAAGTACTGTGGATATGTGTTGTAAATCATGTACAATGCAAATGAAGAATTCATGGGTATTTGGTATGTGTATTCGAATTTTGAATGAATAATTTGTGTAACATTGAAATGTTACTTAATATGTGTATATAAGATTTGTATATTCGGCCACTTAGGTATTAATTAT
The DNA here is from genome assembly GCA_025698465.1 of Gossypium longicalyx. Lineage (NCBI taxonomy): Eukaryota > Viridiplantae > Streptophyta > Magnoliopsida > Malvales > Malvaceae > Gossypium > Gossypium longicalyx. Next base: position 56,192,061 of record CM047007.1, read on the forward strand.
ACATGAGATGTCATTTGATGATTCTTAAGTTGCATAAAAGAGTAAATGGATGTGTGGTTATTATGACTATTTGGTTTGGAAGTTAATTTATATTGTGTTAAATGATTAGATATGTATTCGGCTTAGGTGGATAATAATGTTAATGCATTTCGTTTAGTTAATATGAGTCAATTATGATATTGAGCTGTTTATTTGCTTATGACTTACTAAGCTGTGGTAGCTTACTCTATGTATTACGTTACTTTGTTTTATAGATTTTGAAGTTAAGCTACAAGCTCGGGGACTGTCAGCCAAGCTCATCACACTATCTACTGTTTTGGTACCTTATTAGCTAAACTTAAATTATGACATGTATAGGCTGGAGCATATATTTTTGAAGTGTTGATTTTGGTTATGTATTGAAAGCCATGCGAAAATGGCTTGATATTTATGTTTTGATTTGATTTTATGTGTGCTTAGTTATAATGTTCATGATCTTGGTTTGACATATGCGATTATACTTGATTATGGTTTGATTTGTGGTAAGTATTTTGTATAATGAAAATGGCTTTATTTCCTAGACTTGAATTCGGTTTGGGTTGAAATATTGCTTAAGTCTTTTGGATAAATATGGTATATGTTATGGTCATTTAAAAATCTTTGTGTTATTTTGAAAGTGTATTTAAATATATACAGCTTGCAAAGGTACTTTGTGGTTTGGCCATATGTTTATAAATGATGTTAATTATGCTTGGGTTGCCATAGGTTTGTTAAGTAAAATTTATGTCATATGCTTGCATTAAATTGATGACCATTATAACTTATATTAGAACATGTGTATATGTGATATTCGGCCACATTGATTTAGTTGAAATTTTATTTATACCTTACTTGTGTATAAAGTGATTATATCATGGATGTCATGTATATATGTAAATATGTATGTAGCTGTATTTATAAACTTGCAAGTTGCTTATAAGTTTGCAAATAGGTACAAATGATCCATGATAGTCGGGTAGACTAGATTAATGATGTGTATGGTATTTAATCTAAATATCATGATAATTTGGATATATTGGATCATAGGTTAATATAAGGAGTTTGGTAATGATAAGAATAGGTGTGCTTTAATATTCGACCATGACATGTTGATGAGTTTTTTATATGACTATATATATATACTTGGTATATTAGTTAATAATGGAAATATATAATGTGATGAATAAAGTGATAGTTGAATGTATGCTAGCTTAAATTATTCGGGTGTTAAATAGTAGGTGTTGCATGTATTGCACGAACATATTGGTCGGTTGCTTAATAAGTAATTAATGCCATGTGTAATTTTTAATTTCAGAGTAAAATACGCATCATGTATATATGCATTAATAGCATATTTGACCAAGTTATAATGTATTAGATATGTATGCATGATTGCTCATTAAATTATGTAATATGTCACAATTGGTTTAATATAAGCTTAAACAGGTGTAGATATACATGCTTAAATGTCAGATTGAAAATGTAGTGAATTTCACATGTTTTGATATAGAGTTGGTGAAACATTTTACATCTGTTATATGCTGGTTATTTATTAAACCATTGAATAATTACATATTTTGGAATGGATGTTAGTAAATATATATTAAGGTCTAATATACGGTTAATGATGTGACATATGTTATATATATGCATAATGTATAAATTCAAACTGTAATGTGAAATGCTTATTTGTCCGAGCTGTGATAAGATCGATAATGTCTCGTAGCCTAATCTAGCGACGGGTATTGGCTAGGGGTGTTACATGGTTAATAAAAGAAGAAAAAGGGAAAATAAGTCAAAAATTGTGTCCATCTTCTCCCACCTTGGCCTAAAATCTCAAGGGTTCCATAGCTAGGGTTTCTTCAACTTTCAAGCTCAATAGTAAGTGCATCCTAGCCCCGTTTTTAATACTCTTTACATTTCTAAAACCCTCGTAACCCGATTAACCTATTTCTAACCATATTTTTAAGTAGGGTTCATGTTTGAAATTTGACCCATGTATGACATACATGTGTTTTGATGTTTAATGGAGGAATATGAAAGTTTGATGTGTGTTAAACATCTTTTACTAAGTGATTTTTGATAAAAATGCATGAAAAGGACATATTTGTAAAATATGCAAAATTAGTGGTAAGATGTATGATTTAATGAGAAATGTACGCTGCTATGAGTATGTCATAGGTTCGGCTAGGCTTGGGTAACAAAGAAAATGAACACATTTTATTTTACAAGCCTAGAAACTAATTTGCAAATATGTAAAAGTTTAGGGGCAAAACTATAATTTTTCCAAAATATAGTTTTTGGACTGGTTTGAATAATGTGATGATTAAATAAGCTGAATTTGCTATTATAGATCAAGAAAAACAGTTCGGACCTAGACTGGGGAAAGAACAAGATTTTGGACTAAATCAAATTAATTATCTTTGTGTAAATAATGCAATGATATATCATGTTTGAATGTTTTATTTATGTATGAATCTCTATATTTAATTATTATGACGACTGTATGAACGACTTTATTGTCTATGAGCATGACATTGTGAACGAGTTTGACGACTATGCGTTATCGAGAAAATCTCGTTTGAACCTTAGGAATAATTTAGGATACAAATGGACATGTCACTAGGAACTATGTGATTATGAGCTCATGAAATTTTGTGTATATGTGATTATGTGAATTTGGGTGCTAGTCCTATACGTTCTACCGGTGGCTGGGTAGCCCAACATGTGTTGCGGGTACTTGTTAGCTTGTATGAGCAGCCCGAGTAGTTACGTCCTGACTGTCAGCTTGTGTGAGCAGGACCGTGATTAGCTCGAGAGCGAGCAATGTGTGATTTGTGATATGAGGTAGCATGATTTGAAGCACTATGTGTAAGCCTTCCATGTATCCGATAGTATTCCGAGTGTTCAACGGGTAAATCAGTGAGTTATTCAACAAGTAAGTCATTGATGAGGAAATATGAGAATGTATTACGAGTTAGTACAAGTATGTACAAAAAACTTTTGTGAATGAAATCAGTATGTGATGATCTTTGGTAAGATTGAAAATGTGTAATTTATGCTTATAAATTTAAGTTATGCCTATGAATTTATGATGACATATAAGTAAACTCTGTTATGTCAATGGTATATATAGATTCATGACTATGTTGCTATTTATTTGCATGTGAACTTACTAAGCTTTATGCTTACTCCCTTCTCTTTTCCATTTTCTTATAGTATCGCCAAGCTAGCTCGGGGATCGAAGGATGTCGGAGACTTGATCACACTATCAATTGGATATTTGGTTATAGTTAGTTTCAACATTTTGAGTATGGCATGTATAGGGACTTGGTATTTTTGCTATATGTCATATTGGGTTAGCCAAATGTGTTGGCTTATAATGATTTGATGATTCATTTTGTATATGGCTATGAGATATGGCTCATATTAATTATGGGGATGTAACCTATTCATATATGCATATTTGTGCTAAGGTCATTCATGATATGGTTAAATTCATTTTGGTATGAATGAATTGTGGATATGATCATTGATGTTTGACGATGGATCGCGAGTAAATGGCATAATAACAACAAAGGCATAAATGTGTAAAATGGAAGTAAATCAATGTTGTATATTGCATGTGATTTGGTAAGCTTAGTTTAAATAAAATATGGAGTCTTAACAAGTACTTATTGATAAGAAGTTGATATGCATGAGCTTTTTTTGTGAAGGTGTATGTGCTCATTTATGCCATGTAGGATGTCACTGAGATGTGTAAGTGTGCATGAACCATTAAGGGTGACAAAAGACTTGGAAAAAAGCCTCAAAGTTGTCCGCACGGGTAGACACACTGGCGTGTGTCTAGGCCGTGTGTCCCCTGCACCCTAATTAATGCAAAATAGAATGCCCAATAGTAAACACACAGGCAAAGACACGGCCGCGTGTGTCAATCGTGTGAAGAACACGACCTTAGGATATGGGCGTGTGCCCAAGCCATGTGAAATCTGCACCTGATTTTGGAATTTAATTCACCATACGGTCTAAGCACACGGGCGTGTGACTTGGCTGTGATACCCTAATTATGTTGATGACATCATAAATAGAATGTTACACGAGCCAAGGACACGGGTATGTCCCAAGCCACACGGGCGTGTGTGACCACACGGGCGTGTGAGTCTCCAAAACAAAAAAAATTTCTAAGTGTCACAAAAGTTTTGAAAGTTCTTGGTTTAGTCCCGATTCATTTTCAATGTATGTTTTGGGCCTCATGGGCTCGTATAAGAGGCAACATGCTTGTGTATGAATGGTTTTGAATTGACTGAAATTTTATGGCCCGATTTTGTTAGAATGTTTATGTTTTGGTCCAGTAACGCCTCGAACCTTACCTCGACGCCAGATACGATAATGGTTGTTACAATTGCATTTTACAACTCAATGAATCCTGGCCTATTTTATCTTTAATTTTTCTATTTTATTGCATTAATGTCGTTACATGAGTTAATTCCATATTGTGTCTAGAATTGTCGCCATAGTTGACAACTATATGATAAGAGCCAACCATGCATGAGTTGTCCATTCCTATGTAACTATCCTGTACGAACAAGGATAGAAAAATCATAAGGGAAGGACACCTATACTGTTGAGGAAAACATAAAAGGATAATGTGAGAAGAATGAAGGGAAGGTTTTTTTTGGCTGACCACTATTCTCTTACCCTATTTTCAAGCTTACGGCCATGGCAATTTGATCTTCCTTTGGGTGAGCCAACGGTAAGAAATCAATGTATTGTGATTTGGGAATAAAAAACCAGTGGAAATATCTAGGGAAAGCAAGGGGCAACACAAAGAAGAGGGAATGAAGGTTTAACGTGAAAACTATAAGTGGAAGGTGGCATTTTGGTTCATTTTAAAAAATTGGTTTAATTGCCACATAAATGCTCACTGTTTTGACTGTGTTACAAATCAGTCTTTTCTCAAAATTAAGGGTTTCTAGAACACTTTTTCAAAAATTGATTTAAAAACCAAGATGCCCAAGTTAAAAACATTATCGAGTACTAACCTTACGGAATTCTGAGCTCATATAGGCCAAAGTTCCTAAAATACCCTTAAATCTCATAGGCCCTATTTTTGGGTGTTACCAATAATGTTAGATGAAGCCTTGTGGGCTTATCGTACAACTTTCAAGACATCGTATGGAATGTCACCTTTCAATCTTGTCTGTGGTAAACCATGTCATTTGCCAGTTGAGCTAGAACACAAAGCATTTTGGGCAATCAATAAACTAAAACATGGATTGGGTTGCTACTGCTACTCATTGCCTATTGGAGCTTAATGAGATGAATGAATTTCGAGATCAAGCTTATGAGAATGCGAGACTGTACAAAGAAAAGAAAAAGCCCTTGCATGACAAGAAAATTTTGCCACAGTAATTTGTACCTTGACTTCCAATTCCAGACTTAAACTATTTCCTGGCAAATTAAAGTCGAGATGGTCTGGACCATTGAAGTCGAGCGTATATACACTCATGGAGCTATCGACGATAAAGATGGAAAAACAGGATCCACTTTAAAAGTCAATGGTCAACGCCTAAAACACTATTTGGAGCTCCTATAACGCGTGACAAAAATTTCATTTCTCTACAAAATAATTAAAATTTTCTCCTGCATTTAAATGTTTTTTCATTTAATTTAATTTTTTATTTTGTTATTCTGTAAACTCATTTAATTTTTTCTTCTTGTGACAAGTTTTTCTTTGGGCCAGAACAAGTACAACTTCGAGCCATTAGCCTAAATTATTTTAATCTTCCTAATTTGCACTAATTTCATTTTTTTTTCTCGCTAAATGTTAATTATTTTGCCTTGTCAGCACATGATTGAGGCCAGTCTTATCGCACACGTCACAATTTCTTCTCCCTCACGTTTTTATCTAGCTGATTCAATTTTCTTTCACATTTTCATCCCGCTTTGTTTTCTACTTTTACTCTCTATTTCACTCATAACTAAAATCAAGTCTTATTTTTTTTTCATTTTTCATTTTTCTATATTCTCTTCAATGGCTTCTCAAAAGGCTTCTACTTCAACCTCTGCTTCTCTACGCACCTTTTCAGTAAACTTGCTGAGGAGAAATACCATAAATATATTTCCAAACGACCATTCTGTATGGAAAAATGATTTCTTTTTCAGGATGCTCCCTTCGTGGGGTATACAGATTTTCAAAAAGCATGGATAGGGAATCTTCTACCTCTATCCTATTGATGTCCTTCCAAAGGTAGTGAAAGAGTTTTATGCCCATATTATCTCTTCTAACAATACATTTATATACGTGCGTGGAGTATCAATTCTATTTGATCAGGACTCCATCAATGCTTAATATGGATTGTTTGAAGCTTCTGATGAACATACTGACTTTGTGAGGACAATGCCTTTAGAGCGTCCAACCCAGGTTCTCATTGTTGTTTGTGTGGAGGGAGCACAATGGTTATTATCAAGAAATGACTGTTACACCATCGACAGAATCTCATTGAAGCCTCAATTTAAAATTTGGTACCATTTCTTAAAAACTTGTCTCATTCCTTCTACACATAATGCTACAATCTCTAAGGATTGATAATTGCTTCTCCACTCTATAATGGTGGGTCGAAAAATTAATGTTGGAAAAATTATCTTTCGTGAGATTCATCGCTATGCCCAAAAGAATGTTGGTACATTAAATATCACCTCACTGATCACTGCACTCTTCCAAATAGTTAAGGTTCCCTTGTCACAAAATGAAGACCACCTTCCTAACAAAGGGGCTATTACTATGCACATTACATAGAAACTAGTTGGCGAGGAAATGCCAAGGCAAACTGGCAGACCTCTATCTTCTCCCCTTAGGACTGCTTCTGCTGCCCCCTTAACTTCTTACACTGAGTTTGAGCAGTGAATGATTGAAGCTGTAGAAGGCTTGAAACAATAGTTTTGTATGTTGGAAAAACATCAGAAAATGCTTGTCACTAACTTTGGCAAAGCTCGAGAGGAAATGGCCATCTTTTGGGATATGTCCACCAACGTGATATTGCTATTCATAAATTCCTACAAAAGAATTTCTTACGCCCAATGCCACCATTTCCTGTTTTTCCTATGGAACTACTATTTAATCTTGAAGTAGAAGATGAAGAACCTACTACTGCCCCCATGCACAACTAAGACCTAGAGTAAGATGAAGCCAGGATAGAACCTGTCCACATTGAATTTGATGATGATGGAAGGGATACCACTCAAACTGCTACACCTACACCATAATCCAAGGCCTTTATGACTACCTAGAAGCCTGTGGTTCATCAACTAATTGATGAAATTACAAAGTTAGATACTGACGATTCTGATGATGATGAGGAAGAGGTGCCCATCAACCAGCTTAAGAGAAAAATATTTAAGAAAGCTATTGGTAAAACTGTTCAAGCTGGCAGTGATGACCAGGATAGGCCACAATGTTACAAGAAAGCTACAAGGAAATCCACACAACCCAAGTGAAGTAATTTCCTTCCCCTCCAAGCTTTGATTTTTATATTTTCATGATCATTCATTTTGATTTTTTATCTGTTTCATGCATTTATATAGCTTTTATTCATTTTATTTTGTCATGTTCATGCACTAAGGATAATGCATACCTTAGGTTTGGGGGTGTGTTATGCATATAGACTACATTGTTAATTGTTCATATAGTCCTTTTACCATAACATTCAATTGCGATTCAACTGCCTGATTATGTGAGTATATGGTTATCAATTATGTCCAATGAGGATAACAACTCTTCTTTGTAAACTTAAAAATATGGTGATAGTTGCTTAGGAATGTTTAGCATAGGATAGTTGTTGAAATGAGATTCCTAAAAGTAAAATAATTGAAATATAAATGCAATTAGGCTATAGTACCATTCTTTGAATAAATTTAGGACTTCTTGACTTAATTTTAGTATAGTAATAGGGTATAATTTTGTCACGGTAAAATAATATGAATACTCTAATGCTTGAACCTGTTAAGTAGGTCAGTAATATTTTATTTGCTCCATTATATTGTTGACTAGAAAAATGAGTTCAAATATGAGTGTTTTTCTAAAAGTATATATATGCACATATTTTAGGGACACTTCACTAAATCTTGAGGCTAAATTGCTAAGAAGCTAGTTGTTTGCTGCATCCATCTTTTTAGTTAAAAGCTTTTGTTTCATAAGTGATTTATATTCAAATTGTGACATGATATAATATGTGGCAATCTATTGTAAGCTCCATTGAGGTTGTCAAGTATATAATCATATGACAATATAAATTCCCTAGGAAATTTTATGTTGAAAATTGAATAATTGCAAAAATAAAATTGAGTTTAGGAGAGAGATAATCTACATATATTTAGAGAGATCTGCTATAGTTTTAATTGTTGAAATATTTAAAACAATTTTCCTTTAGGAACCATTTTCTGCACTGCATTTGCAAAATAGGTTTACAACAATTGTAAGTATTGTAACGCCCCAAAATTTAGATATTTATATTTGTGTATTGTTGCGCATAAATGCATGCTTGCGTCAGTGGTTAAGTGTCTTAAAGAGTGTTGGAGAAGTCCTGGGTTCAAGTTGTGGCTTGAACTAAAAAATTTTGTTCTTTTGGGTTGAATCTAGGCTCTGGTCTCTAGGCTTCTTAAATAGTTTTGATTAAGGTATGTCATAAAAAGCCAATGGATCTGGTGGTTAAGGGTGTGTGGAGTGTTTCAGAAGGTCTGGGGTTTGAGGCTTGGTAACGCAAGGGGAGCATTTTTATTTTACTATTGACGCTGGAGAGGTGTTGTGGTTTGATTGAAATTGTATGCTTGTGTAGTGGGGGTTGTTGAGGCCGAGTTCAAAGTGTGTGATGGAGAGAATTTCGGTTGGTGGGGATATGGCTAGGTGGGAAATAGTTGAGTAATCTTAGGAGTGATAAGGGGAGTAAAAATAGGGATTTGAGGAGAGTGGTAGTGTGTGTGCCAAATGTGGACTCTCTTGCTTGGTAATTTCAGCTTTTGGGCAAAAAGTGGTGATGGTAGTCATTCTTTTGTGCGATTTTCTTTCTTTCTGAGTGAATTTCAGCCTCTTTGTTTTGGTGTTCGTTTTTGGTCTCTTAACATCTTTTGACTACCGATCTTTTTTTTTTTTGGTTTCTTTTTCCCTAGCATCTGTACTCATTTGGCCGAATATTCATTGACAGCCTTCTTCACTTTTCTCTCTCGGTTTCCTTTCTTTCAAGTATTGTCTTGTTGGGATTTTTTGGTTCTGTTCTTTTCCCTGTACTTCCTTTGCTGCCGTTCTCCTTAGAACTTCTACTTGCCGAATACATTTCTTCCTTCCCTCACTGACCTTTTCTGCTTTTAGCTTTGGCCTTAACCGAATTTCTTCTTTTCCCTTGGCTAATCTAAATACCTTGCTAACTTATTTCACCCTTTCTTTTCTCTCTTCTTATCTTGACTTATTTCCCAAGTTCGAAACTTCTCTGTTTAATCACGGTTGTACATGTGTTCTCTTCAAATCGGTAAGCCTTTGGTCTCTTTTGTTTCTTTCAAATTTGATTAAGTCTTTCTTTTCTCTCGTACTATTTTGGCCAAATACCTTCTGTTGTTATTGCCGAATCTCATCTCTTTTGTTCGGTGTGGTGTTCGTGGGTTCCTAGTCTTTCGAGGAGTGGAGGACTTCCAATGGATAACCAAGTGTACGAACTTCTCCTCATCTTTCAATCGAAGGTAATTTTTTATTGTGGTTATCATGTTCAATTGGGGTGTGTTGGCTTACACTCCTTGGTGTGGCCGAATGTTCTTTATCCCTAGACTAATGGGTTTTTGGGTTTTTATGTAATAGTTTATGATTGGTTCAAGGCATGTGCTAGACAATCGTATTATTGGAGTTCACTGATAAACGCAGATTTTTGGCAAGGAGCAAGGAACTGTTTGTTAGTCGGTGGTTTAGGAGGACTAAGCCATAGTCGACCAGTCGAGGCAAGTATTGCTAGTTGGATTAAGAGTAAAAGAGGGTGTTTAACCCTGGCATTGAAAAGTGACTAACCAAAATTTTAACTGTGCCAGGTGTAGATTGCTCGTGGGTCAAGAGAGCATTTTCACAATCAGGTGTGTAATGACACTGCCTCAATCGTTATACGACAAAAGCTGAAAAACTGTTAGAAATGGTGCTATACAAGCGAACGCACATTCGTGTGGTCCTCTAAGCGCATAAACATGAGCATGCAACTGTGAAGACCACCACGAGCGATCTCATGAGCATGGGTTGTTGTGGGCCACGTTGGGCCAAGATAGGCCATGTGGGCCTCACGGGCTCGTGGGCCTCGCTCAGGCACACTGCACGGATGTATGGGGATAACCGAGCTGACCGTGTAGTTGCACGGCCAAGGCCATCACTTGAGCTTATTGGGCCGCATGAGTGCGTGGGCCTATATGGGCCGTATTATGGGCTTAGGCCCATTTGTCAGTGATTGACTATTAGTGTCGCACGGGTCGCGTGAGATGACTGTGAACTTACGGTAAGGTTGGTAAATGTTTTAACTTGTTAAAAGACTGTTATACCCCTATGATGTAAATTACCGGTATACCTCTATATGATATAGGATCGGTTGAGCATGCCATGATTATTGTATGTACATCCATATTATGATATTGGAGGAAGTGTACTGAGAGGCTATACGCCTAATACTGGCAGCTCTGCTGCAAATACCGACAATGCCGTAAACTGTATGTTATTCCAGAATGTAGAGATGGATGGGTCGATTTAATCCCTACATAGAGTGTAGGGCTGGTCGGAGTGGAGTGTAGAGGATGGTTGGGTAGGATCTATATATATGCATGTTTGATACTGTACCGAATTGGGCCAAGGTCCACACTAATACTGTTACCGTTATGGCCTTGGGTCCAGATTATATTACACACTGAGTTTTCATAAACTCACTCTTCTATTTATGTGCAGGTAATCCTTAGGCGGATCGGTGTTGCAAGGACTTCGGTGATGGCCACACCATTTGTTAGGATCGACCCGATTAAGCAACAAACAAGAAAAATAGCGGAATAAATTGAGAAATTGAACACACAAATTTAACGTGGAAAAACCCCTCCAAAAAGGATAAAAAACCACGGGCAAAGATAATTTTACTATAATGGCAAAAGAACGAAGTGCAGAAAAGATGGAGATAAAAACTAAACCCTAAAAACCCGAAAACAAAGAACCCTGAAAACGTAAACACAAAATTCTCTAAATGTGTTATGAGTTCTAATATCTAATGGGTATATTTTCTAAGGTTGTAAAAAATTCTATTTATAGGCTAAATTTATAGGTTAAATAATAATAAAATAATCTAAACTAATCAGTGTTTAATTGAAACAAATAAACAGAGTTTAACTGAAAGATTATCTCTCAAATTTAACTGAAAATAGGAGTCATATTTAACAAATCTCCAGCTTGACTCATATTTCCACAACGCCATCTTTGCCAAAGCCCACCACGAGCCTACCTTGAACTATGCAGGGAGTTAACTGAGTCGAATTTCTACTTAGAAACTGAAAGACTTCTAGCCTTCGACTTGTACACGGCAAAATCAAAACTAACCCGGGTCTAATTTTCACAAACATAGTGCCCTAACTTTTCAAAACCTACATCCAAAAGAGAACCTCTCTTCAACGAAACGGTCATACATTTTTCCCTCCTATGACCAAGTTGCCTCCGCTTCAAATGATTTGACTTCGACTCTGTAATGGACGAGGGACGTCCGATTTCACTGGTCACTGTAGAACCTTCCAGAATATAAAGACTACCAATTCTTTTACCTTTTAACAAAACGAGAGCTGTACAAGATACTTTAATATCGCTCAACTTGGTGTTGATTCTGTATCATTTCAAGTCTAAAATACTCAAGAAGATGAGATTCTTTCGTAAATCAGGTACATACCTGACATTTGGGAGTGTTCTAATCGTCCCATCGTGTATCCTAATTTTAACAGTACCAATACCAATTACCTTACTAGATGAATCGTTTCCCATGCGCACAACTCCACCTTCAACCGAACTGTATGTGAAGAACCATTCTCTATTGGGAAACATATGGAAAGAACATCTCGAATCTAGGATCCACTTAGATGTGAGCTTGGAGTTATCGCTCGTTGACACTAACAAGAAATTATCACCGCTTTCATCGACCAAATTAACACCAACTACATCTTCCTCATTACTCTCAGCAGCTCTTTTATTTCGCAGTTTATAACAATCTGCTTTGATGTGACCTAACTTTTTACAATAGGGACACATTTTGTCTCATTTCTTTGATGCTATCAAAATAGAAGCTTGCCTATCTACCTTGCTATCCAAATGAAGCTCATTGTCGAGTTTGTATCTACTCAACAAATGACCCTTCATATCTTTAAAGGAGAGTTTGTCTCTGCCATAAATCAGGGTCTCCCTGAAAGACTTGTATGAAGGGGGTAAAGAGCACAATAATAGCATGGCTTGATCGTCATCATCAATATGAACCTCAACATTATTTAAATCATTTAAAGAGTAATGAATTGACTGATGTGATCTCTAAGAAGCTCACCTTCGTTCATGCGAAATGTAAATAGATGTTGTTTTAACACTAAATGGTTAGCCAGAGACTTAGTCGCATAAAGAGTTTCTAACCTTTTTCACAAGCCAGATGAGGTCTTATCCATCAATACCTCCTGCAATACCATATTCATGAGGCACAACTGGATTGCAGACAAAGCCTTTTCATCAAGCTCTTCCCATTCTATTTTATTTAGATTCTCAGGCTTTTTCCCGGTAACAACCTTTTTCAAACCGGATTGTACTAAAATTGCCATCATCCGAACTTGCCATAGATTGAAATTTGTCTCACCATCGAACTTCTCAATTTCAAACCTTGTTGCTACCATATTTGAATGGGTTGATCTATGAAAATTGAACTAGCTCTGATAATCGACCTAATTAAGTAACGAACAAGAAAAATAGCCGAATAAATTGAGAAATTGAACACATAAATTTAACGTAGAAAAGCCCCTCCAAAGAGGATAAAAACAACGGGCAAAAATAATTTTACTATAATGGCAAAAGAACGAAGAGTACAAAAGATGGAGATAAAAACTAAACCCCAAAAACCCAAAAACAAAGAACACTCAAAACATAAACACAAAATTCTCTAAATGTATTATGAGTTCTAATATCTAAGGGGTATATTTTCTAAGGTTGCAAAAGAGTCTATTTATAGGCTAAATTCATAGGTCAAATAATAATAAAATAATCTAAACTAATCAGTGTTTGATTGAAGCAAATAAACAGAATTTAACTAAAAGATTATTTCTCAAATTTGACTGAAAATAGGAGTCACATTTAAGACCATTGCTTCTGATTCCTTTAATTTACTATTGGATTTCATTTTGGGTTATGTAATAAGGCCTTTTTAATTTTCTTGTTTAAATATGGGTTTTGGTTACTACGATTTATGCCTGTTGAGAACATAAAGTACAGTTTTCCAAAATGATAACTGTTTTAAAAACACTACGACATTGCATTGCTTTTGAAACGCATCCGCAACAGTAAGAGTTTTAAAATTAAAGATAATTTTAAATGAATAATGAATAAGCTGGAATAATCTAAGAACTAACAGGAGGCTTCTCATTTTCAAACGGGTTACCATCAAGAAGAAGTTTTCGAAAAGCACTTCAATGTGACATCCAAGATTCAGCCATAATGCCTAGGCTGGGTTTGGGGTGTTACAAGTATTTTTTTCTTTGTTTCAGTAGAAAATTGTTGAGAATAGAGGTATACAGTATGCTCATTACGATTTGGTAGTAAATTTGGTGACTGATTGTTTTGGCAATTTCATGCATTCGTGCATATTCAAACATCATTTACTTGAGAAAAAATAATAATTTAGGTTTGGAGGTGTGATAACTCTTGAAAAAAGTTATATTTAAGGCCTCTAAATAGAATTCATTGGTTGTAATTAAGTGGATACATTTGCATTTTTAGGATATTTTTAGAACATTGCATAACAAAGCTTTGATTGTGATATAATGGTCATTATTTGTTACTTTTATCACTTGGGGAGGAAATGTGTGTGGTTTTGAGTGAATATAGGTGTAGGAAGAGCAAGAATATGAAGAAGAAACATAAGGGAAGTGAAACATTGCCATGACAATTGGTAAGATCGATTGCCAATAGAATTATTATGGTAATTTTGGGAAGATGACTCAGCATTCTATCTACGTCACTCTCAGCTAGCTGGATGTGTTCCAGGAAAACCAACCTGGAAAGAGGAATAAAAAATGTGTGCTGAGGTGGGACGAATCTACCTAATAAAAGAAGGAGAGTGAAAAATAAAAAAGAGAGGAGAATTTGTGTGAGAAAGATATTTGTGACAACAATCCTCTATTTGGACAGAGAAAAACTCCATTGGAGAATTTCAGAGAAAGAAAGGGTAGCAGCTACAGAGAGCAAAATACAGATGTGAAGAAGGTGAACAGACATCTATCATAGATTCATGCACGATCGGAAGATAAAAGAGAAGCTGGAGTGTGGCGAGAAATCCTATAGTTTTGCCTTTAGTTTTCCTGATTTCTGTGATTCAAACTTCTTTAAATGTTGATGAATGATTTAAATTTGGTGTTTTCTTTTCCACCCATGAACTAAATCTTTTCTGCGTTGGAGTTATTTGGGTGGATGTTTATCATCTTTATGTTCGTGATTTGAGGTTGCCTATACCATTATTTCATTCAAGTTATGCCTATTTTAAATACATGCACGCAAGCTCTAGACATAGCTGATTGTATGTTGTGTTCATAGATGTGTTTTTAATTTTAAAAAGGTTAAATATACTAGATCTAGTATCGTTTGATGCAATCGAATATTTGACAGAATATTTGTAGCACTCCAGACATAAATGTTGGAAGTTTTGCAGAGAAAAATGTTCATTGCAGTTATTAATCCAAAGTTCTGTGGACATACAATAACTTAGATTTTTAGCTCAAATCTAGCTATCGACAGAGGCAGGTTACAGTAGTAACTCTCTGGGTAGTTGATTAGACAATATTTTGCCATGACATTATTTTGATATGAGCATTTCACTTGAATAATTCCATCCTTATTCATTCAACAACAGAATTACTCTTTCTTATCTCTATAATTTGCCATGAAATCTTATTGCCATATCAATTCTCTATTTTTAGCATTAAATTACATTAATTCATTATACCAACATCTTATTCAATTTAAAATTAGTTCTTGCTATTTAGTATAGTTAACAGGATTATAATAACTTAATCAATTATGGAGACACTACTTACTTATTACTTTATTACTTGAATGATGTGTACACTTGCATAATTGCATTAGTTATTTACACGCAACAGTATGTTGGGTACACAAATTTTGTATGGATTGGATTTACTAGCAACAATGAAATTCATAGCTCAATTAAAAAGTTAACGATATTCTCTCATTAGCATTGTGTGGATTGATAAATATGGAACGTGGCCACGGGTTGCTCATTTTCGAACAAGCAATTTATCATAGTCATTTGTTCATAGTGATCATACTAATCAATAAGAAGACACAATGGTGACAATGAGATAAAAAAGATTGTATTGAGTGAACAGATTTAACTCAAAAGAATCAATGATATCATATAAGGGTAACAGACACATGACAAGGTCATTGGACAAAGTAGTTGGATGAATTGCTTTTGTAAAGAGTATACAATAAGGAGTTTTCAATTATGGTACTTCTTGTCAACTGAATCTATGATTAAATAAATTACAAATTATCAGAAAGATGCTTCTAGACATAATTGCAATTACTCAAATCTAATTGTATATGTCTGATTGGTTCCTATGTTAGCTCAACAAAAACTGGATCAGACTATATTTGAGTCAAAATAAAATTCTACGACTTTAGAAATAATTTAATTGAATCAATTTATTTGATGTGGAATTAAATTAGGCGGCCGTAGGAACTGTTCAACTAGAGAAACTGATTAAAAATTTTCTTGAAAAATTAATTTGGAAAATCCTAGTGATGTTTGGGAAGAATAATTTTGATCAAGTAAAATTAAATTAATCAATTTAATTAAAATAAATATGATATTTTTAGAAATTAATTTTCAAGTCAGAAAATTGGCCTAATGGGTAATTGAACTTGAAAATTGGACTTGAGATCAAAAGTTGAAATAGAGAACGCAAAATCAAGATCGAAACCCAAAACTGTTTGAATTGGGCCCGCTATGTGAAATTGGGATGACGATTCCATCGGTGGCTAGACCGGACCGATTGGACCGTCGTAAGCCCAGATCGAACCGGTAAGAACTGAATTGGCTCAAGGTGTCGTGAGGGTGTTGTGCCTATACCATGGGGACTACAATGCTGCCAGCTGGGACAATGAAATTCTGATAGCTGGTGGATGGTCTAGAATGGTGGTTTTTTGGTGGTTGCATAATGGAAGAATTACCCTCCTATTGGTACTCTACCAAATAATTTGGTTTCAGGTTAACTATTTCAAAAATAATAATATTTTAATAGATTTAATATTAAATTTAATTTATTCTTTATCTTATTGATAAATATTATATTAATTTAATAGATTTGATATTAAATTTAATCTAAGATTTATCTTGGTAGGTATTATATTAATTTAATATTAAAGTGATTAAGTTTAATAATAGTTGAACTCTCTAAATTCTCTCCATATAAAGAGAGTTATGGGTCATTATTTTACACACACTTAAATTCAAGTGAAAGTTGTAGAGAGAAAATTCTCTAAAGAAATTATTTCAGAAGATTTATAGAGATATTTTTCTTATTTAAAACTTGCCCCAAAAGTTTAGAGAAATCATGATGTAACATCCCGAATTAGGGCCTAGTCAGAACAGTGGTCTTGAGACCACAAATCTTAGAGAGAAATAATTATTTTATGATTCTTATGAGGTTTATGTTATGAATGCATGCTTGTGTCAAAGTTTCATGAAGAAATTCTATGCATAAAATGTCTAATTGCATTTTAGAGACCAAATTGAATAAAGTGAAAAACTTGCATTCTAGAAGCTTTAAGCATGAAATTGCATTAGATTATGATTTAGAGTGTCCTAATTATCAATTTGACCAATTTCTAAAATTTTGGACAAAAATGGACACGCATAGGAAAATTTGGAAAGAGAAACCCTAAGGGCATATTGGTCATTAGGTAATTAAAAGAATAAAAAGGGAAAATCAAACCAAAAATGTGTCCATCTTCTTCCTTGGCTGGCTAAAATCACACAACACCATAGCTAGGGTTTTGTTCAACATTTCCAAGCTGAATAGTAAGTGTTCCCTAGCCCCGTTTTAATGTTCTTTATATTTTTGAAGCCCCGGTAACATGGTCTACCCATTTCTAGCTATATTTTGAGCTAGGGTTCATGTATGAAAATTGAACCATGCATGTCATGCTTTTATTTTGATGATTAATGGAGGAATATGAATGTTTGATGCATGATGAACATCTTTTATTAGGTGATTTTTAGTGAAAACACCTAAACAAGGGCTTGTTTGTAAAAGTGTAAAAGTGAGTAGTAATAATGTGAAATAAAAGAAAATATGGGCTGATATAAGAATAGTAAAGGTTCGACTAAGCTTGGGTAATCAAGAAAATGCATACATTTCATTTTACGAGCCTAGGGGTTAAATCGTAAATATGTGAAAGATTAGGGGTCAAAATGTAAATTTGCAAAAGTATGATTTATGGACCCATTTGAATAATGTGAATAATAAATAAGTTAAATTTGACATTATAGATCAAGAAAAACGTGAATCGAGACTTGATTAAGGAAAGAATAAAGTATACGATGACTAGGCTCGATTATCATCGTTTTGTACCGAGGTAAGTACATATGCAAATAATGTGGTGTTGTAGTATGTTTTAATGCTTTAATATATTGTGATAAATGTTTTATTGTAATTATGAGTTATATGCTTATTGATTGTTATGAAAGCATTAATGTTATCATGGTCGTTAACCATGACAATATGAGCAAGTACGATAGAGATAATATATGTAAGTGAAGAAAATCCCATTTGAACCCTAGGAATAGTTAGGATACAAGTGACATGTCACTAGGAAATAAGAGATCTGAGCTCGTTGAGTTGGTCCTAGTTTGTGAGAAATCTGAACTTGTTCAGTTGGTCTAAGTTCGTAATATATGTGAGGCATCCGAGCTCGTTGAGTTGGTCCAAGTTTATTATGGATGCGAGCATCTGAGCTCATTGAGTTGGTCTGAGTTCATTATGGATGTGATCCATGTAACATCTAAGCTCATTGAGTTGGTCCGTGTTCACTATGGATGTCTACATGTTATGAGGTAGCTTTGGCTACGTATGTACATAAGGCACTTATGTGCAAGTTTTCCAAGTATCCAAAGGTATTCTGATGTGTTCAACAGGTAATGTAATGATTGTAATAAAGTCCCGAGGAGGGCATATGAAAGGGGTATGCTTATCAATACTCTACTATGAGTACGGATACGTATGCTAAACCTATGAGTAATGCTTTGATAAAGATCGATTTAAGATGAGAAAGTATGTATGTGCATATGATAAGTAAGCGAAGAGGTTTGAATGAACAATAATCTTTATGTAAACGTTATCATGTCTTTGCATGTTAATTGTTTACCACTATCGCATATTATTTGCATGTGGACTTACTAAGCTTTAATGCTTACTCCCCTCTCTTTTCCATCCTTTGTAGTTCTACCAAGCTAGCTCAGAGACCAAAAGCTATCGGAGTATTCGATCACACTATCAAAAGACTTTTGGGTATAGTGAAATTATTATTTTGAGTATGGCATGTATAGGAACTTGGTCATTTTGTGATATGTGTCATGTTATTTGGCCAAATTGTGAAGGCCTATGATGATGATGATTCTTTTTGTAATGGTCATGTGATATGGCTCATATTTGATCGTTTGGGTTGTAATCTAATTACCCATGCATACATGTGTTAGTGTTTTGATGGTAGGATATGTTATTGCTTGGTGAGTGCATGATAATGATGTGATATGTTGTTGATTGATGAATGTATGGTAAAGTGTGGATTAAGTGCTAAAGGTTAAAGGATGACCTAACGACTTAAAATGACTATATGTATGAATACACAATTTGAAGTTATGGTAACAAGTTTAATAATGCATGAAATTGGTGTGGAATGCCTCTAAATGGTGTAATAAATGAGTGTGCAATAAGATGACATTATGAAGATGTGAAAGTGCTTTGCTGTGGAGTATTTGAGTGCATAAATATGTCATGTTGCATGTTATAAAGTTTGTTTGAATGTATGAGTGATTGAGGGTGACCACTGGCTTGGAAAGTAGCCCCCAAAAAGGTCCACATGGGTAGACACACGGGCATGTGTCTAGGCCATGTGTGGCACACGGTCTACCCCATAGGCGTGTTGAATGGTCGTGTGTCCCCTGCATCAAAAATTTCCAAGTCGGTATGCATGGTAGTAAACACACGGGCAGAGACACGGCCGTGTGTCTCAACCGTGTGAAGGATACGGCCTAGCATAAGGGCGTATGCCTTGGTCGTGCGCCCCTAAATAAATGATGACGTCATAAATAGAATGTCCAGGTTTTTGGACACGGGCGATGACACGGGCGTGTCTAGGCCGTGTGAGGGACTCGGGCGTGTGCTCGACCGTATGAAAACCCCTGTAGGTTTGAAATGAAAAATAAATTCTACAAATTCCACACAGGTATAGGACAAAGGGTGTGTCCCAAAGCACACGGGCATGTGCATTGCCTCCACACGGGCGTGTGAGGCTTAAACCTAGAAATTTTCTTAGAATTTTCTTAAGCTCTCAGTTTAGTCCCGGATTACTTTTAATATATGTTTTGGGCCTCGTAGGTCCATGATAAGAACAATATGAATTTGTTTGATTGGTTTTAATTTGGAGTGAAATTTTATGACACGTATTTTCTGGAGATGCCCTGTTTATGTATGGTAATGCCTCGTACATTGCCCGGTCTTGGGTACGGGTAAAGGGTGTTACATAAAGTTACCTTATTTGTAATTTTGTTGAATATTTTATGATTCAAAGCGAGCCCACACTCGGCAGACATAAGCTTGAAGATAGCAGGGAAGACTACTTGGTTGAAGCGTTCATCCTAGACGAATCAAAAGGTACAATTTTGATTAAGTGTTTATTACTTTAGATAACACAACCAAGTTCTTGTTTTGGAAAATTTTTAAAACTCTTATTTTCTGTAAAACATATTTTTCGTTGCATTTTCCAAACCCGTTTTTCCAATAGAAACATACTTGCCTATTGTAGACTGCTTTGCCTTATACTACCCAGTAGATGATCATCTGGGTGATTGTAAACTCTAATTTATATAGGTTTTTGCTAGTAGCTTTTATCACCTTTTTACTTAAAAATAATACTAATCACAAGTATTTGTTAATTAATTTAAGTAATTTTACTTAAACCTTGATAATAGACATGAATTTATAAAATATGCAAATTTGTGCTTTATTACATGAATTTGTGCATAAATTAAATTATTTCATGTTATTTATTAATATGTTATATTTAATTGTGTAGTGGAACCATGAAGTTGATTTAATAAAGAGCTTATTGTAAAGTTGCATGAACATGAGTTATTTATTTCCCATGTTGGACGGCAAAAGCATGCTAAATGGGTCAACAAGGTGTTATTTTGACCAAGTTAAAATGATGGTACATGGTGGACAAATCTAATTATTTAAAGGGTCCCAAATTAGTCCAACAAGGGGAAGTCAAGCCCAAATTTGGCACAAGCATGTTGGCTGCCCAAATATCTATTTTGAGATATGTACTGGAGGTGTATTTACCGGAGGTTCCTACATTTGGAGAATCATTGGAAATCAGTACACAAAGACTACCCTTGAAACCATCTAACCCATGCCTATATTTAGCATGATTCTAAGCTCAAATAAAGAAACCATCATCCACTTTCTTCTACAAAATGTGGTCGGCCAAGCAATGGAGAAAATTGAGAGATTCCAGTCCCTATTTTTAGTAAACTCTACCATCTACTTCAAGTATAAATAATCATCCCTTATCCCTACATCCTTCATTCTTCACATCTCACAATCATCATTCATTCTCTCATTTCCTCTATTCATTTTCATGCATAGCATGCCATATTTTCTTTCTTAGCCAAAAATCTTGATAAGATTTTCTCTTGGTCGGCCATTGTAACACCCCTAACCCATATCCGTCACCAGAATGGGGTTACGAGGCATTACTGGTCATATCACAACTCAAACAAACATTCATCACATTACATAATTCGTATCTCATTCCCATTACAAATCTTATCATTTAACACTTAAGCATAATCAAAGATATATTAGCAAATAACAAAGCAGAGCATGTGATAAAATATCTATCTTATTAGTTGAACAACAAACATACCATTTCAAAACTTACACACATACGCATATATTAAAACTAAACAAAACATATATAACCTTAATAATATTACAATAGCAGAATATATTATAGTCACTAAATAACCAATTCCAAATTTCATTTTTAACCAATTCATGCCTCAATGACTTGACTAATATTAAGAATTTTCTAAGTACTATAACCAAATCAAAACATGTAAAGTTTATAAGTTTTCTACTTTTGCACAATACACATATTTGATCAAATCATAAGGTTTGATTTCTATTAATATAGAGGATAAAAAATAACATTATATTTTTTAAAACACAAGTGCCAATTCAATATACTCTTATCTAATCTTCTACTTCATAATTAAACAAATTCACATATTATGCATATTATTCTAGGCTAAAACATCCACACGGCATAATAGACATATTTATATATATACACATAAACATGCTTTATAACAAAACCAAAATATATATACATCTTTTCTTATAACAAGTTATACGTATAAAACCATATCAATTTGAACCAATTCTGAATTATTAATAATAAATCAAATCATGCCTAATATATTAGTATACTTGACACCACAAACAAAACCAAAGTAGCCAAGCCTCAAACGATCACATCATGGGTATATCAAATGCGCATGATCTATAACTATCAAAAGAACAAATGCACAATTGATTCAATAAGCTGATTCTCTTATGATCAAACCAAAACGACCATAGAATAGACATTCGGTCATAGATGAAAAACATTCAATACATAATATATTTATATTTTTATGATATATACCATATCACATACTTATCATTATGAGTCCAAAGCCTTAGCCGAATATACAAATACACCTTATTTATAAATTTAAAACCAAATCACCCATACAAGCATGCCATTTCAAACTGACGCAAAAACCATATTTCTTAATCAAATTTTTCATAGCCTAACTTAGTCCACACATGTCCAATACCACAAATTCAACATTAACATATAACTAAACACTTAATGACATGATTTAAACACCAATGCTGAATCATAAATAACTTATAAGCATCACCTATATTTCATTACATAACTGAGTACATAATTTACATTATAAACAATTTCCAAATTGATTCATGTTTTGAATTATGTATCTCAATAATAGGTCAATAACAATCCATATCTCAAACACATGCATCAACCACATATATCAAGCTTTCCAAAAGAACTAAACATAAGCCATAAATGGTTACTTCATGCCAAAACATATATATACCTAACATGAACTTATACCACAATTGAAAATGCATAAACATAAGCTTCATTACAAGCCATTTTCACATGGCTCATATATACAAATCCAAAATCGACCAAAACAAATGCTAGCCTATACATGCCATAGGTTCATAATTCAAGCTTTTAAAATACCGAAATAGTGATAGATAGTGTGACGGATTTCCTTGACGATCCTCGAGCTTGTAAGTAGCTTCCAAAATCTATAAAACAATGAACGAACACACACACAATAAGCTTGAATAGCTTAGTAAGTCATAAGCAATTAAAACATTTCAATAACATGCATAATTCAATTAAACTAAGATAAATCAAACAAATCTTAGTAACATATATATTTATCATACTTGCAAATTCATAAATCATCACATAAACATTAACATATTATACTAAACTTGCCCAAATACAACCATGCTCATAAGCATATATAAATCTCTCTTTTATCATGCATGATTCATGTATTCATCTCAAGTATATACTTACCTTAATTTCATTATCATATAACTTAGCACATACCTGAACCTTTTAGCTCTATTTCACATTCAATCTTAACTAGATATTGCCCGTTAAACCATTCAAAATTAATAAGGATACTTGGATAGTCAAAAAGCTCACACAACGCCTATGTCCCAGACATGGCCTTACATGTAATCACATATCGATGCCACTATGCCAGACAGGGTCTTACACGTAAGTCACAAATCGATGCCAACGTCCCAGACGTGGTCTTACACGTAATCACATATCGAAATCCTAAGTCATGACATATGTATCCTAACTATTCCTAAGGCTTGTACGGGGCTTTTGGACGTCGTAAACCAATCGATTCCATCTCATATATATTTCTCCCATGCTTATACTAATTCGGCATCAACACATATATAGGTAATAATTTAATTCGGCACATATATTACATAAACATTCAAATTTAACAACATTTGTTTACTTATGAACTTACCTTGGACGAAGACGAACGAACCGGAACGACTACTCGACAACTTTAGATTTCCCCCGATCCAAATCCGATTTCCTCTTTTCTTGATCTAATTCAATATAAATTCAACTTATTTAATCATATATTCAATGAAATTCATCCAAAAACACATAAATGGGCTAATTACACTTTTGCCCCTGACATTTCACATTTTTCACAATTTAGTCCCTATTTCACAAAACACAAAATATTCAAAATTTCACCACACCAATGCTTGACCGAATTTCACCAAGGTCCCTAACAGCCCATTTCTTTCATTTATTTCACATTTTGACCCCTCAGTTTACAAAATTCATAATTTAATCCCAATTAGGCATTTTTATTAAAATCACTTAATTAAACATGAAAATCTATTAACACATATTTATTTTTCATCATCAAGCACAAAAATCATCAAGCTTTCAACAATGGAAAATCTCAAATTCATTATCAAATTCAAACATTCAAGCATGGGCTAGCTACTACTCAAAGCAATGATCTTAAAAACATAAAAATTATCAAAAATCGAGCAAATAACATACCTAATTTAAAGCCTCAAAGTGTCGAACCTAACTTATTCTTTTCTTTGTCGAACCTAACTTATTCTTTTCTTTCTTTTTCCTTTGAAGATTCGGCCTTGAAAAATAAGAATGCATGGCCATTTTGTATTTTATTTTGTTTTATTACATTATAATATATTAATTACCATTTTAACCTTATAAATTTAATTAGTAAACCATATATTTCAAGCCCAAAACTGGCCATGCTATTAGCTAATGGCCAATTTGCCACATAAGGACCACATAATTAATTCCTCAAAGCAAATAAGCACTTTAACATATAGAAAGATACTTTTACATTTTACACGATTAAGTCCTTTTATTAAATCGAACACTCAAACGATAAAATTAAATCACGAAAATTTCACACATATAAATTAACATGCTGTAGACACCAAAAATAATATTAAAATATTTTTCTAGCTCAGATTTGTGGTCTCAAAACCACTGTTCTGAATAGGGTCTAAACCGGGCTGTTACAGCCACCTTGATGAGCCATTAGCAAAGGAGCAACACAAGGATCAGAGGAAAATATCTTTAATCAGAGTTCACGAGACGGTTGATTCAACAGAGTTTATACTTTCTTTAATTTTTTATTTTTATTTTAATCATGTTTTCAATGTGCTTTATTATCTTGTCATCAACAATGGTAGCTTAATTTTGTTTAGCTAGGATGATTGCATTTCTTTAATGAAGTTTGTTTAAATCATGTCTATAGTGTTTGTGCCTTAATCGATCATGTTTTCAATTAAACTCAAGTATGTATTTCATTCATACGTGATTAGATGTGTAACACCCCAAACCCGACCCGGACGTTATGGCAGAATCCGGCGTGTTACATTGAAATGTTTTAGCAAAAATCATGTTTTTATTGAAAACCCTTCTTAAGATAAAAGAAACCTTAATTAACTCCTTTCAAGCACTTGTTTAGAACATATAATTTTATGAAAGTATGTCATTTAAAATTTAGTTGCGGAAGCGTAGAAAAAACATACTATAATTTAACAAACCATGTTCAACTTTTCATGATTACATCGCATATAAATAATAATCCAAAATATATATATCAAAATGGAAGCCCTATTACAATCTGATTTGAAAAGTAATTAATAAAATATAAACTTATATGCTTAAAAAAAACGAGTCAAAATTATCTTGTTAGCAGGCCACCCAGAGTCCCTCCAAACATCAAACATTTTATTTACCATCACCAGAAAATCAAATAAAAGAGGGGGTGAGTTTTCGCAAACTCAGTGTGTACAACCCTCAACAAAAAAAAGCAGCATTCAAAAACCATCATACATCAAACATACAATGCAATCCCATCCAAATTATCTATCCGCTACACACTAGCTCCGTCCCCCGTCACACCATGTGGGGATATAAATATCGACCCACCCAACCGACACACCAACGGTAGCCTGATTGCAAAACTACCTTCATTTACATATTGGGCTTTAAAAGCGTCAGTGGATCCACGATTGTCAAGCAACCATGCGATCCTTAAATACTTCCTCCATTCCATAATTCCCAACCCATATGCAACCTAAGCAAAATATCATATGTATGCATGTCACATCCATAAAACTTACATTCAACATCTAGGGGTATTTTGGTCATTTTTGCCCTTAGGGGTATTTCAGTAATTTTCTCTTTCTTCACGATTTTCACTTACCTTAGCCCGTTAACAAATCTCGTGAGCTAAGATGAACGAATACTATGCACTAGCCCATTCTAGCCCATATGGCCAAATCACAACCCATGCCCACGGAATCACCCGTGGGCCTCAGGAAACCTATCAGTTTCCTCCTCACGAGTGTTCGCGCACTTGCAAGACTACCGCAGCCAAACTTTCGGCTTTTCGACATTTCGGCATCTCGGCTTTTCAGCTTTTGCCGATCTACTTGTGTGTGCAGTGTATGTACACACCTGGTAAGCAAGCGTGCTATGATTCCCTTAGTCACCAACCTACAAATGATATCACCCTTCAATTAATCGCATGCTTAATACATATCTTTACTAAAATCGAAACCTCACCTTAACCTTACCTTGCGTGATCAGCCTTTTCTTAAATCACTAACCACGATCAACTATTAAACCATAATAATAGATGACTTGTATCCAAAACAGGTCCCCTTACCTTAACTATGAACATTCGGCCACCTTAGCCAATGGGAGAGGAATACTTACCAAAACCGCAAACACCTAAAGAGCAATTCCGCAGAGAGCTAAGATCCGAGATCCGATACTAATTCCCTACCAAATTTGATTAGAAAGAGTGAGGGACAATAATCGATACTTAGCAAAACCAACCGATTGGAAGAGCGAACACTTACACCAGAATCGACTGGGTGGTAAAGGTAGTGGCGGCACTAAGAGTATTCGGCCAAAGGGTATTCAGCTCTAGAGATTTGAATGACAACAACTGATTATTCGGCACTAAGGGAGAGAGGAAGAAGAATCGGCTAAACCAAAAGTGAAACCAAGAAATTGGCACAAGGAAAATAAAAAGGAGAACAAGGGTTTTTGGCTTTTGGAGAAAAGAGTTTCTGGCAACAAGGTGAAGAAAAATTTTGGCAGTAGTTTGGCAACCTTGTATTCGGCCCCTATTTATAGCCCTTATAGCCGAATTTTCCATGCCCAATTCCCAATTCGGCTCCATCACTTTTCCCTTCTCATCTCCTTGTTTTTCTCTGTGATAACCCCTTAATATTTTCCTTAATTTTCTCTTCTGAACACTCCCCTTGGAGTCCATCTTCCCGCCACTTCCAACCTTCTAGAAGGCCAAAATTAAACTTCTAAAAATACTAAGCTAGGATTCGAACCTTGGACCTCCTTGCTAGCTATTAACGCCACCTCCCTACTCCCTAAGTAGCGCCACTTAGCCACTCCTCAACAAGGCTTTTTGATGCCATTTTTCCCCTATTTTTATTTAAAATCCCAACTACTTGCCAACCCTAATTATTTTAATAATTAAACTATAATTTCTTCTACCCCTTGATTTGAACTCAAACCTTAATTAAGACCTACTATAATTATCACTTGGCTTGGAATATAGAACACAAATTTTATCAAAATCGAAAACAAAGAAAGTTCAGGATTTTAGGATTTTTGGGTTTTAGGATTTTTAGGGCGTTACAGGATGCATTAGAATTAGCTGAGCGATCCTAACCGAATAATGACCAGTGGACACAATAATTGAAATGTGCATGCTTAATTTAGATCCTAACCCGACTGTAACAGCCCATTTTTTAATGAAATCGAACAGTGGTTTTGGGACCACAAATCCAACCCAAAAATATAATTTATTTTTATCTCATTATTGGTCCATATTATAATAGGCGTGTCATGTGAAAATTTTGAAACAAAAATTTTATCGATTAAGTGCTTAATTACGAGAAGGACTAAATCACATAAAATGCGAAAGTTGAATTCTAGTAGCTATAAGGATCAAATAGATATAGAATTCAAAACTTAAGTTCTTTATATAGTAATTAGACCATTAAGAAAAGTATGTAGATTTTTCTTGGTGACTCATCCATAGAATTATAGAAAAAAGGGCAAGGACTAAATTGGAAATACCAAAGTACTTAATTAATTAAAAGATGAAAAGAAATATATCATTTTATTTTCGTCATCTTCAACCTAAGATTTTATGGAAACCCTAGGAGAGAGAGGCGAAACTTTTAAGGCTTAATTGGGTAAGTCCTCTTGTCCCGTTCTTAGTAATTTTGGTATTTTTGAAACCAAGATAGCTTAATCTCTCTATTTGAGGGATTAATTTGAAAAGTAATCAAGGTATGAAAATGGTTCATGGATGTATTATGCTGGAAACTAGAAATTTATGGTAGAAAACGAAAGATTATTGATAGATAAAGAACTTTTACAAAGTGATTTTTAACGAAAACATGATTTAGGGACTAAAATGAAAAGTTGTAAAATTTGATAAAAAATTCTAAAATTTTATGGATACATGTGCTGGAAAAATTTTAATGGGGCTTTGGTTAGGCTTGGAATAGGGAGTAATTTACACAAGTTTCATTTTCTGGGCCTAAGGACAAAATCAGAATTTTTAGAAAAGTTAGGGGCAAAATGTTAATTTTTTCTAGGACGTAAATTGAGTCCATATAAATATGAAATGTATGAAATTGATGGTTAAATTCATTTATATAGATCCGGACAACACTAATTCGAGGTTAGATCGAGAAAAAGAAAAGATTTCAGATTTGTAGACTTTTACACGAACAAGTGTCTTGGTAAGTTCGTGTAACTTAATCCGGCATGTAAATATGTTTAATTGAATGTTGTGTTGTATTGAATGTGATTTATATTGATGTACATTACTTGAATTTTATAACGAGAAACTTAATACATGCTTGAAATGGTGATAAAGAGTTAAGTCTCGATTGAATGTTAAATTCTGATGATTGTATGCACTAATCTAAAACAAACAGGGTCCTGCATTTGTTACGGACGGGATTTAGCTCGAACGAGTAATCCCAATAACCTTGTCATAGAAAGGATTTAGCCCAAACGGGTAATCCCGATACATTACCTCTCAAGCGTACGTTACAATTAGGGTTAACCTAGACCGGTAACCCTAATTGAGCTCTTTTGAGCATACGCTATATAAAGGATTTAGCCTTGTAACATCCTGATTTTGGGCCTAGTCAGAATAGTGGTTTTGAGACCACAAATTCAGAGTAAAAATATTTGTTTTATGATTTTTTTGAGGTCCATGACATGTTTGCATGATTGTGTGAAAGTTTCATGAAGAGATTTTATTGATAAAGTGTCCAATTTAACATTTAGGACTAGATTGCAAAAATTACAAAATGTGAGTTCTAGAAGATTTAAGTATAAAATTGCCATGGATTATTAATTAGAGGTCCTTAAATAGCAATTTTCCAAATTTCTAATTTTATGGACAAAAATGGGCATGCATGAATAAAATTTGAAAGTTTAGTAAAAAGGGCATTTTGGTCATTTGGTTAATAAAAGAATAAAAAGGGAAAAATAAGTCAAAATTGATGTCCATCTTCTTCATGTGTGTCAAAATTTCCATACTCACCATAGCTAAGGTTTCTCCAACTTTCAAGCTCAATAGTAAGTGCATCCTAGCCCCGTTTTTAATGTTCTTTGCATTTTTGAAGTTGTCATCAACTGATCTAACTATTTCTACCATTATTTTGAGCTAAGGTTTATGTTCAAAAACTTACCCATGTATGACATGCATGTATTTTTTATGTTTAATGGAGGAATATGAAAGTTTGGTGTGTGATAAACATCTTTTACGAAGTGGTTTTTCATGAAAACAACTAAAATGACTTATTTGTAAAAGTTGTAACAATGAGTAGTAGAAATGAGATTTGATGAAAAATTAGGGCTAGTATAAGCATGATATAGGTTCGACTAGGCTTGGGTAACAAAGAAAATGAGTACATTTCATTTAACGAGCCTAGGGACTAATTTTTAAATTTGTGAAAGTTTAGGGGCAAAACTATATTTTTGCCAAAGTGTGATTTATGGGCTGTTTTGAACAATGTGATAATTAAATAAGTGAAATTTGCTATTATAGATCAAGAAAAACAGAGTCCAGTCCTAAACCGAGGAAAGAACAAAGTTGTGGACTAAATTGAATAGTTAGCCATATTTTGGTACCGAGGAATGTTCGTGTGTAAATAATTCAACAGTACGTTATTATGTATCCAATGCTTTGATATTACATGAAATGTATGTTTGTCTCTATGAATTTGGTTATTGATGACTCGATGACGATCCGATAAAGATTTGGTACTACGAAATCCTGGTTGAACCTTAGGAATAGATAGGATACAAATGTCATGACATTAGGGTTATGTGTGGTTTCGTGTAAGACCATATCTGGGATATGACCTCGATATGTGGTCCCATGTAAGACAATATATGGGATATGGCATTGGCATCAATATGTGATTTCGTGTAAGACCATGTCTGGGACATAGGATCGATATGAGACATCGTGTAAGACCATAACTGAGCTATTGGCATCAATATGTGATCTCATGTAAGACCATATATGGGATATGGAATGGGCATCTTACTATGTGCATGAGATTTCTCGGGTATCTTTTAGTATTCCAAGTGGTTCAACGAGTAATTCAAAGATTATGTTAAAGAAATGACAAGGTATGATCATGTCGGAAGGGTACATGTATGTACACAAAGCTCATAAATATTGAGATTATGAATCGACGAGAACTCTGTAAGAAGTGAACGAATGAATCATGATCATGCGTTTTATTGTACACTATGTAAATGACGTGATTTAAGATGTATCTATGATACTTGATGACATTGTGATAAATTATATTATGTTATGTGTATAATAATGTATGACTAATGTTGTTAATTATTTACATGCTAACTTACTAAGCTTAAAGCTTACCCCCTTCCTTTTCATCCATTATAGTGACGCCAAGCTAGCTCGGGGATCGGAAGTCATCGGAGCATCGATCATACTATCAACTTAGTCATTTGAGTATAATTGGTTTTGATATTTTGAATATGGCATGTATAGGGGACTTGGTCTTTTTGTTTATATGTCATATTAATTTGGCCCAATGTGTTGGCTAATAATGACTTGATGATTTATTTTGTATATGGCCATGAGATATGACTTATATTGATTATTGGGTTGTAAGCCTATTTATTCATGCATGCATATGTTTATGCAATTGTGATGTGGATGATGGTTGTATGTATGTGATGAGGTATTTTGTGGCTATGAATGTTTGATGATTTAATTGGGATTTGATTAGTATGATGATGACTAAGATATGAATGTGTAAAATGGAGTAAGTTGATGTTACATATTGCATGTACTCTGGTAAGCATGGCTTAACAAGGTATGGTAACATGAGCATGTATAAGTTGATATGGTGTGGCCATGAACATGACTTATTGAGGAAGTGTAAGTACTTAATAATGCCATGTTAAGTGCCTTTGAAGTCTTGTATGTGT
The DNA here is from genome assembly GCA_025698465.1 of Gossypium longicalyx. Taxonomy (NCBI): domain Eukaryota; kingdom Viridiplantae; phylum Streptophyta; class Magnoliopsida; order Malvales; family Malvaceae; genus Gossypium; species Gossypium longicalyx. The sequence continues at coordinate 56,223,340 of CM047007.1, forward strand.
TTGTGCGAATAAGGGTGGCAATTGTCTTAGAAAATAGCCTCAAAGTTGTCCACACAGGTAAACACATAGGCATGTGTCTAGGCCGTATGTGACACATGGTCAGCCCCATGGGCGTGTGATCCGGCCGTGTGTCCCCTGCATCTTAGTTTTAAAAAAAAGAATGCCCAGTAGTAAACACACGGTTCGAGACACGGCCTTAGGACATTGGCGTGTGCCTAGGCCATGTGAAGTCTACACCTTATTCATGAAAATTCATGAAAATTAAATTCGCCAGACGGCCTAGCACACAGGCGTGTGACTTGGCTGTGTAACCATATCATGTTGATGACGTCATAAACAGAGAGTTACATGGACTGAGGGCACGGGCATGTCTGAAGCTACACGGGCGTGTGTGTGACCACACGGCTTATCCACACGGGCGTGTGACCCTTCAAACCAAGAAAATTTTTTCTAAGTGTTGTAAAAGTTTCAAAAGTTCTTGGTTTAGTCCTGAGCCACACCCGATGTATGTTTTGAGCCATTTAGACTCGTATATGGAACAATATGCATGTTAATGAATGGTCTTAATTTGGACAAAATTTTATGGCTCAGTTTTGTATGAACGCTTATGTTTTAGTCCAGTAACACCTCGAGCCCTATCCCGGGATCAGATACAAGTAAGGGATATTACATTTAGTGGTATTAGAGCTATAGTTTAATCGATCCTCGAACTAACGTAGCGTGTGTACGAGTCTAGATATACATGCCTTGAATGAATTATGATAGCGTGACGACTCCTAACCTTTTAAATTATGTTTTCATGTAGTAATGGATCCCGATTGAGCTATGGTGGATAAAGTCGAAAGTAATGCACCAGCTCCCACTCAAAGAGTAGCGCCGTCTGATAGTAGACCCTCTACAGTTAGTTAAGGAAAAGGAGGCAGGGAAGCCTTTCTCCATATAATGAACGTATAGTATACGGAGTTCGTTCGAACGAACCTGAATGCTTAACCCCCTCTACCCCTACCTATTCCTTAGCCTAATCCTATAGCACCCAAGGTATGGACTTCATGAGATTGAATAGACCTCTAGTTGATAAGATTCGAAAATAATGAATCGAAGTGTTCTGAGCAGGTATAGATGATGATCTCGAAAGGGCAGAGTTCTGGCTTGAGAATACCATCAGGGTATTTGATGAATTATCATGCACACCAGATGAATGTTTGAAATGTGTTGTGTCACTCCTGAGAGACTCAGCTTATCAGTTGTGGAACACCCTTGCGTCGGTTGCACTAAGGGAGAGAGTTAATTGGGAATTTTTCCACGAAGAGTTCTGCAAGAAGTATATTAGCTAGAGGTTTATTGACCAGAAACAAAAGGAATTCCTCGAGTTAAAACAAGGCCGGATGACAGTAACGGAGTATGAGCGTGAGTTTGTGAGACTGAGCAAATATGCTCGAGAATGTGTTTCGACTGAGGCCATCATGTGTAAAAGATTTAAAGATGGGTTAAACGAAGACATCCAATTGTTGGTTGGCATCATTGAACTGAAAGAATTTGTTGTGCTCGTTGAGAGAGCTTGCAAGGCGGAGGAATTGGATAAAGAGAAAAGAATAGCTGAGTTTGAGTTTGAGTCTCGAAACCCGAAGAAGAGATAGATGGGTAAGTCACTTCAGTCATCATCTAAGATACCGAGAGAATTTAATACTCGATCAAGTGCTTCAGTTGGGTTTTCAAATAGAAACCATAGGAAGCAATATTCGAGTTATAAGGCTCAGACTACTTAGATAGCGAGTGTGGGTAATACTTGACCTAGTAGACCTGAATATCCATATTGCGATAAACATCACCCCGGTGAGTGTCGAGTGAATGATCGAACTTGTTTCAAGTGTGGTTCCCAAGATCACTTCATTAGAGATTACCTCTAGATGGTTGAAAAACGAAAATTTCAGAGGGCAAGATTGGGTAATATTTCTTTTAGAGGGAGGCCACAGAGAAACCCAGGGAATAGAGCGAGTAGCCAGAGTGCACCCAAAGATCCAGCTGTGAGATTCGAGGGTAAAGCACCTGCGAGGACTTATGCCTTTCGCGCTCTCAAAGAGGGTTCATCTTTTGATGTGATTACGGGTACTTTTTCTCTCTATGATACTCATGTTGTTGCTTTGATTGATCTGGGATCAACCCATTCGTATGTTTGTATGAAATTGGTATCTAGTATGAATATGAATGATGAATCTACAGAATTTGTGATAAAAGTGTCGAACCCTCTAGGCAAGTATGTGTTAGTCGATAAAGTATGTAGGAATTGTCCTTTGATGATTAGAGGTTACTGTTTTTCGGCTAATCTTATGCTTTTCCATTTGATGAATTTGATATAATTCTTGGTATGGATTGGTTGACCGTTCATGGTGTGGTAGTAAATTGTGGAAGAAAAATTATGTGGTATGCTTTTACAAAGAGATTTTTCACGAAAACACCTAAAAAGGACCTTTTTGTAAAAGTTGTAAAATATGTGGTAAAAATCTAATTTGAAAGAAAATGTGGGCTCTTATAAGTATGATATAGGTTCAACTAGGCTTGGGTAACAAAGAAAATGAGTACATCTCATTTTACGAGCCTAGGGACTAATTTGTAACTATGTGAAAGTTTAGGGCAAAATTATAATTTTTCGAAAGTATGATTTATTCGTTTTATTGAACAATGTGATAATTAAATAAGTGAAATTTGCTGTTATAGATCAAGAAAAAGAAGTCCGGACCTAAACCGAGGGAAGAACAAAGTTGTGGACTAAATCGAATAGTTAGCCATATTTTGGTACCGAAGTAGGTTCGTGTGTAAATAATTCAACATCATGTTATTATGTATCTAATTCTTTGATATTGCATGAAATGTATATTTGTCTCTATGGATTTGGTTAATGATGACTCGATGACGATCTAATAAGATTTGGTACTTTGCAATCCCGGTTGAACTATAGGAATAGATAGGATACAAATGTCATGAGATTAGGGTTATTGAAATTTCGTATAAGACCATATCTGGGATATGGCATCGGCATGCGATTTCGTGTAAGACCATGTCTGGGACATGGCTTTGAAAATGAGACTTCGTATAAAACCATATCTGGGATATGGCATCGACATGAGACATCGTGTAAGACCATAGCTGGGCTATTGGCATCGATATGTGATCCCATGTAAGACCATATCTGGGATATGGCATTGGCATCTTACTTTGTGTATAAGGTTTCCCAAGTTTCCTTTAGTATTCCAAGTGGTTCAACAGGTAATCCAAAGATTATGTCAAAGAAATGACACGGTATGATCATCTTGGAAGGGTACAGGTATGTACACAAAGCTCATAAATATTATGATTATGAATCGATGAGACCTTAGTAAGAAGTGAATGACTAAATTATGGTCATGAGTTTTGTTGTACATTATGTAAATGACATGATTTAAGATGTATCTATGATACTTGATGACATTGTGATAAATTATATTAGGTTATGTGTATAATAATGCATGACAAATGTTGTTAATTATTTACATGCTAACTTACTAAGCTTAAAGCTTACCCCTTTACTTTTCATCCCTTATAGTGACGCCAAGCTATCTTAGGGATCGGAAGTCGTCAGAGCATCGATCACACTATCAGCTTAGTCATTCGGGTATAATTGGTTTTGATATTTTAAATATGGCATGTATAGGGGACATGGTCTTTTTGTTTATGTGTCCTATTAATTTGGCCCAATGTGTTGGCTAATAATGACTTGATGATTTATTTTGCATATGGCCATGAGATATGGCTTATATTAATTATTGGGTTGTAAGCCTATTTATTCATGCATGAATATGTTTATGCAATTGTGATGTGGATGATGGTTGTGTGTATGTGATGAGGTATGTTATGGCTATGAATGTTTGATTATTTAATTGGGATTTGATTAGTATGATGATAACTAAAATATGAAGGTGTAAAATGGAGTAATTTGATGTTTCATATTGCATGTACTTTGGTAAACTTGGCTTAACAATGTATGGTAACATGAGCATGTATAAGCTGATACGGTGTGGCCATGAACATGACTTATTCATGGTGTCTAAGAACTTAATAATGCCATCTTAAGTGCCTTTGAAGTCTTTTATGTGTTTGTGCAAATAAAGGTGGCAATTGGCTTGGAAAATAGCCTCGAAGTTGTCCACAAGGGTAGACACACGGGCATGTGTCTAGGCCATGTGTGACACATGGTTAGCCCCATGGGCATGTAATCCGGTTGTGTGTCCCCTGCATCTTAGTTTTAAGAAACAAAATGCCCAATAGTAAACACACAGTTACGAGACATGGCTGTGTGAGAGACATGACCTAAGGACATAGGCGTGTGCCTAGGCCGTCTGAAGTCTGCACCTTATTTATGAAAAATAAATTCACCACACGGCCTTGCACATGGGCATGTGACTTGGTTGTGTGACGCTACTATGTTGATGACATCATAAACAGAGAGTTACATGGGCTGAAGACATGGGCGTGTCCCAAGCTACACGGGTGTGTTTGACCACATGACTTACCCACACGGGCGTGTGACCCTCCAAATTAAGAAATTTTTTCTAAGTGTTGTAAAAGTTTCAAAAGTTCTCAATTTAGTCCCGAGCAACACCCGAAGTATTTTTTGCGCCTCGTAGGCCCGTATAAGGGACAATATGCATGTTAATGAATGGTCTTAATTTGGACGAAATTTTATGGCTCAGTTTTGTATGAATGCTTATGTTTTAGTCTGGTAACGCCTTGAGCACTATCCCAGCATTAGATACACATAAGGCATGTTACACGAGCAATGAACACCAGATTGTCATTGTCTGAAGGTGAGTTAAAAGCTAGACCAATATTTTTGCGACGGATCTCTGAAGCTTAGAAAAATGATAGTAAGTTGCAAGAAAAATGGTTACAAAGTGAATCAACTCCTGACTCAGAATTTCAATTTGGAGCTGATGGTTGTTTGTTATTCAGAGGTAGAGTATGTGTATCAAAATGTTCAGAACTAGTACAGAAGATCTTAAATAAAGCTCACAATGGTAACATGTCTGTACATCCCAATAGTTATAAAATGTACAATGATTTGAAAAAGATGTACTAGTGGCTAGGAATGAAACAAGATATTTCTAAGTTCGTATCTAAGTGTTTGATATGTCAGCAAGTAAAAGCTGAACATCAGTTGCCTTTTGGACTATTACAGCCGGTTACGATACTGAAATGGAAATGGGAAAGAATTACCATGGACTTTGTAATGGGATTGCCCCTTTCTCTAAGGAAGAAAGATGCCATTTGGGTAATTGTTGAACGGTTGATAAAGTCGTCACACTTTATTCCGGTACGTATGGATTATTCCTTGGATAGACTGGGTGAATTATATGTTTCTGAGATTGTTAGATTGCATGGAGTGCCTTTCTCCATTATTTCAGATAGAGATCCTAGGTTTACATCTCGATTCTGGAGTAAATTATAAGAGGCTCTGGGAACTCAGTTACATTTTAGCACTGCATTTCATCCCCAGACAGATGGTCAAATTGAACGGGTAATACAGATCTTGAAAGATATGCTTCGGTGTTGTATATTTGAGTTTGAAGGTAACTGCGAAACGTATTTTCATTTGGTTGATTGCTTATAATAGCAGTTATTAGTCTAGTATCAAAATGGCACCGTATGAAGCCTTGTATGGACGCAAATGTAGAACTCCATTGTATTGGACAGAACTCAGTGAGAAAAAGTTAGACGGAGTTAACTTGGTTCGAGAGACTGAGGAAAAAGTGAAGGTAATTCGAAACAGCTTGAAAGCAGCCTCTGATCGTCAAAAATCTTATGCTGATTTGAAGCGAAAAGAAATAGAATTTCAAGTTGGTGACAAAGTATTCTTGAAAGTGTCGCCTTGGAAGAAAGTTCTCTGATTTGGACATAAAGGAAAACTGAGTCCACGGTTTATTGGACCTTATGAGATTACAGAAAGAATTGGATTGGTTGCATATCAGTTAGCTTTACCACCAGAGCTTGATCAGATTCATAATGTTTTTCATGTGTCTATGCTACAGTAGTATCAATTCCATCCTTCACATGTTATCTCTTTGACAGAAGTAGAGATCCAGCCTGATATGAGATATGGTAAAAAACCAATCAAAATCTTAGCTCGGGAAACAAAAGAGTTAAGAAATAAAAAGGTATGTTTGGTAAAAGTTCTTTGGCAATGACACGGTATTGAAGAGGCTACCTGAGAGCCGGTGGATACTATGAGGAAGCAATACCTGAATCTTTTTACTAGTAAGATTTTCAAGGACGAAAATCTTTAAAGGGGGAGAGTTGTAACAACCCATTTTTCAGTGAAATTAGAATAGTGGTTTCGAGACCACAAATCCGATCCAAAAATATAATTTATTTTTATTTCATTATATGATCCGTATTATAATAAGCATGTCATGTTAAAATTTTGAAACAAAAATTTTATCGATTAAGTTCTTAATTACGAGAAGGACTAAATCACATAAAATGCGGAAGTTGAATTCTAGTAGCTACCAGGATCAAATAGCTATGAAATTCAAAACTTAAGGTCCTTATATGATAATTAGACCATTAAGAAAAGTATGTAGATTTTTCTTGGTGACACAAAAATGGAATTATAGAAAAAGGGTAAGGACTAAATTGGAAATAACAAAATACTTAATTAATTACAAGATGAAAAGAAATATATCATCTTATTTTCATCATCTTCAGCCAAAAATTTTATGGAAACCCTAGGAGAGTGAGGGGAAACTTTCCAGGCTTAATTGGGTAAGTTCTCTTGTCCCGATTTTAGTAATTTTGACATTTTTGAAACCGAGTTAGCTTAATTTCTCTATTTGAGGGACTAATTTGAAAAGTTACCAAGGTATGAAAATGGGTATACATGTATTATGCTGGAAATTAGAAATTTATGGTAGAAAATGAAAGATTATTGATAGATAAACAACTTTTACAAAGTGATTTTTGATGAAAACATGAGTTAGGGACTAAAATGAAAAGTTGTAAAATTTGATGAAAAATTCTAAAATTTTATGGATACATGTGCTAGAAAAATTGTAATGGGGCTTTGGTTAGGCTTGGAATAGGGAGTAATTTGCACAAATTTCATTTTCCGGGCCTAGAGACAAAATTAAAATTTATGGAAAAGTTAGGGGCAAAATGGTAATTTTTCCTAGGACATAAATTGAGTCTATATAAATATGAAATGTATGAAATTGATGGTTAAATTCATTTATATAGATCCAGACTACACTAATTCAAGGTTAGATCAAGGAAAAGAAAAGATTTCAAAATACTAGACTTTTACGCGAACAAGTGTCGAGGTAAGCTCATGTAACTTAATCCGGAATATAAATATGTTTAACTGAATGTTGTGTTGTATAGAAAGTGATTTATATTGATGTAAATTACTTGAATGTTATAACAAGAAACTTAATACATGCTTGAAATGGTGATAAAGTGTTAAGTCCCGATTGAATGTTGAATTCCGATGATTGTATGAGCTTTCTCGAAACAAATAGGGTCCTACATTTGTTGCGGATGGGATTTAGCTCAGACGAGTAATCCCAATGACCTTGTCATAGAAAGGATTTATGTAACACCCCTAACCTATATCCATCCTTGAACTAGGGTTAAGAGGCATTACCAGACATATCAGAACATTTTACGATCAAATCACAAAAATCATAATCAAACAACATCACAGAGTCCCTTACTTAGGCCAACGAGACCTCAAACAAGCTTTAGAGAAGGTTCGGGACTAAACTGATCTCGTATAAGAGTTTCCAGACACTTAGAAAAATTTCATGGAATAACAGGTCACACGCCCGTGTGAACAGGCTGTGTGCCTCACACGACATCAAATACGCTCGTGTATCTAGGTCGTGGCGAAACAGGGCATACATATTGACTTATCCACACGGCCACAAGTTTTGTATACAAATTTTAGTGGGACTAAACTTATCATTTTAAGCATATAAGTATCATAAAATACATGTACTCCATAGCCAAATACCATTACAAGCCACATAGTTCATATACGTCTCATAAATTCCCAATTCATTGCACATATATCATAATTTCTCACACTTATATCACATATCATCACTTCCACATATACTTACTTCACATTAACAAATGTCGAACACATCTCTACGTACCTGGATCGGTTATTCATTCATTCAATCACGTATTTCTCAGAATGCCCGTTGAACCGTACGAAATCAATTAGGATACACGGATAGCTTAAAAAGCTCAAAAAGCTCGTACAATGCCAATGTCCCAGACGTGGTCTTACATGTAATCAAATATCGATGCCACTATCTCAGACAGGGTCTTACAAGAAATCAAATATGACGTCAATGTCCCAAACATGGTCTTACACGTAAATATCAAATCGATGCCAACGCCCCAGATGTGGTCTTACATGAAATCACATATCGAAATCCTATGTCATGACATAAGTATCCTAACTATTCCTATGGTTCATACTGGGCTTTCGGACGTCGTCACATCATCGAAACTTTCTCAATTTCATATATTCAGCTTCTATAACCATTCATCACAATTCAATATCATATAAACATGAATAATGCTATTCAAACACATTTATTTGTATATAGACTTACCTCGTACAGAAATGAATGGAAACAAACGGCTATTCGACAACTTTCGACTTTCCTCGATCTAATTTCGTTTTCTTTGGTTCTTGATCTAAACACATTCAAATTTCAGTTATTCAAACTCACATTTATTCAAATCAATCCATATACACATATTTAGGGCATTTTACAAATTAGCCCTCATATTTTCACATCTTAACACTTTAGTCCCTATTTCATAAAATCCCAAATTATGCAAAATTTCATTTCACACATGCCTAGCTGAATTTTCCTTTAGCTCATACAAGCCCACATATTTCATTTATTTTACATTTTAGTCCTTAATTTTTCATTTTCACAATATATCCCAAATTACTCAAATTCATCAAAAATCCCAATACAAAACATAGCAATCTAACACAATCTTTCATTTTCTATCATCCAACTTCATAAAACTCACATTATCAACAATGGCACATCTTAAAATCATAATCAAATTTAGAAATTGAGGCATGGGCTTGAAAGATTACTAAGCAACGATCATAAAACCATAGAAATCATTGAAAACGAATCAAAACACATACCTAAATCAAGATTAACAAGGGTCGAATCTTCAAAGCCTTCAAACCCTTATTTTCTTTTTGTTATTCGGTTAGGGATGACGAGAATAAGGATAATATGGCTTTTGTTTTAATTATAATAGGTTTATTTACATATTTACTTATTTAACCTTTGTTTAAACATAAAATAAACACATAATGGATGGTCATTAATGTCCATTAAGCTTTTCAATGATCTAATTACAACATAAGGACCTCCCAATTTAAAAGCCATAGCAAATAGGCACTTAATCAAATGGCACACAACTTTTGCATTTTCTATGATTTAGTTTTTTTTTGTAAATTAAGCACACAAACAATCAAATTTTTATACGAAACTTTCACACATATTAATTCACATATTATAAGCACGAAAAATAATATTAAAATATTTTTTGACTCAAATTTGTGGTCCCGAAACCATAATTCCAACTAGGGTCTAGACTGAGCTGTTATAATTTAGCCCGGATGGGAAATCCCGATACATTACCTCTCGAACATACGTTATGATTAGGGTTTAGCCTGGACTAGTAACCCTAATTAAGCTCTTTTGAGCATACGCTAAATAAAGAATTTATCCTGGACTGGTAATCCTGTTATACGACAAATGGCTTGAGAGTGTGTTCCTTGGTTAAGTACCTTAAGGGGTAACTTCGATTATAATTGACGAATTAATAAATCGTACACTTCGAGTGTACTATTTGAGCCTTCATCGGAATTTCAATAATTCAACGGACATCAAACTCTTGACATGGCATGAAAATCTTGAAAAGATATAATAATGCCTTGAAAGAATATTGCTTGATGAGCTCATCTATTCTTACTTGATGTGTATGGAAACATTATGACTAACATGTTTTATTGAGTGTATGTGATTAGCCAATTTAGCCAAATGGATGGAAACATAACATTGTATGCCTAGATTTCAATAAACAAGCTTGGTAAGTTTAGTTTCCGTTATACGAACTTACTAAGCATGTAATGCTTACCCCATTTTATTTTCCCCTATTTTATAATGCTCAGAAGCTCATGAAGGTTGGAAGATCATTGGAGTATCGTCACAGTATCAACTAGCATTTTGGGTATACTTGGTAAAATCATTTTGATATAATGGCATGTATAGGACAACTTAGCCAATAGAGGCTTGAAATGTTATTTTGTAACTTAGCCATTGGAATGGCTAGTAATGGTTCATTTTGATATTTCTAAGTAGGCTATTATGATATATATACACATGTGTTAAGTTGAGTACATGTGATCAAATGTTGTTATTGCTTAAATTAAATCAAGGTAAGTTTATAAACACTTGTGCTTGCAATGATAGGTCATGTTAAATAATGAAATTGCCTATCTTGAATGCTTGGAATGGTTGGTATTGGTTGTGTGTTTCAAGTGCGGGTCTTTGGTGAAATTTTGGGTGAGAAATGAAGCTAGAAATGGCTTCATTTTGTCCATTTGGGCAGACACACGGGCGTGTGTCTAGACCGTGTGTGACACACGGCCTGGTAACATAAGCATGTGGTTAGGCCATGTGTCCCTTGCACATTAATTTTGAGAAATAGAATCCTCAGAATTGAGCGCATGGGCAGAGACACGGACATGTGTCTCAACCGTGTATGCCACACGACCTAAAACGCAGGTGTGTGTCTTGGCCGTGTGAAACCTACACATATTTTTGAATTGAATTAATTAACCACACAGCCTAACACACGGGCATGTGGCATGGCCTTGTATGTAAGTTAGAGAGTTACACAGGGTCAAACACGGTCTCCAACACGGGCCTGTCCCAGGGTCACAGGGGCGTGTCCCTTGGACCTTATGGGCATGTGAGCCCTATACCTTGGAAAATTTTTGAAGAGTCGTGAAAAATTCTTAGAGGTCTCGATTCAGTCCCGACTCGATTGTAATGCTCGTATTGGGCCTATGGCCCAACTAAGGGACATTATGAATGTTCTCGATAAATGAATAGTAAATTTAATGAATCATTTGTAAATGTTTCTGAATGTTCTGGTAATACTCTAAAACCCTGTTCCGGTGATAGATACGGGTTAGAGATGTTACACCGACTAAATTAAAGGTTCATAATAACTTTAATGAGTTGTATTAGCTTGCATAGTTTTTAGGTTTATGTGATTAAAATGTTTCAAACCTAACCTGTCCCAGTTACTTCACATGAATCCTAAGAAACCCTTAGTTAATATGATTAGTAAAATGCATGTTTTACTAAGTAAAAGATTTTGAAAGGACTTAATTTAGTTTCCAAACTCATGAAAGATCGATTTGTCATGCAATAATTTCATAACACTGTTAAGCATGATAAAAATAAGCTAAGTTGAATGAATTAATTATCCTAGCATACTCATGTTATTAATTGTTGAAGTTTGTGTTTTTGCTAAAGTCATTTATACATTTCATTTCATAGTTCGCATTTAGTTTAAATTACATTAGGGATCAATCTTGTATCTAGATAATTTAATTTAGTTAATCACCCATCACTCAAGATATTGTGTTTTTATCATCAAATTGTTAACTTTAATTTTGCAATATATTGATTAACATACACAGTCTTTGTGGAGATGATAACTCTTTTACTTACTTATTACTTGATAACAACTGTGTACACTTGCACAAACTGAGCGTTACAAGTTTTTGGGTCCGTTGCCAAGGACAGTTGCCTTAATCATTTTTGTGAAATTATTCTTCTAATCAATTTTTTTGATTTATTTTTTAGATGTTTATGAGCACATATAGAATTATCGATTTATTACCTGTAGAATCTGAGATCGAGCGGTCATTTAGACAAAGAAGACACGAAAGATCAACTCAAAGACAAGTCGAGATGGACCTTGGAAATCAAAATGATGGAGAACAAAATGGAGCCAATCATGTGCACAAACCAATCCTTATTGATGATAATAGGGATAGTGCCATGAGACAATACGTTGTACCACTCTTCAATAAATTAAATTCGGGAATTAGGAGGCTGGATATCGAGGCGCCCCAATTTGATTTGAAGTCTGTAATGTTTCAAATGCTCCAAACGATGGGCAGTTTAGTGGAATGCCCACAAAAGATCCACCCCTTCACCTTCGATTATTCATAGAGGTGAGCGATTAGTTTAAGATAGCCAGTGGGACTGAAGATTCATTGAGGTTGAAGTTGTTTCCATACTCGTTGTGAGATAGAGCGCTAGCATGGCTTAATTCATTACCACCAAGTTAAATATCTATGTGGCAAGAATTAGACGAAAGATTTTTGGTTAAGTATTTCCCACCTAGCAAAAACACTATGTTGCAAAATGATATAACCACTTTTCAACAATTGGATGATGAATCTTTGTATGAGGTATGTGATAGATTCAACGAATTACTTTATAAGTGCCCTCATCATGGGATTCCATACTTCATCCTGTTGGAGACATTTTATAACGGTCTCAACGCACACACAAGGTTGATGGAAGATTTTTTTTGCAAATAATGCGATTTTGTCTAAGTCTTATAATGAGGCTTACGAGATCATTGAGAGGATCGCTAGTAAAAACTATCAATGGCCAAAAAATCGAGGAACTTCAGGAAGACGAGTAGTCGGAGTGCATAAAGTGGACACACTTACAGCTTAGGTATCTTCTACTTCTTTAATGTTGAAACAGTTTACCGCTAATGGTTTGAATAATTTTTTAGCTTAGTCACCAAGTTCATTTGATGTTGATTCTTGAGTATACTATGGGGTTGGTCATTCCTTTGAGAATTGTCCATCAAATTCTGAGTTAGTTTATTACGTAGGGAATCAATACTAAAATAGAAGTGGACACGAGCTACAGTCCAACTTCTACAATCCTTCACGGCGTAACCATCAAAATTTTTCTTAGAGTAACCAAGGGAATGGACAGAATAACACTTACCTGTAGCATAAACGTAACCAATCCCAAGGGTTCAATCAATAAGCTCTAAAACCACAACAAGCTGAGTCATCCAACAGTTTGGAGAACTTGCTAAAGGCGTATATGGTGAAGAATAACGCTTTAATCCAAAGTTAAGTATCAACTTTGAAAATTTTGGAGAACCAAATGGGTCAGTTAGCTACGAAGCTTCGAAACCAACTACAAGGAGCCTTGCCAAAGATACAAAAAATCCAAGAAATTTGGGTAAGGAATATTTTAAGGTAGTTACCTTACGAAGTGGTACAAATTTGAAACCCAATGAGTATGTGATCGAAGATGAACCCATTAAGAAAAAGGAAAGTTAACCAACAATTGAAATTCTTACACCAACTGAGCTAGAACTTACAAAGTTTGGTGAGGTAAAACCTAAACTAGTGAATTCTGGAAAACTAACATCTTCTTTAGATGTAGATTTATCTCATTAGAAAAGTTGTCCAATCCAACCCAAAGTTCTATCACCTCCATATCATTAAAATTTCCAACAAAATAAGCAAAAACATGAGGTGCAATTTAAGAAGTTTTTGGACATTCTAAAGCAACTTCATATGAACATCCCATTGGTGGAGGCTTTAGAGCAAATGCCCAATTATGTGAAGTTCATAAAGGACATCCTATCCAAGAAGAAAAGGCTTAGTGACTATGAGAATGTCACCTTAACGAATGAGTGTAGTACATTCTTATAAAACAAACTTCCTTTGAAACTGAAAGACCCTGAAAGCTTTACTATACCTTGTAACATCAAAGAATCTTACAATGGTAAACCTTTGTGAGACCTAGGAGCGAGTATCAACTTGATGCCCAAGTCATTTTTCAAACTGTAGGGAATAGATGAAGTAAGGCCCAATACTGTGACACTTCAACTAACGAATCGATCTTTAGCATACCCTGAAGGAAAGATCGATGATATTTTGGTAAGAGTTGATAAATTCATTTTTCTGACTGATTTTATTGTCTTAGAAAGCATATAAGGAAGTGTCGATCATCCTAGGGAGAGCTTTCCAAGCCACGGGAAGAAAATTGATAGATATGGAAGAGCGAGAACTCACCATGAGAGTTCAAGATGATCAAGTAACGTTTAATGTCCTCAAAGTGATTAAATTTCTTGATTTGACAGAAGAATGTTTAGTGATAGAAGAGTTAGAAACCTTAGTTTTTATAGAATGAGATAAAAATTTTGAAGACCCATTGGAGAACACTTTAGGGTTTGAGCCATTGAAAGATGAAAAAGGTAATGAAAACATGGCTTTAATGGAGCCAGTCTGAGGGACTATATTCGACCAGCTCAATTTGAGCCATTAAAGTTGGAAGCTCGGGAATTTACACAATCAAAGTTGTCAATTGAGGAACCACCCGAAATTGAACTTAAGGTATTCCCTTCCCATTTAAAATATGTTTATTTAGGTAACTGTTCTACTTTGCCTATGATTGTTTTAGCAGAATTAGTAGAACACCAGGAGGAGCAACTAATTGTTGTTTTAAAGAAATTTAAAAGGGCAATCGGTTAGACCATAGCTAATATTTGAGGAATAAACCCTTTATTTTGTATGCATAAGATCATTTTATAGGAGGGAAAAAGATCTAGGATTGATGGGCAAAGGAGACTCAACCCTATCATGAAAGAGGTAGTTTGAAAGGAAGTGATCAAATGGTTAGATACGAGAATTATCTACCCCATCTTATATAGTTCATGGGTAAGTTTGCTATAATGTGTACTAAAAAATCGTGGAATCATGATTGCCGAGAATAAACATAATGAGTTAATCCAACAAGAACTGTCACGAGTTGGAGAATCTGTATTGATTACAGAAAATTGAACAAAACAACTCGAAATGACCATTTTTCGCTGCCTTTTATGAATCAGATGTTAGATCGACTAGTAGGTAACGAATATTACTATTTTTTAGATGGATATTCGGGATGTAACCAAATAGTTGTGGCCCCAGAAGACAAACATAAAACCAATTTTACTTGCCTGTACGATAAATTTGCTTTTAGGCGAATGCCTTTTGGTTTATGTAACAAACATGCCACATTTCAGCAATTAATATTTACTGATATGGTAGAAAATTTTGTTGAGGTTTTCATGGATGATTTTTCTATTTTATGTAATACTTATGATGTTTTTTTGAGTAATTTGGCTAAGGTACTTAAAAGATGCAAGGAGATAAATCTTGTCCTTATGGTTAATGAGAGAATTGTCTTAGGGCATGAAATTTCCAAAAGAGGAATTTAAGTTGATAAAGCAAAGGTGGATGTGATTGAAAAATTACCACTTTCAGTTAGTGTGAAAGGAGTTTGAAGTTTCTTAGGCCATGCCGGATTTTATCGAAGGTTTATAAAAGACTTTTCAAAAATTTCTAAGCCTTTGTGTAAGCTGTTAGAGTAAGATACTATTTTTGAGTTTGACAAAGCATGCTTGGAAGCTTTTGAAGAGCTAAAAAATCAATTAATCTCAGCCCCAATAGTTGTTACAACAGATTGAAACTCACCTTTTGAGTTGATGTGTGACACAAGCGGTTTTGTCATTTGAGATGTGATAAGTCAAAAAAGGAACAAAGCATTTCACCCTATCTATTATGCAAGCAGAACTTTGACAGGAGTGCAACTTAATTACACAGTAACTGAAAAAAATATTTGCCATAGTTTTTTCTTTTGACAAGTTTTGTTCATATCTTATAGATACCAAAGTTACAATTTTTACCTGTAACACCCCAAACCCGGCCTAAACGTTATGACCGGATTCGACGTGCCATATCGGAACGTTAAAAACATTTTTCTATTCTTAGTCTAGAAAATCGTAGTTAGTGTTCAAAGGATGATTTCATTATAGGTTAAAGTGAATGGAAGCTGTGCACCAGGTAGGAAACCGAAAAATAGGAGGTGAGTCCATCGAACTGCTTAAGTACCAAGCTCCCTACGAATCCAATCCTAGACATGCACACCACCATTGCCACACCTTAACTTAGTGTATGTTCTTAGGAAACCAGTTCATTTAAGTCTAGTTTAAGAAAAGGTGATTAACTTTGGAAAGCGTTTTCATTGCGGAAGTTTTGCTTTGTTGTCGTGATATTTTAAAATCAATTACTGTTTTTGAAAATGCGCCCTAAGACTAATCAGTTTCAGTGATTAAGATAATATTATACCTATTCTAGTAAATTATATTGAAAACAATTAAAAATAATTAAACCGGCCTTATTACAACTTAAAACCCAAATCATAAAAGTAAATAAAAAGATGTCCAATTCACCAGAAGAAAACCAAATTTGCGGAACGCGTGGCCACTCTGAATCCCTCACAGCTCCAAGCCCACTATGGTTGGGGATTACCTGCGTGGATGAAAATAAGGGGTGAGTTTGGGAAACTCAGTGTGTAAAATAACCCAACCATAGTCTAAACCAGTTCAACCTACGTAAATGATCAAATTGACCCTAGCCTGCAATGTTTTCTTAAATGAAGCCCATAGGCCCATAACAAAACAGAACAGAAATTACATGTTTATGCAGAAACCCAACCATATCCAACCGTATACACCCCCGTACCATCCTCACATCATGTGGGGAGACTACTCGACCCATCCAACCGCTACATGCCACGCAAATTTGCAAAAGCATGGTCGCTGAGCGAATAGTGTGACAAAGTCACCAGATACATATATTTGTGGCACAGCCACCAGAACAGATATTTGTGGCATAGCCACCAGGACGCTTCCTCCATAAATATAACCCATGTCCCCATGCAACAGATATACAAATCATGGCATACATCATACAGAATCAGATCATCATGCTTTTCAGTCAAATTAACCCTAGGGGTATAATGGTCATTTTACACCTCGAGGTATAACGGTAATTTTCATACTTAAGGGTATTCTAGTAATTTATCTATTTTAGGGTGTTCATGCATATTTTCACCATTTACGTACTAACAGAAACACTTACCGAGTGTTCTTATCGAATTGGGCCCATTGGCCCATTATCCCAATTTTGGCCCATTAAGCCCAAAAATATTGAAAGGCACAAAAATCATGCACTTTGCAGTCTAAACACTGTAGTTTACCAAATACGTTAATCAATCTACCTCACGAGCATTCGCACACTCGCAATTCCAAAAAATATCGATTTTTTGGCATTTCGACTTTTCGTCTTTTGCCAATCTAGTCTATGAAAGGGTGTCAATTACACACCTGGTTGTAACGAAACGTTGACGAGTTCCACACGCGAGTTGCCTACAGGCAATTACTAATACGTCAATCTAAATATCAAAAACAAACTACAGACCTATCCCTCTACCATATTCGGCCAACCAAGCCTCAGACCTTAGAGTTCTTACCTTTTTCCGAAACTAGTGACTAGGTTTAGATCCAGTCGTTCCACTTTGTAAGCCTTCGATCAGCAGCCTCTAGATCACACTAACATCATAATAAAACAATTTTCACAACCCTTAGAGCCATAGGGCCCAATCGACAGCCTCCCTGAGCCTTTAGTGGTTTCGACTTTTCTAAAACCCAAAATAAAGAATAGATTTGAAAACTTACCACCGGTTCCTTTAGTCAACGATTCCACTTTAGTTCCTATACGATTCTGATGCAGATCTAAACCCTTAAATGTTAGCAGAAATCAAATCTTTAAAGGTCTAAAGATTCGGCTATGCCCCTAAGACTATGGGGTTTTCGGCTTTTTGAAATAGTGAAAAGAAAGATGAAATATGAGGGTTTTGCGGTGGTTTTGTCGACAAGACTTTGGGGTTCAGAGGATGAGAGAATCAGCCAAAAAGATGGAGAAGAATCAGAGGGTTTGGCTAGGAGAAATCGACACAGAAGAAAAACAGGCTTTCGAGATTTCGGCTTTTATGGCAATCAGTTATAAGGCTTAGGAACAAATGGTAAGGAAGTGGAGTTGAGTAGAATGGTAGAAAAGGTTCGGCTATAGAAAAAGAAGCAAAGAAGAAGAAAAGAGAATAGGAGATGAGAGGAGAAAAGAAAAAGAGAAGAGAATGGTTAGAACCCAAATGCCGAATTTCCCCCCCACCTACTAGCTGAATTTTGCCCTCTACAGAAACCCTTGGTCGGCCAACTCTTGCTCCTCAAGAGTCCACCATTCGGCCAATACTACACTCCCTAATCAGCTCCTAAATCTTCTCCCTTATCCTCTCCTTACTCGATCTCCTGAGCAGCTCAAACTCTTCCTAACAGAGTTCCACCTGAGTTTCATCACATCCCCTTTCTGAACATAAAAATTAATACTAATATTTGCTCACCTTGTGACTTGAACATTAGCTCTCCCTAGCCATCCACACGCCACCCTTTTAGCACCCTATGGCGTCACATGCCACTTTACCACCTGCTTTCTTATGGCTTATTTTACCCATTAAATCTTAAAAGACCCAACTTACCAGAACCCCTTTTTCCCTAAAAATTAAAATTAGTTAAAACTTCCAGATTTCATCTCAAACTTGGGCTTCTAGAGGCCCACTAACATACTTAGACCTACGCCCAGCAGTCAAAACACAGAAATTCAAAAATTCACCAAAATTCACAAAAGTCCCGAAAATTGGGGCGTTACAACTCTACCCTCCTTAAAGAAATTTCGTCCTCGAAATTAACCTGATCCAAACAGATGAGGGTATTGTTGACGCATCGCCTCTTCTGTCTCCCAAGTAGCTTTCTCTCTGCCGTGATTACGCCAAAGCACTTTCACTAAAGGAACAGATTTCCTTCTCAACACCTTGACGTCTCGGTCCAATATCTGCACAGGCTCTTCCTCGAAAGTCAAATCAGATTGCACCTTGATCTCTGCAATCGACACGACATGAGTAGGGTCAGAACGATAATGCCTTAACATGGAGACGTGAAAAACATCGTGAATCCTGTCTAACTCTGGAGGTAATTCTAATTGATATGCCACTGGTCCTACTTGCTTCAAAACCCGATAAGGCCCAATGAATCGCGAACTCAACTTGCCTTTCTTACCAAACCTTAATATCTTCTTCCAAGGAGAAACCTTTAAGAAGACCATATCACCTACTAAGTACTCAATCTCCTTGCGCTTCAAATCCACATATGACTTTTGCCTATCCGTAGCTTCTTTTAACCGATCTCTGATTACTCTGACCTTATCCTCAGTGTCAGGTACCAACTCGGGTCCAAGAACCTGCCGCTCTCCCAGTTCGGTCCAACAACTAGGGGTACGACACCTTCGTCCATACAGCGCTTCATACGGTGCCATTTGAATACTCGCTTGATAACTGTTGTTGTACGCAAACTTCGCCAATGGCAAGTAGTCCTCCTAACTACCTTGAAAGTCAATAACGCATCCCCTCAACATGTCCTCCAGAATTTGAATAACCCTTTCCGACTAACCATCAGTCTGGGGATGGAAGGTCGTACTAAAATTCAATCGTGTCCCCAACGCCTCATGCAACTTTTGCCAAAACCAAGATGTAAATCTGGGATCTCGGTCAGAAATAATTAAAACTGGGACACCATGAAGTCGCACGATCTCCGCCACATACAACTTGGCTAACCTTTGAAGTGAAAAGTCAGTGCGGACAGGTATGAAATGAGCCGATTGGGTCAACCTATCCATGATCACCCAAACCGAGTCTTTCTTTGTTGGTGTCAAAGGTAACCCACTCACAAAGTCCATGGTTACCCCCTTCCACTTCCAAAGTAGTATCTTCACTGGCTGCAAAAGCCCAGAAGGTAGTGGATGCTCAGCTTTCACTTGCTGGCACGTCAAACATTTCCTTACAACCTCCGTTACTTCCTGCTTAAGCCTAGGCCACCAATACAATTTTCACAAGTCATGATATAACTTATTCCCTCCAGGATGTATGGCACAAAGTCCCCCATGAGCTTCTTTAAATATTGACTGCCTCAAGTCAGAGTCCTTCGGAACACAAATTCTCCTTCGGAAACACAGAACTCCTTCACTATTCAACCCAAACTCAGAAGTTTCCCTTTCCTTAACCTACTGGAAACGAGCAACCAAAGACTCATCTCTCAACTGCTTCTCCTTAATCTGATCCACCCAGGTTGGCCTTACTTGCAACTCAGCCAATAGACTACCATCATCATACAGACTCAGACGAGCAAACATTGCTCTCAGATCAGATGCAGCTCTTCGACTTAGAGCACCGGCTACCACGTTAGCCTTGCCTAGGTGGTACTCAATCATACAATCATAATCTTTAAGCAACTCTATCCATCTCTTTTGCCTAAGGTTCAGCTCCTTCTGAGTCAGCAAGTACTTGAGATTCTTATGATCGGTGTATATAATACACCTCTCTTCGTACAAGTAGTGTCTCCAAATCTTAAGCGCAAAGATTACTGCTGCCAGTTCCAAATCATGAGTAGGATAGTTTCCTTCGTGAGGCTTAAGCTGTCGTGATGCATAAGCAACCACCTTACCCTCTTGCATCAACACGCAGCCCAAACCCACATGTGATGCGTCACTGTACATAGTAAAATCCTTCCCAGACTCCTACTGAATCAACACAGGTGCTTCAATTAGAACTTTCTTCAACTTCTCAAAAGCTTCCTGCTGCTTCTCTGTCCAAACAAACGATATTCCTTTCCTTATGAGTTTTGTAAAAGGCGCTTCCATCACAGAAAAGCCTTCCACAAACCTCCTGTAATATCCTGCCAACCCTAGGAAACTTCGAATTTTCGATACCGACCTAGGTGGCTTCCATTCCAAAATTGCTTCAATCTTTCGAGGGTCCATTTTAATCCCCTCAGCTAAGGCAACATGTCCTAGGAAGGTTACCTCCTTCAACCAGAGTTCACATTTGCTGAATTTCGCATATAGTTCCTTCTCCCTTAACACTTGCAGCACTATGCGGAGATGTTCATCATGTTTTACTTCAGTTTCAGAATATACCAGAATATCATCAATAAAGACGACTACAAACCGATCCAAAAATGGTTGGAATACACGATTCATCAGATCTATAAACGCTGCAGGAGCTTTTTTCAGTCCAAATGGCATCACCAAAAACTAGTAATGACCATACCGAGTTCTGAATGCCGTCTTATGGATATCTGCCTCTTTGACCCTTAACTGATGATATCCAGATCGAAGGTCGATCTTGGAAAATTCAGAAGCTCCTTTAAGTTGGTCGAATAGATCGTCAATCCTTGGCAGTGGATACTTATTCTTAATCGTCAGTTTGTTCAACTACTGATAATCAATACACATCCGCATCGTCCCATCCTTCTTTTTTACGAATAGCACTGGTGCTCCCCATGGAGACACACTTGGCCTAATAAAACCCTTATCTAACAACTCTTGAATTTGTGCTTTTAACTCCACCAACTCCTTTGGTGCCATCCTATACGGTGCGATGGACACTGGTGCCGTTCCAGGTAGCAAGTCGATTCCAAACTCGACTTCTCAGTTCGGAGGCAGTCCCGGAAGCTCCTCCGAAAAAACATCTTGGAACTCCTTAACGGTTCTAACCTTATCCACTGTCAGTCCCTCATCTTTTGCCTGACTTACAAATTCCAAATATGCCTCACAACCTTTACGAATCCATTTTTCGGCTCTTAATGCCGACATCACATTGGACAAATAATCCCTTCGCTCACCTATCACCATAACCTCTTCCCCCTTCGTGATCCTTAACACCATTAGTTTAGCAGCACAATCCAGAGTCACCCTGTGCTTAACAAGCCAGTCCATTCCCAGAATGAGGTCGAATTCTCCGAACGGTAACTCTATCAAGTCTCCAGAGAAGATATTACCTTGGGTTTCTAAAGGCACATCCCTATACAGTTTGTCTACCTTAACCGAGTGACCCAAAGGACTTAGTACAATTACCCCACTCACTATCTCCTCAGAGTGCACACCCAACGACCCAGATATGGCACATGCAACATAGGAATGAGTAGATCCAATATCTACCAAAGCAGTATACAACATGCTAGAAACCAAGAACGTACCAGTTATGACGTCAGGTGCATCACCCTCCTCTCGAAGACGAGCTGCATACACCAACGCTGGCTGTCGAGCCTCAGCATTTCTGGCACCCTTGCCAGGTGTTCCTCGACCTCAACCATTACCATTTTCGACCCTACCTTGTCCACATCCTTTCAGTGGTTGTGGTTCACTTCTCACTGGTTGAGCAACCCTCTGCTCAGCAACTTGTACCTAATCTGTTTTCTGAGGATAGTCTTTGACTCTATGCTCCATAGATCTGCATCGGAAACAGGCACCGGAACGTTTCCTACACTTGCCCAGA
This sequence comes from Gossypium longicalyx, assembly GCA_025698465.1. NCBI lineage: Eukaryota > Viridiplantae > Streptophyta > Magnoliopsida > Malvales > Malvaceae > Gossypium > Gossypium longicalyx. The sequence goes on from CM047007.1 coordinate 56,245,746, forward strand.
TGTACCTTACCATAGTCTCCACAGATTGGTGGTCTAACAATGTTCATCGGAACTGCCCGCATTGGCTCCTCCACTCTTGCTCTCTTGACATTCCTACTTGTACCACTTGAAGGTCCTGAATCCTTCCCGAAATGGTTCCGATCCTTCTAACGATTCTGTTTTTCAGCACGCTTCACTTCCTCAGCTATATTAGCTTTCTCCACCAAGACCACAAAGTCACGCTCCCTCTGCGGAGCAATCAACACCTTGAGTTCATCTCTAAGACCATCCTCGAAGCGCACACTACACTCATATTCCATAGTGACTATTCCCACGGTATACCGGCACAACGTCAGAAACTCAGCCTCGTATTCAGCAACTGTTTTACCTCCTTGCACCAGATTCAAGAATTCCTTCCTACGGGCGTCCATATAACTTGCCCCAACATATTTCCCTTTGAAGACTGCCTTAAACAGCTCCCAGGTTACCCTGTCAGCTAGGGTCCCATCTCTCATAGTGAGCCACCACTGATAAGCCTCGTCTTGTAGCAACGATACGGCTCCCTTCAGCTTCTGCTCCACAGAGCAGTCCACGTCATCCATAATCCGTTCTGTGGCCTCCAACCAATGTTCTGCCACATTCGGGGCTACACCAGATACACCCCTAAAGATCTCCGCTCCGTTAGCCCGAAATCGCTCAGAAATAGATCATCGAATTCCGTTACCCGAACTTGCCCCGGCAACCCTTTCTAAAATATGAAGCATTGCCTGAGACAAGGCGTCATCCCCGACACCAGAATCATGAGACTTTACTTCCGTTGCCGGTGGTACCGGTGCTTCTGCCGTCGGCATATGCCCTAAGGACGCAGTTCCTGTTCGAGCACTACTTCGGCCACGTCCACGGCCTCTTCCACGACCTGTTCTCGTACTCATATCGTATTATCTGATTACGAATTTTATGCATCAATCAAATATTCTAGTGTTTATTACAGATGTTTTATTAACAGACAGTAATTCAGAGTTTGTTTTCCACAGAATCGAAATCTAGCTACAGTCTCAATCTATTACCAAAATTCTTATAGTCTCAGTACCATCCCACTAGATTATCATAATAGTGTTTAAATACAGACAGATAATTCAGAAAAAATATCTCAAAAAAGTTCAGAATAATACTTACAGACTTGGGCCAGAGATTCGGATGCCACCTTTTTAAGGATCCAATAATTGAAAAATTGAGTTTCGTAATTTTTGTAAAAATTTCATTTTCGAAAATCTTTGTTTTTATAAACCTATTCCACAGCCGAGTTGTTGCAACTTAGCTCTGATACCACTAAATGTAACACCCCAAACCCGGCCTAAACGTTATGACTGGATTCGACGTGCCACATCAGAACGTTAAAAACATTTTTCTATTCTTAGTCCAGAAAATCGTAGTTAGTATTCAAAAGATGATTTCATTATAGGTTAAAGTGAATGGAAGCTGTGCACCAGGTAGGAAACCGGAAAAGAGGAGGTGAGTCCATCGGACTGCTTAAGTACCAAGCTCCCTTCGGATCCAATCCTAGACATACACACCACCATTGCCACACCTTAACTTAGTGTATGTTCTGTTGGAACACCGGTGCCACCAAGGCACAGCGAAAAATTAAAACCCCGCGATCCAAACCAAGGATCCATGTGTAAGGAACGAATCGGGGTGATAAAAAGGTTTCGAATTTACCAAAACTTCAATCTGAGTAGACAGCGACGCCTGGGCAACAGGAATGCTGAACCACTATCGAACCAAGCCGCAACCTTTTCCGATGTCGGCCTCTGCGTAGTCCACCCGATTGACAATGAACGGTAGAAATCCCAGAAAACTATTTTCAGAGAGTATTTTGCTAAAACGGCTGCTAGACCACTTTCATATTTTCGAGCTAGTTATATATATATATATATCTTTTTAGGTTTTTTTACCCTTTCTATATATAACTCCCTCTTAATTGGTATATATTTATAACGAATTTTAATTCATTAAAATTAATCCGAACATAATAATTATCATTCAAATAAATATAATAATGTTTAACCGAAAAATTATAATTACATTAATTATAATAAAGATTTTGGTAAACTATATTTATTTAAACTTATATACGAACTAAATTCATATATCAATAAAATTATGTTCTGATTATGTATACAACATCCTTGTACATAAATAGTATGTTCAACAATTTGATTGCCCAATTAAATTAATTCTATAATTAATTTAATTCATGTGACAACCAAGCAATATACCAACTATGTTTTACCTCGTTCATTTCAACCATAGGTCTCGACCTATAGGTTCTTGTAACGTTAGCGAGAACATTAGAACGATTCTAATGTTACAAACAACGAGTGGCATCTAGCAATGCATCAATGCTACCTAAGTTACAAGAAGTCATGATTCGACATAACCTTTTGTGATTAACCTTTCATGCATTCATCCTTAAGTCCTATATCTTTGGAATGGACACAAGTCATGGAATAGTCACACTTGCATAGTCCATCCCATGTTTCTTGATACCTCGAGTAGACTATGATACACAAATAAGTATGACATCTCATATCAACTTATCTGAGCATGGCCATGCATTTCTAGCCTCACTCAATCAAGTGGCTTGAGATATTACTCCCATTATGTAGGAGGGACTTATCCTATATTGATCAACTATATCCCTCAACATAGATTGTGGTATATCCAACATCGCCTTTATAGAACAACCGATTCTGATGTTTGTTTGATCAGATCAAAATATACAACTCACGATGTTGGGATAAAGATGATCTCAAGTATGAGGATCATATACATATTAATCACTATGAGTAATGTTGTGACAATTACATAATAATCCAAGAAACATACTCATAGTGGGTCAGTCCAATATGTTGTTCCCTAACACACATATTCATGCATTGATTCTGACACTCCATATCAATGACAACTCTTTATCATCAATCAACTACATGTTAGTCTTGATGCATTATTATTGTCTTAGCCAATAACAATACTTGACTAAGGATCTTTTGAGAATAATCATATTATTCTCGGGACATTATTATAAAATAGTTTATTTATGCACACACGAAAAGAAAGCGAATAATAATGGCAACGCCTTATATTAATAAACATGATAAACCAAGTATGTTATTACAACCATCTCGTGATTGATCTTTGGGCATACTCTTACATGTTCTTAGGAAACCAGTTCATTTAAGTCCAGTTTAAGAAAAGGTGATTAACTTTGGAAAGCATTTTCGTTGCGGAAGTTTTGCTTTGTTGTCGTGATATTTTAAAATCAATTCATGCTTTTTTGAAAATGCGCCTAAGACTAATCGGCCAAAGATGATTAAGATAATATTATACCTATTCTAGTAAATTATATTGAAAACAATTAAAAATCATTAAAGCGGCCTTATTACAATTTAAAACCCAAATCATAAAAGTAAATAAAAAGATGTCCAATTCACCAGAAGAAAACCAAATTTGTGGAACGCGTGGCCACTCTGAATCCATCACAGCTCCAAGCCCACTATGGTTGGGGATTACTTGCGTGGATGAAAATAAGGGGTGAGTTTGGGAAACTCAGTGTGTAAAATAACCCAACCATAGTCTAAACCAGTTCAACCCACAGAAACAGATCAAATTGGCCTTAGCCTGAATGTATTTCGAATGAAGCCCATAGGCCCATAACGAGCGTAATGAAATTACATGTTTATGTAGAAACCCAACCATATCCAACCGTATACACCCCGTACCATCCTTACACCATGTGGGGAGACTACTCGACCCACCCAACCGCTACACACCACAGAATTTGCAGCATGGCTGCCAGAATAGATAGTGTGACAAAGTCACCAGATACAGATATTTGTGGCAGAGCCACCAGAACAGATATTTGTGGCATAGCCACCAGGACGCTTCCTCCATAAATATAACCCATGTCCCCATGCAATAGATATACAAATCATGGCATACATCATACAGAATCAGATCATCATGCTTTTCAGTCAAATTAACCCTAGGGGTATAACGGTAATTTTCATACTTAAGGGTATTCTAGTAATTTATCTATTTTAGGTTTTTCATGCATATTTTCACCATTTACGTACTAACAGAAACACTTACCGAGTGTTCTTATCGAATTGGGCCCGTTGGCCCATTAAGCCCAAAAATATTGACAGGCACAAAAATCATGCACTTTGCAGTCTAAACACTGTAGTTTACCAAATACGTTAATCGATCTACCTCACGAGCATTCGCACACTCGCAAGTCCACAAAATACCAGTTTTTTGGCATTTTGGCTTTTCGACTTTTGCTGATCTAGTCTATGAAAGGGTGTCAATTACACACCTGGTTGTGACGAAACGCTGACGAGTTCTACACGCGAGTTGCCTACAGTCAATTACTAATACTTCAATCTAAATATCGAAAACAAACTACAGACCTATCCCCCTACCATATACGGCCAACCAAGCCTTAGACTTTAGAGTTCTTACCTTTTTCCGAAACTAGCGACTAGGTTTATATCCAGTCGTTCCACTTGTCCAAGCCTTCAATCAGAAGCCTCTAGATCACACTAACATCATGATAAAACAATTGTCACAACCCTTAGAGCCATAGGGCCCAATCGACAGCCTCCCCAAGCCTTTAGGGGTTTCGGCTTTTCTAAAACTCGAAATAAAGAATAAATTCGAAAACTTACCACCAGTTTCTTTAGTCAACGATTCCACTTTAGTTCCTATATGATTCTGATGCAGATCTAAACCCTTAAATGTTAGCAGAAATCAAATCTTTAGAGGTCTAAAGATTCAGCTATGCCCCTAAGACTATGGGGTTTTCGACTTTTTGAAATAGTGAAGAGAAAGATGAAATATGAGGGTTTTGCGGTGGTTTTGTTGACAAGACTTTGGGGTTTAGAGGATGAGGGAATCGGCCAAAAAGATGGAGAAGAATCAGAGGGTTTGGCTAGGAGAAATCGGCACAGAAGAAAAACAGGCTTTCGGGATTTCGGCTTTTATGGCAATCGGCTATAAGGCTTAGGAACAAATGGTAAGGAAGTGAAGTTGAGTAGAATGGTAGGAAGGGTTCGGCTATAGAAGAAGAAGCAAAGAAGAAAAAAAAGAGAATAGGAGATGATAGGAGAAAAGAAAAAGAAAAGAGAATGGTCAGAACCCAAATGCTGGATTTTCCCCCCACCTACTAGCCGAATTTTACCCTCTACAGAAACCCTTGGCCGGCCAACTCTTGCTCCTCAAGAGTCCACCATTCGGCCAATACTACACTCCCTAATCAGCTCCTAAATCTTCTCTCTTATCCCCTCCTTACTCGATCTCCTGAGCAGCTCAAACTCTTCCTAACAGAGTTCCACCTGAGTTCCATCACATCCCCTTTCTAAACATAAAAATTAATACTAATATTTGCTCACCTTGTGACTTGAACCTTAGCTCTCTCTAGCCATCCATACGCCACCTTTTTAGCACCCTAATGGCGTCACATGCCACTTTGCCACCTGCCTTCTTGTGGCTTATTTTACTCATTAAATCTTAAAAGCCCAACTTACCAGAACTCCTTTTTCCCTAAAAATTAAAATTAGTTAAAACTTTCGGATTTCATCTCAAACTTGGGCTTCTAGATGCCCACTAACATATTAGACCTACACCCAGCAGTCAAAACACAGAAATTTAAAAATTCACCAAAATTCATAGAAGTCCCGAAAATTGGGGCGTTACATTACCGATCATGTGACCACCAAATACTTACATACAAAGAAATATGCTAAACCGAGGCTAATTTGATGGATACTCTTACTCCAAGAATTTGACCTTGAGATCCAAGAAACAAAAGGTGATGAAAATCAAGTAGCAGGTCAATTGATGAGGTTGGAACAAAACGAGGTAACTTACTCACTTGTTCTTATAAACGAGAATTTTCAAGATGAGCATATCTTTGAAGTAAAATGAATTTATAAAATATATTAGTCTACTGATTATGCGAACTATTTAGCATATTGAATAATTTCTCTAGAAATGACATATCAACAAAGGAAGAAATTCCTTCATGACGTCGGTATTATTTGTGGGAGGTTCCATTTTTGTGTAAACAATATGCAAATAACATAATCAGGAAGTGCATAACTAGAAGTGAAATTGATAAGATCTTTTACCACTACCATTCATCTCCATGTGGGGGACACTTTGGTGGTTCTAGCACTACAATGAAGATCTTATAAACAAGATTCTTTTGGCCTACAATGTTTAAGGATGCGTATACATATGTGAAAAATTATGATAGATGCCAGAGGATCGAAAGCATATCAAGGAGAAATGAGATGCCCTTGACAAACATTTTAAAGGTAGAATTATTTGAAATATAGGGCATCAACTTTCTAGGCCTGTTTCCTTCTTCTTATGGTAACTGGTATATCCTCATGGCTGTTGACTACATATCCAAGTGGGCTGAAGCTAAAGCATACCCAACGAATGAAGCTAAGGTAATCATGCGATTAGTACATAAGTAGGTGTTTACACGATTTGGGACTCCTAGAGCTATAATTAGCGATGAATGATCGCAATTTGTCAGCAAATGACTTAAGTGGTTCCTTGATAAGGACAGTGTGAAACACAAAATTTTCAATGCCTATCTTTCACATTCAAATGGGAAAGTTGAACAGGTAAACTGTGAGATTAGAGGAATCCTTGAGAAGGTAGTGCAACCTAATATAAAAGATTGGTCTTATAGGCTTGATGATGCTCTATGGGCCTACCAAACAACTTTTAAGACACCTTTAGGAATAACTCCTTATTAGTTAGTCTTCGAAAAGACATGTCATTTGCCACCTGAGTTGGAAAATAAAACTTACTGGGCTTTGAAATAATTAAATTTGGATCTTAAGCAAGTCGGTGAAAAAAGGATGTTACAATTTGATGAGCTTGAAGAGTTGATGTTATTTTCATACGAGAATGCCAAAATGTAGAAAGAAAAGTCTAAAAAATAACGTGACAATCGTATACAACATCGTGAATCCAAAAAAGGTTAGAAAGTGTTGTTGTTTTGTAACAACCCATTTTTAAGTCAAATCGAAACAGTGGTTTTGGGACCACAAATCTGAGGTCAAAATATTTATTTCTATTAATTTATTAAAGTTTACTTCATGATAGTATGTATGTGTGAAAGTTTCATAAAGAAATTTTACTATTTGAATGCTTAATTCGATAAAAAGAACTAAATCATGTAAAGTGTAAAATGCATGTTCTATTAGCTAAAGGTATTAAATAGCTATAGAACCAAAAATTTAAGGTCCTTATGTTGTAATTAGACCATTATGTTCATGAGTGGAGATTTATGGACATAAAACCGTGAATTTTAATGTTTTGAACCAAGGGTAATTTAGTAAATTATGAAATAAGTTATAATAAATAAAAACAAAATCATAAAACGTGTCCATCTTTCTTTCTTTCAACCGAAATTGGAGAAGAAGAAAGCCATTGTTAGGGCTTTGAATATTCGGTCACTTTGGAGCTTAATTGTAAGTCCATTTTAGCTCGGTTTTTAATTATTTTTACGTTTTTGAGATTGTTGCTTCGTATTCTAGCTAGCCCGTACCTTAGATTTTGAAATTGTTAAAGATTTAACATGTTAACATTGTTGAATATTTGAGTAATTTGATGTTTGATGATAAATTTTAAATACTTGTTAATAGTTAAACTAGTTTTGTAAAGTGATTTTTGACACAAATGTCAAAAAGGGATTAACTTGTGAAAATATGAAATTATGTGAGTAAAAGTGTGAATAAATAAAAGACATGGGCTGCTAGGGACTCTATTAAAATTCAGCTAAGCTTGGGTTGTACTAAATTGCATGAATGTGCAATTTTATGTGATAAGGACTAAATTGTAAAAAGGCTAAAAGTTTAAGGGCAAATGTGTAAATTTACCAAAATATGAATAATGGACTAAATTGAATAGATTGAGTACTGATTGTACTGAATTTGATAATATATAGATCAAGATAAGCCGAGATTGGAATTAGATCGGGGAAAAAGAAAAGTGGACGAATAGCCGACATTTGTTATCCGAGGTATAAGAGTTAAGTTCGTATAATTAGAATCGAACTTTTAAATATTAGTAATTATTTGAAATGTATGTATATAATTGATTAATTGATATACTTGGAATATGAGTGCCTTATTGATATAAACTGATAGTTACTGAGCCCCATTTAAATTGTATGAATTCGTAGGATACGAGTGACATGTCACTAGGGTTATCATTTTGGTCGAGATCCTGCAAGTGTTGCGGACTCACCCAAGCTCGAATGAGCTTATCAATATATTAGCTCGTAAGAGCTTACTGTTTTCAGCTCGTTAGAGCTTACTGTTTCAGCTCATAAGAGCTTATTGTTTTCAGCTCGTCAAAGCTTACCATTTCAGCTCAATAGAGCTTATTGTCCATCAGCTCAGGAGGAGCTTACTGTTCATAGATTGAAAGAGCGGAAAATGATAATGAATTGACGGATTACTGATTTATATGTAATGTATATCACCTGAGTATCCTTCAATATTTTAATAGGTTCAACGGGCATAAATACTGTAACACCCCTTACTCGAGACCGTCGCTGGAGTCGAGCACGAGGCGTTACCTGACTTACCTTACTAATTCGGGGCATAAAATTCTTTTAAAATTAATTTATTTACATTCATTCAATATGTCCCTAAAAAGGGCCCTCGAGACCCTAAAACATGCAATTGAAATGGTGACGGAGCTTCAGAACAGAGAAGCGATGTACAGGGTTTTCAGGTCACTTTGGTATACAAAGGAGAAAGTGGATTTCATGGCCTTAAAATAAGGGGTTATTATTGTTAAATTTGGTTGCCTAGAGGATCATAACCGAATACTCAATCTTATGCCTTGGTTATTTGACAAATGCCTTTTCTCGATGGTGCCTTTTGAGAGAGGAAATGATGTTGAATCATATGAGTTTGGGTGGTCGCCTTTTTGGATAAGAGTTTACAACATCCCTATAGAGCTGATGGATCATCAGGTGGCTTTGGATGTGGGAAAGGCTCTCGGGGAACTAATGGCGATTGACTGGAAGGACTGAAATGGAGGATGGACAGAGTTCATGAGGCTGAAAGTTTAAATTAACATCTCTAAACCATTAAGGAGAGTTGTGAAGCTGGTCAGCAAAGATAGGGAGGAAACAATAGGGGTTCTAAAGTATTAGAGGCTCTTGGACTTTTGCTATCTATGTGGGTTGATAGAACATACCATCCAAAACTGTCATATTAAGGGGAGGGGGATAAGGTTGATGGGTTAAACTTTCAGTATGGGGCTTGGATGAGGGCATCGTTGGTGACCACGAATCAAGACAGGGGCATGAGGAGGAGCGGGGTTGAAATAGTGGCGACTACTATAATATCCCGAATTAGGGCCTAATCGAAATAGTAGTTTTGTGACCACAAATCCGAGATAGAAATAATTATTTTATAATTATTTTGATGTTTATGATATGATTGCATGATTGTGTGAAAATTTCGTGACGGAATTCTATGCATAAAGTGCTTAAGTTGAAATTAGGGACTAAATTGAATAATTTGCAAAACTTGCATTCTAGAAGTTTTTATTGAATAATTTGCAAAACTTGCATTCTAGAAGTTTTTAGTATGAAATTACTTTGGAATATTAATGAGGAGGTCTTAAATAGCAAATTGACCAATTTCTAAAATTTTGGACAAAAATGGGCTTTTACATGAAAATTTTCAAAGAAAGGTATTAAGGGTATTTTGGTCATTTGGTAATTAAATGATTAAAAAAAAGAAAAAGATGGCAAAATATGTCCCTCTTCTTCATTAGGATGAAAATTAAAGGGTTCTCTATAACTAGGGTTTGTAAATGATTAGCCGTTGGAATGGCCAATCTAAGTCATATTTGATGTTATGTATGTTTAAAATGATATTTAGTCCATGAAAATCCTTAGTAAAGTGAAATTTGCCATAAAACAGAATCTGACAGCAGGAGTGATGTAAATTTGAAAAATCACTAAAAATAGTAGAAATGAAATTAAATGATGAGTAAGTTATGAAATTGAAGCTTAATGAGTCTATTTTTATATGGATTGAACAAAACAGATATATGAATTATAATTTATGAAATATTTGAATTTTTGTGAAACGGGGCCAGAGTGATTTTTGGATCCCCTGTTCTGACTTTGGAAATTCACCATAAATTGTATAAAAATAATTAGAAATCATACTTTATATGTACAGATTTACTATTGAGTCTAGTTTTAATAGAAACAAACTTCATAGTCATTGAAATTCTTTACAGATAGATATGTGATTTGTAATACACAGAGATCAGAGCAGTCATACCCTGAAATAGGGGAGAATTTAACTAATAAACTGTATTAATTGACCCAGCAAAAAATTCTAGAAAAAAATTAGTAAACAGATATATGAGTCTAGTTTCAGGAAAAATTTACAGAATTGGATTTTGAGTTTCAGAACTCGAGATATGAATTTTTAAGTGACTGTGATGCAGTTAGCTAGCTTGTCTGGAATTTCTAAAATAAATTGTTTGAGTTGTTTAATTAATGAATTAAGTCTGTTAACACCTCGTGTTCGACTCTGGCAATGGTCTCAGGTGCGGGGTGTTACATTTGGTGATATTAGAGCAGGTTTAATCGGTTCTCGGACTAATGTGTTGTATGTACGAGTTTTGCTATACATGTCATGCCAAATATATATATTGTGATAGTGTGACGACTTCTGACCTTTTAAATGATTTTTTTTATAGTAAATGGATCCCGATCCAGCTGTGGCTGATGATGTAGAGAGTAATGCACCAGCTCCGGCTGAAGGGGTGGTGCCGACTGAAAATCCACCTCCTACTATTGGTCAAGGAGGAGGAGAAAGGGCTCAGGAAGCCTTTCTCCAAATGATGAATGCTTGGTATACAGAGTTCGTTCGTACGAACCCTACTGCTCAACAACCTCCCCCACCTCCCCCGATTCCTCAACCTGTACCCCCGATGCCTCAAGGTATGGATCTGATGAAATTTTACAGAACTCCAGTTGACAGAATCCGCAAGTAAGGGGCTGAAGAATTCAGGGAAAATGTTGATGATGATGCCGAGAAAGCAGAGTTTTGGCTTGAGAATTCTATTCGGGTATTTGATGAATTGTCTTGTACACATGAGGAATGCTTGAAATGTGCTATATCATTGTTAAGGGATTCAGCCTATTATTGGTGGAAGACATTGATTTCAGTGGTACCGAAAGAGAAGGTGACTTGGGAGTTCTTTCAAGAAGAATTTCGGAAGAAATACATCAGTGAAAGATTTGTTGATTAGAAGTGTAAAGAGTTTCTTGAGTTGAAGTAGGGCAACATGATAGTTACTGAATACGAAAGGAAGTTCGTCAGGTTGAGTAAGTATGCTAGAGAATATATTCCTACAGAGGCTAAAATGTGCAGACGATTTGAAGATAGACTCAATGAAGACATCAAAGTATTTTTGGGATTCTTGAATTAAGATTCTTGAATTAAAAGAAATGGTAGTACTTGTTGATCGAGCTTGTAAGGCTGAAGAACTACTTAAAGAGAAGAAAAAAGTAGAGGCTAAGACTAGAAGTTGGAAAAAAAGATCGACGAGCAGTTCATTTTCACAGCAATCTAGAAAATCTAGAAATATGAATCCTCGTTCACAGGTTTCGGCTGGACAATCATATGGAAATGTTAAGAAGCAAAATGTGGGTTTTAAATCTCAGACTACTTCTGCGGCTAGTGTGGGAAATACGAGATTTGTTAAGCCTGAGTGCCAGCAGTGTGACAGAAATCATTTTGGCCCATGTAGAGCGAATGAATGTTTTCGGTGTGGTTTTCCGGATCATTTTATTAGAGACTGCCCAGAGAGAGTTGAGAAAGAAAAAATTTCAGAGTGTAAAAGCTAGTGGTGCAGACTCGAGGGGAAGATATTCGAGAAAAGCTGGAAATCAAGCAAGCAACAAGGATGTAGTCAGAGATTCAATAGCTAAACCTGAAGCAAGGGCTCCAGCTAGAACTTATGCCATAAAGCCACGTGAAGATGCTTCATCACCCGACGTGATTACTGGTATATTTTCTCTTTATGATGTTAATGTTACTGCTTTGATTGATCCCGGTTCTACTCATTCATATGTGTGCATGAAATTGGTGATTAGAATGAATATACCTGTAACGCCCCGTACCCGAGACCATCGCTGGAGTTGAATACGAGGTGTTAACAGACTTAATTCATTACTTAAATAGCTCAAACAATTTATTTTTAAAATTTCCAGTCAAACTAGCAATCTGCGTCACAGTCGCTTAAAAATTCATTTCTTGAGTTATGAAACTCAAAATCAAATTCTGTCAATTTTCCCTGAAAATAGACTCATATATCTATTTACTAATTTTTTTCTAGAATTTTTGGCTAGGCCAATTAGTACAGTTTATTAGTTAAAATCTCCCCTGTTTTAGGGTTCGACTGCTCTGACCTCTGTGTATTTCGAAATAGTTATCTCTCTGTACAGAATTTCAATGACTATGAAGTTTGTTTCTCTTAAAACTAGACTGAATAAGAAATCTATACATATAAATTATGACTTCTAATTATTTTTATACAATTTATGGTAAATTTCCAAAATCAGAACAGGAGATCCAGAAATCGCTCTGCTACTGTTTCATAAAAATTTAAACATATCATAAAATATAACTCATATACCAGTTTCGTTTCTTCCATATGAGAATAGACTCATGATTATTCAATTCCATATTTTATTCATCATCTAATTATATCTCTACTATTTTTAATAATTTTTCAAATTCACGTTACTACTACTGTCTGAATCTATTTTATGGTAAATTTCACCTATTTCATGGTTTCCATGGATTAACTAGCAATTTGACATACATAACACCAAATATGATCATAATTAGCCATTCCAATGGCTAATCATTACCAAGCATTTTTTTACTACTCAATAACCATATCATAAGACCATATATACAAAATGATTATAATGCTATACATGCCATACTCAAAATATACAAGCCATTATGCGAAGATGGTATACGGATAGTGTGAGCGTGCCTCCGGCCGTTCCCGATTTTCGAGCTGGCTTGTTAACACTACAAGGAATGAAAATGAGGGAGTAAGCATAAATGCTTAGTAAGTTCACATGCAAATAGCAAGTAACATAACCATATAAGCAAACATAAAACATCATTTGCATAATCATCACCAAGACATTCATATCATATTTTCATTTATCATCTTACCATATTGTTGTTATATCGATTTTTCAACCCGAGGGTTAAGTACATACCTGTTCAAAGTATCCATTTCACAACACTTACCAATACGTCCCTTTCATATTGAGTATTCCTCCATTTGAGTAGAACTTTACCCGTTGAACACATCGGAATATAATTCGGATACATGGAAAGTTTGCACATAAGTGCCACATATGTAGCCAAGCTACTATGTAACCCGCCCATAAGCGAACTCAGACTCAACTCAACGAGATCAGGCGTTCGCATCCATAAGTGAACTCGGACTCAACTCAACGATCTCGGATGCCTAGTTACATCTCACGAACTCGGACTCAACTCAACGAGTTCAGACATTCGCATCCATAAGTGAGCTCGGACTCAATTCAACGAGTTCGGATGCCCAAATATCCCAGTGACATGTCACTTGTATCCTAATCCATTCCTAAGGTTCAACGGGACCTTTTTCCCAATCATGTGTCTCAACCATCTTCTACGGAATACCGATACCGATACTCGGTAGTATTTCACATTTTCCAAGTATATCACATAATTTGACATATTATCAAACAATTATCACGAGTATAATATTTCATAATAATTATCATATTATTTAAATAACATAAAAGCATTTAAAATAATAACTATGTTACCAACATTTACATATGAACTTACTTAGTATGCGAAAATGGCTACTTTTACCATTTCGTCCACAACTTGGTATTTTCCCCATTTTAGCCCGAATTTTAGTTTTCCTTGCTCTATCATTTAAAATATAGTCTAATTAGGACTCACATTATTCAAATTGACCCAAAATCATATTTTGGAAAAATTACAATTTTGCCCCTAAACTTTTGCATATTTACACTTTTGCCCCAAAGCTCGTAAATTAAACTTCAGCCTATTTTCTTATGTTTTATGACATGCTGATCATTTTTATCTTCTATGGCAACATCAAATTCTCACTCTAACATGTACTTATGACTATTAGGTATTTTTACCGATTAAGCCCTTTTGCTCGTTTTCACTTAAAACCGAGTAGCACAAGTTGTCTAACATAATTTAAAACCTCATATTCTATCATAAAACACCAAAATACACAAATTTCACCTATGGGTATTTTTCCAAATATAAACCCTAGGTTAAATTATTGCTAGCATAAGCTAAATCGAGCTACCGGGACTCCAAAAACGTAAAGAACTTGAAAAACGGGGCTAGAATGGACTTACAATTGAGCTTGGAAGCTTGAAAAACCCTATCCATGGTTTCTCCTTGATATATTCGGCCATGGTGAAGAAGATGAGCAAAACTGGCTTTTAATATTGCATTTTAATTCATTTTGCCCCTAAATGACCAAAATGCCCTTACTACTAAACTTTCCAAAAATTCCATCCATGTCCAATTTTTGTCCATAAACTTAGAAATTGGTAAAATTTCTATTTCAGACCTCCTAATTAATATTTCAAAACAATTTTATACTGGAAACTTCTAGAATGTAAGTTTTGCAAATTATTCGATTTAGTCCCTAATTTCAATTTAAGCACTTTAGGCATAGGATTTCATCACGAAATTTTCACACAATCATGCAATCATATCATAAAAATAAAAGTAATTATAAAATAATTATTTCTATCTCGGATTTTTTGGTCACAAAACCACTATTCCGACTAGGCCCAAAATCAGGATATTACAACTCTCCCTCCTTTAGGGATTTTCGTCCCCGAAAATCTTACCGAAAAAAGTAGTCTTCACTTTTAATCTCATATTCGGTGCCGAAGAACTTTCACTTAGACTGTACCTCCAATACATCTCTTTAATTTCTCATATGATCTGAAAGCTTACAGTCTCAACTCTCAACTGTTCTTAAATTTTCAACCCTTCTCGCTTTCCCATGATATCATGACATAAAACCCGGATCTTAACTTGATTAATGGAGGCCGGAATTCCAAGAAATCCAACAATCAAAGAGACCTGAATTTCCATGAATCTGATGAGTAGGAATTCATTCAATACAGATATGATTTATAGATCTCGGCAAACATTTAACAATAGGATACATCACATTTTCCTCTTTCTGCCATGGAAATAATTCTGATATGGCCTCAAGAATAATCCTTCTCATTTCCATCCCAATATCAACACGAACAAGGATAATTTTGATAGATCCCAATGCTCGGCTTTAACCCCTTTAACAACTCCGATTTTATGTAACATCGAATGCTCTAAACTATCACATTACCTCACCGTCTTGAAACACATCACAATTCATACAACAGTACATTACTGAAAGTTAGGAAGTCTTTACTCAATGTAGACTAGTCTAGTTTAGACGCTTCGATTACCAATATTCTCATCTATCCGAACTTTGTCAACATGTAATAAACTTTTCAGCTTTCAGAAAATGAAAACCTTATCATTCGTAGTGACTTTAACTAATATCAAACTTTTTCTAATAAATATACACTTCTCGTTCAGACTATTTACTCTTTTATCCGTACAAAATGAAATTCTATTATCAGACTTGGGAAAAATAATCCTGAAATAATTGTCGCATGAAATCTTTCAAATAGATAATTTACCATACCGACTGAAACTCGCGCTTTTATCACTTATGCCTTTACTAATATCAAATCCTTACACAGAAATTAGAAAAAAAAACCCCAATACTAAAATCACCACATTACCAAGATCAAATTAGAAGTATAGTCATATTTGACATGATTATCATGAGCTGAAGAACGCACTTCGAACACGAGTCATAATTGATAAATTATGGAACAAAGATAACAAGAAAACTGAATAAAGAAATCCAAAATAGAGAAATCCAGAATAAAGAAATCCAGAATAAAGAAACCCAAGATACGATACTATGCTGGAGAATCGAAAACCAAGCCGGAGAATCGAAAACCAAAGTCATAGAGAAAATACAGAATACCCCGATAATTCTTCAAAGAAAGAAAGTCCAAAAGAAAACATCATTTAATCCCACTAGAATCAAATATAACAAGAACAATATATCTTCCCATACATATATATCAGATGAAGCATCAAGTAGAAGAAACAGAATCATAATATCATATGTATTCTCTCATCAATTCTTATCGATTTAAAATGAAATAGAATACACGATGAAATAGAGCAATATAAATTATAAACCAGTCGGACTACCAATGCTTTCATCCAACACCGTGATTAAAAGACATTCCCATATAACAAGAATTTCTTCAAGATCAATAGCCATAGAAATATTTACGAGAACGGGTAAACACATAGAACATCTCAAAAGAGACTCACTAAATCTGTCGATCATAACTATCACACTCGGATAGTTCACATTTCAAATATCATTTCCCCAACTATTTCTCGCCACACAAATTTCATATTAAACCATTCACTAAAGAAGGCTAGTTCTGAATAAATTTCGATTTACACTTTTCTCGACCTTGCACCTGAGTAATTCGATTTACCAAGGAGAATTCCTTTTCTAACTGGGACAGTGCATAATTCCAATAATCTTTACGTCAATCCGATACTTTACTCGCTCGACTTTACTTATCAGCTCATTTTCAATCTCTGATCATACTTATAATTATTCTATCATCAACTCTTTGGGTTCTCAACCGAAACTTATTCAATACAAATCTCATGAAATTCCATTATAAGTACCATTTCGGTAAGGGGGAGGGGTTGTAGGACCTCTGACTCGACTTTCTTATACATACACATATGACACAACTTCCATCATCATAACAACATTATCAAAATCATGTCATTCATTCATTTAGACAATATACTTATGCATACATTCTATGTTTTATAGATAGCTTTACTTATCCATTCATTTAATTAAATTAAGTCATGCTCATGACATCATATAAGGCCAAACAAACGTAGATATTTGCACCACAATCATAACTTTCATTTTGTGCATTATCATGTACATATCATTACAATCATATAATTCAGTCCAACAATTTAACATAGATAAGTTCATTTCATTATAATCCTTTATCTCATAAAAATTATATATCATTAGCATTCATCAACATTCGACGTCCAAATCAAAACAAGGACATTTTCATTCGTATCATAATATTATGAGTTTTGTTCATGCCTCTACTACTTCCTATTTATTCCGTTCATCTTATCAAGTAAGCCATATACACTACATCATATAAGCAATAAGCTAATATGAATATTTATCACATATGTATCATAAACCTTTATTCATACTTTTTTTAACCGATACTTATCATAATCATAATTTTACTCAAATACCTTCACATAACGTTGAACATGGTCGGCGCAGCTCGGTTGGAGAGTACCCTGTCTAAATAAGACGGTACTCATACGCGTCGGAAGACATCACACTATCACAGATCAGTGGCATGTATAGCTAAACTTTTACACATGTTAGGTTAGTCTGAGAACCAACTAAACCTACTCTGATACCACCAAATGTAATGCCCCGTACCCGAGACCATCGCTGGAGTCGAATACGAGGTGTTAACAGACTTAATTCATTACTTAAACAGCTCAAACAATTTATTTTTAAAATTTCCAGTTAAACTAGCAATCTGCATCACAGTCACTTAAAAATTCATATATCGAGTTATAAAACTCGAAATCCAATTCTGTCAATTTTCCCTGAAAATAAACTCATATATCTATTTACTAATTTTTTTCTATAATTTTTGGCTGGGCCAATTAGTACAGTTTATTAGTTAAAGTCTCCCCTATTTTAGGGTTCGACTGCTCTGACCTCTGTGTATTACAAATCAGTTATCTCTCTGTACAGAATTTCAATGACTATGAAGTTTGTTTCTCTTAAAACTAGACTCAATAAGAAATCTATATATATAAATTATGACTTCTAATTATTTTTATACAATTTATGGTGAATTTCCAAAATCAGAATAGGGGATCCAGAAATTGCTCTGCCCCTGTTTCACAAAAATTTAAACATCTTATAAAATATAACTCATATACCTGTTTCTTTTCTTCCATATGAAAATAGACTCATAATTCTTCAATTAAATATTTTATTCATCATCTAATTATATCTCTACTATTTTTAATGATTTTTCAAATTCACATCACTACTGCTGTCTGAATCTATTTTATGGTAAATTTTACCTATTTCATGGTTTCCATGGATTTACTTGCAATTTGACATACATAACACCAAATATGATCATAATTAGCCATACCAATGGCTAATCATAACCAAGAAATTTTGTACTACTCAATAACCATATCATAAGACCATATATACAAAATGATTATAATGCTATACATGCCATACTCAAAATATACAAGCCATTATGCCAAGATGGTATACGGATAGTGTGAGCGTGCCTCCGGCCATTCTCGATTTCTGAGATAGCTTGTTAACACTACAAGGAATGAAAAGGAGGGAGTAAGCATAAATGCTTAGTAAGTTCACATGCAAATAGTAAGTAACATAACCATATAAGCAAACATAAAACATCATTTGCATAATCATCACCAAGACATTCATATCATATTTTCATTTATCATCTTACCATATTGTTGTTATATCGATTTTTCAACCCGAGGGTTAAGTACATACCTGTTCAAAGTATCCATTTCACAACACTTACCAACACGTCCCTTTCATCTTGAGTATTTCTCCATTTGAATAGAACTTTACCCGTTGAACACATCGGAATATAATTCGGATACATGGAAAGTTTGCACATAAGTGCCACATATGTAGCCAAGCTACTATGTAACCTGCCCATAAGCGAACTCAGACTCAACTCAACGAGCTCGGGCGTTCGCATCCATAAGTGAAATCGGACTCAACTCAACGAGCTCGGATGCCTAGTTACATCTCACGAACTCGGACTCAACTCAACGAGTTCGGACATTCGCATCCATAAGTGAACTCAGACTCAACTCAACGAGTTCGGATGCCCAAATATCCCAGTGACATGTCACTTGTATCCTAATCCATTCCTAAGGTTCAACGGGACCTTTTTCCCAATCATGTGTCTCAACCATCTTCTACGGAATACCGATACCGATACTCGGTAGTATTTCACATTTTCCAAGTATATCACATAATTTGACATATTATCAAACAATTATCACGAGTATAATATTTCATAATAATTATCATATTATTTAAATAACATAAAAACATTTAAAATAGTAACTATGTTACCAACATTTACATATGAACTTACCTAGTATGCCAAAATGGCTACTTTTACCATTTCGTCCACAACTTGGTATTTTCCCCATTTTAGCCTGAATTTTAGTTTTCCTTGCTCTATCATTTAAAATATAGTCTAATTAGGACTCACATTATTCAAATTGACCCAAAATCATATTTTGGAAAAATTACAATTTTGCCCCTAAACTTTTGCATAGTTACACTTTTTCCCCAAAGCTCGTAAATTAAACTTCAGCCTATTTTATTATGTTTTATGACATGCTGATCATTTTTCCCTTCTATGGCAACATCAAATTCTCACTCTAACATGTACTTATGACTATTAGGTATTTTTACCGATTAAGCCCTTTTGCTCGTTTTCACTTAAAACCGAGTAGCACAAGTTGTCTAACATAATTTAAAACCTCATATTCTATCATAAAACACCAAAGTACATAAATTTCACCTATGGGTATTTTTCCAAATATAAACCCTAGGTTAAATTATTGCTAGCATAAGCTAAATCGAGCTACCAGGACTCCAAAAACGTAAAGAACTTGAAAAACGGGGCTAGAATGGACTTGCAATCGAGCTTGGAAGCTTGAAAAACCCTAGCCATGGTTTCTCCTTGCTATATTCGGCCATGGTGAAGAAGATGAGCAAAATTGGCTTTTAATTTTGTATTTTAATTCATTTTACCCCTAAATGACCAAAATGCCCTTACTACTAAACTTTCCAAAAATTCCATCCATGACCAATTTTTTTCCATAAACTTAGAAATTGGTAAAATTGCTATTTAAGACCTCCTAATTAATATTTCAAAACAATTTCATACTAGAAACTTCTAGAATGCAAGTTTTGCAAATTATTCGATTTAGTCCCTAATTTCAATTTAAGCACTTTAGGCATAGGATTTCATCACGAAATTTTCACACAATCATGCAATCATATCATAAACATCAAAATAATTATAAAATAATTATTTCTATCTCGGATTTTGTGGTCACAAAACCACTATTCCGATTAGGCACAAAATCAGGATACCTGTTGAGTACACAGAATTTATGATTAGAGTGTCGATTGCATTTGGTAAATGTGTGATAGTTGATAAAGTATGCAAGAAATGTCCTTTAATGATTCGGGGTCATTACTTTCTGGCCGACTTGATGTTGTTGCCGTTTGATGAATTTGATGTTATTTTGGGTATGGATTGGTTGACATTGCATGATGCTATAGTAAATTGCAAAGAAAAGGTTATAGAATTAAAGTGTGAAAGTGGTGAAATTCTACTGGTTGAACCAGCAAATCGAGAGCACTATCTAGTGTGATTTCTTCGATGTCGGCGCAAAGATATTTAAGGAAGAGTTATGAAGCTTATTTGGCGTATGTACTTAATACAAAAGAAATTGAAAATAAAATTGAATCAGTACCGATTGTGTGTGAGTTCGCGGATGTATTTCCAGAAGAGTTTTCGGGTTTGCCTCTAGTCAGGGAAGTAGAATTTGGTATTGAGTTGATACCGGGAACAGCTCCGATCTCGATTGCTCCATATAGAACGGCACCAGCAGAGTTCAAAAAATTAAAGTCGCAGTTGCAAGAGTTGACTGACTAAGGCTTTGTGAGACCGAGTTTTTCACCTTGGGGTGCTCCCGTATTATTTGTGAAAAAGAAGGATGATTCTATGAGATTGTGTGTTGACTATCAGAAATTAAAAAAGGTGACAATCAAAAAAAAGTATCCGTTGCCAGGAATTGATGATTTGTTTGATCACCTGAAAGCAGCAACATGGTTTTCAAAGATTGACTTGAGATCTGGGTACTACCAGCTACGAGTAAAAGAGTTGGATGTGCCTAAAACTGCTTTTAGAACAAGGTACGATCATTATGAATTTTTAGTTATGCCATTTGGGTTAACAAATGCTCCTGCTGTGTTTATGGATTTGATGAATCACATTTCGGCCATACTTGGACAACTTTGTTGTGGCATTTATAGATGACATCTTAATTTATTCGAAAGATGAGACAGCGCACGCCAAGCACTTGAAGATAGTTTTGCAAACTTTGAGAAATAAGCAGTTATATGCCAAGTTTAGTAAAAGTGAATTTTGGCTTCGGGAAGTTGGATTTTTGGGTCATATTGTTTCAGGTGATGGTATATGGGTTGATTCTAGTAAAATTTCGGCTATTGTTGATTGGAAATAACTGAGGTTAGAAATTTCTTGGGGCTAGCTAGGTATTATCGGCCGTTTGTAAATGGATTTTCTATAATTGCTGCTCCTATGACTAGACTACTCCGAAAGAATGTTAAATTCGAATGGACGGAAGAATGTCAACAGAGTTTTGAAAAATTGAAAAAGTTATTAACTGAAGCACCAGTGTTGGTACAACCCGAATCAGGTAAAGAATTTGTGGTGTATAGTGATGCTTCTCGAAATGGTTTAGGATGTGTACTTATGCAAGAAGGAAAAGTGGTGGCTTATGCTTCGAGGCAGTTAAAATCTCACGAAAGAAATTATCCGACTCATGATTTGGAATTGGCTGCTATAGTATTTGCTTTGAAGATTTGGTGACATTATCTCAGTATGGTGAAAATGCCGAGTATATACCACTACACAAAAGTCTTAAGTACTTGATGTCACAAAAAGACTTGAATTTGAGACAGCGAAGATTGTTGGAGTTATTGAAAGATTAAGAGCTTGTTATTGATTACCATCCGGGAAAAGTGAATGTGGTTGCCGATGCTTTGAGTAGAAAGTTACTATTTGCTTTGAGAGCTATGAACACTCAGTTAAAGGTATCAGATGATGGTTCGATTTTAGCAGAGTTAAGAGCAAGATCGATGTTTTTACAAGATATTTGTGAAGCTCAGAAAAATGATCAAGACTTGCAAGCCAAAAGAAAACAATGTGAGGTTGATACAAGGTCAGATTTCAGAATCGGTTCTGATGGTTGCTTGATGTTTAAAGATCAGATTTGTGTACAGAAAAATGATGAGTTGATTCAAAATATTTTGCATGAAGCACATAATGGTTGTTTGGCGGTTCACCCGGGCAGTACGAAAATGTATAATAATTTGAAGAAAATGTATTGGTGGAATGGAATGAAAAGAGATATCTCCGAGTTTGTATCAAAGTGCTTAATTTGTCAACAAGTGAAAGCTAAACACCAAGTACCTGTGGGACTACTCTAGCCTATCATGGTTCCTGAATGGAAATGGGATCGGATTACTATGGATTTTGTATCAGGGTTGCCATTAACTCCGGGGAAGAAAGATGCCATCTGGGTAATAGTTGACAGATTGACTAAATCGGCTCATTTTATTCTGGTACGTACGAATTATTCTCTTAATAAGTTGGCCGAATTGTATATCAGTGAGATTGTTAGACTTCACGGAATACCTTTGTCAATCATTTCGGATAGAGATCCGAGATTTACTTCGCGATTTTGGCAAAAATTGCAAGAGGCATTAGGTACAAAGTTAAATTTCAGCACTGCTTTTTATCCACAAACTGATGGACAGTCAGAGAGAGTGATTCAGATTCTTGAAGACATGCTCAGATGCTGTGTATTGGAATTTCAAGGTAGTTGGGAAAGATACTGACCGTTGGTAGAATTTGCTTATAATAATAGTTATCAGACGAGTTTCAAGATGGCACCTTATAAAGCATTGTATGGTCGTAAATGTCGGACGCCATTGTATTG
This sequence comes from Gossypium longicalyx, assembly GCA_025698465.1. Taxonomy (NCBI): domain Eukaryota; kingdom Viridiplantae; phylum Streptophyta; class Magnoliopsida; order Malvales; family Malvaceae; genus Gossypium; species Gossypium longicalyx. The sequence goes on from CM047007.1 coordinate 56,268,920, forward strand.
GACTGAACTCAAGGAAAATCAGATTTATGGAGTTGATCTAATAAAAGAAACCAAAGAAAAAGTGAAAGTGATTCGAGATTGTTTAAAAGCTGTTTCAGATAGACAGAAATCTTATGCGGATTTGAAACGAAAGGAAATCGAGTTTCAAGTTGGTGATAAGGAATTTTTAAAAGTGTCTCCATGGAAGAAAGTTCTTAGATTTGGACGGAAGGGCAATTTAAGTCCGCATTTTATTGGACCGTATGAAATAATTGAAAAAGTTGGAGCAGTAGCTTATCGGTTAGCATTGCCATCTGAATTACAGAAGATACATGGTGTGTTCCACGTATCTATGCTACATCGGTATCGTTCGGATCCTTCACATATAATTTCACCGACAGAAATCGAGCTACGACCGGATATGACTTACAAAGAAGAACCGATTAAGATTTTAGCTCGAGAGGTCAAGCAATTAAGAAATAAAAGTGTCGCTCTCGTGAAAGTATTGTGGCAAAAGCACGGGGTAGAAGAGACTACATGGGAACCTGAGGAAACTATGAGAAATCAATACTCACACCTGTTTACCGGTAAGATTTTCGATAACGAAAATCCTTAAAGGGGGGAGAGTTGTAATATCTCGAATTAGGGCCTAATCAGAATAGTGGTTTTGTGACCACAAATCCGAGATAGAAATAATTATTTTATAATTATTTTGTTGTTTATGATATGATTGCATGATTGTGTGAAAATTTCGTGACGAAATTCTATACATAAAGTGCTTAAGTTGAAATTAGGGACTAAATCGAATAATTTGCAAAACTTGCATTCTAGAAGTTTTTAGTATGAAATTACTTTGGAATATTAATGAGGAGGCCTTAAATAGCAATATGGCGAATTTCTAAAATTTTGGACAAAACAAGGCTTGTACAAGAAAATTTTCAAAGAAAGGTATTAAGGGTATTTTGGTCATTTAGTAATTAAAAGATTAAAAAAAGGAAAAAGATGGCAAAATATGTCCCTCTTTTTCATTAGGACGAAAATTAAAGTGTTCTCCCTAGCTAGGATTTGTAAATGATTAGCCATTGGAATGGCCAATCTAAGTCATATTTGATGTTATGTGTGTTTAAAATGATATTTAGTCCATGAAAATCATTAGTAAAGTGAAATTTGCCATAAAACAGAATCTGACAGTAGCAGTGATGTAAATTTGAAAAATCACTAAAAATAGTATAAATGGAATTAAATGATGAGTAAGTTATGAAATTGAAGCTTAATGAGTCTATTTTCATATGAATTGAACAAAACAAATATATGAATTATAATTTATTAGATATTTGAATTTTTGTGAAACAGGGCCAGAGTGATTTCTGGATCCCCTGTTCTGACTTTGGAGATTCACCATAAATTGTATAAAAATAATTAGAAGTCGTACTTTATATTTACAGATTTCTTATTGAGTCTAGTTTTAAGAGAAACAAACTTCATAGTCATTGAAATTATGTACAGATAGATATGTGATTCGTAATACACAGAGGTCAGAGTAGTCATACCCTGAAACAGGGGAGAATTTAACTAATAAACTGTACTAATTGACCCAGCCAAAAATTCTAGAAACAAATTAGTAAATAGATATATGAGTCTAGTTTCAGGAAAAAATTACGGAATTGGATTTTGAGTTTCGGAACTCGAGATATGAATTTTTAAGTGACTGTGATGCAGTTAGCCAGCTTGTCTGGAATTTCTAAAATAAATTGTTTGAGTTGTTTAATTAATGAATTAAGTTTGTTAACACCTCGTGTTCGACTCCGGCAATGGTCTTGGGCACGGGGCGTTACAACTACGAACCTTTCGAATGAAGACAGGGAGGAGAGCCAAACAAATACAAAGGACGATAGTGGGTAGCATAACCAACAAGAAAAAGAGAAGGGTTTTTAAGAAGATTCGACATCAACCTCACCCGTGGAGAAAAGGAGTCACAAGTTGACTAGGGACAGTATGGGGCGTTTCAAGCACAAGAGAAAGAGAATGAGGGGGTGGAATGGAGAAAACCCAGACGAAAGCCCTTCAAAAACTGTTAGAAGACGGCTGATGGAGATTGTTTCACCTTTGAAGGAGGTGGCTGGCGATCAGCCCCGCCAGGAACCATGAAGTTCTTTTGCTGGAACTATCGTGGGGTTGGAAACCCTGCGACAGTTCGTGAGTTGAAGCAACTTCTTGTTGCTAATGTTCCTGATGTTGTCTTTTTGTGTGAAACAAAAATTAATTCTAACAGCTTCTCTCGTATTCGCTTGATGTGTAGGATGGAAGGATGCATGGCTATCAACTCGGAGGGTAAGAGTGGGGGTCTTGCTTTAATGTGGAGGAAGGGCATGAAGGTTGAAGTGCAAAATTATTCTAGTTACCATATTTATTCCCTGGTCTCGTTGGATGAGAATGAGGTGGTTTGTTTTACGGGTTTCTATGGTCAAGCTGACCCAAACTTAATAAATCAATCATGGGACATGTTACGAAGAGTTAAAAGATCGGTCAAGGAAGGTTGGATAGTTAAGGGGATTTTAATGTTATCCTTAACAATGCTGAGAAGGAAGGGGGTCGCAAAAAACAGAGAAAATCTATGGGCGAGTTCGGGGATATCCTAGATGAGCTAGATTTGGTTGATGTTAAAACGAGCAATGGTTGGTTTACGTGGTCTAATAATAGAGAGGGAGCAAACCTCGTTAAGGAAAGGCTGGAGAGGTTTTTGGTTTTGGAGGGTTTGATTGAAAAACTGCCTTTTATTACTACTAAAGTGGTTTGCCAGTCAAAGTCAGACCATGAGACTATTTTATTGAATACGCTGGGGAGTCAGCCGGAGGATAATGGAAGAGATTATAGATCCTACTTTAGGTATGATGTTTGCTGGGCAAAGGAGCAAGAAGCTAAGGATATTATTACCCGCATTTGGGCCGACAAGGATAATAATATTTTGAATAAAATGAATAATATTAGGGAGGAGCTGGGTCCATGGCAGTATCATCGTTATAAGAAAATGAAGTATAAGATTAACGAGTTGGAAAGAAAAATTAGTAAGATCATGGATGGCCCTATTAATAAGAGGTCGTCAAACTTGCTGAAGGCTGCCCGCAATCAGTTGGGTCACTTATATAATACGAAGGAAAGGTACTGAGTGCAAAGGGCCCGCAATCAATGGCTTAAAGAAGGTGACCGTAATACCCAGTATTTTTATATGCGCGCTACGGGCCATAAGAAGAAGAACAGCATCAATAAGCTTAAGGACATGCGGGGTACGTGGCATGAAGACAAAAATGAGATTAGCCATATTATTTGGAGCTACTTCTACGATCTCTTCAAAACATCCATCATGCTGGAGGAGGATGTTGACCTGAGTTTTGTCCCGATTTGCATTTCTGATGATATGAATAGTTTCTTAAACAGTGATTTTACTGATGGGGAGATTATGACGGCTTTCAAGCAAATGGATCCCCGAAAAGCTCCTGGGATTGATGGGCTTCCGGGGAGCTTCTTTAAAGAGCACTGGTCAACGGTGGGTAGTGATGTTTTAAGGATGTATCGGGATGTCATACAAGGCAATCAAAATATGGAATGCATCAATGATACTCTTTTGGTCATGATTCCTAAGATCAAGAATCCCTGTGAGATGACAAATTTTCGTCCGATAAGCTTGTGTAGGGTCATTTATAAGATCATCTCTAAAACTTTGGCTAATCGGCTTAAAGTTGTGCTCCCCAACTGTATTAGCCAAAATCAAAGCACTTTCGTTCCTAGCCGGATGATCCACGACAACGTCCTTGTTGCTCACAAGCTCATGCACTACCTTAGGAGCTCTAAAAATGGCCCTAGTAAGGGTTGTGTGATCAAGCTCGATATGAGCAAAGCATATGACCGGGTCGAGTGGAGTTTCCTTGAGAAAGTCATGTTAAGAATGGGTTTTTCTAGTGTTTGGGTTAAAAAAAATCATGAATTGTGTTTGCACGGTTCGTTATAGAGTCAAATACAATATGAACCTTACCGATATCATTATTCTGGAGAGGGGTCTTCGCCAAGGGGATCCTCTCTTCCCTTACTTATTTCTTTTTTGTATGGATGTTTTCTCTCGCATGCTTCTCAAAGCCTAAGAGAACAAAAATATTAAGGGCATCTATGTGAGTAAGGATGGCCCTAGAATTAACCATCTATTTTTTGCTGACGATGCTCTCCTATTTGTCAGGAATCAACAAAGTAAGGTGGAAGAGTTTATGAGAATCTTGGACAATTTTACAATGATATCGGGTCAGAGCATTAATTTGGAAAAATCCATGGTGTATTTTAGCCCGAACACCCCTGTGACTCAACATGCAACTTTGGGGGGATTACTTCGTATGAAAGTGGTGGATAAGCTCGATGGCTACCTTGGACTCCCTATCCCTGCTACTAAAAAAAGGTCGAGCATGTTTCAGAACATCCTAGATCGTCTTGCGAGCAGAATCAATAGTTGGTCAAAACGTCTTTTGTCAAATGGAGGCAAGGATATGTCTATCAAGTCAGTTATCCAAGCGATCCCTACTTATGCCTTTTCGGTATTTTTGGCTCCTAAGGGGGTTTTAGAGGAGATCCAATCTATGATGAGCCGAGTGTGGTAGGGTGGTGGGGAAAAAAAGAAGGGGTGGAACATGCTACCTTGGGACCAGCTATGTTACCCGAAAGGAATGGGGGGCCTTGGTCTTAGAGATATTCGACTGTTTAACATTGCTTTGTTGGGTCGGCAAGTGTGGCGTCTCATCAACTTTAGGGATACCCTTTGCTATAAAGTTTTAAGTGCTAAGTATTTTCCTAATGGTGATGTCTTTCATCCTAAAAGTATGGACAAGCTCTCATTTACGTGGAAAAGTATTGCTAAGGCTGCTATGGTTCTTCAGGAGGGTTTTGGTTGGTTTGTTGGTAATGGCAAAAGTATTAGAGTGTGGCATGATAACTAGGGTTTTAAAGGTCTATCGGGTAACTCCATTTGTCTTGAAAAATGGTTGGTCAAAGAGGAAAAGGTGTGTGATTTGTTCAACGGTAGCAAGGATGACTGGCATAAAGATAGGGTTCGGGATATCTATGGTGAAAATATGGGGGACCATATTTGCAATATTCCACTTATTCATAATGGTCTTGATGATCGATGTGCAGGGTTTCATAACCCTCATGCCATTTTTTCATTAAAGTCTGCCTATTCTTGGATGGTGCTTAAACAGGTAGGTTATGGCCCTCATAGGATTTTCTGGAAAATCACGTGGAACTTAAAAACCCTTCCGAAAATTCGGGTTTTTTACTGGAGACTTGGCCATGATATTTTACCTACGTATGATAAGATTTCTAGATTCCGTAATGGTTTTGACGACACTTGCCCGAGGTACGGTAAAGATAACGAGACTTTTATGCATGCGATAAAGGATTGTCCGCTGGCCCGTGAAGTGCTTGAGTATGGTGGGCTTAATACTAAGTTCCTGGTCGGGAATTACTCCAGGTGCATTGACTGAATCGAAGATATGGCGCGAGAGTTGGACTATAAGGCAATCTCTGATCTCATAACGGTCCTCTAGAATGTTTGGAACAGTAGAAATAATCGGATCTTTAGGGGTGTTGAGGAGGGGACCAAAGCGACCTGGGAAAGAGCAGCAGCGTCGAGTAAGGATTTTTGTATTTTTAACATGCTGGAGGAGCATATGTTACCTAAAAAGGCTAAGGATAAAGTCTGGAGGAAACCGTATGAGGGGGTGATTAAGATTAATTTTGACGCCTCTGTTTTTGGAGAAAAAATGTTTTACAGGTTGGTGGCCCGTGATTCTGAAGGTTTTGTTCAGGTGGGGCGGATAGGGGTTGTGGATAAGGATATGTCTATTAAGTGGGCTGAGATGCTGGCCATGCAAGAAAGCTTAAAGTTTGCCCGCTCAAATAATTGGACGGCCGTGGAGTTGGAATCTGACTGCGCAAGTCTAGTGAACCACTTTAAAAATTGAAGCCATGATTTGACAATGCTGGGCCATCGTATGCGGGAGCTACAGAGGCAAATTCATTGTTTTAGCTCTTTTAATTTTGAATGGGGCCCTCACTGTTGTAATAAAGTGGCCGATTATCTTTGTAGTTTGGCTAAGACTAATGTTTGTAATAAGGATTTTAAAATGGACTATCCTGTGGAAGTCCATGATCTTGTTTTGAATGATGCTATTAATTGAATTTGGACCCTTGGGTCTTTTTATCAAAAAAAAAAAAGCAAATGGTTCGGGTCCAAACCGGGAACATTAAAAATTTTCCGAATACTAAGACAAATCAAAACAATTTATTTCATTATTCCTTATAAAACTGCTCACATGCGTCATAGTCAGTAAATAAATCATAACTCGAGTCACAAAACTCAAAATTTAAATTTGTGAATTTTCCTTGAAGCTAGACTCCTATATGTTCTTACTAATGTTTTTCCAGAATTTTTGGTCTAGCCAATTAGTACAGTTTATTAGTTAAATTTTCCCCTATTGCACTGTTCGACTACTCTAACCTCTCCTCACTACGAGTCAATTATCTTTCTGTATAGAATTCAAATAACCATGCCTTTTGTTTCTCTTGAAAGTAGATTCACTAAGAATATATAAATATAAAATATAACTCCTAATTATTTTTGTACAATTTTTAGTGAATTTATAAAGTCAGAATAGGGGATTCAGAAATCACTCTGACCCTGTCTCACTAAAATTCAAATATCTCTTAATATACACTTATTTTGCTTACTCTGTTTCTTTAATATGAAAATATACTCAATAACATTTAATTCTATATCTCATTCATTACCTAATTCCATTTCTACTATTCTTGGTGATTTTCAAGTTCACATCACTGCTGTTGTTCAATACTGTTTTAATGCTAATTTCACTTTTTCATGATTTCTTTGTATTAACTACCATTTAGACATACATAACACCGAAACATGTTCTTCATTAGCCATTTTAATAGCTAATAATTATAAAATATTTATATACCATTCTTTAGCCATATCATAAGGACATACACACAAAATTGCTAAGTCCTTATACATGCCATAAACTAGAACGTTTGTAAATGAAGATACTCATTTGGTAAATTGATAGTCGATAGTGTGAAGTGATCTCCAACAACCTCCAACTCGAGCTTGCTTTTAAGTACTCTGAAACATGGGAAAGTGAAAGAAGTAAGCTTATAAATCTTAGTAAGTTCAGATGTAAAATAATAAGCATTAGCAATCAATTTAGCTTGCTACTATGCTATCATAATTTGCTTAAATAATGTTTAGTTCTTACTTTCCCATCTTGTTCATCGGTAACCTTACCAAAGGCTCAGAATACAAAAAGCACCTTACTTAATAACTTGCTTACATACCTGCAACATCTCACTTAACACATGAGTACTCTTTCATAATATAGGCATTTTGCCAATCATGTCATAAAGTGTCACAAGCATAACCGAAAAATCATCACTTACTTAATACTTGATAATCTCAATTACTTACAATCTCAATTTTAAATAAGCCTTAAATGCATACCTTTACTCTTTCTTCATGTTCTCACCTTGTCGTTTCTTTGACTTACTCTTTGGATTACTCGAGAACCTTTTCCTTTTTGAACTTACCATTGCCATGTCTTGACATGGTCTTACGTGGTATCCTTGCCTTATGAACTCACCAATGACATGCCTTGGCATGGTCTTACATGGGACCTTTGCCTTATAGTAACTCATCAATGCCATGTCTTGACATGGTCTTACATGATTTCCTTGCCTTATTAAACTTATCAATGCCATGCCTAGGCATGGTCTTACATGATTTCCTTGCCTTATAGAACTTATCAATGCCATGCCTTGGCATGGTCTTACATGATATCCTTATATTAGCAAATGTCATGTTCCAAACATGATCTTACATGGTATCCTTGTCTTACCAAATGCCATGTTCCAAACATTGTCTTAAATAGTATCCTTGTCTTACCAAATGCCATGTTCCAAACATGGTCTCACATGGTATCCTTGCCTTAGTGCCAATGCCACATCTTGATGTGGTCTTACATGGAGTCCTTAATCAATGCTGATGCCATGTATTGACATGGTCTTACACGGGATCTTTGCCTTACCAATGCCATGTCTTGACATGGTCTTACATGGTATCCTTAACTGTCAACTCCTCCTTAAATGCCATGTTATGAATATGGACTTTTCTGTCAATTCTTCCTTAATTGTCATGGTGTGACAGCCTTAATTTGACCCCAGTCGGAAAGTGGTTCCGGGACCACAAAATCGAGTCATAAAAAAATAATTAGATGTTATATTCTGTGCTTATTATATGTGAAAGTGCATGTGTGAAAATTTCATGCTTTAATAGTGTCATTTGTGAGTGAAATTATTAAATAGGACTTATGTGAAAATTTGTGAAAATATGATAGGTTATTTTTGTAGTGGCCAAATAATTTATGGTGTAAATAAGTGGATTTGCATGTCAAATTTCCCACTTTAGTTGTAGTGGCCGGCCATGATGATGTTGATGAGCAAATATGTATTAAATATTAATATTATAATAGTAATGGTTTAATTTATGAAATAAAAAAATTAATTAATAATAAGAAAAGATGATAGAAAAACAAAATGCTTGTTTCATCTTCTTCCTTAGTAGCCGAACCTTAAAGAAGAAAAGGGGTGATAGCATTCGGTCACTTTGAGCTTGAATTAAGGTATGAAATTCATGTTAGTTTTTGAAATTGTAGCATATATTAAGCTAGTTACTAAGTCCCTTACTTAGCCCATGTCAAAATTTTGAATTGGGTAGTGATTTGAGTATTCGGCTATGGAAGATTTTTGAAGGGAATGATTGTTGTCTTTATGTTTTGATGAATAATTGTGAATGGGTGATGTTTGGACTAGTTTAATGTTCATATAGGTGGTTTGAATGATAGAAAAATCGGCTTGTGTATTTGCGAAATTGCCGAATGTGAACTTAGGTAATAGTTGAGAAATGTTTGTGTTTTAAATGATGGAATGGAGTGGATGCTTTGAATGTGATATGCACAATTATAAGTTAAATTAAGGTTTGCTAAATTACCATTGTCATTGCCGAATATGAGCTTAGTTAAAGAAAAATTTGTTGTTGAATGTTTTAAATGAATTTGATAGTAATAAATTAAGTTTGAGATAGGTATTATACGTTTTGAGAAAGGTTAATGTGTTTGGGTTGAATTTGTGACTAGTTCGGTTATGATATGCATGGATAATAGTATAAGTGTATTAGGTTGTGGTATTTAATCAATGTATTGAAAAAGAATTGATATCTAAGGTTATTTTGTTATATCGAATTTGATAAATAAAATAATAAATAAAATGTTTTAATATGTTTATATCATAGCAAGATTTATGCTTTGATTTTATTACAATTTGTAATTCGGCACTTGTTCCATGATATGATAATTGGATGTGTATGTATATTAATTTATGAAATTCAAATATGCAAGGTAATGAGTTAGGAAAATGTTTCATGATGGTTTTAGTTTATTATTAGGAATAAATGCTGTTGTTAAGTGCAGCTTTGAAATATATGGTAAGAACGCAATATGTATCTAATTTTATAATAGCATATTCGAACATGTCATTATATATATATCAAGTTGTATGTGTGATTGTTTATCAAATTATATAACAGCCTGATAAGTTTGTGTTTGTGTATGTGAGCTAAATATGAAATGAATATTCGGCTATGAAGGTTATAGGTTAAGTCATAAGAATTTTGTTAATGTTCATATTTGGTCATTAAGGTTATATTGTACTTAGGCTATGTGAATTATGTGTTAAGGCAAGTTACTTATTTAATATATGTATTCGGTCATAAAGATGTACATGAGGAAATGTTAAATAAATGGTATTAAATGGCTTAATGTGATTAAAAATGTGTATGACCATTTTATATTTGAGCTAAGAGTAGCTATATGACTTATTAAGTTTCTTGTCATATTCGGTCATAAGCTAGCATGATGGGACCTTATAAATTAAATTTTTGTTTGAATTAGCTCAAGAGCATAGAGAACCAAGGTTGGATAGAGGAAAAGAGAAAGTAGTTGAGTAGCCGATCTGAGACTATTCAAATATATTCGAGGTAAGTTTTAAGTAGTTAAATATTTATAATATTTGAAAATGACATGACAAATTATGAGAATTAAGTGTTACTTGTCATATATGTACATGGCTGAATGGCAATTTGTATTGGAAGTAAGAAGTGATATGTTCTCATGATCAAATGATAGTGTTAGATGAAAATGAGTAAGATTTTACGTGTAAACAATTATGTATTTAAATGTGAGTGATGAAATGAGATAAAAGTGAATGAAATGTAGGATGATATATTCGAATGATGCTTGTAACTAAATTGTCTTGTGTGATTGTGTTATAAAAAAACTTGTTGATTTGAATATTGCACAAGATTATTCGGGCCTTTGAGCCTAGCAGGCTATAATGCCGGTGAGATACTATTCGGGCCTTTGAGCCTAGCAAGCTATAATGCCGGTGAGATACTATTCGGGCCTTTGAGCCTAGCAGGCTATAATGCCGGTGAGATACAATTCGGGCCTTTGATGCCTAGCGAGCTATAATGCCTGAGATACTATTCGGGCCTAAGCCTAGCGGTAAAATGCCGCTTAATGAATTCGGGTTTTTAAACCTAGCAGTTTGAATGCCTGGTGATTTGATAAAAGTCTAAAACTAAGATACCTCGTGTTAGAACGACAAATGAATACATTCAATACATTAAGTTGGCCAAAGTATTATGTATTTATATGTGAGTATGATTTGAATTGAATCATAAGAGTATAATTTGATACATATGTGAATACATGATATATTTATATCTATAGTTATGATACATTCGGTCAAGGTGTGAAAGTATATGAAAATGTTCAATTTATTTATGCCATATGAATTCAGATAAAGTGAAATTCGAATGCTAATTGTGTATTATATGCTTGTGTATATTCGGCCAATGGTAATAAATATATAGGAAATGACCTTTTAAGAAATTGGATAATTGATGTATAATTGAGTTTATCTGTTGCATTGCTTAAAACTTACTAAGCTTATGAAAGCTTACTCCTTTTGTTATATTTCTCTATTTTATAGATTGTTGATTCCAGTTACCTGCTCGGGGAGGGGATTGTCAGCAACTCGTCACACTATCTGTCATTTTGGTACTACATTTTGGAGCTAGTATGGCATGTATAGAATAGACTTAAGTGAATGATATTTTGAGATGTCTTTGTATATATGCCATGTGAATATGGCAACTTTTGAATGGCGATATAAGTTGAATTTCTATTTTTGATTGTGTTTGGCTATAAGTATAATTGCTAATGAAATTATGAAAATGTGTATGTGCTAATGCTGAGTTTCGGATTAGTAATTCTTTATAACCCATTCCGGCGACAGATACGGGTTATAGAGGTGTTACATTTTATTGGTATCAGAGCTACAGTTTAGTCGATTGTAGGACTAACGTAGTGTGTGTGAGTCTAGCTATACATGCCATAAAGTGTTAATATGATAGTGTGACGATTTCTGACAGTTGAAACATGTTTTTCGTATAGAAATGAATTCTGATCCCGATCGAGCAGTAGCTGATGATATAGAGAGCGTAGCGCCTGCTCCCGCGCTAGGGACAGTGCCGTTGGACTCTCCACCGAATGCTAGTAATCAAAATGATGAGGCTAAACAAGCCTTCTATGGTATGATGAACGATTGGTTTACTCAGTATATTTAGACTAATTCGGCTGTTTCATATCCTCCACCCCCGACTAATACTACCCCTGCACTTGTGGTACATCCGGTAGTGGACCAGTTGAGGTTGAACAAGCCCCCGGTTGATAGAATTCGAAAGCACGGGGCTACTGAGTTTAAGGCTACTGACAGTGATGAAGCCGAGCAGGCTGAGTTTTGGCTTGATAATTCCATTCGCGTGTTCGATGAATTATCGTGCACACCTGATAAATGCTTAAAATGTGCTATATCTCTGTTACGTGATTCTGCCTACTATTGGTGGAATACCTTGGTTTCAGTTGTGCCGAGAGAACGGGTTACTTGGGAATTCTTTCAAACCGAGTTCCGCAAGAAATATATTAGTCAAATATTCATTGATCAAAAACGGAAAGAATTTCTTGAGCTTAAACAGGGTTCTATGTCAGTTACCGATTATGAGCGAAAATTTGTCAGACATAGTAGATATGCTCGGGAATGTGTTTCGTCTGAGGCTATCATGTGTAAACGCTTTGAGGATGGGTTGAATGAAGATATCAAACTGTTGGTGGGTATTTTGGAAATCAAAGAGTTTGTAGTGCTTGTCGAGCAAGCTTGTAAAGCCGAAGAGCTCAGTAAAGAGAAAAGAAAAGCTGATGATGGAGCTAGAGAGTTTTGTAAAAGATCTTTGGGAAAATCTTTTCATCAGTCATCGAAGAAATTTAGAGATGACTCGGGCCGATCTAAGAATACTTTGGGTTTTTCCAGACGGGACCGTGATCGACCCCCTGTGAGTACGCGAGCCACCTCGGTTGCCAGTGTTGGCAATGATCGTCAGGACAGATCTGAGTGCAAGCATTGTGGTAAATGGCATTCAGGAAGCTGCAGATTTCATGACCGCTCTTGTTTCAAGTGTGGATCAGCTGATCACTTTATTAGAGACTGTCCGAAATTAGTTGAACAGAATACTGATCTGAGTGGAAGACCTAGTAACACTGCAACACGAGGTAGACCAGCTAGACATACGGGTAATGCTAGTGGAAATCAGAGAGGGACCAAAGATAGTACTGTACGTTCTTAGGCTCGTGCTCCTTCCAGAGCATATGCTATACGCGCGCGCGAGGATGCTTCTTCGCCAGATGTTATTACCGGTATTTTCACTCTTTTTGATACTGATGTTATTGCTTTGATTGATCCCGGTTCTACTCATTCATATGTGTGTGAAACCTTGGCATCCAGTAAGACTCTACTTGTTAAGTCTACTGAGTTTGTGATTCGGGTGTCGAATCTTTTGGGCTGTTATGTGCTAGTTGATAAAGTATGTAAGAAATGTCCCCTAATAATCCGAGATTCTTTCTTTCCGGCTGATTTAATGTTATTACCGTTTGACGAGTTTGATGTCATTCTCGGTATGGATTGGTTAACTGTGCATGATGCAGTAGTGAATTGCAAGCGAAAGACAATTGATTTGAGGTGTTCAAATAATAAAATAATTCGAGTTGAGTCTACCGATTAGAATGGATCACCAGCAGTGATATCCTCGATGTTGGCTCAAAAATATGTGAAAAAGGGGTGTGAAGCATACCTTGCGTACGTACTGGATAGTAAATAATTAGAAAAGAAACTCGAGACTGTGCTTGTGGTTTGTGAATATCCGGATGTGTTCCCCGAGGAATTACCTGGATTACCACCTGTTCGGGAAGTAGAGTTTGGTATTGAATTAGTGCCAGGAACTAGACCTATTTTGATAGCTCCGTATCTTATGACACCAACCGAATTAAAATTGAAATCTCAGTTGCAAGAGTTGACAAATAGAGGTTTTGCTCGACCGAATTTTTCTCCCTGAGGTGCACCAGTGCTGTTTGTGAAAAAGAAGGACGGAACCATGAGAATGTGCATTGATTATCGTTATCTTAATAGGGTAACGATAAAGAATAAATATCCCTTTACCGTGAATCGACGATTTGTTTGATCAACTGAAAGGAGCCTCAGTATTTTCGAAGATAGACTTGAGATCGGGTTATTATTAGTTGCGAGTCAGAGACTCTGACGTGCCTAAAACTGCTTTTAGAACGAGGTACGTACACTATGAGTTCCTAGTGATGCCGTTTGGGCTCACTAATGCCCCTGCTATTTTCATGGATTTAATGAATCAGATTTTCAGACAGTATTTGGATCGGTTTGTAGTTGTGTTTATAGATGACATTTTGATCTATTCACGCGATGAAAATAAACATGCCGAGCACTTGAAGTTAGTATTGCAGATTTTGCGAGACAAGCAATTATATGCGAAGTTTAGTAAATGTGAGTTCTAGTTGAGGGAAGTCAGCTTTTTGGGGCATATTGTATCCTCATTGGGCATCCGAGTTGATCCGAGTAAAATTTTGGCTATACTCGATTGGAAGCCTCCGAGAAATGTTTCAGAAGTTCGAAGCTTTTTGAGACTTGCTGGGTACTACAGACGGTTTATGAAAGGTTTCTCGATGATAGCAACACTGATGACAAAGCTGATTCAGAAAGATGTAAAGTTTAAGTGGTGGAAAAGTGTCAGAAAAGTTTTGATCAATTGAAAACTCTTTTGACTGAAGCCCCGGTGTTAGTTCAGCCAGAATCTGGTAAAGAATTTGTGATCTACAGTGATGCATCTCTGAATGGTTTGGGCTGTGTGTTGGTGCAAGAAGGCAGAGTTGTAGCATACGCTTTGAGACAATTGAAGCCACATGAGAAAAATTATCCCACTCATGATCTCGAGTTAGCTACTATTGTTTTCGCTTTGAAAATTTGGCGCCACTACTTGTTTGGGGAAAAATGCCATGTGTATTCCAATCACAAAAGTCTGAAGTACTTGATGACTCAGAGAGATTTGAATTTGAGACAAAGACGTTGGCTAGAATTATTGAAAGATTACGAGCTTGTCATTGATTACCATTCAGGAAAGGCTAACGTGGTTGCTGATGCATTAAGCTGTAAAGCGCTGTTTGTTTTGAGAGCAATGAATGTACACCTATCTGTGTCCGCTGATGATGTGTTAGTAGCGGAGTTAAAAGCAAAACTGTTATTGATGCAACAAATCTATGAAGCTCAAAAAGTTGATGATGAATTAGTTGCAAAGCGAGCATTATGTGTTTCGAAAGAAGATTCAGAGTTTTTTATTGATAGCAATGATTGTTTGAGGTTCAGAAAATCAATTATGTGTTCCGAGAAATTCAGAGCTTATTTCGATGATTTTGAACGAGGCTCATAGCAGCCGAATGTCAGTTCACCCTGGTAGTACAAAAATGTACAACGATCTGAAACGTCTGTATTGGTGGCATGGTATGAAGCGAGACATTTCTGACTTTGTTTTGAAGTGTTTGATATGTCAACAAGTGAAAGCGAAATATCAAGTGCCTTCGGGATTACTTCAGCCAATCATGATACCAGAGTGGAAATGGGATCGAGTCACGATGGATTTTGTATCTGGGTTGCCATTGTCTCAGAACAAGAAAGTTGCGATATGGGTTATTGTTGATAGATTGACGAAGTCGACTCATTTTATTCCTGTACGTATGGATTATTCACTTGATAAGTTAGCCGAACTGTATATTTCTCAGATTGTAAGGTTACACGGGGTACCTACTTCTATTGTGTCGGATAGAGATCCGAGATTCACATCACGATTTTGGAAGAAATTGCAAGAAGCATTGGGTACTAAGTTGCATTTTAGCACCGCTTTTCATCCCCAGACCGATGGTCAATCTGAGCGAATTATTCAAATACTCGAGGATATGTTGAGATGTTCCATCCTTGAGTTTAGTACTTCGTGGGAACGATATTTGCCTTTGGTTGAATTCGTATATAACAATAGTTTTGAATCGAGCATCAAGATGGCACCTTACGAGGCTTTGTATGGTCGTAAATGTCGTACACCTTTGTTTTGGACTGAACTCAATGAGAATAAGATTTACGGAGTTGATTTGATTAAAGAGGCCGAACAGAAAGTAAAAGTGATCTGTGAAAGTCTGAAAGCAGCATCAGATCGTCAGAAATCGTATGCAGACTTGAAACGGAAAGATATAGAGTCCCAAGTTGGAGACAAAGTGTTTCTTAAAGTTTCACCGTGGAAAAAGGTACTCATATTTGGCCGTAAAGGCAAATTGAGCCCGAGATTTATCGGACCATACGAAATTTCAAAACGGATTGGACCGGTTGCTTATAGACTACTTTTGCCACCTGAACTTGAAAAGATTCATGACGCTTTTCATGTTTCGATGATCCGTCAATACAGATCCGATCCTAGTCATGTGATAAATCCATCAGAGATTGAAATTCAATCTGATTTAAGTTATGAAGAGGAACCGGTTCGTATTTTGGCTCGTGAAGTAAAAGAACTATGAAACAAGAAAATCTCATTAGTAAAAGTACTGTGGCTCAAACAAGGGGTTGAAGAAGCGACTTGGGAGCCAGAAGACTCAATGAAAGAACGTTATCCTAACCTTTTCGCTGGTAAGATTTTCGTGGACGAAAATTCCTTAAGGGGAAGAGTTGTGATAGCCCTAATTTGACCTCAGTCGGAAAGTCGTTTCGAGACCACAAAATTGAGTCATAAAAAAAATAATTAGATGTTATATTCTGTGCTTATTATATGTGAAAGTGCTAGTGTGAAAATTTCATGCTTTAATATTGTCATTTGTGAGTGAAATTATTAAATAGGACTTATGTGAAAATTTGTGAAAATATGATAGGTTATTTTTGTAGTGGCCAAATAATTTATGGTGTAAATAAGTGGATTTGCATGTCAAATTTCCCACTTTAGTTGTAGTGGTCGGCCATGATGATGTTGATAAGCAAATATGTATTATATATTAATATTATAATAGTAATGGTTTAATTCATGAAATAAAAAAATTAATTAATAATAAGAAAAGATGATAGAAAAACAAAAGAAAAACAAAATGCTTGTTTCATCTTCTTCCTTAGTAGCCGAACGTTAAAGAAGAAAAGGGATGATAGCATTCGGTCACTTTGAGCTTCAATTAAGGTATGAAATTCATGTTAGTTTTTGAAATTGTAGCATATATTAAGCTAGTTACTAACTCCCTTACTTAGCCCATGTCAAAATTTTGAATTGGGTAGTGATTTGAGTATTCGGCTATGGAAGATTTTTGAAGGGAATGATTGTTGTCTTTATGTTTTGATGAATAATTGTGAATGGGTGATGTTTGGACTAGTTTAATGTTCATATAGGTGGTTTGAATGATAGAAAAATTGGCTTGTGTATTTGCGAAATTTCCGAATGTGAACTTAGGTAATAGTTGAGAAATGTTTGTGTTTTAAATGATGGAATGGAGTGGATGCTTTGAATGTGATATGCACAATTATAAGTTAAATTAAGGTTTGCTAAATTACCATTGTCATTGCCGAATATGAGCTTAGTTAAAGAAAAATTTGTTGTTGAATGTTTTAAATGAATTTGATAGTAATAAATTAAGTTTGAGATAGGTATTATACGTTTTGAGAAAGGTTAATGTGTTTGGGTTGAATTTGTGACTAGTTCGGTTATGATATGCATGGATAATAGTATAAGTGTATTAGGTTGTGGTATTTAATCAATGTATTGAAAAAGAATTGATATCTAAGGTTATTTTGTTATACCAAATTTGATAAATAAAATAATAAATAAAATTTTTTAATATGTTTATATCATAGCAAGATTTATGCTTTGATTTTATTACAATTTGTAATTCGTCACTTGTTCCATGGTATGATAATTGGATGTGTATGTATATTAATTTATGAAATTCGACTATGCAAGGTAATGAGTTAGGAAAATGTTTCATGATGGTTTTAGTTTATTATTAGGAATAAATGCAATTGTTAAGTGTAGCTTTGAAATCTATGGTAAGAACGCAATATGTATCTAATTTTATAATAGCACATTGAAACATGTCATTATATATATATCAAGTTGTATGTGTGATTGTTTATCAAATTATATAACAGCCTGATAAGTTTGTGTTTGTGTATGTGAGCTAAATATGAAATGAATATTCGGCTATGAAGGTTATAGGTTAAGTCATAGGAATTTTGGTAATGTTCATATTTGGTCATTAAGGTTATATTGTACTTAGGCTATGTGAATTATGTGTTAAGGCAAGTTACTTATTTAATATATGTATTCGGTCATAAAGATGTACATGAGGAAATGTTAAATAAATGGTGTTAAATGGCTTAATGTGATTAAAAATGTGTATGACCATTTTATATTTGAGCTAAGAGTAGCTATATGACTTATTAAGTTTCTTGTCATATTCGGTCATAAGATAGCATGATGAGACCTTATAAATTAAATTTTTGTTTGAATTAGCTCAAGAGCATAGAGAACCAAAGTAGGATAGAGGAAAAGAGAAAGTAGTTGAGTAGTCGATCTGAGACTGTTCAAATATATCCGAGGTAAGTTTTAAGTAGTTAAATATTTATAATATTTGAAAATGACATGACAAATTATGAGAATTAAGTGTTACTTGTCATATATGTACATGGCCGAATGGCAAATTGTATTGGAAGTAAGAAGTGATATGTTCACATGATCAAATGATAGTGTTAAATGAAAATGAGTAAGATTTTACGTGTAAACAATTATGTATTTAAATGTGAGTGATGAAATGAGATAAAAGTGAATGAAATGTAGGATGATATATTCGAATGATGCTTGTAACTAAATTGGTGTGATTGTGTTATAAAAAAAAACTTGTTGATTTGAATATTGTACAGTATTATTCAGGCCTTTGAGCCTAGCAGGCTATAATGCCGGTGAGATACTATTCGGGCCTTTGAGCCTAGCAAGCTATAATGCCGGTGAGATACTATTCGGGCCTTTGAGCCTAGCAGGCTATAATGCCAGTGAGATACTATTCGGGCCTTTGATGCCTAGCAGGCTATAATGCCGGTAAGATACTAT
Source organism: Gossypium longicalyx (assembly GCA_025698465.1). Classification (NCBI taxonomy): domain Eukaryota; kingdom Viridiplantae; phylum Streptophyta; class Magnoliopsida; order Malvales; family Malvaceae; genus Gossypium; species Gossypium longicalyx. The sequence continues at coordinate 56,287,608 of CM047007.1, forward strand.
TCGGGCCCCGAGCCTAGCAGGCGAAATGCCAGTGAATGAATTCAGGTTTTTAAACCTAGCAGGCTGAATGCCGGTGACTTGATAAAAGTCTAAAACTAAGATACCTCGTGTTAGAACGACAAATGAATACATTCAATACATGAAGTTGGCCAGGTGCGTATTATGTATTTATATGTGAGTATGATTTGAATTGAATCATAAGAGTATAATTTGATACATATATGAATACATGATATATTTATATCTATGCTTATAATACATTCGGTCAAGGTGTGAAAGTATATGAAAATGTTCGATTTATTTATGCCATATGAATGCAGATAAAGTGAAATTAGAATGCTAATTTTGTATTATATGCTTGTGTATATTCAGCCAATGGTAATAAATATATAGGAAATGACCTTTTAAAAAATTGGATAATTGATGTTTAATTGAATTTATCTGTTGCATTGCTTAAAACTTACTAAGCTTATGAAAGCTTACTCCTTTTGTTATATTTCTCTGTTTTATAGATTGTTGATTCCAAAGCACCGCTTCTGGGAGGGATTGTCAGCAACTCGTCACACTATCTGTCATTTTGGTACTACATTTTGGAGCTAGTATGGCATGTATAGAATAGACTTAAGTGAATGATATTTTGAGATGTCTTTGTATATATGCCACGTGAATATGGCAATTTTTGAATGGCGATATAAGTTGAATTTCTATCTTTGATTGTGTTTGGCTATAAGTATAATTGCTAATGAAATTATGCAAATGTGTATGTACTAATGTTGAGTTTCGGATTAGTAATTCTTCATAACCCACTTTGGCGATGGATACGGGTTATAGAGGTGTTACACATGGTACAACCATGGACTTTGAGATATCAATGCCTTGTCAAGTCACAGCTGAAACATACTTGCTCAAATTTTCAAGCTTAGTCGCATAACTCAATAATAACAATACTAATAACAATAATTGCGTAATAATAAAATGCTACTCAACTTACATACTTACATTTTCAATCTCATCATATCATTAACTTAACTTATTCTCATCAAACTATGCTAGTCAATACTTTCTTGTTATCAAACAAAGCCATAATACAAAATATGGTCTTACATATAAATTATACAAGTTCTCTTTCTAATATCAAATTATTATCGAACATTAATCATTATATCTGAAACTCAATACTAAAGAATTTATGGCCAAAATATCAATTTATCATTCAAATATGCATAATTAAATGCTTATTAAACATATGAACTTACCTCGATACCAAAACGACCATTTTACCAACTTTCCCAATTTTTGGTTCTTCCCCCGTTCTAGGTCCAAATCTCACTTTTCGAGATCTAAAACATCATATCTCACTTATTTAATTAATTTAATATTCAAAACATTCCCTAACTCAAACTTTGGCAAAATTACAATTTTGCCCCTAAACCTTTGCAGAATTACGATTTTTCCCCTAGGCTTGAAAATTAAAATTTATCCATTTTTCTTATGTCTTATGACACGCTGAACATTTTCCCCTTCTATGGAAACGTCAAATTCCCACTCTATCATGTACTTATGAACATTAGATATTTTTACCGATTATGTCGTTTTACTCGTTTTCACTTAAAATCGCTTAGCAAAAGTTGTTTAACATAAGTCAAGTATCATATTCTACCATAAAACATCAAAATAAACACATTTTTAATATGGTTATTTTTCCAAATATGAACCCTAGCATGAATTATTGCTAGAATAAGTTAAATCAAGTTACCAGGACTCCAAAAAACGTAAAGAACATTAAAAACGAGGCTAGAACAGACTTAATATTGAGCTTAGAAAGATTGGAAACCCTAACCATGGCTTCCTCCATTCTATATTCGGCCTCCATGAAGAAGATAGACTGATTTTGGCTCTATTTTCCCTTTTTAATTCTTTTAATTACTAAATGACCAAAATGCCCTTAAAGGCTTTTCTTTCAAATTTGTCCTATTCTTGCCCATTTTTCTCCAAACTTAACTATAATGGTATAATTCCTAAATAAGGGCCTCCATTTTAAAAACCCATTTCAATTAAATCCCCTTTATTATCTAGAACACACATTTTGCTAATTTTATAATTTAGTCCTAATTATCAAATTAGGCACTTATACATAAAATTTCTTCATGAAATTTTCACACAATTATTCAATAAACGAATAAAACTTAAAAATTAATCGAAATAAATTTTTTTGACCTCAAATTTTTTGTTTCGCAACCACTATTCTGTTTAGGCCCTATTTCGAGATGTTACAAATACTATTTATATGGATGAGCTACTGTTTGCAAATGGATTACTGTTTATATGATTGAGAATGAAATGTTACTAATGTTGTACATGATATATGAATTTGGTATAATGCAATGTACTGAGTATTGAATTGAAATAATGGATGGTTACATGTACTTATATGGCTAACTTGTTGATGAATGTTTGTGTTTAGGCATTTGGAAAATGAATAGAGTATTCCTTATTTATTACCTTAATTGTATAAATGGTAAGTTTAATTCTAAATTATACGGGCTTACTAAGCTATAAAGCTTACTTTATTTCTTTTTCTATGTTTTATAGAGGTTCGATAGCTCGCTCGTTTCGGACAAGTCGGAGTTTCGCATCACACTATCCAGTTGCCAATTGGTACTTTTGAACTTATGAATATATGTAAATATGTCATGTATAGGCTAGTTATAAAGATGATAGTTATGGTCACTTGAGATGGTGATTTTGGTTCATGTTGTGATAAGTCTAACCCATGTGATTTGGCTAAACTTGATATTATGTTTTGGTATGTTTTGATAAGTATTATATGGAATGGAATTTTGCAAATTATGTCTTGTTATATGATAGGTTTATGAATGGAAAATGTATATTAATTAGGTATTTGAATACAATGTTGAATTAGCATCATGTGTGTATGAAATGTTAGGGAATGGCTACTTATTGGGTTATAAAATGTTGAAATTTTATGCTTGGGTATACAGGTGAAAATAGGGTGGCAAAATGGATTTGCAAATAACCTATTTTTGTCCACACAGCCAGAGACACGGGCATGTGTATCGGCTTTGTGTGACACACGATCATGTTACACGGCCATGTGTCCCCTGGTGTTGAATTAAAAATAAAGTCAGTATGCTTCACACGGTCTTACACATGGGTGTGTGATTGGCCGTGTGGAACAAGTTAGTATACCCTCTATTTGGCACACGGCCTAGCACACAGGCGTGTGACTTGGCCGTGTTGCATAAGTTAGTATACCCTACAATTTTGGCATGGCCTAGTACACGGTCTGTCACACGGGCGTGTGTGGCTATTTCGAAGGGCACACGGGCTAGACACATGGGCGTGTGATTGGCCTTGTGACCCAAGTTAGAATGTATGCCCTGTTTCCATACGGCCTGAGACACGGGCGTGTCTACTAGCCGTGTGAGGCACACGGCCTATTCACACGGGTGTGTGACCCCTATATGTTTGAAATTTTCCTAAGTTTCCAAAATTTTCATATGTTATCTGCTTAGTCCCGAACCAATTCTAGAGCATGCTTAAGGCCTCGTAGGCTATTATAAGAGACAAATTGATTGGAATTGAATGTTGATTGTATGATTTAATCGAACGTATGAAATTAGTATAATTATATGTGTTATAAGTCCAGTAATGCTCCGTAACCCTATTCTGATATTGAATACGGGTAAGGGGTGTTACATGTTTAATTTAAGGCTAAAGTTATTTCCAAGAAAGCCAAAATTCTGATGGAAATGACCTTATACCATCTGCAAAGTTTATCCATAAGGAGCCATTGAATTGTATGGCAACAATGGAGGTACATTTAAGGTTAATGGTCAACGTCTCAAACACTATTGGGATGGTGAAGTTGAGTGAGTTGAAACCTCATTCAATCTAATAGACCCTTAATTTTTATGCTTTTAGTTTTAATAAAGGTACTACTTAGAAATTATCTTCTTGAATTGATACATTAAATTAAATAGATGGAACTTTAGTAGGGTCGTTTGTGACCCTTATAACCTTTCTTGGGATATTAATTTGATGTAATTTTTTTAGAGGGATTTTTCTAAGTAATCCTACAGTTTTTAATTTTTATTTTAATTTTTCAATTTCAGTTGTTTGTATTTTGAATAAAGATGGTCAATTTGGCCCAAGTACAAATTAGTTTATTTTCCTAGTTTAGTTTAATTTATTAGTACAACAAATAATTGTAGTTTGGGATTGAGGTCCAAAACAATAGAAAGGAGGAAAGTACCCATCATTTTTGTCCATATAGCCTCTAAAAACCCTATTGTTGCCCCCACTTTCCCTTCCTTGCTTACCTTGCTGCCTAAGCATCCTTGCAACACCCCAAACCCGGCCTAGACATTATGGCCAAGTCTGGTGTGTCACATTGAAGTGTTTTTCGAAAACCATGTTTTCATTGAAAACCCTTCTTGATGTTTAGAAACTTTTACCGTTTAAACTTGTAGACCTTTGTAGTGGCAGGAACATGTTATTTTAAAAACAGTTTAAGTATCGAAAAAAATCAAACCTTCTTTGTTATGGCTTAAAGCGAATGGATACTACGCACCAGGTAGGATTCAAGAAAAGAGGAGGTGAATCAATTAGACTGCTTAAATACCTAGCTCTTTCATGATCCAATCCTAGACATGCACACATCCATTACCACACTTTAAGCTTATTACTTGTCCACGAACAACAAATTAAGTTCAAGTCTATTTAAAATATTTATTTCCCTTGAAAACATTTACGTTGCGGAAGCTTTGCTCAGTTATCGTGATATTTTAAAAATAAGTAACTTTTGTAAAACGTGCCCTAGAGCTAATAAATTTTAAGGAATCAATTTAAGTGATGTGAATCCCGAGTTGAAAACGATTTAAGTAATTTAAAAACCCAAAATAGAAATAATAGAGCGGCCTTATTACAACTTTAACCAAAATAGAAATAATCAAAAATAAATGCGAAATTTAAAAGGAAGCTAATTGAAACTTATTTAAAAACCAGGAATTTAATCTTTGTGGCCACTCTGAATCTCGCCCAGCTCCAAGTCCACCAACTAGGGCTCACCTGCAAGGATGGAAGAGAAAGGGGGTGAGTTTGCGAAACTCAATGTGTATAGAAAACCCATCCAAAGCCCAAGTCAGCTCAAGCCCATTGGGCCTAAGCCCTATTCTGATAATAGTGAGTACTGGGCCGAAGCCCTTTTCAGAATACAGTAAACTGGGCCTTAGCCCCTTTCTAGATAACAGTATGGCCCATAGGCCCATTCCGAAACGTAACGACATATTCGTGTATGCAAGCCCAACCCACCTATAACCAACCAAGTTACACTCCACCCGCACCACCCTTACACTCCATGTGGGAATAGCTCAACCCACCCACCCTTTACACTCCACAATTGCGGCATTCATTGCTCGCCAGATATCGATAAGTTGAGGCAAAGCCTCTAGTATGCGTGGACAAGCCACTTTCGATACTTCCTCCATCAATAACCCAATCCCATGCATCGAGATAATAATAACATGGCATGCAAAGAAATAGTAACATGATCAAACATGCATTCAGGTCAACCTTAACCATAGGGGTATATTAGTAATTTTACTCCTAGGGGTAAATCTGTAAATTTTCCACCTATAAAGGTATTTCAGTAATTTTATCAGTTTTAAGGGATCTCATGAATAATACGGTTCTTACAAGCCCATTTTTCATTGCAGTAATTTATTTATCTCAATTTCACAACTTTAGCCATTGGGCCCTAAAACCCCTAATGGGCCCTATAGTGTCCACTAGCAATTTAAGCCCATTTAATTCAAGTTTTATGACCAGTTTACCGGTTTAAGCAGTTTTGATTCTACGGTCTAACAGAACATACTTATTGCCTATTTTTTTATTATTTTACCCGTATGGGCCCATAAGCCCATTGGGCCCAGTTTTAGCCTATCGAGGCCCAATTACCGAAGTGCACGAAATTTCACACACGACTAACTTACCACTTTGGGATTTCAGATCAGATGATTTCTAAACGTCTTGTGAGCACTCGCACACTTACAAGCCCACGAAATGCTGAAATTTTGGCATTTCGGCTTTTGCAGAATTGAACTATGAGAGGGTGTTCGATACACACCTGATTTGTAACGATACGTTGGCGAGATCCACACACGAGTTGCCTACAATTGGATTACTACCACTTCATCTAAATATCGAAAACAAACTATGTATTTAACCCCTTACCATATTCGGCCAACACAGCCTTAGATCCCAGAGTTCTTTACCTTTTTCCGAAATATGGGTTAGATCTGATGAGCCAACCGAATTAGTCTTCAAGCCCTTTGTTGTACGTCCCCCTTGCTCACGCTAACGCTTACACAACCAAATAGAAAGAGGCATAAAACCCTTAGTCCAAAACGCTAGCCACCCATAAGGGTTTCGGCTTTTCTTAATTCCCGAAATAAAAAAATAGTTTCGAACACTTACCACCTGTCCCTTCAGCCAACGATTCCACTTTAGTTCTTATTCAATTCTGATGTAGATCTAACCCTCAAACCCTAGCAGAAGTCGGCCCTTTTCTGGTCTAAAGATTCGGCTATGCCCCTAAAACTATGGGGTTTTCGGCTTTTTGAAACAGTGAAGAAGATGAGATATGAGAGTTTTGTGGAGGCTTTGTCGACAAAACTTTAGGGTTTAGAAGAAGAAAGAATCGGCCACAAGATGGAGAAGAATCAGAGAGTTTGGCTAAGAGAAATCGGCACAGAAGAGATATAGGATTTTGGGATTTCGATTTTTACGGCAATCGGCTATAAGGATTAAAAAAAACAACTGATAAGAGATGGAGATGAGCAGAATGGTAGGAAGATTTGGCTATAGAGGAAAAGAAAAAGACGAAAGGAAGTAGATGAAGAGAGGAGAAAAGAAAAGAAAAGAAAATAGAAGAAGAAAAACTGAATCCTAAAGGCCAAAATATACGGCACTTATTAGCTATGGCCGAGTGAGTGTATTTCGGGCATAGGACTTCTTCCTAAATTCCAATTCCCCGAATTGCTCCTTGATTTTTGGCCACATCCAATGTTTGAATTCCATTCAAACTCTTGACCGATCAGCCCACCGTTTGTACCGCTTCAGCATGCTGCCAAGAGTCCTAATCAGACTCCAACTCCTTCCCTACGCATGCAGCAAAAATCCCAACCTTGCGTACGCGAGATGAAGCTCGAACCCCAGACCTCTGTCCGCCTTGCGCCCTTGCGCCTTCGCCCGAGCTGCTGGCCACTGCACCACGCTTTCTCCTTTACTAATATATGGTTATAATTAATTATAAACCTTACCTGCTTCAATTCTGGCCCGCTTTAAAAATAAAACAAAATTTGCCCCCGCAAGGACTCGAACCCGCGCCCTTGCGGAACTCCTAGCACCTTACTACCACTGTGCCACAAGCGTCCTTGTAGCATAACTCGGTCGCAATTATCTTAAACCTTACTTTAGTGTGACCTGGCTTCTAAAATAAAAACAAGCCTTTGCGTGCGCCAACCCTCGAACCTAGGCACTATACCACACTCCCAGCGCCTCTGCCATTGGACCAAACTTCCCTTTGTGTTACCTTTTAACCCCAACTATATATAAGGCTTCCCTGCGTAGTTCCTTGATATAAAGAAAAATAAAACACTTTTGCACATGCTGGGAGTCAAACCCCAGCTCTCTTTCCCACTACCTAGCATGCTAACCACTGGGCCAGGTACACTTATTCATGCCTAGTCTTGCCCAATTTATTTTATAAGCCTTATGCCCAGATTCCCTCTATGAGGCAAAAATTAAAACAAAATTTTTTTTCCTAGAGTTTAAACACCAAAACAACAATAATTTTATAAATATATCTAATAATAAAAATTTCAAATATCAATAATATAGTAAATAATAATAATTTTCATAAAAAATTTTCAAACATACATACAGTAATATTTTTCTAATAATAAAAATTTTATCTCATAATACTAATTAAAATTTCATAAAAATTTAAAATATCCGTAATAATAAATATAGTAAAAATTTTCTAGTAGTAATTTAATTCAAATTTTTTTTCTTAAACGATAATATTTAAAACTTCTTAATTATTCAGGTTTTCTTCTATCCGAATCCCAGACTCAAAGCCCAACTCTTCTAGGCCCAAAAATCGGGGCATTACAATCCTTGTGTAGCTAAATTTTTGCTACAAGTTTACCCTAATCTACTACTATATAAACCCCTTTATACCATCATATTCTTCACACCATTCAAAGCAATTAGCTTCAAAACCTAGCCACATATTTCTTTCTTCTTGCCATTAACCTCAAATCCCGAAGAATAACCTCAAAATCTCCTTCTTATCACAAAACCGTCCTATCTCCACCGTAATCTTCTTACTGAGACCTTCACCACTGTAATCCTGATGTTGCCGCACTCTTATTGCTGCTTCAATTCCATCACCGCCACAACCTTTAGCCAAAACTCACTGCTAATTTCTCTTCCTTTTGCCAAAACTCTACGTATTTTTCGGGAAAAATACCACGTCTCACAAAAGAACTAGATCTTTGAAGACTTCTACCGAGAATCCAATTGTGATTCAAGATAAGGAAGCAAGGGAAAGATTTGATTCTATCTTTAAGAATCAACCCATTATGCTGGAAAAAAGGTTTCAATTTGGAGAGAAATGACAAGATGATCATGCCATTTTCAGTTCGAAAGATGATTAATGCTATAAATTGGGAGCAATTTTGTGATGCACAATCAATGCCAAATGAAGATTTTGTGCAAGAGTTCTATGCCAACTTGACCACGCTAGATGCTAATGAAGTTCTTGTTCATAAGAAGATGGTACCCCTTACTTCTAAATCCATTAATGATTTGTTTAACTTACTTGATGTTGAAGAAGATGAGTACTCTTCCATGATGACAAATGTCAATTAGGATTTTCTTCAATAAGTTCTTAATGTGGTAACAAATCTAGGATCTTAATGGATAATAAAAAATTATGGTAGTCATTCTTGCGGAAGGGAATATTTAAATCTAGCGGGTAAGGTATGGTTTTACTTTATTCAATATAGCTTCATGCCTATCTCATATAGTTCCACCATCTCGATGGGACGAATACTTTTTTTTGTATGCAATTATGATAGAAAGGTCCATCAATGTTGGGAGAATTATTCTCAAGGAGATTCAGGACTGTGTAAGGAAGAAGGAAGGAAGTGCCTACTTCCTGTCATAGATTAATTCACTTTGCTTAAGGGCCCAAGTAAGATCAAAGGCAAACTTGAAGGACCGTTATATTCAAGGTTGCATAACAAGGCATTACCTTGAAAGGTTAGTTGAGAATGCTGAACTGTTGAAGCAAGTGGAGCCAAATGAACTGAATAAACCAGAATATGATGAGTCATCAACTGAGTCTAAACTAGAAATTGACTCAACAAATGTCACAAAATAAGCAAAAACTGAAGAGGAACCAAACAACGTTGAGCCGAGGGTGGACCCAAATGCTGCTAAACCAGTGGAGCTGAGTTTTAATTCTGAGTTGACCATTCCAATGCCATTTTCTTCAAACACTATGAAGAAATCAAAATTTTCAGCTATGATAGATATGCGAAAATTCATACACAACCAACAACAAGCTTACTAGCGATATGCAAAACTTAAGGATGATTCTGTATAAAATACTTTTAAGAATATCTCTGACACTTTTGTTCTTGAATTCCCAGATCATATCTTTGAGACATGGCAAAATAAGATTGTGGAATCAAGTGCAACAAAAAAGGGAAAAAGAAAAATACATGGAGGATGACACAAATAAAAAGGGGGTAATTTCTTTTTCTTAGCATTTATTTATTTTTAGGCATTTATATTTCTTTCATAGTTAATATTTTGATCACATAATAAATAAGATATTGCAAGCATGAATAAAATAAGCTCAATGTCTCTTCATTAGAAAAAATCGAAGTGATGTGGTAATGGGGATAAACATGTCTAGGATGGATTGTTGAGAAAGACTTGGTACTTAAGCAGCCTTCATGACTCAACTCTGTTTCTTAACACCCTACCTAATATTCAGTTTTCATTCATTACTTTGTTTTCACAATAAGGACATTGCTTCTTTTTTAAAAAGGGGGTAAGGTAATATTAACATGAATTTTAAATTTTTTTCTTAAGTAGGTTTCAATGCTTTCACATGAATAATGCTGAAATAAAATAATGTTTAGAGAAAACTTTTGTTCATAAGTTAGCTTACATGCAAGTATGATTTCTGATTTTATTTGAGTTTTTTATGTTATCCTAAGTTATGGAATGTCTGTATGTTCTTAGGTCTTATGTAGCCTTTTTCAAAGTTGAACTTCATTTGAAAAAGACATGCATGAAGGTTTAAGTCATTAGAATTGACTTAGTAACTTTTTTTTAGGCAAATCCTAGGAGGCATTAGAATCTAACATGATTTATCCACATTTTCTTTGGATCGTTTGAGCCTTTCAAGCCTACCATATGTATTTGACCCTTGAAATCTTAATTTGAGCCTTAAAGCCTATTTTATTTTTATTTACCTACATCATAAGCCATGCTACTATCTTTTTAAATTTTATCTTATTTTTTCATCTATCTTAACTATACTTATCTTAGTGAGCAAAGATAGAGGAAAAATTAAAAAAGATGTACATGTTCTTCGTATGGTAAAAAAAAAAGCTCTATTCAAAGGTCAAGCAAAAAGAGCAAAATAAATACTTTAGAGTATTGATAAATATTGGACATATGCTTCAAAATTAAGTTTGGAGGGATAAAGAACCCATTAGTACGAAGAATGTACCTCGAAAAGATCCAAGTCAAAGTTAGGATTAAGATAACTGAACCTAAAAATTTACTTCTCTTTATCTCTACCTTAAGCCTAGCCCTATTACAACCTTATAAAAGATCTATTGATTTCGATGATTACGCTTGCTACAACCTTATAAATGAATGATATAATTGTGACGACGTTACTTTGATGATGAAAGTTGTGTCATATGTATATGTGTATAAGAGACGAGTTAGGGACCTTACGACCACACCCTCCCCTCTTACCAGAGTGGTGTTTTGTAATGGAAATTTGGGAGAAATATATTGAATAAACTCACAAGTGTAAAACTAAAGAGTTTAGTGATAGAATAGCTATGAATATGATCAGAGATTGAGAACAGGTTGATAAGTGAAGCCAGAATTAGTAAGGTATCAGATCGACCCGGAAAATTTTATGATTCACGTAATATCACAGATGGTGAAGAAGTTAACTTCGATAAATTAATCTATTCTGATATGATGTCGAGAAATGTGTTAATCAAAATTTCTTCAAAATTGATCTCCTTTAGTGGGAAGAATAATATGAAATTTGTGATGGCTGAACAGATTATTATAGTCTCTTCTGAGGTGTTCTATGTGTTTATTTGTTCTCAGAAATATTCCTATGGCTATTGATCCTTTGATGAAATTCTTGTTATGTGGGGATGTTTTCTAATCGTGATATTAGACAAAAGCATTGTCAGCATGACTTGTTTATAATCTATGTTGCTCTATTTCCCTCTGACATTCTAATACATTTCGTTTATTGTGAATGGATGGGAAAATGTATACGAAGCTATGATTCTGTTTCTTCTAAATATTGCTTTATCTGATTTATATATAGGAAGGTACATTGTTATTCTTACATCTAATCCCTGTGGGTCTAAATGATATTTCCCTAGACTTCTTTTCTCTAGAGGATTATCGAAATCTTTCATACTTTCTTGTGAGCTATGTTCTCGATATTTCAATACGGTATCACATATTAGATTTCTTTATTTTGGAATTTTCCAACTTGGACCTCTTCCTCTTGGTTTTCATGTCATCTTTATTTCATAAATTGTCAATCTTGGCTCATGTGTAAGGTGTGTTATTTAGCTTATGATGATTATGTTGACTATGATTATGTTTTGGTTTGATTATTGGTAATGTGGTGACCTTAGTATTTAGATTTCTCAAATTTTCGTGTAAGGATTTGACATCGGCAAAGACTTCTTGATTTCATAATGTGTTGCTGAATGAATTGTGAAGTGTTTTAAGACCATAAGGCAACGTGATAGCTTAAAGTATCTAATGTTATAGAAAGATCTGAGTTTGATATAGTGAAGATGACTTAGGTATTAAAAGATGATGAGATAGTATCAAATGACCTTTGAGGAAGCAAATTGTGATTACAAGTGTTTGGATAGAAAAATCCAAAACTTATACAAAGATTCTACAAGAAAACTCACGGAAATAGTGTGTTAGTGATAGATTTTGGAACTCAATATTTCTGATCTTTATGTATAAGTAATTGAAATGTTAATGGAGTTAAAGTCAAACAATAGGTTTTACCAGAACTCCTTCGTCAGTATTGATATTAGAATGGAAATAAGAAAGGGATCATTCTCGAGGCTATACCAGGAATTTCCCCTATCTTGTAAAGAGGAAGAAAATTTTTTTATGTGGCTTGTTGATTAAATGTTTGATGAGATCTATAAAATTTTGTCGGTATGTACGAAAAAATTTCGCTCATCAGGTTAATGGGATTTCGTGTTTCTATGATTGTTGGAATTCTTGGAGTGCTAAGTCGTCATTAATCGAATTGAAATTTGAGTTTTATATCGTGATTTCTTGAGAAAGCTAAAAGAGACTCTGAAATTTAAGAGCAACTGAGAGTTGAGACCGCAAGCTACTCAGCCGTATTAAATTATAGTGAGTATAAGGCTGAGATGAACTGGCTAGTTTCACTATTTGAATTCGAAAAGATTCAAGTACGTGTGTATACATGTTACGATAACATAGATCTGACCTTTCATGTGTATGAACTGTTTAATAGAAGTGAGATTCAATCGATGTGTTGTATAGTGAAAGAATCACTCATGATTCGAGTATGAGAAAATAAAGAGATAAGTATTGAAGGTACAGCCGAGTGAGAGTTTTGTGACAATAATTATGAGAAGAGAAGTTTTTGCGAAAACCAAACCACTTTTCTCGAAAGATTTTTGGGGATGAAAATTCCTAAGGGGAGAATTATAACACTCTGATTTTGGGCCTACTCGGAACCATTAATCTGAGTTCAGAGAAATTATTTTATTATTTTATGTGTTATAGCATGATTATATGAGTGTATGAAAAATTTGGTGAACTAATTTTAGCTATTTCGTGCTTAATTGCGAAAAAAGACTAAATCGCATAAAGTGTGGAAGGTTTGTTCTACAAGATAATGTTGTTAAATAGCTATGGAACACTAAATTAGAGGTTCTTAGTGAGAAAATAGACCAATAAAAATTAGTGGCTGAACATGGAGACAAAGAAATTGAAAAGTCAAAGTTTGGTGGGCATTAGGTGACTTATTTGATAATAAAATAAAAAAAAAAGGAAAAAGGTTGTCATCTTTTCACCATTCTTCTTCATCCACCGAAAATGGCAGCAAACATGGGGTTTTGAGAGCCCAAACTTTCAGCCACTTAGTTCTCTTGCAAGTAAGTGTTTTTGAAGGTCTTTCTTGATAATTTTTGTATCTTTGTGACCTTTGTAGCTTAAGCTAACTAATGGAGGGACTAGTTTACAAAATGGTTGAGAGTCTAGGGTTTGGACATGTGAATACTCATGTTGTTTGCTGAATTTTTATGAAAGAAAATGAATCTTGGTTGTTTAATTAACAACTTTTGTGAAAGGATTTTTCATGAAACCACCTAAAATGGACCTTTTTGTAAAGGTTATAAAATAGGTGATAAATGTGTGGAACAATTGAAATTGAGAGTTGCTATAAGCTTAAATCAATTTCGGCTAGGATTGGTTAATGAGAAAATTTGATGAAAATCGTTTTACGGGCCTAGGGGCAAAATCGTAATTTTATGAAAGCTTAGGGGCAAAACTATAAATTTACCAATGTATATTTTATAGGCAGCTAGTAATAATTACAAAAATTCGGCTAAGCTTAGGTTGTGTTTAATTTCATGAATTTGCACTTTTATGTGATAGGGACTAAATTGCAAGAATGTGAAACATTAAGGGAAAAAGTGTAAAGTTGTCCTAGTGTGAATTTTTGGACTAAATTGTATAAATTGATGACTAAATAAGTAAAAGTTGTTATTATATAGATTGGGGAGAGATGAGATTTGGACAGAGAACGAGGGAAAATAAAGTATTTGGTTAGTCGACTCAATTCGTTATTTCAGCGAACGAGGTAAGTTCATATGGTTAGTTGATAGTGATCATTTATTAAATTAGAAATGATATAATGTATTATTATTACGTACAATTGTTATCAAATCATGGTAATATGAGACTGAATTGACAGATCAATCTAAGAAAAATGCAGGGTCGAGTACAATCGGATTATGACTCGTGATGAATTAATGAAAAAGATCATGGTTGGACCATGGCTATATGAGAGCCAGTGTAAGATCATGTCCGGGACATGGCATCAGCCTCAATATACGAGCCAGTGTAAGACCATGTTTGGAACATGGCATCAGCATTGTTATATGTGTCAGTGTAAGACCATGTCTGGGACATGGCATCGGCACCAGTTTATGAGAGCCAGTGTAAGACCATGTCCGAGAGATGGCATCAGCCTCAATCTGCGAGCCAGTGTAAGACCATATTTGGAACATGACATCGGCATTGTTATATGTGTTAGTGTAAGACCATGTTTAAGACATGGCATCGGCACTGATGTAGCAGAGCCAGTGTAAGACCATGTTCAGGACATGGCATCGGCATTTTACCCTTTTGTATGTGGCTTATCAGGTATCCTTTAGTATTCCAGCTAGCTCAACAGGTGATTTGAAGATTGTGTCATGATTGAGAAAAGTTATGATGATGTTACAAGTGGTACAAGTATGTGAGCAAAACTCATGAGAAGTGATTTCAGTTTATGATGCACCTTGGGTAAGGATGCAAATAAGTAAGTCGTGCCCATGAGAATGATTTTTTGATGACCTTGTGATTATGGGTCTATGCTTATGATGTATAAATATGTACTTTTACCATGATGGTTGAAATGATTTGTAAAGGTGTTATAAACTTAATTATCATTATTTTACACTAAAATAGTTTTGGACAGCAATAGTAATCCGACTTTGAAAATACCCCAAAAATTATGGAAATTTAGTTAGAAATTGAATAAAATATGAAATTAAATCTTATCCAGCCTCGTTTCATATAAAAGAAATGGTGTAAGAAAAAGAATTTCATGTAATTTCTGTGAGATAGGGCTAGAGTGATTCCAGGTTCCCTTATCTTAACTTTGGAAAATTGTTAAAAATTGTATGAAAATAATTATCGGTTAGAATTCACATGGCTAAATGCTTAATGAGTTTATTTTCAATAGAAATAGACAGGAACGTTATCTGAATTTCGTACTATGAGATAATTAATATTTAGTGAAGAAGGTTTGAAACTGTCAAACAGCAGAATAAGGGAGACTTTACAGAAAAAACTGTACTTATTGGCTAGACCAAAAATTCTAAAAATCTTATGGTAAGAAGATATATGAGTCTAGTTTTAGGGAAAATTAGCAGACCTTAATTTGGAGCTCTATAGCTCAAGATATAAATGTTTTAGTTACTGTGACTCGAGTAGACAGCTTGAGATGAACAAGAGTAAATAGTAGAATTTTGTGCAATTATGATTGTATTAACTTGAGAGCATGCTCTGAGAATATGGAAAGTGCATGTCAATAAATCTCTTATTATTTTCATATGGACTTAGTAAGCTATATAGCTTACCCTTCCTTTTTCCTTATTTTATAGGGTCACTAAGCTAGCTCAGGTTGGATATCGTAGGAGATTCTATCACACTATCCAGCTATTGAAGGGTATAAATGATTTCAGGCACTTTAAGTCTATGGCATGTAAAGGGACTTAGTCAATTCGGTATGTGTCATTTGATTTGGCCAAATGTATTGGCTCATAATGTGAATTTGATTCGTTTTGTACATGGCCATGTGATGTGGCTCATATTGGTTATTTGGTTGTAAACCTATCCATATATGTATGCATGTGCTAAAGTTTTGTAGTCATGTGTGTTTGGTATGGATGAATTGTGAATGTGCCCTAGATTACTTAATGGTTTTAAAGTGACTAAATTGGCCTATGGATAGACCTTAGCATAAGTATGAAGTGTAAGAATGTGTTAACGATAATTATGGCATGAAGTTAATAAGTTTAAAATAGGCAAAGTATGGTGCCTTTATGCATGAATAAATCGATATGAAATTTCCTCGAAAAGTGCCATTGAAGTTATGTTTAAGTAAGTGCTAACGAGGGTGCCAAGTGGCTTGGTAAATAACCATTTTCTAGGCCACAAGGGCAGAGACATGACCGTGTGTCTCATCCGTGTGGAGGACACGATCTAGCGCACGAGCGTGTGACTTGGCCGTGTGACCCTATATCGTTGCTGAAGTCATAAACAGAGAGTTACATGGGCTGAAGACATGGGCGTGTCCCAAGCCATACGGGCGTGTGTGACCACACGGCCTAACCTGCACGGGCGTATGACTCTCCAAAACTAGAAAATTTTCTAAGTGTTGTAAAAAGTTCCTAAGTTCTCGGTTTAGTCCCAAGCCAACTCCGATGTATGTTTTGGGCCTCGTAAGCCCATATAAGGGACATTATGAATATGAATGAATGTTTT
Organism: Gossypium longicalyx; assembly: GCA_025698465.1. NCBI lineage: Eukaryota > Viridiplantae > Streptophyta > Magnoliopsida > Malvales > Malvaceae > Gossypium > Gossypium longicalyx. Next base: position 56,304,297 of record CM047007.1, read on the forward strand.
TAATTTGAACGAAATTTTTATGGCCCAGTTTTATATAGTTGTGTACGTTTAAGTCCGGTAATGCCCTATACCCTCCCCAGTATCGGACTCGAGTAAGGGGTGTTACACAATAGGTCTGCTCACATAAGCTGACGGTCATGACAAAGTTACACGGTGCTACTCACACAAGTTGATGAGTATCTCCAACATATGCTGGATATCTTAGTCACCAGTAGGACATATGGACCAACACCCAAATTACATAAGCCCTAATGACATGTCATTCATATCCTAATCTATTCCTAAGGTTCAACCAGGATTTCACATTTTTTACAATTTAGTCCTTATCATATAGAAACACAAATACAGCCCAAAATTGGGTCTAGTCGGAACAGTGGTTTCGGGACCACAAACCCGATGAGAAAAAATTTGTTTTTATTATATTTTTATAGTCTATAAATTTATGGAAACATTTCGTAAAAATTTCATTCGAAAATTTTGACGTTTGGGCACTCAATTTAGTCAAAAGGACTAAATTGTAAAAAGTGTAAAAGTTGAGTTCTTTATATTTGAGGTGCCTAATTTTTATGAGTTTTAAATTGAAAGTCCTTATGTGATAATTAGTCCTTTAATAAGTTAGTGGGTGGATATTTGTTTGGTATTTTTGAAATTTGGTTTAAATAAAAAGGGTAATTTTGTAAATTAATTAAAATGACCTAATAAGACAAAAATGATAAAAGCTATCATTTTTTTTATTCCTTATTCTTCAACCGTGGGAAAGAACCAAAAATGGCAGCCATGGATGAGCTCCATTCGGCCAAGCTTCTATGGCTTATATAGGTACGGTTTTTGCCCGTTTTTAATGATTTTCGTATTTTTGAGATCCCCAAAGCTTAAATTTTCTATTTCTACCAATTGATTGAAGAAAAATTAGATTTTAAAAATTAACCCATTCAGATATGGTTGTGTTTTGATGATTTATAGTAGATAATGAATGTTTGATGTGTTAAATATGAGTTTTATTCGATGAATTTAGGTAAAAATGTCAAAAATGGGTTAAATTGTAAAAGTTATAAATTGGTCATAAGTGTGTGAATTAGTGAAAATTTGGAGTTGTCATAGAAGAGAAAAATGTTCAGCATGTCTTAAACCTTATAGAAATTTAATAAAAAATTATTTTACAAGCCTAAGGGTAAAAGCATAATTTTTGAAAAGTTAGGGGGCATAATTGTAAATTTTCTAAAATTTGATATATGAATTGAATTGGTTAGTGTGTTGATAAAATGTGTTAAATAAGTGTTATTTGACATGTTAGATCAAGAAAACATGAAATTCTGGATTAAGATCGGGGAAGAACAAAGTTGTGTGCTAAGTCAGGAAAGTTAGTCGTTTCGGCATTTGAGGTAAGTTGGTATGATAATAATACTGCAGTAATGTTGTAATTTATATTTGAAAGTTAAATTTAGTGAATTAATTAAATTATGTTAAATTAAATGTTTATGGTGCCAAGTTTATGAATTGATTTAAAAATATGTCTATGGTACATGAAGTGCATTGAATTATCATACATAAATGTGATTTCTATGATTATGGATATTATGAGCAATTGTAAGTTCACATGATTTTTAATAATGCAATGTGTAATTTAATGTTATTGCCTTGATATTAAATGAGATGTAAGTTTATATGTAAGTAATACATCAATTTTACTTGTATTATGATATTTTATAGTAATATTGGAAATATTTTTGTTGATAATTACTTGATTGGTGAAATTGTTGGAAAAGAGAGAGAAATCCCAGTTGAACCTTCGGAAAGATTGGATGATACAGATGGTATATAGCTAGGTCACATGTATGGTGCTGAGTGCACATCATGTGTACAAGAGAGCTACAAGACATTATGATGTAGCTAGGTCGCATGGGTGATACTATGTGTACACTATGTACACAAGGGAGCTACAGGATATATGCAGCTAGGTCGCATGCGTGGTTCCAGGTGAAGGACACCATGTAGATAAGAGAGCTACGAGATAAACTGGTTGGGTCACATGGGTGGTACTAAGTGTTCACCATGTGTACAAGAGAGCCGAACTATATGATGGGTGGAGCTATGTGCTGAAACCACCAAGTATCAAGGATTGATCCGAAGTGTTCAACGGGAGACTTACTATGCATTGCTTTGTGAGTTTTGTGATGAATAAGTGCATGAACTTGGTTATGTGAATGATGTATTCATTAAGTGACCGGGATGTGGTAATGTTATAAACAAGTAAGTTATACATGAGGATGATTTTATGGTGACCTTGTAATCATGGGCCTATACTTGTGATGTATGAAATGTGGTGAAAATGATTTGTGATATGTATGTTAAAATGAGGTTAATACAAAGAAAGTGTGAAAGAGTGAATTAGTAATAAAACTACTTTGGACAGTAGCAGTGACGTGACTTTGAAAAATCACAAAAAATAGAAGGAATTTAATTAGAGGCTGAATGTGATATAAAATTAAATCTTAATGAGTCTATTTTCATATAAAAGAAACAAAGTAAGCAAAAAATTCAATATTTTGAGATATTTATATTTTTGTGAGACTGGTTCAGAATGGTTACGTGATCCCCTGTTCTGATTTGGTAAAATCATCATAAATTGTAAAGAATTAATTATGGGGCATAGTTTATATGCTTAGAAACCTTAATGAGTCTATTTTTTATTGGAATAATCAAAAAAATTATTTGAAATCTGTAAAATGAGATAACTGGGTTTTATATAGAGAGGTCAGAATTGTCAGACAATGAAATAGAGGAAATTTAAGAAAAATCTGGTATTGATTAGCAAAACCAAAAATTCTGAAAAATTTTATGGTAGAAATTTATATGAGTCTAGTTTCAAGAAAAAATTATGAAACTTAATTTTGAGTTCTGTAGCTTAAGAAATAATTAAATTAGTGACTATGATTAAGGAAAACAGCCATAGCTAATCTTGTGTAAAAAGATGAAATCATGTGATTAATGATTCTATTTTCTTGAACATATTTATTGAGGAATGAGATAATATTGTTAATTAAATTGCTTATTATTATTAATATGCCAACTTACTAAGCTTTTAAGCTTACACCATTTTCTCATTTCTCTTAGTGTTGTCAGGTTGGCTCGGGGTTGGAGATCGTCGGAAGTATCATCACACTATTAGTTTATCAAATTAGAATAATGGTAATTCTTATTTATTGTCAAATAAGTGGCATGTATAGATAATTAGTTATTGATACTAAGTAATATTATGATTTAGCCAAATGTATAGGCTCATTTTGCTTCATTGTATATAGCCATAAGATTTGGCTCATAATGGTTAAAGTTATGTAAACCTATTTTATGTATGCATAGATAAATGTCTTGGTGTGCCTAAGTTAAGAACAAAAAAAAGGGCTTGGAAAATAGCCTAATGTGATACACATGGGCTTGAGACACGGCCGTGTGTCACAGCCGTGTGAAGAACACGGCCACCACACGGGTGTGTGGTCTAGCCGTGTGAGCAAGTCAGTAACTAGCTAATTTTTACACGGGGTCCAGACATGGGTGTGTGAAGACCACACGGTCTACTCACACGGTCGTGTCACATGCCACACAGGCGTGTGACCCTGCTTTGGTGAAAAAAAATTTCTAAGTGTCTGGAAGATTTCGGTTTGTTCCTGAACCAATTTCAATGATTGTTTTGGGCCTTGTAGGCCCTTTTAAGGGACAAATTATATATGTTTGAAAATTTTAAAATTTGATGAAATTTTATGTCTCGATTTTAAATGATTACAAGTACTCAAGTTTGGTAATACCTCGCGCCCTGTTCTGGCGTCAAATACGGGTAAGGGGTGTTACATTTAGTGTTATCAGAGCTATGGTTTAGTCGATTCTCGGACTAACATAGCAAGTGTGAGAGTCTAGTTATACATGCCACAAATATGTGATAGTGTGATGTCTCCCGACGCTAGTGAGGACCATTTTGTTTAAAATGAAGTATTCTCTAATCGAGCTACATCTGAACATTTGATATCGATATTGAAGTATTTGAATAAAGTGTAGCTATGATGTGTTAAACTCGGAAAGGTATGAATAAGAATTCATGATATATGTATATGTGATTATATGGGAGATGAAAGTTTATATAGTGATATATTTATTCATATTTGTTTGGCCTTCATATGCTGCTGCATGCTTGACTAAATTGATTGGTAAATGTGATGACTAAAGTTATTCAAAATTCATAGAATGTATGAGTGAGTGCACTTGTTTGAAATGAGATAATTGGAAATTTTGTGTAAGACAGATATGAATAATAAATTGTTTGAAGTGGATAGTATAATTATAATGACATATGTGGATAATGAAAAATGTGTCATATAGATATATGTGAGAATCGAGTTAGAGGCTGTACGACCTCACCCCCTTACCGATGAGGTGTTTATAACGGAAATTCATGAGAATCATGTTGATTAAGCTCCTAAGTGTGGAATCAAAGAGTTCAGTGATAAAATAATTATAGATATGACCAAAGACTGGGAATGGTTGACAAGTGAAGGACAAGTTAGAGAAATATCAGAGTTGACTGAGTTATCTTGGGATTCAAATTGATGACAGAGTGTTTCTGAAAGTATCGTCTTGAAAACAATTAGTTAGTGATGCTGGAAATTATGAGAAAGATACTAAACCTCACTCTGGTAAGATATTTGAGGACGAAAATCTCTAAAGGGGGGAGAGTTGTAACAACCCAAAATTGGGTCTAGTCGGAACAGTGGTTTCGGGACCACAAACCCGACGAGAAAAAAAATTATTTTTATTATATTTTTATAGTCTATAAATTTATGGAAACATTTCATAAAAATTTCGTCAAAAATTTTGACGTTTGGGCACTCAATTTAGTCAAAAGGACTAAATTGTAAAAAGTGCAAAAGTTGAGTTCTTTATATTTGAGGTACCTAATTGTTATGAGTTTTAAATTGAAAGTCCTTATGTGATAACTAGTCCTTTAATAAGTTAGTGGGTGGATATTTGTTTGGTATTTTTGAAATTTGGTTGAAATAAAAAGGGTAATTTTGTAAATTAATTAAAATGACCTAATAAGACAAAAATGATAAAAGCTATCATTTTTTTTTATTCCTTCTTCTTCAACCGTAGGAAATAACCAAAAATGGCAGCCATGGATGAGCTCCATTCGGCCAAGCTTCTATGGCTTATATAGGTACGGTTTTTGTCCCGTGATTTTCGTATTTTTGAGATCCCCGAAGCTTAAATTTTCTATTTCTACCAATTGATTGAAGATAAATTAGAGTTTAAAAATTTACCCATTCATGATATGGTTGTGTTTTCATGATTTATAGTAGATAATGAATGTTTGATGTGTTAAATACGAGTTTTATTCGATGAATTTCGCTAAAAATGTCAAAAAGGGGTTAAATTGTAAAAGTTATAAATTGGTCATAAGTGTGTGAATTAGTGAAAATTTGGAGTTGTCATAGAAGAGAAAAATGTTCAGCATGTCTTGAACCTTATAGAAATTTAATAAAAAAATTATTTTACGAGCCTAGGCGTAAAAGCGTAATTTTTGAAAAGTTAGGGGGCATAATTGTAAATTTTCTAAAATTTGATATATGAATTGAATTGGTTAGTGTGTTGATAAAATGTGTTAAATAAGTGTTATTTGACATGTTAGATCAAGAAAACATGAAATTTTGGATTAAGATCGGGGAGGAACAAAGTTGTATGCTAAGTCAGGAAAGTTAGCCGTTTCGGCATTTGAGGTAAGTTGGTATGATAATAATACTGCAATAATGTTGTAATTTATATTTGAAAGTTAAATTTAGTGAATTAATTGAATTATGTTAAATTAAATGTTTATGGTGCCAAGTTTATGAATTGATTTAAAAATATGTCTATGGTACATGAAGTGCATTGAATTATCATACATAAATTTGATTTCTATGATTATGGATATTATGAGCAATTGTACGTTCATATGATTTTTAATAATGCAATGTGTAATTTAATGTTATTGCCTTGATATTAAATGAGATGTAAGTTTATATGTAAGTAATACATCAATTTTACTTGTATTATGATATTTTATAATAATATTGGAAATATGTTTGTTGATAAGTACTTGATTGGTGAAATTGTTGGAAAAGAGAGAGAAATCCCGATTGAACCTTCGGAAAGATTGGATGATACAGATGGTATGTAGCTAGGTTACATGTTTGGTGCTGAGTGCACATCACTTGTACAAGAGAGCTACGAGACATTATGATGTAGCTAGGTCGCATGGGTGATACTATGTGTACACCATGTAGACAAGAGAGCTACAGGATATATGTAGCTAGGTCGCATGCATGGTTCCAGGTGAAGGACACCATGTAGACAAGAGAGCTACGAGATAAACTGGCTGGGTCACATGGGTGGTACTAAGTGTTCACCATGTGTACAAGAGAGCCGAACTATATGATGGGTGGAGCTATGTGCTGAAACCACCAAGTATCGAGGATTGATCCGAAGTGTTCAACAGGAGACTTACTATGTATTGCTTTGTGAGTTTTGTGATGAATAAGTGCAGGAACTTGGTTATGTGAATGATGTGTTCATTAGGTTATACATGAGGATGATTTTATGGTGACCTTGTAATCATGGGCCTATACTTGTGAGTATGAAATGTGGTGAAAATGATTTGTGATATGTATGTTAAAATGAGGTTAATACAAAGAAAGTGTGAAAGAGTGAATTAGCAATAAAACTGCTTTGGACAGTAGCAGTGACGTGACTTTGAAAAATCACAAAAAATAGTAGGAATTTAATTAGAGGCTGAATGAGATATAAAATTAAAGATTAATGAGTCTATTTTCATATAAAAGAAATAGAGTAAGTAAATAAATTCAATACTTTGAGATAGTTATATTTTTGTGAGACTGGTTCACAATGATTACGTGATCCCCTGTTTTGATTTGGTAAAATTATCATAAATTGTAAAAAATTAATTATGGGTTATAGTTTATATTCATAGAAACCTTAATGAGTCTATTTTTTATTGGAATAATCAAAAAAATTATTTGAAATCTGTAAAATGAGATAACTGAGTTTTTATATAGAGAGGTCAGAATTGTCAGACAGTGAAATAGAGAAAATTTTAAGAAAAATCTGGTATTGATTGGAAAAACCAAAAATTCTGAAAATTTTATGGTAGAAATTTATATGAGTCTAGTTTCAAGGAAAATTTACGAAACTTAATTTTGTGTTTTGTAGCTTAAGAAATAATTAAATTAGTGACTATGATTAAGGAAAACAGCCATAGCTGATCTTGTGTAAAAAGATGAAATCATGTGATTAATGATTCTATTTTCTTGAACATATTTATTGAGGAATGGGATAATATTGTTAATTAAATTGCTTATTATTATTAATATGCAAACTTACTAAGCTTTTAAGCTTACACCATTTTCTCATTTCTCTTAGTGTTGTCAGGTTGGCTCGGGGTTGGAGATCGTCGGAAGTATCATCACACTATTAGTTCACCAAATTAGAATAATGGTAATTCTTATTTATTGTCAAGTAAGTGGCATGTATAGATAATTAGTTATTGATATTGAGTAATATTATGATTTAGCCAAATGTATAGGCTCATTTTGCTTCGTTGTATATAGCCATAAGATTTGGCTCATAATGGTTAAAGTTATGTAAACCTATTTTATGTATGCATAGATAAATGTCTTGGTGTGCCTAAGTTAAGAACACAAAAAAGGGCTTGGAAAATAGCCTAATGTGATACACATGGGCTTGAGACACGGCCGTGTATCTCAGCTGTGTGAAGAACACGGCCACCACACGGATGTGTGGTCTAGCCGTGTGAGCAAGTCAGTAGCTAGCTAATTTTTACACGGGGTCCATACATGGGCGTGTGAAGACCACACGGTCTACTCACACGGTCGTGTCACATGCCACACGGGCGTGTGACCCTGCTTTGGTGAAAAAAAAATTTCTAGGTGTCTGGAAGATTTTGGTTTGTTCCTAAACCAATTTCAATGATTGTTTTGGGCCTCGTAGGCCCTTTTAAGGGACAAATTATATATGTTTGAAAAGTTTAAAATTTGATGAAATTTTATGTCTCGGTTTTAAATGATTACAAGTACTCAAGTTCAGTAATACCTCGTGCCCTGTTCCGGCGTCAGATATGGGTAAGGGGTGTTACAAATTCAACCCAAACCCATGCTAGTCGACTTTCAATTAGGTCCCTATCCACCCATATTTTTCACTTATTTCACAATTTAACCACAAAATTTCAACCATTCTCAATTAAATCCCTAAATGACATTTTTGTCAAATATCACTTTACAAATGTTGTTCATCTAACAACAAGCATGCATTTTCTATCATTAAACCTTAAAATGCACCAACATTCATCAATGGAAAAACCCTAAAACTTTAACAATTTTGCAAAATAGTCCCTTGGCTAACTAGACTAGGCTACAACGATCTCAAAAACATAGAAATCATTAAAAGCGAGACAAAAATCATACCTAAATGAGCATCAATTTCTTGACTGAATGAAACCCTAAAATATTGTAACACGCCTAACCTGTATCCATCACCGTAATAGGGATAAAGAGCATTACCGAAACATAGAAGAACATTTATAGATAAACCATGTAAGTTACTATTCATTAATCGATATCATTCATTATGTCCTTTATTTGGACACTCGAGGCCCAATACGAGCATTAGACTTAATTCGGGACTAAATAGGGAACTTAGGGAATTTTTCGTGAAATTCTAAAATTTTCCCATGTGCAGGGCTCACACTCCAAGGGACATGCCTGTGTGACCGTGGGACATGCCCGTGTTGCAAGTTGTGTCTTAGCCCGTGTAACTCTCTGACTTGCACACACGGCCATGCCACACACCCATGTTTTAGGCCATGTGGAACACACAGCTGAGGCACACGTCGTGTCTCTGCCTGTGTGCCCAATTCTGAGCATTCTATTTCTTAAAATTAAGGTGCAGGGGACACATGGCCTATCCACATGCCCGTGTTACCAGGCCGTGTGTCACACAAGTCTAGACATATGCCCGTGTGTCTGCCCGTGTGTCTGCCCGTGTGGATAAAATAAAGTCATTCCTAGCTTCATTTCTCACCCCAATCTTTGCCATAATCATACACCATATTTTGCATTCATAACCCAACAATTCCAAGCATTTTATTCAAGTTAATTCTATCATTTAACATGATATATCATCACATACAATTACTAACCATTTCAAGCATTCTAGTCAAGTGTATTCCTTCCATCATCAAGGCATATCATTTCATGAATACATGTTTACAATCTTGCCTTAATTATGTCCTCATTTTAGACATAATTTGATCAACTACTTAACATATATGTGGCTAACATAATATGACATTACAAGTATATCAAAACAATCATTATTAGCCATTCCAATGGCTAGATTACAAGTGTCGTGTACATTTACGTGCCAATATGGTCAACATATCCTATACATGCCATTACAACCATAATTAATTTACCATATATATATACCGACATAGGTTGATGGATAGTGTGAGTGATCTTTGCCAAGCTTTCAATCCAACGAGCTTCCGATTTACTCTTAAACAGGGGAAAATAAAATAAAGTAAGCATAAAATGCTTAATAAGTTCGTATAACATGGTACTTAAATTACCATTTATCCTATTTGAGGTAACTAAGTAAGGCATATTCAACCACTTTGATCTCAAGCCCTACACACATCCTCATTGCCTTTGTTAGTCATGTATTCCATAGTAACATCAAGACATGTATGGGCTCAACAACAATCAAGTTCCCATGCATACATACTTTCCCCAACATGTATTTATTTAACATGTATAGACCATCTCTTATTATTACAAGCATAGCTTCATAATAGTTCGTTTCAAGTTCAGATCATTTCATGTTAGGACTTTACTCATTTTATTCGAAATATCGATGGATACATAGGTAGTACACCTAAGGTGTACAAATCGAAACCCGTCAATTCATGTCCAATAGTACCCTCAGGGTACAATTTTCAGAGAGTACACTCTTGAGCTATACATGTATAGAACAGGATTACCAGTCCAGGCTAAATATTTTTTATGTCATATGCTCTAAAGAGCTTGGTATGGATTACCCGTCTGGGCTAAATCCAATCCATAACATATGCTCGAAAGGACTTATATCAGGATTACTTGTCTGGTCTAAATCCTATCAGAATTGATGTCGAAGGATTACTCATTTGTGCTAAATCCTATCCGCAATAAATGCAACACTTTATTCACTTCGGGAAGTTACATATCCGTCGATTTTCCATTTATTCAAACGGAATTTAGCATCTTTCAAACATTATCAAGCAAGTGATCAATCTCATATATTCATGCATTTATGCAACTCAAATGTTCACATTCAACTCAAGCATAAAATTTAACATTTTTATCGTTTATCGTTTGTCGGGCATTATAATTAGTCAGGCACTTTCATTTATCGGGCTTTTAACGAGTATGTGATTATTTCACATTTTTATGGCATTTATACAATTCACAACACAACACTTAATTCAAGCATAAAAACATATACAATTTAGTTACACGAACTTACCTCGACAAAGGTTCGTGTACAAACATCTACTAATTCAATAGTTTCCTCTTTTTCCTCATTCTAACTCCGAATTTGGTCTATCCGGATCTATACAAGTAAATTAACATCAATTTATCACATTCTATATTCATGTGGACTAAATTTTAATCCTAGGCAAAATTATCATTTTGCCCTAACTTTTCCATGAATTACCATTTTGTCTCTAGGCTCGGAAAATAAAATTCATAAAATCCGACCCTCTACCCAAGCCTAGTTGAATTATACATACAACTTTTACAGCACATAAATTTCACAAATTTTAGCATTTTCCATGATTTTCACCATTTTTCATTTTAGTCCCTAAATCGAGTTTTCATGAAAAATCACTTTGTAAAAGTTGTTTATCTATCATTAATCTTTCATTTTCTACCATAAATTTCAAATTTCCAGTATATACATCCTTGACCCAATTTTTATACCATGTTAACTTTTCAAATTGATCCCCCAAATAGATAGTTTAGGCTATATCAGTTTTAAAAATATCAAAATTACTAAAGACGAGACAAGGAAACTTACCCAATTTGGCCATGAAAGTCTCCTCTCTCTCTCCTAGGGTTTCCATGTTTATTTTGGGGAAGAAGATGAGAAAATATGATTTTTATTTTCTTTTCATCTTTTTAATTAACTAATTTAGTTAAATTCCAATTTAGTCCCAAGCCTTTTTCTCATTTTCCATGGATGAATCATCCAAAAATATCTACATACTATTTATTAATGGTCTAATTACCATATAAGAACCTTAATTTTTGAATTCCATAGCTATTTGATCATTCTAGCTACTAGAATCCAACTTTTGCATTTTATGCGATTTTGTCCTTCTCGTAATTAAGCACATAATCGGTAAATTTTTCTTCTCAAAATTTTCACACGACATTTCTAGTATAATATGGATCATATAATAAAATAAAAATAAATTTCATTTTTCGGCTCAGATTTGTGGTCCCGATACCACTGTTCCGATTTCACCAAAATTGGGCTGTTACAACTCTCCCCCTTAAGAAATTTTCATCCTCGAAAATTTTACCAGTAAGAAGATTCAGGCATTACTTTCTTATGTTCCTATCCAGTTCCCAAATAGCTTTCTCTATATTATATCATTGTCAATGACCTTTCACGAAAGATACCTTTGTATTTTTCGTTTCTTTCATTTCACATGCCAGAATTTCAACCAGTCACTCACTGTAAGTCATGCCAAGCTAAATTTCAATATCTATCAGAGAAATAACAGATGATAGGTTTGATCGATACCGTTGTAATACATATACACATGAAAAGCATTGTGAATTTTGTAGAACTCTAATAAATATACCAATCAATACTTAACAAATTCAATTCTTGTCAATAATCTCATATGACCCAGTAAGCTGCAAACTTAATTTTGTCTATACAGCCAATCCGAAGAACTTTCTTTCATGGTGAATTTCCAAAAATACTTTGTCACCATCAGAAACTCTATTTCTTTCATTTTAGATCCACATCAGATTTCTAACGATCAAATATTTCTTTTAAACTATCTCAGGTCCTTGTTATCTCTCTTCAGGTTCAACGAATCAAAACTACTACATGTATCTTTTCTCACTTAGCTACGTCCAAAACACCGGAGTTTTGCATTTGCGACCATATAAAGCCTCGTACAGTAAAATTTTATATTTGAATGTTAACTGTCATAAGTAATTTCAACCCAAGGCAAATACTTTTCTTAGCTATCTTCAATTTCAAGTACACAACATCAAAGCATATATTCCAAAACCTGAATCATATGTTCAAATTGATCATCCATCTGAGGATGAAATACCATGCTAAAATGTAACCATGTACCCAGAGTTTCTTGTAACTTGTTTCAGAATCAGAATATAAACCATAGATCTCTATCAGAAATAATAGAAACTAGCACATCATATAATTTTTCAATCTCAAAAATAGGTAATTCAAGCAATCTACCAAGCGAGAAATCCATTCATGTCAGAATAAAATGTGCAGGCTTTGTCAAACAATCAACAATTACTCAAATAGTATCTTTCTTTCTTATAGTCAGGGACAATCTCAATAGAAAGTTCATAGTAACTTTGTCCTATTTCCACTTCGTTGTTTTCTATGACTATAACCATCTTGAAAGTATCATCTCTATCTTGCTAATACATCCAGCATTTAATTAAAGATTTAGAAATACCATATTTCCTTCTGAGTTACTAATACATCTTTTTCAAATCATTATATATTTTATCATTTCCCAGATAAACAGACACGGTACCACTATGATCTTTCATGTAAATTTTCTATACAAGCTCCAAATTCTTCAGTACACAGACTCTGTCTCAAAATAGCAGAGAATCATCAAATTCAAATTTGCTATCCTGATTCAATAACTATTTCATTTTGTACCCATTTAACTTACAATTCATTATCACATTTCTGGGCTTAACTGATTTGTTGCACAAACATCGGTTTAGCTCTAGACTTAGCTAAAACTAAGTTATTATGAGACAATCATATTCTTGCAAAATATATAGAGACTTTCTACTCAGAACATCTGTAACCACATTCATTCTTTCCAAGTGATATACAATTTGTAACACTCCTAACCCGTATCGGTCGCCGGACTAGGATTATGAAGTATTACCGATCATATCACGGTTCAGAACAGATATATATATATTTTATACTTAAATAATTCATGTCTAACCTGTACAAATTAATAACCCAAGTTCATAGGCAAAAGTCCACATTATTGAAGGTTATATATAAAACCTATATCATTTCCTTACTTATTCGGCAAACATAGGTCATTTGTACATATTTGTACATTCATAAATAACTAACGAATTTATGTAACTTTACACATATGCATAACAATCATAATATAAGCAGATATATATACGTGTAAAACATATATGAGTACAATTGACCTATCATCATTTACCATATGACCGAAATACATAGCAAAACCAACAAACATCATATGTTTAAGATACATTTTCAATATAAGCTCAAACCAAGACCAAATATATATACATATATAAACATTGGCTTTATATTCAACCATAATTCTCATATATATGAATATAATACCGAACTGATAATTAATATATTCAATATCTCATATAAACTTTTATTCAAATATACTTATTAACTCATTTTAAATCTTTATTAATACGTATAAAACATAAATAATCATCTTAAGCAAAGGCAGCATAACATCTATAATTCATTCATTATATATATATAGACACCTAGACACATTCGAATAAGTTTCATAACAAGTCACATTTACGGATTACCAAACAACCAACATATATCAATTAACAACTTCTACACAAACTCATAAAAAAATTAATTGAAATCATATTACATAATTTGTCAAGCAATCACATATATAAATTTAGTACATTATACCAAGGTCGAAGATGCTAATAATGCATACATACATAATACGCAATTTACCCTAAAGATAAAGATCAAACTTAGCATTGAATACATACCAAAATAATCGACCAAAATAATCAGGAAACATATGCAATACTTACCACTTAGCAACCAAACCAATAAAGCTAGTATACAATCATCCATCACTTTAATTATATTACATTTCATATTCCCATCACAAACTAACTAATATACCAATTATATGTTATGCTATTTATTTTCATAGCCGAATCTTATTACCTAAAACCATATACACATCCAAAACTTCCATCATCAAATTACCAATAATCAAGCTCATTAAACATTTTAATTGAAAACATATAAGACCAAATTTAAACTTATTAAGCAAGTCATTATCAAGCATATAGTACCTACCACAAATATTATACATTCATAGCACGTAACTATATAACCAAGATGAACATAATCCATGCTTAACCGAATTCAAACATAGAGTTTAGCCATTTTCGCATGGCTTAAATTACACACAACTAAAAATAAATCCAACATTACAAAACATAAACCAACCTATACATGCCATAATTTGAGTTTAACTTATAAAGGTACCAAAACAGTAAATAGTGTAATAAGCTTTGCTGACGATCCCCGAGCTTGTAACTTGATCCAAAATCTATAAAATAGAGTAAACAAGAACACACAGAGTAAGCTAACTTAGCTTAGTAAGTCATAAGCAAATAAACAACTCAATAATATAGTCAACTCATATTAACCAAATGAATTACATTAACATTACCATGCTTGACCTCAAACTTACAAATTTCATAATTAATACATTTTCATAGACAATTATCCACCTAGGTCGAATACTCACATAGTCATTTAACACATTATAAATCAACTTCCAAACCAAATAGTCATAATAAACCATACATCCATTTACTCTTATACACAAACTTAAGAATCATTAAATAACAACACATATATAATTATTACCTATATGGCCGAATATACGAAATCATATATGCACATATTTAAGAAACATTTCAATGATACACAAATTATTCATTCACAAGCTGAATACACATACCAAATACACATATATTCTTCATTTGCATTGTACATGATTTACAACAAATATCCATAGTACTTACTTACCTATCTTAAGTTGATATCAAGTTAATCCATACCTGGCCATTTAACTCGTATTACACATCTGTACACGATTTACCTTTGCCCGATGAACCATTCAAAATTGCATAGGACACTCGGATAATCACACAAGTTGTACAATGCCAACGTCCCAGACGTGGTCTTACATGTAGTCACATATCGATGCCACTTCCCAGACAGGGTCTTACTTGTAAACACATATCGAAATCATATACTGATGCCATTGTCTTACTCGCACACATATATCAGAATCTTATGTCATGACATATGTATCCTAACTATTCCTAAGGTTCATACGGGGCTTTCCAGACGTCGTAACTCGGTCGAAACAAATTCGAAAATGTAGTGACTAACCCTTTTCACATTCGGCCATAACAATTATAAATTCATATATTTCATAACAACATGTATCTCTAGCATGTAACTACAATTAAACACGTCTATTTGCTTATAAACTTACCTCGGAAGTTATAAAACGGAATAGAGCAGCTAGTCGACAACTTTCGTTTCCCCCCAGTCCAAATCTGATTTCTTTGGTTCTTGATCTAAACATATTCAAATTAAGCTCATTCAAACATATTTTCATTCAATTTAGTCCAAAAACACATAAATAGGCAAATTACCATTTTACCCCTAACATTTACACTTTTTACAATTTAGTCCCTATTGCATAAAACACAAAATATACAAAATTTCCCTATACCCATGTTGGGTCGAATTTTACCCAAGCTTATACAAATCCATATATTTCGTTTATGTCACGTTCTAACCCCTCAAATTATTATTTTTGCAATTTAGCCTTAATTACTCAAAATCATCAAAAACTCCAATACAAAATATGTTAATCTAAAACATATCTTTCATATTTCATCATCAAACAAAAAAAATCACAAGCTCTCAACAATGGCATAACTCAAAATATTCACCAAAATAAAAAATTCAAGCATGGGTTTTGTAGTACTCGAAGCAACGATCTCAAAAACGTAGAAATTATCAAAAACAGAGCTAGAACTTACCTTGAATAAAGCTTGAAAGTGTCGAACCCTAAGTTTCTTTTCTTTTCTTTTGTTATTTTGATATTTCGGCAATGAGAAAGTATGAGCACTAATGTTTTGTTTTATTTTTTTTATGATATGTTTTATATTATAAACATATTATCACATAATTTACCATTTTAACCTTAGTTTAAATTATTTATATTTCACCCATTAATGGTCGAATGTGTCCATGCAAAGATTAAAAGGTATATTTGCATTATAAGTGCCTCCATCAATAAATACAACAACAATTAAGTACTTTCACATTTAACCACCAAATTTTTATTTTACGTGATTAAGTCCTTTTATTTAATCGGACTCTGAAACGATAAAATTAAATCACAAAAAATTCATAGATATAAATTAACACAAAATAAACACAGAAAATAATTTTAAAATATTTTTTTGACACGAATTCATGGTCTCGAAACCACTATTCTGATTAGGGTCTAAATCGGGCTGTTACACAATTATCGAGTCATATTCTTTCAACATTTCAAACCATATATGCTATCTCAAATTCAAAACTTTTAGCAACATCGGATACTTCAAACTTTTATAATCAGTGAGTATACAACATTTTTCATCAAACAAGTAATGTTATCAAATTTCAGTACAAAATCAATAGTTGTCAATTCTAGATCATATATTGGGTAATTCTGTCCATGTGGTTTTTAACTGTCTAAAAGTACAAGCTATTACTTTGTCTTACGGCATCAAATCACAATCTAATTCCATTCAATGTTACATTACTGTAATAACAAGTTCCTTACCCAATTCAGGCTGGATTAGAATCAATGCTTTGATCAACTGAAGTGCTAACTAGTCAAAACTTCACTAACATTTGTCAGTCCATTCAAATCTTACATCTTTCTGTAATATCCTTATCATTGATGTAGCTATCATAGAAAACACTTTCACAGGAACTAAAAGGATTATCGAAGCTTTACGTTATTCCAAGGTCACAATCATCAGATAGGTTAAAACCATAATACTATAATAGATCTGTCGTTTCCATCATGTAAATGGAACAATACCTCAATCTCAATATTATTTTTCAAATAAAAGAGGAAAACCAAGGGTGGCTCCAATATCAACCAGTGCAATAATACAGTTTCTATAATCTGTGTTCCATATTACCAAATTCCTATACTCAAGTCAGAATTCATAATAGTAGTAGGTATAGTCACCACTGACCAATGAATATCTTGCACAAGTAATCCATGTTTTCATAATAATGAGATTGATGATATCTCAGAAAAATTCAGAAGGGTTGTATCACGCATACTCAGTAGAAACATCAGTCATATAGACAATATAACTTACACATTTGCAATTCAGAGCTTGAATCAGTAAAAGTAGAAAATAGTATCACATGAACCATACCATCAAATCTTACATCAATCATGATAAATTAGAAAACCTTAGTATGATAGAGTAATTCCACTCATGAGTCAACCAGACTTCAGTAATTCCATCTATCATAATTTACTAGCCTTTCAATACAATAAATATTACATCAGTTCATGCACAATTTCATATGCCTCTGAGAATAACAGAACACATAGAATACCCAGAAGACATTGTTATAATATACTCAATTTTAACAGTTGAATTCACATATTTGAGCAATTTCATCACTATTCCACTAACTAATAAAGACATCAATAATCTCACATCATTCAATTCACTCCCGAAGCTTATTCGGAAGAAATTTTTAGTTAACCTATTCTGTAGATATCATATCTAAATAAATCAATTTCTCATAAATAGCTTCTTTGAATTTTAGCTCGCGAGATCAAAGAGTTGAGAAATAAGAGAATAGTGTTAGTGAAAGTATTATGGCATTGACACAGGGTTGAAGAAGCTACATGGGAACCCGAAGATGCTATGATAAAATAATACCTGAACCTATTCACTGGTAAGATTTTCGGGGACGAAAATCCCTAAGGGAGGAGAGTTGTAACAGCCTGTTTCTGAATAAATCAGAACAGTGGTTTCAGAACCATAAATCTGATGTTATAAAATTATTTTAATATTATTTTTTATATTTAAAACATGTTATTTGATATGTGTGAAAATTTCGTGAGCTAATTTTATCGAATGGTTGGTTAATTCGGAAAAAAAGGACTAAATCGCGTAAAACGTAAAACTTGTGTTCTATTAGCTAAAAGTGTCAAATAGCAATAGAACTTTAAATTTATTTCCCTTAAGTGGTAAATATACCATTAGTTGGTTAGGGGATGTGTAACACCCCAAAAATATTAGGTCTTTATTTTTGTATGTTGTGTTGCGTAAATATGTGCCTATTCCAATGGTTGAGTGTCCTGAGAGGTGCTGGAAAAGTCTTAAGTTCAAGCCTTGGCTTGTACTAAATTTTGGTTTTTGCTTGAGTCAAATCGGTCTGTGGTTAGTAGGTCTCTTAAATTAAATTGGGTAAAGTATGGCATAAAAACCTGGCTAGTGTAGTCGTAAGGGGTGTGTAGAGTGATCTTGGGGGTCTAAGGTTCGAGGTGTAGCAATGCAGTAGAGTGTTTTATTTTGGCATGTTGCCGTGTGAATGGTTGTATATTGCTAGGACTCTGAAGCTTGGGTGGTTGGTATTTGAGGGAAGTGGGAATGTGAAGCCAAAATTCTAGGAGGGATTTTAGGGATGTGGATAGAGGGGTTCGGTTGAGGGATTTGTGGAGGATTTTAGGGAGATGATTTTGTGGAGTTGAGGAGGGAGAGATGGTTGTGCCGAATGGGGACTCTGGGCACCCAATTGAGTTTCGGTTTAGGGGAGTCATATCTTTTGGTGTTTGTTCTTTTGGAAAATCGATTAGTGTTTAGGGGTTCTTGCCTTTTTTTTTCTTCTAACTTTGGTGCTTTCGGGTTTTCAGTTTTGGGACCTTTTTCTACTATCGATTTTTTCTTCTTTTCTATCTTCAAACCTTAGCCAAACTACTCTATTCTCTCCTCCTTTCATTTGTTTCTGTGTGATTGAATTCTGACTCTTCTCTTCTCAGTTCTTCCTCTCTAACCATTCTCATTTCATCTTAGGTTCTTTGTTCAAATTGTATACCGTTCCTCTTCCCCTCTTTTCATGACATTCCTTTGTCATAACACTTCAGTTGATTATTGCACTTCTCCCCCTTTTGTGTTTTGGCTACCATAGTTGTTCTTCAAACAATCGAATTCTAGCGTAAGGTTCTTTCACTCTTCCATAACGTTCTCTCTTCTCTTCTCTAGTATTGCTGATTATTCATTTTGATATGTGGGTTCGGTTGCTAGCCTTCTTTCTCCTTCCAAAGTAATCTTTGCCTAACACCTCTCTCCTCTAACGTTTTCTGCTAGGAAGCGGGATTGTTTCATCTCGTGCCTTAGATTCAGGAGCTGTTGGGTGTAGGTCGAATATTATTGTTCTTCATACTTGGCTTTCATTTTTGGTAAGGCACTTTACACTTGGTTTATGGGTTGTGTCTATGAAAGTATTTTACAAATAATATTTGGGTTGCAGATAATCTCTGAGGATTGGGAGCGGTTGTTTTCAACGGTGCTTAGGTGTTCAAAGAAGGTAGGTGATAGGTATAATTGTGAGCAAGTGTTGACTAGGGTCTCTTGCAATTTGTTGTTAGGTATCTAACTAAAGTTCTGATTGTATTAGGTTTTGGACTCATGGACCAGTAAGCGTATTTTTGCAACCAGGTGTGTAAACACACTACACTGTTGTTAATCGGCAAAAACCCAAAAGAATGTTCATACGCAATATACGAGCGTGCACTCGCTTGTATGGTGAATCGAATGCATAAACATGTGCATTTGACAGTAGAGGCCACCATGAGCGAACTCATCGGTTTGGGCCATCTTGGGCCGCGTTGGGCCAAAATGGGCCGTGTGGGCCCTACGTGTTCGTGGGCCCACATGGGTAAAACCGCATGTATGTGTGGAGATTAATGGGTCGAATATGATGTTTACATGGCCGTGTCCATTATTTGGGCTTATTGGGCCACACAAGCGTGTGGGTCCACGTGGGTCGTATCATGGGCTTGGGCCCATTTTCGCTGTTTAATTGTTAAGGTTGCACGGGTCATACAAGATGACTATAGACCAATTGTTGGGTTGGTAAGTACACCTAGACCCTAATTTATGTTATGACTATTATACCCTTGTGAGGTAAAAGATGGATATACCCCTGTATGTTGTATGACTGTTGAGCATGCCATCTTTATTGTATGAACATTTTTATTTTGTTGTATTGCATGGGGGAATATATGATATTGGAGGAAGTGTACTAAAAGGCTATAAGCTTATACTAGCAGCTCTGCTGCAAATATTGTTTGTGTCGATACGGGTACTATATTCAGGAGTGTAGGGATGGGTGGGTCGATTTTATCCCCACATGGAGTTTAGGGCTGGATAGAGTGGAGTGTAGAGGACTGATGGGTAGGATCTTTGTATACATTTATGATACTGTACTGAGATGGGCTAAGGCCCACACTGATACTGATACGGTACTGGGCTTAGGTCCAGTTTGTTCAACACCGTATGTTGACTATTTGATATGTAAGGATTACACACTGAGTTTTCATAAACTCACCTTTTCCTGCCTATTTGTGCAGGTAATTCTTAGGCGGGTCGGTGCTGTGAGGGACTGGGAGATGGCCACACCATTAATTATGTTTCATTTTGATTTTAGTAAAATTAGTTTTATTTGGCAAAATTTTATGTAATAAGGCCCTTTTAAGTTCTTATTTTTATTTGGGGATTTATTTAAATTGATTTATACCTATTAGTACTAGCTCGATTTTCAAAAAGCAAACGATTTTACAACTATCATGCTACATATTTGTTTTAAAAAGCTTCTACTACGAATAGTGTTTTTAAAGTATAATAACGATTGAGTATGAAACATGTTTTGCTAAACAAACATGTGATCTAACAAGTGAATAAAATAAGTTAGTTTTTCATAAGGAAACAACCGAGATTTGACCCAAATGTGACATCACAGACGCGGCCATAACATCTAGGCTGGGTTTTGAGTGTTACATTTAGTGGTATTAGAGCCAGGTTACAAATTTTAGCTGTGGATTTGGGTTTTTCAAAAACGTAAAATTTTTCAAAAGGTACTGTTTCATATAGTAGAAAAGAATTTTTGAAGTGATGCTTTTGAATGTGTGGTCTACTGAGTCTCCAGCGCTAATCCTATAAGTTTTCTAAAACTATTGCTTGATTTAACTGAAATATTGAGATTATCGTAGATGATAGACTGTACTGAAACCTTTTCTAGGGTAACCTAAAACTGTAGTAAGACTACGTTTTGCGAAAACAAACAACTCTTAATTATTGGTACTATTTCATTTTCATAAAACATCCGCTAATAAACACTGGAACTATAAATTTGATGTATAAAACTATTAATACAGATAATACGCAAATCGATAATGAGCACCAGAGGTACTCATGGAAGGGGTACAAGAGGCTGCGGTAGAGGCTGTGGAGGTGCTCGTGCTGGGTCTTTAGCATCGGGTCATGTGCCTAATGTTGAGGCAAGAGAGGCACTAGGTTCACCTGTGACTGAGACTGGGTCACATGATCGGGCAGCTGGGGATGACGCATTGTCCCAAGCTATGCTGTGAATTTTAGAAAGGGTTGCTGGGCCCAATACTGGTGCTATGGGTCGTGGGTCGGTAACGAAATGACTAAGGTCTAACGGGGCTGAGATCTTTAGGGGTATCGCTAGACTTGCCCCTAATGTGGCTGAATATTGGATAGAGACCACAGAGAGGATCATAGATGACCTCGACTGCACCCTAGAGCAGAAACTTAAAGGTTCAGTGTCGTTGTAGAGGGATGAAGCCTACTAGTGGTGGCTTACTATGAAAGAGGGTACTCATCCCGATCGATTCACTTGGGAGTTTTTCAAGAATGCTTTCTAAGGGAAATATGTGGGCGCTAGCTATATGGATGCCCGCAGAAGGGAGTTTCTGAATCTGACCCAGAGGGACATGTTTGTGGCTGAATATAAGGCGAAATTTTTGCGATTGAGCCGCTATGCTCGAGGCATGGTAGCAACTGAGTATGAACGTTGCGTGCATTGTGAGGACTGCCTCAGAGATGATCTATGAGTTTTGATATCTCCATAGAGGGAGCGATAATTTACTATGTTAGTGGAAAAGGCAAAGATCCTAAAGATGTGAAACACACTGAGCGCCAGAATCGTGAGTCGGACAGGGGAAGGAACAAGAGGGTTTGGGAACCCTCAAGTTCAAAGTTAATGGACCAATCAGAGTTGGGCCTCCTGCTGCTTCTTTTGGGTCGCAGCATTGTACTATTTGTGGAAAACACCATCAGGGCGAGTGTTGGGTATAGATAGGGGCATGTTTTAGGTGCGGATTGATGAAGCACCGTATTAGGGACTGTCCACGGAGGCCAGATCAGATGCAAGATGCTAGTATGGGTACCTTTTAGCCGTAGAGAGGTTTTCAGTAGCCACCGAGAGGCTGTGGTCAGGTCAGGGGTGGAAATGGTATAGGCCGTGGTCGTAGAGAACTAGGCAGAGGTGCGGGTCATACTGAGGCGAGGTAGCCAGCACTGGTTTATGCTACACGTCGTCGAAATGATGGAGATGCCCTAGATGTTATTACGGGTACATTCTTTATTCATTCGATACCTTACACTACATTAATTGATGTTGGTTTTACACATTCTTATATAGCAGGCACTGTGTCTGAGTCATTGGGTGTGATGTGTGAAAACACTACGAGCGAGGTTACAGTGTTAAGTCTATTAGGCAGTCAGTGGGAGTAAATAAATTGTTTAAGGAAGTACCTTTGGAGGTGCAAAGAAGAATCTTTTTGGTAGATTTAATGGAACTTCCTTTTGGGGAATTCGACATGATTTTGGGCATGGACTGGCTGGTTAGGCATCAGGAAAATTTGGACTATGCTACAAAGCGGATGATACTAAAAACTATCGAGGGTGACGAGGTAGTTATGAGTGGAGAGCGTCGAAACTATCTGTCAAATGTGATTTTTACACTTAGGGCTGAGAAGTTGGTGCGTAAGGGTTGTGAGGCGTATTTAGCCTATGTCAGCACTTCAAGTTCTGAGGCTTCGTCTGTGAGAGATATCAGAACAGTTAAGGATTTTCTAGATTTTTTTCCAGATAACTTACCGGGGTTACCCCCTAATCGTGAGGTTAAGTTTGGGATAGAGCTCTTGCCTGGTACAGCTCCGGTGTCTATCGCTCCTTATAGAATGGCACTGAAGGAGCTTGTAGAGCTTAAGGCTCAAATTCAAGAGTTACTAGATCGAGGGCTCATCCACCCTAGTGTGTCTCCGTGGGGAGCATCGGTTTTATTTGTGAAGAAGAAAGATGGAACCATGTGTATGTGCATCGACTATCGGCAACTAAACAAATTGACCATCAAGAATGAGTACCCCCATCGAGGATTGACAATTTATTTGACCAGTTTCGAGGAGCTTCAGTCTTCTCCAAGATTGATCTCCTATCAGGGTATCATCAACTGAGAGTCAAGGAGATTGATGTCTACAAGACAACATTTAGGACTCGTTACGGTCATTATGAGTTTCTAGTGATGCCTTTTGAACTGACGAATGCACTGGCAGCTTTTATGGATTTGATAAACTGAGTATTCCAAACTTATCTGGATTGATTCGTAGTGGTGTTTATAGACGACATCCTGGTGTATTCGAGGACTGAGGAGGAACATGATGCACATCTCTAGGTTGTTCTACAGATTTTGAGGGAGAAGTAGTTGTATGCTAAATTCAACAAGTGTGAATTCTAGCTACATGAGGTGACTTTTCTGGGCCCTGTGGTATCTGCTAAGGGGATTAGGGTTGGTCCTTAGAAAATCAAAGCGGTTCTGGATTGGAAGCAACCTAAGTCGGTATCTGAGATTTAAAGTTTTTTGAGATTAGCAAGGTATTGTAGACGATTTGTTGAGGGCTTTTCATTGATTGTTGCATCTCTTACTAAGTTGTTGCATAAAGGATTATTGTTTAACTGGATTGGTAAGCAGCAAGAAAGTTTTGAGAAACTTAAGAAAGTTCTGATTGAGGCCCTTGTCTTGATACAGCTAGTATCTAGGAATGAATTCACTGTCTACAGCAATGCATCACATGTTGGTTTGGGATACGTGTTAATGCAAGAGGGTAAGGTAGTGGTATTCGCATGAAGCGAACTACCCGACGCATGACTTAGAGTTGGCTGCGGTGGTATTCGCACTGAAGATTTGAAGGCATTACCTGTATGGTGAGAAGTGTATCATTTACATGGATCACAAGAGCCTCAAGTATCTCCTCACCTAGAAGGAGTTAAACCTTAGGCAGTATAGATGGATAGAGTTGCTTAAGGATTACGACTGTTTGACTGAATACCATCTTGGAAACACTAATGTGGTAGTCGATGCGCTGAGCGTAGGGCTGTTACTGATTTGAGGGTGATGTTTGCTCGTCCAGCTTATTCGATGATGGCAGTTTACTAGCTAAACTTCAAGTTAAACCGAGATGGATTGAGCAGATTAAAGGAAAGCAGTTGGAGGATGAGTCACTGGGTTCTCGTTTCCGATAGATTGAGAATGGGGAAATTTTAGATTTTGGGCTGAATAGCGAAGGGGTACTTTGTTTCCGTGGGAGAGTCTGTACACCGAAGGATACTGGTCTGAGGTAGTCTATACTGCAAGAGGCGCATAGTAGTCCTTATGCTATGTATCCTGGTGGGAATAAGATGTACCGAGACCTGCAGGAGTTATATTGGTGGCCAGGACTTAAGCAGGAAGTTACTGATTTTGTAAGTAAGTGTCTGACATTCCAACAGGTTAAGACGAAGCATCAGTTGTCCTCAGGGTTGCTTCATCCAATTAAGATTCCACTTTAGAAGTGGGAGAGGGTAACTATGGATTTTGTTAGTGGGCTACCCTTAACGCCTTCTAGGAAAGATTTGGTATGGGTCATCGCGGACCGATTGACAAAGTCTGCTCACTTCATACCTGTCCGTACTGATTACTCACTGCAGAAACTAGCTAAGCTATATGTGTCTGAGATAGTACGACTGCAAGGGGTATCAGTTTCTATAATATTTGATAGAGATTCACGTTTCATGTCTCGGTTCTAGAAAAAGTTACACGAGGCATTGGGTACAAGGTTGGACTTCAGTACTACGTTCCATCCTCAGATGAAAGGTTAGTCAGAGAGGGTGATTCAAATACTGGAGGACATGTTAAGGAATTGTGTAATTGACTTTTGAGGCAGTTAGGAAGATTACTTACCATTGGCAGAGTTTGCATACAACAATAGCTACCAGTCTAGCATACAGATGGCACCTTACGAAGCATTATATAGTCGTAGGTGCCATACTCCTTGTTGGACTAAGTTAGGTGAGCGGCGTGTTCTGGGCCTGAGTTGATTTCTGGTACCAAGGATAAGGTCAGGTTGATTCGGGATCGGTTGAAGGTGGCTTCAGACAGACATACAGTATTCTGTGGGGGACTTAATTTTTCTCAAGGTCTCACCGTGGAAAAAGGTATTGAGGTTTAAATACAAGGGCAAGTTAAGCCATAGGTTCATTGGGCCTTATCGTATAGTGAAGCATGTGGGACCGATTCCTTACCAACTTGAGTTACCTCCAGAGCTGGACCAGATTCATAATGTGTTCCACGTCTCTATGTTGAGGCGATACCGTTCTGATCCTGCACACATCGTTTTGACTGAAGAGGTTGAAGTTAGGCCAGATCTAAACTTTGAGGAGAAACCAGTTCAGATTTTAGACCACAATACGAAAGTTCTGAGGAGGAAGTCAATTCCATTAGTTAAATGTGTTATGGCATAATCACAATTCTGAGGAAGCCACGTGGGAACCCTAGGAGGCGATGCGTCAGAAATTCCCTCACTTATTTTGATCAGGTAAATTTCGAGGCTGAAATTTCTTTTTGGGGGGTAGAATTGTAACGTCCCAAAAATATTAGGTCTTCATTTTTGTATGTTGTGTTGCATAAATATGTGCCTATTCCAATGGTTGAGTGTCCTGAGAGGTGCTGGAAAAGTCTTGAGTTCAAGCCTTGGCTTGTACTAAATTTTGGTTTTTGCTTGAGTTAAACTTGTCTGTGGTTAGTAGGTCTTTTAAATTAAATTGGGTAAAGTATGGCATAAAAAGTTGTCTAGTGTAGTGGAAAGGGGCATGTGGAGTGATCTTAGGGGTTTGAGGTTCGAGGCGTAGCAATGCAGTAGAGCATTTTATTTTGGCATGTTGCCATGGGAATGGTTGTATATTGCTGGGACTCTCAAGCTTGGGCGGTTGGTATTTGAGGGAAGTGGGAATGTGTAGCCAAAATTCTAGGAGGGATTTTAGGGATGTGGATATAGGGGTTCGGTTGAGGGATTTATGGAGGATTTCGGGGAGGTGATTTTGGGGAGTTGAGGAGGGAGAGAAGGTTGTACCGAATGGGGACTCTAGGCACCCCTTTGAGTTTCAGTTTAGGGGAGTCATAGCTTTTAGTGTTTGTTCTTTTGGAAAATCGATCGGTGTTTTGGGGTTCTTGCTATTTTTTTTCTTCTCACTTTGGTGCTTTCGGTTTTTCAGTTTTGGGACCTTTTTCCACTGTCGATTTTCTCTTCTTTTCTGTCTTTAAACCTTAGCCGAGCTACTCCATTCTCTCCTCCCTTCATCTGTTTCTGTGTGATTGAATTCTAACTCTTCTCTTCTCAGTTCTTCCTCTCCAACCATTCTCTTTTCATCTTAGGTTCTTTGTTCAAGTTGTATATTGTTCCTTTTCCCCTCTTTTCGTGACATTCTTTTGTCATAACACTTCGGTTGATTACTGCACTTCTCCCCCTTTTGTGTTTCGGCTACCATAGTTGTTCCTCAAACAATCGGATTCTAGCGTAAGGTTCTTTCACTCTTCCATAACGTTCTCTCTTCTCTTCTCTGGTATTGTCGATTATTCATTTTGATATGTGGGTTCGGTTGCTATCCTTCTTTCTCCTGCCGAAGTAATCTTTGCCTAACACCTCTCTTCTCCAACATTTTCTACTAGGAAGCGTAATTGTTTCATCTTGTGCCTTGGATTTAGGAGCTGTTGGGTGTAGGCTGAATATTACTGTTCTTCATTCTTGGCTTTCATTTTTGCTAAGGCACTATACACTTGGTTTATGGGTTGTGTGTATGGAACTAGTTTACAAATAATATTTGGGTTGTAGGTAATCTCTAAGGATTGGGATCGATTGTTTGCAACAGTGCTTGGGTGGTCAAAGAAGGTGGGTGATAGGTATAATTGTGAGATAGTGTTGACTAGGGTCTCTTCCAATTTTTGTTAGGTATCTAACTGAAGTTTTGATTGTATTAGGTTTTGGACTTGTGGACCAGTAAGCGCATTTTCGCAACCAGGTGTGTAAACACACTGCACTGTTGTTAATCGGTAAAAGCCGAGAAGTATGTTCATACGCACTATACGAGCGTGCGCTTGCCCGTATGGTGTATCGAATGCATAAACACGTGCGTTTGACAGTAGAGGCCACCATGAGCAAACTCAAGGGTTCGGGCTGTCTTCGGCCGCGTTGGGCTAAAATCGACCGTGTGGGCCACACGTGTTCGTGGGCGCCACACATGTAAAATTGCACGTATGTGTGAAGATTAATGGGCCGGCTGTGATGTTGGATTGGGTTGGTAAGTGCACTTAGACCCTAATTTATGCTATGACTATTATAAATCTATGAGGTAAAAGACGGATATACCCCTGTATGTTGTATGACTGTTGAGCATGCCATCTTTATTGTATGAACATTTTTATTATGTTGCATTGCATGGGGGAATATATGATATTGGAGGAAGTGTACTGAAAGGCTATAAGCCTATACTGGCAACTCTGCTGCAAATACTGTTTGTGCCGAATACTAGTACTATATTCAGGAGTGTAAGGATGGGTGGGTCGATTTTATCCCCACATGAAGTGTAGGGCTAGACGGATTGGAGTGTAGAAGATGGATGAGTAGGATCTTTGTATACATTTATGATACTGTACTGAGATAGGCTAAGGCCTACACTGATACTGATAGGGTACTGGGCCTAGGCCCAGTTTGTTCAACACTGTATGTTGACTGTTTGATATGTAAGGATTACACACTGAGTTTTCAAAAACTCACCTTTTGTTGCCTATCTATGCAGGTAATTCTTAGGCGGGTCGGTGCTGCTAGGGACTGGGGGATGGCCGCACCATTAATTATGTTTCATTTTGATTTTAGTAAAAGTAGTTTTATTTGGGAAAATTTTATGTAATAATACCGTTTTAAGTTCTTATTTTTATTTGGGGATTTATTTAAATTGATTTATACCTGTTAGTACTAGGCTTGGGTTTTCAAAAAGCAAACGATTTTACAACTATCATGCTACGTATTCATTTTAAAAAGCTTCTGCTACGAATAATGTTTTTAAAGTATAATAACGATTGAGTATGAAACATGTTTTGCTAAACGAACCTGTGATCTAACAAGTGAATAAAATAAGTTAGTTTTTCGTAAGGAAACAATCGAGGTTTGACCCAAATGTGACCTCACAGACATGGCCATAATGTCTAGGCCGGGTTTGAGGTGTTACAGGATGTTAATGGTTTGGCATAAATGAAATTTTGTATTAAGTTTAAGGTTAAAATAGTAAAATAATTAATAAATGATTTAATAAATAAAACAAAATCAATTTGAAGCTTCATTGTCATCTTCTTGGCCGAATATTAAGAGGAAGAAAATCATTCTTAGGTTTTAAAGCATTTGGCACACTCCTAGCTTGATTAAAGTACGGTTTTAGCTCGATTTTTGATGATTTCTATGTTTTTGTAATTGTTGTAGCTCAATCTAGCTAGCTCGTACCTTTAATTTCGAAACTGTTAAAGATTTTGAGAGTTTCCATTGTTGAATCTATGTGTTCTTTAATGTTTGAAGATGAAATATGAATTTTTGGTGATAGATTTTCATGTTTTGTAAAGTGATTGTTGATGAAAATGCATAATAGGGATTAAATTGTGAAATATGCAAATTGTGTGGTTGAAATGTGAAATAAATGAAATTTTTCGGCTGCTAGGGACCTATAAATAATTCGACCAAGCTTGGGTTTATTGGAATTATTGTGAATTTGCATGAATTTGTGATTTTGAGTAATAAGGACTAAATTGTAAAAATGTGAAATTTTAGGGGTAAATGGTAAAATAACTCTAATATGTATTTTTGATTGAATTGAAAAAATAGAAGAATAAATAAGTTGATTTTGATTACTTATAGATCAAGAAAAGAGGAATTTGGACTTAGATCAGGGAAAAAGCAAAGTAATTGAATAGTCCGTTCGTTTCGTCATTTCAGTACACGAGGTAAGTTTGTATGTATTAAGGATTGTAATAATTATGCTTTAGTGCTTTGATAATGCATAAATTGTACATACGGGACTATAGATATGTTCGTCGATAAATTGGTTATTTGTGGCACTTAGTGTGCGAAATGACATAGCTTCGGCTATATATGGCACTTAGTGTGCGATTCGACATAGCTTCAGCTTTATATGGCACTTAGTGTGCGATTTGAGATAGCTTCAACTATGTATGACACTTAGTGTGCAAGATATCGAGTGTGGCACTTAGTGTGCGAGATATCGAGTATGGCACTTAGTGTGCGAGGTATTGAGAAATCAACGACATTCTATGTATGTATGAACTTGTTATGGATTGGTACAGGTATGTACATATATATTATGAGCTTAAAATCGAAGAAGTTACAAAGTTTGTATATAAGCTTATGAATAAGCAGTTGAAAGGTTTGTTAGTAATCTTAAAGTTCATGAGAATATGTCTAGATTGATGAATGTTGTATTTGTGATTAGTTAAGTTTATATCATACAAGCTTACTAAGCTATGAAGCTTACTTTGTGTTATTTTTCTATGTTTTATAGTGAATCAAGGCTAGCTTAGATTTAGGAGTCGTCAGGAACATTATCACACTATCAAACATCTAAGTTGGTACTTTTGGATTATACATTTTTGGCATATCGCATGTATAGGCTAGATGTGGTATTTTGGTTGTGATTATAGCCTAGAGATTTGGCTTGTAAATTGTATATGTTTTGGTATCTATTTGGTTAAGTAAATGGTAGTGATTTGAGATTTGGAATATTTGAAATTATAATGGTATGAATTGTGCATTGGTTGATGATTTTGGCTGCCTAATTGTATGATGAAATCATACCATTTTGGTTGTTTAGGTGAGCATGAATAAGGGTGGCAAAATGGCCTTGAAAATAGCCTATTTTTGTCCACACAGACAGAGACACGGGCGTATGTCTCAACTGTATGTGACACATGGTCATCTTACATAGTCGTGTGTCCCCTAGTGATGAAATTGAATTGAAGTTAGTATGCCTACATGGTCTCACACACGGGCATGTGACTGGCTGTGTGGTACAAGTCACTCTACTCCCTAATTGGCACACGGCCTAGCACACGGGCATGTGGCTTGGTCGTGTTGCAAAAGTTAGTATACCCTACAGTTTTAGCACGGCCTAGCACAATGGCATGTGTGGCCAATTCGAAGGGCACACGAGCTAGATACACAGTCGTGTGGTTGTTCGTGTGACCCAAGTCAGTATGTATGCCATGTTTCCATACGGCCTGAGACACGGGCGTGTCTGGAGCCGTGTGAGGCACACGGCCTGTTCACACGAGCGCGTGATCCCTGTAAGTTTGAAAATTTTTATAAGTTTCCAAAATTTTAATATGTTATCAGCTTAGTCCTAAACCATTTCTAAAGCATGTTTAAGGCCTTATAGGCCCTTAATAGGGACAATGTGATTCTGTTGAATGATTTATGCTCAATAAATGCATGTTATAAGTTGTGAATTGATCGGTAATACCTTGTAACCCTACTCCGGCGACAGATACAGATTAGGGGTGTTACAATTTTCATCAAAGTCGGAATATATCACACTATCACAAGTTACATAATGGCATGTATTTCTAGACTCCGCATATACTACGTTCAGTCCGAGAACCGACTAAACCATAGCTCTGAAACCCTAATATATTGTAACACCCCTAACCTGTATCTGTCGTCAGAATAGGGTTAAGGAGTATTACCAAAACATATAGGAACATTTATAGATAAAC
Organism: Gossypium longicalyx; assembly: GCA_025698465.1. Taxonomy (NCBI): domain Eukaryota; kingdom Viridiplantae; phylum Streptophyta; class Magnoliopsida; order Malvales; family Malvaceae; genus Gossypium; species Gossypium longicalyx. The sequence goes on from CM047007.1 coordinate 56,335,692, forward strand.
CATGTAAATTACTATTCATTAACCGAGATCATTCATAATGTCCCTTATATGGACCCTTGAGGCCCAATACGAGTATTAGAATCAAGTCGAGACAAAATCGGGAACTTCGAAACTCTAAAATTTTCCTAAGTGCAGGGCTCACACACCCGGGTGGTCCAAGGGACACTCCCGTGCTACTGGCTATGTCTTACCCCGTGTAACTCTTTGACCTGCACACACAGCCATGCCACACACCCGTGTTTTAGGTCGTGGGGAATACACGGCTGAGGCACACGCCCGTGTCTCTGCCCGTGTGCCCAATTCTGAGCATCCTATTTCTCAAAATTAGGGTGTAGGGGACACACGGCCTATCTACATGCCCGTGTTACTAGGCCGTGTGTCACACACAGTCTAGACACATGCCCATGTGTCTGCTCGCGTGGACAAAATAAAGCCATTCCTAGCTTCGTTTCTCACCCCAATCTTTTCCATAATCATACACTATATTTTGCATTCATAACCCAACAATTCCAAGCATTTTATTCAAGTTAATTCTATCATTTAACATGATATATCATCACATACAATTACTGACCATTTCAAGCATTCTAATCAAGCATATTCCTTCTATCATCATGGCATGTCATTTCATGCATACATGTTTACAATCTTGCCTTAATTATGTTCTCATGTTAGACATAATTTGATTAACTACTTAACATATATGTGGCTATCATAATATGGCATTACAAGTATATCAAAATAATCATTACTAGCCATTCCAATGGCAAGATTACAAGCGTCGTGTATGTTTACATACCAATACGGTCAACATATCCTATACATGCTATTACAACCATAATTAATTTACCATATATATATACCGACATAGGTTGATGGATAGTGTGAATGATCTTTGCCAAGCTTTCAATCCAACGAACTTCCGATTTACTCTTAAACAGGGGAAAATAAAATAAAGTAAGCATAAAATGCTTAATAAGTTCGCATAACATGGTACTTAAATTACCATTTATCCTATTTGAGGTAACTAAGTAAGGCATATTCAACCAGTTTGATCTCAAGCCCTACACACATCCTCATTGCCTTTGTTAGTCATATATTCCATAGTAACATCAAGACATGTATGGGCTCAACAACAATCAAGTTCCCATGCACACATACTTTCCGCAACATGTATTTATTTAACATGTATAGATCATCTCTAATTATTACAAGCATAGCTTCATAATACTTCGTTTCAAGTTCAGATCATTTCATGTTAGGACTTTACTCATTTTGTTCGAAATATCGATGGATACACAGGTAGTACACCCAAGGTGTACAAATCGAAAATCGTCAATTCATTTCCAATAGTACCCTCAAGGTACAATTTTCAAAGAATACACTCTTGAGTTATACATGTATACAACAGGATTACCAGTCCAAGCTAAATCCTTTTTATGTCATACACTCTAAAGAGCTTGATCTAGATTACCCGTCTGGGCTAAATCCAATCAATAACATATGCTCGAGAGGACTTATATCAAGATTACTTGTCCGGGACAAATCCTATCAGAATTGAGGTCAAAGGATTACTCATCCGAGCTAAATCCTGTCCGAGTAATGCCCTAAAAATTCAAGAATCCCGAACTTTGCTTTTTTGATTTTGATAGAAATTGTGCTTAACATTCCTAGTTAAGTGTTAATTATGTGATAGTAAGTCTCAGTTAAGGCTTGAGTTCAAACCTAGGGGTTATGGAAATTATGGGTTAATAATTAAAAGAACCTTGATGGCAAGTAGGTGGACTTATGAATAAATGAAGGAAGAATTGGACGCAAGAAAGCCCTGTGGTGGAGTGGCAAGTGGTGTCACATGCAAGGCAAGGCAAGGCAAGGTGGTATGGGGTTCGAATCCCACCTTGCTAAAAAGAATGATTTATTTTTTCTTAAGAGTTGGATAGAGGTGGCCTTGGTTATGAACTCTGTAGAGAGTGATAAGAGGAGAAATTTGAGGAGGGGATTGAAGAGTTATCAGGGAGAAAAATTAGGAGATGAGAAGTGAGGAAGAGGTGAAGCTGAATAGGGAATTTGAGCATAGGAAATTCGGCTATAGAGGCTATATATAGGTGTCGAATGTGAGGTTGCCAAGCTAATGCCGAATTCTCCTTCACCTTGTTGCCAGAAACCCTTTTTTTCTCTAAGATCTAGAAGCTGAAAACCCTTATTCTTTGTGTCATTTTTCCAATTTTCCTTTAATCAATTCTCTTTGATTCACTTTTAGTCTAGCCGACTTCTTCTTCTCTTTTCTCTTGGTGTCGAATAACCCATTTTTTTCCATACAAATCGCAAGGGCCGAACACCTCTTTGGCCGAATACCCTTGGTGCTGCCACTACTCTTTCTAATCGGTCAATCCTAGTGTAAGTGTGTTGTTCTCCCAATCGATTTTTCTAAGTGTCGATTACTCTATTCCTCACTTCTTCTAATTGGTTTTGGTACGATTAGCATCGAATCCCAGTCTTTTGGATCCCAGCTGATTTGCTCCTCAGGTGTGAGACTTTGGTAAGTGTTCTTCACTTCGGTAAGAGTTGGCCGAATAAGATTTAGTAGAAAGGGTGAAATATTTTGGATACAAGTCACCTATTGTGTTTTTAACGATAAAGGTTAATTCAGAGCTAGGAGGTACTCGTGATTGGTGATCTAGGAAAAGCTATTAATGCTTGGCGTTTCAGGTAAGGTTAAGGTGAGACTTCAGCTTTTAGTAAAGTATTTGATAAGTATATGTGAGTAATCATTGAGTGATATCGATTGTAGGTTTGTGGTAAGGGGGATCGCAGCATGTTTTATTACCAGGTGTGTGCATACACTGCACATACAGAGTAGATCGGCAAATCTCGAAATGCCAAAAAGTCGAAATGTCGAAAAGCCGAAATGCCAAAAAGCTAGAAGTTTGGCTACGGTAGTCTTGCGAGTGTGCGAACACTCGTAAGGGGAAAACCGATAGGTTATCTAAGAGCCCATGGGAGATTCCAAGGACTTGGGTTGTGTTTTGGCCAATCGGGCCAGAATGGGCTAAATGGGCCGATGGGTTGTACGGCCCAAAATTGGCAAAACTAGTAATTGATTATTATGTGATGGAAAATCGTATGAAAGCATGACTGTGGATGTGATTTGGGCCTAATGGGCCAAATGAATGTGATTTGGGCCTGATGGGCCAAATGAATGAGATTGGGCTTGATGGGCCAAATGAATGTATGTAGACTTGTTAGGGCTTTGTAAGGGGTTTTGGGCCTAGTATCTGATAACTGATTAAACGAACATAAAACTTAATTAATTTATTGAGACCGTGGACAAGTCATAGGGTTAAGGTGTGGCAAAGGGTATATGCATGTCTAGGATTGGATCTAGGGAGAGCTTGATACTTAAGCGGTCTTAATGACTCACCACCTCTTCTCTGGAATCCTACCTGGTGCATAGTATTCATTAATCTTAGCTCACGGGATTTGTTAACGGGCCAAGGTAAGTGAAAACCCGTAATAAAAAAATTACCAAAATGCCCCTAAGGTAAAAAATGACCAAAATACCCCTATGTGTTGAAGGTAAGATTTATGGATGTTACATGTATATCTACTGCATACATACGATATTCTTTTTAGGTTGCATTTGGGTTGGGAATTGCAGACCGGGTGAAGTATATGAGGATCGCATGGTTGCTTGACAACTATGGATCCACTGACGGCTTTTTAAGCCCAATTTGTGATTGGCAGCTTGCTGCAATGAAGGTAGTTCCGCAACCGGGCTACCCTTTATGTGTATCGGTTGGGTGGGTCTGTAACGCCCCGATTTTTGGGCCTAAAAGTATTGGGCCTTGAGTCTAGGTTCGGGTAGAAGACGGCCTGAATAATTTGGATGTTTTAATTATTATTATTATTATTATTATTATTATTATTATTATTTAGTATGTTTAGTTAGTAATTAAAAAAAATTACGAAGGGTTTATCGTGTGGGAAAAAAAAATCCAGGGCTCGGCCATAGCTTTTGCAAAATTCTTAAATTTTTCTTCTTAAGGAAGTCTGGGCATAAGGCCTTAAAAATAAGTTGGGCAGAAATTGGGCATAAATGAAGTGCCTGGCGTAGTGGTTAAAGACGCTAGGCAGCAGGAAGGGAAGTTGGGGTTCAATTCCTAGTGTGCGCAAATGTTGATTTTTTTTAACAACCAGGGATTGCCGCAAGGAGGCCTTATAATTACCTCGGGAGGAAAGATGACACAATTGAGCAAGTGGCGTGGTGGTAAGGTACGGGTAGTGTAGCTGAAGGGGAGGGGTTCAAGTCTGGTAAGTAGCGATGTTTTTGTTTTATTTTTAAATGAACCGGGACTGTAGCAGACAAGCCTTAAAAATTAATTGTGAGTAGATTATATCATGAGAGGAACTTCGATGCAGTGGCAAGTAGCGTATGTGTGTGTTTAGAAGGTCGCAGGTTCGAGATGTATAGCAGGCGAAATTTCCTTTTTATTTCGCAAGTAACTGAGTTTGAGCTGCTGTGCGCGCGAAGGACCAATTTTGCTGCTCACGTGGGGGAGAGTTAGAGTTTGACCGAAACTCTCCTAGCAGTGGCTTGAGTCGGTCAAGTGGTGGACTGCTGCTGATGGTGCAAGGAATTTGGATGGGATTTAAATTGGTGGTGGCTGAAATTAAGGAGCAAAACATGGAATTTAAGTCAGGAAGAAATTGTGTCGAAATTGTTCTTTTAATTTTAGGCTTTTATGAGTTGTTTCCTTCTTGTTCATCTTTTCTTCATCAAAAACCGAACCTATTTTCTTCTACTCGTCTCTTCTCTTTTTACTCATCTTTTCTCTCATTTAAAGATAGCCTATTACCCTTAAAAGCCAAAACCCGAATTTCCTTAGAAGCCGATTGTTCCTCTCGGCTGAATCTTTTACCCTCTTTATTCCAATCTTTCAAGAGCCGAAAACCCTCAACTCTCTCATCCATTACCGATTATTTCCTCTTCTTCATAAAGCTTCTTTTCATCTCTTTTATATAAAAACCGAAATCCCGAAAGTTGTTTCTTGTGTCGATTTTTTCTAGCCAAAATCCTTCTATTTTCTTCATCTCTTTTGGCCGATTTTCATATCATATAAACCCCAACCCCTGTCGGCAATATCACTGCAAAACCACTATACCAAATCATCTTCCTCTTCATTGTCCAAAACCCAAAAACACCATAGTTTTAGGGACATATAGCCAAATCTTTAAATCTCTAAGGTTCGATTTCTGCTAGTGCTTAAGGGCTAGCTCTGCATCAGATTTGATGGAAACTGAAGTGGAATCGTTTTGGTTGAAAGAACCTATGTGATCTAGAGGCTGCTGATCGAAGGCTTGGACAAGTGGAACGACTAGATCTAAATCTAGTCACTAGTTTTGGCAAAGGATATTGTGGGAGATTTCGGTAGCAGTTGTCTCAAATCAGGTGTGTAAACGACACCCACTCACAGACTAGATCGGCAAAAGCCGAAAAGCTAAAATGCTGAAAAGCCGGCATTTTGTGAACTTGCGAGCATTCGAGCGCTCGTGAGATAGTTTGTTTGTTAATCCTGGTAATCTCAAGCAGTAAGATTGTAGAGTGCGCAATTTCGTGCACTTCGGTATATTTGGGCCTAATGGGCCAAAAACGGGTTAATAGGCTAACGGGCCCTATTCGGTAAAAATGCTCGGTAAGTGTTTCTGTTAAAACATTAATGGTTGTAATATACATGAAAACCCTAAAATAGTAAATTCACTAAATACCCCTAAGTATGAAAATTACCATTATATCCTTAGGTGCAAAATGACCGTTATACCCCTAGGGTTGATTTTGACCGAATTGCATGATATTCTAATTCTGTTTGCGATATGCCATGACATGTATATTTGTTGCATGGGATAAGGGTTATTTTGATGGAGGAAGCGTTCTGGTGGCTTTGCCACAATTATCTGTTTCTGGTGGCACTGCCACAAATATCTGTTCTGGTGGCTCTGCCACAATATCTGTATCTGGCGACTCTGTCACAATATCTGTTCTGGCAGCCATGTTACAAATTCTATAGTGTGTAGCAGATGGGTGGGTCGATTTGTCTCCCCACATGGTGTAAGGTTGGTACGGGGGTGTTTACGGATGGATATGGGTTGGGTTTTCTGCATACATGATATTTCTGTTCTGTATCTGTTATGGGCCTATGGGCCTCATTCTGAATTTTGTATAGGGCTAAGGCCCAACTTAATCTGTTTCTATGGTTTATACTGATCTAGACTACGGTTGGGTTATTTTACACACTGAGTTTTCCAAACTCACCCTTTAATTTTATCCATGCAGGTAAGCCCCCAACCATAGTGGACTTGGAGTAGTGAGGGATTCGGAGTGGCCACATGTTTTGCAAGCTCGGTTTTCTTCTTATGACTTGATTAGTTATTATTTACTTTAATTATTTTGGGTTTAAGTTGTAATAAGGCCACTTAAATTATTTTTAATTTCTTTAGTATGATTGTTAGCTTAGGCGTGATATTGTTTTAAATGTTTGAAATCGAATAGCTCTAGGGCTCGTTTTGAAAAAAGATAAAAAGAAATTACCTGATTTCAAAATATCACAAAACAAGACAAAACTTCCTAAACGAAAATGTTCTCACACTTAATAAGTGTTTTCAAATGGTTTAAAACGAAATGGTTTTCCTGAACAACCACTTAGCTAAAGTGTGGCAATGGTTGTGTGCATGTCTAGGAGTTGATCCGTGGAGAGTTTGGTACTTAAGCAGTCTAATAGACTCACCTCCTCTTTTACTGGCATCCTACCTGGTGCACAGCTTCTATTCACTTTAAGCTGTAACGAAGATACTCTTAAAACGCTAAGAAAGATTTTTGATAAAACATGACTTTTGCAGTGACGCTTCAGTGTGACATGCTAGATTCGGCCATAACATCTGAGCTGGGTTTGGGGTGTTACAGGGTCGATATTTATATCCCCACATGATGTGTACTAGGGGATAGAGTTGGTGTATAGCGGATAGATTATTGGGGTAGGTTGCACTGCATTGCATTACATGTATGATTTTATGGAGACTGATGAATGGTAGTTACTCATTGAGGGTTGTACACACTGAGTTTTCGAAAACTCACCCCCTCTTTTATTTTTCTTAGGTGATGCTCAGTAGAAGGTTCGATGCTCAGTAGAAGGTTCGATGCTCAGTAGAAGGTTCGAAAACTCACCCCCTCTTTTATTTTTCCTAGATGATTTGGATTTTTTTTTAAGTAATTTTAGACTGGAATGTAATAAGGCCTTCCCTTTTGGTTATCATGTGGATTATTCTTATTTTTATGCATTGTAATTGTGAGAAGTTGAATAGGGGTTCCCTAAATCATAGTTTATTTTTCCATATTTTTGCAACTCAATTTTATTAAAATGACAGGTTTTCATAAATCATATGTTTTAAAAAAAAAATTAGATCACAATGTTTTGGAAAAAAAAGAAGAAATCTTGTTGTGCGACACACCGAGTCTCCGGCATCGAACCAAGTAAGTTATTTTATTCTTAAGCCTGTTTAATTTGATATACTGTAGATAGCTAGTGGACTACTTTAGATGATTATACTAAGGTTTTTAGATGGAAACTGAAGCCCGTAGGACCTTGGAACTGTAGAGGAATTACGAAAACAATCTCCTTTTTAATACTTTCATAAAACATCAGTTTAATTATTGAAACTAACTAAAACTTCATAAAATTTCTAATTCAGATAACACGATGAGTACTAGAAGAGGTGCGAGAGGCCGTGGCCGAGGCCGCAAAAGTGCTAGGGCTAAGTCGTCGGCATCAGGCCATATGCCCAATGTTGGAGCAGAAGAGGCTCTAGCCTCACCTGTGGCTGAGAATGGGCCGTATGATCGGGCTGCGGGGGATGATGTATTATCGCAGGCAATGCTAAGGATTTTGGAGAGGGTCGCTGGACCCAATAATGGCACCAAAAATCGAGGGTCCATTCCAGAGCGACTTCGTTCAAATAGGGCTAAGATCTTTAAGGGCGTGAATGGTGTAGCTCCTAACGTGGCAGAATACTAGTTGGAGGCCACTGAAAGGATAATGGAGGACTTGGACTATTCACCTGAACAAAAGCTAAAAGGAGCGGTGTCACTACTTAGGGAAGAAGCTTACTAGTAGTGGCTGACAGTGAAAAAGGGCACCCAACTTGAGCAGGTCATTTGGGAGTTCTTCAAAACTACGTTCCAAGGGAAGCATGTAGGTGCGAGTTATGTGGATGCAAGAAGGAAGGAGTTCTTGAACTTGACCCAGGGAAACAAATTTGTGGCGAAGTATGAGGCGAAATTTCTACGCCTTAGTAGGTATGCAAGAGTTGTGGTGGTGACAGACTATGAGCGTTACATTAGGTTTGAGGATGGACTTAGAGATAGCCTTAGGGTATTAATAGCCCCACAAAGGGAGCGAGTTTTCTTGGAGTGGGTGGAGAAAGCAAAGATAGCGGAAGAGGTAAAGCGCATTGAGCGCCTAAATCGGGAAAAAGAAAGGGGTAAGAATAAAAGGGAGGCTGAGACTCCTGGTGTTGGACAGAGACCTAAGGCTAGGGCCAGAGTTAATGGGCCAGCTAGAGCAGCGTCCCCTACTGTTAATCTAGGAGTGCCATGTTGTGATGATTGTGGGAAAGGTCATGTAGGTGAATGTTGGAAGAGGACGAGAGCTTGTCTAGCTTGCGGATCTATGGAGCATAGGATCAAGAATTGCCCTAAAATTCCAGCTCAGGTGCCAGTTGCGGGCCCAGGTGGTGTCCAGCCACCAAAGGATGGTCAGCTGCCGCCAAGAGGTCATGGGCAGGCCAGGGGCGGTAACAAAAATAGACATGGATGTAGAGCACCAGGTGAAAATGCAGGCTATGCTGAGGCGAGGCAACTAGCGTTGGTTTATGCTGCTCATCGCTGAGAAGATGAGGATGCTCCAAATGTGATAACGGGTATGTTCTTTATATATGAGTTACCTTACAAAACATTGATTGATATTGGATTGACGCATTCATATGTTGCATGCAATATGATTGAACCTTTGGGTGATATGTTTGAAATTACTACGAATGAGGTTATTGTGATAAGTTCGTTAGGTCAGTCAGTGGGAGTGAATATGTTGTTTAGGGAGGTACCTTTAGTAGTCCAAGGGGTTGCCTTTTTAGCAGATTTGATAGAGCTATCATTTAGTGAGTTTGATTTAATCTTAGGTATGGATTAGCTGGTGAAACACCAAGCCACCTTGGAGTGTGCTGCAAAGTGCATGGTGTTAAGAACGGCGGAGGATAAGGAGGCGGTGGTGATTGGTGAATGCTGAAATTCTCTGTCAAATGTGATTTCGGCATTAAGGGCTGAAAAGTTGGTACGAAAGGGATGCGAAGCCCATTTGGCTTATATTAGCGAAACAGAGGCTAAGAGCCCTACTGTTAAGGAGTTGAGAACAGTTAGAGAATTTCCCGATGTTTTTCCCAAGGAGCTGCCAGGGTTGCCACCCAGCAGAGAAGTAGAATTTGGAATCGAGTTGTTACCTAGTACGGCTCCGGTGTCCATCGCTCCTTATCGGATGGCACCGAAAGAGTTGGTAGAACTTAAGGCACAGATTCAGGAATTATTGGATTTAGGATTCATCTGACCAAGTGTGTCTCCGTGGGGAGCACCGGTGTTGTTCGTAAAGAAGAAAGATGGGTCGTTGCGAATGTGCATCGACTACCGGCAATTGAACAAGTTAACTATTAAAAACAAGTACCCTCTGCTGAGAATCGATGATCTTTTTTATCAGTTTAAGGGAGCTTCTGTGTTCTCGAAGATTGATCTGCGTTCGGGGTATCACCAATTGAGGGTTAAGAAGGTAGATGTTCATAAGACAACTTTCAGAACTTGTTATGGGCACTACGAGTTCTTGGTGATGCCATTCGAGCTGACAAACGCACCTGCCGCTTTCATGGATCTCATGAATCAAGTCTTCCAACCCTACCTGGATCGATTCGTGGTAGTTTTTATAGATGACATTTTAGTGAACTCAAGAGATGAGGATGAGCATGATGCACACCTAAGGATTGTGTTGCAGATTTTGAGGGAGAAGTAGTTGTATGCCAAATTCAGTAAGTGTGAATTTTGGCTAAGGGAGGTTACTTTTCTTGGACATGTGGTGTTAGCTGAGGGGATTAAGGTAGATCCCTGGAAAATTGAAGTAGTGTTAGACTGGAAAACACCCAAGTCAGTATCAGAAATTTAAAGTTTTCTGGGCTTGGCAGGGTATTATAGGTAGTTTGTTGAGGGCTTTCCGGTAGTTACTGCACCTTTAACTAAGTTGTTGAGGAAGGGGGTACCGTTTTTTTGGACAGACAAGTAGCAAGAGAGTTTTGAGAAACTTAAGAAGGTCTTAACTAAGGCCTCTGTGTTGATTTAGCCAGAGCCTAGGAAGGAGTTAACGGTTTATAGTGACGCGTCGCATGTGGGATTGGAATGTGTGTTGATGCAGGAAGGAAAGGTGGTTGCGTATGCGACACGTCAACTTAAGACTCATGAGGTGCATTACCCAACCCACGACTTGGAGCTAGCTGCAGTGGTTTTTGCACTAAAAATATGGATGCATTATTTATACAGGGAGAAGTGCATAATTTATTCAGACCATAAGAGTTTGAAGTATCTCCTTACCCAAAATGAGCTAAACCTTAGGTAGCAGAGGTGGGTAGAATTACTAAAGTATTATGATTGTACATTGAATACCACCCTGGCAAAGCAAAAGTGGTGGCGGCGTGTTGAGTCGAAGGGTTAAGTCAGACTTGAGGGCTATGCTCACCCGTTTGAGCTTGTTGGATGATGGTAGCTTGTTAGCTGAGCTTTAAGTGAAGCCAGTGTGGGTCGAGCAGATAAGGAGTAAACAATTAGTGGATGAGACCTTGGGTGCTCATTTTAGACAAGTAGAGAGTGGAGAGACATCAGACTTTGGGATAAATAGTGAAAGAGTGTTGTGTTTCCGTGGGAGAATGTGTATACCAAAGGACGGCAATCTAAGGTATTCTATTCTGCGAGAAGCACATAGCAGTCTCTATACTATGTATCCTGGCGGAAACAAGATGTATCGGAGTTTACGTGAGCTTTATTGGTGGCCTGGACTTAAGCGCGTGGTTATGGAGTTCGTAAGCAAATGCCTGGTTTGTCAAAAAGTGAAGACGGAACATCAATTGCCTTTAGGATTGCTTCAACTAGTAAAGATTCCACTTTGGAAGTGGGAAAGGATTACTATGGACTTTGTTAGTGGGTTACCCTTGACGCCTACTAAGAAAGACTCGATATGGGTTATAGTGGATCGGTTAACCAAGCCTGCCCATTTTGTGTCAGTTCGTACCGATTACTCGTTGTAAAAGCTAGCTAAGTTGTATGCAGCAGAGATTGTAAGATTGCATGGAGTGTCAGTCTCCATAATATCTAATAGGGACCTACGTTTCACTTCGCGATTTTGGAAGAAGTTGCATGAAGCATTGGGTACTAGGTTGAACTTCAGTACGGCATTTCACCCTCAAACTGATGGACAGTCGGAAAGGGTGATCCAAGTGTTAGAGGATATGTTGAGGGGATACGTGATTGAGTTTCGAGGTAGCTGGGAGGACTATTTGCCGTTAGCCAAATTCGCGTACAATAATAGCTATCAAACGAGCATTGGGATGGCTTCATATGAAGTGCTGTATGGGCGAAGGTGTCGAACCCCAACATGTTGGACGGAGTTGGGCGAACGAAGAGTTTTGGGCCCTGAGTTAGTAGCAGATACTGAAGATAAGATGAAACTGATTCGGAAGCGGTTGAAAGAGGCCTCGAATAGGCAGAAGTCGTATGTTGACCTTAAACGACAAGAGATAGAGGATGCAGTGGGGGACTTAGTTTTTCTTAAGGTCTCTTCGTGGAAGAAGGTATTAAGGTTTGGAAGGAAGGGGAAACTAAGCCCAAAGTTCATTGGGCCATATCGGGTTGTAAGGCAGATTGGGCTAGTTGCTTATCAGCTAGAATTACCTTCGGAACTAAGCCAAATCCACGATGCGTTTCATGTCTTCATACTAAGACGGTATCGATCGGATCCTTCGCATGTTGTGGCGGTTGAGGAAATTGAGGTCCGGCTAGACCTAACCTTCAAAGAAGAGCCCATACAAATAATTGGTCGAGATGTCAAAGTACTGAGAAGGAAGTCCGTCCAATTAGTCAAAATACTTTGGCGTAATTATAAAGCTGAGGAGGCTACTTGGGAACCTAAGGAAGCGATGCGACATCAATATCCTAAACTGTTTGAATCAGGTAAATTCTGAGGACGAAATTTCTTTTAGGGGGTAGAGTTGTAACGCCCCAAAAATTCTGGAATCCCGAACTTTGTTTTTTCGATTTCAATAGAAATTGTGCTTAACATTCCTAGTTAAGTGTGAATTATGTGATAGTAAGTCTCAGATAAGGTTTGATTTCGAACCTAAGGGTTAAGGAAATTATGGGTTAATAATTAAAAGAACCTTGATGGCAAGTGCGCAAACACTCGTAAGGGGGAACCGATAGGTTATCTAAGATCCCATGGGCGATTCCATGGACTTGGGCTGTGTTTTGGCCAATCGGGCCAAAATGGGCTAAATGGTCCGATGAGTTGTAGGGCCCATAATTGGCAAAACTTGTAATTGATGATTATGTGATGGAAAATCGTATGAAAGCATGACTATGGATGTGATTTGGGCCTAATGGGCCATATAAATGTGATTTGGGCCTAATGGGCCATATAAATGTGATTTGGGCCTGATGGGCCAAATGAATGAGATTGGGCCTAGTGGGCCATATGCATGTATGTAGACTTATTAGGGATTTGTAAGGGGTTTTAGGCCTAGTATCTGATAACTACTAAAACGGGCATAAAACTTAATTAACTTATTGAGACCGTGGACAAGTCATAGGGTTAAGGTGTGGCAACAGGTATATGCATGTCTAGGATTGGATCTAGGGAGAGCTTGGTACTTAAACGGTCTTAATGACTCACCTCCTCTTCTCTGGAATCCTACTTGGTGCATAGTATTCGTTCATCTTAGCTCATGAGATTTGTTAATCGGCCAAGATAAGTGAAAACCCGTAATAAAGGAAAATTACCAAAATTGGGTGAAAATGACCAACATACCTCTATGTGTTAAAGGTAAGATTTATGGATGTTACATGTATATCTGCTGCATACATACGATATTCTATTTAGGTTGCATCTGGGTTGGGAATTGCGAACCGAAGGAAGTATATGAGGATCGCATGGTTGCTTGACAATTGTGGATCCACCGACGGCTTTTTAAGCCCAATATGTAATTGGCAGCATGCTGCAATGAAGGTAGTTCCACAACCGAGCTACCCTTGATGTGTATCGGTTGGGTGGATCGATATTTATATCCCTACATGATATGTACCAGGGGATGTAGTTCGTGTATAGTGAATGGATCATTGGGGTGGGTTGCACTGCATTGCATTGCATGTATGATTTTACGGTGACTGATGAATGCTAGTTACTCGTCGAGGGTTGTACACACTGAGTTTTCGAAAACTCACCCCCTCTTTTATTTTTCTCAGGTGATGCTAAGTAGAAGGTTCGATGCTCAGAGGGACTCTGAGGTGGCCAGCTAGCAAGATGATTTGGATTTGTTTTTTTTTAAGTAATTTCAGACTTTAATGTAATAAGGCCTTCCCTTTTGGTTATCATGTGGGTTATTATTATTTTTATGCATTGTAATTATGAGAAGTTGAACAGGGGTTCCCTAAATCATAGTTTGTTTTTCAACATTTTCATAACTTAATTTTATTAAAATGACAGGTTTTCATAAATCATATGTTTTAAACAAGCTTTCGCGATTGATAAGAAGTTTTTATAAGTTAATAAAGGTTTCTCATTTTAAGGAAGGATTTTCAATGAAAACAAGGTTTTCGATAAAACACTTCAATGTGACACGCCAGATTCGGCCATAATGTTAGGGTTGGGTTTGGGGTGTTACAATTCGCAACAAATGCATGACCTTATTCACTTTGAGAAGTCACATATCCATCAATTTTCCTTTTATTCACACAGAATTTAGCATATTTCAAACATTATCAAGCAAGTGATCAATCTCATATATTCATGCATTTATGCAACTCAAATGTTCATGTAACACCCTGAATTTGGGCCTAGAAGTTTTGGGCCTTGAGCATCGGAGCGGTTGAAGGCAGCTTATAATATTTTGTTGTGTATGTAAATTTCGTTAATGAAGGATTGTTTTAGTGGTTAAGTGTGCTGAGAAGTGTTGGAGAAGTCCTAGGTTCAAACCTGGACTCTAGCAGAAATTTTGGTTTAAGGTGAATCAAACCCTGGGTGTAGTAGGTAGGCCTTAAGAATATTGTTGGAGAAATTGTGCCACAAAAAGCCTTGTGGTCTAGTGGCAAAGTAGCGCCACATAAGAGGCAGGAAGGTGGCGTCATAGAGTTGGCAAGGAGGTCCAGGGTTCAAAACTCATGGCAATCAAAGCGCATTTATTTTGCTAACAGGGGGCGGCAAGAGTTGGTGTTGAATTTAAACTCTGATGATGGAGGGATCCCACATCGAGAAGCTAACATAAGAGTGAATGCGAAGCTGGCTTTAAATAGAGAGAACCATGGGAAGAGTAAAGGTACCTTTCTTGGCCGATCCCTTTCGCTTTAAGGCGTGCTCGCTTGGGTTGGGCGTCGGCTAAGATTTCTCGGAGCGCGGATTAACTCCAGTCTCCTATCAGGTGTGTATTTCTCACTACTCTAGCTGTAGGATGGCTACTTCGGGCCGCAACGGGCCGAAAGGGGCCATGTTGGCCCAATGGGCCTACGGGCCCAATTGGATAAGTTATTTGATTGTGTAGTAAATATTGGACTAGGCTAGGTAAATCTCATATCTGTGGCTAGATCTGGGCTAAAAGGGCCACACGAGCGTGTAGGCCATTTGGGCCGAGAATGGGCTTTAGGCCCATTCATATTGTTATCCCTGTTTAGAATACTTTAGTTTACTGAAATACCCTTGTAAGGTAGAAATACCGAAATACCCCTGTAGGGTAGAAATACCGAAATACCCCTGTAGGGTAGAAATACCGAAATACCCCTGTAGGGTAGAATTATCGAGATACCCTTGTGGGGTAAAATTACCATTTTGCCCCTAGGGTGTTAAATGACTATTTTGCCATTGTGGGCAAGTGACTGACTTGGACTGTGTGGTTGATGGATTTGATTGTGAATACATGTTGGTGATATGAATGACTTGACTGTGATTGTTTGATTCAAATATGGGCATGACATTCTGCATACATGACATGTTGCATGGGTTGGGTTATATTGATGGAGGAAGCGTTCTGGTGGCTATGCCACAAATATCTGTTCTGGTGGCTATGCCACAAATATCTATTCTGGTGGCTCTGCCACAATATCTGTATCTGGTGACTCTGTCACAATATCAGTTCTGGCAGCCATGCTGCAAATTCTGTGGTGTGTAGCGGATGGGTGGGTCGAGTTGTCTCCTCACATGGTGTAAGGTTGGTACGGAGGTGTATATGAATGGATATGGGTTGGGATTGCATGCACATTATGATTCTGATTTTGTTACCTGATACTGGTTCTGATTCTGTCACCTAATTCTGATTCTGATTCTGTCACCTGATTCTGATTCTAATTATCATTTTGATTCTAGTTCTGATAATGTTTCTTATTCTGTAATGGGCTAAGGCCCATCTGGTACTGTCTGTTATAATGGGCTAAGGCCCAATTGATACTGAAACTGTAAGTAGGGCTGGGGCCAAACTTTTAATTCTTTTATATGACTGACTGTTCCTTTTATATAGTAGGGGATTTCACACTGAGTTTTTTGTAAACTCACCCCGTTTATTAACCTTTCAAGTACTTTCCAGCCTTAGACGGATCGGAGCTGCGAGGGGCTCGGAGGAAGCCACACACACTGTTTATGTTACAGTTTTGATTATTACTTTTAAATGTTTTTATGTGGGTTGTAGTAAAGCCGTTGTAATTTTTTGGATTTCAAATTTGGAATTTTATTTATTGATCTTATAATTGCTAGTATTAGAACATGGTTTTCCAAAGCAACTACTGTTGTTCAAAACATCACGTATCCGCAATTGTTTTTAAATTATTCTTACAATCGCTCACCAAGATTTTTACAAAGTTGTTAAGAATGTTATTCAGCTGAGGTTTTCTAACAAGGTTTAAAAAGGGTATAAGTTTTTAATTATTAGGAAGGGTTTTTAATAGAAACATGGTTTTCGAAAAACACTTCAATGGGACACGCCAGATTCGAGCCAAACTTCCAGGCCGGGTTTGGGGGGTTACAATTCACATTCAACTCAAGCATAAAATTTAACATTTTTATCGTTTATCGTTTGTCGGGCATTATAATTAGTTGGGCACTTTTATTTATCGGAATTTTAACGAGTATGTGATTATTTCACATTTTTATGGAATTTATACAATTCACAACACAACATTTAATTCAAGCATAAAAACATATACAATTTAGTTACACGAACTTACCTCGACAAAGGTTCGTGTACAAACATCTACTAATCCGACATTTTCCTCTTTTTCCTTGTTCTAACTCTAAATTCGGTCTACCTAGATCTATACAAGTAAATTTAACATCAATTTATCACATTCTATATTCATGTGGACTGAATTTTTCATCTTAGGTAAAATTACCATTTTGCCCCTAACTTTTCCATATATTACCATTTTGTCCCTAAGCTCGGAAAATGAAATTCATGAAATTCGACCCTCTACCCAAGCCCAGCCGAATTATACATACAACTTTTACGGCACATACATTTCACAAATTTCAGCATTTTCCATGGATTTTCACCATTTTTC
Source organism: Gossypium longicalyx (assembly GCA_025698465.1). Lineage (NCBI taxonomy): Eukaryota > Viridiplantae > Streptophyta > Magnoliopsida > Malvales > Malvaceae > Gossypium > Gossypium longicalyx. The sequence continues at coordinate 56,352,583 of CM047007.1, forward strand.
ATTTTAGTCCTTAAGTCAAGTTTTCGTTAAAAGTTGTTTACCTATCATCAATCTTTCATTTTCTACCATAAATTTCAAATTTCCAGCATATACATCCTTGACCCAATTTTTATACCATGATAACTTTTCAAATTGATCCCCCAAATAGATAGTTTAGGTTATCCCGATTTCAAAAATATCAAAATTACTAAAAACGGGAAAAGGAAACTTACCCAATTAGGCCATGAAAGTCTCCTCTCTCTCTCCTAGGGTTTCCATGTTTATTTTGGGGAAGAGTATGAGAAAATATGATTTTTGTTTTCTTTTCATCTTTTTAATTAACTAATTTAGTTGAATTCTAATTTGTCCCTAGCCTTTTTCTCATTTTCCATGGATGAATCATCCAAAAATATCTATATACATTTTATTAATGGGCTAATTACCATATAAGGACCTTATGTTTTGAATTCCATAGCTATTTGGTCCTTCTAGCTACTAGAATCCAACTTTTGCATCTCATGTGATTTGGTCCTTCTCATAATTAAGCACATATCGGTAAAATTTTCTTCTCAAAATTTTCACATGACATTTCTTGTATAATATGGATCATATAATAAAATAAAATAAAATTATTTTTTGGCTCGAATTTGTGGTCCCGAGACCACTATTCCGATTTCATCGAAATTGGGCTGTTGCAAATAAAGCTTTTCTTCTCTTAAATTTTTGGCTAAGGAAGATGAAAGCACCAAAATTTTGGTTTTCGTTTTATTTATTTTAACATAAATTTACTCAATTACTATTATAACCTTTAAAAATATCAAAATTTTCACCTATACCAAGCCAACAACTTCCACTAACCCTATTATGGGCTAATTACCACTTAAGGACCTTTACTTTAATATTCCATAGCTATTAGACACCTTTAGCTATTAGAACTCAAGATTTGCACTTTATGCGATTTAGTCCTTTTTATCAAATTAAACACTTAAACAATAAAATTTCTTAACGAAACTTTTACACAATCATACTATCATGCTGTAATTTTTAAAATAATAATAAAATAATTATTTTGACGTCGGATTTGTGGTCCCAAAACCACTATTTCGATTTGACTAAAAACAGGATGTTACAAGACAGCTCCCCAATTGGACTTGATAGATGACATATTAGTCTTTCAATTGGTTTGTTAATTTTTTACTAGACTACAGGCATGTTTAGCTTCGTCTACTAATACAAGTTGTCTTTTTGTATCACGACTCGACCACGTAATACTGCTTAATATTAGTTAAACATTAGACAACCAATGAGCAACATTTACTTCCATTTTGCGTTGCATGCAAAAATGATTTGAGGACAGTTTATCCAAAGTATTTTAACTTAATTAATAAATTTATTTTATTAACCTGTTCGAAAAAATTACAAGTGTATATTGACGAAAATACTACACTTAGGGCACTAGATCCAACAGTGACATCCCTTGTTGAAGTTGCAATGTCGAGTTGCTGCCTTCAATGTTGTAATATGGTTCCCTCATGGTCGCAATGTCATACCTCTATTTTAAAATTTTTTACATTTTGGTCTTTCAATTAACACCGATTTTTCATAAGAGCTTCTGTAAACTCATTATAACATGGATTTGATTAAATAACACATTATACTTAAGTATTGAATCAAATGGCTTGTGCAAATGAAATTGTAGTTGTTTCTGCAATGAATGTGACATCTCACATCTTAGATCCAACGGTCAAGTTGAGTGTTGGGTGTTATAGGAAAATTATTTTTAAGCCCTCCAAATTTTCTTTTTGTATTTTCTGTATAGAAATATCCAATGCTCATTTAAAAAACATAAAACAAAATGTTAAGAAAATTTATTAGTTTTCAGTTTTTTTTAGCTAATTTGTTTCATAATGTAGCTTTTCCATTATAAAAATAGAAAATTTTTATTTTGAAAAATAAAATTTAAATGAATTGAAATTTTGAATTGGGTTCGAAAAGGAAAATTTTGTGTTATATTTTGTATTCTTTTGGCTCCAAAGATGGCATTAGAGTCAATTTCCCAAGCCTCTGTAATATGAGTTCTATGTACTTCAAGGGCATGGAACTCGACTTGAATATATTACTAATTTGGTTTTGAGAAATAAAAAGAAAACATATAATGATCTAACATTTTTTTGGTTTTGTTTTATTTTTAATTTGTTATTAGATTCTATTGAATGATAATTTTCTTTATTTATCATACATATTAGTTCTTCAACAACAACATTTTAGAGATTTTATTTTCCTATAAATTTTACATAATTTTTTTTAAAAATAAATTTGAGTTTTTTTATAATTTTTATATAGAATAGGCTTAATGCTCAATTTGGCCTTCGAACTATGCTTATTTTCCCACTTTGATACCTAAACCTTTTTTGTCCTATATCGGTACTTAAACTATCATTCTGTTACCCGATTCAATCTCTTTTCTGTAACAGTGTCAAAAAAACCAGTTGTCATGTGGGGCCAATCAAAATGTGCCACATGGCACTTAGAGTTATTTAAATTAAAAATATTGACCCACCAGTAATCGGACTTGGACCGATAGTGACTATCGTTGACCAAACAGTGACTGACGTTGACCTTTTTTTACCATAATTTCTTGATGTTGGCCAAGTTGACCATCCACGTGGCGCTATTAGAACGACCATATCACCTTTTTTAATATTATATATAATATATTATTTAAAAATGTAAAAAATATAAATAATATATGAATAATTCAAAAGAGTTTTTAAAAAATCTAAAATATATGATAATAAGTTAAAAAAATAAAAATATTATATAAAAAATAAAATATATATATAAATAAATAAAAATATTATATAAAAATGTTCACCAAAAAAATATTATATAAAAATTGTAAAGTTTCAAAAAAATTATAAAAATACATAAATATAAATTTTAGAAAATAAATATATTATATAAAAATTGAAAATTTCTCATAATTTTTTTTCAAAAACTCTAAAAATTCAAAAGAAAATATTCCTAAAAATAAAAAATATATATATAAATTTCCAAAATAGCCAAAGTTCATCAGAAAAACATAAAATTTAAAAGTTTTAGAAAAAATATATATATATATATATATTTTGAATTTTTAGAATTTAGAGTTTTTGAAAAAAAATTAAAAAATTAAAAAAATTTCAATTTTTTATAATATTTTTATTTTTTAAATTTATATTAATATATTTTATATTTTTGAACTATTTATATATTATATATGATTTTTTATATTTTTAAACAATATATTATATATAATATTAAAAAACAAAAAAAAGAAGGGTGACATAGAGCATTCTAATAGCGCCACGTGGATGGTCAATTTGATCAATGGCCGATCAAAGCGGTCAAAGGTGGTCAACATTGATAAACGATGGTCAACGTTAGACAATGGTGGTCAATGTTGGTCAACGTCCAATCAATGGTGGATCAATGTTTTTATTTTAAATAACCCTAACTGCCACGTGACATAATTGGTTGATGGTGCCATGTAGGCACATTTTGATTGGTGCAACGTGGCAATCAATTTTTTTTAATATCATTACAAAAAAGGTTTGACCCGAGAAACAAAATGATAGTTTAAGTATGAATCTAGTAAAAAAAAATTTAGGTACCAAAGTGAAAAAATAGGCATAGTTCAAGGGCCAAATTGAGTAGTAAGTCAACAGAATAAGGGTCAAATAGATAGAAAATATAAAAGATGATGACTAAAATTAGTGTTATATCAATTAAAAAAGTGCCACTTAATAGTTGGATAACGAAAAAAATAAATTAAATAACATTAGTGACTAAATTGTAACGTTTTTTAATTAAGTGACCAAAACAAAAATTTACTAACATAAAAATAAATAAATTTTTTGAGCATAACGTAAATGATTGAATCTACTAAATCTAGGACTTGAAATTAAAGCAAACATTTATACTATATTTGCTAAAGGGTTGTCTATTAATTTGTTGTTTTTGGTTGTCTTGCTTTGGTTGCCTTACTTGAAACAACTTAAGTGTGGGGGAGTTTGATCTGCTGTAATTTCATGTACCAGATTAAACTAGTTTTCGCACATGAGGAGCTTGAATACTAGCACCTTTATTATGTTTTAATTAAGTTTTCATAGTTTTGTTTACATTCAATAAAAAGTGCAATTTGAGTATTTTATTGATCTTAAGGGTTGAATGAAGCCTAAGGGTGAGCTAATATACTTAGTAAGTGTGCAGGAGACCATCAAAGGGTGTACAAACTTAATACTAGTTGTTGTGTTGCAACACGAGGAGTTTGATGTCACACCATAGGGAACAGAGTATAGGAATTCTAAGACTACCTTCGGTGTCGCGACATAGCAAGGGATGCCGCAACACACTATTGATATCGCCTTGAAGCTGAGCATACTGCCTTCAATGTCGCGACACAAGCACTAGGGTGTCGCAACATCAATCCTGTATGAGAAACACATACAAGGCAGGGGTGTTTTGGTTTGCATAATTAAATGTTTAACATTAGAGCATTAGCTAACTTAGGGTTGAGGATGATAATAGCCCTAAACCTATAAATAAGCTCATTTAACACTTGCAATGGACAACTTTGATACATTAGAATTTTCTTTGTAATTTCAGTTTTCAATTTTCAATTTGTCCCTTTTTTCTCAGGTTTTAGGTTATTTCTAGTTTTTTAGAATCTTTGTGTTTGCTAGGAGATCTAATTTGTAGACTCGATCAACTCTTTGTGGATTTTTCATTTCATTCAAATATAATTTAGGGTTCTCTTAAACCTTTTCTCTTGATTCATTATTCATGTTTATCTTTAGTATCAAGTTTATTGTGTTTATGAAATCCATGAGGAACTAATCCTCTTATAGGGGATTAGCGAGTGGAGGTGTGACTAGTTATTTGTTGTATAGGGTTTTCTAAACGGATCAACTATTTGGGAGAGGAAGAACTTAAACCCTAGGCTTGATGACCGTAGGAACTCATCTAGGTGGGAATTAACCTAAAATTGGTTTGGCCTATCTGTGAACACCTTAGCCCTAACTGGTTTAGACTGTGAGGTCGAGAGATAAGTAGTTCTTGGTGACTCGTTAGTTTAGTGGAAGATCAAGAGATCCTATTATGGTGATGATTAGTTTATTGAATAGAAACCCGAAGCGACAGTTAGTTATGATTGCTAAAGCGAGCTAATCGCCCATGCCTAGATTTGATTGAGCTTTCATAATTAGTGACTCAAAGTCTCTTTATTTATGTTATTTTCTTTATTTTTATACAAACCCCAAAAATCTATCTTTATGTTTATTCATAATATAATTTATTTAGAGTACTAGTTAGGTTTATTTGTGTTTAGATTAGGATTAATTTAGTACTCACCTCCATTGGGTACGATCCTCAGAGTACTTACATACTTTGTTGTAATTATATTACAACCTAACCCAAGTACTTGTGGATTCCACTTATTTCATATCTTTTGTACAGGATTCTTACTCTAGATGTTGATACGTCCAAAGGTGGTCAATGTGGTGTGGGAGTCATATATAAGTGTAAGATATATTTAGTACTTCTTTCCATGTTTTGACTTACTTATATCTTTATAGCATGTATTTTAATGATATTTATATTTTAATAAAGTCATAAAGAAGCCAAGCAATTCAGGATATGAAGTTTCCCTTATTACTAGCAACTTACTACCATATATGCAAAAGATCAAGCTACTAGAAAAGATGCTTGAACAACTGCTAATATAGTTGAAGAATTACAAGATGAGGATGTTGCTAATTAAAGCATTCATAAAGAAGGAAGTGATGACAATCTATGTGAAGTAGATGTTTCCCTAGATGAGATGGATGTCTCGGCTACACAATCGCAACTGTTTAATTCAAATACTGTTGATTCTACATTTTTAAAGATAAAAAGAAAGAGTTTTGAGGTAAGTGAATCACTTTCTTCTAAGTCACTTATCAATGCTACCTGTAACAACCCAATTTTCAACGGTATAAAACATGGTAGTTCTAGAACTTCATTTTCTAATGATTAAGTTAGTAAATATTATTTAATAATATTTATGAGTTTATTTTAGTGTTATAATGAATTTTGATTTGATAAATTTGCTAATTTGATAGATAGTTAAAGTACAAGTGGTTCGATTCTATAGTCAGTGGTTTTGAAAAATGAGGTATTCAGATCTCGTTTCTATAAACCGAGATCGTAAATATTTTCATTAAATGTTTAAAAAGTTTTTATATAGGTGAGTTGAATTTTGGTTCGAAAATTTTGTTGAATTGATAGTTAATTCAGGTATAAGGACTAAATTGTAAAAATCATAAAAGTTAATCGGTATTGATTTTTATTAGTTAAAATGATTAATTAATAAATGTTTGTGGGTTTAAGTGGAAAATTAACCACTTTGAAGCTAGTGGGAAGTTAGTGGTTGGTTTTGTATTGAATATGTTAAATTTTAAGTTGTTAATTAATTAAATTTGTTAAAACATAAAATATGAAATTCATCTTCTTTCATCATTCTTTCTCCATCGATTCTTTGTAAAAAAAAAAAGAAAAAACATTTTTGAAGCCCTAAGGTTTAGCCAAGCTTTCATCTTTGCATATTTGGAGTTAAATCAATTGGAATTTAATCGAGAAATAGGAGAAATTGCATATTAATCATTGACACTTTATGATTGTTGTTTTTTAGGTAAGTTCATATGGAACTTACTGTATTTTCTTATTATGCTTGAATTGTGATTCTACAATATTTGAATATAATTTTAAATTATTTACAAATTAATACAAAAAAGTGAGAAAAGAACTATATTGAAAAATGTGATAAATATAGTTAGATATACAGTATTGAATTAATGTATAATTTGTTATAGATGTGTATGATATGTACATGGTGATGTTATATTGTTAAAAGGTATATATATTGTTTTTACATCAAGTGGACTAAATTAATGATATGTGATTATATTTTGAATTATGATTGGAACAATACAAACATGAGGAATGGAATGAATTGTAATAAAGGTTCTTATATGTGTATTGAGCTCGAATGAACGTAGGATAGGATACAGTTGGAATGTCAATAGGGTTATTTTGCATGTTATACGGGTTCAATATGAGATGAGATGATGACGTACTGCTTATTGACTAATTGTATTAGAATCCAACATTTATTGTGGATTACCAAGTTATATCCACAATGATTCAATCGTGTTTTTGGGAGAGGATGTCTAGCCTACGGGCTTGGCACTTAATGCTCAGACGTGTTTTTGGAAGGATGTTTAGCCTATAGGCTTAGCACTCAATTCCCAAGCATGTTCTTGGATGTTATAGCTTGTTTGGGCAATTAGACGTGTTTTGGGTGGTTACCTGAGTATTCGTATCTACTTATTATAATTCATCAGGTTAAATGGTTAAAGTTAAAAGGAACTTATTGTTTTATATTGTACATTGTGGTTGGAATTGGTATTTGAAATTTGAATGATGTAAATGTTGTTTCTTCTCAAAGGTTTTGATGGAATAGCATTGATCTGGATTGAATTATTTAAATTGAAAATGTTATATTACTAAAAAAATAATATATGTTTCGAATTAATACGTTATATGATGATTGAATAATATAACTGAAGTATATAGGTATTTGATGATGCTGATTAAGTGACATTGAATTGAGTTGATTGGCAATGTATAAATTCAATTGCTTTGAAACTTGCCTTTGGTGACCTCACCTTGTAATTGTTAGATGTGGAAACAAAAAAGTCATATAGAAGTTAATTTGTTATATTAATAGTAAATAAGGTGACTTTATTGTTTTACTCTTATGAACTTACAAAGCATTTGTAGCTTTGTTTCATTTTTTTGTGTGTATAGTTAGCATTTTTGCAGAACGTGTTTGTCGAATCACTTTGAAGCTCACACTATCCTACTTCAAACTCGATAAAATTTTGAATCATACTTGAATTGGTTTTGTGGAATGTGTCTAGGTTTTAATGTGAATATGTGTTTATTTTGGATTGATGGTGAATTGATCCATATATATAGTGCCTGTCTTGAATGCGTAAATGATATGTATATAGGCTTGGTTGTGTTCACATGTTTTTGAGATTCAAGTGATGTTGTACAAGTTATGAGATGGTTATTGCGTAATGTTGGTTTTGAAAGTTATATGGCATGCCTAGATGATATGAATGGTGTGTGAATGTTTAGTTGAAAGGTTCATAATTTGTAATCGTGAAAGAGGATGATTTTTGAATGATGCTTGGATGAAATTTTGAAACATGTATGCTAATGATGGTTATCTTGGTAGTGTGTATTTGCTTAAGTTTTGGGTTTGATTAAAGTAAGAATTTGGCAAGTTTATTTTGATAGTATGTGAGTGTAACTTAGGTTTTTATGCATCTTTAAATAGAAGGCATTGTTTGGAAATGCTCAGATCTTGTTTGTGATGGTGCTAATGTGGCATATTGGTTAGGCATTCTTAGGAAATTGTATGGTATGTTTTGAATTGGCTTTGAAGTGTTTTAAATAGGCTTCCAAATTGCCAAAATCAAAATTTGAATATGCCTTTATGGTTGGTTTGATACAAGCACTTAAATGACATATTTCAGTATCACACGATTTAGCCACGCGACTGTGTGTCACCCACGGGCCTATGACACAACTGTGTGCCACTGAAAATTAAGGTGCATTTAGATCACACTGTTTCAGTTTTTTACATGGCCCAACCATATGATTATGTGACTTTTATTGATTTTTTGCATTTAGGTCCACACAGCTTCAATGATTACATGGCCTGGATACATGGTCGTGTGACTCTAATTTTCACATGGTCTTTATTTGTAGCACGGCCTAGGCACACGGCTGTGTGACCCTATTTTGGAAAATTTTCCTAATTTTTTAAAAAGTTTTAATTTAGTCCTTATTTGTACTTGGGTCAACTTAAGAGCTTTCAAAAGCTCGAATAAGACTCGAATTTAATTGTATACTATAAAATTTGAATATTTATGACATGATTGATATTTGAAAATTTATTTATGCTTTAATTGATCTATAACTTTGGAAATATTGCAAATTAGTTCTAGTTAAATCCTAGGTAGATAATAGGGCATACATATGTAATACCCCTAACCCGTATCCGTCGCCAGACTAGGGTTAAGAGGCATTACTGAACAAAAACATAATTCCAAACATTCACATATTCAAACAAATTATATTCGTAAATTTAAACACATGTCTAATTAAATATTTAATATACATTATTAATCATATTGCATTTATGAATCATATATCAAATAATGACATTTTCATTAACAAATATAAAATTATGCATATACTATTATTACAAACCAAACGATTATAGCAAACATCATTCGAACACACAAACAAGTACATGTATATTTATATACATATAAATAATATGTACTAAAAATTCTTATAATTTCCTTAGTGTATTATTATACAATTTACTATTCATTTGGTCAATTTTCATCTCATTAACCAAATAAGTATATCACTATCATCGTTTTCCTGCCAACATTGTTTCATCACAAACAATTATACAATCGTACGTGAAAACATGTATATACACCCTATAAGTTACATTTTATCTTGCAAACCGAACTAAACTAACCTATGCATATTTGATCATTTGCATGTCTCATACCATGCATTTCCAAATATACATTAAACATGTTTAACATTTGAGCTCGTATTTATAAATAAATAATCATATTCCAAAAATCAAGTCATCAAACCCTATTTGTTCATATATATACATATCAAAACCAAATGATCAACCACAACCAATTCTACTAATCACTTCAAACTATTTCCAACATATATCACACCATTCACATTTACTTTTCATTCATTTCAGATAACATTATAATCGAAACAAAATAAACCATTACCAAACATAACCAAAACCAAGCTTTAAAGATAAGCCATATTCGCATGGCTCAATTTACACATATTCAAAGTTGACCAAAATACATATTAGCCTATACATGCCAAAAGTTTGAAGATAAACTTTTAAAAATACCGAAAGTTGACGATAGTGTGGATGACTTCGATCACTATCTTTGAGCTCGTAACTTACAACCAAAATCTATAAAACAGAGTAACAAAAAACACACAGGGTAAGCTAACTTAGCTTAGTAAGCCTTAAGCAAATTAAACAACTCAATGAATAATCAAAACATTCAAACTAAACAAATTATATTCATAATGTTATACTTCATCTTAATAAAATACCTTGACCGAATGTTCACAATCAATTTTATAACATCACATAAATATTTCCTATAAACTGATTATTCAAGATTAAATATTTCATCACATAATCACTTACATATATGGCCAAATACACAAGATTCATTATATCTTCACATGTGGTCGAATATAAGAGATAAATAAAACATCACGTATAACTTATAGTTCAATTTCAATATATCATCTCTTATGGTCGAATATGCACACACAAGACAACTTCACATATAACCGAATATACAAGTTCAATATAAGCTCACAAATACTTACCTTTTTGGTCAAACATATACAATGCAATTTAGCTCAATTTCACTTGCTCAATATCCACAATAACTTGACTAGACTTGAAAACAAATCACCGGTATAAAACTTGCTAGGCATAAGCCTGAATTACGCACTGGCACAAGGCCAGCTAGACTCAAGGTCTAATATTTATTCACCGGCACTAAGCCTGCTAGGTACAAAGCCCGATCAAAGTCACCAGCCCAAGGCTTGCTAGGCTCAAAGCCCGAATATCACAAACATAAAATCATTCCAAAACAGATTTCATATATCGAATCGTATAATACTCCATGTAACACATACACACTTTTAGAGGTTTTGATATCATTCAAATACAACTGAATCACATTAATTCATTGATATTTCTCATTCGGCTAACATAATAATACATTATAAAATTTGAATTATCATAATAAATCACATCTATGTTCAAAATAAACCATGTTTAATTGCTTAGAGACTTTCCTCGGATATCGATGGACGTTACGCATCGGCTATTCGACTATTTTTGTTTTTCCCCGATCCAAGTCCGATTTCCTTTGTTCTTGATCTATATAATTTCAAATTAACCTCATTTAAATAAAATTTCATTCAATTTAATCCAACAACACATAAATGGGCAAATTACCATTTTACCCCTGATATTTCATACTTTTACAATTTAGTCCTAATTGCACAAAACACAAAATACACAAAATCTCATAACAACATAGTTGGGCCGAATGTTAAATGTAATCATACTAGTCCATATATTCCATCTATTTCACATTTTAGTCCTTCAATTTATTATTTTTGCAATTTAGTCATAATAACTCAAAATCATCAAAAACTACAATACAAAACATGTTAGTATAAAACATATTTTTGATATTTCATCATCAAACATCACAAAACACAATTATTCATCAATGGCATAACACAAAATATTCACCAAAATAAAAAATTCAAGCATGGGTCGGGAAGTATTAGAAGCAACGATCTCAAAAACGTAAAAATCATCAAAAATCGAAACAAAACATACCTTAAAAGTGAACCAACAATGGCCGAAGACCTTCTTTCTTTTTTCTTTTCTTTCTTCTTTTATTTTCGGCAATAACAAAGTATGAATGCATGGCTTTATTATTTTTTTATGTTTTAATATACTATATGTTAACATTTAACATGCTTTATTATTATTATTTTAAACCTTATAAAAATAATATCATAAACATATATATTAAGGTACATTCGGCCATCACAAAAATAAAGGATTATTTGCAACATAAATACTCCATATTAAAAAGCCACTTTCAAATCAACCTTTATGATTTAAACTATCAAGTTTTCAACTTACGCGATTAAGTCATTTTATCAAATTAATCACACAAACAATCAAATTTTCGTACGAAATTTTTACACATGCAAATTCACATGTAATAAACATGAATAATAATATTTAAATATTTTTTTGACTCAAATTCGTGGTCCCGAAACCACCGTTCCGATTAGGGTCTAAATTAGATTGTTACAACTCTCCCCTCTTAGGGATTTTCGTCCCCGAAAATCTTATCGGTGAGTAGGTTCAGATAATGCTCTTTCATTGTATCCTCTGGCTCCCACGTTGCTTCCTCAACTCAGTGTTTATGCCATAATACTTTAACCAACGAAATTTTCTTATTTTGCAACTCTCTAATCTCACGAGCTAGAATACGAATCGGTTCTTTCTCGTACGACATATCGGGCTTAATCTCAACTTCAGTGAAACTAATTACGTGTGAAGGATCAGATCGATATCTATGAAGCATCGAGACATGAAATACATTGTGGATATTTTCTAGCTCAGGTGACAACAGTAGTCTATATGCAACCGGCCCAATTCGCTCGATAATCTCATGGTATTAGGCCCAGCGACCCTCTCCAATATCCTTAACATAGCCTGGAACAATGCGTCGTCCCCAGCCATGCGATCTTGAGACCTAGTCTCAGTAGCAGGCGACACTGGCGTCTCACTCGTGTCCAGATTTGGCATACTTCCCAATGAATAGGGCTCAATTCGAGCCCCTCTATGGCCTCTACCTTGACCAATGGTACCTCATCCACGAATACCTCGTGCACTCATGTCTAGTTAGATTTATCTATATTACGAATTTTATGAATCAGTTACGATTTTAGTATTTATTATTAGATATTTTATGTAAACAGTTTCAGTAAATCAGAGTGATTTTCGTAAATCGCAGTCTCTATCAGTTTTGCTACAGTCTCAGTTTTACTACAGTTTTAGTAAACACTATCTAGAGTGTTTTCACAATATACTACCTACAGTAGTTTCAGATTGTACTATCTATAGTATTTTCAGTTTAAACTTATCATAGTTCCAGAATACTTATAGGATCAGTGTCGAAAACTCAATGTACCACACACTAAGTCAAATCATTTCAAATAATTTTGAGATTAATTTTTTAAAAATAAATTTTTGAAACTCAAAATCCACAGTTGAGTTTTGTAACCTGGCTCTGATACCACTAAATGCAACACCCTAAACTCGGCCTAGACGTTATGGCCTAATTTGACGATGTCACATGGTAAGGTGTTTGAAAGCCATGTCATCGCGATAAAACTGTTTTCATTTAATTACTTTTCCTTATCTTTTATTAGTTCTAAAACTTTTTTTTACTCGTTTAATCAATTGTTCAAAACATGACTCATTGTGAAAGCTTTAAAAATAATTTATTTTATGAAAAACCGAGTTAATTAAGTAAATTTGTAACAGCCCAGTTTTAGCTTACATCAGAACAGTGGTTTCGGAACCACAAATCTGAAGTTAAAAAATTATTTTAATATTATTTTATGTGTTTGCAATGTGAGAATATATATATGTGTGAAAATTTCGTGAGCTAATTTTATCGTTTAATAGCTCAATTTGAGAAAAAAGACCAAATTGCGTAAAATGCAAAAGTTGCATTCTATATGATAAAGGTGTCTATTTGCCATGGTTTATTAAATGGGAGGCCCTTACGTTGTAATTAGATCATTTATTGTGATAATGGACATTTATGGACATCCATTATAAGTTTTTAATGTTTATTTATTAAGGATATAATAGTAATTTATGATTTAAGTTCAATTACAATAAAATAAACATGAAATCAGTCCATTATCATCCTTTTTGCACCGAATTTGGAGAAAAAGAAGAAGCTTGAATAGCTTGATTAAGGTATGATTCGAGCTCGATTTTTAATAATTTTTATGTTTTTGTGATCGTTGCTTCGTGTTCTAGCTATCCCGTACCCTAATTTCTAAATTTTTTGGTGATCTTGTGAGTTAACATTGATGAATGCTTGATTTTTTGAATGATTGTTGAAGAATTTTGAAAGCTTGATGATAGATATACATGTTTTGTGAAGTGATTTTTTGACAAAAATGTCAATCAGGGATCAAATTGTGAAAAGTGTAAAATGTGTGGTTAAATGTGTGAATAAATAATAAATATGGGCTGTTATGGAGCCTATAAGTATTTGGCTAGCATGAATTTAGAAAGAAATTGTGTATTTTGTGATTTTGTGAAATAAGGACTAAATTGTAAAAATGTGTAACTTTAGGGGCTAAAGTGCAAAAATACCTAAATATGTGTTTGTAGATGAAATTGAATCTTTTGATGAATAAAAAGGTTAATTTTGAATTTATATAGATCCTGAAAGAAAAAAATCAGATTTGGATCAGAGAAAATCGAAAGTTATCGAGTAATCGATCCAATTCGTCTTTTTCGACTACGAGGTAAGTTCATATGCAAGTAAATGTATTTAAATTGAATTATATGTGTTTACTTGCCATTAAATTGTTATAAATGTTTAACGAGCACTTACGAGCAAGAATCGATAGAGTTTCGACATCCGAAAGTCCCGTACGAACCTTAGGAATAGTATAGGATACAGATGCCATGACATTAGGTTATCGAGATGTGATTACATGTAAGACCATGTCTGGGACATTAGCATTGTTAATTGATTTCGTGTAAGACCCTGTCTAGGACAGTGGCATATATATATGTGATAACATGTAAGACCATATCTAGGATATGACATTGTACGAGCTTATGTGATTTTCGAGTATCCTTAACGATTCCAAATGGTTCAACGGGCATAATCAAGTTGAGAAAGAGTATGTGAATGAGTTAAGTGATTGAAATATGTACAAAATTCATATGAGTTTTGAGAAGAGAAGGTAATTGGTAAATTGGTATGTTGAGAAGTATAAATTGATTAATAGAAAGGTTTGAGATCTTGAATGTGTATTTAATTGTATTTATTCATATATTGCTTAATTGATGATAATGATATTGATTCATGAAATGATTTATTTGTGTATGGCTTACTAAGCTTTTACAGCTTACTTTGTGTGTTCTTTCCTTGTTTTATAGATTATCAAAGATAGCTCGCACATTGGAGGTCATTGGGAACCATCATCACACTATCAACTACTTGTTAGTACTTTTGAAGTTTTGTATATTTGGTATATGGCATGTATAGACTAGTGTCAATTTGATATGTTTTAAGTTATGATTTTGGCCATGTGATTTGGCTTGTAAATATTGATATGTATGGCCATTTAAGTTGGCATATTATGGTTTAATTTGAGATGACTATATGGTATATGTTGAAGTACAAAATAGGTGATGAGTTGATGGATGAATGCATTTAGAAGTTATGTATGTTTGATTGATTTGGTCATAGTGAAATGGAATGTTTTTGTTATGGAATTGAGTAGTAGAAGTAGTTGTGAATAGATGGCATAATATGTGCATGAATTGGTATGTTTTTGGTTGTTCAAAGATGTATTGAAATGGTGTTATATTGGTTGCTATGTGTGCTTGTGATTAGGGTGGAAAATTGGCTTTGAAAATAGCCTATTTTTATCCACACGGGCAGAGACACGGGTGTATGTCTCAGCCATGTGTGACACACAGTCATGTTACACGGTTGTGTGTCCCCCGGGGTACCCTTCGATTTAAAGTCAGTATACCCTACAGTTTTGACACGGCCTAGACACATGGGCGTGTCTTCTGGCTGTGTGTGGCACACGGGCTAGCACATGGGTGTGTGGTTGGCCCTGTGACCTAAGTCAGTAACCCCTTTAGATTTCACACGGCTTAGCACACATGCATGTCCTTGGCCGTGTGGAGCAAGTCAGTATGTATGCCCTGTTTTTATACGGCCTGTGACATGGACGTGTCTAGTAGCTGTGAGGCACACGGCCTGTTCACACGGGCGTCTGACCTATGATTTTATGAAATTTTTTAAGTGTTTGGAAATTTTTATATGTGATCAGTTTAGTCCCTAACCACTTCTAAACATGATTTAAGGTCTCGTTGAACCTTTTAAGGGACAATGTGAATGTTTGTGAATAGTTTATAATATTAAATGCATAAATGTATGAGAATGTGATGTATTGTCTGGTAATGCCTCGTAACCCTATTCCAGCGACGGATACGGGTTAGGGGTGTTACAAAATCTGTCCATGTTAGGAAAACCCTTTGGTTTTAGAGAAAACTGTTTGTTCGTTGAGTTTGTGTAGTTATAAAATCCATGAAAATCACAATAAAGTAAAAGTCCGAGGAAAATCCCAAATTACATCAAGAAAAATTTACCCAACAATAATAGTAAAAGTGGTATAACTAGAAATCAAAACAGAGAGTTTTAGTAACTGTGGTCACCGTTGAGTCCTCTATCGCACCGCTCCGTCTAAGCTTAGGGATTATCTTATCACATTAAATAGAAGGGGTGAGTTTACGTAAACTCAGTATGTATCCCCAAAGAAAACATGCATACAATCAATCAGTAGTAAACAATCAAAGGCAGTCTGGGGCCTAAGCCTATTACAGTCTCAGTAGTAGTTTGGGCCTTAGCCCATTTCAGTTCAGTATCAGATATGCATTAGGGCTTTAGCCCATCATAGTAATAGTAATGCAAATAGTAATCAGTAACAGTCCTGCCTACCAGCCTTTACACACCATTTCTATCCATCCCTACACTCCATATGGCGTTTAAAACACCCACCCATCCCTACACTCCAAGTAGTACCGAATGTAGCACATATTTAGTATATTGCAGCTGAGCTACCAGATAAATAGGCTTAAAGCCTTTAAGTACACTTCCTCCAAATATCATCATCCCAATCCAATGCAATGCAAACATACAATGTGTAATGCTTTTATGCAACCATCAGTCAGACGTATACATATATATATCAGTAATCATGCATAATTTATCATGCATCACATACACTCAGATCATATATTTAGGGGTCTAAGTAATGCTTACCGACCCTACAATAGGTTCACAGTTGACTTGGGCAACCCGTGCGACCCTAGGAATCATTTCAAATAAATGGGCTCACACGCCTATGTGGCTTGACCGTGTGGGCCCACTCGTCCGTGTGGCCCACATGACCCAATTGGCCTTGGCTGTGTGGATCACACGGCTCAAATTGGCCTTGGCCGTGTGGATCACATGGGCTGGCCAAAAATCCCACAAGCCCGTATGGACTACTCATGTGGGCACACACACCCGTGTGGCCCACACTGCCCAAATCAGTCTAGCCCGTGTGTCACACATGGCGACCTGGCCATCACACGGCTGTGTCTTACACCCATGGCCTAGCCTCGTTGACCACATGCCCGTGTTATGGCACACGGCCTACAACATAGGCCACCACACGCCCATGTGGTGTCGACAGTGGGGTTTTCAGCTTTCTTTAAAACCTCATTTTCTATGTCTTCGGGTACACACTTGGTTCGATTTCGATGTCGAAACACTCCCTAAGCCTGAAAACCTATCAAAGAAGCACTCAAAATCTATTTACCAAACTAATTAACGAGTTTTCAACAATAACATATCAGCAGTAACTCGACTAACTGCCGACGAAGAACCTCCATCAACACTGTTTAAACGAGAAACACGGAATTCACTGATCAGAGCCTCCTCCTATGCCATTAACCGCAAAAGAGAAATATTACTACTCAATCGTTAAGAAATTCATGGCAGAAAAGAAGGGGGACTTACTGAAATCACACAGAAGCAATTCTCAATGTAAAAAGAAAGGATGATTTAGGGAAAAATGAATAAGAAAAAGGGAGAGGGGCGATTCCCAAGGAATTTCGGCAGAGTGCAAGCATGAAACTGAAAAACGTCAGAATTTTCTTTGAGAGGGGGAAAGAAAATAAAAATTTTCAAAAAGATAACGAAAATATATTTTGATAATTCCCAAATCCCTTAATTTGCTCCCCATTAATCTCTCAACTATACAGACGTCTAACACAACCCAATCTCTCTCTCTCAGAGTTGAGCAAAAATATTGCCTACGCAGGGATTTGAATACAAGACCTTTAGCAAACTAACACTCTATTTAACCACCAGACCAATAGGCCCATCCTGTTAAGTACTTACAAACTTTTAATTAAAAGCCTACTAACCAGAAATAGGGGTTAAGTCAGAAAAATACTAAAATTTGCCAAAGCTAGGGCTTGAACTTGGGACCTCTCACACATACCCATAACACTTAACCACTAAAGCAGATACACAATTGTTTCACATTTTCACAATAACAAAAATAAGAATTTTGGGGCGTTACACACAGCCACTTTGATTTGGGTTTAATCTTTCTTTTCTTTGATTTAATCTAAAATGTTTGCTATGTGTTCTTTGTTCTTGTTTACAACAATGTTAGCTTAATTTTCTTTAATCTAGGATGATTGCTTTGATTAAATAATATTTATTTGATTCATGCTTAATGTTTGAGCCTCAATCGATCATGTTTTCAATAAAATAAAGTTTGTATTTCGTTCATACGTGATTGAAATGAGCGATCCTAACCAAACGATGGCTAGTGGACACATAATTGAAATGTACATGCTCAATTTAGATCTAACCCAATTAACTTGCAGGTTCCATAATAACTCTAACCAAGCTCTGTTATCTGCATAGTTTTTAGATTTGTGTGATTAAACTGTTTCAAACCTAACATGTTCCTCTTACCTCACACGAATTAGTACATAAGGATCAGTAAAATGCGTATTTACTAAGTAAAGGATTCCAAAAGGACCTAATGTGGTTTCCAAACTCATGAAAGATCGAGTTGCCATGGAATGTTTTTCCGAATGTTAGTAAGCGTGTTGATAATAAATTGAGTTTAATTAAAGTAATTGTCCTAGTTTATTTATGTTATAATTGTTGAAAATTGTGTTTAATTTTGCTAAAATCTATTTCATTCATATATTTTGCATACTTAGGATAATTTGCATTAGGGATCATTGCATTTAGTTTAATATATTCAATTTTAATCATCACTTATCAACCTTATTGTGTTTTTATTTGCCAAGTTGTTAGTATAATTTTACAATTAAGTGATTTAACACAAATACAATCCCTATGGAGATGATAACTCGATACTTACTTATTACTTGATAACGACTGTGTACACTTGCACAAACCTACGCATTACATCTATATTATCAACTACGCTGAAAGAAGATTTGTGCAATGATCTTATAATATTTGTAACAACATTAACAACAATAAAAAATATAATGATCATAAATTAATTTACACAAAAAATAAGCACAATAAAATGGTAAAGAAAAAAAATAATAAGAAATAAGAAAGAGATTAATCCAACATTTTTTATCCTAGTAAAATAGAATTCAAGAAAAAAAAATAGACACAATAAAACCATTTCTCAATAAATTCAAGCAAGGCAAGGTTTATTTAATCTAAATAGAATACTATAATGGGTAAAAAAAATTACATAAGAAAATGAAGATTGAGATGAAGAGTCACTTAGAGGATTGTCATTTTCAAGGCAAGCAGAATGGTGGCCTTTGACTCCTTGTGGGAATCCTTCAATTCACTCATCGTAACTATTTGAGTTAAAGTGATATACAAGTGATTTTTTAGACTATTCAAAATGGATTATGAAATTATTTATTATCAGAATATAAAAGCAATATATATTTTTTTAATTTAGTTGGTTTTTATCCATTTTAGGGAAGTGAAGAACTTGGTTGGTGTCAGGCTCAACCATCTCATGTTTCCATATTTAGTAACTTTATTGTTTGCTTTCTCATTGCATCTTAAGTGGATGACTCCCATTTCTGAGTTCTTTTGTTGATGTATATTCACCATGGTTTAGGCTATATCTGTAACACCCCAAACCTAGCCTAGTAATATGCTCGAATTTGGAAAGCTATGTTGACCACCGAAATGGTCCAGAAAAACTTTTGTAATTTGAAACGTACTTTCTAAACCATTTGCACAGTTCGTTCAAAACTAGTAAAATTGAATTTTCAACAGAAATAATCTTTCGAAATTTTGAAAAAAAATATCTTAAATCTAATTGCCTTATCAATTCAAAACAAATGAAGTAAAGTGTTTATTTTAATTTCGTAAAAATCATCAAAATTTTAGGAACTGAAATAATTAATATCTCAATCATAGACATTCAATATTTTATTTAAAACTATTTCAAATTTCAATCATTTGTATATTAACTTTAGAAATCAAATGCCTTTAGAATTCTCATTTGTAAGCATTTATAATTTTGAAAACTAAGTCTAACTTTATTAAAATCTCATTTTCATAAATGCAGTAGAAAAATATATTACTAAAAAAATTTATTTTAAAAATGGAGTTTCATATGAAATCTTATCAAATACTACCTTATGCATTTTTTCAAATTTAATGTCATGAAATCAAGTCATGCAAATCAAAATAAAATCCCAAAAGTTAAGTCCCATGCCACATTATCATAATTTAAAATAAAAAGTCTCAAATAGCAATAAAGTCCATAAAAATCCAAATCATAAATAAAAGTCCATATTTATTTAAAAACCATTTCTGAGAGCATCACTGACGACCACACCTGTGTCCTAACCACAAGAATTATCTGAAACACTTAAGTAAAGTGGGTGAGCTTTATAGAGCCCAATGTGAGATCAACACAAACATAATCACATACATAACAAAATATCAATCTCAACATCTGAATCATCATAATATTCTTAAATTATAACACTAATACATATGCCTGAATATGTCGATGCATATTTTAAAACGATGCAAATTTTATAAAATTTTCTACCCATCTCCGTTACACACTAGTATCGAGTGTCCTTAGAACTCGTCCATCCAATAACACACTATTTGTGGACAAGTCACCACATAAATGCCGATAAATGACCACATAGCATATTATGGACAAGCCACCACTTGATTGTCGATAATGGCCACATAATCACGGATAAACTGCCACATAACTTCTACCTTTCATAAGACCCAACCCGTGCAAGTGATATGACCATTTTCAAATTTATCGCATATAATCACTTTTTACATTTTTTCATGTAATCATGCTGATAATCTCACATAGAGGTAAGTTTTTATGTTATCACTTGAATATTTTTAATCGAAGTTTAATTTCAACTTACACTTGTTTCACTATCTAGAGTTTTCACAGTCTATAGTTGTCTCATTCTTTAGATTTTCAAAGTCTACAGTTGTCTCAGTTTATAGTTTCAAATCTAAAGAAAACTTACCTTGGATCGACTTTGGGAGACTCAGAATTTTTTCCACAACAATTTTAACATGTGGCATATTCTTCCCAAAATACCCCTTTTATAATTCATGTAGTTTTTAGAAAATACTTTACCCATAGTCTGAGTTTTGAACCGAGCTCTAATACCACTAAATGTAACCTCCAAACCTAGCCCAGTAGTTATTATCGCATGTGAATATGATGTGTGAATTGTGCAGGTGTACACGTCAAATCAAGTAATAAAGTGATGAGTGAGTATTGTTCCCATCAGGATTAGATGAGTGCTCTTTGTCTAAGTTATCACAATTCAACAAAAAAAATGTATCGAATGATGTTTATTGAAATTAAAATGGGATTAACACATTAGAAGTGAGAGTAATGAAGTATATTAGCAAGATTACCATTGCTACAAGTCAAACAAAA
Organism: Gossypium longicalyx; assembly: GCA_025698465.1. Lineage (NCBI taxonomy): Eukaryota > Viridiplantae > Streptophyta > Magnoliopsida > Malvales > Malvaceae > Gossypium > Gossypium longicalyx. The sequence goes on from CM047007.1 coordinate 56,374,114, forward strand.
GTACTAAGGACTTTAGTAAGGGTGGAATATTGGTCATGAAGGTTAGGATTACTAAGGGATCTATTCTAACCCGTGAACAATACTGTGGGAAAACTATGGCAAACTTACTATTCGATTGGGTACTTATATAGTTTACCTCTGTCAAAAGCAAGACCTAGGGTTACTCATCCTAAGACACTATATGTCTATAGCCTCAGGATTAGCAACTACTACAAAAGCTCAACCCTCTAAATCATATAAAGTAAGGCTCTATGTCTAGAGTTTACATGAGTATTTCATTCAACATTCACTTTATATTACCCAACTTCGATCTAGGTAACCTAATCCTGTCAGTATCAAGCTACCTTAAGATTTATTAAGCATTCATCAACACTATCTTAAGAATTTAAACAAAAACAACCATTGGGTAAAGTAGTAATATGAACCATATTAATCCATCAACATTAATTGAAGTTAAAACATCATCTAAACCAAACCCTAGCCGTATTAAGTTAGGTCATGGTTGGGCTATGCAAATTTAAGTTGTTTTCGTATCATTAATATCCCAAAATATTAGTTTAGAACAGAAGAACTAAAATAAAATGTAGAGGAATAAATATGGGTTTCAAATCTCTAATCCCCCTAACTTGGCGTCTTGTTGCTCTTCTTCACCAAAGTTCACAATCAGCTCAACTTGCCCTTTTCGTCACTATGAGACCTCTATCCCAGCTAAAAAAAATTGATGCCTTCGTCTCTCCCCTTTTTATTGCCTTTTATACTTGGGTTTTCCTCTAGGGTAAAAGTCATCAACCAATGATTTCTTTTTCCCTAATTTTGAGGTGAATATTCTCCATTACACATACATGTGGAGGACCAAATGCTGAGTACTCTCATTGCTGACTGGGTGTTTGTCGTTTCTTCATCATCATTGCTACGACAACCTCTCAGAATGGCTCAACAAACTCTATCCTTTGCTATTCTTCTCCCTTAAACCTGCCATTCAACCACAACAACACCTTTCCATAAGCAATTAAAAGTAAAGATGCAATAAAGTAATCACCATCTCAAGTTCTTAGATGCACTACTTGATTTACTAGAAATGATTATGCAATTACCTAAAATGAAGCTAATTTTATTAAGTGCAAGAAATTATTTAAGTCGAAAAGTATGAATTATAACTCTTTTCAAATGTTATTATACCCACAAACCTGCATTATTGCTGGTCCTCAAGCAATGCAATACAATCTAACAACTAATGCTGTTTTAATGCACTCATTGCATGTACTTACACTATTGAGGTGATTAAGCACTAGCAATTTTCAGTCTTCATAATACTCTACACTCAAGAATATGTGCAATTTGTCCAATAAAAACTCATCAAATCCAAAAATGCAAGAACCTTTCCTTAAAATCATAATTTCCATAAGTGCAATTGTGTGTATTCGATTATATTTAGTCAATTCTTAAAGAACTTAGGAATTCTTGGTCTAACTCATTTATTATCACTTTCAACTTGACTTTAGCTAATAATTCTCCCATTTATTTCTTCACTCTTTGTTTTCGGGAATTCATCTCATCACACTTGCCTTTCTACTTGGAAGTGAAGATGGAGCAAGCACTAACTCCCAAGCTACTTAGCACAGTAATGATTTGAAGTTATTTTCTTCACTCATGTTTCCAACCACCTTTCTACTTGGAAGTGAAGATAGAGCAAACACCAAACTCCCAAGCTACTTAGCAGTCTTCCATAGCGGAATGTCCCAAAATTACTTTAAGGTACTCTTATTTGAAACTTTTTCTACCCAAAACTAAATATGGAGCAAACACCAAACTTTTGGGCTACTCAATGAGACAGAAATTGGAGTATTTACTACAAAACTTAGCTTAGCAATCTATGCTTCTGGGAGTTTTAACTTAGCCTTTCATTTGCTACATTTGTATATTTCAGCTCAATGATTTCTATAAGAAATTGAGTTTTAGTCCAAAAATTCCTAAGGTCATTAAAGATTGAATGAATACAATCTAAGTTTCATAGATATGATAGAAAATCCTAACCATAGGAGTCGGTTCTATTTATTTCCTTTCTATATCTCGCAAAAAATTTTAAAGACTATTTTCATCATTGGACTTAACTAAATTAGCTATCATGCAATAAACTCAATAATGCTATAACAAACAATTCTTTATTACTTACCAGAATCATGAAATGCTATGGCAATTAAGTATGTCTATAAGGATAGCATCTAACAACGAATGATGCAATGTTAAACAAAAATGTAAAATGCATGTTACACCCTAAACCTAAGGGATGCATTCTCCTCAATGCACGAGACTTAATTAACAAAATGCAGTGTGATTTATTTATTTAATAGAGGGTAAAAGAAACTCACTAGCGACTTCTTGTGATGGTACTTCACTATCTGCAAGTTGATTTTCTTATTATAAACTTGTATTTTAGCTTTCTTTTAAGTGACTAAATGGGTGGTTACTCCTCTTTCTTGTCAAGTTCTGTGATCTCTTCAATGATTCGATGGATTTCACTGTCTTGTTCAGACATGGTTTCTATTGGTGGAGGTGGGATAGCTTCAGTACTATCCTTCTGTAGTGTAGGTGTAGGGTTGGTTTCATTTTTTTCTTCTTCCTCACCCTCAGTATTCACAGACTTTGTTTTCTCTAGTTCCTTATCGGTTTCTTTTCCTTTTTCAAAGGCTCTTCCTTGTTAGATGACACTTCAACTGGTTCCTTCTAAGCACATCCAGTCTCAAGAAGTGGTATCAAATCCTTACAAAATTCAGGAAATTCAAGCATTGGCTTAGTGAAGTTCTTCTGTAGGAATCTTTTCAGAGTAATATCTCGATCCTTCACCTAGCACCAATAGAGGGCCTGTTGTTCTTGAGCCTTTGTCATTTCTTCAGCAAATTGTTACTACTAAATCTCGAATAGTGACATTCATTGCTTCAGTTGCTCTAAGGACTGCAACATTTTTTTTCAAATGAACCCTGAGATGTTGAGGCTTCTACTGAGGTAAAGTGCTTGGCAGAATATGTAGGTGCCTTACTTTGCTGGTGTTGTTTTGGTGTTTCTACTCCTTGGATTTTTGCACATATAGATCGTGACATTCCTCCCTTGTTTGGGGTAACATCCTTATTAGCATTCAAAGGGACTTTAATCACTCTGTAGAGAGTAGTGATGTAACACCCTAGACCCGGCCTAGACGCTATGGTCGAATCTGAAAATATCACAAAGAATTGGTTTTGAAATTTGAGTTGTTTCGATAAACCGCTCAACTTTTATAACTCATATTCATTCCTGATTACTAAAAACATCACTTAATTAATTCATTTCCCAAACACATATTATAGTAAAAATTTAATAAAACTGATATTTTGGAAATCCAGTTTATATTTGTAGAAAAACCTTTATTTACATAAAACTATCATTTTCATAAAACATTTTATCGAAGCATGCAAAATACCAAACAAACCAAAAATCAACAATTAAAAACCATATAGTCCAAAGAGTCCCAGAAATTACAAACTCTCAAATAAATCCAAAATATTAAATAAACCATAAGTTACTAAGTTTAAATAGTTTACGGTCGAGTGGTCACCGCTAAGTCTCCACCGTAGTGATTCGCCTAAGTCTGTGGATTACTTGGACAGAACAGACAAACAGATGTGAGTTTTCGTAAACTCAGTGTGTAATCCAACAAATATAGGCACAAAAAATATTCAGAAATCTCATTCTCAGTCAAATACAAATACGGGCTTATGTCCATTTCAGGTACAGATAACAGATACAATTATGCAGAATCCTACCCCTAACCTCTACAAACCATCTCCATCCATCCCAACACACCATGTGGGGTTAAAAGCACTCCCATTCCTACACACCATATATTGTTGTTATGACACATATCTGATAATATGTAGCCTTGCTACTAGAATATAGGCGATGATCGCCATACAGAACACTTCCTCCACATATATAAATCCCACCCCAAAAATAGATACAGAATACTGATACATAAACTATAGATTTGACATGCTCGACATGCTTATATACAAATAACAGACATACATTTAATATCCCACTCAAAATAGTCTATCAAAATGTCATATCATACAAAATAGGGTTTGGTTAGCTCTTACCGACCCTATAGCATAGTTAATAGGTGTAACACCCTGAATTTGGGCCTAGAAGTAATGGGCCTTGGGTTTGGGATCGGTTAGAAGGCGGCTGGAATAAAAGAAATGTGTTTAAATATTTTATAATTGTGTGTTTAGTTTAATTGTTAAGTAATTTAGGAAAGGTAGAAAGTGTAGGAAAAGTCCTGGGTTCAATCCAGGGCTTTAGCAAAATTTTGCATTTTTTTCTAAAGAACCTTGAGCATTAAGTGGAAGGCTTATTAATAAGGCCTGGTAAAATTTGACACAAGGAAGCATGTGACCTAGTGGCAAAAGGCGTGGGTAGTAAGCAGGAGGTCCAGGGTTCAAGTCCTGGCCTTGGTGAAAATTTTTTATTGCGCATAAGATTTGTAAAGAAGCTAGCATTTAGGCTTTATAAATATGTTAGGTGGAAATTCGACACAAGGATGCGCTTGGCCCAGTGGCATGATGGTGTTAGGAGTAAGGAGAGTTGCTGGGTTCAAGTTGCAGCATGAGCAAAAGTTGTGGGTTTTTTTTAGACAACCTGAAGGTCGGCAGAAAGGCTTTATAATTAATTGGGGAGGAGAAACGACATAAAGGAGCTTGTGGCTTGGTGGCAAGGGACGTATAGTGCAGCCAGGAGATTAGGGGTTCGAATTTGAATGGTAGCAAATATTTTTAGGATAACCTGGTTACGGGTTAATAGGCCTTAAAAATAGTTAGGGATGGAATATGGCACAAGAGTGCCTGCAGTGCAGTGGCGTGAAGCGTGCTATGGTTATGAGAGGGAGTAGGTTCGAATCGCTGGCCTGGCAAAGGTTTAAATTTTTATTCTTTAAACTGAAGCTTAGGCACATAAGCCTTATAATTAAATGTGACTGAATGGTAGCATAAGGAAGGATGTGGTGCAGTGGCCAGTAGCGTGTTGGGAGGTAGAGTAACCTTGAGGTTTGGCGTTCGAGTGGTGGCGTGCGCAAAGGGAGAATTTAATTTTTGCTACTCAAGTGCTGTACGGTGGCAGCATTTTAATGCAATTAAAATTGGAATTTTTGGCTAAAATCAAGGGGATTAGGATGAGGATTAAGTGTAGATATGATGGTGATAAAATTGGAGAATTTAAAGGGAATTATCTTGACGAGTTTATATCGATTTAGGAGTGTAGATGTATTTTTATTTATTTATTTATTTTTAGTATAAATATGTGTGTCGTATGGGCAAGTAAGGGCATTTGTTGTTTTGTGTGCTTCAGTCGCGTATCACCACCTCTTTTCTTTAAGCCAAACTCTTGATCTTTTCTTCCCTATTTTAATTGACTCAACCTCTTCCCTCTTCAACTTAGCCGACTGTTTCTTTTTCATTTAAAAGACGATTCATACACTTTGGGGGTTTGATTTCCTGTTGGCAAGCGATCTCGCAATCGGTAAGTGAATTAGATCTTCTTCAACTTTTGTTAAATATTTCTAAGTTCTTTCGTTTCTACACTCTTAAAAGTCGATTTTTCTTTATTCTTTCCAAAACTTTCGTTAACCTACGGTTTCTCCATTTATTTATTTATTTTTCCTCTTATTCAAGAGTGTGATCATTGATGGAAAAAAAGAGGTTCTAGCAAAGAGGTTGGGATAGAGGCTCTCAAGTTTAAGCGACGTAAGGTGTCAGCCGTTAGGGACTTTTCGCCTGGATGCGGAAGGGGGACTACGTCAGATTTTGAGTTACATAGGCAGATTGCAGTCGATCAATCTAGTCAAGGTAGGTATAAGTTGTTCTTCGGTAAGTAGTGGATTTATTTTTGAATTAATGCGATGTGACTAATAGAGTATAACGTTGAATATAGGTTCAGGCTATTATGAATACTTAGTACTCTAGGTGATAAGGTGTGTACTTCTACCCTATTATTACTTGATATAAAGCCGAAGGTGTGTACATACACTGCACACACAAGTAGATCGGGAAAAACCGAAAAGTCGAAATGCTAAAATGCCGAAAAGCTGAAAGTTTGGCTGCGGTAGTCTTGCGAGTGCGTGAACACTCGTGAAGAGGAAACCGATAGGTTTGCTCAGTCCCACAGGCGATTCCGTGGACTTGGGTTGTGATTTGGCCAAATGGGCCGAAATGGGCTAAAATGGGCCCGATGGGATGTTGGGCCCATAATAGGCAAAATTTGATAATTGATGCTATGTGATAGAAAGTTTGTATGTGAGCATGAATATGAATGTGACTGGGCCTAACAGGCCATAGAAATGTGATTTGGGCCTAATGGGCCATATACAGGTGATTTGGGCCTAATGGGCCATATGAATATGATTGGGCTTAATGGGCCAGATACAGGTATGTGAATTTGTTTGAGCTTTGTAAGGGGTTTCCGGCCTAGTATATGATGACTACATAAGACTTAATTAAATTATTAAAGACCGTGGACAAGCCATAGGGTTAAGATGTGGCAACAGGTATATGCATGTTTAGGATTGGATCTAGGGAGAGCTTGGTACTTAAGCGGTCTTAATGACTCACCTCCTCTTCTCTGGAATCCTACCTGGTGCATAGTATTCGCTCATCTTAGCTCGTGGGACTTGTTAACATGCCAAGGTAAGGGAAAACCGTACTCAAGAGAAAATAATCGAAATGCCCCTAAGGGCAAAAATGACCGAATTACCCCTAGGTGCTGAATGTAAGTTTTATGAATGTGACATGCATACATATGATATTCTGCTTAGGTTGCATATGGGTTGGGAATTATGGAACGGAGGAAGTATATGAGGATTGCATGGTTTCTTGACAATCATGGATCCACCGATGACTTTTAAAGCCCAATATGTAAATGTAGGTAGTTCCACAACCGGCTACCATGGTTGTGGGTTGGGTGGGTCGATATTTATATCCCCACATGGTGTGACGGGGGAAGGAGCCAGTGTGTAGCGGATGGTTATTGGGATGGGATTACATTGAATGCATGATATTGTTGTGATATTATTGCGATGTGGGCTTCGGCCCAACTGAGGATAATCTTGGCTAAGGCCCAAAGACCACCATTATTGAATTGGGCTCTAGCCCGAAATGACTAATGATTGCTTTATACTCATTGAGGGTTATACACACTGAGTTTTTCAAAACTCACCCCCTTATTCTAAACTTTTCAGGTGATCCTCAGTAGGCGGTTCGACAGACGGAGGGACTCGGAGGTGGCCAACTAGCATAAAAAGTTTAGATTTAGTCTTTATGTAATTTTTTAATATATTAACTCTAAATTATTTCTATTTGATTTGGGTTGTAGCAAGGTCTTTCCTCTAGTTATTGTTTAAAATTATTAGGATTATTATCATTTTTAAGCTTTCTATTAATTAGAAGTAGAACGTGGTTTCCTAAACCATAACTGTTTTTAAATACTACGTTTCCACAACTCAATTTTTAAATGATGAGTTTTCATAAAATCATATGTTCTAAATAAAGCTTTCGCAACTGAAAAGAGATTTTACAAAGTAATTAAGGTTCTTCATTTTAAGGAAGTGATTCCAATGAAAACAAGGTTTTCGCTAAAACACTTCAATGTGACACACCAGATTCGGCCATAATATTTGGGCCGGGTTCGGGGTGTTACAATGGGAATGACTTGTGCGACCCTAGGGAAAATTTCAGAAATATGGGCCCACACAGCCTATCCCAAAATCCACACGCCCGTAGGGCATGGCCATGTAGGCCCACACGCCCAACTTGACCTACCCTGTGTGGCCCACACAGCCACACCTAGACCACTACACAGTCATTTCAAGCGCACGGCCATGCCTTCATCCACCATACAGCGGTGTCACACACACAACCAACCACACGGGCGGCCACATGTCTGTGTGGCGTCGACAAAACATTTTTTTGACTTTTGCTGACATTCGATTTCCTACGTTTCGGGTACACATTTGCTCGCTTAAGATGTTACAGCAATCCCGAGCCTTCCAAAACCTAAGAAATAGCATACCAAATACTGATTTAGCGGCTATATTACGAATTCAACAACAAGAAATCATCACAAAACTGACTTATCACCGTAGACACCTAGGGCTAAAGCATACTAAACTGCTAGAGCACTAACCAAAGGTTCCTCGTCAACTTTCTCACAGAATGTTCTAACGAATTACTATCCTTTTAGATTACTCAATTAATGAAAACCCCAAGAATCAAGTAATCCCAAACAGTTAATAGAACCAAAACTTGCAGTCAAGTAATACCCCACTTGCCACAATGCACGAAGAACACCATATTAATGAAACACAAGATTACGACAGCAGAGAAAAGAATAGAACTGTCAGAGAAGGAAGGATAAGAGAAAATGGTAGAGAACAGAGAAAAATTGACGTTAGAATAATTTTTGAAGGAGAGAGAAAATTTTGAAAATAAAAAATAAAATTAAGATTAAAATATTTTGATAACTCCCCATATCCCAACTCCCACTGTCATCTCAATCACAAGCACTTCAGAATTCTATCTCTATCAAAACATTGACAGTTGACTAGAACAAAAATTAACACCCACGCTCATACAAGGATTCGAACACAGGACCTCCAACACACTAACTCCCTACTGTAACACTCCTTACCTGTATCCTACGCCGGGAAAAGGTACAAGGCATTACTGGACTTAAACACATGCATACAAACATTTTCGGGTCATAAAATTTCGCTCAAATTTAAAACTTTCAAACTTCCTCTTAATGTCCCTAATGTGGACCTACGAGCCCTAAAACACACTTTGGAAACTGTTCGAGAATAAACCGAACACTTTCGAAAACTTTGAAAAATTTTAATGCAAACAAGGGCACACGTCCATGTGGAAGGGCGACACGCCCGTCTGTCCTCCTAACTTTGCCATTTTGAAGACCCGTGTAGATTTAATTCTCAATTCGAACCTAAGGGTTTTCACACGGGCTGGCACAAGCCCGTGTCCTTCACACAGCCATGACACGCCCGTGTCCTTCACACGGCCATGACACACCCGTGTTTCAACTCGTGTATTAAAACCTTGACATTCTGTTTCTGACGTCATCAACCATTTAGGGGCACACGGCCAAGGCACACGAACATGTGCTAGGCCGTGTGAAGAATTTAATTTTGCATTTAAGGTACAAACTTCACACGGCCTGGGCACATGCCCATGTGCTATGGCTGTGTCCCTCACACGGTTGAGACATTACCAGACATGTACTTGAACAATCTCGAGAAATACGGGTTACAAAATTTTGTTCCAATTTGAAACCAATCAAATAATGTCTTAATGTCCCTATTATGGGCCTATGAGACCCTAAATATATATTAAGAATGGTCCAGGACTAAACCGATGGCTTAAGAAAATCTTAAGAAAATTTCTAGGTTAATGCCACACACGCCCATGTGGAGCCATTTCACACGCCTGTGTGTTTTGGGACATGCCCGTGTCCCTAACCCGTGTGGAATTAATTGAATTTATTTTTCAATTTGAACCAACAGGGGTTTTCACACAGCTAAGCACACGCTCATATCCCTGGCCCATGTCCAAGAACTCGATTATTCTATTTATGATGTCAGCATGCATTTAGGGGCACACGGCCAAGACACACGCCCGTATGCTAAGCCATGCCCTCCACACAATTGAGACACACGGACGTGTCTCTACCCGTGTGTTTACTACCATGCATTCTGACTTGAAATTCTTAGGTGCTGGGGACACATGGCCATACCACACGCCCATGGAGCAATCCGTGTGTCACACATAGCCTAGACACACGTCCATGTGTCCACCCATGTAGACCTTTTTAGGCTATTTCCCAAGCCTTTGGGCACCCTCTAACATCCACTCTCACTTATAGGTTTCCACAATACATAACAAGGCCTAATTATACCTCTCAAATAACCTAGATAAACCTCATTGCATGTAAACCTCATCTTATCAGTTTTACACTACTAGGTTATTCCCTTTGTGTTAAGGGTTTCTATGCCTTAAAACACTTCTAAGATTGGCTCATTATTATAACTCATTGCCAATTATGGCTTAGCCATTCCATGTAATTTGGTCACATTACATGTGTTTAAATATGATATACCATGTTTCATCCTTACTAGCACACTTGAACATAAACATGCACAAATTTGTAGGTCATAACCTACATCAAAATGAGCCAATTCCCATGGCCATATACAAATGAACATATAGCCTTTACAAGCCTTCATAATGGAAAATTAAATGACACATATAACAAAATATACAAAAGACCTATACATGCCATTAAACAAAATAAAAGTATCTATATACCATAGCTGAATAAGATGATAACCATCTTCCAATCTTTACGAGTCCTCGAGCTCTAAAAAGAAAAACAGGGAAAAGAGAGGGGTAAGCATTTACATGCTTAGTAAACCCGAATAATTGGAAAGTAAACTTACCGATTAATTAGCATGCAACCGTATTAGGTGATAAAACCAACAAGCATGGAATGGTTTCCCTATCACATGCACTCAATCAACAAATTAGTCATATAACAACGCACCATGTAACTTGTCTTAGATGAGCTCATCATTCAACATTTTCATTTATATATCAAATGTTAATCGTGTTGAGTTTCTCGGAAACCTCGGTGGATTATCCATTTACCGTCAAGTCATAAGAGCGATCATCTCATGTACGCACTCCCGCGAACCTCACATCTTACGGCAGGATTACCAGTCCAGGCTAAATCCCCCGTAATGTAAACTAATAAGGTGATGTCGGGATTACTAGTCCAGGCTAAATCCCTTACAGCGACAAACACCCATAATGAGCCCGGATCTGAATTACCAGTCTAGGCTAAATTCAGACCCTAAACGGATTACCCGTCCGGGCTAAATCTATAATGCACTCATATTCTTCGGGAGGCTCGATCACTTAAGGAACACCCGTTCGGGCTAGATCCTTTCTATATTTGAGATCAACGGATTACACGTCCGGGCTAAATCCTTTCTGCAATACATGCAGGATCTCAAGTCATATGTAAATCATTATTTACCCATCGGACTTCCTTTTTAACATCAACCGGGACATTTATCATCATGTTATTATTAATAACATATTTCATGGATTTTCATGCCATCATCAAATAAAATTATCATACATTCATAAAACATACAATTAGGCATATTATGAATTTACTTTAAGTTATTCGAACTTACCTGGTACCTATTTCGGTTTCGCGTTTTGGTTATTTCAAAACCTTTTGTTTTCCTAGATCAACCTCTGAAATTTGTTTATCGGGGTCTATAATAATAAAAATGAATCATTAATACCTCACATTATTCCTTTCGAGCCTAAATTTCACCTGTAGACAAAATAATCGTTTTGCCCTTGACATTTCACATTTTTACGATTTAGACCTTAGCCTCGTATAATGAAATGCATGCAATTTCTACTTTACCCAAGCCTAGCCGAATGTTTTTCCCTCTTATGGCAGCCCATATTTTTCCATTATTTCACATTTCTACCACATATTTTACACCTTTTGCAAAAAGGTTCATTTAGAGTTTTTTCATGAAAATCACCTAGAAAAAGATGTTTAACACACATCCAACTTTTATATTCCTCCATAAGACATCAAAGAATAAACATGTCATATATGGGTCACTTTGCAAACATGAACTCTAACTCAAAATATGGGTAGAAATGGAGAGAATAAGCTATCGGAATTTCAAAAATATGAAGAACATTAAAAATGGGGATAGGGAGCACTTACTATTGAGCTTGAAAAGCTTGAAAACCCTAGTTATGGAAAACGCCAAATTTTTGGCATCAAATTGAAGAATATGAGCTTATTTTTGGCTTATTTTCCCATTTTATTTCATTAATTAGCCAAATGACCAAAATGCCCTTAAGCCCTTTCTTTAAAATTTTATCCATACATGCCCATTTTTGTCCAAAAACTTAGAATTTGGGAAAATATCTCTTTAAGACCTAATTAATAATCTAAAGCAATTTCATACAAATTGCTTCTACAATCCAAGTTTTGCAATTTATTCAATTTGGTCCTTATTTTCCAATTGGACACCTTACTCATAGAATTTCTTCATGAAACTTTAACACATGCAGATTTCCATATTCTAGAGCTCATAATAATTATAAAATAAATATTTTGACGTCAGATTTGTGGTCCCAAAACCATAGTTCTGACTAGACCCTATTTCGGGATGTTACACGTGTGGTTACTACTGGGCATTCTGTTTTGCCAAATTTAGGTGCAGGGGACACAAGGCCTGACTACACGCCCATGGGGCAGATCGTGTGGCACATATGGCCTAGACACAGGCCCGTATGTCTGCTCATATGGACAAAAACAAGGCTATTTACCATGCCTTTTTGCTACGCTTACTTGCACCAACCTACACCACATCAAACATCTTCAATCCAAGCATACACACATAACCAAAACAGCCATAACCAAACATCCACACATCGATTCTAAGCTATTTTCTATCTCATACAACATCTCCTACTTATTAATACAAACCATGCAATAACCACATCCATGGAAATCCTCATCAAATGCATTTAGCAATAATAAATATTAGCCATCATCCATGGCCTTATACAAAATGAATCAACCTTCATGACAAGCCAACATATTTGGCTAAAACAATATGACACTTAGCAAAAAGACCAAGTCCCTATACATGCCATACTCAAAATGATAAATCTAACTATACCAAATATTTTGATTGATAGTGTGATCGAGCCTCCGACGTCCTTTAATCCCTGAGTTAGCTTGGCAATGCTATAAGAAAATGGAAAGGAAAGGAAGTAAGCATAAAGCTTAGTAAATTTGCATGTAAATAAGTAATAACATCAATCATGCACTATCACGCACACAATATATTATAAACTTACACAAAATTTTCATATGATCATAGGCATAACTTACTCATTTTCATTCTCACTATTCATATAATATAAACCGATTCTCATTTCTCATGAGTTTTATGTAGGTACCTGTACCACTTACAACATAATCATAACTTTTCTTATCTTGATAAAATCTTTAATTTACCCGTTGAACCGATTGGAATACTAAAGGATACTCGAAAAGCCTCATACAAAAGGGGTAAGATGTTGATGCCATGTCCCAAACATGGTCTTACACTAGCTCTCGTAACAATACCGATGCAATGTTCCAAACATGGTCTTACACTGGCTCACATATTGAGGCCGATGCCATGTCCCAAACATTGTCTTACACTAGCTCTCATAACAATACCGATGCCATGTTCCAAACATGGTCTTACACTGGCTCACATATTGAGGCCGATGCCATATCCTAGACATGGTCTTACACTAGCTCTTGTAACAATGTCGATGCCATGCTCCAAACATGGTCTTCCACTAGCACACATATCAACGCCGATGCCAAGTCCCAGACATGGTCTTACACTGGCTCTCATGATGTGGCCGATGCCATGTCCCAGACATGGTCTTACGCTAGCACACGTATCACCCAATTGTCATGGCATGGATATCCAATCTATTCCTAAGGTTCAATTGGAAGTTTTTACTATATCAAGTCTCTTTGGACATATTTGTAACATTAATTAAACAACTCATTCAACATCGATTATTAATTGCATAATATAAAGTACGTTATTTACACACGAACTTACCTCGGTATGCAAAATATGGGCGACTAGTTTGATTTAGTCCACTAGCTTGGTTTCCCCCTGGTCTAAGTTCGGATTTCATATTTCTTGATCTATAATGACAAAATTTATTTATTTAATCATCACATTAATCAAGACATTCCAAAATTCCTACTTTGGCAAAATAACTGTTTTGCCCTTAGACTTTCATAAAGTTATGATTTTTCCCTCAGGCTCGTAAAATGATTTTAATCAAATTTCCTCCTTTAGCAAGCCTACCTGAACCTTTATTACTCTTATAGAAACTCAAAATTTTCAATTATTTCACACATTTACAACCTATTTTATAAACTTCACAAAATGGTCCTTTTAGGTGTTTTCATGAAAACCCCCTTTCACAAAAGTTGTTTATTTAACAACCAAGATTCATTTTCTTCCATAAATACTCAACAAACATCACAAATCCTCTCATGGTAAATCTCTAGACTATCAACCATTTTGTAAAATAGTCCTCTCATTAGCTAGATTAAGCTATAAGGGTTCCAAACTGCAAATTTGTCATATTTTGCACCGAAGCAAGTTTGTATGTAAATAATGTATTGTTTTTACTTACGTTATCATATTTTATTATGTTTTCTGAAATGTGGCTGACAATTGAATGAAATTGACAAGTATCGGAAAGTGATAAATTTCCTGGTTGAATATTAGGAACAAAATAGGATACAAGTGACATGTCACTATTGACTCAAGTGTGGTACTATGTGAAGGTCACTTTGAGAAGAGATAGCTTGGTCACAAGTGTGGTACTATGTGAAGACCACTTTGTGAAGAAAGATATTTTTGGCCACAAGTGTGGTACTATGTGAAGGCCATTTTGTGAAGAAGATAGCTTTGACTATAAGGGTGGTACTATGTGCAGGCCACCAGGTATCCGTTACTATTCCGATGTGTTCAATGGGAAATGACTAGATGTAATTGAATATGACTATGTGATGAATAAGTGCAGGTACGTGTGTGTAAAATTATGATCAATGTGCTCGATATTTGACTGAACTTTGGTAAGATTGATATGGAGTAAGTGTTACAATGAAAGTTATTACAAAGAAAACATGAAAGAGTGAAATTTAGTATTAAAACAGTTTTGGACGGCAGCAGTTGTGTGACTTTAAAAAATCACCAAAAATGGTAAAAATTGAATTATAGGTTGAATAATATATTCAATTAAATGTTATTGAGTTTATTTTCATATAAAGGAAACGGTATAAGCAAAAGAATTTCATATTATGAGATATTTGAATTTTTGTGTGATAGAGTCAGGATGATTTCGAAATCCCCTATTCTGAATTGGGAAAATCATTAAAAATTGTATAAAAATAATTATGGGTTATAATTTATATTCTTAAAATACTTAATGAGTCTATTTTCAAAATAAACAAATGAAAACATCATCCGAATTCCGTATAAGGACATAATTAATTTTTGGTGAAGAGGGGTCAGAATTATCAAACAACAAAATAGGGTGAATTTAAAGAATAAACTGTACTTATTGGCAAAATAAAAAATTCTGAAACTTTTATGGTACGAATATATGCGAGTCTAGTTTCTGGAAAAATTAGCAGATCATTTGGAGTTTCATAGCTCCAGATATAAATAATTTAGTGATTATGACTCAAATAGATAGCTTGTTTTGAACTTGAGTAAATAGTGGATCTATGTGTAGTTATGATTGTATTACTTTGAAAACATATTTTGAGGATTTATAAAAGCATGTTAATAATTTGTTTATTATTTGCATACCTACTTACTAAGCTATATGCTTACTCCCCTCTCTTTTCCCTTGTTTTATAGTGTCACCAAGCTAGCTCGGGGTACGGAGATCGTCGGAGATCCATCCACACTATCAACACTCTTTTGGTATTTTGAAAACAATATTTTGAATTATGGCATGTATAGAGAACTTGGTTATTTTGTTATGTGTCATAATTGATTTGGCCTAAAATGTTGGCCTATGTTATTTGATAGTTCATTTTGTATAAGGCCATTGATGTTGGCTATTATTGGTTAAGTTGTATGTTTATGGTAATGCCATGTTGTGTGTTGATAAATTTGGTATAAGTGTGTAAATGTTTTGGATGGAAAAAGGCTTGGTAAATAGCCTAAATTTTATCCACACGGCCATGTGCCCAGGGCGTATGCCCCTGTTTTTCAAGAAATTTTTCAAAGTTTTCAAAAGTTCTCAGTTTGGTCCCGAACCACTTTCAAAGTATGTATTGGGCCTCATAAGCCCATATTAGGGACTTTATGATGAAACATGAAAAGTTTTAATTTGGATGAAATTTTATGACTCAGTTTTGTATGATTGGTTATGTTTAAATCTGGTAATACCTCGTACCCTGTCCCGGCATCAGACATGGGTAAGGGGGTGTTACAAGATTAATTCTAGACATTTCACAACCTTTATTATTCATATCAAGAATCAATCATAAAACACTCATATTTCCCTTAAATGGTCCCTTGATGCTCGATATACACTTTAGAAGTGAATCGAGACTAAACCGCACACTTAAGAAAATTTTCACAAAATCTCAAAATGTTTCTTAGGAGCAAGGGACACGCGCCCGTGTGGCCGGCCGTGTGAGCCACAAGGCCAGGAGACACGCCTATGTCTTAGGCCGTGTGGGCATTCGATATGAGACACACAATCGTATTCTAGCCCGTTTCCTTACCCGTGTAACTCTCTGACTTGTGACACATGGCCAACCGCCCATGTGTTAGGCCGTGTGCAAGGTGCAGGGGTCACACAGCTAAGTCACACGCCCGTGCGCCAAGCCGTGTGCAAAAACCTGGGCATTCTGTTTTGAAATTTCAAGGTGCAGGAGATACACGGCCGAACCACATGCCCATGTACCAGGCTGTGTGTCACACATTGCTGAGACACATGCCCGTGTCTCTTTCCGTGTGGACGAAAATAGGCCATTTTTAAGGCCATTTTTCTCACCCTTTTTATCATTAACTTGTACCCAACACTCTCATATACCAATATATCCCAATCAAACAACCATACAAGCCAAAGATCTTGTTTTAAATATAAAAGGACATTATAAAACTTATTTACATAGACTTACCAAAATAACTTCATTCATTGATTTACTAAATACCACTACTAAATGCAAGCATACAAACATATATATATATATGTGTCGTTCATAATTATATTTCAAGTTTAACTCTTTTCTAATTTAACCTTATACATGCCATATGAACCATAATATGTATAACAAAAATCTACCAGAGAAATCTGGATAGTGTGTCTCGATGTGTTGATCCGATCCTCCAAACTTCTTGAAATTCTACAAAGAACATCCAATGACACAAGTAAGCTTAGTGAAGCTTAGTAAGTTCATTTGGATTTAAAAATAAATATTACCGAATACACTATAATAAATTATTAAACAAGCATGTCACTAATATTTCCTGCCATTCACAATTTCAAATAGTGAATCCAATTGATTGAGCTCAATTCTACTAACTTAACAATTTCTATCACATTAATTCCATTTGTCACTAATCAATTTTTGTCAAATTAGAGAACGTCTTACAGATTTCAGTACATCGTTTTCGTGATGCCATAGTCCAACTATGGTCTTACACATATGTTGCCATGGCCCTACCATGGTCTTACACTAGAATCTCATAGTGCCATAACCCAGTTATGGTCTTTCCATTAGAATGTCATACCCCAGCTATGGTCTTACACACATATATATACTATCATGGTCCAACCATGGTCTTACGTTCACGGTGCCATAACCTAGTTATGGTTTTTCACTGAAATACCATAGCCCGGTTATGGTCTTACATTTAAATATTTCCATGGTCCAACCATGGTTTTATCCGTCAATTCATCTTGTGTCACAGAACGATCGTACTCAATCCCGCGTTCTACTCAATTTAAACATCCAATTCAATTTTCATATTTTTACAATAATTATAATTCAATAACAAAAAAATTAAAATAATACATTACATCATTCCTAAATTAACAACTAATCATAAAATTTCAACTATATGAACTTACTTGGGGTAGTTTGTAGAAGTTGTAGAAATTCAGGGACTAATCTATTAATTTCACTTTTCCACATTTATCTTAGGGTTCTTGATCTATAATATAAAATTTTCCATTCATCAGCATCAAATTCAATTCTAATTCACTTAACAATTTATGCCCTTCAATTTTTAAAATTACACATTTACCCCAATTCTTATAGTTTTTACAATTTAGTCCCTAATCAATTAACCCATCAATTGAGCTATTTTTTCTCAATTAACACTTTATCTAATTATATAGCCTTTGATATTCAAAATTTCAACACCAAACCCTAATTCTAATCCTTTTCACAATTAGGTCCTAAAATCAATTTCTATTGAAATTACTAGATAAAATCATCATATAATAAAATAAAACTTCAAATCCATGTTAATTCATCATAAACTTTCAGCACTTGTCCATGATAACTTTCACAATCACTCATGAAATCAAAAACTAATGAAATAGACAAATGGACCTAATTGTAAAAGTCTTAAAAACATAAAAAATTAAAGAAAAGAGCAAGAATTAAACTTACATGAAGCTAAAATATGAAAACCAGCCTTGAGAGCTTTTCAATGGTCTTTTTGACAGAAAATTTGATGAAGAAAATATCTAGAAACTTGTAGGTTTTTCAATTTGATATTTAAAATTTCATTATTCCCAATTTTGCCCTTTTCATTACATCATTTTTCTCATTTCTCTATACCTATGCCTCCCCAGCTACTCCACTTAGGCCCAATTACTCTTTAAGTCCCTCTTATTTACTATTTGGACTATTTAATCACTTTAGCAAATTTTACACCTTTTTCAATTTAGTCTTTTTTAATTAATTAACCATCAAAATGTTAAAATTTTCTAATGAAACTTTAATACTAACTTAATGACACTCCGTAAATATTTATAATAATATTTATGGCTTGGTTTATAAAATTGAGATCTCGATACTTCATTTCTAACCCAACTTATCAAATAAATTCTTTTAAATCACAAAATTTACTAGTTTAAGAATATTTCTAAAATCACACTTGACCCATAAATATTAATTTATTAAATTTTCAAACTTGTCGGATTTAGTGATCTCAAATAACTGTTTCTGAAACCACTAAAAATTAGGCTATTACATTTACTAACCCGAACAGACTTCCCCAACGAACTAAGTACAATGATCTCACTAGAAGTTCTCTCAACAAAAATCCCAAGATTTTTAGAAATAGTACTTGCTACATAGGAGTGTGTAGAACCTATGTCTATCAAAGCAGTATAAGGTACATCGAAAATAAAGAACGTTCCCGTGATAACATCAAGAGCATCTCTATCCTATCAGTGTCGAGCAGTATAAACCAGCGCAGGTCGCCTCGCCTCAGTCTGACTTGTACCTCTGCCCTGTGCTCTTTGTCCACGGCACATACCATTACCACCCCTAGTAGGTCCATAACCCTTAGGTGGCTACTGAACAGCCTTTGAGGCTATATAGAACCCGGTCCTGAAGCTTGTATCTCATCAGCCCGCTATGAACACTGCCTAATACGATGCTCTAAATACCCACACCTCAGACAAGCCCCTATCCTCCCCCAACACTCTCTTGGATGGCGCCTACCACAATCTCCACATAGCTGAATCCCAAAAGGGGCCACAGGAACCCCCACTCTAATCGGCCCATGAGGTCTAGCTTTTTTCTTAGGCCTTTGAAAAGAACTAGAGGGCTTCGACTCCCTCTTATTCTTGCCTCTCTCACGGTCCCTATTTTGGTGCTCCACGCACTTAACCTCTTCGGCGATCTTCACCTTATCCACTAGGACCGTGAACTCTCGCTCCCTCTGTGGAGCAATCTGTACCCTCAGACCATCCTCAAAGCAGACGCACTTTTCATGCTCAAATGCCACCATGCGTTGAGCGTAACGGCTCAACCTCAGAAACTTGACCTCATACTCGACCACAGATCTATCACTTTGCATTAGATTCATGAACTCACGGCATCTACATAACTCGCGCCCACATACTTTCCCTGAAAGGCAAACTTAAAGAAGTCCCAGTTTAGATGATCAGGCTGAGTACCCTCTTCAACCGATAACCACAACTGATATGTCTTATCGTGAAGTAAAGAGACTGCACCCTTAAGTTTCTACTGGGAGTATAGTTTATATCACTCATGTTCCTCTCGGTGGCCTCCAACCAATATTCGGCCACAGTAGGGGCGACTCTAGTGACAACCCTAAACAACTCAGCACCATTGGATAAGAGTCGCTCAGTTACTGACCCATGGCCCCTTAATCCAGAATGAGGTCTAGCGACCCTCTCCAATATCCTAAACATGGCTTAAGACAGTGCCTCATCCCCAACCAAATGGCTTTGAGACCCAATCTCAATAGCAGGCAAAATTGGCATCTCACTCTTATGTAAGTTTGGCATACTACCCAGAGAGGAACACTCAGCTCGAGCCCCCCTAGAGCCTCTACCACGGCCACGAATACTACGTCTACGAGTTTCATGAGTGCTCATCATAAATTTTCAAATTTTGTCTACATTACAAAATTTTATGCATTAGTTCCAGTATTTATTAGCAGATATTTTATGTAACTCCCTAATTTTGGGCCTAGAACTATTAGGTCTTGAGCATGGATACAGTTAGGAGGCTGTACATAAATGTTTAATTGTGCAAGAAAGTGACATATGTGTATCTGTTTCAGTGGTTAAGTGTTATAGGAAGTGTCTGAGAAGTCTTGGGTTCAAGTCTTGGCTTATGCAAAATTTTGTTTTTTTTAAGGAATAAACCCTGTCTCTAGTCAGTAGGCTTTTAAATAAAAATAGGTAAAACATGACAGAAAGGGGCAGCTGGTCTAAGGGATAAGTGGCGTGCTATGGTTACTTGAGGTTTGAGGTTCGAATCCTACTTTGAGTAGTGGAGTGTTTTATTTTGCTACAATTGTCGTATGGGTAGTAGAGGTTGACTGAAACACTGTTGAGTGGAGTGGAGTTTGAATTGGTCATGGAGGAATTATAGGAGGGAATGTTGGGATGTGGATAATGATCGGTTGGAGAGATCTGAGGAGAAAATCGTGGGGAGATGAAGAGAAGGAAGTGTTGTGTTTAATCGGGATCTAGGCACTCAAAGAATCAGTTTTGGGGAGGAATTCAATTTTGGGATGAATTCTAGTTTCAATTACTGTGCATTTTCGCTCTCTCCTCATTTCTAGTTACTGACATTGCTTTTGATTTCTCTTCATCCTCGGTTTTGGGTAGCCAAACTTTTCTTTTTACCATTCGGGTATTTTTCGTATTGGTTCTACTCTTTATCTATACTCTATTGACTGATTTTCTCGTTTCACTCCCTTCACAGTCATTTTTTCCCTTGTTCTATTTTGTGTTGGCCCAATACCCTCCTCTTCCCCTCTCTCAAACTCTTTCGGTTTTAGCCTTGGTTTTTCATCCCTTACTCTCTTCATTTTTGTATTTGGTTTGACAACTATTCTCTGACTAATCGGTGAGTGCATTTGACTTATTCTTTTCTCTCTCTAAATTGGTTCCTTGTTGACCGAATCTTCCTTATCACCCTCACCCCCAATCGATTTCTATTTGACCAAATACTGCTATTTCTTTCACCCTCATTGTGCTAGATTATCTTTTTTGATCTCTCCCTCTCTGCCGATTTTGTGTGCTGTTCGTACTCTGTGATCCTGCGATTTCAGTAAGTGTGCACGTTCATTTCGAGATCAAACTATGGTTATGTATAGTTGTTAATGAGGGTTCTGATTCGTATACAGATAATAATCAAAGGAAGGGGGAAAATCATTTTGGATCAACGGTTTAGGTGTGTATAAGGGCTTGGGGGTTCGAATCAAGGTATGTGACAGTTGACTTTTGGATAAGTGTTTTGGAAAGGAGTAGTATTAATGTAACAGCCCGATTTTGGGTCTAGTCGGAACAATAGTTTCAAGACCATAAATTTGACAAAGAAAAATGTGTTTTTATTATATTTTTATGGTCTACATTTTTATGGAATTATTTTGTAAAAATTTCGTCTGAAAGTTTTGACGTTTGGGCACTCAATTTAGTCAAAATGACTAAATTATAAAAAGTGTAAAAGTTGAGTTCTACATGCTAGAGGTATCCAATTGTTATGAAATTTTAAATTGGAGGTCTTTATATGGTATTTAGACCATTGGTTAAGTTGGTGGACAAAAATGGACATGGTTAGGCATGTTTCCAATGTTTTTCATTAAGGGCATTTTGGTCATTTAGTTATTAAAATGAATTAAAAATAAAATTAAAAGCCAATTTTTGTCCATCTTCAATCCCTTGGCCGAGTTTCACATGAGGAAGACATAGCTAGGGTTTTTCAAACTTCCAAGCTCGATTGTAAGTCTGTTTTAGCCCCGTTTTTAATGTTATTTACATTTTTGAGATCCTCTTAGCTTGGTTTACCTATTTTTACCAATATTTTGAGTTAGGGTTTATATTTAAAATTTTACCCATGGATCATATGCATGTATTTTGATGTTTTATGGAATAATATGAATGTTTGGAGTGTGATAAACAACTTTTACTAAGTGATTTTTTATGAAATTGCATAAAAGGACTAGTTTGTAAAAAAGTGTAAAATGTGTGTAAGTGTGTGATTTAATGAAAATTGTGGACTGCTATAGTTATGAAAATGGTTCGGCTAGGCCTAAAATACAAGGAAATTGAATAATTTTTTTCCCGAGCCTAGGGGCAAAATCGTAATTTTATGAAACTTTAGGGGAAAAATTGTAAATTTTACCATAGGAAGTTTTTGGATTAATTTGAATAATGTGTGAATTTTAATAAGTCAAATGTGTTATTATAGACCAAGAAAGACGTGGAATCAACCTTGATCGGGGAAAGGAAAAGATTGTAGACTAAATTGCAAAATTTCTATATTTTGCACCGAGGTAAGTTTGTATGTAAATAATATTTTGATTCTTTTTATGTTATTATCTTTTGCTATTATATGAGATGTGGCTACCTATAGAATGTTCAATTGATGTAAACTACGAATCGATATTGACTAAGAACGAGTTAGTAAGATGTTGAAAAGTGAAGAATTTCCCGATAGAACCTTCGGAATAAAAAAGATACAAATGATCCATTGTGAGATCACGTGTGTAGTACTAAGTGCAGGCTACTATGCATACCCGTTAACTTCGATCACGTGTGTAGTACTAAGTGCAGGCCACTACGTGTATTAGATGGTTAGGACACGTGTGTAGTACTAAGTGCAAGCTACTACGTGTACCAAATTGATAGGTCGCATGTGTAGTACTAAGTGGAGGCTACTATGCGTACCAGAGAGCTTCAGTTACAAGGGTGGTATATGTACAGGCCATCGGGTATCTGTTATTATTCCGATGAGTTCAACGGGAAATTTACTAAGTGAAAATAAAACTGTACATGACTATGTGGTGAATAAGTGCAGGTATATCGATGTGAAAAGTTGTGAGCAATGTGCACGATAGTTGAACGAATCTTTTGGTAAGATAGAATGGAGTAATTGAAATTATGTAAAGGTGAAATTTTGTAATAAAACAGTTTTTGATAACAACAGCAAAAATCACCAAAAATGGTAGAAATTTAATTAAAGGTTGAATAGGATATGAAATTAAAGCTTAATGACTCTATTTTCTCATAAAAGAAATGGTGAAAGCAAAAGCATTTCATATTCAGTGATAATTGGATTTTTGTGAGATAGGGTCAGAATGATTTTGGAATCCCCTGTTGTAATTTGGGAAAATCATTAAAAATTTTAAAAAATAATTATGTGTCATAATTTGCATGCTTAAAATCCTTAATGAGTCTATTTTCAAGAGGAATTGACAGGGACAACATCTGAGATCTGTACTATGAGATAAATAATTTTTAGTGAAGAGGGGTTGGAACTATTGGAAAGTGAAACAGGGGTAAGTTTAATGAATAAACTATAATAATTTGCTAAACCAAAAATTCTGAAAATTTTATGGTAAGAATATATGTGAGTCTACTTTCTGGTATAATTAGCGGTTCTCAATTTTGAATCTCGTACTATGAGATAAATATTTTTTAGTGAAGAGAGGTCGGAACTGTCAGACAGTGAAACTGGGGTAAATTTAATGAAAAAATTGTACTAATTGGATGAACCAAAAATCCAAAAAATTTTATGGTAAGAATATATGTGAGTCTAGTTTCTAGGAAAATTAACGGATATTAAATCGGAGTTCCGTAGCTCTAGTTATAAATAATTTAGTGACTATAACTCAAGAAAGCAGCTTAACCTGAAAATGAGTAATTGTACAATTATGATTGTTTTACTTTGAGAATCTTGTTGACAAATAGTTTATTATTTACGTACTTACTTACTATGCTTTATGCTTACTCTCTTTTCTTTCTCCTGTCTTATAGTGTCACCAAGCTAGCTCGGGGTTTGGAGATCTTTGGAGATCCATTCACACTATCAACACTCTTTTGGTATTTTGATAGCAATATTTTGGGATTATGACATGTATAAAGGACTTGGTTATTTTGTTATATGTCATAATTAATTTGGCTTAAAATATTGGTCTTCAATATTTAATAACTCCATTTGTATAAGACCATTTATATTGACTAATATTGTTCAAGTTATAGGGTATGGTGATGCATGATTAAGTTAGAAAATCAAATTGTTTTAAAAAAATTATGTCACGGTTTCGTACGATTGCATGTGTCATTTTTCGGTAATGTCTCGTACCTTATTTCAGCCTGGAACACGGGTAAGGGACGTTAAAATGAATTTTATTACCTCGTGACTAATTGAATGTTTGTAGATTGGATTAAGGTTTGAAGTGCTCAAGAGGTGCGAGCGTATTTCTGTTATCAGGTGTCTAACCACACCACCCCTAATCGTAAATCGGCAAAAGCCGAAATAGGTGACCATCGACACTATACGAGTCGCGCTCGCTCGTGAGGTAGTCCAAACGACCAAATGTGGGCGTAAGATTGTTAAGTCCAGCCATGAGTGATTTCATGGGCTGAGGCCGATTTGGGCCATGTTGGGCTGAAATGAGGTGTGTGGACCCCACGAGCCTGAGGGCCCCACACGGGTAAACCGCACGAAAGTGTGGAGAATATTGGGCTAGGCTGTGTGGTTCACACGGCTACGGCCATTTCTAGGCAATTTGGGCCACAAGGGTGTGTGGGCCCACATGGGCCGTAATATGGGCCTTGGGCCCATTTTCACTGTTTGACTATTTTGCCCTTATGTGGCAAAATGACTGTTTTGCCCTTATGTGGTAAAATGATTGTTTTGCCCTTATGTGGCAAAATGATTGTTTTGCACTATGTGGTAAAATAACTGTTTTGCCCTATGTGGTAAAATGACTGTTTATATGGTAAGCTGACTGTTTTGCCCCTATGTGATGTATGTTCATATTTTAGCATGCTATTTGTAACTGTATTGAGTACATGTTAAATATTTTGATACAAAATGACATGACATGACATGTTGCATGATACATTACATGGGAATGGGTTTATATATGATTGGAGGAAGTGTATCAGATCGCGACTCTGCTTTGCAAATCATCGCTTAGTCTTTCGCAACCTGGTGCTATTTTTTGTGTGTAGGGATGGGTGGGTTGATTTTATCCCCACATGGTGTGTAGGGCTGGACGAAGTAGTGTGTAGAGGCTAGTTGGGTAGGATTTCTGATTGCATATCTATATTGCACTATTTACTGTTACTGCAATGGGCTAAGGCTCACACTGATACTGTTACCGTATTGGGCTAAGACCCTAACTGTTACTGATATGGGCTTAGGCCTAGACTGTTTTTGCTCACTATATGTTTTACTGTTTGCTTATTAAGGGATTACACATGAGTTTTCGTAAAGTCACCCTTCTACTTATCTGTACAGGTAATCTCCAGGCTTAGGCAGATCGGTGCAGCGGAGGACTCAGCGGTGGCCACATGACCTATCTAATTTGAAATAGTATTTTATGATTTTGATTTAATTTATTGGGTATTTTGATGTAATAAGGCCTCTTTAAATTTTTAATCTTTAATTTGGGATGTTATTTATTTTGATTTATATCTGCTAGCAGTAGGAGACGGGTTTTAAAAAAAATAAATATTTTTCAAAACAACACGTTTACGAAACATATTTTTAAAGCTTCCGCAAAAAATAATGTTTTAAAAAGTAACAATAATTTTTAATGTGATTAACACTTTGCCAAACGACTTGTGTTTTAAATTAAGCGAACATCTATAAAGATAACACAAAGAGGGTATATTGAGAATGGGTTTTTTTACAATATCGTACTTTATGAAAAATACTTCCATGTGACATTTCCAGATTCGGCCATAATGTCTAGGCCATGTTTGGGGTGTTACATTTTATGCATAAATTATCAGAAGTTCAGAATTGTTTTCAAGGTTTCAGTCTCTAACTATTTAAGTATAGTTTCAGAAAGTACTAACTACAGTGTTTCAAGATATAATATCTCAGTTTCAAAAATACTTATAGGATCGGGGTCGAAGACTCGATGTACCACATACTTTCTCAATTTATTCAAACTAGTTAAAAATCAATTCTTTTTGAAACACAATTTTAGAACCCAAAATTCACAGGCTGAGTTTTGTGACCTGGCTCTGATACCACTAAATGTAACACCCCAGACCTAACCTAAACACTATGGCTGAATCCAAAAATATTACAAAGAATGGGTTTTGAAATCTGAGTTGTTTCGATAAACCGCTCAACTTTTATAACTCATATTCATTCCTGATTATTATTGAAAACATCATTTAATTAATTCATTTGCCAAACATATATTACAGCGGAAGTTTAATAAAACTGATATTTTGGAAATCCAGTTTGTATTTTTAGAAAAACCTTTATTTACGTAAAACTATCGTTTTTATAAAACATTTTATCAAAGCATGCAAAATACCAAACAAACCAAAAATCAACACTTAAAAACCATACGTCCAAAGAGTCCCAGAAATTACAAACACTCAAATAAATCTATAATTTTAAATAAACCATAAGTTATTAAGTTTAAACAGTTCACGGTCGAGTGCGCACCGCCGCAACGATCCGCCTAAGTTTATGAATTACCTGAACAGAACAGACAAACAGATGTGAGTTTTTGTAAGTTCAGTGTGTAACCCAACAGATATAGACTGGCAAAATATTCAGAAATCTCATGCTCAGTCAGATACAAATACGAACTTATGTCCATTTCAGATACAAATAACAGATACAGTTATGCAGAATCTTACCTCCATTCTTTACACAACATCTCCGTCGATCCCAACACACCATGTGGGGTTAAAAACACCCATCGATCCCTACATATCATATCGTGCCGTTACGACACATGTTAGATAATATGCAGCCTTGCTGCCAGAATATGTCCGATGATCACCATATAAAACACTTCCTCCACATATATAAATCTCACCCTCAAAACAAATACAGAATACTAATACAGAAATTAAAGATTAGACATGTTCAACATGCTTATATACAAATACTAGACATATATTTAATATCCCACTCAGAACAGTCAATTAGAATATCATAGCATACAAAATAGGGTTTGGTTAGCTCTTACCAACCCTATAATAGGCCCACAGTAGATGGGAACGACCCATGTGACTCTAAGAAAAATTTCAAAAATATGGGCCCATATATCCGTGTTGGCACACACGCCCATGTGGCCCAAACACCCAGATTAGCCTTGCCGTGTGGCTCACATGACCTAGGCCAATATGCATACGCCCACGGGGCACACCCGTGTGGGCCCACACGCCTAACTTGGCCTAGCCCGTGTGGCCTACACTGCCACACCTACACCACTACACGGGCAGTCACACACCCGTGTGGTGTCAACAAAACAATTTTTAGGCTTTTACCGACATTCGACTTCCTGCGTTTCAGGTACACACCTGGTTCGTTTAATATGTTACAGCAATCCCGAGCCCTCCAAAACCTAGGAAACAACATACCAAATACCAATTTAGCAGTTAAATTGCAAATTCAACAACAAGAAATCATCACGAAACTGACTTACCACCGACAACACCCACCGTTAAAGCGTACTAAACCGCTGAAGCACTAACTAAAGGTTCCTCGTGAACTTTTACACAAAACGTTCTCATGAATTACTATCCTCATAGATTACTCCATCAATGAAAACCCCGTGAATCGAGTAATCCAAACAGTTAACAAAACCAAAACTTGAAGTCAAGCGAAACCCCACTTACCACAATGCACGAAGAACACCATATTAACAAAACACAATATTATAAAAGAAAGAAAAGCACAGAACCATCAGAAAAGGAAGAATAAGAGAAAATGGTAGAAAACAAAGAAAAATTTTTGTTAGAATAATCTTGGGAGGAGAGATAAAATTTTGAAAACAAAAAAATAAAAATAAATAAATAAAAAATAAAATATTCTGATAACTCCCCATATCCCAACTCCCCGTTATATTCTCCATCACAACCACTTTAAAATTCTATCTCTTTCCAAACATTGACAGCTGACTGGAACAAAAATTAACACCCTTGCTCAAACAATGATTCGAGCACAGGATCTCCATCACACCATCTCCCTACCACTCAAACAAGCATGCTCATTCTGATATGAATTAAGAGAAAATTTTATGCAAGTCTACTCAACAAAGGTAAGGCCTAGATCAAAAATAACAAAAATTTCCAAAAGTGGGAATTGAACCCAAGACCTCTCACACACACCCAGAATACTTAATCCTTGAAGTAGATACACAGTTGTGTCAGATGTTTACAGAAGCAGACATAAATTATCCAGGGCGCTACAAGTGATTAGGGAAGGGAAATTTAGACTGCCCTCATTCTTTTCTGCACAACGATGCACCTCATGAAAAATAATCTTGTTGATGTTTAGTGAAGTGATACCAGACCTTTTCAAGAGGTATCAATTATGGCTGAATTTGGAAAGTGACATTGGCCACTAAAATGTCCTAGAATTTTTTTTTTTTGTAATTTCAAACATACTTTTTAAACCATTTGCATAATTCATTCAAAACTAGTAAAATCTAATGTTCAACTTCATTTTCAACCACATTTCAAATTCATTTGTCCATGAAAATGGCGAAAATAATCTTTCAGAATTTTGAAAAACATATCTTAAATCTAATTGGTTTGTCAATTCAAAACAAATGAAGTAAAGTGTTTATTTTAATTTCGAAAAAACAATGCAAATTTCAACAATTGAAATAATTAATATCTGAGTCATAGACATTCAATCTTTTATTCAAAACTATTTTAGATTTTCAATCATACTTCTAAATCATTTGTATATTAACTTTAGAAATCAAATGCCTTTAGAATTCTCATTTGTAAACATTTATAAATTTGAAAACTAGGTCTAATTTTATTAAACACTTATTTTTCATAAATGCAGCGGAAAAATATATTATTGATAGATTTTATTTTAAAAATAGAGTTTCATATGAAATCTTACCAAATACTAACTTATACATTTTTTTAAAATTTAATGTCATGAAATCAAGTCATGCAAATCAGAATAAAATCCCAAAAGTAAAGTCACATGCCACAGTACCATAATTTAACATAAAAAGTCCCAAATAGCAATAAAGTCCATAAAAATCCAAATCATAAATAAAAGTCCATATTTATTTAAAAACCATTTCCGTGAGCATCACCGATGACCACATTCGAGTCCTAACCACGAGGAATATCTAAAACACATAAGTAAAGTGGGTGAGCTTTAAAGAGCCTGGTGTGAGATGAACACAAACATAATCACATACATAACAAGATATAAATTATCATAATATTCATAAATTATAACACTGATACATATTCTTGAACATGTTAGTGCATATTTTAAAATAATGCACATTTTATAAAATTTCATACCCATCTCTATTACACACCAATATCGAGTTTCCCAAAACTCGTCCATCCAATAACACATCATTTGTGGACAAGCCACCACATAATTGCCGATAAGTACCACATCATCACAGATAAACTGCCACATAACTTCCACCTTTCAAAAGACCCACCCCATGCATGTTATATGGTCATTTTCAAATTTAACACAAATAATCTGTAACATCCCGAATTAGGGCCTAGTCAGAATAATGGTTTCAAGACCACAAATTCAAAGTAGAAATAATTATTTTATGATTCTTATAAGGTCTATGACATGATTGAATGCTTATGTGAAAAATTTCATGAAGAAATTTTATGGATAAAGTGTCCAATTTGACATTTAAGAGTAAATTGCAAAAGTTGCAAAATGTGAGTTCTAGAAGCTTTAAGAATGAAATTGCCATGGATTGTTACTTAGAGGTCCTTAAATAGAAATTTCCCCAATTTCTATTTTTATGGACAAAAATGGGCATGAATAGAAAAAATTTGAAAAAAAGGCCTTAAGGGCATTTTTGTCATTTGGTTAATAAAAGAATAAAAAGGGAAAATAAGTCAAAAATTGTGTCCATCTTCCTCCACCTTAGCCGAAATTCTTAAGGAGCCATAGCTAGGGTTTTGTTCATCCTTTCAAGCTCGATTGTAAGTACACCCTAGCCCTATTTTTAATGTTCTTTATGTTTTTGAGATTCTTGAAGCATGATCTAACTATTTCTACCATTATTTTGAGCTAGGGTTCATGTTCAAAAACTTACCCATGTGTGACATGCATGTATTTTGGTGTTTAATGGAGGAATATGAAAGTTTGATGCATGATAAACATCTTTTACTAAGTGGTTTTTCATGAAAACACCTAAAAAGGACCTTTTTGTAAAAGTTGTAAAATAGGTGGTTAAAAATCTGATTTAAAAGAAAATATGGGCTGATATAAGTATGATATAAGTTTGGATAGGCTTGGGTAGCAAATAAAATGAACACACTTCATTTTACGAGCCTAGGGGCTAATTTGTAAATATGTGAAAGTTTAGGGGCAAAATTATAAATTTTCCAAAGTATGATTTATGGACTGATTTGAACAATGTGATAATTATATAATTGAAAATTTCTATTATAGATCAAGAAAAATAGAGTTCAAACCTAAGCTGAGGAAAGAACAGGGTTGTGGACTAAATCGAATAGTTAGCCATATTTTGGTATCAAGGTAATTTCCTATGTAAATAATGCAACATTACATCATTATGTTTTTAATGCTTTAATATTGCATGAATTGTGTAATTGTCTTTGTGGATTTAATTAATGATGACTCGATGACGATTCGTCGAAGTTTGATATCTCAAAACCCGGTTGAACCTTAGGAATAGTTAGGATACAAATGTCATGACATTAGGGTTATATGCGATCCCATGTAAGACCATGTCTGAGACATGGCTCTGGCATTGATATGTAATTTCATATAAGACCATAGCTAGGCTATCGCAATCGATATGTGATCCCGTGTATGACCATGTCAGGGACATGACATTGGCATCGGCATCGATCTACGATCCCATGTAAGACAATGCCTGGGACATGGCAATGGCATCGATATGTGACCTCATGTAAGACCATATCCAGTATATGGCATTGACATCCTATCATGTGTATGAGATCTCCCGAGTATTCTTTAGTATTCCAAGTGGTTCAACGGGTAATCCAACAATTATGTCAAAGAGATGACGAGGTATGATCATGTTGAAAGGGTACAGGTACATACACAAAGCTCATAAACATTGAGATTATGAATCAATGAAACCTTGGAAGGAGTGAATGACTGAATTATGATCATGAGTTTTATTGTACATGATGCAAATGACATGACTTAAAATGTAACTATGATACTTGATGACATTATGATGAGTATTATCATGTTATGTGTATAATAATGAATGGTTAATGTTGTTAATTATTTACATGCAAACTTACTAAGCTTTATGCTTACTCTCCCTTATTTTCCATTTCCTTATAGTGTCACCAAGCTAGCTCAGGGATCAAAGGACGTTGGAGCTCGATTCACACTATCAAACTAATCTTTTGGGTACAGTGAATTCAAGTATTTTGAGTATGGCATGTATAGGGACTTGGTATTTTGTTATGTGTCATATTGGTTTAGCCAAATATGTTGGCTTATAATGATTTGATGATTCATTTTGTTTCTGGCCATGAGATATGACCCATATTAATTATAGGGATGTAATCCTATTCATATATGCATGTATGTGCTAAGGCCACTCATGATGTGGTTGAATTCATTTAGTGGATATGATTATGGATGTTTGATGATGGAAATATGTGTAAATGGCATAATAACAAATAAGGCATGAATTTTGTGAAATTGAAGTAAATTGATGTTTCATATTGCCTGTGATTTGGTATGCTTGGTCTAAATAAAATATGAAGTCTTAAGCATGCATAAATTGATAAGAAGTTGATATACATGAGCCATGTTTATGAAACTGTAAGTGTTCATTTATGCCATATAGAATGTCATTGAGATGTGTAAGTGTGCATGTGTTATTGAGGGTGACAAAAGGGTTGGAAAATAGCCTCAAAGTTGTCCACACAGGTAGACACACGGGCGTGTGTGTAGATCGCGTGTGACACACGGTCTACCCCATGGACGTGTGATCCGATCGTGTGTTCCCTACACCCTAATTAGGTCAAATAGAATGCCCTGTAGTAAACACATAGGCAGAGACACGGTGTGTGTCTCAGCCGTGTGAAGAACGCGGCCTCAGCATAGGCGTGTGCCCAGGCCGTATGAAGTCTACACCTAATTTTTGTAATTTAATTCGCTACACGGCCTAAGCACACGGGCCTTGTGACTTGGCCGTGTGACCTTATTTTTTTGATGATGTCATAAAAGAGAGTTACACGGGCTGAGGACACGGGGGTGTCCCAAGCCACACGAGCGTGTGTGACCACACGGCCTACCCACACAGGCGTATGACCCTCTAAAACAAGAAAATTTTCTAAGTGTCACAAAAGTTCTGAAAGTCCTCGGTTTAATCCCGAACCACCCCCAATGTATGTTTTGGGCCTCGAGGACTCATATAAGGGACGATATGCATGTGAATGAAAGTATTAAATTTGGTTGAAATTTTATGGCCCGGCTTTGTGTGAATGTTTATGTTTTAGTCCGGTAACGCCTTGAACCATATCCCGATGTTAGATACGAGTAAGGTATGTTACAATTAGTGCTATTACAGCTACAGTTTAGTTGATTCTCAGATTAACATAGCACGTGTACGAGTTAAGCTATACATGCCATAAATGAATTATGATAGTGTGATGACTCCTGACCTTTTAAATTGTATTTTCGTATAGTAATGGATCCCAATAGAGCTGAAGATGATGATATAGAAAATAATGCACCGGCTCCCGCTCAAGGGGCAGCGCCAATTGAGAGTAGACTCGTGACCGTGAGTCAGGGGGGAGGAGAAGAGGCTAGGGAAACCTTCCTCCATA
Organism: Gossypium longicalyx; assembly: GCA_025698465.1. Taxonomy (NCBI): domain Eukaryota; kingdom Viridiplantae; phylum Streptophyta; class Magnoliopsida; order Malvales; family Malvaceae; genus Gossypium; species Gossypium longicalyx. Next base: position 56,407,359 of record CM047007.1, read on the forward strand.
TGATGAATGCTTGGTATATGGAGTTCGTTCGAATGAACCCAAATGCTCAACCCCCTCCGCCCCTACCTATTGCTCAACCTATCCCCGTAGCACCCTAAGGTATGGACTTCATGAGACTGAATAGGCCTCTAGGTGATAAGATTCGAAAGCAATGAGCTGAATAGTTCTGAGCTAGTATAGATGACGACCCTGAGAGGGAAGAGGTCTACCTCGAGAATACCATTGGGGTATTTGATGAGTTATCATGCACACCTGAGGAATGCATGAAACATGTTATGTCACTCTTGAGAGACTCGGCCTATCAGTGGTGGAACACCCTTGTGTCGGTTGCACCAAAGGGGAGAGTTAATTGGGAATTTTTCCAAGAGGAGTTTCATAAGAAGTACATTAGCTAGAGGTTTATCGATCAGAAGCGAAAGGAATTTCTTGAGTTAAAATAGAGCCAAATGACTGTAACAGAGTATGAACCTGAGTTTGTAAGACTCAATAAGTATGCTCGGGAGTGTGTATCAAATGCGGCCATCATGTCTAAGAGGTTTGAGGATGGGTTAAATAAGGACATTCGATTGCTGGTTGGCATCCTAAAATTAAGAAAGTTTGTTGTACTGGTTGAGAGAGCTTGCAAGGTCGAGGAATTGGCTAAAGAGAAAAGAAAAGCTGAGTTTGAGTCTCGAGATTCAAAGAAAATACAGATGTGTAAGTCACTGCAATCCTCATCTCAGAAATCGAGGGACTTTAATACTCGATTGAGTGCTTCAGTTGGGTACTTAAATAGAAATAAGGGTAAACAGTACTCGGTTTCAAAAGCTCAGACCACTTCAATCGCTAGTGTTGGTAATGCCCGACCGAGTAGACTGGAGTGTTCACATTATGGTAGACGTCACCTCAGCGAGTGCCGAGCTAATGAAGGAACTTGTTTTAAGTGTGGTTTCCAAGATCATTTCATTAGAGATTGCCCCGAAATGGTTGATAAGGAGAGATTTTAGAGTGTAAGATCGGGCAATGTTATTTCGAGAGGGAGACCACAGAGAATGTAACACCCCTTACCCATTTCTATCGCCGGTATGGGTTACGAGGCATTACTAATCATAATACAATTCTGGACATTTTTTTTACACTCAAATAATTCACATCATATCTGTACAAATTATTAATCCATTTTCATAAGCAAAACAAAATTTATCGAAGGTTATGTATAAAACCCATATCATTTCCTTACCTACTCAGCTAGCATAAATCACTAGTACCTATTTGTAAATTTACAAATAACTAATGAATTTTTATAGCCCTTCTTATATGCAAATCTACCATAGTAAAAGCACATACACATACATGTAATATATATAAAAACACAATTAACAATCATCATAAGTCTAAGATTTACTTTTGGTATAAATTCAGACCAAGACTACATGTACATATATATAATTATTAATATTATAATCACCCATAGTTCACATAAATATAAATATATCATCAAATTAATAATAACATATATTGAGCATTGCATACTAATTTTTTTTATTTCAAATGTACATATCAACCTATTTTGAATCATTACCATCACATATAAGACGTATTTAATCATCTTAATTTAGATAACATAATAACTATAATTCATTCAGCTATATATATAAAGACACCCCAAGCATACTCAAATAAAGCTTTACAACAAGTCACATTTAAGATTTAATAAACAATTCAACACAAATGAAATGCAAATTCATTCTACCCTATTAACTAATCCATACTTCGGTTATTAAGTATAACCCCAATCGGGCACTCCATTATCATATCATATGCTTGTATATATATTTTACCCATCACTAGTCGATTATATAAAAAAATACCTCAATTGTTGTCTATAACCAATTCACAAGTCAACTACTCATCTTAAACAAGTTAACATATTAAGCAAATTCACATGTACTTCTGTCCAAACATAACAATAACCAAAGCATACTCATGAATATCCAAATTCATAATCTTTTCAAGTATATCATACCTACCACAATACCATGCAATCAAGGCACATAACATTATAACCAAAACGTACATAAACCATAAGCAACATAACCAAATTTAAACAAAAAGGTTAAGCAATTTTCGCATGGCTTGATTATACATATAAAAAATTCAATATTTCAAAAACATAATCCAGCCTATACATGCCATAATTCGAGTTCGATTATTTAAATACCGAAGCTGTAGATAGTATGATAGACTTTGCTGATGATCCCTGAGCTTGTAACTTGAATCCAAAATCTATAAGATGGAAACACACATAAAACACAGAGTAAGCTTTTGAAGCTTAGTAAGTCATAAGCAAATAAACAGCTCAATAACATTAACAACCGAATTAAACCAAGCCAACTTATAATATTATAACACATTTAGATCCAACATATAAAGTTCATAATATATGCACAATAATTCTTAAATATCACCCTGGCTGAATGCTCTTGTACTAAATTATCAAGTTACCATTTAACTTTCACAACCAAATAATCATCACAACCATAGTTCACATATGATAAACACATAAGTTTGTGTGTCACAATATAGTTTCACATACACATACTAATCATATAACCGAATATATCTCATCATATGTACACATATAAAAGAACTATTAATAATATGTTTACTACTTTTTCACAAAGCTAAATACATATATCACATACAGATAATTTCTTTATTTGCATTTTACAAGATTTGTAACAAATAGCCAAGATGTTTACTTACCTTACTTCAAGTAGGTAACAAGTCAATTCATACCTGGCATATAGCTCATTTTTCTCATTCGAATTCAATTTACCTTTGCCTGATTGACCATTCGGAATTGGATAGGATGCTCGGATAATCACACTTATATCGTACATTGCCAACGTTTCAGACATGGTCTTACATGTAATCACATATCGATGCCACTGTCGCAGACAGGGTCTTACTTGCACACATATATCAGAATCACATATCGATTCCATGGTCTTACTCGTACAGATAAATCGGAATCCTATGTCATGACATATGTATCCTAACTATTCCTAAGGTTCATACAGGGCTTTCGGATGTCGTAACTTGGTCGAAACAAATTCGAAAATGTAGTAGTCAAGCCTTTACATATTTTACCACAAAAAATATAAATTCATACATTTCATAACAGCACATATATATATAGCATTTAACTACAATTAAACACGTCTATTTGCTTATAAACTTACCTCGGACAATACAAAATGGAACAGGGCAGCTAGTTGACAACTTTTGCTTTCCCCCGATCCAAATCTGATTTCTTTGGTTCTTGATATAAAGATATTCAAATTAAGCTCATTCAAACTTATTTTCATTCAATTTAGTCCAAAAACACATAAATGGGAAAATTACCATTTTACCCTGACATTTACAATTTTTACAATTTAGTCCCTATTACACAAAACACAAAATACACTAAATTTCTCCATACCCAAGCTAGGCCAAATATTACCCATATCTATACAAGCCCATATAATTCATTTATTTCACATTTTATTCCCTCAAATTATTATTTTTGCAATTTAGTCCTAATTACTCAAAATCATCAAAAACTCCAATACAAATTATGTTAATCTAAAACATATCTTCCATTTTTCATCATCAATCAACAAAAATCAGAAGCTCTCTTCAATGGCATAACTCAAAATATTCATCAAAATAAAAAATTTAAGCATGAGTTTTGTAGTATTCGAAGCAATGATCTCAAAAATGTAAAAATTATCAAAAACCTAACTAGCTACATACCTTGATTGAGCTTGACTATGGCCGAACTAGGTTTTTTTTTCTTTCGATCAAAAGAACATAATATGAACTTGGCTCATTATTTTATTTTTATGTTATATGTTATATTATAATAGTTTATAATATTAATTTACTAAAGTAACCTTAATTAATTTATATCAAAACCTTATAATATAAACCAATTGCCATCCACCTAATAATTTATGGGCTAATTGCAACATAAAGGCTTCCATTTTAAAAGCCAATAGCATTTTGGCCCTTATACATTAAACTACCCAATTTTTAATTTACGCGATTATGTCCTTTTATTTCATTAGACACTCAAACGACAAAATTAAATCACGAAAATTTCACAGATATAAATTCACACAAAAGAAAATAATTTTAAAATATTTTTCTAACTCAGATTCGTGGTCCCGAAACCACCGTTTCGATTAGGGTCTAAATCGGGCTGTTACAGAGAAACCCATGAAATGGAGTGAGAAGTAAGAGTGTACCCAGAGATCCAGTTGGGAGACCCAGAGGTAGAGAACCTGCGAGGACTTAAGTCATTCATGTTCGCGAAGAGGCTTCATCTTCTGATGTGATTACGGGTACTTTTTCTCTCTATGATGCTTCTGTTGTTGCTTTGGTTGATCCGGAATCTACCCATTCGTATATTTGTGTGAAATTGGCATCTAGCATGAATATGCTTATTGAGTCTATAGAATTTGTGATAAAAGTGTCAAAACCCTCTAGGCAGGCATGTGTTAGTTGACAAAGTATGTAGGAATTGCCCTTTAGTGATTAAAGGTCATTGTTTTCCGGCTAATCTTATGCTTTTCCCGTTTGATGAATTTGATATAATACTTGGTATGGATTGGTTGACCATGCATGATATAGTAGTAAACTATGGAAGGAAAATCATTGAATTGAAAAGCGAAAGTGGTGATATTCTTTTGGTTGAACCAGATGAATCGGATAGCTTGCCTGTAGTGATTTCTTCTATGACTGCTCAGAAATGTATAAGAAAAGTTTATGAAGCTTATCTTGCCTTTGTATTGAATACGAAAGAGTCTGAGTTGAAAGTTGAATTAGTGCCAATAGTATGTGGGTATCCAGATGTATTTCTTGAAGAGTTGCCCGGATTGCCTTCGATTAGGGAAGTTGAGTTTGGTATTGAGTTAATTCTTGGTACTGCATCTATTTCGATTGCTCTGTATAGGATGGCTCCGATAGAATTAAAGGAGTTGAAAGTTCAGTTACAGGAGTTAACAGATAAAGGTTTTGCGAGACCTAGTTATTCTTCGTGGGGCGCACCAGTACTATTTGTGAAAAAGAAAGATGGTTCAATGAGATTGTGCATTGACTACCGACAGCTCAATAAGGTAACCATAAAGAACAAGTACCCCTTGCCAAGAATCGATAACTTGTTTGACCAATTGAAGGGAGCCACAGTATTTTTAAAGACAAACTTGAAGTCTGGTTACTACCAGTTGAGAGTTAAAGACTCAGATGTGTCGAAAACTGCTTTTTAGATGAGGTATGGTCAATATGAATTTCTGGTTATGCCATTTGGTTTAATGAATGCTCCCGTGGTATTTATGGATTTAGTTAATCGAATTTTTCGACTGTATTTGGATAAATTTGTGGTTTATAGTGATGCATCCCTAAATGGATTGGGTTGTGTGCTTATGCAAGAAGGCAAGGTAATAGCTTATGCCTCGAGGCAGCTGAAACCGCACAAGAAAAATTATCCAACTCATGATTTGGAGCTAACTGCCATTGTGTTTGCGTTGAATATTTGGAGACACCATTTGTATGGCGAGAAATGTCGAGTATTCACTGATCATGTAAGTTTAAAGTACTTGATGACTCAAAAAGATTTGAACCTATAGCAATAGAGATGGCTAGAGTTGAGAAAATATTATGAGCTGGTGGTTAACTATAACCCGGGAAAGGTGAACGTGGTCACCGATGCTTTGAGTAAGAAGTCGTTATTTGCTTTGAGGGCTATTAACACTTAGTTGGCCTTGCCAGATGATGGTTCGATTCTAGCTGAGTTAAGAGCTAGACTAATGTTTCTCCAAGAGATTTATGAAGCTCAGAAAAGTGACGGTGATTTGTAATCCAAAAGAGTCCAATGTGAATCGGGTATGGAATCAGATTTTTAGATTAGTTCCAATGGTTGCCTAATGTTCTAAGATAGGATTTGTATTCCTAAGAATACCGAGTTTATTCAAAAGATTTTGCATAAGGCCCATAGTGGTTGTTTGTCTATACATCAGGGTAGTACTAAAATGTACAATGACTTGAAGAAAATGTATTGGTAGCCGGGAATGAAAAGAGACATCTCAGAGTTTGTTTCTAAATGTTTGATTTGTTAGCAGGTGAAAGCTGAACACCAAGTACCTTCAGGTTTACTTCAGCCTGTTATGGCTCCCGTGTGAAAATAGACCTTATTACTATGGACTTTTTGATGGGTTTGCCTTTGACACCGAGAAGGAAAGATACTGTATAGGTTATTGTAGATCGATTGACAAAGTTGGCTCTGACTACTCACTTGATAAGTTAACCGAGTTGTATATTTCTAAAATAGTGAGATTGCACGGAGTACCTTTGTCCATTATATCAGATAGAGATTCAAGGTTCACTTCGTGGTTTTGGAAAAAGTTGCAAGAGGCTTTAGGTACAGAGCTGAACTTTAGTACCGCTTTCCATCCGCAAACTGACGGTCAATCCAAAAGGGTAATTCAGATTCTTGAAGATATGTTACGGTGATGTGTTCTTGAGTTCTAAGGTAGTTGGGAAAAGTATTTACCTGTAACGCCCCGACTTTTGGGCCTAAAAATATTGGGTTTGGAGTCTGAGTTCGGGTAGAAGACGGCCTGAATAATTTGGATGTTTTAATTATTATTATTATTATTATTATTATTATTATTATTATTATTATTATTATTTCGTATGTTTAATTTAGTAATTAAATAAATTAAGAAGGGTTTATAGTGTGGGGAAAAAGGTCCAGGCTCGGCCCATAGATTTAGCAAAATTCTTAAATTTTACCTCTTAAAGGAATCTGGGTAGTAGGCCTTATTAATAACTTGGGCTGAGTTTTAGCACGAACAAGCACCTGGCCCAGTGGCTAAGCACGCTAGGAGGGCGTGGGAGGTGCCTGGGTTCAAGGCACGGCGCGCGCAAATGGTTTTTTTTAAGTATTCAGGTTGCGGTTAAAATAGGGCTTAAGAGGAGTTGCGAGCATAATCCAGCACAAGGAGCTCCGTGGCGCAGTGGCAGTAGCATGCTGGGCACGTGGAGAGGGTGCAGGTTCAAGTCCTTCGAAGGCGAATTTCTCTTTCATTTTTTTAAGCAGACCGGAGCTTCAGCAGCTAAGGCCTTATAAATAAGTTGGGCAGAAACTAGGCATAAAGGAAGTACTTGGCCCAGTGGTTAGAGATGCTAGGAAATAGGAGGGGAAGCTGGGGTTCAATTCCCAGTGTGTGCAAATGTGGATTTTCTTTTAACAACCAGGGATTGTAGCAAGGAGTCCTTATAATTACCTCGGAAGGAAAGATGACACAATCGAGCAAGTGGCGTGGTGGTAAGGTGCGGGTAGTGTAGCTAAAGGGTAGAGGTTCGAGTCTGGTAAGGAGCTATGTTTTATTTTACTTTTAAACGAACCGGGACTACCGCAGATAACAGATAAGCTTTAAGATTAATTATGACCCTATATTAGTAAAGAAAGGAGCATGGTGCAGTGGCCAGCAGCACGGGCGAGGGCACAAGGGCCGACGGAGGTCTGGGGTTCGAGCCTCACCTCGCGCACGGAAGGCTTGGGTTTTTCTACTCGCTTGGGGAAGGAGTTGGAGTCTGATCAGGACTCTCCTGGCAGCATACTGAAGCGGTGCACGGGGTGGATAAGGATGCTACTAGTCGGTGGAAGAGTTTGAGCTGATCAGGGGATTGGGTAAGGATGAGATAAGGGAGGAAATTTAGGAGCTGATCAAGAAGCTTGGTGTTGGCCGAATGTTGGACTCTTGAGGGGCAAAAGTTGGCTGGCCAAGGGTCTTTAGTATAGGTAATTTGGCTAGGTCAATGTACCATTTTTTTTTCCCTTGCCAAATATTATTTCCCTTCTCCCCTCTCTTTCATTCATCTTTTCTTTTTCTTTTACTCTCATAGTCGAACCTATATTCTCCCCTCTTTTGCTTCTTTCGTCAATTTCTTTTCTCCATTGATTCCTCAAGTGGCCGAATCTACCATTCCTTTTCTTCTCTTCTTCTCTTCATTTGTTTTCTTTACATCTAGGAGGTCGAACCTTGCTATAGCCGAACCCCTTTCCTTTTTTTTTCTAAAAAGCCGAAGCCTTCATACCTGTGGTTTAAGAAGCTGAATCTTTGGCTACTTGAACCTGTTTCTTCTAACTACGGTAGATCGAGATTAATATCATAGATAGGAGCACTCTTTTGGGCAGGACAATGATTGGTAAGTATTCGAACAACTTTCGCTAGTTACTTATGTTTTAGGGAAAAGCCGAAACCCCTTAAGGGTGGCTAACGTTGGGATTAAGGGCATTGTTGCCTCTTTCTTTTGGTTTTGTATACGCTAGCATGGACAAGGGAGCATATAGTGAAGGGCTTGAACATTAACTCGGTTGGACATCTAGATCTAGTCCATATTTCGGCAGAAAGGTAAGAACTTTAAGGTCTAAGGCAATGTTGGCCGAATATGGTAAGGGGCTAGAATGTAGTTATTTTGATATGTAGACTGATGTTTTGGTAACTCAATTATAGGCAACTCGTGTGTGGATCTCGCCAACGTATCGTTACAGATCAGGTGTGTAAACGACACCCACTCATGGACTAGATCGGCAAAAGACGAAAAGCCGAAATGCCGAAACACCAGTATTTTGTGAACTTGCGAGCGTGCGAGCGCTCGTGAGATAGTTTTTTTGTTAATCCTGGTAATCTCAACCAGTAAGATTGCAGAGTGCGCAATTTCGTGCACTTCGGTATATTTGGGCTTAATGGGCCGAAATTGAGTTAATGGGCCAACGGGCACAATTCGGTAAAAACATTCGGTAAGTGTTTCTGTTAATATGCTAAGGGCTGTAACATGTATGAAAACCCTAAAATAGTAAATTTACTAAAATACCCCTAAAGAATGAAAATTACCGTTATACCCTAGGTGCAAAATGACCGTTATACCCTTATGGTTAATTTTGACTGAATTGCATGATATTCTGATTCTGTTTGTGATATGCCATGACATGTATATCTGTTGCATGGGATAAGGGTTATTTTGATGGAGGAAGCGTTCTGGTGGCTTTGCCACAATTATCTGTTTCTAGTGGCACTGCCACAAATATATGTTCTGGTGGCTCTGCCACAAATATCTATATCTGATGACTCTGTCACAATATCTGTTCTGGCAGCCATGCTACAAATTCTGTGACGTGTAGCGGATGGGTGGGTCGAGTAGTCTCCCCACATGGTGTAAGGTTGGCACGGGGGTGTATACGGATGGATATGGGTTGGGTCTTCTGCATACATGATATATCTGTTCTGTACCTATTATGGGTCTATGGGCTTCATTCTGAATTCTGTATAGGGCTAAGGCTCAACTTAATTTGTTTCTATGGTTTGAACTGATCTGGACTATGGTTGGGCTATTTTACATACTGAGTTTTCCAAACTCACCCCTTAACTTTATCCATGCAGGTAATCCCCAACCATAGTGGCTTGGAGCTGGAAGGGATTCGGAGTGGCCACATGTTCTGCAAACTCGGTTTTCTACTTGTGTTTTGATTAGTTTTTCTTTACTCTAATTGCTTTGGGTTTTAAGTTGTAATTAGGCCGCTTTAATTATTTTTAATTGCTTTTAATAGGTTTTGATAGCTTAGTACGATATTGTTTTAAATGTTTGGAATTGAATAGCTCTAGGGCACGTTTTAAAAAGATTACCTGATTTTAAAACATCGCGAATCAAGACAAAGCTTCCGCAACGAAAACGTTTTCAAAATATAATAAGTGATTTCAAATGGTTTAAAACGGAATGGTTTTCACTGAATAATCGCTCAGTTAAAGTGTGGCAATAGTGGTGTGCATGTCTAGGAGTGGATCCGTGGAGAGCTTGGTACTTAAGCAGTCTAATTGACTCATCTCCTCTTTTCCGGTAACATACCTAGTGCACAGCTTCCATTCACTTTAATATATAACAAAATACTCTTTAAACACTAAGGAAGATGTTAGTTAAAACATGACTTTTGCAGAATGCTTCAATGTGACACGCCAGATTCGGCCATAACGTCTGGGCCGGGTTTGGGGTGTTACATTTAGTGGTATCAGAGCCCGATTGCAATAACTCGGCTGTGGATCGGGTCCGAAAAGCTTTTTGAAACATTTTGCTAAACTTAGGCCCAAGAAGGGTATTTTGGAAACGGTTTTGAAAAGTTATTTTCAAAGATATTTTACAAGGTATACATGTTTTAATGTTCAATCATAAAATGGTTTAAGTTTTTCTGGGTTTCTGAAATTTGATAATTGAAGAAGTGGCACACTGAATCTCCGGCACCAAGTCTGTAAGTATTTTTGATACTCATATTACACTGTATTAAGATATTACTGTAGATAGAACTGAGACCATATCATGACACTATAGCTAGGGCAATACTAAAAAAAAAACCCTAGAATACTGAGACTGTAGCTAGGCTATGATTCTGTGAAAATAGAAACTTTAAAATACTATCTCTGCATAAAACATATGAATAAGTACTAAAATTATTGAATCGAGGCCTTGGTATTTATTTGATACGTATGCCGATAATGTAGAGTATTGTTATGGATTCTAAGGGTAAGCAAAGTCTACCAACTTCGGGTAGCAGTAACTCGGAGTTTGGTACCGAGGCATTGGCTGAGATAGTAAGGAAAGTGGTAGAAGAGGTATTGGAGACCAAGGTTAAGGAAATTAGGGAAACGCTTCAAGCAGGGTGCTTGGAGTGTAAGAAGAGGAAGGATTCTAGTTCTCAAAAGATCGAGCCTCATTCTGTGAAACATGTTAAGACGCGACCAAACTTTCTAACCTACAAGAACTGCAACGGCCGTCATCCGGGTGAATGCCATAGGAAGACAGGAGCATGCTTTAGATGTGGGTCCAATAAGCATCGAGCTCAAGATTGCCAAGCTTATTTTATTTAAGTGTGTGTTACGAGTTGTATGCGTGCTTGATAAATGTTTCTTTACTTTTGTAATTAGATGTTCTGGATCTTACTAAGAATTATTTTTAATCAGAGTGCACAGTGAAAGCACAGTGGTTTGACTTGATTAATACGGTTAGTGATAGTCGGAAATTTCAAGGACGAAATTTCATTAAGGGGAGTAGAGTTGTAACGCCCCAATTTTTGGGCCTAGAAATATTGGGTTTGGAGTCCGAGTTCGGGTAGTAGACGGCCTGAATAATTTGGATGTTTTAATTATTATTATTATTATTATTATTATTATTATTATTATTTAGTATGTTTAGTTTAGTAATTAAATAACTTATGAAGGGTTTATAGTGTGGGGAAAAAGGTCCAGGCTCGGCCAATAGCTTTAGAAAATTCTTAAATTTTGCCTCTTAAGGGAATCTAGGCAGTAGGCCTTATTAATAACTTGGGCTGAGTTTTAGCACGAACAAGCACCTTGCCCAGTGGCTAAGCACTTTAGGAGGGCATAGGAGGTGCCTGGGTTCAAGGCACAGCGCGCGCAAATGGCTGTTTTTTTTGAAGTATTCAGGTTGCGATTAAAATAGGGCCTAAGAGGAGTTGTGAGCATAATCCAGCACAAGGAGCTCCGTGGCGCAGTGGCAGCAGCGTGCTGAGCACGTAGAGAGGGTGCAGGTTCGAGTCCTTCGAAGGCGAATTTCTCTTTCATTTTTTTAAGCGGACCGGAGCTTCAGCAGCTAAGGCCTTATAAATATTTTGGGCAGAAACTAGGCATAAAGGAAGTACCTAGCCCAGTGGTTAGAGACGCTAGGCAGTAGGAGGGGAAGCTGGGGTTCAATTCCAAGTGTGCGCAAATGTGGATTTTCTTTTAACAACCAGGGATTGTCGCAAGGAGTCCTTATAATTACCTCGGGAGGAAAGATGACACAATCAAGCAAGTGGCGTGGTGGTAAGGTGCGGGTAGTGTAGCTGAAGGGTAGAGGTTCGAGTCTGGCAAGGAGCGATGTTTTGTTTTATTTTTAAACGAACCGAGACTGCCGTAGATAAGCTTTAAGATTAATTATGACCCTATATTAGTAAAGAAAGAAGCGTGGTGCAGTGGCCAGCAGCACGGGCGAGGGCACAAGGGCAAACGGAGGTCTGGGGTTCGAGCCTCACCTTGTGCACGGAAGGCTTGGGTTTTGCTGCTCACGTGGGGAAGGAGTTGGAGTCTGATCTGGACTCTCCTAGCAGCATACTGAAGCGATGCAAGGGGTGGATAAGGATGCTGCTAGTCGGTGGAAGAGTTTGAGCTGATCAGGGGATTGGGTAAGAATGAGATAAGGGAGGAAATTTAGGAGCTAATCAAGGAGCTTGGTGTTGGCCGAGTGTTGGACTCTTGAGGGGCAAGAGTTGGCTGGCCGAGGGTCTTTAGTATAGGTAATTTGGCTAGGTCAATGTACCGTTTTTTTCCCTTGCCGAATATTATTTCCCTTCTCCCCTCTCTTTCATTCATCTTTTCTTTTTCTTTTTCTCTCATAGCCGAACCTATATTCTCCCCTCTTTTGCTTCTTGCGTCAATTTCTTTTCTCCATTGATTCCTCAAGTGGCCGAATCTACCATTCCTTTTCTTCTCTTCTTCTCTTCATTTGTTTTCTTTTCATCTAGGAGGCCGAACCTTGCTATAGCCGAACCCCTTTCCCTTTTTTTTAAAAAAGCTGAAACCTTTATACCTGTGGTTTAAGAAGCTGAATCTTTGGCTACTTTAACCTGTTTCTTCTAACTACAGTAGATCGGGATTAATATTATAGATAGGAGCACTCTTTTGGGCAGAACAACGATTGGTAAGTATTCGAACAACTTTCGCTAGTTACTTATGTTTTAGAGAAAAGCCGAAACCCCTTAAGGGTGGCTAACGTTGGGACTAAGGGCATTGTTGCCTCTTTCTTTTGGTTTTGTATACGCTAGCGTGGACAAGGGGGCATACAGTGAAGGGCTTGAAGGTTAACTCGGTTGGACATCTAGATCTAGTTCATATTTCGGCAGAAAGGTAAGAATTTTAAGGTCTAAGGCAATGTTGGCCGAATATGGTAAGGGGCTAGAATGTAGTTGTTTTGATATGTAGACTGTTGTTTTGGTAACTCAATTGTAGGCAACTCGTGTGTGGATCTCGCCAACGTATCGTTACAGATCACATGTGTAAACGACACCCACTCAAGGACTAGATCGGCAAAAGACGAAAAGTCGAAATACCGAAACACAGGTATTTTGTGAACTTGCGAGCGTGTGAGCACTCGTGAGATAGTTTGTTTGTTAATCCTGGTAATCTCAAGCAGTAAGATTGCAGAGTACGCAATTTCGTGCACTTCGGTATATTTGGGCTTAATGGGCCGAAATCGAGTTAATGGGCCAACGGGCACAATTCGGTAAAAACGCTCGGTAAGTGTTTCTGTTAATATCCTAAGGGTTGTAACTTGTATGAAAACCCTAAAATAGTAAATTTACTAAAATACCCGTAAAGAATGAAAATTACCATTATACCCTAGGTGCAAAATGATCGTTATACCCCTAGGGTTAATTTTGACTGAATTGCATGATATTCTAATTCTGTTTGTGATATGCCATGACGTGTATATTTGTTGCATGGGATAAGGTTTATTTTGATGGAGGAAGCGTTCTAGTGGCTTTGCCACAATTATCTGTTTTTGGTGGCACTGCCACAAATATCTTTTCTGGTGGCTCTGCCACAAAAATTTGTATCTGGTGACTCTGTCACAATATCTGTTCTAGCAGCCATGCTACAAATTCTGTGATGTGTAGCGGATGAGTGGGTCGAATAGTCTCCCCACATGGTGTAAGGTTGGCACGGGGGTGTATACAGATGGATATGGGTTGGGTCTTCTGCATACATGATATATCTGTTCTTTATCTGTTATGGGCCTATAGGCTTCATTCTGAATTCTATATAGGGCTAAGGCTCAACTTAATTTGTTTCTGTGGTTTGAACTGATCTGGACTATGGTTGGGCTATTTTACACGCTGAGTTTTCCAAACTCACCCCTTAACTTTATCCATGCAGGTAACCCCCAACCATAGTGGACTTGGAGTTGGGAGGGATTCGAAGTGACCACATGTTCTGCAAACTCGGTTTTCTACTTGTGTTTTGATTAGTTTTTCTTTACTCTAATTGCTTTGGGTTTTAAGTTGTAATAAGGCTACTTTATTTATTTTTAATTGCTTTTAATAGGTTTTGATAGCTTAGTTACGATATTGTTTTAAATGTTTGGAATTGAATAGCTCTAGGGCGCGTTTTAAAAAGATTACCTGATTTTAAAACATCGTGAATCAAGACAAATCTTCCGCAGCGAAAATGTTTTCAAAATATAATAAGTGATTTCAAATGGTTTAAAACGGAATGGTTTTCACTGAATAATCGCTCAGTTAAAGTGTGGAAATGGTGGTGTGCATGTCTAGGAGTGGATCCGTGGAGAGCTTGGTACTTAAGCAGTCTAATTGACTCACCTCTTCTTTTCCGGCATCCTACCTGGTGCACAGCTTCCATTCACTTTAATCTATAACAAAATACTCTTTAAACACTAAGGAAGATGTTAGTTAAAACATGACTTTTATAAAATGCTTCAATGTGACACGCCAGATTAGGCCATAACATCTGGGCCGTGTTTGGGGTGTTACATTACCGTTGGTAGAATATGCCTACAACAACAGTTTTCAGTCAAGTTTGAAAATGTTGCCGTATAAGGCATTGTATGGGCGTAAATGTCTAACACCCTTGTATTGGACCAAACTTAGAGAGAATCAGATTCACAAAGTTGATTTAGTCAAAGAAACTGAAGAAAAGGTAAATGTAATTTGTGATGGTCTGAAGGCCGCTTCGGATAGACAGAAATCCTACACGGATTTGAAACAGAAAGAGATTGAGTTTCAGGTCGGTGATATGGTATTCCTGAAATTATTCCAGTGGAAGAAAGTTCTTAAATTTTGCTGGAAAGGCAAATTGAGTTCACGTTTTATTGGACCATACGAGATTACCGAAAGGATAGGGCCGATAGCATACCGGTTGGCTTTGCTACCTGAGTTGGAAAGAATGCATAATGTGTTCCAAGTGTTTATGTTGCACCGATACCGATCTGATCCTTCACATGTGATTTCACCAACAGAGGTTGAGATTCTACCAAATATGACTTATGGCAAAGGACCGGTTGAGATTTTAGCTTGGGAAGTCAAACAATTGAGAAACAAAAGTATTGCCCTTATGAAAGTATTATGGAAAAGACATGGGGTTGAAGAGGATACATGGGAGACCAAGGAAAACATGAGAAACCAATACCCAAACCTTTTCACCGGTAAGATTTTCGAGGACAAAAATCCCTAAGGGGGAGAGTTATAACATCCTGAATTAGGGCATAGTCAGAACAATAGTTTCGAGACCACAAATTCAAAGTAGAAATAATTATTTTATGACTCTTATGAGGTCTATGACCTGATTGCATGCTTATGTGAAAATTTTCATGAAGAAATTTTATGCATAAAGTGTCCAAATTGACATTTAAGGGTAAATTGCAAAAGTTGCAAACTTTAAGCATGAAATTTCCATGGATTGTTAATTAGAGGTCCTTAAATAGCAATTTTTCCAATTTCTATTTTTATGGACAAAAATGGGCATGAATAGAAAAAATTTAAAAGAAAGGCCTTAGGGGCATTTTTGTCATTTGGTTAATAAAAGAATAAAAAGGGAAAATAAGTCAAAAATTGTCTCCATCTTCCTCCCCCTTAGCTAAAATTCTCAAGAAGCCATAGCTAGGGTTTTGTTCATCCTTTCAAGCTCGATTGTAAGTACACCCTAGCCCCGTTTTTAATGTTCTTTATGTTTTTGAGATCCTTGAAGCATGATCTAGCTATTTCTACCATTATTTTATGCTAGGGTTCATGTTCAAAAACTTACCCATGTGTGACATGCATGTATTTTGGTGTTTAATGGAGGAATATGAAAGTTTGATGCATGATAAACATCTTTTACTAAGTGGTTTTTCATGAAAACACCTAAAAAGGACCTTTTTGTAAAAGTTGTAAAATAGGTGGTTAAAAATCTAATTTAAAAGAAAATATGGGCTGATATAAGTATGATATAAGTTTGGCTAGGCTTGGGTAGCAAAGAAAATGAACACATTTCATTTTACGAGCCTAGGGGCTAATTTGTAAATATGTGAAACTTTGGGGACAAAATTGTAAATTTACCAAAGTATGATTTATGGAATGATTTGAACAATATGATAATTAAATAAGTGAAATTTTCTATTACAGATCAAGAAAAACAGAGTTTAGACCTAAGCCGAAGAAAGAACAGGGTTGTGGACTAAATCGAATAGTTAGCCATATTTTGGTACCGAGGTAAGTTCCTGTGCAAATAATGCAACATTACATTATTATGTTTTTAATGCTTTAATATTGCATGAATTGTGAAATCGTCTTTGTGGATTTAATTAATGATGACTCGATGACGATTCGTCGAAGTTTGATATCTCAAAACCCCAGTTGAACCTTAGGAATAGTTAGGATACAAATGTCATGACATTAGGGTTATGTGCAATCCCATGTAAGACCATGTCTGGGACATGGCTTTGGCATCAATATGTAATTTTGTATAAGACCATAGCTGGGCTATCGACATCGATATGTGATCCCATGTAAGACCATGTCTGGGACATGGCATTGGCATCGATATGTGATCCCTTGTAAGACCATATCCAGGATATGGCATTGGCATCCTACCATGTGTATGAGAGTTCCCGAGTATCCTTTAGTGTTCCAAATGGTTCAATGGGTAATCCGACGATTATGTCAAAGAGATGACGAGGTATGATCATGTTGAAAGGGTACATGTAAGTACACAAAGCTCATAAACATTGAGATTATGAATCGGTGAAACCTCAGAAGGAGCGAATGAATGAATTATGATCATGAGTTTTATTGTACATTATGCAAATGACATGACTTAAAATGTAACTATGATACTTGATGACATTATGATGAATATTATCATGTTATGTGTATAATAATGAATGGTTAATGTTGTTAATTATTTACATGCAAACTTACTAAGGTTTATGCTTACTCCCCTTTCTTTTTCATTTCCTTATAGTGTCACCAAGCTAGCTCGAGGATCAAAGGACATTGGAGCTCGATTCACACTATCAAACTTGTAACACCCCTTACCCGAGTTCAACGCCGGAACAGGTTACTAGGTGTTGTCGTACTTAAACACATGCTTAGAAACCTTTCTGTGCAATAAATTGTCATCCAAATTAAAACTTTTTGAAAACCGAACATAAAGTCCCTAATACAAACTCACGAGGCCCAAAAATGCATCGAAAAAGATTCGGGACTTAACTGCGTACTTTAGGAAACTTTGAAAAATTTCAAGGTAAACAGGGCATACACCCGTGTGGAAAAGTGACACGCCCGTGTGTCATCTTAACATGATCATGCTAAAGGCTCGTGTAACTCACATGACCTGGGCATATTTGGACACGCCTGTGTCCCTAACCCGTATGGATCTATTTTTCGATTCGAACCTACAGGGGTTTTCACACGGCCTAGTACAAGCCCGTGTCCATGGTCCATGTCCTTCACACGGCCATGACACGCTCGTGTCTCAGCCCGTGTATAAAAACCTTGACATTCTGTTTCTGATGTCATCAACCAATTAAGGGCACACGGCCAAGGCACACGCCTGTGTGTTAGGCCATGTCCTCTACACGGCTGAGACACACGGTCGTGTCTCTGCCCGTGTCTTTACTACCATGCATACTGACTTGTAAAATTGAGGTGCAAAGGACACACGACCGGACTACACGCCCGTGGGGCAGACCATGTGTCACACACGGCCTAGACACACGCCTGTGTGTCTGCCCGTGTGGAAAAAAATAAGGCTATTTACCAAGCCTTTTTGCCCCCTTACACCAACCTACACAATATCAACCAAAACCAATCCAAGCCTAACACATATAACCAAATCAACCACAACCATGAGAAATTTGTATCAAATTCATTTAATAATAATCAATATTAGCCAACATTAATGGCCTATACAAAATAAATATCACATCCATTATATGAGCCAACTCTTGTGGCTAAACTAACTAGACACTATACAAAAGATTGAAGTCCCTATACATGCCAAAATAAAAATATTTAACTAGCTATACCAAAGCTTCAAGTGATAGTGTAATTGATGCCTCCGACATCCATTGATCCCCGATACTAGCTTTGTGGCACTATAAGGAAATAGAAAGGAGAGGGAGTAAGCATAAAGCTTAGTAAGTTACATATAAATAAGTAACAACATCAACCATGCATATTATAAATCCTCACAACATTCTTGAGTGAACATGGGTAAATATCACTACATGCTTGTATATATCGCACATATAAACCAAAGATTTCAATATTGTCCCAAGATCATTTTCATAGCTAGAACTTACTCATGTCATTCTTACCATTAAGGCAAAATTACTAGACTAATATCTCATGAGTTTCGAATAAGAACCTGTACCACTCACAACATGATTATACCATTCCATATCATTGTCATATGCTTTTATAATAACCCGTGAAACCATTTGGAATAAGGATAAGGATATCTGACATGCTTTACGCAAGAGGGTGAATTGCCGATGCCATGTCCCAGGCATGGTCTTACACTAGCTCTCGTCTCAACGTCGATGCCATGCCCCAGACATGGTCTTTCATTGGCTCTCATAATGTGGCCGATGCCATATCCCAGACATGGTCTTACACTAGCGCGTATATCAATACCGATGCCATGTCCTAGACATGGTCTTATACTGGCTCTCACAATATCACTACGCCATGTTCCAAACATGGTCTTACAGTGGCTCTCATATCGTGGCCGATGCCATGTCCCAAACATGGTCTTACACTAGCACACATATCACCTAAATGTCATGGAATGGATATCCAATCTATTCCTAGGTTCAACCGGGAATTACCGTATTCATTTCATCATGCCTTATTCATAATCATAGTCAACCATATTATGAAAAATAAATCATTCAACACATAATAATGATAAAGTTACCTTAGTTACGTACAACTTACCTCAGTAAACAAAAAGTGGATGACTAATTGGCTTTAGTCTACTAGCTTGGCCTTTTCCCGGTCTAGGTCTAGATTTCGTATTTCTTGATCTCAAATGATAAAAATTCACTAATTTAATCATCATATTAATTAGTGTATTTCTTAAATCATATTTTGGCAAAATGATCATTTTGCCCCTAAACTTTCACAAAATTACGATTTTACCCCTAGGCTTGTAAATCAATTTTTATCAAATTTTCTCACTAACCAAGCCTAGCTGAATTCTTTTTATACTAGAATCAGTCGACAATTCGCATCATTTCACACATTTACCCCATAATTTATAACTTATACAAAATGGTCATTCGTTAGGGTTTTCATGAAAACTACTTCACAAAATTGTTTGTTTAATAACCATGATTCATTTTCTTCGATAAAAATTTAGCAAACAACATGAAAAATCTCATGGAAAAACCCTAGACTTTCAACCATTTTGCAAAATAGTCTCCTCATAAGCTAGATTATGATACAAGGGTCCCAAAAGTACAAAAATTATCAATAAAGGCCATCAAAATCACTTACTTGTAAGGGTAAAGAGTGACTGAAATTTTGAAGCCCCAAAACCCCTAAAATGGCTAAAATTTTTTGTGGTGAAAGAAGGGATGAAAAAGATGAAGTCTTTTGTTTTATTTAATCTTATTTTCTAATCAAAATGGGCTACCAACTTCACCAAATTTGATTTTTTTATTCATCTTTGTCCCTATGGCTAACCGCCCCTATAGAAATGGGTCTATTTTCCCTTTAAAGACCCCTAAATTTGATTCTCTAGCTATTTAACGCCATTTCCTAGAAAAATAAAACTTTTACTCTATATGCGATTTAGTCCCTTTTCGCAATTAAGCATGCAATCGCTAGAATTATTTCACCAAAATTTTCATATACTCATATAAACATGCTATAACACATAAAATTATATTAAAAAATAATTTCTCTGACCTTGGGTTAGTGGTTCTGAAACCACTGTTCTGACTAGGCCCAAAATCTGGTTGTTACAATTCTCCCCCTAGTTTAGGTATTGGTCTCCTATAATTTTCTGGGGCTCCCATGTGGCCTCTTTAACCCAATGTCGATGCCAAAATACTTTCATGAGTGCTATATTTTTATTTCTCAATTTCTTGATCTCTCAGGCTAAGATCTTAACTGGCTCTTCGCCATAAGTTATGTTTGATCGAATCTCAACCTCTATTGGCGAAATAATGTGTGAAGTGTCAGAACGGTAACGACGCAACATCGACACATGGAAAACATTGTGGATCTTCTCTAACTCAGAAGGCAAGGCTACCCGATAAGCTACCGGTCCAATTTTCTCAGTCACCTCATAAGGTCCAATAAAGCGTGGACTTAATTTTCCTTTCTTACAGAATCTGAAGACTTTCTTCCATGGAGATACTTTCAAAAACACCTTATCACCGACTTGAAACTCAATTTCTTTTAGTTTCAAATCTGTGTAGGATTTCTGTCTATCCGAAGCAGCCTTCAAATAGCCACGAATCACCTTCACTGTCTCTTCAGCCTCTTTGACCAAGTCAACCCCGAGAATTTGATTCTGTCTGAGTTCAGTTCAATACAAGGGCGTTCGGCACTTACGCCCATACAAAACCTCATAAGGTGCCATTTTCAAACTCGACTGATAGCTATTATTGTAGGCAAACTCTACCAGAGGTAAATATTTTTCCCAACTGCCTTGGAATTCTAGGACGCAACACCGCAACATGTCTTCAAGAATCTGAATTACTCACTTTGACTGGCTGCCAGTTTGTGGATGGAAAGTCGTGCTAAAATTCAACTTTATACTAAAAGCTTCTTATAAATTTTTCCAAAACCTCGAAGTAAACCTCGGATCTATATCCGAAATAATTGACAAAGGTACTCCATGAAGTCTCATAGTATTAGAAATATATAACTCGGCTAGCTTATCAAGTGAATAGTCAGTATGCACTAGAACAAAATGAGCTGATTTTGTTAGTCGACCAACTATGACCCAAACATCATCTTTCCTTCTTGGTGACAATGGCAATCCCATCACAAATTCCATGGTAATTCGATCCTATTTCCATTTGGGAACCATCACAGGCTGAAGCAAACCCGAAGGTACCTGGTGCTCAGCTTTCACTTGCTGACAAATTAAACATTTTGACACAAACTCTGAGATGTCTCTTTTCATGCCGGGCCACCAATACAATCTCTTCAAGTCATTATACATCTTAGTACTACCTGGATGAATTGACATACAACTACTATGTGCCTTGTGAAGAATTTTCCCAATAAGCTCATCATCTCTAGGTACACAGACCCTATCTTGGAACATCAAACAACCATCAGTACAAATCCAAAAATCTGATTCGTCAACTGCCTCACATTGAGTCATCTTGGCTTGCAAATCTTTACCACTCTTCTGAGCTTCACAAATCTCTTGAAGAAACATAGGTTGTAACAACCCGGTTTAGACCCTATTCAAAATGGTGATTTTGGGACCACGAATTTGAGTCAAAAAAATATTTTAGTATTATTTTATGTGTTTATATTGTGTGAATTTATATGTGTGAAATTTTCGTGTTTTAATTTTTTCATTTGAGTGCCAGATTTAATAAAAGGGCTTAATCGCGTAAAATAAAAATTTGATGGTTTAATGTGTAAGGGTTGAATTGAATGTGTCTTTATAATTTGAAGTATTTATGTTGCAATTAGGCCACTGAATTGTAACACCCCAAACCCGGCCCAGAAGTTATGGCCGGATCCAGCGTGTCACATTGAAGTGTTTTATCGAAAACCTTATTTTCATTAAAAACCCTTCTTTAAAATAAAAACCTTGAGTTAAATCCCAGCTTGTATTTGTTGCTTTCAAAGCGGGATTTATTTTAAAAAAACTATTCCTTCTTGTATGATAATAATTGCTTTGTAAAATCTCTTTTCAGTTGCGGAAACTTTATTTAAAACAAATGATCTATGAAAACTTGTCATTTAAAAATTAAGTTGCGAAAACGTAGTATTTAAAAAAAATTATGGTTTAGGAAAAACCATGTTCTACTTTTAACAAATATAAAGCATAAAAATAGTAATAATCCTAATTTGAAATAATAACTCGAGGAAAGGCCTTATTATACCCCAAATCAAAAAAATAATTTAAAATCAAAATATTGAAAATTACATAAAAGACTAAGACTAAACTTTTTGCTAGTTGGCCACCTCTGAGTCCCTCCATTCGTCGAACCGCCTACTGAGGATCACCTGAAAAAAATAAAAGAGGGGGTGAGTTTTCGAAAACTCAGTGTGTACAACCCTCGGCAAATAGTAAAGCATGCAATAGCATTGGGCCTAAGCCCAATTCAATATCAGAACAGATGTAAAGCAATCAAATATAAACGGATCATACCCATCCAACCACTACACACCATCTCCATACCCCGATACATACCATGTGGGGATATAAATATCGACCCACCCATCCGATACACTCCAATGGTAGCCCGATTGCGATACTACCTAACGTTGTAGCAAGCTGCTACTCATATATTGGGCTTAAAAAGCCACCGGTGGATCCACAGTCGTCAAGCAACCATGCGATCCTCATATTCTTCCTCCGTTCCATAAATCCCAACCCAAATACAACCAAAACAATATGTTCTACGAATGCAGCAAATATACATGTAACATCCATAAATCTTACATTCAACATATAGGGGTATTTTAGTCATTTTTGCCCTTACGGGCATTTCAGTAATTTCTCTTTATTATGGGTTTATTACTTACCTTGGCCCGTTAACAAGTCCTCATTGGCTAAAGTGACCAGGTACTATGCACCAGGTAGGATTCCAGAGAAGAGGAGGTGAATCATTAAGACCGCTTAAGTACCAAGCTCTCCCTAGATCCAATCCTAGACATGCATATACCCATTGCCACACCTTAACCTTATGACTTGTCCCTGGTCGCAATTAATTAATTATTTAAGTTTTATTCCTGATTGAGTAGTTACCAAAAAATAGGTCTACAACCCTTTACTAAACACTAACAAATCCACACTTATTCATTTGGCCCCTTTAGTCCCAATCTCATTCATATGGCCCATCGGCCCCAATCACAATCATATGGCCGATTGGCTCCAATCACATT
The DNA here is from genome assembly GCA_025698465.1 of Gossypium longicalyx. Lineage (NCBI taxonomy): Eukaryota > Viridiplantae > Streptophyta > Magnoliopsida > Malvales > Malvaceae > Gossypium > Gossypium longicalyx. Next base: position 56,430,580 of record CM047007.1, read on the forward strand.
CATATGGCCCATCAAGCCCAATCACACTTATAGTCATGCAATCATATGATTTTTATCACTTAGTATCAAATTGCCAATTTTGCCTATTGTGGGCCCTATAGCCCATCTGGCCCATTTAGCCCATTCTGGCCTGATTGGCCAATACATGGCCCAAGTCCATGGAATCGCTCATGGGGCTTCTGTTAACCTATTGGTTTCCCCCTTACGAGTGGTCGCGCACTCACAAGACTATTGTAGCCAAATTTCTAACTTTTCGGCATTTCAGCTTTTCGGCATTTCAAGATTTGCCAGTCTATTGTGTGTGCACAGTGTATGTACACACCTGGTACTAAAACGTGCCGCGATCTCCTTAGCCACAAACCTTAAGCGACAAGCCTTAACAACTCTTCCTTGATCACTAATCACGAGTATTTCTTAAATCTGCATCAATCTTAATCATTAAGAACTAAACAAAAAGTGACTCACAATCATCATAAGTCACTCCTAAGTCATCCATGACCATTCGGCCAACCTTAACCAATAAAAGAGAAATACTTACCCAAAACCCCAAAACGCCTAAGGAGCAATTCGGCATAGATCTGAAATCCGAGATTTGATACTAATCCCATAAGAATTGATCGGCCAACATTGAAGAAAGAAAAAAAATGACGGCACAACAGGATTTTGGCCAAAAGATATTCAGCTCTAGAGAAAGTAACTAGGAGCAAGAAAGAAAAGAGTTTGATGAGAAAAGAAAGGAAGAAATCGGCACAAAATAAAAGAGAAAGAATAAGGGATTTTTGCTTTTAGATATTTGGAGAGAAAAGTGTTTTCGGTAAAATAGAAAGGAAGAATTCGGCATTAGCCTAGAATTCCCAAAATCGGCACCTATATACACTATAGCCAAATTTACCTATCCCCAAACTCCCGATTCGACTCCACTTCTCTACACCTCTCATCTCCTAACTTTTCTTCCTAATAACTCCTTAATCCCTTCCTTAAATTTCTCCTTTGATCACTCCCTTCAGAGTTCACATCCAACGCCACTATTGGCCATTTATTGAGCAAAAATAAATCCTTCTTTTGAGCAAGAAGGGATTCGAACCCTAAACCTCCTTGCCATGCATGTGATGCCATCTTTAAGCCCCACATATGACGCTACTTGCCTTTCCAACACAAGGCTCCTTGTGTCCAATTCCTCCTTCATTTATTTAAAAACCAACCTACTTGCCATCAAGGTTCTTTTAATTATTAAACTATAACTTCCTTCACCCCAAAGTTTGAAATCAAAACTTAACCAAGGCCTATTATCACATGAATAACACTTGACTAGGAATATTAAGCACACCTTTTATCAAAATCGAAAAAAAAAAAGTTCTAGATTTTTGGGGCGTTACATGAATATATGAATGGACGGTAATGGCATGAATTATTAAGTTGTTATATTAAATTGTAAAGGTTAATATGGTAAATTATGAAATAATATGTATTATAATAAAACATATAATAAAATAACCATGCATATTATCTTGTTTTGACCGAAACTTGAGAAAGAAAGAAAAGAAATAAAGCCTAGGGTATTCGACCATTGTTGAAGCTTGATTCAGGTATGTAACTAGCTTGGTTTTTGATAATTTTTATGTTTTTGAGATCGTTGCAGTGTAATGTACAAATCCCATGCTTGAATATCTAATTTTGATGAATATTTTGAGTTATGCCATTGATGAATAATTGAGCTTTGTGATGCTAGTTGATGAATAATTGAGCTTTGTGATGTTACTAATTATCAAAACTGTTAAAGGTTTAGGGTTTTTCCATTGATGAATATAGCTGTATCTTGATGTTTGATGATAGAAAATGTATGCTTGTTGTTAGATAAACAACATTTGTAAAGTGATTTTTGACAAAATTGTCATTTAGGGATTAATTTGAGAAATGTGGAATTTTTGTGGTTAAATTGTAAAATAAATGAAAAATATGGGCTGCTATGGTAATAAGATAAATTCAACTAGCATGGGTAGGGACTTAATTGCATGAATTTGTATTTTTATAAGTAAGGACTAAATTGTAAAGAAATTGAAATGTTAGGGGAAAAATTATAACATTGCCTTAATGTGTATTTTGAATTAAATTGAATAGGATGATAATTAAATAACTTAATTTTGATTACATTTAGATCAGGAAAAGTGAAATTCAGATTTAGATTGGGGAAAAAACAAGGTTTTCAAATAATCGACTCGTTTCGTCGTTTTTGAATTCGTGGTAAGTTCGTATGTTAATAAGTATTTGTATAATTGTGATTTAAATGCTTTATTATTGAATTATTTGAGAATACGACCTTGCATATATATATTTGATGAAGATTTAACATTGAGAAATCCCGGTTGAACCTTAGGAATAGGTTAGGATACGAATGACACGTCATTAGGGGTTATGTGATTTGGGTGCTAGTCCTTACGTCCTACCTGTGGCTGAGTTATCCGACATGTGTTGTGGGTTCTCGTCAGCTTGTGTAAGCAGCACCGTGTAGCTTCGTCATGACCATCAGCTTGTGTGAGCAAACCTGTAGAAAGCTTGAGAGTGAACATTATATGTGATATGAGATTGAGATAGCTTCGGTTATATATGTGGCACTTACGGTGTAAAGTTCCTAGGTATTCGAAAGTATTCTGAATGGTTCAACGGGTATATCGAAGACATGATATGGTGAGAAATAGATACGTATCAGTACAGGTATGCATGGAATGTAACGGCCTGAAAATTTAAAGATCTATTTTCGTATGTTGTGTTACATAAATGCATGCTTGCTTCAGTGGTTAAGTGTCCTAGGAAGTGTCTGAGAAGTCTTGGGTTCAAACATGGGCATTTGCAAGAAAGTTTTATTTTTATGAAATAAACCCTTGCATTTAGTTGGTAGGTTTTTAAATAAATATGAGTAAAGCATGACAAAAAAGGCCTGCTGGTCTAAGGGGTAGGTGGTGTGTCATTGCTACTTAAGGTCTTGAGTTCGAGACCTGTCTTGCTCAAAGTGTGTTTTGTTTTACAAGTTACCATGTGGATGGTTGTATACCACTGGAACTCTGATGCTTTGGATGGTTGATGTGTTTGAGGGGAGTAGAAGTGTGTAGCCAAAATTCTAGGAGAAAATTTGGGAAGTGGATAGAGGAGTGATCGGTTGAGTAAATTGTGGAGGAAATTGGGAGGAGATCGTGAGGAGTTGAGGAGGGAAGGAGTGTTGTGCCGATTAGGGATTCTAGGCACTCTTTCATTTTGGTTTTGGCACCTCATTTTGGTTACCTTCTCTCCCCACATTTGTTTTTGGGCTTTTGGCAATTGCTTTTTGGGTTCTTTTCGATATTTTTGTTGTTAGCCAATTTTCACTCTAGCTTTTGTGTTTGAGGGGAGTAGGAGTGTGTAGCCGAAATTCTAGGAGGAAATTTGGGAACTGGATAGATGAGTGATCGGTTGAGTGAATTATGGAGAAAATTAGGGAGGAGATCATGAGGAGTTGAGGAGGGAAGGAGTGTTGTGCCAATTGGGTATTCTAGGCACTCTTTGATTTCGGTTTTGGTATGTTTTGGCACCTCATTTTGGTTACCTTCTCTCCCCACATTTGTTTTTGGGCTTTTGGCAATTGCTTTTCAGGTTCTTTTCAGCATTTTTGTTGTTAGCCAATTTTCATTCTAGCTCTTGCGGTTTTTGTTCTTCTATCTCTATTCTTTTGAATCGTTTCCCCTTGTTACCTTTTGGTTGGCCGAATACCTCCCTCTCCTTCTCAAATCCATTCAGTCTTTGGTGGCTGATTCTCTTTTTCCTCTTCCCTCTTTTCTATCTGTTTTTGAGTGATCAATTGTTTCTCTTTCTCTGGTTTTCCCAATCGGTGGTCTGGCAGAATACTATTCTTTCATCTACCCTCTTTTGTGCCAAATTCTTCTTCTTCTCTGTCGATTTTAGTGGGGTGGGGTTGTGCTAGCTCTATCTCTATCGTAACAGGTGATTCTTTTGGGGATAATAGGCTGATTGCTTTTCTTCTTTAGTCTCGGTTTTTCAACTTTGGTAAGTGGTTATGCACGTAGTTTAAATTATGTACGCATACTACATTAGTTAATAAGTTCGTTTGGAATGCAAGTATTCTCTAAGGGAGTTTGAAATCGGTTTCGTATATTGATTTAAGGCTGTGATCTTCCTCAAATTCTATCAAGGCAACTATTAGAGAAAAACTTGGGATAAGTATTAAGAGGAGAAGCTAACCTTATTGTCAGTGATTGATGGAGTATCTTAATTAAATATAGGTCTCGTGGATTACTCTCACATTTTTACAATCAAGTGTGTAATCACACTGCTATAATCGCAAATTGGCAAAAGCTGAAATAGGTGACCGTTGACCCTACACGAGCATGTGCTCGCTCGTGTGGTAATCCAAACATATAATCGTGGGCGTCTGGTCGTCGAGGCCACCACGAGCGATTTCATGGGCTTAGGCCGTTTTGGGCCACGTTGGGCCGAAATAGACCGTGTGGGCCCCACGGGCTCGTGGGCCCCACGCAAGTAAACCACACGGACGTATGGAGATCATTGGGCTAGGCTGTGTAGCCCATACAAACAAGGCCATCTTTGGGCTTCGTGGGCCACACGGGCGTGTGGGCCTACATGGGCCACACTATGGGCCTTGGGCCCATTTTCAGTATTTGGCTGTTAAGGTTGCACGGGTCGCCCGAGACGACTGTGGACCTACTGTTGGGATGGTAAGTGTACCTGGACCCTAATCTGATGAAATGATTATTTTGCCCCTATGAGGTAAAATGACGGATATGCCCCTACGATATGTATGACTGTAATGAACATGCCATCTTATATATGTTGCATACATGTAGGTCATTATGATATGTTGCATGGGGTTGGGTTATTATGATTGGAGGAAGTGTACTATTTTGGCAGCTCTGCTGCAATTTCTGTTTAGTGTCGCAACCGATACTATTTTTGGTGTGTAGGGATGGGTGGGTTGATTTTATCCCCACATGATGTGTAGGGCTAGACGGAGTGGTGTGTAGAGGCTGGCTGGGTAGGATTTTTGATTGCATATTTGTACTGTGACCGCTACTGAATTGGGCTAATGCCCATACTGATTCTGATACTGTAATGGGCTAAAGCCCTAACTGAGATTAAACTGATATTGAAACGGGCTTAGGCCCAAACTATAAATATCTACTGTATGTTTGATTATTGTTAAGGGATTATACACTGAGTTTTCATAAACTCACCCTTCCGCTTCCTGCGCAGGTAATCCTTAGGCAGATCGGTGCTGCGAGGGACTCACAAGTGGCCACACAACTGAATTTACTTCCATTTTTATTATTTAATTTATAGCCAAGTTAATTTGGGTATTTGTTTTGTAATAAGGCCTCTTTAAGTATTTATTTTAATTTTGGGTTTTATTTACCTTAATTCATATCTATTAGTAGTAGACCGCAGATTTTCAAAACGATAAAAGCTTTTCAAAACACCACAATTACGCAACATATTTTAAAAGCTTCCGCAACAAACAATGTTTTAAAGTGTAATAATAACCTAATTTAATTAACATTTTGCTTAAATGACTTGAGATTTGACAATGAACAAGATATCCTAAATTTTTGTTAAGATCATAAAGAGGTTTATATAGAACAAATTTTCCAATGAAGTCATGTATTTGAAAAACACTCCAATTTGACATTGTAGATTTGGCCATAATGTCCCGGCCAGGTTTGGGGTGTTACGTGGAAACTATACGAGCATTGAAACTATGAAAGTTGTGAGATTATGATTAATTGTGTGATTGAATATATGTTAACCTTATAATTATAAGATTTTGAAGTATACTATGTTATATTACTTTAATGGTGATTAAATGATGCGTTTTACTTATTAACTATATGAGCTTACTAAGCTTTATAGCTTACATTGTTTATTTTTCCATGTTTTATAGTGAAATCAAAGCTAGCTCGGATTCGGGAATCATTGGAGACTTCATCACACTATCAAGTTATCACTTTGGTACTTTTGAGTTTATGTTTTGGCTATATGGCATGTATAGGAGTTATGGTCATTTTGATATATGTTAGTAATGGTTTTATCCATTTTTGTTGGCTTGTAATGAATGAATGGTTTCTAATGTGTATAGCCATGTGAGTTGGCTTATTTTGGTATGTTTGATAATGTTTGTATATATGTGCAAATGCCTTTTTTTCATGTGGTTGGTAATGACTATGTGATGTGTATTATGAATTGATAAATTGAGTACCTTATGTCTGAAATTTGGAGATTTGGTATGCTTGAAATTTTAGGTAAATTGTTATATAATTGAAAGTGACCATTAGGTGATTCATGAATGTAAAATTTGGCATGAATGGAATGACTTATTTTGATATTTGTGTATCTTGTGATTGATAGTATGGAATTTGTAACACCCCTAACCCGTATCCGTCGCCAGAATAGGGTCGTAAGGCATTACCGAATTATACATGATCTCTAACGAACACAAATATATATAAGTATTCACAAACGTAAGTCTCAAAGATTAATTAAAATTAACTCCATAAATTAATATATTCTTTAAATTAGAACATTCCACTTTATGTACAAGTAAATAGTATTTTGATCCACATGAAACAATAATAATAATTGTAATCTATATATTGCATTATATCCATTCACTACTTACGTTTAATTAATAAAATCTTATAACCATCATATGTATATAAATAATAAACACTTGTAATCATAATCACTTTACACATGTACCAAGCATGCAAAATCTTAAATAATATGGCAAGTCTAAGTGTTATACACGCATTTCATAGCTTAATACATAAATGAATTTCAGAATTTGTATCAAGCACATTACTTTCTCTTTTACTCAAAATTTTTTTATGATTTTTTAAGAATACAATGACTTCTATAATAAATTATAGGACCGAATATACATATCATCAAACAGATCAGATGTATATTATGTTTACGCACTTGACATAGACTTAATATAAAACTAGACATTTATACTTATAACTTTCTCATTATGAATGCTTCCAACCTGCACATTTAACCAAAATCCAAAGTTAAACTTATCATTAAAATTCTAAATACATATCAATTAGCTAACTAGATTATCCATGAACCATATACATTATTGAAACACTGCCGCATATAATGTTTACTATCATATAATAATAAACACACTAAACATTCATTATACCTTTACTCTTTCTTGGCTGAAACCTGCTATTTAAGAATCACATGCAAAACCAAACATCCAACTTCAATTACTAATCAACGAGTTCATTAAACATTTGACTAAAGATTTATAAGACGAAGCCTAGCATAACATGCAAGCTACTTTCAAAGCATATGACGCTCACCTCACATACTTTGCATTCAAAGCAAGCATTTTAATGGTTAAGATTAATTAAAACCTTACTTAACATAATCGGTTACTTATATAATAACTTAGCCATTTTCGCATGGCATTATACATAACCAACCTTCATCATTTTTATTTATTTTTTTTTCAAAATATAATCCAGCCTATACATGCCATAATTTAAGTTTAGCTAATAAGGTACCAAAATAGTAGATAGTGTGATGAACTTGGCTGACAATCCCCGAGCTTGCAGCTTGGCTTCAAAATCTATAAAACCAAAATCATATACACAAGTAAGCTAACATAGCTTAGTAAGTTTAAAACAAATAAAAAACTTAGTAATATAAGCAAATTGATTGAACTAGCTGAATTATATTATCATTATCCATGCTCAAACGTAAGTCTATAAATGAAGTAAAATAGTACATTCTATGCACCATTATTATCATGGCCGAACGTTCACCTAAATTATTTAGTAAAAATTATTGAATTTTCAAACCAAGACATCAAATAAAATCACATACACATTTATACATTCGAATAAACTCAAGAAAACATAACATGCCATTTAACACACACAATTTCCTATGTAGTCGAATATATACCATTACACATATGTATATACACATAGTTAAAAACCTTTTAACTAAAACTTAAGTTACTCATCTTCAAACCGAAATTATATATTATTCCCATACATGTTCACTAATAAGTTTATATACAACTTGTAACATAAATAACTTAGCTTGCTTACCTTGTTTCTGTAAATAATAGATTATTACATACCTGACCGTTAAGCTCACATTTCATATTTATTCACAACTTATTCATGCCCGATGAACCATTCGGAATTGGGTAGGACACTCAGATTTTCACACATATATCATACAATGCCAACGTCCCAGACGTGGTCTTACATGTAACCACATGTCGATGCTATTGTCCCAAACAGGGTCTTACTCGTAAACACATATCGGAATCACATATCGATGCCATGGTGTTACTCGAACACAGATGTTAGAATCCTATGTCATGACATATGTATCCTAACTATTCCTAGGGTTCATACGGGGCTTTCGGACGTCATAACTTGGTTGAGACGAATTTGGATGTGACAACCCGAATTAGGGTCTAATCGGAATAGTAGTTTCGTGACCACAAATCCGAGATAGAAATAATTGTTTTATAATTATTTTGGGGTTTATGATATGATTGCATGATTGTGTGAAAATTTCGTGATGAAATTCTATGCCTAAAGTGCTTAAATTGAAAATAGGGATTAAATCGAATAAGTTGCAAAATTTACATTTTAGAAGTTTTTAGTATGAAATTGCTTTAAAACATAAATTAGGAGGTCTTAAATAGCAATTTGACCAATTTTAAGTTCATGGACAAAATTAGGACATGGAAGGAATTTTTGAAAGTTTAGTAAGGAGGGGCATTTTGGTCATTTGTATATTAAATGAAATAAAATGGGAAAAATAACACAAAATTTGTTATCATCTTCATTAGTTGCTGCCGAAAATTGCTCTCCTCCATAGCTAGGGTTTCTTCAACTTTGAAGCTCCATAATCAAGAAAGGCGTGGAATTGACCTCGAACGAGGGAAGGAAAAAGTTTTGGACTAAATCGCAAAATTTCCACATTTTGCACCGAGGTAAGTTTGTATGTAAATATTATATTATTTTCATTTACATTCCTATATATTTCAGCCTATTATATGAATATACTAGCTGATGTTAAAATATAAATCGACTATTGGAAGAATAGAAATAAATAATAGAGAGGGATCCCGATTGAACATTCTGGAGAGATCGAATAAAATAGAGGAGCGTAGCTAGGTCACATGTATGATGCTGAGTGCACATCATGTGTACAAGAAAGCTACTAAATACAATGTAGTAGCTAGGTCACATGTGTGATACGGGATGTATCCCATGTAGACAAGAGAGCTACGTAAGAGATAAATGTAGCTAGGTCACATGTGTGATACGGGATGTATCCCATGTAGACAAGAGAGCTACGTAATAGATAAATGTAGCTAGGTCGCATGCGTGATTCCAAGTGAAGGACACCATGTAGACAAGAAAGCTACGAGACAAATCGGCTAGGTCGCATGAGTGGTATTAAGTGTTCACCATGTGTACAAGAGAGCCGAACTAAATGAAGTATGATGGTGGGGCTGTGTGCTAAAACCATTAAATATCGAGGATTGATCCGAATTGTTCAACGGGATGGTTTTGTGGTGACGTTGTGGTTATGGACCTATACTTGTGATGAATGAATTGTGGTGAAAATGATTTGTGGCATATCTATATATGTAAGATAAAATGAGTTTAGCATAAAGAATGTGTGAAAGAGTGAAATTAGCATTAAAACTGTTTTGGACTGTAGCAGTGACGTGATTTTGAAAAATCACCAAAAATAGGAGGAACATAATTAGAGGTTGAATGAGATCTGTAATTGAATTTTAATGAGTCTACTTTCATATAAAAGAATCAGAACAAGCAAAGGAATTTTATATTTTGAGATATTTACAATTGTGTGTGACTTGCTCAGGATGAATGTGTGATCCCCTGTTTTAACTTTGAAAAATAATTAAAAATTGTACAAAGAAAATTAAGAAATATAGTTTGTATGCCTAAATTCCTCATTAAGTCTAGTTTTAAATGAAACAAATTTCAGGGTTATCTGAATTGTGTACTGAGAGAAATTCAATTCGTAGTGAACAGAGGTCAGACTAGTCGAGCTGTGTAACAGGGGAAGCTTTAACTAATAAACTGTACTAATCGGCTGAACCAAAAATTCTAGAAAAAAATTAGCAAAAATATTTATGAGTCTAGATTCAGGGAAATTTTACGGATTTGAATTTCGAGTTTTTCAACTCGAGTTATGATTTATTTAGTGAACATGACGCAGGGTGGACAGCTTGATCAAATTGGGATAAACAATAAAAGTTAAAAAAATATTATATAATTGAGTTATGTTGTATACATGTTAGATTTCTTATTTGTTATTTATATACTTACATACTAAGCTCTATGCTTATCTTCTTTTCTTTTTTCTTGTCTTATAGAGTTACTAAGCCAGATCGGGAATTGAAGATCGTCGAAGACCCATCCACACTATCAATACTTTTTGGTACATTGTAAACACTATTTTGAAATATGGCATGTATAGCAGACTTGGTTATTTTGTTACGTGTCATAAATGTCTAGGTTTAAATTACTACTTATAGTATCAAGCTAATCATTTTGTATGAAACCTTTGGAATTAGTTTGTATTGTTAATAGCGAGATGTTATAATGATCAAATTGCACGCTATATTTTTGTTGGGTTTTATTTAATAGTATTTACTATGATTTGTTAATACCTCGTACTCTGTTCCGCTACTACGGATACGGGTAAGGGTGTTACATTTAGTGGTATCGAGCTATGATTTAGTCGGTTCTCGGACTAATAAAGTGTGTGTAAAAGTCTAGCTATACATGCCATAAAAATATTGTGATAGTGTGGTGACTCCTGACTATTCTAAATTTTGTTTTGTTTTAATATAGTAATGGATCCTGAAGGAACTGCGGCTAATGATGCTGCTAGTAATGCGCTGGCTCCCGCACAAGGGACCATACCTGTGGAAAGTAGACCAGAGACGTTGAGACAGGGAGATGAGGCTCGGGATGCCTTTCTCCAAAGGATGAACAATTGGTATACTGAATTTATTCGAGCAAATCCAAATACTCAACCTCCTCCACCCCCTCCTATACCTCAGATGATTCCTGTAGCTGCTCAAGACGTAAATTTGGTAAGGATGAACAAGCCTCCAGTTGACAAGATTCGAAAATAAGGGGCCGAAGAGTTTAGAGCAAAGATCGATGATGATCCTGAGAAAGCGGAATTCTGGCTTGAGAATTCTACCCGTGTATTTGATGAGCTCTCATGTACACCCAAAGAATGCTTAAAGTGTCTTTGTATCACTTTTGAGAGATTCGCCTACCATTGGTGGAAGACTTTGGTATCGAGTGGTGCCAAAAGAAAAAGTTACTTGGGATTTCTTCCAGAAGAATTTAGAAAGAAATACATAAGTCAACGATTTATGGATCAAAAACGGAAGGAGTTCCTTGAATTGAAGCAAGGCAAGATGTCCGTGGCGAGAATATGAACGGAATTTGTGAGACTTAGCAAGTATGCCCAGGAATGTGTGTCAATCGAGGCCATTATGTGCGTAAGGTTTGAAGATGGGCTGAATGAGGACATTAAAGTGCTTGTAGGAATTTTGGAATTGAAAGAATTTGTTGTATTGGTTGATCGAGCTCTTAAAGTCAAGAATTGAACAAAGAAAAAGAAAAGTCTGCTATTGAGGCTCGAGATGCCGAGAAAAAGCCGATAAACAAGCCATTTCAATCTCAATCAAAGAGGTCCAAAGAGGCAAACCCTCGAATGACGCTTTCAATTGGGAGTCACAGAGATCGTGGTAGAGCGTATTCGGGGTCTAAAGCTCAAGCTACTTCGGTGGCAAGTGTGGGTAATGTGCGACCTAGAAAGCCCGAGTGTCGACAATGTGGCCGGCAACATTATGGTGAGTGTTAGGGAACCGGCGAGCTTGTTTCAGTGCGGTTCTCGCGAGCATTTTATTAGAGATTGTCCTGAGAAAGTTAAAGAAGAAAGATTTCAGAGTGCTAGACAGAATACCATCTCTAGTAGAGGTAGACCACCGAGAAATACCGAGGTGGGACTAGCGATAAAGGCTGCGATGAAAGACTCAGTGGCAAGATCAGAAGCTAGAGCACCTGCTAGAGCTTGTGCTATACGTGCCCGAGAAGATGCATAATCTCCCGATGTCATTACTGGTACATTTTCTCTCTATTATACTATTGTTATTGCATTGATTGATCCCGGGTCCACTCATTCCTATATTTGCATGAATTTAGTATCTAATAAAAAGTTGCCTGTTGAGTTTACTGAGTTTACGATTAAAGTGTCGAACCCTTAGGCCAATATATGCTAGTTGACAAGGTTTGCAAGAATTGCCCATTAATGATTCAAGGTCATTGTTTTCCGGCCAATTTGATGCTGTTACCATTTGATGAGTTTGACGTTATCTTGGGAATGGACTGGTTGACATTATATGATGCTAAGGTAGATTGTAAACAAAAGACACTAAAGTTGAAATGTGAAAATGGAGAAATTTTGTGGGTTGAAACAGGACGAATCAAATAAATTGCCTATGGTGATTTCGCACATGTCCGCATGAAATACATGAGGAAAGGGTGTGAAGCTTATCCGCTTATGTAATGAATACTTGAGTTGCCTCAATCAAGTTTGAATCGATCTGATATAGTTTGTGAGTTTCGGATGTATTTCCGGAGGAATTGCTCAGGTTGCCTCCAACAGAGAGATAGAGTTTGCCATTGATTTGTTCTTTCGGGTACTGCACCGATCTCGATTGCTCCATATAGAATGGCTCAGATCGAATTAAAAGAATTGAAGGCTCGATTGCAGGAGAATTAACAGATAAGGGATTTGTGAGACCGAGTTTCTCTCCCCAGGTGCTCTGTATTATTCGTAAAGAAGAAGGATGGTTCAATGAGACTTTGCATTGATTATCGTCACTCAATAAGGTGACTATAAAGAACAAGTACCCATTGCCGAGGATTGATGATTTATTCGATCGGTTAAAAGGGGCTACAAGATGTTTTCAAAGATTGATTTAAGGTCCAGTTACTACCAGGTTGAGAGTTAAGGAGTCGATGTGTGCGAAAACCGCATTTAGGACAAGGTATGGACATTATGAGTTTCTTGTAATGCCTTTCGGCTTAACAAATGCTCCAGCTATATTTATGGACTTAATGAATCGGATCTTTCGGCCATATTTGGATAAGTTTGTAGTAGTATTCATAGATGACATTCTAATTTATTCTCGGGATGAGTTTGAACATGCCGAACACTTGAGAACCATATTGCAGATTTTGAGAGAAAAGAAATTGTTTGCCAAGTTTAGTAAAAGTGAGTTCTGGCTTCGTGAAGTCAGATTTTTGGGACATATAGTCTCATGTGATGGTATTCGGGTGGATCCAAGTAAGATTTCTGCGATCGTTGATTGGAAACCGCCAAAGAATGTATTTGAGGTTAGAAGCTTTTTAGGCTTAGCCGGATATTATAGACTTTTTGTTGAGGGATTTTCGATGATTGCCTCTCCTATGACTAAGTTGCTGCAAAAGAATGTTAAGTTTGAATGGACTGATGAATGTCAGCAGAGTTTTGAAAAGTTGAAAGCACGATTGACTGAAGCACCAATTTTAGTACAGCCCGAGCCAGGAAAAGAGTTCGTAATTTATAGTGATGCATCGTTGATGCCCTTAGATGTGTGTTGATGCAAGAGGGTAAAGTGGTAGCTTATGCTTGAGAGACAGCTTAAAACCGCATGAAAAGAATTATCCTACACATGATTTGGAATTGGCCGCTATTGTCTTTGCTTTGAAGATTTGGCGACATTATTTGTACGGTGAAAAATAATACGAATTTTTACTGATCACAAAAGTTTGAAGTATTTGATGAATCAAAAGGATCTGAATCTGCGACAAATAAGATGGCTTGAATTATTAAAGGATTATGATCTAGTGATTGATTATCATCCGGAAAAGCAAATATAGTTGCTTGATGCCTTGAGCGAAAAATTTCTTTTACTTTAAGAACCATGAATACGAGGATTAGCATTGTCTCGATGATGGGTCAATCTTAGCAGAGATGAGAGCTAAACCGTTATTTCTCCAGATTGATTTGTGATGCTCAAAAGAATGATAATGAGTTGCGGACCAAAAGAACTCAATGCGAATCGAGTTACGACTCAGATTTTCGAGTTGGACCACACGATTGTTTAATGTTTCGAGACGAGAATATGTGTGCCAAAAATAATGAATTGATTCGTAAAATATTACATGAGGCGCACAATAGTCGCTTTTATCGATTCACCACAGTAGCACAAAAATGTATAAAGATTTAAAGAAGTTGTATTGGTGGCTAGGTATGAAAAGGACATTTCTGAATTTGTAACCAAGTATTTGATCTCATCAACAAGTAAAAGCCGAACATCAAGTGCCTTCAGGACTACTTCAAATTAGGTAATGGTGCACGAGTGGAAATGGGACAAGATTACCATGGATTTTGTAACCGGTTTGCCTTTGACTCCTAAAAGAAGGATCTTTATCTCAGGTAGTGGTTGATAGATTAACAAAATCAGCCCACTTTATACCAATGCGTACCGATTACTCACTTGATAAATTATCCGAATTATATATTGCTGAAATTGTGAGGTTGCACGGGTACCTATGTCTATAATATCGGATAGAGATCCGAGATTTACCTCGAGATTCTGGAAAAAGTTACAAGAAGCTTTGGGTACAAAATTGAACTTTAGTACCGCGTTCCATCCACAAACAGATGGTCAATCGGAAAGAGTAATCCAGTACTCAAGATATGCTTAGATCTTGTGTTTTAGAATTTGGAGGTAGTTGGGAGAAATATCTATCTTTAATTGAGTCCTGCCACAATATGATTTATCAGTCAAGTATACAAATGGCACCGTACCGAAGCCTTGTATGGTCGTAAGTGTCGGACTCCTTTATATTGGACTGAACTAAGTGAGAAACAGATTCACGAGTTGATCTAGTTAAAGAAACCGAAGAGAAAATAAAAGTAATTCGGGATTGCTTGAAAGCTGCTTCAGACCGACAAAAGTCATATGCAGACTTGAAAAGAAAAGAGATTGAATTTCAAGTGGGTGATAAAGTGTTCTTGAAGGTGTCACCATGGAAAAAGATTCTGAGATTTAGTCGAAAAGGCAAGTTGAGTCCGCGTTTTATTGGGCCGTACGAGATTACCGAGAGAATTGGACCAGTGGCATATCGGTTGGCCTTACCGGCAGAGTTAGAGAGAATTCATAACGTGTTTCACGTATCAATGTTACGACGTTATCGTTCTGATCCTTCACATGTGATCTCCCCAACAGAAATTGAGATTCGATCGGATATGACCTATGAGGAGGAACCAATAAAGATTTTGGCTCGAGAAATTAAACAGTTAAGAAATAAAAGTATAACCTTAGTGAAAGTATTGTGGACAGACATGGAATAGAGGAAGCTACGTGGGAACTGAGGAAGCTATGAGGAAACAGATGCCCAAACCTCTTTATCGTAAGATTTTCGGGGACGAAAATCTCTAAAGGGGGGAGAATTGTGACAACCCGAATTAGGGCCTAATCGGAATAGTGGTTTCGTGACCACAAATTCGAGATAGAAATAATTGTTTTATAATTATTTTGGGGTTTATGATATGATTGCATGATTGTGTGAAAATTTCGTGATGAAATTCTATGCCTAAAGTGCTTAAATTGAAAATAGGGATTAAATCAAATAAGTTGCAAAATTTACATTTTAGAAGTTTTTAGTATGAAATTGCTTTAAAACATAAATTACGAGGTCTTAAATAGCAATTTGACCAATTTTAAGTTCATGGACAAAATTAGGACATGGAAGGAATTTTTGAAAGTTTAGTAAGGAGGGGCATTTTGGTCATTTGTATATTAAATGAAATAAAATGGGAAAAATAACACAAAATTTGTTATCATCTTCATTAGTTGCTGCGAAAAATTGCTCTCCTCCATAGCTAGGGTTTCTTCAACTTTGAAGCTCCATAATCAAGAAAGGCGTGGAATTGACCTCGAACGAGGGAAGGAAAAAGTTTTGGACTAAATCGCAAAATTTCACATTTTTTGCACCGAGGTAAGTTTGTATGTAAATATTATATTATTTTCATTTACATTCCTATATATTTCAGCCTATTATATGAATATACTAGCTGATGTTAAAATATAAATCGACTATTGGAAGAATAGAAATAAATAATAGAGAGGGATCCCGATTGAACATTCGGAGAGATCGAATAAAATAGAGGGAGCGTAGCTAGGTCACATGTATGATGCTGAGTGCACATCATGTGTACAAGAAAGCTACTAAATACAATGTAGTAGCTAGGTCACATGTGTGATACGGGATGTATCCCATGTAGACAAGAGAGCTACGTAAGAGATAAATGTAGCTAGGTCACATGTGTGATACGGGATGTATCCCATGTAGACAAGAGAGCTACGTAATAGATAAATGTAGCTAGGTCGCATGCGTGATTCCAAGTGAAGGACACCATGTAGACAAGAAAGCTACGAGACAAATCGGCTAGGTCGTATGAGTGGTATTAAGTGTTCACCATGTGTACAAGAGAGCCGAACTAAATGAAGTATGATGGTGGGGCTGTGTGCTAAAACCATTAAATATCGAGGATTGGTCCGAATTGTTCAACGGGATGGTTTTGTGGTGACGTTGTGGTTATGGACCTATACTTGTGATGAATGAATTGTGGTGAAAATGATTTGTGGCATATCTATATATGTAAGATAAAATGAGGTTAGCATAAAGAATGTGTGAAAGAGTGAAATTAGCATTAAAACTGTTTTGGACGGTAGCAGTGACGTGATTTTAAAAAATCACCAAAAATAGGAGGAACATAATTAGAGGTTGAATGAGATGTGCAATTAAATTTTAATGAGTCTACTTTCATATAAAAGAATCAGAACAAGCAAAGGAATTTTATATTTTGAGATATTTACAATTGTGTGTGACTTGCTTAGGATGAATGTGTGATCCCCTGTTTCAACTCTGAAAAATAATTAAAAATTTTACAAAGAAAATTAAGAAATATAGTTTACATGCCTAAATTGCTCATTAAGTCTAGTTTTAAATGAAACAAATTTCAGGGTTATCTGAATTGTGTACTGAGAGAAATTCAATTCGTAGTGAACAGAGGTCAGACTAGTCGAGCTGTGTAACAGGGGAAGATTTAACTAATAAACTGTACTAATCGGCTGAACCAAAAATTCTAGCAAAAAATTAGCAAAAATATTTATGAGTCTAGATTCAGGGAAATTTTACGGATTTGAATTTTGAGTTTTTCAACTCGAGTTATGATTTATTTAGTGAACATGATGCAGGGGGGACAGCTTGATCAAATTGGGATAAACAATAAAAGTTAAAAAAATATTATAGAATTGAGTTATGTTGTAAACATGTTAGATTTCTTATTTGTTATTTATATACTTACTTACTAAGCTATATGCTTATCTTCTTTTCTTTTTTCTTGTCTTATAGAGTTACTAAGCCAGATCGGGAATTGAAGATCGTCGGAGACCCATCCACACTATCAATACTTTTTGGTACATTGTAAACACTATTTTGAAATATGGCATGTATAGCAGACTTGGTTATTTTGTTACGTGTCATAAATGTCTAGGTTTAAATTACTACTTATAGTATCAAGCTAATCATTTTGTATGAAACCTTTGGAATTAGTTTGTATTGTTAATAGCAGATGTTATAATGATCAAATTGCACGCTATATTTTTGTTGGATTTTATTTAATAGTATTTACTATGATTTGTTAATACCTCGTACCCTGTTCCGGCTACGGATATGGGTAAGGGGTGTTACATTGGACATGTAGTAATCTATCATTTTCACATTCAGCTTTAGTAATTATAAATCCATACATTTCATAACTGCAAGTATCTCTAGCATTTAACTATAATTAAACTCGTTTATTTCTTTATAAACTTACCTCGGACGTCATAAAATGGAATCAGACAGCTAGTCGACAACTTTCGTCTTTCCCCGATCCAAATCCGATTTCTTTAGTTCTTAATCTAAACATATTCAAATTAAGCTCATTCAAATATATTTTCATTCAATTTAGTCCAAAAACACATAAATAGGCAAATTACCATTTTACCCCTAACATTTATAATTTTTACAATTTAGTCCCTATTGCACAAAACACAAAATACACAAAATTTCTCAACACCCAAGTTAGGCTGATTAGTACCCATGCTCATAAAAGTCCACATATTTATCAATTTCACATTTTAGTCCCTCAAATTATTATTTTTGCAATTAAGTCCCAATTACTCAAAATCATCTAAAACTCCAATACAAAATGTGTTAATCTAAAACATATCTTTCATTTTTCATCATCAAAAAACAAAAATCACAAGCTATCAACAATGGCACAACTCAAAATATTCATCAAAATAAGAAATTCAAGCATGGGTTTTGTAGTACTCGAAGCAATGATCTCAAAAACGTAGAAATTATCAAAAATCGACGAAGAACGAACCTTGAATTTAGCTTGCAAGATGGCTGAACCCTAGTTCTTGTTCTTTTTCTTTCTTATTTATGGTTTTGGTGGATGATAATATATGAACATAACTTAATTTATTTTTATGTTATATAATATATAATAACTTAACATTATTTTATTTTATTTTAACCTTAGTGTAAAACATTATTTTTTTCACTTATAATTGTCCATTACCGTCCACCCATTTTAATATTGGCCTATTTACAACTTAACTTCTCCCATTCAATAAGCCAACATCAATTTGACCCTTATGCTTAAAACCATCAAATTTTGAATTTACGAGATTAAGTTTTTTTATTTAATCAGACACCTAAATGATAAAATTAAATCACGAAAATTTCACAGGTATAAATTCACAAAAATAAACACAAAAAATTTTTTAAATATTTTTTTGACTCAGATTCGTGGTCCCGAAACCACCATTTCGATTAGGGTCTAAATTGGGCTGTTACAGAATTAGCACGAATTAGGCTTGTTTGAGGTTGGTTTGAATGCCTATTTATGCCTTGTTTTGTGCCATTTGGTTTGGTGTAGGTGTATGAAAATTTAGGTGGCAAGATGGCTTGGTAAATAGCCTATTTTTGTCTACACGAGTAGAGACACAGGCGTGTGTCTCAGCCATGTGTAACACACAGTCAAGTTGTACGGCCGTGTATCCCCTGGTGTTGAATTAGAAATCAAGTTAGTATGCTCCACGTGGCCTAGCACACGAGCGTGTAAATTAGCCATGTGACATAAGTCAGTATACCCTACAGGATTGGCAAGGCCTAGCACACGGCCTGGCACACGAGCGTGTGTGGCCATTTCGAAGGGCACACGGGCTAGACACGCGGGTGTGTGGTTGGCCATTGGACCCAAGTCAGAGAGTTACACAGGGTTGGACACGGGCTAGGACACAGCCATGTGATCCCACTTCGAATGTCCACACGGTCTGTGACACGGACGTGTCTTTGGCTGTGTGAGACACACAGCTGGGCCACACCGGCATGTGTCTCTTGTATTTTGCAAAATTTTCTAAGTGTTTCAAATTTTTTTGAGTTTTCGGTTTAGTCTTGAACCACCCCGAATGCATGTTTTGGGGCTCGTAGGCTCGTATTAGGGACAATTTGAATGATGTTGAATGATGATTGCATGAAATTTGAAAATGTATGTGAAAAGTATGTTTAATTGTATAATATGTACAATAATGCTCTGTAATCCTTTTCTAACATTCAATACGGGTGAGGGGTGTTACAGGGAACCCAATGATGCTATGAGAAAACAGTACCCTAACTTATATTTTGGTAAGATTTTCGAGGACGAAAATTCTTAGGGGGAGAGTTGTAACAGCCCGTTTTTAGTTAAATCAGAACAGTGGTTTCGGGACCACAAATCTAAAGTCAAAATAATAATTATTTTAATGTCTACAGCATGATAGTATGATTGTGTGAAAATTGCATAAAGTGTAAAACTTGAGTTCTATTAGCTAAAAGTGTCTAATAGTTATAGAACCTTAAGGTGATGGTCCTTATGTAACACCCCTCACCTGTGTTCAACTTCGGAATAAGGTTACGGAACATTATCAGACTTAAAACACTTTTAAACATACATTTCATATATATATATTTTATCAACTCAAATCCATTTCAGTCACAACTAATCATAGTATCCCTTAAACAAGCCTACGAGGCCTTAAGTATGCATTAGAAGAGATTCAATACTAAACCAATAACTTGGGAAGTTTTTCTACACTTAGAAATTTTTTTCTCAAAACAGGGGACACACGCCACACACGGCCACCAGACACGCCCGTGTCACAAGCTGTGTGGACATTCGAAATGGGATCACATGGTTGTGTTCCTGCCCGTGTCCTACCCCATGTAACTCTCTGACTTGGGTCACACGACCAACACACACGCCCATGTGGCTAGCCTGTGTGCCCTAAAAATGGCCACACACACCCGTGTGCCAGGTTGTGTGCTAGGCCATACCAAACCTGTAGGGTATACTGACTTATACCACACGGCCAAGTCATATGCCCGTGTGTGAAGCCATGTGGAGCATACTGACTTGATTTAAATTTCAACACTAGGGGACACAAGGCCATGTAACAAGACTGTGTGTCACACACGGCTGAGACTGTAACACCGCCTAGATGTTATGACCGAATTCAACGTGCCACACCGGAACGTTAAAAACATTTTCTATTCTTAGTCCAGAAAATCGTACTTAGTGTTCGAAAGATGATTTCATTATAGGGTAAAGTGAATGGAAGCTATGCACCAGGTAGGAAACCGAAAAAGAGGAGGTGAGTCCATCGGACTACTTAAGTACCAAGCTCCCTTCGGATCCAATCCTAGACATGCACACCACCATTGCCACACCTTAACTTAGTGTATGTTCTTAGGAAACCAATTCATTTAAGTCCAGTTTAGGAAAAGATGATTAACTTTGGAAAGCGTTTCTGTTGCGGAAGTTTTGCATTGTTGTCGTGGTATTTTAAAAATCAATTACTGTTTTTGAAAACGCGCCCTAAGACTAACCAGTTTCAGTGATTAAGATAATATTATACCTATTCTAGTAAATCATATTGAAAACAATTAAAAATCATTAAAGCGGCCTTATTACAACTTAAAACCCAAATCATAAAAGTAAATAAAAAGATGTCCAATTCACCAAAAGGAAACCAAATTTGCGGAACGAGTGGCCACTCCGAATCCCTCACAGCTCCAAGCCCATTATGGTTGGGGATTACCTGTGTGGATGAAAATAAGGGGTGAGTTTGGGAAACTCAGTGTGTAAAATAACCCAACCATTGTCTAAACCAGTTCAAACCACAGAAACAGATCAATTGGCCTTAGCCCAGAATAGATTTCAGAATGAAGCCCATAGGCCCATAACAGAACAGAACAGAAATTACATGTTTATGCAGAAACCAAACCATATCCAACAGTATACACCCCTGTACCATCCTTGCACCATGTGGGGAGACTACTCGACCGACCCATCCGCTACACGCCATAGAAATTTGCAGTATGGTTGCCAGAACAGATAGTGTGACAGAGTCACCAGATATAGATATTTTTGGCAGAGCCACTAGGACTCTTCCTCCATAAATATAACCCATGTCCCCATGCAACAGATATACAAATCATGGCATACATCATACAGAATCAGATCATCATGCTTTTCAGTCAAATTAACCCTAAGGGTATAATGGTCATTTTACACCTAGGGGTGTAACGGTAATTTTCATACTTAAGGGTATTCTAGTAATTTATCTATTTGAGGGTTTTCATGCATATTTTCACCATTTACGTACTAACAGAAACACTTACCGAGTGTTCTTACCGAATTGGGCCCGTTGGCCCATTATCCCAATTTTGGCCCATTAAGCCCAAAAATATTGAAAGGCACAAAAATCATGCACTCTGCAGTCTAAACATTGTAGGTTACCAAATACGTTAATCGATCTACCTCACGAGCATTCGCACAGTTGCAAGTCCACAAATACCAGTTTTTCGGTATTTTGGCTTTTCGGCTTTTGCCGATCTAGTCTATGAGAGGGTGTTAGTTACACACCTGGTTGCGACGAAACGCTGACAAGTTCCACACGCGAGTTGCCTACATTCAATTACTAATATGTCAATCTAAATATCAAAAACAAACTACAGACCTATCCCCCTACCATATTCGGCCAACCAAGCCTCAGACCTTAGAGTTCTTACCTTTTTCTGAAACTAGCGACTAGGTTTAGATCCAGTCGTTCCACTTGTCCAAGCCTTCGATCAGTAGCCTGTAGATCACATAACATCATAATAAAACAATTGTCACAACCATTAGAGCCATAGAGCCCAATCGACAGCCTGCCTAAGCCTTTAGGGGTTTCGGCTTTTCTAAAACCCGAAATAAAGAATAGATTCGAAAACTTACCACCGGTTCCTTTAGTCAACGATTCCACTTTAGTTCCTATACGATTCTGATGCAGATCTAAACCCTTAAATGTTAGTAGAAATCAAGTCTTTAAAGGTCTAAAGATTCGGCTGTGCCCCTAAGACTATGGGGTTTTCAGCTTTTTGAAATAGTGAAGAGAAATATGAAATATGAGGGTTTTGCGGTGGTTTTTTCGACAAGACTTTGGGGTTCAAAGGATGAGAGAATCGGCCAAAAAGATGGAGTAGAATCAGAGGGTTTGGCTAGGAGAAATCGACACAGAAGAAAAATTGTAACGCCCCGTACCCGAGACAGTCGCCGGAGTCGAACACGAGGTGTTAACAGACTTAATTCATTGCTTAAACAGCTCAAACAATTTAATTTTAGAAATTCTAGACAAGTTGGCTAACTACGTCATAGTCGCTTAAAAATTCATATCTCGAGTTATGAAACTCAAAATCCAATTCCGTAAATTTTTCCTGAAACTAGTCTCATATATCTATTTACTACTTTTTTTCTAGAATTTTTGACTTGGCCAATTAGTGCAGTTTATTAGTTAAAGTCTCCCCTGTTTCAGGGTTTGACTGCTCTGACCTCTGTGTATTACAAATCAGTTATCTCTCTGTACAGAATTTCAATGACTATTAAGTTTATTTCTCTTAAAACTAGACTCAATAATAAATCTGTACATATAAATTATGACTTCTAAATATTTTTATACAATTTATGGTGAATTTCCAAAGTCAGAACAGGGGATCCAGAAATTGCTCTGGCCCTATTTCACAAAAATTTAAACATCTCATAAAATATAACTCATTTACCTGTTTCGTTTCTTCCATATGAAAATAGACTCATCATTCTTCAATTCCATATTTTATTCATTATCTAATTATATCTCTACTATTTTTAATGATTTTTCAAATTCACGTCACTACTGCTGTCTGAATCTATTTTATGGTAAATTTTACCTATTTCATGATTTCCATGGATTAACTAGCAATTTGACATACATAATACCAAATATGATCATAATTAGCCATTCCAATGGCTAATCATTACCAAGCATTTTTATACTACTCAATAACCATATCATAAGACCATATATACAAAATGATTATAATGCTATACATGCCATACTCAAAATATACAAGCCATTATCCAAGATGGTATACGGATAGTGTGAGCGTGCCTCCGACCGTTCCCGATTTCCGAGCTGGCTTGTCAACACTACAAGGAATGAAAAGGAGGGAATAAGCATAAATGCTTAGTAAGTTCACATGCAAATAGCAAGTAACATAACCATATAAGCAAACATAAAACATCATTTGCATAATCATCACCAAGACATTCATATCATATATTTTCATTTATCATCTTACCATATTGTTGTTATATCGATTTTTCAACCCGAGGGTTAAGTACATACCTGTTCAAAGTACCCATTTCACAACACTTACCAATACGTCCCTTTCATCTTGAGTATTCCCCCATTTGAGTAGAACTTTACCCGTTGAACACATCGGAATATAATTCAGATACATGAAAAGTTTGCACATAAGTGCCACATATGTAGCCAAGCTACTATGTAACCCGCCCATAAGCGAACTCGGACTCAACTCAACGAGCTCGGGCGTTCGCATCCATAAGTGAACTCGGACTCAACTCAACGAGCTCGGATGCCTAGTTACATTTCACGAACTCGGACTCAACTCAACGAGTTCAGACATTCGCATCCATAAGTGAACTCGGACTCAACTCAACGAGCTCGGATGCCTAGTTACATCTCACGAACTCGGACTCAACTCAACGAGTTCGGACATTCGCATCCATAAGTGAACTCGGACTCAACTCAACGAGTTCGGATGCCCAAATATCCCAGTGACATGTCACTTGTATCCTAATCTATTCCTAAGGTTCAAACGGGATTTTCCTCGAACATATATCCTTGTCGTCTTCCGTAGAATACCGAAACCAATACTAGGTAACAATTTATATTTAACAAGTAGTTCACATAATTTACATTTTATTCGAAAATAACCACAAAGCATATATTTCATGATAAAAATCAGCATATCATATAATTAACATCAATAACTTAAAAATAACAATTATGCTACATTATTTACATATGAACTTACCTAGTATGCGAAGATGGCTACTTTTACCATTTCATCCACAACTTGGTATTTTCCCCATTTTAGCCCGAATTTCAGTTTTCCTTGCTAATCGAGCTTGGAAGCTTGAAAAACCCTAGCCATGGTTTCTCCTTGCTATATTAGGCCATGGGGTTGAAGATGAGTAAAATTGGCTTTTAATTTTGTATTTTAATTCATTTTACCCCTAAATGACCAAAATGCCCTTACTACTAAACTTTCCAAAAATTCCATCCATGTCCAATTTTTGTCCAAAAACTTAGAAATTGGTAAAATTTCTATTTAAGACCTCCTAATTAATATTTCAAAACAATTTCATACTAGAAACTTCTAGAATGCAAGTTTTGCAAATTATTCGATTTAGTCCCTAATTTCAATTTAAGCACTTTATGCATAAAATTTCTCATCTAAAAATTTCACACAATCATGAAATCATATCATAGACCTCAAAATAATCATAAAATAATTATTTCTATGTCGGATTTTGTGGTCTCAAAACCACTATTTCGACTAGGCCCAAAATCAGGATATTACAAAAATAGGCTTTCGGGATTTCGGCTTTTATGGCAATCAGCTATAAGGCTTAGGAACAAATGGTAAGGAAGTGGAGTTGAGTAGAATGGTAGGAAGGGTTCGGGTTTAGAAAAAGAAGCAAAGAAGAAGAAAAGAGAATAGGAAGATGAAAGGAGAAAAAAAAAAAAAAAGAGATGGTTAGAACCCAAATGCCGAATTTTCCCCCCACCTACTAGCAGAATTTTGCCCTCTACAGAAACCCTTGGCCGGCCAACTCTTGCTCCTCAAGAGTCCACCATTCGGCCAATACTACACTCCTTAATCAGCTTCTAAATCTTCTCCCTTATCCCCTCCTTACTCGATCTCCTGAGCAGCTCAAACTCTTCCTAATAGAGTTTCACCTGAGTTCCATCACATCCCCTTTCTGAACATGAAAATTAATACTAATATTTGCTCACCTTGTGACTTGAACCTTAGCTCTCCCTAGCCATCCACATGCCACCTTTTTAGCACCCTAGTGGCGTCACATGCCACTTTGCCACCTGCCTTTTTTTGGCTTATTTTACCCATTAAATCTTAAAAGCCCAACTTACCAGAACCCCTTTTCCCCTAAGAATTAAAATTAGTTAAAACTTCTGGATTTCATCTCAAGCTTGGGCTTCTAGAGGCCCACTAACATACTTAGACCTACGCCTAGCAGTCAAAACACAGAAATTCAAAAATTTACCAAAATTCACAGAAGTCCAAAAAATTGAGGCGTTACAGAGACACACGCCTGTGTCTCTGCCTGTGTGGACAAAAATATGCTATTTACCAAGCCAATTTGCCACCTACACTTATGCTCACCTAAACAACCAAAATGACACCAATTAATAGTATAAATAATCATCCAATTTAGCCACAAACAAGGCTAACTCATACCATTTCCAATACTAACAACCAATATGCTTATACCTCAAGTTTTATCTAATCAAAACATACCAAAATACATATACAA
Organism: Gossypium longicalyx; assembly: GCA_025698465.1. NCBI lineage: Eukaryota > Viridiplantae > Streptophyta > Magnoliopsida > Malvales > Malvaceae > Gossypium > Gossypium longicalyx. The sequence continues at coordinate 56,456,770 of CM047007.1, forward strand.
ATCATCTAGTTAAACTTTTACCTATCATACATCATTTTGCACCAATTCACAAGCATGATACCAATTCCACAAACCATATAATATAAGTCATTGACATATCCATTTCTGGATTCAAAAAATCAACCATACATGCACATAATCAAATCTACCAAATTAAGCCAACATTCATGGCATTTACAAACCAAAACATATGCCATTACAAGTCACTTAAAACACCTATACATGCCATATTCTTAATATACCAAAGTTCAAAGGCACCAAGTGATAAGTGGTAGTGTGAAATAATCTTCGACGATCCACGAATCCGAGCTAGCTTTGACATCACTATAAAACACGAGAAAATACATAAAGTAAGCTAATAAGCTTAGTAAGCTCGTATGATATAAACTTAATTAATCATAAATACACAATCATCAATTTGAACTTGTTAATTTATAGTTCATAAATACTAACAAACCTTTCACATACTTAATCATATACTTATGAGCAATTTCATAACTACTTCAATTTAAAGCTCTTATGATTCCTATACATACCTGAACCAATCCATAACGAACTCATACTCAAATGAAAAAATGTCGAATACTTGAATTCTCGCACACTAAGTGCCAATACATAGCCGAAGCTATTTTAATCTCGCACACTAAGTGCCATACATAGCTGAAACTATCTCGAATTGTACACTAAGTGCTATACATAACTAAAGCTATTTTGAATCGCACACTAAGTGCTATACATAGCTGAAGCTATCTTGAATCGCACACTAAGTGCCGTACATAATCGAATTGTTGTTAAATATGGTTGTAGTCTCGTATACACAATTTATGCAATATCAAAACATTTAAAGCATATTTATAACAATGCTTATTACATACAAACTTACCTCAAATATTAAAACGGTAAATCGAGTCAATTAGTCGATAACTTTATATTTTCCTTGATCCAAATCCGTATTTCTCCTTTCTTGATCTGAATATATTCAAAATTGATTTATTCAATCATCTATTCATTCAATTTAATCCAAAATATATATTCGGGCTATATTACACATTTGCCCCTAAACTTTCACATTTTTCACAATTTAGTCTTTATTTCATAAAATCACAAATTAATGAAATTCCAATTATACCCATGCTAGTTGAATTACCATAATTCCCCTAGCGTCCATAATCTTCATTTATTTCACATTTTAACAACTAAATTTACATGTTTCTCAATTTAATCCCTATTTACATTTTCACTAAAAATCACTTAACAAAACTTGTTTAACTATCAACTACTATTCAAAATCTATAATCAAACTTCAAAAATCATACATATTCATCAATGGAAACTTTCAAATTCTTTAACAGTTTTGCAAAATAGTCCATGCGCTAGCTAGTACTAGATGCAACGATCAAAAATGAAACAAAAATCGTACCTAATTGAGCATACAAAGCTTGGCCAAATATCAAGCCTTAAAAATGGCTATCCTTCATGTTAGAAATGGCTAAGGAAGAAGATGAATGAAATTAAAGGCTTTTTTTATTTAATTAACCTTTAATTGCTTAATTACCTATTTAACCTTATTAGTAATTCAAAATTTCAATTATGCCATGCCATTATCATCCACTATCATATTAATGGTTTAATTACCACTTAAGGACCTTAACTTGAAGGTTCTATAGCTATTAGACACCTTTATCTAATAGAACAACACTTTTCCATTTTATGCTATTTAGTCCTTTTATCAAATTAACCATTTAAACAATAAAATTTGTTTACAAAATTTTCACACATACATGCTATCATGTTGTAAATATTAAAATAATAATAAAATGAATATTTTGATCTCAAATTTTTGGTCCCGAAACCACTGTTCTAATTTAACCAAAAATGGGCTATTACACTTTATGTGGTAATTAGCCCATTAATTAGATAGTGGATGATATTGGCTTGACATTATGGAAATTTTGATTAAGTCTTAAGGTTAATTAAGTAAATTAGCAATTAAGGTTAATTCAAATAAAACATGTTAAAAGTCATCATCTTTTAATGTTCTTCAGTCGAGTTTTAGAAAGGGAGAAGCCATTGTTGAAGCTTAGATATTCGACAACCCTAGTTTCTTTAATTAGGTATGCATTTTATCTCATTTTTAATGATTTCTATGTTTTTGAGATCGCTGCATCTTAATCTATCTAGCCTAGGGACTAATTTGCAAAATTGTTAAAGGTTTAGGGTTTTTCCATTGATGAAAATAGGTGTATTTTGATGTTTAATGATAGAAAATGTCTGCTTGTTGTTAGATAAACAACATTTGTAAAGTGATTTTTGGTAAAATTTCCAATTAGGGATTAAATTGTGAAATGTGTAAAACTTATGGTGAAATTGTGAAATAAATGAAATATATGGGCTGTTATGGGCCTATATGAAATTCGGCTAGCATGGGTAGGCACCTAATTCCATGAATTTGTATTTTTATGAGATAAGGACTAAATTGTAAAGTTGTTGAAATGTTAAGAGCAAAAGTGTAATTTTGCCATAATATGCATTTTGGGCTAAATTGAATAGAATAATAATTAAATAAGCTAAATTTTATTACATATAGATCAAGAAAAGCGAAGTTCGGATTTAGACCGGGGGAAAAATAAAGTTTTGGACTAATTGATCCATTTCGTCGTTTTTACATTTGAGGTAATTTCGTATGTTAATAAGCATTATTATAATTGTGTTTCTAATACATTATTATTGAATTTAATTGTGACTACGACCTTACGGATATGTTCAACGAAGATTAGACAATGTGAAATCCCAATTGAACCTTAGGAATAGATTAGGATAAAAATTACATGTCATTAGGGGTTATGTGATTTGGTTGCTTGTCCGTACGTCCTACCGGTGGCTGAGTTATCCAACATGTGTTGTGGATTCTCGTCAGCTTGTGTGAGCAGCACCGTGTAGCTACGTCATGACCATCAGCTTGTGTGAGCAGACCCGTTGATAGCTCGAGAGTGAGCATTATATGTGATATGAGATTGAGATAGCTTCGCCTATGTATTGACACTTAGGGTGTGAGATTCCCGAGTATCCGATAGTATTCCAAATGGTTCAACGGGTATAATAAGGATATGTGTAATATCCCGAATTAGGGCCTAATCGGAATAGTGGTTTCGTGACCACAAATCCGAGATAGAAATAATTAGTTTATAATTATTTTGATGTTTATGATATGATTGCATGATTGTGTGAAAATTTCGTGACGAAATTCTATGCATAAAGTGCTTAAGTTGAAATTAGGGACTAAATCGAATAACTTGCAAAACTTGCATTCTAGAAGTTTTTAGTATGAAATTACTTTGGAGTATTAATGAGGAGGTCTTAAATAGCAATTTGACCAATTTCTAAAATTTTGGACAAAATGGGCTTGTACATGAAAATTTTCAAAGAAAGGTATTAAGGGTATTTTGGTCATTTGTATATTAAATGAAATAAAATGAGAAAAATAACACAAAATAGTCATCTTCTCCATATAGTTGCTGCTGAATTTTTCTTTCTCCATAGCTAGGGTTTCTTCAACTTTTAAGCCTTGATTGTAAGTGATTTCTATGCCCATTTTTAATGTTCTTTACGTTTTTGGAATCCCGGTAGCTCGATTTAGCTTATGCTAGCAATAATTTAACCTAGGGTTCATATTTGGAAAAATACCCATAGGTGAAATTTGTGTATTTTGGTGTTTTATGATAGAATATGAGGTTTTAAATTATGTCAAACAACTTGTACTACTCGGTTTTAAGTGAAAACGAGTAAAAGGGCTTAATCGGTAAAAATACCTAATAGTCATAAGTACATGTTAGAGTGTGAAATTGATGCTGCCATAGAAGGGAAAAATGATCAGCATATCATAAAACAGAAGAAAATAGGATGAAATTTAAATCCCGAGCCTAGGGGCAAAAGTGTAATTATGCAAAAGTTTAGGGGCAAAAATGTAATTTTGCCAAAGTTTGTATTAAATGCTGTTTTGATGAATGCATGTATTAAATAAGATTAATTTGGCATTATAGATCAAGAGAAACGAGATTCAAGTCACGATCGAGGGAAAAACAAAGTTTACGAAGAATAGGATCGATTGCTAATAATTTTATGCCGAGGTAAGTTCATGTGTAAATGTAGTAACATAATTGTCATTTTAAGTAATTTAATGTTATTTATGTGATATGATGATTAATATCATGAAATATTATGCTTTATGGTTATTATTGAATAATATGTAAATTATGAATTGCTACCGAGTATCGATTTCGATGTTCCGTGGAAGACGGCAAATATGTGTAATCGAGAAAAAAGCCCTTTTGAACCTTGGGAATAGATTAGAATACAAGTGACATGTCGCTAGGATGGTTGGGCATCCGAACTCGTTGAGTTGAGTCTGAGTTCGTGAGATGTAACTAGGGATCCGAACTCGTTGAGTTGAGTCCGAGTTCACTTAAGGATGCGAACGCCCGAGCTCGTTGAGTTGAGTCCGAGTTCGCTTATGGGCGGGTTACATGGTAGCTTGGCTACATATGTGGCACTTATGTACAAACTTTCCGTGTACTCGAATTATATTCCGATGTGTTCAACGGGTGAATCTTAAGAGAATAAGGAGAATGCCTAAAATGAAGGTGACACGTTGGTAAGTGTGGTAAATGAGAAAATTTGACAGGTACGTGCTTAAACCCTCGGGTTGAAAACTTGGTAAGATGAAATCGTAGAAAGATATTAAATGTAAATGATGTTTTATGTGGGATTGTGTGATTATGTTACTTGCTATTTGCATGTGAACTTACTAAGCATTTATGCTTACTCCCTCCTTTTCTTTTATTGTAGTTTTGACAAGCCGGCTTGAGAATCGGGATAGGTCGAAGACTCGTTCACACTATCCGAAGGCTTAAATCGGTAAAATGGCTTATATATTTTGAATGTGGCATGTATGGCAAAATACTCACTTTGTGTAATTGATCTTATCATATGGCTATGGTTTGGCAAGAAAAGGGTTTGTAAATGATTAGCCATTGGAACGGCCAATCTAAGTCATATTTGATGTTATGTATGTTTAAAATGATATTTAATCCATGAAAATCCCTAGTAAAGTGAAATTTGCCATAAAATAGAATCTGACAGCAGCAGTGATGTAAATTTGAAAAATCACTAAAAATAGTATAAATGGAATTAAATGATGAGTAAGTTATGAAATTTAAGCTCTATGAGTCTATTTTCATTTGGATTGAACAAAACAGGTATATTAATTATACTTTGTGAGACATTTGAATTTTTGTGAAACAAGGCCAGAGTGATTTCTGGATCCCCTGTTTTGACTTTGGAAATTCACCATAAATTATATAAAAATAATTAGAAGTCATACTTTATATGTAAAGATTTCTTATTGAGTTTGGTTTTAATAGAAACAAACTTCATAGTCATTGAAATTCTGTACAGAGAGATATCTGAGTCGTAATACACAGAGGTCAGAGCAGTCAAACCCTAAAACAGGGGAGACTTTAACTAATAAACTGTACTAATTGGCCCAGTCAAAAATTCTATAAAAACAATTAGTAAATAGATATGTGAGTCTAGTTTGAAGGAAAATTTACGGAATTGGATTTTGAGTTTCGGAACTCGAGATATGAATTTTTAAGCGACTGTGACGCAGATTGCTAGCTTGACTGAAAATTTTAAAATTAAATTATTTGAGTTGTTTAAGCAATGAATTAAGTCTGTTAACACCTCATGTTCGACTCCGACAACGGTCTCGGGTACGGGACGTTACAATATGGATGAGTATGAGATTGATACAAGCTTGTACAGGTATGTATGTGAACTATACAATCATCAAATCGAAGAAGTTGATGGAAATTGTGTTTAATCTTTGGATTGAATATATGTGTTAAGTTATGCTTCAAAGTTGAATTGCATTATATGATGTTTAAATTATTGAATTGTTGGTTGGTAAGTTTTACTTATTTAGCATACGAGCTTACTAAGCTTCATAGCTTACCCTGTTTACATTTCCTTGTGTTATAGTGAATATCGAAGCTAGCTCGGATTGGGAGTCGTCAAAGATTGCATCACACTATCGAGCTTTCACGTTGGTACTTTTGAGCTTATGTTTTTGGTTATATGGCATGTATAGGAGTTATGGCCATTTTGGTATATAATTCGGTAATGGATTTAGCCATTTGAGTTGACTTGTAAATGATGAATGGTTTGTTATGTGTATAGCTGTAACACCCCTAACCCGTATCCGTCGCCGGAATGGGGTTACGAGGTATTACCAAACAAAGCACAACATCCGAACAATTATATATGTACACATGAACGAGTCTTTTAAATCAGTCAAAATTTAATTCATAAACTAACACAACTCTTTTATTTCAAATCATTTCATATCATACATATATACAGTCACATAATTCATATGCAAAAATTTGAAATATATCATTTTATATATAAAAGCATATACTGATTTGAACAAAGATGAGTTATAGACCTAAATGAATAACCAACCAATTATAATGCATGAGTATACATTGACTTTTATAATACCAAATGAATTCATTACTCAATTCAAGCATCATCTAAATATAGTATTAACCAAACTCAATTCATTATGCATATATACTTAACATTTAATTCTTCAATACATAAATTTTCCTTTATAAAATTACCATTTCACTTTAAAACATTTTAAAATACAAATATCAATTAAATTCATACTTAAAACCACATGTCAATACACCATACAAATATATATATGTATATATATAGAGACAGTGACTAATTAAATTAGTATCGAATATTTATATCCAAAACAACCACATAAGTCACATAATAATGCCGAACACTTATTTATGCTAATACCATGTAATAGTTCACTTATGAAACTAACCATTTATGACTTAAATGATTGTTTTGTCATTACAACCGAACACATATAACCAAATGCATATGTCCCATACTCTTCAATGAATATAAACCATAACCAAGTTTTCAATCATTTTAGTCCAATCAATTCGGCACAACAAGCATATAATTCAACTAATATATCAACCAATTCATCATATGTATATTCATAAGTGCTGAATCATGAGTAGCTCTTAAATATTATCCATATCTATTCCATCACATAACTGAATGCCATTACCTCAAATCATAGTCATTTATCTAATATATATATATTCCACTTATATAAATAAAGCATATCACTCAACAAATATCCAACCACAATTACACATCATACTATTTATACTAAACACATATACTCTAGCATAACCTTGTCAACATTAACAATTATATTAACTATGGCTCACATATAATAGCTGAAACATCAAAGCCACAACCAGACATAACCATAGCATATTCAAATTTAAACCAAACCCATCATGAGTAAATAAGCCATTTTCGCATGGCCTTATATACATATACAAACCAAAATTTAGCATTTCAAAATATAACCTAGCCTATACACGCCATAAGTTCGAGTTCAACTTATAAAAATACCGAAACAGTAGATAGTGTGATGGACTATACTGATGATCCCCGAGCTCGTAACTTGATTCCAAAATCTATAAAACAAAAACAAACATACATACACAATAAGTTATCATAGCTTAGTAAGTCATAAGCAAATAAACAACTCAATGGTATAATCGAATCTTTTAAACTAAACCAAATTATAATATCATTATCACATTTAGTCTCAAACATATAATTTCATATATATATAACATATACTCTCATACTGTAACAACCCTATCCCGTATCCATCGCCGGACTAGGGTCACGAGGCATTACTAAACATAAGCACAGTTCCAAACATTCTCACACTAACACAAGTCATATTCTTATATACATGTAGAGCATATAACTAATTAAATATTAAACATACATTATAAACACATATTGCATATACGAATCACAGATTCATCACTTTATTGATAAGAGAATACCAAATTAAAAATCAAACATTTTATTTCATAATTCTATACATGCGCATGTTTAACCAATTAAATTATATCACAGGCATTTTGTTCCTTAGCATATATAGCACTATCAACTTCATAAATGATCAAAAATAATTTGTTAAGCATTAAAGTCATACAAATTCCACCATTCAAACTTAATTTAGAAGTTTACCAATTGCATACTCGAATACAGATACAAATATATATTTGTCACTTATTAATTAGGCAATTTACTAACCAAACATACCTAACACCTGCTCAATATTTATCTTCATCAATTATACCTATTTTACCAACCATATAAGCTTAATATATGCATATACATTTCCATTACAAACCGAATCATAATGACAAGCATCATTCGGTTACACACACATACACACGTAGATATATATATGATCATCAACTTGCCTTATTGTTAAGCTAAATTACTGGACCATTCACAAAACAAAACATATCATAATAAACCCTTACCATATTCAAACATAGCTATATATTATTTAATGCCCATTACCATATTAACACCTATACCAAAATATAACAACCAATTTCACATATACTTTATCTATACACAACCATAGCCGAATCAACTAACCATACTAGGAAAATTTATATACACCATGACTAATTCATCAACCACAATCAAGTTTGCCAACCATTATCAAGCCATTACCAAAACATGTAACACCTATCACATATACCATCCATTCATAGCATAAAGCATTATAACCAAAACAGATTAAACCATGATCAAACATAACCAAATTCAAGCTTAATAGTTAAGCCATTTTCGCATGGCTTAAATTATACATAACCAAAATCTAACATTTCCAAAAGTATAATCTAGCCTATACATGCCATAGATTCAAAAATTCACTTATAAAGATACTGAAGGCAGTCGATAGTGTGATAGGCTTTACTGACGATCCCTGAGCTCGTAACTTGATCCAAAATCTATAAAACAGAAACAAACATACACACAGAGTAAGCTTTTATAGCTTAGTAAGCCATAAGCAAATAAACAACCCAATAATATATTCAACTCAATTAAACTAAATCAAATTATAATATCATTATCACATTTAATCTCAAACTTGCAATTTCTTAAATAATATATACTTTTATACATAAATACTACTTTGGCCGAATGCTCATAAAGTTAAATTAACAAATTATCATTCAAATTTTAAAGCCAAAATGTCATTATATGACCAAGTACACATACACATATATACATAATGTAACGTTCCCAATCCTTAAATCCTGAAAACCCTGTTAAAATTATTTTTGTGTGTTGCGGCATGGATGTATGTTTGACTTAATGGTTCAGTGCTCTGGGACTGTCTGGGAAGTCATGGGCTCAAGCCTTGGCTTGAAAAAATTTTTGCTTTTACTTGAATAAACCCTTGCCTTCTGATAGTAGGCTTCTCAAAATAATGTGAGGTTGCATGACAAAAAGGTCCTCCTAATCCAGTGGTAAGTGGCGTGTGTAGTGCTTCTTGAGGTTTGAGGTTCGAGGCGTGGCAATACATAGGAGCATATTATTTTGTTATTTGTGTCGTGAGAGTGTCCTTAGTTGACCAAAATTGTTGGTGGAGAGAGAGATAAGGAGGGGATCATGGGATTTGGTGGGCAGTTGGAGTGAATTTAGGAGAATTTTGAGGGATTTCAGATGTAGGGGGTTGTAGTGCTGATTTTGAATTCCTGAAGAGAGAGTTTCGGTTGGGGTTGGAAAGTTGAGAAGAGTTAAGTGTACAGTTTCTGCAGAGGCCTTGCTGAACTAGGAGTGGCTTTTTGTCAAAATCGCCTTTAGTTTACCCCTTTTTGCCTGAAGTGCCGAAATTGAGTCTCTATGGTATTTTTCCTCTCTGCTTCTCATTTTGGTATTTACCCCTTTTGCATTTTCTTGGTTGACTACTCCGATTTTACTTTTTTTCCTTTTTCTCCGTGTCGTTCCTCTCTTAGACCGAGCATTCTTGGTTTCCCTCATAAGCCTTTATCGAATTTTTTATAACACTCTCTCTTTTGGTTCTAAGCTGACATCACCATCTCTTGTGCTTGTGTCGAATATCCTTATTCCTTCTTCCTCTTTTCTGGTTTGGCTTCCTTCAAGTTCTCCCTGCTTTGCTAGCCAAATACCCTTTCTCTTGTAGCCGAATCTCTCCCTGCTTTGGTTAAGGTAATTGAGTTTTCTTTTCAGGTTGCTGAATTCTTGGCTATAGCTGAATCTTGCTATTGTTGTTATCTCTATGGGGGTTCACAGTTGATCTGTTTTCTCTTTCCTTTTTCGTGTCATAATAGTTTTCCCTCTAACCTTTTATTTTCCCTACCAGTTACTCCTAGGGGTGTAACTGTACCATCGCGTACCTCAGTTGTAGGGTGTGCTATTGTAGGCCGATTACTGCCATCCTCCATTCTTAGTTCTACATTGTGGTAGGTCACTCTTTTATTTAAGGTTAATTACATTTATGGTATTTTTTAACAAGATTGGATTGTAATACAAATCCTGCCAAGGGCTTTAAAATCAACCTTTGTCAGTGGTTCAAGCGGCTTAAATCACACTTGTTCAAATCAAGGTTTGCAATACTCGTGGGTCGGTAGCGCATTTTCGCAATCAGATGTGTAACTGGACTGCAATAACGACTGTTCGGCAAAAGCCAAAAAATAGGGATATGGATGCCACATGAGCGTGCGCTCGCTCTTGTGGTGGTCCGAACGCATAAGTGTGAACAATCGAGCATAGGGCGTACTACGAGCGATTGCGTAGGTTTAGGCCACTACGGGCCATGTTGGGCTGAAATGGGCCATGTGGGCCCCACACGAGTAAACCACACATACTTGTGGAGATTATTGGGCCAGGCTGTGCAGTTCACACGGCTAAGGCTATTTTTGGGCTTTGCGGGCCACATGGGCGTGTAGGACCACATAGGCTCGGAATATGGGTTGTACGCACATTGTTACTGATTGACTGTTAAGGTTGCATGGGTCGCCCTAGATGACTCTGGACCTTTTGTTGGGTCGGTAAGTATACCTGGGCCCTTATTTTGGTCAGATGATTATTTTACCCCTTTGTGATGTATGACTGCTTGAGCATGTCATTTTTACTGTATGTACATTTATATTATGTTGCATTGCATGGGGTGGGATATATGATGTTGGAGGAAGTGTACTGAAAGGCTATAAGCCTATTACTGGCAGCCCTGCTGCAAATACTATGTTAGTGTCGTAACCAGTACGACTTGGTTTGTAGGGTTGGGTGGGTCGATTTTATCTCCACGTGGTCTGTAGAGCTGGTACGGAGATGGTGTGTAGCGGATTGATTGAGTAGGATTCTTTGTTTGCAAACTATACTGAAATGAACTAAGGCCTAGACTGCTATTGTTACTGAAATAGGCTAAGGCCCTAACTGTTACTAAAAGGGCTTAGGCCCAAAATGTGCTTACTCTGATTGGTTGCATATATGATATTTCACACACTGAGTTTTAAAAAACTCATCCATCTGTTAATTGTGCTGAAAATCCGCAGGCTTAGACGGATAGAGGCAACGAAGGTCTCAGAGGTGGCCACTCAACAAAGTTTCTTTTAATATTATAAATAAGATTTTATTTTGCGTTTCCATTATGTAATAAGGCCTCTTTAATTTGATTTTTATTTTAATTTGGGGATTTAGTTACTTGAATTTTAATCTGGTAGTAGTAGGTCTCAGATTTTCAAGAAAATGTAAACAAATGTTTTTCTGAACACATCACGTTTACACAATATATTTTGAAAGCTTCCGCAGCAAACACCATTTTAAAGTTTAATAACAAACTAATATAATTAATATTTTTGTAACACCCCAGACCCGACCCAGACGTTATGGCTAGATCTGACGTGTCACATGGACTTACGACTTAGTATGCTTTCGTTGGTTTAAGTGATTAGGGTGGTCTTTGGAAAAACAGCAACTCAATGAAAAGCCGGTTTATCAATCTTTAGGCTATCCATTTGTTGTGCTTGTTGAGTCTTGAAAACATTCATTAATTTTGAAAACCCGCGCAGCCTAACACTAGCAGTTTTTACATAGTATAAATATAATCAGAAAATAAAAACCATAGCGAAAAGAGAAACTTATATAGCGGCCTTATTACAACTTAAAACCAAAAATTAAATCAGAATATAAAAATAATAAAAAATAAACTAACTTAGAAAAACCAACTTTGCAAATGATGTGGCCACTCCAAATCCCTCACAACTCCAAGCCCACTATGGTTGGGGATTTCCTGCAGAGATGAAAATAAAGGGTGAGTTTGGTAAACTCAGTGTGTAACATAACCCAACCATAGCCCAAAACAAATCAAACCTCAGAGTCAGACTTATCTGGGCTTTGGCCCAGTACAGAAATCAAAATGAAACTCATAGGCCCATAGCAGATATAGAACAAATATATCATGAATGCAGAAATCCCAACCCAGAGCCATCCATAACACCCCTGTACCAGCCTTACACCATGTGGGGAGACTACTCGACCCACCCAACCGCTACACACCACAGAAATTACAACGAGGCTGCCAGATATTGTGACGAAGTCACCAGATACAGATATTGTGGTGAGGCCACCAGAACAAATATATATGTTTATATATGTGGCGAAGCCACCAGGATTGCAAATGAGGTGCGGATATTGTGACAAAGTCACGGAGCGAATATATAAGTGGAGAGGCCACCAGATTGCAGCGAGGCTGCCAGAACGCTTCCTCCATCAATATAAACCCATGTCCCATGCAACAGAATAATATGTCATGGCATACATACACAGAAACAGAACATCATGCTTTTCAGATAAAATAAAATATCCCTAGGGGTAAAATCATAATTTTTCATGTATAAGGGTATTTCAGTAATTATTACCTATTGCTAGGGTTTCATGCTCATTCTAACGGTTACCAAGTAATCAGAAGTACTTACCTCGTCTTTTTACCAAAGTGGGCCTGTTGGCCCATTAGCCCATTTTCCGCCCATTAAGCCCAAATATACCGTTGTGCACGAAAATGCACACTCTGCACTCTAATCATCCAAATGCACCATATTCATTAACAACTGTCTCAAGAGCGCTCGCACGCTCGCGAGTTCACAAAATACTAACGTTTCAGTATTTCGACTTTTACCGATTCAGTCTAAGGGAGGGTGCCATTTACACACCTGGTTGTTGACGATTGATTACGATATCTCCCAACGCGATAATCCTACGATCGATCACTAATACATTAGACTTACGAATTAACGATAACTACCATAAATCCACGTCAACTAACCCAATCATCACACAAGTTAGTCATTTAAGCACGAGGGGTAAAATAGTCATTTTACCCTCCAGGGGTAAATCGGTAGTCCTACACTACAGGGGTATTTTAGTAATTCTACAACTTATCCACTTGGGCCTACGGACCCATTGGGACTACATGGCCCATTTCAGCCCATCGCGGCCCGAAATAGTCGTCCTACTGCTAGAGTAATGAGAAATACACACCTATTAGGAGACTGCAGTTAATCCGCGCTCCCACACTCTTAGCTGACGTCCAACCCAAACGAGCACGCCACCAAGCGAAAGGGATCAGCCCAGAACGGTATGCCAACTCTCCTCATAGTTTTCTCTATTTAAAGCCAGCTCTCCATCTACTTTTATGTTGGCTTCCCGATGTGGGATCCCTCCATCATCAGAGTTTAAAACCAACACCAACTCTTGCCGTCCCAACATAGCAAAATAATCAACCTTTGCGTGCCAAGCACGCCACCACCACTAGGCCATCAACTCATTTGTGTCATAAGTCCAACACATTAAACTTTAAAGTGCACCTACTTGCTTCCAGATTTATTGAAAAGAAAAACCAAAATAAATTTCAAGGGCCAAGACTTGAACCTTGGACCCCTTGCATCCTCTATGGCGTCACTTTCTTGTCCCCTAAGTGGTGCTACCTTGCCACTACACCACACTCCTTTTTGTGTCATCTTTTACCCCTTTACTCTTAAAAGCCCAAACACCAATTGCATCACTTGTTCTTAAAATCAAAATTCCGAAGACTACCACGGATTTAACTTAAGTTTGGGCCTTCCAAAGGCCCACTAACCTAATAAAAATATATATTTTAACCAACCAGAACACACCCGAATTTTAAAAAAACACAGAAACACAAAAAACCCAAAAATTGGGCGTTACAACTCTACCCTCCTTAAAGAAATTTCGTCCTCCAAATTTTACCTGAATCAAACAAATGAGGATATTGTTGACGCATCGCCACTTCTGGCTCCCAAGTAGCTTCCTCTCTGTCATGATTACGCTACAGCACCTTTACTAGCAAAACTGATTTCCTCCTCAAAATCTTAACATCTCGATCCAAAATCTGCATAGGCTCCTCCTCAAAAGTCAAATCTGTTTGGACCTCGATCTCTGCAACCGGCACAACATGAGTAGGGTCAGAACGATACAGCCTTAACATGGAGATGTGAAAGACATCATGAATCCTATCCAACTCTGGAGGTAGCTCCAACTGATAAGCCACTAGACCCACTCGCTTAAGAATCCGATAAGGCCCAATGAACCGCGGACTTAACTTGCCTTTCCTCCCAAACCTTAATATTTTCTTCCAAAGTGAAACCTTCAAGAAGACCATATCACCCACAGAGTACTCAATTCTCTTGCGCTTCAAATCTGCATATGACTCCTGTCTATTAGATGCTTTCTTCAATCGGTCTCTAATCAACTTGACCTTATCCTCAGTATCTGCCACCAATTCAGGTCCAAGAACCTATCGTTCACCCAACTCGGTCCAACAACTAGGTGTACAACATCTTCGCCCATATAGTGCCTCATAAGGAGCCATTCAAATACTTGCCTGATAACTGTTGTTGTATGCAAACTCTGCCAACGGTAAGTAATCCTCCCAACTGCCTCGAAAGTCGATAACGCATCCCCTCAACATGTCTTCCAGAATCTGAATAACCCTTTCTGACTGACCATCAGTTTGAGGATGAAAGGCTGTACTAAAGTTCAACTGCGTACCCAACGCCTCATGCAACTTTTGCCAAAATCGAGATGTGAATCTAGGATCTTGATCAGAGATAATCGACACTGGCACTCCATGAAGTCGTATTATTTCTGCCACATACAATTTGGCTAACTTCTGAAATGAATAATCAGTCCGGACAGGTATAAAATGAGCAGATTTGGTCAACCTATCCACAATTACCCAAATCGAGTCCTTCTTCGACGGAGTCAAGGGTAACCCACTCACAAAATCCATGGTTACCCTCTCCCACTTCCAAAGTGGTACTTTCACTAGCTGCAAAAGTTCGGAAGGTAATTGATGTTCAGCTTTCACTTGCTGACAAGTCAGACATTTTCCCACAAATAACGTTACCTCTCGCTTCAATCCAGGCCACCAATACAACTCCTTTAAGTTGCGATACATTTTATTCCCTCCAGGATGTATAGCACACAGACCTCCATGAGCTTATTTCAGAATTGCTTGCCTCAAGTCAGAGTCCTTCAGAATACAAACTCTACCTCGGTAACACAAAACTCACTCACTGTTCAGCCCGAACTCAGAAGTATCCCCATTCTTAACCTGCTAGAATCGAGAAACCAGGGACTCATCCCTTGACTGTTTTTCCTTAATCTCATCTACCCAGGTTGGCCTAACTTACAGTTCTGCTAACAAACTACCGTCGTCATACAGACTCAAACGAGCAAACATGGCTCTCAGATCAGATACAGTTCTATGACTTAGGGCATCATCCACCACGTTAGCTTTGCCTGGGTGATACTCAATCGCGCAGTCATAATCCTAAAGCAACTCTATCCATCTCCGCTGCCTAAGGTTCAGCTCTTTCTGAGTCAGCAAGTACTTAAGACTCTTATGATCTATGTATATAATATTCCTTTCTCCGTACAAGTAATGTCTCCAAATCTTAAGCGCAAAGATTACCACTGCCAACTCCAGATCATGAGTAGGATAGTTAACTTCATGTGGTTTAAGCTATCGCGATGCATAAGCAACCATTTTACCCTCTTGCATCAGTACACAGCCCAACCCTACATGTGATGCATCACTACATACGGTAAAATCTTTTCCAGACTCATTGAATCGATGCAGTGCCTCGGTCGAAACTTTCTTCAGCTTTTCAAAAGATTTCTGTTGTTTCTCAGTCCAAACAAACGGTACCCCCTTCCTTATAAGCTTTGTCGAAGGCGGTGCCATCATAGAAAATCCTTCCATAAACCTTCTATAGTACACAACTAATCCCAGAAAACTTTGAATTTCTGACACTGATCTCGGTAGCTCTCATTCCAGAATCGATTCAATCTTTCGAGGGTCCACCTTGATCCCTTCAGCAGAGACAACATGCCCCAAGAAAGTTACCTCTCCCAACCAGAACTCACACTTACAAAATTTCGCATAAAGCTCCTTCTCCCTCAGCACTTGCAGCACAATACGAAGATGCTCATCATGCTTCTCCTCAGTTTCAGAATAAACCAAAATATCGTCGATAAAGACGACTACGAATTGATCCAAGTATGGCTATAACACTCGATTCATCAGATCCATAAATGCCGCAGGTGTGTTCGTCAACCCAAATGGTATAACCAAGAACACATAGTGACCATACCGAGTTCTAAATGCCGTCTTGTGAATATCCACCTTCTTAACCCTCAACTGATGATACACAGATCGAAGGTCAATCTTGGAAAATACTGAAGCTCCTCTAAGTTGGTCGAATAAATCATCGATTCTCGGTAGTGGGTACTTGTTCTTAATCGTCAGTTTGTTCAACCGCCGATAATCGATGCACATCCGCATTGACCCATCCTTCTTCTTAACGAACAACACTGGTGCTCCCCACGGAGACACACTTGGTCTAATGAAGCCTCTATCCAATAACTCTTGAATTTGGGCTTTCAGCTCCACCAACTCCTTCGGTGCCATCCTATAAGGACAATGGACACCGGTGTCGTTCCAGGCAACAAGTCGATTCCAAACTCAACCACTCGGTTCGGGGGCAAATCCGAAAGCTCCTCTGAAAAAAAATCTTAAAAATCCTTGACGGTTCTAACTTTATCCACTGTCAGACCCTCAGTTTTCAATTGGCTTACAAATGCCAAATAAGCCTCACATCCCTTTCGAATCCACTTCTCGGCTCTCAATACCGACACCATATTAGACAGATAATCCCTACGCTCGCCTATCACCAAAACCTCCTCCTCCTTTGTGGTCTTTAACATCATTCGCTTAGTAGCACAATCCAAAGTAGCCTTATGCTTAACAAGCCAATCCATTCCCAAAATGAGATCGAATTCTCTGAAAGGTAGCTCCATTAGATCTCCAGAGAAAACTTTTCCTTGAGTTTCTATAGGCACATCTCTATATAGTTTATCTACCCTAACCGAGTGACCCAATGGACTTAGTACAGACACCTCACTCACGGCCACCTTAGAGCGCACACCCAGCGACCCAGATATAGCACATGCAACATACAAATGGGTAGATCCAACATCTATCAACGCAGTGTATGGCATACTAGAAATCAGAAACGTACCAGTTATGACGTCAGGTGTATCACCCTCCTCTCAACGATGAGCTGCAAACACTAACGCCGGCTGACGAGCCTCAGCAAATCCAGTACCCCTGTCAGGCGCTCCTCTTCCTTGACCATTTCCATTACCACCTCTGCCTTGCCCACATCCTCTCGAAAACTGTGGCCTACCCCTCACTGGTTGAGCAACCCTCTACTCTAAAACTTGAACCTGATCTGGTTTCTGGGGACAGTCCTTAACCCTATGCTCTATAGACCCACATCGAAAACAAGCACCAAAACATTTCTGACACTCACCCATATGTATCTTCCCACCACTCCTACAACCCTGCGGTCTAACAACATTCATTGGTACTGCTCGAACTGGCTCCACTACCCTTGCTCTTTTAACGTTCCTGTTCATACCACCTGAAAGTCCTAAATCTCTTCTAAAACGGTTATGATCTTTCTCACAATTCTGTCTTTTTGTACGCTTCACTTCCTCAGCTATCTTAGCTTTCTCCTCTAAAGCAGTGAAGTTACGCTCCCTCTACGGAGCAATCAGCACCCTAAGTTCATCTCTCAGACCATCCTCGAAGCGTACGCTACGCTCATACTCTGTAGCGACAATCCCAGAAGTATACCGACTCAGTCTCAGAAACTCAGACTCATACTCAGCCACTGACTTACTCCCTTGCACCAGGTTCAGAAATTCTTTCCGGCGAGGGTCCACATAACTAGCCCCAACATACTTTCCTTTGAAGGCTGTCTTAAACAACTCCCAAGTCACACTGTCAGCAGGAGTTCCATCTCTCACCGTGAGCCACCATTGATAAGCCTCATCCCTAAGTAACGATATGGCTCCCTTCAACTTCTGCTCCACAGAGCAGTCCAGATCATCCATAATCCGCTCTATGGCTTCTAACCAATACTCAGCCACATTCGGAGCTACTCCAGATACGCCCCTAAATATCTTTACTCCATTGGCCCGGAGCTGCTTAGAAATAGACCCCCGATTTCTGTTTCCCGTACTTTCCCCAGTAACTCTTTCCAAAACTCAGAGCATCGCCTGGGATAGAGCATTGTCCCCGACACCTCGATCATGAGGCTCTACCTCCGTTGCCGGTGGTACCGGTACATCTATTGCCGGCACATGTCCTGAAGATGAAGATTCAGCTTGAGCATTACCTCGGCCACGTCCACGGCCTCTTCCACGAGCTTCTCGTGTAGTCATTTTGTATTATCTGATTAAGAATTTTATGAATCAATTTAATATTTCAGTGTATATTACAGATGTCTTATGAATAACAGTAGTTCAGAGTTTGAGTTTGTTTTCTTTCGTAGTAGCCTAGCTACAGTCTCAGTCTAGTTATCAGAGTTTCTATGGTTCCAGTGTTACCCTAACTAAAGTACCATGATAAGGTTTTGTACAAGCATATAACAGATATTTCAGAAACAATCAGAAAAGCTCAGAAAACTTACAAACTTGGGCCAGAGATTCGGTGTGCCACCTTCTAAAAAACTAATTTTAGAAAACTGATTTTAATCTTTAAAATCATCTATTTGTAAAGAGAAAATATTGGAAACATTCTCGAAAACAATTTATAATCAAGTTCCAAAAAAAATGATTTTCAAAAACCTTTATTCAATGTTTCTTTAAAACTCTCGTTTTTAGACCCGTTCCACAGTCGAGCTGTTGCAACTTGGCTCTAATACTACTAAATCTAACACCCCAGACCCGGCCCAGATGTTATGGCCAGATTTGACGTGTCACATGGACTTACGACTTAGTACGCATTCATTGGTTTAAGTGATTAGGGTGGTCTTTGTAAAAACAGCAACTGAATGAAAAGCCGGTTTATCAATCTTTAGGCTATCCATTTGTCGTGCTTGTTGAGTCTTGAAAACGTTCATTAATTTGAAACCCATGCACTAACACTACTTGATTTTGACATAGTATAAATATAATCGTAAAAATAAAACCATAGCAGAAAGAGAAACTTATATAGCGGCTTTATTACAACTTAAAACCCAAAATTAAATCAGAATATAAAAATAATAAAAATTAAACTAACTTAGAAAAACCAACTTTGCAGATGATGTGGCCACTCCGAATCCCTCACAGCTCCAAGCTCACTATGGTTGGGGATTTCCTGTAGAGATGAAAATAAAGGGCGAGTTTGGTAAACTAAGTGTGTAACATAACCCAACCGTAGCCCAAAACAGATAAAACCTCAGTCGACTTATCTCGGGCTTTGGCCCAAGATCTGAAATCGAGAATGAAACTCATAGGCCCATAGCAGATACAGAACAAATATATCATGAATGCAAAAATCCCAACCCAGAGCCATCCATAACACTCCCATACCAGCCTTACACCATGTGGGGAGACTACTCGACCCACCCAACCGCTACACACCACAGAAATTGTAGCGAGGCTGCCAGATATTGTGACGAAGTCACCAGATACAGATATTGTGGAGAAGCCACCAGAACAAATATATATATGTTTATATATGTGGCGAAGCCACGGATTGCAAATGAGGTGCGGATATTGTGACAATGTCACCAGAACAGATATATATGTGGCGAGGCCACCAGATTGCAGCGAGGTTGCCAGAACACTTCCTCCATCAATATAAACCCATGTCCCATGCAACAGAATAATATGTCATGGTATACGTACACAGAAACAGAACATCATGCTTTTCAGATAAAATAAAATATCCCTAGGGGTAAAATCGTAATTTTTCATGTATAAGGGTATTTCAGTAATTATTACCTATTGCTAGGGTTTCATGCTCATTCTAACGTTTACCAAGTAATCAGAAGTACTTACCTCGTCTTTTTACCAAAGTGGGCCTATTGGCCTATTGGCCCGTTTTCGGTCCATTAGGCCCAAATATACCGTTGTGCACGAAAATGCACAATCTGCACTCTAATCATCCAAATGCACTATATTCATTAACAACTGTCTCACGAGCGCTCGCACGCTCGCGAGTTCACAAAATACCAACGTTTTGGTATTTCGACCTTTACCGATTCAGTCTAAGGGAGGGTGTCATTTACACACCTTGTTGATGACGATTGATGACGATATCTCCCACGCGATAATCCTACGATCGATCACTAACAAATTAAACTTACGAATTAATGATAACTACCATAAATCCACGTCAACTAACCCAATCATCACACAAGTTAGTCATTTACGCACGAGGGGCAAAATAGTCATTTTACCCTCTAGGGGTAAATTGGTAGTCCTACCCTACAGGGGTATTTTAGTAATCCTACAACTTATCCATTTGGGCCTACATGGCCCATTTCAGCCCATCGCGGCCCGAAATAGTTGTCCTACTGCTAGAGTAATGAGAAATACATACCTGTTAGAAGACTGCAGTTAATCCGCGCTCCCACACTCTTAGCTGACGCCCAACCCTAACGAGCATGCCACCAAGCGAAAGGGATCAGCCCAGAAGGGTATGCCAACTCTCCTCATGGTTTGCTCTATTTAAAACCACCTCTCCATCTACTCTTATGTTGGCTTCCCGATGTGGGATCCCTCCATCATCAGAGTTTAAAACCAACACCAACTCTTGCCATCCCAACATAGCAAAATAATCAACCTTTGCGTGCTAAGGGATTCGAACCAAAGTCCTCTCACATGCCAAATCACGCCGCCACCACTAGGCTATCAACTCATTTGTGTCATAAGTCCAACACATTAAACTTTAAAGCGCACCTACTTGCTTCCAGATTTATTGAAAAGAAAAACCAAAATAAATTGCACGAGCCAAGACTTGAACCTTGGACCCCTTGCTTCCTCTATGACGTCACTTCCTTGTCCCCTAAGTGGCGCTAACTTGCCACTACACCACACTCCTTTTTGTGTCATCTTTTACCCCTTTACTCTTAAAAGCCCAAACGCCAATTGCATCACTTGTTCTTAAAATCAAAATTCCGAAGACTACCACGGATTTAACTTAAGTTTGGGCCTTCCAAAGGCCCACTAACCTACTAAAAAATATATATTTTAACCAACCAGAACACACCCAAATTTAAAAAAAACACAGAAACACAGAAAACCCAAAAATTGGGCGTTACAATTTTGCTAAGATGACTTGAGTTTTCACAATTAACCGGACATCCTAGAATTTTGTTAATAACCTAAAGACGTTTATGTAGAACGAATTTTCATGTAGTTTGTGTTTTGGAAAAACACTCAAATGTGACATCACAGATTCGGCCATAACGTCTAGGTCGAGTTTGGGGTATTACATTTAGTGGTATCAAAGCCAGGTTACAAAACTCAGCTGTGGATTTGGATTTTTTTAAAAATGTGGAAATCTTAACGAAATTATTTCGATTGGTTTAAAATGATTATTAGGAAATGTTTTACTGAAGGAGTGGTACACCGAGTCTCCACACTGATCTTGTAAGTCTTCTGATTGTTTATTCTAAAATAATAGTATTGAAATGTTATTACTGGGACTACTTTAGGTTGTAATACTGTACTGAAACTTTTTACTTAGAGTAAACTACGAATCGTATTAAGACCGCGAGCTATGAAGACAAAACTCTGAGATAATATTGTTCATAAGATATCTGTTATAAACACTGGAACTATAAATTGACTGCCATAAAACTTGTAATACAGATAAAAACGTGATTGGATAATGAGCACTAGAGGTACTCGTGGTAGAGGCCACGACACAGGCCGTGGAGGTGCTCGGGCTGGGTCTTCGTCTTTTAGACACCAGCCTAATGAGGAAGTTAGAGAGGCACCAACTTCACCTATGGCTGAGACAAGGTCTCAAAATCGAGCAGCTGGAGATGACGTACTATCCCAAGAAATGTTGAGGATTCTAGAAAGTGTCGTTGGGCCTGGTATTGGTAATGTGGGCCGTGGGTCAGTTACAGAATGACTCAAGTCTAATGGGGCAAAGATATTCAGGGGTATTGCTGGAGTTGCCCCTAATGTGGCTGAATATTGGATGGAGGCCACAGAAAGTATCATGGATGACCTTGACTGCACCCCTGATCAGAAGTAAAAAGGTGCAGTATCATTGCTGAGAGACGAGGCATACCAGTGGTGGCTTACTGTCAAAGAGGGCATTCAAGCCGATCGTTTGACCTGGGAGTTTTTCAAGACTACTTTCGAGGTTAAGTATGTGGGTGCCAGCTATGTGGATACCCGTAGGAAGGAATTTCTGAACTTAACTCAGGGAGATAGGATAGTGGTTGAATCTGAGGTTGGATTTTTACGATTGAGCCACTATACGCGTGGGATGGTGGTAAGAGAATATGAGCGGTGTGATCGATTTGAGAATGGCCTCAAGGATGGTCTAAGGGTTCTGATAGCTCCTTAGAGGGAGCGAGAATTTGCAGCATTGGTTGATAAGGCTAAAATCGCTGAGGATGTGATGCACGTTGAGTGCCAGAGTAGAGAGAAAGGTTGAGGTAAGAGGGATGCTGAGCCCTCAAATTCATTTTCAGAGGCTTAAGAAAAATCCCAGAACTGATGGGCCAATCAGAGTTAGGACGCCTGCTGCTGCTACTACTGGACCGTAGTTTTGTGCTGATTGTGGAAAACGCCACCAGGGCAAATGTTGGAAAAAGATGGGTGCATGTCTAAGATGTGGATGATTGGAGCACCATGTTAAGGATTGTCCATGAAGACCCGAGCAGATGCAAGCTATTGGTTTAGGTAATGTACAATGGTGTGGTCCGTAGCCGCCGAGAGGCCATGGTTAGGCCAGAGATGGAAATGGTATGGGCCACGGTCATGGAGCACTAAATAGAAGTGCTGGCCTTACTAAGGCAAGGCAACCGATGCTGGTCTATGCTGCACGTCGCCGAGAGAATGGAGATGCTCCAGACGTCATAATGCGTACATTCTTTATCCATAATGTACCTTATATTGCATTGATTGAAGTTAGGTCTACTTATTCATATATAGCATGCTCTGTGTCTAAGATATTGGGTTTTATGGCTGAAAAAACTATAAGTGAGATTACTATTCTAAGTCCACTGGGGCAGTTCGTTCGAATAAATAAGATGTTTAGAGATGGTCCTTTAGAGATACAATGAGTTATCTTCCTGGCCGATATTATAGAGTTGCTTTTCAAAGAATTTGACCTAATACTTGGCGTGGATTGGTTAGTTAAACATCGGGTAAGTTTGGATTGTGTCGCTAAATGAGTTGTGTTGAGAACAGAGGCTGATGAGGAGGTAGTGGTAATTTGGGAATGATAGAACTATTTGAGTAATGTAATTTTTGTGCTAAGGGCTGAGAAGTTGGTTCGCAAGGGTGGAGAGGCATTCTTGGCCTATGTCAGTGTTTCAGATATTGGGGACTCTTCGGTAAAGGATATCAGGACAATTAAGGATTTTTCAGACATCTTCCTTGAGGAGTTACCGGGGTTACCTCTAGAACGTGAAGTGGAGTTTGGGATTGAGCTCCTTCCTGGTATAGCTACGGTGTCCATCGCCCTTTAGAGAATGGCACCGAAGTAGCTGGTAGAGCTTAAGGCCCAAATTCAAGAATTACTGGTTTGAGGGTTCATCTGCCCTAGTGTGTCTCTGTGGGAAGCACCGGTGTTGTTTGTGAAAAAGAAGGATGGATCTATGCGAATGTGCACCGACTACCAGCAACTGAATAAACTAACTGTTAAGAATAAGTACCCTCTACCGAGGATTGATAATCTATTCGACTAGTTTTGTGGGGCATCGGTTTTCTCTAAAATAGATCTCCGGTCGGGGTATCACCAACTGAGAGTTAAAGAGGCCGATGTTCACAAGATGGCATTTAGGACTCGCTATGGTCATTATGAGTTCTTAGTGATGTCTTTTGGACTGACGAGTGCACTAACAGCTTTCATGGATTTGATGAACAGAGTGTTTCAACCTTATTTGGATCGATTTGTTGTAGTATTTATCGACGACATACTGGTGTATTCGAGGACTGAAGATGAACATGATGGGCATCTACGAGTAGTTCTACAGATTTTGAGAGAGAAGCAGTTGTAGCTGAGAGGATTAGAGTTGTTCTTTAGAAAATTGAGGCTGTGTTGGATTGGAAGCAGCCTAAGACTGTATCAAAAATTTGTAGTTTTCTGGGACTGGCTGGGTACTATCGAAGATTTGTATAGGGGTTCTCACTGATTGCCGTGCCCTTAACTAAGCTACTACATAAGGGTGTGCCATTTAACTGGACTGATGAGTAGCAAGAGAGCTTTGAGAAGCTCAAGAAAGTTCTAACTAAGGCCCCTGTCTTGATTCAGCCAAAGTCTGGGAAAGAATTTACTGTTTACAGTGATACATCACACATTGGTTTGGGTTGTGTGTTGATACAAGAGGATAAGGTCATAGCTTATACGTCACGCCAGCTTAAGACTCATGAGGTGAATTACCCAACACATGACTTGGAGTTGGCCACAGTGCTATTTGCATTGAAAATTTGGAGGCATTACTTGTACGGTGAGAAGTGTATCATTTACACGGATCACGAGAGCCTCAAGTATCTCTTTACTCAGAAGGAGTTAAACCTTCGGCAGTGTAGATGGATTGAGTTGCTTAAGGACTATGACTGTTCGATTGAATATCACCCTGGTAAGGCCAATGTGGTGGCCGACTCACTAAGCCGTTGGGCTGTGACTGATTTGAGAGCAATGTTTGCTTGTCTCTACTTATTCGATGATGGTAGCTTGTTGGCTGAGCTCTAAGTTAAACCAATGTGGATTGAGTAGATTAAGAGTAAACAGTTAGAAGATGAGTCATTGGGTCTTCGGTTCTGTAAGATCGAGAATGGTAGTACGGTGGATTTTGGGCTAAATAGTGAAGTGGTACTCTATTTTCGAGGCAGAATTTGTATACCTAATGATACTAATTTGAGGAAGGCCATGGTACGCGAGGCGCATAATAGCCCCTATGCTATGCACCCAGGTGGAAATAAAATGTACAGAGATCTTCATGAGGTATATTGGTGGCCAGGGCTTAAGCGTGAGGTGACTGACTTCGTGGGAAAATGTCTGACTTGCCAACATGTTAAAGTAGAATATCAGTTGCCTTCTGGGTTGCTTCAGCCAGTTAAGATTCCACTATGGAAGTAGGAAAGAGTAACCATGGACTTTGTGAGTGGGCTACCCCTAACACCTTCTAAGAAAGATTCAGTGTGGGTCATCTTGGATCAATTGACCAAAACTGCCCATTTTATACCAGTTTGCACAGATTATTATTCGTTGCAGAAACTAGCTAAGTTGTATGTATCCGAGATAGTGAGACAACATGGGGTACCAGTTTCCATAATATCGAACAAAGATCTTCGCTTCACGTCTCGGTTCTGGAAGAAGTCACATGAAGCTTTGGGTACACGGTTGGACTTCAGTACTGTGTTCCATCCTCAGACAGATGGTCAGTCGGAGAGGGTGATTCAGATATTGGAGGACATGTTAAGAAGTTGTGTAATTAACTTCTGGGGTAGTTGGGAGGATTACTTGCCGTTAGCAGAGTTTTCTTAGAACAATAGCTACCATTCTAGCATACAAATGGCACTTTACGAAGCACTTTATGGTCGTAGGTGTCGCACTCCATCATGTTGGACTGAGTTGGGTGAGCAGTGTGCTCTGGGTCCTGAGTTAGTATCTGATACTGAGGTAAGGTCAGATTAATTCGGGATCGACTGAAGGCGACATCGGATAGATAGAAATCATATGCGGATCTGAAGCATAAGGAAATTGAGTATTCTGAGACTTTGTTTTTCTAAAGGTCTCGCCATGGAAGAAGGTACTGAGATTTGGGTGTCAGGGCAAGTTGAGCCCAAGGTTTATTGGGCCTTACCGCATATTGAAACGAGTAGGACCGGTTGCCTACCAGTTAGAGCTACATTCAAAATTAGAGCGAATTCTTAATGTGTTCCACATCTCTATGCTGAGACGCTATCGCTCTGATCCTACGCATGTGGTAACGGTTGAAGAGATTGAAGTTAGACTAGATTTGACTTTCGAGGAGAAACCAATCCAGATTTTAGATTGAGAGGTGAAAGTCTTGAGAAGGAAATCAATCCCATTAGTGAAAGTTCTTTGGCAGAACCACAAGGTTGATGAGGCTACATGGGAACCCGAGAAGACAATGCGACAACAATACCCTCATTTATTCTAACCAAGTAAATTTCGAGGCTGAAATTTTCTTTAAGAAGGGTATAATTGTAATGCTCCAAATCCTTAAATCCTAAAAACCCTGTAAAAATTATTTTTATGTGTTACGGCATGGATATATGTTTGACTTAGTGGTTTAGTGCTCTGGGAGTGTCTGGGAAGTCATGGGTTCAAGCCTTAGCTCGAACAAATTTTTTCTTTTACTTGAATAAACCCTTGCCTTCTGATAGTAGGCTTCTTAAAATAATGTGAGGTTGCATGACAAAAAGAGCCTGCTAGTCCAGTGGTAAGTGGCGTGTGTAGTGCTTCTTGAGGTCTGAAGTTCGAGGCGTGGCAATGCATAGGAGCATATTATTTTGCTATTTGTGTCGTGGGAGTGTCCTTAGTAGACCGAAATTATTGGTAGAGAGATAGATAAAGAGGGGATCATGGGATTTGATGGGTGGTTAGAGTGAATTTAGGAGAATTTTGAGGGATTTCAGATGTAGGGGGTTGTAGTGTCGAATTTGAATTCTTGAAGAGAGAGTCTCGGTTGAGGTTGGAAAGGTTGGAAGAGTCAAGTGTGTTGTTTGTGCAGAGGCATTGCCAAACTAGGAGTGGCTTTTTGTCAAAATTGGCTTTAGTTTACCCCTTTTTGCCTGAAGTGCCGAAACTAAGTCTCTATGGTATTTTTCCTCTCTACTTCTCGTTTTGGTATTTGCCCTTTTTTTATTTTCTTGGTTGACTACTTTGATTTTACTTCTTTTCTTTTTTCTCCCTGTCGTTCCTCTCTTAGATCGAGCATTCTTGGTTTCCCTCATAAGCCTTTGTCAAATTCTTGATAACACTCTCTCTTCTAGTTCTAAGCCGACATCACCACCTCTTGTGCTTGTGCCGAATATCCTTATTCCTTCTTCATCTTTTCTTGTTCGGCTTCCTTCAAGTTCTCCCTGCTTTGCTAGTTGAATACCCTTTCTCTTGTAGCCGAATCTCTCCCAGCTTTGGTTAAGGTAATTGAGTTTTTTTTTTGGGTTGCCGAATTCTTGGCTATAGCCGAATCTTGCTATTTCCGTTATCTCTGTGGGGGTTCGCGGTAGATTTGTTTTCTCTATCTTTTTCTGTGTCATAATAGCTTTCCCTCTAACCTTTTCTTTTCCTTACTAATTACTGCTAGGGGTGTAACTGTACCATCACATACCTCGGTTGTAGAGTGTGCTATTGTAAGCCGATTACTGCCATCCTCCATTCTTAGTTCTACATTGCGGTAGGTCACTCTTTTATTTCAGGTTAATTACTTTTATGGTATTTTTTAACAAGATTGGATTATAATACAGATCCTGCCAAGGGCTTTGAAATCAACCTTTGTTAGTGGTTCAAGCGGGTTAAATCACACTTGTTCAAATCAAGGTTTGAAATACTCGTGGGCCAGTAGCGCATTTTCACAATCAGGTGTGTAACCATACTGCAATAACGACTGTTCGAAAAAAGCCAAAAAATAGGGCTATAGATGCCACATGAGCGTGCGATCGCTCTTGTGGTGGTCTGAACGCATAAGCACGAGCAATCGATCATAAGGGCCACCACGAGCGATTGCATAGGTTTAGGCCACTACGGGCCACGTTGGGTCGAAATGGGCCGTGTGGGCCCTACACGTGTAAACCACACGGACTTGTGGAGATTATTGGACCAGGTTGTGTAGTTCACATGGCCAAGGCCATTTTTTGGCTTTGCGGGCCATACAGGCGTGTGGGCCCACATGGGCTCGAAATATGGGTTGTAAGCCCGTTGTCATTGATTGACTGTTAGGGTTGCACGGGTCGCTCTAGACGATTGTGGACCTTCTGTTGGGTCGGTAAGTATACCTGGGCCCTTATTTTGGTAAGATGACTATTTTACCCCATTGTGATGTATAACTGTTTGAGCATGCCATTTTTACTGTATGTACATTTATATTATGTTGCATTGCATGGGGTGGGATATATGATTTTGGAGGAAGTGTACTGAAAGGCTATAAGCCTATTACTGGCAGCCTTACTGCAAATATTATGTTAGTGCCGTAACCGGTATGACTTGGTGTGTAGGTTTGAGTGGGTCGATTTTATCCCCACGTGGTGTGTAGGGCTGGTACGGAGATGGTGTGTAGCAGATGGATTGAGTAGGATTCTTTGTATGCATACTGTACTAAAATGGGCTAAGGCCCAAACTGCTACTGTTACTGAAATGGTCTAAGGCCCTAACTGTTATTGAAAAGACTTAGGCCCAAAATGTGCTTACTCTGATTGGCTACTTATATGAGATTTCACACACTTAGTTTTTGTAAACTCATCCATCTATTAACTATGCAGGAAATCCACATGCTTAGACGGATCGAGGTGACAGAGGCTCAGAAGTTTCTTTTAATATTATAAATAAGATTTTATTTTTGGTTTCCATTATGTAATAAGGCCTCTTTAATTTTAATTTTATTTTAATTTGGGGATTTAGTTACTTGAATTTTTATCTGGTAGTAGTAGGTCTCGGATTTTCAAGAAAATATAATCAAAATTTTTTTTGAAAACATCACGTTTACACAATATATTTTGAAAGCGTTCGCAACAAACATCGTTTTAAAGTTTATAACAAACTAATATAATTAATTTTTTGCTAAGATAACTTGAGTTTTCACAATGAACCAAACATCCTAGACTTTTGTTGATTACCTAAAGAAGTTTATGTAGAACAAATTTTCATGCAATTTGTCTTTTAGAAAAACACTCCAATGTGACATCACAAATTCAACCATAACATCTAGGTCAGATTTGGGGTGTTACACACAAGCTCATGAATCAAAATATAACTTCATATACAAATACTAATTATAAGGCCGAATATACATGACCGTATATTCACATAATCAAGAATCGTTTCCATAATATTCATATTGTTTATAATCAAGGCTGAATACACTTACCATGTCCACATACATTCTTCCTTTACTTCATAGATGATTTACAACAAATATCAAGTAACTTACTCACCTTATTTCAAGTAGGAAATAAACTAATTCATACCTGATCATTTTAGCTCATTTTACACATTTGATCACACTTATCATTGCCCGATGAACCATTCGTAATTGGATAGGACACTTGGATAATCACATATATCGTACAATGCCAACGTTCCAGACGTGGTCTTACATGTAGCCACATATCGATGTCACTGTCCCAAACAAGGTCTTACTCGCACACATATATTGGAGTCATATATCGATGCCAACGTATAAACGTGGTCTTACTCGCACACATATATCAACGCCATGGTCTTACTCGCACATCACATATTGGAATCCTATGTCATGACATATGTATCCTAGCTATTCCTAAGGTTCATATGGGGCTTTCGGATGTCGTAACTCGGTCGAAATGAATTCACGAACATAGTTGCCAAGCTTGTATACATTTGGCAATTGCATATATATATTCTCACATTTCATTTCAGCATATATAATTTGCATTTAATTAAAATTAAGTACATCTATTTGCTTTTTAACTTACCTCAGACGATGCAAAATGGAACGGGACGACTAGTCGACAACTTTAGTTTTCCCCCGATCCAAATTCAATTTCTTTGGTTCTTGATCTAAACATATTCAAATTAAACTCATCAAAATAAGTTTTCATTCAATTTAGTCCAAAAACACATAAATGGGCAAGTTACCATCTTACCCATGGCATTTTACTCTTTTTACAATTTAGTCCCTATTACACAAAACACAAAATATACAAAATTTCAACACACCCATGTTAGGCCAAATTTTACCCATATCCATACAAGCCCATATATTTCATTTTTTTCACATTTTAGTCCCTGAAATTATTATTTTTGCAATTTAGTCCTAACTACTCAAAATCATCAAAAACTCCAATACAAAACATGTTAATCCAAAACATATCTTTCGTATTTCATCATCAAACAACAAAAATCACAAGCTTTCAACAATGGCATAACTCAAAATATTCATCAAAATAAAAAATTCAAGCATGGGTCTTGTAGACAACTTAGCAACGATCTCAAAAACGTAAAAAATATCAAAAACTGAGTAAAAACGAACCTTGAATCAAGCTTGGAAGGTGGCCGAACCTAGGCTTCTTTTTCTTTTCTCTTGTTTCAGCAAGAACAAAACATAAACACATATAATGGCTTATTATTTTTCTTATGTTATATGTTATATTACAACATATATTAACTTAATATTTAATTTACTTATTTAACCTTAATAAATTTATAACAAAACCTTATAATATATGCCTAATGTCGTCCATTCATTTAATCAATGGGCTAATTGCAAAATAAATCCTCCACATTATAAGAACAAGCACCATTCGGCCCCTTTTTAAAAATAACCACCAAATTTTCATTTTTCGTGATTAAATCCTTTTACTAAATCGGGCACTCAAACGATAAAATTAAATCACGAAAATTTCACATATATAAATTCACACATAATAAACACAGAAAAATAATTTTAAAATATTTTTCTAACTCGGATTCCTGGTCTCAAAACCACCGTTCCGACTAGGGTCTAAATCGGGATGTTACAACTCTCCCCCCTTAGGGATTTTTGTCCCCAAAAATCTTACGAGTGAATATGTTAGGATAACGTTCTTTCATTGCATCCTCTGGCTCTCATGTTGCTTCCTCAACTTCATGTTTATGCCATAGTACCTTAACTAACAAAATTTTATTATTTCACAGTTCTTTAACCTCGCGAGCTAGAATGCTAATCGGTTCTTCCTCATATGTCATATCTGACTTAATCTCAATCTCAGATGGACTAATCTCATGGGAGGGATTAGATCGATATCTACGAAGCATTGAAACATGGAATACATTGTGAATCTTTTCTAACTCAGGTGGCAACAACAATTTGTAAGCAACCGACCCGATACGCTCTATAATCTCGTATGGCCCAATAAATCTCAGACTCAATTTACCTTTACGACTGAATCTGAGTATTTTCTTCCATGGTGAGACTTTCAAAAAGAATTTTTCTCTGTAACACCCTAAACCTGGCCTAGACGTTATGGCCAAATCAGGCAGTGTCACATTGGAGTGCTTTTCGAAAACTTGCTCTTGTTGATGAAAACCCATTTGGAAATTTAAAGCCTCTTTGTTAGATCTCAAATCATTCTAGCTATTCGTTATTCATTTTAAATTGTCATTACTTTTTAAACTCTGTTTGTTGTGGAAGCATTTCAAAGGCGTTGCGAAAACGTAGTGTTTTTAAAACTGTTATCATTTTGGAAATCCGCGTTCTACGTTAAACATATATAAATCATAATAACCAAAAACACAAATTAGAAAAAAAGAAAATTAGAGAGGCCTTATTACATATTTCAAAACCTAAAATGAAATTTAATAGCAAACAAAAGAAAACAGAAGCAGTAGTGTGGCCATCTCCGAGTCCCTCGTAGCACCGAGCCGCCTAAGGATTACCTGAACAGTTAAAACAAATGGGTGAGTTTACAAAAACTCAGTGTATAATCCCGATATCAAGCAAATAGTGAATAACACGATGCCGGGGCCTAAGCCCGGATCGAATGCAAGGCTGCGCTTGACCCATTACGGACAAAGATAACGGTGTGGGCCTTAACCCAATGCAGTAACAATACAATACAACAATGCAACCCAACCCAAACCAGCCAACACACCACTCCGTAACACCAACACAACATGCGGGGACAAAGTCGACCCACCCAGCCAACACACGATGATCGCGGCATAGCCGCCAAGAATAACATCGCGCGACAAAGCCGCGATGACATGAGACGCAGCAAAGCCGCCAAGACGATATATGGCACAAAGCCATGAGTAGTAGCACGAAGCCATCAATAGCGGTACAAAGCCATCAGTAGCGGCACAAAGCCATCAGTAGTGGCACAAAGCCATCAGTAGCGGCACAAAGCCATCAGTAGTAGCACAAAGCCATCAATAGTGGCACAAAGCCTTAAATATCACATCATTGCTGCCAGTAATAGTAATCCAACAAAGCTGGCAGTAATAGTAACGCAACAAAGCTGCCATTAATAGGCTTTAAGCTAACAATAGGTCCACAGTCGTCTTGTATGACCCGTGCAACCTTAGGTCCACAGTCGTCTTGTGCAACCTATGCAACCATATCAGTACAGTAAACTTTTTCCAAAATATATAAACCCATCCCCATGCAAAATATCATGTCATAAATCATACATATATGTAGAATGTCATACTCAGAAAGAACAGTCAAATCATAGCACAAATCAGTCATTTACCCTCGAGGGGTAAAATAGTCATTTTACCCTATAGGGGTATTTTGGTCATTTTACCTGCCTTGGGGTCTAGGTACTCTTATCGACCCATCAGAATGTCTACAGTCGCCTTGAGTGACTTATGTAACCTTAACTGTTCTAATAGTGTAAATAGGCCCAAGGCCCATCACGAGGTCCAAGTAGGCCCACACGCCCAATCCAGTAATTACAACGTACCACTAAATTTATTCGTGTGGAGCCCACGAGTCGATTGGGCCCACACGGCCCATTTCGACCCATCGAGGCCCAAAATAGCCTAAGCCCATGAGAACGCCCATGCTGGCCTCTACAGTCTTACGCCCATGATTCGTGGGCTTGGCTTACCACATGAGCGCTCACACATCCATGTGGTCAAAAGGCCATTCTTTCGGCTTCTCGACTTTTCGGCATTTCGGCTTTTGCCATTCTATAGTTTATTCAGTATGTGAATACAGACCTGCTATGGAGTTGCAACCGAACCACTTTTGAAACGAGAAGCTATGATCAAGCAAAACCCTACATCAATCTCAAACCCTTGTTAATCCAATACCATAATATTGAAACCATTGCAACCAAAACATCTACTTACCAAAAAATAATTGCAACCTTCCCTTGCTCTAACTCCACGTACTCCTTCCAAAAGCTTTACCTTCACAAGAACAGTTAACTAACTCATAAATGTCTATAATCCCATACAAATATGTCTAAAACTTGAACCCTTACCAGTAGAGGAATTATCACTTGTAAAGAAAAAGTAATCAGCCCAACACCTTGCTCATAGAAATCGAGCCCCTAGCAACATTCGGTAATATCACAGTATTACAAGTCAATCATGAAGGTGAAAAAGAGAATAGGTGGGAAGGGTACATTCGGCCCCCAGAAGAAGAAGATGACAAACCCTGAGAAGAAGACTTACCAATACCTAGCCAAGGCCCAAGCCTAGAAGTCACTCGAAAAGTAAATGGATATGCGGCCAAGAACAATCTGGCTAAGAGAAGAAAGAAGAGAAGTGGAAAAAAAGGATATTTGGCTTTGAAGAATAAAGGACCTTAGATTCGGCCAACACAGTAGAGAAGCAAAGGAAATTGGAGGGAAGAGGAGGAACCAATCGATCAGGCAAAAACCCAAAAGTTGAGAAGGAGAGGAAGAGAAGTTAGTTGTTGTTGGTGAAGAACCAAAAATGAAAATAGGCAAGTGCCCGAATGGTTAAAACGAGAAATTCCCCAAGTCCCTTAGCAGAAATCGGCTATTTAGAAAACAAAGGAAAAATACCCAAAATGAAAAAAAGAAAAATGAGAGTGCTAAACTGACAAAATGAGGTGTAGGACCCCTAGGCTGAATTCATCAGTGCCTAGAGTCCCCATTCCGCCAACTTCTCACAGCAATTCAAACTTCTTTTCCACCACAAATCCCTCCCTAAAAATCCTCCTTCATCTCCTCCTTAATTTACTCCACCCTCCTCTCATTGACCAATTCAAATTCTACCTTGCAGAGTTTTAGTCGGCTTCTACTTCTCATATGGCAAGAGAGCAAAATAAATACTCTTTTTACCTTGCCATGACTTGAACCTTAGACCTCAAGAGAAACATCCACACGCCACATCCAGTAGATCAATAGGCTATTTATGTCATACCTTACTAAATTTTATTTATAACCCACTGACCAAAGATAGGGGTTTTATCCTTAAAAAAACCAAAATTTTTGTGGAAGCCAGGACTTGAACCCATGACTTCCCAGACACTTCCAGAGCACACAACCACTAAGCCAAACACACAATTGTGTCACTTTCTTGCACAATTAAATCTTTATGTGCAGTCTCTTAACTACACCCCTGCTCAAAACCTAATACTTCTAGGCCCAAATTCGGGGCGTTACAGTCTCCGACCTGAAATTCTATATCTTTTCATTTCAAATCCGCATACGATTTCTAACGATTTTACTCTGTTTTCATATTTTCACGGATCACTTTTACTATCTGTTCAGTCTCTCTTATTAAATCGACCCCGTGTATCTTATTTTCACTAAGCTCAGCCCAATTCAATGGTATACGACATTTACGACCGTACAAAGCCTCATAAGGTGCCATTTTGATACTCGATTGAAAGCTATTATTGTATGCAAATTCAATCAGAGGTAAGTATCGTTCTCACGTACATTCGAACTCAAGAATGTAACATCTCAACATATCCTCAAGTATCTGAATGATTCACTCGGACTGACCATCTGTTTGTGGATGAAAAGCAGTGCTGAAATGTAATTTCATACCTAGTGTATCTTGCAGTTTCTTCCAAAATCGCGATGTAAACCTTGGATCTCTATCCAAAACAATAGAAATAGGCACACCATTTAATCTCACAATCCGAGAAACATATAACTCAGCCAGCTTGTCAAGCAAATAATCTTTACGAACCAGAACAAAATGAGCCGATTTTGTCAATCTATCCACAATAACCCAAATTACATCTTTCTTGCTCAGTGTTAATAGTAAACCAGATACAAAATCCATCGTGACTCTGTCCCATTTCCACTCAGGTATCATGATTGACTGGAGCAACCCAGAAGGTACTTAATGTTCGGTTTTTACTTGTTGACAGACTAAATATTTCGAAACAAAGTCTGAAATGTCTCGTTTCATACCATGCCACCAATAGAGTTGTTTTAGATCATTATACATCTTTGTACTACCAGGGTGAACAGATAATTGACTTCTGTGAGCTTCATTCTAAATCATCTAAATCAATTCTGAATTTCTCGAGATACATATTCGATTTCTGAACCTCAAACAACCCTCAATATCAACTCTAAACTCTGAATCAACATTTGAATCGCATTGAGCTCGTTTTGCTATCAAATCATCATCAACTTTCTGAGCATCAAAATTTTTTTGAACAAGTAACGATCTTGTTTTTAATTCAGCTATTAGCGAACCATCATCAGACATAGCCATATGCGCATTCATTGCATGCAAAGTAAATAGTGATTTCTGGCTTAGAGCATCAGCAACAACATTAGCCTTTTCCGGATGGTATTCAATCACAAGTTCGTAATCTTTTAGCAATTCTAACCATTGACGTTGTCTCAAATTCAGATCTTTCTGAGTCATCAAGTATTTCAGGCTTTTGTGATCAGAACAAACATGACATTTCTCGCCGAACAGATAGTGACGCCATATCTTCAATGCATACACAATAGCTGCCAATACTAAGTCATGCGTCGGATAGTTCTTTTCGTGTTGCTTTAACTGTCTCGAAGCATAAGCTATAACTTTTCCTTCCTGCATCAAAACACAACCCAAACCATTTAAAGATGCATCATTATAAATAACAAATTCTTTACCCGATTTTGGTTGAACTAGCACTAGAGCTTCCGTCAAAAGGGCTTTCAATTAATCAAAACTCTTCTGGCACTTTTCTGACGACTCAAACTTAACATCTTTCTGTAATAGCTTCGTCATCGAGGCTGCAATTATAGAGAAACCTTTGACAAAATGTCTATAATATCCAGCAAGTCCTAGAAAACTTCAGACTTCAAAAACATTCCTTAGAGGTTTCCAATCAAGTATAGCTGAAATTTTACTAGGATCAACCCGAATACCCGATGCTGATACAACATGGCCCAGAAAACTGACTTTACATAACCAAAATTCGCATTTACTGAACTTTGCATACAACTGTTTATCTTGCAAAGTCTATAGCACAAGTCTTAGATGTTCGGCATGCTCGGTTTCATCACAGGAGTAGATCAAAATGTCATCTATGAACACAACCACAAACCAATCTAGATACTATCTGAAGATCCGATTCATCAAATCCATGAAAATAGCAGGTGCATTAGTAAGTCCCAAAGGCATAACCAAAAACTCATATTGTCCATACCTCATTCGGAAAGTAGTCTTTGGCACATCAGAGTCTTTAACTCGCAATTGATAGTAGTCGGATCTCAAATCTATCTTCGAAAACATTGTAGTCCCTTTCAATTGATCAAAGAAATAATCAATCCATGGCAACGGATACTTATTCTTTATAGTCACCTTATTGAGCTATCTATAATCAATAGACATTCTCATGGTTCCGTCATTCTTTTTCACAAATAACACAGGTGCACCCCAGCGAGAGAAACTCAGTCGTACGAAGCCTTTATCTATCAACTCCTGCAACTGAGCTTTCAATTCTTTTAATTTAGTAGGTTCCATTCTATACGGAGCTATCGATATCGGAGTCGTCCCCAGCACTAACTCAATACCAAACTCTACCTCCCGAATAGGTGGCAAACCCGGTAATTCTTCAAGAAACACATCTGGATACTTGCACACAACAGGTACTGATTCAATGTTTCTTTCAGCCACTTCACTATCAAACACATAATCAAAATAAGCTTCGCAACCTTTCCTCACATATTTCTGAGCTAGCATTGAAGATATCACAACTGGTAAACCATTCAGATCATTAGATTCAATCCGAATAATCTTATCATTCTAGCACCGTAAATCAATAGTCTTTCTTTTGCAATTTACAACAGCATCATGCAGAGTCAACCAATCCATACCCAGAATTATGTCGAACTCATCAAATGGAAACAACATCAAATCAGTCAGAAAGCACGAATCTCGAATCATCAAGGGACAATTCTTACACATTTTATCAACCATAACACACCAACCTAAGGGGTTTAATACTCTAATCACAAACTTAGTAGACTTAATAGGAAAAGTCTTACTGAATACTAAAGTCTTACACACATAAGAATGAGTCGAACCAGGATCAATCAATGCAATTACATTAGTATCATAGAGAGTGAATGTACCTGTAATAACATCTAGGGATGAACCCTCCTCACGTGCGCAAATAGCATAGGCTCTGGCAGGTGCACGAGCCTCAGATCTAACTCCTGCATCTTTAGTCCCTCTCTGACTGCTACTCACATTACCCGTGTTTCTGGGTGGTCTACCTTAAGCTGCAGTGTTACCCGATCTCATATTCTGCACTGAATTTTCTCCAGCTAACTCTAGGCATTCACGAATATAATAATCCATCGATCCACATTTAAAATAGGCCCAATCATGCAATCTTTAATTTATGGGATGTCATTTACCGCAATGTTTACATTCGGTTTGATTTGATCTGACATTACCCATACTAGCTACTGAGGTAGCTCTCGAGCTCACAGGTGGTCTATTCTGATCCTGTCGAGAATAACCCAAAGTAGCCTTAGAATGACTAAAATCATCTCGAAAATTCTTTGATGCTGAGTGGAATAACTCACTGGATCGTCTCTTACGTGCATCTCTAGCTTCAAAGTCAGTTTTTCTTTTCTCTTTCTCGAGCTCTTCAGCTTTGCAGGCTCGCTAAACTAGTACTGCGAACTCTTTTATCTCAAGTATGCCAACAAGCAGTTTAATGTCTTCATTCAGCCCTTCTTCAAATCTTTTACACATTATGGCTTCGGTAGAAACACACTCTCAGGCATACTGACTGAGTCTCATGAATTTCTGCTTACATTATGTCACAGTCATACGACCCTGTTTTAACTCTAGAAATTCTTTATGCTTCTGGTCGATAAATCTCTGGCTGATATATTTCTTACGAAAATCATCCTGAAAGAACTCCTAGGTCACTCGCTCTTTCGGAACCACCGATACCAGTGTATTCCACCAGTGATATGCAGTGTCTCATAACAAAGATATAGCACATTTCAAACATTCATCTGGGGTACAAGACAGTTCACCAAACATACGGATAATATTATCAAGCTAGAATTCAGCTCACTCAGCATCATCATCATCAGTAGCTTTGAACTCTTCGGCCCCGTGTTTTCTGATTTTATCAATAGGTGGCTTATGTAATCTCAACAAGTCACTTTCTTATGGTATAGCAAGTATTGAAGATGGATTAGTCAAGGGTGAAGGTTGTTGTGCAGCTGGGTTAGTCCGGATATATTGAGTAAACTAGTCGTTCATCATTTGATAAAAGGCTTGCTTAGCCTCTCTCTTGGTTACTCAAAATCGATCGAGAATCAACCGGCGCTGTTCCTTGTGCTGGAGCAGGGACTACACTCTCGACATCATCAATCACGGCTCTATCGGGATCCATTTATTATATGAAAACACATTTTCAAATGGCAGAAGTCATCACACTATCATAGTATATAATATGACATGTATAGCTAGACTCACACGTGCTACGTTAGTCCTAGAATCGACTAAACCGTAGCTTGATACCAATCAAATGTAACACCTCTAACTCGTATCTGTCGTCGGACTAGGGTCACGAGGCATTATTGAACATAAGCACAGTTCCAAACATTCTCACACTAACACATGTCATATTCTTATATACATGTAGAGCATATAACTAATTAAATATTAAACATACATTATAAAAACATATTGCATACACAAATAAAAAATTCATCACTTTATTGATAAGAGAATACCAAAATAAAAATCAAACATTTTATTTCTTAATTCTATACATCCGCATGTTTAACCAATTAAATTATATTACAGGCATTTTGTTCCTTTGCATATATGGCACTATCAACTTCATAAATGATAAAAAATAATTCGTTAAACATTAAAGTCCTACAAATTCCAACATTCAAACTTAATTTAGAAGTTTACCAATTGCATACTCGAATACAGATATAAATATATATATTTGTCACATATTAATTAGGCAATTTACTAACAAAACATACCTATCACCTACTCAATATTTATCTTCATCAATTATACCTATTTTACCAACCACATAAGATTAATATATGCATATACATTTCCATTACAAACTGGATCATAATGACAAGCATCATTCGATTACACACACATACACACGTACATATATATATGGTCATCAACTTGCCCCATTGTTAAGCTAAATTACTAGACCATTCACAAAACAAACATATCATAATAAATCCTTACCATATTCGAGCATAACTATATATTATTTAATGCCCATTACCATATTAACACCTATACCAAATATAACAACCAATTTCACATATACTTTATCTATACACAACCATAGCCGAATCAACTAACCATACTAGGAAAATTTATATACACCATGACTAATTCATCAACCACAATCAAGCTCGCCAACCATTATCAAGCCATTACCAAAACATGTAACACCTATCACATATGCCATTCAATCATAGCATAAAGCATTATAATCAAAACGGATTAAATCATGATCAAACATAACCAAATTCAAGCTTAATAGTTAAGCCATTTTCCCATGGCTTAAATTATACATAACCAAAATCCAACATTTCCAAAAGTATAATCTAGCCTATACATGCTGATAAACCATAATATATACATATTTTTACCCCATGCTTGGCATATTTATGGATGATTTTTACTTGGTTTTATTGAATTCGATGCTCCTAATCCTTTAAATTCATGTTCTACACTTTGGTGAGTCTAGGAGAACAAAAATAATGAGAAACGGGCAAAAAAGAACAAACTGGGCCTAAATCAATGTTTCACATGGCCTAGGCACTTCCACACGGGTGATCTACACGCCCGTGTGTGACACACGGGTAGACTACATGCTCATGTGTCATGGCCATTTCGACATTAATCCAAGTCAGAATAGCACACAGCTTGAACATCTGCACACGAGCATGGTACACAGCCGTGTCCCTATCGAGCCCAAGTCAAATTCTACTTGAAAAAGGCCACTTTGGAGGGTTTGGAAGCATTATAAAGCTCTTTTAAACACCTTAGAAGAGGATTAGGGGGACACGCAGGGTAGAAGGCAGAAAATACTTGAGAATAGCCATCGAAATCACCTCAGAGGCAGGATATACATCAAGACTGAAGATTTCCATCCAATTTTCTAGAAGTTCTTTGGTTTTCTTTATGTTTTGTTGTTTTCCATACTTTGAGATGTTTTCCCTTATTATTATGAACTAAAATCCCTAAATATCTAAGGGAGATGAAACCTAAGACGAATCTTATTACTTTTTGAGTTTTAATCCTTGCTTTAATATTCTAGGATATTATTTCAGGTTTTTTATGTGCTTATTCAGTGGAGCAAAAGTCCCTGTTTAAGAGTAGATTATTCATAGTTAAGCGGAGTTGCATGCAATCCTAGAGATAGGACGACATAAATCTACCGAATTAGAGTCAAATCTAATAAGAGGGTCTATAGATCGAGTTAGTGCGACAATAGGGGTTTTAATTAGAAAGAGATTTCAATTAATCAACCTAGAGTCAGTTGTTTCTAGTCTCGAAAGGGATATTAACTTAAATCAAGGATTCCTACGGAATAAGTCAAGTGAATAAATCGTCTAAGTCAAAGGTAATAAGTGAAGTCTAGGTGGATTCTTTCTTGGGTATTGTCTTCTCCATTGGTTTTTCTAAAGTATTTTCCAACTTCTATCTCTGTCGTAATTTTAGTTAATTAGATAATTAGTTTAGTTTAAAAACACCCTTTAATTCTTAGTCTAGATAATAAAAAGATAGTAATTATTAGTACTCTTAGTCCTCGTGGATACGATATTTTCGGTCTCACCATAACAATACTACTGTTCGATAGGTGCACTTGCCTTAAGTCAAATTTTTAGTTAGTTACGTGACCATCAAGTTTTTGGCGCCGTTGCTGGGGTCTAAGATATTAGGAACACTTAATTTTTATTACTTTAGCGATTTTTTTATTTTTATTGCAATTTAATTTAATTTTTAATTTTGCTTAAATTACTAAATTTTCTTTTATTTACTTCTGGCAGGTTTTTATAGTTTATGACTAGAAGAAACCCGTCAGGACCTCTACTTTTTGATAGGGAGATTGAGAGCACAACTCGCAGAAATCAAAGAGAAATAAGGCGAAGCGTACAATACATAGAGGAAGGGCAAGAGGAAGATATTCACACCACAACCTAGAAGATGGCTGAAAATCAGAATAATCCGCTACCTCCTGTGGTTGTTGCGGATCCAGTAAATCTGAATCCTGCTCCACGTGCTATGTATGATTATGCTAAACCTACTTTGATAGGAATTGAATCGAGTATAGTTAGGCCTGTTGTTGCTGCAAATAATTTTGAACTGAAACCTAACACTATTCAAATGATACAACAGTTTGTTCAGTTTGATGGTTTGCAGGACAAGGACCCAAACACTCATTTGGCAAATTTTCTGAAATTCTGTGACACTTTCAAGATAAATGGCATTTCTGATGATGCCATTCGCCTTCAGTTATTTCCCTTTTCATTAACGAACAAAGCTAAACAGTGGTTGAACTCGCTACGGCGAGGATCAATCACTACTCGGGAACAAATGACCAAAAAATTTATTAAAACATTTCCCACCAGCTAAAACAGCTAAATTAAGGAATG
Source organism: Gossypium longicalyx (assembly GCA_025698465.1). NCBI lineage: Eukaryota > Viridiplantae > Streptophyta > Magnoliopsida > Malvales > Malvaceae > Gossypium > Gossypium longicalyx. The sequence goes on from CM047007.1 coordinate 56,499,085, forward strand.
ATATCTCATCTTTTGTGCAGATGGATTTAGGAACACTTTATGATGCATGGGAGAGATACAAGGACTTATTAAGAAGGTGCCCTCACCACGGGTTACCTCTATGGCTGCAGGTCCAGACTTTTCACAATAGTTTGAACCCCTCGACGAGACAAATGATTGACGCAGCCGCTGGTGGAACCATCAACAACAAAACACCTGAAGAGGCTTATGAATTTATTGAAGAGATTTCACTGAATAACTATTAGTGGCAAGTCATGAGAACAAAGCCGGCAAAAGCAGTCGGTGTTTTCAACCTCGACGCGGTCACTATACTATCCAACTAGGTAAAACTTTTAAATAAAAAGATTGATGGTTTATATGGTTCTACTCAAGTACATCTAGTGATTAGGTGTGATTCAAGTGGAAGTGGAGTACACACAGATTATCTAATCTTTAACCCTATCACCGAGGAGGAACAAGTTCAATATATGGGTAATAATAATTCTAGACCTTAAAATAACCCATACAGTAACACTTATAATGCAAGTTAGAGGAACCATCCCAACTTCTCGTGGAGTGGTCAAGGAAATCAAAGGCCACAACATCCTCTTTTCAACAACCACCTTACCAGCAGGAAAAGAAGCCAAACCTTGAGGAGATGCTAACGAAATTCATCTCGGTGTAAGAAACTCATTTTTAGAATACCGAAATAGCACTTAAAAATCAATAAGTGTCAATTCAAGGGCTCGAAACTCAAATAAGAAGCTTGCTAAGTTGATCTCCGACGACCACAAGGTAGCTTGCCGAGTAATACAGAACCAACCCAAGGGAGCAACTTAATGCGATTACTGTTTGAGATGAAGAAGGGTTAGTCGAACCTAAACCAAAACTGAGGCAAAGACTTGTGGTAAGTAAAGGTAAGGATAGTGCTTAAAAATCAACAAGTGTCAATTCAAGGGCTCGAAACTCAAATAGGATAGCTTGCTAAGTTGATCTTCGAACGACCACAAGGCAGCTTGCCAAGTAATACTGAAACCAACCCAAGGGAGTAACTTAATGCAATTACTGTTCGAGATGAAGAAGGGTTAGTCAAACCTGAACCAAAATCGAGGCAAGGACTTGTGGTAAGTAAAGGTAAGGATGCGGTGGACCACAGTGAGCAAAAATCGGTAAGTAGAGAATATAAACCTCGAGTGCCATACCCCAGTGCGACAAGGAAAGACCACACAGACGAAAAATTTGGTAAATTTCTTAAATTATTAAAGAAATTACATATTAACTTACCATTTATTGAAGCTCTTTCGCAGATGCCAAACGCAGTTAAATTTTTGAAGGAACATTCAGCAAATAAGCGGAAGTTGGATGATGAGTCGCACGTGAAATTAAATGTAGTTTGCTCAGCCATTTTATAGAATAAGCTAGCCAACAAGTTGAAAGATCCAGGGAGTTTTACGATTCCTTGTTTAATTGGTAGTTTATATGTTAACAATGCTTTGGATGATTTAGAGGCAAGTAATAATGTCATGCCCTATAAAATGTTTAAACAATTAGGTCTTAGGAAACCCAAACAAACTAGGATGAGCATTCAATTGACAGATAAAACAATTTGATTTCCTAGGGGTATTATTGAAGACGTGCTTGTCAAAATTGATAAATTTATATCCCGGTTGACTTCATTGTTCTAGACATGGATGACGATAGTAAAGTACCTTTAATTTTAGGAAGACCTTTTTTAGCAACTACTAGAATTATCATTGACGTTGGCACAGGTGAATTGATACTTCGTGTAGGCGATGACAAGATTACTCTCCAAGCTCGTAATTTTGCTAAAATATCTAGTAATCGAGATGATTTGGTTAATTTAAATAATGTTACAACTCAAACTTCTTTATAGGAGTCCCCTAGGAAGAATATTATAGAGCCTCACTCTAATCCATACCACAAAAATAGAGCGACGCATGAAGAACGAAGGCTTAAATCGATGAACTAGATGAATGGCAAACACATGTTAAGGAGAACCCAAAAGCACACGAAAAATCAAAGCAACACCACGATGAGTGTAGGGATGAAACAACGTAATTTAAAGTTGGAGATAAAGTATTGTTAGATGAAAAGGACCACTGAATTGCTACTTCAGAGCTTAATACAAACGGAGCAACTCCTTTCATGGTACTAAATGTTTTCCCATACGATACAGTCGAGGTAAATCATTCTTAATTCGACACTTTTAAGGTAAATATTACTCGACTTAAACTTTATGTGGATAATAGAATTGATAGTAAGAAAGATGATTATCGACTCCGTGATCCGTCGTAATCATGTAAATGAGAGGAAAGTTGAGCTTAGACTCTAAATAAGCGCTTCTCGAGAGGCAACCCGAGCACTAACCCCACTAAATACCTTAGTTTGTTTTTCCATTTGTTTTATTATCTAATTACAGGTATTCTCAGCGTACACAGCCTAGAACACGGGCGTGCCTTAGGCCGTGGCCTCCTCACGGACAGGAGACACGGACGTGGCCATGGTCATGCTAAAACAGGATAAATAATTTTCCCCAGACAGGATACCACACGGGCTACAACAACTAGCCATGGCCGTGCGACACGACCATGTGCACTGTACGGTTAAGAGACACGGGCGTGTCCCAGGTCGTGGTAAAACTGCATCTTAAGTTCCAAAAAGATCAGAAAAGACATAGCCTATGATAAATCACCACGGCCGTGTGAAGCAGTGGTGGGAGACACACGGCCATCCACACATGCATGCTTGAGGCCGTGTGAGAACTTGCCCAAAAATTGAAACGATAAACGAAGTCAGAATAGAACACGGGCATTAGCCACGGCCGTGCATACAGGCCGCGCGCAACACTGATTAAATGACACAGGCCACATGGCCATGCGATGTGGCCGTGTGGGTCACATGGCCTCGACACACGGGTGTGTCCACGGGCTGTGTAACAGCCCATTTTTGGGGTTAATCGGAATAGTGGTTTTGGGACCACAATCTGAAGTAAAAAAACTTATTTTATTATTTTAATAAGGTCTACAACATGATAGATTAATGATGTGAAAGTTTCGTAAAGAAATTTTACAATTTAAATGCTTAATTCGGCAAAAAGGACCAAATCGCGAAAAATGCAAAAGTTGCATTCTATTAGTTAAAGGAGTTATATAGCCTTGGATTTATAATATTGAGGCCTTGAATGGTAAATATTCCATTAGCAACATGAGTGGAAAATGATGGACAACCATTATGTGTTTTAATGTTTTAATATTAAGGTTAAATATGGTATTTGGCCGAATATTGAGAAAGAAGAAAGCCATTTTTGGTGCTTAGGGGTTCGACACTTGCATGATTAATTTGGTAAGTGTTTTGACTCGGTTTTTGATTTTTTTACATTTTTGTGATCGTTACTTTGAGTACTAGCTAGCCCGTACCTTTAATTTCAAAATTTTTCACGATTTTGTGAGAAGTAATTAATGAATATTCATGCTTTTTGATGATTGATGATGAAATATGGAAGTTAGAAGATAGTTTTACATATTTTACAAAGTGATTTTGAGTAAAAATACAAATTATGGCAAATTTGTGAAATTATGAAATTTTGTGGTTAAAAGTACAAATAAATGAAAGTTGAGAGCTACTATAAGCATGATAAATATTCAGCTAGGCTTGAGGTGTGATAAATTTGAATGAATTTTATATTACGAGTTTAGGAACTAATTGCAAAAATGTGAAATAATAGGGTTAAAAATGTAATTTTTCTAAAATGCGTAAATTGTGTTCAATTGAATGAAATGTTGATTAAATAAGTAAATTTTGGTATTATTTAGATTGAGATAATCGAGAATTGGATCTAGAACTGGGGAAAACAATGTATCAGACTAATCGATCCGTTCCGTTGTTTTAACGATCGAGGTAAGTTCATTTGTAATAAGCACTATTAAATTTATGCTTTCAATGCTTTGATATCGTATAAATTGTATATACATGATTCCTATTATGTTTAACGACATATCGGCTAAGAATGGCACTTAGTGTGCAGTTTGAAATAGCTTCGGCTAAATGTGGCACTTGGTGTGCGATTTGTGATAGCTTCAACTATATATATATGTGGCACTTAGTGTGTGAAATATTGAGAATGGCACTTGGTGTGCGAGATATTAAGTAAGGCACTTAGTGTGTGAGATAGCGAAGATGCAACGGCATTACGTGTTTGTATGAAATGGTAAGGATCGGTACAGGTATGTATGCAAAACTCATGAGAAATGATTTTGGTTTATGATGCATCTTGGTAACGAAGTAAATAAGTAAGTCATGCCTATGAGAATGATTTTGTGATGACCTTGTGATTTTGGGTCCATGCTTCTGTTGTATAAATATCTATTCATACCATGATGATTGAAATGATTTGTAAAAGTGTTATTAACTTTGTTATCATTATTTTACACTAAAATAGTTTTAGACAGTTGCAGCAGTCCAACTTTAAAAATTCACCAAAAATGGTGGAAATCGAATTAGTGGTTGAATAAGATATGAAAATAAATCTTATTGTGTCTGTTTTCATATAAAGGAAACGGTGTAAGCAAAATAATTTTACATTATGAGATATTTCAATTTTTGTAAGACAGAGTCAGAATGATATTGGAATCCCCTATTTTAATTTGGGAAAATCATTAAAAATTGTAAAAAAATAATTATGGGTTATAATTTATATGCTTAAAATCCTTAATGAGTCTATTTTCAAAAGAAACAAATGGTAACATCATCCAAATCTCGTATAAGAAGATAATTAATTTTTAGTAAAGAAATGTTGAAGCTATTAAACAACAGAATAGGGGTAATTTTGAAGAATAAACTATATTTATTAGCTAATTTATAAATTCTGAATATTTTATGGTAGAAATATATATGAGCTTAGTTTCAAGGAAAATTAACAGATCTTAATTTAGAGATCTTTAACTCATGCTATAAATAATTTAGTGACTATTACTCGAGTAGACAGCTTGATTGAATTATGTGAAATTATGATTGTGCTACCTTGAAAACATGTTTTTAGAATTTGGAAAAAGCATGTTAATAAGTTGCTTATTATTTTCATACGGACTTACTAAGCTATATAGCTTACTCCTCTTCCTTTCCCATCTCTTATAGTTTTATTTAGCTAGCTCGGGTTGGAGATCACCGGAGATTCAATCACACTATCAAGCTACCATTTGGGGTATAAGTATTCAAGCACTTGAGTTTATGGCTTGTATAGCGGCTTAGTCAATTGTGTATGTGTCATTAGCTTTGGCCAAATGTATTGGCTTATGATCATATATTGATTCATTTTGTGTATATAGCCATCAGATGTGGCTTATATTGACTATTTGGGTTGTAATGCCTAATTATATGTACTTGCATGTGCCAAAGGTCATGTGGTGTGATAATGTTGTTTAATATGGATGGGTGTGTGGTTATGGTTTAGGTGCTTGATAATTGATTGATGACATAATTAGCATAAGCATGAAATAAGAGAATAGGTTAATGATAGTTATAACATGAAATTTTGATAAGTTTAAACTAGGTAAAGTATGGTACCTTATGCATGAATAAATTGATATGAAATTGCCATGATTATGACCGGTTTGATGTTGTTTAAATGCTCAATTATGCCATGAAAAGTGCCATTAAAGTTATGTTTAAGTACGTGCAAATGAGGGTGCCAAATGGCTTGGTAAATAGCCACTTTCTTGGCCACACGGGCAGAGACACGACCGTGTGGAGGGCACAGCCTAGCACCTAGGCGTGTGACTTGGCCATTTGAATCTATTTTGTTGCTGACGTCATAAACAGAGAGTTACACGGGTTTAGGACACAAGCGTGTCCCGAGCCACACGGGCGTGTGTGACCACACGGCCTACCCGCATGGGCGTGTGACCCTATTTCATGATGAAAATTTCTATGTTTTTCCAAAAGTTTTCAAAGTTTCCAGTTTAGTCTCGAATGATCTTTGATGCGTGTTTAGGGCCTCGTAAGCCCGTTTAAGAGACGTTGTACATATGTATGAATATTTTTGATTTGAATGAAATTTTATGGCCTGATTTTTTGTGATTGTGTATGTCTAAGTCTGGTAATGGCTCGTATCTTGTCCTGGCCTCAGACACCGGTAAGGGCTGTTACATTTAGTGGAATCAGAGCAATGGTTGAGTCGATTCTCAGACTAACCTAGCGTATGTGAGTCTAGCTATACATGCCATATTATTACTCGTGATAGTGTGATATCTCTTGGCTCTAACGAAATTGTTTTGTTAAGACAGAGATAACTTCCAACTAAGTTATTTTTCGATAATGCTGAAAATGATATTGAGATGATTCAAATGTGCCTATGATGTGTCGAAATTTGGAAAGGTATGAATAGAAGTTCATGATATGTATGTGTTAATATACGAAACGAGATAATTTTAAGTTGAGAAATGTGGAAATGTGGAATGAAATGAAACTTTATGTTGTGATAAGTTTATCCATATGTGTTGGTATTTGTATGATGTTATTTACCCAACCTATCTGATTAAGTGAATATGATAGGCTAATTTATTCAAGTTGACAGAATGTGTATTTATGTTCACTTATGAAATAATGTATAATCATTATGTTCATATGGTTGACTCTTATGTTTAAATTGCTAAATTAAAGGTATTATAATGTTAGGTTTTATGGTTTTGAGATGGAATATAAATAATATGATAATATGAAATTCAGTTGAAAAATTAAATTAAGTAGAACGCAGGAAATGAGTACGATCGTTCGATGATGAATTGACAGATAAGACCATGGTTGGACCATGGCAATACATGTGAGTACGTGTAAGACCATAGCTGGGCTATGGCATTGTAATAGCGTGTAAGACCATAGCTGGGCTATGGCATTGCGATGACATGTAAGACCATAGCTGGGCTATGGCGTTGTGATACGTGTAAGACCATGTTTAGGGCATGGCATCGATATAAGATTCCGTGTAAGACCATATCTAGGATATGGCATCGGCATCGATATGAGATTACGTGTAAGACTATATCTGGGATATGACTTCGGTATGAGATTTCGTGTAAGACCGTGTCTATGATGCGGCATCGATATGTGATTTCGTATAAGACCATGTCTGGGACATGGCATCGATGTGAGACTTCGTGTAAGACCATAGTTGGACTATGGCATCAAGTAAACGACGTACTCAGACCCATAAGAGGCTCTCTAATTTGACAAATGTTGGTAAGTAAAATTGAAGTTAAATGTTGAAATTTAATTAGATACTGATATTAGGCTCGAGTAAGTAAATTTACTATTTGAAATTGTGGATGACAGAAACATTTGTAAAATAAATCAATATGTTAATTTGCTTGGAGTGAACTATGTGATTGTGATGATATTATATTGACGATGAATGTTGAGTCATATGTGTGTATTTATAAAAGTCAAGTTAAAGGCTTTACAACTCCCCCTTACCAGGGTTGCTTTTGTGACGAAAAATTTACAAGAATTATGTTGAATAAGTTCACAAGTATGAGATTAAAGAGTTCAATGGTGGGATAATTAGTAATACAAACAAAGTAGAGTACAGAGTAACAAATGAACTCAGTTTTAGAAGAAATATTAGATTATTTTAAAGATTATACAGATTATGTAATGTCATGGTTAAAGAAGAAAATTAGTCTCGGCTGTTCAACTCAATCGGGTATGAAGTCTAGAGATATGCTTACTGAAATTTTTCTAAAATGGTTTTCATTAATGATTGGAATTCTACGATGTTCATGATAACAGAATTAGTCAGAGAAATGATGTTTGAGTTGTAAAGATGTCTATGTATAACATTTATGATTGAATAAATTATGATGACTTCTTCTAGGTGTTCCATATATTCAGTTGTCCCTAAGGGTTTATATGACCATTCTCTTTCTGATGAAATTCTTATCGTGTGAGAATATTAGCTAACTATGATATTAGACAAAAGCACTCTTGGACTGGTTGGTTTATGACTGGCATTTCTTTATTCTGTTCGGAATTCTATTCTATTAAGTTGGAATAAGGACGATGGTAAAAATTTATGTAAGGCTATTCTTCTGTTTCTACTAAATGATGTTTGTCTTATTTGTATATTCAAAAAATAATGAAATTCCAGAATAGATAAGTATTGTTTTCTTCAGGTTTCTCTGAGAAAATCATCCGGATCTTTATTATTACTTTCTTATGAATTATGTCCTCAGACTTCTGGTATGGTATTGTATCTTGGATCTTTGTATTTTGGATTTTTCCTATCACTCTTATTTCATAAATTATCAATTATGGTTTATCCTTAAAGTGTGTTGTTAGACTTGTGATAACAATGTCTATTATGATTGTATTTTCGGATTCGATAACCTGAATGTGGTAATTTTGGTATCTAGATTTCTCTAATTCTCATGTAAGGAATTGACATTGGCAAAGATATAAATGATGGAAGCTCAGGCTTAAATTGTATGGTGGTTTTCCCTTCTCAAGTGAGTTTCACTAAGGTAAGTGAATTCAATCATGATATCTGTTTCCTCAAGCTAAAATGATTGAAAAGATTTGTGATTAGCTCATTAAGAGAATTTTGAAGGATTGTGTGTTTGAGTTGTTTTGTCAGCATGAAGAAATGAGTATTTTTATATGTTATTTTTTGATAGTTGAAACCAACTTAGTTGTTTTGTCAGAACAAGTTGGTCGGTTGAAATGTGATTTGAGTTATATGTATGTAAAGTATCCTCAGGTATGATAACGAATTTTGTGCATTCACGAGCATATAGACGGATAGTCTGAATGAAGAAATTAAATTCTAGAAATTTTGATACAGAGATGTAGCTATTGGACTATTCTAACCGAATGATGTTATTACGAGTTAAAGCATTCTGATTGGTAAATTTATCACATTTGTGAAAGTTTGAATGGTTTATTGCATATGAATAAAGTTGGGAACAGTGGAAAGAATTACTAACCGATGCTCTCATTCTGAGTTCAGTTTGAATTGTGTAAAGAATTTGTGAATTTCAGGATGTACTATTGAACAGATTTGAATAAGCTTTAATACGAGAATGTAAAGAAACAGTTTGTACTTGCAGACAGTTAAAGTTACAATAAAAGAGAACTTTTAAAGACGGCCACTTTTATGTCTGTGTTGTGAATTCGATGATATCATGTGTTCGACAGAAAATGTCATATGCTTCCTGAATCCTAATGGGTTAAAGTATCTAATGTTACCGAAAAAGATCTGGAATTAAGACAGTGTCAATGATTTAAGATATTGAAAGACTCCAAGCAGTTATCGATTAATCGCTGAGAAAGCAGATATAGTTACAGATGCCGAACAGAAAGATCTTTGCTTATTTTTGTGCGAGTGGTTACTCGATTGATCTTATTTTATGATGGTCTGTTTTTAGCTAAATAAAAAGTTAAAGTGATGTTTTTCTTGCGAGTTTGAAAAACTCAGAAATGTGTTAACGAATTGCAAGCTAAACGGGTACAGTGTGAAACAACTTTCGATTCTGAATTTCATAAGTTTTTGTATGAGGCTCAGTAGTAGCTTATCTGTTCTTCTGAGAGTAACAAAGTGTACAGTTATATTAATTAAATGTTTTGGTGTACGGGTATGAAACCCAATATTTCTGATTTTGTGTTCAGATGTTGATTTATCAACAAGTTAAATCCAATGATCAAGTGTATTCAAATCTAATACATTCGGTGATGGCACGGGTGTAATAAAGAGATAAAGTCACTATAGACTTTGTATTGGGGTTGTCATTATCACCAATAAAGGAGATGTTATTTGTATTGTGGTTGATTGTTTGGCCAAAAATCCGTATGATTGTTTCAGTATATACAAAGTTCCTATTTGACAGATCAACTGAGCTATGTGTTAAAGTTCGAAGGCTATGGGAAAAAGATATGTGAGGCTGAAATCGATTTTTGACCCTGAGAAATTAGTGAAAGTGATTCATAAGATTTGGAAGCAACTTCTTCTAGTAAGATTTTTGGGGACGAAAATCTCTAAAGGGGGAGAGTTGTAACAGCCCATTTTTGGGGTTAATCAGAACAGTGGTTTCGGGACCACAATCCAAAGTCAAAATATATATTTTATTATTTTAATAAGGTCTACAACATGATAGATTAATTACGTGAAAGTTTCGTAAAGAAATTTTATAGTTTAAATGCTTAATTTGGCAAAACGGACTAAATCGCGTAAAATGCAAAAGTTGCATTCTATTAGTTAAAGGAGTTATGTAGCCTTGGCTTTGTAATATAGTGGCCTTGAATGGTAAATAGTCCATTAGTAACATGAGTGGACAATGATGGACAACCGTTATGTGTTTTAATGTTTTAATATTAAGGTTAAAAATGGTATTTGGTAAATGGTTATAAATGATGTATTAAATAAAAACAAAAAGGGATTTTGTCCATTTTATTTGCATTTGGCCAAATATTGAGAAAGAAGAAAGCCATTTTTGGTGCTTAGGGGTTTGACACTTGCATGATTAATTTGGTAAGTGTTTTGACTCGGTTTTGGATTATTTTTACGTTTTTGTGATCGTTACTTTGAGTACTAGCTAGCCCGTACCTTTAATTTCAAAATTTTTCATGATTTTGTGGGATGTCATTGATGAATATTCATGATTTTTGATGATTGATGTTGAAATATGGAAGTTAGAAGATAGTTTTACATATTTTACAAAGTGATTTTGAGTAAAAATACAAATTATGGCTAATTTGTGAAATTATGAAATTTTGTGGTTAAAACTACAAATAAATGAAAATTGAGGGCTGCTATAAGCATGATAAATATTTGGCTAGGCTTGGGTTGTGATAAATTTGAATGAATTTTATTTTACGAGTTTAGGGACTAATTGCAAAAATGTGAAATAATAAGGGTAAAAATGTAATTTTTCCAAAATATGTAAATTGTATTCAATTGAATGAAATATTGATTAAATAAGTAAATTTTGATATTATTTAGATTGAGATAATCGAGAATTGGATCTAGAACGAGGGAAAACAAAGTATCAGAATAATCGATCCATTCTGTTGTTTTAACGATCGAGGTAAGTTCATATGTAATAAGCACTGTTAAATTTATGCTTTTAATGCTTTGATATCATATAAATTGTATATACATGATTCTTTTTATGTTTAATGACATATCGGCTAAGAATGGCACTTAGTGTGCTGTTTGAAATAGCTTCGGCTAAATGTGGCACTTGGTGTGCGATTTGTGGCTTCGACTATATATATGTGGCACTTAGTGTGTGAAATATTGAAAATGGCACTTGGTGTGTGAGATATTAAGTAAGGCACTTAGTGTGCGAGATACCGAAGATGCAACGACATTACGTGTTTGTATGAAATGGTAAGGATCGGTACAGGTATGTATGCAAAACTCATGAGAAATGATTTTGGTTTATGATGCATCTTTGTAACGAAGTAAATAAGTAAGTCATGCCTATGAGAATGATTTTGTGATGACCTTGCAGTTTTGGGTCCATGCTTATGTTGTATAAATATGTATTTATACCATGATGGTTGAAATGATTTGTAAAATTGTTATTAACTTTTTTATCATTATTTTACACTAAAACAATTTTGGACAGTTGCAGGAGTCCAAATTTGAAAATTCACCAAAAATGGTGGAAATCTAATTAGTGGTTGAATAAGATATGAAAATAAATCTTATTGTGTCTATTTTTATATAAAGGAAACGGTGTAAACAAAAGAATTTTATATTATGAGATATTTCAATTTTTCTGAGACAGAGTTAGAATGATTTTGGAATCTCCTATTTCGATTTGCGAAAATCATTAAAAATTGTAAAAAAATAATTATGGGTTATAATTTATATGCTTAAAATCCATAATGAGTTTATTTTTAAAAGAACAAATGGTAACATCATCCAAATCTCGTATGAGGAGATAATTAATTTTTAGTAAAGAAAGGTTGAAGCTGTCAAACAACAGAATAGGGGTAATTTTAAAAAATAAACTGTATTTATTAGCTAATTCATAAATTTTGAAAATTTTATGGTAGAAAAATATAGGAGTTTAGTTTCAAAGAAAATTAACGGATCTTAATTTAGAGATCTTTAACTCATGTTATAAATAATTTAGTGACTATTACTCGAGTAGACAGCTTGACTAAATTATGTGCAATTATGATTGTGCTACCTTGAAAACATGTTAGAATTTGGCAAAATTATGTTAATAAGTTGCTTATTATTTTCATATGGATTTACTAAGCTATATAGCTTACTCTTCTTCCTTTCTCATCTCTTATATGTTTATTTAGCTAGCTCGGGTTAGAGATCGCTGGAGATTCAATCACACTATCACGCTACCATTTGGGGTATAAGTATTCAAGCACTTGAGTTTATGGCATGTATAACAGCTTAGTCAATTGTGTATGTGTCATTTTCTTTGGGAAAATGTATTGGCTTATGATGATATATTGATTCATTTTGTATATGTAGCCATGAGATGTGGCTTATATTGACTATTTGGGTTATAATGCCTAATTATATGTACTTGCATGTGCCAAAGGTCATGTGGTGTGATAATGTTGTTTAATATGGATAGGTGTGTGGTTATGGTTTAGGAGCTTGATAATTGGTTGATGACATAATTGTCATGAGTATGAAATAAGAGAATGGGTTAATAATAGTCATGGAATGAAAGTTTGATAAGTTTAAACTAGGCAAAGTATGGTACCTTATGCATGAATAAATTGATATGAAATTGCCATGATCAAGACTTGTTTGATGATGTTTAAATGCTCAGTTATGCCATGAAAAGTGCCATTAAAGTTATGTTTATGTATGTGCAAATGAGGGTGCAAAATAGCTTGGTAAATAGCCACTTTCTTGGCCACACAGGTAGAGACACGGCCATGTGGAGGGCACGACCTAGCACCTGGGCGTGTGACTTGGCCGTGTGAATCTATTTTGTTGCTGATGTCATAAATAGAGAGTTACACGGGCTGCAGACACGGGTGTGTCCCGAGCCACACCGGCGTGTGTGACCACACGGCCTACCCACACGGGCGTGTGACCCTGTTTCATGATGAAATTTTTTATGTTTTTCCAAAAGTTTTCAAAGTTTTCGGTTTAGTCTCCAATCATCTCCGATGCGTGTTTAGGGCCTCGTAAGCCCGTTTAAGGAACGTTATACATATGTGTGAATATTTTTTATTTGAATGAAATTTTATGGCCCAATTTTTTGTGATTGTGTATGTTTAAGTTTGGTAATGGCTTGTATTTTGTCCTGGCCTCGGACACTGGTAAGGGCTGTTACAGGCCGTGTGCGATAATGACTTAAAACATCAGACCACAAGCACAAGTCATGAACACGGGCGTGGGTGAAGCGAATGAACAGGCACACAGCTGTGCGACACGACTGTGCACACAACATAGCTTGGGAACACGGGCTTGTCGAAGCAACTGTGTGCGATCCTGACTACGATTTCACGAACAGCACGGGCTGGGAGCATACCACACGGCCGTGTGACCCAAAAATAGGGCATACATGGCTGTGGCCCCCATTTAACCCCAAAACCTAACCCTAATTTCCCCCTTTTCCTATTTAAACCCCTTTTTTTACTATTCATCTTCTTCCACTTTTTCCCTTCTCCCCCCACCCTCCGACGAACTTCCAATGACCACCACTCCCCTCCCCTTCCTTCTATTTCTTCCTCTTTCCCTTTTCCCATATTTGCTCCACCCACCTTCCCCAACCAGCCCCCCTTTCTTTCCTTTCCCCCTCTCCTTTCTCCTCTCCTCTCCTCCCCTTTCGACCACCACACGTCGTCGCACACCGCCATACAACTCTTTTGACACCACCACTCTTGGTTTCCTCTCTTGCACCTCTGATCTTTTTTATACTATTTTATTCATTTATTTGTTGATTATTACTTCCTATATTTCATTATCACTAATATCATTCTTATCTGACTAATTTATCTATTGACATTTGTGGTTTTTGTTTAGTTTTAAATTTTTATTGATTTCCTCCTCAAGAACATTTGGATATTTGCTATATGCTGCATAGTTCTTTACTTTTTAGGGTCATTGGCTTTGATTGAGTTAATTCGGATCATGCTTTTTGCATATTTAATACTCTGTTAGTTAGTACTCCACTAGTTATTTCGATTCTACTTATCTTGTCTGCCTAATTATATTGCATGTTTGTTCTTACTCACTTGGTTACTATGTTAAGTTCGAGTCTTATGTTCACATTCGCAGGAAGTCATGATAAATACTCGAGGAAAGAAAGCTGCGGTTCCCACCTCGAAAAAACTGAAAGGAGCGACATCCTCCTCAGGCCCCACTACCAAGATACGACACCCATTCCTCCAATTCCCACCTGGGCTCCAAGAGGAACTATTTCAGATTCTACGAACTCTACCCCTAGGTGTGGGCCTTTGCATCGATTGGGACGCACTAGAGCAGGTCCATCTCTGCGATTCGGTTCGGGCACTCCTTGCCACCGCCCCGTGGGGCCGATTTTTTGACATCATCGAGCTGACTTATTTGGAGTTCACCTTGGAACTCGGCTCAAATTTCTAGTTACAGATAGTGATGGTAGAGTACGACGACCCAAGAACAGTTCAATTCTGCCTTGGCGGTTTAGTACGTCAGTTGAGTGTCCCCAAATTTGGAGCTGCTTTGGGACTCTATACCGATGAGTTTATGGAGACCGAAAACTTCCCCTACCTTCATCGCAACATCCATCGTTCACCTTCTATGTGTTGGGTCGACCTTGAGCCTGCTACCAGCATTTACGATCCTAGTCGTTCAAAGGTATCGACTCTAGCTCTGGCTCTACGCTATATCCATGCTTTTCTGGCACACACATTAACAGGGAGGTGAGAGAGCACTGGCATCGTCAACACTCATGACGCATACTTTCTGTAGAGAATGAGGCAAGGGCATAATTCATCGCCCTTGCCTTTCGCCATCAGATAGAACGACATTGAATGGGAGTCATCAACATCGGCCCATATGTGACTCGTCTAGCATGATATTTTGGGCTCTTAAATACAGTGGCTCAGTCTTCATCGCTCACTCTCATTGGCCAGATGTCCCCACAGGGCATCCAAAGTTTGCTCCATATGCAAATGATTGAGTGTCGTCGTAGGTCCCACCCTTCTCAGTACCGACTTGCACGAGCTACCGAAGAGGATGACGCCGAGGATATTCCTGATGATATCCCTACATTTTAGGAGGACCCACCTTCAGAGCCACCATCGAGTCACTGACTAGTTCATGCAGCTGCTTTATTGTCTGAAGTCTCAGACCACCTTCATCGCTTTGAGGAATACTGTACTCAGCGATTCGATAGCATTGAGGTGACTCTACAACAAATTTGCCAACATTTTCACATATCGCCTCCAGCACCACCACATCAGGATCCAGCTGTCGACAAGGACTTTTAAGTCCATTTAATTTTCAACTTGTTTTTATTTTTATTTTATTTTTATTTTTGCATTTCTTTTGCACTTTATTTATCTTTTTCTTACAAGACTTTTATTAGAATATTTTGAATTTTCTTTTATTTAGTTATTTCATTATTATTCACCATAACAACCCTATCCATATAAATCCCTTAAATATTATTAATGGCATCGCAGTTTCAAAAGGTTCAGTCGATGGGTACTACTCAGGACTATACATACAATCCTCCATGACTGCCATGTCCTTCTCGACCACGACCATAACCACCACGACACTGACCACCACGATAACCTCTTCGTTGGGCGATGTGATTGTGGAACCCAACCTCTACCACCACCTTCACCTCTCTATATACATCACTATGTCCCTAAACCTGTTTCCGCTCTTTCAAGGAGTTTATCCAAATATTCAGGGCAGTTCGCTTCTCTCCCTCTCTTCTGATTTTATGCCTATATTACTATTCTCTATCTTTGTACATTGAGGACAATATACATCTTAAGTGTGGGGAGGTTATTTATTTCATTATCAGAAAAGTCCCTGAATTTTTATCCTGTCTTCAAATAATTTTTTTCATATTACTATTATAATTAATTTTGATTGACTTATGATTTTTATTGATATGTTATGAACTAAATCATGGGTAACTGTGCATTGATTGTTTAAACTTTAGGACATTAGAAAATCAAGCATGATAAGTTGGCTTTTGAGAATTAAAATTTTTAGGTTATCTTCCTGAATTGAGGTATTATCATGAAGTTTTGAATTCATAGGATTGACATCAAATACCCATAATTTTTGTGAGATTTTGAGCCTTTTAGAGCATACATCTTTCGTGCTCACTGATTGTTTTTATGAGTGTGTCAACATTGATTTGCTATTCTAGAACATGCATCGATTATACATGTCAAAACCACACATTTGATTTGATATACTAAAATGATAAAGGCACTTAGGTCTTAACCCATTCACTCCACAAAAAGCCTACCCATATAATTGACCCCTAGTGAACCCCTTTGTGCCTTAACTATTATTTCTTGATTTTGCCCTTAATATTAACCCATAACTTAACCCTTTTTTGATTCGTTAAGAATTTCTCCCTTTTCATTGACTCCTTTTTATCGAGATTTGATTTGATTAGTTACCTAACTATATTTGTTCATTCCAGTTGCTGAATTATTACTTATTATGTACTTTTCGTTTTGTTCTTATTTAAAAAAAACATATATTCATTCAGTTACATATTGTTCTAAAGATCTTAGATAAGTTAAAATGTTATATTTAGAAAAAGCTCACATCATTGGTTTTGGATAGTTCGAATTCTAGCACTTTTTTGTAATTCAGTGATTAGCTTTATTTTTTTTCTAATTTTGGTAATTTATTAAATTAATCTCGATTCTAACCCTCTTTTTCAGCCTTTATCCACACCTTTAACACAAGCCCATGTGTGACACATGGGTAGACCACACGCCCGTGTGTCATGGCCATGTCGACATTAATCGAAGTTAGAATAGCACACGGCCTGAACACCTGCACACAAGCGTGGCACACGGCCATGTCCCTGTTGAGCCCAAGTCAAATTCTACTCGAAAAAGGCCACTTTGGAGGGTTTGGAAGAATTCTAAAGCCTATTTAAACAACCTAGAAGAGGATTAGGGGGACACGCAGAGTAGAAGGTAGAAAATACTCGAGAATAGCCATCAGAATCACCTTGGAGGCAGGATCTACATCAAGACTAACGATTTCCATCCAATTTCCTAGAAGTTCTTTGGTTTTCTTTATGTTTTGTTGTTTTCCATACTTTGAGATGTTTTCCCTTATTATTATGAACTAAACTCCCTAAATACCTAAGGGAGATGAAACCTAAGATGAATCTTATTACTTTTTGATTTATATGATAAATATTTGTTCTTATTCTTAATTGTGAGTTTTAATCCTTACTTTAATATTCTAGGATATTATTTCAGGTTTTTGATGTGCTTATTCAATGGAGCAAAAGTCCCTTTTTATGAGTAGATTGTTCATAATTAAACAGAGTTGCATGCAATCCTAGAGATAGGATGACATAAATCTGCCAGATTAGAGTCAAATCTAATAAGGGAGTCCATAGATAGAGTTAATGCGACAATAGCGGTTTTAATTAGAAAGAGATTTCAATTAATCAACCTAGAGTCAGTTGTTTCTAGTCTCAAAAGGGATATTAACATAATTCAGGGATTCCTACAGAATAAGTCAAGTGAATAAATCGTCTAAGTCAAAGGTAATAAGTGAAGTCTAGGTGGATTCTTTCTTGGGTATTGTCTTCTCCATTGGTTTTTCTAAAGTATTTTCCAACTTCCATCTCTGTCGTAATTTTAGTTAATTAGATAATTAGTTTAGTTTAAAAATACCCTTTAATTCTTAGGCTAAATGATAAAAATATAGTAATTACTAGTATTCTTAGTCCTCGCTGATATGATATTTCCGGTCTCACCATAACTATACTATTGTTCGATAGGTGCGCTTTCCTTAAGTTGAATTTTTAGTTAGTTTCATGACCATCACATGCAATATATTCAAAAATTCACTTATAAAGATACCGAAGGCAGTCGATAGTGTGATAGGCTTTACTAATGATCCCTGAGCTCGTAACTTGATATAAAATCTATAAAACAGAAACAAACATACACACTGAGTAAGCTTTTATAGCTTAGTAAGCCATAAGCAAATAAACAACCCAATAATATATTCAAGTCAATTAAACTAAATCAAATTATAATATCATTATCACATTTAATCTCGAACTTGCAATTTCTTAAATAATATATACTTTTATACATAAATACTACTTTGGTCGAATGCTCATAAAAGTTAAATTAACAAATTATCATTCAACTTTTAAAGCCAAAATGTCATTATATGACCAAGTACACATACACATATATACATAAGCTCATGAATCAAAATACAACTTCATATACAAATACTAATTATAAGGCCAAATATACATGACCATATATACACATGATCAAGAATCGTTTCTACAATATTCATATAGTTTATAATCAAGGCCGAATGCACTTACCATGTCCACATACATTCTTCCATTACTTCATACATGATTTACAACAAATATCAAGAAACTTACTCACCTTATTTCATGTAGGAAATAAACTAATTCATACCTGATCATTTTAGCTCATTTTACACATTCGATCACACTTATTGTTGCCTGATGAACCATTAAGAATTGGATAGGACACTCGGATAATCACATATATCACACAATGCCAACATCCCAGACGTGGTCTTACATGTAACCACATATCAATGCCACTATCACAGACAAGGTCTTACTCGCACACATATATCGGAGTCACATATCGATGCCAACGTATAAATGTGGTCTTACTCGCACACATATATCGATGCCATGGTCTTACTCGTACATCACATATCGGAATCCTATGTCATGACATATGTATCCTAGCTATCCTGAGGTTCATACGGGGCTTTCAGACGTCGTAACTCGATTGAAACGAATTCATGAACATAGTTGCCAAGCTTGTATACATTCGACAATTCCATATATATATTCTTACATTTCATTTTAGCATATATAATTTGCATTTAATTAAAATTAAGTACATCTATTTACGTTTTAACTTACCTCGGATGATGTAAAACAAAACGGGATGACTAGTCGACAAATTTAGTTTTCCCCCGATCCAAATTTGATTTCTTTGGTTCTTGATCTAAACATATTCAAATTAAACTCATTCAAACATATTTACATTCAATTTAGTCCAAAAACACATAAATGGGCAAATTACCATTTTACCCCTAACATTTTACACTTTTTACAATTTAGTCCCTATTACACAAAACACAAAATATACAAAATTTCAACACACCCATGTTAGGCCGAATTTTACCCATGTCCATACAAGCCCATATATTTCATTTATTTCACATTTTACTCCCTAAAATTACTATTTTTGCAATTTAGTCCTAATTACTCAAAATCATCAAAAACTTCAATACAAAACATGTTAATCCAAAACATATCTTTCATATTTCATCATCAAACAACAAAAATCACAACCTTTCAACAATGGCATAACTCAGAATATTCATCAAAATAAAAAATTCAAGCATCGGTCTTGTAGATAACTTAGCAACAATCTCAAAAACGTAAAAATTATTAAAAACCAAGTAAAAACAAACTTTGAATCAAGCTTGAAGGGTGGCCGAACCTAGGTTTCCTTTTCTTTTCTCTTGTTTCGCCAAGAACAAAACATAAAACATATAATGGCTTATTATTAATTTTTTATGTTTTATGTTATATTATAACATATATTAACTTAATGTTTAATTTGCTTATTTAACCTTAATAAATTTATAACAAAACCTTATAATATATGCCTAATGCCATCCATTCATTTAATCAATGGGTTAATTGCAACATAAATCCTCCACATTAAAAGAAAAACCACTATTCGGCCCCTTTTAAAAATAACCACCAAAATAATTTTAAATCTTTTTACTAAATTGGGCACTCAAACGATAAAATTAAATCTCGAAAATTTCATAGATATAAATTCACACATAATAAACACAGAAAAATAATTTTAAAATATTTTTCTGACTCGAATTTGTGGTCCTGAAACCACCATTCCAACTAGGGTCTAAATTGAGCTGTTACACATACACTAATGTTACCTTGGCTGAATGCTCATATATAAATTATAACAAAATATTATTCAACATTCAAACAAAAATGTCATTAAATAAATAAGTATACTTACACTCATATATATAAACTTGCGAATCAGAATATAATATCATATACATATGCTTATCATTTGGTCGAATATACTATAACATGCTCATATGTTTACTTAGTAACCTGTAAAGTTTAGCATAACATATCAAATGGCCACTTACCTTCTTTTCAAACAAGTAATCAACTAACTCATACCTAATCGTTTTAATTCGTTTTACACCTTTGTTCACAACTTAACATTGCCTGTTGAACCATACGAAATTGAATAAGATACTTGGATAATCACATATATCATACAATGCCAACATCCCAGATGTGGTCTTACATGCTATCTCATATTGATTCCACTGTCCTAGACAGGGTCTTACACGAATCGAATACGATGCCGATGTCCCAGACATGGTCTTACACGTAACCACATATATCGATGCCAACATCCTAGACGTAGTCTTACTCGAAAAAACATATATCGATGCCAACGTCCCAGACGTAGTCTTACATGAAAACACACATATCGATGCCAATGTCCCAGACGTGGTCTTACACAAAAACACATATCAAAATCCTATGGTTCAAATGGGTTTTCGGACGTCGTAACTCGATCGAATCGAACTTGTACATATAACTTCCATGTATATTCATATTCGACTTTCATGTATATATTTTTGCACAATTCATTTCAGCATATAAAACTCATATTTATTTAAAATTAACAACAACTATTTGCTTATGAACTTACCTCGGGCAATGAAAATTGGAACGGGACGACTAGTCAACAACTTTAGTTTTCCCCCAATCCAAGTTCAAATTCTTTGGTTCTTGATCTAAACATATTGAAATTAAACTCATTAAAACATATTTTTACTCAATTTAGTCCAAAAATACATAAATGAGCAAATTACCATTTTACCCCTAACATTTTACACTTTTTACAATTTAGTCCAAATTGCACAAAACACAAAACTTGCAAAATTTGAATATACTATACTTAGGCCGAATGTTCCTTGTGTTCATACAAGTCCATGAATTTAATTTATTTCACATTTTAGTCCCTCAATTTGTTATTTTTGCAGTTTTTTCCTAATTACTCAAAATTATCAAAAGTTCCAATACAAAACATATCAATCCAAAACATATCTTTCATATTTCATCGACTAACATCACAAAACTCAAATATTCATTAATGTCATAACTCAAAATATTCATCAAAATAAAAAATTCAAGCATGGGCTTTGTAGATAACATAGCAACGATCTCAAAAACGTAAAAATTATCAAAAACCGAGCTAAAACTCACCTTAAATCAAGCTTCAATAGTTCCAAACCCTTAAACCCTTTTATTTTCTTTTTCTTTTCTTTTGTATTTAGCAAGAACAAGTATGAACACTTATCTTATAATTTATGTTTTATTTAATATATGTTATTTCATGTTTTACCATTTTAACCTTTGTTATTTAATAACTTAAACATATATATTAAGGTTACCATGGTCCATAACTAACTCCAATGGTCTAATTGTTTTATAAGTGCTTCATATTAATGAAACAAGTTCAATTAAGCACTTTCTTATTTAACAACCAAATTTTCATTTTACGCGATTAAGTCCTTTTATTTAATCGGGAACTCAAATGACAAAATTAAATCACAAAAATTTCACCCACACAAATTCACACATGATAAACATAGAAAATAATTTTTAAATATTTTTTGACTCGGATTCTTTATCCCGAAACCACCATTTCGAATAGGGTCTAAATCGGGCTGTTACAATAACCATGTGATTTGGCTTATTTTGGTATGTTTGGTGTTGTATGTATATATGTGAGAAAGGCCTTTTGATATGTTGTGTAGTGTTACCATTTATATGCTTGTTGTGAGTTCGCATTATGGATGTCAAATGGTTGAAGTTTGAATTTGATATGCTTATGGCTTTAGGTAGGATAGTGCATAACTGAATGTGACCATTCAGGTGATTTGAGAATGTGAATTTGGTATGAAATTGAATAGCATATTATGGTACTTGCCTTGTAGCTGTTGGTTTTGATAAAGCATGAATTGAACTTGATTTGGATGAGTTTAAAGGCCATTTGAAGTTGTGGTTATATGCAAATTTGGTTGGTGTAGGTGATGATAATTGGGTGAGAAAAATGGCTTGGTAAATAGCCTATTTTTGTCCACACGGGCAGAGGCACAAGCGTGTGTCTCAGCCGTGTGTGACACATAGTCAAGTGACACAGCAGTGTGTTCCCTATTTCTTAATTACAAATCAAGTCAGTATGCTTCCCACGGGCCAGCATATGGGCGTGTGACTTGGCCATGTGGCATAAGTCAGTATACCCTACTGGTTTGGCATGGCCTAGCACACTGGTGTGTGAGGCCATTTTGAAGGGCACATGGGCTGGTCACACGGGTATGTGGTTGGCCGTGTGACCCAAGTCAGGGAGTTATATGGGGTCAGACACAGGATGGGACATGGCCATGTGATCCCATTTCGAATGTCCACATGGCCTGTGACACAGGCGTGTCTATGGCCTTGTGAGACACAAGGTCGGGCCACATGGGCGTGTGTCCCCTGTATTTTGTAAAATATTCTATGTTTTCCAATAATTTCCTGAATGATTTTGAATGATGTTTACTTGGAAATGGAAAATGTATGTTCGATTGTAATATAAGTTCAGTAATGCTCCCTAACCCTATTCTGGTGACGAATACGGGTTAGGGGTGTTACATAGTCTAACAAGTTTTAGGAATTTTCTAGTAATTAGAAGTAGATGTAAGGATACTAAAGATTGAACCCAAGTTTTCATGCCACGTAGCACAAACATCTTGAGAATAGATTGTTTTCCATTTCAAAGAAATCTATGTGATAACATGCAACCATTATTCACTTTCTTTTTCAAGGAACATTTCTATTACAAATTTTGGCCTTTCTCAATCATTAGTTGACTAAGTTTTTTTATTTTTTTTATTGTAGGACTAACACCGTTGTGAACTTTATTGTGAAAGGTGTTCAATAGTCAATAATACTTCTTGGCTTTTAAAAATTTCCAAAAAAGGAAATTTTATTAAAATTATGGTAATATTTCTAACAATTTTGGCCTCTTCCTCTATAGGTATGTCTTTGTAACAACCCAAATTTGCCTAAATGTTACGCCTGCATGCCTAAGCCATGTCAAAACTGTAGGGTATACTGACTTAAAATCGTAGGGTACCTTAGGGACACACGGCCATGTAACATAACCGTGTGTCACACATGGCTGAGACAAGCCCGTGTCTCTGCCCGTGTGGACAAAAATAGGCTATTTGCAAAGCCAATTTGCCACCCATTTTGGGTCATCCCTACAAGCTAAAAACCAAACACATTGCATACCAATTTCCAGCCAATTCATACACCAAAACATACATCATTCATCCCATATAATAAACAACCAAATTCATGCCTATAACCATATCAAAATCATGTCAAATCATAATTCAAAGTCATACCAAAACTTAAGTTTCATAAGCTCAATTTACTTCATTCAATCTTATGCCATAAACTTACCAATTATCAAATAAGCACATACCAAAACTTACAAAAATTAACCATTTCATTTGGTCATTCAAGAGTGCATCAAAACATATCATTTTTGAACACAAAGCATATACCAAAATTCATTCATAATCATATCCATAATCAAGCCATATCACATGGCTAGATATACACATTACAAAACATATTGACATACTTCTAGCCTATACATGTCATACTACAATATTTATTTACATTTTCAAAATGTACCAAAAAGAAGTTCAATACTGTGGTGATGATCCTCGAAGATCCTCGAGCTTTCGGTAGCTTCGATATCTATAAAACAAATGATACGGACATAAAGTAAGCTTTCCAAAGCTTAGAAGCCATATACAAATAAACTTAACTTTACAAGCATATAAACATCATCAAATTACATATATTCCATAGCCAAATACTATCATTAACCACATGGTTCATATACACTACACATTTCCCAATTCATTTGCACATATAGCATATTTTCTCATACTTATATGATATGTTCACAAAGGTACATGTACTTACCTTTTATTCTCAAACATAGAATACAACTCAAATGTACCTAAATCGTTATACACATTCACATAGTCATTCATTTTCTCGGAATGCCCATTGAATCGTTTGGAATCATAAGGATATGCAGATAGCTCAAAAAGCTCGTACAATGCCAACGTCCCAAACGTGATCTTACATGTAACTAAATATCGATGCCACTATCCTAGATCGGGTCTTACACGAAATCAAATACGATCTTGATTTCCCAGACATGGTCTTACACGTAAACCATAAGTCGATGCCAACGTCCCAGACATGGTCTTACACGAGAACACATATCGAATCCTATGTCATGACATATGTATCCTAACTATTCCTGAGGTTCTCACGGGGCTTTCTGGACGTCAGAACTTTGTCGATACTTTCTCGGACCATATTTCTCAACTCATATAGTCATTCATCACAGTTCAATAGCATATAATCAATACTAATTCAATTCAAAGCACATCTATTTGTATATAGATTTACCTCATACAGATTCGAATAGACGAAATCGGCTACTCGACGACTTTCGACTTTCCCCGATCTAATTCCATTTTCTTTGGTTCTTAATCTAAATCAATTCAAATTTAACACTTTTATTCACCAAATCATTCAATTCAATCCAAAAACACATATTTAGGGCAATTTACAAATTAGCCCTCACATTTTCACATTTTGACACTTTAGTCCTTAATTCACAAATTCACAAAATACACAAATTTTCTATATACTCATGTTAAGTCAAATTTTCATAGTATTCATATAAGCCCATATGTTAAATTTATTTCACATTTTAGTCCCTCAAAATCTCTTTTTTTCAATTTAATCCAAATTACTCAAATTCATCAAAAATTCAATGACAAAATATACTAACCCAACGCATAACTTCTATATGTTATCATCAAACTTCATAAAACTCATACTTTTATCAATGGCTCAACTCAAAATCATTAACAATTTTAGAAATTCAAATATGGGCTTGATAGAACTCTAAGTAACGATCACAAAAACGTAGAAATTATCAAAAATCGAATAAAATACATAACTAAATCACAAAATCTCTTAGCCAAACCCTAAGCTTGTGTTTTCTTTATTTTTCCTTTGATATATTCGGCCAAATGATGAATAAATGAAGCCAATATTATGTTTTGTTTAATTAATAAACTTTAATACACAATTTATTATTATAACTTTATAATATACATTTAAAATTCTACCAACTAATGTCCATTAATGTCATTCAATACATTCCATGGTCAAATAACCACATAAGGGCCTCACAATTAAAGAGACATAGCAATTAGGCACTTTAACAAATAGAATGCAAATTTTGCATTTTACGTGATTAGGTACTTTTATCAAATTAAGCACACAAACGATTAAATTTTCATACAAAACTTTCACACATGTCAATTCACATATTATAAGCACGAAAAATAATATTAAAATATTTTTCTGACTCGAATTTGTGGTCCCAAAACCATTATTCTGACTAGGGTCTAAACCAGGCTGTTACAACTCTCCCCCCTTAGGGATTTTTGTCCCGAAAATCTTACCGTTGAACAGATTCGGATATTTCTGTCTCTTAGCATCTTCAGAATTCCACGTAGCCTCTTCAATACTGTGTCGATGTCACATTACTTTTACTAACGAAAGTTTCTTATTTTTTAATTCTTTAATCTCACGAGCTAAGATACGGATCGGTTCTTCATCGTAGGTCATATCGGACAAGATCTCAATCCTAGACAGAGAAATCACATGTGATGAATCAGATCTATACCGTCAAAGCATCGATACATGGAATACATTATTGGAAACACAATAATTTATATACTTTTTCCTACCCATTTTTACTTAAATTCATGCAAATCTAGTTAAATTCTTGTCGAAAATAATTAAATATTATAAAATAATTAAATTGTGTTAATAATGTGAACATGGTGAATTTAGTTAATTTTATACTTAATTTTGATTAATTTTGACTATTTTCGACAGATTCGCGTAAAGGGCGAAAATTGGCTCGATTGACATTGTTGAAAACACAAAATCGAGAACCAATTTGAAGTATCGAGGCACATTAATCTCTAGCCTAAGATGGTCCAAAAATGTGTTTTAATTCATAATTTAATTAATTTTAATTTATTCCCCATTTAATTTGGGTTAAATAAATTAATTCTAATTAATTATGGAGAAAGGGTTCAGCTGAACCGCATTGGTTGAACCATATTGAGTGAACCGAACCAGCCACTATTTGGGCAACCCAAAACCGTCCATATGCTGACCCAAATTAGAATTTTAGCTGATTAAATGAGCTTGCAAAAAGGCCCTTGAAGAACTTTCAAAATGCATTCAAACTCCTCCTTTAATTGTGGCTTTATGAAATTGCCCCAAGCCTAAAATAGAAAAGTTGAAACTCTCAACTTTGCCATGTGTGTAGCCGGCCAAGGGAGGTTTCTTAGGCTAATTATTTTTTCTATTTTTAGCTTCCATATTCAGCAATAAAAGCCACCCCTTGCTGATCATTCAAACCATTCCTCATTCCAAAACATTCTCTCATTCCCTCTCTCACTTTTCTCTCATTTTTTCCATCCCATTTTCCTTATTGTTCAAGTGCCGATTTCTTCTCTTGGGAAAGAGGTTTTCATCAGCCATTTTGGAGAAGCAATTAGGTGTTCATAAGCCACCTTGATAGCTGAGGGCAACGAAGAACGAAGAACGGAGCAACTAGTCAAGCCACGAAGAAACACTGGATTTGCCTCTTGTTCCCTAACTCATTAATTTTTTATGTTGTTTTGACGAACATGTTTATGAATATTTATGCTATTGAAATGTTTATTTTAATAAATTTTTCTTAAAATTAAGTTTGTGTTGGGTTGATTATATTCTGCCTATTTGAATTGTTAAAATGATGTTTATGCTGTTATAGGCCTCGGTAAATTGCTTGGTTATGTAAAATCATGCCTAAGTTATTTTTGCAATATAATTGTTAAGTAACTAATGAGTTAATTATTTAAACGGATTGAAATTATAATTAATTGACACAATACTTAATCAGTGCATGTTTATTCTTCTAAGGTAGCTGAAGGATAAATTAGCAATGTATCTAGCGATATTATTGCCTTGCATAACTTGCAAGATTATTATGATTAAACTGTTTCAAGGTAGGGATGCCTTGTTACCTCACATAGTCTTTTTTATGCTTGTTAGATTTAATTAATCGTTTGCATTGACATAGGGATATGCAAGAGATTAGTTCAATTTAATGAGTATGTATGTGCAATAACATGTTTGCTTGTTAAAATCTGTTTAGTCATTTGAATTGACATAGGGATATGTCAAGAGATGAATGGATTTTTGTTTGTGAGTATGTTCAAAAGTTAGCCAATTACCGAGTTGCTGTGAATTTGTTCGTAGCAGTGTAAACATGAGTTTAATCATTCTATGCTAAAGGAATATAATTAATCCAACACAAGTATGTTACCTTGATTAAATCTTATTGAAATCGTGCATTAGAACTCCTTTGTTTTATTTTAGTTATTTACTTAGTTTTTAAATAAGTTTTTAACCATCTTTTAAACCCAAATTATTTTTACCTCACCAAAGTGTTTACAATTAATTCCATAAATAATTCTTTTTATAGTCCCTGTGGGTACGATAACTCGACATTCTTGTCACTTTATTACTTGTTGCGATTTTGTACACTTGCACATTTCTGTCGTTCCAAGTTTTCGGCGCCATTGCCGAGGACTATTTTAAAAAGTCATTATCTGTGAATTTGTTAGTTTTACATTTTGGTTTATTTTTCTATTTAAATTTTAACTTAATTAATTTTTCTTTGCTAATATCAGGTGCTTATGAGTATTGACTAGATTATTGACTTACTCCCTGTAGACCCTGATATAGAATGAACCTTTCAACAATGAAGAAGACAAGCAAACTAGAGAAGGACTAAAGGAATGAATTTCGAGAATATGAATCAAGGAAATGGAACAAATCGTGCTCAAAATCCTATCCTTATTGCTGACGATAGGATAGAGCCTTAAGACAGTATGCAGTGCCTATATTTAATGATCTTAATACGGGTATTAAGAGACTAAAATCGAGGCACAACAATTTGAGCTGAAGCAAGTCATGTTCCAGATGCTTCAGACAGTGGGCCAATTCAGTAGAATGCCTACTGAAGATCCTAATCTTCACCTAAGACTATTTATGGAGGTGAGTGACTCTTTCAAATTAGCTAGAGTACCCGAAAATGCATTACGATTGAAGTTGTCCCCGTACTTACTAAGGGACAGAGCTCGAGCCTGGTTGAATTCATTGCCACCAAACTCAATTTCTACATGGCAAGAGTTAGCTGAAAGATTTCTCATGAAGTATTTCCCGCCTAGCAAGAATGCTAAATTGAGGAATGAGTTCAGTGCCTTCCAACAAATGAATGATGAGTCCTTGTATGAGGAATGGGAACGATATAAAGAATTATTACAGAAATGCCCTCATCATGGAATCCCACATTGCATCCAACTTGAGACATTTTATAATGGTCTTAATGCTCATACGAGAATGGTAGTGGACACTTCTGCTGACGATGTTCTCCTTTCTAAGTCTTATAATGAGGCTTACGAAATCATCGAGAGGATCGCCAGTAACAATTATCAATGGCCAACCAATCGAGCTGCATCAGGAAGACGAGTCGCTTGAATACATGAAGTGGATGCTCTCACTTCACTTGAATCTCAAGTATCTTCAATATCCTTAATGCTTAAGAATCTTACCACTAATGGGTCTAACAGTTTTACAGCCCAACCACCTCACCAATTTGAGAGTATAGCCTGTGTTTATTGTGAGGAAGGACATTTGTTCAAAGAATGTCCATCGAACCCTGAATCTGTATATTACATGGGTAACCAGAACCAAAATTGAGAAAGGCAAGGACTGCAATATAATTTTTATAACCCATCGTGGCAAAACCACCTGAATTTTTCCTGGAGTAACCAAGGGGCTGGAACCAGTAACAACTACGCCCAACCTAGACCAACTTAGCCGTCTAGTTTTTCCCAACAAGTTCAGAACCCAGTTCAAGCTGAACCATCCAATAGCTTGAAGAATTTGCTGAAGGCATACATGGCAAAGAATGATGCCTTAATTCAAAGCCAAGTAGCTACATTGAAGAATCTAGAAAACCAAATGCGCCAACTTGCAATTGAACTTGGGAACCGACCACAAGGTGCTTTACCTAGTGATACGAAGAATCCAAGAAATTCGGGGAAGGAGCATTGAAAAGCGTTGACATTGAGGAGTGGAAGGACAGTAGAGCCTAACACTATCAAAGTTGAAAAGGAGCCAGCTAATGCTCAAGACTCAGAGGAAGTTTAACCGAGTGTTTAAATTCCAGTTTCACAAGAACCAGAATCTGCAAAACCCGACAAGGTAATTCTAGAACCAGCTAATTCTGATCAACTAACAACTCCATTAGATGCAAAATTGCCGCAAAAAATGAATCAACCAGTTCCAGTAAAGAAACTATCACCACCCTACCCTCAAAGACTTCAGAAGCAGAAACAGGAGATTCAATTCAAGAAGTTCTTAGACGTACTCAAGCAACTTCATATCAACATCACGTTGGTTGAAGCACTTGAGCAGATGCCGAACTACATCAAATTCATGAAGGATTCTTGTCTAAAAAATGAAGACTTGGAGAATTTGAGACGGTAGCTCTAACGAAGGAATGCAGTGCATATCTTCAAGACAAACTACCCCCAAAGATGAAGGATCCTAGATGTTTTACCATACCTTGCAACATTGGAGCAACATATTGTGGTAAGGCACTATGTGACTTTGGTGCAAGTATAAACTTGATGCCTATGTCAATATTTAGGAAGTTGGAGATAGGTGAAATTAGACCTACTACGGTTACACTTCACCTAGCAGATCGATCCTTAGCAAATCCAGAAGGAAAAATTGAGGATGTATTGGTACGTGTAGGTAAATTCACCTTTCCTGCTGACTTTGTGATTCTAGATTTTGAAGCAGACAAAGAAGTACCAATTATCCTAGGAAGACCATTCTTAGCAACCAGAAGGACCCTTATTGATGTGCAGAAGGGTGAGCTTACGATGTGTGTTTAGGATGACCGGGTAACATTTAATGTTTTTAAGTCTATGAGATTTCTTGACGCAATTGATGATTGTTCTGCAGTATCCAACTTAGAGGATCTAATTAGTGGAAAAGGAACTCAACTCTATTGAAGATCCACTGGAAAATATTTTGACATCAAATCCACCAAATGATGAAGAGGAGGATGAATACTTAGCTTTGTTAGAAGATAATCAAAGGGGATTTAATTCGGAATCCCGCTTTAAATTTTTAGAGTTGGAAAAGAGGGAGTGTGCCCAACCAAAAACGTCACTCGAGGAACCACCTAAATTAGAACTCAAGGTATTGCCTTCACATTTAAAATATGTTTATTTAGGTAACGCTTCTACTCTGCTTGTGATTGTTTCAGCAGAATTAACTACTGAGCAAGAATAGAAACCCATCTTGGTATTGAAACAATTCAAGAAAGCTATCGGATGGACCATAGCCGATATCCGTAGTATTAGTCCATCTATATGCATGCACAAGATTATCCTGGAAGATGGCGAAAAAGGGACGATTGCTGGACAACGAAGACTGAACCCCATCATGAAGGACGTGGTGAAAAAGGAAATTGTCAAGTGGTTAGATGCGGGTATCATTTATCCCATCTCAGATAGTTCGTGGGTAAGTCCGATCTAATGCATGCCAAAAAAAGAAGGTATCACAGTTGTAGGAAACAAGAATAATGAGTTGATACCAACTAGAATAGTTATGGAGTGGAGGATTTGCATCGATTACCAAAAGCTGAACAAGGAGACTAGGAAAGATCACTTCCCTTTGCCGTTCTTGGACCAGATGTTGGATAGACTTGTGGGGCTAGACTATTACTATTTTCTCAATGGATTCTCGGGGTATAATCAGATTATAGTGGCACCGAAAGATCAACACAAGACAACGTTCACCTGCTCGTACGGTACATTTGCATTTAGACGCATGCCATTTGGTTTATGTAATGCACCTGCTACATTTCAAAGATGTATGATATCGATTTTTACTAACATGGTTGAGAAGTACTTGGAAATTTTTATGGATGACTTTTTAGTATTTAGAGATACTTAAGATGATTGCTTAGCCAATCTAGCGAGGGTACTAAGACGATGCGAAGAAACGAACCTCAAACTTAACTGGGAGAAGTGCCATTTCATGGTACGAGAAGGAATTGTTCTAGGGCATCGAATAACGGGACATGGAATCGAGGTAGACAAAGCAAAGGTAGATGTGATTGAGAAGCTCTCACCTCCAACATCTGTAAAGGGTGTTAGGTGCTTTTTGGGCCATGCTGGTTTCTATCGAAGATTTATCAAGGACTTCTCAAAAATTGCTAAACCCTTATGTAAATTATTGGAGAAGGACATGACGTTCAAGTTCGATGATGAATGCTTAAGAGCTTTCAAGGATTCGAAGAGTCGATTAGTTACGGCACCCATAACCGTCACACCAGACTGGGATTTGTCATTTGAATTGATGTGTGATGCAAGCGACTTTGCGATAGGAGCTGTCATGGGCCAGCAAAGGAACAAAATTTTTCATCCCATCTACTATGCAAGCTGGACTCTTACAGGACCTGAACTGAACTATACGATAACACAAAAAGAGTTACTTGCTATTGCATTTGTTTTTGACAAGTTTCGATCTTATCTTGTAGGTACCAAAGTGACTGTCTATACGGACCACTCGACAATTAAGTACTTACTTGCCAAGAAGGATGTTAAGCCGAGACTGATCCGATGGCTACTTCTACTTCAAGAGCTTGATCTAGAAATTCAAGATCAAAAAGGAGTAGAAAACCAAGTAACAGATCACTTGTCCAGATTGGAGCCGCAAGAAGGGAATTTTCCTATTATACCAATTCAAGAAATGTTTCCAGATGAACACATACTGAAGGTAAGTCATGTCCATAATACCCGTTGGTTTGCTGATATTGCTAACTATTTAGGTTGTGGTTTGATGCCAATTTATAAGACGTATCAACAAAGGAGAAAATTCTTTCACGATGTAAAGTACTATTTCTGGGAATAACCATATTTGTTTAAAAAGTGTACAGATCAGATGATTAGGAGATGCGTGGTAGAAGATGAAGTACAAAAGATTTTATACCATTGTCACTCAGCTCTGAGTGGGGGACACTTCGGAGGTACTTGTACGGTGGCCAAAGTATTACAAGATGAATTCTTTTGGCCAACACTATTCAAGGATGCATACACGTATGTAAAGAGCTGTGACCGATGTCAAAGGATCAGAAATGTCACCAACAGGAATGAGATGCCTCAAACAAACATCATTGAGGTAGAATTGTTCGATGTATGGGGTATTGACTTTCTTGGTCCTTTTTCTCCGTCTTTTGGTCACAAGTATATATTGGTAGCAGTGGACTATGTGTCCAAGTGGGTTGAGGCTGAAGCTTATCCGACAAACAATGCTAGGGTTGTAATTAAGTTCTTGCAGAAACATGTGTTCACAAGGTTTGGAACCCCAAGAGTTATCATTAGTGATGAAGGCTCCCACTTCGTGAACAAGTGGTTAAAATGGTTATTAGACAAGCTCGAAGTGAAACACAAGGTTGTAACAGCTTACCATCTGCAGACGAATGGGCAAGCTGAACTAGCAAATATGGAGATCAAAGGCATACTTGAGAAGGTAGTTTGCCCAAACCGACGAGATTGGTCCAAAAGGCTGGATGATGCTTTATGGGCTTACAGAACAACATACAAGACACCTTTAGGGATATCACCCTACAGGTTTGTCTTCGAGAAAGCATGTCATCTACCCTTAGAGTTAGAACAGAAGGCTTACTAGGCTCTTCGGTAACTCAACTTGGATCCTAAGCTTGCTAAAGAGAAACGGATGCTCCAACTCAATGAGCTAGAGGAACTCCGGATGTTCTCCTACGAAAATGCCAAATTACTCAATGAGAGACTTAAGAAATGGCATGACAAGCACATTCGAGTTTAAGAATTTAAAGCAGGTCAGCAAGTCTTGTTATTTAATTCAAGACTAAAGTTCTTTCTAGGTAAGCTAAAATTACATTGGTCCGGTCCATTTTCTATCCATCGCATCTATCTATATGGAGTTATCGAGCTCCAAGGTAAGGGAGGTAATTTTCAAGTTAATGCTTAGTGCCTGAAATACTATTGGAGAGATAAGATTGAATGAAATGAAATTTCGTTCATTTTATCAGATGTTTAACATTTTCTTATTTTCCTTTTTAATAAATGATTTAGGGTATATTTTTGAGATTAGTATGTTTAAATAAATTCTGTCTAGGAGATTGGAACTTAATCGGGACCGCTTGTGACCCCTCTAATCTTTCCTGGGAATTGATTTTAACATAATTTTTCGAAAAATTATTCTCTAAATAGAAATTTCAATTTTTGATTTTTCAAATAAAAAGGTCAATTTTGATCCAAGTCTTAAATTGAAACTTAATTCCAAATTATCATTAAGTCTAAGGACTTAATTGAATCATTTTTAAAATTTGGTTGCTCTTTTCGTAAATAATAAAAACTAGATGCCTCTTTTTGTAAATATTTTCAAAAGGCTTCTAGAATAAATGTTTTTAGTTTAATAAAAAAATAATTGTTAATATATAATTATATCCATTATAATATATATTAATTATTATCAACTTTAGGATTAGTGTTAATTTACTCATATTTTATTTGATAAGTTTTTAATAATAATAAGATGATAATCTTTAATATATAATTATATCTATTATAATTTATATATTAATCTTTATCAATTTAGCATAGAATTAGGATTAGTTTTAATCATATTATATCTTTTTTTAAATAAATTAAATAGTAATTAATAATTTAATAGGCATATATCAAATTATTAATTGTTGTTATCTGTGTATAGGATTAGAACTTAGAATTTTTATTAATTAAATTGTTTTAAGAATTATACTCTAATTCCTATTTTTCCCTCTATAAATTCCACCCATCTTCCCATTCATCTATCACTCAAAACCCAAAGCACTAAAACACCAAAGTGCCGAAGCCCTTAGCCACAGCAGCACCCAGCAGACAGCCAGCACACGCCCAGCTCCATCACACGCCCATCTCGCTCACACCACGAGCACATTGCCTCGTGCTGCTTCAACCGAGCTGACTGGACCTTCATCCCGCACCTAAGGCCAACTCCCGCGCGCACTCACGACAGGTCTACTCGACGAGGATCCGCGCGCCACTCGTACTGCTCCAGCCTAGCCTGCGCACGTTGCTGCATGCTCCCATTCCCTGCTGCGCACTGCTACCTTGCACACCCCGAACGGCACCACCCTTTCATGCATCCTAGGCGACAAACCCTCCAACCCTTCTTTTAAATTGCCATATTTTCCTTCATTATTATTATTATTTTCTAGAGTTCTTATATTTTTACAAAAAAAGGTGGTAAGACCTAGGTTTCTTTTAATTTTTAATTTTATTCAATTAGTTAATTTTTCATTTCATTGAATTATTAATAATTTTTCTTTAATTTTTTGAGAAAATAATTTTTCCATCTTATGATCAAGTTAAACATGCCTCACAAAAGAACTCATGCTTCCGCTCAAATTGATGAAACACAAAACAAATTCCACTGTGAAGAAGCCAGAGTGAGATACGAAAGTATCTTCAAAAATCAACAGATGCATCCAGAGAAAAGTTTTACATTAAAGGAAAGCAACTACAGAGACTTTATGGCACGTATTCTTCAAGTTGTTGAAACCCTCAATTGGGAGTTGTTTTGTGAAAAGAGACCTACTGTGGATGAGGAGCTAGTTCGTGAGTTCTATGTGAATCTAACTTCAAGCGAGATGACAGAAGTTCCAGCTCACGAAATCAAGGTACCAATAAATTCAAATGCTATTAATGAGTTCTTTGAATTACTTGATTTTGAAAACGATGAATATTCCACATTGATGAGCAACATCAAGCCTGAAAATTTGCAAGAAATTCTTAAGGAACTGACAGTTCAGGGTTTTAAGTGGACTGTGTCAAAACAAGGAATTCACACTTGTCGAAGAGAATATTTGATGCCACTCGTGAAGGTATGGTTTTACTTCATCCAATTCAGCCCTATGCCTAGCTCATATGGGACTGCAATCTCATTAGAGCGAATGGTCTTATTGTACTTGATCCTAGCTGGTAAGACCTTGATGTGGGGAAGATCATCTTGAGGGAAATACGAAATTGTGCTGTTAAATGCTCTGGCCCTACTTACTTCCCCTTTACAATAACAATTTTATGCTTGAAAGCTGAAATTCTTGCGAATGTAAGGAAGAGAGGGTATAGCCAAGGCATAATCAAGGATTGGGGCCTTTACCGAGTAGTTGGAAACTCAATTCCACAGCAACGAGTTGAAGTAAGTGAGGAAACAGAGGACCCTGATGAAGAAGAAGATCCCAGGATAAAATCATTTGAAGTCCCTAATAAGGTAGAATCAGTGGAGCCAGAAGCTGAACCTGATGCTGAATCTTCAATGTTTAGAGCTCAATCGCCTAGCCCAGACCTTCGAGATGAGCTATCAAAATTGATGGAATTAATGCAAAATATGCAATGGCAGCAACAAGCCTACTGGAGGTACTCAAAAATAAGGGATGACTCGATGAGAAGTGCATTTAAGAAAATATACAATGACCTATTTATTTTTGTGCCTGAGTTTCCAGATTTCATATTTGAACCATGGAGCCCATTATCAAAAAAGGAGCGAAGCGATTCGTGCAAAGGCAATAATGATAGAGCAAAAGATGAGTCCAGATCGAAAGGATCTACAAATAAATAAAAGGGAGGGATCTTGACTTTACTTTATTTTTTATTCTTAGACTATTTTTAGGATTAAAGTTTAATTAGGAATTTTTTATTTTTGCAGAATAAAACAAGAGAGGGAAATCACTAATGTGTGCAAGTCACAAAGTATAAAGTATGGCAATAGATATATACATGTCTAGGATTGGATTTAGAAAGAGCTTGGTACTTAAGCAGTCAAATTGACTCATCTCCTCTTTCTAAAATCCTACATGGTGTATAGTATCTATTCACTTTAAACAATGAGGACATCATTCATTTTAAGTTGGGGGGACCGAAAATTTGAATTATTCTCACTCAGATCAAAATAAATTTTTCTTTTAATTATGATTAGGATTTTTTTGTTCAAAAATTAGAATTTTGTTAAGAATGCTCAATTTGAGTATGAATAAAGTTCTATTATTTCAATAAATTATTATGTTAACTTAATAATGACATGAATGTATTTTTAATAAAGCATGCAAATTCGTACCATAAAATTTTTAGTTCTTTAGGAAAGTTAGGTATGCATGAAAGTTTAAGTCTTTAGAATTGACTTAGTAGTTTCTTGAGGCAAAATCCTAGGGAGCATGGAACGTTGGAAATGATTTAGGCAACTATTGTTTGGGCCGTTTGAGCCTTTTAAGCCCACCATGGTAAAATTTTATCCTTTGAAACCCAACTTTGAGACTATATGGCCTAATTTTATTTCGACCCTTGCAATAATTAGCCATTACTTTTTCGCTTAATGATCTTAAAATTGTCCCAAACACTAGACTCAGTAATATTCAAAATGTACTTCGAAAATAAGTTTGGGGAGTTGAAAAGAAGTTTCAATTGCTCGAAAATTGTAGTACACAAAGTAAGTGCTCGTGTTAGCATAAAAAAAGAGAGAGAGCACATGTATTTGAAAGAAATGTACAAAAGAGCATATGAAAGACAAGTGGGTGTATCGAACGTAAAAATTTCGAAGGTTCGATTGACGCTGAGTCTAGGGTTTTTAAACCAAAATTTATCCATCTTTCACCTACCCCTAGCCTAGCCACGTTATAACCTTGATAAAGACCTATTGATTCAAAGTCCTAATGCTACCTACATTAGTGGAGAGAAATTGCTACGATCAACATATGAAGACATAAGTTAAGCTTAATGATTGCAGCTTAGTCTTGAATAAAGGTATAAAAATCAAATTGGTAAGGGTTAACATGTCTTTGTTACAAAAGCATTTAGTCTAAATTTTGCTATTATAATTAGTTGTTGAATTTAATGTGAACGGTATGTATACTTAAGTAGCATAACTATCAGATTTCTTGTCTTTGAGCATAAGTATTTTAAATTCATAATTGTGGGAAAATGTTGTTCTAAAGAATATTTCAAAGGTTTTTCGAGAAATTCTTTTCAAAATTTGTGCATTACTCGGGACGAGCAATGAATTAAGTTTGGGGGTGTGGAAACACAAAAATTTATATACTTTTTCCTACCCATTTTTACTTAAATTCATGCAAATCTGGTTAAATTCTGGTCGAAAAATAATTAAATTGTGTTAAAAATGTGAACATGGTGAATTTAGTTAATTTTATACTTAATTTTGACTATTTTCGACAGATTCGCGCAAAGGGCGAAAATTGGCTTGGCTGACACTGCTTAAAGCACAAAACCAAGAAGCAATTTGAAGTATCGAGGCACATTAATCTCCAGACTAAGACGGTCTAGAAATGTGTTAATTCATAATTTAATTAATTTTAATTTATTCCCCATTTAATTTGGGTTAAATAAATTATTTTTAATTAATTATGGAGATAGGGTCCAGTTGAACTGCACTGGTCGAACCATATTAAGTGAACCGAACCAGCCACTATGGGAAACCCAAAACCGTCCATATGCTGACCAAATCAGCATTTTAGCTGATTAAATCAGCTTGCAAAAAGGCCCTTGAAGAACTTTCAAAATGCATTCAAACCCCTCCTTTAATTGTGGCTTTATGAAATTGCCCCAAGCCTAAAATAGAAAAGTTGAAACTCTCAACTTTGCCATCTGTATGGCCGACCAAGGGAGTCTATCAAGCTGATTCTTTTTGCTATTTTTAGCTGCCATATTCAGCTATAAAATCCACCCCTTCCTAATCATTCAAACCATCCCTCATTCCCCAACATTCTTTCATTCCCTCTCTCACTTTTCTCTCATTTTTTCCATCCCATTTCCCTTATTGTTCAAGTGCTGATTTCTTCTCTTGGGAAAGAGGCTTCCATCAGCCATTTTGGAGTAGCAATTAGGTTTTCATAAGACACCTTGATAGCTGAGGGCAATGAAGAACGAAGAACAGAGCAACTAATCAAGCCACGGAGAAACACTGGATTTGCCTCTTGTTCCCTAACTCATTAATTTTTGTTGTCGTTTTGACGAACATGTTTATGAATATTTATGCTATTGAAGTGGTTATTTTAATCAATTTAACTTAAAATTAAGTCTGTGTTGTGTTGATTATATTCTACCTACTTGAATTATTAAAATGATGTTTATGCTGTTATAGGCCTCGGTAAATTGCTTGGTCAAGTAAAATCATGCCTAAGTTATTTTTGCAATATAATTGTTAAGTAACTAATGAGTTAATTATTTAAATGGATTCAAATTATAATTAATTGACACAATACTTAATCAGTGCATGTTTATTCTTCTAAGGTAGCTGAAGGTTAAATTAGCAATGTATTTGGCGATATTATTCCTTGCATAACTTGCAAGATTATTGTGATTAAACTGTTTCAAGGTAGGGATGCCTTGTTACCTCACATAGTCTTTTATATGCTTGTTAGATTTAATTAATCGTTTGCATTGACATAGGGATATGTAAGAGATTAGTTCAATTTAATGAGTATGTATGTGCAATAACATGTTTGCTGTTAGAAAATGTTTAGTCGCTTGAATTAACTTTAGGATATGTCAAGAGATGAATGGATTTTTGTATGTGAGTATGTTTAGAAGTTAGCCAATTACCGAGTTGCCGTGAATTTGTTCATAGTAGTGTAAACATGAGTTTAATCATTCTAAGTTAGTGGAATAAAATTAATCCAACACAAGTATGTTACCTTGATTAAATATTATTGAAATCGTGCATTAGAACTCCTTTGTTTTATTTTAATAATTTACTTAATTTTTAAATAAGTTTTTAACCATCTTTTAAACCCAAATTATTTTTACGTCACCAAAGTGTTTACAATTAATTCCATAAATAATTCTTTTTGCAGTCCCTGTGGGTACGATAACTCAACATTACTTGTCACTTTATTACTTGTTGCGATTGTATACACTTGTACATTTTCGTCATTCAAATTATGAATATTTTCTAGCTCAGGTGGCAATAACAATCTATAAGCAACCGGCCTGATACGCTCGATAATCTCATATGGCCCGATGAACCTTGGACTCAATTTACCTTTTCTGCCAAATCGGATACTTTTTTCCATGGAGATACTTTCAGAAACACTTTGTCGCCGATCTCAAATTCAATATCTTTTCTTTTCAAATCTGCATATGATTTCTGACAATTGGAATCTTCTTTCAGACTTTCTCAGATTTTTTTCACTTTCTGTTTGATCTCCTTTATCAAATCGACCCCGTGTATCTTATTTTCACTGAGCTCAGTCCAATACAAAGGTGTACGACATTTGCAACCATACAAGGCTTTGTACAGTGCCATTTTAATGCTCAATTGAAAACTGTTATTATAAGCGAATTCAATCAAAGGCAAATACTATTCCCATGTACCTTCAAAACTCAAGAATGCAACATCTCAACATATCCTAAAAAATATGAATAATTCGGTTAGATTGACCATGCGTTTGCGGGTGAAAAGCAGTACTGAAGTGCAATTTCGTACCCAAAGCATCTTGCAATTTCTTCCAAAATCGTGATATGAATCTCGGATCTCTGTTTGACACAATAAATAATGGCACACCATACAATCTCACAATATCAGAAATGTATAACTCAGCTAACTTATCAAACGAGTAACCGAATTGTACTAGAATAAAATGGGTTGATTTCGTCAATCTATCAACCACAACCTAGATTGCATCTTTCTTTCTCGAAGATAGGGGCAAACTCGAAACAAAATCCATTGTCACTCTATCCCATTTCCATATCGAAATCATAATCGGTTGTAACAAACTAGATGGCACATGATGTTTAGCTTTAACTTGTTGACAAATTAAACATTTCGAAACAAAGTTGAAGATATCTCTTTTCATTCCAGACCCCCAGTAATGCTGCTTCAAATCATTATACATTTTTGTACTACCCGGATGTACAGATAAATGACTGTTGCGAGCTTCGTTCAAAATCATCTGAATCTACTCTGGATTTCTCGGAACACAAATTCGATCTTAGAATCTCAAACAATCATCTTTATCAACTTTGAATTCTGAATCAAAATTTAAATCACACTGAGCTCGTTTTGCTAATATCTCATTATCAACTTTCTGAACTTTACAAATTTGCTGAATGAATAATGGTCTTGCTTTTAATTCTGCTAATACCAAACCATCATCGGACAGAACCAAATAAGCATTCATTACACGCAATGCAAACAGTGATTTTTGACTCAAAGCATCAGCAACAACATTTGCTTTTCCCGGATGATAGTCAATCACAAGCTCATAGACTTTTAGCAGTTCTAACCACCTTCTTTGTCACAGATTTAAATCTTTCTGAGTCATCAGATATTTAAAACTCTTATGATCAGAATATATGTGACATTTCTCACCTAACAAATAGTGACACCAAATCTTCAAAGCAAAAACGATCGTAGCTAACTCAAGGTCGTGCGTCGGATAATTCCTTTTACGTCGCTTTAACTGTCTCAAAACATAGGCGATGATTTTGCCTTCTTGCATTAAAACATAAGCTAGACCATTCAACGATGCATCACTATAGATCACAAATTCTTTACTCGATTCTGGTTGTACTAACACCGGAGCTTCAGTCAATAAGGTTTTCAACTGATCAAAGCTTTTCTGACACTTTTTAGACCAATCAAATTCCACATCTTTCTAAAGCAGTTTCGTCAACGGAGTCGTGATCATTAAAAAGCCTTTTACAAATCTCTTATAATAATTGGCAAGTCCCAAAAAACTGCGGACTTTAGAAGCATTTCTCGGAGGCTTCTAATCCAGAATAGCTGAAATTTGTCTCGGATCAACTCTGATACCTGTTGCTGACACAATATACCCAGAAAACCAACTTCGCACAACCAGAATTCACATTTGATAAACTTTACATACAATTGCTTATCTTGCAAAGTCTGTAGTACTATTCTCAAATGCTCGGCATGTTCAGTTTCATCACGCGTATAAATCAAAATGTCATCAATGAATTCGATAACAAATTGATCTAAATACGGTCTGAAAATTTTGTTCATCAAATCCATAAAGATAGTAGGTGCATTTGTTAATCTGAAAGGCATAACTAAAAACTCATAGTGTCCA
Source organism: Gossypium longicalyx (assembly GCA_025698465.1). Lineage (NCBI taxonomy): Eukaryota > Viridiplantae > Streptophyta > Magnoliopsida > Malvales > Malvaceae > Gossypium > Gossypium longicalyx. The sequence continues at coordinate 56,540,788 of CM047007.1, forward strand.
TACCTCGTTTAGAAAGTAGTTTTCAGAATATCTGAATCTTTTACTCGCAACTGATAATAGCTCGATCTCAGATCTATCTTTGAAAACACGGTAGCTCCTTTCAACTGATCAAACAAATCATCAATTCGGAGCAGAGGGTATTTGTTCTTGATAGTTACTTTGTTCGACTAACGATAATCAATGCACATTCTCATCGTACTGTCTTTCTTTTTCACAAACAGAACTGGTGCACCCCAAGGTGAGAAACTCGGTCTTGCAAATCCTCTATCTGTTAACTCTTGCAATTGAGACTTTAATTCTATTTACTCGGTCGAAGCTATTCTATACGGAGCTATCGAAATCGTAGTAGTTCTCGATACTAACTCAATGCCAAATTCTACTTCTCAAATCGGAGGTAATCCCAGAAGTTCTTCAGAAAACACATCAGGGAATTCACAGACAGCAGGCATTGATTCAACTTTCTTTTCTATTACCTTGGAATTGATCACATAGGCAAAGTAGGCTTCACAACCCTTTCTCATAAAACTCAGAGCTTCCATTGAAGATATCACAGTCGAAAACCCATTTAAGTCACTAGATTCAATTCAGACTATTTCATCATTCTTGCATCTCAAATGAATAGTTTTTCATTTGCAATTCACAATAGCATCGTGTAAAGTTAACCAATCCATACCCAAAATTATATCAAATGCATAAGGGTAATAACATCATATCGGCCGGAAAATAAATGTCTCGAAACATTAACGGACAGTTCTTGTACATTTTGTCAACTAAGACACTTTTACCTAGAGGGTTCGATACTTTAATCACAAATTCAGTAGACTCTGTAGGAAAAGTCTTACTGTTCACTAAGTTCATGCATATATAAGAATCCATTGATCCAAGATCTATCAAAGCAATCACAGAAGTATCGTAAAGAGTAAAAGTACCAGTTATCACATCAGGAGATAAAGCTTCCTCACGTGCTCGAATGGCGTAGGCTTTGGTAGGTGCTCTAGCCTAGGATCGAATAGTGGTGTCTTTAGTCCCTCTTTCACTACCACTCACATTTCCCGTATTTTTAGGAGGTCTACCTCGAGCTAAAGTGTTACTCGATCTCGAATTTTGTACAATCTCTTGCTAATAGACTTGGGACAATCTCGGATAAAATGATCCAAAGATCCACATTTGAAACAAGCCCGATCATACAATCTACAATTGTCGGGATGTCTTTTACGATAGTGTTTGCACTCAGGGCAATCAGATCTGACATTTCCAACACTTGCAATAGAAGTAGCTGGAGCTCTAATGCTCAAATGCGATCTAGCATAATCTCTACTCGAATGCCCAACATTAGCCTTTGAATGGCTATAATCATCTCGGAATTTCTTTGGCATAGACTGAAATGATTTACTTGCAGATCTCTTTCTCACATCTCTAGCTTCTGATTCGGCTTTCCTTTTCTCTTTCTCGAGTTCTTCAACTCTACATGCTCGTTCAACAAGCACTACAAACTCTTTTATTTTAAGAATCCCGACTAACAATTTGATGTCTTCATTCAAACCATCATCGAATCTTTTACACATAATTGCTTCAGTTGAAACACATTCTCGTGCATACTGGTTCAGTCATACAAATTCTCACTCGTATTCTGTAACAGACATAAGGCTTTGTTTCAGCTCAAAAAACTCTTTGCGTGTCTGATCAATGAATCTTTGACTGATATATTTCATCCGAAATTTAGCTTGAAAGAAATCCCAACTGACTCGTTCTCTCGGAACCATAGATATCAGTGTCTTCCACCAATGATACGACGTATCTCTCAGAAGTGACACAACACATTTTATGCTTTTGTCCAGAGTCAATGAAAATTCATCGAACACTCGTATTGTATTCTCTAACCAGAACTCGGCTCTTTCAGCATCATCATTAGTAGTAGCACAAAATTCTTCAGCCCCAAATTTTCTAATTTTCTCGACCGGAGGCTTAATCAACTGAATCGGATTAGCTTATGGCATAGTACGGACTTACGGAGAATTAACCGGGGGTGAAGGTTGTGGCATAGCCGAATTAGTTCAGATATATTGGGTGAACCAATCATTCATCATTTGATAGAAAGCTTGCTTAGCCTTACTATCATGACTACTCTAGCCAGTCTAGAATCGGATGGCACTATCCCTTACGCGGGAGCAGGCGCATTACTTTCAACATCGTCAGCTACGGCTCGTTTAGGATCCATTTGCTTTATAAAAACACATTTTCATTGTTAGGTTTCATCACACTGTCGCAGTTCATAAATATGGCATGTATAACTAGACACACATACGCTACGATGGTCCTAGAATCGACTAAACTATAGCTCTGATACTAACCAAATGTAACACCCCTAACTGGTATCCGTCGTCGGACTAGGGTTAAAGGCATCGAAACATTTTACGAACAATACATATATATCAATCACAATCATAGTCAAACATTACCATAGAGTCCCTTGTAGAGGTCATCGAGACCTTAAAAATGCATTAGAAATGGGTCAAGACTAAACCGAACTCATACAAAATTTTCCAAAACTTAAACATTTTTTAAAGTTCACAGGTCACATGCCCGTGTGAACAGGCCGTGTACCTCACACGGCATTAGTGTCGCTCGTGTGTCTAGGCCGTGGCAAAATAGGGCATACATACTGACTTATCCACAAAGCCACATGCCACGCCCGTGTCCAGGCCGTGTGAAATTTAGGGAGGCTACTGACTTGGGTCACACGGCCGACCACACGCTCATGTGCCAGCCCGTTTGCCATACATGGCCAATAGACACGTCCGTATGTCTAGGCCATGTCAAAACTGTAAGGTATAAAGATTTAAAATCGTAGGGTACCCCAGGGGACACACAGCCGTGTAACATAACCGTGTGTCACACATGGCTGAGACACACAAACGTGTCTCTGCCCATGTGGACAAAAATAGGCTATTTCCAAAGCCAATTTGCCACATATTTTGGGTCATCCCTACAAGCATAAAACCAGATACATTTCATACCAATTTTCAGCCAATTCATACACCAAAACATACGCCATTCATCCCATATCATAAACAACCAAATTCATACCTATAACAATATCAAAATCATGTCAAATCATAATTCAAAGTCATACCAAAACTTAAGTTTCATAACCATAATTTACTTTATTCAATCTTATGTCATAAACTTACCAATTCTCAAATAAGCACATACCAAAACTTACCAAAATTGACCATTTCATTTAGTCATTCAAGAGTGCATCAAAACATACCATTTTTGAACAAAAAGCATATACCAAAATTCATTCATAATCACATCCATAATCAAGCCATATCACATGGCCAGATATACACATTACAGAACATATTCACATACTTCTAGCCTATACGTGCCATACTCCAATATTTACATTTTCAAAATGTACCAAAAAGAAGTTCGATAGTGTGGTGATGACCCTTGATGATCCTCGAGCTTTCGGTAGCTTCGATATCTATAAAACAAATGATACACACACAAAGTAAGCTTTCTAAAGCTTAGTAAGCCAAATACAAATAAACTTAACTTTATAAGCATATAAACATCATCAAATTACATATATTCCATAGCCAAATACTATCATCAACCACATGGTTCATATACACTACACATTTCCCAATTAATTTGTACATATAGCATATTTTCTCATATTTATATCATATGTTCACAAAGGTACAAGTACTTACCTTTTATTCTCAAACATAGTATACAATTCAAACGTACCTGAATTGGATTCACATTCACATAGTCATTCATTTTCTCGGAATGCCTATTGAACCGATTGGAATCATAAGGATATGTGGATAGCTCAGAAAGCTCGTACAACACCAATGTCCCAAACGTGGTCTTACATGTAACCAAATATCGATGCCACTGTCTCAGACAAGGGTTTACACGAAATCAAATACGATGCCGATGTCCTAGACATGGTCTTACACGTAAATCATAAGTCGATGCCAATGTTTCAGACATGGTCTTACACGAGAACACATATCGGATCCTATGTCATGACATATGTATCCTAGCTATTCCTAAGGTTCGCACGGGGCTTTTCGGACTTCGAAACTTTGTTGATACTTTCTCGGATTTCTCATATTTCTCAACTCATATAGTCATTGATCATGGTTCAATAGCATATAATCAATAGTAATTCAATTCAAAACACATCTATTTGTATATAGACTTACCTCATACGGATTCGAATAGACGAAATTGGCTACTCGACGACTTTCGACTTTCCCCGATCTAATTTCGTTTTCTTTTGTTCTTGATCTAAATCAATTCAAATTTAACCCTTTTATTCACCAAATCATTCAATTCAATCCAAAAACACATATTTAAGGCATTTTACAAATTAGCCCTCACATTTTCACATTTTGACACTTTAGTCCTTAATTCACAAAATCACAAAATACACAAAATTCTATATACTATGTTAAGCCGAATTCTCATAGTATTCATATAAGCCCATATATTTCATTTATTCTCACATTTTAGTCCCTCAAAATCTTATTTTTACAATTTAGTCCAAATTACTCAAATTCATCAAAAATTCAAAGACGAAATATACTAAACTAACACATAACTTCCATATACTATCATCAAACTTCATAAAACTCATAGTTTCATCAATTGCTCAACTTAGAATTATCAACAATTTTAGAAATTGAAATATGGGTTTGATAGAACTCTAAGCAACGATCACAAAAACATAGAAATTATCAAAAACCAAACAAAATACATACCTAAATCACCAAATCTCTTAGCCGAACCCTAAGCTTGAGTTTTCTTTCTTTTTCCTTTAATATATTCAGCCAAATGCTGAATAAATGAAGCCAATATTATGTTTTGTTTAATTAATAAACATTAATACACAATTTACTATTATAACCTTATAATATACATTTAAAATTCCACCAACTAATGTCCATTAATGTCATTCAATATATTCCATGGTCAAATAACCACATAAGGACCTCAAAATTAAATAGACATAGCAATTAGGAACTTCAACAAATAGAATGCAAATTTTGCATTTTACGTGATTAGGTCTTTTTATCAAATTAAGCACACAAATGATTAAATTTTCATACGAAACTTTCACACATGTTAAATCACATATTATGAGCACGAAAAATAATATTAAAAAATTTTTTACTCGAATTTGTGGTCCTAAAAATACTATTCTGACTAGGGTCTAAACCGGGTTGTTACATAATACATCAGACACACTTGATTCATTAGATGAAATTTCAAACATGCGTTCAGATACCTGTAACACCCCAAACCTGTATCAGTCTTCAGAATAGGGTTACGGAGCATTACCGGACTTATTTCATAAATAATTATACATTTCACATATATTTTTCATTTTCAAAGATAATTCATTCAAAATTAATCACATTATCCCTAATACGAGTCTATGAGGCCCAAAACATGCATTAGAAGTGATTCAGGACTAAAATGATAACTTAGGAAATTTTTAGAAAATTGAGAAACATTTTCAAAATACAAGGGACACAGGTCTATGTGGCTCGGTCGTGTGTCTCACACGACCAAAGACACGCACACGACCAAGGACACGCTCGTGCCACAAGCCGTGTGGACATTTGTAATGGGACCACATGGCCGTGTCCTAGCCCATGTCTAACCCTGTGTAATTCTCTAACTTGGGTCATACAGACATCCATACGCTTGTGTGACCAGCTCGTGCTCCCTTCGAAATGGCCTCACACGCCCATGTGCTAGGCTGTGTGCTAGGACGTGCCAAAACTATAGGGTATACTGATTTATGCCACACAGCCAAGTCACATGCCTGTGTGCTAGGCCGTGTGGAGCATACTGGCTTGGTTTCTAATTAGACACCAAGGGTCTCACGGCTGTGTCACCTGACCGTGTGTCACACATGACAAAGACACACACCCATCTCTCTGTCCGTGTGGACAAAAATAGGCTATTTACCAAGCCATCTTTCTCACCCAAACTTTCAATCACCTACAGAAACCAAAAGGCATATATGCCATAACATGGCATAAATAGTCATTCCAACAAATCTCAACCAAGCCTAGTTTATGCAATTTCCATACCAATAACTATATGACTCATCACATTATATTTTGCCAATTCAAATCATACTAAATTCACATTCACAAATCACTTAACTAGTTAACTTCATATATGCACTTTCTTACCTCAAATCACATTATACCAAATCTCCAAATTTCAACCATATGGTACTCAAGTTACCAATTCATAATAAACATCACATAGCCATTACCAAACACATAACATAAGGTCATTTGCACCTATATATATAAATCATCAAGCATGCCAAAATAAGCCAATTTACATGCCTATACACATAACTAACCATTCATCATTTACAAGCCAGATCAAATGGCTAAATCCATTACTAACATATATACCAAAATGACCATAACTTCTATACATGCCATATAACCAAATACATAAGTGCAAAAGTACCAAAGTGATAGATTGATAGTGTGATGCAATCTCTGACGACTCTCAAATCTGAGCAAGCTTCGATATTCATTATAAAACACGAAAAAATAAACAGAGAAGCTATAAAGCTTAGTAAGTTCGTATAGTAATAAACTCAACTGACTATACATACACAATTTAAGTAATTAAACATATCATAATATAATTCATATTTCTCAACAAACCTATCACATATTCATTCACAAGGCTGAACCATTTGGAGTAATAGCAGATACTCGAGAATCTCGCACTAAGTGCCAAATTCATAGCTAAAGCTATCTCAATCTCATATCTCATATAATGCTCACTCTCGAGCTATCAATGGGTTTGCTTACACAAGCTGACGGTCATGACATCGTTACACGATGCTGCTCACACAAGCTGATGAGAATTCACAACACATGCTAGATAACTCAGCCACCGGTAGGATGTACGGACCAGCAACCAAACACATAAGCCCTGTAATAGCCCAGTTTAGACCCTAGTCAGAACAGCCATTTTGAGACCACAGTTCTGGTTAGAAAAACATTTTAATAATATTTTCTATGTTTACAACATGATATGTGATATGTGTGAAAATTTCATGTGAAAATTTTGTCGTTTGTGTGCTCGATTTTATAAAAGGACTTAATAGCATAAAATGTAAATGTGGCTAGCTATTTGTTGAAGTACTACATTGTTATGGCTTTTATAATGTGGGGTCTTTATGATGTAATTTAACTATCAAAAATATGCATGGACATTTATGGACAACCATTAAGTGAATTATAAGTTAAATAGCCAAGGATAAACTAGTAAATTAGGCGTAAATTAAAGATTAAATAAAATAAATTAAAATTGAATGTTATCATCTTGTTTTTTCCAAAAGTGAAGAGGGACAAGAAGCTATTTTTTTCAAGCTTTTCGGCCCTTGTTCTGTTTAATTTAGGCATGAATTTTGTTTTATTTTTGATAATTTTACGTTTTTGAGATCGTTGCTTCAAATACTAGCTAGCCCATGTTTGAATTTTTAAATTTGTTGATGCATTCATGAATTGCCATTGATGATAGTTTGTGGTTTTTGTTGTTTGATGATGAAATATAAATATTTTTTGATAGATTATTATGTTTACTTATGTGATTTTTGATAAAAATGTGTATTAAGGATTAATTTGTGAAATTTATAAATTTAGAGGTCAAAATGTGAAATAAATGAAAGATATGGACTTATATGAATTAATGGATTATTCGACCAAGTATGTGTATAAGGAAATTATGTATATTTTGTGTTTTGTGAAATAAGGACTAAAATGTCAATGTGTGAAACTATAAGGGCCAAAGTGTAAAAATGCCTAATTATGTATTTGTGGATTGAATTGATTAAAGGTGTGATTAAATTGGTAAAATTTGTATTAATTTAGATCAAGAACGGCAGAAATTGAATTTGGATCGGGGAAAATCAAAAGTTATCAAGTAATCGATCCAATTCGTCTATTCCAACTACGAGGTAGGTCCATATACAAATGAATACCATTAAATTGATTTACAAATGTTTCCTAGTCATTGAATTGACATGAATGTGGAATAAGCAAATACGAGCAAGAATAGATTCAGTTACGACATCCGAAAGTACTGTACGAACCATAGGAATAGTATAGGATACGAGAGTCATGACATTAGGATTCTGAGATGTGATATCGTGTAAGACAATGTCTGGGACATTGGAATCGATCTGAGATTACATGTAAAAGCATGTTTGGGACATTGGCATCTTATATGATTTCGTGTAAGACCCTGTTTGGGATAGTGGCATCGATATTTGATAACATGTAAGACTATATCTGGGATATGGCATTGTATGAGTTTACGAGCTATCTGAGTATCCTTATCAATTTCGAATAGTTCAACGGGAAATATGGAGAATTGAATAAAAATGTGAATGAGTATTCGATTCAGGTACATATGAAATGTATTTTTTATTCAAGAATGAAAGGTAAGTATGTTTATAAATGATGACATGTGAATTTCATAAGAATGAATGGTGGTTAAATGCAAGTGCATTAAGAATAAGTGAGTTTGATGTGAATTGTGAAACTTGTGTATCTGATTTGCTATGGATTCCATGGATAAATTAGCTTATATTTATCTTTTGTGTTAAGTTTATTTGTATATGGCTTCCTAAGCGTTAGAAAGCTTACTCTGTGTGTGTTTTTCATTGTTTTATAGATTATTGAAGCCACCGTAAGCTTGAGGATCATCAAGGATAGTCATCACACTATCAAACGATATTTTGGTACTTTTAAAGTTGTAAATATTAATGTATGACATGTATAGGCTAGTGATGTTGTAATATGTGTTAAGTGTATTTCTTGCCATGTGACATGGCATGAATATGATTGAGACTATGGAATTGATTTTGGTATAAACTATGTGATGGAAAAATGTTATAATTGATGTATATATATGGTCTTGTGTGAATGGCCATCTTGGTATGATTTGGTAGTTGAAATGGTAAGGTTTTGATATGATTTTGAGTTTGATTAAATGTTGTTTGAGACAAATAGATTGGTATGATATTAGTGCATGAAATGGGTATGCTTTGATAGGAAATTGAATATGAAATTGGCTGGTGATATTGTGGATAGAACTATGTATGTTTAGGTATGCTTTTAGTTGCTAATTAGTCGTGAATTATGCTTTAGTTGATGCTTTTAGGGATGGCCATTTTTAGGGTGGCAAATTCGCTTTTTAAATGGCCTATTTTTATCCACACAGGTAGAGACACCGGCGCGTGTCTCAGCCGTTTGTGATACACTTTCATTTTACACGACCATGTGTCCCCTGGGGTACCCTTCAAATTAAAGTCAGTATACCCTATAGTTTTGGCACGGCCTAGACACACGGGTGTATCTATTGGTCGTGTGTGGCACACGGGTTTGCACATGAGCTTGTGGTCAGCCGTGTGAACCAAGTCAGTAAACCCCCTAGATTTCACATGGTCTGGCACACGGGCGTGTCCTCAGCCGTGTGGTGCAAGTCAGTATGTATGCCCTATTTTTGTAGAGTCTATGACACGGTCGTGTCTGGTAGTCGTGTGAGGCACACGGTCTGTTCACACGGGCGTGTGACCCTTAATGTTTTGAAATTTTTGTATGTTTCCTTAAGTTTGTAAATGTTATCGGTTTAGTGCCGAATCTCTTCTAAGCATGTTTTAATGTTTGATAGAGCCTTATAAGGGACATTGTGGATATTTTGAATGAATTTCGATTAAGAATGCTTAAGTGTATGTAAATGAGGTGTGTTATCCGATAATGCCTCATAACCCTAATTTAGCGACGGATATAGGTTAGGGGTGTTACATTTTATTGGTACTAAAGCTATAGTTTAGTCGATTCTAGGACTAACGTGGCGCGTGAGAGTCTAGCTATACATGCCATATATATAAACTACAATAGTGTGATGATTCCTAATAGTTAAAATTTGTTTATCATATAGTAAATGGATCCCGATTGAGCTATAGTTGATGATGTGGAAAGTAATGCACCCATTCCTACTCAAAGGGTAGCATCGGCTGATTCTAGGCCAATTATGAGTAGCCATGAGGGAGAGGCTAAGCAAACCTTCTTCCAGATGATGAATGAGTGGTTCACTCAATATATTAGAACTAATCTGGCTGCTCCACAACCTTTGGCCCCGCATAATCCTCCACAAGTTTCTATCATGCCATAAGTTGTAAATTCGATTCAATTGAGTAAGCCTCCAGTTGATAAAATTAGAAAATATGGGGCTGAAGAGTTTCGTGCTAGTACTGATAATAATGCTGAGAGAGCTGAGTTTTGGCTTGAGATTACGATACGAGTGTTTGATGAAATGTCATGTACTCCTGAAGAATGTCTTAAATGTGTTGTTTCACTTGTGAGAGATACGACGTACCATTTTTGGAAAACATTGATATAAGTGGTTCCAAAAGAACAAGTCACTTGAGTATTCTTTCAAACCGACTTTTAAAAGAAGCACATTAGTCAGAGATTCGTAGATCAGAAATGCAAAGAGTTTCTTGAGTTGAAACAGGGTCGTATGTCTGTTACAGAATACGAACGAGAATTTGTGAGATTAAGTCAATATGCACAAGAATGTGTCTCGAACTAAGCAATTATGTGCAAGAGATTTGAAGATGGCTTGAATGAAAATATTCGATTGTCAATTGGAATTCTGGAAATCAAAGAGTTTGTGGTACTTGTCGAGCGAGCATGCAAAGCTGAAGAACTCAGGAAAGAGAAAAGAAAAGTAGATTTTGAAGCTAGAGATTCGAGAAAAAGATCATCGAATAAATCATTTCATTGAGCATCAAAGAAATTCTGAGATGATTTTAGTCATTCAAAGGCTACTGCGGGTTATTTTAGACGTGATCGAGACAAACCACCTGTTAGTTTGAAAGCTACCTCAATAGCTAGTGTTGGTAATATCAAGCCTAATCAACCTGAGTGCAAGCATTGCGGTAAACGACATCCCGGCAATTGTATATTGAATGATTGGGCTTGTTTTAAATGTGGATCGATGGATCGCATCATTTATGAATACCCTGAGTTAGCTAAGCAAAACATAGTGCAGATTACGAGACTGAGCAACATGTCATCTCGAGGTAGACTAGCCAGAAACACGGGTAATGTGAGTGGCAGCCAGAGGGGAACTAAAGACACTATTGTTAGATCTGAGGTTCGCACACCTGCCATATCTTATGCTATTCGCACTCATGAAAAAGCTTTGTCTCCTGATGTTATCCTAGTAATTTCACTCTCTATGATACTACTATAATTGCATTGATAGATCCAAGATCGACTCATTCTTATGTATGTGAAACTTTAGTATCCAGTAAGACTTTGCCTGTAGAGTCTATTGGATTTGTGGTTAGAGTATTGAAACGCTTAGGTCGATTTGTCTTGGTTGATAAAGTATGTAAGAATTGCCCATTGATGAATCGAGATTCATGTTTTCTGGCTGATTTGATGTTGTTACCATTCGATGAATTTGATATAATTTTGGGTATGGATTGGCTAATGTTGCATGATGTATTGTGAATTGCAAGCGAAAAACTATTGATTTGTGACGCCAGAATGATGAGATTATTTGAATTGATTCTAATGATCTGAATGGTTTATTGGCAGTGATTTTTTTCGATGTTAGCTCGAAAATATGTGAGAAAGGGTTGTGAAGCTTACTTTGCCTATGTACTCAATTTTAAAGTGACCGAAAAGAAGATTGAATCATTTGCAGTTGTGTGCGAGTATCCGGATGTGTTTCCCGAGGAATTATCGGGTTTGCCATCAATTCGAGAGGTAGAGTTTGGCATTGAGTTAATGTTGGGGACAACTCTGATTTCTATAGCTCTGTACAGAATGGCACTAACCGAATGAAAAGAGTTGAAAGTTCAGTTGCATGAATTGACAGATAGAGGTTTCGCACAACCGAGTTTTTCTCTCTGGGGTGCACCGATTTTGTTTGTGAAAAAGAAAGACGGAACTATGAGAATGTGTATCGATTATCGACAACTTAATAAAGTAACTATAAAGAATGAAAATCCTCTGCCAGAAATTGACGATTTGTTTAATCAGTTGAAAGGGGCTATAGTGTTTTCAAAGATTGACTTGAGATCGGGTTACTATTAGTTGCGGGTAAAAGACTCCGATGTGCTGAAAACTATTTTTCAAACGTGGTATGGACACTATGAGTTTCTAGTTATGCCTTTTGGACTTACTAATGCACCTACTGCTTTTATGGATCTAATGAATTTTAGACCCTATTTGGATCGATTTGTGGTTGTGTTTATAGATCACATCTTGATTTATTCCTATGATGAATCCGAGCATGCCGAACATCTGAGAATAGTGCTACAGACTTTGCGTGATAAATAGCTATATGCGAAGTTTTGTAAATGTGAGTTTTGGTTGCGTGAAGTTGGTTTCTTGGGACATATTGTATCAGCATCGGGTATTCGGGTTGATCCGAGTAAGATTTTTGTGATATTAGATTGGAAGCCTCTGGGAAATGTATCCGAAGTTTGAACTTTTATGGGACTCGCTGGTTATTGCAGACGATTCATAAAAGGTTTCTTAATGGTTGCAACCCCAATGACGAGAATACTACAGAAAGATGTTAAGTTCGAGTAGTCAGAAAAGTGCCAGAAAAGTTTTGATCAGTTGAAAGCCTTATTGACCGAAGCTCCAGTGTTGGTTTAGCCAGAGTCGGGTAAAGAATTCGTAATCTATAGTGATGCATCATTGATTGGTTTGGGATGTGTTTTAATGCAAGAAGGCAAAGTCATAGCTTATGCCTCGAGATAGTTAAAGCCACATGAAAAAAACTATCTGAAGCACGATCTGGAATTGGCAGTTATTGTGTTTGCATTGAAAATTTGGTGCCACTATCTATTCGGTGAGAAATGTCATGTTTATTTCTATCACAAAAGCCTAAAATATTTAATGACTTAGAAAGACCTGAATTTACGACAGCGAAGATGGTTAGAATTGTTAAAAGATTATGAATTATTGATTGACTACCATTCGGGAAAGGCCAATGTTGTTGCTGATGCTTTAAGCCAAAAATCTCTGTTTGCTCTTCGTGTGATGAATATGCATATGGCTCTATATGATGACGGGTCGATTGTAGCTGAGTTGAAAGCAAGACCGCTATTTATGCAATATATTTACAAAGCTCAAAAAGTTGATAATGAATTGCTAGCAAAATGGGCTCAATGTGATTTGAATAATGATTTAGAGTTTTGAATTGATGCTAAGGCTTGTTTGAGGTTTGGAGACCAAATTTGTGTTCCGAGAAATTTAGAGTTGATTTAAATGATTTTAGATGAAGCTCACAATAGTCGATTATTGGTTCACCTGGGAAGTACAAAAATGTACAACGATCTGAAACAATTATACTGGTGGCCTGGTATGAAGCGACATATCTCTGAATTTGTTTTGAAATGTTTAACTTGTCAACAAGTTAAAGCTGAGCATCAGGTACCATCTGGGTTACTGCAGCCGATTATGATTCCCGAGTGGAAATAGGACAAAATCACGATGGATTTTGTTTCAGGTTTGCCTCTGTCACCGAGTAAGAAAGATGTGATATGGGTAGTTGTTGATAGATTAACTAAATCAGCTCATTTCATTCTAGTACGCACAGATTATTCACTTGATAAGCTTGCTGAGTTGTACATCTCTCAAGTCATGAAATTACACGGAGTACCTATTTCTATTGTTTCAGAAAAAGATCCAAGGTTTACTTTGCAATTTTGGAAGAAACTGCAAGATACATTAGATACGAAACTACACTTTAGTACTACTTTTCATCAGCAAACAGATGGTCAATCCAAGCGGGTATTCAGATACTCGAGGATATTTTGAGATGTTACATTCTTAAGTTCAAAGGTACGTGGGAACAATACTTGCGATTGATTGAATTTACGTATAATAATAGCTTTCACTCTGTATAAAAATGGAACCTTACGAAGCTTTATACGGCCGCAAATGCCGAACACCTTTGTATTGGACTGAGTTCAGTGAGAATATGATACACGAGGTTGATTTGATTACAGAAACTAAAAAAAAAGTGAAAGTGATTCGCGATAGTCTAAAAGCAATGACAGATTTTCAGAAATCGTATGCAGACTTGAAACGAAAAGATATTGAGTTTCAGATTGGAAACAATGTGTTTTTAAAAGTCTCACCATGGAAGAAAATACTCCGATTCAATCGTAAAGGCAAATTGAGTCCGAGATTTATTGGGCCATATGAGATTATTGAGTGTACCAAGCTGGTTGCTTACAGATTATTGTTGCCATCTGAGCTAGAAAAGATACATAATGTATATCATGTATCCATGCTTCGATGTTATCGATCTGATCCTTCACATGTGATCTCTTCGTGGGAGATTGAAATTAAGTCTGATATGACATATGAAGAGGAACTGATTTGGATTTTAGATCATGAGCTTAAAGAATTGAGAAATAAGAAAATCTCTTTAGTGAAAGTCTTATGGCATCAGAATGGGATTGAAGAAGCTATGTGGGAGCCCAAGGATGTTATGAGAGAATGTTACCCAAACCTATTCGCTGGTAAGATTTTTAGGGACGAAAATCCCTAAGGGGGAAGAGTTGTAACAACACGGTTTAGGCCCTAGTCAGAACAGTGGTTTTGGGACCCCAAATCTGAGTTAGAAAAATATTTTAATTTTATTTTCTCTGTTTACAACATGATATGTTATATGTGTGAAAATTTCGTGTGAAAATTTTATCGTTTGTGTGCTCGATTTTATAAAAGGACTTAATCGCGTAAAATGTAAAAATGGCTAGCTATTTGTTAAAGTAATACATTGTTATGCTTTTTATAATGTGGGGTCCTTATGATGTAATTTAACCATTAGAAATATGCATGGACATTTATGGAGAACCATTAAGTGAATTATAAGTTAAATAGCCAAGGGTAAACTAGTAAATTATGCATAAATTAACGATTAAATAAAACAAATTACAGATGAATGTTATCATCCTGTTTTTTCCGAAAGTGAAGAAGGAAAAGAAGCTATTTTTTTCAAGCTTTACGGTTCGGCCCTTGTTCTTTTTTATTTAGGTATGAATTTTGTTCTGTTTTTGATAATTTTTACGCTTTTTAGATCGTTGCTTCGAATACTAGCTAGCCCGTGTTTGAAATTTTTAATTTGTTGATGTATTCAAGAATTGACATTGATGATAGCTTGTGGTTTTTGTTTTTTGATGATGAAATATAAATATTTGTTGATAGATTATTATGTTTAATTATGTGATTTTTGATAAAAATGTGTATTAAGGATTAATTTGTGAAATTTGTAAATTTAGGGGTCCAAATGTGAAATAAATGAAAGATATGGACTTATATGAATTAATGGAATATTCAGCCAAATATGTGTATAAGGAAATTATGTATATTTTGTGTTTTGTGAAATAAAGACTAAAATGTCAAAGTGTGAAATTATAAGGCCAAAGTCTAAAAATGCCTAATTATGTATTTGTGGATTGAATTGATTAAATGTGTGATAAATTAGTGAAATTTGTGTAGATCAAGAAAGGAAGAAATCTGATTTGGATTGGGGAAAATTAAAAGTTATCGAGTAATCGATCCAATTCGTCTATTCCGACTACGAGGTAAGTTCATATACAAATGAATGCCTTTAAATTGATTTACAAATGTTTACTAGTCATTGAATTGACATGAATGTGGAACGAGCAAATATGAGCAAGAATCGATGAAGTGACGACATCCGAAAGTCCCGTACGAACCATAGGAATAGTATAGGATACGAGTGTCATGACATTAGGATTCCGAGATGTGATATTGTGTAGGACCATGTCTAGGACATTGTCGTCGATTTGAGATTACGTGTAAGAGCATGTCTGGGACATTGGCATCGTATATGATTTCGTGTAAGACCCTATCTGGGACAGTGGTATCGATATTTGATAACATGTAAGACCATGTTTGAGATATGACATTGAATGAGTTTACGAGCTATCCGAGTATCCTTATCAATTCTGAACAGTTCAACGGGTAATATTGAGAATTGAATAAAAATGTGAATGAGTATCCGATTCAGATACGTATGAAATGTATTTGTTATTCAAGAATGAAAGGTGAGTATGTTTATAAATGATGACATGTGAATTTCATAAGAATGAATGGTGGTTAAATGCAAGTGCATGAAGAACAAGTGAGCTAGATATGAATTATGAAACTTGTGTATGTGATTTTCTATGGATTCCATGGATAAATTAGCTTATATTTATCTTATGTGTTAAGTTTATTTGTATATGGCTTCCTATGCTTTAGAAAGCTTACTCTGTGTGTGTTTTTCATTATTTTATAGATTATTGAAGCCACCGTAAGCTCGGGGATCGTCAAGGATCGTCGTCACACTATCAAACGATATTTTGGTTCTTTTGAAGTTGTAAATATTAATGTATGGCATGTATAGGCTAGTGATGTTATAATATGTGTTAACTGTATTTCTTGCCATGTGACATGGCATGAATATAATTAAGACTATGGAATTGGTTTTGGTGTAGACTATGTGATGGAATAATGTTATAATTGATGTATATATATGGTATTGTGTGAATGGCCATCTTTGTATGATTTGGTAGTTGAAATGGTAAGGTTTTGATATGATTTTGAGTTTGATTAAATTTTGTTTGAGACAAATGGATTGGTATGATATTAGTGCATGAAATGGGTATGCTTTGATAGGAAATTGAATATGAAATTGATTGGTGATATTGTGGATAGAATTATGTATGTTTGGGTATGGTTTTGGTTTCCAATTAGTCATGAATTATGCTTTGGTTGATGCTTGTAGGGATGACCCTTTTTAGGGTGGAAAATTGGCTTTTGAAATGACCTATTTTTGTCCACATGGGAAGAGACACGGGCGTGTGTCTCAGCCGTGTACGATACACGGTCATGTTCAACGACCGTGTGTCCCATGGGGTACCCTTCGAATTAAAGTCAGTATACCCTATAGTTTTGACAAAGCCTAGACGCATGGGCATGTCTATTGGTCGTGTGTGGCACATGGGCTGGTACATAAGCGTGTGGTGTAACACCCCTCACCCATACCCAACACCGGGACAGGGTTCGAACTGCTACCTGACTTAAACTCAACCAACTATATAAAACTGGGCCGTAAAATTTTGATCAATTTAAAAATTTTCATCTCACATACATTTTTTCCCTTAAACGGGCTCACGAGGCCCAAAACATGCATTAGAGACGATTTGGGTCTAAACCGAGAACTTAAGAAAAACTTTAAAAATTTCATGCTTTAAGGCTCCACACGCCCGTGTGGATATTGAGCACACACCCATGTGCTAGGGACACGCCCGTGTCCCGAACCCGTGTGCAACACTGACTTTAAAATACGGCCATGACACACGCCCATGGGGGCAGGCCGTGTGTCACACATGGTCTAGAAACACGCCCGTGTGTACCCATGTGGACAATTACAAGTCTATTTTCCAAGTCATTATCGCCCTCACAACATATACACACATACTTATCCAATAACCTACAACATGGCATACACGAGTTCTTAAACATCTACAAACGTGTTATGGTCATGTCAATTTCTTATGCAATAAATATCATAGAATTTACTCACATCATTAGTACATACTTGTCATAACTATCATTACGTCACAAACCTCATGTCCATCACTAGGCATGCATAATCATATCCACAAACCATTCACGAGGCATTATTAACTATTTACCAATCACTTAATCTTGCATCAGTTACTAACTCATCAATGAATCTCAATTCAATCTCTAGGCGTACATTCTGTAAGCCACATCACAAGAGATAATAACATACGTGCATAAGAATAATCATATGGGCCCATAATGTCATTAGCCAACATAGGCCAATTTACATCACTATATACTACCTTAATAACAAGCCAATGCCTTTGGCTAAATCATAATATCACACACTCAACATTAAAACCCTATACATGCCATAGACTCAAAACACTAGGATTTACTTACGCCGATAGTGTTAACTCAACAGTGTGATAATATCTCTGACGGCCTCCAACCCGAGCTAATCTAGCAACCCTAGGGAACATGGGAAAGAAAGGGGGTAAGCTTTACGCTTAGTAAGTTCATATGAAAACAATAAGCAACTCAATAACATGTTTTATCAATGTTTACAACATATTCTCAAGTTCACGATAAGCTATCTTCCTAAGCAACAGTCATTAAATTATTTTTATCTGGAGCTACGAAACTCCAACTTAAGTTCCGTTAATTTTCCTTGTAAATAGACTCGTGTACCTTTCTTCTATAAAATTTACAGAATTTTTAGTTTATCCAATTAGTACATTTTATTCCTCAAAGTTTCCCCTGATTCACTGTCTGACAGTTCTAACCCTTTTGCACTAAAGTTTAATTATCTCATAGCACAGAGCTCGAATAATGTTTTCGTCTATTTCTCTTGAAATTGGACCCATTAGGAATTCTAAACATATAAATCGTAACTCATAACCATTTTTGTACAATTTATAATGATTTTCTCAAATTAAAAAAAGGTGATTTCAAAGTCATTCTGACTCTGTCCCATTCAACTTCAAATATCTCATTATAGGAAATTCTTTTACTTACACGGTTTCTTTTATAAGAAACTAGACTTAATAAATTTATTTCCGTATTTTATTCAGCTTCTAACTCACTTTCTACTATTTTTAGTGTATTTTCAAAGTTACACCAATGCATCAACCCAAATCTGTCAAGGCTAAGTTACTCATTCATGATCATTGTTCACAAAATTAATAAAACATCATTTCGTCCATCATGGTAAGAACACATATTTATGCATCATAGATCATCACATACCAAGGAATTCTCATAGGCTTAGTGTACATACCTACACAACTCGTAATATAACTCAAGTGCATACTCACCAATGACTTACCTCATTGGGACCATCATCAATTCTTTCCTCGGATTACTCGTTGCACACTTGGAATACTAATCGGATACTCAGAAAAACATTTCCACATAAGTGCCTCAATTGTAGCTAAAGCTACCTCATATCTCATGACATTTAAATGCTCATCCTCAAGCTAGTCATTTAGACTCAAAATTCCTAGTGACATGTCACTCGTATACTTTTCTATTCATAAGGTTCAAACGGGATTTTTCCTCGCCTATTAAGGCTTTGTCTTATCATATTTATATTAATCACATACACATTAATATTTGTACAATTCATGCAATGATAGCATTTAAATACATGTATAGCACGGTATTATTTATATACGAACTTACCTTGATACCACAAAGGTGAAAAAGAAACGTAATCGTCCATAAATTGATTTTCCCCGTTCTAGGCCCAAATCGCATTTTTCAACATCTAAAACATCACATTTAGCTAATTAAAACAATGTACTATTCAAATTAGTCCATTGACACACTTTGGAAAAATTTACAATTTTGCCCCTCTATTTTGCCAAAATTACCAAATTGCCCCTAGGCTCGAAACAATATTTTTGTTCAATTTTTATACTCCTTAAGCCAAGATAAACCATTTTCATAACTATGGAAACTCACAAAAATCATTATTACACACATTAACAACCCATTTTACAACTTTGCATAATAACCTTTTTAAGGAATTTTCATGCAAATTTCCTTCACAAAAGTTGTTTGTTAGACAACTACAAGTAACATTATTCCATAAAAACTCAGCAAACAACACATATACATTCATGGAAAAATCCTAGACTCTTTATCATTTTGCAAACTAGACCCCTCATTTGAAAGCTTATGCTTTAGGGGTTCCAAAAATGTAAAAATCATCAAGAAATAATCAAAGATTACTTACTTGTTTGGGCTTAAAGTGGCTGAAAGTTTAAAGCTCAAAACCCCCATTCTTTGCTGCCATTTTCGTGAGGAAGAAGAAGAAATGAAAGAGAAAATGACATTTTTTTTTCTTTTTTCTTATTTTATTACAAATTAGTCAAAATAGAACACCTAAAAGCCACAAATTTTGGCTTTTTGACCAATTGGTCTTCCCTTGGTCGGCCACACACTTAAAAAGGATCTAATTTACCTTTAAAGGCCTCCAATTTTAGTTCTCTAGTCTATTAACACATTTAGGCATTAACACACAACTTTTACATTTTACGCAATTTAGTCCGTTTTTGAAATTGGACTAGAAATCGCTAAAATTAACTTACCAAAATTTACATGCACTTATAAAATTATATTATAACACATAAAATAATACTAAAAGGAATTTCCCTAGCCTTGGAATAGTGGTCTCGAAACCACTGTTCCAACTAGGCTCAAAATCGGGCTGTTACATGTGGTCGACTGTGTGAAGCAAGTCAGTAAACCCCCTAGATTTCACACCGTCTGGCACACGGGCGTGTCCTCGGCCGTATGGTGTAAGTCAGTATTTATGCCCTATTTTCACATGGTCTATGACACGAGCATGTCTGGTAGTCGTGTGAGGCACACAACCTGTTCACATGAGCATGTGACCCTTAATGTTTTGAATTTTTTGTATGTTTCCTTAAGCTTGTAAATGTTATTGGTTTAGTCCCGAACCTCTTCTAAGCATGTTTTAAGGTCTTATAGAGCCTTATAAGGGACATTGTGGATGTTTTGAATGAATTTCGATTAAGAATGCTTAAGTGTATGTGAATGAGGTGTGTTATCTAGTAATGCCTTGTATCTGGCAATGGATACGGGTTACGGGTGTTACAAGCCCTAATGACATGTCATTCATATCCTAATCTATTCCCAAGGTTCAACCGGGATTACATTGTCGAGTCTTTGTCGAACATATCCGTAAGGTTGTATTCACAATTAATTCAACAATAAAGCATTTAAAACACAATTATATTAATGCTTATTAACATATGAACTTACCTCGATCGTAAAAACGACGAAATGTATTGACTAGTGCAAAACTTTGATTTTCCCCCGAACTAAGTTCGAACTTCGTTTTCCTTAATTTATATAATATCAAATTAAACTTATTTAATTATCATTCTATTCAATTTAGCCCAAAAATCACATTATAGCAAAATTACACTTTTGCCCCAATATTTCAACATCTTTACAATTTAGTCCTTAGCTCATTAAATACAAATTCATGCAATTAGGTCCCTACCCATGCTAGCTGAATTTCCCTTATTCCCAAAGCAGCCCATATTTTTCATTATTTCACAAATTTACCACATCAAGACCTCTTCTTTAAGGTTCTATAGCTATTAGACACCTTTATCTAATAGAACTCAAATTTTACACTTTACGCGATTTACTCCTTTTTATCAAATTAAGCACTCAAACGATAAAATTTCTTAATGAAACTTTGACACAATCCTACTATCATGCTGTAGGCCTCAATTTAATAATAAAATAAATATTTTGACATCAAATTTGTGGTTCAAAAATAACTATTCTGATTTAACTAAAAACGGGTTGTTAGAACTTTCCCCCTTTAGGAATTTTCATTCTCGAAAATCTTACCAGAAAATAGGGTATAGTACTATTTTCCCATAGCTTTCTCAGGTTCCCACGTAGCTTCTTTGACACTATGCCATTACCAAAGTACTTTCACTAAAGCTATTGTAACAGCCTATTTTTTAGTGAAATCGGAACAATGGATAAAGTTTATTTTTATTTTATTAGATGGTTCGTATTATGATAGAAATCTTGTGTAAAAATTTTGATACGAAAATTTTACCGATTAAGTGTTTAATTGCGAGAAGGACTAAATCACATAAAATGCAAAAGTTGAATTCTAGTAGCTATAAGGAATAAAATAGCTATGGAATTCAAATCTAGACGTCCTTAATGGTAATTAGACCAATAAAGAAAAGTATGTAGATTTTTGGTGACTCATCCATGGAATTTTAGAAAAAGGGCAAGGACTAAATTGGAATTTGAAAAATAATTAATTAATTAATTAAAAGATGAAAAGAAAATATCATCTTATTTTCTCATCTTCTTCAACCTAAAAATACATGGAAACCCTAGGAGAGAGAGAAGAAACTTTCATGGTCTAATTGTGTAAGTTCCCTTGTCTCGTTTATAGTAATTTTGATATTTTTGAAATCGGGATAGGTTAGTCTATCTATTTGGGGGATTAATCTGAAAAGTTATCAAGGTATGAATTTTGGGTCATGGATGAATATGCTGAAATTTATAAATTTATGGTAGAAAATGAAAGATTGTTGATAGATAAACAACTTTCACAAAGTAATTTTTGATGAAAACATGATTTAGGGACTAAAATGTAAAGTTGTGAAATTTGATGAAAAATTTTGAATTTTTATGAATGCATGTGTTGTAAAATTTGTAATGGGATTTTGGTTAGGCTTGGAATAAGGAGTAAATTGCACAAGTTTCATTTTCGAGCCTAGGGACAAAATTGGAATTTATGGAAAAGTTAAGGGCAAAATGGTAATTTTGCCTAGAACGAAAATTGAGTCCAAATAAATATGAAATATGTGAAATTGTTGATTAAATCTATTTATATAGATCCGGACAACACAAATTCGAGGTTAGACTGAGGAAAAAAAAGGTTTCGGATTAGTAGATTTTATATGCAAACAAGTGTCGAGGTAAGTTCGTGTTATTTAATTGAGCATGTAAATATGTTTAATTGAATGTTGTGTTGTATGGAATGTGACTTATATTGATGTACGTTATTTGAATGCTATAATGAAAAATTGAATACATGTTTGAAATGATGAAAAAGGGTTAAGTCTTGATTGAATATTGAATTCCGATAAATATATGCGCTTTCCCGAAACGAATAAGGTCTTCCATTTGTTACGGACTGGATTTAGCTCAGATGAGTAATCCTATTGACCTTGTTATAGAATGGATTTAGCTTGGATGGGTAATCCTGATATAATACCTCTTGAGTATACGTTATGATTAGGGTTTAGCCTGGACTAGTAATCCTAATTGAGCTCTGTTTAGGATACGTTATATAAAGGATTTAGCCTGAACTGGTAATCCTGTTATACGATATGTGGCTCAAGAGTGTGTTCTTTAACAAAGTACCATAATGGGTACCCTAGAATAAGAAATTGACAGATTATTGAATCGTACACCTCGAGTGTACTACTTGAGTATCCATCAGAATTTCAATGATTCAACGGACACAATTCTTGACACGGTATAAGAATTTTGAGATGAAATGATAATGACTTGAAAGAATATTGCATGATGAGCTCATCTATGTTTACTTGATTGTTATGAATATTTTGGTGACTAACCTGTTTGATTGAACGAATGTGTTTAGGTAATGTTGCCAATGGATGGTAAACTTGATATTGTATGCTTAGATTTAATAACGGGTTTGGTAAGTTTAGTTTCCGTTATACGAACTTACTAAGCATGTAATGCTTATTCAGTTTTATTTTCCCTATTTTATAGTGCTCAAAAGCTCGTGAAGGTTAGAAGGACATTGGAGCATCGTCACACTATCAACTAGTTATTTTGGGTATACATAGTAAAATCATTTTGGTATAATGGCATGTATAGGATAACTTGTCCATTAGTGGCATGTTAATGATTCTTGTAATCTAGCCATTGGAATGGCTAGTAATGGTTATTTTGGTATGATTATGTAGGTTATTATGATATAATCATGTGTGATATGTTAAGTATATGTGAGCAAATGATGTTAATGCCTAAGTTAATCCAACGTAATTTTATAAACACATATGCATGTAATGGTATGCCATGATGAATCATGGAATTGTTTAATTTGAATGCTTGGAATGGTTGGTATTGGATGTGTATTTCAAGTGCAGGTCTTGGGTGAAATTTTGGGTGAGAAATGATGTTATTTTGTCCTCACGGGCAGACACACAGACGTGTGTCTAGACCTTGTGTGACACACGGCCAAGTACATGGGCATGTAGTCTGGTCGTGTGTCCCCTGCACCTAAGTTTTGAGAAACAGAATGCTCAAAATTGAGCACATGGGCAGAGACACGGGCGTGTGTCTCAGTTGTGTGTGCCACATGGCCTAGAACATGGGCATGTGCCTTGGCCGTGTGAAACCTGCAGCTAATTTTGAATTAAATTAATTAACCACATAGCCTAGCACACGGGTGTGTGGCATGGCTGTGTGTACAAGTCAGAGTGTTACACGGGGTCGAACACAGCCTGTAGCACGGGGGTGTCCTAGGGTCACACGGGCATGTCCCTTGGACTACACGGGCATGTGGGCCTTGCACCTTGGAAAAGTTTTAAAATGTCGCGAAAAGTTCCTACAGTTCCCGATTAAGTCCTGAGTCGACTCTAATGCTCGTATTGGGCCTCAAAGGTCCAATTAAGGGATGTTTTGAAAGATCTTGATTAATGAATAGTAATTTAAATAAATTATTTGTAAAATGTTTTGAAAGTTTCGGTAGTGCTCCGAAACCTTGTTTCAATGACGGATGTGGGTTACGGGTGTTACAGCTATACTTTTTTATTAACTCTTTAATCTCTCGAGCTAGAATTCTGATCAGTTCTTCATTATATGTCATATCAGGCTGAATTTCAATCTCTGTCGAAGAAATTACGTGTGATGGATCTGATTTATATTGGCGTAACATCGACAAATGAAATACATTGTGGACCTTTTCTAACTCTGATGGTAAAGTTAGTCGATATGCCCCTATTCTTTCAATAATACTTTAAAAACCACAGACTCAATTTTCCTTTACGACCAAAACTTCCACGTAGATACTTTAAAAACCACTCTATCGTCGATTTGAAATTCATTGACTTTATGTTTCAAATCTGCATATGATTTATGTCAATCCGAAGCTACTTTCAAATTGTCGCGAATTACTTTCACTTTATCTTCAGTCTCTTTAACCAACTCAACCTCGTGAATCTTTTTCTCACTAAGCTCGGTCCAATACAACGGAGTTAAGCATTTGCAATCATACAATGCTTCATACAGTGCCATCTTTATACTTGATTAAAAACTGTTGTTATACGCGAATTCAACCAATGGTAAATATTTTTCCAAGTTGCCCTAAAACTCTAAAACAGAACAACAAAGCATATCTTCGAGAATCTAAATCACTCTCTCAGACTGGCCATCAGTTTGAGGATGAAAAGCAGTACTAAAGTACAACCGCGTACCCAAAGCTTTTTGCAATTTCTTCTAAAATCGCGATGTAAACCTCTAATCTCTATCCGAAATAATAGAAACTAGTACCCCATGCAATCTAACAATCGCATAGATGTACAATTCAGCTAATTTATCAAGCGAAAAGTCTGTACGTACCGAAATAAAATGTGCCTATTTTGTTAGTCTATCAACAACAACCTAGATAGCATCTTTCTTTTTCAGAGATCGTAACTTTATCCCATTTCCAGTCTGGTATCATCACCAGCTGTAGTAGTCCCGAAGGCACTTGATGTTTGGCTTTGACTTGTTGACAAACCAAACATCTCGACACAAACTCTGAAATGTCTTGTTTCATGCCTGACCACCAGTACAACTATTTCAAATCATTGTACATTTTAGTACTCCCCGAATGAACTGATAAACAACCACTGTGTGCTTTGTGTAGAATTTTCTGAAGAAGCTCAGAATTCTTTGTTACACCAATTCTACCTCGAAACATTAAACAATTATCAAATTTGATCTGATAGTTTGAATTAGTAGTTGACTCACATTGTACTCTTTTTTATTGTAATTCATTATCACACTTCTGAGCATCACAAATTTGCTGAAGAAATAACGGTTTAGCTTTTAACTCAGCTAAAATCGAACCATTATCAAACAAAGTTAAATATGTATTCATTGCCTGCAAAGCAAACAAAGACTTGCTACTCAGAGCATCCACAACTACATTTGCTTTCCCCAAATTATAATCGATTGCTAACTCATAGTCTTTCAACAACTCGAGCCATCTTCGTTGTTGCAAATTCAAATCTATATGAGACTTTAGGTACTTTAAACTCTTATGGTCTGTAAAAATGTGATACTTTTCACCGAATAAATGATGTCGCCAAATTTTCAACGCGAACACAATAGCAGCCAACTCTAAATCATGCGTCGGATAATTCTTTTCATGCGATTTTAACTGTCTAGAAGCATAAGCTATCACTTTGCCATCATGCTTTAAAATGCATCCTAAACCATTCAATGAAGTGTCACTAAAAATCACCAACTTTTTACCCGAATCAGGCTGAACCAAAACTGGTGCTTCAGTTAACAGTGATTTTAACTTTTCAAAGCTTGGTTGGCATTTCTCGAACTATTCGAACTTCACAGCTTTTTGTAGAGAATCATTTTACAAAACACTGATAGTAGTTAGCTAATCCCAGAAAGCCTCTGACTTCGGACACATTTCTTGGTGGTTTCCAATCAACAACTGCTGAAATTTTACTCAGATCAACTCGTACACCTTCCGCTGAAAAAATATGTCCCAAACATCCAACCTCTCGGAGCCAAAACTCGTATTTTCTGAATTTAGCAAACAATTGCTTATCTCTCAATGTTTGTAACACAATTCTCAAATGTTCAACATGCTTAGATTCATATTGGGAATATATTAGAATGTCATCAATGAATACAACAACAAATCTGTCTAAATACGGTCTAAAAATTTGATTCATTAAATCCATAAAAACTGCAGGAGCATTAGTTAATCCAAATAGCATAACAAAAAATTCATAATGTCCGTACCTTGTTCTGAATGCAGTTTTTGGCACATCCAAATCTTTAACTCGCAACTGATAAGCCAGATCTCAGATTAATCTTTGAAAATACGATTGCTCCTTTCAACTGATCAAACAAATCATCAATTCTTGACAAATGATACTTATTCTTAATCGTAACCTTGTTGTCCTGACGATAATCAATACACAATCTCATCGATCCATCTTTCTTCTTTACGAACAGAATTAGTGCACCCCATGGTGAAAAACTAGGTCGTGCAAAACCTTTGTCTGCTAACTCTTGCAACTGAGCTTTGAACTCTTTCAATTCTGTAAGAGCCATTCTATACGGAGCTATCAATATCGGTGATGTTCCTGGTACTAATTTAATCGCAAACTCGACTTCTTTGATCGATGGCAACCCATAAAACTCTTCTAGAAACACATCCAGATATTCACATATCTTTGGTACTGATTCAATCTTCGATTCAAACACTTTTGTAACCAGTACATATGCAAGATAAGCTTCGCAACCTTTTCTCGTATATTTTTGAGCTAGCATCGTCGATATCACAATAGGAAACCCACTCAAATCATCGGATT
The DNA here is from genome assembly GCA_025698465.1 of Gossypium longicalyx. Taxonomy (NCBI): domain Eukaryota; kingdom Viridiplantae; phylum Streptophyta; class Magnoliopsida; order Malvales; family Malvaceae; genus Gossypium; species Gossypium longicalyx. Next base: position 56,568,128 of record CM047007.1, read on the forward strand.
CAATTTGAAGAATTTCATTACTCTGACATTTTAATTCAATAGTCTTTCATCTAAAATTCAAAACAACATCATACAGAGTCAACCAATCCATACCCAAAATCACATCGAATTCACCAAATGGTAAAAGCATTAAATTAGCAGGAAAACAGTAACCTCAAGTCATCAAAGGGCAATTCTTGCAAACTTTATCAACTAGGACATACTTGCCTAAGGGTTTTGATACTTTAATCACAAATTCGGTAGACTTAATAGGAAAACTCTTACTAGACACTAAATTCATACAAATATATGAATGAGTCGATCCAGGATCAATCAAGGCAATTACATTAATGTCATAAAGAGAAAATGTACTGGTGATAACATCTGGTGATGATTCATCTTTGCGAGCATGAATAGTATAAGCTCTAGCTGGTGCCCAAGCCTTAGATCTCACAGTAGAGTCCTTTGTCACACCTTTGCTACTAGTCACATTTCTCGTATTTCTAGGTGATCTTCCTCTACCAGCTGTATTGCTCAGTCTTATATTCAGTTTTTTGTCTTTCTCAGGTAACTCGATTTAATCCCGAATAAAGTGTTCTTGTGAGCCATATCTGAAACAAGCTTTGTTTTTCCTCCAATAGTCTCTAAAATGCCGTCTTCTACATTGTGGACACTCAAGTTTGTTTGTTCTAACACTACCAACACTCGATACTGAAGTGGCTTGGGCTTTAGGACCCATGTATTGTTTCCCACGATCTCTATTAGAACACCCCACTGAAGCATTTAAATGATTATACGAATCCTGTGATTTCTTTCACGAAGAGTTATAGGGTTTACTCATCGACCACTTTCTCAAATCTCTTACCTCGAAATTAGATTTTCTCTATTCTTTGCCAAGTTCCTCATCTTTGCAAGCTCTACTGACTAACACAAGAAATTCTTTCAATTCAAGAATCCCGACCAAAAGTTTAATATCTTCGTTCAACCCGTCCTCGAATCGCTTACACATAATTGCCTCAATGGAGACACATTCTCGAGCATATTTATTGAGGCTCATAAATTCTCTTTCATACTCAGTCACTGACATTCGACCCTATTTTAGTTCCAGAAATTCTTTGTGCTTTTGGTTGATATGTATTTCTTTCTGAACTTAGTTTGAATGAATTCCCACGTGACTCTTTCTCTCGGTACCATGGATATCAAAGTATTCCACCCCAGATATGCAGTATCTTTCAGAAGCGATACAACACATTTAACACATTCAGCTGGCGTGCAAGAAAGTTCATTAAATACCTAGATCATATTTTCAAGTCAAAACTCAGCTCTCTCAGGATCGTCATCAACGGTAGCTCTAAACTCTTCAGCCCTATATTTCTAAATTTTATCAACAGGCGGCTTACTCAAAAATAAAGGTTCCACACCTTGGGGAGGTACGAGAACCAGTTGGGGAATTGGTGAGGGTGGAGTTTGCTGAGCAGTCGGATTCATTCAGACAAACTCAGTGAACCATCCATTCATCATTTGAAAGAAGGCTTCATTGGCCTCTCCTCCCTAACTACCAAACACATGTCTCGATTCAGATGGCACTACTCCAAACGGAGGCTAGCGCATTACTTTCAACATCGTCAGCCAATGCTCGATTGGGATCTATAGCTATATGAAAACATGATTTAAAAAGGTCAAGAGATATCACACTATCACAGGTTATATATGGCATGTATAGCTAGACTCACTTACCCTACGTTAGTCCTAGAATCGACTAAATCGTAGCTCTGATACCAATAAATGTAACACCCCTAACCCGTATTTATCCCTAAAATAGGGTTACGGAGCATTATCAAACTTATTTAAGAAATAATCATACATTTCACATACAATTTCCATTTCCAAATATAAATAATTCACAATCAATTACATTGTCCCTAATACGAGCCTATGAGGCCCAAAACATGCATTAGAAGTGATTCGGGACTAAACCAATAACTTAGAAAATTTTTAGAAAACTTAGAAAATTTTTCAAATACAGGGGACACATGACTGTAGCCAGGCTGTGTGTCTCACATAGCCAAAGATACACTCGTGCCATAGGCCATGTGGACATTCAAAATAGGATCACATAGCCATGTCCTAGCTTGTGTCTGACCCCGTGTAACTCTCTGACTTGGGTCACACAGCCAACCACACGCTTGTGTGACTAGCCCGTGTGCCCTTTGAAATGGCCTCACATGCCCGTGTGCCAAGCCGTGTGCTAGGCAATGCCAAAACTATTGGGTGTACTGACTTATGCCACATGGCCAAGTCACACGCCCATGTGCTAGGCTGTGTGGAGCATACTAACTTGGTTTCTAATTAGACACCAGGGGACACATGGCCGTGTCACCTGACCGTGTGTCACACGTGGTTGAGACACACACCCGTGTCTTTGCCCGTGTGGACAAAAATAGGCTATTTACGAAGCCATCTTTCTCACCCACACTTTCAATCATCTACACAAACCAAATGGCATATAACATGGCAGAAGTAGTCATTCCAACCAATCTCAACCAAGCCTAATTTATGTTATTTCCATACCAAGAACTATATAACTCATTACATCATATTTTGCTAATTCAAATCATACTAAAATCATATTCACAAAACACTTAACTAGTTAACTTCATATATGCACTTTCTTACCTCAAATCACATACATACCAAATCTCTAAATTTCAACCATATGGTACTAAAATTACCAATTCATAATAAACATCACATACCCATTACTGTAACAACCCGTTTTTGGGTCAGATCGGAATAGTGGTTTTAAGACCACAAATCCAAAGTCAAAATATTTATTTTATTATTTTAATAAGGTCTACAGCATGATAGATTAATTACGTGAAAGTTTCGTAAAGAAATTTTACTATTTAAATGCCTAATTCGATAAAAAAGACTAAATCGCGTAAAATGCAAAAGTGTTGTTCTATTAGTTAAAAGTGTTTATTAGCTATGGTTTTTAAAGTGAATATCATTGAATGGTATTTGGCCCATAAATAAGTTAGTGGGAGATGTTGGCTTGGTATGATAATAATCATTAAAGTTTTTAAAGGACATTATAGTAAATAGATTATTAAATGATAGTTTAATAAAACAAAAACAAAATTTTCTTTCACCTTTTATCATTCTTCCACTGAATATTAAGAAATAAGGAAGCCATGGTTGAGCTCTAAAGGTTCAGCACTTGCATAGTTAGATTGGTAAGTGTTTTGAGCTCAATTTTTTTATGATTTTTACGTTTTTGAAATTATTGCTTCGTAATCTATCTAGCCCGTACCTCCGATTTCAAAACTGTTAAAGTATTTGGATGATGCCATTGTTGAATGTTTTAGTATCTTGATGTTTAATGATAGAAAATAAATCTTTGATGTTAGATTAATGAGTTTTGTTAAGTGAATTTTAGTAAAAATGTCAATTTTGGACTAAATTGTGAAATATGATAAATTGTGTGCTAAAAGTGTGAATGAACTAAAAATATGGGCTGCTAGTAGTATGGGTAAAATTCAGCTAGCAAAGGGCTTGTCCTTAATTGCATGAATTTGCAATTTTAAGTGATAAGGACTAAATTGTAAAAATGTTTAATAATAGGGGGAAAAGTGTAATTTTTTCCAAAATGCGTAAGTTGTGTTAAATTGAATGAAATGATGATTAAATAGTAAATTTTGTTATTATATAGATTGAGAAAAATGAAATTTGGATCTAGAATGGGGGAAAACAAAGTATCGGACTAATCGATCCATTCTGTCTTTTTAATGATCAAGGTAAGTTCGTATGCTAATAAACGTATTTAAATTATGTTATGAATGCTTATTTATTATTGAATTATATACGTTTATTTGACATTGAACTGCTATAAATATCAAATGAGCAACTATGAGCAAGAATCGACAGAGTTACAACATCCGAAAGTCCCATACGAACCTTCGGAATAGTATAGGATACAAATGTCAGGACATTAGGATTATCGAGATGTGATTACATCTAAGACCATGTCTAGTACATTGGCATTGTATTGACCATGTCTAGGACATTGGCATCGTTAATTGATTACGAGTAAGACTCTGTCTAGGATAGTGGCATTGATATGTGATAACATGTAAGACCATATCAGGGATATGGAATTGTATGAGCTTCAATGGGCATAGTCAAGACGAGAATTAAATTACAGTCAGAATAAGTAATACAGGTACATACAGAACCTATGTGAGAATCGAATGAAAGTAAATTGATAAGTTCATATTGTATTATGTATATTAAATAAGAAAGAATTGTGTATAAATATGTTTCATGTCAAAATGTGTTTATTTGACTATAATGAAGTATGTATTGAATGTTATGTGAGGTATGAGTTATAGTTACTTTAACTAAATATACATATGGTGATCGACAATTAAGACCATAACAGGGTTATGGCATGTAAAACAAAGACCACAGCAGGGCCTTGGCAATGTATGAGTAAGACCATAGTTGGACTATGGCATCAGGAAATCGATGAATTTGTATCATAAGCACTTATAAACTAGAGAGGTTTGATAAGAGTATGGGTGATAAATAGAAAGGTATCAGTACAGGTATGTATAGAAAACTACTCAAGTATCGAGTTATATGAAGTTGAGAGCTTGCGAATGAGGACATGAATAATTTGATGTCAGCTCATGAATTGATGCTTTAAGTGTTAATGATTTATCTATTTCAAATTGCTATATGAATGTTGTGATCATTTTAGGCTCACATACAAACTTACTAAGCTGTGAAGCTTACTTTGTGTGATTTTTCTATGTTTTATAGTGTTTCGGACGTTCGCTCAGGTTGGAAGTCAACAGAGATCGCATCACACTATCTGATTATTGATTTTCAGTATTTTTACACTATGTGGTTTGGTTATATGGCATATATAGGCTATGGTCTTTTTGATATGGTTGTTAGAAATGTATATGGAAATTTGAAATGGCTTATTAATGATTTTGATTGATGTTTATAATGTGGCCTTATGTTTTGGCATGGTTGGTTATTTAGTTAGAATTTGAGACATATAAGAAATGTTAAAGATGATAAATGATTCATTCTAGTTTTGGTATGTGTTTTGATTAAGAAATGGTTAAGATTTGAGAAGTGAATTGTAATGATTCAATATGGTATGATTTATACTAAAAATGGACACTTTTGGTTGCTTATTTGGTTATATATTTAGTACCATTTGGATGCCTTAGGATGCATTGGATTTAAGTGGGAAAAGTAGCTTATAAAAAACCTATTTTCGTGCCACACGGTAAAGCACATGGGCATGTGACTCAACCGTGTGACCCCAGATGCTTAATTAAAATAAGTTAGTGAGTTACATGGCTTAGACACATGGGCGTGTCTACTGGCCGTGTGTCGCACACGAGCTGGCACATGGGCGTGTAGCCGGCCGTGTAACTCAAGTCAGTAACCCCTCTAGTTTTCCCACGGCCATGACACATAGACGTGTCCTCAGCCATGTGGTGCAAGTTAGAATGTATTCCCTGTTTTCACACTGCCTCTGACACGGGCATGTCAGGTAGCCGTGTGAGGCACACGGCCTGTTCACACAGGCATGTGACCATTAAATGTCAGAAATTTTTATAAGTTTCTCAAAGTTTGCATATGTTATTGGTTTAGTCCCGAACCACTTCTAAGCATGTTTTAAGGTCTCCTAGAGCCTTATAATGGATAATATGAATGTGTTAAATGGATTTTGATTATGAATGCATATATGTATAAATTATGTTATGATTGATCGGTAATGCCTCATAACCCTATTTCGATGACGGATACGGGTTAGGGGTGTTATAATTACCAACCACATAACATAAGGTCATTTGCACCTATATAAAAATAAATCATCAAGCATGCCAAAATAAGCCAATTTACATGGCTATACACATAACTAACCATTCATCATTTACAAGCCAAATCAAATGGCTAAATCCATTACTAACATATATACCAAAATGACCATAACTCCTATACATGCCATATAACCAAATACATAAGTTCAAAAGTACCAAAGTGATAGATTGATAGTGTGTTGCAATCTCCGACGACTCCCAAATCCGAGCAATCTTTGATATTTACTATAAAACACAGATAAGTAAACAGAGTAAGCTATAAAGCTTAGTAAGTTTGTATAGTAATAAACTCAACTTAGCATACATACACAATTTAGGCAATTAAACATATCATAATATAATTCATATTGCTCCAAAAACCTATAATGTAACGCCCCGAAATTGGGCCTAGAAGTATTGGGCCTTGTGCATGGGAACGGTTACGAGACTGCTCATAAATATTTTAGTTAAGCTAGGAAATGACACAATTAAATGTCTGCTCAAGTGGTTAAGGGTCCTGAGAGGAGTTGGAAAGTCTTGGATTCAAACCTAGGCTTTAGCAAAAAGTTTGGTTTTAAGGGAATAAAACCTTGGATGCGGGGATGAAGGCCTTTTAAATTATTGTGTTAAATAAATGACACAAGGAAGCTTGTGGTCTAGTGGTTGTGGCATTATTAAGGTTGCAAGGTAGCTTGGGTTCAAGTCTTGGCTCTTCCAATTTATTTTGTTTTTCTTCTTCTTCTTTTAAAGGAACCTAGATTTTGGCCTATAGACCTTATAAATAATTGACGATAAAAAGTGACAAAAAAGGAGCCTGTAGTGTGGTGGCAAGGTGGCGTGTAAGGGAACTTTAAGGTCTGAGGTTCGAACGTGGCACAACACAAGTGAGGTATTTATTTTGTAATTAGGTTCGGCCAGTGGTTAAGATGTAGTGGAATTCTGATAGAGGAGGTTTTTGAGGAGAGAATTGAGGAGTGATCTTGAGAGTGGATCATGGAGAGATAAGAGGAGGTTTATGTGGAGAAAATTGTGGAGTTTGATTGAGGGATGAGTTGGCCAAATTTGGGAGTCTAGGGGTGCCTATTCGGTTATTGACTTGGTATCGAATTGGTCAGTGACTTTGGGGGCTTTGATAGTTGTTTCTTTGGCATTCATTTTGTTTTTATTGACTTGGTTGAATATTCTTTCTGGCGTTCGTTCCCTGTTACGTTTTGGTGTTAGCCGAATGTGTCTTTATCATTCGGGTTCCTTTTGCTTTACTATCCTTTTTCGCCAAATGTGATAAGTGCCAAGCCTCTTCTTGACTTTTCTTATCTTCCATATTCCCCTCTCTGCCAAAATTTTTGTATCTTTTATATTATCTCTATCACCTTTTCTCAATTATGGCCAAATAGTCTCTCTTGGATCATTTCTGTTTCTGATTCTCTTCCTCTTTTCTTAAAGAAATAACCAAATATAGTTTCCCTTTCTCCCTAACATTTCATTCTTTCTTTCGATCTTTTCTGAGCCGACCGTTCCTCCTTCTCCTCTTATTTATTTTTGGTTTCTTGTTTTCTATTCAGTGTTTGGTTGATCGTTCGGTGCACTGTGGTAAAGTTTTTAAAAGCTTCTACGATTTTGTTCAGTTTAAGGAATCAACAGTGATAAATATGGCAACTGTTTTGACAAATTGATTTCAAATAGTACTAACTTAATTTGCCAAATTTTCTCAAGCAATAGAAACTAAAAGGGTTTTAACTTAAATTTGGATTCTTAACGAAAAGTCCTATTTTTGAAAAGCATTTCGATGTGAGACACCAGATTCGGCCATAACGTCTAGGCCAGGTTTGGGTGTTACATTTAGTGGTATTAGAGCTAGGTTACAGAACTCGGCTGTGGAATGGGTTTGAAAAATATTTGGAATTTTTGGAAAACTGTTCTTGGAATATTTTTGGAAGGTTTACCAGTGTGGCACAGCGAGTCTCTGGTGCCAAATCTGTAAGTTCTCTGACACTGATTACTATTATAGACTGAAATGTTATGCTATAGGTAGTGGTACTATGCTGGAAACCCTAGAGTTTGAGTTAACTGAGACTGTAGGAAAACTGATACTGTAGAAGACTAAAAACTGTAGTAAGACTCTGCTCTACGAAAACAAAACTTTAGCTACTGCTTGATCATAAAATATCTGTTAATAGTTACTAGAATTATGAACTGATTCATAAGACTCTTAAAACAGATAATACGCTTTACGTTATAAGCACAAGAGGTACTCGCGAAAGGGGTATTCGAGGCCGCGATAGAGGCCGAGGGAGCACTATGGTTGGGTCTTCATCATCGGGCCACATGTCTAACGATGAGGCTAGAAAGGCATCGGCTGCACCAGTAACAGAGATGGAAGTCAGGGTAAGTCCGCAAACCATGAGCAGCGATAACTCTAAGCTTGGTACTGAGGTGCTAAGCTGGTTAGTAAGGGAAGTGCTGGAGGAAGTTAACGAGATTGGTGAAACACTCCGAGCTAGGTGTGTGGACTGTAAGAAGAAGAGAGATCGTAGTTCTCTAGGGCTGGAGCCTCGTTCTGTGATGCATGTTAAAACGGATCTGAACTTTCTGACTTGTGAGTATTGCAGAAGGCGTCATCCGTACGAATGCTGGAGGATCAGAAGCATGTCTCAGATGCAGGTCTAAAGAGCATCGAGCTCGGGATTGCCAAGTCACCTTTAAGTCAGGTATGTTTTGTTTGAGTGTGATGTTTTGAACATAGAGATTGTATATGTGTGATGTTTATCTACTTTAGTGGTTAAGTGTTTTTGGTGTGTGTAAGGGGTTCCAAGTTAAAGTTAAAGTGTGTTAGTGTCATTGGGATCAGAGTGCGCAGAAGGAGCGTAGTGGTGTAGCTAGGATGGTGCAACTATTTTGGATAGCTGGAAATTTCAAGTACAAAATTTCTTTAAGGAGGGGTGAATCGTAACGCCCCGAAATTGGGCCTAGAAGTATTGGAACTTGTGCATGGAAGCGGTTAGGAGATTGCTCAAAAATATTTTATTTAAGCTAGGAAATGACACAATTAAATGTCCGCTCAAGGGTCTTGAGAGGAGTTGGAAAGTCCTAGGTTCAAACCTGGGCTTTAGCAAAAAATTTGGTTTTAAGGGAATAAAACCCTGGATGTGGGGATGAAGGCCTTTTAAATTATTATGTTAAATAAAAGACAGAAGAAACCTTGTGGTCTAGTGGTTGTGGCGTCATTAACGTTGCAAGGGAGCCTGGGTTCAAGCCTTGGCTCTTCCAATTTATTTTGTTTTTTTTTTTCTTCTTTTAAAGGAACATGGACTTTGGCCTATAGACCTTATAATTAATTAAGGATAAAAAGTAACAAAAAAGGAGCCTGTGGTATGGTGGCAAAGTGGCGTGTAAGGGAACATTAAGGTTTGAGGTTCGAACGTGGCACAACACAAATGAGGTATTTATTTTGTAATTGGGTTCGGCCAGTAGTTGAGTTGTATTGGAATTCTGATGGAGGAGGTTGTTGAGGAGAGAATTGAGGAGTGGCCTTGTGAGTGGATCATGGAGAGATAAGGGAAGGATTATGTGGAAAAAATCGTGGAGTTTGATTGGGGTAGGAGTTGGCAGAATTTGGGAGTCTAGGGGTGCCTATTCGATCATTGACTTGGTATCGAATTGGTCAGTGACTTTGGGGGCTTCGATAGTTGTTTCTTTGGCATTCGTTTTGTTTTTGTTGACTTGGTCGAATATTGCTTTCTGGGGATCGTTCTCTGTTACATTTTGGTGTTAGTCGAATGTGTCTTTATCATTTAGGTTCCTTTTGCTTTACAATCTTCTTTTGTTGAATGTGATAAGTGCCAAGCCTCTTCTTGACTCTTCTTATCTTCCATATTCCCCTCTTTGCCGAAATTGTTGTGCCTTTTATATTATCTCTCTCACCTTTTCTCAACTATGGCTGAATAGTCTCTCTTGGATCATCTCTGTTTCTGATTCTCTTCCTTTTTTCTTAAGGAAATAATCGAATATAGTTTCCCTTTCTCCTTAACATTTCACTCTTTCTTTCGATCTTTTCTGAGCCGACCGTTCCACCTTCCCCTCTTATTTGTTTTCGGTTTCTTGTCTTCTATTCAGTGTTTGGTTGATCGTTCGGTGCACTGTGGTATGGTGGTTTGGTTTTGCTGAAGATTTAACAATCAGTATGTGGTTGCAAAGTTTCTTCTTTGCTTCTCTGTCAATTTTGTATGCACTCTATTTGTCCTTTTTTATCATGTTTGAAATCCGAAATTTTCTTATTATTTATTGATCGTGATTTTTTATTCCTTCTCGCAAGGTGGGGTGCGTTGGGGGTAAGAAATCCTGAGGAGTGGAAAAGGGCAAAGATTATTCAAGTCATCAAACTCTACCTCTCATTAATCGTATAAGGTAAGATCGTTGTCTTATTCTTACTTTGGCCCGTATATTCCTATTGTAACGCCCCGTACCCGAGACCGTCGCTGGAGTCGAATACGAGGTGTTAACAGACTTAATTCATTACTTAAACAGCTCAAACAATTTAATTTTAGAAATTTCAGACAAGCTGGCAATCTGCATCACAGTCGCTTAAAAATTCATATATCGAGTTACGAAACTCGAAATCCAATTCCATAAATTTTCCATGAAAATAGAATCATATATCTATTTACTAATTTGTTTCTAGAATTTTTTGCTAGGCCAATTAGTACAGTTTATTAGTTAAAGTCTCCCCTGTTTTAGGGTTTGACTGCTCTGACCTCTGTGTATTACGAATCATATATCTCTCTGTAAAAAATTTCAAAGACTATGAAGTTTGTTTCTCATAAAACTAGACTCAATAAGAAATCTTTACATATAAATTATGACTTCTAAATATTTTTATACAATTTATGGTGAATTTCCAAAGTCAGAACAGGGGATGCAGAAATTGCTCTGGCCCTATTTCACAAAAATTTAAACATCTCATAAAATATAACTCATATACCTATTTCGTTTCTTCCATATGAAAATAGACTCATAATTCTTCAATTCCATATTTTATTCATCATCTAATTACATCTCTAATATTTTTAATGATTTTTCAAATTCACATCACTACTGCTGTCTGAATCTAATTTATGGTAAAATTTACCTATTTCATGGTTTCCATGGATTAACTAGCAATTTGACATACATAACACCAAATATGATCATAATTAGCGATTCCAATGGCTAATCATTACCAAGCATTTTTATACTACTCAATAACCATATCATAAGACCATATATACAAAATGATTATAATGCTATACATGTCATACTTAAAATATACAAGCCATTATGCCAAGATGGTATACGGATAGTGTGAGCGTGCCTCCGACCGTTCTCGATTTCCGAGCTAGCTTGTCAACACTACAAGGAATGAAAAGGAGGGAGCAAGCATAAATGCTTAGTAAGTTCACATGCAAATAGCAAGTAACATAACAATATAGGCAAACATAAAACATCATTTGCATAATCATCACCAAGACATTCATATCATATTTTCATTTATCATCTTACCATATTGTTGTTATATCAATTTTTCAACCCGAGGGTTAAGTACATACCTATTCAAAGTATCCATTTCACAACACTTACCAATACGTCCCTTTCATCTTGAGTATTCCTCCATTTGAGTAGAACTTTACCCGTTGAACACATCGGAATATAATTCGGATACATGGAAAGTTTGCACATAAGTGCCACATATGTAGCCAAGCTACTATGTAACCCGCCCATAAGCGAACTCGGACTCAACTCAATGAGCTCGGGCGTTCGCATCCATAAGTGAACTCGGACTCAACTCAACGAGCTTGGATGCCTAGTTACATTTCACGAACTCGGACTCAACTCAACGAGTTCAGACATTTGCATCCATAAGTGAACTCGGACTAAACTCAACGAGCTCGGATGCCTAGTTACATTTCACGAACTCGGACTCAACTCAACGAGTTCGGACATTCGCATCCATAAGTGAACTCGGACTCAACTCAACGAGTTCGGATGCCCAAATATCCCAGTGACATGTCACTTGTATCCTAATCCATTCCTAAGGTTCAACGGGACCTTTTTCCCCATCATGTGTCTCAACCATCTTCTACGGAATACCAATATCGATACTCGGTAGTATTTCACATTTTCCAAGTATATCACATAATTTGACATATTATCAAACAATTATCACAAGTATAATATTTCATAATAATTATCATATCATTTAAATAACATAAAACATTTAAAATAATAACTATGTTACCAACATTTACATATGAACTTACCTAGTATGCGAAAATGGCTACTTTTACCATTTCGTCCACAACTTGGTATTTTCCCATTTCAGCCCGAATTTCAGTTTTCCTTGCTAATCGAGCTTGGAAGCTTGAAAAACCCTAGCATGGTTTCTCCTTGCTATATTCGGCCATGGTGAAGAAGATGAGCAAAATTGGCTTTTAATTTTGTATTTTAATTCATTTTACCCCTAAATGACCAAAATGCCCTTACTACTAAACTTTCCAAAAATTCCATCCATGTCCAATTTTTGTCCATAAACTTAGAAATTGGTAAAATTGCTATTTAAGACCTCGTAATTAATATTTCAAAATAATTTCATACTAGAAACTTCTAGAATGCAAGTTTTGCAAATTATTCGATTTAGTCCCTAATTTCAATTTAAGCACTTTAGGCATAGGATTTCATCACGAAATTTTCACACAATCATAAAATCATATCATAAACATCAAAATAATTATAAAATAATTATTTCTATCTCGAATTTTGTGGTCACAAAACCACTATTCCGACTAGCCCAAAATCAGGATATTACACCTGTGGTTGGTAAGTTAACGTCTGTAGACTAAGGCCACATATTTGACTTGTATGGGTTAATAAGATCTGTTTTAATACAGATATTTGACATTCGCGTGTGATCAATCCTGATCGAAGGTCTTAAGAGATTAAAGCCTTTTGCTAATCAAGGTTGGGATTTGGAGATTTTTACGTGTGATTCCACAAACAGGTGTGTAACCGTACATCGAAACCTATTACTATGAATCGACTAAAGTGAAAAGCCAAAACTTCGACATTCGGGGCCTCACGAGCGTGCGATCGCTCGTGGGGTAAATCGAGCCCACAAAACATGGGCGATAGGCTATAGAGACTGCCACGAGTGCTCTCGTGGACTTGGGCCGTCAAGGGCCTCAAGGGGCCGAATCGGCATGATGGGCCCCGTGGGCCTGCATGTGTAAATCTAACTGTTAGGTGGGAAATAGTTAGGTAGTCATGTGGTAGGTTTTGGACTGGGCTACGTTATTCGTACAGCCGTGAATAGTTTTAGGTTAAATAGGTCGTATGGGCCCAATGGACGTGTGGGCCCGCGTGGGTAAATTTCGCTGATAAGTAGGAAGTAGATGGACTTGATATGTCGCACACATGGCTTAGGTTGTTTTGGACCTCGATGGGCCGAAATGGGCCGTGTGGGCCCAATGGGCTCGTAGGCCCACACGAACAAAATTTGTTGTAAGTGACTATTAATGAACCAGGCTACGGTGTACACATAACCGTATCTCAATTTGGGCTAAATGAGCCACATGAGCATTTGGGCTAAATGGGCCACACGAGACTTGGGCCGAGTATTGGGCCTTAGGCCCACTTGCACCGTTATGACCATTTAGGTTATCTGTGTTGCTCGAAGCGACTATAGACCTTTGGAGAGGTTGTTATCTGTATCGACGCACCAAAATTAGATAAAATAACTGTAATACTCCTGTATGGTAAAATGACGATTATGCCCTTATGTTCCGTATGACTGATGTGCTTGTGATTTACATATATGATTGTACTGAGTATGACTTTGCATATACGTAATATTTATGACATGACATACTCTATTGGGTTGGGATTTTGATATGGAGAAAGTACTGTAGCGGTGAATATGTCACATTCACGGTTACTAGTGGCTATGCCACAATTACTGATACTGGTGGCTTTGCCACATTTACTGTTTCTGGCAGCGATGCTGCATTGTTATTACTAGAAGCTTTGCTGCGATATTGGTGTGCTGGTTGGGTGTGTAACAGTCCGATTTAGACCCTAATCAGAACGGTGGTTTTGAGACCACGAATCCCAGTCAAAAAATATTTAAATATTATTTTTCGTTTTTATTATATGTGAATTTGCATATGTGAAAGTTTCGTATGAAAATTTGATTGTTTGTGTGCTTAATTAAATAAAAGGGCTTAATCGCGTAAATTAAAAACTTGATAGTTAAAAGCATAAGGGCCAAATTGTTAATGGCTTTGTAAGTTGAAACATTTATGTTGCAAATAAACCTTTAAATTATGTGGTTGCCGAATGTGTCCATATTAAGTATGTTTTATTATTAGTTTTAAAAGGTTAAATATGTAAAATAATCATTTATATACATATTATCATAAAACATAAAATAAACATAAGTTTTTATTTTATTTCTTGGTGACCAAAACAATAAAAAGAAAAGAAAGAAAGAAATTTTAGGTACTCGGCAACTTTGAAGCTTGATTAAGGTATGGACTTTGTTCGGTTTTTGATAATTTTTACGTTTTTGAGATCGTTGCTTCGAATACTACCAGACCCACACTTGAATTTTTTATTTTGATGAATATTTTGAGTTATGCCATTGATAAATATTTGTGTTTTGTGATGTTTGATGATGAAATATCAAAAATATGTTTTAGATTAACATATTTTGTATTGGAGTTTTTGATGATTTTGAGTTATTAGGACTAAATTGCAAAAATAATAAATTGAAGTACTAAAATGCAAAATAAATGAAATATATGGACTAGTATGAGTATGAGGAAGATTCGGCTTAACTATGATGTGGTGAGATTTTGTGTATTTTGTGTTTTATGCAATAAGGACTAATTTGTAAAAGTACGAATATTAGGGGTAAAATGGTAATTTGCCCATTTATGTGTCATTGGATTAAATTGAATGAAATTGAGTTTAAATGAGGTTAATTTGAAATTATATAGATCAAGAACAAAAGAAATCGGACTTGGATCGGGGAAAAGCTAAAATAATCGAATAGCCAATTTTTAACGTCCGTCGATATCCAAGGTAAGTCTTTAAACAATTAAACATTATTTATTTCGAACATAGAATGTTTTACTATGATGATTCGAATTTTATAGTTTATTAGTATAATAGCCGAATGTGATTTATCATTGAATTAATATGGTTGAGTTTTATTCGACTGAGTTAAAACGTTTGAAAGTTTGTAAGAATTACATGGAAAATTTGGACGATTTGATATATGAACTGTTATGGAATGATTTTATAATTGTGATAATCGGGCTTTGAGCCTAGCAACCCTTGTGCTTGTGACTTTGATCGGGCTTTGTGCCTAGCAGACTTAGTGCCGGTGGATAAATATCAGAGCTTGGGTCTAGTAGGCCTTGTGCCGGTGTGTGATTTAGGCTTATGCCTAGCAGGTTTCATGCCGGTGATTTATTTCAAGTTTATGTCTATAAGACTTTACATTGATGTGGAAATTGAGCAAGTAAGTTGATCTAAATGACTTCTATAATCGGCCACATAGGTATGTACATGTGAAGTTATATTGAACTTGTGTATTCGGTTACATGTGAGCTTATATTGAACTTGTATATTCGATTATATGTGACATTATATTGAACTTGTATATTTGGTTACATGTGAGCTTATATTGAACTTGTATATTCGGTTATATGTGAGCTTATATTGAACTTGTATATTGGGTTACATGTGAGCTTATATTGAACTTGTATATTCAGTTACATGTGAGGTTATATTGAATTTATATATTCGGTCACATGTGATGTTTTATTGAACTTGAACATTAAGTTACATGTGAAGATATATTGAACTTATATATTCGGCCATATGAGATAATATAATAAACCTTGTGTATTTGGCCATATAGGCAAGTATTATGAGATGATATATTAGATTTTGTTTATTTGATTATATAGGTAAGTATTTATATGGTGTTATAATTGACCTTGAACATTCGGCCAAGTTAACTTGTTTGAGTTAAAGTATATCTTTAATAGTACAATTCGGCTTGTATGAAATGTTTTGATTATTCATTTTAGTTGTTTAAATTGCTTAAGGCTTACTAAGCTAAGTTAGCTTACTCTGTGTGATTTTGTTACTCTGTTTTATAGATTTTGGTTGTAAGTTACGAGCCTGGGGATCGTCATCGAAGTCATCCACACTATCGTCAACCTTCGGTATTTTTCAAAGTCTATTTTCGAACTTATGGCATGTATAGGCTAATATGTATTTTATTCGACTTGGATATGTATAACTTGAGCCATGCAAAAATGGCTTAATTTCCATGATAATTTCGGTCATACTTTGGTTATGGTTTGAGCTCACTTTTAGTTATGATGTTATACATTATACATGAATGGTCTATGTGATAAATGTTGTATTTTTGAAAATGGTTTAATGATGTTAGTGAAATTAGAAGTGGTTGATGTAATGATCATTGCATGTATAAAATTTTATGGTATAATTAATTGTATCGGTTAAGGTTTTGCTTAGGTAAAATATATTTGAATGATGCGTTTAGAAAATATAAATTATAGGATGTTTATGCGGTTGTATATTTGTTTGTGATGAAATAAAGTTGTAAGGAAAATGATGATAGGTATGTGCCTATTCAGTTAATGAGATGAAAGTTGACCAAATAAATAGTAACTTTTGTCAATTACTATTAAAATAATTATATGTGAATTGGCTAAAGAAAAATCATGAGTTTTATGCATTTACGTTAAGATAGATTATGGAAGTGCATAATTGTTCAAGATGATGTTGGCTTATTATATGAGTTGGTTCAAATGTGTTTATACTTAAAAGTATATTATATTTGGCTTGTGTAATGATTTGTATTATGCATTCTGATTTTTTTAAAGATATGTTTAAAGTTATATCAGTTGTATAATTCATATCATGCTAAAATGATATGCGTAAAATTTGTGAATGTTTGTAAAAAAAGCAAAAGTATTATGTTTTCGGTTAGTTAATGCCTCGTAAGCCTAATTTGGCGACGGATACGAGATAGGAGTGTTACATTTTATTGGTATTAGAGTGACAGTTTAGTCGATTCTAGGACTAACATAGCGTGTGTGAATTTAGCTATACATGCCATAGTATATATACTGTGATAGTGTGATGATTTCTGACATTTAAAAATGTGTTTTCATATAGTACTGGATCCCGACAGAGCTGTAGCCGATGATGTCGAGTGTGTAGCGCCTGCTCCCACGTAAGGAACAACGCCAGTTGAATCTCGACCTATCTCGAGTAGCCATGAGGGGGAGGCTAAGCAAGCCTTCTATCAAATGATGAACGATTGGTTTACTCAGTGTATCTGGACTAATCCGGCTGTACAACATCCTCCACCCCCAAATAATCCATCTCCGATACCTATAGTACCCCCGATAATTGATCCAATGAGATTTAACAGGCCTCTTATTGATAAAATCAGA
This sequence comes from Gossypium longicalyx, assembly GCA_025698465.1. NCBI lineage: Eukaryota > Viridiplantae > Streptophyta > Magnoliopsida > Malvales > Malvaceae > Gossypium > Gossypium longicalyx. The sequence continues at coordinate 56,585,520 of CM047007.1, forward strand.
AAACACGGGGCCGAAGAGTTTAAAGCTAATGATGATGATGATGCTGAGCGGGCTGAGTTGTGGCTCGATAATACAATCCGTGTGTTCGACGAGTTATCTTGTACTCCGGATGAATGTTTAAAGTGTGCCATATCTTTATTACGAGACACTGCATATCACTGGTGGAATACACTAGTATCGGTGGTCCCGAAAGAGATAGTGACCTGGGAATTCTTCCAAATTGAGTTTCGTAAGAAATACATTAGCCAGAGATTTATCGATCAGAAACGCAAAGAATTTCTTGAATTGAAACAGGGTCGTATGACCGTAACCGAGTACGAGCAAAAATTTATAAGACTCAGTCGATATTCTCGTGAATGTGTTTAAACCGAAGCTATCATGTGTAAAAGATTCGAAGATGGTTTGAACGAAAACATTAAATTGCTGGTTGGTATACTTGAAATCAAAGAGTTCGTGGCACTTGTTGAGAGAGCTTGCAAAGCCAAAGAGCTTGGGAAAGAAAAAAGAAAAGCTGATTTTAAAGCCAGAGATTCCTGTAAAAGATCATCGAGTAAGACTTTTCACTCAGCATCGAAGAAGTTCAGAGATGGTTCTAGTCAATTTAAAGCTACTTCAAACTTTTCTAGATGAAACTGAGACCGACCTCCTGTGAGTTCACAAGCTACTTCGATTGCTAGTGCTGGCAATGATTGGCAAAATAGACTCTAGTGTAAGCATTGTTGTAAATGGCATTCCAAAAATTATAGATTGCATGATCGGTCTTGTTTTAAATGTGGATCGATGGATCATTTTATCCAAGATTGTCCAATGTTGGCCGAGCAAAATACTGTTCAGAATAGAGACTGAGTAACATGTCAGCACGAGGTAGACCACCCAGGCAATCAGGTAATGTGAGTGGCAGTCAGAGAGGGATGAAAGATTCAGCAGTTCGATCTTAAGCTCGTGCGCCTACCAGAGCATATGTTATACGTGCTCGCGAGGATTCTTCTTCTCCAGATGTTATTACCGGTACTTTCACTCTTTATGATACTAGTGTTATTGCATTGATTGATCCTAGTTCAACTCATTCATATGTGTGTGAAGCATTAGTATCCAGTAAGACTTTGCCTGTTGAGTTTACTAAGTTTGTAATTTGAGTATCAAACCCCTTGGGCCGGTGTGTTTTGGTTGACAAAGCGTGTAAAAATTTCTCATTGATGATTCGAGATTCATGCTTTCTGGCTGATTTGATGTTGCTACCTTTCGACGAGTTTGATATAATTTTTTGTATGGATTGGTTGACCATGCATGATGATGTTGTTAATTGCAAAAGAAAGACCATCGATTTGAGATGTCAGAACAACGAGATTTTTCGAATTGAATCTAATGATCTGAATGGTTTACCAGCAGTAATATCTTCGATGTTGGCTTGGAAGTATGTCAGAAAAGGTTGTGAAGCTTACCTTGCTTATGTACTTGATACTAAAGTGACTAAAAAGAAAATTGAATCTGTACCAGTTGTGTGTGAGTATCCGGACGTGTTTCCTGAAGAATTGCCAGGTTTGCCACCTATCCGAGAGGTAGATTTTGGTATTGAGTTAGTACCAGGGACGACTCTGATTTCAATAGCTCTATATCGGATGGCACCTACAGAATTAAAAGAGTTGAAAGCACAGTTGCAAGAGTTAACAGATAGAGGTTTTGCGTGACCAAGTTTCTCTCATTGGGGTGCGCCAGTTCTATTCGTGAAAAAGAAAGAAGGAACTATGAGAATGTGTATTGATTATCGCTAGTTAAATAAGGTGACTATAAAGAATAAAAACCCGTTACCATGGATGGACGATTTTTTCGATCAATTGAAAGAGGCTTCAGTGTTTTCGAAGATAGATTTGAGATCGGGTTATTATCAGTTGAGAGTCAGAGACTCCGATGTGCCAAAAACTGTTTTTCCAACGAGGTATGGACATTATGAGTTTTTAGTTATGCCATTCGGACTTACTAATACAGCTGTTGTTTTTATGGATTTGATGAATCGGATCTTCAGATAGTATTTAAATCGATTTGTGGTTGTGTTCATTGATGATATATTGATCTACTCCCATAACGAAACCGAACATGCCGAGCATTTAAGACTTGTGTTACAGACTTTGCGAGAAAAACTGTTATATGTGAAGTTTAGTAAATATGAGTTTTGGTTACACGAAGTTAGTTTTCTGGGACATGTTGTTTCAGTATCAGGTATTCGGGTTGATCCGAGTAAGATTTCAACTATACTCGATTGGAAACCTCAGAGAAACGTTTCTGAAGTCAGAAGTTTTGTGGGACTTGCTGGTTACTATAGACGGTTTGTGAAAGGTTTTTCTATGATTGCAACCCCAATGACGAAGCTGCTGCAGAAAGATGTTAAGTTTGAGTGGGCAGAAAAGTGCCAGAAAAGTTTGATCAGTTGAAAGCCCTTTTGACCGAAGCTCCGGTTGTGACAACCCGAATTAGGGCCTAATCGGAATAGTGGTTTCGTGACCACAAATCCGAGATAAAAATAATTGTTTTATAATTATTTTGGGGTTTATGATATGATTGCATGATTGTGTGAAAATTTCGTGATGAAATTCTATGCCTAAAGTGCTTAAATTGAAAATAGGGATTAAATCGAATAAGTTGCAAAATTTACATTTTAGAAGTTTTTAGTATGAAATTGCTTTAAAATATTAATTAGGAGGTCTTAATTAGCAATTTGACCAATTTTAAGTTCATGGACAAAATTAGGACATGGAAGGAATTTTTGAAAGTTTAGTAAGGAGGGGCATTTTGGTCATTTGGATATTAAATGAAATAAAATGGGAAAAATAACACAAAATTGGTCATCATCCTCCTTAGTTGCTGTCGAATTCTTCCTCTCTCCATAGCTAGGGTTTCTTAAACTTTCAAGCTCCATAGTAAGTGATTTCAAGCCCCGTTTTTAATGTTCTTTACGTTTTTGGATTCCCAGTGGCTGATTAAGCTTATGCTAACAATAATTCAACCTAGGGTTCATATTTGGAAAAATACCCATAGGTGAAATTTGTGTATTTTGATGTTTTATGATAGAATATGAGGTTTTAAATTATGTTAGACAACTTGTGCTACTCGGTTTTAAGTGAAAACAGTAAAGCAGCATAATCGGTAAAAATACCTATTGTTCACAACTATGTGTTAGAGTGAGAATTTGATGTGGTCGTAGAAGATAAAAATGTTCAGCATGTCATAAAACATAAGAATAAGGGCTGAAATTAAATTTCTGAGCCTAGGGGCAAAATTGTAATTTTGTAAAAGTTAGGGGGCAAAAATGTAATTTTTCCATAATGTGATCTTTGGATTGAAATAAATAGTATGAGTGCTAAATGAGCTAAATGTGTTGTTATAGATCAAGAAAGGCGTGGAATTGACCTCGAACGAGGGAAGGAAAAAGTTTTGGACTAAATCGCAAAATTTCCACATTTTTGCACCGAGGTAAGTTTGTATCTAAACATTACATTATTTTCATTTACATTCTTATATTTCAGCCTATTATATAAATATACTAGCTGATGTTAAAATATAAATCGACTATTGGAAGAATGGAAATAAATAATAGAGAGAGATCCCGGTTGAACATTCGGAGAGATCGAATAAAATAGAGGGAGCGTAGCTAGGTCACATGTATGATGCTGAGTGCACATCATGTGTACAAGAAAGCTACGAAATACCATGTAGTAGCTAGGTCACATGTGTGATACGGGATGTATCCCATGTAGACAAGAGAGCTACGTAAGAGATAAATGTAGCTAGGTCGCATGCGTGATTCCAAGTGAAGGACACCATGTAGACAAGAGAGCTACGAGACAAATTGGCTAGGTCGCATGAGTGGTACTAAGTGTTCACCATGTGTACAAGAGAGCCGAACTAAATGAAGTATGATGGTGGGGCTGTGTGCTAAAACCATTAAATATCGAGGATTGATCCGAATTGTTCAACGGGATGGTTTTGTGGTGACGTTGTGGTTATGGACCTATACTTGTGATGAATGAATTATGGTGAAATTAATTTGTGGTATATTTATATATGTAAGATAAAATGAGGTTAGCATAAAGAATGTGTGAAAGAGTGAAATTAGCATTAAAACTGTTTTGGACGGTAGCAGTGACGTGATTTTGAAAAATCACCAAAAATAGGAGGAACATAATTAGAGGTTGAATGAGATATGCAATTAAATTTTAATGAGTCTAATTTCATATAAAAGAAACAGAACAAGCAAAGGAATTTTATATTTTGAGATATTTACAATTGTGTGTGACTTGCTCAGGATGAATATGTGATCCCCTGTTTCAACTTTGAAAAATCATTAAAAATTGTACAAAGCAAATTAAGAAATATAGTTTACATACCTAAATTTCTTAATGAGTCTAGTTTTAAATGAAACAAATTTTAGGGTTAGTTGAATTGTGTACTAAGAGAAATTCAATTCGTAGTAAACAGAGGTCAGACTAGGCGAGATTCCGGGAAATTTTACGGATTTGAAATTTGAGTTTTGTAACTCGAGTTATGATTTATTTAGTGAACATAACGCAGGAAAGACAACTTAATCAAAGTGGAGTGAATATTGAAATTAAAGTAGATATACTTGAGTTGTTGTGTAAACATATTAAATTCTTTAATTATTATTTACATACTTACTTACTAAGCTATAAGCTTACTTTGTTTTCTCTCTTTTGTCTTGTAGTATCCTCCAACTTGCTCGGGAGTTAAGGATCGTGAAGATCTGCCCACTATCAATAATACTTTAGGGTATTCGAACTAAACATTTTGAATTATGGCATGTATAGTAGGCTTAATTATTTTGTTACGTGTCATAATTGCCTAGGTTTAAAATATTGGTTCTGATGCTCGACCAACTACTTTGTACAAGCCATAAAAGTTGATTAATATTGTTCAAAACATATGTTATAACGATGCACTATCAAATTGGATGACATATTTCTATCTCGGTTTTGTTTAATGGTATGTATTATGTTCTAGTAATACCTCGTACCCTGTTCCGGCGACGGTAACGGGTAATGGATGTTACACCGGTGTTAGTTCAACCAAAATCGGGTAAAGAATTTGTTATCTATAGTGATCATCTTTAAATGGTTTGGGCTGTGTTTTGATGCAGGAAGGAAAAGTTATAGCTTATGCCTCGAGACAGTTAAAGCCGCATGAAAAGAATTATCCGACGCACGATCTAGAATTGGTAGCTATTGTGTTTGCATTTAAAATTTGGCGCCACTATTTGTTCAGTGAAAAATGTCATGTTTATTCCGATCACAAAAGTCTGAAGTACTTGATGACTCAGAAAGATTTGAATTTGAGACAGCGCCGATGGTTAGAGTTACTAAAAGACTACGAACTTGTGATTGACTATCACCCGGGAAAGGCTAATGTTGTTGCTGATGCTTTAAGCCAAAAATCACTGTTTGCTTTGCATGCAATGAATGTGCATATGGCTATGTCTGATGATGGTTCAATAATAGCTGAATTGAAAGCAAGACCATTATTTGTTCAACAAATATGCCATGCTCAGAAGGTTGGTAATGAGTTGTTAGCAAAACGAGCTCAAAGTGATTTAAATGCTGATTCTGAGTTTCAAGTTGATGTTGATGACTGTTTGAGATTCAGAAACCGAATATGTGTTCCGAGAAATATAGAGTTGATTCAGATGATTTTGAACGAAGCTCATAATAGTCGGCTATCTGTTCACCCGGGTAGTACAAAAATGTATAATGATCTAAAACAACACTATTGTTGCTAAGGAATGAAACGAGACATTTCTGACTTTGTATCAAAATGTTTAGTCTGTCAGCAAGAAAAAGTCGAACATCAGGTACCTTCTGGATTGCTACAGCCGATTATGATACCTGAATGGAAATGGGACAGAATCACAATGGATTTTGTATCCGGTTTACCGTTAACACCGAGTAAGAAAGATGCAATCTGGGTTATTGTAGATAGATTGACTAAATCTGCTCACTTTGTTCTGGTTCGTACAGATTACTCGCTTGATAAGTTGGCTGAATTGTATGTTTCTCAGATTGTGAGGTTGCATGGTGTGCCTATATCTATTGTTTCGGATAGAGATCCGAGGTTTACATCGCGATTTTGGAAGAAAATGCAAGATGCATTAGGTACTAAACTGCATTTTAGCACTGCTTTTAATCCCCATACAGATGGTCAGTCTGAACGAATCATTCAGATACTTGAGGATATGTTAAGATGTTGCATTCTCGAGTTCGAAGGTACGAGGGAACGATATCTACCTCTGATTGAATTTACGTACAATAATAGCTTTCAATCGAGTATCAAAATGGCACCTTATGAGGCTTTGTACGGTCGTAAATGTCGTACACCACTTTACTGGACTGAACTTAGTGAAAATAAGATACACGGGGTTGATTTGATCAGAGAAACTGAATAGAAAGTGAAAGTGATCCGTGAATGTTTTAAAGTAGCATCAGATCGTCAGAAATCATACATAGATTTGAAACGAAAAGATATAGAGTTTCAGGTCAGGGATAAAGTGTTTTTGAAAGTCTCACCATGGAAGAAAATACTCAGATTTGGTCATAAAGGCAAATTGAGTCCTAGATTTATTGGGTCGTACGAGATTATCGAGCGAATTGGGCCGGTTGCGTATAGATTGTTGCTGTCACCTGAGTTAGAAAAGATCCATAATATATTTCATGTTTCGATGCTTCGGCGATATAGATCCAACCCCTCACATGTGATTAGTCCATCAGAGATTGAGATTCAGTCAAATGTGTCGTACGAGGAAGAACCGATTCGTATTATGGCTCATGAAATCAAAGAGTTACGAAATAAGAAAATTCCATTGGTTAAAGTACTATGGCATAAACACGGAGTTGAGGAAGCAACGTGAGAGCCAGAAGATAGAATAAGAGAACGTTATCCGAACTTATTCACCGATAAGACTTTCAGGGACAAAAATCCCTAAGGGGGAGAGTTGTAACAGTTTGATTTAGACCCTAAATGGAACGGTGGTTTCGAGATCACGAATCTGAGTCAGAAAAATATTTAAATATTATTTTTCGTTTTTATTATATGTGAATTTGCATGTGTGAAAGTTTTGTATGAAAATTTGATTGTTTGTGTGCTTAATTAAATAAAAGGGCTTAATCGCGTAAATTAAAAACTTGATAGTTAAAAGCATAAGGGCCAAATTGTTAATGGCTTTGTAAGTTGAAACATTTATGTTGCAAATAAACCTTTAAATTATGTGGTTGTCGAATGTGTCCATATTAAGTATGTTTTATTATTAGTTTTAAAAGGTTAAATATGTAAAATAATAATTTATATACATATTATCATAAAACATAAAATAAACATAAGTTTTCATTTTATTTCTTGGTGACTGAAACAATAAAAAGAAAAGAAAGAAAGAAAGTTTAGATATTCGACAAATTTGAAGCTTGATTAAGGTATGGACTTTGTTTGGTTTTTGATAATTTTTACGTTTTTAAGATTGTTGCTTCGAATACTACTCGACCCATGCTTGAATTTTTTATTTTGATGAATAGTTTGAGTTATGCCATTGATAAATATTTGTGTTTTGTGATGTTTGATGATTAAATATCAAAAATATGTTTTAGATTAACATATTTTGTATTGGAGTTTTTGATGATTTTGAGTTATTAGGACTAAATTGCAAAAATAATAAATTGAAGTACTAAAATGAAAATTAAATGAAATATATGGACTATTATGAGTATGAGGAAGATTCGGCTTAACTATGATGTGGTGAGATTTTGTGTATTTTGTGTTTTATGCAATAAAGCCTAATTTGTATTAGAGGTAAAATGGCAATTTGCCCATTTATGTGTTGTTGGATTAAATTGAATGAAATTGTGTTTAAATGGGGTTTATTTAAAATTATATAGATCAAGAACAAATGAAATCGAACTTGGATCGGGGAAAAGCAAAAATAATCGAATAGCTAATTTTTAACGTCCGTCGATATCTGAGGTAAGTCTTTAAGCAATTAAACATTGTTTATTTCAAACATAGAATGTTTTACTATGATGATTCGAATTTTATAGTTTATTAGTATAATAGTCGAATGTGATTTATCATTGAATTAATGTGGTTGAGTTTTATTCGACTAAGTTAAAATCTCTAAAAGTTTGTATGAATTACAAGGAATATTTGGACGATTTAATATATGAATTGTTATGGAATGATTTTATAATTGTGATAATTGAGCTTTGAGCCTAGCAAGCCTTGTGCTGGTGACTTTGATCGGGCTTTGTGCCTAGCAGGCTTAGTGCTGGTGAATATATATCAGACGTTGGGTCTAGCAGGCCTTGTGCCGGTGTCTGATTCAGGCTTATGCCTAGTAGGTTTTATGCTGATGATTTATTTCAAGTTTATGTCTATAAGACTTTACATTGATGTGGAAATTGAGCAAGTAAGTTAATCTAAATGACTTCTATAATCGGCTACATAGGTATGTACAAGTGAAGTTATATTGAACTTGTGTATTCGGTTACATGTGAGCTTATATTGAACTTGTATATTCGGTTATATGTGAGCTTCTATTGAACTTGTAAATTTGGTTACACGTGAGCTTATATTGAACTTGTATATTAGGTTATATGTGAGCTCATATTGAACTAGTATATTTGGTTACACATGAGCTTATATTGAACTTGTATATTCAGTTACATGTGAGGTTATTTTGAATTTTTGTATTCGGTCACATGTGATGTTTTATTGAACTTGAACATTAGGTTACATGTGAAGATATATTGAACTTATATATTCGGCCATATGAGATAATATAATGAACCTTGTGTATTTGGCCATATAGGCAAGTATTATGAGATGATATATTGGATTTTGTATATTTGGTTATATAGGTAAGTATTTATGTGGTGTTATAATTGACCTTGAACATTCAGCCAAGGTAACTTGTTTGAATTAAAATATATCTTTCATAGTACAATTCAGCTTGTATGAAATGTTTTGATTATTCATTTGAATTGGTTAAATTGCTTAAGGCTTACTAAGCTAAGTTAGCTTACTCTATGTGATTTTGTTACTCTGTTTTATAGATTTTGGTTGTAAGTTACAAGCTCAGGGATCGTCATCGAAGTCATCCACACTATCGTCAACCTTCGGTATTTTTAAAAGTCTATATTTGAACTTATGGCATGTATAGGCTAATATGTATTTTATTCGACTTGGATATGTATAACTTGAGCCATGCGAAAATGGCTTAATTTCCATGATAATTTCGGTCATACTTTGGTTATGGTTTGAGCTCACTTTTAGTTATGATGTTATATATTATACATGAATGGTCTATGTGATAAATGTTGTATTTTTGAAAATGGTTTAATGATGTTAGTGAATTTAGAAGTGGTTGATGTAATGATCATTGTATGTATAAAATTTTATGGCATAATTAATTGTATTGCCTAAGGTTTTGCTTAGGTAAAATATATTTGAATGATGTGTTTAGAAAATATAAATTATAGGATGTTTATACATGTTTCCATGTGCGGTTGTATATTTGTTTGTGATGAAATAAAGTTGTGAGGAAAATGATGATAGGTATGTGCCTATTCAGTTAATGAGATGAAAATTGACCAAATGAATAGTAACTTTTGTCAATTACTATTAAAATAATTATATGTGAATTTGCTAAAGAAAATCCTGAGTTTTATGCATTTACGTTAAAATAATTATATGTGAATTGTTCAAGATGATGTTGGCTATGTTTATACTTAAAAGTATATTATATTTGGCTTGTGCAATGATTTGTATTATGCATTCTTATTTTTTTTAAAGATATTTTTAAAGTTATATCAGTTGTATAATTTGTATCATGCTAAAATGATATGTGTATAATTTGTGAATGTTTGAAAAAAAAGCAAAATTATTATGTTTTCGGTTAGTGAATGCCTCGTAACCCTAATTCGGCGACGGATACTGGTTAGGAGTGTTACAAAGTAGGTCGATTTATATCCCCACATCGTGTGTTGGTTGGTATGGGTGGTGTGCGGGTTGGATTTGGGTGGGATGCATAATTGTATTACACTGTACTAATATTGTATTGGGCTTAGACCCACACTATTACTGAAAAGGGCTCAGGCCCAGATTGTTACTGCATGCATTGTTTACTATTTGACTAATAGGAGAATACACACTGAGTTTTCTTAAACTCACCCCTTCTTTTCAACTGTACAGGTAATCCCCAACCTTAGATGATTTGGTGCTGCGAGGGACTCAGAGGTGGCCACACGATTGCTAATGTTCTACTTTTGACTTTATTTATTTAAATTTCATATTGGGTTTTTGGTTATGTAGTAAGGCCATTTGTGGTTTTAACTTTTATTTTGGCTTTGATTTCTTACCTTAAATTGCTAGACTAGGAAAAGATGAGTTTTCAAAATAATAAATGTTTTCAAAGAAAACACGTATTTTAAACTTCAAGGTTTTTAAAAGCTTTCGCGATTTTGTTCAGTTTAAGGAATCAACGGTGATAAATATGACAACCATTTTGACAAATTGATTTCAAATAGTACCAACTTAATTTTCCGAATTTTCTCAAGCAATAGAAACTAAAAGGGTTTTAACTTAAATTCGAATTCTTAACGAAGTCCTATTTTCGGAAAGCATTTAGATGTGACACGCCAAATTCGGCCATAACGTCTAGGCCGGGTTTGGAGTGTTACATATCACATATCCATTCAAAAGGTTAGATATGAGATTAACAAGTTTCTTCGATTCAATGCTTGCATGGTTCATGTACATACCTGTATCAACTCATATTAATCTCATACTCATCTATATCTTTGATATACCCGTTAAACCATTTGGAATAATATCAGATACTTGAGAATCTCGCACCCTAATTGCCAAATACATAGCCAAAGCTATTTCAATCTCATATCTCATATAATGCTCACTCTCGAGCTATCAACAGGTCTGCTTAAACAATCTGACAGTCATGACGTAGCTACATGGTGCTGCTCAGACAAGCTGACGAGAATCTGCAACACATGCCAAATAACTCAACGACTGGGAGGATGCATGGACCAGAACCCAAACACATAAGCCCTAATGGCATGTCATTCGTATCCTAATCTATTCCTAAGGTTCAACAGGGATTTCACATTGCCTAATCTTCATCGAACATATCCATAAGGTTGTATTCACAATTAATTCAATAATAAAGCATTTAAAACATAATTATATTAATGCTTATTAACATACGAACTTACCTCGATCGTAAAAATGACGAAATGTATCGACTAGTCCAAAACTTTATTTTTCCCCCGATCTAAATCTAAACTACGTTTTTCTTTATCTATATAATATCAAATTTAAATTATTTATTTATCATTCTATTCAATTTATCCCAAAAATCACATTATATAAAAATTACACTTTTTCCCCTAATATTTCAACATCTTTACAATTTAGTTCTTAGCTTATAAAAATACAAATTCATGCAATTAGGTTCCTACACATGCTAGCCAAATTTCCTTTATTATTAAAGCAGCACATAATGGTTGTTTAACCATTCATTCTGGAAGTACTAAGATGTATAATGATCTGAAACAATTATATTAGTGGTCGGGCATGAAACGAGATATTTCAGAGTTTGTATCAAGATGTTTAATCTGTCACCAAGTGAAAGCCGAACATCAAGTGCCTTTGGGACTACTACAACCAATAATGATACTTGAGTGGAAATGGGATAGAGTGACTATGGATTTCGTATCAGGACTACCCTGACTCCGAAAAAGAAAGATGTTGTTTGGGTTGTTGTTGATCGATTAACAAAATTGACACATTTCATTCCGGTACGTACTGATTATTTACTTAATAAATTGGTTGAATTGTACATCTCTGAGATTGATAGATTGCACGGGGTGTCAATTTCGATTATTTCGGATAGAGATCCAAAGTTCACATCAAGATTTTAGAAGAAATTGTAAGAAGCCTCGGGTACGAGGTTGAATTTTTGTATAGCATTTCATCTGGAAACTGGCAGACAGTCTGAGAGAATAATTCAGGTTCTTGAAGATATGCTCCGATGTTGTGTTTTAGAGTTCGAAGCCAATTGGGAGAAATTTTTGCCATTGGTTGAATTTGCGTATAATAACATCTTTCAATCAAGTATAAAGATGGCACCGTACGAAGCTTTGTATGGTCGCAAATGTCGAACTCCATTGTATTGGACCGAATTGAGTGAGAAAAAGATTCACGAGGTTGATTTGATCCAAGAAATAGAAGAAAAAGTGAAAGTGATTCGCGATAGTTTGAAAGCAGCTTTTGATCGACAGAAATCGTATGCAGATTTGAAATGGAAAGACATTGAATTTCATACCGGTGATAAAGTATTTCTAAACGTGTCTCCATGGAAGAAAATCCTTCGATTTATCGTAAAGGTAAACTGAGTTCGCAATTTATCGGGCCATATGAGATTATTGAAAGAATAGCTCTAGTGGCGTACCAATTATCTTTACCGATTGATTTAGAAAAGATCCACAATGTGTTTCATGTGTCAATGTTGCATCTATATAGATCGGATCCTTCACATGTAATTTCTCCGTCAGAGATTGAAATTCAACCTGATTTGACATACAACGAAGAACCAATCAGAATTCTAGCTCGAGAGATTAAAGAATTGAAAAATAAACAAATAGCTTTAGTGAAAGTCTTGGGGCAATGTCACGGTGTCGAAGAGGCTACGTGAGAACCCGAGAAAGCTATGAGAAAATAATACCTTAACCTATTCAGTGGTAAGATTTTCGAGGACGAAAATTCCTAAGGGGGAGAGTTGTAACAGCCCGTTTTTATTATAATCAGGACAGTGGTTTCGGGACTACAAATATGAAGTCAAAATATTTATTTTATTATTATTTTAATGTCTATGGCATGAAAATATGATTGTGTGAAATTTTCATTAAGAAATTTTATTATTTGATAAAAAGAACTAAATTGCGTAAAGTGTAAAACTTGTGTTCTATTAGCTAGAAGTGTCTAATAGCTATGGAACCTTAAAGTTAGGGTTATTAAGTGGTAATTAGACCATTTCAATTGTGATTGGACAATTATGGGCTTCTATTAAGTGATATTTAATGTTTTAAGCCAAGGTTAATATGGCAATTTGTAAAATAACTTAAGTTAAAATAAAAGAAATCATAATTCATCATCATCTTTTCTTCATTCCATAAAAAAATTCAAGAAAATAAAGAACCAAGGGAGCTTGCTAGGGTTCGGCCATTTTAATGCTCAATTGTAAGTTTGTTTTTGTCCTATTTTTAATGATTTCTACATTTTTGAGATCGTTGCAGCTAGGTCTAGCTAGCCCAGGGACTATTTTGCAAAATTGTTAAAGATTTTGAATATTTCCATTGATGGATAAGCATGTATTTTAGAGTTTCCTGATAGATTATGAATGTTGGTTGTGAGTTATACAAGTTTTATAAAGTGATTTTTAGTGAAAATGCAAATTAGGGATTAAATTGTGAAATGTTGAAACTTTGTGGTCAAAATGTGAAATAAATGGAAAATATGAGCTACTAGGGACTAATATGTAAATCGGCTAGCATGGGTTAGCATTGAATTTCATTAATTTGTGTTTTCATGAAATAAGGACTAAATTGTAAAAGTGATGAAACATTAGGGGCAAATGTGTAAATATTCTTAAGTGTGTGCTTTGGATTAAATTGAATAGCGATATTATTAAATAAGTTAATTTTGAATATATTTAGATCAAGAAAAGTGAAATTCGAATTTAGATCAGGGAAAAACTAAAGTTATAGACTAATCGACTTATTTCGTCGTTTTCACATCTGAGGTAAGTTTGTATGTGATAAATTTCATTATAAATGCATTTTAAATGCTTTTATATTGTATAAGATGTGAATACGAGACTTCGAATAAGTTCGACAATGACTCGATGGTAATTCGACATTCGAAATCCTAGTTGAATCATAGGAATAGTTTAGGATACTAGTGACATGTCATTAGGGGATACGTTGAGTTGGCTTCGGGCCATGATATTAGCACTTCAGGTGCAAGTTATACTGGTTTGGCTTCGAGCCATGAATATTGGCTGATTTGGCTTCGAGCCATGATATCAGTACTACGGGTATAAGTTACCTTGATTTAGCTTCGGGCCATTGTATAGGTACTTAGTGTACAAGACTCTTGAGTATCCGACTTCTATTCCGAATGGTTCAACGGGTAAATGAATGATGTGGATGAGAATGAGATTGGTACGAGATGGTACAGGTATGTGCATAAACCATATTAGCTTTGAATCAAAGAAATGGTGAAGCAAATATACAGTTTTGTAAATGAGTAATTGAAAAGTTTGTTAGTTGATGTGAATTCGTGTATTTATAATTAATTATTGAATTATGTGTTTATGATTTTTTTGAGTTTATTTCATATGAGCTTACTAAGCTTTATAGCTTACATAATTTATTTTTCAATGTTTTATAGTGAATTCAAAGCTAGCTCAGATTCGGAGACTATCGGAGATTTCGTCACACTATCTTACAAACGATTTGGTACCTTTAAGTTTTTGTTTGAGTATATGGCATGTATAGGGACTTTGGTCATGTCAGTTAAGTTTTGGTAATGATTTTGCCCATTTGTGTTGGCTTGAAAATATTAGGTTTGGTATGTATATATATAGCCATGTGAGTTGGCTTATAATGGTGAATTTGATGATGTATATAAGTGTGCAAATAGCCTTTGCTTGGGTTTACTAATTGTCTTATAAATGCTAGTTGTGATGGTATTTGGTGGTTTTTGAAAATGGGTATGGTGAATATCAAATGATTAAAGAATTGGTAATTAGTAGGTTTATGAGTTTAGGTAATTTGATACATGTTTGAAAATGACCATATTGATGAGTTAAAAGGGTAAATTTTGATATGTATTTGAATTGTATATTGTAGTATGGTGAGTCTTGTAATTTGTTGATATTGAAATGGAATAAATGATGCTTGGTTGAAGTAGAGTGAATGCCTATTTATGCCTTGTATTGGTACCATTTGGTTTGATGTAGGTATGCACAAATTTGGGTGGCAAATTGGCTTTGTAAATAGCCTACTTTTGTCCACACGGGCAGAGACACGGGTGTGTATCTTAGCTATGTGTGACACACGGTTATGTTACACGACCATGTATCCCCTGGTGTTGAATTTAAAGTCAAGTCAGTATGCTCGACACGGCCTCACACACGGACATGTGACTTGGCCGTATGGCATAGGTTAGTATACCCTAGGTTTGGCACAACCTAGTACACGGCCTGGTACATGGGCCAGCCACACGGGCATGTGTGTTGGCCATGTGACCCAAGTCAGAGAGTTGAACGGGGTCGAACATGGGCCGAGACACGGGCATGTGTGTTAGCCGTGTGACCCAAGTCAGAGAGTTGAACGGGGTCGAACATGGGCCGAGACACGGGCATGTGCTCCCATTTTGAATGTCCACACAGCCTATAACATGCGTGTCTGTTGGCCGTGTGAGACACATGGTAGGGCCACACGGGCGTGTGTCCCTTGTTTTGAAAAAAATTTTCAAAGTTTCGTGAAAGTTTCTAAAGTTATCAGTTTCGTTCCAAACCACTCCTAATGTATGTTTAGGGCCTTGTAGGCTCGTATTAGGGACAAAATGATTAATTGTGAATGAAATGTATATGATTTGATTAATTAAATGTGAAATGAATGTTTAACTGTGTTGTAAATCTGGTAATGCTCCATAACCCTATTACGATGTTGAATATGGGTGAGGGGGCCCTAACGGTTCACATATAAAACAATTTTCATACACAACACAGTGATATAGTGGCAATTCGTGAATATGAAACATAGACAAATTATGTACTCATCGGATAAATGGATCTCCAAAAGACACTACATGACTCATAAAGTCATACACCATCTCCATGCAAGTGTAGCACGTATGCTCACACTCTCTAAAGACACCACACTATTTACAATGTGGAGCTATGCTCGACATTCTCTTATCTCTCCAGCTCTATCTCTAGGCCACAATGCCTGACAAATAATAAAAAAGGGTGAGTACTCACAATCCTATAGCATGCCAATGATATCCATTAGTTTCAAGTGTTCATATTACCAACATATCTAATTATTCACATTTTATAACACAATATATTTGGCTCGCATTAATGTTGAGCTCGCACCTATCATTTCACAATAATACAATTTTGTACTAATCAAAACTCGCAATATCATAAAACTCATAATTCACTTACGAGTACGTGCATGCCTAAATATGTATTATCAATAAAATTAATATGTTATAAAAGTCAACATTATAATAATTTTTTTTATTTTTGTTCACAAAATATTACAAAACTGTATCCGGATATATACTTCATATAAACATATTTATTTAGTGACCTTTGTCACATCAAATTTTTAGTACACATTAAAAATCTCATATACATTTATATATATATTAGAAAATAGAAAACCTATAAATGCATATATATTATAATAAATCCCTAAAGGTATATATATAAGTATATATGTAATAAAACTATAGAGGCAAATATATATTATATATATCAAGACCATAGACGTACGTATATATTATATATATAACAAGACCACACATATATTACATATTTATTGAGACCCATAAATATGTATTATATATAAATACCTATTTAAAACCTTTTTCATGTTAAATTTCAGCAAGCTTTTCAAGCCCCACATGTGCATATATATTATACAGATAAATATAATTAATACAACAACTCGAAGTTAACAATCGGCACACACACGCAACATTTTTAATGCACAATTCACTTACAAATGCAACAATCAAATTCAAAATTCACACACACTTATCACATCAAGTATCTAGGGCCAAGTTTCGCATACCATAAGTGGGGGTTTGCAAGCCTCATTTCAACTCTCTAGATCTTGAAATTCATGCTAAAACACGGCATACAAATGCACTCACCTGTCACTCACCACGGCTTGTCGAACTAAAAATCTTTATGATTACCTTTATGTCTGTTTATTGAGGCTCCGCCAAGGTTTTCAAATTCACACAAAAATATGCATATTACTAAGCATTCAAAGACATTCTAACTTATTTCTTTGTGCTCATACAATGGGTCTCTACTCATGTCTACAGCATCATAATATGTTTGTGTGAATTTTTCATTAAGAAATTTTATCATTTGAATGCTTAATTCGATAAAAAGGACTAAATCGCGTAAAGTGCAAAAGTGGTGTTCTAATAGCTAAAGGTATCTAATAGCTATGGAATATTAAATTAGAGGTCCTTATGTGGTAATTATACCATTATTAGCATGAGTAGACAATTATGGACAAACATTAATTGATTTTGTTGTTTTATAACCAAGGTTAATTTTGCAATTTGGTAAATAAGGTTAATAAAATAAAACAAAGCCAAATATAATCTTTTATTCTCCGTATTCAATCAAAAATTAGGTCTTTGGAAGCCATTGTTGAGTTTTTACATTCGGCCAAGCTTTCTAGTTCAATATGTGAGTGGTTTTTGTCCTGTTTTTAATGATTTCTATGTTTTTGAGAACGTTGCAGCTTAATCTAGCTAGCCAAGGGACTATTTTGTAAAACTGTTAAAGGTTTAGAGTTTTACCATAGATGAATACATGAGTAATTTGATGTTTAATGATAGATTATGAATGTTTGATGATAGTTATACAAGTTTTGTTAAGTGATTTTTAGTGAAAATGCAAATTAGGGATTAAATTGTGAAATGTGGAAACTATGTGGTTAAAATGTGAAATAAATGAAAAATATGGGCTGATATGTGCACTAGGGAATTTTTCCTATCATGGGTTGGTATTAAAATGAATGAATTTGTAATTTTATGAAATAAGGACTAAATTGAAAAAATGTGAAACATTAGGGGTAAATGTGTAAGCGTGCCTTAATGTGAATATTGGACTAAATTGAATAGAGAGGTAATTAAATAAGTTGATTTTGATTACATATAGATCAAGAAAAGTGAAATTCGAATCTAGATCGGGGGAAAAATAAAGTACTCGACTAATCGACCTATTTCGCCGTTTTAGCGTCCGAGGTAAGTTCGTATGTAATAACATTCATTGTAAATGTATTTTAAATGCTTTGATATTGTATAAACTGTGAATACGAGACTACGGACATGTTCGATGTTGATTAGACAAACTTGAAAATCCCGGTTGAACCTTAGTAATAGATTAGGATACGAATGACACGTCATTAGGGGTTATTGTGATATTATGATCCGTGTGCTGGTCCTGTACGTCCTACCAGTGATTGAGTATATTGCCATGTGTTGCGGTTACTCGACAGCTTGTGTGAGCAGCACCGTGTAGCTATGTCTTGACCCATAGCTTGTGTGAGCAGGCCCGTTGATAGATCGAGAGTGAGCATATATGTGATTTGTGATTGAAATAACATTGGCTATGTGTAACGCCCCGTACCCGAGACCGTTGCCGGAGTCGAACACGAGGTGTTAACAGACTTAATTCATTGCTTAAACAGCTCAAACAATTTAATTTTAGAAATTTCAGACAAGCTGGCTAACTGCATCACAGTCGCTTAAAAATTCATATCTCGAGTTCTGAAACTCAAAATCCAATTCTGTAAATTTTCCCTGAAACTAGACTCATTTATCTATTTACTAATTGTTTTCTAGAATTTTTGGCTAGGCTAATTAGTACAGTTTATTAGCTAAAGTCTCCCCTGTTTCAGGGTTCGACTGCTCTGACCTCTGTATATTACAAATTAGATATCTCTCTGTACAGAATTTCAATGACTATGAAGTTTGTTTCTCATAAAACTAGACTCAATAATAAATCTGTACATATAAATTATGACTTCTAAATATTTTTATAAAATTTATGGTGAATTTCCAAAGTCAAAACAGGGGATCCATAAATAGCTCTGGCCCTGTTTCACAAAAATTTAAACATCTCATAAAATATAACTCATATACCTGTTTCGTTTCTTCCATATGAAAATAGACTCATAGTTATTCAATTCCATGTTTTATTCATCATCTAATTATATCTCTACTATTTTTAATGATTTTTCAAATTCACGTCACTACTGCTGTCTGAATCTATTTTATGGTAAATTTTACCTATTTCAAGGTTTCCATGGATTAACTAGCAATTTGACATACATAAGACCAAATATGATCATAATTAGCCATTCCAAATCATTACCAAGCATTTTTATACTACTCAATAACCATATCATAAGACCATATATACAAAATGATTATAATGCTATACATTCCATACTCAAAATATACAAGCCATTATGCCAACATGGTATACGGATAGTGTGAGCGTGCCTTTGACCGTTCCCGATTTCCGAGCTGGCTTGTCAACACTACAAGGAATGAAAAGGAGGGAGTAAGCATAAATGCTTAGTAAGTTCACATGCAAATAGCAAGTAACATAACCATATAAGCAAACATAAAACATCATTTGCATAATCATCACCAAGACATTCATATCATATTTTCATTTATCCTCTTACCATATTTTTGTTATATCGATTTTTCAACCCGAGGGTTAAGTACATACCTGTTCAAAGTATCCATTTCACAACACTTACCAATACATCCCTTTCATCTTGAGTATTCCTCCATTTGAGTAGAACTTTACCCGTTGAACACATCGGAATATAATTCGGATACATGGAAAGTTTGCACATAAGTGCCACATATGTAGCCAAGCTACTATGTAACCCGCCCATAAGCGAACTCGGACTCAACTCAATGAGCTCGGGCGTTCGCATCCATAAGTGAACTCGAACTCAACTCAACGAGCTCGGATGCCTAGTTACATCTCACGAACTCGGACTCAACTCAACGAGTTCGGACATTTGCATCCATAAGTGAACTCGGACTCAACTCAACGAGTTCGGATGCTCAAATATCCCAGTGACATGTCACTTGTATCCTAATCTATTCCTAAGGTTCAACGGGACCTTTTTCCCAATCATGTGTCTCAACCATCTTCTACGGAACACCGATACCGATACTCAGTAGTATTTCACATTTTCCAAGTATATCACATAATTTGACATATTATCAAACAATTATCACGAGTATAATATTTCATAATAATTATCATATCATTTAAATAACATAAAAACATTTAAAATAATAACTATGTTACCAACATTTACATATGAACTTACCTAGTATGCGAAAATGGCTACTTTTACCATTTCGTCCACAACTTGGTATTTTCCCCATTTTAGCCCGAATTTCAGTTTTTCTTGCTCTATCATTTAAAATATAGTCTAATTAGGACTCACATTATTCAAATTGACCCAAAATCATATTTTGGAAAAATTACAATTTTGCCCCTAAACTTTTGCATATTTACACTTTTTCCCCAAAGCTCGTAAATTAAAGTTCAGCCTATTTTCTTATGTTTTATGACATTATGATCATTTTTCCCTTCTATGGCAACATAAAATTCTCACTCTAACATGTACTTATGACTATTAGGTATTTTTACCGATTAAGCCCTTTTGCTCGTTTTCACTTAAAACCGAGTAGCACAAGCTGTCTAACATAATTTAAAACCTCATATTCTATCATAAAACACCAAAATACACAAATTTCACCTATGGGTATTTTTCCAAATATAAACCCTAGGTTAAATTATTGCTAGCATAAGCTAAATCGAGCTATCGGGACTCCAAAAACGTAAAGAACTTGAAAAACGGGGCTAGAATGGACTTACAATCGAGCTTGGAAGCTTGAAAAACCCTAGCCATGGTTTCTCCTTGCTATATTCGGCCATGGTGAAGAAGATGAGCAAAATTGGCTTTTAATTTTGTATTTTAATTCATTTTACCCCTAAATGACCAAAATGCCCTTACTACTAAACTTTCCAAAAATTCCATCCATGTCCAATTTTTGTCCATAAACTTAGAAATTGGTAAAATTCTATTTAATACCTCCTAATTAATATTTCAAAACAATTTCATACTAGAAACTTCTAGAATGCAAGTTTTACAAATTATTCAATTTAGTCCCTAATTTCAATTTAAGCACTTTAGGCATAGGATTTCATCACGAAATTTTCACACAATCATGCAATCATATCATAAACATCAAAATAATTATAAAATAATTATTTCTATCTTGGATTTTGTGGTCACAAAACCACTATTCCGACTAGGCCCAAAATCAGGATATTACACTATGTATGTGGCACTTTGGTGTGAGTTTCCCATGTATCCGATAGTATTCCGAATGGTTCAATGGGTAAATGAAAAATGTGGTTGAGTATGAGATTGATATAAGATGGTACAGTTATGTACATGAACCGTATAAGCTTTAAATAGAGGAAACTTGTGAAAGACACGTTTAATCTTATAATTGAAAATATGAAAGGTTTCTTAGTTAATATGAGTTACATGTTGATATGTTCAATTTGTTGAATTGTGCATTTATGAATAGTTTGAATTTATTTCTTACGAGCTTACTAAACTATAAATGTAACACCAGACATTATAGCCGAATCCGACGTGTCACATTGAAGTTTTAAAAACCCATGATTCATTTTAGTGTTTAAAAAGAACGTCTTTTGCTAAGTTAACAAAGTGAATGGAAGCTGTGCACCAGGTAGGTATCCAAAACAGAGGAGGTGAGCCATGAAGGCTGCTTAAGTACCAAGCTCTTGCCTGGATCCAATCCTAGACATGCCCACAACCATTGCCACACTTTGGTGCAAGGTTAGATTTTAGAAGAAAAAAAACGAGTTGGAATTCATTTAAGTAGATATTTTTGATAAACCGATTAGTTGCATCGTTGCGCTTATTTTGAAAACAAGTATCATTTTGAAAACGCACCCTAAGTCTAAGCCATTTTGAATTATTATCAGTAAAATATAGAGTATAAAATAAAATAATCCCAGAAAGATAATTAAAATGGCCTTATTACAATCCAAAACCAAATAATAATAATAAATTAAAAAACCGGTTTCTTATTGCAAAGTTCAAAAGCGATCATCACGGCCACTCTGAATCCCCTCTGGCTCCAAGTCTCCACATCAGGACTCACCTGCAAAGATAAGGAAAGGAGGTGAGTTTGGAAACTCAGTGTGCAACAAGCTCCTTTCAGAGCCGAAACTAATACCAGCATACTGGGCTGAAGCCTTTTGTTTAACGGTTACTGGGCCGAAGCCTTCTCATTAATCATGTTACTGGGCCAAAGCCTTCACTGCAAATGGTATGGCCCATAGGCCCATTTCAATGCCACATGTAATATTAATGGATATATGCAAGCCCATTTGGGGAGACTACTCAACCCACCATCCGCTACTCTCCACCCGTACCAACCAAGCTCTCCATGTGGGGAATAACTCAACCCACCCAACCAAACTCTCCACTGGCAGCACAGCTGCTTTATCATATAACTGGAGGCCTAGCCTCTTTTAATAACTGGGGCAAAGCCCTTTTTGATAAATTAGGGTAAAGCCCTTTTCGCACTTCCTCAATTTATATCAAAAACCCAACCCATGCATATAATGAGTATATCATAGCATAACATGTGCATGTTATAACATATCATGTGCATATCATGTCATATCATGTAAATCAATACCTCATGCATCATATTCATAATTAAACCCTAGGGGTATAATGGTCATTTTACCTAGAGGCAAAATACCATTTACCATATTTTAGGGTTAATTTCAGTAAATTTACCAAATATTATGGGTTTTCCACATTCATTAACAATTATCAATATTCTCAAGTGTTTAAACAGTGATTTTAACGCACTTTATCAAATTAGGGCTTTTGGGACCAAAACCCCTAATGGGTCCTACGAATGCCGATTTAGCCCATTAAGCCCACATAATCCAAATTTTACAATAGTACTAACCGCGTTAACATGCAATCTTTCCAAATTCCAATTTCTATCAATTTTACCCAAATGGGCCCGGAAGCCCATTGGGCCCAATTTCAGCCCATTGAGGCCCAACTTACCGTCGTGCACAGAATTGCGCTCTTACCTGTTCCATCGATCCAAACACCGATCATATTGTTTTTATCGCATCTAAAACCACATGCAAAATCTCAAGTTCCCGAAATGCTTGAATTTTGGCATTTCAGCTTTTTTGCGAATATTAGCCTAAGCTACTACGAGGGTTGTTACACACATGTTTTGTGACGACTGCCACTGAGATCCCTTACGATGTCCTACAATTGATTACCATAATTCTTAGATTGCAAACCACAATAACCAATCCTAATATTCACCTACCATATTCGAACCATGCCCCTAAAGCCTTTAGAATCTTACCTTTTTGCCAAAAACCGATGACTAGATCTAAGTCTAGTTGTTCCAAAGATCCAAGCCTTCGATCCAACCACTAGAAGACACTAAACACCAAAAGAAATCGTCAGTTAAAGACCCTTAAAGCCCTATACCCAAATCGAAAGCCTCCCTTGATTTTAGGGACTTCGGCTTTTTCTAAATTGTAAAATAAGACTAGATCTGAGGTGATGAACACTTACCACCTATTCCTCTTTGACTTCTACACAGATCTGATGCAGATCTATCCTCTAAACGATAGTAGAACTCGAATTTAGGAGATCTGAAATTTCAGCTATAAGTCCCTAAATCTATGGTACTTCGACTTTTTAAGTGATGAAGAAGATGACGATTTGAGGCTATAACTTTGAAGTAATGTTGCCGACAGATACTAAGGGTTTAGAGAAGATGAAAGTTAATCAAAAGGAACAAAAATAACTGAAGGATTATGGCTTGGAGAAATCGACACAAGAAGTGAGTTTTTGGGATTTCGACTTTTATGGCGATCGGCTATGAAGGTTTTGTGGAGGATGGGATCGATAGAGGAGGTGAGTAAGGTGATCAGAAGGTTTCGACTAGAAGAAAAAGTAAAAAGGAAGAAAGAAAATGGAGGAAAAAGAGAGGAAGAAGAACTCGACACCAAGGAGAAGGTATTTGCATTTCTAGCTTTTGTGAGAACTCAGAAAGGATGAATGACAGTGAAAGCTTTTAGGTGGCTAACCCTAATTCTCCAAGACAGAAAAAGAAAAGAACTTAACCTTAATATCAACTAAAATAATCGGCCCAACCTCTCTAAGGCCCTTGCCGAAATTCACTTAAGTGATCACATGCCCGACACATACCTAAAATTAAAAAGTAACAGTATGCCTACCTTGCAACTTGAACCTTGGACCTTCGATTCCTTCCCAGGCACCATATTTTTAGGAACTTAGTGGCGCCACCATGCCACTTTACCAAGGCCTTATTTGTGTCATAATTTACGATGTTCTTCTTAAAAACCCACTTAACCAAGTCTCCTATTCACTTAAAATCCAACCTTGATATTTTACAGCGTTTAACTTAGGCTTGGGCCTTCTAAAGGCCCACTAACACATTTAAACGCAATTCCAATATTCAGAACACCAAAATTTCAAAATTTACCTAAAATCACAGAAACCCGAAAAATCCCGAAAATTAGGGCGTTACAATAAAGCTTACTTTGTTTATTTTTCTATGTTTTATAGTGATTTTAGAGTATGATTGCATAAATGTACGATTTATGTATGTTAAATGATGTGTATTGATCGGTAATGCCTTGTAACCCTACTCCGGCGACGGATACAGGTTAGGGGTGTTACACTAAACTTACCAATCTTGCTTATTAAAATCTAGGCATACAATGTTATATTTCCATCCATTTGGCTAAATTGCCTAATCACATAAATTCAGTCAAACATGTTAGTCACCAAAATCTTCATATCAATCAAGTAACATAGATAAGCTCATGACGCAATACTCTTTCAAGACATTATCAATTCATCTCAAAGTTCTCATGCCATGTTAAGAGTTCTATGTCCGTTGAATCATTGAATTCTGATGGAGGCTCAAGTAGTACACTCGAAGTGAACAATTCAATTAATCTGTCGATTCCTTATTCAAGGGTACCTATTAGGGCACTTAACCAAGAAACACTCTTTCGAGCCACATATCATATAATAGGACTATCAGTCTAGGCTAAATCCTTTATATAACGTATGCTTAGAGGAGCTTGATTAGGATTACCAGTCCAGGCTAAACCCTAATCATAACGTATGCTGGAGAGGTATTATATCAAGATTAACTGTCCAGGATAAATCCTTTCTATAACAAGGTTAATGGGATTACTCGTCCAAGCTAAATCCCATCTGCAACAAATGCTGGACCTTATTAGTTTCGGGAAAGCGCATATAATCATCGGAATTTACATTCAATCGTTCAATTGGGACTTAACCCTTTATAACCATTTCAAGCATGTATAAATTTTCCATCATAGCATACAATTAAAGCATATCAACATAAATCGTATTGCATACAAACACAACATTCAATTAATATAATTACATACCCGATTAAGTTACATGAATTTACCTCGACACTTGCTCGTGTAAAAGTCTACTAATCCGAAATATTTTCTTTTCCTCGATCTAACCTCGAATTAGTGTTGTCCAGATGTATATAAATGAATTTAACCATCAATTTCACACATTTCATATTTAAATGGACTCAATTTACGTCGTAGGCAAAATTACCATTTTGCCCCTAACTTTTCCATAAATTCCAATTTTGTCCCTGGGCTCGGAAAATGAAACTTGTGCAAATTACTCCCTATTCCAAGCCTAACCAAAGCCCTATTATAAATTTTCTAGCACATTTATTCATAAAATTTTAGAATTTTTTGTCAAATTTTTCAACTTTTCATTTTAGTCCCTAGATAATGTTTCCATCAAAAATCACTTTGTAAAAGTTGTTTATCTATCAATAATCTTTCATTTTCTACCATAAATATATAATTTCCAGCATAATATATCCATGACCGATTTTCATACCTTGATAACTTTTCAAATTAATCCCTCAAATACAGAGATTAAGCTATCCTGGTTTCAAAAATACCAAATTAGACCTTAAGAGTTTCTTTTCTCTCTCCTAGGATTTCCATGTCTTCTAGGTTAAAGATGACATACAATAAGATGATTTCTTTTATCATCTTTTTAATTTATTAAGTATTTTGCTATTTTTAATTTAGTCCTTGCCCTTTTTCTATAATTACATGGATGAGTCACCAAGAAAAATCTAAATACTTTTCTTAATGGTCTAATTACCATATAAGGACCTCTAGTTTTGAATTCCATAGCTATTTGATCCTTATAGCTACTAGAATTTAACTTTTGCATTTTATGCGATTTAGTCCTTCTCGTAATTAAGCACTAAATCGATAAAACCTTCGTATCAAAATTTTTCCATGAAATATCTACCATATTACGGACCATATAATGAAATAAAAATAAACTTTATTTTTGGGTCGGATTTGTGGTCCCGAAACCACTGTTCTGATTTCACTGAAAAATGGGCAGTTACAACTCTCCTCCCATTAGGATTTTTGTCCTCGAAAATCTTACCAGTAAAAAGATTTAGGTATTGCTTCCTCATTGTATCCTCCGGCTCCCAGGTAGCCTCTTCTATACCGTGTCGTTGCCAAAGAACTTTTACTGAAGATACCTTTTTATTTCTTAACTCTTTTGTTTCCTAAGCTAAGATTTTGATTGGTTTTTCACCATATGTCATATCAGGATGAATCTCTACTTCTTTCGGAGAGATAACATGTGAAGGATTGAATCGGTACCACCGTAGCATAGACACATGAAAAACATTATGAATCCGATCAAGTTCTAGTGGTAAAGCTAACCAATATGTAACTGGTCCAATTCTTTCTATAATCTCATATGGTCCAATCCACCGTGGACTCAGTTTTCCGTTGTGTCCAAACTAAAGAACCTTCTTCCAAAGCGACACTTTCAAGAATACTTTGTCACTGACTTGAAATTCTATTTCTATTCGCTTCAAATCAGCATAAGACTTTTTACGATCAGAGGCTGCTTTCAAACGGTCTCGAATTAATTTCACTTTTTCCTCGGTTTCTCGAACGAAGTCAACTCCATGTAACTTTTTCTCACTAAGTTCTATCCAATGTAATGGAGTTATACATTTGTGACCATACAAAGCTTCATAATGTGCCATTTTGACTGATAAATGTTATTATAAGCAAATTCAACCAAAGGCAAGTACCTTTCCCAGTTACCTTCAAACTCAAGTACACAAAATAGAAGCATATCTTCTAAGATCTGTATTACCCGCTCAGATTGACCATCTGTCTGGAGATGAAATGCAATGCTAAAGTGTAACTGAGTACCTAGAGCTTCTTGTAATTTGCTCCAAAATCAAGATGTAAACTGGGGATCTCTGTTTGAAATAATGGAGACAAGCACTCCATGCAATCTGACAATCTTAGAAACATATAGTTTAGCCAATTTATCCAAGGAATAATCCATACGTACCAGAATAAAGTGTGCAGACTTTGTCAATCGATTAACAATTACGCAAATGGTATCTTTCATCTTTTGAGATAGGGGTCATCCCGTTACAAAGTCCATAATAATTCTTTCCCATTTCCATTCTTGTATCGTAACCGACTGTAATAGTCCAGAAGGCAACTGATGTTTAGCTTTTACTTGCTAACATATCAAACACTTAGATACGAACTCAGAAATATCTCGTTTCATTCTTGGCCACCAGTACGTCTTCTTCAGATCATTATACATTTTATTACTACCAGGATGTATAGACACGTTACCATTGTGAGCTTTATTCAAACTCTTATGAACTAGTTCTGAACCTTTTGGTACACATACTTTATCTCTAAATAACAAACAATCATTGGTTCCAATCTGAAATTCTAAGTCAAGAGTCGATTCACTTTGTATTCGCCTTGCTTGCAACTTACTATCATTTTTCTGAGCTTCTAAAATCTATTGCAAAAACATTGGTCTAGCTTTTAACTCGGCTATAATTGAACCATCATAAAAAAATGACAATCGAGTATTCATAGCCCGTAAGTAAAACAGGGATTTTCTGCTCAGAGCATCCACCACTACGTTGGCCTTTCTTGGATGGTAGTCAATAACAAGACCATAATCTTTCAATAACTCAAGCCATCTGCGTTGTCTCAAATTCAAATATTTTTGTGACATTAAGTATTCCAGACTTTTATGATCGGAGAATATGTGATATTTTTCTCCAAACAAGTAATGCCGCCAAATTTTCAATGCCAACACTATGGCTGCAAATTAAAGATTGTGTGTCGGGTAGTTCTTGTAACACCCCCACGCCCGAGACCGTCACCGGAGTCGAGTATGAGGTGTTACTAAACTTAATTTAACATTTTAAGAACTTTAGATTATTTGTTTCTACATTCACAGCTTTTTAGCTACTTGCGTTACAGTCACAAGAAAAATCATATCTCGAGTTACGAAACTCGAAATCAAGATCCGTAAATTTTCCCTGAATCTAGACTCATATTCCTATCTACTAATTTTTTTCTAGAATTTTTGGTTGGGCCAATTAGTACAGTTTATTAGTTAAAGTTACCCCTGTTTCAGGGCTTGACTGATCTGACCTCTGTTTACTACGAACCACTTTTCTCTCTGTATAAAATTCATATGAATATGAGGTTTATTTCTCCTGAAACTAGACTCAATAAGGATTCTGAGAACATAAAATAAACCACCTAATTATATCTTTACAATTTATGGTGAATTTCTAAAGTTGGAACAGGGGATTCAGAAACTGCTCTGACCCTGTTTCACTAAAATTCAAATATCTTCCAACATATAACTCCTTTACCCGTTCCATTTATTTCATGTGAAACTAGACACAATAAGCTTCAATTTTATTTTTAATTCATCATATAATTCAATTCCTATGATTTTTAGTAAATTTTCAAACTCACGTCAGTGTTGCTGTAATATTCTGTTTATGGCAAATTTCATCCTTTTTATGAATTTTCATGAACTAGGCAACATATTAACTTTCCATAACATCAAACATATTCTAAACTAACCATTTCCATAATTTATCATTATCAAGCACTTCCTCAACCATTTCATCATCATACCATAAGATCATTTACACAAAATAAGTATTTTGCTATACATGCCATACTTAAATTTACAAGCCATTTTACCGAAAAGTTCTTCCGGATAGTGTGACTGATCCTCCGACCAATCCCGACTCCTGAGCTGGCTTGTCCAAAACTACAATGAGTAAGAAAGAGGGGGTAAGCATAAATGCTTAGTAAGTTCATATGCAAATAATAAGTAACATAACAAAGCAATCATACCAAACAACATTAGCATGGTATCACCAAAACATAAATCTCATTTCTAATCATCATTCATCATTTTACTACCTTATCGTTATTGTATCAATACTCAACCCGAGGGTTAAGTACATACCTGTCCGAAGTATCCATTTGACATCACTTACCAATACGTCTCTTTTCATCTCAAGTATTCCTTCATTTGAGTAGAACTTTACCCGTTGAACTCATCGGAATATAATTCGGATACGTAGGGAGTTTGCACATAAGTGCCACATATGTAGCCAAGCTACCATGTAACCCGCCCTTAGCGAACTCGGACTCAACTCAACGAGCTCTCGGCGTTCGCATCCATAATGAACTCGGACTCAACTCAACGAGCTCGGATGCCTAGTTACATCTCACGAACTCGGACTCAACTCAACGAGTTCGGACATTCGCATCCATAAGTGAACTCGGACTCAACTCAACGAGTTCGGATGCCCAAGTATCCCAGTGACATGTCACTTGTATCCTAATCTATTCCTAAGGTTCAAACGGGATTTTCTGCGAACACATATCCTTGCCGTCTTCCGTAGAATGCCGAAATCAATACTCGGTAACAATTTATATTCAACAAATAACTCACATAATTTGCATTTTATTCAAAATTAACCACAAAACATATATTTCATGATAAAAATCAGCATATCATATAATTAACATCAATGACTTAAAAATCACAATTATGTTACATTATTTACACATGAACTTACCTTGGTACCAAAATACAAAGGTTTTGCAATTTAATCCACAATCTTTTCTTTTCCTCGATTGGGGTCGTTTCCACGTCTTTCTTGATCTAAAATAACACATTTAGCTTATTTAATACTCACACTATCAAATTAATCCTTAATTCAAATTTTGGCAAAATTACAATTTTACCCCTAAACTTTTGCATATTTACATTTTTGCCCCTAGGCTCGGGATTAAACTTTATTCCTTATTCTTATGTTTTACAACATGCTGATCACTTTTCCTTCTATGGCAACATCAAATTCTCACTCTAACATGTACTTGTGACTATTAGGTATTTTCTACCGATTAAGCCCTTTTACTCGTTTTGCTTAAAATCGAGTAGTACAAGTTGTCTAACATAATTTAAAACATCATATTCTATCATAAAACATCAAAATACACAAATTTCACCTATGTGTATTTTTCCAAATATAAACCCTAGGTTAAATTATTGCTAACATAAGCTTTATCGAGTTATCGGGATCTCAAAAACATAAAAATCATTAAAAACGGGGCTTGGAATCACTTACTATGAAGCTTGAAAGTTGAAGAAACCCTAGCTATGGAGACATGGAGCATTCGGCAGCAACTAATGGGGAAGATGACTATTTTGTGTCATTTTTCCCATTTTATTTCATTAATTATCCAAATGACCAAAATGCTCTTAATGCCTTTCTTTGAAAATTTTCATGTACAAGCCCATTTTTGTCCAAAATTTTAGAAATTGGTCAAATTGCTATTTAAGACCTCCTAATTAATATTTCAAAGCAATTTCATACTAAAAACTTCTAGAATGCAAGTTTTGCAACTTATTCGATTTAGCCCCTAACTTCAAATTAAGCATTTTATGCATGAAATTTCTTCACAAAATTTTCACACAATCATGCAATCATATCATAAACCTCAAAATAATTATAAAATAATTATTTCTATCTCGGATTTGTGGTCACAAAACCACTATTCCGATTAGGCCCTAATTCGGGATATTACAGTTCTTTTCATCTGGCTTCAGCTGTCGTGAAGCATAGGCTACTACCTTACCATCTTGCATCAAAACACAACCTAAACCATTCAATGACGCGTCACTGTAAACTTTAAATTCCTTACCTGATTCTGTCAATAAAGCCTTTAATCTGTAAAAGCTCTGCTGGCATTTTTTAGTCCATTCAAATTTCACATCTTTCTGTAACAAACGAATCATCAGACAAGCTATCATTGAAAAACTTTTTACAAATCTCTAATAATAACTAGCTAGTCCCAGAAAACTTCAGACTTCATACACATTCTTTGATGGCTTCCAATTCATAATGATTAAAATTTTAATCGAGTTTACTCTGACACCTTCAGCAGATACTATATGCCCAAGAAAACTAACTTCCCGTAGCCAAAATCACATTTACATATTTTGGCGTACAATTGTTTCTCTCGCAAAGTTTGCAACACTATTCTCAAGTGCTCCGCATGCTCATTTTCATTCTGGGAGTAAACAAAAATATCATTTATAAATACCACTACAAACCTGTCTAAATACAGATTGAATATTCTATTCATCAAATCCATAAACACTGTAGATGCATTTGTTAAGCCGAATGGCATCACAATGAACTTATAGTGTCCATACTTGGTTCTAAAAGTTGTCTTTGGTACATCCGATTCTTTTACCCGTAGTTGATAATAACCAGAACAGAGATCGATCTTCAAAAATACAATGGCACATTTTAGCTGGTCAAACAAGTCATCAATACGAGGCAGTGGATACTTATTCTTTATTGTAACTTTATTTACCTGTCTATAATCAATGCACAGCCTCAACAATCCATCTTTCTTCTTTACGAACAAAACTGGCGCACCCCAAGGTGAGAAACTAGGTCGAGCAAAACCTCTATCAATAAATTCTTGCAACTGTACTTTCAGCTCTTTCAATTCAGTAGGAGCCATTTTGTAAGGTGCTATAGATATAGGTGTTGTACCCGGGACAAGGTCTATAGAGAATTCCACTTCTCTATCCGGTGGTAAACCAGGTAATTCATCTGGGAATACATCAGGAAATTCACATACAACCGGTATTGATTGAATCTTTGACTTAGATACTTTAGTATCCAGCACATATGTGAGATAAGCATTATAAACCTTTTGGACATATTTTTGTGCTGATAGTGTTGAAATCACATTAGGTAATCCATCCAATTTATCATATTCAACACGAAGTAATTCACCATTCTCACATTTCAATATAATATGTTTTTGTTTATAATTTACCACTGCATCATATCGGGTTAACCAATCCGTTCCCAAAATCACATCAAATTCATCAATTGAAAATAACATCAAGTCAGCCGAAAAGCAATAACCTTTTTACCATCAACGGACAGTTCATACAAACTTTATCCACCATAACACACTGGCCCTGGGGGCTTGAAACTTTAACCACAAATTCAGTGAATTCAACAAGTAAGTTTTTAACAGACAGTAGGTTCGTGCATATGTATGAATTTGTGGAACCAAGATCAATCAATGTAGTAATATTAGTGTCAAGTTGAGAAAATGTACCAATAATGACGTCTGGTGCATAGGCATCTTCTCTAGCACGAATAGCATATGTCCTTGTAGGTGCTCATGCCTAAGATCTGACTGATGTATCCTTGGTAGTACCTCGACTACCACCAACATTGCCCGGATGGCGGAGTGGTCTACTCCTCAAGACAGGTTGGGTGGGTTGATTATATCCCCACATGGAGTGTTGGGTTGGAAGGAGATGGTGTGTAGAGGCTGGTTGGGTAGGAATCTTGTGATTGCATATATATGATTGTTACTATACTGATATGGGCTAAGGCCCAAACTGGACTGACACTGTTACCAAAAAAAGGCTTATGCCAGACTGTGGTTATTTTTGTATGTTATCTATTTTTGTGCATAGGGATTACACACTGAGTTTTCCTAAACTCACCCCTTTTGTTTTGCTGCGTAGGTAATCCCCAGACTTAAGTGGATCGGTGCATCGAGGGACTTAAACGTGGCCACTCAACCGCATATATATTCGTATTTGATTTTGATTATAAATATTATTATTATTTGGGGTATTTTTAATGTAAACGTGGCCGAGTTTGGTGTGCTACATTTAGTTGTATCAGAGCCGAGTTACAAAACTCGGCTGTGGATTTAGGTTTTAAAACTTGAATTTTTACTTCCAAATGATTTGAAATGTTTTGAAAAGTTTTACTGAATGTGTAGTACACCGAGTCTCCGGTGCCGATCCTATAAGTATTTTGTAACTATTATGCGTTTTTGATTAAAATGCTATAGATAGTAAATTCTGAGGCTATTATAGATAGCATATTGTACTAAAAATACTTTAGTAAGGTACACTGAGATGATAGTAAAACTATAGTAAAACTGCGAAGACGAACTTTGAATTACTGACATTGTTTCCGATAAAATATTTGTTAATAAACATTAGAACAGTAACATTGATGCATAAAATTGTTAATACAGATAAAACATAATTCGATAATGAGCGCTAGAGGTACTCGCGGATGAGGTATAAGAGGCCACAGAAGAGGCGGTGGAGGTGCTCGAGCTGGATCTTCGTCATTTGGCCACATGCCTAAGGTAGAAACAAGGGAGGCACCGGCTTCACATATGACTAAGACTGTAATATCCCGATTTAGACCCTAATCAAAGCGGTAGTTTTGGGACCATGAATCTGAGTCAAAAAATTATTTAAAAATTATTTTTTGTGTTTATTATGTGTGAATTTGTTTGTGTGAAATTTTCGTGCTTTAATTTTGCCGTTTAAGTGCCCGATTAAATAAAAGGACTTAATCGCGTAAAATGAAAATTTGATGGTTAATTGTAAAAGGGCCAAATTGTTGTTGTCTTTTTAAATTGAGGTATTTATGTTGCAATTTGACAATATGGATTAGTCATGGATGGTAATGGCCATAATTTATAATGGTTTTATATTTTATAATAAAGGTTAAATAGGTAAATTAAATAATATATTAATATATGTTATAATATAACATAAACTAAAAGCCATAAGTGTCCATATAATATATGTTATAATATAACATAAACTAAAAGCCATAAGTGTCCATATTCTTGCATGACCGAATATAAAGAAAAGAAAAAGAAAGAAAGCTTCCATAGTTTCGGCCATTGTTGATAGCTTAATCAAGGTATGTAACTAGCTCGATTTTTGATAATTTTTACGTTTTTGAGATCGTTGCTATGTTATCTAGAAAGCCCATGCTTGAATTTTATATTTTGATGAATATTTTGAGTTATGAAATTGATGAATATTTGAGTTTTGTGATGTTAGTTGATGAAATATGAAAGATATGTTTTGGATTGATATGTTTTGTATTGGAATTTTTGATGATCTTGAGTAATTAAGACTAAATTGAAAAAAATTATAAATTGAGGGACTAAAATGTGAAATAAATGAAATATATGGACTTGTATGAACACAAGGAAGATTCAGCCTAAGCATGATATACTCAAATTTTGCATGTTTGTGTTTTGTGGAATTTGGACTAAATTGAAAAAAGTGTAAAATGTTAGGGGTAAAATGGTAACTTGCCCATTTATGTGCTTTTGGACTAAATTGAGTGAAAATATGTTTGAATGAGTTTAATTTGAATATGTTTAGATCAAGAACCAATGAAATCGGATTTGGATCGAGGGAAAACTAAAGTTGTCGACTAGTCGTCCCGTTTCGATTTTCATCGTCCGAGGTAAGTTTATAAGCAAATACGTGTTGTTAATTTTGAATAGACATGAGATTTATATGATGAAATGAAATATATGATCTTATCTATATATATGTTGGCCGAATGCAAATAAGCTTGGGAATTATGTTTACGAAATTGTCTAGATCGAGTTACAACGTCCAAAAGCCCCGTATGAACCTTAGGAATCGCTAGGATACATATGTCATGACATAGGATTCCTAATATGTGTTCTTGAGTAACGTCTAGGACGTTGGCATCAATATGTGGTTATGAGTAAGACCATGTCTGGGACATTGGCATCGTATTTGATTCGTATAAGGCCCTTTCTGGGACAGTGGCATCCATATGAGATGGCAAGTAAGATCACGTCTGGGACGTTGGCATTGTATGATATATGTGATTATCTGAGTATCCTATTCAATTCTGAATTGTTCAATGGGAAATGATAAGTTGTGAATGAAGGTGTAAAATGAGCTAAAAGGATCAGGTATGAGTTAGTTGATTACCTATTTGAAAATAAGGTAAGTTGGCCATTTGATATGTGATGCAAATTATATAAGTTATTAATGTGAACATATGTGCACTTGCAAAGTATATTCGGCTATAGGTTATGTATATGTATGTGATGTTGTATTTTGGTTTATAAGTACATGTATAAGTGTGTGAACGCATTCGGTCATATAATGATATTATGTCTTTGAAATTGAATAATACTTTGAATGTGGATATAAGTACAATCGGTTAAGAAAAATTATTTATGAAAGCATATGTTAAATATGAAATGTTGAGCTTGATATTATATGTAACTATGATAGTATAACTTGGTTTGGTTAAAATAAGTTGATATTGTTATTGTGTTGTTATTTGCTTATGACTTACTAAGCTTAAATAACTTATTGTGTGTTATGTTTTCCTCTATTTTATAGATTTCAAGATCTAGTTATGAGCTCGGGGATTGCCAGCAAAGTCTATCACACAATCGACTGTCTTCGGTATTTTATGAGCTGAATTTTCAAAACTATGGCATGTATAGGCTGGATTATATTTTGAAATGTTTGATTTTTGTTGATGTAATCGTGAGCCATGCGAAAATCGCTTATTACTTTGCTATGTTCGGATTTAATGCTTTGTTTTTATTATGGTCATGTTTAATTTTGATGTTCGACTATTGTCTTATATATATATGTGAATCTTGGTTGATAACCTTTAATAAGGTTTTGTTATGTGACTTAATATTAATGCTTTCATGCATTCGGTTTTGGCATAAAAATGTTAACAGGGTATATTATGGTAGGTATGTTTTATGATATATTTGAAATGTAAATTTGGTTTGATATGAAATGTTGTGGATAGATCTTCTTGTCAAATAAATATGTATGTTATATATATATGATGAGCTTGGTTTTGGTAATTCGGTATTGGTAATTATGGATGTATATTTGATTGATTTGGCGATGGTTTATGCATAGATGAAGTATACAAGTGAAATTAGTTGTTATGTTCGGTTAAGGTATTATACATGATTTGGTATTAAAGGACATTGGTTATAATCAACTTAGTGATTCGGCACTTGCGCATATATATATCTATATATATAGATACTTTTACACATGATATATTGGTATGATATATATATTTTCAAGGTATATATATATATGTGTGTGGAGTATTGGCATATGTTTATGGTTTAAAATAATGATATGTATGGCTATATGAATTCGTTAGTTGTTTGAAAATTTATGAATATGTTCAAGTAAATTTTGTTGGCCGAATAGATAAGAGATGAAATGGGTTTTATGTATGTCATTGGGTAATGCTGGTTTTGTTTATAAATTTGGGTTATTAAGTTGTATAGATATGATATGAATTATTTGAATGTGATGATACTAATTAAGTAAATGAGGTTTGAATGGTTGGATTTATGCGTGTAAGTTTGTGGAATATGAAATTGATATGCTTGTTAACTTTAACTTATTTTTGAGTTTTTATAGATATATAAATGGAATAAAATTTGTTTGATTCATAGTTATATTTTCGAATACCATAGTTATTAAAAAACCATATGATTCTATTCTTGGTAATCATGGAGTATGTACAATTTGTTGTTAGTACGTGTATGAGCAGTAGCTATGAAATTGTTTCGATATTCAGTTAATAAATGGGTTGGTTGGTATATGCTCGGTATATGATATGTATTTGTAATTAAAATTTGAAATCTTAAATAAGATGAGAGTATTCAAGTGATTGATTCACGAAGCATAAATTGTTTTAATTGCCTGTTTTGAGTTGTGTTTTGATCGGTAATGGCTTTTAACCCTAATCTGTCGATGGATACAAGTTAGGGGCATTACATTTGATTGGTATCAGAGTTATGGTTTAGTCGATTCTAGGACTAACGTAGTGCGTATGGGTCTAGCTATAGTGTCATATTATATACAACGATAGTGTGATGACTTCTAACATTTAAAAATGTGATTTCGTATAGTAAATGGATCCCGACAGAGCCGTAGCTGATGATGTCAAGAGTATAGCGCCTGCTCCCGCGCAAGGGACAGCGCTGGTTGATTCTCGACCGACCTTAAGTAATCAAGAGGAAGTGGCTAAGCAAGCCTTTTATCAAATGATGAACTACTGGTTTACTCAGTATATTCGGATGAATCCGGCTGTACAACAACCTCCACCCTCGATTAATCCTTCTTCGATACCTGCTACGCCTCAAGTGAGTGATCCGTTGAGATTACATAAGCCTCATATTGATAAAATCAGAAAACATGGGCCTCAAGAATTTAGAGCTACTGAAGATGATGATGCTGAGTGAGCTGAATTCTGGCTTGATAATACTATCCGTGTGTTTGATGAGTTATCTTGTACCCAGATGATTGCTTAAAATGTGCCATATCTTTACTACGAGACACTGCTTATCACTGGTGGAATACACTAGTATGGTGGTTCCTAAAGAACGGGTGACCTAGGACTTCTTCTAGACTGAGTTTCGTAACAAATATATCGGTCAGAGATTCATTGATAAAAAACGCAAAGAATTTCTTGAGTTAAAGCAGGGTCGCATGACTGTGATAGAATATAATAGAAATTCGTGAGACTTAGTGGATATGCCCAAGAGTGTGTTTCGACCGAAGCTATAATGTGTAAAAGGTTTGAAGATGAGTTGAATGAAGACATTAAACTGCTAGCTGGTATACTTGAAATAAAAGAGTTCGTTGTACTGGTTGAGCGAGTGTACAAAGCCGAAGAGCTCAGGAAAGAGAAAAGAAAAGCTGAGTTTGAAGCTAGAGATTCATGGAAGAGATTACCGACTAAGTCATTTCAGTCGACATCAAAGAAGTTCTGAGATGATTTTAACCATTCTAAGGCTACTTCAAGTTATTCTAGACGGGATTGAGATAGACCACCTATGAGCTCGAGAGTTACCTCAGTAGCTAGTGTTGGTAATGTCAGATCGAATCAACTCGAGTGCAGACATTGTGGTAAACGACATCCTGGCAGTTGTAGATTGCATGATCGGGTTGTTTTAAATGTGGATAGACAAATCATTTTGTTTGTGAATGCCTTGAGTTAGCTGAATAAAATCCAGTACAAAATACGAGATTAGGTAACATTGCAGCTCGAGGTAGACCACCTAGAAATACGGGTAATGTGAGTAGAAGTCAGAGAGGGACTAATGATACAGTAGTTAGATCCGAGGCTCGTGCACCTGCCAGAGCCTATGTTATTCGCACACGCGAGGATCCCTCATCCCTAGATGTTATTACTGGTACATTCACTTTCTATGATACTAGTGTAATTGCATTGATTGATCCTGGTTCGACTCATTCTTATATGTGTGAGACCTTAGTATTCTATAAGACTTTGCCTGTTGAGTCTACTGAGTTTGTGATTAGAGTATCAAACCCCTTGGGCCAGTGTGTTATGGTTGACAAACTGTGTAAGAATTGTCCTTTGATGATTTGAGATTTGTGTTTCCCGGCTGATTTGATGTTGTTGCCATTTGATGAGTTCGCCATAATTCTGGGTATGGACTAGTTGACTTTGCATGATGCTGTCATAAATTGCAAAAGAAAGACTATTAATTTGTGATGCCAGAATGATGAGATTATTCCGATTGAATCTAATGATCTGAATGGTTTACCAGTAGTGTTATCTTCGATGTTAGCTTAGAAATATGTGAGAAAAGGTTGCGAAGCTTATTTTTCCTATGTGCTTAATAGTAAAGTGGCCGAAAGAAAGATTGAATCAGTACCAGTTGTGTGCGAGTATTCGGATGTGTTTCCTGAATTACCGGGTTTGCCACCTATTTAGGAGGTAGAGTTTGGTATTGAGTTAGTGCCGGGGACGACTCCCATATTGATAGCTCCGTACAGAATGGAACCTACTGAATTAAAAGAATTGAAAGCTCAGTTGCAAGAGTTGATAGATAGAGGTTTCGCGTGACTAAGTTTCTCTGTTTGATGTACACCAATTTTATTTGTGAGAAAGAAAGACGGAACTATGAGAATGTGTATTGACTATAGACAACTCAATAAGGTGACTATTAAGAATAAATATTTGTTGCCACGGATTGATGACCTGTTCCAACAACTGAATGGGGCTACAGTGTTTTCGAAGATAGATTTCAGATCAGGCTACTATCAGTTGCGAGTTAAAGACTCTGATGTGCCAAAGAATGCTTTCTGAACAAGGTACAGACACTATGAGTTTCTGCTTATGCCTTTCGGACTTACTAATGCACCTGCTGTTTTCATGGATTTGATGAATCAGATTTTCAGACAGTACTTTGATTGGTTTGTGGTTATGTTCATAGATGTCATTTTGATCTATTCCCATGATGAAACCGAACGTGCCGAACATTTGAGACTTGTGTTACAGACTTTGCGAGATAAATAGTTGTATGCGAAGTTCAGTAAATGTGAGTTCTGGTTACAAGAAATCAGTTTTCTAGGCCATATTGTCTAGCATCGGGTATTCGGGTTGATCCGAGTAAGATTTCGACTATACTTGATTGGAAACCTCCGAGAAATGTTTCTAAAGTCCAAAGTTTTCTGGGACTTACTGGTTACTATAGACGGTTCGT
Organism: Gossypium longicalyx; assembly: GCA_025698465.1. Taxonomy (NCBI): domain Eukaryota; kingdom Viridiplantae; phylum Streptophyta; class Magnoliopsida; order Malvales; family Malvaceae; genus Gossypium; species Gossypium longicalyx. The sequence continues at coordinate 56,625,391 of CM047007.1, forward strand.
GAAAGGTTTCTCTATGATTGCAACCCCAATGAGGAAGCTACTATAGAAAGATGTTAAATTTGAGTGGTCAGAAAAAGTGCCAAAAAAGCTTTGATCGGTTGAAAGCCCTGTCGACTGAAGCTCCAGTGCTAGTTCAGCCAGAATCGGGTAAAGAATTTGTTATCTATAGTAATGCATCGTTAAATGGTTTGGGCTGTGTTTTGATTCAGGAAGGCAAAGTCATAGCTTATGCCTCAAGACAGTTAAAGCCACATGAAAGGAATTATTCGACACACGATCTAGAATTGGCAGCTATTGTGTTTGGATTGAAAATATGGCACCACTACCTGTTTGGTGAGAAATGTCACGTTTATTTCAATCACAAAAGTCTGAAATAGTTGACGACTCAGAAAGATCTGAATTTGAGAAAACGTTGATGGTTAGAGTTGCTAAAAGACTACAAGCTTGTGATTGACTACCATCCCGGAAAGGCTAAAGTTGCTAAAAGACTACGAGCTTGTGATTGACTACCATCCGGGAAAGGCTAATGTTGTTGCTGATGCTCTAAGCCAAAAATCACTGTTTGCTTTGTGTGCAATGAATACGCATATAGCTATATCTGATGATGGTTTGATAATAGCTAAATTAAAAGCAACATCGTTATTTGTTCAACAAATTTGTGATGCTCAAAAATTTGATGATGGTTTGTTAGCAAAGCGAGATCAATGTGATTCAAATGTTGAATCCAAGTTTCGAGTTGATGCTAAGGGATGTTTGAGGTTCAGAAACTGAATATGTGTCCCATGAAATTCAGAGTTGATTCAGATGATTTTAAACAAAGCTCATAGCAGTCGGTTAACTGTTCACCCGGGTAGTACGAAGATGTATAATGATCTGAAACAGTTTTACTAGTGGCATGGTATAAAATGAGACATTTCTAACTTTGTTTCGAAATGTTTAGTCTGTTAGCAAGTAAAATCAGAGCATCAGGTACCTTCTGGGTTGCTTCAGCCGATCATGATACCTGAGTGGAAATGGGACAGAGTCACGATGGATTTTGTATCCGGTTTACCGTTGACACCAAGTGAGAAAGATGCAATCTAGGTTATTGTGGATAGATTGACTAAATTGGCTCATTTTGTTCTAGTTCGTACAGATTATTCGCTTGACAAGCTTGCTGAGTTATATGTTTCTCAGATTGTGAGATTACATGGTGTGCCTATTTCTATTATTTCGGATAGAGATCCGAGGTTTACATCGTGATTTTAGAAGAAACTGCAAGATGCACTAGGTACGAAATTACATTTTAGCACTGCTTTCCATCCGCAAACAGATGGCAGTCCAAACCAGTCATTCAGATACTTGAGGATATGTTGATATGTTGCATTCTTGAGTTCAAAGGTACGTGGGAATGATACTTACCTCTGATTGAATTTGCATACAATAATTGCTTTCAATCGAGTATAAAAATGGCACCATACGAGGCTTTGCACGGTCATAAATGGCGTACACCATTGTATTGGACTCAGCTCAGTGGAAACAAGATACACAGGGTCGATTTGATTAGAGCGACTGAACAGAAAGTTAAAGTAATCCGTAAAAGTCTGAAGACAGCATCAGATCGCCAGTAATCGTATGTAGACTTGAAACGAAAAGATATAAAGATTCGGTCGTAAAGGCCAATTGAGTCAGAGATTTATTGGGTCGTATGAGATTATAGAGTGTGTTGGGCCGATTGCGTATAGACTGTTGTTGCCACCTGAGTTAGAAAAGATCCACAATGTATTCCATGTTTCGATACTTTGTAGATATCGATCTGATCCCTCACATGTGATTAGCCCGTCAGAGATTGAGATTAAGTTTGATATGGCATATGTGGGAGAACCTATTCGGATTCTGGCTCGCGAGGTTAAAGAATTGCAAAATAAGAAAATTTCGTTAGTTAAAGTATTTTGGCATAAAAACAGAGTTCAGGAAGCAATGAGGGAGCTAGAGGATGCAATGAAAGAGCGTCATCCGAACCTATTCACCGGTAAGATTTTCGGGGAAGAAAATCCCTAAGGGGGGAGAGTTGTACAACCCAATTTAGACCCTAATTGGAACGGTGGTTTCAAGACCATGAATTCGAGTCAGAAAAATATTTAAAAATTATTTACTGTGTTTATTATGTGTGAATTTCTGTGTGTGAAAATTTTGTGCTTTAATTTTGTCGTTTCAGTGCCCGATTAAATAAAAAGATTTAATCGCGTAAAATGAAAATTTGATGGTTAATTGTAAAATGGCGAAATTGTTTTGTCTTTTTAAATTGAGGTATTTATGTTGCAATTTGAGCATATGGATTTGTCATGGATGGTAATGGCCATAATTTATAATGGTTTTATATTTTATAATAATGGTTAAATAGGTAAATTAAATAATATGTAAATATATGTTATAATATAAAATAAATTAAAAGCCATAAGTTTCCATATTCTTGCATCACCGAATATAAAGAAAAGAAAAAGAAAGAAAGCTTCCATAGGTTCGGCCATTGTTGATAGCTTAATCAAGGTATGTAACTAGCTCGGTTTTTGATAATTTTAACGTCTTTTATATTGTTGCTATGTTATCTATAAAGCCCATGCTTGAATTTTTTATTTTGATGAATATTTTGAGTTATGCGATTGATGATTATTTGAGTTTTGTGATGTTAGTTGATGAAATATGAAAGATATGTTTTGGATTAATATGTTTTGTATTAGAATTTTTGATGATTTTGAGTAATTAGGACTAAATTGCAAAAATAATAAATTGAGGGACTAAAATATGAAATAAATGAAATATATGGACTTGTATGAACACAATTAATATTCGGCCTAAGCATGGTATACTCAAATTTTGCACGTTTTGTGTTTTGTGCAATTTGGACTAAATTGTAAAAGGTGTAAAATGTTAGGGGTAAAATGGTAATTTTCCCATTTCTGTGTTTTTGGACTAAATTGAGTGAAAATATGTTTGAATGAGTTTAATTTGAATATGTTTAGGTCAAGAACCAAAGAAACCGAATTTAGATCGGGGGAAAACTAAAGTTGTCGACTAGTCGTCCCGTTTCGATTTTCATCGTCTGAGGTAAGTTTATAAGCAAATACGTGTTGTTAATTTTTAATAAATATGAGATTTATATGCTGAAATGAAATATATGATCTTATATATATATGTTGGCCGAATGCAAATAAGCTTGGGAATTATGTTTACGAAATTGTGTCGATCAAGTTACAACGTCCGAAAGCCCCGTATGAACCTTAGGAATTGCTAGGATACATATATCATGACATAGGATTCCTGATATGTGTTCTCGGGTAAGACCACGTCTGAGATGTTGGCATCAATATGTGGTTACGATTAAGATCTTGTCTAGGACACCAGCATCATATTTGATTCGTGTAAGGCCCTATCTGGGACAGTGGCATCGATATGAGATAGCATGTAAGACCACGTCTGGGACGTTCGCATTGTATGATATATGTGATTATTCGAGTATCCCATTCAATTCCTAATGGTTCAACGAGCAATGATAAGTTGTGAAGAAAGGTGTAAAATGAGCTAAAACGATCAGGTATGTAACAACCCAAACCCGGCCTAGACGTTATGGTCGAATTAGGCGGTGTCACATTGGAGTGCTTTTCGAAAACTTGCTCTTGTTGATGAAAACCTGTTTGGAAATTTAAAGCCTCTTTGTTAGATCTCAAATCATTCTAGCTATTCATTATTCATTTTAAATTGTCATTACCTTTTAAACTCTATTTGTTGCAGAAGCATTTCAAAAGCGTTGCGAAAACATAGTGTTTATAAAATAGTTATCGTTTTGGAAAATCGCGTTCTACGTTCAATAGATATAAATCATAATAACTAAAAACCCAAATTAAAAGCAAGAAAATTAGAGAGGCCTTATTACATAATTCAAAAACCCAAAACAAAATCTAGTAGCAAATAAAAGAAAACAAAAGCAGTAGTGTGGCCATCTCCGAGTCCCTCGCAGCACCGATCTGCCTAAGGATTACTTGAACAGTTAAAACAAATGGGTGAGTTTGCGAAAACTCAGTGCGTAATCCCAATATCAAACAACTAGTGAATAACACAGTCTGGTCCTAAGCCTAGATCAGTAACAGTCTGGGCCTGAGCCCATTACGAAATAGTAACAGTGTGGGCCTTAGCCCAATGCAGTAACAATACAGTACTATAACACCCCAAACCTGGCCTAGACGTTACGGCCAAATCTGGTGTGTCACATCTAAGTGTTTTTCGAAAACCTTGTTTTCCTTGAAAACCCTTCTATTTAAAAACTTGGGTGAAATCCTAGTTACGTTGGTTTATTTTGAACACATGGTTCATTGAAAAATACATAATATTATTCCCAAAATCTCTTTTAGTTGCAGAAGCTAGTTTTAAATTAATTACTAAAACTTGATGTAAAACAAAATTAAGTTGCGAAAGCATTTTGAAAATGTTACGGAAACGTAGTGTTTGAAAATAGTTATTATTTTGAAAATTCGATGTTCCTACTCTAGCAGTTTAGAATATGAAATCAAAAGCCCATTAAAAGTTAAAAACCCCAAAATGGCCTTATTACATAATTAAAACCCAAATATGAAAGCTTAAATAAATTGAATCATTAAAAACCAATCTGCGAATATGTGGCCACCACTGAGTCCCTCGCGGTTCCAAATCGTCTAAGGCTGGGGATTACACTACTGGGGATTACCTACACAGTTAAAAGAAGGGTGAGTTTACGAAAACTCATTGTGTAATCCCCTATCAGTCAACAGTAACAGTGCATACAGTAACAGTCTGGGCCTAAGCCCTATGCAGTAATAGTGTGGGCCTATGCCCAAAATAGTATAATCACAATAGATGTATGCAACGCAACCCAATCCATCCTGCTCACCACCCGTACCAACCAACTCACCATGTGGGGATTAAGTCGACCTACCCAGCCAACTCACCAATACTGCAACGTAGCTGCTAATAGTAACGCAACAAAGCTACTAATAGTGGTAAACGTGGCGTAGCGACTAATATCAGAATACGTGGCAAAGCCACCAGAACAATACTTCCTCCAAATCAGAATCCCAACCCCAATGTAGAATGTCATGTCATAATATTTCGTGTATGCAAGGTTTCATACTCAGATACAGTCATTCATATATCATACACTCATCAATTAACCTACCTCTAAGGTATAACAGTCATTCCCACCCATTAGGGGTAGAATAGTAATTTTCGCCCCTTAGGGGTATTTCGGTCATTTTATCCTCTAGGGTCTCGGTACAGATAATTGACCTCTTAGAAGGTCCACAGTTGTCTCGAGCGACTTAAGCAACCTAAATAAACCTAACGGTGTAAATGGGCCTAAGGCCCATTATTCAGCCCAAGTGGGCTCACACGCTCGTGTGGCCTATTTAGCCAAAATTTAGCTACGGCTATGTGACCTACATAGCCTATTCCAAGATTTATCACTTACCGTGGATTTAATCTAAGTGGGACCCACAAGCCCATTAGGCCCTCACAGCCTATTTTGGCCCAACGAAGCCCTTAACGGCCTATGCCATGCACACGACATGATAAGCTTAACTACTTCCCACCTAACAGTTAGATTTACACAAGCAGGCCCACGGGGTCCATTGGGCCCAGTACACGAGAACGTTCATGGCAGCCTCTGCAGTCTATCGCCCATAGTTTGTGGGCTCAGTTTACCCCACGAGTGATCGCACGCTCATGAGGCCTCAAATCCTGAAGTTTCAGCTTTTCGGCTTTTGCCAATTTCCAACAAAGTGCATTGAGTCTTAATCACTTTCCCCCTCACCAACTTATCTGGTTCGCTCTATTTAAAGCCAGCTTCTCACCAATTCTCATGTTAGCTTCCCGATGTGGGATTACTTTCAACCATTAGGAAAATTCCTCATTCTTATGACCACTTCAACCATAGAGTTCCCGTCTAACTCCAACTCCTACACAGTTCAAATAGCAAAATAATTACTCCACTGCACATCCCAAGACTTGAACCTTAGACCTCACACTTACATAACACGCCGCCTTGCCACTCCACCACAGGCTCTTTCTGTGTCATATTTTATCCTCAATTAATTATAAGGTCTATAAGCCAAAGTCCAGGTTCCTTTAAAAGAAAAACCAAAATAAATTGCAAGAGCCAAGACTTGAATCCAGGCTCCCTTGCAGTCTTAATCACGCCACTGCCACTGGACCACATGCTTCCTTATGTCATTTACTTAACCACATGCTTCCTTATGTCATTTACTTAACACAATAATTTAAAAGGTAATCATCCAAGCATCCAGAGTTTTATTCATTTAAAACAAAAATTTTTGCTAAAGCCCAGGTTTGAACCCAATATTTCTCCAGCACTTCTCAGAGCCATTAACCACTAAAGCAGACATTTAATTGTGTCATTTCCTTGTACAATTAAATACTTATATACAACCTCCTTACGGACCCATACTCAAGGCCCAATAATTCTGGTCCCAAATTTGGGGCGTTACAATTCTATCCCCTTTAAGAAATTTCGGCCTTGAAACTTACCTATTCAGAATAAGTGGGGGTATTGTTGCCGCATCACCTTTTCAGGCTCCCATGTTGCTTCCTTTGAACCGTGATTACGCCAAAGCACTTTGACCATTGGAACAAATTTCTTTCTGAATACCTTAACATCACGATCCAATATCTGCACCGGTTCCTCCTCGATAGTCAAATTAGGTCCAACCTGGATTTCCTCAACTGATACAATGTGCGAGGGATCAGAAAGATACTGCCTCAGTATTGAAACATGAAACACATCATGAACCCTATCAAACTCTAGAGGCAACTCAAGTTGATAAGCGACCGGTCCCACCCGTCTAAGTATTGGGTAAGATCGAATAAACCTAGGGCTAAGCTTGCCTTTCCGCCTAAACCTCAAAATTTTCTTCCATGGTGTGACCTTGAGAAAGACATAATCCCCCACAGAGTACTCGAACTCTTTACGCTTTAAGTCTACATAAGACTTCTGCCTATCAGATGCTTCCTTTAACCGGTCTTAAATTGGTTTCATCTTATCTTCTGTATCATAAATTAATTCTGGCTCCAGAACTCGCCACTCACCCAGCTCAGCTCAACAGGTAGGAGTATGACACCTACGACCATACAACGCCTCAAACGGTGCCATTCGAATACTGGACTGGTAGCTGTTATTATAAGCAAACTCTGCCAACGGCAAATAATCCTTCCAACTCCCTCTGAAATCAATTACACAACCTCTTTACATGTCTTTCAGTATCTGAATCACCCTCTCTGACTACCCATCCGTATGAGGGTAGAACGCAGTACTGAAATCTAGCCTTGTACCCAAAGCCTCGTGTAACTTTTTCCAGAACCGAGATGTGAATCTAAGATCTCTGTCAAATATGATAGAAACCGGTACACCATGCAATCTCATAATTTCGGCCACATACAACTTGCTCAACTTCTGTAATGAATAATCCGTGCGGACCGGTATAAAATGGGTAGATTTAGACAACCAGTCCACAATCACCCATATTGAATCCTTCTCAGTCGGCGTCAAGGGTAGCCACTCACAAAATCCATGGTTACCCTCTCCTACTTCCAAAGTGGAATTTTAATTGGTTGTAGTAACCCAGAAGGTAATTGATGCTCAGCCTTAACTTGCTGGCATGTCAGGCACTTACTCACATTCTCAGTAACTTCGTGTTTCAACCCTGGCCACTAGTACAGCTCACGAAGATCTCGGTATAACTTGTTTTTACCAGGATGCATAACATATGGACTACTATGTGCCTCTTGCAGTATAGACTGCCTTAGATCAGAATCCCTCGGTATATATACTCTTCCACGGAAGCATAATACTCCTTTCTCATTTAGCCCAAAATTTGTGGTCTCACCATTCTCAACTTGTAAAAAATGAGAAACTAGCGACTCATCTAGCAACTGTTTCTCCTTAATTTGATTAATCCAAGTCGGTCTCACTTGCAGTTCAACTAACAAGCTACCATTATCGAACAGGCTGAAACGAGCAAATATTGCTCTCAAATCAAATACAACCCTACGACTCAGTGCGTCAGCTACCACATTAGCTTTACCAGGGTGATACTCAATTAAACAATCGTAGTTCTTAAGTAACTCTATCCACCTTTGTTGCCTAAGATTCAACTTCTTTTGAGTAAGAAGATATTTGAGGCTTTTATGATCTGTGTAAATAATCGTCTTTTCACCGTATAAGTAATGTCTCTAAATCTTCAGTACGAAAACCACCGTAGCTAATTCCAAGTCATGAGTGAGGTAATTTGTCTAGTGAGGCTTAAGCTGACGCGATGGATAAGCAACCACCTTACCCTCTTACATCAACACACAACCCAATTCAATGTGAGACGTATCACTGTAAATAGTAAATTTCTTCCCAGACTCTGGCTGTATCAAAACAGGGGCCTTAGTCAAAACATCCTTCAGTTTCTCAAAACTCTCTTGCTACTTATCAGTCCAATTAAACGGTAGCCCTCTACATAGTAACCTAGTCAGAGGTACAGCAATCAATGAAAATCCATCAACAAAACATCTGTAATACCCAACCAAACCCAGAAAGCTTTGAATCTCAGATACCGTCTTTGATGGTTTCTAATCCACTACAGCTTCAATTTTCCGAGGATCCACCCTAATTCCCTCTGCCGACACTACATGTCCCAGAAATGTTACTTCTCGTAGCCAAAATTCACATTTGTTGAACTTTGCATAAAGCTAATTCTCCCTCAGAAATTGCAAAACAATATGAAGATGTGCATCATGCTCCTCCTCGGTTCTTGAATACACCAAGATGTCGTCTATAAACACAACTAAAAATTGATCCAAATAAGACTGGAATACTCGATTCATTAGATCCATGAAAGCTGCTGGTGCATTTGTGAACCCAAACGACATCACAAGAAACTCGTAATGACCATAACGAGTTCTAAACGCAGTCTTATACACGTCAACCTTTTTAACTTTTAGCTGATGATACCTAGATCGAAGATCTATCTTAGAGAGAACCGTAGCTCCTCGCATCTGGTCAAACAAATCATCTATCCTCAATAAAGGGTACTTATTCTTGATAGTCAACTTGTTCAATTGACAATAATCAGTGTACATATGCATGGGTCCATCCTTCTTCTTCACAAACAACGCCAGTGCTCCCCATGGAGACACACTCAGTCAAATGAATCCTCGATCCAATAGCTCTTGGATTTGAGCCTTTAGCTCCACCAGCTCTTTCGGTGCCATCCTATAAGGGGCAATGGACACCTGAGCTGTTTCAGGTAGGAGTTCACTACCGAATTCAACCTCACGATCTGGAGGCAACCCCGAAAGCTCTTTAGGAAATAAATCCAAAAACTCTTTGACAGTTCTGACATCTCCCATAGAAGGAACTTTAGAATCGAAAATACTAACATTGCTAGGAATGCCTCACAACCTTTGCGAACCAGCTTCTCGGTCCTTAACGCAGAAATCACATTAGATAGATAATCTCTTCTCTCTCCTATCACAGTTACGTCCTCATCCTCCGTAGACTTCAACACCATACGCTTAGTAGCAAAATCCAATTTTCACACAGTGTTTCACTAGCTAATCTATGCCTAATAAAATATCAAATTCCCCAAACGACAGTTCCATCAAATCTGCCGAAAAGACCACCCCTTGGACATCTAAGGACACATCTCTGAACAACTTACTCACCCCAACCGATTGTCCTAATGGACTCAACGCAATCATTTCACTAGCTGCATTTTTAGATTGAATACCCAACGCCTCGGACACAATGCACGCAACATACGAGTGTGTAGACCCAATATCAATTAAAGCAGTATATGGTAAATTATAAATCAGGAACATACCAGTTATGATGTCAGGGGCATCCCCATCCTCTTGGCGATGAGTAGCATAGACCAAGGCTAGCTGTCTCGCCTCAATGTTTCCAGCACCTCTACCTAGTGCTCCACGACCTCGACTAGACCCGTTGCCACCTCTAGCCTGACCTTGGCCTCTCGGTGGCTACTGACCACCTCGCACAGGCTAAACACGACCTTGTCCTGCAGCTTGCATCTGAGTAAACCCTTGACTACAGTTCTTAACCTGATGATCCATAGACCCACATCTAAAGCATGCCCCAGTTCATTTCCAACACTCATCCTGGTGAGCTCTCCCACAATCAGTGCAAGGCTACGGTCTTATAATAATACCAGGAACCGCTCAAACTAGCCCATCAAACCTGACCCTCTTTACAGGCCTTCCAGAAGAACTCGAGGGTCAAAAATCCCTTTTATTTCTGCCCCTATCTTTCTTGCAGTTCTGGCGCTCAGAGTGCTTCATATCCTCAGCAATTTTTGCTTTTTTCACAAGGGTAGCAAAGTCCCGCTCCCTCTGCAAGGCTATCAGTACACGTAACTCGTCTCGAAGGCCATCCTCAAACTACACACAACGTTCATATTCAGTTGTGACTATTCCACGTGCATACCGACTCAACCGCAGAAACTCTACCTCGTACTCTGCCATGGTTTTATTCCCTTGAGTCAAATTCAAAAATTCCTTCCTTCGGGCTTTTACATAACTTGCATCCACATACTTCCTTAAAAAGGCTGCTTCAAAGAAATCCCATGTCAAACAGTCAGCTTGTGTACCTTCTCTCACAGTGAGCCACCACTGGTAGGCCTCATTACGCAGTAAAGACACTACCCCTTTTAATTTTTGCTCTAAAGTACAGTCAAGGTCATCCATTACTTGCTCAGTAGCCTTTAACCAATATTCTGCCACATTCAGGGCTACACCCGAAACACCCCTGAAGATTTCAGCTCTATTAGATCAGAGTCGCTCCGAAATTGACCCCCGGCCTACAGATCCAGTACTTGCTCCAGCAACCCTTTCAAGAGCTCGTAGTATTGCTTGAGATAAAGTATCATCCCCAGCTGCTCGGTAATGAGACCCTGTCTCAGTTACTGGCAAGGTTGGTGCCTCCCTAGCCGGCATGTGGCCCATACTGAAAACCCAACTCTAGCACTTCCTCGGCCTCTTTTGCGGCCTAGTGTACCCCTTTCGCGAGTACCTCTTGTGCTCATATTGATAGCGAATTGTCTATTTTAAAGTCTTATAAATCAATTTATAATTTCAATAATTATTAACAATATGTTATGAACAATAGCAATTAGAGTTTGTTTTCGCAAAACAAAATCTTCTACAGTTGTCAGTCTTCTATAATCTCAGTCTACACTAACTACAGAGTTTCAATGTAATTCTACTACCTATGGTAGTCTTTAGTAATACATTTCAGTTCATAACAATAATCAGTGTCAGAAAACTTACCGATTTGGTGCCGGAGACTCAGTGTGCCATATTTCCAACCAGAACATTTAGCATTCAAATCCACAAAAACCCATTCCACAATCGAGTTTTGTAACTTGACTCTGATACCACTAAATTAATACCGCAAACCCAGTCTAGACGTTATGGCTAAAACTGGTGTGTCACATCTGAGTGTTTTTCGAAAACCCTGTTTTCCTTAAAAACCCTTCTGTTTGAAAACTTGGGTGAAATCCCAGTTACGTTAGTTTATTTTCAGCACGTGGTTCATTGAAAAATATATAATATTATTCCCAAAATCTCTTTTAGTTGCAGAAGCTAGTTTTAAATTAATTACTAAAACTTGATGTAAAACAAAATTAAGTTACGAAAGAATTTTGAAAATGTTGCGGAAACGTAGTGTTTGAAAACAATTATTATTTTGAAAATTCAATGTTCCTGCTCCAACAGTTTAGAATATGAAATCAAAAGCCCATTAATAGTTAAAACCCCCAAATGGCCTTATTACATAATTAAAACCCAAATATGAAAGCTTAAATAAATTGAATCATTAACAACCAATCTGCGGACGTGTGGCCACCACTAAGTCCCTCGCGGCTCCAAATCGTCTAAGGCTGGGGATTACCTGCACAGTTAAAAGAAGGATGAGTTTACAAAAACTCAGTGTGTAATCCCCTATCAATCAACAGTAACAGTGCATACAGTAACGGTCTTGGCCTAAGCCGTATTTAATAACAGTGTAGTATAGGCCTAAGCCGTATGCAGTAACAGTGTTGGCCTATGCCCAAAACAGTATAATCACAATACAAGAATGCAACCCAACCCAATCCATCCTGCTCACCACCCGTACCAACCATCTCACCATGGGGGGATTAAATCGACCCACTCAGCCAACTCACCAATATCACAGTGTAGCTGCTAATAGTAACGCAGCAAAGCTACTAATAGCGGTAAACGTAGCGTAGCCACAAATATTAGAATACGTGGCAAAGCCACTACAACAGTACTTCCTCCAAATCAGAATCCCAACCCCAATGCAGAACGTCATGTCATAATATTTCATGTATGTAAGGTTTCATACTCAGATACGGTCATGCATATATCATACACTCATCAATTAACCTACCTCTAATGTATAACAATCATTTCCACCTATTAGGGGTAGAATAGTAATTTTTACCCCTTAGGGGTATTTTGGTCATTTTACCCTCTAGGGTCTCGGTATAGATAATTGACCTCTTAGAAGGTCCACAGTCGCCTTGAGATACTTAAGTAACCTGACCACCACTCAACATCATGACCACCACTTCGAATCCTAAGTTGGAAGCCATGGTTTTTGGAACAATAAATTGTTGATTGGACATGTATATGACCTACATAGCCCAGTCCAAGAGTTATCACTTACAATAGATTTAGTCTGTGTAGGGCCTACGAGTCCATTAGGCCCTCACGACCCATTTTAGCCCAACGAAGTCCTTAACGACCTATGCCATGCACACAACATGACAAGCTCAACTACTTCCCACCTAATAGTTAGATTTACACAAGCGGGCCCATGGGGCCCATTGAGCCTATTTACCCCATCGAAGCCCAGTACACGAGAACGCTCGTGGCGGCCTCTACAATTTATTGCCCATGGTTTGTGACCTCGACTTTTCAGCTTTTTTCGATTTGCAACAAAGAAGGGCGTGAACACACACCTATTTAGGAGAACGCGCTGAAGTCCATGATCACCAACCTTGGTTAAGCAGGTATGAAATAATCCCACCTACAACCAGTGATCACCAATCCTTGGCACATCCTGCATTAAGTCTTAATGACTTTCCCTCTCACCAACTCATCTAGTTCGTTCTATTTAAAGCCAGCTTCTCACCAATTCTCATGTTAGCTTCTTGATGTGGGATTACTTTCAACCATTAGGAAAATTCCTCATTCTTATGACCACTTCAACCACAGAGTTCCAGTCCAACTCCACCTCCTACACAACTCAAATAGCAAAATAATTACTCCACTGCGCATCCCAAGACTTGAACCTTAGACCTCATAGTTACACAACACCTCACCTTGCCACTCCACCATAGGCTTTTTCTGTGTCATACTTTATCCTCAATTAATTATAAGGTCTATAGGCCAAAGTCCAGGTTCCTTTAAAAGAAAAACCAAAATAAATTACAAGAGCAAGACTTGAACCCAAGTATCCAGGGTTTTATTCACTTAAAACCAAAATTTTTGCTAAAGCCTAGGTTTGAACCCAAGATTTCTCCAACACTTCTTAGAGCCATTAACCACTAAAGCAAACATTTAATTGTTTCATTTCCTTGAACAATTAAATACTTATATACAACCTTCTTACGAAGCCATACTCAAGGCCTAATACTTCTAGGCCCAAATTCGGGGTGTTGCAAGTACAACAATGCAACCCAACCCAAACCAGCCAACACACCACTTTGTACCACCAACACATCATGTGGGGACAAAGTTGGCCCACCCAGCCAACACACTAGTATCGCAGCATAGCTGCCAATAATAATATTGCAGCAAAGTTGCCAGTATCAGTATATGGCACAAAGCCATGAGTAACGGCTCGAAGCCATCAGTAGTGGCACAAAGCCATCAATAGTGGCACAAAGCCATCAATAGCGATGCAAAGCCATTAGTAGTGGCACAAAGCCATCAGTAGCGACACAAGGCCATCAGTAGCGGCACAAAGCCATCAGTAGTGGCACAAAGCCATTAATAATGGCACAAAGCCTTAAATATTGCAGCAATGCTACCAATAATAGTAAAGCAGCAAAGCTGCCAGTAATAGGCTTTTAGCCAACAGTAGGTCTACAGTCGTCTTGTGCGACCATATCAGTACAATACACTTCCTCTAAAATATATAAACCCATCTCCATACAAAATATCATGTCATAAATCATACATATATGAAGAATGTCATACTCAGAAAGAACAGTCAAATCATAGCACAAATTAGTCATTTACCCTCGAGGGGTAAAATAGTCATTTTAACTTATAGGGGTATTGTGGTCATTTTACTTGCTTTGGGGTCTAGGTACTCTTAACGACCTATTAGAAGGTTTACAGTCACCTCGAGTGACTCATGTAACCTTAACGGTTCTAACAATGTAAATGGGCCCAACGCCCATTATGCGGCCTAAGGAGGCCCACACGCTTGTGTGGCCCATCGAGCCCAAAAATTTCCACGGCCATGCGAACTACACAGCCCAGTCCAGTATTTACAATGTACCAATGAATTTATCCGTGTGGAGCCCACTAGCCCATTGGGCCCACACGACCCATCGAGGCCCAAAACAGCTTAAGCCCATGAGAACGCCCATGGTGGCCTTTACAGTTTTACGCCCATGATTCATGGGCTTGGCTTACCACATAAGCGTTCGCACACCCATGTGGTCAAAAGGCCATTCTATCAGCTTTTTGGCTTTTCGGCATATCGGCTTTTACCGTTCTATAGTCTATTTAGTGTGTGAATACACACCTGCTATAGAGTTGCAACCGAACCACTTCTGAAACGAGAACCTATGATCAACTACAACCCCTAATTAGTCTCAAACCCTTGTTAATTCGATACCATAATATTGAAATCGTTGCAACCAAAACATCTACTTACCAAACAATAATCGCAACCTTTCCTTGCTCTAACTCCACATACTCCTTCCAAAAGCTTTACCTTCATAAGAACAGTTAACTAACTCATAAACGTCTATAATCCCATACAGATATGTCTAAAACTTGAACCCTTACCAATAGAGGAATTATCACTTGTAAAGGAAAAGTAATCGGCCCAACACCTTGCTTATAGAAATCGAGCCCCTAGCAACATTCGGTAAGATCACAGTATTACAAGTCAATCATTAAGGTGAAATAGAGAATGAGCGGGAAGGGTACATTCGACCCCCAGAAGAAGAAGACGACAAACCCTGAGAAGAATACTTACTAATACCTAGCCAAGGCCCAAGCCTAGAAGTCGCCCAAAAAGTAAATGGATATTTAGCCAAGAACAATCCGGCCAAGAAAAGAAATAAGAGAAGTGGAAAAAAAAGATGTTCAGCTTTGAAGAATAAAGGACCCTAGATTCGGCCAACACAATAGAGAAGCAAAGGAAATTGGAGGGAAGAGGAGGAAACAATCTATCACGCAAAAACCCAAAAGTTGAGAAGGAGTGAAAGAGAAGTTAGATGCTATTTGTGAAGAACCAAAAATGAAAATAGGAAAGTGCCCAAATGGCCAAAACGAGAAATTCCCCAAGTCCCTTAGCAGAAATAAGCTATTCAGAAAACAAAGGAAAAAAATACACAAAACGCAAAAAAAAGAAAAAGAAAACAAGAGTGCTAAATTGACCAAATGAGGTGTAAGACCCCTAGGCCGAATTCATCAGTGCCTAGAGTCCCCATTCGGCCAACTTCCCACAACAATTCAAACTCTTTCTTTTCCTCCACAAATCCCTCCCTAAAAATCCTCATTTATCTCCTCCTTGATTTACTCCACCCTCTTCTCCTTGACCAATTCAAATTCCACATTGTAGAGTTTCAGTCAGCTTTTGCTTCTCACATGGCAAGAAAGCAAAATAAATACTATTTTTATCTTGCCATGAGTTGAACCTTAGACCTCAAGAGAAACATCCACACGCCACATCCACTAGATCAATAGGCTCTTTATTTCATACCTTAACAAATTTTATTTATAACCCTACTGACCAAAGATAGGGGTTTTATCCTTAAAAAAACCAATTTTTTTATGGAAACCAGGACTTGAACCCATGACTTCCCAGACACTTCCAGAGCACACAACCGCTAAGCCAAACACAAAATTGTGTTACTTTCCTGCACAATTAAATCTTTATGTGCAGTCTCCTAACTGTACCCCTGCTCAAAACCTAATACTTTTAGACCCAAATTAGAGGTGTTACAAGGTATGAGTTAGTTGATTACCTACTTGAAAATAAGGTAAGTTGGCCATTTGATATGTGATGCAAATTATATAAGTTATTAATTTGAACATATGTGCACTTGCAAAGTATATTCGGCTATAGGTTATGTATATGTATGTAATATTGTATTTTGGTTTATAATTACATTTATAAGTGTGTGAACGCATTTGATCATATAATGATGTTATGTCTTTGAAATTGAATAATACTTTGAATATGTATATATGTACAATCGATTAAGATAAAATTATTTATGAAAGCATATGTTAAATATGAAATGTTGAGCTTGATATTATATGTAACTATGATAGTATAACTTGGTTTGGTTAAAATAAGTTGATAATGTTATTTTGTTGTTATTTGCTTATGACTTACTAAGCTTAAATAGTTTACTGTATGTTATGTTTACCTCTGTTTTATAGATTTCGAGATCTAGTTACGAGCTCGGGGATCGCCAGCAAAGTCATCACACTATCGACTGTCTTCGGTATTTTATAAGCTAAATTTTCGAAACTATGGCATGTATAGGCTGGATTATATTTTGAAATGTTTGATTTTGGTTAATGTAATCACAAGCCATGCAAAAATGGCTTATTACTTTACTACGTTCGGATTTAATGCTTCGTTTTGATGATGGTTATGTTTGATTTTGATGTTCAGCTATTGCTTATATATATACTTGGTTGATATGCTTTAATAAGGTTTTGTTATGTGACTTAATATTAATGCTTTCATGCAATCGATTTTGGCATAAGAACGTTAACAGGGTATATTAAGGTAGGTATGTTTTATGATATATTTGAAATGTAAATTAGGTATGATATAAAATGTTGTGGATAGATCTTCTTGTCAAATAAATATGTATGTTATATAAATATATATATGATGATGAGCTTGGTTTTGGTAATTCAGTATTGGTAATTATGGATGTATATGTGATTGATTTGGCGATGGTTTATGCATAGATGAAATATACATGTGAAATTAGTTGTTATGTTCGGTTAAGGTATTATACATGATTTGGTATTAAAGGACATTGGTTATAATCAACTTGGTGATTCGGCACTTACGCATATAGATATCTATATATATACTTTTGCACATGATATATTGGTATGATATATATATTCTCAAGGTATATATATATGTGTGGCGTATTGGCATATGTTTATGGTTTAAAATAATAATATGTATGGCTATATGAATTCGTTAGTTATTTGAAAATTTATGAATATGTACAAGTAAATTTTGTTAGCTGAATAGATAAGAGATGACATAGGTTTTATGTATGACATTGAGTAATATTGGTTTTGTTTATAAATTTGGGTTATTAAGTTGTATAGATATGATATGAATTATTTGAATGTGATGATGCTGATTAATTAAATGAGGTTCAAATGGTTGGATTTATGCGTGTAAGTTTGTGGAATATGAAATTGATATGCTTGTTAACTTTAACTTATTTTTGACTTTTTATATATATAATTGGAATAAAATTTGTTTGATTCATAATTATATTTTTGAATACCATAGTTATTAAATAACCATATGATTCGATTGTTGGTAATCATAAAGTATGTACAATTTGTTGTTAGTATGTGCATGAGCAGTAGCTATGAAATTGTTTTGATATTCAGTTAATAAATGGGTTGGTTGGTATATGCTCGATATATGATATGTATTTATAATTAAAATTTGAAATCTTAAATAAGATGAGAGTATTCATGTGATTGATTCATGAAGCATAATTTGTTTTAATTGTCTATTTTGAGTTGTGTTTTGATCGGTAATGCCTCGTAACCCTAATCTGGCAATGGATACGGGTTAGGGGTGTTACAGAGACTGGGTCTCATGATCCTGCGACTAGGGATGATGCACTATCCCAAGCCATGTTACGAATTCTAAAGAGGGTCGACAGGCCCAATACTAGTGCTATGGGCCGAGGGTCGGTTACAAAACGACTCTGGTCTAATGGAGCTGTGATTTTCAGGGGTATTGCTGGAGTTTCCCCTAATGTGGCTGAGTATTGGATTCAGGCCACAGAGAGGATCATGGACGATCTCGACTGCACCCCCGAGCAGAAACTAAAGGGTGCAGTGTCACTGTTGAGAAATGAGGCTGGTAGTGGTGGCTTATGGTTAAATAGGGCACTCAACCCGATTGACTATCTTGGGAGTTTTTCAAGACTACCTTTCAGTGAAAATATGTAGGTGGTAGTTATGTGGATGCCCGAAGGAGAGAATTTCTGAATCTAACTTAGGGGGATAGATCAGTGGCCGAATATAAGGCTGAATTTTTTCGATTAAGCCGCTATACGTGAGGGATGGTGGTGACTGAGTATGAGCGATATGTTCGCTTTGAGGATGGCCTCAGGGATAGTTTACGGGTGCTGATAGCTCCACAGAGGGAGCGAGATTTTGCTGCATTGGTTGATAAGGTGAAGATCGCCGAGGAAGTGAAGCGCGCTAAGCGCCAGAACTGTGAAAAAGAGAGAGGTAAGAACAAAAGGGATTCAGAGCCCTCAAGTTCCTTTTTAAGGCCTAAGAAAAAAGGCCAAAGTTGATGGGCCGGTCAGGGTTGGGATCGCTGTTGCTGCTATTGGACCATTGCCCTGTGCTGATTGTGGGAGACACCATCAAGGCGAGTGCTGGAAAAGGACTGGGGCATGTTTGAGGTGTAGATCATTGGAGGACCGTATCAGAGAGTGTCTACAAAGGCCCGATTAGATGCAAGCTTCAGGTTTAGGTACTGCATAGCTACCGAGGGGTGTTCAATAGCCACTGAGAGCCCGTTTTCAGGCCAGAGGTGGTAATGGTTTGGGCCATGGTCAGAGGGCACTAGGCAGAGGTGCTGGGCATACTGAGGCGAGGCAGGCGGCCCTAGTTTATGCTGCACGTCGCTGAGAGGATGGAGATGTTCTGGATGTTATCACGGGTACGTTCTTTATCTATGATGTACCTTATACTGCACTGATAGATACAGGATCTACTCATTGCTATATAGCTTGTACTGTGTCTGAGACTCTAGGTATCTTGGTTGAGAGCACTACGAATGAGGTTACTGTACTGAGTCTATTGGGGCAATCGGTAAGGGTAAATAAATTGTTCAGAGATGTTCCTTTGGAGGTTTAAGGGGTTATCTTTATGGTAGATTTGATGGAACTTCCTTTTGGAGAGTTTGATTTAATACTGGGAATGGACTGGCTGGTTAAACATCGAGTGAGCTTGGATTATGCCACTAAACAGATGGTACTGAGAACTATGGAGGACGATGAGGTAGTTGTAATTGGGGAACGTCGGAACTACTTGTCGAATGTGATTTCTACATTAAGGGCTAAAAAGTTGGTTAGTAAGGGATGTGAGGCGTAGTTGGCCTACATTAGTGTTTTAGATTCTGGGGTTTCTTCTATTAAAGATATTAGAATGGTTAAAGATTTTCTGGACATCTTTCTTGAGGAGCTACCTGGGTTACCTCCAAACCGTGAAGCTGAGTTTGAGATTGAGCTCTTGCTTGGTGCATCTCTGGTCTCCATCGCCCCTTATAGAATGGCACCGAAGGAGCTTGTTAAGCTTAAGGCTCAAATTCAAGAGTTATTAGATCAAGGGTTCATCCGCCCTAGTGTGTCTCTGTGGGGAGCACTAGTTTTGCTTGTGAAATGAAAGATGAATCCATGTGTATGTGCATCGATTACTGCCAACTGAATAAATTGACCATTAAGAATAAGTACCCCCTATCGAGGATAGAGGATCTATTCGACCAATTCTGAGGAGCTTCGATTTTTTCTGAGATTGATCTCCGATCTAGGTACCATTAATTGAGGGTCAAAGAGGCTAATGTATACAAGACAACTTTTAGGACTCGTTATGGTCATTACGAGCTTCTAGTGATGCTATTTGGCACCAACAACTTTTATAGATTTGATGAACCGAGTGTTCTAGCCTTATCTAGATCTGGGTACCATCAACTGAGGGTCAAAGAGGCTAATGTATACAAGACAACTTTTAGGACTCGTTATGGTCATTACGAGTTTCTAGTGATGCCATTTAGATTGACGAATGCACCAGCGTCTTTTATGGATCTGATGAACCGAGTGTTCTAGCCTTATCTGGATCGGTTCTTAGTGGTTTTTATTGATGACATTCTGGTGTATTTAAGAACTGAAGATGAACATGATGAACATCTCTGAGTGGTTCTACAGATTCTGAGGGAGAAACAATTGTACGCCAAGTTCAGTAAATGTGAGTTCTGGTTATGAGAGGTAACATTTCTGGGCCATGTGGTATCTGCTGAAGGGATTAGGGTTGATCCTCGAAATATTGAGGCTATTTTGGAGTGGAAGCCACCTAATACTATATCTAAAATCCACAGTTTTCTGGGACTGGCAGGGTATTACCGATGATTTGTATAGGGGTTTTCACTGATTGTAACACCTTTGACTAAGCTGTTACGTAAGGGTGTACCGTTTAACTGAACTGATGTGCAGCATGAGAGCATTGAGAAGCTCAAGAAGGTTCTGACTGAGGCCCTTGTCTTGATACAGCCAGAGTCAGGGAAAGAGTTCATTGCCTACAGCGATGCATCACATGTTGGTTTGGGATGTGTGTTGATGCAAGAGGGTAAGGTAGTAGCGTATGCATCTCAGTAGCTAACGATTCATGAAGTGGATTATCTGATGCATGACTTAGAGTTGGTTATGGTGGTATTCATACTGAATATTTGGAGGCATTATCTGTATGGTGAGAGGTGTATCATCTACACTGATCACAAGAGCCTTAAATATCTCTTCACTCAGAATGAGCTAAATCTTAGGCAGCGTAGATGGATTGTGCTGCTTAAAGACTATGATTGTACGATCAAATACCATTTTGGTAAGGCCAATGTGGTGGCAGATGCACTAAGTCGTAAAGCTATGACTGATTTGAGTACGATGTTTGTTCGCCTCAGTTTATTTGGTGACGGTAGTTTGTTGGCCGAACTTCAAGTTAAACCAATGTGGATGGATCAAATTAAGGGTAAGTAGATGGAAGACGAGTAGCTAGGTCTTCATTTCCGTCAGGTTGAGAGTGGGGATACTGTGGATTTTGGACTGAATAGCGAAGGAGTGCTCTGTTTCCGTAACATATAAATGTATAAAATTTAGTTACACGAACTTACCTTGATACTTGTTTGTATACAAAATCTACTAATTCGAAACTTTTTGTTTTCCTCGATCCAACTCAGTATTAAGTCTTTCAGGATCTATATAAATGAATTTAACACCAAGTTGATCAATTTCATACTAAATTTAATTCAGTTCACATTCTAAGGAAATTTACTATTTTGCCCGTATACTTTTTCACAAATGATGATTTCGTCCCTAGGCTGGAAAATTCAAATTCATGCAATTTAATCCTTATTCCAAGCCTAACTGAAATTTTTATATAACTTTTATAACACATGTATTCCACAAAATTTAGAATTGTTCCATAACTTTTATATCTTTACAATTTAATATCTAAATCATATTTTCACTAAAATTCACTTTGTAAAATTTATTTATCTATCAACAACCTTTCATTTTCTACAATGAATTTTAAAATTTCATCATATTCATCCATGACAAAACTTTTCTACTTTGATAACTTTTCAAATTAATCCCCAAAATATATAGGTTAAGCTATCCCAATCTCAAAAATATAAAAATTACTAAAAAGGGACAAGAAAACATACCTAGTTAAGCTTGATTAGTTTCATTTCTCTTAGGGTTTGCATGGATTTTTTGGGGATGAAGATGATATAAAATGATATTATTTCTATTTCATTATTTATCATCCATTCATTTTTCCACTTTCCAATTTAGTCATTGCCTTTTTCTAATTTTCCATGAATGATTCATCAAAAATATCTTCTAACTTTTCTTTAATGGTCTAATTACCATATAAGGACCTCAAATTTTGAATTTCATAACTATTTGATACTTATAGCTACTAGAATTCAACTTTTTCATTTTATGCAATTTGGTCCTTTCCCTAATTAAACACATAATCGGTAAAAATATTTTATCAGAATTTCCATATGACATTCCTATTGCAAAGTAGACCATGGAATAATATTCCTCTGATCTATACCGTCGTAACATGGACACATGAAAAACATTATGAATTTTGTCAAGTTCTGGTGGTAATGCCAACTGATACACAATAGATCTGGTTCTTTTAGTAATCTCATATGGCCCGATAAATCATGGACTCAATTTTCCTTTACGGCCAAACCGGAGAACTTTCTTCCAAGGTTATACTTTCAAGAATACCTTGGCCCCGACCTAAAATTTTTTTTCTTTTCGTTTAAAATCTGTATAAGACTTTTGACGATCTGAGGCTGCTTTCAAACTATTTTGAATTACTTTTACCTTCTCTTCAATTTCATGAATCAAGTCAACTCCGTGTATCTTTTTCTCACTAAGCTCTATCCAATACAATGGAGTTCTACATTTACGACCATACAGAGCTTCATACGATGCCATTTTAATACAAGACTGATAACTATTATTGTATTCAAATTCAACCAAAGGCAGATACTTTTCCCAGTTACCTTCAAATTCAAGCACACAACACTAAAGCATATCTTTTAAAATTTGTATAACACGTTCGAATTGTCCATCAGTCTGAGGATGTGTAAGAGTTCATTTTTAGTCAAATTAGAACAGTGGTTTCAAGAACACAAATCCAAATTAAAAATAATTATTTTATTATTATTTTAATGTCTACAACATGATAGTATGTTTGTAGGAAAATTTCATTAAGAAATTTTATCATTTGAATGTTCAATTCGATAAAAAGGACTAAATCGCATAAAGCGTAAAACTTGAGTTCTATTAGCTAAAGGTGTATAATAGCTATGGAACCTTAAAGTGGAGGTCCTTATGTCGTAATTAAACCATTTGAAATATGAGTGGACATTTATGTGCATGGTTAAGTGAATTTTTAATGTTATATATTAAGGTTGTATTAGTAAATTAGAAAATAAATACTAAAATTGTAACGCCCCTAACCCATACCCGTCGCCGGAAGGATTAAGGAGTATTACAAAACAAGCATGAGATTTCATTTAACAATATTATATAGTTCGATTCTCATAAACACTTAAGCCTTAATCGAATATCAACCATACATACACATTAACCACATGAAACACATATAATAACTAAACAAGCCATTTTCGCATGGCTATACATATATACATTACAAAAGAAAATTTAACATCCAAAAGTCAACCCTATACATGCCATTATCAAAGTTAAACAAAAAAACAAAACAAATGAAAAAATACCAAAAGGGTTTAGATAGTGTGGACGACTTCGACTTTGATACTCCCGAGTCCGATAGCTGACGATCAAAATCTATAAAACAGAGAATTAAAGCAAAAGATTAAGCACTTCAATGCTTAGTAAGTTTTAAGTGATGAAATCATTTAAAAGAGTGGCATAAAAATATCAAAGTTTACTTGTTCCATCCCTTAGCAGAATATAAACCTAACTAAGGTATCAGTTTTATCATTCATATCACAAAGGTAAAATCAATATATCCAATTTAAATTCAATCTATAGTTGAAACCTGTTCATCTCAAATTTCCATATCAATCTCATGTATATACACATACATCTCATACTTATGAAATTGAACTCTCTAAATTTGAACTCATGCATCATGATCAGATCATAAACATTTGAATGATTTAACAATGGTCTAAGCATACCTATCGAATTTCGTAGTCATAGTTTAAAATCAATCGTACTCTCAACGAGAGTAAGTTACTTACGTTGTTATCTTACGGTAAGTAGCACAGGTGTTTAAAATTGTTTCCATATGTATTATATGATTTCTCGTGCGATCACTTATGGATTTTCAACCTTAAATATTATGCAGGCACAACCACCCTTTCGGAATCAAGCACAATTTTTAACACTGGCTCAAAGCCCTCCGAGACCAAGCTCGGATTAGGCCACTGGCTCGAAGGCCCTTCGGAACTAAGTCCGGTTATTAGCACTGGCTCAAAAGCCCTTCGAAACTAAGTTCGGTTATTAGCACTGGCTCAAAAGCCCTTCGAAACTAAGTTCGGTTATTAGCACTGGCTCAAAAGCCCTTCGAACCCAAGCTCGGATTTACACCCTGATTAGCATTCACACATATATGCATATATATATATATATATATATCATATCACATTTGGATATCATTCCTAATACTCGAATGTGATTACAGTATGTTTACTAACCATATATCGTTCGATTCATTAGTCCTAAACAAATAACGTGATCCCGCTTTCGTTAATCCTCAAGATTTCTATAACTGACGATCTACAAGTAAATACTTTACTTATTTATTTTGTCATGTAATTCAAGTAGAATCATTAGGTCACAAGTTAATTATTATGCTCATAGATAAATAATTACCTTATCAAATCATAAACTAAGTTTCATTACTCAACAACTTACCTCGGTATTTTCGAACGGTTGCGGATAGGCTACTCGACTGCTTTCTCTTTTCCTTTATCTGATTTAGACCCTCTATGCTCTTGAGCTTAATAAAACAAATAAATTTATTCAATTACTTGTCCAACTTTACTATTTACGAATACTTATTTATATATATCCAATTTATTTCTTATCCAATCAACTAGTTAAGTTAAAGTCATGACATATTATCAATAACCTTACCGTTACCAAGCATGCTTATTATTTACTATATCTAAACCAATTTACAAGCTAATTCATACAGTCAAACAAATCAATAATAAACTACAACCTAATCATATCTACACGTCACATTTACTCTACTTAAACCGAATAAACATGTACATAAAGTCCTTGGCCGAACTTCACTAAACACAAGTCAACCATAATCTTAATATTTATCTAATGCATAACCTTATTTACCATCCAATAATCAATAAAAATATCAAACTCTTATTATTTATGTACAAAGCCGAATCTTAATATGATCCAACCTCAAACTCATTCATTTCAATCACTCACACAGTATTTGTTCAATTCATTAAACAAATCTATGTTTGGCTATTATACTCATGAGTGTTAAAATTTATAATTTGACTAACTTAAACCCTTCTCTTCAACAATTTTTTTTTATACAACATAAAGATCATAACCCAAGCTCATCCTTTAATAACCGAAACCGGATGCTCAAACCATCACCAAAATTTCAAATTTTGACATAGGCTATGTAAGAAATTTGCTAATTAACTAGAAACAAGCTTAAAAATTTTAAAATCTAACACAATTAACTAACCTTCCTTGAGCTTAAAGTGACCGAAATCTTCCCTTCTTTCTTTCTTCAATTCGGCCAAGAAGAACCAAAAAGAATGAAGCTTTGTTTTTATCACCTTTTTTTTTTCCATTCATTATTATTATTACTTAACAAAAATTTAATTATACAACAATTAACTAATTATTTACATCTATTTTAATATGAATTCCTCATCATGACCGGCCACTATAACCAAAAAGGGTTATTTGACATGCAAGTACAATTATTTTATAACATGCATAAATAGGCCACTTTACATTTGCCTAGCACATTTCTAATTTTTTTCACATAAGTCCTTTCTAATAAATTTCACATACAATTAAAGAAATTAAAGTATGAAACTTTCACACATACACTTTCAATATATTAAGCATTAAATATGACGATTAATTATTATATATATAATTTTTTTTACGACTCGATTTTGTGGTCCCGAAACCACTTTCCGACTATGGTCAAATTAGGGCTGTCACAACTCTCGCCCACTTAAGACATTTTCGTCCCCGAAAATCTTACCAGTAAATAGATTTGGGTATCATTCTTTTATAGAGTTCTCAGGTTCCCAAGTAGCTTCTTCAATTCCGTGCTTGAGCCATAACACCTTCACTAATGGAACTGCTTTTGTTTTAGAACTCTTTCACCTCGCGAGCTAGGATACAAATCGGTTCTTCTTCATAACTCAAATCAGATTGTATTTCAACCTCTGATGGATTAATTTTATGCGATGGATCGGATCTATAACGTCTGAGCATCGAAACATGAAAAACATTGTGAATCCTTTCGAGAGTTCGGGGGTAAAATCAATCTA
Source organism: Gossypium longicalyx (assembly GCA_025698465.1). NCBI lineage: Eukaryota > Viridiplantae > Streptophyta > Magnoliopsida > Malvales > Malvaceae > Gossypium > Gossypium longicalyx. The sequence continues at coordinate 56,651,804 of CM047007.1, forward strand.
TATGCAATCGGACCAACTCGTTCGGATATTTCATACGGCCCAATGAACCTCGGACTCAATTTGCCCTTGCGCCAAATCGAGTATCTTTTCCAAGGTGATACTTTAAGAAACACTTTGTCTCCCACCTGATACTCAATGTCTTTTCTTTTCAAATCTGCGTACGACTTCTGACGATCTGAAGCTGCCTTTAAACTTTCACGAATTATTTTTACTTTCTCGCAAGATCTTTGATCAAATCAACTCCAAAAATTTTATTTTCACCGAGCTCGGTCCAAAACAATGGTGTACGGCATTTACGACCGCACAAAGCCTCGTAAGGTGCCATCTTAATGCTTGATTGAAAACTATTATTGTAAGTGAACTCAACCAAAGGTAAATACCGTTCCCATGAACCACTAAACTCGAGGATGCAACATCTCAACATATCTTCGAGTATCTGAATTATCCGCTCAGATTGACCATCGATCGGGGATGAAAAGCGGTGCTAAAATGCAACTTGGTACCCAAAGCTTCTTGTAATTTCTTCCAAAATCGCGATGTGAATCTCGGATCTCTATCTGACACAATAGAAATAGGTACTCCATGTAACCTTACAATCTGAGATACATACATTTCAGCTAACTTGTCAAGGGAGTAATCCGTACGTACAGAAATAAAATGAGCCGACTTTGTTAGTCTATCAACAATAACCCAGATCGCATCCTTCTTGCTTGATGACAATGGCAACCCAGAACAAAATCCATCGTGACTCAATCCCACTTCCATTCAGGTATCATGATCGGCTGAAGTAATCCCGAAGGCACTTGGTGTTCCGCTTTCACTTGTTGACATATTAAACACTTCGAAACAAAATCAGAAATGTCTTGTTTCATACCATGCCACCAAAACTGACATCTCAGGTCGTTATACATCTTCATACGCCCCGGGTGAATTGACGTACGGCCACAATGAGCTTCGTTCAGAATCATCGAAATAAGTTTCGAATTTCTTGGAACACATAATCGACTTCTGAATCTCAAACAATCGTTATCATCTATCAGAAACTCTGACTCCAAATTCGAAACACATTCAGTCCGTTTTGCAACCAATTCATCATCGACTTTCTAAGCTTTACAAATTTGATGAATCAATAATGGTTCGGCCTTTAGTTCTACTACTAACACATTATCGGATAAAACGGACAAGTGTACATTCAACGCTCGTAAAGCAAACAGTGATTTACGACTTAAAGCATCAGCAACCACATTAGCCTTTCCCGGGTGATAGTCAATGACAAGCTCATAATCCTTTAACAACTCAAGCCAACGTCTTTGTCACAGATTCAAATCTCTTTGAGTCATCAAATATTTGAGACTTTTATGATCCGAATATACATGGCACCTTTCACCAAACAAGTAGTGACGCCAAATTTTTAAAGCGAAAACAATGGCAGCTAATTCGAGATCATGAGTCGGATAATTTTTCTCATGCGGCTTCAATTGCCTCGATGCATAAGCTACAACTCGGCCTTCTTGAATCAACACACAACCCAGTCCATGCAAGGAGGCATCACTGTAGATGACAAACTCTTTACCGGATTCGGGCTGCACTAATACTGGAGCTTCAGTTAAATAAGTTTTCAATTGATCGAAACTTTTCTGACATTTCTCTGACCATTCAAATTTAACATCTTTCTGTAGTAGTTTTGTCATTGGTATGGCTATCATCGAGAAACCCTTTACAAAGCGTCTGTAATACCCAGCAAGTCCCAAAAAGCTCCGGGCTTCAGTAATATTCCTTGGAGGCTTCTAGTTAAGTATGGCTGAAATTTTACTCGGATCAACCCGAATACCCGATGCAGATACCACATGACCCAAAAAGCTAACTTCTCTCAACCAGAACTCACATTTACTGAACTTAGCATATAACTAATTATCCCGTAAAATCTGTAACATTAATCTCAGGTGTTTAGCATGTTCGGTTCTATCTCTCGAATAGACCAAAATGTCATCGATAAACACAACTACAAACCGATCCAAATACGGTCTGAAGATCCGATTCATCAAATCCATAAATACCGTAGGGGCATTAGTGAGCCTAAACGGCATCACTAAGAACTCGTAGTGACCGTATCTCATTTTGAAAGTAGTTTTGGGTATATCTGAGTCTCGAACTCGCAATTGGTAATACCCCGATCTCAAATCTATCTTCGAAAATACAGAGGCTCCTTTCAGTTGATCGAACAAATCATCAATACGCGGTAACGGATATTTATTCTTTATTGTTACTTTATTCAACTGAAGATAGTCGATGCAAAGTCTCATGGTTCCGTCCTTTTTCACAAACAATACTGGTGCACCCCAAGGTGAAAAACTCGGTCGAGCAAAACCTCTATCCGTCAACTCTTGCAACTGAGTTTTCAATTCTTTCAATTCCGTTGGTGCCATACGATACGGAGCTATCGAAATTGGAGTGGTACCAGGTACTAGTTCGATGCCGAATTCAACCTCTCGAACTGGTGGTAATCCTGGTAACTCCTCAGGGAAAACATCTGAATACTCACCAACCACTAGCACTAATTCAAGTCTCTTTTCTGACTCTTTGCTATCAAGTACGTACGCAAGATATGCTTCACATCCCTTTCTCACATATTTTTGAGCCAACATCAAAGATATTATTGCTGGCAATGCATTCAAGTTAGTAGACTCAACTCGAATTATCTCATTATTTACACATCTCAAATCAATAGTTTTTCTTTTGCAATTCACCACTGCATCATGTACGGTCAACCAATCCATACCAAGGATAAAATCAAATTCATCAAACGGTAAAAGCATCAAATCGGCCGAAAAACAAGAACCTCGGATTACTAGCGGACATTTCTTACACACCTTGTCCACAAGTACATAACGACCCAAGGGATTCGACACTCGAATTACGAACTCAGTAGACTCAACAGGTAAAGTCTTACTGGATGCTAAAGTCTCACATACATATGAATGAGTAGAACTAGGGTCAATCAAAGCAATCACATCAGTATCAAAGAGAGTGAAAATACCAGTAATAACATCAGGCGAAGAAGCATCCTCGCGAACACGTATAGCATAAGCTCTAGCAGGAGCACGAGCCTCAGATTTGACTGCAGCATCTCTAGATCCTCTCTGACCGCTACTAGCATTCCCCATATTTTTAGATGGTCTACCTCTAGCTGTAGTAACACCCGGTTTCCCACTGACGATTACATTCTGCTCGCATAGATCTCTCGACAATCCTTGATAAAGTGGTCAGCTAATCCACACTTATAACAGGAGCGGTCATGGAATCTACAACTCTCCGAATGCCATTTACCGCAATATTGGCACTCTGTCCCGACGATCAATACCAACACAGGCAACTGAAGTGACTCGCATACTCACAGGGGGCCGATCACGATCTCGTCTGGAAAAGCCCGAAGTGTCTTTAGATTGGCCTAAATCATCTCTAAATTTCTTCGATGACTGTTGAAAGGGTTTTCCCAAAGATCTCTTACGAAACTCTTTTGCTCCCAAATCAGCCTTTCTTTTCTCCTTACTGAGCTCTTCGGCTTTGCAAGCTCGTTCGACAAGTACTACAAATTCTCTGATTTTTAAAATGCCAACATACAGTTTTATATCTTCGTTCAGTCCATCTTCGAAATGTTTACACATTACAGCTTCTAAAGAAACGCATTCTCGAGCGTACCGGCTAAGCCTTACAAACTTTTATTCATAATCAGTAACCGACATGGAGCCTTGTTTAAGTTCAAGAAATTCTTTCCGTTTTTGATCAATAAATCTCTGACTGATATACTTTTTCTGAAACTCGGTTTGGAAAAATTCCCAAGTTACTCGCTCTCTGGGCATAACAGAAATCAACGTATTCCACCAATAGTAGGTGGAATCACATAGCAAAGACATAGTACACTTCAGACATTCATCGGGTGTTCAAGATAGTTCATCAAGTACCCAGATAGTGTTGTCCAACCAAAATTTAGCTTGTTCGGCATCATCGCTGTCTGTAGCTTTAAATTTAGTAGCCCCGTGCTTTCGGATTCTGTCAACTGGAGGTTTGTTTAACCTCATCTGGTCAGTTACCGGAGGTATCGCGGGTGCAGGGGGTGTATTAGTTGGGAGTGGGGGTTGTGGAACAGCCGTATTAGTCCGAATATACTGATTGAACCAATCATTCATCACGCTATAAAAAAGCCTGTCTAGCTTCATCGTTCTGATTACTAGCAATAGGTTGAGAGTCAACCGGCGCTGTCCCATGCGCGGGAGCAGGCACTACACTCTCAACATCATCAGCTATCGCTCGGTTGGGATCGGGATCCATTACTATAAGTAAACACATTTTTTAACCATCAGAAATCATCACACTATCAAATAAACACATAATGGCATGTATAGCTAGACTCATATACGCTACATTAGTCCTATAATTGACTAAACCGTGGCTCTGATACCAATAAAATGTAACGCCCCTAACCCATACCCGTCGCCGGAAGGATTAAAGAGTATTACAAAACAAGCATGAGATTTCATTTAACAATATTATATAAATACTAAGTTCGATTCTCATAAACACTTAAGCCTTAATCGAATATCAAGCATACATACACATTAACCACATGAAACACATATAATAACTAAACAAGCCATTTTCGCATGGCTATACATATATACATTACAAAAGAAAATTTAACATCCAAAAGTCAACCTTATACATGCCATTACCAAAGTTCAACAAAAAAAACAAAAAAAAAATACCAAAAGGGTTTAGATAGTGTGGACGACTTCGACTTTTATACTCCCAAGTCCGATAGCTGACGATCAAAATCTATAAAACAGAGAATTAAAGCAAAAGATTAAGCACTTCAATGCTTAGTAAGTTTTAAGTGATGAAATCATTTAAAAGAGTGGCATAAAAATATCAAAGTTTACTTGTTCCATCCCTTGGCAGAATATAAACCTAACTAAGGTATCAGTTTTATCATTCATATCACAAAGGTAAAGTCAATATATCAAATTTAAATTCAATCTATAGTCGAAACCTGTTCATCTCAAATTTCCATATCAATCTCATGTATATACACATACATCTCATACTTATGAAATTGAACTCTCTAAATTTGAACTCATGCATCATGATCAGATCATAAACATTTGAATGATTTAACAATGGTCTAAGCATACCTACCGAATTTCGTAGTCATAGTTTAAAATCAATCGTACTCTCAACGAGAGTAAGTTACTTACCTTGTTATCTTACAGTAAGTAGCACAGGTGTTTAAAATTGTTTCCACATGTATTATATAATTTCTCGTGCGATCACTTATGGATTTTCAACCTTAAATATTTTGCAGGCACAACCACCCTTTCGCAATCAAGCACGATTTTTAACACTGGCTCAAAGCCCTTCGAGACCAAGCTCGGATTAGGCCACTGGCTCGAAGGCCCTTCGGAACTAAGTCCGGTTATTAGCACTGGCTCAAACGCCCTTCGAAACTAAGTTCAGTTATTAGCACTGGCTCAAAAGCCCTTGGAAACTAAGTTCGGTTATTAGCACTGGCTCAAAAGCCCTTCGAACCCGAGCTCGGATTTACACCCCGATTAGCATTCACACATATATGCATATATATATATCATATCACATTTGGATATCATTCCTAATACTCGAATGCGATTACAGTATGTTTACTAACCATATATCGTTCGATTCATTAGTCCTAAACAAATAATGTGATCCCGTTTCGTTAATCCTCAAGATTTCTATAACTGATTTGGCTACAAGTAAATACTTTACTTATTTATTTTGTCATGTAATTCAAGTAGAATCATTAGGTCACAAGTGAATTATTATGCTCATAGATAAATAATTACCTTATCAAATCATAAACTAAGTTTCATTACTCAACGACTTACCTCGGTATTTCGAACAGTTGCGGATAGGCTACTCGACTGCTTTCTCTTTTCCTTTATCTGATTTAGACCCTCTATGCTCTTGAGCTTAATAAAACAAATAAATTTATTCAATTACTTGTCCAACTTTACTATTTACGAATACTTATTTATATATATCCAATTTATTTCTTATCCAATCAACTAGTTAAGTTAAAGTCATGACATATTATCAATAACCTTACCGTTACCAAGCATGCTTATTATTTACTATATCCAAACCAATTTACAAGCTAATTCATACAGTCAAACGAATCAATAATAAACTACAACCTAATCATATCTACACGTCACATTTACTCTACTTAAACCGAATAAACATGTACATAAAGTCCTTGGCCGAACTTCACTAAACACAAGTCAACCATAATCTTGATATTTATCTAATGCATAACCTTATTTACCATCCAATAATCAATAAAAATATCAAACTCTTATTATTTATGTACAAAGCCGAATCTTAATATGATCCAACCTCAAACTCATTCATTTCAATCACTCACACGGTATTTGTTCAATTCATTAAACAAATCTATGTTTGGCTATTATACTCATGAGTGTTAAAATTTATAATTTAACTAACTTAAACCCTTCTCTTCAACAATTTTTTTTTATACAACATAAAGATCATAACCCAAGCACTTCCTTTAATAACCGAAACCGGATGCTCAAACCATCACCAAAATTTCAAATTTTGACATGGGCTATGTAAGAAATTTGCTAATTAACTAGAAACAAGCTTAAAAATTTTAAAATCTAACACAATTAACTAACCTTCCTTGAGCTTAAAGTGACCGAAATCTTCCCTTCTTTCTTTCTTCAATTCGGCCAAGAAGAACCAAAAAGAATGAAGCTTTGTTTTTATCACCCTTTTTTTTATTTATTCATTATTATTATTACTTAACAAAAATTTAATTATACAACCATTAACTAATTATTTACATCTATTTTAATATGAATTCCTCATCATGACCGGCCACTATAACCAAAAAGGGTTATTTGACATGCAAGTACAATTATTTTATAACATGCATAAATAGGCCACTTTACATTTGCCTAGCACATTTCTAATTTTTTTCACATAAGTCATTTCTAATAAATTTCACATACAATTAAAGAAATTAAAGTATGAAACTTTCACACATACACTTTCAATATATTAAGCATTAAATATGACGATTAATTATTATTATTATATATATATATTTTTTTTTTTACGACTCGATTTTGTGGTCCCGAAACCACTTTCCGACTAAGGTCAAATTAGGGCTGTCACAAAAATAAGTAAAACAAAATAAAAATTTTATCCATCCTCTTCCTCTTATCGATTTTCTAAGGAGAAAACATCACCATTTTAGGGTTTGAGCATTTGACAAGTTCGTCCTTGTGCATACCAAAAAAAGTATCGTACAGATCTAGATCGGGGGAAAAATAAAATTTTGGATTAGTCAATCCTATTCAATCATTTTTGTGATCAAGGTAAGTTCGTATGTTAATAAGCATTAATATCATTGTGTTTTAAATGCTTTATAATTGTATTATTGATGAATACGACCTTACGAAAATGTTCGATGAAGATTTGACAATGTATAAATTCTGGTTGAACCTTAGGAATAGACAGGATACAAAATGACATGTCATTAGAGGTTATTGAGTTTCGGTGCTGGTCCATACGTTCTACCAGTGGCTGAGTTTTTCGACATCTGTTTCAGATTCTCATCAGCTTGTGTGAGTAACACCGTGTAGCTACGTCTTGACCATCAGATTGTGTGAGCAGACCCAGTGATAGCTCGAGATGAGCATTTACATATGAGATATGAGATTGAGATGGTATCGACCATATATTCGCACTTAGGGTGTGAGATTCTCAAGTATCTGATATTATTCCAAATGGTTCAACAGGTATATTGTGGATGTGAAAGGGTAAAAGATTGATTCGTATTGGTACAAGTATGCACATAAATCATATGAGCATTTAATCCAGAAAATTTGTGATTTTCATGATTAACTATGTGAATGTATATATGTTAGCTTTGTGATTAAATGGATTTTTAGTATATTATGTTTATATTACTTAAATGGTAAATGAATGGTAAGTTATAATTATTAACTATACGAGCTTACTAAGCTTTATAACTTACTTTGTTTACTTTTTCGTGTTTTATAGTGTTTTCAAGGCTTGCTTGGATTGGGAGTTATCAGAGATCTCATCACACTATCCAGCTATTATTTTGGTACTTTTGAATTTTTGTACTTGGTTATATGACATGTATAGGTGTTGTGGTTAATATGGCCTATATGTTGGTAATGTATATAGCCAATTTATTTGTCTTGTAAATGATGTATGTTTTGGTTATGTGTATAGTCATGTCATTTGACTTATTTTGGTATACTTGGTGATGTATATATGTGTCAATAGCCTTTTGTTATGTGGTTTATAATTGCTATGTGAATGCTTGTTTTGAATTGGTGTTTTGATTATGAAATGGTTGCATTTTGAGATATGCTATGCATGTGATTTTAGGTAAGATAATGCAAATATGAAGTTAAGCATTAGGTGATTTGAATGTGAAATTGGTATGTTTTGAATTGGCAAAACATGATGTTATGTGTATTATAGTTGTTGGTATTGAAATAACATGATTTAGGCTTAGTTGAAATTGGTTTGAATGCCTATTGATGCCATGTTATATGCCATTTGACATGTTTAGGTTGATGCAAATTTGGGTGAGAAAGATGGCTTGGAAAATAATCTATTTTTGTCCACACAGGTAGAGACACGGGCGTGAGTCTCAGGCATGTGTGACACACAGTCGTGTGTCCCCTGATGTTTATTTAGAAATCAAGTCAGTAGCTCCACACGGGCCAGCACACGGGCGTGTCACTTGGTCGTGTGGCATAAGTCAGTATACCCTCCAATTTTCACACGGCCTAGCACACGGACGTGTGAGGTCATTTCGAAGGGTACACAGGCTAGTCACACAAGCGTTTGGTTGGCCGTGTGACCCAAGTCAAGGAGTTACATGGGGTAAAACACTAGCTGGGACAAAGCCATGTGATCCCATTCCGGATGTCAACACGGCCTATGACACGAGCTTGTCTTTGGCCGTGCCAGACACACAGCCGAGCTACACAGGTGTGTGTCTCCTATATTTTGAAAATTTTCTATGTTTCCCAAAATTTTTCCCAAGTTCTTAGTTTAGTCCTGAACCACTTTTAATGCATGAGTTGGTCCTCGAGGGCATGTAATAGGTACAATATGATTGAATGTGAATGATTTTTATTTAGATACAAAAAATGTATGAGAAATGTATGTTTGTTTATGTAATAAGTCTGGTACTGCTCTGTAATCCTATTTCGGTGATGAATACAGGTTAGATGTGTTACATTTATTGGTATCAGAGCTATAGTTTAGTCAATTCTAGGACTAACGTAGTGTGTGAGAGTCTAGTTATACATACCATATATAACCTGTGATAGTGCGATATCTCCTGATAGTTTTAAATCATTTTTTCATATAATAATGGATCCCAATCGAGCAGTTGCTGATGACGTAGAAAGTAATGTGCCAGCCTCTGTTCATAGAGCAGCACCGTCTGAATTGAAACCTAAATCTGGGAGTCAGGGAGGAGAGGCCAAGGAAGCCTTCTTCCAAATGATGAACAAATGGTTCACTGAGTTTGTCTAAGCTAATCCGGCTACTCAGTAACCTCCACCCCCACCTATTCCCCAATCGATTCCTGTAGCTCCTCAAGGATTGGAACCTTTACATTTAAGTAAGTCGTCTATTGATAAAATTAAAATATACGGGGCTGTAGAGTTTAGAGCTACCATTGATGAATTGTCTTGTACGTCAACAGAATGTGTTAAGTGCACTGTATCACTTTTGAGAGATACCGCATATCAGCGGTGGAACATTTTGATATCTATGTTATCGAGAGAAGAAATCACGTGGGAATTTTTTCAGACAGAGTTTACAAAGAAATACATAAGCCAGCGGTTTACCGATCAAAAGATCAAAGAATTTCTAGAACTGAAACAGGGTTGTATGACTATGACCGAGTACGAAAGAGAATGAAGAGTTTAGATCTACCATTGATGATGATCCTGAGAGAGCCAAGTTTTGGCTTGAGAATACAATCCGAGTATTTGATGAATTATCTTGTACGCCAGCAGAATGTGTCAAGTGTGTTGTATCACTTTTGAGAGATACTGCATATCAGTGGTGGAACACTTTGATATCTATGGTACCGATAGAACGAATCACGTGGGAATTTTTTCAGACCGAGTTTAGAAAGAAATACATAAGCCATCGGTTTATCGATCAAAAGCACAAAAAAATTCTGGAATCAAAAAGCAGTCGTATGATGATCGTGGATCGAGTCTGAAAAGAGAATTTGTGAGATTAAGTAAATACGCTCGAGAATGTGTTTCAACTGAAGAAATTATGTGTAAACGGTTCAAAAATGGGTTGAACGAAGACATTAAACTTCTAGTCGGGATTCTAGAATTGAAAGAATTTTTTGTTTTGTTCGACAGAGCTTGCAAAGCCGAGGAGCTTAGAGAAAAAAAAAGAGAAAAACTAAGTTTGAGGCTAGAGATTCAAAAAAGAGGCCAATGAGTATATCCTATCATTCTTCTTTAGAGAAATCACGGGATTCAGTGGGGTATTCTAATAAAGATCGTGGGAAGCAATACACGAGTCCTAAAGCTCAAGCCACTTTAGTATCGAGCATTGGTAGTATTAGAACCAACAAACATGAGTGTCAACAGTGTGGAAGACGACAGTTTGGAGATTGCTGGATGAATAACAAAGCTTGTTTTAGATGTGGCTGACAAGATCACTTTATTCGGGATTGTATTGAGTTACCCCAGAAAAATAAATTCTTGAATACAAGACCGAGCAATACACCTGCTAGAGGAAAACCACCTAGAAATACGAGAAATTTGACTAGTAGCAAAGGTGCGACAAATGATTCTATTGTGAGATCCGAGGGTCGAGCACTAGCCAGAGGTTATGCTATTTGCGCTCGTGAAAATGCGTCATCACCAGATGTTATCACTGGTACATTTTCTCTCTATGACACTGATGTGATTGCCTTGATTGATCCTGGATCGACTCATTTGTATGTTTGTAACAATTTAGTGTTTAGTAAGAGTTTTCCTGTTGTGTCTACCGAATTTGTGATTAAAGTATCGAACCCCTTAGGCAAGTATGTTCTAGTTAATAAAGTTTACAAGAATTGTCCTTTGATGACTCGGGGTTATTGTTTTCTGGCTGATTTGATGCTTTTACCATTTGATGAATTTCATGTGATCTTGGGTATGGATTTGTTGACTCTACATGATGCTGGAGTGAATTGTAGACGAAAGACTATTGAGTTGAAATGTCAGAATAGTGAAATTCTTCGAATTGAATCTGATGACTCGAGTGGGTTACCCATAGTGATATCAACAATGCTAGCACAGAAATATGGGAGGAAAGGTTGTGATGCTTATCTTGCATATGTACTGGATACAAGAGTGTCTGAATCAAAGATTGGATCAGTGCCAGTGGTTTGTGAATATCCGAATGTGTTTCCAAAAGAGTTACCTAGGTTGCCACTGATCAGAGAGGTTGAATTTGCTATTCAATTAATATTGATAGATCCGTATAGAATGGCTCCTATAGAATTGAAAGAATTAAAAGCTTAGTAGTAGGAGTTAACAAATAGAGGTTTTGTGAGACCTAGTCTTTCACCCTGGGGTGCACCGGTTCTGTTCGTAAAGAAGAAAGATGTATTGATGAGATTGTGTATCGACTATCGTCAACTTAACAAGGTTACAATTAATAATAAATATCCTTTGCCGAGAATTGATGATTTGTTCGATTAGTTAAAAGGAGCAACAGTATTTTCAAAGATTGATTTGCGATCTGGCTATAATCAGTTGCGGGTTAAAGATTTGGATGTGTCGAAAACTGTGTTCAGAACCAGGTACGGGCATTATGAATTTCTTGTTATGCCATTCAGATTAACTAATGCTCCTACAGTATGGATTTGATGAATCGAATCTTTAGACTATATTTGGACAGATTAGTTGTATTCATTGTCGACAATCTGATCTATTCCCGAGATGAATCTGAGCATGCTGAACATTTGAGGATTGTATTACAAACATTGTGAGATAAGCAACTATTTGCTAAATTTATTAAATGTGAGTTTTGGCTTTGAAAATTTAATTTTTTGGGACATATTATTTCAGCAGAAGGCATTAGAGTTGATCTGAGTAATATTTCAGTGGTTGTTGACTAGAAACCACCTAGAAACATGTCTGAAGTTAGAAGTTTTCTGGGATTAGCTGGCTACTAACAGCGTTTTGTAAAAGGGTTCTCGATAATTGCTATACCGATGACTCGATTGTTACAAAAAGATGTGAAGTTTGAGTGGTCCGAGAAATGCCAACACAGTTTTGAACAGTTGACAGCACTGTTAACTAAAGCACCAGTTTTAATTCAGCTTGAGTTGGGTAAAGAGTTTGTGATTTTCAATAACGCGTCATTGAACGATTTAGGATGTGTATTAATGCAAGAAGACAAAGTGATAGCTTACGCTTCCAGACAATTAAGGTCGCATGAAAAGAATTATCTGACACACGATTTAGAGTTGGCTGCTATTATTTTTGCATTGAAAATTTGGTGACATCATTTATTCAATGAGAAGTGCCATATATTTTCCATCCACAAGAGCTTGAAGTATTTAATGTATCAGAAAGATTTGAATTTGTGACAACGAAGATGGCTCGAGTTGTTAAAGAATATGAGTTAGTAATTGATTATCATCAGAGGAAAGTGAATGTAGTCGCAGATGCTTTCAGTAGAAAATCTTTGTTTGCTTTGTGGGCGATGAACACGCAGTTAACTTTTTCTGATGATGGTTCAATTTTAGCTAAGTTAAAAGCTAAACTAGTGTTTCTCCAGCAAATTCGCGAGGCTTAGAAATGTGATAATGAGTTACAAGCTAAAAGATTACAATGCGAGTCGACTACTGATTCAGAGTATCAGGTTGGATCTGATAATTGTTTATTGTTATGAGGTAGAATTTTTGTACCCAAGAATCCTGAGCTTATTTAGAAAATTCAACGCGAAGCACACAGTGCTTGTTTATCTGTTCATCTAGGGAGTACTAAGATGCACAATGATTTGAAATAGTCGTACTAGTGGTCTGGCATGAAATAAAACATTTTAGAATTTGTATCGAAATGCTTGGTCTGTCAGCAAGTTAAAGCCTAACATCAAGTGTCTTCAGGAGTGTTACAACCGGTGATGATACCAAAGTGGAAATGAGATAGAGTTATTGTAATATCCCAAATTAGGGCCTAATCGAAATAGTAGTTTTGTGACCACAAATCTGAGATAGAAATAATTATTTTATGATTATTTTTAGATCTATGATATGATTTCATGATTGTGTGAAAATTTCGTGAAGAAATTCTATGCATAAAGTGCTTAATTTGAAGATAGGGACTAAATTGAATAAGTTGCAAAACTTGCATTCTAGAAGTTTCTAGTGTGAAATTGCTTTGAAATATTAATTAGGAGGTCTTAAATAGCAATTTGACCAATTTCTCAGTCTATGGACAAAAATTGGACATGGATGGAATTTTTGGAAAGTTTAGTAGTAAGGGCATTTTGGTCATTTAGGGGTAAAATGAATTAAAATACAAAATTAAAAGCCAATTTTGCTCATCTTCTTCACCATGGACGTGTATACCAAGGGAGACTCCATGGCTAGGGTTTTCAAGCTTCCAAGCTCGATTGTAAGTCCGTTCTAGCCTCATTTTTCATGATTTTTACGTTTTTGGAATCTCGGCAACTTGATTAAGCTTATTCTAGCAATAATTTAAGCTAGGGTTCATATTTGGAAAAATACCCATAGGTGAAATTTGTGTATTTTGGTGTTTTATGATAGAATATGAGGTTTTAAATTATGTTAGACAACTTGTGCTACTCGATTTTAAGTGAAAACGAGTAAAAGGGCTTAATTGGTAAAAATACCTAATAGTCATAAGTACATGTTAGAGTGAGAATTTGATGTTGCCATAGAAGGGAAAATGATCAGAGTGTCATAAAACATAAGAAAATAGCATGAAGTTTAATTTCCGAACCTTGGGGCAAAAGTGCAAATATGCAAAAGTTTAGGGGTCAGAATGAAAATTTTTAAAAAATATGATTTTTGGACCCGTATGAATAGTGTGACTAATTATTAGGCTAAATGTGATATTATAGATGAAGGAAATCGAGATTCGGGCTTAAATCAGGAAAATACAAGGTTATGGACTAAAATAGTAAATTGCCGTTTCTAGATCGAGGTAAATTCGTGTGTTAATAATAATGCAATATCATGCATGAATTGTAATTCTCTATTGATATGGCATAAATTGTATGATTTAATATGTTTAAGAGAAATTGATGGATGGTATGTATGATATGGAAAAATGTAATGCTTGTTGTGTCATGTGAAATTGAATGGAAAATTATTGTTACATGAATTGAGTGTTAAATTACTATTACCTGGGTTGTATGAATTGCTACATGGTTGTACCTGATGAGATTTCGACAAGTTTGTACGTAAATAATTTATCGATTCTTTTTATTTTATTATATTTTGTTATCATATGAAATGTGGCTATCTATAGATTGACTATTTGTTGTAAATTGAAAATTGAAAAAGGACTATGAACAAATTTGTAACATGATGGAAACTGAGGAATTTCCCGGTTGAACCTTCGGAATAGAAACGATACGAATGATCTATTGTGAGGTCGCATGTGTAGTACTAAGTGCAGGCTACTATGCATACCCAATAACTTCGATCACGTGTGTAGTACTAAGTGCAGGCTACTACGTGTATCAGATGGTTAGGTCACGTGTGTAGTACTAAGTGTAGGCTACTATGTGTACCGGATAATTGGTCGCATGTGTAGTACTATGTGCAGGCTACTATGCGTACCAGATAGCTTTGACTACAAGTGTGAAAATATGTGCAAGCAATTGAGTATCAGTTATTATTCCGAAGAGTTCAACGGGAAAATCGATTAAGTAAAAATATATATGAACATGATTATATGATGAATAAGTGCAGGTGTATGTTTATGAAAATTTTGAGTAATGTGCTCGATAGTTGGGTGAACTTTGATAAGACAACGGATTAAATGGAATTATGTAAGAATGAATTTTAGTAGTAAAATAGTGTTGGACAGCAGCAGTTGCGTGACTTTGAAAATTCACTAAAAATTGTGTAAGTTGAATAAAAATAAAAATGATATATGAAAATAAAGCTTAATGAGCCTATTTTCATATAAAAGAAACAGAAGAAGCAAAAGAATTCTATATTGTGTGATATTTGAATCCTTGTGAAACAGGGTCTGAATGAATTCGAGATCCCCTGTTCTGACTTTAGAAATTCACCATAAATTGTACAAATATTATTAAGAGTCATAACTTACATGCATGGATTCCTTATTGAGTCTATTGTTAAGGTAAACAAACGGCATGGTCGTTGGAATTCTTTACAGGGAGAAATTTGGTTCGTAGTGCACAGAGGTCAGAGTAGTCGTACTCTGAAACAGGGGAGACTTTAACTAATAAATTGTACTAATTGGCTAGACCAAAAATTATGGAAATTTTATGGGAGAAAGATATATGAATCTAGTTTCAAGAAAAATTAACAAAACTAAATTTGGAATTTTTTAGCTTTAGATATGAATGATTTAGTAACTGTAACTCGATAACACAGTTTAACCTGAATATGTGTAATTGTACAATTATAGTGTTTTATCTTGAAAAGCATGGTAGTAATTGCTTATTATTTTCATATGAACTTACTAAGCGTAAAGCTTACCCATCCTCTCCATTTCTTTAGTATTGGCAGGTCGGCTCGGGGTTGGAGATCGTCGGAGGCAAAATCACACTATCAAATTATCATTTTTGGGAGAATTAATTTAAATATTAGAAATATCAAGTGAGTGGCATGTATAGGAAGTTGGTTTGTGTTATGTATTTTTATTATGATTTTGACCATATGTATCAGTCTGCATTGAGTTATCGTATATAATCATGAGATGTGGTCCTTATCCATTATGTTTTATAAGTTTAATTAATCCTGCCATGTCCTATGTTTTGATGTGATGATATAGTTAGCTTTGTTTGTTATGCATGTGTTCGAAAAGTTTTGAATTAAATGAAATTTTATAGCCCAGCTTTCGTCTATGTGTATTGTTAAGTCTGGTAATGCCTCGTACTCTTTTCCGGCCTTGGATACGGGTAAGGGGTGTTACAGTTATGATGGATTTTGTATCTAGATTACCCCTATCTCCGAAAAAGAAAGATGTTCTGCACATTTCATTCTAGTTCGTATAGACTTTTCATTTGATAGATTAGTTGAATTGTACATCTCAGAGATTGTTAGATTGCACGAGGTGCCAGTTTCAATTATTTCGGATAGAGATCTGAGGTTTACGTCATGATTTTGGAAGAAATTTCAAGAAGCTTTCGGTACGCGATTGCGTTTCAGTACTGCCTTTAATCCTCAAATAGATGGTTAGTCTGAGAGAGTTATCTAGATTCTCGAAGATATGCTTTGTTCCTGTGTTTTAGAGCTTGAAGGAAACTGGGAAAAATATTTACCGTTGGTTGAATTTGTGTATAATAATAGTTATTAGTCGAGTATAAAAATGGCACCATATGGAGCTTTATATGGCGTAAATGCCAAACTCCATTGTATTGGACCGAGCTTAGTGAGAAAAAGATTCACGGGGTTGATTTGATCAGAGAGACCAGAGAGAGAGTGAAAGTAATTCGCGATAGTTTGAAAACAACTTCAGATCTACAGAAATCATATACGGATTTGGAATGTATAGACATTGAATTTCAAATTGACGATAGAGTGTTTCTAAAAGTATCGCCATGGAAGAAGAATCCTCAATTTGGTCGCAAAGGAAAATTAAGTCCGCGATTTATCGGGCCGTATGAGATTATAGAGAGAATAGGGCCAGTGGCATATCGTGTAACAACCCTTACCCATTTTTTACGCCGAAACAAGGGACGAGGCATTACCGGACTTATAAACAAGCAATCACACAAAATCGTGGCGCAAATTTCCATTCAAATTTAAAAATTTCCACAAACATTCATAACATCCTTAAATCGAACCTACGAGGCCCATAACATGCATTGGGAGCGATTCAGGACTAAACCAAGAACTTTAGAAATTTTTACAACATTTAGAAAATTTTTCATGTTTTAAGAGCCACACACCCGTGTGGCTTGGGACATGCCCGTGTAGGCTGGCCGTGTGGTCACACACACCCGTGTCCCTAACCCGTGTAACACTCTGTTTATCACCCAAGAACAAATTGAAGACACATGGCCAAGTCACATGTCCGTGTGCTAGGCCGTGTGGTCAATTTAAAAATTATGATTTTTCATAAATTAGGTGCAGATTTCACACGCCCAAGACACACACTCATGCTTGAGGCCGTGTCATCTACACGGTTGAGACACATGCCTGTGTCTTTGCCTGTGTATTCAATTCTGAGTATTCTATTTTGAAATAATTAAGGTGCAGGGGACACACGGCCAGAACACACGCCCATGGGGCAAGCCGTGCGTCACACACGGCCTAGACACATGCCCGTGTGTCTAACCGTGTGGACAAAAACAAGGCTATTTACCAAGTCTTTTTGTCACCCTTTGATGCACACACCTACACAACAAAACAAAACACCAATCCAAGCAATTACATTCAACCAATTTAGCCACAATCAAGACATCGACACATCATTCACATGCTACCATTTGCCACATACAATCATCACATACTTATCAACTTTAACCATGCAAATTTCTACATCCATGAAAACATCATCATATGCATGTATACTTAAACCAATATTAGCCAATTTCAATGGCCATTTACAAAATGAATTATCAACAAATATAGGCCAACACATTAGGCCAAATCAATTATGACACATAACAATATAACCAAGTCCTTATACATGCCATAACTCAAAATGTTAAATTCATTGGTACCCAAAATATTAAGTTGATAGTGTGACTGGATCTCCAACAATCTCCGATGCCCGAGTTGGCTTAGTGACACTATAAGACAAGGGAAAGAAAATGGGAGTAAGCTATATAGCTTAGTAAGTTACCATGCAAAATAATAGGCATTATAAACTCACATTTAACATACAATTAACTTGAAGTAAATTAATATAAATATCATTATAAATCTCATAATCAAACTTACTCAATCACAACCTTACCGAGGGATTCATGACATATTGAGCTCATTAAGCATGAGTATTATATACATACCTATACCAATTTACAACATACCATAATCTTTCACCACTTTGACATTCTTATTGCATTTCTCGTTAAACAACTTGGAATACTAAAGAATACTCAGGAATCTCAGACACATAGTACCATACCAATGCCATATCCCAGATATGGTCTTACATGGGATTTCATATCGATGCTAATGGCCCAGCTATGGTCTTACACGAATCCTCATATCGATGTCATATCTCGGATATGTCTTACATGTAATCTCAAATAACCTTATTGTCATGACATTCGTATCCTATCTATTCGTAAGGTTCAACTAAGATTTCTCACTTGTCAAACTTTGTTGATTACATCCAAAGAGTCAATCATAATTCATACAATATTAAAACATAAGTAAAACAATGCATTATTTACATACGAACTTACCTCGGTACAAAAATAGTAGGAAATGGACCTAAACGTCAAATACTTTATTTTTCCCTCGATCTAGGTTCGAACCTCATTTCTCTTGATCTATAATAGCAAATTTAACTCAAGTTCTATTAGCTAAAAGTGTCTAATAGCTATGGAACCTTAAAGTGAAATATGGGTGGACATTTATGTGTATGGTTAACTAAATTTTTAATGTTATATATTAAGGTTATATTAGTAAATTAGTAAATAAGTACTAAAATAAGTAAAACAAAACCAAAATTTTTTCTATCTTCTTCCTCTTGCCAATTTTCTAAGGAGAAAACATCACCATTTTAGGGTTTGAGCATTTGGCAAGTTCATCTTTGTGCATATCAAGAACAGCATGGTACAGATCTAGATCGGGGAAAAATAAAGTTTTGGATTAGTCTATCTTATTCTGTCGTTTTTGTGATCGAGGTAAGTTCGTATGTTAATAAGCATTAATATAATTGTGTTTTAAATGCTTTGTAATTGTGTTATGGATGAATACGACCTTAAGCAAGTGTTCGATGAAGATTCGACAATGTATAAATCCTAGTTGAACCTTAGGAATAGATAGGATACAAATGACATGTCATTAGGGGTTACTGAGTTTGGGTGCTAGTTTGTACGTTCTACCGTTGGCTGAGTTTTTTGGCATGTGTTGTGGATTATTATCAGCTTATGTGAGCAGCATTGTGTAGCTACGCCTTGACCGTCAGCTTGTGTGAGCAGACCCAATGATAGCTCGAGATGAGCATTTACATATGAGATATGAGATTGAGATGGTATCGACATATATTAGCACTTAGGGTGCAAGATTCCTGAGTATCCGATGTTATTCCGAATGGTTCAATGGGAATATTGAGGATGTGAAAGGGTAAGAGATTGATTCATATTGGTACAGGTATGTGCATAAATCATATGAGCGTTTAATCCATAAAATTTTTTAGTTTCATCACTAACTATGTGAATGCATATATGTTAGCATTGTGATTAAATGGATTTATAGTATATTATGTTTATATTACTTAAATGGTAAATGAATGGTAAGTTATAATTATTAACTATACGAGCTTACTAAGCTTTATAGCTTACTTTATTTATTTTTTCATGTTTTATAGTGTTTTCGAATCTTGCTCGGATTGGGAGTTGTCGGAGATCTCATCACATTATCCAGTTGTTATTTTGGTACTTTTGAATTTGTGTACTTGGTTATATGGCATGAATAGGTTTTGTGGTTAATATGGCCTATATGTTGGTAATGTATTTAGCCTATTGATTTTGCTTGTAAATGATGTATGTTTTGGTTATGTGTATAGCCATGTGATTTGGCTTATTTTGGTATACTTGGTGATGCATATATGTGTAAATGGCCTTTTGTTATGTGGTTTATAATTACTATTTGAATGCTTATTGTGAATTGGTATTTTGAGTACCAAATGGTTGCATTTTGAGATATGGTATGCATGTGGGGTTAGGCAAGATAATACAAATATGAAGTTAAACATTAGGTGATTTTTGAATGTGAAATTAGAATGTTTTGCATTGGCAAAAGCTGATGGTATGTGTATTATAGTTGTTGGTATTGAAATAGCATGATTTAGGCTCAGTTGAAATTGGTTTGAATGCCTATGGATGCTATGTTATATGCCATTTGACATGTTTAGGTTGATGCAAATTTGGGTGAGAAAGATGGCTTGGAAAATAGCCTATTTTTGTCCACACTGGTAGAGACACGGGCATGTGTCTCAGCCATGTGTGATACATGGTCAGGTGACATAGCCGTGTGTCCCCTGAATTTTTTTTATCCACACAGCTAGCATACAGGCGTGTGACTTGGTCGGGTGGCATAAGTCAGTATAACATCTAGTTTTCACATGGCCTAGCACACGGCCTGGCACACAGGCATGTGAGGTCCTTTCGAATGGTACACGGGCTAGTCACGCAAGCGTACGGTTGGCTGTGTGACCTAAGTCAAGGAGTTAAACAAAGTTAGACACGACCATGTGATCCCATTTTGAATGTCCACACGGCTTGTGACACAGGAGTGTTGTAACACCCCAAACCCGGCCTAAACGTTATGACCGGATCCGACGTGCCATATCGGAACATTAAAAATATTTTTCTATTCTTAGTCCAGAAAATCGTACTTAGTGTTCAAAAGATGATTTCATTATAGGTTCAAGTGAATGGAAGCTATGCACCAGGTAGGAAACCGAAAAAGAGGAGGTGAGTCCATCGGACTGCTTAAGTACCAAGCTCCCTTCGGATCCAATCCTAGACATGGACAGCACCATTGCCACACCTTAACTTAGTGTATGTTCTTAGGAAACCAGTTCATTTAAGTCCAGTTTAAGAAAAGGTGATTAACTTTGGAAAGCGTTTTCGTTGCGGACTTTGGAAAGCGTTTTCGTTGCGGAAGTTTTGCTTTGTTGTCGTGATATTTTAAAATCAATTACTGCTTTTGAAAACGCGTCCTAAGACTAATTAGTTTCAGTGATTAAGATAATATTATACCTATTCTAGTAAATCATGTTGAAAACAATTAAAAATCATTAAAGCAGCCTTATTACAACTTAAAACCCAAATCATAAAAGTAAATAAAAAGATGTCCAATTCACCAGAAGAAAACCAAATTTGGGGAATGCGTGGCCACTCCGAATCCCTCACAGCTTCACGCCCACTATGATTGGGGATTACCTGCGTGGACGAAAATAAGGGGTGAGTTTGGTAAACTCAGTGTGTAAAATAACCCAACCATAGTCTAAACCAGTTCAACCCACAAAAACAGATCAAATTGGCCTTAGCCCAGAACAGATTTCAGAATGAAGCCCATAGGCCCATAACAGAACATATCAGAAATTACATGTTTATGCAGAAACCCAACCATATCCAACCGTATACACCCCCGTACCATCCTTACACCATGTGGGGAGACTACTCGACCCACCCAACCGCTACACGCCACAGAATTTGCAGCATGGCTACCAGAACAGATAGTGTGACAGAGTCATCAGATACAGATATTTGTGGCAGAGCCACCAGAAAAAATATTTGTGGCATAGCCACTAGGACGCTTCCTCCATAAATGTAACCCATGTCTCCATGCAACAGATATACAAATCATGTCATACATCATACAGAATCATATTATCATGCTTTTCAGTCAAATTAACCCTAGGGGTATAATGGTCATTTTACACCTCGGGGTATAACAGTAATTTTCATATTTAAGGGTATTCTAATAATTTATCAATTTTAGGGTTTTCATGCATATTTTCACCATTTACGTACTAACAGAAACACTTACCGAGTGTTCGTACTGGATTGGGCCCATTGGCCCATTATCCTAATTTTGGCCCATTAAGCCCAAAAATATTGAAAGGCACAAAAATCATGCACTTTGCAGTCTAAACACTATAGTTTACCAAATACGTTAATCGATCTACCTCACGAGCATTCACACACTCGCAAGTCCATAAAATACCAGTTTTTCGGCATTTCGGCTTTTGCCGATCTAGTCTATGAAAGGGTGTCAATTACACACCTGATTTGTAGTGGTTCGACGGTGAGTTCCACACATGAGTTGCCTACAATTGGATTACCAACACGTCAATCTAAATATTGAAAACAAACTACAGATTTATCCCCCTACCATATTCGGCCAACCAAGCCTCAGACCTTAGAGTTCTTACCTCTTTCTGAAACTAGCGACTAGGTTAGATCTAGTCGTTCCACTTGTCCAAGCCTTTGATCAGCAGCCTCAAGATCACACTAACATCATAATAAAACAATTTTCACAACCCTTAGAGCCATAGGGCCCAATCAGCAGCCTCCCTAAGCCTTTAGGGGTTTCGACTTTTCTAAAACCCAAAATAAAGAATAGATTTGAAAACTTACCACCAGTTCTTTTAGTCAACGATTCCACTTTAGTTCCTATACAATTTTGATGCAGACCTAAACCCTTAAATGTTAGTAGAAATCAAATCTTTAAAGGTCTAAAGATTTGGCTATGCTCCTAAGACTATGAGGTTTTCTGCTTTTTGAAATAGTGAAGAGAAAGATGAAATATGAGGGTTTTACGCTGGTTTTGTCGACAAGACTTTGGGGTTTAGAGGATGAGAGAATTGGCCAAAAAGATAAGATAAAGTATGAGGGTTTTACACTGGTTTTGTCGACAAGACTTTGGGGTTCAGAGGATGAGAGAATTGGCCAAAAAGATGGAGAAGAATCAGAGGGTTTGGCTAGGAGAAATCGGCATAGAAGAAAAATAGGCTTCCGAGATTTCGGCTTTTATGGCAATCGGCTATAAGGCTTAGGAACAAATTGTAAGGAAGTGGAGTTGAGTAGAATGGTAGGAAGGGTTTGGCTATAGAAGAAGAAGCAAAGAAAAAGAAAAGAGAATAGGAGATGAGAGGCGAAAAGAAAAAGAGAAGAGACTGGTCAGAACTCAAATGCCGAATTTTCCCCCCACCTACTAGCCGAATTTCGCCCTCTATAGAAACCCTTGGTCGGCCAACTCTTGCTCCTCAAGAGTCCACCATTCGGCCAATACTACCCTTCCTAATCAGCTCCTAAATCTTCTCCCTTATCCCCTCCTTACTCGATCCCCTGACAGCTGAAACTCTTCCTAACAGGGTTCCACATGAGTTCTATCACATCCCCTTTCTAAACATAAAAATTAATACTAATATTTGCTTACCTTGTGACTTGAACCTTAGCTCTCCTTAGCCATCCACACGCCACCTTTTTAGCACCCTAGTGGCGTCACATGCCACTTTGCCACCTACCTTCTTGTGGCTTATTTTACCCATTAAATCTTAAAAGCCCAACTTACCAGAACCCCTTTTTCCCAAAGAATTAAAATTAGTTAAAACTTTCGGATTTCATCTCAAACTTGGGCTTCTAGAGGCCCACTAACATACTTAGACCTATGCCCAGCAGTCAAAACACAGAAATTAAAAAATTTACCAAAATTCACAGAAGTCTCGAAAATTGGGGCGTTACAACTCTACCCTCCTTAAAGAAATTTCGTCCTCGAAATTTACCTGATCCAAACAGATGAGGGTATTGTTGACGCATCGCCTCTTTTGCCTCCCAAGTAGCTTCCTCTCTGCCGTGATTACGCCAAAGCACTTTCACTAAAGGAATAGATTTCCTTCTCAACACCTTGACGTCTCGGTCCAATATTTGCACAAGCTTTTCCTCGAAAGTCAAATCAGATTGCACCTCGATCTCTACAACCGACACGACATGAGTAGGGTCAGAACGATAACGCCTTAACATGGAGACGTGAAAAACACCATGAATCCTGTCTAACTCTGGAGGTAATTCTAATTGATATGCCACTGGTCCTACTCGCTTCAAAACCCGATAAGGCCCAATGAATCACGGACTCAACTTGCCATTCTTACCAAACATTAATATCTTCTTCCAAGGAGAAACCTTTAAGAAGACCATATCACCTACTGAGTACTCAATCTCCTTGCGCTTCAAATCCGCATACGACTTTTTCCTATCCATGGCTTCTTTTAACTGATCTCTGATTACTCTGACCTTATCCTTAGTGTCAGCTACCAACTCCGGTCCAAGAACCTGTCGCTCTCCCAGTTCGATCCAACAACTAGGGGTACGACACCTTTGTCTATACAGCACTTCATACGGTACCATTCGAATACTCGCTTGATAACTGTTGTTGTACGCAAACTCTACCAACGACAAGTAGTCCTCCCAACTACCTCGAAAGTCAATAATGCATCCCCTCAACATGTCCTCCAGAATCTGAATAACCCTTTCTGACTGACCATTAGTGTGACAGCCCTATTTTGACCCTATTTGAAAAGTGGTTTTGGAACCACAAAATCGAGTCTTAAAAATAATTACTATTAAATTCTATGCCTATTATATGTGTAAATGCATTTGTGAAAGTCTCATGCTTTGATTTTGTCATTTGTATGTGAAAATTTTATATAGGACTTAAGTGAGACATTTGTGAAATGTGATGGGTAAATTTTAAGGTGATCTATTTATGCATGTTGTTAAAAAGGTGGACTTGCATGTCTAATTAGCCATTTAGAGATAGTGGCCGGCCATGATAATGATTAACACATATTATATGCATTTTTTTAATTGTTTATTAACATTTTTATATACAAAATGAATTAATGAATAAAGAAATCAGTGAAAATTTGGGTGAAGAAAACAAAGCTTCATATTTGTTCTTCTTGGCCAAATTGAAAGGAAGAGAAGGGGGAAGACTTTCGGTCAATTGAAACATAAGAAAGCTCAAGAGCAAAGAGGAACTAGATCCGATAGGGGAAAGGAGAAAGCCATCGCATAGCCTATCTGTAACTGTTCAAAAATATACGAGGTAAGTTTTGAGTAATTACAATTATTAGATAATTGATATAATGAAATAAGTATGATAAATAGATTGATTATATGGCATATAACTGAATGGATAGTAGGAGTTAGGCTGAGACAAATAAATGATTATGTGTTCTTGCGCATAAGTGTTGAACCGATGTTATATTGAAGGTGTGTTTTCTTTGTATGCTTATATTCAAATGAAGTACAAATGTGATATGTTATGTGAGCCGAGTTATCATGTGGATAAATATGCTTAGCATTCGATATATAATATATATCCGGGTTAAATCCTGTAGGCTTCGTGCTAGTAATATATATATCCGGGTTAAATCCCATAGGCTTCGTGTTGGTAATATATATCCGGGTTAAATCCCGCAGGCTTCGTGCTAGTAATATATATATCCAGGTTAAATCCCGCAGGCTTCGTGCTAGTAATATATATCCGGGTTAAATCCCGCAGGCTTAGTGCTGGTACTATATCCGGGCTTAAAGTCCCGCAGGCTTTGTGCTAGCGACTAGATTCGGGTTTGTAAACCTAGCAGGCTTAATGCTGGTGATTCGAGGGAGATTACAAATTCGAATGTTCAAAGCAAACTATTATTGATTATGTATGATATATAATAATGTCCAAGTACGTATTATGTACTTATATGTGAATTAAATTAGTTGTTTGAGCAATGAAGTAAAGTGAAATATGTGCTGAAAATTTCTTTGTGTATTTATATATTCGGCCAATAGTTTTTATATGTGATAAACTTGTGTATATTCGGCCTAGTGATTGAAATTTGAATATGAGTTTTGTGATATTTAATGTTCGTTTTATATGACACGTTTTGATTGTTTGAAATACTTAAAACTTACTAAGCATAGTAATGCTTACTTTGTTGCCTTAATTTTCTGTTTTATAGATCTTGTTCGTCAGCTACGGTCTCGGGGATCTCAAAGTCGAAGTCGTCCACACTATCTAAACCCTTTTGGTACTCTAGTAGTTAAATTTCGATAATGGCATGTACAGGCTTGACTTTTTGTTGTTAAATAATTATCTTTTCGATGATGTATATATATATGTATAGCCATGCGAAAATGGCTTGATAAGTTACTATATATGTTCCAAATGGTTAATGTGAATGTGTGGTAGAGATTCGATTAATGTTTTCAATGTCTGACGTGAATTGAACTTAAGAATGAATCACTTTACTTAATTATTCTTGATATGACTCTTTTGTATATGGTAATACTCTTTAACCCTCCGGCGACGGGTTCGGGTTAGGGGTGTTACATTTTATTGGTATCAGAGCTATGATTTAGTCGATTCTAGGACTAACGTAGCGTGTATGAGTCTAGCTTTACATGCTATATAATGTTAAACGATAGTGTGACGATTTCTGACAGTTAAAAACGTGTTTTCGTATAGTAATGGATCCCGATCCCAATCGAGCGGTAGGTGATGATGTTGAGAGTGTAGCGCCTGCTCCCGCGCGTGGGACAGCGCCGATAGACTCTTAGCCTATTGCAACCAATCAAAATGATGAGGCTAGATAGGCTTTTTATAGTGTGATGAATGATTGGTTCAACCAATACATTCTAACTAATATGGCTGTTCCACAACCCCCACTCCCGAATAATACACCCCCTGCACCTATGATGGCTCCGATAATTGATCAGACAAGGTTAAATAAGCTCCCGGTTAACAAAATTCGAAAGCATAGGGCTATTGAATTTAAAGCTACAGATAGTGATGATGCCGAGCAAGCTGAATTTTGGTTGGACAACACTATTTGAGTACTCGATGAACTATCTTGCACACCCGATGAATGCCTGAAATGTGCCATATCTCTGCTATGTGATTTTGCCTATTATTGGTGGAATACATTGGTTTCTGTTGTACCCAGAGAGCGGGTGACGTGGGAGTTCTTCCAAACTGAATTTCGAAAAAAGTATATCAGTCAAAGGTTCATCGATCAGAAACGAAAAGAATTTCTTGAGCTTAAACAGGGTTCTATGTCAGTTACTGATTATGAACGGAAGTTTGTCAGACATAGTAGATATGCTCGGGAATGTGTATCGTCTGAGGCTATTATGTGTAAACGTTTTGAAGACGGGCTGAATGAAGATATAAAAATGTTTGTTGGTATTCTTGAAATACGAGAGTTCGTAGTACTGGTCGAGTGAGCTTGCAAAGCTGAAGAACTTAGTAAAGAGAAACGAAAAGCTGATGTCGAAGCTGGAGAATTTCGTAAAAGATCTTCAGGAAAATCTTTTCAGTAATCATCGAAGAGATTTCGAGATGAGTCAGGCCAATCAAAGAACACTTCGGGTTTTTCTAGACGAGACCACAATCGACCCCCTGTGAGTACACGAGCCACTTCAGTTGCCAGTGTTGGAAATGATCGACGAGATAGGATCGAGTGCAAGTATTGTGGAAAATGGCATTCGGGGAGCTGTAGATTTCATGACCGCTCTTGTTATAAATGCGGATTAGCCGACCATTTTATTAAAGATTGCTTGAGATTATCTGAACAAAATGTGAACCAGAGTGGGAAACCGAGTATTAATACAGCACGAGGTAGACCGCCTAGGAATACGAGAAATGCTAGCGACAGTAAGAGAGTGTCTAGAGATGCTACAACCAGATCCGAGGCTCGTGCTCTTGCTAGAGCTTATGCTATACACGCACGCGAGGATACTTCTTCGCCTGATGTTATTACCGGTACTTTCACTCTCTTTGATACTGATGTGATTGCTTTAATTGACCCTGGTTCTACTCATTCATATGTATGTGAGACTTTAGCATCCAGTAAGACTCTACCTGTTGAGTCTACTGTGTTCGTGGTCTGAGTGTCAAATCCCTTGGGTCGATATGTGCTAGTCGATAAAGTGTGCAGAAAATGTCCCTTGATAATCTGAGGTTATTGTTTTTCGGCCAATTTGATGCTTTTACCGTTTAATGAATTTGATGTTATTCTCGGTATGGATTGGTTGACCGTGCATGATGCAGTTGTGAAATGCAAAAGAAAGACTATTAATTTAAGATGTGTAAATAACGAGATAATCCGAGTTGAGTCTACTGATATAAACGGGTTACCAATAGTAATATCCTCAATGTTGGCTCAGAAATATGTCAAAAAGGGATGTGAAGCATATCTTGCGTACGTATTTGATAGTAAAGAATCAGAAAAGAAGCTTGAATCGGTACCAGTAGTTTGTGAGTATCCAGATGTTTTTCCCGAGGAATTACCGGGATTACCACCTGTTCGGGAGGTAGAGTTTGGTATCAAACTTGTACTTGGGACGACACCAATTTCGATAGCTCCGTACCATATGGCACCAACGGAATTGAAAGAATTGAAAACTCAGTTGCAAGAGTTGATGGATAGAGGGTTCGCTCGACCGAGTTTCTCACCTTAGGATGCATCAGGATTGTTTGTGAAGAAGAAAGACGGAACCATGAGATTGTGCATCGATTATCGTCAGTTGAATAAAGTGACAATAAAGAATAAATATCCGTTACTGCATATTGATGATTTGTTTGATCAGCTTAAGGGAGCCTCAGTGTTTTCAAAGATAGATTTGAGATCGGGTTATTATCAATTGTGAGTTAGAGACTCAGATATACCTAAAACTGCTTTTAGAACGAGATACAGTCACTATGAGTTCATAGTGATGCCGTTTGGGCTCACTAATGCCCTTGCAGCATTTATGGACTTGATGAATCGAATCTTCAGACCGTATTTGGACCTGTTCGTAGTTGTGTTTATCGACGACATTTTGGTTTATTCAAGAGATGAAACTGAACATGCCAAGCATCTGAGATTAGTGTTGCAGATTTTACGAAATAAACAGTTATATGCTAAATTCAGTAAATGTGAATTCTGGTTGAGAGAAGTTAGCTTTTTGGGACATGTAGTATCTGCATCGGGTATTCAAGTTGATCCGAGCAAAATTTCAGCCATACTTGGTTGGAAGCCCCCGAAAAATATTACTGAAGTTTGGAGCTTTTTGGGACTTGCCGGTTATTACAGACGATTTGTAAAAGGTTTCTCGATGATAGCCACACCAATGATGAAACTACTTCAGAAAGATGTTAAGTTTGAATGGTCAGAAAAATGTCAGAAAAGTTTCGATATTTGACTAAAGCTCCAGTGCTAGTGCAGCCCGAATCTGGTAAAGAGTTTGTCATTTACAGTGATGCATCCTTACTTGGGCTGGGTTGTGTGTTGATGCAAGAAGGTCGAGTTGTAGCTTACGCGTCGAGGCAATTGAAGCCGCATGAGAGAAACTATCCGACCCATGATCTCGAATTAGCTGCCATCGTATTCGCTTTGAAGATATGGCGACACTACTTGTTTGGAGAAAGGTGTCATGTATATTCGGATCACAAAAGCCTCAAATATTTGATGACTCAAAAAGATTTGAATTTGCGACAAAGACGTTAGCTTGAATTGTTGAAAGATTACGAGCTTGTCATTGACTATCACCCGGGAAAGGCTAACGTGGTTGCTAATGCTTTAAGTCGTAAATCACTATTTACTTTGTGAGCAATGAATGTGTACCTGTCTGTTTCATTTGATAATGTGTTAGTAGCAGAATTAAAGGCCAAACCATTATTGATTCATCATATATGTGAATTCCAGAAAGTCGACGATGAATTGGTTGCTAAACGAGTTGAATGTGCTTCTAATGTGAAATCAGAGTTTCAAATAGATGACAATGATTGTTTGAGATTCAGAAGTTGATTGTGTATTCCAAGAAATTCAGAACTTATTTCTATGATTTTAAGTGAGGCTCATAGTAGCCGAATGTCAATCCACCTGGGTAGTATGAAAATGTACAACGATCTGAAGCGTCAGTTTTGGTGGCATGGTATGAAACGAGACATTTCTGATTTTGTTTAAAAGTGTTTGATATGTCAACAAGTGAAAGCGGAACATCAAGTGCCTTTAGGGTCACTTCAGCCGATCATGATACCTGAATGGAAATGGGATCGAGTCACGATGGATTTTGTATCTGGGTTGCCATTGTCGTCAAGCAAGAAAGATGCGATCTGGGTTGTTGTGGTTAGATTGATAAAGTCGGCTCATTTTATTTTCGTACGTACGGATTATTCACTTGACAAGCTAGCCGAGTTGTATGTTTCTCAGATTGTGAGGTTACAAGGAGTAACTATTTCGATTGTGTCGGATAGAGATCCGAGATTCACATCGCGATTCTGGAAGAAGTTGCAAGAAGCATTGGGTACCAAGTTACATTTTAGCACCGCTTTTTATCCCCAGACTGATAGTCAATCTGAGCGAATCATTTAGATACTCGAAGATATGTTGAGATGTTGCATCCTTGAGTTTAGGGGTTCATGGGAACGGTATTTGCCTTTAATTGAATTCGCTTACAACAATAGTTTTCAATCAAGCATTAAGATGGCACCTTACGAGGCTTTGTACGGTCGTAAATGCCGTACACTGTTGTTTTGGACCGAGCTTAGTGAAGGTAAAACTTTCGGGGTTGATTTGATTATAGATGCTGAATAGAAAGTAAAAGTAATCCGTGAAAGTCTGAAAGCAGCTTCAGATCGTCAGAAGTCGTATGCGGATTTAAAATGAAAAGACATTGAATATCAGGTCGGAGACAAAGTGTTTCTGAAAGTTTCACCTTGGAAAAAGGTGCTTAGATTTGGTCGTAAAGGCAAATTGAGTCTGAGGTTCATCGGGCCGTATGAAATATCCGAACGAATTGGGCCAGTCGCATACAGATTGATTTTGCCCCCTGAACTTGAAAAGATTCACAACGTTTTTCATGTCTCGATGCTTCAACGTTATAAATCTGATCCATCGCACATAATTAATCCATTAGAGGTTGAAATTCAATCTGATTTGACTTATGAAGAAGAACCGATTCGTATCCTAGCTCGTGAGGTGAAAGAGTTGCGAAATAAAAAGGTTCCGTTAGTAAAGGTATTATGGCTCAAGCACGGGATCGAAGAAGCTACTTGGGAACCCGAGAATTCCATGAAAGAACAATATCCTAACTTATTCACTGGTAAGATTTTCGAGGATGAAAATTTTTTATGTGGGGGAAAGTTGTGACAACCCTATTTTGACCCTAGTCGAAAAGTGGTTTCTGGACCACAAAACCGAGTCTTAAAAATAATTAACTGTTAAATTCTATGCCTATTATATGTGTAAATGCATTTGTGAAAGTCTCATGCTTTGATTTTGTCATTTGTATGTGAAAATTTTATATAGCAGTTAAGTGAGACATTTGTGAAATGTGATGGGTAAATTTTAAGGTGATCTATTTATGCATGTTGTTAAAAAGGTGGACTTGCATGTCTAATTAGCCATTTAGAGATAGTGGCCGGCCATGATAATGATTAACACATATTATATGCATTTTTTTTTAATTGTTTATTAACATTTTTATATACAAAATGAATTAATGAATAAAGAAATAAGTGAAAATTTGGGTGACGAAAACAAAGCTTCATCTTTGTTCTTCTTGACCGAATTGAAAGGAAAAGAGGGGGAAAATCTTTCGGTCAATTGAAACATAAGAAAGCTCAAGAGCAAAGAGGAACTAGATCCGATAGGGGAAAGGAGAAAGCCATCGAATAGCCTATCTGTAACTGTTCAAAAATATATGAGGTAAGTTTTGAGTAATTACAGTTATTAGATAATTGATATAATGAAATAAGTATGATAAATAGATTGAGTATATGGCATATAACCGAATGGATAGTAGGAGTTAGGCTGAGACAAATAAATGATTATGTGTTCTTGCGCATAAGTGTTGAACCGATGTTATATTGAAGGTGTGTTTTCTTTGTGTGCTTATATTCAAATGAAGTACAAATGTGATATGTTATGTGAGCCGAGTTATCATGTGGATAAATATGCTTAGCATTCGATATATAATATATATCCGGGTTAAATCCCGCAGGCTTCGTGCTAGTAATATATATATCCAGGTTAAATCCCGCAGGCTTCATACTGGTAATATATATCCGGGTTAAATCCCGCAGGCTTCATGCTAGTAATATATATATCCGAGTTAAATCCCGCAGGCTTCGTGCTAGTAATATATATATCCGGGTTAAATCCCGCAGGCTTAGTGCTAGTACTATATCCGGGTTTAAAGTCCCCCAGGCTTTGTGCTAGCGACTAGATTCGGGCTTGTAAACCTAACAGGCTTAACGCTGGTGATTCGAGGGAGATTACAAATTCGAATGTTCAAAGCAAACTATTATTGATTATGTATGATATATAATAATGTCCAGGTACGTATTATGTACTTATATGTGAATTAAATCAATTGTTTGAGCCATGAAGTAAAGTGAAACATGTGCTGAAAATTTCTTTATGTATTTATATATTCGGCCAATAGTCTTTATATGTGATAAACTTGTGTATATTCGGCCTAGTGATTGAAATTTGAATATGAGTTTTGTGATATTTAATGTTCATTTTATATGACACGTTTTGATTGTTTGAAATGCTTAAAACTTACTAAGCATAGTAATGCTTACTTTGTTGCCTTAATTTTCTCTGCTTTATAGATCTTGTTAAATGCCTTCACGGTCCCGGGATCTCAAAGTCGAAGTCGTCCACACTATCTAAACCCTTTTGGTACTCTAGTAGTTAAATTTCGATAATGGCATGTGTAGGCCTGACTTTTTGTTGTTAAATAATTATCTTTTCGATGATGTATATATATATATGTATAGCCATGCGAAAATGGCTTGATAAGTTACTATATATGTTCCAAATGGTTAATGTGAATGTGTGGTTGAGATTCGATTAATGTTTTCAATGTCTGACGTGAATTGAACTTAAGAATGAATCACTTTACTTAATTATTCTTGATATGACTCTTTTGTATATGGTAATACTCTTTAACCCTCCGGCGACGGTTTCGGGTTAGGGGTGTTACATTCAGTCTAGGGATGGAAGGCAGTACTAAAATTCAATCGTGTCCCCAACGCCTCATGTAACTTTTGCCAAAATCGAGATGTAAACTTGGGATCCCGGTCAGAAATAATTTAAACTGGGACACCATGAAGTCGCACGATCTCCGCCACATACAACTTGGCTAACCTTTGAAGTGAAAAGTCGGTGCGGACAGGTATGAAATGAGCCGATTTGGTCAACCTATCCACGATCACCCAAACCGAGTCTTTCTTTGTTGGTGTCAAAGGTAACCCACTCACAAAGTCCATGGTTACCCTCTCTCACTTCCAAAGTGGTATCTTCACTGGCTGCAAAAGCCTAGAAGGTAGTTGATGCTCAGTTTTCACTTGCTGGCATGTCAAATATTTCCCCACAACCTCCGTTACTTCCCGCTTAAGCCCAGGCCACCAATACAATTTTCGCAAGTCGTGATACAACTTATTCCCTCCAGGATGCATGGCACAAAGTCCCCCATGAGCTTCTTTCAATATTGATTGCCTCAAGTCAGAGTCCTTCGGAACACAAATTCTCCCTCAGAAACACATAACTCTTTCACTATTCAACCCAAACTCAGAAGTTTCCCCTTCCTTAACCTGCTGGAAACGAGCAACCAAAGACTCATCTCTCAACTGCTTCTCCTTAATCTGATCCACCCAGGTTGGCCTTACTTGCAACTCCCAACAGACTACCATCATCATACGCACTCGCACGAGCAAACATTGCTCTCGGATCGAATCTGACTCTTCGACTTAGAGCATCGTCTACCACGTTAGCCTTGCCTGAGTGGTACTCAATCATACAATCATAATCTTTAAGCAACTCTATCCATCTACTTTGCCTAAGGTTCAGCTCCTTCTGAGTTAGCAAGTACTTGAGACTCTTATGATCGGTGTATATAATACAACTCTCTCCGTACAAGTAGTGTCTCCAAATCTTAAGCGCAAAGATTACTGCTCCCAATTCCAAATCATGAGTAGGATATTTTCCTTCGTGAGGCTTAAGCTATCGTGATGCATAAGCAACCACCTTACCCTCTTGCATCAACACGTAGCCCAAACCCACATGTGATGCGTCACTATACACAGTAAAATCTTTCCCATACTTTGGCTAAATCAACACAGGTGCTTCAGTCAGAACTTTCTTTAACTTCTCAAAAGCTTCCTGCTGCTTCTCTGTCCAAACAAACGGTATTCCTTTCCTTATGAGTTTTGTCAAAAACGCTGCCATCACAGAAAAGCCTTCCACAAACCTCCTGTAATATCCTGCCAACCCTAGGAAACTCTGAATTTCTGACAGCGACCTAGGTGGCTTCCATTCCAAAATTGCTTCAATCTTTCGAGGGTCCACCTTAATCCCCTCAGCTGAGGCAACATGTCCTAGGAAGGTTACCTCCTTCAACCAGAATTCACATTTGCTAAATTTTGCATATAGTTCATTCTCTCTTAACACTTGTAGCACTATGCGGAGATGCTCATCATGTTTTACTTCAGTTTCAGAATATACAAGAATATCGTCAATAAAGACGACTACAAACCAATCCAAAAATGGTTGGAATACATGATTCATCAGATCCATAAACGCTGCAGGAGCATTTGTCAGTCCAAATGGCATCACCAGAAACTCGTAATGACCATACCGAGTTCTGAATGCCGTCTTATGGATATCTGCCTCTTTGACCCTTAATTGATGATATCCACATCGAAGGTCAATCTTGGAAAATATAGAAACTCCTCTAAGTTGGTCGAACAGATCGTCAATCCTTGGCAGTGGATACTTATTCTTAATCGTTAGTTTGCTCAACTGCTGATAATCAATACACATCCGCATCGTCCCATCCTTCTTTTTTACGAATAGCACTGGTGCTCCCCATGGAGACAAACTTGGCCTAATAAAACCCTTATCCAACAACTCTTGAATTTGTGCTTTTATTTCCACCAACTCCTTTGGTGCCATCCTATAGGTGCGATGGACAATGGTGCCGTTCCAAGCAGCAAGTCGATTCCAAACTCGACTTCTCGGTTCGGAGGCAATCTTGGAAGCTCCTCCGGAAAAACATCTTGGAACTCCTTAACGGTTCTAACCTTATCCACTATCAGTCCCTCATCTTTCGCCTGACTTACAAATGCCAAATAGGCCTCACAACCTTTACGAATCCATTTTTTGGCTCTTAATGCCGACACCACATTGGACAAATAATCCCTTCGCTCACCTATCACCATAACCTCTTCCCTATTCGTGGTCCTTAACATCATTCGTTTAGCAGCACAATCCAGAGTTGCCCTGTGCTTAACAAGCCAGTCCATTCCCAGAATGAGGTCGAATTCTCCGAGCGGTAACTCCATCAAGTCTCCAGAGAAGATATTACCTTGGGTTTCTAAAGGCACATCCCTATACAGTTTGTCTACCTTAACCGAGTGACCCAAAGGACTTAGTACAGTTACCCCACTCACTATCTCCTCAGAGTGCACACCCAACGACCCAGATATGGAACATGCAACATAGGAATGAGTAGATCCAATATCTACCAAAGTAGTATACGACATGCTAGAAACCAAGAACGTACCAGTTATGACGTCAGCTGCATCACCCTCCTCTCGACGACAAGCTGCATACACCAATGCTGGCTGTCGAGCCTCAGCATTTTTGGCACCCCTGCCAAGTGCTCCTCGACCTCGACCGTTACCATTTTCACCCCTACCTTGTCCACGTCCTCTCGGTGGTTGTGGTCCACCTCTCACTGGTTGAGCAACTCTCTGCTCAGCAACTTGTACCTGATCTGTTTTTTAAGGACAGTCTTTAACTCTATGCTCCATAGATCCGCATCAGAAACAGGCATCGGAACGTTTCCTACACTCGGCCAGATATACCTTACCACAGCCTCTACAGATTGGTGGCCTAACCACATTCATCGGAACTGCTCGCATTGGCTCCTCCACTCTTGCTCTCTTGACATTCCTACTTGCACCACCTGAAGGTCCTGAATCCTTCTGGAAACGGTTTCGATCCTTCTCACGATTTTGGTTTTCAGGACGCTTCACTTCCTCAGCTATCTTAGCTTTCTCCGCCAAGACCACAAAGTCACGCTCCCTCTGCGGAGCAATCAACACCCTGAGTTCGTCTCTAAGACCATCCTTGAAGTGCACACTACGCTCATATTCCATAGCGACTATTTCCACGGCATACCGGCTCAACCTCAGAAACTCATCCTCGTATTCAGCAACTGTTTTACCTTCTTGCACCAGATTCAAGAATTCTTTCCTACAGGCGTCCACATAACTCGCCCCAACATATTTCCCTTTGAAAACTGCCTTAAACAGCTCCCAGGTTACCCTGTCAGCTGGGGTCCCATCTCTCACAGTGAGCTACCACTGATAAGCCTCGTCTCGTAGCAACGATACGGCTCCCTTCAGCATCTGCTCCACAGAGCAGTCCAAGTCATCCATAATCCGTTCCGTGGCCTCCAACCAATATTCTGCCACATTCGAGGCTACACTAGATACACCCCTAAAGATCTCCGCTCCGTTAGCCCGGAGTCGCTCAAAAATAGATCCTCTAATTCCATTACCCGGACTTGCCCCGGTAACCCTTTCTAGAACACGAAGCATTGCTTGAGATAGGGCGTCATCCCTGGCACCACGATCATGAGACTCCACTTCCGTTGTCGGTGGTACCGGTGCTTCTGCCATCGGCATATGCCCTGAGAACGCAGTTCCTGCTCGAGCACTACCTCGGCCACATCCACGACCTCTTCCACGAGCTGCTATTGTACTCATATCGTATTATCTGATTATGAATTTTATGCATCAATCAAATATTCCAGTGTTTATTACAGATGTTTTATGAACAGATAGTAATTCAGAGTTTGTTTTTCGCAGAATCGAAATCTAGCTACAGTCTATTCCTATAGTCTCAGTACCATCCCACTAGATTATAATAATAGGATTTAAATACAGACAGATAATTCAAAAAAAACATCTCAGAAAAGTTCAGAATAATACTTACAGACTTGGGCCGGAGATTTGGGTGCCACCTTTTTAAGGATCCAATAATTGAAAAATTGAGTTTTGTAA
This sequence comes from Gossypium longicalyx, assembly GCA_025698465.1. Taxonomy (NCBI): domain Eukaryota; kingdom Viridiplantae; phylum Streptophyta; class Magnoliopsida; order Malvales; family Malvaceae; genus Gossypium; species Gossypium longicalyx. The sequence continues at coordinate 56,688,909 of CM047007.1, forward strand.
TTTTTGTAAAAATTTCATTTTCGAAAATATTTGTTTTTATAAACCCATTCCACAGCCGAGTTGTTGCAACTTAGCTCTGATACCACTAAATATAACACCCTAAATTCGGCCTAAACATTATGACCGGATCCGACGTGCCACATCGGAACGTTAAAAATATTTTTCTATTCTTAGTCCAGAAAATCGTACTTAGTGTTCAAAAGATGATTTCATTATAGGTTAAAGTGAATGGAAGCTGTTCACGAGGTAGGAAACCGAAAAAGAGGAGGTGAGTCCATCGGACTGCTTAAGTACCAAGCTCCCTTTGGATCCAATCCTAGACATGCACACCACCATTGCCACACCTTAACTTAGTGTATGTTCTTAGGAAACCAGTTCATTTATGTCCAGTTTAAGAAAAGGTGATTAACTTTGGAAAGTGTTTTCGTTGTGGAAGTTTTGCTTTGTTGTTGTGATATTTTAAAATCAATTACTGTTTTTGAAAATGCGCCCTAAAACTAATCAGTTTAAGTGATTAAGATAATATTATACCTATTCTAGTAAATCATATTGAAAACAATTAAAAATCATTAAAGCGGCCTTGTTACAACTTAAAACCCAAATCATAACAGTAAATAAAAAGATGTCCAATTCACTAGAAAAAAACCGAATTTGCGGAACACGTGGCCACTCCGAATCCCTCACAACTCCAAGCCCACTATGGTTGGGGATTACCAGCGTGGAAGAAAATAAGGGGTGAGTTTGGGAAACTCAATGTTTAAAATAACCCAAACATAGTCTAAACCAGTTCAACCCACAGAAATAGATCAAATTGGCCTTAGCCCAGAACAGATTTCAGAATGAAGCCCATAGGCCCATAACAGAACAGAACAAAAATTACATGTTTATGCAGAAACCCAACCATATCCAACCATATACACCCCCGTACCATCCTTACACCATGTGGGGAGACTACTCGACCCACCAACCGCTACACGCCACAGAATTTGCAGCATGGCTGCCAGAACAGATAGTGTGACAGAGTCACCAGATACAGATATTTGTGGCAGAGCCACCAGAACAGATATTTGTGGCATAGCCACTAGAATGCTTCCTCCATAAATATAACCCATGTCCCCATGCAACAGATATACAAATCATGGCATACATCATACAGAATCAGATCATCATGCTTTTCAGTCAAATTAACCCTAGGGGTATAATGGTCATTTTACACCTCGGGGTATAACGGTAATTTTCATATTTAAGGGTATTCTAGTAATTTATCTATTTTAGGGTTTTCATGCATATTTTCACCATTTACGTACTAACAGAAACACTTACCGAGTGTTCTTACCGAATTGGGCCCGTTGGCCCATTATCCCAATTTTGGCCCATTAAGCCTAAAAATATTGAAAGGCACAAAAATCATGCACTTTGCAGTCTAAACACTGTAGTTTACCAAATACATTAACTGATCTACCTCACGAGCATTCACACACTCGCAAGTCCACAAAATACCAGTTTTTCAGCATTTCGACTTTTGCCGATCTAGTCTATGAAAGGGTGTCAATTACACACCTGATTTGTAGTGGTTCGACGGTGAGTTCCACACACGAGTTGCCTACAATTGGATTACCAACACGTCAATCTAAATATCGAAAACAAACTACAGTCCTATCCCCCTACCATATTCGGCCAACCAAGCCTCAGACCTTAGAGTTCTTACCTTTTTTCCGAAACTAGCGACTAGGTTAGATCCAGTCGTTCCACTTGTCCAAGCCTTCGATCAACAGCCTCTAGATCACACTAACATCATAATAAAACAATTGTCACAACCCTTAGAGCCATAGGGCCCAATCGACAGCCTCCCTGAGCCTTTAGGGGTTTCAGCTTTTCTAAAACTCGAAATAAAGAACAGATTCGAAAACTTACCACCGGTTCCTTTAGTCAACGATTCCACTTTAGTTCCTATATGATTCTGATGCAGATCTAAACCCTTAAATGTTATTTGAAATCAAATTTTTGAAGGTCTAAAGATTCATCTATGCCCCTAAAACTATGGGGTTTTCGGCTTTTTAAAATAGTGAAGAGAAAGATGAAATATGAGGGTTTTGTGGTGGTTTTGTCGACAAGACTTTGAGGTTCAGAGGATGAGAGAATTGGCCGAAAAGATGGAGAAGAATCAGAGGGTTTGGCTAGGAAAAATCGACACAGAAGAAAAATAGGCTTTCAGGATTTCGGCTTTTATGGCAATCGGCTATAAGGCTTAGGAACAAATGGTAAGGAAGTGGAGTTGAGTAGAATGGTAGGAAGGGTTCGGCTATAGAAGAAGAAGCAAAGAAGAAGAAAAGAGAATAGGAGATGAGAGGAGAAAGGAAAAAGAGAAGAGAATGGTCAGAACCCAAATGCCAAATTTTCCCCCCACCTACAAGCGAATTTTGCCTTCCGCAGAAACCCTTAGCCGGCCAACTCTTGGTCCTCAAGAGTCCACCATTCAGCCAATACTACACTCCCTAATCAACTCCTAAATCTTCTCCCTTATACCCTCCTTACTCGATCTCCTGAGCAGCTCAAAGTCTTCCTAACAGAGTTCCACCTAAGTTCCATCACATCCCCTTTCTGAACATAAAAATTAATACTAATATTTGCTCACCTTGTGACTTGAACCTTAGCTCTCCCTAGCCATCCACACATCACCTTTTTAGCACCCTATTGGCATCACATGCCACTTTGCCACCTGCCTTCTTGTGGCTTATTTTACCTGTTAAATCTTAAAAGCCCAACTTACCAGAACCCCTTTTTCCCTAAGAATTAAAATTAGTTAAAACTTCCGGATTTCATCTCAAACTTGGGCTTCTAGAGGACCACTGACATACTTAGACCTACGCCCAGCAGTCAAAACACAGAAATTCAAAAATTCACCAAAATTCACAGATGTCTCGAAAATTGAGGCGTTACAAGTGTCTTTGGCCATGCCAAACACAGGGCTGGGCCATACGGGCGTGTGTCCCCTATATTTTAAAAATTTTCTATGTTTTTCAAAAATTTTCCTAAGTTCTCGGTTTAGTTCTGAACCACTTTTAATGAATGATTTGGCCTCAAGGGCTCGTAATAGGGACAATATGATTGAACGTGAATGTCTTTTATTTAGATATGTAAAATGTATGAGAAATGTATGTTTGTTTATGTAATAAGTCTGGTTATGCTTCGTAACCCTATTCTAGCGATGAATATGGGGTAAGGGTGTTACAAGATGGAATGGGATACTAAAATGTAGCTGTGTACCTGAGGCTTCTTGCAATTTATTCTAGAATCGAGATGTAAATCGAGGATCTCTGTTTGAAATAATGGAGACCATCACTCCATACAATCTGACAATCTCAGAAATATATAATTCAGCCAATCTATGTAAGGAAAAATCCATACGTACCGGAATAAAGTGTGCAGACTTCATTAATCGATCAATAATTACCCAAATAGCATCTTTCTTCTTCGGAGACAGGGGAATCTCGATACAAAGGCCATGGTAATTCTTTCCCATTTCCATTCTGGAATCGTAACTGGCTATAATAATCCCGAAGGCACCTGGTGTTCAGCTTTGACTTGCTGACATATTAAACATTTAAATACAAATTCAGAAATATCATGTTTCATTTCTAGCCACCAGTACATCTTTTTTAGATCATTGTACATTCTATTACTACCAGGATGAATAGACATATTACCATTATGAGCTTCAAGTAGAATTTTCTGTATTAGTTCTGAATTTTTCGATACGCATATTCTGCCTCTAAATAATATACAATCATCAGACCCAATCTGAAATTCTGAATCAGTAGTCGATTCACACTGTATTCGTTTTGCTTGTAACTCACTATCATCTTTCTGAACTTTACAGATCTGTTACAGAAATGTCAGTTTAGCTTTTAACTCAGCTATAACTGAACCATTACCAGATAAAGAGAATCGGGTGTTCATCACTCGCAATGAAAATAGGGATTTTCTGCTCAAAGCATCTGCAACCACATTAGCTTTTCCCGAGTGGTAGTCAATAACAAGATCATAATCTTTCAATAATTCAAGCCACCTGCACTGTCTCAAGTTCAGGTCTTTCTACGGCATTATATACTTCAAGCTATTATGATCAGTAAAAATGTCACATTTTTCACCAAACAGATAATACCGCCAAATTTTCAATGCAAAAACAATGGCTGCCAATTCAAGGTCATGTATCCGGTAATTCTTCTCATGTGGTTTTAGTTGGCTTGAAGCATAGGCTATTACTTTACCTTCTTACATCAATACACAACCTAAACCATTTAACGATGAATCATTATAAATTACAAATTCTTTACTGGATTCAAGTTGAACCAACACAGGTGCTTCTGTCAATAAAGCTTTCAATCTGTCAAAACTCTATTGACATTTATTAGACAACTCGAATTTCACCTTTTTTTACAATAAATGAGTCATCGGAGAAGATATCATTGAAAATCCTTTTACAAACCGCCGATAATACCCAGCTAATCCTAGAAAACTTTTAATTTTAGATACATTCTTTGGTGGTTTCCAATTAATAATAGCTGGAATTTTATTCGGATCCACCCGAATACCTTCTTCAGATACTATATGTCCAAGGAAACTGACTTCCCATTGCCAAAATTCACATTTACTAAATTTGGCATACAATTATTTCTCACTCGAGTTTGCAACACTATTCTTAAATGTTCAGCATGCCCATTTTCATCTCGAGAATATACCAAAATATCATCAATAAATCCACCACAAACCTATCTAAATATGATCTAAAGATCCTGCTTATTATATCCATAAATATCGCAGGTGCATTTGACAAACCAAAAAGCATTATAAGAAATTCATAGTGCCCATACCTGGTCCTAAAAGCTGTCTTTGGAACATCTAATTCATTCATCAATAGTTGATAATAGCCAGAACGGAGGTCAATCTTTGAAAATGCAGTGGCACCTTTCAACTGGTCAAATAGGTCATCTATACGAGGCAATGGATACTTGTTCTTTATTGTGACTTTGTTCAATTATTTGTAATCAATACACAATCTCAATGATCCATCTTTCTTCTTTACAAACAGAACCGGTGCACCCTAAGGTGAAAAACTGGGTCGAGCAAAACCTCTGTCAATCAATTCTTACAATTGTGCTTTCAACTTTTTCAATTCAGTAGGAGCCATTCTGTAAGGTGCTATAGATATCAATGTTGTCTCCGAAATAAGGTCTATAGAGAACTCTACTTCTCTAATTGGTGGTAAACTAGGTAATTCTTCCGGAAATACATTAGGAAATTCACAAACAACTAGCATTGACTGAATTTCTGATTCAGATACTTTAGTATCCAACATATATGCAAGATAAGCATCATACTATTTTCTGAAATCACATTAGATAATCCATCCAATTTATCAAATCCAACATGAAGTAATTTACCCTTCTGACATTTCAACACAATGTATTTTTGTTTACAATTTACCACCGCATCATGCTGAGTTAACCAATCCATTCTCAAAATCACATCAAATTCATCGAAAGGTAGAAACATTAGATCAGCCAAAAAATAATAACCTTTTACCATCAACGGGCAGTTTTTACAAACTTTATCAACCATAACATACAGGCCCAAGGGGTTTGAAACTTTAACAAAAAAATTCAGTGAATTTAACAGGAAAATTTTTAACAGACACTAAATTTGTGCATATGTATGAACATGTGGAACCAGGATCAATTAAAGCATTAATATCAGTGTCAAGAAGAGAAAATGTACCAGTACTAACATTAGGTGCAGAAGCATCCTCTCTTGCACATTTAGCATATGTCCTTGCTGATACTGTGGCTTCAGATTTTTCTGTTGAATCTTTTGTCACACCTCAGCTACCACAAACGTTGCCAGGGTGTCGAGGTGGTCTACCTCTCAAAATAGGATTGCTCAGCCTAGAGGTCTGAACAGTATCTTTTATAAGCTTTTCTGGGCAGTATCTAAGATAGTGGTCAAAAGAATCACTTCTACAACAAGCTCCACTTCTTATGCAGCATTCACCGAAATGCAATTCATTGCAATGTTTGCATTTCAGTTTAGGATTTCCAGCACTCCCTACAGTTGTAATTGATGGAGACGAAGATCTCGAATTAGAGTGCTAGGAGCCTCATTCTTTTCCAGAATAACCCGCAGATGTAGTAAAACAATCATTGTACTTCTTTGATTTCTTTGAAGTAGATGATTGTGACTTGCCCATAAATCTCTTACTAGAAATTCAAGCTTCTCTCTCTACTTGCTTCTTTTCTTTACTTAATTCCTCGGCTTTGTGTGCTCGAGTAGCCAGTACAACGAATTCCCTTAATTCTAGAATTCCAATCAATAGCTTGATATCTTTATTTAAACCCTCTTCAAAATGTTTACACATATTAGCCTCATTCGAAACCCATTCTCTGGCATATTTGCTCAACCGAACAAATTCTCACTCGTATTCAGATACAATCATGTTTCCCTATTTGAGCTCTAAAATTCTGGAAATCTAGAAATTTCAAGTAACATTTTCTCTCTATACAACAAAAGTTATAGTATTCCACCAATGGTGGGCTATGTCTTTTAGTAAAGGTACTCCACATTTCAAACATTCAATCGGTTTGCATGTTAAGTCATCTAGAATCCTAATGGCATTTTCCAACCAAAACTCGGTCCTCTTTGGATCATCTTCAGCAGTAGCCCTATATTTTTTTGCCCCATATTTACCGGAGGCATCTCCGAAACATGTTGAGGAGTAGGAGGGGGAAGTTGTTGTACAACAAGATTTGTTCTTATGAATTCTGTAAACAACTCATTAATCATTTTGAAGAAGGTTTCTTTTGCCTCCTCACCTCGGCCGTCAGATTCGGGCCTTCTGTAATAGCCTGGTTTTAGGCCTAGTCAGAACAGCTGTTTCGAAACCACTAACTCCAGGTCAGAGAAATTATTTTTAATGTTATTTTATGTGTTACAGCATGTTTATATGAGTGCATGAAAATTATGGTGAAATAATTTTAGCGATTGCATGCTCAATCGCGAAAAAAGACTAAATCGCATAAGGAACAAAAGTTTTATTTCATTAGCTAAAGGTGTCAAATAGCTAGAGAACCAAAATTAGGGGTCTTTAAAGAGCAAATAGGCCTTTATTAGTAAGATGGTCGGCCATAGGGACAAAGAAAATCAAAATGTTAAGGTTAGGTGAGCTTTTGGTTACTTATTTGACTAAAATAAAATAAAGAAAAGGGAGGCTATAGTGTTCTTCTTCTCCACCGAAATTCTCAGTAAAAATAAGGGGTTTTTGGAGCTTAAAACTTCAGCCAAGCTATCGTCTTGCAAGTAAGTTATTTAGATGGTTATTTTTGATGATTTTTGTACTTTTGGGACCCTGACTTTTGCAAAAGGGTTGAGAGTTTGGACATTTACCATGAGAGTCTTTATGTTGTTAGCTAAAACTTTATGGGAGAAAATGAGTTGTGGTTGTTAAGTAAACAACCTTTGTGAAGTGGTGTTCATGAAAAACACCTAAAATGGACCATTTTGTGAAGTTTGTTAAATGGATGGTAATTGTGTGAAATATTTGAAATTTTGAGATGCTATAGGTATAAAAATAATTTGACTAAGCTTGGTTAATGAGGAAATTTGATAAAAATAAATTTACGAGCCTAGAAGTAAATCGTAATTTTGTGAAAGTCTAGGAGCAAAATGGTCATTTTGCCAAAATATGAATTATGAAATGTCTTGATTAATGTGATGCTTAAATTAGTGAATTTTATCATTTTAGATTAAGAAATATGAAATCTAGACCTAGACCAGGGGAAGGCTAAGCTAGTAGACTAATTCAATCTAGTCACCCACTTTTTGTGTACCGAGGTAAGTTGTACGTAAGTAACGTAACTTTATCACTATTATGTGCTAAATGATTGATTTTGCATAATAGTGTTGAATATGCTTATGAATAATGCATGATGAAATTAATGTGGTGAATTCCCGGTTGAACCTAGGAATGGATTGGATATAATCATGCCATGACATTTGGGTGATAAGTGCGCTAGTGTAAGACCATGTTTGGGACATGGCGTCGGCCACATTATGAGAGCCAGTGTAAGACCATGTTTGGAACATGGCATCGACAATGTTGTGAGAGCCAGTGTAAGACCATGTCTGGGACATGGTGTCGGCTACATTATGAGAGCCAGTGTAAGACCATGTTTGGGACATGGCGTTAGCGACATTATGAGAGCCAGTGTAAGACCATGTCTGGAACATGGCATCGGTATTGAGACGAGAGCTAGTGTAAGACCATGTCTGGGACATGGCATCGGCCTCGACATCTAAGCCAATGTAAGACCATGTTTGAGACATGGCATCGACAAATCACCCTCTTGTGTAAAGCTTGTCAGATATCCTTTAGTATTCCAAATGGTTCACGGGTTATTTTAAAGCTTATGACAATGATATGGAATGATATAATCATGTTGTGAGTGGTATAGGTTCTTACTTGAAACTCATGAGATCTGAGTCTAGTTATGTTTCCTTGATGGTAAGAATGGCATGAGTAAGTTCTAGCTATGAAAATTATTTTGAAACAATATTGTAATATTTGGCTTATACTTGTGATATATAAGCATGTAGTGATATTTACCTTTGTTCACTCAAGAATGTTGTGTATATTTATAATATGCATGGTTGATGTTGTTACTTATTTCTATGCAACTTACTAAGCTTTATGTTTACTCCTTCTCTTTTCCATCTTCATATAGTGCCGCCAAGCTAGTATCGGGGATCAAGGGACATTGGAAGCATCGATCACACTATCACCTGAAGCTTTTGGTATAGCTAGTTTTAATGTTTTGAGTGTGGCATGTATAGGGACTTGATCTTTTGTTTAGTGTCATGTTAGTTTAGCCACAAGTGGCGGCTCATATGGATGTGATATTCATTTTGCATAGGCCATTAATGTTGGCTAATATTTATTATTAATTAATGCATTTAATGAAATTCACATGGTTGTGGCTATTTTGGTTATGTGTTTGTGCTTGGATTGGTTATGTTTGATGTTGTGTAGGTTGGTGCAAGTAAAGGTGACAAAAAGGCTTGGTAGATAGCCTTATTTTTATCCATACGGGTAGACACACATGCATGTATCTAAACTGTGTGTGACACACAGCTTGCACCATGGGCGTGTGGTAAGGTCGTGTGTTCCCTACACCTAAAGTTGGCAAAATAGAATTCCCAGTAGTAACCACACGGGCAGAGACATGGCCGTGTGTCTCAACCGTGTGGAGGACACAGCCTAGTACACGGGCGTGTACCGTGGCCGTGTGCCCCTAAAAGGTTGCTCACGTGAGAAACAAAATGTCAAGGTTTTTACACATGGGCTGAGACACGGGCAAGTCCTGGTCGTGTGGGGGACACGGGTCATGGACACAGGCGTGTGGCAAGCCATGTGAAAACCCCTGTAGGTTCGAATCGAGAAATAAATTCACATGGGCTAGGGACACAGGTGTGTCCCGATATGTTCAGGCCATGTGAGCGACACAGGCCTTCAACATGGCCATGTTAAGAAGACACACGGGCGTGTGCCCCTATCTGCTTGAAATTTTACAAAGTTTTCTAGAGTGCCTAGATTAGTCCAGAATCAATTCCATAGTGTGTTCGAGGCCTCGTAGGCCCATAGTAGGGACATTAAGGTATTGTAAAAAGTTTTAAATTGGAGTGAAATTTCATAACTTGGAAATGTATGTTTGTATGTGTTTAAGTCCAGTAACACCTTATATCCTGTTTCGGTGTCGAACTCGGGTAAGGGGTGTTACATTTAGTGGTATCAATGCTACGGTTTAGTTGATTCTCGGACAAACGTAGCGAGTGTACAAGTCTAGCTATACATGCCATAAATACATTGTGATAGTATGACGACTCCTGACCTTTAAATTGTGTTTTCATTTAGGAAATGAATCCCAACGGAGCAGTGCTGGATGATGTGGAGAGTAATGCGCCAGCTCCCGATGAAGGGATCACGCCAATAGAGAGCGGGCCTGTGACAATGAGTCAGGGTGAAGGGGTTAGAGAAGCCTACCTCCATAAGATGGATGCCTGGTATTCGGAGTTTATTCATACAAACCGAACACTCCACCTCTCCCACCCCATCCAATCCCTCAACCTAACCCCATAGCGCCCTAAGGGGTGGAGATGTTAAGAAGGGAGAAACCTCCGGCTGACAGAATTAGGAAGCAGAGAGCCGAGAAATTTAGGGTGAATATAGATGATGACCCAGAGAGGGCAGAGTTTTGGCTAGAAAATACGATTAGGGTATTCGATTAGCTGTCTTGCTCACCTGAGGAGTGCATGAAGTATGTTGTGTCACTCATGCAGGACTCGGCCTACCAATATTGGAACACCCTTGTGTCGGTTGTACCGAGGGAAAGGATTACATGGGAGTTCTTCCAGGAGAAATTCCAAAAGAAGTATATTAGTTAGAGGTTTATAGATCGGAAGAGGAAGGAGTTTCTAGAATTGAAGCAAGGCCAAATGACAGTAACAGAATATTAGCGTGAGTTCGTAAGGCTCAGCAAATACGCTAGGAACTACGTATGTACCAAAGCCATCATGTGCAAGAGATTTGAGGACAGGTTGAATGAATACATCCGATTATTATTTGGCATCTTAGAGTTAAGGGAGTTTGTGATGCTGGTTGAAAGAGCATGCAAGGAAGAAATAAGAATAAGTAGTACACAACGTCTAAGGCTCAAACCACTTCTATCACGAGTGCTGGTAGTGCTCAACCAAACAGACCAGAGTGTTCACAATGCAGTAGACGCCATTTCTGTAACACCCCTAATCTGTATCCGTCACCGAACTAGGGTTAAAGGCGTTACTAGACAATTTGGAACATTTTACAAACAATTCATATACATTATTCACAATCATAGTTAAAAATTACCATCGAGTCCCTTATATAGGACATCGAGACCTTAAACATGCATTAGAAAGGGGTTGGGACTAAACTGAGCTCATACAAAATTTTTCAAAACTTAAACATTTTTCAAAGTTGTATAGGTCACACGCCCATGTGAATAGGCCGTGTGCCTCACACGACTTTAGACACGCCCGTGTGTCTAGGTCGTGCCAAAATAGGGCATACATACTGACTTGTCCACACGGCCACAAGACACGCCCATGTGCCAGGTCGTCTGAAAATTAGGGAGGCTACTGACTTGGCTACATGGTTGACCACACGCCCGTGTGTCTAGCCCGTGGTTGAAACTGACTTGGCCACACGGCCTACCACACACACGTTTGTACGATGTTGTGGTCTGCCCAGGCTCATTTCAAAATGGCCCTCGAGCAACACGGTTGAGACACACCCCTGTGTCTTTGCCCGTGTGAGAAAAAATATACCATTTGCAAGGCCAAATTGCCACCCATTAAGGGTCCTCCCTACAAGCATCAAATACGGATCTAAAGCATCATATTTTCAATTGATTTCAAACCCAAATCATACATCATTCATATTATATATTCATCAACCTATTTCATTCATAATTCACAATTTAAAACATAACATTCATAAGCCAAAGACATACCAAAACATATGATTTGTATCATCAATTTACCTTATTCACTATCATGCCAAATTCTTACCAAATCCACAATCAAACATATATAAAAAACTTAACAAATTGACCATTTCTTTTGGCCAACCAAAAACACCTCATAATAGCAACATTGCATCACATATCATATACCAAATTCAAACCATAAGTTTAACCATAATCTAGCCATATCACATGGCATGGTATACACACTACAAAACATATTCTAATACTTCTAGCCTTTACATGCCATACTTCAATAATTACACTTTCATAAGGTACCAAAATATTGTTCGATAGTGTGGTGATGATCCTTGACAATTCCCGAGCTTCTAGTAGCTTCGATATCTATAAAACAGTTGAAAGACACACAAAGTAAGCTTTCAAAAGCTTAGTAAGCCATAAATAAATAAACTTAACAATATAAACATATAAGCATCATAATATACGTATAATCCCTAGCCAAATGCAATCAACAACCACATAGCTCAAATACATTTCACATATTCCCCATTAATTTGCACATATAGCATATTCTCTCATACTTTTGTCACATATAATTACTTGATCACAAAGATACATATACTTAACTTTCAACATCAACTATGATATACAATTTCAAACGTACCTGAATAAGATACACATCTCATATAATCATTCCTTTCTCCGAATGCCCGTTGAATGTTCAGAATCATAATGTTATGCGGATAGCTCGGAAAGCTTGTACAATGCCAATACCCCAGACGTGATCTTATATGTAATCAAATATCGATGCCACTGTCCCAGACAAGGTCTTACACGAAATCAAAAACGATGCCGATGTTGTAGACATGGTCTTACACATAAATCATAAATCGATGCCAAAGTCCCAGACGTGGTCTTACACGAAAACACATATCGGATCCTATGTCATGACATATGTATCCTAACTATTCCTAAGGTTTGTACGGGGCTTTTCAGACGTCGAAACTTTGTCGATACTTTCTCGGATGTCTCATATTTCTCAACTCATATAGTCATTCATCATAGTTCAATAGCATATAATCAATAGTAATTCAATTCAAAACACATCTATTTGTATATAGACTTACCTCGTACAAATTTGAATAGACGAAATCGGTTACTCTACAACTTTTGACTTTCCCCGATTTAATTTTGTTTTCTTTGGTTCTTGATCTAAATAAATTAAAATTTAAATTATTCAAACTCACATTCATTATAATCAATCCAAAAAAATATATTTATGGCATTTTACAAATTATCCCTCACATTTTCACATTTTGACACTTTAGTCCGTAATTCACAAAATCACAAAATACACAAAATTTCCTTACACATATGCTTAGCCGAATTTTAATAGTATTCATATAAGTTGATATATTTCATTTATTTCACATTTTAGTCCCTCAAAATCTCATTTTTACAATTTAGCCCAAATTACTCAAATTCATCAAAAATTCAAAGACAAAATATACTAACCCAACACATAACATCCACATACTATCATCAAACTTCATAAAACTCATAGTTTCATCAGTGGCTCAATGCAAAATCATCAACAATTTTAGAAACTTAAATATGGGCTTGATAGAACTCTAAGCAACGATTACAAAAATGTAAAAATTATCAAAAACCAAACAAAATAAGTACCTAAATCACCAAATCTCATAGCCGAACCCTAAGCTTGAGTTTTCTTTCTTTTTCCTTTGATATATTCGACCAAATGATGAATAAGTGAAGCCAATATTATGTTTTGTTTAATTAATAAACATTAATACACAATTTACTATTATTACCTTATAATATACATTTAAAATTCCACCAACTAATGTCCATTAATTTCATTCAATACATTCCATGGTCAAATAACCATATAAGGACCTCACAATTAAAGAGACATAGCAATTAGGCACTTTAACAAATAAAAGGACACTTTTACATTTTACGCGATTAGGTCCTTTTATCAAATTAAGCACACAAATGATTAAATTTTTATACGAAACTTTCACACATGTCAATTCACATATTATAAGCACGAAAAATAATATTACAATATCTTTTAGACTCGAATTTGTTGTTTCGAAACCACTATTTCAACTAGGGTCTAAACCAGGCTGTTACAACTCTCACCCATTGGGGATTTTCGTTCCCGAAAATCTGACCGTTGAACAGATTCGGCTATTATTGTCTCATAGTATCTTTGGGCTCCCACATAGCCTCATCAATACCGTGTCGACGCCACTTCACTTTTACTAACGAAATTTTCTTATTTTTCAATTCTTTAATCTCACGAGCTAAGATACGGATCGGTTCTTCTTTTAGGTCATATCGAACTGGATCTCAATCTCAGACGGAGAAATCACATGTGATAGATCAGATCTATACCATCAAACATTGATACGTGGAATACGTTATGAATCTTTTCTAGCTCAGGTGGCAACGACAATCTATAAGCAACTGGCCTGATACGCTCTATAGTCTCATACGACCCGATGAACCTCAGACTCAATTTGCCTTTTCTGCCAAATCGGAGTACTTTCTTCCATGGAGATACTTTTAGAAACACTTTGTCGCTGGTCTCAAATTCTATATCTTTTCGTTTCAAGTCTGTGTACGATTTTTGACGATCGAAAGCTATTTTCAATCTATCTCTGATTACTTTTACTTTTTGTTCAGTCTCTTTTATCAAATCGACCCCGTGAATCTTATTCTCGATAAGCTCAGTCCAATACAAAGGTTTATGGCATTTGCGACCATATAAGGCTTCGTATGGTGCCATTTTAATGCTCGATTAAAAACTGTTACTATAAGAGAATTCAATCAATGGCAAATACTGTTCCCACGTACCTTCAAACTCAAGAATGCAACATCTCAACATATCCTCGAGGATCTGAGTAATCCACTCGGATTCACCATCGTCTGCAGATGAAAAGTAGTACTGAAGTGCAATTTCGTACCTAAAGCATCTTGCAATTTCTTCCAAATAATGATATGAATCTCAAATCTCTGTCTGACACAATGGACAATGGCACACCGTGCAATCTCACAATGTCAAAAATGTACAACTCAGCTAATTTATCAAGCGAGTAATTAGATCTTACTGTAATAAAATGACCTAATTTTGTCAATCGATCAACCACAACCCAGATAGCATCTTTCTTTCACAGAGACAGGGGCAAAATCGAAACAAAATCCATCGTCACTCTATCCCATTTCCACTTAGGAATCATAATTGGTTGTAACAAACCAAATGGCACTTGATCTTTAGATTTAACATGCTAACAGATCAAACATTTCGAAACAAAGTTGGAGATATCTCTTTTCATTCTAGACCACCAGTAATGCTTTTTCAAATCATTATACATTTTCGTACTACCCAGATGTATAGATAAACGACTGTTGTGAGCTTCGTTCAAAATCATCTAAATCAACTCTGGATCTCTCAGAAAAGAAATTCGATCTCGAAATCTAAGACAATCATCTTTATCAAATCTGAATTCTAAATCAAAATTTAAATCACACTGAGCCCGTTTTGCTATTATCTCATTATCAACTTTTTTAGTATCAATAATTTGTTGTAAGAACAACGGTCTCGCTTTCAATTAGACTAATACCGAGCCATCATCAGATAAGACCAAATGAGTATTCATCACATAGAATGCAAACAATGACTTTTGACTCAAAGCATCAGCAACCACATTTGCTTTTCCTGGATGATAATCAATAACAAGCTTGTAGTCTTTTAGCAGTTCTAACCACCTTATTTGTCACAGATTTAGATCTTTCTGAGTCATCAGATATTTCAAACTCTTATGATCAGAACATACATGACACTTTTCACCAAACAGATAGTGACGCCAAATCTTCAAAGCAAATACGATCGCATCTAACTCAAGGTCGTGGGTCGGATAGTTCTCTTCATATGGCTTTAACTGTCTCGAAGCATAGGCGATGACTTTGCCTTCCTGCATCAAAACACAGCCCAGACTGTTCAACGGTGCATCACTTTAAATAAAAAATTCTTTACTTGATTCTGGTTGTACTAATACTGGAGCTTCAGTCAATAGAGCTTTCAACTGATCAAAGCTTTTTTGACACTTTTCGAACCATTCAAACTTTACATCTTTCTGAAGTAATTTCGTTAACGGGGTCACAATCATCAAAAAGCCTTTTACAAATCGTCTATAATAACCGACAAGTCCCAGAAAACTGTGGACTTCAAAAACATTTCTCGAAGGCTTCCAATCCAGAATAGCTGAAATTTTGCTCGGATCAACTTGGATACCTGATACTGACAAAATATGGCCCAGAAAACCAACTTCGCACAATAAAAATTCACATTTACTAAACTTCGCATATAACTACTTATCTCGCAAAGTTTGTAGCACTATTTTCAAATGCCCGACATGTTTGGATTCATCACAAGAATAAATCAATATGTCATCAATGAAAACAACAACAAATCGATCTAAATACGGTCTAAAAATTTTGTTCATCAAATCCATAAAGATAGCAGGTGCATTAGTTGATCGGAAAGGCATAACTAAGAACTAGTAGTGGCCGTACCTCGTTCTGAATGTCATTTTTAGAATGTCTGAGTCTTTTACTCGTAACTGATAATAGCCTAATCTCAAATCTATCTTTGAAAACACAGTAGCTCCTTTCAACTGATCAAACAAATCATAAATTCGAGGCAGAGGGTATTTATTCTTGATAGGCACTTTGTTCAACTGACGATAATCAATGCACATTCTCATTATACCGTCTTTCTTTTTCATAAAAAGGACTGGTACACCCCAAGGTGAGAAACTCAGTCTAGCAAACCCTTTATCGGTCAACTCTTAAAACTGAGATTTTAATTCTTTTAGTTTGGTCAAAGCCAATCTATACGGAGCTATTGAAATTGGAGTAGTTCCAGGCACTAATTCAGTGCAAAATTCAACTTCTCTAATTGGAGGTAATCTCGGAAGTTCTTCAGGAAACATATCAAGGAATTCGCAGACAACAAGCACTGATTCAACTTTCTTTTCTACTACTTTCGAATCAATCACATAGGTAAAGTAGGCTTTACAACCCTTTTTCACAATACTCAAAGCTGTCATTGAAGATATCACAGTCGGTAACCTATTTAAGTCACTAGATTCAATTCGGACTATGTCATCATTCTTGCATCTCAAATCAATAGTGTTCCGTTTGCAATTCACAATAGCATCGTGCAAAGTTAACCAATCCAAACCCAGAATTATATCAAACTCATCAAAAGGTAATAACATCAGATCAGTCAGAGATCGAATGCCTTGAAACATCAACAGACAATTCTTGCAGACTTTGTCAACTAAAACACTTTTACCTAGGGGGTTTGATGCTCTAATCATGAATTCAGTAGACTCTACAGGCAAAGTATTACTGGATACTAAATTCATGCATATATATGAATGTGTTGATCTAGGATCTATCAATGCAATCACAGAAGTATCGTAAAGTTTAAATGTACCCATTATAACATCGGGAGATGAAGTTTCCTCACGAGCTCAGATAGCGTTGGCTCTGGTAGGTGGTCTAGCCACAGATCGTACAACAGTGCCTTTAGTTTCTCTTTGACTACCACTCACATTTTTCGTGTTTCTGGGAGGTCTACCTCGAGCTGAAGTGTTACTCTATCTTAAATTTTGCACAATTTCTTACTCGACAGACTCAAGGCAATCACAGATAAAGTGAACTAGTGATCCATATTTGAAACAAGCCTGATTGTATAGTCTACAATTGTCGAGATGTCTTTTACCACAATGTCCACACTTAGCTCGATCAGATCTAGCATTTCCAACACTAGCAACAGAAGTAGCTGAAGCTCTGAAGCTTGATTGGGATCTAGCAGGATCTCTACTCGAATGTCCCACATTAGTCTTTGAACGGCTATAATCAAATGGTTTACTTGCAGATCTCTTTCTCACATCTCTAGCTTTAGAATCGGGTTTTCTTTTCTCTTTCTCGAGTTTTTCAGCTTTACATGGCCGCTCAACAAGCATAACAAAGTCTTTTATCTCTAAAATCCCGACTAGCAAATGAATGTATTCATTCAAACCATCATTGAATCTTTTACACATTATTGCTTCAATTGAAACACATTCCCGTGCATACTGGCTCAATCTCACAAATTCTCGCTCGTATTCTATAACAGACATACGGCTTTGTTTGAGCTCAAGAAACTCTTTGCGTTTTTGATCAATGAATCTCTTATTGATATATTTCTTTCAGAATTAAGCTTGAAAGAAATCCCAAGTGACTCGTTCTCTTAGAACCACATATATCAATGTCTTCGACTAATGATGTGTCATATCTCTCAAAAGTGAAACGGCACATTTTATGCATTCATCCGGAGTCAAAGACAATTCATCAAACACTCATATCGTGTTCTCTAACAAAAATTCAACTCTCTCGGCATCATCATTACTAGTAGCTCAGAATTCTTCGAACCCATATTTTCTAATTTTGTCAACCGGATGCTTAATCAACTCAATCGGATTAGCTTGTGGCATAGTAGGGACTTACGGAGAATTAACCGCGGGTGAAGGTTGTGGCACTGCCAGATTAGTTCAGAATATTTGGTGAACAAATCATTCATCATTTGATAGAAGGCTTGCTTAGCCTTACTATCATGACTACTCGCAGTTGGTCTAGAATCGGATGGCACTGTCCCTTGCATAGGAGCAGGTGTTTTACTTTCTACATCATCAGCTACGGCTCATTCAGGATCCATTTACTATATAAAAACACATTTTCATTGTCAGGATTTATCACACTATCACAATTCATAAATATGGCATGTATAGCTAGACTTACAAACGTTACGTTAGTCCTAGAATAAACCAAACTGTAGCTCTGATACCAATAAAATGTAACACCCCTAACCTGTATCCATCACCGAACTAGGGTTAAAGGCGTTACCAAACAATTTGGAACATTTTACGAGCAATTCATATACATCATTTACAATCATAGTCAAACATTACCATAGAGTCCCTTATATAGGTCATCGAAACCTTAAACATGCATTATAAAGGGGTCGGGACTAAACCAAGCTCATACAAAATTTTTCAAAACTTAAACATTTTTCAAAGTTGTACAGGTCACACACCCGTGTGAACAGGCCGTGTACCTCACACGACTTTAGACATTCCCGTGTATCTAGGCCGTGTCAAAATAGGGCATACATACTGACTTGTCCACATGGCCACTAACACGCCCGTGTGCCAGGTCGTATGAAAATTAGAGAGGCTACTGAATTGGCCACACGGCTGACCACACACCCCTGTGTCTAGCCCATTGTCGAAAATGACTTGGCCACACGACCTAGCACACGCCAGTGTGTGCAACCGTATGGTTTGCCCAGCTCATTTGAAAAAGGCCCTCGAGCAACACGGCTGAGACACATGCCCATGTCTTTGTCTACGTGGGCAAAAATAGGCCATTTGTAAGGCCAAATTGCCACCCATTAAGGGTCCTCCCTACAAGCATCAAATAGGTATCTAAAGCATCATATTTTCAACCAATTTCAAACCCAAATCATACATCATTCATATCATATATTCATCAACCTATTTCATTCATAATTCATAAATTAAAACATAACATTCATAAGCCAAAGACATACCAAAACATATGATTTGTAAAATCAATTTACCTCATTCACTCTCATGCCAAATTCTTACCAAATCCACAATCAAATATATATAAAAAACTTACCAAATTGGTCATTTCTTTTGGCCAACCAAAAACACCTTATAATAGCAACATTGCATCACATATCATATACCAAATTTAAACCATAAGTTTAACCATAATCTAGCCATATCACATGGCATGATATACACATTACAAAACATATTCTGATACTTCTAGCCTATACATGCCATACTTCAATAATTACACTTTCATAAGGTACCAAAATATAGTTTGATAGTGTGGTGCTGATCCTCGACGATTCCCGAGATTCTGGTAGCTTCGATATCTATAAAATAGTTGAAAGACACACAAAGTAAGCTTTCAAAAGCTTAGTAAGACATATACAAATCAACTTAACAATATAAACATATAAGCATCATAATATACATATACTCCTTAGCCAAATGCAATCACAAACCACATAGCTCAAATACATTTCACATATTACTCATTCATTTGCACATACAACATATTTTCTCATACTTTTGTAATATACAATCACTTGATCACAAAGATACATATACTTACCTTTCAACATCAAATATGATATACAATTTCAAATGTACCTGAATCGGATACACATTTCATATAATCTTTTCTTTCTCGAAATGCCCGTTGAATCGTTCAGAATCATAATGATACGCAGATATCTCAGAAAGCTCGTACGATGACAACGTCCCAGACGTGGCCTTACATGTAATCAAATATCGATGCCACTGTCCCAGACAGGGTCTTACATGAAATCAAATACGATGCCGATGTCCCAAACGTGGTCCTACACGTAAATCATAAGTCGATGCCAACGTCCCAAACGTGGTCTTACATGAAAACACATATCGGATCCTATGTCATGACATATGAATCCTAACTATTCCTATGGTTCGTAGGGGCTTTTCGGACGTCGAAACTTTGTCGATACTTTCTCGGATGTCTCATATTTCTCAACTCATATAGTCATTCATCATAGTTCAATAGCATATAATCAATAATAATTCAATTCAAAACACAGCTATTTGTAAATATACTTACCTCGTACAAATATGAATAGACAAAATCGGCTACTCGACTACTTTTGACTTTCCCCAATCTAATTCTGTTTTCTTTGGTTCTTGATCTAAATAAATTCAAATTTAACTTATTCAAACTCACATTCATTCAAATCAATCCAAAAACACATATTTAGGGCATTTTAAAAATTAGCCCTCATATTTTCACATTTTGACACTTTAGTCCCTAATTCACAAAATACACAAAATTTCCTTACACATATGCTTAGCCGAACTTTAATAGTATTCATGTAAGTCCATATATTTCATTTATTTCACATTTTAGTCCCTTAAAATCTCATTTTTACAATTTAGCTCAAATTACTCAAATTTATCAAAAATTCAAAGACAAAATATACTAACCCAACACATAACTTCCATATACTATCATCAAACTTCATAAAAATCATAGTTTAATCAATGGCTCAACTCAAAATCATCAAAATTTTTAGAAATTTAAATATGGGCTTGATAGAACTCTAAACAACAATCACAAAAACGTAGAAATTAGCAAAAATCGAACAAAATACATACCTAAATCACCAAATCTCTTAGCCGAACCCTAAGATTGAGTTTTATTTCTTTTTATTTTGATATATTTGGCCAAATGATGAATAAATGAACCCGATATTATGTTTTGTTTATTTAATAAACATTAATACACAATTTACTATTATAACCTTAGAATATACAATTAAAATTCCACCAACTAATGTCCATTAATGTCATTCAATACATTAAATGGTAAAATAACAACATAAGGACCTCACAATTAAAGAGACATAGCAATTAGGCACTTTAATAAATAAAAGGGCACTTTTACATTTTACGCGATTAGGTCTTTTTATCAAATTGAGCACACAAACGATTAAATTTTCATACGAAACTTTCACACATGTCTATTCACATATTATAAGCATGGAAAATAATATTAAAATATTTTTATGACTTAAATTTTTTGTCCCAAAACCACTATCCTGACTATGGTCTAAACCGAGCTGTTACAATTTCAGTGAGCACCGAGGATATGAAAGAGATTGTGTTAAATGTGGGTCGCTAGACCATTTCATCCAAAACTATCTTGAAATGGGTGAGAAAGAAGAAAAGTAAGATGTGAGAGTGAGTAATGCTCCTTCGAGAGGTAGACCACAGAAGAACCCGGGAAGAGGGACTAGCAGCAGAAGTGCGCCTAGAGACATGAGGTCTGAGGGTCGAGTGCCTGCAAGGACTTATGCCATTTGCACACGCGAAGAGGCATCGTCACCGGATGTGATTACAGGTACTTTCTCTCTTCATGATATTTCTATTGTTCTTCCATAGATCTGCGGTCTTCCCATTCGTATGCTTGTGTGAAATTGGTGTCTAGCATGAATATGCCTATTGAGTCTATAGAATTTATGGTAAAGGTGTCAAACCCATTAGGAAAGCATGTATTAGTTGACCAAGTATGTAGAAATTGTCCCTTGACAATTAGAGGTCATTGTTTTCTGGCTAACCTCATGTTATTGACGTTTGATGAATTTGACATTGTCCTTGGTATGGATTGGTTGTCTACCCATGATGTCATAGTAAATTATGGGAAGAAATTCATTGAACTGAAATGTAAAAATGGGGATATTCTTCGGGTTGAATCAAGTGAACTGGATACCTTACCTGTAGTGATTTGTTCTATGACTGCTGAGAAATATATGAGAAAAGGGTATGACTCTTATCTTGCAATTGTGTTGAATACCCAAGTGTCAGAGGTAAAGATTGAGTCAATGCCAGTGGTATGTGAGTTTTCGAATGTGTTTCTAGAAGAGTTGCCCGGACTGCCTCCAGTTAGGGAAGTCAAATTTGGTATCGAGTTAGTCCCTAGTACTGCGCCTTGATTGATTGCCTTGTATAGGATGGCTCTATTAGAGTTAAAAGGTTTGAAGGCTCAGCTACAAGAGTTAACGAATAAGGGTTTTGCGAGACTGAGCTATTCTCCGTGGGGTACTCCGGTACTTTTTGTGATAAAGAAAGACGGGTCGATGAGGTTATGTATAGACTACACATAGCTCAACAAGGTGACGGTGAATAACAAGTACCCCTTTCCAAGGATTGATGATTAGTTTGATCAATTAAAGGGAGCCACGGTGTTTTCTAAGATAGACCTAAGGTCCGATTATTACCAATTGAGAGTTAAGGAACAGGATGTGCCGAAAACCCTGTTTCAAACGAGGTATACGCATTATGAGTTCCTTGTCATGCCTTTTGGCTTAACGAATGCTCCTACAGTGTTTATGGATTTAGCGAACCATATTTTCCTGCTATACTTGGAAAAATTTGTTGTGGTTTTATTGATGATATATTAATTTATTCTCATGATGAGAGTGATCATGCGGAGTATTTGAGAATTGTTTTGTAGACTTTAAGAGATAAACAGTTGTATGACAAGTTTAGTAGAAGTGGGTTTTGGCTCTGAGAGGTCGGATTCTCAAGACACATCGTATTGGGTGATGGAATTAGAGTTGACCCGAGTAAGATCTCAACTATTGTTGAGTGGAAACCGCCGAGGAATGTATCAGAGATTAGAAGCTTTCTAGGCTTAGCGGGTTACTATAGACAATTTGTTAAAAGATTCTCCATGATTGCTACTCCGATGGCGAGGTTGCTACAGAAGGATGTCAAGCTCGATTGGTCGAAAAAATGCCAACAGTGTTTTGAGAAACTTAAGGCATTGTTGACTGAAGCCCCAATTTTAGTGCAACCAGAACTGGGAATAGAATTCGTAGTGTATAACGATACATCCTTGAATGGATTTGGATGCATGCTCATTCAAGAAGGTAAGGTGATAGCATATGCCTCGAGACAACTGAAGTCGCATGAGAAAAGTTATCCGACTCATGACTTATTATTAGCAGCCATAGTGTTTCCATTGAAGATTTGGAGACACCACTTGTATGGCGAGAGATGCCGAGTATTCACCAACCATAAAAACCTAAAATACTTGATGACTCAAAAGGATTTGAATCTACAGCAACGAAGGTGGCTGGAGTTGATTAAAGATTACTAGTTAGTAATGACTATCACTCGGGAAAGGCGGACGTGGTCGCAAATGCATTAAGTAGGAAGTCATTGTTTGCCTTGAGAGCTATTAATACTCAGTTGTCTATAATCGAGGATGGTTCAATTTTAGCAGAGTTGAGAGCTAGACCTATGTTTTTTCAAGAGATTTGTGAAGCTCAGAAGAGTGATAAAGATCTACATGCCAAGATGACTCAGTGTGAGACAGTTGACGAATTAGATTTTTGGATTAGTACCGACGGTTGTTTGATGTTCCGAGATAGGGTCTGTGTACCTAGAGATGATGAGCTTATAGGGAAAATTATTCACAAGGCACATAGTAGTTGTATGTTAATCCATCTGGGTAGAACCAAGATGTATAATGACTTGAAGAGATTGTATTGGTGGCCGGGCATGAAAAGAGATATCTCAGAGTTTGTGCCGAAATGTTTAATTTGTCAGCAAGTGAAAGCAAAGCACCAAGTACCTTCGGATTTACTTCAACCTATAATGGGGAGAATTGTAACAGCTCGATTCTAGGCCTAGTCAAAACAGTGGTTTTAGAACCAATAATCTGAGGTCAGAGAAATTATTTTTAATGTTATTTTATGTGTTATAGCATGTTTATATGAGTGCAAGAAAATTTTGGTGAAATAATTTTAGCGATTGCATACTCAATTGCGAAAAAAGACTAAATCGCATAAGGGACAAAAGTTTTATTTCATTAGCTAAAGGTGTCTAGAGAACCAAAATTAGGGGTCTTTAAAGAGAAAATAGGCCTTTATTAGTAAGATGGCCGGCCATAGGGACAAAGAAAATCAAAATGTCAAGGTTAGGTGAGCTTTTGGTGACTTATTTGACTAAATAAAATAAAGAAAAGAGAGGCTATAGTGTTATTCTGCACTGAAATTCCCAGCAAAAATAAGGGTTTTTGGAGAATAAAACTTCAGCCAAGCTATCCTCTTGCAAGTAAGTTATTTAGATGGTTATTTTTTATAATTTTTGTACTTTTGGGACCCTTGTAGCATGAGCTAGCTAATGGGGGACTATTTTGAAAAAAGGTTGTGAGTTTGGAGGTTTACCATGAGAGTATTTATGTTGTTAGCTGAAACTTTATGGGATAAAATGAGTTGTGGTTGTTAAGTAAACAACTTTTGTGAAGTGGTGTTCATGAAAAACACCCAAAATGGACCATTTTGTGAAGTTTGTTAAATGGATGGTAATTGTGTGAAATATTTGAAATTTCGAGATGCTATAGGTATAATAAGAATTCCATTAAGCTTGGTTAATGAGGAAATTCGATAAAAATTTATTTACGAGCCTAAGGGTAAAGTCGTAATTTTGTAAAAGTCTAGGGGCAAAATGGTCATTTTGCCAATAAATGAATTATGAAATGTCTTGATTAATGTGATGATTAAATTAGAGAATTTTATCATATTATTCAAAAAATACAAAATCTGGACCTAGACCGGGGGAAGGCCTAGCTAGTAGACTAATTTAATCTAGTCGTCCACTTTTTGTATACCGAGGTAAGTTGTACGTAAGTAAGGCAACTTTATCGCTATTATGTGTTGAATGATTAATTTTGCATAATATGGTTGAATATGCTTATGAATAATGCATGATGGAATTAATGTGGTAAATTCCCAGTTGAACCTAGGAATAGATTGGATATCCATGCCATGACATTTGGGCAATATGTGCACTAGTGTAAAACCATGTTTGGGACATGGCGTCGGCCACATTTTAAGAGTCAGTGTAAGACCATGTTTGGAACATGGCATCGACAATGTTTTGAGAGCCAGTATAAGACCATGTCTAGGACATGGCGTCGACGTCGATATCTGTGCTAGTGTAACACCATGTTTGGGACATGGCTTCGGCGTCAATATGTGTGCTAGCGTAAGACCATGTCTGGGACATGGGGTCAGCCACATTATGAGAGCCAGTGTAAGACCATGTCTAGGACATGGCATCGGTATTGAGACGAGAGTCAGTGTAAGACCATGTCTGGGACATGGCATCAGCATTGATACGAGAGCTAGTGTAAGACCATGTTTGGGACATGGCATCAGCCTCGACATGTGAGCCAATGTAAGACCATGTCTGGGACATGGGGTCGGCAATTCACCCTCTTGTGTAAAGCTTGTTAGATATCCTTTAGTATTTCAAATGGTTTCACGGGTTATTTTAAAGCTTATGACAATGATATGGATTGATATAATCATGTTATGCGTGGTACAGGTTCTTATTCGAAACTCATGAGATATGAGTCTGGTTATGTTGCCTTGATGGTAAGAATGACATGAGTAAGTTCTACCTATGAAAATGATTTTGGGACGATATTGTAATCTTTGGCTTATACTTGTGATATATAAGCATGTAGTGATATTTACCTTTGTTCACTCAAGAATGTTGTGTTGATTTATAATATGCATGGTTGATGTTGTTACTTATTTATATGCAACTTACTAAGCTTTATGCTTACTCCTTCTCTTTTCCATCTTCATATAGTGCCGCCAAGCTAGTATCGGGGATCAAGGGATGTCGGAGGCATAGATCACACTATCACCTAAAGCTTTTGGTATAGCTAGTTTAAATGTTTTGAATGTGGCATGTATAGGGACTTGATCTTTTGTTTAGTGTCATGTTAGTTTAGCCACAAGTGTTGGCTCATATGAATGTGATATTCATTTTGTATAGGCCATTAATATTGGCTAATATTGATTATTAATTAATACATTTAATGAAATTCTCATGGTTGTGGCTGTTTTGGTTATATGTGTTTGTGCTTGGATTGGTTATGTTTGATGTTGTGTAGGTTGGTGCAAGTAAGGGTGACAAAAAGGCTTGGTAGATAGCCTTATTTTTGCCCACATGGGCAGACACATAGGCTTGTGTCTAAACCGTGTGTGACACGCGGCTTGCCCCATGGGCGTCTAGTAAGGTCTTGTGTTCCCTACACCTAAAGTTGGCAAAATAGAATACCAAGTAGTAACCACACGGGTAGAGACATAGCCGTGTGTCTCAACCCTGTGGAGGACACGGCCTAGTACAGGGGCGTGTAATGTGGTTGTGTGCCCCTAAAGGGTTACTAACGTTATAAATAGAATGTCAAGGTTTTTGCACATGGGTTGAGACACGAGCGTATCCTGGCCATGTGGGGGATACAGGTTATGGACATGGGCATGTGCCAAGCCATGTGAAAACCCCTGTAGTTTCGAATCAAGAAACAAATTCACACGGGCTGGGGACACGGACGTGTCCCGATATGTTCAGGCCGTGTGAGCCATACAGGCCTTCAACATGGCCATGTTAAGAAGACACATGGGTGTGTGCCCTTCCACACGGGCGTATGCCCCTGTCTACTTGAAATTTTACAAAGTTTTCTAGAGTGCACAGATTAGTCCCAAATCAATTCCATAGTATGTTCGGGGCCTCGTAGGCCCATAGTAGGGACATTAAGGTATTGTGAAAAGTATTACATTGGAGTGAAATTTCATAACTAGGAAATGTATATTTGTATGTGTTTAAGTCTGGTAACTCCCCGTATCCTGTTCCGACGTCGAACTCGGGTAAGGAGTGTTACAGGAGCATTGCAGTCAGCTTCCCAAGATTCAGCTCTAGCTTGGTTGGATAACATTACTATATGAAAAACACATTTAAAATGGTTAGGAGATATCACACTATCAAAAATTATATAATGGCATGTATAGCTAAACTTGTACTTACTATGTTAGTCCAAGAATCAACTAAACTGTAGCTCTGATACCAATAAATATAAGACCTCTAACCCGTATCCATTTTTGGCAAAGGGTTTTAGAGTATTATCAGAGTTTACAAAGTAATTTCATATAATTCATGTCATTTACTTCTCATATATGAAATTAATCATATTATACCTTGAATAGACCTTCGAGCCCAAATTTAATCATTAGAATCGAGTTGGGACTAAATCGGGAACTCAAAAAAATTTTCACATAATTTTAAAATTTTTCTTATATACAGAAGTCACATGTCCGTGGGGTAGGCTGTGTAGCTCACATAGCCATGTGACATGCCCATGTCTCAGGCCATGTGGGGATTCGATGTGAGGCACATGGTCGTGTCCTAGCCCGTGTCTTTACCTGTGTAACTCAATGACTTGTGCCACACGGTCTGCCACATGCCCGTGTGCTAAGCTGTATGGTCAATTTAATTTTCACAAATTTGGTGTAGGTTTCACACGGCCAAGACACACGCCCGTGTTCTGGGCCGTGTAGCGCACACGGCTGAGACATATGCCCGTGTCTTCGCACGTGTGCCCAAGTTTGAGAATTTTGTTTCTAAATTTTAGGATGCATAGGACACATAGCCAAACTACATGCCCATATGCCAGGTCATGTGTAACACACAGTCAAGACACACGCCCTTGTGTCTACCAGTGTGGACAAAATAAGGTCATTCCTAGCCCTATTTCTCACTCAAATTTAACCTTCAACCTACAACAACATTTGCATATATTTGCCAACCAATTCAAGTCATACAAATCAAGCAAACATTATTAATATATTTGAAATAGTATCACATATTCATATGATCAAGCTTACCTTCTTGATATGATTTATGTTTTACTCTAATTCAATTTAACGAAACCTTATACATGTATGTATTAAACATGATATAACTTTCTATTATTATACCAAAATATACCATTACTAGCCATTCCAATAGCTAGATTACATACATCTATTTACGTATCATCATTGGTGAAATTAGCTTATACATGCGATTATGTCAAAGTGAGTTTTCTATTTATACCAAAACAAGCTAGAGGATAGTGTGATGATACTCCGACCGATCTCCAACCTTTACGAGCTTCTGAGCACTATGAAACAGAGAAAAGAAAACCTAATAAGAATTTAATGCTTAGTAAGTTCTTATAACAGGAATTTAACTTACTATATACTTACATTTAAGATAAGCATACAATAATGCACCCAAACAATTTGGCTTATAAGCTAAAACACAACTTCAACAAATCATTTAGTCAAGTAATTTACATAATACCAAGAACATGGATGAGCTCATCATTTAATGTCATTCGTAGTCATATGCCTTCCATAATATTATTCCATATTACATGTATACTTTGATGGCAAATCATTTCACATTCAGTTTTGCCATGTTAAAACTTTACCCATTGAATTTATTAGAAATATCGATGGATACGATCATATAGTACACTTTAGTGTACGCTACTATAACTTGTCAATTTATTTTTAGGGGTACCCAATTAGGGCACATAATCGGGAAACACACTCTTGAGCCTTGTAATGGGAAGCTCACACAGAGCCGTTTCGAGAAGCTCATAATGAGCTTATTAAGAAGCTGATTTGAGCTATATAATGGTAAGCTCATAAGAGCCATAATCAGGAAGTTCACAAAGAACCTTGTTAGGAAGCTCTGGATAGCCAATATCGAGAAGTTCAAGCGAGCACTATCGGGAAGCTCACAAAGAGCCAAATTAACAGGAACCTCATGACGAGCCTTTAATTGGGATGCTCATAAGAGCTAAGGTGTGTACACAACAAATGTAGAATCACAACCTATCGGGACGCTCCAAAGAGCTACAATGTGAAGCTCGCTGAACCATATAATGCGAAGCTCGAAAGGGCTAATAACGGGATGCATTACCAGAGTTTACAGAGTAATTTCATATAATTCTTGTCATTTACTTCTCATATCTGAAATTAATCATATTGTCCCTTGAATAGACCCTCGATGCCGAATTTAAACATTAGAATCAAGTCAGGACTAAATCGGGAACTCAAAAAATTTTTTACAAAATTTTAAAATGTTTCTTATATACAGGGGTTACACGCCCTTGTGGGTGGGCCATATGGCTCCCACGGCCATTTGACATGCCCATGTCTCAAGCCGTGTGGGCATTCGATGTGAGGCACACGACCTTGTCCTAGCCCGTGTCTTTACCTGTGTAACTCCCTGACTTGTGTCACACGGTCTGCCACACATCCGTGTACTAGGCCATATGGTCAATTTAATTTTCACAAATTAGGTTCAGGTTTAACACAGCTAAGACAAACGCTCGTGTTCTCAGCCATGTAGCACACACGGTTGAGACACACGCCCGTGTGCCCAATTTTGAGCATTCCATTTCTGGATTTTAAGATGTAGAGGACACACAGCTAAACCAGATGCCCATGTGCCAGGCCGTGTGTCACACACGATCAAGACACACGCACGTGTGTCTACTCGTGTGGACAAAATAAGGTCATTTCCTAGCCCTATTTCTCACCCAAATTTAACCTTCAACCTACAACAGCATTTGCATATATTTGCCAACTAATTCAAGTCATATAAATCAAGAAAACATCATTAATATATATGAAATAGTATCACATATTCATATGATCAAGCTTACCTTCTTGGGATGATTTATATTTTACTCTAATTCAATTTTGTAGCAACCCAGTTTTGGTCAAATTAGAATAGTGGTTTTGGAACTACAAATTCAAAGTCAAAATAATTATTTTATTATTATTTTAAGGTCTACAGCATGACAGCATGTTTGTGTGAAATTTTCGTTAAGAAATTTTATCATTTGAATGCTTAAATTTATAAAAGGACTAAATCGTGTAAAGTGTAAAACTTGAGTTCTATTAGCTAAAGGTGTGTAATAACTATATAATATTAAAGTAAAAGTCCTTATGTGGTAATTAGACCATTTTTATAGTGGGTGGACATTTAAGGACATGTATTAAGTGATTTTAATAATTAATGTCCAAGGCTAAATATGTAATTCAATAAATCAATTAAAGTCAAAATAACCTAAACAAAGATATCATCTTCTTCATATTATTATTCCACTAAAAATAAACTAAGAAGAGACAATTTTTGGAGCTTCAATATTCGACCATAGTTCATCTTTGCATGTAAGTCCATTTTTGTTTCGTTTTTAATGATTTCTATGTTTTTGAGATCGTTGTAGCTTAATCTAGCTAACCCAGGGACTATTTTACAAAAATTTTAAAGATTTAGGATGTTGCCATTGATGAATAAGCATGTAATTTGATGTTTAATAGTAGATTATGAATGTTTGATGTTAGTTATACAAGTTTTGTTAAGTGATTTTTAGTGAAAATGCAAATTAGGGATTAAATTGTGAAATGTGGAAACTTTGTGGTTAAAATGTGAAATAAATAAAAAATATGGGCTGCTAGGGACCTAATTGAAATTCGGATAGCTATGGGTTTGTGTGAAATTGCATGAATTTGTAATGTTATGAAATAAGGACTAAATTGTAAAAGTTGTGAAATACTTGGGCCAAAAGTGTAAAAATGCTTTAATTAGTGTTTAGGCTTAAATTGAATAGGAGCATTATTAAAGAAGCTAAATTTGATATTAAATAGATCAAGAAAAATGAAGTTCGGATCTAGATTGGGGGAAAAACAAAGTACTCGACTAATCGACTTATTTCACCATTTTTGTGAATCAAGGTAAGTTCGTATGTAATAAGTTTTGTTATAAATATATTTTAAATGCTTTGATATTACATAAACTGTGAATACGAGACTATGGACATATTCGACGAAGATTTGACAAACGTGAAAATCCCAGTTGAACCTTAGGAATAGATTTGGATACGAATGACATGTCATTAGAGTTATGGTGATATTGTGATCTGAGTGCTGGTCCTGTAAGTCCTACCAGTGGCTGAGTATACCGGCATGTGTTGTAGTTACTTGACAGCTTGTATGAGCTACACCGTGTAGCTACGTCTTGACCCACAGCTTGTGTGAGTAGGCCTGTTGATAGCTCGAGAGTGAGCATGTATGTGATATGAGATTGTGATAGCATTAGCTATGGATGTTGCACTTTGGTGCGAGTTTCCCATGTATACGATAGTATTCCAAATGGTTCAACGGGTAAATGATAGACGTGGTTGAGTATGAGATTGATACGAGATGGTACAGTTATGTACATGAATTGTATAAGCTTTAAATTGAATAAATTTGTGAAAGACACGTATAATCTTATGATTGAATACATGAAAGGTTTGTTAGTTAATATGAGTTAAATGTTGATATATTCAATTTATTGAATTGTATATTTATAATCAAATTGAGTTTAATTCATATGAGCTTACTAAGCTATAAAGCTTACTTTGCTTATTTTATTGTGTTTTATAGTGATTTCAATGCTAGCTCAGATTCGGGGATTGTCAGAGACTTTATCACACTATCCTACTATCACTTTGGTACTTTTAAATTTAAGTATTTTGAGTATATGGCATGTGTAGGGATTTTGGGTCATTTTGGTTAAGTATTGGTAATGAATTTAGCCATTTGAATTGGCTTGTATATGTTTAAAGTTTGCTTTTGTATATAGCCATGAAAGTTGGCTTAACTTGGTTGGTTTGATTATGTATACATTTGTGCATATGGTGTTGGAATGCCGGTGCCCCGAAGGCGCAGTGGAAAAATAAAATTCTGGCAATCCAAACCATGGATCCATGTGTGAGGAACGAATCAGGGGGGAAATTATTATAATGGTTTCAAATTTACCAAAGCTTCAATCTGAGTAGACAACGACGCCTCGGAAATGAGAATACAGAACCACTATCGAACCAAGTCACAACTTTTCAGATGCCGACCTCTACGTAATCCACCCCATTGACAATGAACAGAAAAAGTCTCCAAAACTGTTTTAGAGATTTCTTTTCTTTAATGGCTGCTAGACCTACCTAGCAAGGTTTAGGGTTTTTATATTTATATATATTAGTAACTCCCTTTTTAATTGGTACATTTATAACGAACCTTAATTCACAAAATAAATAAATATAACAATGTTTTAACTGAAAATTATAATTACATTAATTATAACAAAGATTTCGGTAAACTATACTTATTTTAAATTTATATATGAACCAAATTCATATATTAATAGAATTATGTTCTCGTTATGTGTACAACATCCTTGTACATATAATATGTTTGATATTTGATTGCCCAATTAAAGTAATTCTATAATTAATTTAATTCATGTGACAACCAAACACAATACCAACTATGTTTTATTCCGATCATCTCAACCATATGGTGTGACCCTGTAGGCTCTTGTAACGTTAACAGTAATCCTAGAACGATTCTAATGTTACATACAATGAGTGGCATTTAGCAATGCATCATTGCTACCTAAGTTACAAGAAGTCATGATTCGACATAACCTTTTGTGATTTACCTTTCATACATTAATCCTTAAGTCTTTTATCTCTGGAATGAACACAAGTCATGGAATAGTCACACTTGCATAGTCCATCTCATGTTTCTTGATATCTTGAGTAGACTATGATATACAAATAAGTATGACATCTCATATCAACTTATTTGAGCATGACCATGCATTTCTAGTCTCAGTCAATCAAGTGGCCTAAGATATTACTCCCATTATATAGGAGGGACTTATTCTATATTGATCAACCATATCCCTCTACATAGATTGTGGTATATCCAACATCAGCCTTTATAGAACAACCAGTTACAGTGTACATTTGACTGTCTCAAAATATACAACTCACGATGTTGGGATACTGATGATCTCAAGTCTGAGGATCATATACATATTAATCACTATGAGTAATGTTGTGACAATTACATAACAATCCAGGAAACATTCTCATAGCGGGTCAGTCCAATATGTTATTCTCTAACACGCATATTCATGCATTGATTTTGACACTCCATATCAATGACAACTCTTTATCATTAATCAACTACATTTAGTCTTAATGCGTTATTGTTGTCCTAGTCAACAATAATACTTGACTAAGGATCTTTTAAGAACAATCATATTATTCTCAAGACATTATTATAAAACAGTTCATTTATACACACAGAAAAGAAACAAAAATAATAATGGAAATGCCTTATATTAATAAACATGGTAAATCAAGTATGTCATAACAACCATCTCATGATTGATCTTTGGGCATACTCTTACATATGGCTCGTATTATGTGCTTGAATGTAATATCCCAATTTAGGGCCTAGTCAAAACAATGGTTTCAAGACCACATATTCGAAATAGAAATAATTATTTCATGATTATTATGAGGTCTAGGATGAGAATGTATGCTTGAGTAGAAATTTCATGGAGAAATTCTATGCCTAAGATGCTTAATTTGACATTAGGAACCAAATTACAAAATACGTAAAACTTGAGTTCTAGAAGCTTTTAGCATGAAATTGAGTTGGATTATAAATTAGAGGTCCTCAAATAGTAATTTGACCAAGTTTTAAAAATTTGGACAAAAATGGGCATGCATGGATAAAATTTTAAAGAAAGGCCTTAGGGGCATTTTGGTCATTCGGTTAATTAAAGAATAGAAAGGGAAGTATCAAGCAAAAATGTTGTCCATCTTCTACATGGTGTGACAAAAATTCAAGGGGCTCTATAGCTAGGGTTTTCGACATTTCAAGCTTGATTGTAAGTGCTCCGTAGCCCAATTTTTTATGTTCTTTATATTTTTTAGATCCTTGAAGCATGTTCTAGCCATTTCTACCCTTATTTTAAGCTAGGGTTCATGTTCAAAAACTTACCCATGTGTGACATGTTTTTATTTTGGTGTTTAATGGAGGAATATGAAAGTTTGATGTAGGATAAACATCTTTTGTCAAGTGGTTTTCCATGGAAACACCAAAAAAGGACCAAGTTGCAAAAGATGTAAAAGTGGGTAATAGAAAAGAGAAATAAAGGAAAACGTGGGTTGTTATAAGCTAGGATATAATTCGGCTAGGCTTGGGAAATCAAGGGAATGCATGTATTTCATTATACGAGCCTAAGGACGAAAATGTAAAAATGTGCAAAGTTAGGGGTAAATAGGTAATTTTGGCATAGAGTAAGTCTCTGGGTTGAAATTGAATAATGTGATGAATTAATAATTTAATCTATTTATATAGACTCGGAAAGACCAATTTCAGAAGTAGATCGTGGAAAATAAAAGGTTCTGGAATAGTCAGAATCCAAACCCGAGACATCATTCAGGTAAGTTCGCGTAACCTAATTGGATGTTTATGCATGTTGGTTTTAATTGTTGTATCAAATTGAATGTGAAATTCATAAATAATGAATTGTATGAAAATGTCTATAAATCTGAAATTGATTGAAAAATGGGTTAGAATCCGTTTGAATATGGAATTCCGATGGATAGGTCACTTTTCATGAAAAATGGAATCCTGCATGTGTTGCAGAAAGGATTTAGCCCGGACGGGTAATCCGTTGATCTCATTATAGAAAGGATTTAACCCAGATGGGTAATCCTAAAATGAGCCTATTGAGCATACGTTTCAATTAGGATTTAACCTGGACAGGTAATCTGACAACGCCCTTAGAGTACATGGAATAGCTAGAATTTAGCCTGGACTGGTAGTTCTACTGTAAGAGATGTGGCTCGAGAGTGTACCAGATAGGGTACTACTGGATATAAATTGATTCTTAATAAAATAGTACACATGGAGCGTACTAAGTGATGAAATATCCATCGGGGATTCAAGGATTCACTGGATAAAATATTTATACATGACATGAGAAATACGAATTTGAATATGTATATGATGTGAAGAACTCATCTATGGATCTTGAAAATTTATGTGACTAACTTGTTCATTGAGTGCATGTGTTTAGGGAAATATTTTATAATTGATGGATAACATGGCTTATTGTGGTTATGTGTTAAAAATGACCAGTAAGTTTACTTTCCGTTATACGAACTTACTAAGCATGTAATGCTTACCCCCTTTTTTACTTTTCCCTGTCTTATAGAGCTCCTGGACTCATGAAGGTTGAAGGACAGTGGGAGTTTGATCACACTATCGGTATTTTCATTTTGGGTATAAAAGAACTATTCATTTTGATATAATGGCATGTATAGGGTAACTTATATTTTGGTTATATGTGTCATTTAAATTAGCCAAGTGTAATGGCTCATGATGGTTGATGAATTATTTTGTATATGGTCATGGAATATGGATCATATTTTACTATTGGGTTGTAACCCTTATTAATCTTGTATGCATTCAATATGTTCACGTTGATGTGGCTGCTTGGGAATGATGGACGTAAGGTATGGCATGTTTATTTGGTGAATGGCCCATGATCAATGAGTATGGCCACAACAATGTTATAAATCTGTAAAGTTGGAAAGAAGGATATAAAAACCTAGAGGTTATGAATTGGTATGAAAAGATTAGGAAATGCATGTAAAAATTGAGATAGTGCATGGAGGCGTTAGGGACATAATTTAATCATGGATTTGGATATTAGAGTAGTTCAAATGTGAATTGTTGTATGCTGAGAACATGTACAAATGAGTGAGTCCTTAAAGGGTGGCAAAAAGGCTTGGAAAATAGCCTTGAAATTGTCCACACAGGTAGATACAAGATCTACCCCATCGGCATGTGATTCGGTCGTGTATCCCCTACACTTAAATTTTTATGCCAGAATGCCTAGTAGTAAACACACGGGCTAAGACACGGGCGTGTGTCTCTCACACGGCATAACCATATGGGCGTGTGCTCTTGCTGTGTGAAGTCTGCACCATTTTTAAAAAAAATCATTTAATTTTATTTGGCCACACGGCCTGCCAGCATGGGCGTGTGACATGACCGTGTGACTTTATTTCGGTGCTGACATCATATACAAAGAGTTACACGGCTTGTGGACACGGGAGTGTCAAGAGTACATGAGCATGTCCCCATTTCACACGGGCGTGTGACTCTGTATTTAAGAAAATTTCCCAAGTTTCTCTAAAGTTTCCGGTTGGGCCCCAAACTATTTTTGATGTTTGTTTTGGACCCCGTAGGTCTATACAAGGGACGTCCCGTATATGTTTGAATGACTTTTGATTTGAAAGAAATATGATAGCTTGGTTTTACTTGAACAATTGTATGTATGTTCGGTATTGCTTCATACCCTTTGCTGGCCTCGAATACGAGTAAAGGTGTTACATTTAATGGTATCAGAGCTCTAATTTAGTCAATTCTCACACTAACGTAGCGTGTATCGAGTCTAGCTATACATGCCTTTGTACAAGTTATGATAGTGTGACATCTCCTAACCATTTTAAATGTATTTATATATAGTAAATGTCTTACAATCAAGCCCAAAATGAGTCTGATGAAGCCGAGAGCCGTGCTCCTGCTTCTGTACAGCAAGCCACGTCTGGTAGTAGTAGGAGGCCTATGTCTAGGGGTCGAGAAGAGGCAAAGGCAGCCTTTTTCGAAATAATAGATTAATGGTTAGGTGAGTACTTGAGGACCAACCCTGCTTTACCACGACCTCCCCCACCCCCTCTCCAATTTGAAGAAGAAGTACCACAAGGTGTGGCACCAGTAAGAATTTGTAAAGCTCCAATAGATAAACTTAGGAAATATGGGGTCGAAGAATTTAGAGCCACAATTGACGATGATTCGAAACGAGCTGAGTTCTGGCTTGAAAATACAGTGCGAGCTCGTACTCTTGAGGACTGTTTGAAATGTGCGGTATCTCTCCTGAAGGACACTACATACCACTGGTGGAAGACTGTATCCGCAGTGGCACTAAGAGAGAATATTACGTGGGAATTCTTTCAAGCTGAATTTAAGAAGAAGTATATTTGTCGAAGATTCCTGAATTTGAAGAGAAAGGAATTTCTAGAACATAAGCAGGGAGATTAGACTGTGGCAGAGTATGAACGGGAGTTTGCCTGACTGAGGCAGTATGCTCAAGAGTTGGTTCAGACTGAAATAGAAATGTGCATGCATTTTGAAGAAGGATTAAATGAGGATGTTAAATTGTTTATTGGGATCCTTGAGATAAGAGAGTGTGCAGTGTTGGCCAATAGAGCCAAGAAAGCTGAAGAGCTAAGTAATGGAAAGAAACAAGCAGAGAGGAAAGCTCGAGTTCTGAATAAAAGATTCATGGGCAAGACATATACATCTCCCACAAAGAAATCGATAAGCCACCAGGAACGCTCCAATTTATCAGTGGGATATTTGGGTAAGACAAGAACCTCTAAGCACCCTAATCCGCGGTCTTCATCTCCCATGGCAACTAGTGTAAGAAGTGTGGAAAACCAAAGCCGCAGTGTAACAGTTGTAACGAGTTTCACTTTGAAGAGTGCCGGATGAGGAGCGGGGCATGTTATAGGTGTGGTTCTCTTGACCACTTCCTTAAGGATTGCCCAGAACGAGATAACAAAGAGGTTGAGCGAAACCCAAAACCAAATGCTCCTATCTCTCGAGGTAGACCTCTCAAATACCCTAAAAGTGCCAGTAGAGGTCGTAGTACTGCAAAGGATACTACTGCCAAATCAGAAGCTCGAGCCCCGGCAAGAACTTATGATATATGTGCTAGAGAGAAAGCCTCAGCTCCTTATGTCACTACGTGTACATTTTCTCTTTATGATATTCCTGTTGTTGCCTTAATTGACCCAGGGTTAACCCATTCGTAATTTTGCATGAAGTTGATGTCTAGTAAAGAATTACTTGTAGAATTTACAGAATACGTGATAATGGTTTCGAATCCATTAGGCAAACATGTACTAGTTGACAAGGTATGCAAGAAATGCCCTTTAATGATTAGAGGCCATTGTTTTCTGGCCGATTTAATGTTATTGTCATTTGATGAGTTTGAGGTTATTTTGGGTATGGATTGGTTGACACTACATGCAGATATAGTAAATTGTAGACAGAAGATCATTGAATTGAGGTGTGAAAATGGCGAAGCTCTCTGGGTTGAACCAGATGAGTCATATGTACCATCCGTTGTAATTTCCTCTATGTCGGCTAAAAAATGATTGAGAAAGGGATGTGAAGCCTACTTGGCTTATGTGTTGAATACTAAGGAATCTGAATTGAAAGTCGAATCAGTGCCAGTAGTATGCGAATATCCAAATGTGTTTATGAAGAAGTTATTAGGATTACCTCCTGTTAGAGAAGTTGAATTTAGCATTGACCTAGTACCGAGAATAACACCTATTTCGATTGCTCCGTATCGAATGGCTCCAACAAAATTAAGAGAGTTAAAGTCTCAGTTCCAAGAATTGACGGATAAGGGTTTTGCAAGGCCTAGTTCCTCCCCTTAGGGTGCACTAGTACTATTTGTGAAAAAAAAGGATGGTTTTATGAGAATGTGCATCGATTATCATCAACTCAACAAGGTGACAATCAAGAACAAATACCTGTTGCCGAGGATTGATCATCTATTTTACCAGCTGAAGGGAGCAACGGTATTTTTAAAGATAGACTTGAGGTCTGGCTATTGCCAACTGCGAGTGAAGGAATCGGATGTGCCCAAAACTGCTTTCTGAGCAAATTATGGTCACTATGAATTTCTTGTTATGTCGTTTGGGCTAATGAATGCTCCCGCAGTATTCATGGACTTGATGAATTGAAATTTTCGACCATATTTGGATAAATATGTTGTAGTGTTTATTGATGACATACTGATTTACTTTCATGATGAATCCTAGCATGCTGAACACTTGAGGATAGTTTTACAAACTTTGAGAGATAATCAATTGTATGCTAAGTTCAGCAAAAGTGAATTTTGGCTAAAAAAAGTTGAGTTTTTGGGACATATTGTTTAGGGTGATGGCATCAGAGTTGACCCGGGTAAGATTGCGGCCATCGTCGAATGGAAATCACCGAGGAACGTGATAGAAGTTAGAAGCTTTTTGGGCTTGGCTGGCTACTACAGACATTTTGTTAAAGGATTTTCTATGATCGCCACTACAATGACTAGGTTGCTTCAAAAAGATGTTAAGTTTGAATGGTCAGAAAAGTGTCAGCAATGTTTTGAGAAACTAAAGGCACTACTGACCGTAGCCCCAATTTTGGTACAACACGAGTCGGGTAAAGAATTCATGATTTATAGTGATGCATCCTTGCATGGTTTGGGATGTGTACTCATGCAAGAGGGTAAGGTGGTAGCCTATGCTTCAAGGCAATTAAAGCCTCATGAGAAGAACTACCCGACACATGACTTGGAATTGGTTGACACTGTTTTTGCGTTAATGATTTGGAGACACTATCTATATGGTGAGAAGTGTCGGGTGTTCACCAATCATAAATGTTTAAAATACTTGATGACTAAAAAGGATTTGAACCTAAGGTAACGTAGATGGCTCGAATTACTCAAAGATTACGAGCTTATGATTGATTACCATCCGTGTAAGGCAAATATAGTTACCGACGCTTTAAGTAGAAAATCATTGTTTGCCTTGAGGGCTATGGGTACGCGGCTGGCTTTATCCAAAGATGGCTTGATCCTAGCAGAGTTGAGAGTTAGACTGATCTTTCTTCAACAGATTTGTGATGGCCAGAAAGTTGATAAAGAGTTACAAGCTAAAAGAGCTCAATGTGAGTCTAGTAGTGAAACGGATTTTTAGATCGACTCTGATGATTGCTTGAGATTTTATGGTAGGATCTGTGTTCCGAACGATGCCAAGTTGATTCAGAATATTTTACATGAGGCGCATAGCGGTTGTTTATCAGTCCACCCAGGTAGTACAAAGATGTATAGTGATTTGAAGAAATTGTATTGGTGGAATGGTATGAAAGAGGATATCTCTGAGTTTGTGTTGAAATGCTTGATTTGCCAACAAGTAAAGCCGAACATCAAGTGTCTTCAGGGTTACTTCAACCTATGATGATTCTCGAATGGAAATGGGACCGTATTACTATAGACTTTGTGACAGGATTTCCTTTGTCTCCAAAGAAGAAAGATGTCGACTGGGTCGTAGTTGATAGGTTGACTAAATCGGCTCATTTTATACTGGTATGAATCGATTTCTTGCTTGACAAGTTAGCTGAGCTATACATTACTGAAATTGTATGACTTCACGATGTACCATTGTCAATTATTTCAGATAGAGATCCAAGGTTCACTTCTCGATTTCGGAAGAAATTACAAGCTTTGAGTACAAAGATAAACTTTAGTACTGCTTTAGTACGGGATAGGGGTGTTGCATACATCATGATTTTCGAAGAAATTTCAAGAAGCTCTGGGTAAAAAGTTGAATTTTAGTACAACATTTCATCCGCAAACTGAGAGTAATTCAGATTCTCGAAGATATGCTTCGTTGTTGTGTTTTAAAGTTCGGAGGCAAGTAGGAGAAATATTTGACACTGGTTGAATTTGGGTATAATAACAACTTTAAATCAAGCATAAAAATGACACTATATGAAGCATTGTATGGTCACAAATGTCGAACTCTATTGTACTGGAACGAGCTTAGTGAGAAAAAGATTCACGGGGTTGATTTGATTATAGAGACAAAACAAAAAGTAAAAGTAATTCGCGACAGTCTAAAAACAACTTTAGATCAATAGAAATCGTATGCAAATTTGAAACGAAAAGTTATTGAATTTGAGATTATCAAAAAAGTATTTCTGAAAGTATCTCCGAGGAAGAAAATTCTTTGATTTGGTCGCAAAGGCAAGCTGAGTTTGATATTTATCGGGCCGTATGAAATCATTGAAAGAATAGGATCGGTGGCCTATCGGCTAGGATTACCGTCAGAATTAGAGAAAATTCACAACGTGTTTCATTTGTCGATGTTACGATGGTATCAATTAGATCCATGACATGTAATCTCTCCGGCAGAGATTGAAATTCAATCCGACATGTCATACAACACAAAACTGATCAGAATTTTAACTCAAGAGGTTAAAGAATTGAGAAATAAATGCATAGATTTAGTGAAAGTGTTGTGGCAATGTAACAGGGTCGAAGAGGCTATGTTGGAGCCCGAGGAAGCTATGAGAAAATAGTACCTTAACCTTTTTGCCGGTAAGATTTTTGGAAACGAAAATCCTTAAGGGGGAGAGTTATAACAGCCCGTTTCTGGTCAAATCAGAACAGTGGTTTTGGAGCCACAAATGCAAAGTCGAAATAATTATTTTATTATTATTCTAAGGTCTACAGCATGATAGTATGTTTGTGTGAAATTTTGATTAAGAAATTTTATCA
Source organism: Gossypium longicalyx (assembly GCA_025698465.1). Taxonomy (NCBI): domain Eukaryota; kingdom Viridiplantae; phylum Streptophyta; class Magnoliopsida; order Malvales; family Malvaceae; genus Gossypium; species Gossypium longicalyx. The sequence goes on from CM047007.1 coordinate 56,730,328, forward strand.
TTTGAATGCTTAATTTGATAAAAGGACAAAATTGCGTAAAGTGTAAAACTTGAATTCTATTAGCTAAAGTTGTCTAATAGCTATAGAATATTAAAGTAAAAGCCCTTATGTGGTAATTAGACCATTTTTATAGTAGGTGGACATTTAAGGACATGTATTAAGTGATTTTAATAGTTAATGACCAAGGTTAAGTATGTAATTCAATAAATAAATTAAAGTCAAAATAACCTCAACAAAGATATCATCTTCTTCATATTATTATTCCACCAAAAATAAACTAAAAAAACACCATTTTTGGAGCTTGAATATTTGGCCATAGTTCATCTTTGCATGTAAGTCCATTTTTGTTCCGTTTCTAATGATTTCTATGTTTTTGAGATCGTTGCAGCTTAATCTAGCTACCTCAGGAACTATTTTGCAATGTTGAAGATTTAGGATGTTGCCATTGATGAATAAGCATGTAATTTGATGTTTAATAATAGATTATGAATGTTTGATGTTAGTTATACAAGTTTTGTTAAGTGATTTTTAATGAAAATGTAAATTAGGGATTAAATTGTGAAATGTGAAAACTTTAAAAATATGGGCTACTAGGGGCCTAATTGAAATTTGACTAGCTATTGGTTTGTGTGAATTTGCTTGAATTTGTAATTTTATGAAAAAAGGACTAAATTGTAAAAGTTGTGAAATACTTGGGGCAAAAATGTAACAATGATTTAATGAGTGTTTTGGATTAAATTGAATAGGAAGATTATTTAACAAGCTAAATTTGATATTATGTAGATAAAAAAAATGAAGATCGGATCTAGATCGGGGGAAAAACAAAGTACTCGACTAATTGACCTATTTTATTGTTTTTTGGAATTGAGGTAAGTTCATATGCAATAAGTTTTGTTATAAATATATTTTAAATGCTTTGATATTGCATAAACTGTGAATACGAGACTATGTACATATTCAACGAAGATTCGATGAACGTAAAAATCCCGGTTGAACCTTAGGAATAGATTAGGATACGAATGACATGTCATTAGGGTTATGGTGATATTGTGATCCAAGTGCTGGTCCAGTACGTCCTACCAATGGCTGAGTATACAGGAATGTGTTGCGGTTACTTGACAGCTTGTGTGAGCAGCACCGTGTAGCTACGTCTTGACCCACAGCTTGTGTGAGTAGACTCGTTGATAGCTCTAGAGTGAGCATGTATGTGATATGAGATTGTGATAGCATTGACTATGTACGTGGAAATTTGGTGCGAGTTTCATATGTATCCGATAGTATGCCAAATGGTTCAAAGGGTAAATGATAGACATGATTGAGTATGATATTGATACGAGAAATTTTAAATCTTTAATTGAAGAAATTTTTGAAAGACACGTATAATCTTATGATTGAATACATGAAAGGCTTGTTAGTTAATATGAGTTACATGTTGATATATTCAATTTATGGAATTGTATATTTATAATCAAATTTGGTTTAATTTATACGAGCTTACTAAGCTATAAAGCTTACTCTATTTATTTTACCGTGTTTTATAATGATTTCAAAGCTAGCTCGGAATCAAGGATCGTCGGAGACTTCATCACACTATCCTACTATCACTTTGGTACTTCTAAATTTAAGTATTTTGAGTATATGGCATGCATAGGGATTTTGGGTCATTTTGGTTAAGTATTGGCAATGAATTTAGCCATTTGAATTGGCTTGTATATGTTTAAAGTTTGGTTTTGTATATAGCCATGAAAGTTGGCTTACTTGGTTGGTTTGATTATGTATACATTTGTGCATATGGCTCTAATTATGTGCTTGAATATGAATATTTGATGATAGATGATATTTGGTATTTAGAAGTACTAAATGATTGAGTAATGAACTTGGCATGTTTACGAAATTAGGTAAAATAATGCATGTTTAGAATTTGACTATATTGGTGATTTGATAAAGTGAAATATGGCATGAAATTGAATGACACATTGTGGTATTTGTGTTTTATATTGGTTGGTAATGAAATGGTATGGATTATGCTTGGTTGGAGTTAATTTAAATGCTCATTTATGCTATATTTTGGTACCATTAAGTTTGGTGTAGGTGTGTTCCAATTTGAGTGGCAAATTAGCATGGTAAATAGCCTATTTTTGTCCACATGAGAGTGTGTCTCATCCGTGTGTGATACACAATCATGTACACGACCGTGTATCCCCTAGTGTTGAAAATAAAATTAAGTTAGTATGCCCCATACAGCCTCACACACGGGCGTGTGACTTGGCCATGTGGCATAAGCCAGTATACCCTACAGGTTTGGCATGGCCTAGCAGACGGCCTGGCACACGGGCTTGTGTGGCCATTTTTAGGGCATACGAGCGTGTGTATTGCCTGTATGACCCAAGTTAGAGACTTATACGGGGTCAAACATGGGCTGCGACATGGCCATGTGCTCCCATTTCGAATGTCCACATGTCCTGCAACACAGGTGTGTCTTTGGCCGTGTGAGAGACACAGTTGGGCCACATGGGTGTGTGTCCCCTGTTTTTGAGAAAATTTTCTGTAACACCCCTAACCGGTATCTGCCGCCGGATTAGGGTTATGAGCCATTACCAAACAAAACACAAAGTACACAAATTTCTATACACCCATGCTTTGTCGAAGCTTTATGGTGTTCAAACAAGCCCACATATTTCATTTATTTCTCATTTTAGTCCCTCAAAATCTCATTTTTACAATTTAGTCCAAATTACACAAATTCATCAAAAATTCAAAGACAAAATATATCAACCCAATACATATCTTTTATTTTCCAACAACTAACATCACAAAGCTCACAATTTCATCAATGGCATATTTCAAAATCATCAACAAAATCAAAAATTGAGACATGGGCTAGATAGAAAACAAAGCAACGATCTCAAAAACATAAAAATCATCAAAAACCGAAAAAAATCCATACCTTAATTTAGCTTGGAGTGTGCCGAATATTTAACAAGAAAAATGGCTTCATTCTTTCTCACATTCGGCCATTCAAGAAGAATATGCATGCATTTTTAATGTTTTGTTTTATTTATTACTAATTATTATACAAATTACAAAATTAACCTTTGTAATTTAATTATGAAACCATATAACTAATGTCCATTAATGTCCACTCACCATTCAAATGGAATAATTGCCATGCAAGGACCTTTACTTTAAAAGCCAAAACCAATTTTAACACCTTTAACAAAGTAGCATGCAACTTTTGCATTTTATGCGATTAAGTCCTTTTTGCAAATTAAGCACATAAACGATAAAATTTCCACACGAAACTTTCACACATATCAATTCACATATGATAAACACAAAAATAATATTAAAATATTTTTTACTCAGATTTGTGGTCCCGAAACCACTATTCCGACTAAGGTTTAAATTGGGCCGTTACAACTCTCCCCTTTTAGGGATTTTGTCCCCAAAAATCTTACCAGAAAGTAGAGTAAAGGATTTTCTTTCACATAGTACATTACGAATTCACTCATGATTTCGAATTTCATATTTCTTCAATCTCCCAAATAAGATTCTGACCTGTCTTTCGCTATACATCATATCAAACTGAATTGTTTATAACCGTATTGAATTACCTTTATTTTCTGCTCATTTTCTCTAATAACATTAATCCCGCAGATCATTACCTCATAAAGCTCGATCTAGAAACAACAGAGTTCGATAATTGCAACCATATGATACCTCATATTATGTCATTAATATAATCACATGATAGCTTATCGAACAACAATAGTCTTTCTTTGTTGCCTTCAAACACTTACACATTAAAAAAACATAGTTTTGACAATTTGAATTTTGCTTTTTCTAATTACGCCATAATCTTGTACTCAAAGCTTACAGTAATTTCTTCCAGAATCACAATATAACTTCCAGATTTCAATCTGAAACAATGTTAAATGAGCACCACATACAAACTGACAATCCCTGAAATGAATAACTCAACTAATTTATAAAAAGAGAAATCCATGCATACAGGAAGACTTATTTAGACAGTCATCGATAATTCAGATAACATCTATCTTTTTCAAAGATAAAGATAATCCCGATACAGAATTGATCAGCACTTTATTTCTATAATCAACAAAGTTAGGAATACCACATTTCACATTCATTCAATGATATCACATCTCAAATTGTTGTGCATCTTGTTAATCCCGTATGAACATACAAACTACCACCGAGAATTTCTTGTAGCAGTTGTTACATAATCGTAAAGCTTTTCAGTATACACACTCTATCTCGAAATAACAATTAATATTTAATTCCACATCTGAGGTTCTAAATCAGAAATAAATTTATGCTAAATCCCTTTTTAACTTATAATTCACTGACACATTTCTAAATTTTATAATTTCGCTAAATAGACATTTATTTAGCTTCAAATCCAGCTAACAATTGTTCATCATCTGATAAGATCAATCACGTATTCATTACTCGTAAAACACACAAAAATTTCCCATTCAGAACATTCGAAACTATAATCATTTCCCTCGGATAATAATCACTTACAGACTCAAAAGTTTTTGGACAATTCGAGCTAGCCTTGCTGTGCCAAGTTCGGATCTTTATCTTACATTAACTTTTTAAACTCTTATAGTCATCAAATATGTCATATAACTTTTTTTATGCAGCTTTAACTATATGAAATCACAAGATATCTCTGTATATTCTTGTATTAGAACACATTTCGAATCATGCAATAACATATGGTTGAAAATCATAAACACTTTATTTAACTCAAACTGAACTAGAACTAATGTTTCAGTTGACAATATCTCCGTGCAAAAAGGAAAACTTCAACAATTGAATTAACTTTAATTTGCCACAACATTTCTCAAGTAGAATTGTTCCGACAGATATAATTTTGTATCAAGTCTTCAAGATTATCCCTCAAATCACATATGTACATTCAAAGCTTATTTCCAGTCTAACGGATAGATTCAAATACATATAGTTCAATCATCTTTTTAATCAAATAATTTGAGTCAGACTAAATCACTGAATCGGTCTTTTTGAAGAAATCTTTTCTTCTTGTAAAAAGGATAACCCCAGACATATCATTATACAGATTTAATCTTGATCTTCTATCACTTTCACTTTTATCGATGACAAATCTTTCATGAAAACTAGAAAAGAGTTTATAATAAAGCTGTCTTCTATATTAATCATCAAAGTTCTGAATTATACTGAAGTCACCTTTATCAAATAGAAATCATAATGTCATAATAAGGCTGATGTCTTACCCGTAACAATAGATAATATCTTGGCTGTTAATAAAGCATTTGAACCCAGAAGAAAATCAAATATGATTTGAACAGAAACCAATGCAGAAGCACAACTTTTATAACTCTGATAATGGTACTGCAGTATTCCCAAATTTCAAAACAGAAATTATGATTATAATAGATGTAACAGCTCGATTTAAACCCTAATCGGAACGGTGGTTTCAAAACCACGAATCCAAGTCAAAAAAACATTTAAAAATTATTTTTTTTGTTTATTTTGTGTGAATTTATATCTGTGAAATTTTCGTGATTTAATTTTGTTGTTTGAGTATCCAATTAAATAAAAGGACATAATCATGTAAAATGAAAATTTGGTGGTTAAATGTGAAAGTGCTTATTTGTTGATGTCTTTGTAAGTGGAAGCATTAATGATGCAATTAAACCAAAAGAATATGTGATGGACGGTCATGGCCTTGACATATAATGGTTTATTATTTAATGTTAAAGGTTAAATAAGTAAAATAAATAACATGATAATATATGTTATAATAAAACATAAAATAAAGCCATGTTCATTATTTCTTCTTATTGCCGAATATCATAAATAAGAAAGAAAAGAAAAAGAAGCTAGGGTTCGGCACTTGCTTAAGCTCAATCAAGGTAAGTTTTAGCTTAGTTTTTGATAATTTTTACGTTTTTTAGATCGTTGCGTAGTAATCTTCAAGGCCCATGCTCGAATTTTTTATTTTGGTGAATATTTGTGTTTTGTGATGTTTGATAATAAATTATGAAAGATATGTTTTGGATTAATATGTTTTGTCTTGGAGTTTTTGATGATTTTGAGTAATTAGGACTAAATTGCAAAAATAATAAATTGAGGGACTAAAATGTGAAATAGATGAAATATATGGACTAGTATGAGTATAAAGAAGATTCGACCAAACTTTGTTGTTGTGAGATTTTGTGTATTTTGTGTTTTATGCAATTAGGACTAATTTGTAAAAGTATGAAATATGAGGGGTAAAATGGTAATTTACCCATTTATGCATTGTTGGATTAAATTGAATGAAATTGTGTTTGAATGAGATAAATTTGAAATTTTATAGATCAAGAACAAAAGAAATCAGACTTGGATTGGGGAAAAGCAAAACTAGTCGAATAGTCGATTTTCATCGTTCGTCGATATCCGAGGTAAGTCTTTAAGCAATTAAACATCGTTAATTTTGAATGCCACTTAGTTTAATATGCTGCTTTGGAATTAATAGATTTATGGTAGAGTTAGTCAAATGTGATAAAGTATAGAAACAACGTATTTGAGTTTAACTCGATTGAGTATAACATTTGAAAGTCCGTATGAGTTATAAGGAATATCTGAAATGTTCGATATATGAATTGTTTATGAGAGAGCTTTATAATGGTGATATTCAGGCTTTGAGCCTAGCAAGCCTTGTGCTGGTGAATTAAATCGAGCTTTATGCTTAGCAGGCTTATTGCTGGTGTATAAAATTAGACTTTGAGTCTAGTGGGCCTCATGCCGGTGTGTGATACGAACTCTACGCCTAGCAGGCTTTATGCCGGTGAATTATTATAAATTTATGCATAAAAGACTTTATGCTGGTGTGGTAATTGAATACGTTAAATGAGCTAAATGTCAGGTACGGATTGGCTTGTTGTTTACTTAAAACAATGTAAGTGTATTTGGCCTTGCGATTATCATTGAGATGAAACTTAGTTATATGCATACATGTTTATAAGTATTCGGTTTCATATCTAATATATGAATGTTAAACTATGCTGTAACATACGACCTTATATATTTATGAGTATGTGAATTAGGATACAATGATTACTTGGTTTTGGAAGTTAAATGATAATAATGATAATTTGGCTACATGAGTATTCGGCCAAGGTAATTATTTGAGAATGAATATTTATACCAATATGTATATAACATGAACTTCATACATTTGGACTTAATGTGTTATGATACTATAATTTAGCTTGATTTAATTAAGTTGATAATATCATTAGAATGTTCATTTGCTTATGACTTACTAAACCAAGTTAGCTTACTCTGTGTGTTATGTTTATTCTATTTTATAGATTTTGGATTCAAGTTACAAGCTCGGGGATCTTCAGGAAAGTCTATCACACTATCCACTATTTTGGCACCTTTATAAGTGAATTATCAAACTTATGACATGTATAGGCTATACTACTTTTCGAATATGCTTGAAGTGTTGTATATATTATGCCATGCGAAAATGGCTAATTTGATATATATATAGTATTTGCTAACTTGATCATGGTTCTTGTGTGTGCTAAGTTTGATTTGTAAGCTATGCTCAAATGATAATTTCATTTGGTTTGGTTGAACCGGAAATGATATATATATAAGTATGAATTATGGTTGATATGTTACCTATTGTTTAAAGGTTCGGCTATGACTTGTATGTGATAGTAATCATTTAATTTGGTTGATGAGTGCATTTAGTTAAATGTTGAATTTAGGTAATGAAATTATTGAATTGATGATTTGGCAATGTTATGCATATATATATATATATATTTGTATGTGCTTATTCAAACATGAAATCATTGAATTGGTATTGATTATGACCTTTGTTATTTTTGCATGAATAGTGATATTAACATAATTAGATTTGGTTTTGGTATTTGAAAGTATTAAACAAGTGTTTGCTATCTTATATGTATATATTTACATATGTGTGATGTGTTTGATGTGAAATGTAAATTTATAATTAATATATGGATTTGATTCTAGGTGAGATTACATGCACGTAATGTGATTGAGTAAAGTTGAAAGTGGACATTAAAATAAACATAAGTAATAAGCATGATTACATTCAGCTAAGACTTTGTAAAATGACCAAATGAATAGTAATTTAAGTTATAATAAATTATGATTGTTTTTATGCAAAATGTGTGAATGTGAATAGTTATATGTTCTTTGAAAATTAGACCATTCGGTGTTCTTTTAATATATGTCTAAATTGATATATGATCTTTTAGTCTTGCACAATCTATTTAGATGAACTTATAAGTAAACTTGTTTATGATTAGTCATTTTAAATCATATGTATGTAATAATGTACTTATGCCATGAATGATTTGATTTAATTTATTATATCTTTATTGTGCCGAATAGAGTTATGCTAAATATGATATCTACATATGCTATGTAGTAATATGATATATTTGGAACTATTTGCTTATGATTTATAACTGGATATATGTTCGAAAAATGTTACAATATGATTCGTAAAGAATTTAATTTAGTTGTATATGTTAATATTTGATTGTTTTAAGAGTTTGAGCAAGTGTACGCATACGATTGTTCGAAATTTGTGTCTATTCTGGTAACACCTCGTAACCCTATTCCTGCGATGGATACGAGTTAGGAGTGTTACATTTTATTGGTATCAGAGCTACGGTTTAGTCGACTCTAGGACTAACATAGCGGGTGTGAGTCTAGCTATACATGCCATAAAGATTATTGCGATAGTGTGATGACTTCTGACATTTGTAAATGTGCTTTCATATAGTAAATGGATCCTGGCAGAGCTGTAGCTAATGATGTCGAGAGTGTATCGCCTGCTCCCGCGCAAGGGAAAGCGCTAGTTGAATCTCGATCTATCTTGAGTAGCCGTGAGGCGAAGGCTAAACAAGCCTTCTATCAAATGATGAATGATTGGTTTACTCAACATGTTCGAACTAACCCTACTCAATATATTTGACCTAACCCGGCTACACAACAGCCTACACCCCCGAATAATCCATCTCTGATACCTGTGGTACCTCCGATGATTGATCCAATGAGATTTAACAAGCCTCCTGCAGATAAAATCAGAAAACACGGGGCTAAAGAGTTTAAAGCTAATGATGATGATGATGCTGAGCGGGCTAAGTTGTGGCTTGATAATACTATCCGTGTGTTCGACGAGCTATCTTGTATTCCGGATGAATGTTTAAAGTGTACCATATCTTTATTATGAGAAAGTGTACCATATCTTTATTACGAGACACCGCATATCACTGGTGGAATACACTAGTATCGATGGTCCTGAAAGAGAGAGTAACCTGGGAATTCTTTCAGATTGAGTTCCGTAAGAAATACATCAGCTAGAGATTTATCGACCAGAAATGCAAAGAATTTCTAGAATTGAAACAGGGTCGTATGACCGTAACCGAGTATGAGCAGAAATTTGTGAGACTAAGTCAATATGCTCGTGAATGTGTTTCAACCGAAGCTATCATGTGTAAAAGATTTGAAGACAGTTTGAACTAAGACATTAAATTGCTGGTTGGTATACTAGAAATCAAAGAGTTTGTGCTACTTGTTGAACGAGCTTGCAAAGCTGAAGAACTCGGGAAAGAGAAAAGAAAAGCTGATTTTGAAGCCAGAGATTTTTGTAAAAGATCATCGGGCAAGACTTTTCACTCAGCATCGAAGAAGTTCAGAGATAATTCTTGTAACATCCCAAAATAGGGTCTAGTCGGAACAGTGGTTTTGGGACCACAAATCCGACATCAAAATATTTATTTTATGATTATTATGAGACTTAGAATATGAGATTATACATGTGTTAAAGTTTCATGAAGAAATTCCTTGAGTAAGTTGTCCAATTGGAAATTAGGGACTAATTTGAATAAATTGCAAAACTTGGATTCTAGAAGCAATTTGTATGAAATTTCTTTAGATTATAAACTAGAAGGTTTTAAAGATCAATTTTCCAAATTTTAAGTTTTTGGACAAAAATGGGCTTCCATGGATGAAATTTCAAAAGGACATAAAGGAATTTTAGTCATTTGGCATTTTAATGAAATAAAATGGGAAAAATAAGCCAAAATCAACCACTATTCTTCCTTGTACCAGCCGAAATTCTCAATTCTTCTATAGCTAGGGTTTTCAACATTTTCAAGCTCAATAGTAAGTGCTCCCCAGCCCCGTTTTTAATGTTTTTTGTATTTTTGAAATCCCGGTAGCTTGATCTTTCCGTTTCTACTCATATTTCATGCTAGGGTTCATGTTTAAAAATTTACCCATGCATGATTTGCTTGTATTTTGGTGGATTATGAAGGGGTATGAAAGTTGAAGGTGTATTAAACATCTTTTCTTAGGTGATTTTCATGAAAAAACCCTAAAGGGACCTTTTTGCAAAAGTTGTTAAATATGTGGTAGAAATGTGAAAATAATAGAAAATGTGGGATGCCATATGAGGGAAAACTGTTTGGATAGGCTTGGGTAAGATAAAAAATGTATGTGTTTCATTATACGAGCCTAGGGACTAAATCGTAAAAATGTCAAAAGTTAGGGGCAAAACGGTCAGTTGGACTGTGGGTAGAATTTAAAATTGAAAAGTGTAATGTAGTGAATTAATGATATAATTTTGTTGTTATAGACCCCAAGGAACAAATTTCGGAGGTCGATCAAGGTAGACGCAAGGTTTCGGAATAACCGAAACACAACTCCGAAACGAATACCAAGTACGTTCGGATAACTCGAAGTAAGCCTATAACATGCATAATTATATGTTTTGTGAATGCATGATAATTGCATTGTTGATGGCATGAAATTGCATGAATTGCATCTTTAATAATGAATTGTTGGATAATGTCTCAGTTCAGGTTGGAAAGGGAATTCGATGGATAAACCATGATTTACACGAGTCTTGAGATCATGCATGTGTTGCAGAAAAGGATTTAGCCAGGACTGGTAATCTGAATATCTCAAGTATAAAAAGGATCTAGCCTGGACTGGTGTTCCTTGATTGATCGAGCCTCCCGAAGAATATGTGTGCATTGTGGATTTAGCCTGAATGGGTAATCCAATTAGGGTCTCAATTTTGCCTGGACTGGTAATTCAGACCTAAGCTCATTAAAGGTGTTTGTCATTCTTAGGGATTTAGCCTAGATTGGTAATCCCAACATCAACTTATGAGTTTATATTACGGGGGATTTAGCGTGGACTAGTAATCTTGCCGTAAGATGTGAGGTTCACGGGAGTGCATACTTAAAATGATCATTCGTATGAATTGACGGTGACTGGATAATCCATCGAGATTTCCTAGACACTCAACGGGACTATCATAAGGTATATGTGCAAATGACATGTAAAATGATGAGCTCATCTAAGATAAAAATGGTCATGGTATTTGTTGTGTGACTAACTCATTGATTGGGTGCATGTGATAGGGAAACCATTTTCATGTTCATTGGTTTCATTATCTATTATGGATGTATGCTAAACAATCGGTAAGTTTATTTTCCAGTTATTCAGGCTTACTAAGCATGTAAATGCTTACCCCTCTCTTTTCCCTACTTTTCAGAGCTCAATGACTCATAAGGATTGGAAGATAATTGGAGATTCAACACAGTATCAACTAGACAAGCTTTGGTATAAAGACATTTCTATTTTGTCCAATGGCATGTATAGGATTTTTAAGTATTTTGTTATATATGTCATTTGATTTGCCTAGTGAAGGCATGTAAAAATATGTTTATTTTTTATTTTGTATATGGCCATGGGAATTGGCTCATTTTGAAGTAGGTTATGTCCTACAAATCTATGCATGTTTATATTCATATGCAATGGCTTAGTTATAATTGGCAATGAGTTATAACAACGAGCCAATCCTAATATGTCAAGCAGACATATAAATCTTTAAATGCAAGATAAGAATTAACTTAGCATGTATGAAACCAATGACATGAGGTTCACATGCAATGAGGTTAATCAAAGTTTCATATTTACAAATGGATAATTTGGCCCAAATATGCACTAAAGTAATCTATAAGTGTAATTGGCTAGTAGAGGGTGACTTAAGGCTTGGAAAATAGCCTAACAAGGTCCACATGGGTAGACACACGGCGGCAGTGTCTCAGGCCGTGTGTGAAACACGGGCTACTCCCATGGGTGTGTGCTATGACCGTGTGTCCCCTGCACCTGAAATTTTAAGTCAGCATAGAGCACGGGCTAAGCACACGGGCGTGTGCCTTAGCTGTGTATATTTAACAGAATGGCGAGGTTGAAGTCAGTGTAGCACATGGGCTAAGACCAAAGGCATGTGCCTTGGACATGTTGCATACTGGAAAAAGGACACGGGCGTGTTCTAAGCCCCACGAGCATTTTACACTTCAACTAAGAAAAAATTTCCTAAAGTTCCCCAAGTCTATCGAACAATTTATGTTTTGTTCAATACTACCCCTAGGAGTGTTTTTAGGCCTCGGAGGCCTGTATAAGAGACAAAGTGCACACGTTTGAAAAGTGTTAAATCATAAGCGAAATTCAGTAACCTGATTAAGTAAGTTTGTAAAGGTGAATTACCAGTAATGCCTCGAACCCTATCTCGGCGTCAGATACGGGCGAGGGGTGTTACATTTAGTGGTATTAGAGCTACGGTTTAGTCAGTTCTAGGACTACCATAGAGGATGTTAAAGTTCGCTATACATGCCATATTTCGGATCTTGATAGTGTGACATCTCCTAAATTGTTAAATTTTTTTTAAATATAGTAAATATCTTCCAATCGAGCACAAGATAAGTCTGAGGGAGCCAAGAGCCATGCTTCAGCTTCCGTACAACGAGTTGTATCTAGTAGTAGTAGGAGTCTTATGTCTGAAGGCCGGAAAGAGGCCTGAGCCGCCTTCTTTGATATGATGGATGAATGGTTTAAGGATTATCTAAGGAATCGTCCCAACATACCAAGACCGCCCTCGCCCCCTATCCAACATGGTGACTATGTGCCATGAGGTATGGCACCGGTAAGAATCGGTAAGGCCCCTGTAGATAAGCTTAGAATGTATAGGGCTGAGGAATTCAGAGCGAAAGTCGATGATGACGCTGAAAGAGCCGAGTTCTGACTCGAAAATACTACACGGGTGTTGGTTGAATTGTCATGCACACCCGAGGAGTGTTTGAAGTGTGCCGTGTCCCGCTTGAAGGATACTGCATACCACTAGGGAAGACTGTATCCTCGGTAGTGTTGAAGGAAAATATTACTTCAAATTTCTTCCAAACAGAGTTTAGGAAGAAATTTATTAGCCAATGATTTTTAGACTCGAAGCGAAATGAGTTCCTGAAACTCAAACAAGGGAACAAGACTGTAGCAGAATATGAGAGAGAGTTCGTATGGCTAAGTCAGTACGCAACTGAATGAGTCCAAACTGAATCAGAAATGTGTAAACGCTTCGAGGAGGGTCTGAATGAGGACAGCAATTTGTTGATTGGAATTCTTAAAATACAGGAGTTCACCGCATTGGCTGGTCAGGCCAAGAAAGCCGAGGAGCTTAATAATGAACGAAAGAAAGCAAAGAGAGAGGCTCGAGTTGTGAGCAAAAGGACCAGCGGTAAAACTCTCATTCTCCATGAAGAAAGCTAGAAGCTAGCATGAACGCTCCACTTCATCAGTAGGATATTGGGGTAGAGCGAAGGGTCTTAGACGACGAAGTCTTCCTCCCCGATGATGACTAGTGTGGGGAGTGTTGATGATCAAAAGCCGAAGTGTAAGAGCTGCAACAAATTTCACTTCGGAGAGTGCCGAGTAAAAAGCGGTGCTTGTTTAGAGACTGCCCTGATCGAACGAAAAAAGAAGTGGAAGTAACCCTAAAGTCGAGTACTCCTATGGCACGAGGTAAACCTCCAAGATACCCTGGAAGTGCTAGTGGCAGTCGGGTCGCAGCTAAAGATACTGCAAGACCAGAGGCTAAAGCCCCGGCAAGAACGTATGCAATACGCACGCGAGAGGAATGCTCTGCTCCTAACGTTATCACGGGTACTTTTCCCCTTTTTCATATGAGTATTACCGCTTTAATTGACCCGGGGTCGACGCATTCTTACGTTTGCATGAGATTGGTGTCTAGTATGAATATAACCGTTAAACCTACGAAATTTGTTATTAAAGTGTCGAACCCATTAGGCAAATCGGTTCTAGTTGATAAGGTTTGTAAGAATTGTCCTTTGATGATACAAGGTCATTATTTTTCGACTAACCTTATGTTGTTACCCTCTGATGAATTTGATATAATACTTGGTATGGATTGGTTAGCCCTTCATGATGTAACTGTGAATTTTAGTAGTAAGTATATTAAGTTAAAATGCCTAGATGGTGAGACTCTACGGGTCAAATCAAGGGAATTGGGTTCGCCGCCAAATGTAATCACGGCAATGGTTGCCCATAGGTACATGAGGAAAGGGTATAAAGCTTATCTTGCATTTGTACTGAACTCTAAGGAAACAGGGTTGAAGGTCGAGTTTGTGCCGATAGTATGTGAGTATTCAGATGTATTCCTAGAGGAATTACTAGAATTACCTCCTGAAAGAGAAATTGAGTTTGGTATTGAATTGATGCCAGGGACAACTCCTATTTCTATCGCTCCATATAGAATGGCACCAACTGAGCTAAAAGAGTTAAAAGCACAGTTGCAAGAGTTGGCGGATAAAGGATTCGCAAGGCCACTTTTTTCACCTTGGGGTGCCCCCATGTTGTTTGTAAAGAAGAAAGATGGTTAAATGAGATTATGTATTGATTATCGACAACTGAATAAGGTAATCATAAAAAATAAGTATCCTTTACCAAGGATTGATGATTTATTCGATCAGTTGAGATGAGCCACTGTGTTCTCTAAGATAGACTTGAGGTCCAAGCTACTATCGGTTGTGTGTCAAGGAATCGGATGTGTGCCAAAGACGACTTTTCGGGACCGTGTATGGTCATTACGAATTCCTTGTTATGCTGTTTGGGCTGACGAATGCACCGATCGTATTTATGGATCTAATGAATAGGATCTTTCGACCATATTTGGGTAATTTTGTTGTTGTGTTCATTGACGACATCTTGATTTATTCCAAAAATGAGACAGAACATGCGAAGCACCTGAGAATTGTATTGCAAACTTTGCAAGAAAAACAATTGTATGCTAAGTTTAGCAAGAGTGAATTTTGGCTCCAAGAAGTTGGATTTTTGGGTCATATTGTTTCAGGTGAAGGCATCCGAGTTGATCCAAGTAAAATCTCTACTATTGTTTATTGGAAATCACCTAAAAATGTAACCGAGGTTAGAAGCTTTTTGGGATTAGCCGGTTACTATCAAAGGTTTGTAAAAGGATTTTCTATGATAGCGACTCTGATGACGAGGTTGCTACAGAAGGATGTTAGGTTTGAATGGACGAAAAAATGTCAGCAAAGTTTTGAAAAATTAAAGACATTGCTGACTGAAGCTCCTGTTTTAGTGTTACTTGAACTGGGAAAGGAATTCGTGGTCTATAGTGATGCATCCTTAAATGGATTGGGTTGTGTGCTTATGCAAGATGGTAAGGTGATAGCCTATGCTTCGCGTCAATTGAAGCCTCACGAGAAGAATTATCCGACCCATGACCTAGAGCTTGCTACGATTATTTTTGCCTTGAAGATTTGGAGGCATTATTTATATGGTGAAACATGTCGTATCTTTATGGACCACAAGAGTCTGAAGTACTTGATGACTCAAAAAGAATTAAATTTGTGACAAAGGAGATGGTTAGAATTAATTAAGGATTATGATTTGATTATTGACTACCATTCGGGAAAGGCGAATGTGGTCACCGACACTCTGAGCAGAAAATCCTTATTTGCTTTGAAAGCCATGGATACTCATTTGACATTACTTGATGATGGTTCGGTCTTGGCAGAGCTAGAGGCTAGGCCAACATTTCTATAGCAAATTCATGATGCTCAGTTTAATGACTGTGACTTGCAAGCAAAAAGGGCTCAATGTAAGTCAGGGACTGAATCAGATTTCTTGATTAATCCTGATGGGTGTTTGATGTTCAGAGAGAGAGTATGCGTACCTAAAGATGATGAACTTATCCGTAAAATATTGCAAGAAGCGCATAGTAGCCGTTTGTCTATTCATCCGGGAAGTACCAAAATGTACAACGATTTGAAGAAAATGTATTGGTGGAACGGTATGAAAAGAGATATTTCTGAGTTTATGTCAAGATGCCTGGTATGTTAGCAAGTTAAAGCTTAACATCAAGTGCCTTCAGGTTTGTTACAACCTATGATGGTTCCCGAATGGAAGTGGGATAGAGTTACCATGAACTTCGTGATAGGATTGCCTTTGACTCTAAAAAAGAAAAATGCCATATGGGTTGTAGTGGATAAGTTGACCAAGTCGGCTTATTCCATTCCGGTAAGGACAGATTATTCCTTTGATAGACTAGCCGACTTATACGTTTCTGAGATAGTAAGATTGCACGGAGTACCATTATCGATTATTTCAGATAGAGACCCAAGGTTCACTTTGAGATTCTGGAAAAAGCTACAGGAAGCCTTGGGGACAAAGTTGATTTTTAGTACTGACTTTTTTCACCCTCGGATCAAGGTCATCGAGCGACGATCTGATTCTCTGAAGATATGTTACGATGTTGCATCCTCGAATTTCAAGGTAGCTAGGAAAAATACCTACCATTGGTAGAATTTGCCTATAACAATAGTTTCCAAACAAGTTTGAAAAAGGTGCCTTATGAGTCCTTGTATGGCAGAAAGTGCCGAACTCCATTATACAGGACAGAACTTAAGGAAAATCAGATTCATGGAGTGGATCTGATTAGGGAAACTAAAGAAAAAGTTAAAGTAATACAAGACTGTTTAAAAATAGCATCGGATAGGCAAAAGTCTTATGCTGATCTGAAAAGAAAAGAGATTAAATTCCAAGTTGGGGACAGAGTATTCTTGAAGGTGTCTCCATGGAAAAAGGTGATGAGATTTTTTCGGAAAGGTAAACTGAGTCCTCGATTTATCGGACCTTATGAGATCACTGAAAAGATTGGACCATTAACCTATCGCTTAGCATTGCCACCTGAATTGGAAAAGATTCATGACGTGTTCCATATATCCATGTTAAGACGATACCGATCAAACCCCTCTCATGTGATTTCACTAGAGGAGATTGAGATTAGACCAGACATGACTTACACAGAGGAACCAGTCAAGATTTTGGCCCGAGAGGTTAAACAGTTGAGAAATAAAAGTGTGACTTTAGTAAAGGTTCTATGGCACCGACATGGTGTGGAAGAAGCTACATGAGAACCAGAAGAAACCATGAGAAACCAATATCTGAACCTGTTTACTGGTAAGACTTTCGGGGACGAAAGTTCCTAAGGGGGAGCAATGTAACATCCCAAAATAGGGCCTAGTCAAAAAAATGGTTTCGGGACCACAAATCTGACATCAAAGTATTTATTTTATGATTATTATGAGACCTAGAATATGATATTATGCATGTGTTAAAGTTTCATGAAGAAATTCCTTGAGTAAGGTGTCTAATTGGAAATTAGAGACTAAATGGAATAAATTGTAAAACATGGATTCTAGAAGCAATTTATATGAAATTTCTTTAGATTATAAATTTAGATGGTCTTAAAGGGAAATTTTCCCAATTTATATGTTTTTGGACAAAAATAGGCTTGCATGGATGAAATTTCAAAGGAAGGACTTAAAGGCATTTTGGTCATTTGGCATTTTAATGAAATAAAATGGGAAAAATAAGCCAAAATCAACCATTCTTCTTCCTTGTACTAGCCGAAATTTTCAAGTCCTCCATAGCTAGGGTTTTCAACAATTTCAAGCTCAATAGTAAGTACTCCCAAGCCTCGTTTTTAATGTTCTTTGTATTTTTGAAATCCCGGTAGCTTGATCTTTCCATTTGTACCCATATTTCATGCTAGGGTTCATGTTTAAAAATTTACCCATGCATGAGTTGCTTGTATTTTGGTGGATTATGGAGGGGTATGAAAGTTGAAGGTGTGTTAAACATCTTTTCTTAGGTGATTTTCATGAAAAACCCCTAAAGGGACCTTTTTGCAAAAGTTGTTAAATATGTGGTAGAAATGTGAAAATAATGGAAAATATGGGCTGCCATATGAGGGAAAACTGTTTGGATAGGCTTGGGTAAGATGGAAATTGCATGTGTTTCATTATACGGGCCTAGGGACTAAATCGTAAAAATGTCAAAGGTTAGGGGCAAAACTGTCATTTGGACCGGGGGTAGAAATTAAACTTGAAAGGTGTAATGTAGTGAATTAATGATATAATTTTGTTGTTATAGACCCCGAGGAACAAATTTCGGAGGTCGATCGAGGTAAATGCAAGGTTTTGGAATAACCGAAACACAGCTCCGAAACAAATACCATGTAAGTTCAGATAAGTCGAAGTAAGCCTATAACATGCATAATTATATGTTTTGTGAATGCATGATAATTGCATTGTTGATGGCATGAAAATGCATGAATTGCATCTTTAATAATGAATTGTTGGATAATGTCTCGGTTGAGGTTGGAAAGGGAATTCGATGGATAAACCATGATTTACGCGAGACTGGAGATCCTGCATGTGTTGCAGAAAAGGATTTAGCCTAGACTGGTAATCGAAAGATCTCAATTTTAAAAAGGATCTAGCCTGGACTGGTGTTCTTTGAGTGATCGAGCCTCTCAAAGAATATGTGTGCATTGTGGATTTAGCCCGGACGGGTAATCCGATTAGGGTCTGAATTTAGCGTGGACTAGTAATTCAGACCCGAGCTCATTAAGGGTGTTTGTCATTGTAAGGGATTTAGCCTGGATTGGTAATCCTGGCATCACCTTATGAGTTTATATTACGGGGGATTTAGCCTGGACTGGTAATCCTGCCGTAAGATGTGAGGTTCGCAGGAGTGCATACTTAAAATGATCATTCGTATGAATTAACGGTGAATAGATAATCCATCAAGATTTCCTAGAAACTCAATGGGACTATCACAAGGTATATGTACAAATGACATGTAAAATGATGAGCTCATCTAAGATAAACATGTTCAGGGTATTTGTTATGTGACTAACTCATTGATTGAGTGCATGTGATAGGGAAACCATTTTCATGTTCATTGGTTTCATTATCTATTATGGATGTATGCTAAACAATCGGTAAGTTTATTTTCTAGTTATTCGGGCTTACTAAGCATGTAAATGCTTACCCCTCTCTTTTCCCTTCTTTTCAGAGCTCAAGGACTCATAAGGATTGGAAGACAATTGGAGAGTCAACACACTATCAACTAGACAAGTTTTGGTATAAAGACATTTCTATTTTGTCCAATGGCATGTATAGGATTTTTTAGTATTTTGTTATATATGTCATTTGATTTGCCTAGTGAAGGCATGTAAAAATATGTTTTTTTTTTTTTGGTATATGGCCATGGGAATTGGCTCATTTTGAAGTAGGCTATGTCCTACAAATCTATGCATGTTTATATTCATATGCGATGGCTTAGTTATAATTAGCAATGAGTTATAATAACGAGCCAATCTTAATATGTCATGCAGACATATAAATCATTAAATGCAAGATAAGAATTAACTTTACATGTATGAAACAAATGACATGAGGTTCACATGCAATGAGGTTAATCAAAGTTTCATATTTACAAAGAGATAATTTGGCCCAAATATGCACTAAAGTAATCTATAAGTGTAATTGGCTAGTAGAGGGTGACATAAGGCTTGGAAAATAGCCTAAAAAGGTCTACATTGGTAGACACACGGGCGTGTGTCTAGGCTGTGTGTGACACACGGGCTACTCCCATGGGTGTGTGCTATGACCGTGTGTCCCCTGCACTGGAAATTTTTAGTCAGCATAGAGCACGGGCTAAGCACACGGGCATGTGCCTTAGCCGTGTATATTTAATAGAATGGTGAGGTTGAAGTCAGTGTAGCACACGGGCGAAGACCATGGGCGTGTGCCTTGGCCTTGTTGCATACTGAAAAAAGGACACGGGTGTGTTCTAAGCCCCACGGGCGTGTTACACTTCAACTAAGGGAAAATTTCCTAAAGTTCTCCAAGTCTATCGAACAATTTTAATTTTGTTCCGTACTACCCTTAGGAGTGTTTTTAGGCCTTGGAGGCCTGTATAATAGACAAATTGCACATGTTTGAAAAGTGTTAAATCACGATCGAAATTCAGTAACCTGATTGACTAAGTTTTTAAAGGTGAATTATCGGTAACACCTCGAACCCTATCTCGGTGTTGAATACGGGTTAGGAGTGTTACAATTCTAGTTAATCTAAAACTACTTCAGACTTTTCTAGACGAGATCGAGACCGACCCCCTGTGAGTTCACGAGCCACTTCGATAGGAAGCTTTGGCAACGTTCGACAGAATAGAGTCGAGTGCAAGCATTGTGGTAAATGGAATTTTGGAGATTGCAGATTGCATGATCGGTCTTGTTTTATATGAGGATCGATGGATCATTTTATCCAAGACTGTCCGATGTTAGCCGAGCAAAATACTATATAGAATGCAAGACCGAGTAATATGATAGTGCGAGGTAGACCACCTAGGAATTCGGGTAATGTAAGTGGTAGTCAGAGAGGGACGAAAGATACAGCATTTCAATCTGAGGCTCGTGTAGCTGCCAGAGCATATGCTATACGCGCTGGCGAGGATGCTTCTTCCCCAGATGTTATTACCGGTACTTTCACTCTTTATGATACTAGTGTTATTGCATTGATTGATCCTGGTTCGACTCATTCATATATGTGTGAAACATTAGTATTCAGTAAGACTTTGCCTATTGAGTCTATTGAGTTTGTGATTCGGGTATCAAATCCCCTGGGTTGGTATGTTCTGGTTAATAAAGTATGTAAAATGTGCCCGTTGAAGATTCGAGATTCATGCTTTCCGGTAGATTTGATGTTGTTACCTTTCGACGAGTTCGATATAATTTTGGGTATGGATTGGTTGACTTTACACGATGTCGTCGTAAATTGCAAAAGAAAGACCATTTATTTGCGATGTCAGAACAACGAGATTATTCAGATTGAATCTAATGATCTGAATTATTTGCCAACAGTAATGTCTTCGATGTTAGCTCGAAAGTATGTGAGAAAAGGATGTGAAGCCTACTTTGCTTATGTACTTGATAGTAAAGTGACTGAAATCAAAATTGAATCTGTACCAGTTGTGTGCAAGTACCCGGATGTGTTTCTCGAAGAATTGTCGGGTTTGCCACCTATTCGAGAAGTAGAGTTTGGTATTGAGTTAGCACCAAGGACGACTCTGATTTCGATAGCTCCGTACTAGATGGCACCTACTGAATTAAAAGAGTTGAAAGCACAGTTGCAAGAGTTGACAGATAGAGGTTTCGCACGACCGAGTTTCTCTCTCTGGGGTGCGCCTGTGTTATTTGTGAAAAAGAAAGATGGAACTATGAGAATGTGCATCGATTATAGACAGCTTAATAAGGTAACTATAAAGAATAAGTATCCGTTGCCACAAATTGACGATTTGTTTGATCAGTTGAAAGGGGCTACAATGTTTTCAAAAATAGATTTGAGATCAGGTTATTATCAGTTGCGAGTTAAAGACTCTGACGTGCCAAAGACTGCTTTCTGAACAAGGTACGGACACTACAAGTTTTTAGTCATGCCTTTTGGACTTACTAATGCACCTGCTGTTTTCATGGATTTGATGAATCGAATTTTTAGACAGTATTTAGATCGATCTTTGGTTGTGTTCATTGATGATATATTGATCTCCTCCCGTGATGAAACTGAACATGCCGAGCATTTGAGACTTGTATTACAGACTTTTTGAGAAAAATAGTTGTATGCGAAGTTTAGCAAATGTGAGTTCTGATTACACAAAGTTAGTTTTCTGGGACATGTTGTTTCAGCATTAGGTATTCGAGTTGATCCAAGTAAGATTTCAGCTATACACAATTGGAAACCTCCGAGAAACGTTTCTGAAGTCAGAAGTTTTCTGGGACTTGCTAGTTACTGTAGACAGTTTGTGAAAGGTTTCTCTATGATTGCAACCCTGATGACGAAGCTACTGCAAAAAGATGTTAAGTTTGAGTGGTCAGAAAAGTGCCAGAAAAGTTTTGATCAGTTGAAAGCCTTTTTGACCGAAGCTCTAGTGCTAGTTTAGCCAGAATCGGGTAAATAATTTATTATCTATAGTGATGCATCTTTAAATGGTGGGTTGTATTTTGATGCAGGAAGGAAAAGTTATAGCTTATGCCTCGAGACAGTTAAAGGCACATGAAAAGAACTATCTGACACATGACCTAGAATTGGCAGCTATTGTATTTGCATTGAAAATATGGCATCACTATTTGTTCGGTGAGAAATGTCATGTTTATTCTGATCACAAAAGTCTAAAGTATTTGATGACTCAGAAAGATTTGAATTTGAGACAGCTTAGATGGTTAGAATTACTAAAAGACTACGAACTGTGATTGACTATCACCCGGGAAAGGCTAATGTTGTTGCTGATGCTCTAAGCTGAAAATCACTGTTTGCTTTGCGTGCGATGAATACACATACGACTATGTCTGATGATCATTCGATAATAGCTGAATTGAAAGCAAAACCGTTATTTGTTCAACAAATATGCAATGCCCATAAGGTAGATAATGAGTTGATAATAAAGCGAGCTCAATGTGATTCGAACGTTGATTCAGAATTTCAATTGGATACCGAGGGATGTTTACGATTCAAAAACCGAATATGCGTTCCTAGAAATATAGAGTTGATTTAGATGATTTTGAACGAAGCACATAGTGGTCAACTATCTGTTCACCCGGGTAGTACAAAGATGTATAATGATCTGAAACAGCACTATTGGTGGCAAGGTATGAAACGAGACATTTCTGACTTTGTATCAAAATGTTTAGTTTGTTAGCAAGTAAAGCCGAGCATCAGGCACCTTCTGGATTGCTACAACCGATCATGATACCTGAATAGAAATGGGATAGAGTCACTATGGATTTTGTATCTAGTTTACCAATGACATCAGGCAAGAAAGATGCAATCTGGGTTATTGAAGATAGATTGACTAAATCTGCTCACTTTGTTCTGGTTCGTACAAATTATTCGCTTGATAAACTGGCTGAATTCTATGTTTCTTAGATCGTGAGGTTACATGTTGTGCCTATATCTATTGTTTCAGATAGAGATCCGAGGTTTACATCTCGGTTTTGGAAGAAACTGCAAGATGCACTAGGTACTAAACTGCATTTTAGCACTGCTTTTCATCCCCAGACAGATGGTCAGTCTGAGCGAACCATTCAAAATTTTGAGATGTTGCATTCTCGAGTTTGAAGGTACATGGGAACGATATCTACCACTGATTGAATTTTCGTATAATAACAGTTTTCAATCGAGTATTAAAATGGCACCTTACGAGGTTTTGTACGGTCGTAAATGTCGTACACCTTTATATTGGACTGAGCTAAGTGAAAACAGGATACACGGGGTCGATTTGATCAGAGGAACTGAACAGAAAGTGAAAGTGATCCGTGAAAGTCTGAAAGTAGCATCAGATCATCAGATCCGATTGAGGTTGACATTAAGATATGACATACGAGAAAGAACCAATTCGTATTCTGGCACATAAGATTAAAGAGTTGCAAAATAAGAAAATTCCATTAGTTAAAGTACTGTGGCATAAATACGGGGTTGAAGGAGCAACGTGGGAGCCAGAAGATGCAATGAGAGAGCGCTATCTGAACCTATTCACTGGTAAGAATTTTGGGGACGAAAGTCCCTAAGAGGGAGAGTTGTAACAGCCCAATTTTAGACTCTAATCGGAATGGTGGTTTCGGGACCATGAATTCAAGTCAGAAAAATATTGAAAAATTAATTTCTGTGTTTATTTTGTGTAAATTTATATCTGTGAAATTTTCGTGATTTAATTTTGTCGTTTGAGTGTCCGATTAAATAAAAAGACATAATCGGTAAATGAAAATTTGGTGGTTAAATGTGAAAGTGCTTACCTGTTGATGTCTTTGTAAGTGGAAGCATTAATGATGCAATTAGACCAAAAGAATATGTGGTGGACGGTCATGACCTTAACATATAATGCTTTATTATTTAATGTTAAAAGTTAAATAAGTAAAATAAATAACATGATAATATATGTTATAATAAAACATAAAATAAAACCATGTTCGTTATTTCTTCTTATTGCCAAATATCATAAATAAGAAATAAAAGAAAAAAAAAGCTAGGGTTCAGTTTTTGATAATTTCTACGTTTTTGAGATCATTGCTTAGTAATCTTCAAGACCCATGCTCGAATTTCTGATTTTGGTGAATATTTTGAGTTATGTCATTAATGAATATTTGTGTTTTGTGATGTTTCATAATAAATTATGAAAGATATGTTTTGGATTAATATGTTTTGTATTGGAGTTTTTGATGATTTTGAGTAATTAGGACCAAATTGCAAAAATAATAAATTTAGGGGCTAAAATGTGAAACAGATGAAAAATATGGACTAGTATGAGTATAAGGAAGATTCGGCCCAACTATGTTGTGAGATTTTGTATATTTTGTGTTTTATGCAATTAGGACTAATTTGTAAAAGTATGAAGTATTAGGGGTAAAATGGTAATTTTCCCATTTATGCGATGTTGGATTAAATTGAATGAAATTGTGTTTGAATGAGATAAATTTGAAATATTATAGATCAAGAACAAAAGAAATCAAACTTGGTTCGGGGAAAAGCAAAAATAGTCGAATAGTCGATTTTCATCGTTCGTCGATATCCGAGGTAAGTCTTTAAGCAACTAAACATTGTTAATTTTGAATGCAACTTATTTTAATATGCTGATTTGGAATTAATGGATTTATGGTAGAGTTAGTCGAATGTGATAAAGTATAGAAATAACGTATTTGAGCTTAACTGAATTGAATATAACATTTGAAAGTCCGTATGAGTTATAAGGAATATCTGAAATGTTTGATATATGAATTGTTTATGAGACAGATTTATAATGGTGATATACAGGCTTTGAGCCTAGCAGGCCTTGTGCTGGTGAATTAAATTGGGCTTTATGCCTAATAGGCTTATTGCCGGTGTATAAAATCAGACTTTGAGTCTAGTAGGCCTCGTGCAGGTGTGTGATACGGGCTCTATGCCTAGAAGGCTTTATGCTGGTGAATTATTATAATTTTATGCATAAAAGACTTTATGTTGGTGTGGTAATTGAATACGTTAAATGAGCTAAACGTCAAGTACGAATTGGCTTGTTGTTTACTTAAAACAAGGTAAGTGTATTCGGCCTTGCGATTATCATTGAGATGAAACTTAGTTATATGCATGCATGTTTATAAGTATTCGGTTTCATATCTAATATATGAATGTGAAACTCTGCTGTAACACATGACCTTATATATTTATGAGTATGTGAATTAGGATACAATGATTACTTGGTTGTGGAAGTTAAATTATAATAATGATAATTTGGCTACATGAGTATTCGGCCAAGGTGATTATTTGAGAATGAATATATATACCAATATGTATATAACATGAACTTCATACGTTTGGACTTAATGTGTTATGATACTATAATTTAGCTTGATTTAATTAAGTTGATAATATCATGTGAATGTTCATTTGCTTATGACTTACTAAACCAAGTTAGCTTACTATGTGTGTTATGTTTATTCTGTTTTATAGATTTTGGATTCAAGTTACAAGCTCGGGGATCGTCAGCAAAGTCTATCACACTATCCACTATTTTGGTACCTTTATAAGTGAATTATCAAACTTATGGCATGTATAGGCTGTACTACTTTTCGGATATGTTTGAAGTGTTGTATATATTATGCCATGCGAAAATGGATAATTTGATATATATATATATATATATAGTATTTGCTAATTTGGTCATGGTTCTTGTGTGTGCTAAGTTTGATTTGTAAGCTATGCTCAAATGATGATTTCATTTGGTTTGGTTGAACCGGCAATGATATATATATAAGTATGAATTATGGTTGATATGTTACCTATTGTTTAAAGGCTCGGCTATGACTTGTATGTGATAAATGTAACACCCCTTACCCATATCCGTAGCCGGAACAGGGTACGAGGTATTAACAAATCATGATAAATACTATTAAATAAAACCCAACAAAATATAGCGTGCAATTTGATCATTATAACATCTGTTATTAACAATACAAACTAACTCCAAAGGTTTCATACAAAATGATTAGCTTGATACTATAAGTAGTAATTTAAACCTAGACATTTATGACACGTAACAAAATAACCAAGTCTGCTATACATGCCATATTTCAAAATAGTGTTTACAATGTACCAAAAAGTATTGATAGCGTGGATGGGTCTCCGACGATCTTCAATTCCCGATCTGGCTTAGTAACTCTATAAGACAAGAAAAAAAAAAGAAGATAAGCATATAGCTTAGTAAGTAAGTATATAAATAACAAATAAGAAATCTAACATGTTTACAACATAACTCAATTATATAATATTTTTAACTTTTATTGTTTGTCCCAATTTGATCAAGCTGTCCCCCCTGCATCATGTTCACTAAATAAATCATAACTCGAGTTGAAAAACTCGAAATTCAAATCCGTAAAATTTCCCTGAATCTAGACTCATAAATCTCTTTGCTAATTTTTTTCTAGAATTTTTGGTTCAGCCGATTAGTACAGTTTATTAGTTAAAACTTCCCCTGTTACACAGCTCGACTAGTCTGACCTCTGTTCACTACGAATTGAATTTCTCTCAGTACACAATTCAAATAACCCTGAAATTTGTTTCATTTAAAAATAGAATCAATAAGGAATTTAGGTATGTAAACTATATTTATTAATTTGCTTTGTACAATTTTTAATGATTTTTCAAATTTGAAACAGGGGATCACACATTCATCCTGAGCAAGTCACACACACTTGTAAATATCTCAAAATATAAAATTTCTTTGCTTGTTCTGATTCTTTTATATGAAAGTAGACTCATTAAACTTTAATTGCACATCTCATTCAACCTCTAATTATGTTTCTCCTATTTTTGGTGATTTTTCAAAATCACATCACTGCTACCGTTCAAAAGAGTTTTAATGCAAATTTCACTCTTTCACACATTCTTTATGCTACCCTCATTTTATCTTACATATATAGATATGCCACAAATCATTTTCACCACAATTCATTCATCATAAGTATAGGTCCATAACCACAACGTCACCACAAAACCATCCCGTTGAACAGTTCGGATCAATCCTCGATATTTAATGGTTTTAGCACACAGCCCCACCATCATACTTCATTTAATTCGGCTCTCTTGTACACATGGTGAACACTTAATACCACTCATGTGACCTAGCCAATTTGTCTCGTAGCTTTCTTGTCTACATGGTGTCCTTCACTTGGAATCACACATGCGACCTAGCTACATTTATCTATTACGTAGCTCTCTTGTCTACATGGGATACATCCCGTATCACACATGTGACCTAGCTACTACATGGTATTTCGTAGCTTTCTTGTACACATGATGTGCACTCAAATCATACATGTGACCTAGCTACGCTCCTCTATTTTATTCGATCTCTCCGAATGTTCAATCGGGATTCCTCTCTATTATTTATTTTTATTCTCCCAATAGTCGATTTATATTTTAACATCAGCTAGTATATTCATATAATAGGCTGAAATATATAGGAATGTAAATGAAAATAATATAATATTTACATACAAACTTACCTCGGTGCAAAATGTGGAAATTTTGTGATTTAGTCCAAAACTTTTTCCTTCCCTCGTTCGAGGTCAATTCCACGCCTTTCTTGATCTATAACAACACATTTAGCTCATTTAGCACTCATACTATTTATTTTAATCCAAAGATCACATTATAGAAAATTACATTTTTGCCCCCTAACTTTTACAAAATTACAATTTTGCCCCTAGTCTTGGAAATTTAATTTCAGCCCTTATTCTTATGTTTTATGACATGCTGAACATTTTTATCTTCTATGACCACATCAAATTCTCACTCTAACACATAGTTGTGAACAATAGGTATTTTTACTGGATTATGCTTAGTTTTACTCGTTTTCACTTAAAACCGAGTAGCACAAGTTGTCTAACATAATTTAAAACCTCATATTCTATCATAAAACATCAAAATACACAAATTTCACCTATGGGTATTTTTCCAAATATGAACCCTAGGTTGAATTATTGTTAGCATAAGCTTAATCGAAAGCACCAGGAATCCAAAAACGTAAAGAACATTAAAAACGGGCTTGAAATCACTTACTATGGAACTTCAAAGTTGAAGAAACCCTAGCTATGGAGGAGAGCAATTTTCGGCAGCAACTAATAAAGATGATAACCAATTTTGTGTTATTTTTTCCATTTTATTTCATTTAATATACAAATGACCAAAATGCCCTTAATGCCTTTCTTTGAAAATTTTCATGTACAAGCCCATTTTTGTCCAAAATTTTAGAAATTGGTCAAATTGCTATTTAAGACCTCCTAATTAATATTTCAAAGCAATTTCATACTAAAAACTTCTAGAATGCAAGTTTTGCAACTTATTCGATTTAGCCCCTAACTTCAAATTAAGCATTTTATGCATGGAATTTCTTCACAAAATTTTCACACAATCATGCAATGATATCATAACCTCAAAATAATTATAAAATAATTATTTCTATCTCGGATTTGTGGTCACGAAACCACTATTCCGATTAGGCCCTAATTCGGGTTGTCACAATAGTAATCATTTAATTTGGTTGATGAGTGCATTTAGTTAAATGTTGAATTTAGGTAATGAAATTATTGAATTGATGATTCGGCAATGTTATGTATATATATTTGTATGTGCTTATTCAAACATGAAATCATTGAATTGGTATTGATTATGACCTTTGTTATTTTTGCATGAATAGTGATATTAACATGATTAGATTTGGTTTTGGTATTTGAAAGTATTAAACAAGTGTTTGCTATCTTATATGTATATATTTACATATGTGTGATGTGTTTGATGTGAAATGTAAATTTATAATTAATATATGTATTTGATTTTAGGTGAGATTACATGCACGTAATGTGATTGAGTAAAGTTGAAAGTGAACATTAAAATAAACATAAGTAATAAGCATGATTACATTCAGCTAAGACTTTGTAAAATGACCAAATGAATAGTAATTTAAGTTATAAGAAATTATGATTGTTTTTATGCAAAATGTGTGAATGTGAATAGTTATATGTTCTTTGAAAATTATACCATTCGATGCTCTTTCAATATATGTCTAAATTGATATATGATCTTTTAGTCTTGCACGATCTATTTAGATGAACTTATAAGTAAACTTGTTTATGATTAGTCATTTGAAATCATATGTATGTAATAATGTACTTATGCCATGAATGATTTGATTTAATTTATTATATCTTTATTGTGCCGAATAGAGTTTTGCTAAATATGATATCTACATATGCTATGTAGTAATATGATATATTTGGCACTATTTGCTTATGATTTATAACTGGATATATGTTAGAAAAATGTTATAATATGATTCGTAAAGAATTTAAATTAGTTGTATATGTTTATATTTGATTGTTTTAAGAGTTTGAGCAAGTGTACGCATACGATTGTTCAAAATTTGTGTCTATTCTGGTAACACCTCGTAAACCCATTTTGGCGATGGATACGGGTTAGGATTGTTACAATAGATATAGCCATTTCTGTCAAATACAGATCTCTTGCAGATAATCACATGGGATCATAAGAAAATCGAAATAGCGAAATTTTAGTATTTGATGCTACACAAAATATTTGAGGATTGCAACCCATATAGAATGATATCAATTCCGATGATATCCCAAAAAAGGTCCAGAAAGAATAATATCACTCAGAAATACTGAAATTCACAATAACAGAAGCAATATAATCTTCACGTATATTCAACAGAACAATAGCCAGTAGAAACAAAATATTAGCCTTATTCAGGTTCTACCGTCGACTTTATATCCACACAATGGAATAAAATACCAGAGACAGACGAAGCAATTTCAGACATAACTCAAACAGATCAATGATGCTTTTGTCTATTAGTATGTTTAGCTAATGTTTTCATACGATAAAGATCCTCTTGAAATTAAACAATCACATATACTGCTGAGGATAAATGTACACATAGAATACCTAGAAGAAATTATAGTAATTATCTAACTATAACCACTGCACTCAGCCATCCATACAATTCAAACATTATCCCTTCACTGATAGAAATCAATTCAGAAAAGCTTCTAGTTAATACTTTCTTTAGATAACATACCTGAATGGGTCATTTGATCGGAGTTAACTTCTTCTTTAACAATGACGTTGCATAATCCGAATAGTCTTAAGAATTATTCCATATCTCTTTTAATACTGTCTTCAGTTGCTGATTCATTCAATTTTCTGACCACATTATTAATTTTCCAAGCACAGACTTCTGAAATTCCACACTCATGAGCTTGTCCAATCCAAATATTACATATTTCATTGTAACATTTTACAGATAAGAGGTGAGGGTAGTAAAGCCTCAAATTTAACTCATACACAAATACACATATCACATACTATCACAAATAGTCGGTTCTTTACTAATTTCACATTCTCACTTCATTTAATAAACATTTGCATTTACTCACTTTTGTGCTGATCACATATTTCATATGTCAACTCAATTTAATAATTTACAATCAAAACATTCCATATAGTAATCATAGGCCACATATCACAACTCATATACTCATATCATTACGACATTTATCAATAACAACATGTCATATAATTTGATCCATACCTTTATGAGTTTCAACTCATAATCAGCCCATTTCCATTCAAATATTTGAATATATTTTCCGTATTATCAAAATTAGCTCGGTTGGAAAACTTATTTGTCTCATCAAAACAATTTTCGTTAGAGTCAGGAGATATCACACTATCGGAGGTTATCTGTGGCATGTATAGCTAGACTCACATACGCTATGGTAGTCCTAGAATGGACTAAATCATAGCTCTATTACCAACCAAATGTAACACCCATAACCCGTATCCGTCGCTGGATTAGGGTTACAAGGCATTACCAGACAAAACATAAAATACACAAAATTTCTATACACCCATGCTTAGCTGAAACTTTATGGTGTTCAAACAAGCCTACATATTTCATTTATTTCTCATTTTAGTCCCTCAAAATCTCATTTTTACAATTTAGCCCAAATTACACAAATTCGACAAAAATTCAAAGACAAAATATATCAACCCAATACATATCTTTTATTTTCCAACAACAAACATCACAAAGCTCACAATTTCATCAGTGGCATATTTCAAAATCATCAACAAAATCAGAAATTGAGAAATGGGCTAGATAGAAGACAAAGCAACGATCTAAAAAACGTAAAAATCATCAAAAACTGAACAAAATCCATACCATAATTTAGCTTGGAGTGTGCTTAATATTTAACAAGAAAAATGGCTTCATTCTTTCTCACATTCGGCAATTCAAAAAGAATATGCATGCCTTTTTAATGTTTTGTTTTATTTATTACTAATTATTATACAAATTACAAAATTAACCTTTGTAATTTAATTATGAAACCATATAACTAATGTCCATTAATGTCCACTCACCATTCAAATGGTATAATTTCCATGCAAGGACCTTTAATTTAAAATCCAAAACCAATTTAACACCTTTAACAAAGTAGCATGCAACTTTTGCATTTTATGCGATTAAGTCCTTTTTGCAAATTAAGCACACAAATGATAAAATTTCCACACGAAAATTTCACACATATCAATTCACATATTATAAACACGAAAATAATATTAAAATATTTTTTTGACTCAGATTTGTGGTCCCGAAACCACTATTCTGACTAGGGTCTAAACCGAGCTGTTACATTTTCTAAGTGTTCTAAAAGTTTCTAATGTTATCGGTTTAGTCCTGAACCACCTTAGATGCATGTTTTGAGCCCCGTAGGCTCATATTAGGGACAATATGAATGTTGTTGATTGATGATTACATGAAATTTATAATGTATGAGAAAATGTATGTGTAATTGTATAATATGTTCGATAATGCTTCGTAACCCTAGTCCGGCGTTGAATACAAGTGAGGGGTGTTACAAATTTAACCAAACCTTATACATGTATGTATTAAACATGATATAAATTTATATTTTCATACCAAAATATACCATTACTAGCCATTCCAATAGCTAGATTACAACCATCTATTTACATATCATCATTGGTAAAATTAGTTTATAAATGCCATTATGTCAAAGTAAGTTTTCTATTTATACCAAAACAAGCTGGAGGATAATGTGATGATAATCCGACTGATCTCCAACCTTTATGAGCTTTTGAGTACTATAAAATAGAGAAAAAAAAAACCTAATAAGAATTTAATGCTTAGTAAGTTCGTATAACAGGAATTTAACTTGCCATCTATTTACATTTAAGATAAACATACAATAATGCATCCAACCAATTTGGCTTATAGACTAAAACACAACTCCACCAAATCATGTTAGTCAAGTAATTCACATAATACCAAGAACATGGATGAACCCATCATTTAATGTCATTCGTAATCATATGTTTTCCATAATATTATTCCATATTATATGTACACTTTGTTGACAAATCATTTCAAATTCAGTTTAGCCATGTCAGAACTTTACCTGTTGAATTTATTAGAAATACCAATAGATACGCTCATATAGTACACTTTAGTATACACTACTATAGTTCGTCAGTTCATTTTCAGGGGTACCCAATTAGAGTACATAATCGGGAAGCACACTCTCGAGCCTTGTAACGGGAAGCTCACATAGAGCCATTTCAGGAAGCTCATAAAGAGCCTATCAGGAAGCTGATCTAGGCTATATAACGGGAAGCTCATAAGAGCCATAATCGAAAAGTTCACAAAGAACCTTGTCAGGAAGCTCCGGGTAGCCAATATTGGGAAGTTCAAGCTAGCACTATCGGGAAGCTCACAAAGAGCCAATATAATGGGAAGCTCATGAAGAGCCTTTAATCGGGATTAATCGGGATGCTCATAAGAGCTAAGGTGTGTCGACAAAAAATGTAGAATCACAACCTATCGGGACACTCCGAAGAGCTATAATAGGAAGCTCACTGAACCTTATAATGGGAAGCTCGAGAGGTCTAATAACAGGGTGCATTACCAGAGATTACAGAGTAATTTCATATAATTCATGTCTTTTACTTCTCATATCCAAAATTAATCATATAGTCCCTTGAATGGACCCTCGAGGCCCAATTTAATCATTAGAATCAAGTCGGGACTAAATCAGGAACTCAAAAAAATTTTCGCAAAATTTCAAAAATTTTCTTATATACAGGGGTCACACGCCCGTGTGGGTAGGCCGTGCAGCTCACACGGCCATGTGACATGCCAATGTCTCAGGCCGTGTGGGCATTTGATGTGAGGCACATGGGGTGTCCTAGCTCGTGTCTTTACTCGTGTAACTCCCTGACTTGTGCCACACGGATTACCACACGCCCGTGTGCTAGGCCGTGTGGTCAATTTAATTTTCACAAATTAGGTGCAGGTTTTACACAGCCAAGACACACGCCCGTGTTCTGGGCCGTGTAGCACACACGGCTAATACACACACCCATGTCTCCGCCCGTGTGACCAATTTTGAGCATTCTGTTTCTCGATTTTAAGATGCAGGGGATGCATAGCCAAAACCACATGCCCATGTGCCAGGCCGTGTATCACACAAAGTCAAGACACACGCCTGTGTGTCTACCCATGTGGACAAAATAATGCAATTTTCTAGCCTTATTTCTCACCCAAATTTACCCTTCAACCTACAACAGCATTTGCATATATTTTCCAACCAATTCAAGTCATCTAAATCAAGCAAACATCATTAATATATATGAAATAGTATCACATATTCATATGATCAAGCTTACCTTCTTGAGATGATTTATATTTTACTCTAATTCAATTTAACCTAACCTTATATATGTATGTATTAAACATGATATAACTTTATATTATCATACCAAAATATACCATTACTAGCCATTCCACTAGCTAGATTACAAACATTTATTTACATATCATCATTGGTAAAAATTAAAATTAATTTTGGCCCCCTAAGAAAAATTCTACTTTTGCCCCTATGATACCTGAATTTACCATCCAATTATTACAAGAAAAATGAAGCAAAAACCTAGGCAAGATATCCCAATAAAATCAAAAGCATTAAATTCTTTTCCTATGCATGTTAGATACCTATTACTTTATTATTAAAAATAATAATAAAAGCTACCTACCACGTTTGGATTTTTTTACTTTATAAGGACAACTCATATTTCTAAAATTTAGACTAATAATTAGCCAAGTTCTTCACTTCCCTAAAATGGATGAAAACCAACTAAATTTAAAATTTAATATATATAAATTACTTTTAGATTTGATGATAAATAATTTTAGTGTTCATTTTTAATAGTCTAAAAAATAATTACTATTAGTGAATTCAAAGAATCAGACATGGAGTCAAAGGTCTCTGCATCCTTGAAAAATGACAATGCTCCAAGTGATTCCTCATCTCAATCTTCATTTTCTTCTTTAATTTTTTGTGTATCATGTATAATCTTCTATTTAGATTAACCAAACATTGGCTTGCTTGAATTTATTTGGATATGGTTTGATTGTGTTTATTTTTGTTCTTGAATTCAATTTTACTAGGATAAAAAATGTTGGATTAATCTTTTTATTTTTTCTTTTACTTTTCATTTTTTATAATTTTATTGTGCTTTTTTTTGTTTAAATTACTCTATCATCATTATAATTTTTTGTTGTTGTTGATGTTGTTGTTACAAATATTATAAGTTCATTACATGAATCATCTTTTAGAATAGTTGATAATATAAACATTTTTCTTCTTCTTTTTTCTTTCCATTTTGTATTTGTAAGTCATACTAAGATTGAGTTAATTAGGAATAACAACTTAATGTTGTCCTAAATATCTTGATAAAAAATTGACATTGTTTCCTGTATAAATTTATTTTTCTCATATAAAAATTGGAAACTAAGATAAAAAATTTATTTTTTGATAAAAATGCAAACATTTAAGTTAGCACAATTGTTGGCAGATAGAAGAGTACAATATTATTTAAAAAAAAAAACAAACAAAAAAATGTCACCAAATCCATCACATCGCTTATACCTTTTTTTTTACCGATTATTGGAGAGATGCCTAAATAGGTTAGTGACAAAGACATACCTATTGAGGAAGAGGCCAAAATTTTTAGAAATATTACCATAATTGCGAGAAAATTTCCATGTTTGGAAAATTTTAATAGCCAAGAAGAATTATTTACTGTTGAATACATTTCATAATAAAGCTTGAAATGGTGTTGTCCTATAATAAAAAATATAACACCCCAAACCCGGCCTAGACGTTATGGCCGAATCTGGTGGTGTCACATTGAAGTGTTTTTCGAAACTATGATTTCATTGAAAAACCCTTCTTACTACTTAAAACTTGTGTAAAGTCTTTGTTTGTGTTCGTTTAATTTCAAAACGTGGTTCATTGAAAAGTTAATCACTTTTAAAAAATGTTATTAATTTTGTTGAAAATCTCTTTTACTTGCGGAAGCTAATTTAAATTAAAGAAGTTTAAAACATATGTTTCTGAAAACTGCAATTGGTTTGAAAACTCATCTTTACCTAGTCTAGCAGTTTAAGGTAAGAAATCAAAGCCCAAATAAAAGTTAAAACCATAAATGGCCTTATTATAGAACCAAAAACCCAATATGAAATTTAAATAAATAAAGTCAAAAGTAGAACACCAGCAATCGTGTGGCCACCTCTGAGTCCCTCGCAGCACCAAATTGTCTAAGGCTGGGGATTACCTGTACAGTTGAAAAGAAAAGGTGAGTTTACGAAAACTAAGTGTGTAAATCCCCTATCAGTCAAACAGTAAACAATACATGCAAGAATGATGCGGGCACAGCCCTATTCAATGATCGATGCGATGCAGGACTTAGCCCTATACAAGAATAAAGATGTGGGCCTAAGCCCAATACAATATCAGTACAGTGTAATACAATTATGCATCGTACCAAAATCCAGCCAGCACACCACCCATATCAACCAACACACCATGTGGGGATATAAATTGACCCACCTAACCAGCACACCAATATCGCAGCAAAGCTACCAGTAATAACAATGCAGCATAGCTGCTAGAAACAATAAATGTGGCAAAGCCACCAATATCAGTAATTGTGGCATAGCCACTAGTAACAGTGAATGTGACATAGTCTCCAGTACAGTACTTCCTTCATATCAAAATCCCAACCCCATGCAGTATGTCATGTCATAAATATTACGTGTATGCAAAGTTATACTCAGTACAATCATATATGTAAATCATAAGAACATCAGTCATACGAAACATAAGGGCATAATTGTCATTTTACCTTACAGGGGCATTATGGTCATTTTACCTTTCTAGGGTTTCAGCTCAGATAACGACCTCTCCGAAGGTATACAGTCGCCTCAAGTGACACAGATAACCTAAATGATCATAACGGTGTAAATGGGTCTATGGCCCATTACTCGGCCCAAGTGGGCCCACATACTCGTGTGACCCATTTAGCCCAAATTCAGGCACGACTACGCGAACAACGTAGCCCAGTCCAACATTTACCACAAATTATAGACTTTATTTATATGGGGCCCACGAGCCCATTGGGCCCACATGGCCTAGTTCGGCCTATCGAGGCTCATAACGTCCTCTACAGTCCTACGCCTAAAATTTGTAGGATCAAATCACCACACGTGCGATCGCACGTTCGTGTGGCATCAAACACCGTATTTCAGCTTTTCAACTTTTGCCGATCTACAGTCCATTTAGTGTGGAATACACACACCTTTTTGGCTTTTGTTAGCAACAGATTGGTGTACGATTGCACACCTTTTTAAGCAACCACTTCAAATTCCTTAAGCACCCAACGTACAACCATCCCATCATATAGTCAGTCCATCATTTATCAGTGTTTAAAACACTTAACTCAAATAAACATTACTACAAACCTCGATTGCACAAACTACGACTTGTTCCTTTAGATCGTAGTTTAAATTATCACACCTTTCTTTGCTGAGAAACTGCGATAACAAAAGATCTTAATAGGTGGAATTGATTATAGTTGAGGCTAAAACTCATGAATAATAAGCTTACAGAAAAATAGGGCCATCCAACCTATGCCCATAAGGCAGGGTACCGAAATTACCTTAATCGATTAGTGGGTGACAGGGTTTCGGTAGCTAGAGAATTTTCGCACTTTCACTCCTCGAAAACACCTAAAAACAATGAACACACATTAAGGAGAAGGAGTCACCATTCGACAATCACAGAATACTAAGAGGAGTATCCGTTTTTAGAAGAAGACAGAAGAAACGGATTTGTCAGATCACTTAACAGAACACTTACCGATTCGTTAGAACACTAGCAGACCGAAACAATTTACCAATACTAGAGAAGAATAATATTCAGCAAACCACTACCCAAACTGCTTGAGAAAGATCAAAGAAGAATAACTTTCAGTTTAGAAGTAGAACAGAAGAAAATGGGAGAAAAATAAATGAAGGGGGAAGAAGAAGGAAAGTTGTCTATGAAACAAAATTGAAAGAATAATGGGGAAGAGGAGGAAGATGTGTTCGGAAATGCCAAAAGAGTAGAGAAAGAAGAAGAATAGTGTTCGGTAGGGAATGAGAAATTACTAAAAGAAAAACAATGTCGCAAGAGGCACAAACCCGAAACAACCAAATGCCGAAAATTGACAAAAGGAATTCGGTTACCACTTGCAAAAAAGGAGAAAAAAACCCTCTTCCAAAACACTCACAAATACTGAACAATGGTCAAATTTTTTTCCAATGCTGAATTAGAGATACCAAATGGCACCAACATGCCCACACTCATCAAACTCATAATTTCTCTCCACAAATATCTCCCCAATCCTCTCCACGATTTCTTCCTTAATATCCTCCACCACTCATCCATCAGAATTTTATTGCAACACAATCACTGACCAAGCCAAGCTACAAAATAAATAACTCATTTGCGGTATGCCAACACTCGAACCTCAAACCTTAAGGTTCCTCTACACGCCACCTTGCCACTAGACCACAAGGCTTTTTATGACTTAAAACAAGCACAATTATTTATAAAGCCTATGTACTAGATTCCAAATTCATTTAAGAGCTAATTTAAAAATTTTGAAAAGGCCAAGACTTGAACCCAGGCTTCTCAATTATTCCAAAACACACCCAAATCACTTAGCCATTAAAGCAAACATGCAACTTGTGTCACTTTCTTGCTTAACTAAAATATCAACGAACAGTCTCCCAAAACGCTCCCATGCTCAAGGCCTAATACTTCTAGGCCCAATTTCGGGGCGTTACAAAAAAAATTAAAAAATACTTAGCCAACTAGTGATTGAGAAAAATCAAAATTTGTAATAGAAATGTTCCTTGAAAAAGAAAGTGAAGAATGATTGCACTGTTATCACATAGAACTATCTTGAATGGAAAACAAACTATTGTCAAGATGTTTGTGTTGTGTGACATGAAAACTGAGGTTCAATCTTTAGTATCCTTACTTGTACTTCTAATAACCAAAAAAAATCTTAAAACTAGTTAGATTAGATTTTATCCGATGAAAATTTATTCATGTTGAATTTAATAAAAAATGGGATAAGAAATATTATGGGGGCGTAAAACGTACATATTTTGGATAAGACATTCCATTAAATACATATACTTCATTTTTCTAATTGATCTATTATCCTATTGTTTTCCTTTGACAAACTGCAAAAACTAAAATCCAACACAGAGCATGGAAAAAATCTATGCATATTATAAACCTAAGAAACAACCATATACATTCAAAAAAAAAAAAAAAACATTAAGGTTCTACAACAACCAACTAAAGCTAAAAAGGTACATGGAAATGGTGGACCTAAAGATCTAATCAGTGGAACAATGAGGTAGCCTTCCTCAAGGAGATGAAGAAGCATTGCAAATCCATCTTGGTCCCAAAGCTCTATGTTCTCCTAGACAATTTGAACTGATAACTTAATCAATGAGAAACAAAAAAAAAAAAAACTTTGACTAGATCAACAAAGCACATTAAAGATATAACCTAAACCTTGGTAAATATACATCAACAAAAGAACTCGGAAAGGCTAAATATAAAATAAACTCAATTCAAGACGAAATTGTAATTAAATCTATTAAAACATAAAATTCCAAAATTCCAAAGCTAAAAATAAAATAAAGGAAAATCTAAACTCAAAAATCTAAATTTGAAATCTAACTGAACTTGAAAATCTAAAATTTAAAATCTAAAATCTCAAAATAATAAATCTAAATAAGATCCAAAATTAATGCCAAAGTCCAATTAAATCTAATTTATATTAAAACCCAAATTCTAAAACAAGTTGAATATATATAAAAACCTAAATTCTAAAAAAATATAATTATTTACTATCCATCAAAGTATTCTAAAAAGTAATATAAAAATAGTACATTAATCAAAGGAAATTCAGAAAGAACTACTTAATAAACAATAAACACAAAATAATCATAAAAGAAAAAATAAAAATAATCTCGTGAAAGGAAAGAAAATGGAATAAATAAAATTACGAAAGAAAAATAATTGAAGACACTCACATAATCAAAATAAATACATGATAATAAACTAAAAAATAAATGAAAATTAAATTAAAAGAGAAATAAAATAAAATTTATTTAAATAACATTTAAATTTGAAATTTTTTTTTAAAAAAGAGTGAAAGTAAAAGGACTTAATTGATCATTTTCCTAGCCAGAGTTTCAGATTTTGAATATATCAAAATCTACAGGGTTGAGATCCTTAAAATTTAAAATAAAAGCATGAAAGGATCTTTGTTGTAATTTAAAAACTAGAAGGCCTTAAAAATAAAATGAAAACACGAAGGGACTGTGTAGCAAATTTCCCCCACTATTTAAACCTGAACCCCTTTTTACTTTTCATATTTTTTTTTTATTTTTTTCAAAACAAATCCTTCTTTGATTTTCTCTTTACTCTCTTTGTTTTTGTTGGCTAGCTTTACCTTAGTGAACCCAAGGGCTCATTAATCGTCGGCAACAAAGCATCATATATAGTGACCGATAAAAAAATATCATTTTTTAAGATTTTATTTTTATTATCCTTTTTTAATTTTTTAATAAGAAAAATAAATTTTTTTTAGTTTTTTGTTTAGTTTGACTGGGGATTTAGGGTTTCCTTATAACAACTCGTTTTTTAATGGTGTCAGAAACAGTAGTTTCGGGGCCACCAAATTCAACTAGTAAATTCATAAATGTTATTATTTAATTTTTATGACTAAAAAATGGTGTTCAAAAGGTTTTTGATTTGATAACTTCTATTATATGAGAGATTTATTAAGTTCAAGTGGTATGACCCTAAGGTCAAGTGGTTTTAGACAATGGGGTATCGGGACCTCATTTCTATAAAACGAGCTGTAAATATTTTTATAAATATTTGCGGAGTGTCATTAAGGTGGTATTAAAGTTTCGCTGAAAAATTTTAACATTTCTGTAACGCCTCAAGTTTTTAAATATGTCTTTGTGATTCATTGACACACAACTATGCATCTGTTTCAGTGGTTAAGTGTTCTGGGTGTGTGTGAGAGGTTCTAAGTTCAAGCCATGACTTTGGCAAAATTTGGCTTTTTCCTGAATTAAGCCTTAAATTCTAATCAGTAGGCTTATATCAAGTTACTTGTAATTTCATATCAGAATGGGCCTGTTGGTCTGGTGGTTAAGATGTGTGTTGGTGTGTTAGGGGTCTAGAGTTTGAATCCTTGCGTGAGCGAGGGAGTTTTATTTTGCTCGGCTCTGCATTAGAGTTCCAGTGGTTGTGGGATTCTGGGTAGTGGGTGGCTAGGATGAGAATTAGTGTGATTTGGGTAATCGGTTTCCAAAAAATCTCTCTTGTAGAAACTGATGTCCACTTTTTCTTCTCTTCCTTTCAATTTTTTTCTCTTCTCTCTCTGATATTTCATTCTCCTTCACCTTTTGCTGAAATTTTGTTCTCCCCTCATCTTTTCATTCTTTTGTTCCTTCACTTTATGATTCCT
Organism: Gossypium longicalyx; assembly: GCA_025698465.1. Classification (NCBI taxonomy): domain Eukaryota; kingdom Viridiplantae; phylum Streptophyta; class Magnoliopsida; order Malvales; family Malvaceae; genus Gossypium; species Gossypium longicalyx. The sequence goes on from CM047007.1 coordinate 56,771,631, forward strand.
TATGCATCATGACGACACTCTTTCGGTAATTTGGGTTTTGTTAAATCTTAACTTTGTTGTGGTCAAGTGCTAATAAGGGTTTCCTTTGGTGTCTAGGGGTTAACTGAAGGGCTAAAGACTGTCCATTGACGATAATAGTGTGGAATTCTCGTTCTTGCTCGAAGGTAATATTTTTTGCAAAATGGTTGAATACCTCGTTATAAGTTTTGTTAAAGTATCGTTGGTATCACTGAATTCAGGTTTGGATTATGGATTTTTAGGTTCTGGAGTGATTGTGGTTGCTTTAGCATTGTTTTGATACCAGGTGTGTACCTGAAAACACAGAAACGAGAAGTGACAAAAGTCAAAAAATGAATCTGTCGATGCCACACGGGCGTGTGGTCACCCGTGTGGTAGGTCGTGTGATAGTACACGGGCATGTGATCGATGAGTAGGCCGTTTGCGCAAGACACGGGCACATGACACAGCCGTTTGTTGGTCAGTGAGGCCTTGTGCGACACACAGGCTCGACCCATTTGGCCGTGTGTGCCCACACGAGTGAACTATACGGGCAAGTGAAATTCTGGGCCAAGCCATGTGATCCACACGACCAAGGCTAATTTAGGTCGTTTGGGCCACACAAGTGTGCGGGCCCACACAGGCAGGCAACATGGGCGCGTGAACCCATTTTTCTAAAATAATCTGTAAGGTTACACGGGTCGCCCAAGTCGATTGTGACCTACCGTAGGGTCGGTAAGCATTACTTAGACCCTTGATTCTGTGCTCTAACTATGTGATGTTTGTATTCAGCATGTACTCTTAGCATGTGTTTTTGACTGATTGTATGACCTCTTAAATTGCATTATAACATGCCATATTTATGTGATGCATTGCATCGGGGTGGGGTTGATGATATATCAGAGGAAGTGTCTGAAAGGATTTAAGCCTGTTACCTGGCAACTCAGCTGCACTATTCTGCTCATGTACCACAATTCAGTACAGTATGGTGTGTAGGGATGGGTAGGTTGATTATATCCCCACATGATGGGTAGGGCTGGACGGAGATGGTGTGTAAAGGCTGGTGGGTAGGATACTGATATTCTAATTTGCATTCTGTAGCTGAGCTGGGCTAAGGCCCTAATTTATATCTGATTCTGTATCTGAGAGGGCTAAGGCCTACATTGATTCTATAATGGGCTCAGGCCCAAACTGTATATACATGATTGACTTCTAATATTATGTTGTGTGCACGTATTTTGTGGAGATTACACATTGAGTTTGTGAAAAATCACCCTTTTTTTCTATTCGATTTGTTCAGGTAATCCCCAGCATTAGACGGATCGGAGTAGCGGGGGACTCGGCGGTGACCACTGCTTATGCCTCATGATAAATTTACGATTTTATGCGTATCATGGTTTTAGTTTTTATTGGGAAATTTTGATGTAATCATGGCCATTACGGGTTTTTGTTTAGATTTGGGATGACACTTTGGTTTCCAGTTTTATCAGTACAAACATACGACATTTTCTCGAAATTAAAGTTTTCCTAAAAGGAACGGTTTTCTAAAATAAAAAGTTTACAAGCTTTCACTAAAAAGATCACGTTAAAATGATCATGCGTTTTCTTGAGTTAATTAAAGACTAATAAAATGGAAGGGTTTTCACTCGATGAATTAGACTACAAATTCCATTCCATGTGATATCACCAGATTTGGCCATAACGTCTAGGCCGGGTTTGGGGTGTTACATTTAGTGGTATCAAAGCCAGGTTGCAAAACTCAGTTATAGATTTTGGGTTTTAAAACATGGTTTTTAAGAACTGATTTTCAAATGATTTGAAATGATTTGACTGAGAATATGGTACACCGAGTCTCTGGCGCTGATCTTGTAATTTTTCTAAACCTCTATTTGAAATTGTATAAAAATATGATTAGAATATAATGAAAACACTTTAGGTAGTGTAGACTGAAAACTGTAGTGAGACTACTACTCGCGATAACCGACTCTGAACATTCTGATACTGTACTGTATAAAATCTGTTAATAAAATATCATCTCAATTCACATATTCATAAACGCATAAGAACATAGTTCATAAGATAACATAGTATGAGAAAGCTTACACTTGGAATTTAGAGTAGGGGTTTAGGCTACTACTAAATTCCCAAATAATGCTTTGAATCATATTCACAAGCAATTATTCTAAACACTCATCAATACGCTTTTGTCGAAAAGTCAAAAGCTCAAACTAGCCTTTCCTAACTCATAGATGGTCCTAGCAAATCCAAAGCTTTAACACAATAAAATCACACAACAATAAATTCAAAAGTCAGCCAAGGACTAACCACGAGCAATAAAAAACATAAGCCTAAACTAAGTTCTCATGTAATCGAAACCTTTAACATAGCAAACCTAAAATCCAAATATCTTGGTCTATATTTAGTCTTTTCACCTAAAACCAATTCTAATTGTCTTATAATTCACCTACGACTAATTCCCAACATTTAAACTATATAAAACTACTCAATTCATGGTATTGACTTTTTTGACATGTTTAATGGCTATTTTCTAAAAATTCATTAAACCCTTAGAAATTCTTAACTAATTTTTAAAGTAAGTTTAGAAACCTCCTAATCATGTTAAAACTAATTGGAAAACACTTTGAAACCATGTTTTTACTCAAAATCCCAAAATTCACCATTAACGATCTAATTTTCGGCTGTTATTTAAAACATGAGATTGTATGCCATGATCCATTACATGTGGTTGGGACAAATTGTAAGGAGGAAGATGTGACAATTGTATAATCTACAAATATTGGTGGTTTATCCATAAATGTTTTTCGACAGCTTATCTGCAATTTTAGTGGCTTGACCATATATATCAATCAACCAGTTTAACTACATTTTAATAAGTCATTGTTGCCGAGCAACCCGAGGTGGCGAGTCATTGTTCCCGGGCAACCCAGAATGGCTTAATTGGTGTGTTTTGGATGGATGAGTTATGGGGAACTTCTTTTGGTGTGTAGCAGAGATGGGTAGAATGTTTTGAAAAATATGCATAATTATTTTTATTAAAATTTGCATCGACATTTTCATATGTATAAAAGTTTGTATATTTGAATAATACGTTTATGATAATAATATTGAAATGTTTTATACGATAATTGATATTTAGCTTGTTATAAAACTCACACTTAGCTTATTAGTTCACCCCTTAGTTTTCATAAACTTTTCAAATAATACACGAGCGTAGGACTTGGATACAGCATATGAAGGAGTCTCTCAGATGCAATTTTTAATAAAATACATTTACAAACTGTTTGGGATTTTTTTTGGACATTGGGCTATTTTTGGCTTGTTTAAACTTTTGATATAATAACTGCTTTGCATGCATAATCGATGAACTTATAAATGTTTTAAATATTTTTTTGGAACTTAGATGGTTTTATCTAATCTTAAATAAATTTTAAACTTAGAATTTTCTAAGTATTTTTAAAATTCTACTGCAAATGATTTACATCTAGACCATTTATAAGTAACGTTCAAAATTGATGCTGCAAATTTCCTATTTAAATGCTTTAATATGATAATTTGATTTAATTAGTGAATTTTTCCAAAATAAACACGTTTTACTATTTTTTTACAGCAATATTAAATATTTAGAAATAAATTCTAAGTTTTCACAAAAATTATTTAAACATATTTTTTTTAATAAGAAAATTTTTTTCAACAAAATTAATGTGGCTTCCGAAATTTCACCATAACGTCTAGGCCCCGTTTGAGGGGTTACATATGACAAGTACATGAATATGTTTTACTCTTTTCAACATGAACAAGCCAAGATTTGATTATGTTTTTAGCAAGGACATGTTAAACTATTTTCCAACTTCTACATTTTATGCTTTTCTAACAAACAAGCATTTCCATACAAAGTCTCACATTTTTATGGTGAGCCCAACTCACAAAACATTACTTATGTATATCTTTTCTTTTTTTAGCATGTTATGTTGTTCTTGTATATTCACTGAGTTCTTAAAGAACTCACCCACTCCACTTTCACTTCGTAGGTAAGCAGATCGTACGAAAGACAGTGGCAAGGCGAACAATCCAAGCGAAGCTAAAATCAGGATAAGCACCAGCGAACCTAGGACAAAAGACTATGTGAATATCTATTTGGGATTAGTCGTACATTTTTAATGAATTAGCCATTGTACTAGGACTCAATTTTCCTTATGTTTATTTTCTTTGTGAACCAATAAAGTTATGTAGTACCTGTTTGTTTGATTATGTTAATTTTCTTTCAGTATCAATGAAGTACCAAGTGACATCACTCTTCCTTGCATGCGTGATCATGATAATGTTTTTCAAATCTTATCTGAAATATGCCTTAACCCCATAATTGAGCCCTATTGTGGCAAGGTACTTGAGCATACGACCCTTATAAGTTTGCAACCCTGATATAAGCGTGAACCCTTATAAATGGAACCTTTATTTGTAATCCCAGTTAAAGTATGTCAACCCTTACATGTAGGACCCTTCCCGTTCATGAAGTTCGTATTCTGTACAAACCTATATTCTTATGTGAACCTATATTGCTATGTAAACCTTAGAGGAAAGCTCTAGTTACTTGTGTACTTATGTATTAATGTGCGAAGCCTATTACTTTTCTCTTTAATGTCACACACAAACCCTTCTTGCTTATGTGATATGTATGTTCTGAGTTTGTATGTCTTCCCTTGTGCTCTTATATGCATGTTTGGAAGTTTGCTGCTCAGCGACAAATCTTTGCATATGTAACACCCCAAACCCGGCCTAGACGTTATGGCCTAATATGCGGTGTCACACTGGATTAAGTCTTGAAAGTGTAGTCCCGTTAAAAATATGTTTAGTAATCAAACCCTGTTGTGGAAAACTATCTTATCTGGTTCCTTTTTAACTTACAGGTTTGCTTAGCAAAACAAGTGTCATACTAAGTTGTTAATACGTTTTAAAAACATTGTTCATTGCGGACGCTTTTAAAATGAGTCACGAAACGTTGTAGTTGAAAATCATTTATTTTTAGAAAACCGAGCTGTGCTTTCGGGAAGTACCTTTTTTATCTTATGGCCTACGATTTTACTGCTTTCTCCAAACCATTTTCCACGGTTTGTCTTCTCCCTCACAACTCTTCTCAAAAGGTTTCCCTCTAAGCCAAATACCTATCTATTCCCTATCTCTCTGACCATTTCTGTTTTAGCCTAGAGTGATTAAGGTTCCCATTTCTTCTTTTCTTCTCTTAGGTGCAATTTATTCCTTGCTGGCTGAATACTGCTCCTCCTTTTTCCTCTGTATGCTGACATTTATTTTGGTTTCTGCTTCTTATCTGTGGTCTTGGTGGTAAGTGCTACTCATTTGACTTTTTTTGGTTCATTCCTTCATCGTTTCACCGTACCTATGGTTCTCTTTAACACTATGTTTTTTTCAAATGTTTCTAAGGGGATCGATCTCTTTAGTCAAGGGATAAGGCTGATTGTTCTTTCCTGGCAAGTGATCCTTTCATTCGTGGTAAGTGCTTAAAGCTCTAGATATGTCTATTTTGGGTTTAGATTCTTATGAATCGGTTAACTGTTTGTGTGAAGGATAGAGCTCTGGGGAGATTGCATTGGTTCTATTTCAAGAGGGGGTTTTGCGACTGTTCATTTGGTAAGTACTAATGAGTAGGGTTAAGTATCTCCACTACTATGGTTCTGGATTAATCATGAACATGAACTGATGATGGGATTATTGTCATCATAGGTGTTTTGGATCTCGAAAGCATTTCAACTACCGATCCATAATAGATGTGTAATCACACTGCAAAGATAGTTAATCGACAAAAACTAGAAAGCATGTTCATAGACGCTACACAAGCGTGCATTTGCTCATGTGGCGAATCGAATGAACAAACATGTGTGTTTGATGGTAGAGGCCACCATGAGTGATCTCATGGGTTTAGGCCATATTGGGCCACATTGGGCCATGAGGGCCCATGAGGGAAAACCGCACAGATGTGTGGAGATTAGTGGGTCGGTTGTGTAGTTTGCACGGCCAAGGCCATTATTTGGGCTTATTGGGCCATGCAAGCGTATGGGCCCACATAGGTCGTATTATGGGCTTTGGACCCATTTCCACTGGTTGACTGTTAAGGTCGCATGGGTCGTATATAACGATTGTGGGCCTACTGATGGGTCGGTAAGTACACTTAGACCTTATACTGATGAAATGACTATTATACCCCTAGAGGTAAAATGACTGATATACCCCTATGCTATATTTGACTGTATTCGAGCATGGTATTTTGCATACACGTATATAATATGACATGACATGTTGCATAGGGCGAGGTTGATATATTTGGAGGAAGTGTAGTGTACTGGTAGCTCTACTGCATATAGTGTTAGTGCCACAATCAGTGCTATATTCTGGTGTGTAGGGATGGGTAGGTCGATTTTATCCCCACATAGAGTGTAGAGGATGGACGGGTAGGATCTCTATATGCATCCTTGATACTGTACTGAATTGGACTAAGGCCCACACTGATATTGTTACTGTAATGGGCTAAGGCCCACACTGTTATTGCCACTGACATGGGCTTAGGCCCAGACTGCTTGCACTGTATGATTTACTATAATAAATAGGGATTATACACTGAATTTTCATAAACTCACCTTTCTGCTTATCAGCACAGGTAATCCTTATGTGGGTAGGTGCTGCGAGGGACTCGGAGATGGCCACACTATGCTTTCGTATTTAACTTTTTAGTAAAAGTAGTTTTTTTGGGTAAATTTTATGTAATAAGGCCACTTTAAGTTATTATTTTATTTGGGGATTTATTTAATTTGGTTTATATCTGTTAGCGGTGGGACTCGATTTTCTAAAAACAAATGATTTTCAACTACCATATTTCCCGACTCATTTTAAAAGCTTCCGTAATAAACAATGTTTTTAAAACGTATTAACAACTTAGTATGACACTTGTTTTGCTAAGCAAACCTGTAAGTTAAAAAAGAACCAGATAAGATAGCTTTTTTCCACAACGGGGTTTGATTACTAAACAGATTTTTAACGGCACTACACTTTTAAGATATAATCCAGTGTGACACCGCAGATTCGACCATAACGTCTAGGCCGAGTTTGGGGTGTTACAGCATACTTCCCTTATGAAATTGATACTATGACCTCACATATTCTATGTTTCTTGCATGATAATATGCCATTTCGGTGCAAAAAGGTTACTTATCCGAAGAACTATTTTCGTGGCTCAAAGCCAAAACATTCGATATGCATGGCCCGAAGCTAAATCGGAATAACTTGCCCCTAAAGTGCTAATAAGATGGCCTGAAGCCAACTTAATTCATAGAATAAATACAAATCAACCAATTACACATGATAAAACCATATACATATTAACTACACACCTTTCTCACGTCTCAAAACATGATCAAATAAAATCTCATCGAACTTTTACTGTTTAATACTTGAATAGATTTTGTACATACTTGTATCGCTTTGTACAAACCTCTTTCTCAACCACATCATTCATGTACCCATTTAACCATTCAAAATAGAAATTGGATACTCATATGTCTCGTACGATAAGTACCTATACCATGGCCCGTAGCCAAATTAAGGTAACTTATCCGAAGAACAATTTTCATGGCCCAAAGCCAAAACATATGATATGCATGGCCAGAAGCCAAATCGGTATAACTCGCACCCGAAATGCTAATAACATGGCCTGAAGCCAACTCATTCGATATGCATGGCCCAAAGCCAAATCGGTATATCATCTTATAACATATCACCAGTATCCAAAATATATTCCTAAGGGTCAATAGGGACTTCTAGCTTGTTGATTCCATCTTCAAATATATCTGTAGGATCATATTTACAATTCATATATTAATGAAAATCTCATAATCATAGTTTAGGCAATATCAAAGAATTTAACATACATTTATAAAGAAATCGTCACATACGAACTTATCTCGGGTATGAAAACGACGAAATGAGTCAATTACTCGATAATCTTGCCTTTCCCCTGATCTAATTGCATATTCCTCTTTTCTTGATCTAAATATATTCAAAATTAACTTATTCAATCTCATATTCTTTCAATTTAATCCAACATACATTTAGGCCTTTTTACACATTAGCCCCTAAATTTTCACATTTAATCAATTTAGTCCCTATTTCACAAATACACAAAATTCACATAATTTCAATAAACCCATGCTTGGCTGAGTTACCGTAGTATCCCTAGCAGCACAAAACTTTCATTTATTTCACATTTCAACCACTCAATTTGCTTATTTCACAATTTAATCCCTTTTTTGACTTTTTTGTCAAAAATCACTTAATAAAACATGTAAAACTATCATCAAGCTTTCATATTTCAACATTAAACAACGAAGAACACACAGATTCAACAATGGCACTTCTCAAAATCTTTAACAGCATTGAAATTAAATATACGGGCTAGCTAAATTAGGTTGGAATGATTACAAAAACATAGAAATCATCAAAAACCGAGCTAAATTCGTACCTTAATCAAGCTAGGAGTTGGCTAAATATCTCAAGCCCTAAATGGTTTTCTTCTCCCTTTATTTTCTGTTACAAATGAGAAAGATGAACACAAATTTCATTTGTTTTTATTTTATTAACCTTTATTTATCAAATACCAAAATTAACCATAGTTATATAACATATTAATCACTTAATGGTTGTCTAAAATTAGCCACTCCCCATTCAAATGGTATAATTACCATTTAAGGCCATCATATTTAAAAGGCAAAGCTATTTGACACCCTTAACAAGTAGAATGCAATTTTTGCATTTTACGTGATTTAGTGCTTTTTCTCAATTTAACCAACCAATTGATAAAATTAGCTCACGAAAATTTCACACATGCATACTTTCATACTCTAAACACATAAAATAATCTTAAAATTGTAACATCTCGAAATAGGGCCTAAATGGAATAGTGGTTGCAAAACCATAAATTTCAGATAGAAAAGTTTATTTTGATTAATTTTTATGATTTACCGAGTGATTAGATGCATGTGTTAGAGTATTGATAAGAAATTTTATAGATTGCATGTTTAATTTACCTATTAGGTCTTATTTGCAGAAGTTGCTGTAACAGCCTGATTTAGGGCCTAAACGGAATGATGGTTTTAGAACCATGAATTCAAAGTCAAAAAATTTATTCTGATTAACTTTTAAGGTTTATTTATTGATTAAAATATTGTGTAAAAAAATCGTTAAGTAATTTTACTGATAAAGTGCTTAATTGGACTTTTAGGACTAAATTGCAAAAATTGCAAAATATGTGTTCTAATTCATAAGTACTTGATTGAAATGGGGGTTTAAAGAGGAGGTACTTAAATGGTAATTAGACCATTATATTTTTTCTGGACAAAAATAGGCATGAATAGGACAAAATTTTAAAGAAAGGCCTTAAGGGCATTTTAGTCATTTGGTAATTAAAAGAAATAAAAAGGGAAAATAAAGCCAAAATTGACTCATCTTTTTCATGGAGGCTGAAATTAGCATGGGGGAAGCCATGGCTAGGGTTTTCAAGCTTTCAAAGCTCAATAGTAAGTCCGTTCTAGCCCCGTTTTTCAAATTCTTTACGTTTTTGGAATCCCGGTAACTTGATTAAGCTTATTCTAGCAATAATTTAAGCTAGGGTTCATATTTGGAAAAATACCCATAGGTACAATGTGTTTATTTTGATGTTTTATGGTAGAATATGAAGGCTGAAATTATGTTAAACAACTTTTGCTAAGCGGTTTTAAGCAAAAATGAGTAAAACGGCTTAATCGGTAAAAGTTGTCATTGTTCATAACTATGTGTTAGAGTGAGAATTTGATGTTTCCATAGAAGGGAAAAAATTATCAGCATGTCATCAAACATAAGAATAAGGGATGAAGTTTAATTCCCGAGCCTAGGGGCAAAAGTGTAAATATGCAAAAGTTTAGGGGCAAAATTATAATTTTGCCAAAGTTTGAGTTAAGGACTTTTTTGAATAGTACATTAATTAAATAAGTAAAATATGATGTTTTAGATCCTGGAAAATGAGATTTGAATCTAGAATGGGAGAAAAATCAAAAATCGGGAAAGTTGGTAAAATGGCCGTTTTAGTATCGAGGTAAGTTCATTTGTATAATAAGCATTAATTTATGCATGTTTCAATGTAAAATTGATATATTTACTATGATTTAAATGTTCAATATTAATTCGACATGGAAATGAGAAAGTATGTAAGTTTGTATGTAAATAATACATTATCTTTATTATGTTTATATATTTCAGCATATTTTATGTATTGTAGCTGATTTTTGTATCATAATTGACTATTGTAAGTATGGAATCAAGTATTAGAAAGAGAGAGAAATCCCGGTTGAACCTTCGAAAAGATTGGATGATACAGATGGTATGTAGCTAGGTTACATATATGGTGCTGAGTGCACATCATGTGTACAAGAGAGTTACAAGACATTATGATGTAGCTAGGTCGCATGGGTGATACTATGTGTACACCATGTAGACAAGAGAGCTACGGGATATATGTAGCTAGGTCGCATGCGTGGTTCCAGGTGAAGGACACCATGTAGACAAGAGAGCTACGAGATAAACTGGCTAGGTCACATAGGTGGTATTAAGTGTTCACCATGTGTACAAGAGAGCCAAAATTATGTGTACAATCGAGCTAGGTCACATGAGTGGTGCTAAGTGAAGGCCACTATGTGTACAAGAGAGCTTCGATTTTAAAGATGGGCTGTGTACGATACCATCGCGTATCTGTTATTATTCCGAAGCATTCAACTGGGAAATTGATTAACTAAAATTGTGTATGACTTTGTGATGATAAGTGTAAGTATATACGTGTGTAACTTATGAGCAATATGCTTGATATGTGATTGGAAATTGGAAAGATTGTTATGGGTAAGTGATGAATACAATTGAAGTGTGAAAGATCAAAATTGACAATAAAACTGTTATGGATAGTTGCAGTGACGTGAATCTAAAAATTTACCAAAAATAGTAGAAATTGAATCAGAGACTGAATAGATATCAAATTAAAGCTTAATGAGTCTATTTTTATATAACAGAAACAGAGCAAGCAAAGGAATTCTATATTATGAGTTATTTAAGTTTTTGAGAGACTGGTTCAGAATGACTACGTGATCTCCTGTTCTGACTTTGAAAAATCATTAAAAATTGTAAAAAAAAATAATTATGGGATATAATTTATATGCTTGAAATCCTCAATGAGTCTATTTTCAAATAAAATAAACAAACATCCTTTGAATTCTGTGCGAGGAGAGAATTGATTTGTAGTGAAGAGTGGTCAGAACAGTTGAGCAGTGAAAGAAGGGTAACTTCAATGAATAAACTGTACTAATTGGCTGGACCAAAAATTCTAAAAATTTTATGGTAAGAATATACGTGAATCTAGTTTCAAGAAAAATTAACAATTTGTAATTTCGAGTTCTGTAGCTCCAGGAATAAATAATTTAGCTGCTGGTACTCTGCTAGACAGCTTATTTTGAACCTGTTTATGATTGTAATAGTGAAAGTATGTGTGTGTTTGTGATGGTAATATTCCGGGAACATATTGTGACTTCATTTAAAGTATGATAATATATTGTTTATTAATATTTACATACTTACTAAGCTATAATGCTTACTCCCTTCCTTTCCTTTTTCCTATAGTGTCTCAGATGTTAGCTCGAGTTGGAGGTCGCTGGAGGTTAAATCACACTATCAAACTATTGATCGATATATAAAGGTTTTAAAGTATTTTTATGTCTTTGGCATGTATGGAGACTCGTTTAATTGTTACTAAGTTGCTAGGAATTGGCCTAAAATACTGACCTATGTTATTTGAAGGTCTCTATTGTATAAAGTCATTTAATGTAGATAGTCTTGATTACTTTATTAATTAAATGGTGCAATTTATGAATGTGCATGCTTGCCTATGTGTGTGGTTGAATTAAAGCATGATATGGGCCTTGTAAGCTTTTTTTAAGGGAAAGCTTGAATGTGTTTGAAAAATTTTTAAATTAGAGTGAAATTATGAATCAGTTTTTATACGATGATTAATGATTAAGTCCGGTAATGCCTCGTACCCTATTTCGGCGTCGAACACGAGTAAGGGGTGTTACAAAAATAATTTTCTAACATTAGATTTGTGGTTCCAAAACCACTGTTCTAATTTAACTAAAACTAGGCTGTTACAAAATGAGATGGTTCAGAGTTTGTTTTGAGATGTTTGATTTGTCAACAAGTGAAAGCTGAACACCAAGTGCCTTCGGGTTTACTTCAGCTAGTGATGGTGCCCGAGTGGAAATGGGATAGGATTACTATGGACTTCGTAACTGAGTTGCCTTTGACTCCAAAAAAGAAAGATGCCATTTGGGTTATTGTTGATAGATTGACGAAATCGACTCATTTAATTCTGGTACGTACTGACTACTCACTTGATAAGTTAGCTGAATTGTACATTTCTGGGATTGTGAGATAACACGGGGTGCCTAGGTCTATTATTTCAGATAGAGATCTGAGATTTACTTCGAGATTTTGGAAGAAGTTACAAGAGGCTTTGGGTACAAAGTTCAACTTTCGTACTGCATTTCATCAGAAAACTAACGGTCAGTCTGAAATAACGATTCAGGTACTCGAAGATATGCTCCGATGTTGTGTTCTAGAATTCGAGGTTAGTTGGACAAAATATCTACCATTGGTTGAATTTGCCTATAACAACAGTTTCCAGACGAGTATTAAGATGGCACCTTATGAGGCATTGTATGGCTGCAAGTGTCGAACACCGTTGTATTGGTCCGATCTTAGTGAGAAACAGATTCACGAGTTTGACTTGGTTAGGGAAACCAAAGAACAGGTCAAGGTAATTCGTGATTGCTTGAAAGTAGTTTCAGATCGAAAAAAGTCGTATGTAGATTTGAAAAGAAAAGAGATCGAATATCAGGTCAGTGATAAAGTAGTTTTGAAAGTATCTCTGTGGAAGAAGATTCTGAGATTTGGTCGTAAAGGCAAGTTAAGTCCACGTTTCATTGGGCCGTACGAAGTTGTCAAAAGAGTAAGGCCAGTAGCATATTGATTAGCTTTATTAAAAGTGTTGGAAAGGATCCATAGTGTGTTCCATATGTTGATGTTGCAACGATATCGTTCTGATCCTTCACATGTAATTTCTCCAACAGAGATCGAAATTTGACCAGATATGACATATGGTGAAGAACTGATCAAGATTTTAGCTTAGGAAATTAAACAGTTGAGAAATAAAAGTATATCCTTAGTGAAAGTTTTGTGGCAAGGACATGGGGTCGAAGAGGCTATGTGGGAACCCGAGGAGGCTATGAGAAAATAGTACCCAAACTTATTTTCTGGTAAGATTTTTGGGGACTAAAATCCCTAAAGGGGGAGAATTGTAACAACCCAATTTAGGGCTTAGTCAGAGCAATGGTTTCTGGACCACGAATTTGACGTAGTAAAACTTGTTTTTATTACATTTTTATGGTCTACAATTTTATGGAATGATTTCGTGAAAATTTCGTGCAAAATTTTTGACGTTTGAGCACTTAATTTAGTAAAAATGACTAAATTGTAAAAAGTGCAAAAGTTGAGTTCTACATGCTAAAGGTGTCTAATTGCTATGAAATTTTAATTTCAAGGTCCTTAGATGGTAATTAGACCATTTTATTTTTATTTGGACAAAAAGAGACATGAGGTAAGAGAATTTTAGTGTTTTGAAAAAAAGGCATTTTGGTCATTTGGTAATTAAATGAATTAAAAACCAAAAATCAAGCCAAAATTTAGTCCGTCTTCTTCATGCTTGTGCCTAAAATTAAAAGGGGAGCCATAGCTAAGGTTTGGCCACTTTCAAGCTCGATTGTAAGTTCGTTCTTACCCCATTTTTAATGCTCTTTACATTTTTAAAGTCATTATCACTCGATCTATCTATTTCAACCATTTTGAGAAATCATTGAGGTCTAGGGTTTGACCCATGTTAGATATTTGTGTATTTTGATAATGTCAAAAGGACCTATTTGTGAAAAGATTTCAATATGTGTATAAAAGTGTTATTAAATGGAAAATGTGGACTGTTATAAGCATGAAAGAGGTTCGGCTAGGCTTGGGTCTTGACGAAATTGAATAGATTTCATTTTACGAGCCTAGGGACTAAAATATAAATATGTCAAAGTTTAGGGGAAAAAATTTAATTTTGTATCATGTAATTTTTGGACTGAATTGAGTAATGTGAAAAATAAATGAGTTAAATTTGCTATTATAGATGAAGAGAAACAAGGTTCGGACCTAGATCGGGGGAAAAACAAAGTGTTTGGCGATTAGGTCCATTTCTACTATTTTTGTACCGAGGTAAGTTCGTATGTAAATAATGTATTGTTTTATTTACGTTTTAAATGCTTTAATATTGTATGAATTGTGATTGACTCCTTGGATGTAATCGACAAAGTTTTACAAGTGAGAAATCCCGATTGAACCTTAGGAATAGATAGGATACGAATGTCATGACATTAAGGTTATTTAAGATTACGTGTAAGACCATATCTAGGATATGGAATCGGTATGAGGATTCGTGTAAGACCATAGCTGGGCTATTGGCACCGATATGAGATCCCATGTAAGACCATATCTGGGATATGTCATTGGTATGGTACTATGTGTGTGAGATTTTCGAGTATCCTTTAGTATTCTAAGTTGTTCAACGGGAAAAGCAACGAGAACACCAAAGTTGTGAAAGACTATGGTATGTTATAAATTGGTACAGGTATGTACATAAAAGTCATGCTTAATGAGCTTGATATGTGATGAATCCCTCGGTAAGGTTGTGATTGAGTAAGTTTGATTATGAGATTTATAATGACACTTATGTTAATTTACTTCAAGTTAATTGTATGTTGAATGTGAGTTTATAATGCTTATTATTTGCATGGGAACTCACTAAGCTTCATAGCTTACTCCCATTTATTTTACCTTGCCTTATAATGTCACCAAGCCAGCTTGGGGATTGGAGATTGTTGGAGATCCAGTCACACTATCAACTTAATATTTTGGGTACTAATGATTTCAATATTTTGAGTTATGCATGTATAGGGACTTGGTCATTTTGTTATGTGTCATAATTGATTTGGCCAAATGTGTTGGTTTAAGATGGTTGATAATTCATTTTGTAAATGGTCATTGAAATTGGCTAATATTGATTTAAGTATATATGAAATGATGATGTCTTTCATGGATGTGGGAAATTGCATGATTTGGGTTAAGATATATGTGATGTTTATGTATGATAAATGATAGCATGTGAATGAGGTATTGATGCCTTGATTGTGGCTGAATTAGTTCAATGTAATTGCTTGGATTGGTGCTATGTTTTGTTGTGTAGATGTGTGCAAAAGGGTGACAAAATGGCTTGGTAAATAGCCTTGTTTTTGTCCACACGAGTAGACACACGAGCATGTGTCTAGGCCATGTGTGACATATGGCTTGCCTCATGGGCATGTGTCCTGGCCGTGTGTCCCCTGCACCATAATTGTTGCAAAACGAAATGTTCAAAATTGAGCACATGGCCAGAGACACTGGCATATGTCTCAACCGTGTGGATGACACGGCCTCAGGCACGGGCGCGTGCCTTGTGTGAAGTCTGAACCTAATTTATGAAAAAATCATAATTTTTAAATCGACCACACGGCCTAGCACACGGGCGTGTGACTTGGTCGTGTGACTTCAATTTTTTCTTGGGTGACAAACAGAGAGTTACACGAGTTAAGAACACGGGCGTGTGTGACCACACCACCTACCCACACAGGCATGTCCCAAGCCACACAGGCGTGTGGCTCCTAAAAACAAGAAAAATTTTCTAAGTGTTGTGAAGTTCTCTAAAGTTCTCGGTTTAGTCCCAAACTACTTCCAATGTATTTTTGGGCCTCGTAGGCTTGTTTTAGGGACGTTATGAATGTTTGTGAAAATTTTTAAAATTTGATGGAAATTTACGTCTCAATTTTGTATGATTGCTTGTGTATAAGTCTGGTAATGCCTCGTACCTTGTTATGGCGTCGAATCTAAGACCCCAAACCCATATCCGTCGCCAGACTAGGGTTAAAGGCATTACTAGAAAAAACGGAACATTAAAAACAATTCATAATTATCATAACATCAGAGATCAAACATCAATATAAAGTCCCTTATATAGGTCATCGAGACCTAAAACATGCATTAAAAAGGGGTCGGGACTAAACCGAGCTCATACAAATATTTTCAGAACTTAAACAATTTTCAAAGTCGAATAGGTCACACACCCGTGTGAACAGGCCGTGTGCCTTACACATCATTAGACACGCCCGTGTGTCTAGGCCGTGTAAAAATAGGGCATACAAACTGACTTGCACACACAGCCACAAAATACGCCCGTGTACCTTGGCCGTGGTCGAAACTGACTTGGGTCCCACAGCTAGTCACACGCTCGTGCGCCTTGGCAATGCTTGAGCCTGACTTAAAATCGTAGGGTACACCAGAGGACACACGACCGTACAACATGACCAGGTGTTGCACACGGCTGAGACACATGCCCGTGTCTCTGCCCGTGTGGACAAAAATAAGCCATTTGAAAAGCTAATTTGCCACCCAAATTTGGGTCAAACCTACAAGCACAAAAACCATAACATATATGCACAATAATTTCAGCCAATTCATATCCAACTACAATATCAATTATACCATTTCATTACTAATCAATTTTATCCTCAAATCATCAAACAAATCATACCAAATTCACGCCATAGACATGCTAAAACATCAACTCCAACAATTCTAATATCATCATTCAAACTCATGGCATAATCTTACCAAATACTTGCCCAAATTGACCATTTATTTTTTCCAAACAAGAACATGTAATAAAAATAATTTCATCACTTAACTTATACCACAACTCATTCATAACATATCCATAATCAAGCCAAATCCCATGGCTAGATATATACACATTACAAAACATATTCAAAGCACTTCTAGCCTATACATGCCACACTCTAATATTTACACTTTCGAAATGTACCAAAATGAAGTTCGATAGTGCGGTGATGATCCACAATGATCCTTGAGCTTCCAGTAGCTACGATATCTGAAAAACAGTTAAAAGACACACAGAGTAAGCTTATGAAAGCTTAGTAAGCTATATACAAATAAACTTAACACATTAAACATTAAGTCATCATCAAATCCCATATATTTCAAGTTATAAACTATCACAACTTCTATATTCATATACATTTCATATCTTCCAATTTCCATATCACATATAGCATAAATTCTCATGCTTTTACCACATATAATGTTTTGTTCATTAAAGAACATATACTTACATTTCAATATCAGATATGGTACTCCTTTTTAACGTACATGAATCGAATTAATATTCATGTGCTGATTCAATTTCTCGAAATGCCCATTTGAACCGTTCGTAAACAAATGGATACGCGGATAGCTCAGAAAACATATACAATGCCAATGTCCAGGATGTGGTCTTACATGTAACCAAATATCGATGCCACTGTCCCAGGCATGGTCTTATACGAAAATAAATATGATACCAACGTCCCAGTCGTGGTCTTACACGTAAAGCATAAGTCGATGCCAACGTCCCAGACATGGTCTTACACGAAAACATATATCGAATCCTATGCCATGACATATGTATCCTAACTATTCCTAAGGTTCGTACGAGGCTTTTCAGACGTCGAAAATTTGTCAATACTTTCTTAGATGTCTCGTAATCAAGGAATAAATCCATTCATCATAGTTCAATAACATATAGGCATAAATAATTCAATTCAAATGCATTTATTTGTATATAAACTTACCTCATATGGATTCGGATAGATGGAATCGGTTACTCGACAACTTTCGACTTTCCCCGATCTAATTCTATTTTCTTTAACTCTTGATCTAAATAAATTCAAATTTAACTCATTTAATCACACATTCATTATAAACAATCCATAAATACAAATTTAGGGCATTTTACAAATTAGCCCTCATTTTCACATTTTGACACTTTAGTCCTTAATTCACAAAATCACAAAATACACAAAATTTGCATATACTAATGCTTAGTCAAATTCTCCTAGTACTCATACAAGTCCAGACATTTCATTTATTTCACATTTTAGTCTTTCATTTTACAAATTTCACAGCTTAGCCCATTTTACTCAAAATCATAAAAAATCTAAAGACAAAACATATAAACCTAACATCAAACTTTCATATTTCATCATATAACAACATAAAGCTCATGAATTCAGCCATGGCACATTTCAAAATCATCACCAAAATCAGAAATTGAGGCATGGGCTCGATAGTATATGAAGCAACGATTACAAAAACATAAAAATTATAAAAAATCGAGCAAAACACATACCTAATTTACCAAATCAAAGTGTCGAACCCTAATTTGTTTCTTTCTCTTTTCTTTCTTTTTATTTTCGATGGATGAACACATAAAATGGATTTTTTTTCTATTTTATAATTAACTTAATAGGCTAAATACCAAATTTTCCCTTTTATTAAACCATAAATGAATTATAACATAATGCCTATTTAAGTCATTTAATTTATTCAATGGTCAAATAACCTCATAAGGACCTCACAATCATAAAGCCAAGTCGAATAGGCACTTTTAACAAGTAGAAGGCAACTTTTACATTTTACGCGATTAGGTCCTTTTTCAAAATTAAGCACACAAACATTCAAATTTTCATATGAGACTTTCACACATGTTCATTCACATATCATAAACATAGAAAATAATATTTAAATATTTTTATAACTTGGATATGTGGTCCCAAAACCACTATTTCGACTAGGGTTTATACTGGACTGTTACAATTCTCCCCCCTTAGAGATTTTCGTCCCTGAAAATCTTACCATAAAATAGATTAGGATAATGTTGTCTCATAGCATCTTCAGGCTCCCACATAGCCTCTTCAATACTGTGTCGATGCCACATCACTTTCACTAATGGAATTCTTTTATTACGTAATTCCTTAACTTTGCGAGCTAAAATACGAATCAGCTTTTCTTCATAAGTCATAGCAAACTGAATTTCAATCTCAAACGGAGGAATCACATGCGAAGGATCATATCTGTATTGTCGAAGCATCGATACGTGAAACACATTATGAATCTTTTCTAACTCTGGTGGTAACAACAATATATAAGCTACCAGCCCAGTACGCTCTGTAATCTCATACGGCCCGATGAACCTCGGACTCAATTTGCCTTTTCTATTGAACTGGAGTTTTTTTTCCATGGAGATACTCTCAAAAACACCTTTTCGTTGATTTTAAATTCAATGCCTTTTCTTTTCAAGTCTGTATAAGATTTCTGACGATCGAAATCTACTTTCAAACTATCTCGGATCACTTTGACTTTCTATTCAGTTTCTTTTATCAAATCAACCCCGTGAATATTATTTTCGCTGAGCTCAGTCCAGTACAAAGATGCACGTCATTTGCGACCATATAAAGCTTTGTATGGTGCCATTTTAATGCTCAATTGAAAACTATTATTATAAGCGAATTCAATCAAAGGCAAATATTGTTACCACGTACCTTCAAACTCAAGAATGCAACATCTCAATATATCTTCAAGTATTTGAATAATCTGCTCGGATTGACCATCTGTTTGCAGATGAAAAGCAGTACTAAAATGCAATTTTGTACCCAGGGCGTCTTGTAACTTCTTCCAGAATCGCGATGTAAATCTCGGATATCTGTCTAAGACAATGGATAATGACACACCATGCAATCTAAAAATATCAAAAATGTATAACTCAACTAACTTATCAAGTGAGTAACCGGATCGTACCAGAATAAAATGAGCTAATTTTGTCAAATGATCAACTACAACCCAGATAGCATCTTTCTTTCTCCAAGATAGAGGCAAACCCGAAACAAAGTCCATTGTCACTCGATCCCATTTCCACTCCAGAGCCATAATTGGTTGTAACAAACTAGATGGCACTTGATGTTCAGCTTTAACTTACTGACAGATCAAACATTTAGAAACAACGTTAGAGATATCTCTTTTCAATTCGGACCATCAATAATGTTGTTTTAGATCATTATACATTTTTGTACTACTCGGATGCACAGATAACCGACTGTTATGAGCTTCACTCAAAATCATCTGAATTAATTCTGGATTTCTCGGGACACAAATTCTATCTCAGAATCTAAAACAATCATCTTTATCAACTCTGAATTCTGAATCAGACTCTAAATCACACTGAGCTCGTTTTGCTAAAATCTCGTTATCAATCTTCTAAGCTTCAATAATCTGCTATAAGAACATAGGTTTCGTTTTCAATTCAGCTAAAACTGAACCATCATTAGATAGAACCAAATGAGCATTCATCGCACACAAAGCAAATAATGATTTCCGACTCAAAGCATCAGCAACAACATTTACTTTTCCCGGATGATAATCAGTCACAAGTTCGTAGTCTTTTAGCAGTTTTAACCATCTTCTCTGTCACAGATTCAGATCTTTTTGAGTATTCAGATATTTCAAACTCTTATGATCAGAATATATGTAACATTTCTCACCAAACAGATAGTGGCACCAAATCTTTAGAGCAAACACAATTGTGACTAACTCAAGATTGTGTGTCAAATAATTCTTTTCATGCGGCTTCAGCTGTCTTGAAGCATAAGCAATGACTTTTCCATCTTGCATCAAAACACATTCTAGTCCAATCAACGAAGCATCACTGTAGATAAAAAATTCTTTACCTGAATCAGGTTGTACCAATACAGGAGCTTCAGTTAACAAAGTTTTCAACTAATCAAAACTGTTTTAACACTTTTCAGACCACTCAAACTTCACATCTTTCTGAAGTAGTTTCGTTAACGGAGTTGCAACCATAGAAAAGCCTTTTACAAACCGTCTATAGTTACCGGCAAGTCCCAGAAAACTATAGACTTCAGAGGCATTCCTCGGAGGCTTCCAATCTAAAATAGCTAATTTTTTTCTCGAATCAACTTGGATACTTGATGCTGACACAATATGGCCCAGAAAACCAACTTCACGCAACCAGAACCCACATTTGCTAAACTTCGTATACAATTGCTTATCATGCAAAGTTTGTAGTACTAATCTCAGATGCTCGGCATGTTTGGTTTCATCTCGTGAATAAATCAATATGTCATCAATGAATACGACAATAAATTGATCTAAATACAGTCTAAAAATTCTATTCATCAAATCCATAAAGATAACAGGTGCATTAGTCAATCAGAAAGGCATAACTAAGAATTCATAATGGTCGTACCTCATTCTAAAAGTAGTTTTCGGAATGTTTGAGTCTTTCACTCGCAACTGATCATAGCCTGATCTCAAATGTATCTTTGAAAACACAACAGCTCCTTTCAACTAATCAAACAAATCATCAATACGGGGTAGAGGATAGTTATTCTTGATAGTCACTTTATTCAACTGGCGATAATCTATGCACATTCTCATCGTACAATCTTTCTTTTTCACAAATAGAATAGGAGCACCCCAAGGTGAGAAACTTGGTCTAGCAAACCCTCTATCTGTTAACTCTTGCAACTGAGACTTTAATTCTTTTAATTCAGTCGGAGCCATTCTATACGGAGCTATCGAAATCGGAGTAGTACCAGGTACCAATTCAATGCCAAATTTAACTTCTCGTATCGGAGGTAATCCAAGAAGTTCTTCAGGAAACACATCAGGAAACTCACATACAACATGCAGTGATTCAACTTTCTTTTTTGACACTTTCGAATCAATTACATAAGCAAAATAAACTTCACAACCCTTTCTCAAAATACTCAAAGCTTTCATCGAAGTTATCACAGCAGGTAATCCATTCAAATCATTAGATTCAATTTTGACTATTTCATCATTCTTGCATCTTAAATCAATAGTTTTCCGTTTACAATTCACAATAGCATCGTGCAAAATTAACTAATCCATAGCTAGGATTATATCAAATTCATCAAAAGGTAATAGCATCAGATGAGCTGGAAAACAAGTGTCTCGAAACATTAACGGACAATTCTTGCAGACTTTATTAACCAAAACACATCTGCCTAGAGGGTTCGAAACTCTAATTACAAATTCAGTAGACTCTATAGGCAAAGTCTTACTGTTCACTAAGTTCATGCATATATACAAATGTGTTGATCCAGGATCTATCAAAGTAATCACAGAAGTTTCACAGAGAGTAAATGCACCCGTAATCACGTCTGGCGATGAAGCTTTCTCACGAGCTCGGATAGAATAGGCTCTGGTAGGTACACGAGCCTCGGAGCTAACAGTTGTATCTTTTGTCCCTCTCTGACTGCCACTTATATTTCATGTATTTCTAGAAGGTCTACCACGAGAAGCATTTCCACTTGGCCTCGGATTTTACACAATCTCTTGCTCAACAGACTCGGGACAATCTCGAATAAAGTGATCCAAAGATCCACATTTGAAACAAGCTCGATCATTCATTCTACAACTCCCTATATGTCTATTACCACAATACTTACATTCTGGTTGATTAGATCGAGCATTACCAACACTTGCAACAGAAGAAGCTGGAGCTCTAATGTTTAAATGCGATCTAGCACGTCTCTACTTGAATGCCCCACATTAGCCCTTGAACGACTAAAATCATCTCTAAACTTCTTTGATGCTAATTGAAATGATTTGATCACGGATCTCTTTCTCACTTCTCTTGTTTTATAAATCTTTTCTCTTTCCCTGGATCTTCAGCTTTACATGCTCGTTCAACAAGCACAACAAATTCTTTAATCTCGAGAATCCTGACTAACAAATGGATATCCTTATTCAAACCATCTTCAAATCTCTTACACATTATCGCCTAAGTAGATACACATTCACGAGTATTGACTCAATCTTACAAATTCTCGCTCGTATTCTATGATAGACATACGGCCTTGTTTAAGCTCAAGAAACTCTTTACGTTTTTGGTCGATGAATCTTTGATTGATATATTTCTTTCGAAATTCAGCTTGGAAGAAATCCTAGGTGATTCGCTCATTCAGAACTAACGATATCAAAGTTTTCAACCAATGGTAAGTCGTATCCCTCAGAAGTGAAACGACACATTTTATACATTCTTCGAAATTCAAAGACAATTCATCAAACACTCTTATCGTGTTCTCTAACTAGAACTCAGCCTTTTCAGCATCATCATTTGTTGTAACTCAGAACTCATCGGCCCCATACTTTCTAATCTTTTCTACTGGAGGCTTACTTAACTGAACCAGATTCACTAATGGTATAGCAGGAGCTTGTGGAGAGTTGATCGGGTGTGGAGGTTGTTGAACAGCCGGATTAGTTGCAATGTGTTGGCTAAACCAATCGTTCATCATCTGATAGAAGGGTTGTTTAGCCACACCATCATGTCTACTCGTAACCGGTCTAGAATCGGATGGCGTTGTCCCTTACATGGGAGCAAGCGCATTACTTTCAACATCATCAGCTACAGCTCATTTGGGATCCATATGCTATATAGAAACACATTTTCATTGTCAGGATTCATCACACTATCGTAGTTCATAAATATGGCATGTATAGCTAGACTCACATACGCTGTGGTAGTCCTAAAACTGGCGAAACCATAACTCTGATACCAACCAAATGTAACACCCTTAACCTGTATCCGTCACCGGACTAGGGTTAAAGGCATTACCGAACAAAACGGAACATTAACAATCAATTTATAATTATCATAACATCAGAGATCAAACATCAATATAAAGTCCCTTATATAGGTCATCGAGACTTAAAATATGCATTAGAAAAGGGTCGGGACTAAACCGAGCTCATACAAATATTTTCAGAACTTAAACAATTTTCAAAGTTGAACAGGTCACATGCCCGTGTGAACAGGCCGTGTGCCTTACACGGCATTAGACACGCTCGTGTCTCTAGGCCATGTCAAAATAGGGCATACATACTGACTTGCACACACGGCCACAAAACACGCCTGTGTGCCTTAGCCGTGGTCAAAATTGGCTTGGGTCCTACGGCTAGCCACACACAAGTGTGCCCTGGCCATGCTCGAGCTTGACTTATAATTGTAGGGTACCCCAGGTTGTGTCGCACACGGCTAAGACACACGCCCGTGTCTCTGCCTGTGTGGAAAAAAATAAGCCATTTGAAAATCCAATTTGCCACCCAAATTTGGGTCAAACTTACAAGCACGAAAACCACAACATATATGCACAATAGTTTCAGCCAATTCATATCCAAATACAATATCAATTATACCATTTCATTATTAATCAATTTTATCCTCAAGTCATCAAACAAATCATACCAGATTCACGCCATAGACATACTAAAACATCAACTCCAACAATTCTAATATCATTATTCAAACTCATGGCATAATCTTACCAAATACCTACCCAAATTGACCATTTATTTTGGCCAAACAAGAACATGTAATAAACATCATTTCATTACATAACTTATATCACAACTCATTCATAACATATCCATAATCAAGCAAAATCACATGGCTAGATATATACACATTACAAAACATATTCAAAGTACTTCTAGCCTATACATGCCATACTCTAATATTTACACATCTGAAATGTACCAAAATGATGTTCGATAGTGCGGTGATGATCCACAATGATCCCCAAGCTTCCAGTAGCTACGATATCTGAAAAACAGTTAAAAGACACAAAGAGTAAGCTTATAAAAGCTTAGTAAGCTATATAAAAATAAACTTAACACATTAAACATTAAGTCATTATCAAATCCCATATATTACAAGTCATAAATTATCACAACTTCCATATACATATACATTTCATATCTTCCAATTTCCATATCACATATAGCATAAATTCTCATGCTTTTTCCACATATAATTTTTTGTTCATTAAAGAGCATATACTTACCTTTCAATATCAGATATGGTATTCCTTTTTAACGTACCTGAATCGAATTAATATTCACGTGCTAATTCATTTTCCCGGAATGCCCGTTTGAACCATTCAGAAACCTAAGGATATGTGGATAGCTCGGAAAACATATACAATGCCAAAGTCCCAAACGTGGTCTTACATGTAACCAAATATTATTGCCACTGTTCCAGACAGGGTCTTACATGAAAATAAATATAATGCCAACGTCTCAAACGTGGTCTTACACGTAAACCATAAGTCGATGCCTACATCCTAGACGTGGTCTTACATGAAGACATATATCGTATCCTATGTCATGACATATGTATCCTAACTATTCCTAAGGTTCGTACGGGGCTTTTCAAACGTTAGAAATTCATCAATACTTTCTCAGATGTCTCGTAATCAAGGCATAAAGAAATTTATTATAGTTCAATAACATTTAAGCATAAATAATTCAATTCAAATGCATATATTTGTATAAAAACTTATCTCATACGGATTCGGATGGATGGAATTGGTTACTCGACAACTTTCAACTTTTCCCGATCTAATTCAGTTTTCTTTAACTCTTGATCTAGATAAATTCAAATTTAAATAATTTAATCACACATTCATTCTAAACAATCCATAAATACAAATTTAGGGCATTTTACAATTTAGCCCTCACATTTTCAAATTCTGACACTTTAGTCCCTAATTCACAAAATCACAAAATACACAAAATTTGCATATACTCATGCTTAGCTGAACTCTCCTAGTACTCACACAAGTCCACACATTTCATTTATTTCACATTTTAGTCCCTCATTTTACAAATTTCACAATTTAGCCCATTTTACTCAAAATCATCAAAAATCCAAAGACAAAACATATAAACCTAACATCAAACTTTCATATTTCATCGTATAACAACATAAAGCTCATGAATTCATCCATGGCACATTTCAAAATCATCATCAAAATCAGAAATTGAGGCATGGGCTTGATAGTATAGAAGCAACGATTACAAAAACGTAAAAATATCAAAAACCAAGCAAAACACATACCTAATTCACAAAATCAAAGTGTCGAACCCTAGTTTGTTTCTTTCTCTTTTCTTTCTTTTTATTTTTGGTGGATGAACACATAAAATGGCTTTGTTTTCTATTTTGTTTTCATATAATTAACTTAATAGGCTAAATACCAATTTTTCCCTTTTATTAAACCATAAATGAATTATAACGTAATGCCTATTTAAGTTATTTAATTCTTTCAATGGTCAAATAACCTCAAAAGGACCTCACAATCATAAAGCCAAGTCAAATAGGCACTTTTAACAAGTAGCAGACAACTTTTACATTTTACGCGATTAGGTCCTTTTTCAAAATTAAGCATACAAACATTCAAATTTTCATACGAGACTTTCACAGATGCTCATTCACATATCATAAACATGGAAAATAATATTTAAATATTTTTTGACTCGGATATATGGTCTCGAAACCACTATTTCGACTAGGGTCTAAACTGGACTGTTACATCAAATACGACTAAGGAGTGTTACATTTGTGGTATCAGAGCTACGGTTTAGTCGATTCTCAAACTAGCGTAGCGTGTGTAAGAGTCTAGCTATACATGCCATAAATGAATTATGATAGTGTGATGACTACTGACAATTTTAAATTGTGTTTTCGTATAGTAAATGGATCCCAATCGAGCTGAGGCTGATGACGTTGAAAGTAATATGGCGACTCCTACTCAAGGGGAAGTGACGTCTGATAGTACACCCCCAACGATTGGTCAAGGAGAAGGGGGTAGGGAAGCCTTCCTCCAAATGATAAATGAGTGGTATATGGAGTTTGTTCGAACAAATCCGAATGCCTAACCTCCTCCACCCCTACGTATTCCTCGACCGGTTCCCGTAGCTCCTCAAGGTATGGAATTTGTAAGAATGAACAAGCCCCAAGTTGATAAGATCCGAAGGCATGGGGCTGAAGATTTCAAAGATAATGTGGATGATAATCTCGAGAGAGCCGAGTTTTGGCTCAAAAACTCCATCAGGGTATTTGATGAGTTGTCCTACACACTAGACGAGTGTTTAAAGTGTGTCGTCTCACTATTGAGAAATTCTACATATCACTAGTGGAATACATTGGTATTGGTGATACCAAGAGAGAGGGTTACATAGGAATTCTTTTAAGAGGAGTTCCAAAAGAAAATATATTAGCCAGCGGTTTATCGACCAGAAACGTAAGGAATTTCTTAAGCTGAAACAAGGTCGGATGTCAGTGACCGAATATGAGCAAGAATTTGTCAGACTTAGTAAATATGCCTGAGAGTGTGTTTCCACCGAGGCTATCATGTGCAAGAGGTTTGAGGATAGATTGAATGAGGATATTCGTGTGTTAGTTGGGATTTTAGAACTAAAAGAACTTGTGGTATTGGTCGAGCGAGCTTGTAAAGCCGAAGAGTTGAATAAAGAGAAGTGAAAAGCTAATCTTGAAGCTAGAGATTCGAGGAAGAGACCTATGAGTAAGTCATTTCCATCTCAGTCAAAGAAATCTAAAGAAATTATTCCCATTCGAATGTTTCAGCTGGGTATTCACATAGAGATCGCGGGAAACAATACTCGAGTTTTAAATCTCTAGCTACTTCGATGGAAAGTGTGGGTAATGTAAGGCCTACAAACCTAAATGTTAGCATTGTGGAAGAACACATCCCGGCGAGTGTAGGATGAATGATCAGGCTTGCTTCAAGTGCGGCTTTCAAGAAGATTTTATTCAAGATTTCCCTGAAATTGCTGAGAAAGAAAAATTTCAGAGTGCAAGGCCGACTAATATTACTAATATGGGTAGGCCACTGATGAATACTGATAATGGAACTAGTAGTAAAGGTGTGGCAAAAGATACAACTGTGAGATCCGAAGCTCGAGCACCTGCTAGAGCCTATGCCAATCGTGCTCGCGAAGAAGCAACATCTTCTGATGTTATCACTGGATCTTTTTCTCTCTACAATACTAATGTAGTTATATTGATTGACCCTAGATCAACTCATTCTTATGTTTGTGTGAAATTGGTAGCTAAGAGCTTTCTTGTTGAGTTTACTGAGTTTGTGATTAGAGTGTCAAACCCTTTAGGCAAACATGTATTAGTTGATAGAGTTTGCAAGAATCATCCCTTGATGATTCGAGGTCACTGTGTTTCTGCTGATTTAATGTTGTTGCCATTTGATGAATTTGATGTTATTTTGGGTATGGATTGGTTGGCATTGCATGATGCTGTGGTGAACTGTAAAAGAAAGATTATTGAACTGAAATGTGGAAATGGTGAAATTCTTTGGATTGATTCAGATGAGTCGAGTGAGTTACCTGTTGTGAATTCTTCGATGTCAGCCTAGTGAAGCTTATCTTGCTTATGTGTTGAATACAAAAGTGTCTGAATTGAAAATTGAATCTGTGCCAATAGTTTGTGAATCTCCAGATGTGTTCCCAAAAGAGTTGCCTGGGTTACCACCAGTTAGAGAAGTTGAGTTTGGTATTGATTTAGTACCAAGGACCTCGTCCATATCTATTGCTCCATATAGGACGGCTCCGACTGAATTGAAAGAATTAAAGGCTCAGTTGCAAGAGTTAACAGATAAGGGTTTTACGAGATCAAGTTTTTCTCCCTGGGGTTCTCTGGTGTTATTTGTAAAGAAGAAAGACAAATCCATGAGGCTTTGTATCAACTACCGTCAAATCAACAAGGTGACTATAAAGAACAAGTATCCTTTACCGAGGACTGGTGACTTGTTTGATCAGTTAAGAAGAGCAACAGTATTCTCAAAGATTGGTTTGAGATCTGGCTATTACCAGTTGAGAGTTAAAGAGTCAGATGTATCGAAAACTACTTTTAGAACAAGGTATGGACCTGGCTATTCCTTGTTATGCCTTTTGAATTAACAAATGCACCTCCTGTTTTTATGGACTTGATGAATAGAATTTTCCGACCGTATTTGGACAAGTTTGTGGTTGTGTTTATTGATGACATTCTAATTTATTCTCGAGATGAGTACGAGCATGCCGAGCACTTGAGAACTGTATTGTAGACTTTAAGAGATAAGAAATTGTTTGCTAAATTCAGTAAAAGTGAGTTTTGGCTCCAAGCAGTCGGATTTTTAGGACGTATCATTTCAGGCGATGGTATTCGGGTTGATCCAAGTAAGATCTCGGTAATTGTTGATTGGAAACCACCAAGAAATGTATCTGAAGTTAGAAGCTTTTTGGGCTTAGCCGATTATTACTGATGATTTGTCAAAGGATTTTTGATGATCACTACTCCACTGACAAAGTTTTTACAAAAAGATGTTAAAATTGAATGGTCTAAAAAATGTCAGCAAAGTTTCGAGAAGTTGAAAGCATTATTGACTGAGGCTTCGATTTTAGTGCAACCTAAACTGAGAAAAGAATTCGTAATTTATAGTGACAAGTCACTAAATGGATTAGGATGTGTGTTAATGCAAGAGGGTAGAGTGATATCTTATGCCTTGAGATAGTTGAAAATGCGCGAGAAGAATTATCCGACGTATGATTTGAAATTAGCCGCTATTGTGTTTGCTTTGAAAATTTGGAGACACCATTTGTATGGTGAGAAATGTCATGTATTTTCCGATCATAAGAGTTTAAAATACTTGATGACTCAGAAATATTTAAAATTGTGGCAATGAAGATGGCTCGAGTTACTGAATGATTGTGAGCCAGTAATTGATTATCACCAGGGTAAGGCAAACGTATGCGCAGATGCATTGTGTAGAAAGTCTTTGTTTGCTTTGAGAGCGATGAATACATGGTTGACTTTTCCCATAATGGTTTGATTCTAGCTGAGTTGAGAGCTAGATCGTTATTTCTTCAACAAATTTATGAAATTCAGAAATGTGACAGTGATTTGCAAGCCAAAAGAGTTCCTTGTGAATCAAGTAGTGATTCAGATTTTCATATCGGATTCGATGATTGTTTGATGTTCCGAGGAAAAATTTGTGTATTGAAAAATGATGAACTTCTTTAAAAAATTCTTTATAGAGCACATAATAGTTGTTTATCAGTGCATCTATGTAATATGAAAATGTATAATGATTTGAAACAATTGTATTGGTGGTCAGCTATGAAACGTGTAACACCCCTAACCTGTATCCATTACCGGAGTAGGGTTACGAGGTATTACCGATAAATACACAACGTATAGTATACATTTATCAACCATAAAGCATTTATTCTCATAAATTATTCAACACAATCACATTGTCCCTTATAAGGGCCTACGAGGCCTTAAACATGCTTTAGAAGTGGGTCGGGACTAAACTGATATCATACGAAAATTTTGGAAACTTACTAAAATCTTAACCATACAGGGGTCACACACACGTGTGAACAGGCCATGTGCCTCACACGGCTCCAGACACGCCCGTGTCTTAGGCCGTGTAGAAACAGGGCATACATACTGACTTGGGTCATACGGCCAACCACACGCCCGTTTGTCTAGCCCATGTGCCTTTTGAAGTGGACACACACGTCTGTGTGCTAGGCCGTGTACTAGGCCATGTCAAAACTGTATGGTATACTAACTTATGCAACATGGCCAAGTGTGCCAATTAGGGGGTACACTAACTTGTACCACACGGTTGATCACATGCTCATGTGTGAGACCGTGTGGAACATACTGACTTTATTTTTATAACATCACCATGGGACACACGGTCGTGTAACATGACTGTGTGTCACATACGGCTGAGACACACACCCGTGTCTCTGCCCGTGTGGACAAAATAGGCCAATTTACCACCCTTGCTCATGCTTACCTAAACAATCAAAATGGTACCACTTCATCATACAACTAAGCAGCCAAAATCATCAACCAAATGCATAACTCATACAATATCCATTTCAACCAATTTCAATACTCAATTCAATGCCATTTACCTAATCAAATACTTATCAATTCAACTTCTAAAATCATACCTCATCAAAGTATTTATCAAGAATTTAAACTCCACAATTCAATTTACCACGTCCATACCATACATGTCAATATAAAAGAATTCTATTAGCCAAACATACATCAACATTAACATCATTTACAAGCCAACTCTCATGGCTATAATCACAACCAAAATACCACAAGTAGCCTATACATGCCATATACCATATTTATATAACTCAAAAGTACCAATTAGATGACCGATAGTGCGATGATGTTCCTAACAACTCCCAGATCTGAGCTAGCCTTGATTCACTATAAAACATGGAAAAATAACACAAAGTAAGCTTCATAGATTAGTAAGCTCATATGAAAACAACTTAATTCATTGAATAAATACAAATCAACCAATTACACATGATAAAACCATATACACATTAACTACAAACCTTTTTCATGTCTCAAAACATGATCAAATACAATCTCATCGAAATTTCACTATTTAATACTTCAACAGATTCTGTACATACCTGTATTGCTTTGTACTAACCTCTTTCTCAACCACATCATTCGTGCACCGATTGAACCATTCAGAATAGAAATCGGCTACTCATAAGTCTCGTACTGTAATATCCCGAATTAGGGCCTAATCGGAATAGTGGTTTCGTGACCACAAATCCGAGATAGAAATAATTATTTTATAATTATTTTGAGGTTTATGATATGATTGCATGATTGTGTGAAAATTTTGTGAAGAAATTCTATGCATAAAATGCTTAATTTGAAGTTAGGGGCTAAATCGAATAAGTTGCAAAACTTGCATTCTAGAAGTTTTTAGTATGAAATTGCTTTGAAATATTAATTAGGAGGTCTTAAATAGCAATTTGACCAATTTCTAAAATTTTGGACAAAAATGGGCTTGTACATGAAAATTTTCAAAGAAAGGTATTAAGGGCATTTTGGTCATTTGGATAATTAATGAAATAAAATGGGAAAAATGACACAAAATAGTCATCTTCCCCATTAGTTGCTGCCGAATGCTCCATGTCTCCATAGCTAGGGTTTTTTTTCAACTTTCAAGCTTCATAGTAAGTGATTCCAAGCCCCGTTTTTAATGATTTTTATGTTTTTGAAATCCCGATAACTCGATAAAGCTTATGTTAGCAATAATTTAACCTAGGGTTTATATTTGGAAAAATACCCATAGGTGAAATTTGTGTATTTTGATGTTTTATGATAGAATATGATGTTTTAAATTATGTTAGACAACTTGTACTACTCGATTTTAAGCAAAAACGAGTAAAAGGGCTTAATCGGTAAAAATACCTAATAGTCACAAGTACATGTTAGAGTGAGAATTTGATGTTGCCATAGAAGGAAAAGTTATCAGCATGTTGTAAAACATAAGAATAAGGAATAAAGTTTAATCCCGAGCCTAGGGGCAAAAATGTAAATATGCAAAAGTTTAGGGGTAAAATTGTAATTTTGTCAAAATTTGAATTAAGGGTTAATTTGATAATGTGAGTATTAAATAAGTGAAATGTGTTATTTTAGATCAAGAAAGACGTGGAAACGACCCCAATCGAGGAAAAGAAAAGATTGTGGACTAAATTGCAAAACCTTTGTATTTCGGTATCAAGGTAAGTTCATGTGTAAATAAGGTAGCATAATTGTTATTTTTAAGTCATTGATGTCAATTATGTGATATGCTGATTTTTATCATGAAATATATGCTTTGTGGTTAATTTCAATAAAATGCAAACTATGTAAATTACTTGTTAAACATAATTGTTACTGAGAGTATTGGTCCTCCTGCATTCTACTAAGACTAAGGATATGTGTTCGAGGAAAATCCCGCTTTGAACCTTAGGAAAATCCCGCTTTGAACCTTAGGAATAGATTAGGATACAAGTGACATGTCACTAAGATGGCTGAGCATCCGAACTCGTTGAGTTGAGTCCGAGTTTCACATATGGATGCGAATGTCCGAACTCGTTGAGTTGAGTCCGAGTTCGTGAAATGTAACTAGGCATCCGAGCTCGTTGAGTTGAGTCCGAGTTCACTTATGGATGCGAACGCCCGAGCTCGTTGAGTTGAGTCCGAGTTCGCTATGGGCGGGTTACATGGTAGCTTGACTACATATGTGGCACTTATGTGCAAATTTCCTACGTATCCGAATTATATTCCAATGTGTTCAACGGTAAAGTTCTACTTAAATGGAGGAATACTCGAGATGAAAAGAGACGTATTGGTAAGTGATGTGAAATGGAATACTTTGGACAGGTATGTATGTAACTCTTGGGTTGAACACTGATACAATAACAATAAGGTAGTAAATTGATGAATGATGATTAGAAATGAGATTTATGTTTTGGTGATACCATGCTAATGTTGTTTGATATGATTGCTTTGCTATGTTACTTATTATTTGCATATGAACTTACTAAGCATTTATGCTTACTCCCTCTTTCTTACTCATTGTAGTTTTGGACTAGCCAGCTCGAGAGTCGGGATTGGTCTGAAACTCACGCACTATCCTAAGAACTTTTCGGTAAAATGGCTTGTAAATTCAAGTATGGCATGTATAGCAAAATACTTATTTTGTGTAAATGATCTTATGGTATGGTGATGAAATGGTTGAGGAAGTGCTTGATAATGATAAATTATGGAAATGGTTAGTTTAGAATATGTTTGATGTTATGGAAAGTTAATAAGTTACCTAGTTCATGAAAATTTATAAAAATGATGAAATTTGCCATAAACAGAATATTATAGCAACACTGACGTGAGTTTAAAAATTTACTAAAAATCATAGAAATTTAATTTAGTGATGGATTATCAAATTGAAGCTTATTATGTCTAGTTTCACATGAAACAAACTAAACTGGTAAAAGAATTATGTGTTAGAAGATATTTAAATTTTAGTGAAACAGGGTCAGAGCAGTTTCTGAATCCCCTGTTCCAACTTTATAAATTCACCATAAATTGTACAGATATAATTAGGTGACTTATTTTATATCCCCAGAATCCTTATTGAGTCTAGTTTCAGGAGAAATAAACCTCATATTCATATAAATTTTATACAGAAATAAAAGTGGTTCGTAGTAAACAGAGGTCAGACCAATCAAGCCCTGAAATTGGGGTAACTTTAACTAATAAACTGTACTAATTGGCCCAACCAAAAATTCTAGAAAAAAATTAGTAGATAGGCCTATGAGTCTAGATTCAGGGAAAATTTACGGATCTTGATTTCGAGTTTCGAAACTCGAGATATGATTTTTCTTGTGACTGTAACGCAAGTAGCTAAAAAGCTGTGAATGTAGAAACAAATAATCTAAAGTTCTTAAAATGTTAAATTAAGTTTAGTAACACCTCATACTCGACTCCGGTGACGGTCTCGGGCGTGGGGGCGTTACACGTACGACAAGTACCTATACCATGGTCTGTAGCCAAATCAAGGTAACTTATCCGAAGAACTATTTTCATGGCCTAAAGCCAAAACATCCAATATGCATGGCTCGAAGCCAAATCGGTATAACTTGCACCCGAAGTGGTATGAAGCTTAATTATATAACATGATAATCACTTAATGGTTGTCCAAATTTGTCCACTCACCATTAAAATGGTTTAATTACCATTTAAGGCAATCATATTTAAAAGCCAAAGCTATTTGACACCTTTAACAAGTAGAATGCAACTTTTTCATTTTACACGATTTAGTCCTTTTTCTCAATTTAACCAACCAACTAATAAAATTAGCTCACGAAAATTTCACACATTCATACCTTCATATTCTAAACACATAAAATAATATTAGAATAATTTTTTGACATTGGATTTGTGGTTCCAAAACCACTATTCCAATTTAACTAAAACTGGGTTTTACAACTCTCCCCTCTTAGGGATTTTCGTCCTCGAAAATCTTACCGGTGAATAGGTGTGGGTATTGTTTTCTCATAGCATCCTCAGGTTCCCATGTAGCTTCTTCAACCCAGTGTCGATGCCAAAATATTTTCACTAGTGCAATTCTCTTATTTCTCAGCTCTTTGATCTCACGAGCTGAAATTTGAATCGATTCTTCAGCATATGACATATTAGACTGAATTTCAACCTCGATCGGGGAAATGACATGTGAAGGGTCAGATCAGTATCGTCGAAGTATCGATACGTGAAACACATTATGTATTTTCTCTAACTCAGACGATAAAGATAACCGATATGCCACTGGCCCAACTCGCTCAATAATCTCATACGGTCCGATGAATCGCGGACTCAATTTCCCTTTTCGACGGTGACACTTTCAAAAACACTTTATCCTCAATCTGAAACTCAATATCTTTCCGTTTCAAGTCTGCGTACGATTTTTATCGATCCAAAGCTGCTTTCAAACTATTGCGAATTACTTTCACTTTTTCTTCAGTCTCTCTAATCAGATCAACCCCGTGAATCTTATTTTTGCTGAGCTCAGTCCAGTACAATGGTGTTCTACATTTACGACAGTATAAATCATCATACGGTGCAATCTTTATACTCGATTGGAAGCTATAATTGTAAGCAAATCAAATCAACGGTAGATATTTCTCCCAACTACTTTCAAACTCAAGAATGCAACAATGCAACATATCCTCAAGTATCTGAATAACTTATTCGGATTGACCAACCGTTTGAAGGTGAAACATGGTGCTAAAATGTAGCTTTGTACCTAAAGCTTCTTGTAATTTCTTCCAAAATCGTGAAGTGAATCTTAGATCTCTATCCGAAACAATAGATAGTGGTACTCTATGCAATCAAACAATCTCTGAGATATACAACTCATCCAATTTATCAAGTGAGAAATCTGTATGTACCAGAATGAAATGAGTTGATTTTGTCAATCTATCAACAACAACCCAGATCGCATCTTTCTTTCTCAAAGATAAAGGAAAACCCGATACAAAGTCCATTGTTACTCTATCCCACTTCCAGTCAGGAATCATAATAGGTTGTAATAAACTTGACGGCACTTGATGCTCAGCGTTGACTTGCTAACATATCAAACATTTCGAAACAAATTCTGAGATATCACGTTTTATGCCGTGCCACCTGATGCGATCTAGCCTCAGTTTAGTGAGTTGAGTCGCTTTCATTGCCCGATCGTCTAATGATGAAGTTTCATTCGTTTTGTGAAGGTAAGAGGATATTTGGCTATGAATGGGAATTGATGTTCAATTAGGTTCAAAGGGGTTAGGTTTAATGTTTGGGTTCAGCTATTAAGGAAGATTTAGCATAGGTTGATATTAATTCAACTAAGATGAAAAATGGAATAAAAGGGGCTTAAGAAACAAAAGTGAACCAACACTATACTTAAGTGCTAACTCAAAACTTATACGTTCTTAAGATGGCTTGGTGAAGGAAAAAGATAGAAACCTTGACCCACTATCTAGGGAAGATAGGAACCTTGGTATAAAGGGTTCGAATGCCACACTGCTAAAGTGATGAGTTCATTTTAAAGAACTAAGTTAACACCACTAGCTACGTAGATAAGTCAATAGAGTCTTTGAACGAAATTGAGAGAAGTTAAACTCACAAAATACTTAGTTTCATTCATAAAATGGTCAATCTTTAAAAGGTGAAATGAGCATAAATTTATAGGCAATACATGGGATAGTCGAATAGGATCTTAAGGTAGCTAAATAGTTAGCTGAAAATTTTAGAATTCTTTAGAAAGGTTCCTTGCAGTTTCTTCTGCATGGAGAACAGCAATTTTAGCTTCTAGACGCCTTAATTCAGCTAGAAAAATTAAATGGAATGACTGGGAGCTAAAATGCTTTAAGTAGGTTCGGCCATATACTTGAATGTTCTTTAACTGTGCTGCTTGGTTCAGCCGAATGGTCTTGGGAGTAAATGAGATGCTTAGGGCACTTCATTGGTCATAAGGTGTGAACAAGCTGAATTAAGTAGTCATATCTGTGTGAACAAGCAAAACCGAATAGTCCTTGGTGTGAAAGGATTAAGCAACTAATGTGAAAATCCTTAAATTTGCTTTGGGTAGTCAATCGGCCATCTTGGAGAGTTGACGGGCTTGGCCGAATGGTCACTTGGGAGACACCAAGGATCAGAACACCTTCATTAATCCATCCATGCACCTATGTCATCCAAGGGGGAGTGTACCTGCACCAAATAAATCAACAAATTAAGTTCCTTTTGGACAAATTAATTTGGCAGCTTAAAACACATTAAACCTGCATCATAAACTCGGCCAAACATATTTAAGCCTTGTAATAGCTTAAGACACATTAAAAACTCAAAATTAATTAAGTATTTAATTAGAACATAATTAAACACTTACTTAATCATATTGCCCGGATTATGACAAATTAATAACTAAAACTAAATAACTAATTTTAACTAAAGACAAATTAAATATCTTATTCCAGCATAATAAACGCAAGCTAAAGTAAGCTAAAAATGAGCTTATTGAGCTAAGATTGAGATGGTTGAGCTTGAAGGAGATTGCAAGGCTTGCTTGGCTTGCTAGTCCAAGAGCTTTCAAGAAGGCCAGCAACGGTTTCACCCCACACTCTATCAACTAAGGCTGTTGTTGCGTGTTTGAACCTCTTAGCCCGAGCTCAGATTATCAGAATAAAGGTAGCTCGAGTGGATCCATGTCAGCTCTTGGTAGCTTGAGTGACCCCAATTTGTTGATGATGTCAGAAACAGAGAGTTACACAGGTTAGGACACGGGCATGTCCCAAGCCACACGGGCGTGTCCCAAGTCACACAAGCGTGTGACCCCTGTTTTTATGAAAAATTTACTAAGTGTTGGGAAAGTTTCAAAAGTTCTTATTTTAGTCCCGAACCACTTCCAATGTGCATTTTGAGCTTCATAGGCTCGTTTAAGGGATGATATGAATGTTTAAAAAAAGTTTTAAATTGGGGTGGAAATTTATGTCAGGATTTTGAATGCTTGATTGAGTTTAAGTCCGTTAATGCCTCATACCCTATTTCGACAATGGATACGAGTAAGGGGTGTTACAGCTGCTAGTGCCAAAACTATTTCTACGAGTAGAGGATTGCCATTGGATTGTCTGCGAGCTTTGAAGGGTAAAGAGTTTAGTGGTGTAACGGCCCGATTTAAACCCTAATCGGAATAATGGTTTCGGGACCATGAATCTGAATCAAAAAATATTTTAAAATTATTTTCTATGCTTATTTTGTGTGAATTTATATCTGTGAAATTTTTGTGATTTAATTTTATTGTTTGAGTGTCCGATTTAATAAAAGGACTTAATCGCATGAAATGAAAATTTAGTGGTTATTTCTAAAAGGGGATGAATTATTAGTGGCTTTCTAACTTGAAGTATCTATGTTATAAATAAACCAAAATAATGTGTAATGGTCGGTTGTATCCTTATATTATGTGTTATGGTTATTTAATTATAAAGGATATAATGGTAATTAATCAAAATGTTATTATATATCATAATAAAACATAAGTTAAAAATTAGCTTATCATATTTATTCATCCACTGAAATAAGAAACAAAAGAAAAGAAATAAGAGAAGTTAGGTTCGGCTATCTTTCTCAACTTGATTCAAGGTAATTTCCTAGCTCGGTTTTTGATAATTTTTATGTTTTTGAGATCGTTGTTTCGAGTACTACAAAACACATGCTTGAATTTTTTATTTTGATGAATATTTTGAGTTGTGCCATTGTTGGGAGCTAGTGATTTTTGTTGTTTGATGATGAAATATGAAAGATATATTTTAGATTAACATGTCTTGTATTGGAGTTTTTGATAATTTTGAGTAATTAGGACTAAATTGTAAAAAAAAATTGAGGGACTTAACATGTAAAATAAATAAATTATATGGGTTTGTATAGACATGGGTAATATTAGGCCTAGCTTGGGTATGGAGAAATTTGGTGTATTTTGTGTCTTGTGCAATAGGGACTAAATTGTAAAAATTACAAATGTCAGGGGTAAAATGGTATTTTCCCATTTATATGTTTTTGGACTAAATTGAATGAAAATATGTTTGAATAAGCTTAATTTGAATATGTTTAGATCAAGAACCAAAAAATTTAGATTTGGATCGAGGGAAAATGAAAATTGTCGACTAGCTGCCCTGTTCTGTTTTACATCGTCCGAGGTAAGTTTATAAGCAAATAGACATGCCTAATTGTAGTTAAATGCTAAATATATATGCTGGTATGTAATGTATGAATTTATATATGTAATTGTCGAATGTATATAAGCTTGGTAACCATGTTCAAGCATTTGTTTCGATCGAGTTACGACGTCCGAAAGCCCATGGCATATGTCGTGACATAGGATACATATGTCGTGACATAGGATTCTGATATATGTGTGCGAGTAAGACCATGGCATCAATATGTGATTCCGATATGTGTTTGCGAGTAAGACCCTGTCTGGACTGTCTGGGACAGTGGCATCGATATGTGACTACATATAAGACCACGTCTGGGACGTTGGCATTGTACGGCTTGTGTGATTATCTGAGTGTCCTATCAAATTTCGAATGGTTCATCGAGCAAAGGTAAATAGTGATCGGATGTGTAAAATGAGCTAAAAGGCCAGGCATGGCTTAGCTTGTTAGCTACCAGTAATAAGGTAAGTATGTGACTTGAAAGTTGATATAAGTTATATGTAATGCAAAGAATAAACATACATGAATTAAATAAGTGTATTCAGTTTTTGAAAAAATGGTATGAATATTATGGAATT
Source organism: Gossypium longicalyx (assembly GCA_025698465.1). Classification (NCBI taxonomy): domain Eukaryota; kingdom Viridiplantae; phylum Streptophyta; class Magnoliopsida; order Malvales; family Malvaceae; genus Gossypium; species Gossypium longicalyx. The sequence continues at coordinate 56,811,296 of CM047007.1, forward strand.
GATTATTGGATATGTATATATATGTGACCATGTATATACGACTGTATAAGTAGTATATGTACATGATATCATAATTGGATTCTTGAGCTTATGTAAATATGTATATGTGTGTTTGATTATATAATGACATTTTAGCTTAGAAAGTTGATTGACATTTTGTTATTATGAGTATGTGAACATTCGGGCAAGGTAGAATTGTGCATGAAAATGCATTATTTATCTCACTTGTAGTTTGATATTAAGCTTGGTAATGATCATGTAATTTCAATTTAGCTTGAAATGAGTTGATTATATCTTGGGGTTGTTTATTTGCTTATGACTTACTAAGCTATAATAGCTTACTCTGTGTGTTCATGTTACTTTGTTTTATAGATTTTGGATTCAAGTTACAAGCTCGGGGATCGTCATCAAAGTCTATCACACTATCGATCGCCTTTGGTATTTTATAAGTTGCATTTTGGAACTATGGCATGTATAGGCTGGATTATATTATGAAAACGCTAAATGTTGGTTATGTGTATAAGCCATGCAAAAATGGTTTGCTTGTCATTTTTAAATTCAGTTTTATATGCTCTTAGTTAAATGTTCATTGAGCTAGTTTATTGATAAATATTGTATATGCTTCATGGATAATTTTTGGTCGAATGTTTAGTATATATTTGATATTAAATGTGATTTTTATTTTAGGTAAGCTGCATATATTATATATGTGGATAATTTTTGGTCGAATGTTTAGTATATATTTGATATTAAATGTGATTTTTATTTTAGGTAAGTTGCATATATTATATATGTGCATCATTAATGGGTTTGACTATGGTATAAGGTATTGAAAACATCTATAACTGCATGTGGTAGAATCAGTGTCTACTAGTGGACAATATTAGTGTTATGTTTGATGCTTGATTTACTTATTTTGGTAAATAGACCTAGTGGAACTTGGATTTGCATAAGAAACTTTATTTAATTTTTAAAGGTTATATTGTATTAGTATGCGGTTATAACCAGTTAGTTGAGTTCCTACATGTCTTTACAGGTATATATATTTACTTAAATTTGGTTAATGTGTATATGTACATGATTGTATAGATTTGTTAGTTATTGGTACATTTATGAATGTGTATAAATGAATTGCGTGGGTCGAATAGGTAAAGAATGAAATGGTTTACTTTGTATGTATATCCGAATGTTTGCCTTCAAATTATGTTAATATGCAAAAAAAATGAATTTCACATGAGTCCATATGATAATGCCGCATAAATGAATAATGAGGTTGGTAATGACATTTGTTTTAATTGATGTAAAATTTGTGTATACGCATGACTGTTATAAAACAAGTTTAATATTCAATAATGAAGTTATGGATGTGTTCCATGTCCTGTATATGTATAAAATGTTTAATATAAGTATATATATACACATTTTGGGTTATGCATTAATTATGTTACGTTGTGCATGTTAAAATTTTTAAGATTTCATATTTGATTGAGTTATAAGCATATATGTGATCTAGATCTCGAATTGCAATTTATAATGAATGTTTGTATGAATAATAGTATGATCAGTAATGCCTCATAACCCTAATCCGGCGACAGATACGGCTAGGGGTGTTACAAGTGGAGCTAAAGGATTTTATCCTAAAAAGGTAAAATACTAGCTTGAGAGTGTTTAGACGATCTTTGAACAAATGGCATGCCTTGATGAAGATAAGTTGGTATGTGTGGTGTCTTTACTCACTGACTAAGCTCATTACTAGTGGAACATTGTAAAGTAGGAGACTGTTGTGAACCGTTTAACTTAGGGTTTCTTCTTGAAAACCTTTAAAGATAAATTTATGGGTGAGCAATATATGGAAGCTCGCAAGTGAGAGTTCATCAAACTAGTGCAAGGCGAACTATCTATGGCGAAGTATAAGGTAGAATTTATGTGATTGAACCAATATGTAGTTGAGATGGTTTTGCAAGAAAAGGGTCATTGTTAGATATTTTGCTTTGGATTGCATCATGATATCAAGCTTTACCTAGTACCTTATGTTGCGACGAGTTTCGATTAGTTGGTTAACAAGGTAAAAGCTGTCAAGGAGATTAAGGCTCTACAAACTACAGTAAAATCACGGAAGAAAGTGACTGGATGAGCATCAAAGTGGGATTGTAACTCAAGAAACATCAACAAGAATGTCAAACAAAGTTTTAGATCGAACCACTCGCAATATCGAAGTAACACTCAGGATGAGAAAAGGAGTTCACACAAGTCACCAAGCTAGCCACTTTACGAACACTCTGAGCAAAGACATCCTGGTGAATGTCATAAAATGACTGGGGGATGTTTCAAGTGTGGGTCCAGAGATCACTTGATAAAAAATTACCCATAACAATAAGATAGATCACAAGTTCAGAATGTGACCCCTACTCAAGTGCGAGCTAGTGCTCGTGGATGAGGTAGAGGTAGAGGTAGAGGTAATGATACAAGGAAAGTTGGGTAGCGAACTTTAGCCCACACAGTTGTTACCAAAGATGAGACAGGAGGTCTCACACAAATCTATGTAGTGAGGGAACCACAAGAATAGGGTTCAACCGATGTTATTACGGGTACCTTCACTCTACAAACTATTCCATTATTTTCCTTGATTGACTCTGGTTCTACGCACTCGTATGTTTTAAGCGAACTAGCTTGTGAGTTGGGAATTTGAATAGTAACCATAGATAAGGGCGTGACTATCACTAGTTTGTTTAGTAAATGTATACTTGTAATAGAGTGTATTGTAGGTGTCTGTTAATGATCCAAGGGCAAGTTTTCTTCGTGAATTTGATGGAGTTGTCATTCTATGGATTCAACATAATCTTAGGTATGGATTGGTTAATTGAGCACAACACCAAGATAGATTCCGAGTTAAAAAGAGTCACTTTGCGAAGTAGTGAAGGCAGAGAAGTTGTTGTGTTTGTCCAACATGGTCTTGATAGTGAAATCAAAGAAGATTATGGATAAAGGCTGTGAAGCCTACCTTGCCTTTGTGAAGGGTTCATATGATAAAGTTAGGGGCTTGCTAGATATGTACTATGAAGGAATTTCTAGATGTATTTCTAAATGAGTTACCTAGTTTACCTCTTGACCGTGAAGTAGAATTGGCTATTGAGTTAAAATTTGGTAGTTCTCCAATTTCTATTATGCCCTATTGCATGGCACCAAAGGAGCTCAAGGAAATTAAAGATACAACTTCAAAAGTTGCTTGAAAAAGGTTTCATTCAACCAAGTATATCGCCATAGGGATCACCAATTATGTTTGTAAAGAAGAATAATGATAGCTTAAAGATGTGCATTGATTATATATAGTTGAACAATTTGACTATCAAGAATAAGTTCCCTTTGCCAAGAATTGACAACATGTTCGACTAGTTACAAGATGCCACAATATTCTCAAATATAGATTTGTGATTTGAGTATTACCAACATAAATTTAAGGAGTCATATGTGTTGAAGACAACATTTAGAACTAGGTATTGGCAGTATGAGTTTCTAGTTATGCCCTTAGGATTGATAAATGCACCTATTGCATTTATGGACTTTATGAATTGAGTGTTCCATGAATACTTGGATCGGTGAGTGGAGGTTTTTTTAGACGATATTTTGGTGTATTCTCCAACTGAGGAGGAACATAATAATCACCTGCAAACTACGATACAAATTCTGCGAGAGAAGCAACTGCTTATAAAGTTCAGCAAGGTAGCAGTTTCAGAAGAAAGGGTTCACGTAGACCCAAAGAAGATCGAAGCAATTATGGAGTGGAGATTGTTAAAGATTGTTATAGAACCGCAAAGCTTTCTGGGGCTCGTAGAGAACTATTGTAGGTTTGCTGAGGGGTTCGCCACCATAGCTGCACCTTTAACAAAGTTACTCTAGAAGGATGTAAAGTTTGCATGGACCGAAGAAAGGTTGCAAAGCTTCAAAAAATTCAAAGCATACTCACCAAAGCACCTATGTTGATACAATCAGAACCTGGAAAAGACTTTGTGGCCAACAATGACGTGTTGCACACAGGACTGAGAGGCATGCTAATGCAAGAAGGGAAGGTGGTGGCTTATGCTTTAAGAAAATTGAATACCCATGAACGAAACTATCCAAAACCCACGATCTAGAGTTAGCAACATCGGTATTCACATTCAAGATTTGGCGACACTACTTATATTTTAACACGCCCGTGTACCCTTCGAAATGGCTACACATGCCCGTGTATTAGGCCGTGTGCTAAGCCGTGCCAAACCTGTAGGGTATACTAACTTATGCCACACAGCCAAGTCACACGCCCATGTGCTGGGCCGAGTGGAGCATACTGACTTGATTTCTAATTACACACCAGGGGACACATAGTCGTGTCACCCTTAGATTTAAAAAAAAACACTTCAGTGTGACATCACCAAAGTCAGCCATAACGTCCAGGCCGGGATTATGGGTGTTACAAATAACAATATTGTCAAAAATCACTTTACAAATATTGTTTATCTAAGAACAAGCATACATTTTCTATTATCAAACATCAAAATACACATAAATTCATCAATGGTAAAACCGTAAACCTTTAATAGTTTTGCAAAATAGTCCCTAGGCTAGCTAGATTAAGCTGCAACGATCTCAAAAACATAGAAATCATCAAAAACAGGACAAAAATGAACTTACATGCAAGGATGAACCCTAGCCGAAATTTCAAGCTTCAAAAATGGTGTTTCATTAGTTGATTTTCAGTGGTAGATCGAAGCAACAAAGATGATGACCTTATTTTTAATGATTTTACTTAATTTACTTTATTAATTTACATTTTTAACCTTTAATTAAAACATTATAATTCACTTAAATGATGTCCATCTTTGTCCACTAACATTAACAATGGTATAATTACAACATAAGGACCTCTAATTTAAGTTTCCATAGCTATTAGATATATTTAGCTAATAGAACTCTACTTTTACACTTTACGCAATTTAGTCCTTTTTATCAAATCGAACACTCAAATGATAAAATTTCTTAATGAAATTTTCACAAACTCATATTATCATGCTGTAGAAATTAAAATAATAATAAAATAATTATTTTAACCTCAGATTTGTGGTCCCAAAACCACTGTATTGATTTGACTAAAAACGGGCTGTTACAAGATTTGTTTTTCCAACAGAAAGACATAATAAGTACCTGAATATGTTTTATGCTTTCCAACATGAACAAGCTAAGATTTGATTATGTTTTTAACATGAACATGTGAAACTATTTCACAACTTCAACATTTTATGCTTTTATCACAAACAGGTATCTGCAAACAAAGTCTCACATCTTTATAGCGAGCCCAGCTTGTAGAATAGTACTTCTGTTATCTTTTGTTTTGAGCATGTTGTGTTCTTCCTGTGTATTCACTAAGTTCTTAAAGAACTCACCCACTCCTCTCTCACTTCGCTGGTAAGTAGATCGCACGGAAGGTAGTGGTAAGGTGAATGATCTGAGTGAGGCTAAAATCAGGATAGTTACCAACGAACTCGGGACAGAAGGTGATGTGAATATCTCCTTGAGATTAGTGATAAATTGTTTAATGACTTTGCCATTGTATTAGGACTTAATTTTCTTTATGTTTATTTTATTTGCCAACTTATAAAGTTATGTAGTACTTGTTTATTTGATTACGTTAATTTTCTTTCAGTATGAATGAAGTACAAAGTTACATCACTCTTCCTTGCATGCGTGCTCATGATAATGTCTTTCAAATCTTATGTAAAATATGAATTAACCCCATAAGTGAGCCTGATTGTTATGAGGTACTTGAGCATGCGACCTCCTATAAGTTTGTGACGCTGATATAAATTTGAATCCTTGTAAATAGAACATTTATTTGTAAGCCAAATTAAAGTTTGTGAACCCTTGTATGTATGTGTCACACCCCAGGTCTAGTGGGTCTAAGGTTTTGGCGTATTGTAGTAAAATATGCTCTCCAATGAAGTGTAATCCACTCAATTTCATATTGTGGCATATACGTTCAGGTGTATAGTAACCACCACATAAGTATGTAAGTACTTTCTTTCATGATATGCTATTGTATTAATGAGAAGTCTGTGTTAAGCGATAAAAGGGTATGCATAGTATGAGTTTTCGCCAAAGGTATAATACACTTTGTTTTTCTGGAGTACTATGTTAGTTAGATTATAAGTCATCTGGTTAAAAATGAATCGAATAGCCTAGCCTGCTAATTATGAATGCAGGGTACATATTTATGTTTATCATGGAAACTATAGACCATTAAGAAGGTAAATTCTTAAATGTGTGACACTTGTTAAGTTCCACTAAGTAAGTTGAGTCATATATATATGAGTGAGATGGGTTCTAAAAGAGATTATTTTTCTTCTTTACATGTTGTTCTCCAATTCTTTTTCTTAAATCAAATGGTATCTCTTCCTTCATAAGTTGGAAGCTACGATTCTGAGTTTAATCAGCGGTTATTCCATTTTCGGGTAAGTATTACAGCTTTGCATGTTAAGTCCTAAATGAGTAAGATTGCAATAGTTATATGAACAGTAAAGCTTTAAGTATAAGGTTTTGCATGAGGTTTTCAACAATTGAGATGGTAAGTAAATTGTTTGTAAAAGAGTTGTAATAGTGAATTTATGTCTCTAAGCAGTGGTCGTCACTAGTTCGAAAGGGATGTTTAAGCCTGAAGCTTAGAATTGCAGTAGGTGAGAATTAGGTGAGTCTCCATCCTAACTCTTTTATATGAACTGCTCAAATAAGAAGTATAAATATATATACACATACATAAATAGGATGATGATGTCTATGGAAAATGGTAGAGGTATGAATGCATTAAAGATGAGAGGTGTGATGTATTAGTATGTATAGAGTTATGCTAAAAGAATGATGTTTTATAAGTATGCAGGTAAAATCTGGTGTACAAGATGTATGAGATAGTAATAAATTGATTATCTAAGTAAGTTGACGTTAAACTAATGTTTCATTGTGAAGCCTCTGGTAGGGCAGTTATATTGCTAACCAGACTGGCATGTCATAGATTGAAAACGAGTGTAAGACCATGAGGTAAAGGCCCATGGCAAGTCGATGTGATTTGGAACTATTTATGGTGTAGCCTCCATAAAGATGAAACTGAAATGCCAGAACACAATACATAAATGTGTGAAAGACAATGTGGTTAAGACCTATGGCATGATATGATATGTTTGTATATATTGTTCATGGTGTAACCTTCGATAATGTGTAAATCGAAATGGCAGATCACGATACCTGAAATTTGTATAAGTCCGTGAGGGAGAAACCCATGGCATCCTATGTAAAGTCCGTCGGGATAATAAACATCAAATTTTGTATGATGCCTTTATGACGTGTTATGTTTGGCCCTTGTAATGTGATCTGTCATTTATGTTTGGTAAGATGTGTATATTTGTTTTTATGGTATTATAGATAAATTTTGTTAGTTCTGTAATAAAGTATGTCTATGATAAAATACTAATATGCTCAAGGTTAAGGGTTGAGCAAGATTTGGGAAAAAATTGAATAAGTTTTGAATAGAACTGTGTATATGTATGGTAATAAAAGTATTCGCCATGATGGTATAATAATGTTGGATATGGATATATTCGTCCCTATGTGTGACCTAAGAAATTGTCATTTTGGGTTCGTTTGTGTTATGAAATGGTTGAATCAGGATTATTTAGAATTTTTCATATCTAAGTGGTATAATGAATTCATCTGAAATCATATGAAATCTTATATGATTATTGATTATTTTGAGCATCTGGGGTTCTAAAGTAAAATGCCATGAAAGTCATCTAATTGATTTACGTAGTATATTATTAGTATAGGTTGTGTGGCATTGCTTTAGATTATGATTTGATTAATAGTTTGATGGTACTCAGATCTACATATTTGTTCTCCAAAATGTGTATGTATTCACCCACAAATTATGTTTGTGATCAACTATTTTGAGATAAGTGCGGGCATTAGGATATGGTCTATATGAAACAGATTTTGAAGGTATGTTCTGTTGATAAGTACTTATGTAATAAAGAGAATTAAGAAATGTCTGAAAGAATCTTCAGTTAGTTAGATAAGAAATAATTGATATGTAAGGGTATGATAATTGGTGTATATGTGTGTATCAAAACTATAATGCTATCCACCCGATATAAGTGTTTTAGAATGATGGTTGACACGTAAATTTTCTTCCAAGAATATAAAGTATTCGCCAAGGTATGATGTGATGAAGCTCACTAATTACTCTTGCACTCATAAGGTTTGTTATTGTTTTCAGGTGTTTGGAAAAAGATCATGCCAAGAGTACGTCAAAGTAGCGGCAAAGTGGGTCATTATGCATACAGTGAAAGTGTGGCATAGTTAGGATACGCCTATTGTGTCAGTAGTTAACCGACTTTTATATTGTAATGATATGTATCAAGATTGATGTAATAAGTTATTTTAAACACCTCCTTGTTTTTAGATGTTAAACTTTTCATTTAAATTAATAAATAAAATATTTTAAAGAAGTGAGAAATTATAAACTATTTTGTTAATTTTTTAAGTATTGTGTGTAGTAACCTCCTGAGATCTAGACCCGGTGAGTTGGGTTAGGTTGAGGGCATTACAGTATGACCCTTTCTATTCGCGAAGCTCGTATTATATATGAACATATGTTGTTATATGAACCTATATTGCTATGCAAACCTTAGAGGAAAGTTCTAGGTACTTTTGTAATTATGTATAAATATGTGAACCCTATTATTTTTCTATTTAATGTCACACGCAAACCCTTCTTACCTATGTGATATGTATGTTGTGAGTTCGCATGTCTTGCCTTGTGTTCATATATGCATGTTTGTCAGTCCACTGCTTAGTGATAACTCTTTGCATATTTTCTTTATGAAATTGATACTATGAAATTGAATGTTCTATGTTTCTTGCATGATAATATGTCATTCTGCTGCACTATGATAACTTAGTACATTTTTGGTACTGCAAAATTATAGTGCGTTAGAGGTTAGGTAAAAAGTTAATGGAAAGTCTTTTTGGTGGATAATGTGGCACGCCAGATTCAGGTCGAACCAACTCGGCTGAGTTTAGGGTGTTACATTTTTTTTAGTCTTACTCACATGTTGATTAGAGGTGGTTTAATGTAAAACTATTTTATTATTCTTATTGCGAGTCACAAGTTGATTAAAGGTAGAATAAGATAAATTATCTTCATCTATTTCCACAAAAATATGTTTGTTTGTTTTTTTTCATTTGTTAAACTTGGAGATTTGAGTTTTTTTTTCTTCCAAATCTTATATTTTACATAAACAATTATATGTATTTTCCTTTTAAATTCAACACCTTGGAGAACCTTCTATATGTTTGAAAAAAATGACTATGGTAAGGGTAAGCTAGACTCAAGACATTTATTTTTACTTACACAATTTGGACTACCTAAATTTATAAAATTTCATTTTAGTTTGATCAATTGATAAATCCAATAGGTAAATCACAAACTGAATGGCTTAAAAGTAGAAATTTTGAGGTTTCGTTAAAAGAAATGAATGGAACATTAATCACAGTTATCTCAAAGAAGCAACATACTATTTCCCATTTTTTTACCTGTAAGGTTGCATAATGTTTCTTATAAGATATATGCCAAGGTGAATGTCAATCCTCTTAAGCAGATTATGAAGAATAATATCACTTATTTCACATGAATAACATGATTGACACTAAGCTTAATGATGTGTTGAATAATGGATTAAAAAGTAGTATGGTGTCTCAAGACATCAAATGTACAGTCTATCATTTGGGTTCGAATTCGATTTGGGTAAGGAGTTTTATAAAGGTAGCCTAAAGAGTTGTTATTGGTGGGAGCGCCTCATCAAGTACCTAACTAGATGAACCATGGGCACATGATTGTACTTAAGCTCGTGCCTTATAATATATAGGACAATTACAGGTGAGAATGCTAGCTAGCCCAAGTGATAACATTCTTACCTAACAAAGCCCTATATGTTATAATCACTACAGCAAATTAAGGTTTTAGCGGCGTTTGGATCAAAAACGCCGCAAAAGGTAGGCAATAGTGGCATTTCTCCAATAAAAGCCGCAAAAGGTAAGGCAATAACAGTGTTTTTCCCATAAATGCCGTAAAATATTAGGCAATAGCGGCATTTTTACCATAAATACCGTAAAAGGTAAGGAAATAGCGGTGTTTTTACCATAAATGCCGCGGATTTTTAAATTTGATTGAAACAACGCTATTTGTATGATACAAATCGATTCCCTTTTTTTCGCAAACGATGTCATTTTAATTTTTCCCCTAATTCCATTTTCTTTCTCGATTCCCCTTTCTTTCTCAATCTGTTCTTTGCTTGGCTAAAATTAAAAACATGTTCTTCTATTTGTATACCTGAAAATCCTTTCAACCTGTTCTTCTATTTTAATTCTCAATCTGTTCTTTGATTTCTCGAAACCCTAAACACCTACTGTGCCCCCCTTTCCTTAAAGGATGTAATCGAGCAATTGTTTACCCAGTTTCTTGAGGCTGAGCCACTTTACCTAGCATCGAACTCAGTCTTAGCAAGTATGTGAGGTTTTTTATGGTTTTTTTGGGGGTTTGTTAAAATTTACTTTAGTTTTCAATCGTGTTAAAATTTTAAAAATTTTAATTTGGTTAGTTCAAATGTGCTTTAGTCATTAACTGTCAGTTATTCGAATTTTGGATTTGGATTAATAAATTACATGCCATTAAGATTGATGGGTTACATGAAGAAATCCATTTAGAGGGATTTAAACATTTGCAATGCTATGTTTTAAATGATTGATAGAATTTTGTTTCTTTTTTTTTTATCGATGCTAAGTCTTTTGTTGTTGTTGAAATATGGGTAAATTGGCTACAAATCAATGGGGGTTTGCTACTGCTCATTGGATCGATGCTTATTGTCATTTTTAAGGATGATAACTCTTTTTCTCTAATTGAACTTTTTTATTTCGATTTAATACGTTTTGCAATTAACTGGACATTTACTCAATATTCTATCAGCATATGTCGATTTTGTTCTTGGTCTTAAAGTGTATAACTTGCGATGGATTTATTTGTTTGGCTTCAAGCCATACTTTTTTCTTTTTTTCCCTAGAGTTGTGCATGATTTTGTAACCTATATCTTTGGCTTGTGTATAATTGTTGACTAATACAGAATAAAATAAGATAAACCCTGTATTTAATTGTCTGTTTGGCTCTTACTTTTGGCCCATTGGCACGTTGTCCCCTTCTAGATATATTATCATAATAAGTGGATTTCATCATGTGGATTACCATTATCCTTATTTCCTTCTATATTACTTGTATTTTGTTTTATGCTAATCTAAAATGCCACCTCTTAAAACCATGTGTGCTCTAAAAAAGACAGTCACATTGTTGTTTGAAGCACTTCACTTTATCAGACAACTAAACATCTACCACACATGACTGCATCCACTCCTTCTAACACCCCTTATCGTATTTGACGCTGGAACAGGGTACGAGACATTACCAGACTTAAATGTAAGCAACATACAAAATCAAGACATAAATTTCCATTCAAATTTAAAAATTTTCACATGTATTCAAATCGTCCCTATAACAAGCCTACGAGGCCCAAAACATGCTTTGGAAGTGGTTCGGATCTAAATCGAGAACTTTAGAAAATTTCATAACACTTAGAAAATTTTTCATCAAACAGGGGTCACATGCCCGTGTGGCTTGGGACATGCCTGTGTGAGCAGGTTGTGTGGTCACACACGCCCGTGTCTAGACCCCGTGTAACTCTTTGTTTGTCATCTATGAAAAAAATGAAGTCACATGGCCAAGGCACACGCCCGTGTGGTCGATTTAATTTTCCTAATTTTTCATAAAATAGGTGCAAACTTCACAAGGCTAGGGCATACGCCAGTGTTCGAGGCCGTGTCGCCCAGATGACTGAGACACACGCCCGTGTCGTGTCTCTGCCCGTGTCTCTGCCCATGTGCTTGATATTGAGCATTCTGTTTTGCAACAATTAAGGTGCAGGGGACACACGGCTAAATCACACGCCCATGGGGCAAGCTGTGTGTCACACATAGCCTAGACACACACCCGTGTGTCTACTCGTGTGGACAAAGTAAGGCTATTTACCAAGCCTTTTTGCCACACTTCCATGCACAACCTACATACTATCAAAGTAAGGCTACTCATGTGGACAAAGTAATATCAATCCAAGCATATACATTCAACCCAATCAGCCACAAACAAGGCATCCACATATCAATTACATACTATCATCTATCACATACAACCATCACATGCTATTCAACTTAAACCATACAAATTTCCACATCCATGAAAGGCATCATCTTATGTATATACTTAAACCAATATTAGCCAATTTCAATGGCCATTTACGAAATGAATTATCAACCAACATAAGTTAACACATTTGGCCAAATCAATTATGACACATAACAAAAATACCATGTCTCTATACATGCCATAACTCAAAACATTAAAATCATTGGTACCAAAAATGTTAAGTTGATAGTGTGAATGGATTTCCGACAGTCTTCGATCCCCGAGCTGGCTTAGTGAGATTATAAAACAAGGGAAAAGAAAGGAGTAAGCTTTAAATCTTAGTAAGTTCCTATGCAAATAATAAGCATCATAAACACACAGTTATCATGCAATTCACATGAAGTGAATTAACATATATGTCATTATAAAACTCATAGTCCAACTTGGCATAGACATTATTAAAACCTTAATATCATAACTTGCACCATCATAACCATACTAAGGGATTCATCACATATCGAGCTTATTAAGCATAAGTTTTACGTACATACCTGTACCATCTTTCAACATACCATGGCCTTTCGCAACATTAACATTTCTGTTACGATTCCGGTTGAACCACTTGGAATACTAAAGGGTACTCGGGAAATCTCACACTCATAATACCATACCAATGCCATATCCTAGGTATGGTCTTATTTGGGATCTCATATCGATTCCAATATCCTAGCTATGGTCTTACACGAAGTCTCATATCGATGCCATATCCTAGATATGGTCTTACATGTAATCTCAAATAACCCTAATGTCATGACATTTGTATCCTATCTATTCCTAAGATTCAACCGGGGTTTCTCTCTTGTCGAACTTTGTCAATTACATCCAAGGAGTCAATCATAATTCATACAATATTAAAGCAATTAAATCATAAATAGTAATGCATTATTTACATACGAACTTACCTCAGTACAAAAAATAGTGGAAATGGACCTAATAGTCAAAGACTTTGTTTTTCCCCCGATCTAGGTCCAAAATTTATTTCTCTTGATCTATAATAGCAAATTTAACTCATTTATTAACCACATTACTCAATTCAGTCCAAAAATCACACCATAAAAAATTATATTTTTGCCCTTAAACTTTAAAATATTTACATTTTAGTCCCTAGGCTTGTAAAATGAAATCTATTCAATTTCATCAAGACCCAAGCCTAGCTGAACCCTATACATGCTTATAACAACCCACATTTTTCATTAAATCACACTTTTACACACATTTTGAAATCTTTTTACAAATAGGTCCTTTTGACATTTTCATCAAAAATTACCTAATAAAAGTTGTTTTTCTAACATTAAACTTGCATAATCTACCATTAGACATCAAAATGCACAAATATCTAACGTGGTTCAAACCCTAGACCTCAATCATAGCTCAAATTAATGGTAGAAATAGCTAGATCGGATGATAACGACTTCAAAAATGTAAAGAGCATTAAAAATGTGGCTAGGATGTACTTACAATCAAGCTTGGAAGTTGAAAAAACCCTAGCTATGGTGACCTTTTAATTTTCGGCACATAGAGAAGAAGATGGACAAAAAATTTGGCTTTATTTTCCCATTTTATTCATTTATTTACGAAAGGACTAAAATGCCCTTAATGCATAACTTTGAAATTTCATCTATTCATGTCCATTTCTGTCCACTAACTTATCCAATGGTATAATTACCAACTAATGACCTCTAATTTTAAATCTCACAGCAATTGGACACCTTTAACAAGTAGAACTCAACTTTTATACTTTTTACAATTTAGTGCTTTTTTACTAAATTGAGTGCCCAAATGTCAAATTTTTCGAACAGAATTTTCACGAAATCATTCCATAAAATTGTAGACCACCAAAATATAATAAAAACAAGTTTTCCTACATCAGGTTCGTGGTCCCGAAACCACTGTTTCGACTAGCTCGAAAATTAGGTTGTTACACTTCTCTATTTTTATTTCTGTGTCTGTCGAGAACTTGCATTGACATGGTTGATCCTTGCTACATTTTCTGTACATATGACTCAAGCTGAAGTATCCAAAAATATGCAAATTTCCTTTTACATTTACAATGAAGGGAAAGAAATTCTAGATTTTTTATTGATTACGAATGAAAGATATCTAACGACTTAAGTTGTTTATTGTCAAGTGATGAAGATTCTTTAATTATGAAAGATTTAACAAGTTAGATGACTTATGAAATGAGTTTGCACTATATTTCGAGAAATTTTCCATCAAATATCGTATTATTCTCCTAGGCTTTTACCTTTTCATATAATTATATTCCTCTTAGATTTCATGTTTTCGTAGGAATCCATTTGCCTACAACTGTAATGGCTATGTTATTAAGGTTTTGGTTATTCATCTATTTATCCATAAATGTTTGAAAGCATTGTGAAGGGTTTCAATTTTCAAAATTAATCTTCTTTTTGTCTGGAACTTTTACATTGGCTTCTTTCCTCTCATTACTGCATATGTAAACAAGATGCCTTAAAAAACTCAATGCTTTTACAAGTCGGTGCCTTGAGAATTTAGAAGATTTAGTGCTTCCCACCTTTAAATGCACATGTAAAATGTTGTAGGAGGTTAGTACCTTCCTCTGTCAACCTTTAAATGCATCAAAGAGAAGCACTAGTGTTTGATACTTGTTCAAAAAGGAGTATATAGAGAAATGAAAAGGTTAGTAAAAAGAAATAAAAATATATATACATTGGTATTCAACTATTATGTTTGTTTTTGGTTTTACATGTTTTGTCTTTTATGTTGGCTTGTAGAGATAGTTATCTACATCTGACATAATTATGATTGAGTGCAATTCTTAATGAGTTATTTTATATAAATCTAAATGCAGACACCACATGGTAGAAGCATTTGCTTCATTTTAACCTGTTGATTGATAAGAGTGGGACATTGACTTGTTTGGTGATTTTTAAATTAATTAACTCCTCACATCACATGCATTTATTGTTTTTAGTTCCCATTGATAAAATTTGTGATAAGTTCATAAATGTTTGATTCCATTATGCTTTTGATTAATATAATGAATCAACATGTGTTTTTAGTGTGTGGTTATTTATTTAAGTAGAGTATGAATGTAGTGAACATTATTGATTGAAATCATGCAAAGCAGCTATTAAGGGAGAGATTCCATCTTTTAATCGTTGTGTTGGTAAGTAATAACAGTCTTCCAAGTCCATTAAGTGCCTTTGACGTCATAACTTGTAATATGTATTATGTTTTGTGTTAGCTTTATTTTAAGGGAGAGATTTAATTGCATTCATGTGTTTATTTTTTTCATTGGATTGGAGAAATTTTGATGTTTTATGTTTATTAAGCCTATATGATGATAAATTTGTAACTTTAATTGTTTCATTGGTGCACTTATTTGTATTTGAGAGCTTTATTTGGTCATAGCCAGCTTTATTATATTGTTTTAGTTAACATTAGTTAACATACACTTTAGCTAAAAGTAGCTATGATATTTTGAACACTATGTACACTAATTAGAGACATAAAACAGTAATGGAAGAGATGAGTAGGGAGATGGTGGTACATTTTGTACTGGTTCTAGATTCAGAATTAGGGATTAGGGTAGCTTTATGATGTTCAGTACATTGTGTTATGATGTAACTGAATATTTGTGGAAGAGATGAGTAGCATTGTTTCTTTTTCTTTTTTCCCATTTCCTGCAAATTCCTGATTAAAATATGTTGATTGTTGAAATGTGTTTGAAAATTAGAATTTTGAGGTTATGTAATGGTACAAATTCAATGGAGTAATCTGACATAAGTGGGATATTGTGTCATCCTCACTCTTTTTGTTATTCTTTAAAAAAATAGTAATTTATTAATCCTTTACTAAACAAATTTTTTCTTTAATGCAGTTGCGAAGTTGGTTGCACACAAATTCAGTGTTGGTTTGAATAAGCATCATGTCTTCCAGGTATGAATAAGATTGTATGTTTGAATTTGGTTTATCTTATAGAACTAGCATTTGTGGTGACAGCTTTGGATTTACTCGTTTTCAGTTCAGTTATTTAATTTCTTATGTGATTAAAATAGCCACTTATAATTATGTTATGTGATTACATCAGCAAGTTATTGATATAGAGTACGGTTTTGTAGGGCAGTTACTGAGCTCCAAATATTCTATTTCTTTCTCTTTTTTGGTCAGACCGAATTAAGCAGGCCAAAGTGTGTAAAGGTAATAGCAACGAATTTCACCCTTATTTTTATAACTGTTACTTTCTCTTCACTTGTACTTATTATTTATTTTCTCCTTTGATGAAATGTTGCCAGCCTCTTGAGTAGTTGTGTTTGATTGTTTTTTAGGAAATTTGCTAGCATTTGAGGAAGCTTCATGAATTTTTGTTTTCTATTTGCAAGTTGGTTTAGGTAAATATTTGCTAGCACTTGGTATATGTATCTACTGTACTGGGTTTATGAATGTTAATTTGTTTTCTTGCAGGGTTTTGGTTTGGGGAAACATTTAAGTTTGGGTTTGGAGATACGTAGTTATCAACATTAGTTGGCATATAACATTGTCCCAGTGCAGGTTGCAATTCGTTGCAAAGGTGCGCTATCCTTTTTAATACACGGTATAGACTAGAATTAATGATTGTTTTTCATTATTGTTTCCTTTAGTCTTCGACCACTATCACATAAGGAGCTATTAAATTTCAGCTTAGTTAATGCTTGAAAAAGAGGTGATGCGTATGTACCTAGCATGAATAAGCCTAAGACTCAGCTTAATGGCGGTTTAATTTTAATATTGGTAATATGAATGATATGAATGCATTTTAATTTTAATATTTTGAATTTCTATTAACTTTTTATATTTTTAAATTTAATTTTGATTTTATTTTTTTTATTTTTATAATTTTAAACTATTTGTTAATGTAACATACAATACTATGTTAAATTTTATTTTTATAATTTTATTTTTTCTTATTTTTTATAATTTTAAATTTAGCTAAAATAATTAGGATTAAATTGATAAAAAATATAAATATTAATATCTAAATTTTCTATTATATATTATTATTTATTGGCATTGAGGAACAAAAGTTTATTCATTTGAGATAAATTAATTACTAAGTAAAATGACTTAAATTAATATCATATTTTGAATTTAAATTTAAATTTAATTTTTCTTCTAATAAAGTTATTCATTTCAAGGATATTAAAATTTTAAAGTAATTATTTTCTTAAAATTATTTTATATTAATTATTATCTCATGATAATAACTAAATAAAAAATTACAAAATAGAAGAGAAAGGTGATAACTTGAGTTCTAGCTTTTTGGATTTTAATTGTGCTATTAATTTATTATTTTAAATTCTAAATTTAAATTCATTAATTTTTATATTTAGTTTTAAAGTTAAAATTTTTATAGAAATTTTAATTTAAATAATTTTTTGGTCCTTAAAAGTTTATAGTTTAAAGTTCAAATATTTATCATAGAAATAAATATTATTTAATTAAAATAATTTTTTTAAAGGAAAAATAATTTTTATCTTAATGTTAAAATAATTTTAATATTTTTCATAAATATTATCATAAAAATAAATTGATCGATTTTAATGTGTAGTATAAAGTTAAAAATTTCATGGAAATTTAATTTAAAAATTAACTCAAAATAGATGAAAAATTAACAAATATTAACTTTATTAACATATAATTATTAATTTGTTAATTTTTGTCTTTTTAAGTATAGTAAACATAAATAAGATAAAAAAAATACAAATTTAATAATTAAAAGAGTATAATTAAAGGGTTAAAATTTAAAGATGATAATCATAACTTACATAAACATTTAAAGTTTATGAATATCATAACTTACATAACTAACATAATACATAAATATATATCATATCATAACTTACATAACTTACATAATACATAAATATATATCATGTCATAATTTACATAACTTACATAATACATAAATATATATCATATCATAAATTACATAACTTACATAAATATATATCATACCATAACTTACGTAAAACTTTGGATCAAAATATATAAAAATCACAGAAATTTGGGCAACACTATTTCCCTACTCTTAATTATACTTATAAATAAACAACTTACTTGAATTAGTTTACACCCATTAAATATTTGATACTTGATATGTATTATCTATTTTAGTACAATGACATGATTTAAATCAATTTAGAACACTTAAGTAACCGTAATTTATTGCCAACTTTAGACTTCAAGAACTACGAAATGGATAAGAGTTGGATGAATTTGACAAGGGTAAGCAACGACTATCAGAATGGAGTACAAACTTCTCTAAATTTTGCATTTCAAAATGCAAGCCAAGATAATATGATTCTTTGCCCATGTAAGAAGTGTGGCAACATCAATTGGCATATTCTGAAGTTATCTACGAACATCTAATTGTTGATGGCTTTATTTGGAGGTATAAAAAATGTATTTTTCATGAAGACTGTACACCTCGTAAAACCTCTTCAACGATTAATTCAGCTTATCCTCATAATGCTTACCATCAGTCTATTAGAGAAGATGACATGGAAAGAATGTTGCGGGATGCATTTAATATGCGCAGTCATGGTTTGTAATCATTTCCACCTGAAATTATTGCATCTGATGATTGTGATATTGGTGGAAATGCTTTTACCGAAATGGGAAGAAGTGTACCTGATGAAGAGCCAAATGGAGAAGAGGCGAAGTTCTACAAGTTACTTAATGAAATTATTGAAGAACTTTATAAGGGATCGAAATTTTCAAAATTGTCCTTCTGCATTCATCTTTTTCACTTAAAATGTTTGAAAGGGTGGATCGGAAACTCTTTGACACTACTGTTAGATTTTTTAAGAGATATGTTTCTATTTGAAAAAAATCCCTTATTCATGCAAAGATATGAAGAAATTGATAAAAGATTTAGGCATTGGGTATGACAAAATTCATAGCTTCCCAAATGACTGCATGTTGTATTAGAGTGATCAGAAAAACCAACAGTCTTGTCATGTTTGCAGTAAATCTCGATGGACGAATAGGAACACAGAAGATGTGAATGAGGATGAAGGTGAGGCACAGTCAAGAAAGAAGCAAATAAAGATTTTGCGATATTATCCACTAACATGTCGTCAAAGACAGCCGAGTCTATGAGGTGGCATCATGATCAACGAACCGGTGATGAATTATTAAGGCATCCTACGAATTCTTTAGCTTGGAAATCATTTGACAGTAAATTTTCAAGCTTTCCAAGTGATCCTTGGAATGTGAGGCTTGGGCTAGCACCTGATGGATTTAATCATTTTAAAATCATGAGTACTTCGTATAGTACTTAGCCTGTAGTGCTTGTTCCTTACAATTTGCCTTCGTGGATTTGCATGAAGCAATCTTCTTTTATCTTATCTATGATTATCCTTGGAGAAAAAGGTCTAGGGAATGATATTGACATTTATATGCAGCCACTTATTGAAGAGTTGAAACAGTTATGGGCGGGTGTTGAAACATATAATGTCTTAAGAAATGAGAACTTTTATTTATGTGCAGCTTTGTTGCGGACTATTAATGATTTCCTGGCTTATGCAAATTTATCTAGTTGGAGTACCAAAAGACGTTATGCTTGTCCTTGTTGTGCGGTGCAACATGTTCGAAATGGTTATATAATGGGAAAAAGTTCTCTTATATAGGGCATCGTCGGTGGTTAGATGAAAATCATAGATTTAGATTTCAGAGGACTCTATTTGATGGTACTGTAGAGTTCAGAGAAGCTCCTGAGTAGACCATTAGATCTAAAATCTTGTCCATGTTAAAATATATCAATTTCAGTTAAGAGAAGATGATTTAACCACCCAACACGCAAACAAAGAGAAGACTGAGGGAGGCGTGTGTTGGCAATGTTGACCAGTAGATTGATGATGAATCTGATAAAGAAGATTATCCTAATAAGGCAGACTTATGGAAAAAAAGAAGTATTTTTTTAGTTGTCTTATTGGGAGCATCACATTTTGTGACACAATCTTGATGTCATGCATATTGAAAAGAATGTTTGCGAGAACATCATTGGGACAATTCTGAATGTCGATAGAAAATCGAAAGACAATCTTCAGTGTGATTTTCATCCCCAATTATTTCTGAATGGAAAATCTCGATTGTTGCTGTCTATTTTTTCAATGTCAAAGAAAGAAAAATAAGTGATCTAATGGTGTTGAAGGATATAAAGGTCCTAGATGTGTATGTATCAAATATATCCCGATGTGTGAGTCTTAAAGATCGAAGACTATATTCCCTAAAATCACATGATTATAATATCTTGATGCAAGATTTACTGCCAGTTGCTTTACGGTGTTGTATGTCAGAAAAGGTGACGTCTTGTATAATTGAACTATCCAATATAATGAAAGATATTTGTGGCAAAGTTTTAATTGTTCAAGAACTTGAGAAAGTACAAGATCGAGTCACCTTGACTTTATGCAATTTCAAGAAGATCTTTTCACTTTTGTTCTTCACTATTATGGTGCACTTGCTAATCCATCTCCCTCATGAAGCAAAACTTGGTGGACAAGTTTTCTATGGGTGGATGTATCCTATAGATAGGTGTTAATTTATTTGTAAAGTTTTCATTCATTCATGAATATACCTTTAGTTGCAACTTTTGATAATGTTGTATGTCATGTTTAGGTTCCTATGCAAATTGAAGTCTTATTATCGTAATAAGCGTTATCCAGAAAGATCAATTGTTGAAGGTTACTTGGCAGAGGAATATATGACTTTCTACTCTAGATATTTAGAAGATGTTGAAGCAAGACTAAATAGACCAAGTAGAAATGTAGGGTTTAGGGATTATTACTTAGTCGAAACTTATCTATTTCGAAGTTATGGAGAACTAATCAGTAAAGTTGAAATTACACACTTAGATGATAGATCCTAGGTACAAGCACATCGATATGCTCTTTTTCACCACGATTCAATTGAACCATTACACAAGTAAGTTATAGAATTTGATAAATATTCATCTTTTTAATTTGTTTATCTTCTAACCAAGTAATTCACTTTTTAACGTAGCGAGTACAAACAAGTCTTGAGATCTTGTTCATGCTCTTGAAGATTACAACATCAAGAGATTCATAAGTTATTAACAGAATCTTTTCATGAATGGTTAGGGCAAACGGTATGCAGCTGAAGCTTTCATTGACAAATAATAATGTTTTCGTATAACATTTATAATTAATCAATTTACTTTTAATTCAATAGGTTTGGAGTGGAAAAGACGTCAATGACGAAGTTAAATGGCTTTCCCAAGGTCCGAATAGAGTAGTAAAAAGATATAGTGTCTTCTTCATTAATGGTTTCAAGTTTCATACAAAATCTCATGAAAGATTGAGGAGAACTCAAAATTGTGGAATAGTTGTTAATTCTTCAATTACAAGTTATGCTAGTGCTAGGGACAGTAATCCTATTGAGGGAAATATGGAGTATTACGGACTTTTTACTAACGTTATTGAGTTGGATTACTATATGGAAAACGGAAGGTTGTCTTATTTCGATATGATTGGGCTGATGTTAATATTGTTCGCTGAATTAAAAAAGATCAATTTGGTTTTACAATGGTGAACTTCTCTCGATTAGTTCACACTAGACAACAATTGACGAGCCGTATGTATTTTTTTCTCAAGTCAAATAAGTTTTTTACTCGAAAGATCCAACTGATGAGGGTTGGTACATTGTACTCCGTAACACCCCCAGAGACTTGTTTGACATGGGCAATGGAAGTAGAGATGACATTGATGAAAGATTAGAAACTGTGCCTTTTTCAGAACAAAACTTAAATGAAACTACCCCTAATACTAGTACACAATTTCAATTGGTTCGCCAAGATGTGAATGAAGATATATAAGAATCATGATGTAGTAAGATTTTATGATTTTTTAATTATATGTAATATTATAATTTAAATCTTGATCTTGTTAAATATTTCAACTATTTTATATGTATTATTATTGTTGTAATTAGTTACTAATATTTCAACTATTTTATGTATATTGCAGATAAAATGCCTAGAAGAATATTGCGAGATCTAAGTATTGTTCAAAATTCTCCAAATTCAAAAGAAACAAATAGTGAACAACAGAGTGCTATTGGATCTTCGAATGTTCTGACTACAGCTGATGAACTTGCAGAAATTCAAAGTAATGTTAAATTTAATTTACATGTGTGTTGACTTTTATTATTATTTTTTGTTTCAAATTCTTATATTATAATATACCATTTTATTAGCTGAATGTGGTGGGAGGCGCAAAACTCGAGGACGTACGCTATTAAAAGATTTATATGAGTTAAATTCTGTTGAGCGTGTCAAAGTAGCTAGAAACAATCATGGTCAACTATTGGATCAAAAGCTTGACTTTTAGCAGGATACTTGGGCATTATAGCACAAAATGTCAATATGTTGCCTACCAACTACGAGTCATGGCATCATATGCCTGATAGTATCAAAAATCAAGCTCACGATAATATTAAGGTAATAACGTGAATGTAATTTATAATACTTTGGTTTAAGTTTCATTTATATTTACTTTCTAAACTTGTGTTATTTGCAAGAGAGATTTGCTTTAGAGGTCTCAGATAATTATGTGAAGAAGGCATTAGGAAAAAAATGAAGAGACCATAAGAGTGCTTTAAAGAAGGAATATTTTAAGAAAAATATAAGCCTCGAAGAGAAATTGACAAATGTCCTGTTGGGAATGCTGAGGTACCAATAAGAAGATGCAGTTAGATTTTGGAATTCAAAAAAAGGAGATGTATTACGTACTTCCAAACTCTTACAATTATTTTGGTTTATAGTATTTACTATATACATAATTATTTCGGTTGTAACACCCCTTACCTGTACCCGAGATCGAGACAAGGTACGAGGTGTTATCGGACATAAACAAGGATATTTCAGGAAAACGGGATAAAAAATTTCGTTCTAGATTAAAACCAATCAAAACTTAATCATATTGTCCTTATTATGGATTTACGAGGTCCAAAACATACGTTAAAAGCGGTCCGGGACTAAATTGAGAACTTAAAAAGAGTTTAGAGAATTTTCCATGTTAAGCCTCACACGCCCGTGTAGAGGCAATGCGCAAGCCCGTGTGCTCGGGACACGCTCGTGTGCTCGAGACACGCCCGTGTCCCTTACCCGTGTGAGATTATTGGAATTTACTTTCATTTTGAACCTACAGGGATTTTCACACAGACGAGCACACGTCCGTGTCCCTGGCCCGTGCCCTTCACACGTCCTAGACACGCCCGTGTTGTCGCCCTTGCCCAAAAAGTCGAGCATTTTGTTTATGATGTCATCATGCATTTAGGGACACACGACCAAGACACATGCCCGTGTGCTAGGCTGTGTCCTCTACACGTTTGAGACACACGACCGTATCTCTACCCATGTGTTTACTACCATGCATTCCAACCTAAAGATTTTAGGTGCAGAGGACACACGGCCATACTACACGCCCGTGGGGCTGACCGTGTGTCACACACAATCTAGGCACACGCCCGTCTGTCTATCCGTATGGACCTTTTTTGAGGCTACAAATCTAAGCCAATGGTCACCCTCAATAACCGCTCATAATCGTGAAACTCAATTTTGTTTAACATGGCCTAAATATGCCCAAATACTACCATAAATGGTCTATTGCATGTTAACTTCATCTTATCAGTTATGTACATGCTAATTTATCCTCTTTATATTTAGGATTTCCTTCTCATTCAAAAACACATTTAGACTTGGCTCATTGTTATAACTCATTGCCAATTATGGCCTAACCATCCCAAATGATCTGGCCACATTTCATATGTGTATTTATAATGTACCACTTTTAATCATCACAAGAACATTTAACCACAAACAAGCACAATTAGTAGGTCATAGCCCACATCAAAATGAGCCATGTCTTATGGTCATATACAACAAGAATAAGTTTAATATTTAAGCCCTTACATAGGCCAACCAATGACACATATCACAAAATAACAAAAACCTATACATGCCATTGAAACGAAATAAAATATCTATATACCAAAGCAAGACAAGTTGATAGTGTTGACAATGCTCCAATCATCTTCCAATCTTCACGAGTCCACGAGCTTTGTAAAATAAAAAAAAGAGAGGGGGTAAGCATTAACATGCTTAGTAAGTCAAGATAAGGGGAAAGTAAACTTACCGGTTATTTAGTATGACATCATATAAGTCATTCAGGCCAAACATTCATAGTAAAATTTCCTATAACATGTACTCAACCATCAAGTTAGTCTCATGCAAGTACAATGTAACAACCCTTCATAGATGAGCTCATCAATTCAACATGCCTATTCCCATTTAAAATTTTAATCCCGTCGAATTTCTTGGAATCTCGATGGATATCTCGTTTACCATCAAATCATGCAAGTGATCATTTAAATACACACTCCCTTGAACCTCACTTTTATGGCGAGATTACCAGTCTATGCTAAATCACCCACAACGTAATTCACAGAGTAATGTCAGGATTACCAGTCCAGGCTAAATCCCTTACAATGACATATACTCCTACGAGTTTAGGTTTGAATTACCAGTCTAGGCTAAATTCAGATCCTATTTGGATTACCCGTCCGAGCTAAATCCATTAAAGCACACATATTCTTTGGGATGCTAGATCACTATATGATCACCCGTCCGGGCCAGATCCTTTATACCATTATTTAATTTTCGAGTAATCCATCAGACATCCCTTTTTATTCAACCGGGACATTTCATCATAACATTAATATTTCATGAGTTGTCATACAATAAATATTACTATTATAATTCATACATGTACATACATCTTTAATGTATTTGCTTAGGTTTCGTATTTCAGTTATTCCGAAACCATTTGTTTTCCACAATCGATCTCCGAAATTAGTTCCTCAGGGTTATTGAGCTTGGAAAGTGAATAAATCCTAGCTATGGTGTCCCTTGGAATTTCAGCAGTAAGAGGGAGAAGAATGGCTAATTTTTGCCTTCATTTTTCCTTTTTTATTGATTTTATTTCCAAATAACCAAAATGCCATTCCTTACTAAACTTTCAAAATTTCCATGCATGCCCATTTTTGTACAAAAACTTAGAAATTGGTAAATCTACTCTTTAAGATTTTCTAATTAATAATCTCAAGCAATTTCATGCAATTTTTTTCTAGAATCCAAGTTTTTCAATTTATTCAATTTGGTCCCTAATTTCCAATTGGACACCTTACACTAAGAATTTCTTCATGAAACTTTAACAGATGCTTACTTTCATATTCTAGGCCTCATAATAATAATAAAATAAGTATTTTGACATTGAATATGTGGTATTGAAACCACTATTCCGACTAGGCCCAATTTTGGAATGTTACATTTCTCCCCTCTTTGGGACTTTCATCCTCAAAAGTCTTACCAATAAATAGGTTCAGATATTGACTTCTCACGGTTTCTTCATGTTCCCATGTGGCTTCTTCCACTCTGTGTCTGTGCCATAGAACTTTTACCAAGGCTATATTCTTGTTCCTTAATTGTTTGACTTCTCGAGCCAAAATTTTGACCGGTTCTTCACCATAGGTCATGTCCGATCTAATCTCAACTTCCGTCGGTGAAATCACATGTGGGGGGTCTGAACTATATCTCCGTAACATGGATACATGGAATACATCATGAATCTTTTCCATTTCAGATGGCAAGGCTAACCGGTAGGCTAAAGGGCCAACTCGTTTAATAATCTCGTATGGTCAAATAAACCGCAGGCTCAATTTGCCTTTCCGGCCAAATCTCAAAACTTTTTTCCAGGAAGACACTTTCAAGAATACTTTATCTCTGACTTGAAACTCAATCTCTTTCCTTTTCAAATCGGTATATGACTTTTGTCTATCCGATGCCGCTTTCAAACAATTACGGATCACTTTAACCTTTTCTTCAGTTTCCTTGATTAGATCAACCCCGTGCTTCTGGTGTTCCTTGAGTTCCGTCCAATACAATGGAATCCGACACTTTCGACCATATAACGCCTCATAAGATGCCATCTTTAAACTCGTCTAGAAACTGTTGTTGTAGATGAACTCCACTAGGTAAATATTTTTCCCAACTACCCTGAAATTCAAAAACGCAGCACCGTAACATATCTTCAAGGGTCTAAATCATCCGCACAGACTGACCATCGATCTGTGGGTGGAACGTCGTACTAAAACTCAACTTTGTGCCCAAGGCTTCTTGTAGTTTCTTCCAAAATCTCGAAGTGAATCTCAGGTCTCTATCTAAAATAATCGACAACGGTACCTCGTGTAATCTCACAATCTCGGATATGTATAAGTCGGCCAATCTATCAAGAGAGTAATTTGTCCGAACAGGCATAAAGTGAACCGACTTCGTTAGTTTATCCACTACAACCCAAACAGCATCCTTCTTTTTCGGGGTTAACGGTAGTCCAGTCACAAAGTCCATGGTGATCCTGTCCCATTTCCATTCGGGAACCATTACAGGCTATAATAAACCTGAAGGCACTTGGTGTTTAGCCTTGACCTGCTGACATATCAAGCATTTCGACACAAATTCAGAGATATCTCTTTTCATACCATTCCACCAGTACATGGTCTTTAAATCATTGTACACCTTGGTACTTCCCGGGTAAATTGACATACAACTATTATGTGCCTCTTGCAAAATTTTTTGAATAAGCTCATCATCTTTGGGTACACAGACCCTATCTCGAAATATTAAACAACCATTAGAATCAATCCAAAAATCTGATTCAACTCTCGTTTCATATTGTGCTCTTTTGACTTGCAAGTCACTATCATTAATCTGAGTTGCACAAACCTCTTAGAGAAATGTCGACAACTACATCATCAGATAATGCCAAACGCGTGTTCATAGCCCTCTGAGCAAACAAGGACTTTCTGCTCAATGCGTCGGCAACTACATTCGCCTTACCAAGATGGTAATCGATCATAAGCTCATAATCCTTAATCAACTCTAGCCACCTTCACTGTCTCAGATTCAATTCCTTTTGAGTCATCAAGTACTTCAGACTCTTGTGAATGGTGAATACACGGCAAGTTTCACTGTACAAATGGTGTCTCCAAAATTTTAAGGCAAATACAATAGCAGCTAGCTCCAAGTCATGAGTCGGATAATTTTTCTCGTGTGGTTTCAGTTGCCTCGAGACATAAGCTATCACTTTGCCTTCTTGCATAAGTACACAACCCAGTCCATTTAAGGACGCATCGCTGTAAATCACAAATTCTTTTCCCAATTCGGGTTGTACCAAAACTAGAGCTTCTGTCAGTAATATTTTTAATCTATCAAAACTTTGCTGACATTTTTTTGACCACTCAAACTTAACATCTTTTTTCAGTAACCTCGTCAAGCGAGTTGTAATCATCAAAAATCCTCTCACAAAGTGTCGGTAATAATCGGCTAAGCCCAAAAAGCTTCTAACCTCTGTTACATTCTTTGGCGGCTTCTACTTGACAAAAGCATAAATTTTATTCAGATCAACTCGGATGCCACCACCTGATACAATATGACCAAGAAATCAAACTTTTTGAAGCCAAAACTCGCTCTTGCAAAACTTAGCATAGAGTTGTCTATCTCATAAAATCTGTAAAAAAATCCTCAAATATTCAGCATGTTCGGACTCATTCTAGGAATAGATCAAAATATCATCTATGAATACTACTACAAACTTGTCCAAGTACGGTAGGAATACAGGATTCATTAAATCCATAAACGCAGCTGGGTCGTTTGTTAGACCAAAAGGCATGACGAGGAACTCGTAGTGACCATACTGAATTCCACCTCTATAATAGGGGGTAACCCTGGTAGCTCTTCTGGGAACACATCTGGATATTCACAGACTATCAGTACCGACTCAATCTTCAACTCAGATTCTTTATTATTCAATACGAATGCAAGGTAAGCTTCATATCCTTTCCTCATACACCTTTGAGCCATCATTGAGTAATCACAGTCGGTGGTGCATTCAACTCATTCGAATCAACCCAAAGAATGTCACCATCTAAACATTTTAATTCCATGTACTTGCTACTACAGTTTACTATCACATCATGGATGGTCAACCAATCTATACCGAGTATTACATAAAATTCGTCAAATGGCAAAAGCATAAGATTTGCCGGAAAACAACATCCTTAAATTGTTAAAGGACAATTCTTACAAACTTTATCTACTAATACCGACTTGCCTAGAAGGTTTGACACCTTAATTACAAATTATGTTGATTCCACAGACATGTTCATGCTAGACACCAATTTCATGCATATGTAGGAATGGGTCGATCCCGGATCAATTAAGGCAATAACATGAGTATTATGAAGAGAAAATGTACCCATAATGACATCGAGAGTTGAAGCTTCCTCTCTAACGCGTAACACATAAGTCCTTACCGAGGCTCGAGCCTCTGATTTTGCAGTCGTATCCTTGGCAGTAGTTCGACTACCACTTGCACTTTCAGGATGTCGTGGTGGTCTACCTCGAAGATTAGGAACATTAGACTTTGGGACTAAATCTACCTCTTTATCGGCTCGTTCCGAGCAATCTTTAAGGAAGTGATCAAGGGAACCACATCTAGAACATGCCCCACTCTTCATTCGGCATTCCCCGAAATGAAACTTGTTACAGCTTTTAAATCTCGGCTTTTGATCATCTACACTCCCCACACTAGTTACCTTAGTGGAGGAAGACTTTGGGTTGTGTCGTTTAGTGCTTCTTGTTTTGCCCGAATATCCTACCGATGTAGTGGAGTGTTCTTGTTGACTCTTCAATTTCTTCATGGGAAAGGAGTGCATTCTGCCACTAGATCTCTTCCTCGAAGCTCTAGCTTCTCTCTTTGCTCGTTTTCTTTCATTATTTAGTTCCTCAACCTTCTTGGCTCGATTGGCTAATGTAGCCAACTCTCTTATTTCAAGAATCTCGATTAACAATTTGATTTCTTCATTCAGACAATTTTCAAAGTGCTTAAACATTTCTGCCTCCGATCGGACCTACTCACTTGTATACTAACTTAGTCTCACGAACTCTCTTTCGTATTCTGACACGGTTCTATTTCCTTGTTTGAGTTCCAAGAACTCCTTCCGCTTTTGGTCCAAAAACCTTTGGCTGATATACTTCTTCCTAAATTCTGCTTGGAATAATTCCCACGTGATTCTCTCTCTCGGTGCTACTGAGGATACGGTTTTCGACCAATGGTATGCAGTGTCCTTCAATAACGACACCGCACATTTCAAACTTTCCTCAAGAGTACATGACAGTACATTGAGAGCTCTAATGGTATTCTCAAGCCAAAATTCGGCACGTTCAGGATCGTCATCAATTGTGGCCCTAAATTCTTCGAATCCATATTTCCTAAGGTTGTCCACAGGGGCCTTACCAATTCTCCCGGGTACCACACCTTGTGGCACTTCTCCTTCAGGACGAGCAGGGGCTGGAGGAGGTCGTGCCATATTGGGGCGATTTCTCAAATAATCATCCCCAAACCATTCATCCATCATCTCAAATAAGGTAGCTCTTGCCTCTTCTCGGCCTTCAGACACAGGCCTTCTACTACTACTAGCAGTAGCTCGTTGAAGGGAAGCTGGAGTGTAACATCCCGAAATAGGGCCTAAACAGAATAGTGGTTACGAAATCACAAATCTGAGGTATAAAAATTTATTTTATTATCATTTTAAGGTCTATGGCATGATTTCATGATTGTGTGAAAATTTCGTTTAGAAATTTTATCGATAGAGGGTTCAATTTGGTATCTAGGACTAAATTGCAAAAGTTGTAAAATGTGTGTTCTAGTTCACAAAGGTACTAAGTACTTGTGAGTAATGGGTTTTTAAAGTGGAGGTCCTTGGATAGTAATTAGACCATTATACTAGTTTGGACAAAAATACCTAAAGGAAGATAAAGCACCATAGTTTTTAATTAAGGGCATTTTGGTCATTTAGTTATTAAAATGAATTAAAAACAAAATTAAAAGCCAATTTTTGTCTATCTTCAACCCCTTGGCTGAATTTCACATGAGGAAGACATAGCTAGGGTTTTTCAAGCTTCCAAGCTCGACTATAAGTCTGTTTTTGCCCAGTTTTTAATGTTATTTACGTTTTTGGAGTCCCAGTAACTTGTTTAAGCTTATACTAGCAATAATTTAACCTAGGGTTTATATTTGGAAAAATACCCACAGGTGAAATGTGATTATTTTGATGTTTTATGGTAGAATATGAAGCTTGAAATTGTGTTAAACAACTTTTGCTAAGCGATTTTACGTGAAAATAAGTAAAACGACATAATCAATAAAAATACCTAATGTTCATAAGTACATGTTAGAGTGAGAATTTGATGTTGTCATAGAAGGGAAAATGACCAGCATGTCATAAAACATAAGAAAATAGGATAAGTTTAATTTCCGAGCCTTGGGGAAAAAGTGTAAATATGTAAAAGTTTAGGGGTAAAAATGTAATTTTTTCAAAGTTTGAGTCAAGGACTGTTTTAATAAATGTGAGTATTAAATAAGCTAAATTTGTTATTATAGATTAAGGAGAACGTAATCCAAAGTTAGACCAGGGAAAGAAAAAGATAATGGACTAAATCGATATAGTTGATTGTATTTTGTTTCGAGGTAAGTTTGCGGTAAATAAATGCAATATTCTATTATTTTATGTTAATGTTGTTAATTTTCAGCATGTGTATATTTATTTTATGAAATTATTCAAAGAAGACTCAAGCATGAATTGATGGAGAAGTAATTTCAGAAAGTCCCGGTTGAACCTTAGGAATGTGTAGGATACAAATGTCATGACATTAGGGTTTAAGGATACCATGTAAAACCATGCCCAAGGCATGGCAATTGGTAAGGTTTCTAAGGCAAGGAAATCATGTAAGACCATATCAAGAATGGCATTGATAAGTTACTATAAGGTAAATGTCTCATGTAAGACCATGCCAAGGCATGGCATTGGTGAGTTCATAAGGCAAGGATACCATGTAAGACCATTTCAAGACATGGCAATGGTAAGTTTCAAAAGGATACCACGTAAGACCATGACAAGTCATGGAAATGGTAAGTTACCTGTATATCCTTAGTATTCCAAGTGGTTCAACGGGAAAATTTAAAGAGAATATCGAGGTAAGGTAAGGTAAGACGAGTTATGCTAAAAAGGTAAGACAAGTTCATGCTAGAAGAGCAAAGGTAAGTATATAATGTTCATGTATGCTTGATAAGGAAAAAGGTAAGTAAAATGTATTAATAAATTTGATTAAGTAAGTAAGTATTTAAGTAAATGAGTAAGTGAAGAAATTTCAAATATGTCTATGACAATTAATGAAGTTGCATTAAGTAGTATCATGCCAAATAGTAAGATAATTCTTATGAATGTTGTTATTTATTTGCATGCAAACTTACTAAGCTTAATGCTTATCCCCTTTATTTTACTTCTTTTTATAGTTTTGTCAAGCTAACTCGGGGATCGTAAAGTATGTCGGAGGTCCGGCACACTATCACAAGGATTATTTTGGTATAGCTAGACATTTCATTTTGAGTATGGCATGTACCGCATTGTAGCCATTTTGTGTGTATGATATTATGATATGGCTAATGAATGGTATGTAAATGCTTGATAATGATTAGCTATTGGAATGGCTAATCAAGACATGTTTGGTGTTATGTATGCCTAAATACTAGTTACTCCATGGAAATCATGAAAAATGTGAAATTAGCTTTAAAATAGTATCGGACAGCAGTAATGACTTGAATTTAAAAAATAACTAAAAATATTAGAAATGGATTTAGATATTGAATGAGATATATAATTAAATCTTATTGAGTCTATTTTTATATGAAAGAAACAAAGTAAATAAATGAGTTGTATTTTATGAGATATTTAAATTTTAGTGAGATAGGGTCAGAGTGGCTTCTGAATCCTCTGTTCTGAATTTAGAAATTCACTAAAAATTGTACAAAAATAATTAGGAGTTATACTTTATATGTATAGATTTCTTATTTAGTCTATTTTTAATAGAAATAAACGGCATGGTTATTTGAATTCTGTACTGGGAGAAAAATTATTCGTAGTCAATAGAGGTCAGAACAGCCAAACACTGAAACAGGGGAAACTTTAACTAATAAACTGTACTAATTTGCTACACCAAAAATTCTGAAAAAAATTTAGTAAGAAGATATGTGAGTCTAGTTTGAGAAAAAATTTATGGATTTGGATTTAAATTTTTTTAACTCGAGTTATGATTTATTTAGTGACTATGACGCAGATTGAGAGTTTATTTATGAAAGATGAAATAAATTGTTTTGATTTGTTTAAGTGAACGAAAAAATTTTATTCCTGAACCATTTCAATTTCATGTTTTAGGGTCTTGAGGACCCTTTTTAGGGACATATTGAATGAATGAAACTAAATTAATTTTAAAAGCAATTTTTTATGCCCTGAATTAGTAAGCTAAGCCAGGTAACGCCTCGTGCTCGACTCTGGCGACGATCTCAGGTAAGGGGTGTTACATTTATTGGTATCAGAGCAAAGGTTTAATCGGTTCTTAAAATATTTAGTATGAGTAAGGGTCTAGCTATACATGCCATACTTATATGTTGATAGTGTGACGACTCCTGACGATTTTAAAATGTTTTCTTTTCTAGTTATGGATCTCGAACAAGCTAGTGTAGATGATGTAGAGAGTAACACACCGACTCCCGCAGATGGGATGGTGCCACCAAATAGTAGTGAAAGGCCCGTTACAGTTAGTCAGGGAGGAGGGGCTCGAGAAGCCTTCTTCCAAGCTATAAATGAATGGTTTACCGAGTTCGTTCGTATGAATCCGGCTATTAGACCTCTACCCCCTCATGATCATCAGACCACCCATGTAGCTCCCCCAGTCACAGGTACGATTATAAAAGAAAAACCACCAGTTGATAAAATCAAAAAACAATGAGCTGAAGAGTTTCGAGCTATAAAAGATGATGATGCAGAAAAGACAGAATTTTGGCTCGAGAATACTATCAGAGCCTTTGATAAGTTATCCTGCACACCTGAGGAATGTATGAAATATATTGTATCACTTCTTAGAGATTCGGCCTACCATTGGTGGAAGACACTTGTATCAGTTGTACCGAAAGAGAGAGTCACTTGGGATTTCTTTCAAGAGGAATTCCGTAAAAAGTACATCAGTCAGAGGTTTGTTAACCAGAAAAGAAAAGAGTTTTTAGAGTTAAAACAGGGCAATATGACAATGACTGAATATGAGCGCGAGTTTGTCATACTCAGCAATTATGCTCGAGAGTGTGTGTCTACAGAGGCTATTATGTGTAAAAGATTTGAGGAAGGGCTCAATGATGATATCCGATTGTCGGTTGGTGTCCTAGAAATAAAAGAGTTTGTTGTCCTAGTTGAGAGAGCCTATAAGGCAGAGGAGTTGTTAAAAAGAAAGGACAAAATTGAAATTGAGACGCAAGACACGAAAAAAAGACTAATGAGCAAGTCATTTCAGTCTACATCCAAGAGGCCTAGAGAGTTCTCCACTAGATCTAATTTTTCAGCTGGATATTCTAGCCGAAACAAAGGCAGAAGATTTATGAGTCCGAAAGCTCAGACCACTTCAATTGCAAGTGTTGGCAGTGTTCAGCCTGATAGACCAGAGTGTCCCCGATGTGGTCGACGTCACCCAGGTTAGTGTCGAGCAACTGAGACAGGTTTTTTTCGATGTGGTGCACCAGACCATTTTATTTGGGAGTGTCCCGAGATGATTAAAAAGGAAGCAATACCGAGTGTAAGATCAGGCAACGCTTTTGTCAGAGGTAGACCGTTAAGAAATCTGGAAGCTTGGGCAAGTAATAGAGGTGCATCTAGAGATTCAGTAGTGAGGCCAGATGTTAGAGCACCTGCGAGGACCTATGCTATCCGTGCTCGTGAAGAGGCATCCTCCCCCGATGTGATTGCGGTAAATTTTCTCTCCATGATACTAAAGTTATTGTTTTGATTGATCCGGGTTCGACCCATTCATATGTTTGCATGAAATTGATGCCTAGTATGAGTATGCCTATAGAATCTATAGAATTTGTGATTAAAGTATCGAATCCATTAGGCAAGCATGTATTAGTAGATAAAGTATGTAGAATTTGCCCTTTGATTATTGAAGGCTACTGTTTTCCGGCCGATCTAATGCTATTGCCATTTGATGAGTCTGATGTGATTCTGGGTATGGATTGGTTGACTACACATGATGTGATAGTGAATTGTGGAAAGAAATTCATTGAGTTGAAACGTGAAAATGGTGAAATTCTTCGGGTTAATTCAGAAAAGTCAAATAGTTCATTTGCCATGATTTCTGTTATGTCTGCTCATAAATGTATGAGAAAAGGGTATGAAGCTTATCTTGCTTTTGTGTTGAACACTAAAGATCTAGAATTGAAAATTGAATCAGTGACTATGGTATGTGAGTTTCCCAATGTGTTTCCGGAAGAACTACCAGGTTTGCCTCCTATTAGAGAAGTTGAGTTTGGTATTGAGTTGATTCTAGGTACCACACCTATTTTTATTGCTCCTTATAGAATGGCCCCATTGGAATTGAAAGAATTGAAAGCCCGGTTGCAGGAATTAACAGATAAAGGCTTTGCAAGACCTAGTAGTTCACCATGGGGTGCACCAGTGCTATTTGTGAAAAAGAAAAACGGATCGATGAGATTGTGCATAGATTATAGGCAGCTTAACAAGGTAACAGTAAAGAATAAGTATCCACTGCCTAGAACTGATGATTTGTTTGATCAATTGAAGGGAGCCACTGTGTTCTCCAAGATAGATTTGAGATCCGGATACTATCAGTTGCGATTTAAAGAGTCAGATGTCCCGAAGACTACTTTCCGGACTAGGTATGGTCATTATGAGTTCCTTGTGATGCCATTTGGCTTAACTAATGCTACTGGCATTTTCATGGACTTAATGAATCGAATTTTTAGACCGTACTTGGATAAGTTTGTAGTTGTGTTCATTGATGATATCTTGATTTATTCTCATGATGAGACTTTACATGCAGAGCATTTGAGGACAGTTTTACAGATTCTGAGAGGTAATCAATTGTATGCCAAGCTCAGCAAAAGTGAGTTCTGGTTACGAGAAGTTGGTTTTCTAGGACATATTGTCTCAGGTGAAGGTATCAGGGTTGATCCGAGCAAGATTTCAGCTATTGTTGATTGGAAGCCTCCTAGAAATGTATCAAAAGTTAGAAGTTTTCTTGGTCTTGCCAGATA
Source organism: Gossypium longicalyx (assembly GCA_025698465.1). Lineage (NCBI taxonomy): Eukaryota > Viridiplantae > Streptophyta > Magnoliopsida > Malvales > Malvaceae > Gossypium > Gossypium longicalyx. The sequence goes on from CM047007.1 coordinate 56,846,921, forward strand.
TTATAGACGATTTGTAGAGGGATTTTCCATGATAGCTACCCTGCTGACAAGATTGTTGTGAAAGGATATCAAGTTTGAATAGACTGAGAAATGTCAACAGAGTTTTGACAAGTTAAAGGCATTATTGACTAAAGCTCCTATTTTAGTACAACCAGAACCAGGTAAGGAGTTTGTGATTTACAGTGATGCGTCCTTGAATGGACTTGGTTGTGTACTTATGCAGGAAGGACAGGTAATTGCTTATGCCTCTAGACAGCTAAAGCCATATGAGAAGAACTATCCGACACTTGATTTAGAGTTAGTTGCCATTGTTTTTGCGCTAAAGATCTGGAGACAACATTTGTACGGTGAGAAGTGCCAAATATTCACTGATCACAAAAGTTTGAAATATTTTATGACTAGAAAAGATTTGAATTTGAGACAAATAAGATGGCTAGAGTTGATTAAAGATTATGAGCTAGTGATCGATTATCACCCAGGTAAGGCAAACATTGTTGCTGATGCTTTGAGTAGGAAATCTTTGTTTGCATTAAGAACTTTGAACACTAGTCTAGCCTTATCAGATGATGGTTTTACCTTAGCTGAGTTGAGAGCTAAATCGATGTTTCTTGAAGAAATTTGTGAAGCTCAGAAAAATGACAATGAGTTGTTAACCAAAAGAGCTCAGTGTGAGTCAGATATAGAGTCAGATTTTAAGATTAGTTCTGACGGTTGTTTGATGTTCAGAGACAGGGTATATGTACCGAAGAATGATGAGCTTATTCGAAAGATCTTACAGGAAGCACATAGTAGTTCTTTGTCTATTCATCCAAGTAGTACAAAGATGTATAATGATTTGAAGAAAATGTACTGGTGGGTAGGAATGAAAAGGGACATTTCAGAGTTTGTTTCTAGATTCTTGATCTGTCAGCAGGTAAAGGCCGAAAATCAGGTACCTTCAGGTTTATTGCAACATGTGCTAGTCCCTGAGTGGAAATGAGACCGAGTTATTATGGATTTTGTGACAAGATTACCATTGACACCGAGAAAGAAAGATGCAGTATGGGTTGTGATTGATAAGTTAACAAAGTCGGCACATTTTATCCCAGTTCGTATGGATTATTCACTTGACAAGTTGGCCGAGTTGTATATTTCAAAGATAGTCAGACTACACGAGGTACCATTATTGATCATTTCAGACAGAGATCCGAGATTTACTTCACGATTTTGGAAGAAGTTACAGGAAGCTTTGGGCACAAAGTTGAGTTTTAGTACAACTTTCCATCCTCAGACCGACGGTCAGTCAGAGAGAGTTATTCAGGTACTTGAAGATATGCTTAGACGCTGTGTACTGGAATTTCAAGGTAGTTGAAAAAAGTACTTACCATTAGTAGAGTTTGCCTACAATAATAGTTATCAGTCGATTTTTAAGATGGCACCTTATGAAACTTTGTATGGACGTAAATGTCGCACACCTTTGTATTCGACAAAGCTTAAGGAAAATTAGATTTATGGGGTTGATCTAGTTAAAGAAATAGAAGAGAAAGTAAAAGTCATTAGAGATTGCTTGAAAGCAGCTTCAGACAAGCAAAAGTCGTATGCAGATTTGAAGAGAAAAGAGATTGAGTATCAATTTGGTGACAAAGTGTTTTTGAAAGTATCCCCGTGGAAGAAAGTTCTCAGATTTGGCAAGAAAGGCAAACTAAGTCCACGTTTTATTGGACCGTTTGAAGTGATTGAGAGAGTCGGACCATTAGCACATCGGTTAGCTTTGCCGATTGAGTTAGAGAAGATTCATGATGTATTTCATGTGTAGATGCTACGTTGTTATCGTTCAGATCCGTCACATGTGATTTCTCAAACAGAGGTTGAGATTCAGCCAGACATGACTTACGGTGAAGAACCGGTAAAGATTTTAGCTCGAGAGGTAAAGCAATTAAGGAACAAAAGTATTGCACTTGTGAAAGTACTATGGAATAAACATGGGGTAGACGAGGCTACATGGGAGCCCGAAGAGGCTATGTGAGAACAGTACCCAAATCTCTTTACAGGTAAGATTTTCGGGGACGAAAATCCCTAAAGGGGGAGAAACGTAACATCTCGAAATAGGGCCTAAATGGAATAGTGGTTATGAAACCACAAATCTGAGGTATAAAAATTTATTTTATTATCATTTTAAGGTCTATGGCATGATTGCATGATTGTGTGAAAATTTCGTTTAGAAATTTTATCGATAGAGGGTTCAATTTGGTATCTAGGACTAAATTGCAAAAGTTGTAAAATGTGTGTTCTAGTTCACAAAGGTACTAAGTACTTGTGAGTAATGGGTTTTTAAATTAGGCCATTATACTAGTTTGGACAAAAATACCTAGAGGAAGATAAAACACCATAGTTTTTAATTAAGGGCATTTTGGTCATTTAGTTATTAAAATGAATTAAAAACAAAATTAAAAGCCAATTTTTGTCCATCTTCAACCCCTTGGCCGAATTTCACATGAGAAAGACATATCTAGGGTTTTTCAAGCTTCCAAGCTCGATTGTAAGTCCGTTTTAGCCCTATTTTTAATGTTATTTACGTTTTTGGAGTCCCGGTAACTTGATTAAGCTTATTTTAGCAATAATTCAACCTAGGGTTTATATTTGGAAAAATACTCATTGGTGAAATGTGTTTATTTTGATGTTTTATGCTAGAATATGAAGCTTGAAATTGTGTTAAACAACTTTTGCTAAGCGATTTTACGTGAAAACGAGTAAAACGACAAAATCGGTAAAAATACCTAATGTTCATAAGTACATGTTAGAGTGAGAATTTGATGTTTCCATAGAAGGGAAAAATGATCAGCATGTCATAAAACATAAGAAAATAGGATGAATTTTAATTTTTGAGTCTTGGGGCAAAAGTGTAAATATGTAAAACTTTAAGGGAAAAAATGTAATTTTGCCAAAGTTTGCATCAAGGACTAAATTAATAAATATGAGTATTGAATAAGCTAAATTTGTTATTATAGATCAAGAAAAACGAAATCCAGAGTTAGACCGGGGAAAGAAAAAGATAGTGGACTAAATCGATATAGTTGATCGTATTTTGTTTCGAGGTAAGTTTGCGGTAAATAAATGCAATATTCTATTATTTTATGTTAGTGTTGTTAATTTCCAGCATGTGTATATTTAATTTATGACATTATTCAAAGAACACTCAAGCATGAATTGACGGAGAAGTAATTTCAGAAAGTCCCGGTTGAACCTTAGGAATGTGTAGGATACAAATGTCATGACATTAGGGTTTAAGGATACCATGTAAGACCATGCCAAGGCATGGCAATTGGTAAGGTTTCTAAGGTGAGGAAATCATGTAAGACCATGTAAAGAATGGCATTAATAAGTTACTATAAGGCAAAGGTCCCATGTAAGACCATGCCAAGGCATGGCATTGGTGAGTTCATAAGGCAAGGATACCATGTAAGACCATGTCAAGACATGGCAGTGGTAAGTTTCAAAAGGATGCCACGTAAGACCATGACAAGTCATGGCAATGGTAAGGTACCCGTATATCCTAAGTATTCCAAGTGGTTCAACGGGAAAATTTAGAGAGAATATCAAGGTAAGGTAAGGTAAGATGAGTTATGCTAAAAAGGTAAGACAAGTTCATGCTAGAAGAGCAAAGGTAAGTATATAATGTTCATGTATGCTTGATAAGGAAAAAGGTAAGTAAAATGTTTTAATAAATTTGATTACGTAAGTATTTAAGTAAGTGAGTAAGTGAAGAAATTTAAAATATGTCTATGACAATTAATGAAGCTGCATTAAGTAGTATCATGCCAAGTAGTAAGATAATTCTTATGAATGTTGTTATTTATTTGCATGCAAACTTACTAAGCTTAACGCTTACCCCCTTTATTTTCCTTCTTTTTATAGTTTTGTCAAGCTAACTCGGGGATCGTAATGTACGTCAGAGGTCCGGCATACTATCACAAGGATTATTTTGGTATAGCTAGACGTTTCATTTTGAGTATGGCATGTATAGCATCGTAGCTGTTTTGTGTGTATGATCTTATGATATTGCTAATGAATGATATGTAAATTCTTGATAATGATTAGCTAGTAGAATGGCTAATCAAGGACATGTTTGGTGCTATGTATGCCTAAATGCTAGTTACTCCATGGAAATCATGAAAAAGGTGAAATTAGCTTTAAAATAGTATCGGATAGTACTAATGACTTGAATTTGGAAAATAACTAGAAATAGTAGAAATGGATTTAGATAGTGAATGAGATATAGAATTAAAGCTTATTGAGTATATTTTCATATGAAAGAAACAAAATAAATAAAGGAGATGTATTTTATGAGATATTTAAATTTTGGTGAGACAGGGTCAGAGTGATTTGTGAATCCCCTATTCTGAATTTAGAATTTCACTAAAAATTATACAAAAATCAATGTCATGGTTATTTGAATTCTGTACAGGGAGAAAATTTATTCGTAGTCAACAGAGGTCAAAGCAGCCAAACACTAAAATAGGGGAAACTTTAACTAATAGACTATACTAATTTGCTAGACCAAAAATTCTGAAAAAAATTTAGTAAGAACATATATGAGTCTCATTTCAAAGAAAATTTACGGATTGGATTTCAAGTTTCGTAACTCAAGTTATGATTTATTTAGTGACTATGACGCAAATGGACAGTTTATTTATGCCAGATGAAATATATTGTTTTGATTTGTTTAAGTGACCGAAAATTTTTTATTGATTTCGGTTTGTTCTTGAACCGTTTCAGTTTCATGTTTTAGCGTCTCAAGGACCCTTTTTAGGGACATATTGAATGAATGAAACTAAGTTAATTTTAAAAGTAAATTTTTATGCCCCGAATTAGTAAGCTAAGCCAGGTAACGCCTCGTGCTCGACTCTAGCGACGATCTCGGGTAAGGGGTGTTACATGGAGCATGGCTTTCGTCTCCCTCGGACTCATCTTGAGCTTGATTGGAAGACATTTACTATATTCAAATACAATTAAAAAGGTTAGGAGATGTCACACTATCATAACTTGTATAATGGCATGTATAGCTAGACCCAATACATGCTACGTTAGTCTAAAAATTGACTAAACCGTAGCTCTGATACCACTAAATGTAACACCTCTTACTCATACCCAAGATCGGGACAAGTTATAAGGCGTTACCGGACATAAACAAGGACATTTAGGGAAAATAGGATATAAAATTTCGTTCTAGGTTAAAACCAATCAAAACTTAATCATATTGTCCCTAATATGGATTTACGAGGTCCAAAGCATACTTTAAAAGTGGTCTAGGACTAAACCGAGAACTTAAGAAGAGTCTAGAGAATTTTCCATGTTAAGCCTCACACGCCCGTGTGGAGGCAATGCACAAGCCCGTGTGCTCGGGACACGCCTGTGTCCCTTACCCGTGTGAGATTATTGGAATTTACAGTTTATTTATGAAAGATGAAATAAATTGTTTTGATTTGTTTAAGTGATCGAAATTTTTTTATTGATTCCGTTTGTTCCTAAACCGTTTCAATTTCATGTTTTAGGGTCTCAAGGACCCTTTTTAGGGACATATTGAATGAATGAAACTAAATTAATTTTAAAAGCAAATTTTTATTCCTCGAATTAGTAAGCTAAGTCAGGGAACGCCTCGTGCTCGACTCCAGCGACGGTCTCAGGTAAGGGGTGTTCATGGAGCATGGCTCTTGTCTCCCTTGAACTCATCTTGAGCTTGATTGGAAGACATTTACTATATTCAAATACAATTAAAAAGGTTAGGAGATGTCACACTATCATACCTTGTATAATGGCATGTATAGCTAGACCCGATACATGCTACGTTAGTCTAAAAATTGACTAAATCGTAGCTCTGATACCACTAAATGTAATACCCCTTACTAATACCCGAGACTGAGACAAGTTACGAAGCGTTACCGGACATAAACAAGGACATTACGGGAAAACAGAATATAAAATTTTGTTCTAGCTTAAAACCAATCAAAGCTTAATCATATTGTCCCTAATATGGATTTACGAGGTCTAAACCGTATGTTAAAAGTGGTCTAGGACTAAATCGAGAACTTTAGAAAAGTCTAGAGAATTTTCCATGTTAAACCTCGCACGCCCGTGTGGAGGCAATGCACAAGCCCGTGTGCTCGGGACACGCCCGTGTCCCTTGCCCGTGTGAGATTATTGGAATTTACAGTTTATCTATGAAAGATGAAATAAATTGTTTTGATTTGTTTAAGTGATCAAAAATTTTTTATTGATTCCGGTTTGTTCCTGAACCGTTTCAATTTCATGTTTTAGGGTCTTAAGGACCTTTTTTAGGGACATATTGAATTAATGAAACTAAATTAATTTTAAAAGCAAATTTTTATGCCCCAAATTAGTAAGCTAAGTCAGGTAACGCCTCGTGCTCGACTCCAGCGACGGTCTCGGGTAAGGGGTGTTACATGGAGCATGGCTCTCGTCTCCCTCGAACTCATCTTGAGCTTGATTGGAAGACATTTACTATATTCAAATACAATTAAAAAGGTTAGGAGATGTCAAACTATCATAACTTGTATAATGGCATATATAGCTAGACCCGATACATGTTACGTTAGTTTGAGAATTGACAAAATCGTAGCTCTGATACCACTAAATGTAACACCTCTTAGTCATACCTGAGATCGGGACAAGTTACGAGGCATTACCGGACATAAACAAGGACATTACGGGAGAATGGGATATAAAATTTCGTTCTAGGTTAAAACCAATCAAAACTTAATCATATTGTCCCTAATATGGATTTACGAGGTCCAAAGCATATGTTAAAAGTGGTCTATGACTAAACCGAGAACATAAGAAATATCTAGAGAATTTTCCATGTTAAGCCTCACACGCCCGTGTGGAGGCAATGCACAAGCCCGTGTGCTCAGGACACGCCTGTGTCCCTTACCCGTGTGAGATTATTGGAATTTACTTTCATTTCAAACCTACAGGAGTTTTCACACGGACGAGCACACGCCCATATCCCTGGCCCGTGTCCTTCACACGCCCGTGTTGTCGCCCTTGTCGAAAAACTCGAGCATTCTGTTTATGATGTCATCATGCATTTAGGGACACACGACCAAGACACACGCCCGTGTGCTACGCTGTGTCCTCCACACGGTTGAGACACACGACCGTATCTCTACCCGTGTGTTTACTACCATGCATTTCGACATCAAGATTTTAGGTGCAGGGGACACACAGCCATTCTACACGCTCGTGGGGCTGACCGTGTGTCACACAAGGCCTAGGCACACACTCATATGTCTGTGTGAACCTTTTTGGAGGCTACAAATCTAAGCCAATGGTCACTCTCAATAACCACTCATAATCGTGAAACTCAATGATGTTTAACCTGGCCTAAATATGCCCAAATACTACCATAAATGGTCTATTGCATATTAACCTCATCTCATTGGTTATGTACATGCTAATTTATCCTCTTTGTATTTAGGAATTCCATTCATTCAAAAACACATTTAGACTTGGCTTATTGTTATAACTCATTGCCAATTATGATCTAACCATCCCAAGTGATCTGGCCACATTTCATATGTCTACTTATAATGTACCACTTTTAATCATCACAAGAACATTTAACCACAAACAAGCACAATTAGTAGGTCATAGCCTACATCAAAATGAGCCATGTCTTATAGCCATATACAACAAGAATAAGTTTAATATTTAAGCCCTTACATAGGCCAACCAATGACACATATCACAAAATAACCAAAACCTATACATGCCATTGAAACAAAAAAAAAGTATTTATATACCAAAGCAAGACAAGTTGATAGTGTTGACAATGCTCCAATTGTCTTCCAATCTTCACGAGTCCACGAGCTCTATAAAATAGGGAAAGGAGAAGGGGTAAGCATTAACATGCTTAGTAAGTCCGGATAACGGGAAAGTAAAATTATCGGTTATTTAGCATGCCATCATATAAGTCATTCAGGCCAAACATTCATAGTAAAATTTCCTATCACATGTACTTAACCATCAAGTTAGTCTCATGCCAGTACAATGTAACAATCCTTCATAGATGAGCTCATCAATTTAACATGCCTATTCCCATTTGATATTTTAATCCCGTCGAATTTCTTGGAATCTTGATGGAGATCTCGTTTACCATCAAATCATGCATGTGATCTTTTAAATACGCACTCCCGTGAACCTCACTTTTATGGTGGGATTACCAGTCCAGGCTAAATCCCCCACAACATAACTCACAGAGTAATGTCAGGATTACCAGTCCAGGCTAAATTCAGATCCTATTCGGATTACCCGTCCGGGCTAAATCCGTTAAAGCACACATATTCTTTAGGATGCTAGATCACTATGGGATCACCCGTCCAAGATAGATCCTTTATACCATTATTTCATTTTCAAGTAATCCATCAGACATTCCTTTTTATTCAACCAGGACATTTCATCATAGCATTAATATTTCATGAGTTGTCATACCATAAATATTACTATTATAATTCATACATGTACATACATCTGTAATGTATTTAAAGATAGTTTACATTCGTGTTACACGAACTTACCTGGTAATTGCTTAGGTTACGTATTTCAGTTATTCCGAAACCTTTTGTTTTCCACGATCGATCTCTGAAATCGATTCCTCGAGGTTATTGAGCTTGGAAAGTGAAGAAACCCTAGCTATGGTGCCCCTTGGAATTTCGACAGTAAGAGGGAGAAGAATGGCTATTTTTGCCTTTATTTTTCCCTTTTTATTTATTTTATTTCTAAATGACCAGAATGCCCTTCCTTACTAAACTTCCAATATTTTCCATGCATGCCTATTTTTGTCGAAAAACTTAGAAATTGGGCAATTTACTCTTTAAGACCTTCTAATTAATAATCTAAAGCAATATCATGCAAATTCCTTCTAGAATCCAAGTTTTGCAATTTATTCAATTTTGTCTCTAATTTCCAATTGGACACCTTACACTAAGAATTTCTTCATGAAACTTTAACACATGCTTACTTTCATATTCTAGGCCTCATAATAATCATAAAATAAGTATTTTGACATCGAATTTGTGGTCCCAAAACCACTATTCTGACTAGGCCCAATTTTGGAATGCTACATCGGTTTATAATTATTTTAGTTTATAATGTAGGATCGTGAGCGAATTGGAACTACAAGTAGGCAAGAAAAAATTCACGCACACAGTTGGGTCAAAAAGTTTTTCTTGTGTAGCTAATGACACGATATTTTGAATTTATTAATTGTCTCAAATATTAATTACTTTCTACTAAAGAATATTTTTCCTACTATATTGTAGGAACTGTCGTCTAGTCAAAAAGTTGGACGCCTTCAGCTTTTTGACATTACATATAGAAAGAAAGATGGATCTCCTGTGGCTACGAAAGCTGTAGAAATAATGGTATATTTACTTAATAAATTTTAAATTATTTTAAATATTTATCATGTTTAATTATAATGGTTTAATTCGTCGTTTGTAATGCAAATAAGTTAAGTTATGTTGCATTTGTTTTAATTATATATTTTGTTTCTAGCTCTTTGATTAATTTATTAGGAGAAACTAAAGGATAAAAAGATGGAGTATGAAACGATCGCTTCAAGTGATAGTTCTATTAATCTTGATGACATTGATAACCTAATTATTATTGATGTTTTACGTCCTGAAAGGTATGGTCGGGTTTGATTTCAAAGATCTTTTGTTAACCCAACCCAACATTTTGGATCCTGCTTGCAGCAATACATGCCTTCGGAAAATCATGCTGAAGCTGAAGTTCAAAGGTTAAAAGACCAAATGGCTCAGATGCAAGCGAGCACAGTTGAGCAAATTGCTCAACTTAAAGCAGAGGAAGCATTAAGAGAAGCAGAGGTTCAAAAAAATATGAAGAACCCTAGCTACAACCTAAAGTGGAGGCAATAGCGAGGGAAGCAGAAAATATGATGAACTCCAGCTACAACTTTAGAATATGATAAAGATGTTTCAGTAGTCGCAGAATCCGCCATCTTAGACGTTTGTTTTCTTATTATGAGAATATTTTAACAATATAACTTTTGAATATAATATATTTTGTTATTCCATTTACTAATTTAGATCATATACATATTTCTTTCATTAGATTTGAAGTATCATTTAGATTTGCAGTTTTTGGTTGGATTTGATGTTACAGGAAATTATGTTGACAATTCAGGTTCTATATGAATGAAAATGGGTTGGTAAAAATCTGCTAAAGTTAGAGGTGTTTTTCCACAAACGCCGCCACAGAACATGATGTTTAGCTGTGTTTTTGAGAAAAGCGTCGCTAATGGTCATGTTCTTTAGCAGCGTTTGTGGGGAAAGCACCACTAAAGGTCATGTTCTTTAGCGACGTTTGTGGGGAAAACACTGCTAAAGGTCATGTTCTTTTGTGGCGTTTGAGGGAAAAGCGCCACTAAAGGTCATGTTCTATAGTGGGGTTTTTCCACCTAAACACCGCTCTATAGCAGCATTTTTTGCAGCGCTTATCAAAACTCCGCAAGTTGTTTTAGCGGCACTTATAAGCACAAAAAAGCAGCTAAAAACTTGTTTTCCTGTAGCAAATACATTGTTTCAAATCCAACCAAGTGTGAATATGAAAATTTCTTGGTGAGTGGCCATGAACAACGTGTACGATTCACCTTCTCAAACAACCCCCAACAAGGAATTCTTCCTTTCTAAACCCATCGCCTCTTTAGGCACTCTGGCTCTTGGTAGAGTCGAGAGACAAAACCCTTTCCAAATATAATACGGACCCGTTGAGGGGTCTATCGACTCCCAACGTTACATTTCATAAACTTCTCTTGACAAAGTTGACCTCCCCTCAACATATATTATCATTATCTTAACGTTTTATCGAAACATTTTATTTTAGTTTTAAGTAATCAATTGTATTACTATAGTATTTTATTCTCATCCACAATTCAATTGTATTATTTTAAAAAGCTTTATAATTTATTGCAAACCTTATTCAAAATAGAATTATGTCAAAAGAAAGTTAAAGAAAATAAAAAAATCAATAAATAGAGAAAGGATCCTTAAAAAAATAAATAGATCTTACACGAAAAATACTTCAACAATGACAAACTACTCAATAATACAAAAAAAATGTTGCATTATTGGAAATCAAATTTTAGATTTACTGAATGCCAGATCTTAAAATAATTGCATAAAGCTATTAAATTAAGTTCCATGTTCATAATTATGTGTGTTCAAAGTAATAAAATTAAAGTCATACCAGAAATTGCAGGAAACAATTGTAAGACTAATTGTTGGAGCAATCCGTGGGCTTGAACGACACCGTCTGCTTAATAGTATCATATCCAACCAAGAAATTCATCTGAGCCAAGTTACCATAGATGGCGAAATTTGGAAGGGAACTGAATGTAAAGCAAGCAACTGTTTCAGAAATCAAGACGAAGGTGTTCAATGGCTGTAATTTTACATCGGCACCACTGAAATGAACTGTAATATCTGGCACTGCAAACTCTGTTGTAGCATCGTAACATAAATTCAGACCCTCGGGACCATTAACCTTCGTCGCATTGATCATGCTAGACACCGCTGATTCGAGTTCCGAGTAAAAATCATCTGGTAAAAGAGTCAATGTCGTACCGGAATCGATGATGATGTTCCCTTGGTCTGTTCCAAAAGGTTTATCCGTAAAGTTTATTCGGTTGGTTCCCACACTGATTGCTTCCAAGGTGAGGAAGTAGAATGTTTGAGGGGATTGTTTGGTTAATGGAGTCGACACAACTCCGTTTCCAGAAACAACGGCATCGGAACCGAAATTCATCTTGCTTGAATTTCCAGCTTCGGAAAAGGGCAATAAGCAGTAGGAGAATTTGCCATCAATTGTAGTTCCCAATTGGGAAATCAACGAAGAGTCGCCACCTCCAAGGCCGATGATGCCAGATGTATTCTCGTCGAAGCTTCCATCATTATCATGTCCGCAACCCATAATAACATTCGGAACCACGACTGGACTACCCGTTGTGGAATCCAAGGTGAGTGTATCAGCAGCAACTTCGCCATTTGAATAAGATCCATCGCCATAAGAGACTGAATATTTGCAAGAACCGTTACTTGAACAAGATGTTCCTTCAACATCGCCACATTGACTTGCTCTGCAAGAAAACGTTTTATATGTTGATGATGCGGTGGGGTCGAAAAGAGGGGCAGTTTGCGGGAAACACTGAGAACAAGGCTTGCATTGAGTCCAAATAAGATCACTTCCAGTATCAGCAATGGCGACAATATCAAAAGCTGGAGTTCCAATTGATATATTCATCAAGTATTCACCCGAATCTGCAATAATATCGGCTTCGGCTTCCATTGTTGACACAGAAGTCGGTTTGAAACGATGAACTCTGTTAAAAGAACGACGCAAGGCATTGGTTACACGATTGCAGGTAGTATCTAAATGATTGTATAAGGGAGACTTTGGGGAGTCACGGTGGATTAATTCAACACTGAAACCACCCTTTTGAGCTTGAATAAGGGAAAGATTTGAGAGACCAACAATGGCAAAAACAAAGGCGAAAAGAGAAACGATGGCAGCCATTGTTAGAGGAAGAAGGTGAGTTGGTGATGGTTGAGTGTTTAGAATCATGGTGAATTTATGGGGTTAAATGAGAGAATGAGACAAAACAGTTCAAAGGCCTAGCATATAATTTATGAATATACGAATAAATTTTAATTTTGATTTAATACGTAAAGGGTGGTCACATGAATTTTAATTAATGTAATTATAGGTATAAAATTTTGATTTAATTACTTCTATAAAGATGGAGCATTAGTTTTTATTTATTGTACATATTTAACAGAATGAATAAATCTAAATGTTTTCGTATACAATTAGTGAACCCTAAAAGCTAACACATTGGTATTAGTATTAAAACTAAATTTTCATTTACAAAATTACACAAAATCGTCTTCAAATATTACAACACTCATTGAAGCAAAATCGTATATAATTATTCCGATAATATTTAAAGAAATTTTTTACGTGACAGTTATTTTTGTTAAATTAATGTAATCCCAATTGTTGAAAAAATAAGAGAAATTATTTAAATCATAAAAAAATTTAAATAATTAATTACACTTTAACTATTTAACTATTTTACTATTATAAATTAATCGATCTTAAATGTATAATGTAAAAAAAAATAATTTTAAGTAATTAATTATATGGAGTTATTAAAAATATTTCAATTAGTTCTAAAATATTTGATCTATGAAATATTATGTGTAATTTTTTAACAATGTTTTATAAGAAAATGATATAAAATTTATAAAATGATTTAACATATTTTAATTAATAGACACAATTATTTAGTGCATTGAAGAAATTAGTTTACAATAAAATAAACGAAACATTTTCTATTTTCAAATTCAATATTTAATTTTATTAATTTCAATGTGTCCAGCTATTATAATACAGAAATGGGGATTTAAAACTAAGATAAAACAGTTTGGAAATCAACTTTGATTCCGGTTAATTAATTAAAAGGGAATATATATCCATATACACAGATATAGATATAAGAAAAAGGAAAAGGAACATAAGTGAAAAAAGAAACAAAAAATCAATATACACATATATATTTGGAAGGATATAAAGTAGGTCCAACCAAGACTTTCCTTGGAAATAATCGCTTACAAAGGAGGAGATACTCACAACGAATGCCGGCTTTTGGCGATTTTTAATAATATATACCTACGAGGGAAAATGACAGAAAACAAATGCAGTCATGTTTTGGTTAGTCCACGAGCCAGCAGCCATCCGATTAAAAAAAAAAAAGGATAATGATAAAATTATATCATTAATAAACTATACATTTAATTGTTTTAAATAAGAATTTATCTTATTTTGGTCATTTTAAATTTTTATTTGTTAATTTGGTTAAATGGCAACAAGAGACTAATAGTGCATTTGTTTTAAAAAAATTTAAATTGACCAAAATAGGGACGACTTCTATTTAGAGTGACTAACAAATAATTTACCCTAATTTTAAGATGACTAATATGAAAATGCATTGTTACACTTATTTTACTATTTAAGAGTGAAGTGAATAATTTGATCAATTTTTTTTTGGGTAACCAAATTAACAAAAAAAAATTAGGTTGATCAAAATAGAAACGATCATTATTTAGAGTGACCAATAGGATAGTTTACCCATGCTATACCTTGTGTAATGGGCTCCCTAGACCTTACAACGTACCTCTCAAACTTGATCATGTATCTATAGAGAGCTGAACATGTGTCTCCTGTCGCGTGTGAATGTGTAATGCGAATGTGCAAGTATACACATCGAATTAAGTAATAAAGTGATGAGCGGGTATCGTCTCCACAGGGATCGGATTTTATTAAAATAATTGGTTATTTATTATGAAATTGACTAATTAAACTGCGCAAAAAAAAAAAACAGATGACAAATTGATAAAGAAATTTAATGAATGACTTAATAAAACTAATTATGAATGAAAATATGCTATGGCAATTTAAATGCTGCGGCAATTCTCAAAGAATAAGTAAGGAAGATTTTTATATCAGAATAATACCATGGTAAAATCTTGACCATTATACTGCTCAGGGACTCTGTACTGCAATTTACTTCTTTCAAGAGCCAGACTTTAAGCTATCATTCTGAGTTTTTGTATGTCTACAGAACTCTAGAATGATATACAGATTGTTCTTCCTTTCCCTGTACAGATTGCAACTTCTACGTCTAAAGTGTTGTAAATATTCTTTCGTATACTTGCCTATATCATCTGATAATAATCCAATCTAATTAATCTTTCAAGAATTAAATTAGATCTAATAACATTACATACAGTCATCTATGTCTAGAGCTTTCATGCATGCATTTAAAATAATCATAAATCGAATGAAATAGTAATCTACTCAAAATCAAACCATGGGCATTAAAGATAATATGAATTCACCTAAATAATTCCAACCAGATGAGATTTAGTTCATGGGTTGAACATTCAAGTCCAAAACAAAACCATTAAACTTATTCATTTAAGTTTATGAATCACAAAGTTCAAATAAAAAATAAAGGCAGAATTACAAGAAGCTCTCGCTACTCCAGCTTTCACTTTAATAATAAGGTTTGATGTAAAATTTAGGGCAGATTTCTCTTCCCCTTCCTTGCGCCTGTGACTACTCTGCTCTGTAAGCTGTTACCCTCTCCTCTTTTTTTCTCTAAGATTTTTCACGGGAATCTGATGTAGAGAGAAAAAATTGCTCTCCAATTCTTCTCTCTCTGGGTCCCCTTTTCTCTTCTCTCTTTCCTTCTTTATAGGGTAGGTCCCTCCCTCTCATCACACACATTTTGCTTCTTCTTTTTCAGGGTGGTTTATCTGGTACAAGTACAACTGGCTAAGAGTCACGTGGACTGAGTGTTGCGTTATCTTCTTGGAATTGCCATGGCATTCTTATTGGCAATCTAACCATTTTTTTTTCATAGCAATATTTCACTTCCTTCATTTTCCTACTATTTTTCTCTTATTTTCTTCATCCTACACCTGCTGCCAACCACAACCAACACATTTCTTCCCCAATAATAAAAGTAACCGATAATAACACTTATAGCACAATCTAAGCTCTGTTATGCAATGTTCTAAAAATATCTAAAAATGTAAACATATTTTCTTAATTACAAACAATTAATTCAATCTAGAGGCTTGAAGTATAACTCTTTTCAAGAGTTACCATTTGCATTGTTGAACCATATAAAGTATATTTAATACCTCCATTCTCAGCAATCTTCTATTGAAAAAAATTGGTTCGAGTTTTATAGGCTTGTTTAGTGAATGAAGTGCATAAAAAATTTCCTAAAAATAAAAGTTTCTAAATAATTATGCAATTCTAACTATAGCAGACCTTTTCTAATGTATTCAGGATATCTTTCCTCTAAACTCAGTTTCTCTGTTCTCACTTATTCACTTATTTTAAAATTTTAATTACAGATATTGTTTTTTCTTAGGAATTCATCTTGTCACATTGTTTCTTTACTTGACAATCTCAATGAAGCATACACTAGATTACCAGATAGTATATCATGCCACAATTTGAATGTATTTAACTCATAAAGCTAAGGCTTTTAACTAAAGAGATGGATGGAGCAAACAACTACCTCCTTAGCTAATCAGGCTATTCCTATAGTGGAGTGTCCCTGCATTATTATTAATAATTTTTTTACTCACTCTTATTTGAACTCATTTTTCTGATCAATAATACGATGGATCAAACAAAGCATGACTGACCTACTCAACAGTTTCAAACATTGGAGTGTAAAACTATTGCTTGGGTATTCCTTATTATTCATAACCAAATTATTGAATTCAGGTTCAAGAAATTTTTAATGCATTAAAAGAACCCTACTACAGATTAAATTGGATTGATACTTAAGTTATTATTCTTTTATGAATCAGTTTTCAAACAACTATCCTAAGCTAAACATGCTTAATCAACTGTCACAATTTTCTAAATTAATCGAAGAGTTATTATCCTCATCGAACATCACCGATAACAATATACTTAGCATAGTTTGGCAGTTATTTGGCATTTGTATGTAATGGAAAAATGAATGACAAAATGCATATATATTAAAGCATATATATTAAAGCATCTATCTATAGTGTACTATATTTACAACACAACACACCCCCAAACTTGTCCTTAATGCATGAATAATGAAACAAGTCAAAATGCAAAAACAACAGTTGAAAATTATAAAAATACAATAGAAACCAAATATGAGTGCATGAAACATATGTTATAAAATGAAAGAAGAAAACAAAAGCTTGAAAGGAATTGGGGTTACTCTAATTGGGGTGGCTTGATTTTTTGCAGCACATTTGTAACACTACTTCCTTTCTACTTCACCATCATTATCTTAAACGAATTTTTCGGTAGCTCGCTTGTAGCGCTTCCGTTTTAGTTGATTAATAGGCACCTCTTCATCATCATCAGTATCTAACTTCGTGAGATCATTAATCAGTTGATAAACCGTATGTTCTTGTTCGATCATAGGTGCAGTAGCTTGAGTCACATCAGCTTCATCCTTATCAAATTCAACATGCGCAGATTCGATTTTCTCTGCTTCTCCTTCTTATTCTATGGTTTTCTTCTCCGCAATGGCTTCTTCGCCATCTTCATCATCATCATTTGGCACCAATAAGAATTCTGTAGGAAAAATAAGGAATGTAGGCATAGGTCAGGTAAATTTCTTCTGATGAGATTTCTTCATGGCCTTATCTCTTCATCAGACATACCCCCAAAATAGAGCCATTTCCACTTGAGCTCGACCAAGATCAATGGCTAGCCTTAGCTGCTGTTTCACCATCATTTAAAATTATTGTTGCAACATCTCAAGTGCATCAATCACTTTCTACTCAAAGTTACTGTGAGAAGTTGATAGAGCAGCATCAGTATTCATAGGTGGCAATGATGTAGATGTGGAACCCGGATGCCTTGGCATTTCCTCCTCAGAAAATCTTAGGGCGAGTTGCTTTGCTATGGATCCTTTGTTGGGGATTGTGTCTTCATTCGCTTGAATAGGAACCTTTGCCCTCTGACAAAGTGTTGTAATGAGTGACAGAAAATTTAAGGTATCGATATTCTTTTGAGAGCAATGGTAGACTTATATAAAGATAATGCTTCCAACATTAATCTTTTTGCCCGTCAAAATTGAGTGCAATAGTAACAAACCTTTTTTGAAACGTTATAAGGAAATAATACCAAACTCTGCAGTGAGGCTTCAACAATACGCGGTCAATGGTATAACAATCTTTTTAAGAAATTGTCCATTTCGTCCCCTCGACACATAAATCTATCAGAACTTGGAGGAGTCCTTCAGTTGTCATAGTCTTGACAAATTGGGTGTGTTCATCAGGGCTGTCAGATAACCCATATTGTGCATTGATGGAGTCCTCATCGAACATCATCGAAACACGGCGCACATATATAAAAGCATTATCAGGAGAGGTGAGATAAGCATAAAATTCATTCACTACTTTGGTAAGAATGTCATCGGGGTGGAGACAAAGTATTTGCCATCCATGTTTCTCCACTATAGAAGAGATCACTTCAGAATATCCTATAAATGGGGCATCTTGGAAAAGGAAACCTTTTTCCAGACAAAATGGCTTCTTTTATATGTTTTGGGTATACTTTTCTTTCGCGATTTTGCTAAAAAATGTTCATGAAGGCACAAAGGTGAAAGAAGATGGCGCTTAGCAAGCCATTGGAGAGACAATAGTGACTAGAAAATTAAAAAAAAAAGGTGATACATTTACAATTTATGGAGTAAAAACAGAGAAAGTTGAAGAAGATGAAACGAAAAATAAGTTAGAAAAGAAGTGAATCGACTAGGGTAAAACATGAGAGAAAATATAGTAATGATGTGGGGGCTAAGATTAACCTGAGATTTTGCCCTTACATAGAAAAAAGAAAATTTCAGCAGGAAAAGAAAAATAACAGAAAAATTAGTAAATTAAAATTAACTAATATATTACATGGGCTGATTTATACAAACATAGGCCATAATGTGCCTGTAACAAAAGAAAATAATAGCTAAGTAAACTTATTAAAGAAACTAAATAAAGAAATTAAAAGCAAAGTAAATGAATAAAACAAAATAAGAAAGAACTATTAAGCAGTTCAAAAAATGATGGAATTTTTATCATGAATTATGGGGGCTCCAAAGTAGTACTTTAACTGTTGGCCATTGACTTTAAAAATGGAACCAGTTTTGTTGTCTTTAACTTCTACAGCTCCATGAGGATAGACATGCACTATCTCGAGTGGGCCAAACCAACTAGATTTCAATTTGCTAGGAAACAATTTAAGCCTGGAATTGAATAACAAGATCTATTGTCCAGGAGTAAATTACCGTAGCAAAATTTTGTTTTCATGCCATCGTTTAGTGTTTTCTTTGTACAGCTTGGCATTCTTATAGGCTTGTGCTCAAAACTCTTCCATCTTATTCAACACCAATAGGTAGTTGGTACTAGCAGTACTCCAATCCATATTCAATTTCTTCATTACCCAATACGTCTTATGTTCAAGTTCAATGGGCAAATGGCAGGGTTTCCCATAAACAAATTTGAAGGGAGACATCCTTAATGGTGTCTTGAATGCAGTGCGATATGCCCATAAAGCTTCATCCAATCTGGATGACCAAATCTTTGCGGTTAGGATTAACTACCTTCTCCAAAATTTGTTTAATTTCTCTATTAGAGACTTCTGCCTGTCTATTTGTCTTTAGGATAGTATGCCGTGGCAATTTTATGTTTAACTCTATACCTGTTCAGAGCATTAGCAACTAATTTGCAATGAAAGTATGAAATTTTAATACCGATTTGGCATCATTTATTGGTAAAGCAATAGTCTTAACCCACTTGGAGACATAATCAATAGCTAAAAGTATGTATACATTGCCCCAAGAAGGTAGGAATGGACCCATAAAATCAATTCCCCAAACATCATATAGTTCCACTTCTAAAATAGTTTGCAAGGGCATTTCATACCTTCTCGATAGATTTCTAATTCTTTGACAGCGATCGCAAGCTTGGTAAAATCCATGAGCATTTTTAAACATGGTTGGTCAATAAAAATTAGATTGGAGAACTTTTGCAGCAGTTCTCATGCCCCTAAGTTACCCTCCATACGATGCTGAATGACAATGAAATAAAATACTTTGAATCTCGTCGTCTAGAACACACCTTCGAATTACCTAGCTTGCACAATATTTGAATAAAAATGGTTCATCCCAATAATACTACTTGGTATCATGGAGAAATTTCCTTTGTCTTTGATTGGTGAGGTCAGGTGGCAACAATCCACTAACCAAAAAATTTACGATATGAACATACCATGGTAATGCCATGGCAACTAACAGTTGCTCATTTGGGAAATCATCCTAAATGCGCTGAATATTACCGTATTCATTTCTTGCTTTAATTCAAGATAAGTGATTAGTCACTTGATTTTCTATGCCTTTACTATCTCTAATTTCCATATCAAATTCTTGCAATAGTAGTATCCATCAAATTAATCTGGGCTTTGTATCTTTCTTGGCCACCAAGTATTTAATAGCAGAGTGGTCCATATACACCGTAACTTTGGTGCCTACTAAATAAGCTTTGAATTTGTCAAAGGCAAATACCATAATTAACAGCTCCTTCTTAGTGGTGGTATAATTTAGTAGTAAATTAGTTAACATATGGCTTGCGTAGTAGATAGAATGAAATACATTGTCCTTTCTTTGCCCAAGTATTGGCCCTGCGGCAAAATCACTAGCATCACACATAAGTTCGAAAGGTAAAGTCCAATATGGTGCTATGACTATTGGTGCTGTGACTAGCCACTTTTTCAACTCAAGTTCTTGTAAGCACTGCTTATGAAAATTGAAAGATCTATTGTGTTCTAACAATGTATACAGGGGTTTTGATATTTCTGAAAAATCTTTGATGAATCATCGATAGAATCCTGTATAGCCAAGAAAATTGTAAATACATTTAACTGTTGAAGGTGGTAGCAATTTCTCAATAACTTCAATTTTTGCTTTATCGACGTCAATCTCTTGCTGTGAAATTTTATGTCCCAAAACAATGTCTTCGCAGACCATGAAGTGGCACTTATCCCAATTGAGAACAAGGTTGGTTTCTTCACATTGATAAAGAACTAACTCCATATTTTTAAACAATCTTCAAAAGTATATCCAAACATTGAGAAGTCATCCATAAAAACTTCTAAAAATTTCTCCACCATGCCCAAAAATATTACCATCATGCAATGCTAAAATGTTGTAGGGGCATTGCATAATCAACATGGTATTCATTGGAATGCAAAAGTTCCATAAGGACATGTGAATGTGGTCTTCTCTTGATTAGTAGGAGCTAAGGCAATCTGGTTATACCCTGAATAACCATCTAGAAGATAATAGAAGGCTTTCCCTACGAATAATCTATCTAACATCTGGGTGATAAATGATAGAGGAAAATGGTCATTCCTTGTTGCTTTGTTGAGTTTCCAATAGTCCATACAAACCTTCCATCTCATGAAGGTACGAGTAGGAATGAGTTTGTTGTTATCATTGCTTACGATGATGACACCCCCTTTTTTAGGTACACATTGAGCAGGGCTCACCAAGAACTATTCGAAATTGGGTATACGATTCCGGTATCAAGCCATTTGATAATCTCCTTTTTGACAACTTCCTTCATAATTTGATATTCCTCCAATAATATCTTGTGCATGTAGATTGTTGGACTGATTCCTTTGATTTTCACAATCATCCATCCCAATACTTTCTTAGATTTCTTTAAAAATTTCAATAATTGAGCTCTTGATCTAAGGCCAATACCATAAAAATAATTACTGGCAATATGTTATTATCTCCCAAGTAAGCATACTTTAGATGTGTTGACAAATACTTTAATTCTAACATAGGAGGATCTTCCATGGATGGCCAAGGAGGTTTAAAAGAATGATCTGATAAATAATTACTGGCAATATGTTGTTATCTCCTAAGTAAGCATACTTTAGATGTGTTGGTAAAGGCTTCAATTCCAACATGGGAGGATCTTCTATGGATGGCTGACGAGGTTTAAAAGAAAGGTCCTATAAATTTAATCGTTTGAAACTTATCCTCGATTCATCCTCAATTTGCTTAACTTTCATTAGTTCACCAAGCTCTTCAATCATTTTCACTTCAATTAACTCAAATGAGTCTACATCATCATTACAATTATTGTAATAAAATTATGTAAATTCGTCCTGAACTATTGTGTCAACAATCTCAAAACGTGTTCTTCATCTGTATTTGCACACTTCATAGCATTAAAAACATTAAAATTTATCTGTTGATCATTAAATCTTATAGTTAATTCACTTTTTTGTACATTAATTGATGTTCTACAAGTTGCTAGAAAAGGTCTCTCGAGTATGATTGGTACCTCTTTATCAGCCTCACAAAGATTTATTTTTTTATCATTGAAAATGATTCATTTTTAAGATGAAAGAATATGGTTAAGGCAACAAGTTTCGAAATTAAAATGTTTGAAATTCTTGTAAAAATCATAAACATGGAGATATGAAGAACTTAATCCTTTATGCAGTTCTAATGGTCTCTCTTATATTACTAACAGGTGAAAAGAATTGTTATTCCAAGAGAATTCAATTTGGCTAAATCTTGATGTTTCTTTATGACCATGGTTAATTATAATAGAGTTATTTCATAAGATCCAATTATTGCGAGAAAGGATTTTATAAGGATTTTTTTTAATTTCTTCTTCTAAAAGTTAAGTATGATTGAATTCATTATCATTTTCAATTTCTTTTTTAGTTTTATCTTTATCTAGATGAAAATTTCAACTATTTAAGTATACCACCGCAGTGACCAACTCACAACTCAACCTCACCAAACCTAAATTCACCCTCATTTCCCAAACAATTTTCAATTTTATATTACACATTCAATATACATACATATTCAAGTAAACTAGTTTCATCTGCTTAACCAAAACATACTTCATTACATGCTTCACACATATCAACATAATTGTATCCCATAGTAAACATTGCAAGTGCATGCACTTAGTTTCTCAGTAGACTCACATACACATATACACACAATTCATTATACTTTAGACACACGAATACCTATTTCAAGCTTACATACTTATTTTCAGAAATTATTCATTGTTTTAGGATATTGTTCACCAGATATTATTTTAGAAGAAATTATAATAATCGATATTAGGGACTCACCTAAGACTAGACTTTAGCAATCCAATTTGAACCAGCTACAGCACTAGTTAAAGAACATTATTTCACCATTAAATCCATTTACAAATAGATTACTAAGATTTCAATTACAGAAAATCCCCATGTAGGGCTTCTCATTTGTATCTTACTACCCATATACTTCATAGAATTCTTATTCTTGACATACAAAGTTACTAGACTTACTAGAAGATGGAACACCTCAATCTTATTCAAGAATCCTTAGCTTTTAGATAACATAAGAATAGTAACCATAAATAGCATTTAATATTTCTGAAATGAAAGAATTAAAGAATTACTCTACAGAAAGAGGAAAACCTTCCCACAAACCTCTCTCACACATTTATATAATCGACTCCTATTTAGTGGAATTTGACAAGTGTCCCAAAATTTTTGAATATGCCCTTATAATGGCCTATAGAATCCGAAGGAAACATAAATTAAAGTCCTTTCCAAATTTCAATTTTCCAATCCATTTAGTTGATTTATAACCAGATTTAGTTATAAATACTTGTCCTTTAAAGTACTAGAACAAACTAGGCGTAATATACCTTTGGCGGTGACATACACAACGCTCTCTTCCTATATGTCATTTTCTCTCTTTATTGAAGAACACATCAAAGGTTGAATCTTGATATACTTCCCTTAGCAAATACAAACATTAGTTCGCCGGAAGCTACAATTTGGTGAACTAACTTTCGAAGCACACCAAAACAAACAGCTCGTCTATGCACTTAAAATTTAGGTTATCCAAATTTGGGTGTGACATTTTATTAATTTGCAAACCATATTCTTTGGGTCTCTGACTAAAAGTTTTATGGTTGCACCATATAAATGCTTTCTTCAATGTCGCCATTGAGAAACGCAGTCTTAACATCCATATTATGTAGCTCAATATCAAGATGAGCAACAAGCGTCATAATTGTCCTAAAAGAGTCTTTCGATGAAACCGGAGAGAAAGTCTCTGTAAAATCAATATCTTCTTTCTGATATATCCTTTAGCTACAAGACATGTCTTATAATCTCAACATTACCATTTGCATCCCTCTTGGTTTTAAATATTCATTTACAACTATCTGGTTTTGCACCTTCAGGTAATGGGACAAGTTCCCAAACTTTATTGTCTTGTATAGACTTATACTATTTTTGCATGGCATCAATCTACTTTTGAGAATTAGAACTTTTCATGGCCTGACGAAAGTTGATTGGATCATTTTCCATCATTCTATTGGTATCCCCATGTTCTTGGAGAAATACAACATGATCGTTTGCAATAAATTTTCTCCTCTCTCTCGTGGATCTCCTTCATGGCACTTATTCTCGAGGTTGTTTAATTTTTACTTTTAGAACAATTACCTCATCTTGAATAGGGAGTTGTTCAATATTGTCTTGTTGAGGTTCTGAGTTCACTTCTTGATCAATGATAGGTATGATAACCTAAACATCGTCAAAAGTGATAACAGGAATTGAGTTGGAATCCAATTCCTCCTCAAGCAATATCTCTAACCTTATTTTTTTCTTTCCAAACTCAACATCCTAAAAAAATGTTGTAGTTCCCATCTTAAAAATATTCCTAATTATAGGATCATAAAACTTATAGCCCCTAGATCGCTTAGCATAACCAATAAAGTAGTTTCTCACTGTTTTGGAATCCAATTTATTTTCATGTGGCCTATAAAGCCCTACCTTAGCTGGATATCCCCAAATGTAAAAGTGATTTAGACTAGGATTTTCACTTGTCCAAAGCTCATAAGATGTTTTTGCAGCTACTTTAGTTGGTACTTTGTTCAGAATGTAAGTTATCTTTAGAGGCACTGGTCAAATGAGCACTTTCAAACTTAACATGTTTCAACCTTTCTTCCTATTGAACACAATGAGAAATTAGCTCATTTAGAGTCTATTTTTCCTTTTGATAGTTATAGCTAATTTTAAACTGGTTAAATTGTGCAGTAAGCGATACCAAAACCATAAGACCAAAAAATTTCTCAAAAAGGTCGATCTTAAGTGCCCAAAGTCTTAAAACAACATGGAACATCTCCATAATGTGCTCCCTCACGTTTCCTTAACCCTTATACTTCACAAACATCAAAGAAGTCAGAAGTAATGTCATTTCAACCTTATTGTTTTTGGCAAAACGTTTTTCAATTTCGTCAAGGAAACCCTTGGCCTGAATAATCTCTTCAGATTTTGTTCCCCTAAAGGCTCCTGGAATGTTGTGTTCATGATCATTAAACTCATATGGTTTGAACGATCCCACCTCTCAAAATCCCTTTTAGCATCAGGGGTGTTTATCCCTATGAGAGGTGCAAGTTGTTCTTCCCTTAGTGCAAGGTCTATGTCCATACAACCAAACATTTTAAGTAAGTGTCTTTTGCATTCCTTAAAATTACTCTCATTAAGCACGGGTATATAATTTATATTATCAAGTATTGTGGCAACAGAAAATGAACTAGCTAAATATTAAACAAAATAGATAAAAATAAGCTCACATCAATATTCATTAGTAAACAATAAATTTTAATAGTGACTAACCCCATATCAAGATACCAAACAAAACATTAATGTCAAGTCTTTGGATAGTAATATTAACAGTAAGCGATACTCTTATTGTAGCAATCAAACATTGACAATAAATTATGTCAAATAACGAATCAATTTTTGGACAAACTTATTGGTCATATAAAATACCTTATAATTGTCACACATTTATCTCCATAGATGTCGTTGAAATTCTGCCAAATATTAACTTACCTTTGGGTCAACTAATAAACGTATGAATCACAAAAACATATAATCAACTTGATATTTTAAATAAATTAATCTACTCAAAAGAGGTCACTTTGGTGGGATTTTGTGTCAACTGATCTATTTAAAATATTAGACATTCTTAATTAAATCCCAAAGCCAAAATCTGAATTTATTTGTTTCAAAATATTTTAAATTTAAACCATAATAATTTGAATAAAAGTAAATATCATCTCAAGATATCGGGCACTACATTAGTATTTCTTCTTTGGACAGAAATATTAACTTGTAAGTGATATCTTATTGTAGTAATCAAAGACTGATAATAAAAACATGTCAAATAATAAATCTTCCTTTGGGCCCATTTATTGCTTACATGTAAAACCCAATAATCGTCACATATTTTATTACCATAGTTCCACATGTAATTTTGTTAACTATTAACCTTCCTTTGGGTCAATCAATATTAACGTAGCTTAAGTTACATGCACACAACTATTTATATTTTAAAATAAAATAATTTTAATAACAGAGGTTACTTTGACAACTTATTATTTCAATTAAGTTGTTTTAAAATATATATACCAATATTTAAATTTAAAATGTCATAAAAATGACTCAAAAAATTTTGTCTCATTGCTGAATGAGAAACTGAATACCATATTTTACAAATATTCATATCAAACCAATTCACATATACAACACGAATACATAAACCATACAATGAAAAAAGCACTTAGCGATCACATACTTAATTTAACCAAATACCATATTCAAAATCATATAAACCACATCAAATAAAAAGATCAAAAAAATAATTCAAGGCATCCAACGAGAGACCAAACCAAATAAAAAATATTATGAGAATTGAATTTCAATTGTACTTTCTCTGTAACCTATACTCAATTTTAAATAAAATAAAAAAATTAATTAATTTACCTAAAAAGGCCCATTTCTAAGTATATTTACGGAAATGGACTGATTTCAACATTATTTACCGGAAAGGGCTAGTTTTCGCAAAACGCGTCCACGTAGGAGCATTTTAGGGGGAAATATCTAGCAAATTGTGCCTCTGGGGGAGGCTTTTTTCCATGTCAGCACAAAATACACTGACATTGACGTGCTTTGCTGACGTGGCAAAAACACTCCCCCAAGGGCTCGTTTTGCTCTGTGTTTTTTATCGGTTACTGATTTTTGCATTTTTAGTCCCTAGGGTTTTTAGGTTTTTGTTAAAATAATTTTGGGTTTAGGGTTTTAGTCGATTTTAAAAATAAATCAAGATTTAGTGTTATTTTATGGAAATTAATTAAATTAGGGTTTATGATTTTTAAATAAATTAAGTAAATTAGGGTTTAAAGGTTTTAAATAAATTAATTAAATTAGGGTTTAGGGTTAAAATTAATTAAAATAGGGTTTAGTTTTTTTAAAAAGAATATTGTGTTTATTTTTTTTAACAAAATTTACTATTTTTACCCTACAAAAATAATTTTGAGAAGACGTTTCTGAACAAATAGTGTCAGAAACGCTTCAAACAAGATGCACTGTGTGCAAAATTACTGAAAAAGGCTCCCACGTGGACGCTCTTTTTCTACAATAGTTCCTGAAAAAATAATTTTGAGAAGACATTTCTGAACAAATAGTGTCAAAAACACTCCTAACAAGATGGAATGTCAGCAAAATTTCTGAAAAAAGCTCCCACGTGGACGCTCTTTTTCTACAGTAGTTCATGTTTGGCCTTAGGCTATAAATGTGGCAAATTTTATTCTCAGGTTGCATAAGTTACAGCAAGAAAAATTAGAGAGGCTAAGCAGAATAGAAATTGAAGATGAGTGAACGTATTAGTCTTGTTATTTACTATGATGGTGAGGTTCGTAACACTGAGAACGGTGTTTTTTTATCAAAGAACACAATGCGAATAGTTTTTAACCAGAGTATAGATTTTATAGAATTTCATAAAAGAATTAGGCACAAAATCTTCGGAATGACTCCAAATAGGGTTTCTTCTATTAAGTATTGATTTTGTGCTTTGATTGATCCCCTCATTTGATATCAAAGGTAGTCGTAGCTTTGAGGTAATGGTGCAGACTCACCTTGCTAGTGGATCACCCTATCTTGAGTTATTTGTTCAATTTTTATCACCAAATGGAACATTTGCTGTAACATCCCGAATTCGAGTCTAGTGAGAATAGTGGTTTTGAGACCACAAATTCAAAATAGAAATGATTATTTTATGATTTTTTGATGGTCCATGATATGATTGCATGCTTGTGTGAAATTTTCATGAATAAATTCTATGCCTGAGATGTCCAATTTGACTTTAAGGACTGAATGAATAAGTTGCAAAACTTGTGTTCTAGAAGCTTTAAGATGAAATTTCATTGGATTATTAATTAGAGGTCCTTAAATAGCAATTAGACCAAATTCTAAAGATTTGGACAAAAATGGGCATGAATAGGAAAATTTTGAAAGAAATGCCTTAACGGCATTTTTGTCATTTGGTAAATAAAAGAATAAAAAGGGAAAATGAAGTGAAAATCTTGTCCATCCTCTTCAAGCCATAGCCAAATTTTACAAGTGTTCCATAGCTAGGGTTTTCAACTTTTCAAGATTGATTGTAAGTGCTCCCTAGCCCCGTTTTTTATGTTCTTTATATTTTTGAAGCCCTTAAAGCATGATCTACCCATTCTTACCATTATTTTGAGCCAGGTTTCATGCATGAAATTTGAACCATGTGTAACATGGTTGTATTTTGATGTTTAATAGAGGAATATGAATGTTTGATGTGTGATAAACATTTTTTGCTAAGTGATTTTTAGTGAAAACACCTAAAAAGGACTTGTTTGAAAAATGTGTAAAAATGAGTAGTAGAAAGGTGAAATAAAGGAAAATATGGGTTAATATGAGATAGAATATGAATCGTCTAGGCTTGGATAACCAAGAAATTGCATGCATTTTATTTTACGAACCTAGAGAGTAAAGTGTAAATAAGTGAAAAGTTAGGGGTAAAAAGGTAATTTTACCAAAGTATATGTTATGAGTCGATATGAGTAATGTGTGTATTAAGAAAGTTAAATTTGGCATTATAGATCAAGAAAAACGTGATTTGGGTCTTGATCGGGGGAAGAACAATGTTGGCAAGGATTAGACTCGTTTTTATTATTTTTTTACCGAGGTAAGTTCATTTGCAGATAATGCAATATATACCATACTTTAAATTCTTTAGTATTGCATGTATGGTAAGTACATACATATTTAATGTGATGTTGTATCATATGTTTATTGCCTGAATTGTATTATGAATTATGCTTTGGTTTCTTTATGAATATGTGATTTTTTGGTGCTATGAACATTGAAATCGATGTTACAAGCAAGTTCTATAGAAATGTGGTATCAAAGAATCCCGTTTGAACCTTAGGAATAGTTAGGATACAAGTGACATGTCACTAGGAATTATGTAATCTGAACTCATTGAGTTGTGTCTGCGTTCATGATATAGGTGACATCTGAACTCATTGAGTTGTGGTCTGAGTTTGTGATATGTATGACACATGTTTTGGCATCCGAGTACTAGTCTCGTGTATGCTATTAATGGCGAGGTAGTCTGGCATGTGTTACGGATACCTGACGGCCTATGTGAGTAGTCCCGTGAGTAGCTGGTATGTGAGCAACATGTGGTCTGAGATATGGAGTAGCATTGGCTACATACGAGGCACTTAGGTGAAAGTTTCTGATGTGTCCGATAGTATTCCGAGTGTTCAACGAGTAATTCAAGAGAAGTTCAATGAGAAATTTTAATAACTGAATTAATATAAGAAAATAAGTTATTATGTGCAAGTGGCACATGTATGTACATCGAACTCATGTGAATGACATGAAATATGATGAGCTTGTGGTAAGAACATGTGCACATATATATATGAGAAATAAGTTCATGAGATTTTATAAAATGCAAGGTTATGTTCGTTGTGTTAAATGCATGATTTATGTTTGTTAAGTTGCATTTTATTTGCATGTGAACTTACTAAGCTTTATGCTTACCCCCTTTCTTTTTCCTTTCTTATAGTTTCGCCAAGCTAACTCAGGGACCGGAGAACGTCGGAAACTCGATCACACTATCAATCGAACATTTGGGTATAACTAGCCTTATCATTTTGAGTATGACATGTATAAGGACTTGGTCTTTTTGTTATGTGTCATATTGATTAGCCAAATGTGTTGGCTTATGCTAGTATCATGATTATTTTGTATATGGCCATGAGAGGTGGCTCATATTGATTATTTTGGGTTATAACACTATTTATCGATGCATGCATGCAAATGTGTTAATGCTTTAATATGGTTATGATTGACTATGGTTGATGAGTGTGATGGATGGCATGTACATTTGGTAAATGAGATATGGTTAATAAGTATGTAATAAATGTGGTGAAAATGTGTAACTTGAAGGTAGATTGGTAAAAATGATAAATAAACATGAAATTGGTGTGGAATGCCATATGAAAGTATGATAATTTGAATGGGTTACATGTTGACTTTACTAAGTCATAGTTAATCATGAATGTGAATGTTTGAGTAATCAAATGTGTCATGTTGCATGCCATGAAGTGAGTGTAAATGTGTAAGTGTTTAGGGGTGGCAAATGACTTGGAAAATAGCTTAGAAATTGTCTACACGGTTAGACACATGGGCATATGTCTTGGCTGTGTGTGATACACGGTCTGCCCTATGGGCGTGTAATCTGGCTGTGTGTCTCTTGTACCCTAATTATGCAAAACATAATGCCTAGTAGTAAACACAAAGGCAGAGACATGACCGTGTGTCTCACCCGTGTGATGGACATGGCTTTAGGACATGGGCATGTGCCCAGGCCGTGTGAAGTTTGCACTTAATTTTTGGAATTTAATTCGCCAGGCAGTCTAAGCACATGGGCATGTGACTTGGCCTTGTGACCTTATTTTGTTGATGATGTCATAGTCAGAGAGTTACACGAGTTGAGGACACGAGCATGTCCCGAGCCACACGGGCGTGTGTGACCACACGACCTACCCACAGAGGCATGTGACTCTACAAAATAAGAAAATTTTCTAAGTGTTTAAAAGGTTTCGAAAGTTCTCAGTTTATTCTCGAACCACTTCCGATATATGTTTCGGGTCTTGGAGACCCTTATAAGGGACAATATGTATGTGATTGAAAAGTTTTAAATTGGGACGAAATTTTATGACCTGGTTTTATGTGAATGTTTATGTTTAAGTCCAGTAACACTTCGAACCCTGTACAGGTGTCAGATACGGGTAAGGGGTGTTACATTTGCGACTTCAACATCAACTTCTATTTAAGAGGAATACACGACTCCTACCTGACACTCTGTTAGTGGGAGGCAGAACATGGAAGCGCCTACGTTTGGTGGCAGTATGGAAAACACAACTTCTGTACGATAATCAGTTAGTAGATGGGACATGCACATCAGTGGGTTGATGTTTGATGTAGGAAATACGTATTGGGGAATGACATTAACTTCTAGTGGTTGGAAATCCACATTTGATTGGGGATGTTACAAAACGTCCACAATAAGGGATGATGTACTCCCTACGACATGCACTGGCGAGGGGACCTCGTACGTTGTGGATGATGGTGGGCTGGATGATGAGTCCGATGTGGATCCACCTCAAGAGCCCGACCTCGATGATGTAGAAGTTGCATTATTTTCTGAACAAGAGCCTGTTCCATTTGAACCTAAAGACGTTGAAGGGGTGTGACAGCCCTAATTTGACCCTAGTCGGAAAGTGGTTTCGGGACCACAAAACTGAGTCACAAAAATAATTAACCGTTGTATTCTATGCTTATTATATATGTAAGTGCATGTGTGAAAGTTTCATGTTTTGATTTTGTCATTTGTATGTGAAATTTATTAAATAGGACTTATGTGAGACATTTTGAAAATGTGATAGGTTAAATTATAATGGTCTATTAATGCATGATATCAAAAGAATGGACTTGCATGTCAAATTATCCATTTTAAGATAGTGGTCGGCCATGTTGTCATTTAATATAAAATATATGTATTATCTATTAGTATAATGGCAACTAAATGGCTTTATATTTAATAATAATAATTAAAAATAGAAAAAGGGGGAAGAAAACAAAGTGTTCATCTTTGTTCTTCTTAGCCGATTTTAAAGAAAGAAAAAGGAGCAAAATCATTCGGTCATCTTAAGCTTGAAACAAGGTTAGTAATTCATGTTAGATTTTGAAATTTTAGCCTATTCTAAGCTAGTTACCAAGTTCCTTACTTAGCCCATGTCAAAATTTGAATTTGGGTGATGATTTGAGCATTCAACCATGGTAAATAATGAAGGGGCTAGATTATTGTCCTTATGTTTTGATGAATAATTGTTGATGAGAGAAGTTTGAACTAGTTAAAAATTTAAATTGCTAGTACTTATATGCGTAATAGCCGAACTTAAACTTGATAAATGACTTGAACAAATGTTTTGTATTAAAATGTTAAAATGTGAGTAATTGTTGTTTGGGTGAATTGAAATTAATAAGGTAGATGTTTGAATGTCTAAAGGCTTGGCTTTATGCATTAATTTAATGGTATGATTTTGAATAAAGTAAGTAAGGGAAGGTGAAGTAATGTTTATGCATAGGTGAAATTATATAGGTTCGGCCAACCTAGGTCTCTATGACATTGAAAATGGAAAACTATCATGTTAAATGATGTACGGTAGTGGACTAAGTATTTATTTGTAACTTACATATATATATGTGTTAGGATGATAATTGATAGGTGAGAATTAAACTTAGTTATGAGGTATAAAATGTTAAAATAAATGTTATATGTGGTTCGTGATTAGTTTTATTTACTAACAATGTGTTTTGTTTCGTTAAGGTTAAGTATGACATTGGCATATGAGTAAGTGTATATCATGTATGTATATGTATTGATTTGGTTGAATATAAATGGTAAATTTTATATCAAGCTTATATTAAGGATGCAGTCGTAATATACACATTTATCATGAATACATGTACATTCGGTTATATGGATTTCTATATATGTCACTAAGTTAATATGAATTATGGTATTTGTATTAAGACATGCGCACTTGATCTTTCTATTTGTGTAATTTTGTATATTACTATGTGTCTTGAATGTGTGCAAGGTGGTTACAATTGTGTGTATTACTTACCCTATTATGTGGCTAAATGGTTAAGTTGGTTTTGAAATGTGTCTTAGTTGTGATAATTTCTCCTATTGAATTCGGTTCGGTATGTGCAGGGTATGAGCTTAATAGGATTTATATGTTCTGAATGAATGAAACTTTAGTTAAGCTGTTATGTGATATGTACTTTAAAATAAATGAATTATGCATGTGGTCTTGAGGGTGTGTATAAAGAAAATATTAACTTGTTAGTATCTTAATGCCGAATGAAATGTTTGGCCAAGGAATGGTTCAAATTGATGAAAATAGAAAGGTCAAAGATGACCTATAATGTATTTTATTTTGTTTACTATGATCTATATATGTGATAGTCGAATAATGATTAGTTTAAAATTTTGAATTAAGCTCAAGAGCATAGAGGGACAAATTCGGATAAAGGAAAAGCTAAAGAAATTTTGAGTAGCCTTTTCGCAACCGTTCAAGTATATCCAAGGTAAGTTTTGAATAGTCACATTTAGTACGTAATTGATAATGTCTCGATATGTGTATGATAACTGTACTGCAATCTATTGATTCTATTTGAATATAGTTGAGTGACAAATAATTTATGTTTAAGGCTTAAAGCCGAATAGACATTAGAATTTAAGCTTGGAAAGTAAAATGGACATATATTCTTATGTATGTTATTGAGCCAAAAGTTATATGAATGGTGCTCATGTTATGCTATTATTCGAATGAAATAAATGAACTATGATTGTGAGATGTTATATGGATTGAATTTTCTTGCGAATAAGTATGCATGACATTCAGTGATGTATATCCGGACATAAGGTCTGCAGGCTATGTGTTGGAATTATAACCGAACTTAAGGTCCGCAGGCTACGTGCTGGAAATATGTCCGGGCTAAAGTCCCGCAGGTTTCGAGCTAGAATTTTACCGGGTTTAAATTCCCACAGGCTTGTGCTGGTATCTGGTTTCAAGTTCTAAGACCTGACAGGCTTAATGCCAGTAAATTAAGTAAGATTACGATACTGAATGTTCGCAGTAAACCATCGTCGAGTAAGTACTATACATTTAAGATGTTCAGGTATGTATTACTTACACATCCGTGAATAGATTTTGAAGTGAATCATTAGCATCAAAGAATAATATATATAAATGTGATTGATGGTTATATTTGCGAATATGAGAATGATTTAATTGGTCATGGTATATTTGTAAATGAATTATATGTTAAAATTTCTTTATGTACTCATGTACATTCAGTCAATGATTTTGTGAATTATTAGTATTAAAGAATGATACTTAAGTGTGAATGATTGTTATATCTACTAGTAAAACAATGACTTATTCGGTCAAATGTTGTTAATATATGAGATTATGTGATTTAAATGCATCGTATGAATTTTAAATAAAAGAAAAATATGTGCTGAGAATCTATGTTTATGTTTATGTGTATTCGGCCATGAAGCAATTTGAATTGAGAATAAGTCTGTTTAAATGAATGTTTCGATTTTCGATAAGTCTTTAATTTTTTGTGATGCTTAAAACTTACTAAGCTTGGAAAGCTTACTCTGTTCTTTATTTCTCTGTTTTATAGATTGTTGATTTTGGCCACCGACTCGGGGATCGTCAGCAGTTCATCACACTATCGATCTTTTTGGTACAGTTATATTTTGGACTCGATATGGCATGTATAGGTTAGACTGATGATAACGATGTTTTGAAATTGTAAATATTTTGGCCATATGAAAACGGCGTATAACTTAAATATTAGTATGTATTTCAGCTCGATCTCTGTTTATGCTTATTGACAATGTGAATGAGATAATTAAATGTTTAGTTCGGTAATACCTCTTAGCCTTAATCCGGCGATCGGATTCTGGTTAGGGGTGTTACAAGGGGGTTCAGATGAAGAAGAAGAAGATTCGTGATTCAGGTCGTACTTGCCTTCAGCCCGCATTTATAATGTCGATATATCGGCAAATGATGCATTGGAGTTTCCATATTTGCCACACAGAACGCTTGACCGTACAGGTTCGTCATTGGGTTCGGGTGAAGTGGAAGTTGGTAAGGATTTTTCCAGTAAGGGTAGTTTTCTTGGTGCTTTGAAACAACACAGCATCAATCATGAGGTTAACTACAACGTGGTTAAATCCAAATTTGAGAAGTTCGAGGCCAAGTGTGCAGTGCAAGATGGTACATGTTCATGGAAAATCATGGCTTCTTTTAGGAAAAAGACAAGCTTGTGGGAGATGAAAAAGTACAAAGGTCCACATACTTGTATTTCCGGTACAGTATCACTCGGTGTCTAGGGTTTTTGAATAATAATGTTATTACTTAAAGTTGCATTATTTAATGTACTTCGTTGACAGGTGTTTCATAAGATCATCCCAAGATGGATTCAGGTATGATAGCTAGCTTAATACTATCGATGTTGTGGGCAGATCCCAGGACTTCTGTGTCATGCATAATTGCAAGTATTCGTAGCCAATTGAGATACACGCCCTCTTACTACAAGGCTTGGATAGTTAAGCAGAAGGCGTTGGAAAAGATGCATAGTGGGTGGGACGCTTCATATAATAAGGTTTGGCAATGGTATTAGGTGCTAGAAAGGTGTGTCCTAGGTTGCATAACAGACCTTGAAACGGTCCCTGCGTGCTACAATGATCGATTGCTCCGTTGATTTCAAGTGTTCAAACGTCTGTACTAGAGCTTTAAGTAATGTCAGGACGCATTTGTGTACTGCAAGTCATTGGTACAAATTGATGGTACCTTTATGTATGGTAGATATACCCATCGGCTATTGCTAGCCGTGGCATAGGATGGCGGTGGGAGAATCCTTCCAATTGCATTTGTAATAATAGCGGGGGAGTCAGTTGATGATTGAGATTTCTTTCTTTCTAGGTTAAGGAGACATGTATGACCCCAACATGATATTTGCATTATATCAGATCGGGGCACTAGAATACTAGCAGTAATTGAGCAATAGGGAAGCCTATGGGATCGCACACACCATCAGTATTGTCTAAGGTATGTTGCGTCCAACTACTACGGGCAATATCGATCTACGACTAAATGACGGCAAGTGACCAATATCGGTATCTAACCTCTATTAATATACTTTCATTTGTAATATTCAATTTATTCTGAATGGAATATTGGTATGTAATTTTCGCTATCAACTTATATTGGCAAGGTACGGGATCAATAAGGATCGTTTTCATGAGATGTTGGGGATTTTATGTTCAGTTAACGATCAAGGTGCAAACTACCTCTGTAACATACCTTTCGAGCAGTGGACACAGGCATACGATAGTGGCCTACGATATTATAACACCCCCTTCCCGAGTCTGAGGCTAGGACTGGGCACGAGATATTACCTAACTTAACTGCATGCATACAATCATTTAAATTAAAAAAATTTTTAAACTTTATTTAAACTCCTTAATATGAGTCTATGAGACCCTAAACATCCATTGGAAACTATTCAGGACTAGCCCGAGTCCTTTAAATAACTCTAGAAACAGGGCACACGTCCATGTGGAAAGGCAACACGCCCGTGTGGTCATTATAACATGGTCATGCTAATGGCCCGTGTGACAACATGGCCTAAGCATCTAAGGACATGCCCGTTTCCCATGCCCGTGTGAGTTAAATTCTAAATTCGAACCTAAAAGGGTTTTCACACAACCTGACACACGTCCGTGTCTATGACCCGTGTCCCAAACACAGCCACGACACGCCCGTGTCTAAAAATCTTGACATTCTATTTCTGACGTCAACATCCAATTTAGGGCACATGGCCAAGGCACACGCCCGTGGCCAGAGGCTGTGTCCTCCAAACGGATGAGACACATGGCTGTGTCTCTGCTTGTGTCTTTACTACCATGCATACTGATTTGTAATTTTTACGTGCAGGGGACACACAGCCAAATAACACACCCATGGGGCTGACAGTGTGTCACACATGGCCTAGACACATGCCCGTGTGTCTACCCATATGGACAATATAAGGCTATCTACCAAGGCTTTTGCCACCTTGAAACCCAATCTAATGCCAACCAACATATCAAATCTAACTAAATATGATTTCTCAACCAAACAACCATAGCTAAGGCCTATATACATTTCTTATATTCAACCATGCCAACAATTTCACGTTCATGAAAGACTATCATGCATTCATATATAAACTTTCAATATTAGCCATTTTTCATAGCCTTATACAAAATGAATCAAATGCTAAAGTAAGTCAACACATTTGGCCAAGTAACAATGACACAAAATTCAAAAGTTAGGGTCCTATGCATACCATAATCTAAATAAAAGATCTAACTATACCAAGTTCTTCGGATGATAGTGTGATCGATGCCTCCAACGTCTGATGATCCTCTAGTTAATTAGGCGGCACTATAAGAAAATGGAAAATAGAGAGTGTAAGAATAAAGCTTAGTAAGTTGCATGCAAATGAATATAATAACAACTTTACCATTTATCATCATTCTCATAATACGAAAGTAGGCATAAGCACAACTTACTCATCACTATCCAATACGATTCACATAGCATATATTGAGCTCACATCTGATACATTTCAATAGGTACCTGTACCACTCACAACATGGTTATACTTTTCTCGATTAACTTAAATTGTAACTCTCACCGTTGAACCATTTGGAATGCTATCGGATATTCACTAAGCCTTAAAAATAGGGTGTAATGCCGATGCCATGTCCCAGACATGGTCTTACGCTGGCTCATCTATCAAGTCGATGCCATGTCCCAAACATGGTCTTACACTGACTTTTGAAATTGAGGCCGACGCCATGTCCCAGACATGGTCTTACACTAGCTCTCGCATATCCGTGCCGATGCCATGTCCGAGACATGGTCTTACACTGACACCTCTATACGTGCTAATGCCATGTCCCAGACATGGTCTTACACTGACACATCTCGTAGCCGATGCATGTCCCAAACATGTCTTACACTAGCTTACATTTCGAGGTCGACGCATGTCCTAGACAAGTCTTACACTAGCTCTCGTCTCAATGCCGATGCCATGTCCCAGATATGGTCTTGCACTAGCTCTCGTAATGTGGCCGATGCATGTCCTAGACATGTCTTACACTAGCACACATGTAACCCAAATGTCATGGCATGAATATCTGATTTTATTCCCTAAGGTTCAAACAGGAATTCTACTATCTCAATATTCAACATACATAATCATTTCCACTGTAACAGCCCGATTTAGACACTAGTTGGAACAGTGGTTTCGGGACCATGAATCTGAGTCAGAAAAATATTTAAAAAATTATTTTCTGTGTTTATTATGTGTGAATTTGTGTGTGTGAAATTTTCGTTATTACATTTTTTCGTTTGGGTGCCAATTAAATAAAAGGACTTAATTGCGTAAAATGAAAATTTGGTGGTTAATTATAAAAGGGCCAAGATGAATGTATCTTTATAAAAGGAAGTGTTTATGATGCAATTATGCCATTGGTTTTATATTCGGATGGCAATGGACATAATATAAGTAATAATATAATGTTTTAATTAAGGTTATATATGTAAATTAAATAATATTTTATTATATATTATATTATAACATAACTTAAAAGCCATGTTTGTTATTGTTTCTTATGACCGAATATAAAAACATAAAGAAAAGAAAAAGAAGTTTAGGTTTCGACCATGGTTGACCTTGATTAAGATCAAGAACCAAAGAAATCAGATTAGGATCAGGGGAAAACGAAAGTTGTCGACTAGTAGTTCCGTTCCGTTTTACATTGTCCGAGGTAAGTTTATAAGCAAATACATGTGGTTAAATTTTTAATATATACGCAATCATTAAATAGTTGTAATAATATGAAGTAATTTATGAATGGACATTGAGTAATGAAAGTAATTTACGTTTGATGATAAAGTAATGAATGAGTTTTAGTATTGAAAGTGGTGACATGAGCTATATACGTTAAAATGTTGACTATTTGTATATAACTTGCAAGTTTATATTCGACTATATAATATATGTTTGTGTATGTGATGTTAAAATGTGAATCATAGATATATATATATATATGTATATTCGATTATATAATGGACATTGAGTAATGAAAGTAATTTACGTTTGATGATAAAGTAATGAATGAGTTTTAGTATTGAAAGTGGTGACATGAGCTATATACGTTAAAATGTTGACTATTTGTATATAACTTGCAAGTTTATATTCGACTATATAATATATGTTTGTGTATGTGATGTTAAAATGTGAATCATAGATATATATATATATATGTATATTCGATTATATAATGTTATTGTGGCCTTGGTAGTGAAGATAATTCTGTTAATGAATATATGTATATTCTGACCAATTTGAAGTTGATACAAGGATGTGTATGAGGCATCGATATGTGAATCCGATATATGTGTGCGAGTAAGACCATGTTTTATACGCTGGCATTGATATGTGACTTCGATATATGTGTGCGAGTAAGACCACGTTTTATACGTTGGCATCGATATGTGATTCCGATATATGTGTGCGAGTAAGACCCTGTCTGGGACAGTGGCATCGATATGTGATTACATGTAAGACCACGTCTGGGACGTTGGCATTGTATGATATATGTGATTATCTGAGTGTTCTATCCAATTTCGAATGGTTCAACGAGCAATGTTAGCTATGATTGAATGGATAAAACGAGCTAAAGTAATCAGGTATGTGATAGCTTAATACTTATTTGAAATAAGGTAAGTAAGTTACTCGATATGTGTTATAAATAATGTATAATGTAAATGGAAAATTTGTATATCCGTATTGAAAATGTTTTTGGCCTTTTGATTATATTATGTGGATATTTATGAAATGGTTCATGGATATATATGTATGTGGGTTATGTATATTCGGCTATCTAATGGTACTAAGGTTTTGAAATTGAATATTACCTTAATAATAGATATATGTATATGTTCGGCTAAGGTAAAATTGCATATGGAAATATATGATATATAAGAAATTGTGATCTTGAAATAAATGTGATTATGTTAGCATAATTTATTTTGGTTAAGTCGAGTTGTTATAAATTTTAAGTTATTATTTGCTTATGACTTACTAAGCTATGATAGCTTATTGTGTGTGTTTGTTTGCTGTTTATAGATTTTAGAAGTTGGTTACGAGCTTGGGGATCGTCAGCAAGGTTTATCACACTATCGACCATTTTCGGTATTTTTTTAAGCTAAATTTTGGATCTATGGCATGTATAGGCTAGATAATTTTTGGAAGCATTTGATTTTGGTCTGTATATATAAAAGCCATGCAAAAATTGCTTGTTTATTCATGTTAAGTTTGGTTTAAGTTTGACTAAGCTATAGATACGTCTGGTTAGTAATTTTGAATGTGTGGTAATTGGCAATATGGTTTAGCTTTGTTATTAGATTAGTTGTTGATTTATTATTTTGACAAGAGATAAATATATTATAGTAAGTATAATCTATGACATGTTTGAATAGTGTTTTGGTTATATGATTTAGTCGAGTATTGATATGTATAGTATATAAATTAGGATGAATTGAATTGATTTCATAATTATATTAGTAACATGTTGTAATGGTTATGTGATTATTCGTTAAGTGAACTAAATGCATGATTATATTTGGGAAATAATAAGTTTAGTGGATGAATAGTATATGTGATATGTGTTTTGTGCATTGAGGTTAATTGATGATTTTGGACGTGGTAGGAGTGATTCGACTATGATATGTATATAATAGTATGAATTATGTTTGTTATACTACCTTTAGTTAAAGTGATTTGATTATGTTTCTTATGTGATAGTAATGGTTTAAAAATTTAGTTAA
This sequence comes from Gossypium longicalyx, assembly GCA_025698465.1. NCBI lineage: Eukaryota > Viridiplantae > Streptophyta > Magnoliopsida > Malvales > Malvaceae > Gossypium > Gossypium longicalyx. The sequence goes on from CM047007.1 coordinate 56,887,528, forward strand.
AAGTATATTTGAATAAATGTGGAAATGAGTTAAGGAATATTTTTTGTTACTAGTTCAGCATTTGTATATATATATAGATGATTGGTCATGTGTTTTGGAAGTGGGTTGAATGATGAATGTTTAGAGACATAAATATTTTGGTTGTGGTTTTATTTTGATATATTGGAAAGATATGACTTGCATTACAATAATTTAAGTACATGAGCTCAAGATAAAGAGTATATGAATTTAATATGGTTGTTCATAAGTCGGCAAAATAGTAATGTTACTTATAATGTAAATTCGGTTATGTCATTCACTAATTTGATGTGTTATGAATTATTTATTGAGATAGGTTGATATGAAATATGCTTATATGTAAATGAGAACATATGTTAGTAATGATTTAAATTTGTGGGGTAAATTATGGTTAATTTATATGTTAATTAATTTTATTTTTGTGATAGGATATATATATGAAATGATAGGGTTAAATGAAGTAGATGTAATCTTGAATATAGTATGATTATTGGGCAAGTTTATATTCGAGTAATACATTGAAATAAATGACCAAATGAATAGTGAATTTTATATTGACAAAACAAAAAAAAGTAAAATGAGCTATATATGTATGATGCATATATGTTCCGTTGGGTCAAAGTAATCTGATCATGTTTACTTGGTTCGTGAGTAATTATTGGTTCGGTTATATTGATATGTATATGTGAATATACTTAGACATATATGTGTGTGGAATGTTTGGTAATGTACTTATGAAACGAAGTATAGTGGGTTATAATTTAAGCATTTAATTTTTATGGCTATATGTTTATATTGAGTTAACAAGATATATGGAATAACGAAACATGTTAGTTTGGTTGTTTTAAAAAAATGAAAAAAAATATTATATGACTAACTTGTAATGAAAGTTTGTTCTAAATTGTTTTATGATCGATAATGCCTCGTAACTCCATTTCGATGACGGATACGGGTTAGGGGTGTTACATCCACAAACAAACAATTTATGCTATATCAATTCAAACACATATAATAACAATGTAGTTGTATTATTCACATACAACTTACCTCGAATTACAAAATGAAGACGACTAGTTCGGCTTAGTCCACTTGCTTTGTTATTCCCCGGTCTAAGCCTAGATTTTGTAATTATTGATCTATAATGATGAAAATTTACACATTTAATCATGTTATTAATCTAAGTACTTAACTATTTAAAAATTAGGCAAAATGATCATTTTACCCTTAGGTCCAAAAATCGATTTTTATCACATCTTCTCATTAGCCAAGCCTAGCTGAATACTTTTTATACTAGGACCAGCCCACAATTCTTATTATTTCACACATTTATTACCTATTTTACAACTTATGCAAAATGGTCCTTAGTTAGGGTTTCCATGAAAACTACTTCACAAAAGTTGTTTATTACACCATCATAACTCATTTTCTTTCATAAAATTTCAGAAAACAACATGAACACACTCATGGTAAAACCTTAGACTTTCAACCATTTTGCAAAATAGTCCCTTCATTTGAAAGCTCATGCTACAAGGGTTCTAAAATTACAAAAATCATCAAGAAAGACCATCAAAATCACTTACTTCTGAGGGTTACAAGTTGCTAAAATTTTCAAGCTTTCAAACTTCTATTTTGCTAGTGTTTTTAGGTGGAGAAGAAGATGAAAAAGGGATGATATCATCTTTCCTTTATTTTATTTTCTTTTTGGCCAAATAAGTTACTAAACTTCAACAAACATTTGACTATTTTGATTTCCTTGTCTCATGGCCGGCCAAGCATCATTTTAGGGTCTATTTTCCCTTTAAAGACCTCAAAATTTTGGTTTTCTAGCTATTTGACACCCTTAGCTATCAAAATAGGACTTTTACACTTTATGCGATTTAGTCTTTTTTCGTAATTAAGCTTTCAAACGTTAAAATTAAATCACCAAAATTTTCATGCACCTTTATAAACATACCATCACACATAAAATAATATTAAAAATAATTTCTCTAACATCAGGTTAATGGTTTCGAAACCACTATTCTGACTGGGCCCAAAATCGAGCCGTTATAATTCTCCCCCTTAGGGATTTTCGTCCCCGAAAATCTTACCAGTGAATAGATTCGGGTATTGGTCTCTCATAGCCTCTTCGGGTTCCCACGTGGCTTCATCAACTCCATGTCTATGCCACAAATCCTTCACGGGTGCTACACTTTAATTCCTCAACTGTTTGACCTCCCGAGCCAAAATCTTAACTAGCTCTTCGCTATAAGTCATGTCTGAGCTAATCTCAACCTCTGTTGGCACGGTCACATGCGAAGGATCCGATCTATATCAACGTAACATGGACAGATGAAACATGTCATGAATATTTTCCAACTCTGAGGGCAAAGCCAATCGGTAGGCAACAGGCCCTACTATCTCTGTAAGCTCATAAGGTCCAATAAACTGTGGACTTAATTTGTCTTTCATTCCGAATCGGAGAACCTTCTTCCACTGGGATACTTTCAAAAATACTTTATCCCTGATTTGAAACTCGATCTCTTTCCATTTCAAATTCGTGTAGGATTTCTATCTATCCGAAGCTGCCTTTAAACAGTCACGAACCACCTTAACTTTCTCCTCGGTCTCTTTAACTAAGTCAACCCGTCTATCTTATTCTCTCTCAGTTCGGTCCAATACAAGGGTGTTCGATAATTACACCCATAAAAAGCCTCATAAGGCGCTATTTTTAGACTTGACTGATAACTGTTGTTGTAGGCGAATTCGACTAGCGGTAATTACTTTTCTCAACTGTATTGGAACTCGAGAACACAACACCGCAACATATCTTCTAAGATCTGAATTACTCTTTCCGACTGTCTCACGATTTGCGGGTAAAATGTTGTACTAAAATTCAGTTTTGTTCCCAGTGCCTCTTGCAACTTCTTCCAAAACCGTGATGTAAATCTCGGATCTCTGTTCGAAATAATTGACAAAGGCACTCCATGAAGTCTCACGATCTTAGAAACATATAAATCGGCCAATTTCTCAAGAGAAAAGTCGGTATGCACTGGTATAAAATGTGCCGACTTAGTAAGTCTATCAACAACGACTCAAACTGAATCATTTTTCCTTGGTGTCAAGGGCAACCCTGACACGAAACCCATTTCCACTTGGGAACCATCACAGGCTGAAGTAAACCTAAGGGTACTTGGTGTTCGACATTAACTTGTTGACAAACTAGACACTTAGAAACAAACTCAGAAATATCTCTTTTCATCCCCGACCACCAAAACATTGTCTTCAAGTCGTTATACATTTTTAAACTACCCAGATGGATAGACAATGTAATATCCTGATTTTGGGCCTAGTCGGAATAGTGGTTTTGTGACCACAAAATCTGAGATAGAAATAATTATTTTATAATTATTTTGATGTTTATGATATGATTGCATGATTGTGTGAAAATTTCGTGATGAAATCCTATGCCTAAAGTGCTTTAATTGAAATTAGGGACTAAATCGAATAATTTGCAAAACTTGCATTCTAGAAGTTTCTAGTATGAAATTGTTTTGAAATATTAATTAGGAGGTCTTAAATAGCAATTTTACCAATTTCTAAGTTTATGGACAAAAATTGGACATGGATGGAATTTTTGGAAAGTTTAGTGGTAAGGACATTTTAGTCATTTAGGGGTAAAATGAATTAAAATACAAAATTAAAAGCCAATTTTGCTCATCTTCTTCACCATGGCCAAATATAGCAAGGAGAAACCATGGCTAGGGTTTTTCAAGCTTCCAAGCTCGATTGTAAGTCCATTCTAGCCCCGTTTTTCAAGTTCTTTACGTTTTTGGAGTCCCGGTAGCTCGATTTAGCTTATGCTAGCAATAATTTAACCTAGGGTTTATATTTGGAAAAATACCCATAGGTGAAATTTGTGTATTTTGGTGTTTTATGATAGAATATGAGGTTTTAAATTATGTTAGACAGCTTGTGCTACTCGGTTTTAAGTGAAAACGAGCAAAAGGGCTTAATCGGTAAAAATACCTAATAGTCATAAGTACATGTTAGATTGAGAATTTGATGTTGCCATAGAAGGGAAAAATGATCAGCATGTCATAGAACATAAGAAAATAGGCTGAAGTTTAATTTATGAGCTTTGGGGCAAAAGTGTAAATATGCAAAAGTTTAGGGGAAAAATTGTAATTTTTCCAAAATATGATTTTGGGTCAATTTGAATAATGTGAGTCCTAATTAGATTATATTTTAAATGATAGAGCAAGGAAAACTGAAATTCGGGCTAAAATGGGGAAAATACCAAGTTGTGGACGAAATGGTAAAAGTAGCCATTTTCGCATACTAGGTAAGTTCATATGTAAATGTTGGTAACATAGTTATTATTTTAAATGTTTTTATGTTATTTAAATGATATGATAATTATTATGAAATATTATACTCGTGATAATTGTTTGATAATATGTCAAATTATGTGATATACTTGGAAAATGTGAAATACTACCGAGTATCGGTATCGGTATTCCATAGAAGATGGTTGAGACACATGATTGGGAAAACGGTCCCGTTGAACCTTAGGAATGGATTAGGTTACAAGTGACATGTCACTGGGATATTTGGGCATTCGAACTCGTTGAGTTGAGTCCGAGTTCACTTATGGATGCGAATGTCCGAACTCGTTGAGTTGAGTCTGAGTTCGTGAGATGTAACTAGGCATCCGAGCTCGTTGAGTTGAGTCCGAGTTCACTTATGGATACGAACGTCCGAGCTCATTGAGTTGATTCTGAGTTCGCTTATGGGCGGGTTACATAGTATTTTGGCTACATATGTGGCACTTATGTGCAAACTTTCCATGTATCCGAATTATATTCCGATGTGTTCAACGGGTAAAGTTCTACTCAAATGGAGGAATACTCAAGATGAAAGGGACGTATTGGTAAGTGTTGTGAAATGGATACTTTGAACAGGTATGTACTTAACCCTCGGGTTGAAAAATCGATATAACAACAATATGGTAAGATGATAAATGAAAATATGATATGAATGTCTTGGTGATGATTATGCAAATGATGTTTTATATTTGCTTATATGGTTATGTTACTTGCTATTTGCATGTGAACTTACTAATCATTTATGCTTACTCCCTCCTTTCTATTCCTTGTAGTGTTGACAAGCCAGCTCGTAAAATCGGGGAGCAACGGTCGGAGGCATGCTCACACTATCCGTATACCATCTTGGCATAATGGCTTGTATATTTTGAGTATGGCATGTATAGCATTATAATCATTTTGTATATATGGTCTTATGATATGGTTATTGAGTAGTATAAAAATGGTTGGTAATGATTAGCCATTGGAATGGCTAATTATGATCATATTTGGTGTTATGTATGTCAAATTGCTAGTTAATCCATGGAAATCATGAACTAGGTAAAATTTACCATAAAATAGATTCGATTCTAACAACAGTGACGTGAATTTGAAAAATCATTAAAAATAGTAGAGATATAATTAGATGATGAATAAAATATGGAATTGAATAATTATGAGTCTATTTTCATATGGAAGAAATGAAACAGGTATATGAGTTATATTTTATGACATGTTTAAATTTTTGTGAAACAGGGCCAGAGCGATTTCTGGATCCCCTGTTCGGACTTTGAAAATTCACCATAAATTGTATAAAAATAATTAGAAGTCATAATTTATATGTACAGATTTTTTATTGAGTCTAGTTTTAATAGAAACAAACTTCATAGTCATTCAAATTCTGTACAGAGAGATATCTGATTCGTAATACACAGAGGTCAGAGTAGTCAAACCCTGAAATAGGGGAGAATTTAACTAATAAACTGTACTAATTGGCCTAGCAAAAAATTTTACAAAAAAATTAGTAAATAGATATATGAGTCTAGTTTCAGGAAAAATTTACGGAATTGGATTTTGAGTTTCAGAACTCGATATATGAATTTTTAAGCAACTGTGAAGCAGTTAGCCAGCTTGTCTGGAATTTCTAAAATTAAATTGTTTGAGCTGTTTAAGCAATGAATTAAGTCTGTTAACACCTCGTGTTTGACTCCGGCAACGGTCTCGGGTACGAGGCGTTACAGACAAGCAACCACTATGTGCCTCTCATAAAATCCTCTGAATAAGCTCATTACCCTTGGGTACACAAACTCAGTCTCGGTACATCATACAACCGTCGGTACCAATACTAAACTCTGATTCATTTCCCGTCTCACACTGAGCCATTTTAGCTTGCAAGTCCTTATCACCTTTCTAAGCCTCACATATCTCTTGAAGGAACACCGGTCTAGCTCTCATATCAGCTAGGAATGAACCATCATTAGTCATGGTCAACTGAGTATTCATAGCCTTCAAGGCGAATAATGATTTTCTACTCAAAGCGTCAGCGAATACATTCGCCTTCCCCGGGTGGTAGTCAATTACTAACTCGTAGTCCTTTACCAACTCTATCCACCTTTGTTGTCGTAGATTCAAATCCTTCTGATTCATTAAATTCTTGAGACTTTTATGGTCGGTGAACACTCGACGTCTCTCGCCATACAAATGGTGTCTCCAAATTTTTAATGCAAACACGATGGCTACTAGCCTCAAATCGTGGGTCGGGTAATTCTTCTCGTGTGGCTTGAGTTGTCTCGAGGCATAGGCTATTACCTTGCCTTCTTGCATGAGCATGCACCCTAATCCATTCAAGGACACATCACTATACACCACAAACTCTTTTCTCGATTTCAGTTGCACTAAAATTGGGGCTTCGGTCAACAAAGCCTTTAGTGTCTCGAAACTCTGTTGGCACTTCTCTGATCATTCGAACTTGACATCCTTTTGTTACAACCTTGTCATCGAAGTGGCTATCATAGAGAATCTATTTACAAATCTTCTGTAACATCCCACCAAACCCAGAAAGCTTCAAACCTCTGTCACATTCCTCAGTGATTTCCACTCAATGATAGTCGAGATCTTACTCGGGTCAACTTTGATCCCGTCACCCGACACAATGTGTCCCAAGAATCCGATCTCTCGTAGCCAAAATTTGCACTTAGTGAACTTGGCATACAACTGCTTGTCTCTCAAGGTTTTTAGAACTATTCTCAAATGCTTCACGTGCTCACTCTTATCACGCGAGTAAATCAATATGTCATAGATAAAAACGACTACGAACTTATACAAATACCATCGAAAAATGCGGTTCATTAAGTCCATAAATAACGTAGGAGCATTTGTTAAACCAAAGGCTATGACGAGGACCTCATAATGGCTGTACCTTGTCCAAAAATCAGTTTTCGGTTTGTCTTGCTCCTTAACCCTTAACTAGTAGTAGCCAGACCTTAAGTTGATTTTAGAAAACACAGTGGCTCCCTTCAACTGATCGAACAAATCATCAATCCTTGGCAAGGGATACTTGTTCTTCATAGTCACCTTGTTGAGCTGTCTGTAATCTATGCACAATCTCATCAATCCATCCTTTTTCTTCATAAAAAGCACTGGAGCACCCCACGGAGAAAAACTCGATCTCGCAAAATCCTTTTCAGTTAACTCTTGTAATTGAGTCTTCAACTCCTTCAACTCCGTTGGAGCCATTCTATACGGAGCAATCGAGATAGGTGTCGTATCGGGGACCAAGTCGATACCAAACTCAGCTTCTCTGATTAGAGGCAATCTGGGCAACTCTTCCGGAAATACATTCGGGTATTCGCATACCACAGGCACTGCCTCAATTTTCCCTTCAAACGCTTTGGTGTTCAACACAAATGCTAGGTAGGACTTATACTCTTTTCTCAAATATTTCTCAACGGTCAAATACGAGATTAGTGCTGATGAGTTATTTGGTTCACCTGATTCAACCCAGATAATATCCCCATTCTCACATTTCACTTCAATGAACTTGCTACCACAATTCACTATCACTTTATGAGCAGTCAACCAATCCATGCCAAGAATTAGATCAAATTCATCAAACGGTAGTAGCATGAGGTTTGCTGGAAAACAATGACCTCTAATCATTAAAGGACAATCTCTACACACTTTATCAACCATCACATGCTTGCCTAACAGATTTGACACTTTTATCACAAATTCGGTAAACTCAATAGACATATTAGTACTGGGTACTAATTTCATGCATACATAGGAATGGGTAAACCCTGGATCAATTAGAGCACTAACAGAAATATCGTGAAGAGAAAAAGTACCCATAATCACATCTGGTGAAGATGCCTCTTCGCGAGCGCGAATGGCATAAGTTCTTCTAGGCGCTCGGCCCTCGGACCTCACGGTTGAATCTCTAGGAGCACCTCTACTACTAGCCCCACTACCCGAGTTCTTCTATGGCCTACCCCTTGAAGGAGCACTATTTGCCCTCATATCTTGTTTTTTCTCTTTGTCATCTAATTTCGGACAGTTTTGGATGAAGTGGTCAGCGATCCATATTTGAAGCAACCTCTCTCATTCCCTCGGTACTCGCCAAAATGACGCCTACCACATTATGAACACTCTGGCCTATTTGGCTGAGCACTACCAACACTAGTGATAGAAGTGGTTTGAGCTTTAGACATCGTGTGCTACTTGTTCTTGCTCTTGCTCGAGACCCTACTAACGCGTTTGATCGAGTAGGAAACTCTCTCGATCTCTTAGATGAAGTCTACTGTGATTTCCCCATCTATATTTTCTTTGTGTCTCGGGACTCGATGTTAGTTTTCTATTCTCTTTAGCCAATTCCTTGGCCTTACATGCTCTCTCCATGAGCACCACAAATTCCCTCAATTTTAAGATGCCAACTAGTAGACGGATATCTTCGTTCAAACCATCTTCAAACCTCTTGCACATGATAGCTTCTGTAGATACACACTCTCGTGCATATTTGCTGAGTCTCACAAACTCACGCTTGTACTCCGTCACCGTTCAATGGCTTTACTTTAGCTGTAAAAATTTTTTCCTTTTTCGTAGCGACATGCTATGTCTGTCTGTTAACATGTCTTCTCTATCTGTCTGTTGACACGTCTTTCTCAGAGCTTCTTTTTTGTTTTCTTCTTTCCCTTAAGAGTTTACTTGTGTTTCTTTCTTCTTCTTTTTTTGGTTTTCGTTGTAGTGTATTGGTATGGAAAATGATTAGCCAATCTACAAATTCTAGACGAAGAATAGGAGGCATTTCAGGAGGATGCTGCGGTGGTTGACCAAAACTATCAATACTGACTGGTGAGAGATGTTTCACTGATAGTGTTGCCCATTTCCCTTCTTTGCGTAATACAATGGCTGATTTGTGGCACCCAATTGGAGGAATATGTATCACGGATCTAGGAGACAAAAGATACCTTTTCCAATTCTTTCATGAGGTTGATATGCAAAGGGTACTGTCCGGAACAGCTTGGTTATTTAATAACCATCTGCTTATGCTACAAACAATAAAAAAAGGAGAGAACTCGTCAGCCATCTTATTAAATTTTACTGAATTTTTGGTTCAAGTTCATGATTTTCCGCCAGGTCTGATGTCTGAATTTATGGCAAAATAATTTGGTGATTTTTTAGGGAAATTTTTAGAGTATGATACTGCTATTCCGACTTTGGGCATTATGAGATCCATGCGTATTCGTGTTTGATTAGATGTCTCTAATCCCCTAAAATGAAAGAAAAAGATTCGTTTTGGGAATGAGTCAACCGTTTATGCTAGGTTCCAATATGAGAATGTAACACCCCATACTTGTAACCCACGCCAGGGCTGAGTACAAGGCATTACCTAACTTGGTCTCATGCATTCAAATGACTTCAAGTTACCGAGACTCGGTCCAAATTAAAAAAAATTCAATTTCTACCTTAAACTTCTATTTATGAACCTACGAGCCCCAAATCGACCATTGAAAATTATTCGGGACCATTTCGGGTCCTTAAACCAATGTTAGGAAATTTGCCTTTAAAACAGGGCACACGCCCGTGTGGAAGGGTGACACACCCGTGTGACCATTCTGACATGGTCGTGCTAATGGCCCGTGTGGCTCACATGGCCTAAGCACTCTGGGACACGCCCGTGTCCCACACTCGTATGGAATTAAATTCTAATTCACACCTACAGGGGTTTACATACGGCCAGACGCACGCCCGTGTCAATGGCCCGTGTCCCTCACACGGCCATGACACGCCCGAGTCTTAGCCCGTGTACAAAAACCTGGGTATTTTGTTTCTGATGTTAGCATCCCTAAAAGGTCACACGGCCATGGCACATGCCCGTGTTCTAGGCTATGTCCTCCACACGGCTGAGACACATGGTCGTGTCTCTGCCCGTGGGTTTATTACCATGCATACTGACTTAAAATTTTTACGTCACCAATGAGGAATTACAAAAACATTTAACCTTTCACACATTACAATATAAAGGATTAGTCAATCAAATAATATATAGGAAATGGGTTGGTTTGAAAATAAATGAATTGCTTGTCGTAGAATATTATTCTCGTCAGACTTAAACATAACTAAAATAACAAAATAAGGGTTCTGCCCCGTTTTCACCTGAGTTAAGGTTAAATAAAGGAAGACAGGGGAATGGGTTTGATTCGGAGATTTTTCTCCTATTCATGTATGATAGATACGTAAGGAGACGGCCAGACTACACGCCCTTGAGGTTAATCATCTGTCACACACGGTCTAGACACACGCCCATGTGTCTACCCGTGTGGACAATATAATGCTATTTACCAAGCCTCATTGCCACCCTTGCTTACCTGTTCTCATACAAATACCAACCAATACCAAAGCAAGTAAAATTTTCATAATCATAACAACCACAATAGACATTCATTCAACCATGAAGATGCATCTTCTATTAACTCAAAATGAATGTTAGCCATCATTCAAGGCTTCATGCAAAGTGTGGGATCTTTCCCAAATTAACACCTTTGGCCAATTCTCAAAGACACAAAATAATGAAATCTAAGCCCTCTACATGCCATATTCAAAAATATAAATCCAACTATACCGAATGTTTTGATTGATAGTGTGATCGATGTCTTTGACTTTCGATGATCCTTGAGCTAATTAGATGGCACTGTAAGGAAATGGAAAGGAAGGGGAGTAAGCATAAAGCTTAGTAAGTTGCATATAAATGAATATACCATAACAATATATCGAAAATCAACATGCTCATAATACCAAGGTAAGTATAGATATAACTTACTCAATACCATCCATACAAGTCACATATTATACAATGAGCTCACATCTCCTACGTGCGAATTAGGTACATGTGCCACTCACAACACGGTTATACTTTCCTCATTAGATTAAGAACATAACTTTCATCGTTGAACCATTTGGAACACTACCTGATATTCCATAAGCCTCACCCATGGGTAAATGTGCCGATGCCATGTCCCAGACATGGTCTTACACTAGCTCTCGCATATTCGTATTGATACCATGTCCCAGACATGGTCTTACACTAATACGCCTTGTAGCCAATGCATGTCCCAAACATGTCTTATACTGGCTTACGTCCCGAGGCCGATGCATGTCCCAGACATGTCCTACACTGGCACTCGTCTCAATCCCGATGCCATGTCCTAGACATGTCTTACACTAGCTCACATAAGTGACCCGAATGTCACGGCATGAATATTTGGTTTATTTCCTAGAGTTCCACGGGATTTCTACTATCACAATTATCATTATACATTCTCAATTCACAGTCAACCAATTCATGCCATATCAATTAAATGACAATTCAAACACATATAGTAGCAATGTAGTTGTATTATTTACATACAACTTACCTTGGATTACAAAACGTACACGACTAGTCGGTTTAGTCGATTTGCTTGGCCTTCCCCCGGTCTTGGTTCGGATTTGGAAATTCTTGATCTATATTAGCAAAATGCACTCATTTAGTCACTAAACACGACTAGGCAATTTAAAATTCACATCTTGGGTAAAATGACCATTTTGCCCCTAGACCTTGGCAAAATGACTATTTTACCCCCATGCTCGAAAATCATTTTTTATCGAATTTCTTCGTATCTCAAGCCTATCCAAACTTTTTTTACTCTTATAGCAACTCCAAATTTTCACTATTTCACACACTTATCACCTATTTTGCAACTTATGCAAAATAGCCCATTTAGGTGTTTTCATGCTAACAGCTTTCACAAAAATTGTTTATAACACATCTAGGACTCATATTCTTCCATAAAAACTCAGCAACTATCACAAATACATTCATGGTAAAACCCTAAACTCTTGTTTAATAAGCCCAAGAATCCTCTCATTTGAAAGCCTATACTTCAAGGAGTCCAAAAATGTAGAAATCATTAAGAGAAACTATCAAAATCACTTACTTGAGAGGGCTTAAAGTTGATGAAATTTTTTAAGCTTTTCAACCCCAACAATGACTGATAATTTCGGCTAAGAAGAGAGAAAGATGATAGCTTCTCTCTTTTTTTATTTAATATCACCTAGTAAAAATGATGACCTAAGCTTCACCTAATTTTGACCTTCTCCAAAATTTTGTCCCCTATGGCTGGCCATGCTATAGAAAAAGGGTTTAATTGCCCTTTAAAGGCCCCCAATTTTTGTTCTCTAGCTATTTGACACCTTTTGCTATAAATCTAGGACTTTTGCATTTTATGTGATTTAATCATTACTCGCAATTGGGCTCACAAACGTCAAAATTAACTTACCAAATTTTTCATGCACTAATATACTAATGCTAGAACATCAAAATAATAATAAAATAATCTTTTTAACTTCAGATTTGTGGTCTCGAGACCATTGTTCTGACTAGGCCCTAAATCGGGCCATTACATTTCTCCCCTTTAGGGATTTTCGTCCCTGAAAATCTTACCGACGAATAAGTTCGGGTACTGCTCTCTCATAGACTCCTCAGGTTCCCATGTGGCTTCCTCGACTCCATGTCTACGCCACAAAACTTTAACAAGTGCTATACTCTTATTTCTAAATTGTTTGAGTTCCCTGGCTAAAATCTTGACTGGCTCTTCGCCATAAGTCATGTCGGGAAGAATCTCAACCTCTGTCAGCTTAATGGGAAGGGTCTAATCTATATCAATGTAGCATACAAACATGAAACACATCGTGAATCTTTTCCAGTTCCGATGGCAAATCCAATCAGTAGGCAACTGGTCCCACTCTCTCAGTAACCACATAAGGTCCTATAAAGCGAGGATTCAACTTGCCTTTTCTACCAAATCTGAGAACTTTTCTCCATGGAGATACTTTCAAAAATACCTTATCACCGACTTGAAACTCAATTTCCTTTCATTTCAGATCCATGTAGGATTTCTGTCTATCCGAGGAGGCCTTCAAACAGTCACAAAACACTTTAACTTTCTCTACAGTCTCTTTGACTAAATCGACCCCGTGAATCTGGTTCTCTCTCAACTCAGCCCAATATAAGGGCGTTCAACACTTCTGCCCATACAAAGCCTCATAAGGCACCATTTTTAGACTTGTCTGATAAGCCTTGGAACTCAAGGACGCAACACTATAACATGTCTTCTAATATCTGAATTACTGTCTCTAACTGAACATCAGTTTGCGGATGAAAAGCTGTGCTAAAACTCAACTTTGCTCCCAATCCTCTTGTAACTTTTTCCAAAACCTCGAGGTAAATCTCGGGTCTCTGTCTGAAATAATCGATATAGGCACCTCGTGTAGTCTCACAATCTTGAAAACGTACAAGTCGGCTAATCTTTCAAGGGAGTAGTCGATACGCACGGGTATAAAGTGTGCCGACTTTGTTAGCCTATCAACAATAACCCATACTACATCTTTCTTTTTCCAGGTTACTGGCAAACCCGTCACAAAGTCTATAGTGACTCGATCCCACTTCCACTCGGGGACCATGATAGGTTGAAATATACCCAAAGGTACTTGATGTTAAACCCTTACTTGTTGACATACTAGGCACTTGGAGACAAACTCAAAAATGTCTCTTTTCATACCCGACCACCAATACATTTTCTTTAGGTCGTTGTACATTTTCACACTACCCGAGTGAACGGATAAACAACCACTATGCGCCTCTCTCAGAATCTTTAGAATAAGTTGATTGTCCTTAGGTACACAAACGCTGTCTTTGAACATTATACATCCATCGGTACTAATACGAAAATCTATTTCAATTCCAGACTCACACTGAGTTCTCTTGGCTTGCAATTTCCCATCACTTTTCTGAACTTCTCGGATCTCTTGAAGAAACGTCGATCTAGTTCTCATCTTTGTTAGAACTGAACCATCATCAGACAAATCCATATTGACATTCATTGCTCTCAACATGAATAACTATTTTCTACTCAATGCATCAGCGACGACATTCACTTTTTCCGGATGGTAACCTATTACAAACTCGTAATCCTTTAACAGCTCTAACCATCGGCGTTGTCGCAAATTCAACTCCTTTTGAGTCATCAAGTACTTTAAGCTCTTATGGTCAGTGAATACCTGACATTTCTCTCCATACAAATGGTGCCTCAAAATCTTCAACGCAAACACTATAGCCACTAGTTCCAAGTCATGGGTCGGGTAATTTCTCTCGTGTGGCTTTAGGTGTCTCGAGGCATTGGCTACAAACTTGCCTTCTTGCATGAGCACACATCCCAAGCCATTCAAAGAGGCGTCGCTATATATCACAAATTCCTTGCCCGACTCCGATTACACTAACATTGGTGCTTCAGTCAATAAAGCCTTCAGTTTCTCAAAACTTTGTTGACACCTTTCTGTCCATTCGAACTTAGCATCTCTTTGCAGCAATTTTGTCATCGGCGTAGCTATCATAGAGAATTCGTTTACAAACCGTTTGTAGTATCTGACCAAACCCAAAAAGCTTTGAACTTTAGTTACATTCCTCAGCGGTTTCCACTCTACAATAGCCAAGATCTTGCCTGGGTCAACTCGGATCCCGTCTCCCGACACAATGTATCCTAGGAATCCAACCTCCTTAAGTAAAAATTCACTCTTACTGAACTTGGCGTAAAGCTGCTTATCTCTCAAAGTTTGCAACACCATTCTCAGATGCTCCACATGCTCGCTTTAATCACTTGAATAAACCAATATGTCATCGATAAAGATGACGACAAACTTATCTAGATATGGTCGAAAAATGCGATTCATCAAGTCCATAAACACCGTCAGGGTATTAGTCAAACCAAAGGGCATGACAAGGAACTCATAATGCCCGTATCTTGTCTGAAATGCAGTCTTCGGCATATCTTACTCTTTAACTATTAGTTGATAATAGCCAGACCTTAAATCAATCTTAGAAAATATAGTGGCTCCCTTTAACTGATCGAACAAATCATTGATTCCTGGGAAAGGATATTTGTTCTTCACTGTTACCTTGTTAAGTTGCCTGTAGTCAATGCACAACCTCATCGACCCGTCTTTCTTCTTCACAAAGAGTACCGGAGCACCCCACGATGAAAAACTCAGTCTTGCGAAGCCCTTATCTGTTAGCTCTTGCAACTGTGCTTTCAACTCTTTCAACTCTGTTGGAGCCATCCTATATGGAGCAATCGAGATGGTGTTGTACCGGGGACCAACTCAATTCCAAACTCTACTTCCTTCACTAAAGGTAATCCGGGTAATCCTTCCAGAAACACATCTATAAACTCATAAACTACCGAGACTGATTCAATCTTCGATTCAAACACTTGAGTATTCAACACAAAAGCTAGATAAGCCTCACATCCTTTCCTCAAACATTTCTCGGTAGTCAAAGATGATATTACTACAGGCAGATTATCTGACTCATCTTATCCAACTTGAAGAACACTCCCGTCTTCACATTTCAACCTAATTATCTTTTTCTCCCAGTCCACTACAACACTATGAAGAGCAAACCAATACATCTCAAAGATTACATCAAACTCATTAAATGGCAACAACATCAGGTTGGTCGAAAAACGATGACTCCTAATTGTCAAAGGACAATTTCTACATACTTGGTCTATTAACACATGCTTGACTAAAGGATTGGACACTTTTATTACAAACTCAGTGGACTCTACTGGCATACTAATACGAGACATCAATTCCATACAAATATAAGAGTGGGTAGATCCCTGGTCAATTAAAGCAATAACAAATATGTTATAGCTAGAAAAGGTACCCATGGTCACGTTGGGAGACTCTGCCTCTTTTTGAGCACGTATAACATTAGTCCTTGCAGGCGCTCTACCCTCGGACCTCACCACAGCATCACTTGGCATGCCTCTACTGCTAGCCCCACTTTCGAGGTTCTTCTGTGATCTACCCCTCAAAGGAGCACTACTCGCTTTCACATATTGTTTTCTCTCTCTCTCATCCAATTCAAGACAATCAGGGATGAAGTGTTTCAATGATCCGTACTTGAAATAGCCCCTTTCATTCCCTCGGCATTCGCCAAAATGATGCCTACCACATTGCGAGCATTCTGGCCTATTTGGCCAAGTGCTATCGACGCTTGCGACCGAAGTGGTCTGGGCTTTAGAAGTTGTGTTCTGCCGGTTTTTGTTCCAATTCAAATTCCCCATCGAAGCATTCGATCGGGTAGGGAATTCCTTGGATCTCTTGGATGAGGACTGATATGATTTCCCCATCTGTCTCTTCTTTAAATCCCGCGACTCAAAAGCCGTTTTACTCATTTCTTTAACCAGCTCTTCGGCCGTACAGGCTCTTTCAACAAGTGCTACAAATTCCCCTAGCTCTAAGATACCAACAAACACTCGGATATCTTCATTGAGGCCATCCTCAAACCTCTTACACATGGTAGCTTCAGTGGATATGCATTCCTTTGCATACTTGCTGAGTTTCACAAACTCGCGTTCATACTCCATCACAGTCTTATTACCTTGCTTCAACTCTAAAAATTTCTTCTTGTTCTAGTCCATGAACCTTTGGCTAATGTACTTCTTTCGGAACTCTTCTTGGAAGAATTCCCAAGTGACTCTTTCTCTAGGTACCACGAACATGAGAGTATTCCACCACTGATACACTGAATCCCGTAGGAATGACGTTGCACACTTCACGCACTCCTTAGGTGTGCATGATAATTTATCGAATACTCTAATGGTATTCTCCAACCAAAACTCTACTCTCTCTGGGTCATCATCTAAGTTAGCCCGAAATTTCTCGGGCCCTTGTTTCTGGATCTTGTCTACCAGAGGCTTCTCTCTTCTAAATATGTCCGTACCTTGCAGAGCTATTGGGAGCATATTGGGGAATCGGAGGAGGTGGGGGAGGTGGAGTGTTCGGGTTCGCACGAACAAACTCCATGTACCAAGCATCCATCATACGGAGATAGGCTTCTCTAGCCCCTCCGTCTTGGCCCATAGTTACGGGCCCACTCTCTACTGGGGGTGGTCCCTTCGGCGGGAGCCAACGCATTACTTTTGACATCATCCACCGTGGCTCTATCAAGATCCATTTACTATATAAAAAAATAATTTTATAATCGTTAGGATTCGTCACACTATCAATATACAGCTATGGCATGTATAGCTAGACTCGTATTCTCGCTAGGTTAGTCCAACAACTGACTAAACTATAGCTCTGACACCACTAAATGTAACACCCCATACCAGTAACCCACGCTGGGGTGGAGTACAAGGCATTACCTAACTTGGTCTCATGCATTCAAACGACTTCAAGTCACCGAAACTCGATCCAAATTAAAACTTTTTCAATTTCTACCTTAAACTTCTATTTATGAGCCTACGAGCCCCAAATCGACTATTGAAAACTATTCGGGACCATTTCGGGTCCTTAAACCAATCTTACGAAATTTGCCTTTAAAATAGGGCACACGCCCGTGTGGAAGGGTGACACGCCTGTGCGACCATTCTGACAAGGTCGTGCTGATGGCTCGTGTGGCTCACACGGCCTAAGCACTCTGGGACACGCCCCTGTCCTACACCCGTGTGGAATTAAATTCTAATTCACACCTATAGGGGTTTTCACATGGCTAGGCACACACTCGTGTCAATGGCTCATGTCCCTCACACGGCAATGACACCCCCGTGTCTCAGCCCGTGTTCAAAAACCTGGGTATTCTTTTTCTGACCTTAGCATCCCCAAAAGGTCATACGACCACGGCACACACCCGTGTACTAGGCCGTGTCCTCCACACGGCTGAGACACACGGTCGTGTCTCTGCCCATGTGTTCATTACCATGCATACTGACATGAAACTTTTACGTGTAGGGGACACACGGCCTAACTACACACCCATGGGGCTAACAATGTGTCATACACAGTCTAGACACATGCCCGTGTGTCTACCTGTGTAGATAATATAAGGCTATTTACTAGGCCTCATTGCCACCCTTGCCTATCTGTTCACATACAAATACCAACCAATACCAAAGCAAGTAAAATTTTCATAATCAAAACAACCACAATAGACATTCATTCAACCATAAAGATGCATCTTCTATTAACTCAAAATGAATGTTAGCCATCATTCAAGGCTTCATGCAAAGTGTGGGATCTATCCCAAATTAACACCTTTTGCCAATTCTCAAAGACACAAAATAATGAAATCTAAGCCCTATACATGCCATATTCAAAAATATAAATCCAACTATACCGAATGTTTCGGCTGATAGTGTGATCGATGTCTCTGACTTCCGGTGATCCTTGAGCTAATTAGACGGCACTGTAAGGAAATGGAAAGGAAGGGGAGTAAGCATAAAGCTTAGTAAGTTGCATATAAATGAATATACCACAACAATACATCGAAAATAAACATGCTCATAATACCAAGGTAAGTATAAATATAACTTACTCAATTCCATACATACAAGTTACATATTAAACAATGAGCTCACATCTTATATGTACCAATTAGGTACTTGTGCCACTCACAACACGATTATACTTTCCTCATTAGATTAAGAACATAACTTTCACCGTTGAACCATTCGGAACACTACCGGATATTCCATAGGCCTAACTTATATTCCAAGACATGGTCCTACGCCGGCACGCCTCGTAGCTGATGCATGTCCCAAACATGGTCTTACATTGGCTTTCTTAATGTGGCCGATGCATATCCTAGACATGTCTTACACTAGCTCATATAAGTGACCCAAATGTCACGGCATGAATATCTAGTTTATTTCCTAGGGTTCCACGGGATTTCTACTATCACAATTGTCATTATACATTTTCAATTCACAGCCAACCAATTCATGCCATATCAATCAGATGACAATTCAAACACATATATTTGCAATGTAGTTGTATTATTTACATACAATTTACATTGGATTACAAAACATACGCGACTAGTCGGTTTAGTCGATTTGCTTGGCCTTCCCTCGGTCTAGGTTCAGATTTTGAAATTCTTGATCTATATTAGTAAAATGCACTCATTTAGTCACTAAACACGATTAGGCAATTTAGAATTCACATCTTGGGTAAAATGACCATTTTGCCCCTAGACCTTGGCAAAATGACCATTTTGCCTCTATGCTCGAAAATTATTTTTTATCGAATTTCTTCATATCTCAAGCCTAGCCAAATGCTTTTTACTCTTATAGCAACCCCAAATTGTCACTATTTCACACACTTATCACCTATTTTGCAGCTTATGCAAAATAGCCCCTTTAGGTGTTTTCATGCTAACAGCTTTTACAAAAATTGTTTATAACACAACTAGGACTCATATTCTTCCATAAAAACTCAGAAACTATCACAAATACATTCATGTAAAAACCCTAAACTCTTGTTTAATAAGCACAATAATCCTCTCATTTGAAAGCCTATGCTTCAAGGAGTCCAAAAATGTAGAAATCATTAAGAGAAACTATCAAAATAACTTACTTGAGAGGGCTTAAAGTTGCTAAAATTTTTGAAGCTTTCCAACCCCAACAATGACTGATAATTTCGGCTAAGAAGAGAGAAAGATGATAGCTTCTTTTTTTTTATTTAATATCACACTAGTCAAAATTGATGACCTAAGTTTCACCTAATTTTGACCTTCTCCAAAATTTTGTCCCCTATAGCCAGCCATGCTACAGAAAAAGGGTTTAATTGCACTTTAAAGGCCTCCAATTCTAGTTCTCTAGCTATTTGACACCTTTAGCTATTAATCTAGGACTTTTACATTTTATGCAATTTAGTCCTTTCTCGCAATTGGGCTCACAAACGTCAAAATTAACTTACCAAATTTTTCATGCACTAATATATTAATGCTAGAACATCAAAATAATAATAAAATAATTATTTTAACTTCAGATTTTTTGTCCTAAGACCACTGTTTTGACTAGGCCCTAAATCGGGCTATTATAGAGAAATTGAGTCTTTTTTGTTTTATTTGTAGTAAATTGGGACATGGCGAGAGTTTTTGTCCTTTTAGATTATGGATTGAACCAGCAAAGATTATTTTTGGGTGGGATGTATCATTATGCGTAGTGCCACAGCAACAGAGTATGGTGTCGAGCAGGTGGCTTCGATAGGCTGATGGCTCACAATGGAGCAGTGAAAGTATGGAAGGAAGTGATCGGAGAAATAAATGGGGGCATGATTCTGGGAGCAATTTTAGGGGGGATTCAAGGAATCAATCCTCAAATCCTAATTTATTACCGTTGGAACCTAATCCACAAATTTCTCACAAAGAATCTGATAATTGGCGCAATTTGGGTAGTGGGGTTTTAAATGGAAATGTTTCTAGAAATGGGCCCATGGATTTGGTTCTAGAAGAGGAAAATGATTCGTTATTTAATTTAGAAGGTAAAAAAGAGCAACGAAAAGTGGAAGGTTCTTTAAGCCGTGTGGGGAATATTGCAGAAACAGGTCAATTTGATTTAACAGCTAACTCTAAGGAACAGAGCAGCCGAATGCAATGAAAGTCCTTAGCTGGAATGTTCGTGGCTTGGGGAGGTCATGAACTGTTAAGAGGCTCAAGAACAAATTGAGAGCCATTAATCCCTGAATTTTGTTTCTAATGGAAATAAAATTGAGTGCGAAGAAGATGGAATTAGTGTGAATGCAATGTGGGTTTGAAAACGATATTGATGTTGGGTCGGTGGGGTCAAAAAGAGGTCTTTCTTTGGGCTGGAAAGGTAATGCTTTGATTCAACTTAAGAGTTTTAGCTCTTTTCACATTGATGTTGAGATCCACGACCATGAATGTGATGCTGTGTGGCGATTAACGAGATTTTATGGGAACCCGAAAAAGAAGAATAAAAGTGAATCATGGGATTTACTTAGAAGGTTGGGGCAAGAACAAACGATACCTTGGGCTATTATGGGTGATTGTAACGAAATTGTGAACTCGTTTGAAAAGAAGGGTGGTTAGCTGAAAGCTGATCGTTATATGTTTGATTTTAGAAGAGCCTTGGATGACTGTGGGCTTAACGATCTTGGGTTTATTGGTAGATGGTTTACTTGGGAACGAGGAAGGTTTTTATCGACAAACATACGGGAGAGATTAGATTAAGGGGTTGCAACTTTGAATTGGGTCAACCTTTGCCCTAGCTACCAACTAGAACATTTGACTCATTCCTTTTCAAATCACTGCCCTATCCTTTTGGATACACTTGGGAAACCAAGGATGTCATGTATTAATGAAAAACCGTTCAGGTTTGAGGCTAAATGGTGTTTAGAAGACTCTTTTGAAGAGGTAATTAGAAGAAGTTGGAATGACATTTCTAGAAGTGTCCCTGAAAAGCTTGGAAGATTGGGTCAGCAACTTCAAAGGTGGAGTACATCTAAAGAAAGAGATAAAAAGAAAAATAGGGCATTTCTTGAAGAAAAACTAAATTACCTTTATGAGCTGGATCCAACTAATGAGATTTTGGGTGAAATCACAGATATTCAGTTGGGCTTGAATTTAGAGGCTGATCAAGAAGAATTTTTTTGGGAACAACATGCCCGTGTCAACTAGTTGCAAAATGGTGATAGGAATACCAGTTTTTTTCATAAAGTTGTTGTTCAACGTCAACTCAGAGGTCAAATCAAAGAGTTAAAAGGGGAAAATGGGGAAAGATTTTTTGTGACTAAAGAGATGCTCAAGATTGCCTTGGACTACTTTGGGAAGCTGTTTTCGGCTTTGGATTCAAGTTCTGATGAGTGGGTTTTTGGTTTAGTGGAGAAAAGAGTTAATGATGATATGAATTCCTTTTTACTTCAAAAATTCACAGAGGAGGAGATTTCTCGCGGGGTTAAATCTATGGCGCCGTTGAAAGCTCTTGAGATTGATGGATTTTCGGCTATCTTTTTCAAAGGTATTGGCATATTTTTGGATATGATATTTCTAGATACTATTTATCTATATTGAATGGTGTTTCTAAAATAGGTGATTTTAATAAAACATGAATTGTTTTGATCCCAAAAATCGACAAACTAAAAAATCTATCACATTTTAGGCCCATAAGTCTTTGTAATGTTATTTACAAAATTGTCGCGAAGGTCTTGGTGAATCGTATGAGCTCTATGTTGAAGCCCAAAGGGATTTTATCCTAGAAAGACTTATTTCAGACAATGTATTAATCGCTTATGAGGTCCTTCATCCTTTGAAAATGAAGAAGAAAGACATGAAGGGGAATTTTGCGCTTAAACTCGACATGAGTAAAGCGTATGACCATGTTAAATGGGATTTTTTGGCCAAGATGATGACCTATAGGGGATTTCATGCAGATTGGATAATTCTTATTATGAGGTGTGTTTGCTCAGTTTCTTATTCGGCGAGTCTCAGTGGGTTGAATGGCGACTGGTTTTCACCATCTAGAGGTTTAAGGCAGGGAGATTCACTTAGCCCTTACCTTTTTCTTCTTTGTGCAAAAGGTTTTTCTACGCTAATTGAAGATGCCAAGTGAAAGGGTACGATGAGGGGGGCTGCTATTGGAAGGGAAAGATTCTCTATTAATCACTTATTCTTTGCGGATGATTGTGCTCTTTTCGAAAATGCTTCTAAAGAGGGACGAGAGGTAGTCCACGAGATTATCAAGGAGTATGAGGAGGTATCGGGTTAGAGGGTGAACTTTGAAAAATCACTAATCTATTTTGGGGCCAATGTTAATGCAAATGTCAAGGACACTATAACCAGTACTTTAGGAGTGAGGGTTGCGTCAAATCCTAAGAAGTATTTAGATTTACCTATAATGGTCGGTTGAAAGAAGAATTAGGCTTTTGCAAACTTTATAGACTGATTTCGGAAATGTATCACATGATGGAGTTTGCGCTACTTATCTATGGGGGGAAGGAAGTTTTTGTTAAAGCGGTCTTACAGTCTATTCCGGTTTATGTTATACAATGTTTTGCTTTGCCAAAACTTTTATGTCGTAAACTTGAAGGCATTATGAATAAATTCTGGTGGTCTAATAATAAGTCTAGCAAGGGCATTCATTGGAGCAACTGGGATGCGTTATGTAAACCAAAAAATGTTGGTGGGCTGGGTTTCAAAAACTTGCGTTTGTTTAATAAAGCCTTATTAGCAAAACAGGTGTGGCGTATTTTAACCCAGCCTAATTGTCTTTTAACCAAAGTTCTCAATGCCCGTTATTTTCCCAATTCAGACATTTTATCAGCAAAGATAGGCTCTTACCCTTCGTTTACCTAGAGGAGTATTTGCAGTGCTCTAGATCTTATTGAAGATGGAGTTTTGTGGCAAATTGGTAATTGTTCTAGTGTCAATATTTGGAATGACTCTTGGCTGCCTGGATTAGGAAAAAGCAGAGTATCAGTTCATCACATTCTTCCGAATTGGACGACAGTTAATCAGTTGATTAATGAAACAACAAATACCTGGAATAGGGATCTAATTTTTTATGATGAAAATTCACACATTTAATCATGTTATTAATCTAAGTTCTCAACTATTTAAAAATTAGGCGAAATGACTATTTTGCCCCTAAACTTTTGCAAAATAACCATTTTACCCTTAGGTGCAAAAATCAATTTTTATCACATTTTTTCATTAACCAAGCCTAGCCGAATACTTTTTATACTAGGAGCAGCCCACAATTCTTATTATTTCACACATTTATTACCTATTTTACAACTTATGCAAAATGGTCCTTAGTTAGGGTTTCCGTGAAAACTACTTCACAAAAGTTGTTTATTACACCACCACAACTCATTTTCTTCCATAAAATTTTAGAAAACAATATGAACACACTCATGGTAAAACCTTAGACTTTCATCTATTTTGCAAAATAGTCCTATCATTTGAAAGCTCATGCTATAAGTGTTTTAAAAGTACAAAAATCTTCAAGAAAGACCATCAAAATCACTTACTTGTAAGGGCTACAAGTTGTTGAAATTTTCAAGCTTTCAAACCTCTATTTTTCTGGTGTTTTTTGATAGAGAAGAAGATGAAAAAGAGATGATATCATCTTTCCCTTTTTTTATTTTCTTTTTGGCCAAATAAGTTACCAAACTTCTCCTAACATTTGATTAATTTGATTTCCTTGTCTCATGGCGAGCCAAGCATCATTCTAGGGTCTATTTTCCCTTTAAAGACCCCCAATTTTCGGTTTTCTAGCTATTTGACACCTTTAGCTATCAAAATAGGACTTTTGCACTTTATGCGATTTAGTCATTTTTTGCAATTAAGCTTTCAAACATTAAAATTAAATCACCAAAATTTTCATGCACCTTTATAAACATGCCATCACACATAAAATAATATTAAAAATAATTTCTTCAACCTCGGGTTAGTAGTTTCGAAACCACTATTCCAATTGTGCCCAAAATCGGGCCGTTACTGATACGGTTATATGACCACAAATCTGGCTAAATGCATAAATCCTATTCTAAAAGGAATGCATCATTTGTTGATAACCTTGGTTGTGCGAGAAATATATTTTCGTTTGGCAGCACTATTTCCAAAATGAGCATCGAGTTATAATGGCCAAATGCAGGGAGGCCATGTATGGTTCCGGAAGGTATTGTAATAAATTAACAAGGCGAAGGCGCGGGCCAACACGATGCACATAGTGTGTCACGATCGCGACAAACTATGGTTTCGTGTGATAGATTTTGATAGACCGAGCCAATGTATTACCGGCGGACAATATCGTGTATACCTGATAAATAGAACTTGCGATTGTGGGACGTTTGACACACTTTGTCATCCCTATGCTCATGCAATTACAACTTGCCAGACTCTCCATTTGGATCCCATAAGATATGGTGATGAAGTGTACAAAATAGAATACATGTACAATGTGTGGAGACACATGTTCCCACCGGTCCCAGATGAATGTAAGTAGTTAGCTGTATCACTTGCTCCGTTTAAGTTGTTACCGGATAGAGAATTGCGTCGCAAACCAAAAGGTCGACCTTGCTCGAGTAGAATACGTAATAATATGGATATTCGAGAAAGAACGAACCAACAGAAGTTGTGTGGATGGTGTAGGAACCCAGGTCATACAATTCGATCATGTCCCAAATCGAAATAGTTGATAATTGCTGTAATGAAACTATGTTGCATTATTTCTATTCCGCCTTATTCAAAAGAAATTTTATTTTATTAAAAATATAAAATTATTTTACAATTAAAATATTAAAAACAACTTTTTATTTTATTAAATGAAACAATATAGAAATAGTTTGTACTAAATATATTAAAAAATCAATGTATATGCCAGTCGGAATCAGTGCCACATGGGGTGGTCGACGACTACGCGCTGGATTCCTCCTTGGTTGCATTTTCAGTGGGGGTTGTGGTTGCTCCGGTTGTGGGTGATGGGAGGATGACCCACCTCGGTAGAATAAATAATGTGGAGGTGTTTGCATCACCCACGGCAGAGGTGTTTATATCCCATAAGGCGATGGGGATTGGTAATGAGATGAGTTCACCGATGATGCCTTGTGCGATCCCTCCGGCAATGATGGCCTATATATCATCGGTTGAGTCAGAGTCATCAAAAAGGAGATGCACCGAGCCATGCATTCCAATCTAGCATAGGACCGGGAAAAGAAAACATATAAGGGTTAGGATACATATAAGGGCTAGGATACGCACCTGGCATAATCTGAAGAGGCTGTGTTGTGGGTGTCGTCAGTTGAGGCGTTTGGCCTGGTGATTGTGTGGGCGTTGTTGTTGGGCCTGTGCCGTCATCCCTTCTTCTTGGATTTAAAGGACCCGTCATTCCCCTTCGACATGAATTTGCCGACGCCTATGCTCTTCCGGCAGTAAATATGGCTTGCAATGGATCCTAAACCATGGCATGTAATCCGGCATGCACGCTAACTCTGGGACAATGATCGGTTCACAATTAGGTATATGATCATACCGGTTTTCCCAAATTTTGATATATTTCGAGAAGAATACCGATCAATTCATATTCATTTTTCGTAAGTCAATTTTGTAACACCCCTATAACCTGTATCCGTCACCGGAGTGGGTTATGAAGAGTTACCAATCCAAAACACTACATTTGTACATTCACATTTACATAAGTTCATTAGCAATTATATGCATAGCCAAACAAAATCAAAGATCGAAATTCAGACTTATACCGTCATTCAAAAGTTACCATATTCACATGACTTATATACAACAACATCTCAAAATATCATTCACTTAAGTCTATTCTATACATGCCATACGAATTCCAAAACATAATAGTACCAAAACGATAGATAGTGTGACGAGTTCTTGTGATCCCCGAGCAAGTGGCTAGAGTCAACGATCTAAAAACAGCAGAGAAACATAACAAATGCGAGTAAGCTTCCATAAGCTTAGTAAGTTTTAAGCAATGCAAACAATTAAATTCAATTATAAATCGATTAATCAAATTCTCAAGTGACATTTCTTAGGTATATTGCCATTTGGCCGAATATATATACAAACATTTAACGCGTATTTAGCATATTAACTTCACTTGAATCTGAATTCATATAACATAAGTAAATCAAATATTTTCACATAACTTCACACTTTGGCTGAAAGTATCATGATCATAGATATAGTTATAACACTTATTCACATATGCATCACATTATACACTTATGATTCAATTCAAATCAAACTCATATATAAGTACATGATACGTACCTGGCTAACTTAATATATTGAATGTATTTAATTTTCGTTCTAACACGAAGTATTATAGTCATAGACTTTTATCAAATCACCGGCATTAAGCCTACTTGGTTTTAAACCCGAATTCATCACCGGCACGAAGCCTGCTAGACTTTAAGTCTGAATTCATTCACCGGCATTTCGCTTGTTAGGCTCGAAGCCCGATATTATTTCACTGGCATTATAGCCTGCTAGGCTCAAGGCCCGAATTCATCATACGATAATCAATTCACCATATTTCATGCATATCAAATCATATGTTACTTGATTTCACATAGCACAAACGCACTAATAATTTATTTCCTTCATTTGAATAAATGCATATATCACACTCCTTATCATCATGTCATAATTCTCCTATTATACATTTTTCATATTACATTCAATTATAAACTATGTTTGATTACTCAAAACTTATTTTGAATATTTTCAACAGTCGCGGATCGGCTATTCAGTTACTTTAGCTTTTCCCTTATCCGAATTTGCCCCTCTATGCTCTTGATCTAAAATCAACAAATTTAACTTCTCAATCAAACACATACGTATGGCAACCATATACATTTCAAAAGCTAATTCATTCACATCATTTGTCCACTTAAATCTATGACCATTTCATTTTCAAATTCACGTACTCCACAATCGGTCAATTAATTATACAATTAACCATACCCGAATACCCATCAAGTAGATATTTGTTCACATTTCTTTAACACATATTTATCAACTAGTCTATGTATTAGCTTTTAGCATATTCGGTCATGAGAGCAACCTTTTTAATTTTCACGCATTCTTTTTTAAGGTTACCAAGACCATCCTATGATTAAATATATACATCATCTTTCATAATACATGAAATTCCTATTAAAACTCTCATACATATACATTTCATGCTAGCACATAACACCATGACTGAATGCTCTCATCTTTTATTTATTCAATTAAACCATTCCTTGACCAAATATTACATTCGACCATGGAATATGCTAATTTAACAAATAAACACATACTTCCAACAATTAACAAGAATTTTTACAACTTAACACCAATACCCGAATAACATTTCAAATACTTATTCAATTCATTTACTATTTGATCATTCGGCAATTATATCTCTCATTCAAGCCTTATTTTAAACTACCATGTACAATTCTTGCATTATACTCTAATAGCCGATTACCATCTATCTATCTAACCACAACTATCCTTATTCATCAAGCTCAACTCATCTATCATCACATTTAATACCAAAAACATCAAACACTTTCAAAGACACTCAAACAACCCATAGCCGAATGTATCACTTCAAACCAATAACAAAAATTGAGTCGTGGGCTATGAATGGAGCTTAACAATTAACTCAATTTCACATAAATTATCAAGAAATAAAATCAAACATACCTCCAATTAGATTCACCAAGGCCGAATATCAAAGAGCCTTTAGTTTTACCTTGTTCTTTAGATTACGGCAAATGAAAGAAAGAATGGATGAAAACTTTGTTTTCATCACCTATTTACTTTTATTAATTTATATATTTCCTCTTATAAAATCATTAAATATTATAATCCTAATATGGAATGCATATAATATCCATTAAGTTATTATTTTACTAATACAAAATACATATATTACTATCATCTATCATCATTGCCATCCACTAATTTAATAGTGGTCCATTTGACATGCAAGTCCTCCTTGTAATATACCATGCATTATTCGGCCCTCTAAATTCTACCTATCACATTTTTAAGTTTTATCACACAAGTCCTTTTTAACAATTCCACATCCAAATTACAAAATCAAAGCATGAAATTTTCACACATGCAATTTCACATATAATAGACATATAATATAACATTTAATTATTTTTGTGACTCGATTTTATGGTCCCAAAACCACTTTCCGATTAGCGTCAAATTAGGGCCGTCACAACTCTCCCCCCTTAGGAATTTTCATCCCCGAAAATCTTACCAGCGAATAAATTAGGGTATCGTTCTTTCGTGGAGTCTTCAAGCTCCCAAGTAGCTTCTTCAACTCCGTGTTTGACCCACAACACTTTTACTAATGAAATTGTCTTATTCCGCAATTCTTTCACTTCGTGAGCCAAAATACAAACCGGTTCCTCTTCATAACTCAAATCAGACCGAATTTTTATCTCTGATGGACTAATCACATGAGAAGGATCTAATCTGTACCGATGGAGCATCGAAACATGAAAAACGTCGTGAATCTTTTCAAGTTCAAGTGGCAAAAATAGTCTATAAGCAAGCGGCCCAATCCGTTCTGTAATCTCGTATGGTCCGATAAATCTCGGGCTCAATTTGCCTTTACGGCCAAATCTGAGTACCTTTTTCCACAGTGAAACTTTAACAAAACACTTTGTCTCTGACTTGATATTCTATATCTTTCCGTTTCAAGTCCACATACGATTTCTGACGATCTGATGCTACTTTCAGACTTTCACGGATCACTTTTACTTTCTGTTCGGCCTCTTTAATCAAATCAACTCCGTAAATCTTATTCTCACTGAGTTCGGTCCAAAACAAAGGTGTGCGACATTTACGACCGTACAAAGCTTCGTAAGGTGCCATCTTGATGCTCGATTGAAAACTATTGTTGTATGCGAATTCAACCAAAGGCAAGTATCATTCCCACGAGGCACTAAACTCAAGGATGCAACATCTCAACATATCCTCGAGTATCTGAATAATTCGCTCGGATTGACCATCGGTCTGGAGATGAAAAATGGTGCTAAAATAAAACTTAGTACACAATGCTTCTTGAAATTTCTTCCAAAACCACGATGTGAATCTCGGATCTCTATCCGACACAATAAAAATGGGCACCCCGTGTAATCTCACAATCTAAGAAATGTATAATTCGACTAGCTTTTCGAGTGAATAATCGGTGCGAACGGGAATGAAATGGGTTGACTTAGTAAATCTATCAACAATAACCCAGATTGAATCTTTCTTGCTCGGAGACAATGGCAACCCAGATACAAAATCCATCGTGACTCGATCCCACTTCCATTCGGGTATCATGATCAGCTGAAGTAATCCCGATGGCACTTGATGTTCTGCTTTCATTTGTTGACATATCAAACACTTCGAAACAAAGTCAGAAATGTCTCGTTTCATACCATGCCACCAATACTGATGTTTCAGATCGTTGTACATTTTTGTACTACCCGGGTGAACTGACATTCGGCTACTATGAGCCTCACACAAAATGTAATATCCCGAATTAGGGCCTAATCGGAATAGTGGTTTCGTGACCACAAATTCGAGATAGAAATAATTATTTTATAATTATTTTGAGGTTTATGATATGATTGCATGATTGTGTGAAAATTTTGTGAAGAAATTCCATGCATAAAATGCTTAATTTGAAGTTAGGGGCTAAATCGAATAAGTTGCAAAACTTGCATTCTAGAAGTTTTTAGTATGAAATTGCTTTGAAATATTAATTAGGAGGTCTTAAATAGCAATTTGACCAATTTCTAAAATTTTGGGCAAAAATGGGCTTGTACATGAAAATTTTCAAAGAAAGGCATTAAGGGCATTTTGGTCATTTGGATAATTAATGAAATAAAATGGGAAAAATGACACAAAATAGTCATCTTCCCCATTAGTTGCTGCCGAATGCTCCATGTCTCCATAGCTAGGGTTTCTTCAACTTTCAAGCTTCATACTAAGTGATTCCAAGCCCCGCTTTTAATGATTTTTATGTTTTGAGACCAGATAACTCGATAAAGCTTATGTTAGCAATAATTTAACCTAGGGTTTATATTTGGAAAAATACCCATAGGTGAAATTTGTGTATTTTGATGTTTTATGATAGAATATGATGTTTTAAATTATGTTAGACAACTTGTACTACTCGATTTTAAGCAAAAACGAGTAAAAGGGCTTAATCGGTAAAAATACCTAATAGTCACAAGTACATGTTAGAGTGAGAATTTGATGTTTCCATATAAGGGAAAAGTGATCAGCATGTTGTAAAACATAAGAATAAGGAATAAAGTTTAATCTCGAGCCTAGGGGCAAAAATGTAAATATGCAAAAGTTTAGGGGTAAAATTGTAATTTTGCCAAAATTTGAATTAAGGATTAATTTGATAATGTGAGTATTAAATAAGCTAAATGTGTTATTTTAGATCAAGAAAGACGTGGAAACGACCCCAATCGAGGAAAAGAAAAGATTGTGGATTAAATTGCAAAACCTTTGTATTTTGGTACCAAGGTAAGCTCATGTGTAAATAATGTAGCATAATTGTTATTTTAAGTCATTGATATCAATTATGTGATATGCTGATTTTTTTTTATTATGAAATAAATGCTTTGTGGTTATTTTCGAATAAAATATAAATTGTTACCGAGTATTGGTTACGGCATTTTACGGAAGACGTCAAGGATATGTGTTCAAGGAAAATCCCGTTTGAACCTTAGGAATAGATTAGGATACAAGTGACATGTCACTAGGATGGTTGAGCATCCGAACTCGTTGAGTTGAGTCCGAGTTCACTTATGGATGCGAATGTTCGAACTCGTTGAGTTGAGTCCGAGTTCGTGAGATGTAACTAGGCATCCGAGCTCGTTGAGTTGAGTCCGAGTTCATTATGGATGCGAACGCCCGAGCTCGTTGAGTTGAGTCCGAGTTCACTTATGGGCGGGTTACATGGTAGCTTGGCTACATATGTGGCACTTATGTGCAAACTTCCTACGTATCCGAATTATATTCCGATGAGTTCAACGGGTAAAGTTCTACTCAAATGAAGGAATACTTGAGATGAAAAGAGACGTATTGGTAAGTGATGTGAAATGGATACTTCGGACAGGTATGTACTTAACCCTTGGGTTGAGTATTGATACAATAACGATAAGGTAGTAAAATGATGAAAGATGATTAGAAATGAGATTTATGTTTTGGTGATACCATGCTAATGTTGTTTGGTATGATTGCTTTGTTATGTTACTTATTATTTGCATATGAACTTACTAAGCATTTATGCTTACTCCTCTTTCTTACTCATTGTAGTTTTGGACAAGCCAGCTCGAGAGTCGGGATTGGTCGGAGGATCACCACACTATCCTAAGAACTTTTTGGTAAAATGGCTTGTAAATTTAAGTATGGCATGTATAGCAAAATACTTATTTTGTGTAAATGATCTTATGGTATGGTGATGAAATGGTTGAGGAAGTGCTTGATAATGATAAATTATGGAAATGGTTAGTTTAGAACATGTTTGATGTTATGGAAAGTTAATAAGTTACCTAGTTCATGAAAATTCATAAAAAGGATGAAATTTGCCATAAACAGAATATTACAGCAACACTGACGTGAGTTTGAAAATTTACTAAAAACCATAGAAATTGAATTTTGTGATGGATTAAATATCAAATTGAAGCTTATTATGTCTAGTTTCACATGAAACAAACTAAACTGGTAAAAGAATTATATGTTAGAAGATATTTGAATTTTAGTGAAATAGGGTCAGAGCAGTTTCTGAATCCCCTGTTCAAACTTTATAAATTCACCATAAATTTTACAGATATAATTAGGTGGCTTATTTTATATCCTCATAATCCTTATTGAGTCTAGTTTTAGAAGAAATAAATCTCATATTCATATGAATTTTATACAGAGAGAAAAGTGGTTCGTAGTAAACAGAGGTCAGACCAGTCAAGCCCTGAAACAGGGGTAACTTTAACTAATAAACTGTACTAATTTTCCCAACCAAAAATTCTAGAAAAAAATTAGTAGATGGGCATATGAGTCTAGATTCAGGGAAAATTTATGGATCTTGATTTCGAGTTTTGTAACTCGAGATATGATTTTTCTTGTGACTGTAACGCAAGTAGCTAAAAAGCTGTGAATGTAGAAACAAATAATCTAAAGTTCTTAAAATGTTAAATTAAGTTTAGTAACACCTCATACTCGACTCCGGTGACGGTCTCGGGCGTGGGAGCGTTACATTTAGTGGTATCAGAGCCAGGTTTAGTCGGTTCTCGGACTACGTGTTGTATGCACAGATTTTGCTATACATGCCATATGTATAAATTGTGATAGTGTGACGACTTCTGACCTTTTTAAATGATTTTTTTTATATAGTAAATGGATCCCGATCCAGCTGTGGCAGATGAAGTAGAGAGTAATGCGCCAGCTCCGACTGAAGGAGCAGCGCCGACTGAAAATCCACCTCCTACTGTTGGTCAGGGAGGAGGAGAAAGGGGTCGGGAAGCCTTTCTCCAAATGATGAGTGCAAGGTACACCGAGTTCGTTAAATGACGAACCCAAATGTACAACCTCCCCACCTCCCCAATTCCTCAACCTGTACCCCGGATGCCTCAAGGTATGGATCTGATGAAATTTCATAGAAATCCAGTTGATGAATCCATAAGCAAGGGGCGAAGAATTTAAAGCAAATATTGATGATGATGCCGAGAAAGCGAGTTTTGGCTTGAAAATTCTATTCGGTATTTGATGAATTATCTTGTACACTGAAGAATGTTTGAAATGCGCTATATCTTTGTTGAGGGATTCAAATTACAATTGGTGGAAGACTTTGATTTCGTGGTACCAAAGAGAGAGAGTAACATGGGAATTCTTTCAAGAAGAGTTTCGGAAGAAATATATTAGTGAAAGATTTATGGATCGAAGCGTAAAGAATTTCTTGAATCAAGCAAGGTAATATGACGATTACAGAATATGAAAGAGAGTTTGTTCGATTAAGTAAATATGCCGAGAGTATGTTCCTCTGAGAGGCCAAGATGTGCCGACGATTTGAAGACGGGCTCAATGAAGACATCAAAGTATTTGTTGGAATTCTTGAATTAAAAGAAATGGTAGTATTGGTTGATCGAGCTTGTAAGGTTGAAGAATTACTTAAAGAGAAGAAAAAGGCGGAGATCGAGACTAGAAGTCTGGAAGAAAAGACCGATGAGCGGTTCATTCTTACAAAGAACTGGAAAGTCAAGAAATATGAATCCTCGTTCTCAAACTTCAGTTTGGGCAATCATATGGAAACTATAAGAAGCAAAATGTGGGTCCTAAGTCCCGCACTACTTCAGCAATGACAGTGTAGGGAATCTGAGATTTGTTAAACCGGAGTGCCAATGTGTGTGGTAGAAATCATTTTGGTCCGTGCAGAGCAAATGAATGTTTTCGATGTGGTTCTCCTGATCATTTTATTAGAGATCGCCAGAGAGAGAGCTGAAAAAGAAAAATTTCAGAATACAAAAACAAGTGGGGCGGATTCGAGAGGAAGATATCTAAGAAAAGTGAGAGCGAAGCAAGCGATAAGAATGTAGCCAGAGATGCACCGCTTAGACTCGAAGGAAGGGCTCCGCTAGAACTTATGCTATTAAAGCACGCCAAGATGCTTCCTCGCTTTGATGTGATTACCGGTATATTTTCTCTCTATAATGTTAATGTTATTGCTTTGATTGATCCCGGTTATACTCATTCATATGTGTGCATGAAATTGGTGTCTAGTATGAATATACCTGTTGAGAACACAGAATTTATGATTAGAGTGTCGAATCCGTTAGGCAAATGTGTGATTGTTGATAAAGTATGTACGAAATGTCCTTTAATGATTCGGGATCATTACTTTCCGGCCGACTTGATGTTGTTGCCGTTTGATGAGTTTGATGTTATTTTGGGCATGGATTGGTTGACACTTTGCATGATGCTAAAATAAATTGCAAAGAAAAAATTATAGAATTAAAGTGTGAAAATGGTGAAACATCATGGGGTTGAATCGAGATAAATCGAGAGGCATTGCCTAGTGTGATTTCTTCAATGTCGGCTCAAAGATATTTAAGAAAGGGTTATGAAGCTTATTTGGCGTATGTAATTAATACAAAAGAAGTTGAAAAGAAAGTTGAATCAGTGCTTGGTTGTGTGAATTTGCGGGACGTATTTCCGGAAGAATTGCCGGGTTTGCCTCCAGTTAGGGAAGTAGAATTTGGTATTGATTTGATACCGGGAACAAATCCGATTTCGATTGCTCCATACAGAATGGCACCAGCAGAGTTGAAGGAATTAAAGTCGCAGTTGCAAGAGTTGACTGATAAAGGCTTTGTGAGACCGAGTTTTTCACCTTGGGGTGCTCCCGTGTTATTTGTGAAAAAGAAGGATGGTTCTATGAGATTGTGTGTTGATTATCGGCAGTTAAACAAGGTGACAATCAAAAACAAGTATCCATTGCCAAGAATTGATGATTTGTTTGATCAGCTAAAAAGAGCGACATGGTTTTCAAAGATTGATTTGAGATCTGGATATTATCAATTGCGGGTAAAAGAGTCGGATGTGCCTAAAACTGCTTTTTTAGAACAAGGTGCGGTCATTATGAATTTTTAGTTATGCCATTTGGGTTGACAAATGCTCCTGCTGTGTTTATGGATTTAATGAATCGCATATTCACCCATACTTGGACAAATTTGTTGTGGTGTTTATAGATGATATTTTAATTTATTCAAAAGATGAGACAGAGCATACCGAGCATTTGAGGATAGTTTTGCAAACTTTGAGAGATAAACAAATTGTATGCTAAGTTTAGTAAAAGTGAATTTTGGCTCAGGAAAGTTAGATTTTTGGGTCATATTGTTTTGTGATGGTATACGGGTTGATCCTAGTAAAATTTCAGCCATTGTTGATTGGAAACCACCAAAAAAGAATCGAAGTTAGAAGTTTCTTGGGGCTAGCCGAGTATTATCGACGGTTTGTAAATGGATTTTCTATAATTGCTGCTCCTATAACTAGACTACTCCGAAAGGATGTTAAATTTGAATGGACGGAAGAATGTCGCAGAGTTTTGAAGAATTAAAAAGTTATTAACAGAGGCACCAAGTGTTAGTACACCCGAATCGTAAAAAGATTTGTGGTGTATAGTGATGCTTCTCTAAATGGTTTGGGGTGTGTGCTTATGCAAGAAGGAAAAGTGGTGGCTTATGCTTGAGGCGCTTAAAACCTCATGAGAAGAATTATCCTACTCACGATTTAGAATTGGTCATGTGGTGTTTGCTTTGAAAATTTGGCGACGTTATTTGTATGGTGAAAAGTGCCGGGTATATACCGACCATAAAAGTCTTAAGTATTTGATGTCACAAAAA
The DNA here is from genome assembly GCA_025698465.1 of Gossypium longicalyx. Classification (NCBI taxonomy): domain Eukaryota; kingdom Viridiplantae; phylum Streptophyta; class Magnoliopsida; order Malvales; family Malvaceae; genus Gossypium; species Gossypium longicalyx. The sequence goes on from CM047007.1 coordinate 56,923,674, forward strand.
GACTTGAATTTAAGACAGCGAAGATTGTTGGAGTTACTGAAAGATTACGAGCTTGTTATTGATTATCATCCGGGAAAAGCGAATGTAGTAGCTGATGCTTTGAGCAGAAAGTTGTTGTTTGCATTGAGAGTTATGAACGCTCAATTGAAAATGTCAGATGATGGTTCGATTCTAGCAGAGCTAAGAGCAAAACCGATGTTTTTACAAGAGATCTCTGAAGCTCAGAAAGATGATCAAGATTTGCAAGCCAAAAGAAAGCAGTGTGAAGTTGATACAGAGTCAGATTTCAGAATCGGTTCTGATGGGTGCTTAATGTTTAAAGATCGGATTTGTGTACCAAAGAATGAGGAATTGATTCAAAAGATCCTACAGGAAGCACATAGTGGTTGTTTCTCGATTCATCCGGGTAGTACGAAAATGTATAATGACTTGAAGAAAATGTATTGGTGGAATGGAATGAAAAAGGATATATCGAGTTTGTGTCCAAATGCTTGATTTGTCAACAGTGAAAGTCGAACACCAAGTGCCTTCTTTCTGGATTACTTCAGCCTATTATGGTTCTGAATGGAAATGGGATCGGATTACTATGGATTTTGTTTCAGATTGCCATTAACTCCGGGAAAGAAAGATGCCATCCGGGTAATAGTTGATGACTAACTAAGTCGGCTCATTTTATCCCTTGCGTCATGATTATTCTTTTTTAACAAGTTGGCTGAATTGTATGTTAGAGAAATTGTTAGACTACATGGAATACCATTGTCGATCATTTCGGATAGAGATCCAAGGTTTACCTCGCGGTTTTGGCAAAAATTGCAAGACGCAGCGTTAGGTACAAAGTTAAATTTTAGTACTCGCTTTTCATCCACGGTCGATGGACAATCGAGAGAGTAATTCATTCTTGAAGATATGCTCGGATGTTGTGTATTGGAATTTTAAGGAAGTTGGGAAAAATACTTACCGTTGGTAGAATTTGCTTACAATAATAGTTATCGACGAGCTTGAAAATGGCACCTTATGAAGCATTGTATGGTCGTAAGTGTCGAACGCCTCTGTATTGGACTGAACTCAAGGAAAATAAGATTTATGGAGTTGATCTAATAAAAGAAACCAAGAAAAAGTAAAGGTAATTCAAATTATTTGAAAGCTACTTGGATAGACGTAAATCTTATGCGATTTAAAACGAAAGGACATTGAATTTCAAGTTGGTGATAAAGTATTTTTAAAGGTGTCTCCGAGGAAAAAGGTTCTCGATTTGGACGGAAGGGCAAATTAAGTCCACGTTTTATTGGGCGTGTATGAGGTAATCAAAAAGTTGGACCGGTAGCATATCGGCTAGCTTTACCACCTGAATTAGAGAAGATTCATGATGTGTTCCACGTATCTATGTTACGTCGGTATCATTCGGATCCTTCACATGTGGTTTCACCGACAGAAATTGAACTACAACCAGATATGACCTATGAAGAAGAACCGATTAAGATTTTAGCTCGAGAGGTCAAACAACTAAGGAATAAAAATATTGCACTTGTGAAGGTGTTGTGCCAAAAGCATGGAGTAGAAGAAGCTACATGGGAATCCGAAGAAACTATGAGAAATCAATACCCACATCTGTTTACTGGTAAGATTTTCGAGGACGAAAATCCTTAAACGGGGGAGAGTTGTAATATCCCGAATTAGGGCCTAATCGGAATAGTGGTTTCGTGACCACAAATCCGTGATAGAAATAATTATTTTATAATTATTTTGAGGTTTATGATATGATTGCATGATTGTGTGAAAATTTTGTGAAGAAATTCCATGCATAAAATGCTTAATTTGAAGTTAGGGGCTAAATCGAATAAGTTGCAAAACTTGCATTCTAGAAGTTTTTAGTATGAAATTGCTTTGAAATATTAATTAGGAGGTCTTAAATAGCAATTTGACCAATTTCTAAAATTTTGGACAAAAATGGGCTTGTACATGAAAATTTTCAAAGAAAGGCATTAAGGGCATTTTGGTCATTTGGATAATTAATGAAATAAAATGGGAAAAATGACACAAAATAGTCATCTTCCCCATTAGTTGCTGCCGAATGCTCCATGTCTCCATAGCTAGGGTTTCTTCAACTTTCAAGCTTCATACTAAGTGATTCCAAGCCCTGCTTTTAATGATTTTTATGTTTTTGAGACCAGATAACTCGATAAAGCTTATGTTAGCAATAATTTAACCTAGGGTTTATATTTGGAAAAATACCCATAGGTGAAATTTGTGTATTTTGATGTTTTATGATAGAATATGATGTTTTAAATTATGTTAGACAACTTGTACTACTCGATTTTAAGCAAAAACGAGTAAAAGGGCTTAATCGGTAAAAATACCTAATAGTCACAAGTACATGTTAGAGTGAGAATTTGATGTTGCCATAGAAGGGAAAAGTGATCAGCATGTTGTAAAACATAAGAATAAGGAATAAAGTTTAATCCCGAGCCTAGGGGCAAAAATGTAAATATGCAAAAGTTTAGATCAATTTGATAATGTGAGTATTAAATAAGCTAAATGTGTTATTTTAGATCAAGAAAGACGTGGAAACGACCCCAATCGAGGAAAAGAAAAGATTGTGGATTAAATTGCAAAACCTTTGTATTTTGGTACCAAGGTAAGCTCATGTGTAAATAATGTAGCATAATTGTTATTTTAAGTCATTGATGTCAATTATGTGATATGCTGATTTTTTTTTATGAAATAAATGCTTTGTGGTTATTTTCGAATAAAATATAAATTGTTACCGAGTATTGGTTACGGCATTTTACGGAAGACGTCAAGGATATGTGTTCAAGGAAAATCCCGTTTGAACCTTAGGAATAGATTAGGATACAAGTGACATGTCACTAGGATGGTTGAGCATCCGAACTCGTTGAGTTGAGTCCGAGTTCGTGAGATGTAACTAGGCATCCGAGCTCGTTGAGTTGAGTCCGAGTTCATTATGGATGCGAACGCCCGAGCTCATTGAGTTGAGTCCGAGTTCACTTATGGGCGGGTTACATGGTAGCTTGGCTACATATGTGGCACTTATGTGCAAACTTCCTACGTATCCGAATTATATTCCGATGAGTTCAACGGGTAAAGTTCTACTCAAATGAAGGAATACTTAAGATGAAAAGAGACGTATTGGTAAGTGATGTGAAATGGATACTTCGGACAGGTATGTACTTAACCCTCGGGTTGAGTATTGATACAATAACGATAAGGTAGTAAAATGATGAAAGATGATTAGAAATGAGATTTATGTTTTGGTGATACCATGCTAATGTTGTTTGGTATGATTGCTTTGTTATGTTACTTATTATTTGCATATGAACTTACTAAGCATTTATGCTTACTCCTCTTTCTTACTCATTGTAGTTTTGGACAAGCTAGCTCAGAGTCGGGATTGGTCTGGAGGATCACCACACTATCCTAAGAACTTTTCGGTAAAATGGCTTGTAAATTTAAGTATGGCATGTATAGCAAAATACTTATTTTGTGTAAATGATCTTATGGTATGGTGATGAAATGGTTGAGGAAGTGCTTGATAATGATAAATTATGGAAATGGTTAGTTTAGAATATGTTTGATGTTATGGAAAGTTAATAAGTTACCTAGTTCATGAAAATTCATAAAAAGGATGAAATTTGCCATAAACAGAATATTACAGCAACACTGATGTGAGTTTGAAAATTTACTAAAAATCATAGAAATTGAATTTGGTGATGGATTAAATATCAAATTGAATATTATTATGTCTAGTTTCACATGAAACAAACTAAACTGGTAAAAGAATTATATGTTAGAAGATATTTGAATTTTAGTGAAACAGGGTCAGAGCAGTTTCTGAATCCCCTGTTCAAACTTTATAAATTCACCATAAATTGTACAGATATAATTAGTGACTTATTTTATATCCTCAGAATCTTTATTGAGTCTAGTTTCATGATAAATATACCTGATATTCATATTAATTTTATACAGAGAGAAAAGTGGTTCGTAGTAAACAGAGGTCAGACCAGTCAAGCCCTGAAACAGGGGTAACTTTAACTAATAAACTGTACTAATTTTCCCAACCAAAAATTCTAGAAAAAAATTAGTAGATAGGCATATGAGTCTAGATTCAGGGAAAATTTACGGATCTTGATTTAGAGTTTCGTAACTCGAGATATAATTTTTCTTGTGACTGTAACGCAAGTAGCTAAAAAGCTGTGAATGTAGAAACAAATAATCTAAAGTTCTTAAAATGTTAAATTAAGTTTAGTAACACCTCATACTCGACTCGGGTGACGGTCTCGGGCGTGGGGGCGTTACACAAAATCATTGGAATAAGCTTTGAGTTTCTCGGAATACATATTCGATTCTTGAACCTCAAACAATCATTGCTATCAATCAGAAACTCTAAATCCTCTTTCGAAACACATAGTGCTCGCTTTGCAACTAATTCATCATCAACTTTTTGACCTTCACGGATTTGTTGCATCAATAACGGTTTATCTTTTAACTCTGCTACTAACACATCATCAGCGGACACAGACAGGTGCACATTCATTGCTCGCAAAACAAATAGTGATTTACGGCTTAAAGCATTAGCAACCACGTTAGCCTTTCCCGGATGGTAATCAATGACAAGCTCGTAATCTTTCAATAATTCTAGCCAACGTCTTTGTCTCAAATTCAAATCTCTTTGAGTCATCAAGTATTTGAGGCTTTTGTGATCGGAATACACATGGCATTTTTCCTCGAACAAGTAGTGGCGCCAAATTTTCAAAGCGAAAACAATAGCAGCTAACTCGAGATCATGAGTTGGATAGTTTTTCTCATGTGGCTTCAATTGTCTCGAAGCGTACGCTACAACTCTACCCTCTTGCATCAACACATAGCCCAAACCACTCAGAGATGCATCACTGTAGATCACAAATTCTTTATCGGATTTTGGCTGAACTAACACTGGAGCTTCGGTCAAAAGAGTTTTCAATTGATCAAAATTTTTCTGGCACTTTTCTGACCATTCAAATTTGACATCTTTCTGTAGCAACTTTGTCATCGGTGTTGCTATCATCAAAAAGCCTTTCACAAACCATCTGTAATACTCAGCAAGTCCCAAAAAGCTCTGAACTTCCGAAACATTTCTCGGAGGCTTCTAATTGAGTATAGCTGAAATTTTACTCGGATCAACTCGAATACCCGATGCGGATACAACATGCCCCAAAAAGCTGACTTCTCTCAACCAGAATTCACATTTACTGAACTTCACATATAATTGCTTGTCTCGCAAAATCTGCAATACTAACTTCAAGTGCTCGGCATGTTCAATTTCATCGCGTGAATAAATCAAAATGTCATCTATAAACACGACTACAAACTGATCCAAATACTGTTTGAAAATCTGATTCATTAGATCCATAAAAACTGCAGGGGCATTAGTAAGCCCAAATGGCACCACTAAGAACTCGTACTGTCCGTACCTCGTTCTGAAAGCAATTTTAGGCACATCAGAGTCTGTAACTCACAACTGATAATAACCTGATCTTAAGTCTATCTTCGAAAATACTAAGGCTCCTTTCAGTTGATCAAACAAATCATCGATTCGCAGCAACAGATATTTATTCTTTATTGTTACTTTATTAAGTTAATGATAATCAATACACATTCTCATAGTTCCATCTTTTTTTTTCACAAAAAATACTGGCGCACCCAAGGGAGAAAAACTTGATCGAGCAAAACCTCTATCTGTCAACTCTTGCAACTGAGATTTTAATTCTTTTAGTTTGGTTGGTGCCATACGATATGGAGCTATCGAAATAGGTGTAGTCCCTGGTACAAGTTCAATACCAAACTCTACCTCCGGAACAGGTGGTAATCCAGGTAATTCCTCGAGGAATACATCCGGAAACTCACAAACCACTAGCACTGTCTCAAGTTTCTTTTCTGACTCTTTACTATCCAGTACATACGCAAGATAAGCTTTACACCCCTCTTTCACATATTTCTGAGCTAACATCGAAGATATTACTGCCGGTAATCCATTTAAATCAGTAGACTCAACTCGGATTATCTCATCATTCGAACATCTCAAGTTAATTGTCTTTCGCTTGCAATTCACTACCGAATCATGCATAGTTAACCAATCCATACCGAGAATGATATCAAACTCGTCAAACGGTAATAGCATTAGATCAGTCGGAAAGCAAGAATCTCGGATCATCAGGGGATATTTCTTACACACTTTATCACCTGGCACATAACGGCCCAAAGGATTCGACACTCGAATCACAAACTCAGTAGACTCAACAGGTAGAGTCTTACTGGATGCCAAAGTTTCACACACATACGAATGAGTAGAACCGGGGTCAATCAAAGCAATACAATCAGTATCAAAAAGAGTGAAAGTACCGGTAATGGCATCTGGCGAAGAAACATCCTCGCGCGCTCGTATAGCATAGGCTCTGGTAGGAGCACGAGCCTCAGAACGTATAGCAGTATCTTTGGTCCCTCTTTGATTTCCACTAGCATTACCCGCATGTCTAGGTGGTCTACCTCATGTTGCAGTGTTACTAGGTCTCCCACTCGGATCAGTATTCTGTTCAGCTAATTTTGGACAGTCTCTGATAAAGTGATCAGCTGATCCACACTTGAAACAAGAGCGGTCATTAAATCTACAGCTTCCTGAATGCCATTTACCACAATGCTTGCACTCAAATCTATCCTGACGATCATTACCGACACTGGCAACAGAGGTGGCTCGCGTACTTATAGGGGGTCGATCACGGTTCCGTCTAGAAAAACCCGAAGTATTCTTAGATCGGCCTGAGTCATTTCTAAATTTCTTCGATGACTGATGAAAGGATTTTCCCAAAGATCTTTTACAGAACTCTCTAGCTCCATCATCAGCTTTTCTTTTCTCTATACTGAGCTCTTCGGCTTTACAAGCTCGCTCGACAAGCACTACAAACTCTTTGATTTCTAGAATACCCACCAAAAATTTGATGTCTTCATTCAACCAGTCCTCGAAGCTTTTACACATGATAGCTTCAGACGAAACACATTCCCGAGCATATCTACTAAGTCTGACAAACTTTCACTCGTAATCGGTAACTGTCATAGAGCCTTGTTTGAGCTCGAGAAATTTCTTCCGTTTCTGATCGATGAATCTTTGACTGATATATTTCTTGTGGAACTCGGTTTGAAAGAATTCCCAAGTAACCTGTTCTCACGGCATAACTGAAATCAAAGTATTCCACCAATAGTAGGCAGAATCACGTAACAGAGATATAGCACATTTTAAGCACTCATCGGGTGTATACAATAATTCATCAAACACGCGAATGGTATTATCGAGCCAAAACTCAGCCTGCTCGGCATCATCACTGTCAGTAGCCTTGAACTCAGTAGCCTCGTGATTTCGAATTCTATCAACCGAGGGCTTGCCCAACCTCAACGGGTCAACTACAGGAGGTCCAACAGGTGCAGGGGTTGTATTAGTCGGGGGTGGGGGATGTGAAACGGCCAGATTAGTTCGAATATATTGGGTAAACCAATCGTTCATCATAGCATAGAAGGCTTGCTTAGCTTCATCATTTTGATTACTAGTATTTGGTTGAGAGTCCAACGGCGATGTCTCATGCGTGGAAGTAGGCGCTACGCTCTCTACATCATCAGCTACCGCTCGATCGGGATCAGAATTCATTACTATACGAAAAACACATTTCAACTGTCAGAAATCATCACATTATCGTATTAACACTTTATTGCATGTATAGCTAGACTCACACACACTACGTTAGTCCTAGAATTGACTAAACCGTAGCTCTGATACCAATAAAATGTAACACCCCTATAACCTGTATCCGTTGCCGGAGTGGGTTCTGAAGAGTTACCAATCTAAAACACTGCATTTATACATTTACATTTACATAAGTTCATTAGCAATTATATGCATAGCCAAACAAAATCAAAGATCGAAATTCAGACTTATATCGTCATTCAAAAGTTACCATATTCACATGGCTTATATACAACAACATCTCAAAATATCATTCACTTAAGTCTATTCTATGCATGCCATACGAATTCCAAAACATAATAGTACCAAAACGATAGACAGTGTGACGAGTTACTGACGATCCCCGAGCCAATGGCTGGAGTCAACGATCTAAAAACAGAGAAACATAGCAAACAGAGTAAGCTTCCATAAGCTTAGTAAGTTTTAAGCAATGTAAACAATTAAATTCAATTATAAATCGATTAATCAAATTCTCAAGTGACATTTCTTAGGTATATTTCCATTTGGCCGAATATATATACAAACATTTAACGCATATTTAGCATATTAACTTCACTTGAATCTAAATTCATATAACATAAGTAAATCAAATATTTTCACATAACTTCACACTTTGGCTGAATGTATCATGATCATAGATATACACTTATGATTCAATTCAAATCAAACTCATATATAAGTACATGATACGTACCTGGCCAACTTAATATATTAAATGTATTCAATTGTCGTTCTAACACGAAGTATTATAATCATAGACTTTTATCAAATCACGGCATTAAGCCTGCTAGATTTTAAACCCGAATTCATCATCGGCACGAAGCCTGCTAGACTTTAAATCTGAATTCATTCACCGGTATTTCACCTGCTAGGCTCGAATCCCGATATTATTTTACCGGCATTATAGCCTGCTAGGCTCAAGGCCCAAATTCATCATACGATAATCAATTCAACAAGTTTCATGCATATCAAATCATATGTTACTTGATTTCACATAGCACAAATGCACTAATAATTTATTTCCTTCATTTGAATAAATGCATATATCACACTCCTTATCATCATGTCATAATTCTCCTATTATACAATTTTCATATTACATTCAGTTATAAACTATGTTTACTCAGAACTTACTTCGAATATTTTCAATAGTCGCGGATCAGCTATTTAGTTACTTTAGCTTTTCCCTGATTCGAATTTGCCCCTCTATGCTCTTGATCTAAAATCAACAAATTTAACTTCTCAATCAAACACATACGTACGGCAACCATATACATTTCAAAAGCTAATTCATTCACATCATTTGTCCATTTAAATCTATCACCATTTCATTTTCAAATTCACGTACTCCACAATCGGTCAATTAATTATACAATTAACCATAGCTGAATACCAATCAAGTAGATATTTGTTCACATTTCTTTAACACATATTTATCAACTAGTCTATGTATTAGCTTTTAGCATATTCGGTCATGAGAGCAACCTATTTAATTTTCATGCATTCTTTTCTAAGGTTACCAAGACCATCCTATGATTAAATATATACATCATCTTTCATAATACACGAAATTCCTATTAAAACTCTCATACATATACATTTCATGCTAGCACATAACACCATGACCGAATGCTCTCATCTTTTATTTATTCAATTAAACCATTCCTTGACCAAATATTACATTCGACCATGGAATATGCTAATTTAACAAATAAACACATACTTCCAACAATTAACAAGAACTTTTACAACTTAACACCAATACCCGAATAACATTTTAAATACTTATTCAATTCATTTACTATTTGATCATTCGGCAATTATATCTCTCATTCAAGCCTTATTTTAAACTACCATGTACAGTTCTTGTATTATACTCTAATAGCCGATTACCATCTATCTATCTAACCACAACTATCCTTATTCATCAAGCTCAACTCATCTATCATCACATTTAATACCAAAAACATCAAACACTTTCAAAGACACTCAAACAACCCATAGCCGAATGCATCACTTCAAACCAATAACAAAAATTGAGTCATAGGCTATGAATGGAGCTTAGAAATTAACTCAATTTCACATAAATTATCAAGAAATAAAATCAAACATACCTCCAATTAGATTCACCAAGGCCGAATATCAAAAAGCCTTTTGTTTTACCTTGTTCTTTAGATTGCGGCAAATGAAAGAAAGAATGGATGAAAACTTTGTTTTCATCACCTATTTACTTTTATTAATTTATATATTTCCTCTTATAAAATCATTAAATATTATAATACTAATATGGAATGCATATAATATCCATTAAGTTATTATTTTACTAATACAAAATACATATATTACTATCATCTATCATCATTGCCGTCCACTAATTTAATAGTGGTCCATTTAACATGCAAGTCCTCCTTGTAATATACCATGCATTATTCGGCCCTCTAAATTCTACCTATCACATTTTTAAGTTTTATCACACAAGTCCTTTTTAACAATTCCACATCCAAATGACAAAATCAAAGAATGAAATTTTCACACATGCAATTTCACATATAATAGACATATAATATAACATTTAATTTTTTTTGTGACTCGGTTTTATAGTCCTGAAACCACTTTCCGATTAGGGTCAAATTAGGGCTGTCACAGATTTTGTGCTGGTCATTGAGCACCTCAGGTTCCTCAGGAATCGATTGTCAGAATCGAAATTGTCTCAACACTCTATATGTCTAATACATCTTGACAGTAGCATAGTTGACCAATAAGACCTTAACATGCCAAATGTTCAGATTTTAAAAGAATTCTTCTAGAATTACTGCCCGCATTGCCGAATCCTCGTACGGTGTCCATTGAAACTATATGAACATGATAAATATATTAGTTATATACATAATACTAAATACTAAATATGAAATGACTATTTTATGTATATATATATTATTTAATACTTACTTGCTCTTCCGACCGTTGGTCTAATAGGGGCAGTATATATTCAAATGCGGTAGGTATTCCAACATAACTTGTCGAATGGTTCCACCTAATTAAATAAATTTTCAGCATACAATTTTATTTTAAATCTATGAAATAATTGTAAAATCAAATAAAAATTTTACCTCGTTATGAGTAGAAATGTATATGGGTGGTTCACTCGAGGACGTAAAAATGGAAAGCGAAATCGAGCCCATGATTGTAGTAGTGATAGGCAACCTCCGTTTTGACTTTATTTGGTGGCGTCGCCCCGCACATCTCCAGATACAATGTTGCCAACACGGCAGACCCCCAACTTAATTCGCTAGCTGCTCTAAAATCAATGAGTTTCAACAGCCACCTCAGATGTACAAGGTTTCGTGACAAGTCCGACATCAAATGACCTCTAATTATCTCAAGGATGTATGCCCAAGCATATCGTATTCTTTCTACTTCAGTCGAATCATTCCCCGGCTCTAGGACTGTGTCTCGTAACCAGCCCATCTCGATCCGACCTCTGTAAATATTGTCCAAAATTGCACCTAAAAGACCGTAGCATATGGCTCCCCAATTAACAGATTGAACGAACCCGGTGAGTGCAGACCCGTCCACCGGCAATCCTAATTGTAACTGGACGTCCTCCAAAGTGATAGTACACTCTCCGCATAGAAGATGGAATGTGTGCATCTCAGGTCTCCACCTCTCCATTAATGCGCTGATGAGTTTCATGTCCAACTTGCACCCTCGGCCTATAGTGGCCATGTGCCAAAAACCCACTTCCCTCAAGTAATTTTCTATCAACGGTGATGGAGGACCAGACATATTAAGAATATAATATTGTAACACTCGATCTACAGACTGTTATAAAAAATTATAAAATACAAATTAATTAAAATTACATAAATAAAAAAATATTAAATAATATTCAAAAATTAAAATTAGCCCTTACCATTTTCATTTGTTCGACAAAGATATGTTTATGATTGAGACGAATTAATACCCAGATCATTGCTAACATGATCAAATATTTTTGAAATTATAAAAAAATAATACTAATTTAGAAAAAATTTAAAGTAAATAACTAATTAAAGAGAGCTTTGAGAAATTTAATGAGAAATTTAAGAGCTTTAGGGAGAAATTTTAGAGTTTTTTTACTAAAATTTGAAGAAATATTGTGTCAAATAATAGAAGGGGGTTTTATACTCTGGACCCCCCAACGGTAAAAAAAAATAGCCGTTGGTGTCAAAAATAAGGAGCAAAACGCGTCCTTGGGGGAACGTTTTTGCCACATTAGCAAAGCGCATCCACGTTAGCGCGTTTTGTGCTAACATGGCAAAAACACTCCCCCAGGGGCACAATTTGTTGGAAATTTCCCCCTAAAACGCTCCTACGTGGACGTGTTTTGTCAAAACTGGGCCTTTCCGATAAATAATGCTGAAATCAACCCATTTTCATAAATATACTTAGAAATGGGCCTTTTTAGATAAATTATCTAAAAAACTTATTCATTGAAACTGTATAAGCCCCGCATCCAAATCTTCTAATTATAATCTTGTCATGGTTTTTATAATGAAATCTTAATCAAAACATTGCCTTGAATTTATTTTTCCGTTAGAAAAAAAAAACGTAAATAAAAATTTGAAATTAGCATATAAATAAATGATGACAACCAAAAGCAATTCTTTTAACACATTAATTCTAATATTTCGATCATACATATTAAAAATATAACAATAGAAAAACACCAAAATCGTTATTATAAATTATAAATAATCAAAACTTAAGCATATTATCTCAAATATCAACATATATAATCAAAATATCAAACTCAAAATCATATATCTACGTATATTTTAATACATACTTTATTTAATAATTAAAATTCAATAAAGTTTAACTAAATTAAATCACTTTTAATTTGATTTAATCTTCTATGATAATAAATAATAACATATAATTATGCTTATTATATATGTAATGTCCATATTTTTCCAACAATTAGAGCAAACTGAAGGTTTGAACCATACCGTCTGTTTAATAGTATCATATCCAACCAAGAAATTCATCTGAGCCAAGTTACCATAGATGGCGAAATTTGGAACGGGACTGAATGTAAAGCAAGCAACTGTTTCAGAAACCAAGACGAAGGTGTTTAATGGCTGCAATTTTACATCTGCACCACTGAAATGAACTGTAATATCTGGCACTGCAAACTCTGTTGTAGCATCGTAACATAAATTCAGACCCTCGGGACCATTAACCTTCGGCGCATTGATCATGCTAGACACCGCTGATTCGAGTTCCGAGTAAAACTCATCCGGTAAAAGTGTCAATGTCGTACCGGAATCGATGATGATGTTCCCTTGGTCTGTTCCAAAAGGTTTATCCGTAAACTTTATTCGGTTGTTTCCCACACTGATTGCTTCCATGGTGAGGAAGTAGAAAGTTTGAGGGGATTGTTTGGTTAATGGAGTCGAAACAGCTCCGTTACCAGAAACAATGGCATCGGAACCGAAGTTCAACTTGCTTGAATTTCCAGCTTCGGAAAAGGGCAATAAGCAGTAGGAGAATTTGCCATCAACTGTAGTTCCCAATTGGGAAATCAACGAAGAGTCACCACCTCCAAGGCCGATGATGCCAGAGGTATTCTCGTCGAAGCTTCCATCATTATCATGTCCGCAACCCATAATAACATTTGGAACCACGACTGGACTACCCGTTGTGGAATCCAAGGTGAGTCTATCAGAAGCAACTTCGCCCTTTGAGTAAGATCCATCGCCATAAGAGACTGAATATTGGCATGAACCGTTACTTGAACAAGATGTTCCTTCAACATCCCCACATTGACTTGTTCTGCAAGAAAACCTTTTATATGTTGATGATGCGGTGGGGTCGAAAAGAGGGGCGTTTTGCGGGAAACACTGAGAACAAGGCTTGCATTGAGTCCAAATAAGATCACTTCCCGTATCAGCAATGGCGACAATATCAAAAGCTGGGGATCCAATTGCTATATTCATCAAGTATTCACCCGAATCTGCAATAATATCGACTTCGGCTTCCATTGTTGACACAGAAGTCGGTTTGAAACGATGAACTCTATTAAAAGAACGACGCAAGGCATTGGTTACACGATTGTAGGTAGTATCTAAATGATTGTATAAGGGAGACTTTGGAGAGTCACGGTGGATTAATTCTACACTGAAACCATCCTTTTGAGCTTGAATAATGGAAAGATTAGAGAGACCAACAATGGCAAAAACAAAGGCGAAAAGAGAGACTATGGTAGCCATTGTTAGAGGAAGAAGGTGAGTTGGAGATGGTTTTCAGTGTTTAGAATCATGGTGAATTTATGGGGTTAAATGAGAGATTGAGACAAAACAATTCAAAGACCTAGCATATAATTTATGAATATATGAATAATATTTTTTTTTATTTAATATGTAAAGGGTGGTCACATGAATTTTAATTACTGTAATTATAGGTATAAAATTTTAATGTAATTACTTTTATAAAGATAAAGCATTAGTTTTGATTTATTGTACATATTTAACAGAATAAATAAATCTAAATACCACATTGGTATCAGTATTAAAACTAAATTTTCATTTACAAAATTATACAAAATCATCTTCAAATATTACAACACTCAATGAAGCAAAATTGTATATAATTATTCCAATAATTATATATATTATATATTTTAATGTATACAAATATACAAGGAAATTGTTTACGTGACATAGTTATTTTTGTGATAAGAGAATAGTTTCATTACTTGACACATCATCATCTTTTATGTTAAATTAATGTAATCCTTATTGTTGAAAAAATAAGAGAAATATTTGAGTCATAACAAATTTTAAATAATTAATTACACTTTAACTATTTTACTATTTTACCATTATAAATTAATCGACCTTAAATGTATAATGTCCAAAAAAAAATATTTTTAAGTAATTAATTATATGGCGTTATTAAAAATATTTTATCTATGAAATATTATGTGTAAATTGTTTTACATTATTTTATAAGAAAATTATATAATTAATAGTGCATTAAAGAAATTAGTTTACAATAAAATAAACGAAACATTTTCCATTTTCCATTTTCAAATTCAATATTTAATTTTATTAATTTCAATGTGTCCAGCTATTATAATTCAAAAATGGGGATCTAAAGCCAAGATAAAAGAGTTTTGGAAATCAATTTTAATTCCGGTAAATTAATTAAAAGGGAATATATAAAAAGGAACGTAATTGAAAAAAGAAACAAAAAATCAGTATACACGTATATATTTGGAAGGATATAAAGTAGGTCTAACGAAGACTTTCCTTGGAAATAATCGCTTACAAAAGAGGAGATAATCACAACGAATGCCGGCTTTAGGCGATTTTTAAGAATATCTACGAGGAAAAATGACATTAAACAAATGCAGTCATGTTTTGGTTTGTCCACGAGCCAGCTTTTAGTAAACTATATTGTAAATTGTTTCAAATAGGAGTGGTTCTTATTTCCATCACTCCAAATTTTTATTTGTTAATTTAATTATCTAAATAAAATAATCAAATTGGTCACACCACCGTTAAATAGTAATAGGAGAATAACAATGCATTTGTATGAAAAAATTTTGGATTGACCAAAATAAGGACAACTCTTATTTAGAGTGATTAACACGTAATTTACCTTAATTTTAGGGTGACTAATGAAGAAATGCACCGTTAGACTTCTATTACTATGTAACAATGGAGTGACCAATTTAATCAATTTCTTTTTTTGGTAACCATTTTAACAAAAAAAATTAGGGTGATCAAAATAGGAACGACCCCTATTTAAAGTGACCAATTGGGTGGTTTACCAATGCTATACCTTGTGTAATGGGTTTCATAGACCTTACAACATACCTCGTGAACCTAGTCATGTATTCATAGAGAGTTGAACACATGTCTCCTAATGGAACCAACCACATTGCGAGCCTAGGCTAGTTTACAAACCCCAACTTGGCGAACTTTGAAAAGGGATAGCTCTACTAAGACTATGTGAGGGTCATGTTGAATCCCAGAGTAATTGATTGCTAGTCGCCTTAACATATTTCATCTTAAAACGTCACATCATCGCTACTACCAAAGGTATTAAATCAAACTTCCACTCAACGATCTTAGGACTCGTAGCTAAGCTTGTCCCCCACAATAAAAGGGTCATTTAAACAGCTCATAGGCAACTTCTTTTTCCCTTGGATCTCCAGACTCTCCCAAAAAAATAGAGATCTTTTCCCAACTTTCATCCTTCTCTTGCATATCATTTCTTTATCTTCTTTTCTTGTTCACCACACTTGTTAAGAATGCACTAAACTATGAATAAATTTTCTTTTTGGTTTTTTAACTAAAAAAATTATAATTTTGTCTCTAATGTTTTTAAAATATATTTTTTGTCACTTGTCTGTTAAGTGGTATTTTTTTTAGTTGTTATAATAACAAATTTAGTCCTTAGCTTTTATATTTTCTATCACTTTGACCTTGACTCTATATAAAAAAAATTATGAAAAAAACTCAGAATTATTTAAAAATAGAAAATTATATATAAAGTTTCTAGACAAATAAATTCTTGAATATGTTGTTGAAGAATTAATATGTATGGAAAATAAAGAAAATTATCATTTAATAGAATGCAATAACAAATTAAAACAAAAAATAGATCACTATATACTTTTCAAGTTTTTCTCGAAACCAAATTAGTAATGTCTTCAAGTCAAGTCTCATGCACTTGAAAAACAATCAAAATTGATATTAAAGAGGCTTGTGAAATTGATTCTGATACCATTTTTTAGGTACAAAGAAAAACAAAATATATTAGAATATTTTTTCAGACTAAATTCATAATTTTAATTCATTTAATTTATTTTTCAAAATTCAATTTGTAAAAATAAATTATATTCTGATTATTTTCTTTTCTTATAACGAAAAAGCTATGTCAAGAGATAGAAGAGGTAAAAAAATAAAAAAATAAGTAATAATTTTGCTTAATGTTTTTTTTTCTATGTTATTTTGAGGATTGAGTATTTGATATTTCTATTCATATAATATAAAGAGAAAATTTGGAGGGTTTAAAAATAATTTTCCCTTATTTTCTCTCTCATTATTTTATTTTTATTTTTTATTTACTTTTATATAAATTTTATTTTTTTATAATTTTCTAAATTTTCAGAAAGAATTTTAAATTTTTATCATTTTATGTATAATTTGGGTCAAATTGATAGAAAGTATAGAAACTGATGACTAGATTTGTTAGTATACCAACTCAAAACGTCTACTTAACAGTTGGGTGACTAAAAAAATCGAAAACATTAGTGACCAAATTGTAACTTTTTTTAATTAAAGTGACTAAAACAAAAACTTGCCCATAGTTTAGTGACTAATAATATAGTTTACCATTTAATTTAATTTTTATTTCTATTGATAATTTAACCTTTTTTTAACTAAATTTGATTATTAAATTAAAAAAAATAGGTTAAATTCAACCACCAACAATTTAAAAAGAGTCAAAATAATATTTTTATAAAAACACTAACTAAAACATTCACTACTAGAAATTGTCTTAAC
Organism: Gossypium longicalyx; assembly: GCA_025698465.1. NCBI lineage: Eukaryota > Viridiplantae > Streptophyta > Magnoliopsida > Malvales > Malvaceae > Gossypium > Gossypium longicalyx. Next base: position 56,941,023 of record CM047007.1, read on the forward strand.
AGTGACAAAAATTTTCCGTCACAAAGTTCTTTCACTGTTATATGTTATCAGCGACAGACTAGTGACAACAACAAAAAATAACTTTTCAAACTCAACTGTTCATTGTGACGGAATTTAGTGATAGACTTGTGAGAAGATTTCCATTAGAAATATTAAAATTATAAATAGCGAATGAATTTTATTATGGATTTGTGACGAATTTAATTAATGAATTAAATTACTTTTTAGAAAATAACTTTATAAATGAAGAGAAATTATTGTGCCTGATTGAGATTATAAATAGTTATGGACATTTTCATGACAAAGATTAAAATTACACATAGTAATAATAATTTTCCAACGGACATGTGATGGACATAATTAATTAAATTATTGTACAAGCCCAATTTGCGGGCCCAAAATAAATCAAATCTAACCCCCCAAATACTCACTAAACCTAAAACCAAAAAATACCCCAAGCCCAAGATTAATAGACCCAATACCTAACCCTAACCCAGTTAGCCCGATACCCAAAATCAAAAAAGGAAACTCTAGCCGCACTTGACCCATCGCCCATACCGTCTGCCTCCACCAACCCCTCTGTCACCGCCATTGACTCCAGAGGCCTGCAGATAGATCAAAAAAGAAAAAAGGAGACAGCAACACGCAAAAAAAGCAGATAGCACTAGAAAAAAGGGGATAATATCATGTAATCGGCTATATATAGCCAAGCAAAAAATTGTAATTGAGGAGGCAGACAAAAAGAGAGATACAAGAAGAGAAATAAAAAATTTTCAGACAAAAAAAGGTTGTTTCTTCCTTCCGCGAATCAATTATTTTCGTCTTACGAGTAGATTTAACATACATACGCGCATAGTACATATATACATATATATAAAAAAAAGGAGGAAGAGAAACGGTTACCGTCGGAGAAATCGAAAAAGCCAGGAGCCGAAAGGTTTTCGGGGTTCGATTCGATTGCCAAGGGGGCTTTTTGCTTGAGTAATACCCGGATCTGGAGAGAGAGGGGCAAACGGAGCCGACCGGTGTCACTTTTGCACCTTGGGCCACCGCGCACGGCGGACGCCAGCGACGGACGGGCCTCAATCCGGCGATCGAAAATCGCCTCGGTCGGAGGGACTCATCCCTCTCTCTCTCTCTTTTTTTCCCTCTGCACTGATGAAATGAAATTTTCACAAAAAAATTGCTTTTATGGCCCCCATAGTACGATGTCGTTTTGGAACAAACACCCCACACCCAAACGGCGTCGTTTCACGCCAAACCCGAAGACCCGACCCGCGAGCATCAGGATCCGCATGTTTCTGCTAATTGGGATAATTGCTTGCGCGGTCCTTCCGCATTTTTGTTATGTTTCAATCCAGTCTTTTCCTATTTCTTAATTTTGTCTTGTAATTTTAGTTTGTTTTCGATTTGGTTTGTTGACCATTTGAGGGATAGATGTTGGAACAGCGTCGTTTTGGGGATAGGTATAATAGCGAAATCGGTCCCTCCATTTATTTAACGTGTTTTATTCAGTCTTATCCTTTTATTTTTATTTCATATTGGCCCTGAACTTTCGTTTTACATTCAATTTACCCCCTTTTTCAGTTATCTTTATTATTTCGTGATTAAAATTACTTGATTATTATCATTATTGTCATTACTATTATACTTTTGTTATTTTCATCATTAGTATTTACACTTTATCATTACCTAGTTTATTATTATATTATTATTATCATTATTATTATTATTATGTAGGGTGTATTTTTATTATATACGCATATACATATATAGTATTATTATTTACTTTACTTTAATATTATTATTATTGTCATCATCTTTGTAATTACTATTACCATTGTATTATGATTTTCATTTTCTTATTACTCCTCTATTATGTTTCTTATCTATTTATATTTTCATTATTATATCAGATCTATTATTTATTAACATTTTATTATTACTATTATTAGCATTAGCATTTTTAACAAAGACTTATATGTATGTATTATGTTTTTAATATTATTTTAATACTATATTGTGTATATGTATTTTTAATAATAATTATATTATGTGTATATTTCATATATATATCATGCATATACATTTTTAATAATGTATGTATTATGTATATATCTTTTTAATACTACGTGTATAATTTTATTTCTATTATTACATATATATTTTAATACATATATGTATATATTTAGGTATCGTTATTATTTTATATATATATATATATATATTTGTTGTTTTCAACAAATATTGTATTTTTTTATCTAATATTATATATTTTACATATGTGTATGTTCCCTACCGTTTCATATTTGCATCATTACTATTATTATCGTTCTCGTTATCATTGTCATTTTATTTTGCCATTTTTTATATTTATTTATTTATTTGCTTGCATATTCGATTATTTCATTTTCCTCACGTATGTGTTTACATTTATATGATACTTAGCCTCGCTACTGTTTCATCTTTTATAATTGCTCATATTATTGTTTTTGACACTATCACACTTATCATTATGTTATTATACATATTAATATCCTAATTTGCTTTTATGCTTTACTAAATCACGTTTTCTACTCAATATATTAAAACAATTCTTTCATAAAAGCAATATCCTGCATTTGGTAATTCGAGATAATCGTGCCCTAGCTTATTGGGTTTCGATTTTCTCATCTAATCCAAATAACAGAATATTCTTTTAAATCACAATACGAGTTTTGAAATAAATGCTTACTCTCGAAGATACGAGGTGTTGTGCCTTAACATACCTGGTATGACATTTTGTTACCTCGGGATAAGATTTTTGTTAACAAAGGCAATGGTCGGCATTTGGAAATTCGAGATATCGTGCCCTAACTTACTGGGTTTCAATTTTTCTTGTTTACACTGAATAGTCGAACACCCTTTTTAAAAAGGTCAAAATACATAAATTTTAAATAAAGGCAAGCTCGTTCTTAAAATTCGAGATGCCGTGTCCTAACTTACTGGACATGTTGTTTCATTACTTCGAGACGAGACGGTCTTTAATAGTCGAGCATTTTTTACAATGAGGGATCGTATTTCAAAAATTTTCAAATTTTTAATCTTCGACACTCAGACATTAATTAATCAACTAGGTACCAATTTTTGGGCGTATCGAGGGTGCTAATCCTTCCTCATGCGTAACCGACTCCCGAACTCATTTTTTGATTTTCGTAGACCAAAAATTATCGTTTTAGAAAATCTTAATTTTTATTAAAATGATTAATTTAAGGTGATCCGATCACACCTCATCAAAAAGGATTGGTGGCGACTCCTCTGTTTGTTTTCATCTTCAAAATCCAATTCGCCTCCTGTTTTTTCAAAAAAAATGGTTACGACAGGTTGACGACTCCACTAGGGACAAATAAGAGAGTCAAGCCACAAGTTGATTAGCTTTTGTCTTTCTATCGAAAATTAAAAATTTGGTTTTGAAATACGATCCTTTCATTGTATTTCATCAGCTATTTTTGTGGTTTATGATATAATACCTGCTACGTTGGTTTGAGTCTTTAAATAAGTTTTGCATATTGCATTGCATGACCGCTGTAGTCACACCCTTTTAAGTGGAAGTGAGAAACTACTCCTTCGTGAGGTTTTTACCTCCGTGCAGGATAGTGGATCGCTTTCGGGATACATCCGTACCTATGTCTTCGTGAGATTTTCATCTCCGTGCAGCCATAGGGAAATGTATTCCCCTGAACTGAACTCGGTCTATATGAGCCTATAATGGGTGAAGATCGAGGAATTTACTGGTTCAGGTACCTTTACTCTAGAACCGAACCCCATGTAGTGAGCCTTAAGAGCCCACCCTAGGTAGAGCCACTCCGAAACCCTAGTGGTTACCTGAGCAAGTGTTATATTTATTATTCTTTGTTTGCTTTAAACTACGTATGAAATACTGACTTGCTTTGTTTTACTTTGATTGTATTTGCATGGCATTTTCATCACAAAGGGTGTTGATTCACATTCGGTTCCTAAGTAGATAGCTTATCATGGAAAAGGGGTTTTTTGATAAAGTAGAGGACAACGCAGCTGTCCGGATATGGACTGAGACAACACAACAAGAGAAAGGTGACAGTCTTACCGAGGGGTACGTGTCAGAGTTGTGGGATTTTACTCGGATCAGCGTAACTCAGAATAATCTCCAAAAGATGAAAGAAATTTGGGGTCAGTGGGACGACGAGGTCAAACAGCTATTCTATGGTCATTACGGGGATTTACCTTATCTGCTTGATGTCAAGGTAGATGAACACCTGTTTCGAGCCCTCACCCAATATTGGAATTCTGCTTACAATTGCTTCACTTTCGGGAAGGTAGATTTGGTACCTACTATAGAAGAGTACACGGCTTTGCTCCATTGCCCGAAGATTCAGGTTGATAGAATTTATTCCAGACCTGCCAATGTCCCAGCCTTTTCAAAAAAGCTGATGAACATCACAGGGATGAGCGAACAGTGGGTTACAACCCGAATCAAACAAAAAGAAGATTGTAAATGCATTCCTTGGAAGAACCTAAGGGATCTAATCTTAGTGCACCCCGATGTAAAGAAAAGGGTAGATGTCTTCGCCCTAAGCATTTATGGACTGGTTATCTTCCCCAAAGCCTTGGGGCATATAGATGAGGCAGTTTCTGATCTTTTTGACAGGCTTGGTAAAGGGACCACACCTGTACCCGTAATCTTGGCTGAAACTTTCAGATCATTGAATGCTTGTCGAAGAGCGGGTGAAGGGAGATTTATTGAATGTACACAGCTCTTGCTATCTTGGTTCCACAGTCATTTTTGGAAAGTGGAAAAGGTCTCGTATCGTATCTTCTCTGAAAATTACTCTCCACTAAAAGAGTTAGTAGCTACACCGAGGCGAGATGATATTACAGAAGAAAATTGGATGACAGTTCTCCAAAATTTGCAAGAGGAAGACGTTGAATGGAGAGCCCCGTGGATGGTTCCTGATGAAATATTATATCGATGTGGAGACTTCGATTGGGTTCCCTTGTTAGGAGTATGGGGAGCCGTCGGATATGCTCCTCTGCTTGCGCTAAGACAGTATAGATCCAGGCAGTTTACACCACCAGCATATGGGTTAGCTCAGTGCGAATTCGTATTCACGGGGAATAATTACAAAAAGAAAGTTCGCGAGATATCAAATGCCTGGAACCAGACTCGTAGGATGAAAAAGTTTACTGCCAATCCCATGACTACCCCTGAGTACGACCGGTGGTGGAATCAGAGGATTAATGACAACATCCCTACGTTAGATCAAGAGAATCCTCAGTCGATGGAAGAACACTTGAAAGTAATCCCATCTGAGCTAGAAATCATCAAGCAAGATTTCGAGAGAAAGAGTCTGGAACTAGAAAAGAGGATCGAGCAATTAGAGGAAGAAAAAATGCAGCTAGGATTAGATGTCGATGTCCAGAAACTAGAAGTCGAAAGACTCAGAAAAGGAAAAAACAAGGCTGAAGAGGATTTGGACAGTTTGAAGACGGATTACAAGAAGCTGCGTAGGTCAATGAAAATCGCTGGGTTAGGAAAAACATCTCAAGCAAAGGCGGCAGAAGTCAAAGAAGAGAAGAGCAAAGCCAACCAATGGGAAGAAAAATTCTGGGATGCCCAAGCTCGAGAAGGTGCTCTAAAAAGAAGTTTGGTAGAAAGCCAGAATAAGAAGGAGGGGTTAAAGATTCGGGTATCAAAGTTAGAGAGGTCCTTGTATCAGTATCGTACGCGTAACTCTGTAGTCGAGTTGAAAGTTAGTCAGAATAGAATCGAAAAATTAAAAGAGAACATAGAAGAACTCAAAACAGCGCTGCAAAATCGTGAACTTCAAATGGAACTCCTTGAGGTAAATAATGAGCGATTTAAGGAGCAACTTCATCAATCTCAAGATCAGGTCCGAAACAGGGATTACGTCATGGGCGAAGCTTTGACTCAAGTGCGAGAAGTGGCTGATCACTTGCAAACACTAACAGTACAAGCTGATGTGCTGAGTTTAAAATACGAGTCAGAATCGGACCGAGGCCGAGAGCTAGTTTGGCTTCTTAGGCAGGTCAAGGCCTTAAGTACCAAGGCCAAGCCTTATATGTAATCTATTTTATGTAAAGAAACTTGTTTTCTAAAAAAGTTACTCTAATGAAATCGAATTGGAATCAACGCTTTTTTGCATTCATTGCATTCATTGCATTCATGCATCAGCATTGCATCACACGCACTAAAACTCACAAAACCCTAAAAATCATGACAGTTACCCTGGAACATCGTTACAGTACAAGAGGAAAAATAAGAGCAATGGACCAAAGATTAGAGAGATTGGAACAAATGCAAAAAGAGATGCAGGATCAATTACAAGCATGTATGCAAGAACAGCTGGCCAAAATCTAGCAGGATGTAAGGGACTAGATGCTAGAGTCCCAAAAAAGTATGATGGATCAATTAACGCGTCTATTGGCTGGCGGATTAGAAAAAGGGAAAAGTCCATTGATCAATGCGGGAGATGATATTGAAGATCCTACCTACCCTCCGGGTTTTGCCCCAGTGGACGTTTAGGCACAACCCGATATGTACCCAAGAAGGCCATCGGTCATAATTAGGCCCCAACCATTTCAGGCCAGTGTCTCAGCACCGATGAATTATCAGGCGGGTTCAGGCTCCAATCCGGGGGATAACCCGACTAACCCTGTGGTCCTCAATCTCGATGAAGTAACAGAAATAGAAAAGACAAGGGTAGAACTCCCGAAAGAGCTTAAAGAAAGGTGTAGGTGTTTAGAAGAAAAATTTAAAGAAATGGAAAGCACCGACTATTGTGGTGGAATCGATGCTAAGGAATTAAGTTTGGTTCCGGACCTGGTACTCCCGCCCAAGTTCAAAACTCCAGAATTTGAGACGTATAACGGGACTAGCTGTCCCGAAGCTCACATCACTATGTTCTGCAGACGAATGGCAGGCCATGTTAATAATGACCAACTATTAATTCACTGCTTCCAAGAAAGTCTAGTTGGGGCTGCTTCTAGATGGTACAACCAACTGAGTCGCACCCAGATCAGTTCATGGAAAGATCTAGTACAAGCCTTCATGAAGCAGTACGGTCATGTGGCAGACATAGCCCCTGATAGAATCACTTTACAAAATATGGAGAAAAAGCATAACGAAAGCTTTAGGCAGTATGCCCAACGATGGAGAGAGGTGGCCACACAAGTCCAACCCCCTCTGTTGGAGAAGGAAGCTACTATGCTCTTTATCAATACCCTGAAGGCGCCTTTTATTAACCACATGCTGGGTAGCGTGACCAAAAGCTTTTCAGACATAGTAATGTCTGGAGAAATGATAGAAAATGCTATAAGATATGGGAAAATAGAGGCTGGAGAAAGCACCAAGAGGTCAGCACCGAGAAAGAAAGAGCACGAGGTGAATAATGTGAGCTCATATTCGAAATCAATCACTGTAAGCCAACCAAGGTCGACAACCCCTGGTCAGCAGGGCCCACCTAGACAAGAGCCTAATACAAGGCAAAATAGGGAGAAACTCCAATTTACGCCCATTCCAATGACATACAAGGAGTTATACCAAAGTTTATTCGATGTACATGTCGTGTCTCCCTTCTATCTAAAACCAATGCAACCTCCATACCCCAAATGGTACGACGCAAATACCCAATACGAGTACCATGCAGGAGCCACAGGACACTCGATAGAAAACTGCACCACTTTCAAGAAATTGGTTGAAAGACTCATCAACATGGGCATCGTGAAATTTGATGATGCATCTAGTGCAGAGAATCTATTACCCAACCATGGGGATAAGGGGATAAATGCGATAATCAAGAGTTCAGGGAAAGAAATTAAGATGAATATTACAGAAGTAAACACACCGCTGAAAGAAGTATGGAAGAAAATGGTGGAAAGAGGGTTGATAGCACAGAATTCAAGGGTCAGACCCCAAGAAGTAAAGAATTATTACGAGTTCCATGATCAAGAAGATCACGAGATTCAGAAATGTAGCGAATTCAGGGCTTTGTTACAAGGATTGATGGATAATAAGGAGCTGAAATTCTTCGAATATGTCGGGAGCCTAGAAGAAGTAGATGTGTGTGCCTTCGAAGAAGGGTCGATGAAGGACGTTTACAAAGTCAACCACCCTGTGGTTATCATATCACGTTCAAGAATGAATGAAGCCGGGGCACAAGTTGCGCCCAAGGTTATAATCCAGAAGCCCGTTGCTTTCCCTTACAATGATAGCAAAAGGGTACCGTGGAACTATAGTTGTACTGTGACAATCCCTGGAGAGGAAATCCTGATTAATGCCTCAGATGAAGGTTAAGACGAGGGTTTTTATACGCGCAGCGAAAGGCGTTATACCCCAAATACAAAAGGCGAGCAAGCTAAAGGAAAATCATTGGCAATTGAGCAAAAGAAAGAGAAGCCGGCGGGACCTGAGCCAACTGTTAATGAATCAGTGACTGAAAAAGAAGAAAAAGAATTCTTAAAATTTTTAAAGCACAGCGAATACAGCATCGTGGAACAGCTGCACAAGCAGCCAGCTCGTATATCGGTACTGGCCTTACTCTTAAGCTCAGAAACCCCTCGCAACGCATTGATGAAGGTGCTGAATGAAACTTATGTTGCTAACGATATCTCTGTAAACAAACTGGACCGCTTAGTCAACAATATAAGTGCAGACAACTTCATATTCTTTAATGATGATGAAGTACCGCCAGGGGGCCGAGGATCTACTAAAGCTTTACACATCACGACTCGCAGTAAAGGGTACACATTACCAGGGGTATTGATTGACAATGGGTCTACACTAAATGTCCTACCCCTATCTACGCTGAATAGGTTGCCAGTGGATAGTTCTCATATGAAGACATGTCAAAATGTAGTGAGAGCATTTGATGGTACAGAAAGGAAGGTAATGGGGAGAATTGAAATACCCCTCTTAATCGGGCCGAGTACGTACGAGGTAGATTTCCTGGTCATGGACATTAAGCCTTTGTATAATTGCCTATTGGGGAGGCCATGGATTCACTCGGCCGGGGCAGTGTCGTCATCGTTACATCAAAAGCTCAAATTTATAACGGAAGGTCGATTGGTGACCATAAATGCGGAGGAAGATATCATTGCATCCGTTACCAGCGATGCGCCATATGTGGAGACAAATGATGAAGCAATCGAGTACTTTTTTCGGTCTTTAGAGTTCGTGAACGCGACATTCATTACCGAAGGAAACAAGATTCCGAGGCCCAGGTTATCTGAGACTACAAGAATGGGACTACGTCTAACTGTTGAAAAAGGGGCCCTACCCGGAAGAGGACTCGGGAGATACCTCCAAGGAAGGAGTAATGCACCAATGATGAGGGACAAACAAGACCGTTTTGGGCTAGGATTTAAGCCAGACACGAAACAAAAAAAGAAGGAGTTAGAGAAGAAGCAAGAGAGAAGGAGAGCGCGATTGACTGGGAAAGAAATCGAGTGGGAACCAATGATCTTTCCCCATATATCGAAGACTTTTGTGTCTGGAGGAGTCATTCACCCTGAGCGGAAGACGTCAGGAAAGGAAATCGTGGAAGGAATAATGGAAAATTTGGATATCGACGCCATATACGAAGAAGGAACTGGGGTAGAGAATTGGTCGGGCATTCGCCCCTATGAGCCAGGAAGTGTTCTGAATAATTGGACTACAGAAGAGATTCCTGTAGCCTTTAGAACTAACACAAAGTAATATTCAAATCACACTTATTACTCTAGGCCTAGGAGTAATAAGAGTCCCTTTTTGTGAAATAGGCCTATGTTCAAAATTGTTATTTCAATGAAATGCATCCTTTTGTCTTATTCCCAAATCTTCTTTTATTCTTTCATTCATAATCAGACCATACATATCATTGTTCTTAGATTCCCTTGTTCTTTGTATCTTTCTTCGCACCTACAACAGGTCTCCAGATATCAACGATATGAGCGACGTTGTTATTAACTCAGAGTCTCCTTTTGAGCGGGATATGTGTCTAGAGGGATCTCAGGACTTTGAGGATGACAGAGACTATGACTTATCCCCTGATTTGTTAAGGATAGTAGAACAAGAGGAGAAATAGATTCTACCCCACAAAGAGACAGTAGAAGTTGTGAACTTGAGAGATGAACTAGAAAAGAAAGAAGTAAAGATCAGAGCCTGCATTGCCACATAGACAAAGCGGGACCTTATAGAGTTACTCCAAGAGTTCAAGGATGTCTTTGCATAGTCGTACCAAGATATGTCTGGCCTAAGTACTGACATTGTAGTACACAAGCTCCCCATCAAAAAAGAATGCAAGCCAGTTCAACAAAAGCTTCGGAGGATGAGGCCCGATGTTTTGTTGAAAATAAAAGAGGAGGTTAAGAAGCAATTCGACACTGGTTTCTTACAAGTAGTTAAGTACTCAAAATGGGTAGCTAATATTGTCCCCGTCCCTAAGAAAGATGGGAAAGTATGGATGTGTGTAGACTACAGGGATCTGAACAAAGCCAGCCCTAAGGATAATTTCCCGTTGCCTCATATCGACACCTTAGTGGAAAATACGGCAGGTTACTCACTTTTCTCCTTCATTGATGGTTTCTCAGGGTACAATCAGATAAAGATGCATCTTGAGGACATGAATAAAACCACGTTCGTAACCATGTGGGGAACATTTTGCTATAAGGTGATGCCGTTCGGACTGAAAAATGTGGGAGCAACATATCAAAGGGCCATGGTAACTTTGTTTCATGATATGATGCACAAAGAAATTGAAGTCTATGTTGATAACATGATCGCCAAATCTCAGACAGAAGAAGAGCATGTGCTAGTCTTGAGGAAATTATTTTTGAGGTTGAAGAAATTTTAGTTGAAACTCATTCCAGCAAAGTGTACCTTCGGGGCCAGGTCAGGAAAACTGCTAGGATTCGTGGTCAGTGAGAAAGGTATTGAGATTGACCCAGATAAAGTCAAAGCCATACAAGAGCTACCTCCACCGCGTACTCAAAAGGAAGTTCAGGGATTCCTAGGAAGACTAAATTACATCGCTCGGTTCATTTCACAATTAACCGAGAAATGTGACCCTATATTCCGCCTCCTTAAGAAACACAACCCTAGTGTCTGGGACGAGGAGTGCCAGAAGACTTTCAACAAGGTTAAGCAATATTTGTCTAATGCCCCAGTGTTAACACCACCTAGTCCAGACAAGCCATTGATACTGTATTTAACGGTGTTTGAAAATTCTATGGGATGTGTGCTTGGCCAGCACAATGAGCCAGAAAGGAAAGAAAGAGCGATATATTACCTTAGTAAGAAGTTTACTGAGTGTGAAACAAGATACTCGCCAATTGAAAAGTTGTGTTGTGCCCTAATCTGGACAACCCGAAGACTGAGAAAATACATGTTGTATCACACAACTTGGCTAATCTCTAAAATGGACCCTCTGAAGTACTTGATGGAGTCGACTACTTTGAACGGGAGAATGGCCCGATGGTAAATTCTACTCTCCGAATTTGATATAGTCTACGTTAACCAGAAGGCTGTAAAAGGAAGTGCGATAGCAGATTTTCTAGCCATTAGAGCTCTAGAGGACTACGATCCCCTGAACTTTGACTTCCCAAATGAAGATCTAATGTACATAGCGATCACTGAAAAAGAACCTCAAGGAGATCATCCTTGGAAGCTAAACTTTGACAGAACATCAAATGATGTGGGTAACGGAATCAGGGCAGTCCTGGTATCCCCGAAGGGAGATCATTATCCCTTCACTAGTAAATTGGATTTTAACTGCACGAACAATATGGCAGAATACGAAGCATGCATCATGGGAATTCGCGCGGCCATAGAGCGTAAAATCAAGGTGTTAGAGGTATATGGAGATTCTGCCCTAGAGATTTATCAACTCAAAGGTGAATGGGAAACGAGAGACCCCAAGTTGATCAATTATCGAAGGCTGATCCTTGAATTAATTAAGGAGTTTGATGACATCGTCTTCTGCTACCTCCTGCGAGAAGAAAATCAGATGGCTGACGCCCTGGCAGCTTTAGCCTCTATGATCAAGGTGAATAAGCAGGAGGATGTGAAGCCAATCCAAATGAGCATTTACGAGGCTCCGGCTCATTGTTACAACCTCGAAGAAGAAGAAGAAAATGATGATCACCCTTGGTACCACGATATCCTGCGATATGTAAAGAATCGTGAGTACCCCGACCAGGCTACTGAGAATGACAAAAGAACGTTGAGAAGACTGACCAATGACTACGTCTTGGACGGGGAGATCCTATACAAAAGAAGAAAGGATCAAGTACTGTTAAGATGTGTAGATGCTATTGAGGCTAAGAAAATCTTGGAAGAAGTCCATGAGGGCGTCTGTGGGACACACGCTAATGGCTTTACAATGGCCAGGCAAATTATGAGGTTTGGTTATTATTGGTTAACCATGAAAGGAGACTGTATTAACTACGCCAAAAGATGTCATAAATGCCAAATCTATGGAGACAGGATTAATGTGCCTCCTTCACCCCTGCATGTCATGACTTCACTGTGGCCTTTCTAGATGTAGGGCATGGATGTAATTGGACCAATTTCGCCAAAAGCCTCAAATGGGCATCGGTTCATTTTTGTGGTTATTGACTATTTCACCAAATGGGTAGAAGCTGCTTCATATGCCAATGTTACTAAATCGGCAGTTAGCAAGTTCCTAAAGAAGGAAATCATTTGTCGGTATGGAATGCCAAAAAGGATCATATCTGACAACGCATTGAATTTGAACAACAGCACAATAGTGGATGTCTGTAGTCAGTTCAAGATCAGACACCACAACTCGTCACCGTATCACCCGAAGATGAACGATGCGGTTGAGGCAGCTAATAAAAACATTAAGAAGATTGTAGGTAAAATGACTGAGACTTATAATGACTGGCATAAAAAGCTACCATTCGCCTTCTATGCTTATCGAACGTCTATCAGGACTTCCACCGGGGCAATGCCTTTCTCATTAGTCTATGGAATGGAGGTGATTTTACCTATCGAGGTCGAGATTCCTTCCCTCAGAGTTTTGTCAGAAGTAAAGTTAGATGAAGCAGAATGGATCCAGTCACGATACGATCAGTTGAATCTGATTGAAGAAAAGTGGCTAAGGGCTATCCGTCATGGTCCGATGTACCAAAAGCGAATGATGCGAGCTTACAACAAAAAGGTTCGTCCAAGAGAGTTCCACGAAGGAGACCTAGTATTGAAAAAGATCCTGCCCATATAGAAGGATTTCAGAGGAAAATGGATGCCGAATTGGGAAGGACCTTATGTGGTAAAAAAGGCCTTTTCTGGAGGAGCATTGATATTGGCTAAAATGGATGGCAAGACTTTACCCAATCCTGTGAATTCATATTCGGTTAAGAAATACTTCGCTTAAAAAAAAAAGGGAGAGGCCAAAGTGAAAACTCGTAAAGGGCACCTTGAGACCAAAGGGATTTTGAATCGAAAACCCGTAAAGGGCGATTCAAATGTTGATCAAAGGTGGGGCATGCGGTGGTCTTATGATACCTAAATTAACAAGGAGAAGAGATGTTACATCTTGGGGCATCTACAGGGGTACTCTTAACCCCCTAAACACATATTGGGCAAAAAGGGAGTCCTCAAGAAGTTAGTACAGAGAAGCTCATGCTGCAATATCTAGGGCACCTATTTCATTTTTATTCATTTTGTATTCTAGCAATATTTGTTGTCTGTGATTAATCTATTCCCTGTAAATTTTGTTTCTGACAAATTTCAGTTCTGACATTGTTATGATCTTCTTCAAGTATTTTGCATTGAAATGATGATTAATAGACTAAAGTCATTTTTGCAAAAAGAGTTCTGCATATTACTCAGGAATTTTCTAAATAGTACAGGAACCTGAAAAAGGGCTATTATTTAGAACTAACCAAACTTAAAGATTGGAAACATTTGAGAAGAAAGAGTTTAAATTGAGACTACCTCTTCGGGTTTTCTGTTCAAAAGATCTAAGCTGAACAAAAAGATAGGGTACCGTTTTAGTGATCGAACCTTGATGAACAAAGAGGAATGACAACCCGTACATTAAAAAAGGGATTCATTCTCACAACATGCTACACTTGTGCATTCATAGATCATTCGTGATACATCTAGTTAGGAGCATTTGATTCATTTCGATCATAGCATCCTAATTATTTGACATAAGCATCACATTTAGTTAGGAGCATTTGATGCATTTCAATCATAGCGTCCTAATTATTTGGCATAAACGTAGATACATGAAATTGATTCTACAGATCATGTTCCTTAGAGGACAGTGCAGTGGAATCGGTGAATTCACAAGCCTTAAACCCCTAAGTAGTAGGGTAAGAGGTTGAATTTACAGATCTTAACCCCCTAAGCAGTAGGGAAACAGATCAAAGGCGATAGGCCTTAAATCCCTAAGCAGTAGGGTGACAGGCTAAATTTATAGATCTTATCTTCCTAAGCAGTAGTGGAGCAGATCGAAGGTGATGGGCTTTAAACCCCTAAGCAGTAGGGTAACAGGTTGAATTTACAGATCTTAACCCCTTAAGCATTAGGGAAACAAATCAGAGGTGATAGGCCTTAAACCCCTAAGCAGTAGGGTAACAGACTAGAAATTACAAATCTCTTCTCCTTGAAATGGCACTAGAGAGGTTGGAAGCCACAACAGATCTCCTCAAAGTTTCAACAGAGTAGATTGAAGTCACATGTCTTATCTCCTTGAAGTTGCAGTGAAGCAGACTGAAAATAGCGAATCTTATTTCCTTGAAGTTGCAGAGGAATAGATTGAAGCTATGGATAAACAGATCTTATCTCTCTGAAGTTGCAGTAGAGTAGATCAAAACAAACATTATCTCCTTAAAGTTACAAAGGAACAGAATGAAGCTACCTGAAGAATAAGAGCACCAAAGAAGTCAGACTCGGCAACCGGGCAAATTGGTCTTTCTTGAAAGTCTTTGCTCTATTCTCGTTACACGACAATGAGCAAAGAGGGGCAGCTGTACAAGCCCAATTTGCGGGCCCAAAATAAACCAAATCTAACCCCCCAAATACCCACTAAACCTAAAACCCAAAAATACCCCAAGCCTAAGATTGACAGACCCAATACCTAACCCTAACCCAATTAGCCCGATACCCAAAATCAAAAAAGGAAACCCTAGCCGCACTTGTCCCATCGCCCATACCGTCTGCCTCCACCAACCCCTCTGTCACTGCCATTGACTTCAGAGGCTTGTAAATAGATCAAAAAAGAAAAAAGGAGACAACAACACGCAAAAAAAGCAGATAGCACTAGCAAAAAGGGGATAATATCATGTAATCGGCTATATATAGCCAAGCAAAAAATTGTAATCGAGGAGGCAGAAAAAAATACAAGAAGAGAAATAAAAAATTTTCAGACAAAAAAAGGTTGTTTCTTCCTTCCGCGAATCAATTATTTTCGTCTTACGAGTAGATTTAACATACATACACGCATAGTACATATATACATATATATAAAAAAAAGGAGGAAGAGAAACGGTTACCGTCGGAGAAATCAGAAAAGCCAGGAGCCGAAAGGTTTCTAGGGTTCGATTTGATCGCCAAGGGGGCTTTTGCTTGAGTAATACCCAGATCTGGAGAGAGAGGGGCAAACGGAGCCGATTCGGTGTCACTTTTGCACCTTGGGCCACCGCGCGCGGCGGACGCCGGCGACGGATGGGCCTCGATCTGGCAATCAAAAATCGCCTTGGTCGGAGGGACTTATCCCTCTCTCTCTCTTTTTTTTCCCTCTGCACTGATGAAATGAAATTTTCACAAAAAAAAATTGCTTTTATGGCCCCCATAGTACGACGTCGTTTTGGAACAAACACCCCACACCCAAAAGGCGTCGTTTCACGCCAAACCCGAAGACCCGACCCGTGAGCATCAGGATCCGCGTGTTTCTGTTAATTGGGATAATTGCTTGCGCGGTCCTTCCGCATTTTTGTTATGTTTCAATCCAGTCTTTTCCTATTTCTTAATTTTGTCTTGTAATTTTAATTTGTTTTTGATTTGGTCTGTTGACCATTTGAGGGATAAATGTTGGAACGGCGTCGTTTTGGGGATAGGTATAATAGCAAAATCGATCCCTTCATTTATTTAGCGTGTTTTATTCAGTCTAATCCTTTTATTTTTATTTCAAATTGGCCCTGAACTTTCGTTTTACATTCAATTTACCCCTTTTTTCAGTTATCTTTATTATTTCGTGATTAAAATTACTTGATTATTATCATTATTGTCATTACTATTATACTTTTGTTATTTTCATCATTAGTATTTACACTTTATCATTACCTAGTTTATTATTATATTATTATTATCATTATTATTATTATGTAGTAGGGTGTATTTTTATTATATACGCATATACATATATAGTATTATTATTTACTTTACTTTAATATTATTATTATTGTCATCATCTTTGTAATTACTATTACTATTGTATTATGATTTTCATTTTCTTATTACTCCTCTATTATGTTTCTTATCTATTTATATTTCCATTATTATACTGTATCTATTATTTATTAACATTTTATTATTACTATTATTAGCATTAGCATTTTTAACAGCACTTATATGTATGTATTATGTTTTTAATATTATTTTAATACTATATTGTGTATATGTATTTTTTAATAATAATTATATTATGTGTATATTTCATATATATATCATGCATATACATTTTTAATAATGTATGTATTATGTATATATCTTTTT
The DNA here is from genome assembly GCA_025698465.1 of Gossypium longicalyx. Lineage (NCBI taxonomy): Eukaryota > Viridiplantae > Streptophyta > Magnoliopsida > Malvales > Malvaceae > Gossypium > Gossypium longicalyx. Next base: position 56,957,782 of record CM047007.1, read on the forward strand.
AATACTATGTGTATATATTTTATTTCTATTATTACATATATATTTTAATACATATATGTATATATTTAGGTATCGTCATTATTTTATATATATATATTTACTGTTTTCAACAAATATCGTATTTTTTTATCTAATATTATATATTTTACATATGTGTATTTTCCCTACCGTTTTATATTTGCATCATTACTATTATTATCGTTCTCGTTCTCGTTATCATTGTCATTTTATTTTGCCATTTTTTATATTTATTTATTTATTTATTTGCTTGCATATTCGATTATTTCATTTTCCTCACGTATGTGTTTACATTTATATGATACTTAGCCTCGCTACTGTTTCATCTTTTATAATTGCTCATATTATTGTTTTTGACACTATCACACTTATCATTATGTTATTATACATATTAATACCCTAATTTGCTTTTATGTTTTACTAAATCACGTTTTCTACTCAATCTATTAAAACAATTCTTTCATAAAAGCAATATCCTACATTTGGTAATTCGAGATAATCGTGCCTTAACTTACTGGGTTTCGATTTTCTCATCTAATCCAAATAACAGAATCTTCTTTTAAATCACAATACGAGTTTTGAAATAAATGCTTACTCTCAGAGATACAAGGTGTTGTGCCCTAACTTACCGGGTATGACATTTTGTTACCTCGGGATAAGATTTTTGTTAACAAAGGCAATGGCCGGCATTTGGAAATTCAAGATATCGTGCCCTAACTTACTGGGTTTCGATTTTTCTTGTTTACACTGAATAGTCGAACACCCTTTTTAAAAAGGTCAAAATACATAAATTTTAAATAAAGGCAAACTTGTTCTTAAAATTCGAGATGCCGTGTCCTAACTTACTGGACATGTTGTTTCATTACTTCGAGACGAGACGGTCTTTAATAGTCGAGCATTTTTTACAAGGAGGGATCGTATTTCAAAAACTTTCAAATTTTCAATCTTTGACACTCAGACATTAATTAATCAACTAGGTACCAATTTTTGGGCGTATCGAGGGTGCTAATCCTTCCTCGTGCGTAACCGACTCCCAAACTCATTTTCTGATTTTCGTAGACCAAAAATTATCGTTTTAGTAAATCTTAATTTTTATTAAAATGATTAATTTAAGGTGATCCGATCACACCTCGTCAAAAAGGATTGGTGGCGACTCCTCTGTTTGTTTTCATCTTCAAAATCCAAGTCGACTCCCGTTTTTTCAAAAAAATGGTTACGACAATTATATTTTAAAAGATTAAAAGAGGTACTAACTACCTATATTTATTATTTAAAATTTAGTTTTTTTATTTTTATTTTAAGAAATTTAGTCGCTCTATTTAGGTAGTATTTTTTTTAATTTCAAAATGTTACACCCGCAATTTTAATAGAAAAATTTTAATGATGTTACAGTTGTACTTAAAACTTTAAATATAAAAATTATAAAGACTAAATTCTTAAAAATAAAAATTAAAAAATTAAATTTAAAATACACAAAATATATAGACTCGAAGCATATTTTAATATTTTAAAAAGTATAAAATATAAATAAAAATTCTTGTTAAATAATGATAAATATTTTTGTAAGGAAGTTTTAGAACAAATACATATAGTTAACTAATTTTAAATAAATTTATAAATATAAATTATTTAAAATTATCACTATAAAAAATTAATATTACCTTAAAAAATAAATTGAAATTATAACCAATAAGAAAAATATCATACGGAAAGCCTTTTAACTTCTACTTCCCCCCCTTTTCCCTTTCGTCCTGCTAAAGCCGCTCATTTGACAGAAAAGTACTCTCCACCGTTCAGTTCATCAACTCTTCACCGTTCAGCTCTCTACCGCATCACCATTCAGCTCATCAATTCTCCAGGTACTTCGCTGATTTTTAAGCTCTCTTTTCTTATATGGGTTCTTTTTTTTTTTTTTTTTTTTTTTTTTTGCTTTTAGTTGTTTTGTTTACTGACGATGGGAGTTCTGTTATTTTCATTTGGTTGTTCTTTCTTCGGGGAAACTATTGATTTCAAGAGCAAAATTTTTTGAACCAATTTTATATTTTTGACCATATACTAAATACATGAATATATGATTTTTTTTTAAAAATATATTTACCTTGGACATAATTTAGCGATGGATTGGTCCCAAACTCCCAATTTCCTTTGACGTTGGTGAACAGTGCTAATGTCGTCATGCACATGCAGGGATGCAAGTTGTCCCAGTTTTTTGCCACTGACCATTTTCAATTTAAAAGCGTTGCAATTTTCAAATTTTATATACTGTTTTAATAGTTGCAAATGAAAAGTTATAGGTAATAAAAAATTATGTCACTTAATTATTAATAAATAGTCTTAATTATTCAAGTAGACATGTATTAAATAATTATATTTATTGCTAAAGATATTGACAAATGTGGTTGCGTCAAGGTTAGTGATCTTGTTAAATTTTCATTTAGAAGAAATCTTTATCACAAGACAAGGTATGTCAAATTTATTGTTTTACTCTTATTACATTAATTACATTTCAATTGTTATGTGTTGATTGAATTGCATTACGGAGAATGGTTGAGAATGATCAAATAGCCGATTTTTGTATTGGTGCAAATAGCAATTTATATTTCCGTAACAAAATGTGTTTACACAATAATTTATAGTTGAAACAGAATATTTTGAATGAAGCTCACAACAGTGTTTATTCGTTACACTCGTGAAGCACAAAAATGTATTGTAATTTGAAACAGATGTACCGGTGGCCGAGAATGAAACGTGAGATTTTTGAATTTGTATCTAATTGTCTTGTGTCTCAACAAGTAAAAACCAAGCATCAGGTTCCATCCGGCTTATCGCATCCTATTATGATTCCTGAGTGGAAATGGGAGTGTGTTTCTATGGACCTCGTAATGGGGTTACCGTTAACCCCGGGAAAGAAAGATGCAATCAAGGTTATAGTTGATCTTTTAACAAAGTCTGGACATTTTATACTTGTACGTACGAATTACTCACTTGATAAATTGGCAGAGTCGTATGTTTCAAAAATAGTCAGATTACACGATGTTCCATTATCAATCATTTCTAATCACGATCCGAGGTTTACCTCTAGATTTTGGGTTAAATTACATGAGGCTTCGAGTACCAAGTTGAAATTTAGTACAGCTTTTCATTCCTAAACAGACAGTCAGTCAGAACGGGTAATTTAGGTACTTGAAGATATGCTTCGATGTTGTATATTTGAGTTTGAAGGTAGCTGGGAAAAGTTTATTACGTTGGTTGAATTTACTTATAACAACGATTACGAGACGAGCATTAAAATGACACCATATGAAGCTTTGTATGGATGAAAATGCAGAATTCCATTATACTAGACTGAATTGAGCGATAGAAAGACTTCTGGCACAGATTTGATCCACAAGATTGAACATAAAGTTAAGATTATTCTGGATTGTCTGAAAGTTGCTTCAGGCCGTCAAACATCTTATGTTGATTTAAAAACAAAAGATATTAAGTTTCACCTTGGAAGAAGTTTTTCGTTTCGGTCGGAATGGAAACTCAGTCCCAGGTTTATTGGCCAGTATGAGGTTATTGAAAGAATAGGTCCTGTAGCATATCGTTTGAAATTACTGGTAGAACTTAAAAAGATTCATAAAGTTTTCTACGTGTCGATGCTGAGATGGTACAAATCAGACCTTTCGCATGTGATTTCTCCAGTTGAGATAGAGTTACAGCCTGATATGACCTATAATGAAGAATCGATTAAGATTTTAGCTCGGAAAGTTAAAAAACTTCAAAATAAACAAATATCATTGGTTAAAGTTCTTTGGCAGTGTCACAGTGTTGAGGAAGCCACCTAGGAACCCGAGGAGACTATGAAAATGCAATAACCAAACCATTTTCTTGGTTAGATTTTTTAGGATGAAAATATTTTTAGGGCCAGAGTTGTAACAACCAGTGTTAAGAACAATAGTTTTATGACCATGATTCTAACCAATGAATCATTTTTTTATTTTTTTATTTTTAAGGTTATCAAAGTGTCATATTAAATTTGGTTAGAAAATTTTAACATTTAGATAGTTAATTAAAGAAAAAGGGCTAAATTGAAAAAGTTGTAAAAGTCAATCGCTATAAAGTCAAAATTATATTAAATAGTTATAAAAACCAAGAATTAAAGGTTTAAAATGGTAAATCTACCAAATTAAAGAATAGTGGACGGTTTGGTGATAGGTTTGGAGTGAAATTTGATTAAATAACTAATGTTAAAATAGTAATTTAATAAGTAAACTAAAAACAAAAAGATAACAAAATATGTTATCATCCTTATTGTTTCATCATCACTGATTGTAAGAGAGGAAAAAGCTCGACAAAGCCTAATTGGGTGCATGTATGTATTTTTCAACAAAATTTTCATGATTTTACGTTTTTGACATCGTTGTAATTTAGCTAACCCGGTGACTAATTCATAAAATTGTTAAATGTTTTAAGTTATATCATTGATGAGTTTGTAATGTTTTTGAAGTTTGATGAAAGTTTATTAAGCTTGGTTGTTAGATAAGACTATTTTGCAAATGATTTTTAGTTAATTTTAAGTTTAAGGGCTAAAATGATAAAATAATAAATTTATCATGAAATTCTTGTAATTTATCAATAATTATGGACTGTATATACATAGAGGAAAGTTTGGCTGACCTTTTTTGAGTTAATCTGTGATTTAATTGGAAGTTTCGTGTTTGTGGATTAAATTGAATAAAATATAAAAGTTTAGAGCAAAAGTGTAAAATATTGTTAAAAGGTCAAAAATGCAAATTTAAATGTTTTATGATATTGAATTGATTAATTGAATAGAATTATTATATTTAGATCAAAACATGAATCAGTCTGTTGCTAAACGCGGGAAATGAAAAGTCGTTGAGTAATCATTGTCGCATGTAACGAGCTATCGTATTTTGGTAAGTTCGCATTACATTTATTATGTTGTCAATGTTTTAATTTAGTATGTGTTTGATTATATGAATTTGGTTGATGGTATGTTCTATTGAATGGTAAGAAAATGGAGAGATTTCGGTTTGAAGGATAAAGATTGAGCAAGAAATGGCTTTGGAAAAAATAGAATAAGCTCGTGTGAACTTAGTGAATAGCTAGGATACAAATGACATGGCATTAGGGCGTAGCAGGCCAGTGATATATTTATCAGGCACTAGTTGCTGGTGATCTTAATAACAAGTAATTTGTACCAGTGTTGTATTAGCAGACACTATGTGTCAGTGTTATATTTTAGCAGGTACTATGTACCGATGATGGATATTGTATTGATGGCTTGAGGTCCTACATATGTTGCAGATTCTCTGAACCTTGTGTAAGCAGCATCGTGTATAAATTATTATCCTTTTGTTAGCTCGTGTGAGCATTACCCTCCGATGTATTCGAAGTTAATTTACTACTGTTCTTCGGGCATAAAAGTTAATGATCAAAATGGAAATGGAATAGAAAGATATGATGATTTATATTTTGGTGTATAAATATTGATATGTTATGTTTTGGTGATATGAATCATCCAGGTTTAAGTATTTCCGATAGTTGAGATGATGAAATACGATAAGGGCACGTTTAGTTCACTGTAATGGAATAGAAATTTGTAATGGAATAGAATGTGTAATTGAATAGAGTCAGAATGGAATAGAGTCAGAATCGATAATTCAACTATTTGGTTGAATGGAATGGAATAGAACTGTAATAGTATTCTTGTGTTTGGTTGAATGGAATGATGTTGTAATAGCATAAGGAAAAAAACTAAAATGACCAGATTACCCTTAACAAATTTTTTTTAGCTAGATGATTATTGTTATTGTTATTAAATTTTAATAAGATTATTATTGAAAATAATTTAATAATAAATAATAAATGATTTAACCATATTTTAACATAATTATTATTAAATATAATTTAATAAAAAATATAATTTAATAACATTCTTAATATAATTATTATTATATGAATTAAAAAATTTAAAATATATAATACTATAAAAAATATATAATCTACTTTATTATTTTTAAACTGCAATACATATTTAATGTGCTAAAATATCATTAGTGAAACAAATAATTTAATTATTCTACAATAAAAAATAAAATATTAGAAGTAATAAATAACTTGAGAATTATATTTCACATCAAAGCATAATATTCATATATTAACAAAAAGTTACAAGCCAAAAGTTTTAAGAACCAAGTTGATAGTCAAATTGATTTTACCACTAATTTATCAATGAATTAATTAAATAAATTATTAAAAAATTATAAAAATAATATTTATAAAAATTAAAAACCGATTAACTAGTTTTTTAACCTAATTCAACAATTTATACAAATACATATGGCAACCAATTTGATGCCTTTTCCAACTTGATACCCAACCTAAGGCAACCAATTTGATGTCTTTTCTAACTTGATACCCAACCAATTCTTGATTAAACTGACCAATTTGATCAAATCCAAACATTCATGATTGACCAATTTGATCAAATCCAAACAGATTCATGAATTTATTTGATAATCAAACCCGAAAATAGTTGAATGAAATAAAATCTCAAATCATTCTGATAATTAATTATTGTAGACATGATCTAATAAACATCAAACAAGTCTCTTCTTCATCATTGAGCTTTGTCTACTGGGAATGAGGCAAAGCATTTATCATTTACACTCAGTTGATAGAAGAGCATTAGCTTATTAAACAAAAAGATTCAGACGCAGATGATATTGTAGTTGAATTTGAAGTTAAATACAGATTCTTTTAATAAAAGAGGAAGTGGATGAAGATTTTGCAAGGCTTAGGCTGCCTTTTTTTATCTTTTTCTTTTAAAGTTACTTGGGATAGGGTTCCCATTTTCCATAGTTAACAGAAATATTATTCCTTGTACGAAAATGGATTGGTTTAGTATTGTTATATATGGCATCAACAACTTCATCACACTAACTTACGAGTGTTAAAACATTAGATATAAAATAAAAAATTATTATTATAAATTTAAACTTACTACGAATGAAAAACATTTTCTTTATTGTTGTCGCAAACAAATCATATAAATAACTAAATATTAGCAATTAAAATTAGTTTATTACTAACTCATATATTAAAACCTACCATTTTTAGTTAATTTGATTATGTTCATTTTTTCTTTTTCAATGCATTTAGGAATTATATCAAGAGATTACGATGAATATGCTCATGCATGTACTTGGTATGATTCAAAACTCACAACGACCAACGCAAACAAACAGTGATAGGAACTCCATAGTAGATAAAACACATACAGACAATGACATCACATTTACTCCATACTAGAACAACCAAGGATTTTACACAAGTTCTGCACTTCCTTGGTATGAAGAGGGAGGAGCCTGGTACAAAAATAGATTGTTTCCACCATAAAGAGGTGAAAGGAGACTGTAATAACAAAATAATTCCGACAAAAGAATGTTTCTTCTCCCTCTTCTCCGGGTATATGAAAATGGGATCCTAATCAATAGTTTTTATTCTCATGTGAATGATATTCTATTCTCACTATGAATTTAAATATCCCCTTTCTATTCTTCGGAAACCTTGAAAAAAGCATATGATAAAATCAGGTTGTTTATACCATCCATTCGGGCATCTGTTTCAAACTCAGGATCTATGTAGAAGAAAACTTGCAAGAAAGTACAGGTTAGTTGATGATCACCAACAAGTTTTGCCTTTTCAACAATAAAAATACTTACAGGCATGTCAATCTGCTCTCCAGGAAGAAGACACTGCTCCTCAAAGCAAAAGCACTGGATTTTATTGAAATAAACAGCAGCCTGAAGAGGAACACGAACAGGCAAGAAACCGAGTCAAAGTTTTAAGTCTTGTGATATGATAATGACAAACATTACTAGTAAGTTAATGTGGTCCAATGTAATCAATTTTTTCACCCTAAAGGTTTTATTGCTTCCACTTTCTAGCTTATCATCTCATAACAAGCTCATTGTATTTCACCTAATGTTTCTTTGGTCATCCAATTTGTAGAAAAGGATAATCAAACTATGTAAAATAAAAAATAAAAAAATTAGAGGATAAAGAAAGCCAAGTATTGGTACAAACATATGAAAACAACTGTATGGTTCGAAAGTGAGCTCTAACCTGCCGTCTTCAGGATTGGAATTCTATCTTAGCTATTGGATATTTTAGGCCTATCTTACATAAATATTATTTCCTTTTTTGCTTGCAAAAGGAAAATTAAAACAAGATTTGATTGCAATAATTTTATCTTAAACTTGAAGATACCCTCATCAAGAAATATTTCGATTAAATTAACAGTTGTAATACAGACTCTTCTTGGCTAAGACCATTAGAAAAACAATATAGTAGATTCTCCTATTGTGACACCTAAAAGCCCCAATGGCAAACTATAAATATAAAATAATGATACCGAAAACCTTCAAACATGCTTTATAAGAGGTTAGGCATAGACTCATGCGGGTTCCACTGAAAAATTCCAGAAATAAATTTAGACACGGAGTGAGAAAGAGAAAAAGGAAGTGTATGTCATGGAATCTATGACATGCACAAGAGAATAAATGAGTAGCAGAGCTTAGCAGACAATTTTCTCAATCCAAACTAGAAATGTAGTAACAAGGATATGACAAAGAATAAATTATTTGAACAATAATATTGAAAGGAAGACTACTAAATCATGTACATAATTCAAGCCTAAACAGCACAAGTCAAACCTAAGCTAGCAAGAAATGGTTAAAAAGCCTAACGACTCACACAACCAAATAACGTTTGAGAGGTTGACAAAGATCTAAACAAACACCAATAACTTAACTTTAGAAATAACAAATTTCAAATATCCAAATTTCATAATGGACCATGAGTAAGTATCAGTACCTTCATTGGGGTGACGTTATAAGTAGAGACACCAGTTATGTTTTGAACTTCGATTTTCAGCAGTATAAAAAGCAAGAGCACTTTCTCCAGGCTTGGCTCTCACCTAGCAGAAAAAAAAGAAAATAATTTAAAAGAAGCACTCTATAGCGCCCCAAAACAACAGAGAAGTTAAGAACCTCTCTTTGAGTTGGTACAAATTTCCAGGGCATTCCATCCGCCACATCAGCATTGAATTGCACTACTATCTCCCTAAAAGGATAAGAGAAAATTTCTCAAACAAAGGCATAGAAGTATAAGAAAGATCATATCGTGATGCAAGTCTAACAGCTTCATAATAGCATCTTTAGAAATGCATGAATTGAATTGAACAAACTAGCTGATGTGAAATGATGAATGATACTAAAATTTACCACCTCACTCCTATTTGTTACCCTCTTGTAAAAAAGTCGCATCTATATATAAATAAAGAGTATAATTGAAAGGGAGTGATACCCTGCAATCTGTCTTATGACACCTTATATGGTTTTACCTCATAAAACATCCCATTCCCCTCTTAAATTGTTTCAGAAATAACATACTAAGACCATTATTGGTTTAAGTTGTTTCCCCATCATACTCAAATGTTTCTTGCAACAAACAAGTTTCAACATTTTCCTATCATTTTTCTAATAAGAAGAATGGTAACCAATTTCTCATTGAGGGAATGACTTCATGCTCTAAAACACTTTAAAAACAATAATAATAATAAATAATCATGATTACAACTAACCAAAGAAACATATACATATCTAAGCAGAAAATGTCAAAAAGTAGAATTGAGAATGTTACAAGCAGAAACAAACCACAGAACCAGGTTTAACACATAAAACAATACAAAATCTTGACCATGACATTATGTTAGGCACCTATAGCAATTGAATTCGAATTTCAGTTTGGTTATAACAAGTTACAATAAAATCAAAACAAATCAGAATTGATAAAATGAAGCCTATTTATATTCATTATAATCAAACACAAGAATAGCTTTCTTTAACAAAAAAGTTTCCCAATGAAAATTTTTTAAAACAAATAAATTAGATATAAAAAATGCCAAAAACTTTTCCACACCATATATATATAGCAGACTAAAGGCAAACAACAGTCTACCAGTTCCAAATTCAAAGGAGCAAAGTAATGTTTCACATAAAAGAAACATATGATATGGTACCTACTGTCAAACTAATCAAAAGCATCGACTAATTTACTCAAAAAGGACCAAATTTTGAGCATGAACGAGTCGAATAAAAGTAACCCATATCAGAACTAAAGACATAAAGCTTGAAATAAAATGATGAAATTAATAAAGAGAGCTTTACACCTTGGAAAGGGTATTAGCCAAAACTGAGGATGGAATCCCAAATTAGTAATTGTAGCACCTTCTCCTCAGTTTCAGCCTTAGGGCTTCTGGGAAAGTTGGAAGCTTGAAAGCATGGGTCCTTTAGCCTTCACAGGAAGTGAGACGAGAGCAAAGGGAAAAATAAAACTAAACAATAGGGTTTGTCAAAGGGTTGGTCAGGATAGAAGCATGAAAAAGAGAGAGATGGTTGGAAAGAAATGGGAAGAAGAATGAAAAAAAGAAGATGCTTCAGACGTGACAATGAAAAAGCGGGAGAAGGTTGGAAGGAAATAGAAAGAATGAAAAAAAAAAGTTGCTTCAGATGTGAGAATGAAAAAGAGGGAGAAGGGTAAAGTTGAAACTCACACACGCTGAATTGGTATTCCGTGGATGGAGTGCCGAATGGTAAACGACAGTTTTGCCTTGAATAAGGCTGTATGGAATAGGGCTGTAATAGCCTATTATAGTCAACCAAATAATGGAATAGGGATGAGCCACTGAATTCACCTGTAATGGTTTAACATTATAGCCAACCAAACATGCTGTAAGAGTTAGTAGTATTACATTTATATGATTTGTAATTAAGTTGATAGATATGTCATGTTTTGTTTACGAACTTACTAAGCTTTCTACAAGCTTACTTTATTTGGTTTTACTTCTTTGTAGATTTTTGAACTTTTGATGACGATTGGAATATCGTTGAAGATCACACTATCCAATAACTTATTCTGTAGCTACTTGTTTATTTTGGCCTAGTTATAAGTGACATGCAAATAGGGATTTGGTTATGTATGGTATAAATACTATGGCTATATGTTGTGCTTTTTGAAGAATATAGTGTATGTTTTGATACAAATCTTATTGGTATGTTGGTTGGTTGAAGTATGTGATGGTGACTGAATGATATTGTATTTAAAGGAACTTTTAATGTTGTCTTGGTATGTTTATGTCAATAGGCAACTTGGAATGTTTTGTGTTTAGTGGAAATGGTCAATTTGGTTGTGGTAAGTTGTGAACTTAGGACTAGATATATGTGCATTTGATAATTTTGCATTTGGTGTTTAGAATTTTGATGATAATTGAATGAGTTTAATTTGTGGTATATGTTTTGGTTGAATGTTGTTGTTTATGTTTGAAATTGAGGTACCAATAAGGGCATATTGGTTAGGCACATAGGTTGATTGTGAATTGGTATATTTTGGCTTTTTTTGTCACATTTTGAATAGGTTTGAAAGTTGGTTAATTCATAGCTTGGAGTCTAAGTTTTTGCATGTTAAATGGCTTGTGTTTGAAGTTGTTTTTGGGCACACACGGCCTAGAACATAGTCTACCACATGGTTGCATGATACGACCATTTGACCTTTTTCATTTTTGGTGCAGCATTGTCCATATAGTATTAGAGAGTTACATGGCCTGAAAACACGACCTTGTGACTCTGAGTTACACAGACATAAATTATTACACGGTTTGGCCACACGATCTAAACCCTATCATACGACCATATAACCCCTATTTTCACTTTTTACTCAAAATTTTTTTAAAGATTCATTTTAATCCATAATTGTTTCTAGTTTGTTTTAAATGTTATGTAAGCTCGATTTAGATCCCGAGATTGAATACCATGGAAATGAATCGTTATGATTTATTTATTTGTTTTTGATAGATTTTATGATAAATGTTTAAGGTTTAATTTTATAATATATCAAATCTGAGCATAGGTGACTAGCTCGCTTCGATAATCATAATTAACTATCGCTTCAGGTTTTCTTGTTCAATTAACTAGTCAATATCCCTACAGGATCTTTCGATCTTCCACTAGAATAATGAGTCAACAAGAACTACTTATCTCTCGACCTCACAGTCCAAATCAATTCAGGGTTAAGATGTTCACAGATAGGTCGTACCAAATTTGGGTTAATTCCAACCTTAATGACTTCCTAGGGTTGTCAAGCCTGGGGTTTAGGTTCTTCCTTTCCTGAATAGCTAATCCTCTAAGAGAACTCTACAAAACAATTAATTAATCACACCTACACGTGCTAATCCCCCACAAGAGGATTAGTTCCTCATGGATCTCATAAACAATATAGACTTGATGTATAAAATAGGCATGAACAATAATTCAAGAATATAAGGTTTAGAATATGTCTGATCTGTATTAGAATTGAATGCTGAATCCTCACAAAGTTTGATTATGTTTCATAAATCTGATTTCTTCCACAAACCAAAGAAAAAAAATTTGAAAGAAACCTAAAGCCTAAGAAAAGAGAAAAACAAAAGACTAAATCTAAGAAGAAAATTATACATTATGAAAATTGTTCAGAACATGTGTTGATTGAGCCTATTTATAGACTTTAGTATGGTCATCGTCCTTAACCCTAGGTCAGCTGTCATCCTTGTGCTTAATGTTTGATTGTGCGGACAAATATGCCCCTGACTTATAATTATTTCCCATACAAAGGTGATGTCGTTATACACCAGGTCTTGTGTCGTGACATCAATGGCAGTATGCTTCATCTTTAGGGTGTTTTTAGAGGTGTGTCACGACACCGAAGGAAGTCCTGGAATTATTCTATTCTCCAAGCCCAAATATGGGATGCCACACCACCTTCTCATGTCATTTACAATAAGTAAAAGTTCATTCTAAAAGAGACATCTTTCATATTATCAATTGTATAGGTTTAAAGTCAATTATACTTGTTAGTTATCAATGTTACATGCTAACCATACATCAAATAGTCTTATAATATTGATTAAACATGCATAAGGTCCATTTAACAAAATATCAAAACTATCACGTAGGTATCAATGTTGACACTAGGGTATCGATATTTTCTTTAAGTGGTATCGACACGACTTGGAAAAACGATACCAAACTTGTATCCTGTTTCTCAATTAAAAGTCAAAGTCTCGAAAATAATAGGTACCTACCATGAAATATTGATATTTTAACCCCAAGTACTGATACTCGAGCAAAGGCATCGATACCAATTCTCTATTTTGACTCTCAGAACGTTTCAAAACACAAAGGTATTGATTTTAAAACCTGATTATTGATACCTTTGCTCCAGACCTCAAAAATGCAACATAATTAAGCAATTAGTCCATTCCAATTTAGTTCCTAAACGTCATACATCAATTAATTCAACAAATAAACATTCAACGGCCTAATTAACAATTTAATAATGCAAAATCATGTTCGAGCAAGTAACGACAATCCATTCTCATGTTCATAGACCCAAGCATAACAATAACATGTAATCCTTATAAACCGAACCAAAAACCAGCAAAATACCTAGAAGTTAACACGACTATAAACAAGTCTACCACATTGCATTATTCCCCAAAATGTAAATAAATGTAGAACACAAACAAAATAACAAATAGACTTGCTTGGATCACCCTTGAAACCACACCGTTCACACCCCTTCACAACTAATCTATAATGGTTTAAAAGGAGTGAGTGAGCTTAACAAGCTCAGTGAATGCCTAGAACATCTACCTTGCAAAAAATTCATCAAGCATTAACGAAACAACCATATAGCACAACCTCAACAGTTCCAACTTTAGTGTCATGATATACTTGCTCGTGCATTATTTTCCAGTTCATTTACATGGAAAAACATTTTCAGTTTTAAGCATATACCATATTACACATATAATCATCTAACATACAAGCATATATCACCATACTCATATAATCTCATAACATTTGAGCATATGTCACAATACTCGTAAAATCACATAACATTTAAGCATATACCACAATACTCTAAAACATCTTTATAGATAAATTGCATAATGGTCACATCTCATATAAACACATATCATAATACACACATATTTATAAGTTAAGATAATTTGCATAGCAACCATATAGTCATTTAGGCATACATCACATTACACATATATAAATTTTAAGATAATTTGACACTTGAGCTATGAAACGTAAAAGTGAGCTCTATCATCACTTATTAGATACATAGATCTCCAACACACAAAACATAGACTCATAGAGTCAAACATGTCCCGACAATGAAACATAAAGCTAACACTCTCCTTATTTCCCCTCACATGTCCCAAGGCATTAACACCCAAAATCACTGTACATATAGGTGAGTATTCACAATCCTATGGCATGCCAACTATATCCAATGGTTTGAAGATCATAAGCCAAAATATCAAAAGTCAAACACATATCACTTACCGATTATCCGTGCATAATCATTGCATATTTGCATCTTTAGCAAAACACTATCACTAACATTTAGCATATACATAACATTTACATATTTCCACTTTCACAACAGTTACCATAACCACATATCACATGTTATAGCATCTCATGTAACGCTCCAAACTTGGCCTAGACATTACGACCAAATCTGACGTGTCACATCGAAGTGCCTTCTAAACAAAACTTGTTGGTGAAAATCGTTTTTAATTTAAAACCCATTTGGTTTTTAATACTTGAGAAAACCTAGTAGATTCTAACATTACAACTGAAATTAGCTTGTCAAAATGTTTGTTATCATTGACTTCTTAATCTGATTAAAACCGCGAAAGCTTCTCTAGTTGAAAACCTTAAGGTTTAAAAAAAAGTGCATGTTTTCTTTGAAATCGTTATTAATTTGAAAACCTGATGTTCCTACTCTAGCAGTTTAAAATACGAAATCATAAACCCAATAAAAGTTAAAAATTCCCCAAATGGCCTTATTACATAATTAAAACCCAAATATAATAATTTTTGAATAAATTAAGTTATAACCAAAACATCTACGGACGTGTGGCCATCTCTGAGTCCCTCGTGGCTTCAAATCATTTAAGACTGAGGATTACCTTCACAGTTAGAAGAAAGGGTGAGTTTACAAAAACTCAGTGTGTAATCCCCATCGGTGAAACGAAGAAACGCAGTGCATGCAAGAACGGTGCAGGCACGAGCCCTATTCGATAAATATGCGATGCCGGGCCTTAGCCCTATCATAAATGACAAAGTGGGCCTAAGCCCAAAACAATATTAGTATAGTGCAGGTATGCAACCCATTCCAATCCAACCAACACACCACCCATACCAACCAACACACCATGTGGGGATTAAATCACCTACCAAACCAACACACCAATATTGCAGTGAAGCTGCTAGTAGTAACGTAGCAAAGCTACTAATAACAGTTAATGTAGCGTAGCCACTAATATCAGAATACGTGGCAGAGCCACCAGAACAGTAAAAACATGGCAGAGCCACTAGTACAGTACTTCCTCCATATCAAAATCCTAACCCCAATGCAGAATGTCATGTCATAAATATTACGTGTATGCAAGGTCTCATGCTCAGATACAGTCATACAAATATCATACACTCATCAATCTACCTACCTCTAGGGTATAATGGTCATTTCCATCCATTAGGGGTAAAATAGTAATTTTACCCCTTTAAGGGTATTTTAGTCATTTCACTAATTTTGGGGTCTCGATATAAACCACAACCTCTCAGAAGGTCTACCGTTGCCTCGAGCGACTCAGATAAACAATATGGCCAAAACGGTATAAATGGGCTCAAAGCCCATTATTCGGCCCAAGTGGGCCCACACACTCGTGTGGCCCATTTAGCCCATATTCAGTCACTACTATGCAACCATCGTAGCCTACGTGTGGGGCCCACGAGCCTATTGGGCCTATACAACCCATCTCGGCCAAACGAGGCCCACGACGGCCCAAGCCCACAAGAAAGCTCGTGGCGGCTTCTACAGTCTACCACCCATGGTTGGTGGCTTTGGTTTGCCACACGAGCGTTTGCACGCTCGTGAAAACTCAAATGCCGAAGTTTCGACATTTCAGCTTTTCGGCTTTTGCCGATTCACGGTGGTGCAGTGGTGTGAATACACACCTCTTGGCTATTGGATAGTAACAGTATGGTGTACAGTTACACACCTGGATTTGCAAAAATGAGAGAATCTCCTATGAGTCCAAAGCCTACAATCGATCCATCATTCAGTTAGTCTCCACTTAAATCAATCAAATACAACTAATCTATAACCCAACTCTTCCGCTTACCCTGACCGAAAAGAGGGTTGTCAACTGCGTCTGGATTAGTTAGGGTCGATCACGTGTATTTAGGCACCTAACTACACTCAGGACAAATTAATAGGTAGAACTAAATAAAAAGTAGCCTAAAATCATAAAGATAACACTTTAAGAGACTAGGAGTGATCGACCTTACTCAAGTATTAGAAGACAGGGTTTCGATGGTTCAAGAACGTTCTACGCCCTTTATTTCTCAGCGATACCTGGAATCCACAAACACACATCATGGGAAAAAGAGGTCACCAATCGACAAGTACAGAGATTTAAGAGAAGGGATATTTGGATTTAAGAAGATAGTGGAAGAAACAGAGTTGCCAATCCTTATACGATATACTTACCAATGAAAGAAGGGCCCAGAGTTCGGCCAACCAAACAAACTGGGTAACACTGACACTAAAATGATGAACAAAAGAAACAAGGAAATGTTTGAAGAAAGGTGAGAAGTTTCAGCAAAGAGGGTGTTAAGTTCAATAGCAGGGTTCGACCAAAGAAAAAAAGTGTGAAGCGAAGAAAAGAAAGATGGGTGTTAGAGAGAGGCTATATTCGGCCAAAGATTTAGAAGGGAAGAAAGAGAAAAGAAATATGATTCGACACCAAGTAGAATAAAAGAAGGAAGTTGCGATAAGGGATTTCGGCTTTAATCCTGAAAAAGCATGAAAGACTACTAGCGAGATCGGCACAAGAGAGAATGGTACAAAAAAGGTCAAAAAGAATAAAACTCAAAATAGAAGAGAAGGAATCCGGCACCTGCTCCCACACCAATTGCTAAAAATGCACTCCCAAAACCCTTTGGCCAAATTTTCACCAACAAGCACCCTCATTTGGCTACAACTCAACCCAATTTCAAAATCCTTGAAAATCTCCAAGATGTTCTCCCCTTATCTCTCCTTTTTTCATTCCAGGGTTTCTCTGAATTTGAAAGTTATCACTTAGTAGGTTTCCATACTAAGGCTCAATCCAATTAAGTCCGTAGCATCTACCAATTTCGCCATATCCCCTTTTGTGTCTTGAGATTAGAATCTCATTAGGATGCCCCTCCTTCCCCCTTTCTCCCTCCTTTCCCTCATTTCCCCCCTTTCCCCCTTCTTTCATTTGTTTATTTTCTTTTGTTTATTTATTTGCTTTCTTTTTATGCGAAACTGTTGAATTTAATAGATATAGATATAGATTCTTATATGGAAGGGTCTTTACCTATTTTCTTGTTTGTTTATCGTCTTTCGTCTCTATCGGAGACCCATATTAATTTTTATTTGGTCCAATCAGAAAATATTTTATCATTTCTGTATTCGCAATTCAATATAAATTCTCCATCACTAGAGTTCAAATCCAACACCAACTCTCACCATCCCTTGGTAGCAAAATAAATGCTCCTTGCTTGCCATGGGATTCAAACCCATGCCCTCTTAGATTCTCCACACGCTTCTTGCCACTAAGCCACAAGGCTTTTTGTGACATACAATCCGACACACTTAAAGATAAGTCCTAACTGCTAACTGCTAGTCTCACTTAAGAACAAAACTTAAAAATTTTGCCAAGGCCTAGACTCGAACCCAGGATTCTCACACACTCCCAAACACACCCAAATCACTTAGCCAAAAAGTAAAACATGAAATTTGTGTCAAAGCATGAAAAAGTACAGACCCTACATTTTTGGGGCGTTACAACTCTACCCCCTTAAAGAAATTTCGGCCTCGAAATTTACCTGATCAGAATAAGTGAGGGTATTGATGTCGCATCGCTTTTTCTGGTTCTCACGTGGCCACTTCTGAGCCGTGATTACGCTAAAGCACTTTGACCAATGGAATAGATTTCTTCCTTAATACTTTAACGACATTGATCCAAAATCTACACCGGCTCTTCCTCGATAGTTAAGTCCGGCCTAACCTTGATTTTCTCAACTGACACTATGTGTGAGGGATCAGAATGGTACCACCTCAGCATTGAAACATTAAACACGTCATGAATCCTATCCAGCTTTGGAGGCAACTCAAGTTGATAAGCGACTAGTCCCACACGCTTAAGTATTCTGTAAGGCCTAATAAACCTAGGGCTAAGCTTGCCTTTCCGCCCAAACCTCAAAATTTTCTTCCATGGTGAGACCTTCAAAAAGACAATATCCCCTACAGATTACTCGATCTCTTTATGTTTTAAGTCCGCGTAAGACTTCTGCTTATCAGATGCTTCCTTTAACCAGTTTCGAACCAGCTTCACCTTGTCTTTTGTATCAAAAATTAATTCTGGCCCCAGAATTTGCTGCTCACCCAATTTAGTCCAATAGGTAGGAGTACGACACCTACGACCATATAACGCCTCGTACGGTGCCATTTGAATACTGGACTAGTAGCTGTTGTTATACGCAAACTCTACCAGCAACAAATAGTCCTCTCAGCTACCTCTGAAATTAATTACACAACTTCTTAACATATCTTCCAGTATCTGAATCACCCTCTTTGACTACCCATCTGTCAGAGGGTGAAACGCAGTGCTGAAATCTAGTCTTGTACCCAAAGCCTCGTGTAACTTCTTCTAGAACCGAGATGTGAATCTGAGGTCTCTGTCATATATGATAGAAACCGGTACACCATGCAGTCTCACACTCTCGGCCACATACAACTTGGCTAACTTCTGTAATGAACAATCAGTGCGGATCGGTATAAAATGGGCAGGTTAAGTCAATTGGTCTTCAATCACCCATATCGAATCCTTTTTAGTAGGCGTTAAGGGTAGCCCACTCACAAAATTCGTGGTTACTCTTTCCCAATTCTAGAGTGGAATTTTAACTGGCTGCAGTAACCCAGAAGGTAGTTGATGCTCAGCTTTAACTTGCTGGCATGTCAGACACTTACTCACATAATTAGTAACTTCGCGTTTCAACCTTGGCCACCAATACAGCTCATGAAGATCTCGGTATAACTTGTTTCCGCCAGGATGCATAGATATGGACTACCATTAGCCTCTTGTAGTATAGACTGCCTCAGATCAGAATCTTTCGGTATACACACTCTTCCACGGAAACATAATACTCCTTCACTATTCAGCCCAAAATCTGTAATTCCTCCATTCTTGACTTGTCGATAACGAGGAACTAGCGACTCATCTAGCAATTGTTTCTCCTTAATTTGATCAGTCCAAGTCAGTCTTACTTGCAGTTCAGCTAACAAGCTACCATCATCGAAGAGACTGAGATGAGCAAACATTGCTCTCAAATCAGATACAACCCTACGACTCAATGTGCCAGCTACCACATTAGCTTTACTAGGGTGGTACTCAATTGAACAATCATACTCCTTAAGCAACTATATCCATCTTCGTTGCCTAAGATTCATCTCTTTCTGAGTAAGGAGATACTTGAGACTTTTATGATCTATGAAAATAATAGTCTTTTCACCGTATAAGTAATGCCTCCAAATATTTAGTGCGAATACCACTGCAGCTAACTCCAAATCATGAGTAGGGTAATTTGCCTCGTGAGGCTTGAGCTGACGAGATGCGTAAGCAACCACCTTACCCTCTTACATCAACACAAAACCCAATCCAATATGGGATGCATCACTATAGACAGTAAATTCCTTCCCAGACTTTGGCTGTATCAAAATAGGGGCCTTAGTCAGAACATCCTTCAATTTCTCAAAACTCTCTTGTTGTTTATCAGTCTAATTGAATGGTACCCCATTATGCAGTAGTTTGGTCAGAGGTGCAGCAATTAGTGAAAATCCTTCAATTAAACGTTTGTAATACCCAGCCAGACCCAGAAAGCTTTAAATTTCGGATACCGTCTTTGGTGGTTTCCAATCCACTACAGCTTCAATTTTCTGAGGATCCACTCTAATTCCCTCTGCCGACACCACATGACCCAGAAATATCACTTCTCGCAGTTAGAACTCACACTTGCTGAACTTTGCGTAAAGCTGCTTTTCCCTCAGAATTTGTAAGACAATTCGAAGATGTACATCATGATCCTCTTCAGTTCTTGAATACACTAGGATGTCATCTATAAACACAACTAAGAACCGATCCAAATAAGGCTGGAATACTTGGTTCATCAAATCCATGAAAGCTGCTGGTGCATTTGTCAAACCAAATGGCCTTACTAGAAACTCGTAGTGACCATAATGAGTTCTAAATGCAGTCTTATACATATCAGCCTACTTAACCTTTAGCTGATGATACCTAGATCGAAGATCTATCTTGGAGAAAACTGAAGCTCCTCGCAGCTGGTCAAACAGATCATCTATCCTCGATAAAGGGTACTTGTTCTTAATAGTCAGTTTGTTCAGTTGACAATAATCAATGCACATGCGCATGGATCCATCCTTCTTCTTCATAAACAACACTTGTAACACCCCAAACCCGCCTAGAAGTTAGACCCGAATCTGGCGTCACATTGAAGTGTTTTTCGAAAACCATGTTTTCATTAGAAACCCTTCTTATTTAAAACGTAGTACATTGAAAACTTCTTAATTTTATTTCCAAAACTCCTTTTTACTTTGCGGAAGCTAATTTTAAAAGTAACAGATTTATGAAAATGTGATATTTTAAAAGTTAAGTCGCGAAAACATAGTGTTTTGAAAATAGTTGTTGTTTTAGAAAACCGTGTCCTATTTCTAATAGATATTAGACATACCAAATAAAATTTCCAAATAAAAGGTTAAGAAAATAAAGAGGCCTTATTACAACCCAAATCAAAACCAAAATGCTTAACTAAATAAACGAAATAGAAAAACATGTGCAATTGTGTGGTCGTCTTCGTGTCCCTCTGTGACACCGATCCACCTAACGCTGGGGATTACCTGCACGGTTAATAAATAGGCTGAGTTTATGAAAACTCAATGTGTAATCCCCTTACTAGAGTAACAGTCAGTATATAGAAACAAAAACAGAAATAGTCTGGGCTAGAGCACGTTAACAGTAACAGTACAGTCCAGTTCAGAGCATATGTGGGCCAAAGCCTATTACAATGTCATTTGCGTCACAACCCATAACAGAATCAATTGGGCCTAGCCCAAACCAATAACAGAATAGAATGTGTGAATGCATGGATGCATGCTATCCCATCCCAATAATCCAACCGTTACACATCAACTTCGTCCCTCGGTACACATCATGTGGGGATATAAATATCGACCCACCCATCCGATACACATCAATGGTAGCCTGGTTGTAGTACTACCTTCATTACAACAAAGCTGTTAATCATATATTGGGCTTAAAAAGCCTTCAGTAGCGGTATTATAATTGGCACAAAGCCATCGGTAACTGTATTATGTTTGGCACATAGCCATCAGTGACGGTAATATAACCGGCACACAGCGTTCGGTAAATATGATCCACACAGAGTCATCCATAAGTATGTTAGGCACATAACCACAGGTAAATACGTTTGGCACAAAGCCATAGTCAAGATGGCATAGAGCCATTTTTAGGTTGGCACAAAGCCACAATCAGAATAATTGGCTTTAAGCCATCGGTAGCTGTTTCATGTTAGGCACATAACCATCAGCGACGATAATACAGTCAGCACACAGCCTCGGGTAAATATGATCGACACAGAGTCGTCAATAATCATATATTGGGCTTAAAAGCCACCGGTGGATCCACGGTTGTCAAGCAACCATGCAATCCTTAATCGGTGGATCCACGGTCGTCAAGCAACCATGCGATCCTCAATCGGTAGATCCACAATCGTCAAGCAACCATGCGATCCTCAATTTCTTCCTCCATTTCACAGTTCCAACCCCATGCAATATGTCGTGTATGTCATGCTCAATCATCACACGTGAATGCAAAATGGCCATGCTTAGTAACAATTATTTAAACATATATTAAAAATATACCAGTTTTACAACCACAGTCAAGTTAGTTAAAACACAATCATACAATCACAGTCAATCAGTCAAATTCATAGTCCAAGTTAGTCATTTACCCTTAAGGGCAAAACAATCATTTTACCCTACAGGGGTATTTCAATAATTTTACAAACTGGAGGTATTTCGGTAATTTTACAAATTAAGGGTATTTCAGTAATTTTACAAATTAGGGGGTATTTCAGTAATTTTACAAATCGGGGGTATTTTAGTAATTTTACAAATTAAGGTATTTCGATAATTTTATAAATTAGAGGCATTTCGATAATTTTACAAATCGGGGGTATTTTGATAATTTTACAAACTAGGGGTATTTTGACAATTTTACAAACTGGGGGTATTTCGATAATTTTACAAATTGGGGGTATTTCGGTAATTTTACAAATTAGGGGTATTTCAATAATTTTACAAATCGAGGGTCTTAACAACCCAATAGAAGGTCTATCGTCGCCTCGATCGACTTAAGTAACCTAAACAGACCTATCGGTGCAAATGGGCCTAAGGCCCATTACTCAGCCCAAGTGGGCCCACACCAACTACTTCTCACCTAATAGTTAGATTTACACAAGCGGGCCCATGTGTAACACCCCTTACCCATATCCGTAGCCGGAACAGGGTACGAGGTATTAACAAATCATGGTACATACTATTAAATAAAACCCAACAAAAATATAGCGTGCAATTTGATCATTATAACAACTGTTATTAACAATACAAACTAACTCCAAAAGTTTCATACAAAATGATTAGCTTGATACTATAAGTAGTAATTTAAACCTAGACATTTATGACACGTAAAAAAATAACCAAGTCTGCTATACATGCCATATTTCAAAATAGTGTTCACAATGTACCAAAAAGTATTGATAGCGTGGATGGGTCTCCGACGATCTTCAATTCCCAATCGGCTTAGTAACTCTATAAGACAAGAAAAAAAAAAGAAAAGAAAAGAAGATAAGCATATAGCTTAGTAAGTAAGTATATAAATAACAAATAAGAAATCTAACATGTTTACAACATAACTCAATTATAAAATATTTTTATACTTTTATTGTTTGTCCCAATTTGATCAAGCTGTCCCCTGCATCATATTCACTAAATAAATCATAACTCGAGTTGAAAAACTCAAAATTCAAATCCGTAAAATTTCCCTGAATCTAGACTCATAAATCTCTTTGCTAATTTTTTCTAGAATTTTTGGTTCAGCCGATTAGTACAGTTTATTAGTTAAAGCTTCCCTGTTACACAGCTCGACTAGTCTGACCTCTGTTCACTACGAATTGAATTTCTCTCAGTACACAATTCAAATAACCCTGAAATTTGTTTCATTTAAAACTAGACTCAATAAGGAATTTAGGTATGTAAACTATATTTCTTAATTTGCTTTGTACAATTTTTAATGATTTTTCAAAGTTGAAACAGGGGATCACACATTCATCCTGAGCAAGTCACACACAATTGTAAATATCTCAAAATATAAAATTCCTTTGCTTGTTCTGATTCTTTTATATGAAAGTAGACTCATTAAAATTTAATTTCACATCTCATTCAACCTCTAATTATGTTCCTCCTATTTTTGGTGATTTTTCAAAATCACATCACTGCTACTGTCCAAAACAGTTTTAATGCAAATTTCACTCTTTCACACATTCTTTATGCTACCCTCATTTTATCTTACATATATAGATATGCCACAAATCATTTTCACCACAATTCATTCATCATAAGTATAGGTCCATAACCACAACGTCACCACAAAACCATCCCGTTGAACAATTCGGATCAATCCTCGATATTTAATGGTTTTAGCACACACCCCACCATCATACTTCATTTAATTCGGCTCTCTTGTACACATGGTGAACACTTAATACCACTCATGTGACCTAGCCAATTTGTCTCGTAGCTTTCTTGTCTACATGGTGTCCTTCACTTGGAATCACACATGCGACCTAGCTACATTTATTTATTACGTAGCTCTCTTGTCTACATGGGATACATCCCGTATCACACATGTGACCTAGCTACATTTATCTCTTACGTAGCTCTCTTGTCTACATGGGATACATCCCGTATCACACATGTGACCTAGCTACTACATGGTATTTCGTAGCTTTCTTGTACACATGATGTGCACTCAAATCATACATGTGACCTAGCTACGCTCCTCTATTTTATTCGATCTCTCCGAATGTTCAATCGGGATTCCTCTCTATTATTTATTTTTATTCTCCCAATAGTCGATTTATATTTTAACATCAGCTAGTATATTCATATAATAGGCTGAAATATATAGGAATGTAAATGAAAATAATATAATATTTACATACAAACTTACCTCGGTGCAAAATGTGGAAATTTTGTGAATTAGTCCAAAACTTTTTCCTTCCCTCGTTCGAGGTCAATTCCACGCCTTTCTTGATCTATAACAACACATTTAGCTCATTTAGCACTCATACTATTTATTTTAATCCAAAGATCACATTATAGAAAAATTACATTTTTGCCCCTAACTTTTACAAAATTACAATTTTGCCCCTAGGCTCGGAAATTTAATTTCAGCCCTTATTCTTATGTTTTATGACATGCTGAACATTTTTATCTTCTATGACCACATCAAATTCTCACTCTAACACATAGTTGTGAACAATAGGTATTTTTACCGATTATGCTTAGCTTTACTCGTTTTCACTTAAAACCGAGTAGCACAAGTTGTCTAACATAATTTAAAACCTCATATTCTATCATAAAACATCAAAATACACAAATTTCACCTATGGGTATTTTTCCAAATATGAACCCTAGGTTGAATTATTGTTAGCATAAGCTTAATCGAGCTACCGGGAATCCAAAAACGTAAAGAACATTAAAAACGGGGCTTGAAATCACTTACTATGGAGCTTCAAAGTTGAAGAAACCCTAGCTATGGAGGAGAGCAATTTTCGGCAGCAACTAATGAAGATGATAACCAATTTTGTGTTATTTTTCCCATTTTATTTCATTTAATATACAAATGACCAAAATGCCCTTAATGCCTTTCTTTGAAAATTTTCATGTACAAGCCCATTTTTGTCCAAAATTTTAGAAATTGGTCAAATTGCTATTTAAGACCTCTTAATTAATATTTCAAAGCAATTTCATACTAAAAACTTCTAGAATGCAAGTTTTGCAAACTTATTCGATTTAGCCCAACTTCAAATTAAGCATTTTATGCATGGAATTTCTTCATAAAATTTTCACACAATCATGCAATCATATCATAACCTCAAAATAATTATAAAATAATTATTTCTATCTCGGATTTGTGGTCACGAAACCACTATTCCGATTAGGCCCTAATTCGGTTGTCACAATTCTTCCCCCTTTGAGATTTTCGTCCCCAGAAAATCTTAATGCAGAAAAAGAGGTTTGGGTCTTTGTTTCCTCATAGCCTCCTCGAGTTTCCCACGTAGCTTCCTCTATTCCATGTCTGTACCACAATACTTTCACTAAGGCTATACTTTTATTTCTTAATCTGTTTAATTTCTCGAGCCAAAATCTTTATTGGTTCCTCTTCATAGGTCATATCCGATCGAATCTCAATTTCTGTTGGGGAGATCACATGTGAAGGATCAGAACGATAACGTCGTAACATTGATACGTGAAACACGTTATGAATTCTCTCTAACTCTGCCGGTAAGGCCAACCGATATGCCACTGGTCCAATTCTCTCGGTAATTTCATACGGCCCAATAAAACGCGGACTCAACTTGCCTTTTCGACTAAATCTCAGAATCTTTTTCCATGGTGACACTTTCAAGAACACTTTATCACCCACTTGAAATTCAATCTCTTTTCTTTTTAAGTCTGCATATGACTTTTGTCGGTCTGAAGCAGCTTTCAAGCAATCCCGAATTACTTTTACTTTCTCTTCGGTTTCTTTAACTAGATCAACTCCGTGAATCTGTTTCTCACTGAGTTCACCCAATATAAAGGAGTCCGACACTTACGACCATACAAGGCTTCGTGCGGTGCCATTTGTATACTTGATCGATAAGCATATTATTGTAGGCAAACTCAATTAAAGATAGATATTTCTCCCAACTACCTCCAAATTCTAAAACACAGCATCTAAGCATATCTTCGAGTACCTGGATTACTCTTTCCGATTGACCATCTGTTTGTGGATGGAACGCGGTACTAAAGTTCAATTTTGTACCCAAAGCTTCTTGTAACTTTTTCCAAAATCTTGAGGTAAATCTCGGATCTCTATCTGATATTATAGACATAGGTACCCCGCAAACCTCACAATTTCAGCAATATATAATTCGGCTAATTTATCAAGTGAGTAATCGACGCGTCTTGATATAAAGTGGGCTGATTTTGTTAATCTATCAACCACTACCCAGATAAACATCCTTCCTTTTAGGAGTCAAAGGCAAACCGGTTACAAAATCCATGGTAATCTTGTCCCATTTCCACTCGTGCACCATTACCGTGAAGTAGTCCTGAAGGCACTTGATGTTCGGCTTTTACTTGTTGACAGACCAAACACTTGGTTACAAATTCAGAAATGTCCTTTTCATACACGCCACCAATACAACTTCTTTAAATCTTTATACATTTTTGTGCTACGGGGTGAAATCGATAAACGACCATTGTGCGCCTCTTGTAATATTTTCGAATCAATTCATTATTTTTCGGCACACATATTCTGTCTCGAAACATTAAACAATCGTCTGTCCAACTCGAAAATCGAGTCGTAACTCGATTCGCATTGAGTTCTTTTGGTCCGCAACTCATTATCATCCTTTTGAGCATCACAAATCAACTGGAGAAATAACGGTTTAGCTCTCATCTCTCGCTAAGATTGACCCATCATCGACAATGCTAATCCCATATTCATGGTTCTCAAAGTAAAAAAATTTTCTCGCTCAAAGCATCAAAGAACTATATTTGCTTTTCCCTGATGATAATCAATCACTAGATCATAATCCTTTAATAATTCAAGCCATCTTCGCTGTCGCAGATTCAGATCCTTTTGATTCATCAAATACTTCAAACTTTTGTGATCGGTAAAAATTCGGCATTTTTCACCGTACAAATAATGTCGCCAAATCTTCAAAGCAAAGACAATAGCGGCCAATTCCAAATCATGTGTAGGATAATTCTTTTCATGCGGTTTTAAGCGTCTCGAAGCATAAGCTACCACTTTACCCTCTTGCATCAACACACATCCAAGGCACATCAACGATGCATCACTATAAATTACGAACTCTTTTCCTGGCTCAAGGCTGTACTAAAATTGGTGCTTGATCAATCGTGCTTTCAACTTTTCAAAACTCTGTGACATTCATCACCCATTCAAACTTAACATTCTTTTGAAGCAACTTAGTCATAGGAGAGGCAATCATCGAAAATCCCTCAACAAAACGTCTATAATATCCGGCTAAGCCTAAAAAGCTTCTAACATCAAATACATTCTTTGGCGGTTTCCAATCAACGATCGCAGAAATCTTGCTTGGATCCACCCGAATACCATCACACGAGACTATATGTCCCAAAAATCCGACTTCACGAAGCGAAACTCACTTTTACTAAACTTGGCAAACAATTTCTTTTCTCTCAAGATCTGCAATATGGTTCTCAAGTGTTCGGCATGTTCAAACTCATCCCGAGAATAAATTAGAATGTCATCTATGAATACTACTACAAACTTATCCAAATATGGCGAAAGATCCGATTCATTAAGTCCATAAATATAGCTGGAGCATTTGTTAAGCGAAAGGCATTACAAGAAACTCATAATGTCCGTACCTTGTCCTAAAGGCGGTTTTACGCACATCCGACTCCTTAACTCTCAACCGGTAGTAACGGACACTTAAATCAATCTTTGAAAACACTTGTAGCCCCTTTAACCGATCAAATAAATCATCAATCCTCGGCAATGGGTACTTGTTCTTTATAGTCACCTTATTGGTGACGATAATCAATGCAAAGTCTCATTGAACCATCCTTCTTCTTTACGAATAATACTGAGAGCACCCAGGAGAGAAACTTCGGTCTCATAAATCCCTTATCTGTTAATTCCTGCAATCGAGCCTTCAATTCTTTTAATTCACTCGGAGCCATTCTATATGGAGCAATCGAGATCGGTGCGATGCCCGACAACAAATCAATGGCAAACTCTATCTCTCTGTTCGAGGCAACCTGGCAATTCCTCCGGAAATACATCTGAAACTCACAAACTATCGATGCATGATTCAAGCTTGATTGAGGCAACTCAAAGTATTCATTACATAAGCGGATAAGCTTCACACCTTTCCTCATATATTTACAATGCGGACATATGCGAAATCACCATAGGCAATTTATTTGATTAAATCTGTTTCAACCCACAAAATTTCTCCATTTTCACATTTCAATTCTAGTGTCTTTTGTTTACAATCTACCTTAGCATCATACAATGTCAACCACCCATTCCCAAGATAACATCAAACTCATTAAATGGTAACACATCAAATTGGCGGGAAAAAGCGGTGACCTTGAATCATTAATGGGCAATTCTTGCAAACCTTGTCAACTAGCACATATTGGCCTAAGGGGTTCGACACTTTAATCGTAAACTCGATAAACTCAACAGCAACTTTTTATTAGATACTAAATTCATGCAAATATAGGAATGAGTGGACCCGGGATCAATCAATGCAATAACAATAGTATCATAGAGAGAAAATGTACCAAGATAATGACATCGGAGATGATGCATCTTCTCGGGCACGTATAGCATAAGCTCTAGCGGTGCTCTAGCTTCGATCTTGCCACTTGAGTCTTTCATCGCAGCTTTCTTCGCTAGTCCCACCTCCGGTATTTCTCGGTGGTCTACCTCTACTAGCGGTGGTATTCTCGTCTAGCATTCTGAAATCTTTCTTCCTTAACTTTCTCCTGACAATCTCTAATAAAATGCTCGCGAGAACCGCACTGAAACAAGCTCGCTCGGTTCCCCAACACTCACCATAATGTTCCCGGCCACATTCTTGACACTCGGGCTTTCTAGGTCGCACATTACCCACACTTGCCACCAAAGTAGCTTGAGCTTTAGACCCGAATACGCTCTACCACGATCTCTGTGTGACTCCCCAATTGAAACTGTCATTCGAGGGTTTGCCTCTTTGGACCTCTTTGATTGAGATTGAAATGGCTTGCTTATCGGTCTTTTACGGCATCTCGAGCCTCAATAGCGACTTTTCTTTTTCTTTGTTCAATTCTTCACTTTAAGAGCTCGATCAACCAATACAACAAATTCTTTCAATTCCAAAATTCCTACAAGCACTTTAATGTCCTCATTCAGCCCATCTTCAAACCTTCGCACATAATGGCCTCGGTTGACACACATTCCTGGGCATACTTGCTAAGTCTCACAAATTCGCGTTCATATTCTCGCCACGGACATCTTGCCTTGCTTCAATTCAAGGAACTCCTTCCGTTTTTGATCCATAAATCGTTGACTTATGTATTTTTCTAAATTCTTCTGGAAGAAATCCCAAGTAACTTTTTCTTTTGGCACCACCGATACCAAAGTCTTCCACCAATGGTAGGCGAATCTCTCAAAAGTGATACAAAGACACTTTTTAGCATTCTTCGGTGTACATGAGAGCTCATCAAATACACGGTAGAATTCTCAAGCCAGTGCGCTTTTTCGGATCATCGTCGATCTTTGCTCTAAACTCTTGGCCCCTTGTTTTCGAATCTTGTCAAGCTGGAGGCTTGTTCATCCTTACCAAATTTACATCTTGAGCAGCTCACAGGAATCATCCGAGGTATAGGAGGGGTGGAGGAGGTTGAGTATTTGGATTTGCTCGAATAAATTCAGTATACCAATTGTTCATCCTTTGGAGAAAGGCATCCCGAGCCTCATCTCCCTGTCTCAACGTCTCTGGTCTACTTTCCACAGGTACGGTCCCTTGTGCGGGAGCCGGTGCATTACTAGCAGCATCATCGGCCGTAGTTCCTTCAGGATCCGTTACTATATTAAAACAAAACACAATTTAGAATAGTCAGGAGTCACCACACTATCACAATATTTTTATGGCATGTATAGCTAGACTTTTACACACACTTTATTAGTCCGAGAACCGACTAAACCATAGCTCTGATACCACTAAATGTAACACCCCTTACCCATATCCGTAGCCGGAACAGGGTACGAGGTATTAACAAATCATGGTAAATACTATTAAATAAAACCCAACAAAAATATAGCGTGCAATTTGATCATTATAACAACTGTTATTAACAATACAAACTAACTCCAAAAGTTTCATACAAAATGATTAGCTTGATACTATAAGTAGTAATTTAAACCTAGACATTTATGACACGTAAAAAAAAAAAAATAACCAAGTCTGCTATACATGCCATATTTCAAAATAGTGTTCACAATGTACCAAAAAGTATTGATAGCGTGGATGGGTCTCCGACGATCTTCAATTCCCAATCTGGCTTAGTAACTCTATAAGACAAGAAAAAAAGAAAAGAAAAGAAGATAAGCATATAGCTTAGTAAGTAAGTATATAAATAACAAATAAGAAATCTAACATGTTTACAACATAACTCAATTATAAAATATTTTTATACTTTTATTGTTTGTCCCAATTTGATCAAGCTGTCCCCTGCATCATATTCACTAAATAAATCATAACTCGAGTTGAAAAACTCAAAATTCAAATCCGTAAAATTTCCTGAATCTAGACTCATAAATCTCTTTGCTAATTTTTTTCTAGAATTTTTGGTTCAGCCGATTAGTACAGTTTATTAGTTAAAGCTTCCCCTGTTACACAGCTCGACTAGTCTGACCTCTGTTCACTACGAATTGAATTTCTCTCAGTACACAATTCAAATAACCCTGAAATTTGTTTCATTTAAAACTAGACTCAATAAGGAATTTAGGTATGTAAACTATATTTCTTAATTTGCTTTGTACAATTTTTAATGATTTTTCAAAGTTGAAACAGGGGATCACACATTCATCCTGAGCAAGTCACACACAATTGTAAATATCTCAAAATATAAAATTCCTTTGCTTGTTCTGATTCTTTTATATGAAAGTAGACTCATTAAAATTTAATTTCACATCTCATTCAACCTCTAATTATGTTCCTCCTATTTTTGGTGATTTTTCAAAATCACATCACTGCTACCGTCCAAAACAGTTTTAATGCAAATTTCACTCTTTCACACATTCTTTATGCTACCCTCATTTTATCTTACATATATAGATATGCCACAAATCATTTTCACCACAATTCATTCATCATAAGTATAGGTCCATAACCACAACGTCACCACAAAACCATCCCGTTGAACAATTCGGATCAATCCTCGATATTTAATGGTTTTAGCACACAGCCCCACCATCATACTTCATTTAATTCGGCTCTCTTGTACACATGGTGAACACTTAATACCACTCATGTGACCTAGCCAATTTGTCTCGTAGCTTTCTTGTCTACATGGTGTCCTTCACTTGGAATCACACATGCGACCTAGCTACATTTATTTATTACGTAGCTCTCTTGTCTACATGGGATACATCCCGTATCACACATGTGACCTAGCTACATTTATCTCTTCACGTAGCTCTCTTGTCTACATGGGATACATCCCGTATCACACATGTGACCTAGCTACTACATGGTATTTCGTAGCTTTCTTGTACACATGATGTGCACTCAAATCATACATGTGACCTAGCTACGCTCCTCTATTTTATTCGATCTCTCCGAATGTTCAATCGGGATTCCTCTCTATTATTTATTTTTATTCTCCCAATAGTCGATTTATATTTTAACATCAGCTAGTATATTCATATAATAGGCTGAAATATATAGGAATGTAAATGAAAATAATATAATATTTACATACAAACTTACCTCGGTGCAAAATGTGGAAATTTTGTGAATTAGTCCAAAACTTTTTCCTTCCTCGTTCGAGGTCAATTCCACGCCTTTCTTGATCTATAACAACACATTTAGCTCATTTAGCACTCATACTATTTATTTTAATCCAAAGATCACATTATAGAAAAATTACATTTTTGCCCCTAACTTTTACAAAATTACAATTTTGCCCCTAGGCTCGGAAATTTAATTTCAGCCCTTATTCTTATGTTTTATGACATGCTGAACATTTTTATCTTCTATGACCACATCAAATTCTCACTCTAACACATAGTTGTGAACAATAGGTATTTTTACCGATTATGCCGTTTTACTCGTTTTCACTTAAAACCGAGTAGCACAAGTTGTCTAACATAATTTAAAACCTCATATTCTATCATAAAACATCAAAATACACAAATTTCACCTATGGGTATTTTTCCAAATATGAACCCTAGGTTGAATTATTGTTAGCATAAGCTTAATCGAGCTACCGGGAATCCAAAAACGTAAAGAACATTAAAAACGGGGCTTGAAATCACTTACTATGGAGCTTCAAAGTTGAAGAAACCCTAGCTATGGAGGAGAGCAATTTTCGGCAGCAACTAATGAAGATGATAACCAATTTTGTGTTATTTTTCCCATTTTATTTCATTTAATATACAAATGACCAAAATGCCCTTAATGCCTTTCTTTGAAAATTTTCATGTACAAGCCCATTTTTGTCCAAAATTTTAGAAATTGGTCAAATTGCTATTTAAGACCTCTTAATTAATATTTCAAAGCAATTTCATACTAAAAACTTCTAGAATGCAAGTTTTGCAGCTTATTCGATTTAGCCCCTAACTTCAAATTAAGCATTTTATGCATGGAATTTCTTCATAAAATTTTCACACAATCATGCAATCATATCATAACCTCAAAATAATTATAAAATAATTATTTCTATCTCGGATTTGTGGTCACGAAACCACTATTCCGATTAGGCCCTAATTCGGGTTGTCACACCATGGGCCCATTCGGCCCATCGAGGCCTAGAACAGCCCCAGGACATGAAACGCTCGTGGTGGCCTCTACAGTCTATTGCCCATGGCTTGTGGGCTCGGTTTACCACATGAGTGATCGCACGCTCGTGAGGCCTCAAATGCTGAAGTTTCGGCTTTTCGACTTTTGCCGACTTCCAACAAAGAAGAGCGCGAATACACACCTGTTTATGAGAATGTGCCAAAGTCCACGATCACCAACCTTGGCACATCCTGCATTGAGTCTTCCTCCTAACTCATCTGGTTCTCTCTATTTAAAGCCAACTTCTCACCAATTCTCATGTTAGCTTCCCGATGTGGGATTATTTCCAACCATTGGGAAAATTCCTCATTCTTATGACCACTTCAACCGCAGAGTTCTAGTCCAACTGCACCTCCTACCCAGCTCAAATAGGAAAATAAATACTCCACTATGCATCCCAAGACTTGAACCTCAGACCTCACATTTACACAACATGCCACCTTGCCACTCCACCATAGGCTCTTTCTGTGATAAAAACGTCCACAATTAACTTTAAGACATATGTGCCAGCGTCTAGATTCACTTAAGAGAAAAATCAAAATGAATTGTAAGAGCCAAGACTTGAACCCAGGCTCCCTTGCAACCTTAATGACGCCACAACCACTAGACCATATGCTTCCTTATGTCATTTATTTAACACAATAATTTAAAAGGCCATTATCCAAGCATCCAAAGTTTTATTTACTTAATACCAAAATTTTTGCTAAAGCCCAGGTTTGAACCCAAGATTTCTCTAACACTTTCAGGGCCATTAACCACCAAAGTAGACATTTAATTGTGTCATTTCCTTGTACAATTAAATACTTATATACAACCTCCTTACAGACCCATACTCAAGGCCCAATACTTTTGGGCCCAAATTCGGGGTGTTACAACACTGGTGCTCCCCAAGGGGACACACTCGGTCGAATGAACCCTCGGTCCAGTAGCTCTTGAATTTGAGCCTTCAACTCCACCAGCTCCTTTGGTGCCATCCTATAAGGGGCGATGGACACAATAGCTGTTCTAGGCAGGAACTCAATGCCGAATTCGACCTCACGGTTCAAAGGCAACCCAAGAAGCTCTTCATGAAATACATCTGGAAACTCCTTAACAGTTTTGACATCTCACACAGAAGGACCTTTAGAATCAGAAATACTAACATAAGCTAGAAACGTCTCGCAACCCTTGTGAACCAGCTTCTCGACCCTTAACGCAGAGATCACATTAGACAGATAATCTCTTCACTCCCCTATCACAGTCACCTCCTTATCCTCCGTAGACTTCAACACCATACGCTTAGCAGCATAATCCAATTTCGCATGGTGTTTCACTAGCCAATCCATACCCAATATAATATCAAATTCCCCAAGTGGCAGTTCCATCAAATCCGTCGGAAAGACCACCCCTTGGACCTCTAGGTATTCACCCCAACTAACTGTCCCAGTAGACTCAATATAGTCATTTCACTAATAGTATTTTCAAACTGAATACCCAACATCTCAGACACAGTGCATGCAACATACGAGTGTGTAGACCCAATATCAATTAAAACAGTGTATGGTACATTATAAATTAAGAACGTACCCGTTACGACATCAAGAGCGTCACCATCCTCTCGGTGATGAGCAACATAGACCAATGCAGGGTGCCTCGCCTCAATGCTACCAACACCCCTGCCTGCAGTTTCACGACCTCGTCCCAAACTGTTTCCACCTTTGGCCTGACCACAGCCTCTCAGTGGCTGATGACCACCTCTCCCTGGTTTAACATAGCCTTGGCCTACAACTTGCATCTGAACAGGCCTCTAAGTACAGTTCCTAACCTAATGATCCATAGACCCATATCTGAAGCACGGCCCAGTTCATTTCCAGCACTCACCCTGGTGAGCTCTCCCATACACAGCACAAGGCTGCGGCCTAGCAGCAATAACAGGAACTCCAGCTCGGACTGGCCTATCAAATCTAGGCTTTTTTTTAGGCCCACCAAAAGAACTTGAGGGCCCAAAATCCCTCCTACTTTTGCCCCTATCTTTCTCACGGTTCTGGTGCTCAGAGCGCTTTACATCCTCAGTAATTTTTGATTTCTCAACAAGGGCAGCAAAGTCTCGCTCCCTCTACGGAGCTATCAACACATGTAACTCATCCTATAGGCTATCCTCAAACAGAACGCAACGTTCATACTCAGTTGCAACTATCCCATAGGCGTACCAACTCAACCGCAGAAACTCTGCCTCGTACTCTGCCACAGCCTTACTCCTCTAGGTCAAGTTCAGGAATTCCTTCCTTTGGGAGTCTACATAACTTGTGCCTACATAATTCTCTGAAAAAGCTGCCTTAAAGAAATCCCATGTCAAACGATCGGCTTGTGTACCCTCTCTCACAGTGACCCACCATTGGTAGGCCTCATATCATAGTAAAGACACTACTCCTTTAAATTTTTGCTCCAAAATACAGTCAAGGTCATCCATTGTCCGCTCAGTAGCCTCCAACCAATACTCCGCCACATTTGGGGCTACACCAAAAACACCCCGAAAAATTTTCTCTTTATTAGACCGGAGTCGCTCAGAAATTGACCCTCAACCTATAGATCTAGTACTCGCTCTAGCAACCCTTTCAAGAACATGTAGCATTGCTTGAGGTAAAGCATCATCCCTAGCTGCTCAGTCATGAGACCCTATCTCAGTTACTGGTGAGGCTAATGCCTCTCTAGCTGGCATGTGACCCGATGCCCCGTGTACCCCTTCTGCGAGTACCGCTTCTTCTCATTTTAATTGCAAATTATCTATTTTAAAGTCTTATGAATCAATTTATAATTTCAGTAATTATTAATCAACACGTTATGAACAAGAGTAATTAGGGTTTGTTTCCGCAAAACCAAGTCTTACTACAGGTTTCTGTCCCTATAGTTTTAGTTTACTCTAACTAAAGAGTTCCAGTGTAGTCCTACTATCTATAGTAGTCCTTCAATAATACTTTTCAGTCTATAACGATAAACAGTGTTAGAAAACATACAGATTTAGTACCGGAGACTCGGTCTGCCACATTTCCAATCATAACATTTAAAATTCAAAATTTTTAAAAACCCATTCCACAGCCGAGTTTGCAAACCTGGCTCTGATACCACTAAATGTAACACTTAAAACCCAGCCTAGACGTTACGATTGAATCTGACGTGTCACATCGAAGTGCCTTCTAATCAAAACTTATTGATGAAAACAATTTTTAATTTAAAACCCATAAACTTAGTAGATTCCGATATTACAACTGAAATGAGCTTGTCAAAATATTTGTTATCATTGACTTCTTAATCTGATTAAAACCGCAAAAGCTTCTCTAGTTGAAAACCTTAAGGTTTAAAAAAAAATGCATGTTTTTCTTTGAAATTGTTATTAATTTGAAAACCCGATGTTCCTACTCTAGTAGTTTAAAATATGAAATCATAAACCCAATAAAAGTTAAAAATTCCCCAAATGGCCTTATTACATAATTAAAACCCAAATATAATAATTTCTGAATAAATTAAGTTATAACCAAAACATCTGCGGACGTGTGGCCATATCTGAGTCCCTCGCGGCTCCAAATCGTTTAAGACTGGGGATTACCTACACAGTTAGAAGAAAGGGTGAGTTTACAAAAACTCAGTGTGTAATCCCCTATCAGCGAAATAGTAAACAGTGCATACAGTAACGGTCTGGGCTTAAGCCCTATTCAGTAACAGTACAGTCTGGGCCTTAGCTCCATATAGTGACAGTGTGGGTCTAAGCCCAAAATAGTATTAGTACAGTGCATCTGTGAAACCCATCCCATCCCAATCCAACCAACACATCAACATACCATGTAGGGATTAAATCGACCCACCCAGCCAGCACATCAATATCACAGCAAAGTTGCTAGCAGTAATGTAGCAAAGCTGCTAAAAACAGTAATTTTACCCCTTTAGGGGTATTTTGGTCATTTCACTAATTTCAGGGTCTCGACTTAAACCACGACCTCTCGAAAGGTCTACCGTCGCCTCGAGCGACTCGGGTAACCAGTATGGCCAAAACTGTGTAAATGGGCTCAAAGCCCATTATTCGGCCCAAGTGGGCCTACACACTCGTGTGGCCCATTTAGCCCATATTCAGTCACGACTATGCGACTATCGTAGCCTATTCCATTACTTGTTACTTACCGTAAATCTTATCTGTATGGGTCCCACGAGCCTATTGGGCCCATACGGCCCAACGAGGCCCACAACGATCCAAGCCCACGATAACGCTTGTGGCGACCTCTACAGTATACTACCCATGGTTGGTGGCCTTAGGTTACCACACGAGCATTTGCAGGCTCTTCAAATTCTGAAATTTCGGTATTTTAACTTTTCGGCTTTTGCCGATTCACAGTG
The DNA here is from genome assembly GCA_025698465.1 of Gossypium longicalyx. Lineage (NCBI taxonomy): Eukaryota > Viridiplantae > Streptophyta > Magnoliopsida > Malvales > Malvaceae > Gossypium > Gossypium longicalyx. The sequence continues at coordinate 56,995,353 of CM047007.1, forward strand.
GCGTACTGGTGTGAATACACACTTCTTGGCTATTGGACAGTAACAATATGGTGTATGGTTACACACCTAGATTTGCAAAAATGAGATAATCTCTTACGAGTCCAAAGCCTACAATCGATCCATCATTCAGTTAGTCTCCACTTAAATCAAACGAAAATAACTTATCTATAACCCAACTCTTCCACTTACCCTGACCGAAAAGAGGGTGGCCAACTGCGACTGGATTAGTTAGGGTCAATCACCTGTATTTAGGCACCTAACTGCACTCACGACAAATTAATAGGTAGAGCTAAATAAAAAGTAGCCTAAAATCATAAAGATAACACTTTAAGAGACTAGGACTGATCGACCTTACTCAAGTATTGGAAGACAGGGTTTCGATGGTTCAAGAACGTTCTACACCTTTCGTTTCTCAGTGATACCTGGAATCCACGAACACGCATCATGGGAAAAAGAGGTCACCAATCGACAAATACAGAAATTTAAGAGAAGGGATATTCGACTTTAAGAAGATAGTAGAAGAAACAGAGTTTCCAATTCTTACATGATATGCTTACTAATGGAAGAGGAGCCCAGAGTTCGGCCAACCAAACAAACTGGGTAACACAGACACTAAAATGATGAACAAAAGAAACAGGGAAATGTTTGAAAAAAAGGAAGAAGTTTCGACAAAGAGGGTGTTAAGTTCAATAGCAGGGTTCAGCCAAAGAAAAAAGTATGAAGAGAAGAAAAGAAAGATGGGTATTAGAGAGAGGCTATATTCGGCCAAAGATTTAGGAGGGAGGAAAGAAAAAAGAAATATGATTCAACACCAAGTAGAATAAAAGAAGGAAGTTACGACAAAGGATTTCAGCTTTAATCTTGAAAAGGCATGAAAGACTACCAGCGAGATCGACACAAGGGATAATGGTATCAAAAAGGTCAAAAAGAACAAAACTTGAAATAGAAGAGAAGGAATTCGACACGTACTCCCACATCAATTGCCGAAAATGCACTCCCAAAACACTTTGGCTGAATTTGCACCAACAAGCACCCTATTTGGCTATAACTCAACCTAATGTCAAACTCCTTGAAAATCACCAAGATTTTCTCCCCTTATCCCTCCTTGATATCCTCTATAACAACCACTATGACCCATTCAAACTCTCTATCACCAGAGTTTAAATCCAACACCAACTCTTGCCATCCCCTGGTAGCAAAATAAATGCTCCTTGCTTGCCATGGGATTCAAACCCATGCCCTCTAAGATGCTCCACACGCTTCTTGCCACTAAGCCACAAGGCTTTTTGTGACATACAATCCCACACACTTAAACATAAGTCCAAATTGCTAACTGCCTGTCTCACTTAAGAACAAAACTTAAAAATTTTGCCAAGTCCTAGACTCGAACCCAGGCTTCTCACACACTCCCAAACACACCCAAATCACTTAGCTAAAAAGTAAAACATGAAATTTGTGTCAAATCACGCAAAATTACAGACCCTACATTTTTGGGGCATTACATCTCATCTCAGTTTACATATTCGCAAACACATAAGCACTTTATTTACAAAATAACATAGGTATGAGAAAGCTTACACTCAAAATTTAGAGTAAGGGTTTAGGCTACTACTAAATTCCTAAATAATGCATTGAATCATGCCTACAAGAAATTATTCCAAACATTCACCAATACGCTTTCGCCGAAAAGCTGAAAGCTCAAACTAGCTTTTCCTTGTCTTTATCTTTACTCGTAGAAGGTCCTAACAAAACCGAAGCTTCAATGCAATAATTCACACAAACATAAATTCAAAAATTAGCTAAGGACTCACCACAAGCTATCAAAAACAAAAGCCTAAGCTATGTTTTCTTGTAACCAAAACCTTTAACATAACCAACTTGAAGTCCAAATATCTCAATCTACACTTAATCTTTTCGCCTAAGACAAGTTCTATTCATCTATTTATTCACCTACGACTAAATTCCAATCTTTAAACCACAATAAAATACTCAATTTATATTATCGAGTTTTTCGACATGTTTTATGGCTATTTTTTGAAATTTCATTAAAACTTAAGAAATATTTAACGAAAATTCAAAGTAAGTTTAGAAACCTATTAATCATGTCAAAACTAATTGAAAAACATTTTAAAACCAGGTTTTTACCCAAATTCCACGATTAACGAGCCAATTTTTGGCTTTTATTCAAAACATGTTATTTAATGGCTAATAATTTAGTTTTAAAGCTAATTAACATTTAAAACTAATTAGAAGTTGAATCATTACCTTAGACAATGAAAAACTGATCATTTGATCGAAAACCCCAAAAACTCACAAGATTGACAATGGAGAAATCAATGGTGTTTTTGGGTGTTTTTTTTAACTTCTATAAAGGTTTACGACTAGGAGGATGATAGAAATCAAAGGAATAGAGTCTAGGAATCAAAATCAATTATAAAGGGCTTAGGGAACCAAAGGACAATAACAACAATAAAAGGGAAAGAAGACTAACGTGAAATTTATAGATGGGGGTGATATTAGGGTGATTTTTAAAATTTGGTTTAATTACATCTTAAAAACTCACAATTTTGACTCTTTTACAAATCAGTCCAATTCTCAAAATTAAAGGTCTTTAAAACTTTTTTTCAAAAATTGATTTGATTTCCTAAAAAACCATAGTAAAAAACATTATCGATAAACCATGTCGCAAAATTTCAAACACTTTAAGGAAAAAAATTCCTAAATTACCCTTAGAACTCCTAGGCCATGTTTTGGGGTGTTACATGCGGCACCCAGCTCTTCGTGTTGCAATACAACGACCAGAATTGACTTAGCACACCTTCTAATGGTCTCCTGCATGCTCACGGAGTATATTAGCTCACCTTTAGGCCTTATTCGGCCCCTAAGGTCAATAAAAGACTCAAATTACACATTTTATTGAATTTAACTAAACTTGTGAAAACGTAATTAAAACTTAACCAAAATGCTTGTGTTCAAGCTCCTAGAGTACGAAAACTAGTTTAATATGCTACACCGAATTACGACAGATAAAACTCCTCCACACTTAACTCATTGGTTGTTCTCAAGAAACACAAACAAAAACATTAAATTAAAAGATGACCCTTGAGTCGGTATGGTACAAATGTTGGTTTTGGAGCACATGAATAAGCATTTCATATTTACACATAATCTTGACATGATCTATACCTGACTTGCCACTTTTGGTACTAAACACCTAAGTTTAGTATATTATAAAGCATATAAGTACTAAGAGTCTCAAATGTAAGAATCCAACAATAAATTATACAAGTAATTTGATTATCTTAGCATAATACAAATAGTCGTAAATGTAATTATTCAGTATGATTTCAAATTGTAAATAAGTCTACTTAAATCATATAGGGCTTTTTGGCTTGTAACATTTTGAGGCTTGGGGTAGGTATGGAATTCAAGAATAGTAACCATCAAATAGCTTCAAGCACGAAAATAGTTTGGCACATGATATTGTCCCCTCTTCTTCCCCCTTAGTGACCCTTTTCCACTCACCTCCTTATTTTCCCTATCATATTCCTTATTTTTCCATAGGAAATCACAGCGTAATACAACAACTATTGCTAACTCATGAGTTTATTTTCACTAGTGAACGAGTCTGTCTATTTTTGGTGACTTTGTAACTTTTCTTTCTTCGTTTTCAATACATTTCACATTCACAAATGCTTTTACTCTCAAGAACTTTTTTTACTCGATTTTTATTTTCTTTTTGGATTTTTCTTTTTTTGCACATATTAGCTAACCTATAATTAGTTTACTGCACTGATCTTTCCCATTTATTTTGTTTTTACAAAACCACCATGATGTATCTACTTAACCTTCAATATGTATGCTCAGGCATCGATAATCATGCAATTTAGGACTAAAGAAAAAGGTAAGCAAGAATTATAGTTTTTAGCTTAGGTTTTGTGTAAAGATTCATCAAGAAGTGTTTTCTGGCTCAAAAATAGGTACTAAACATAGATGAATAAGGGTTAGCTTTTTGGCCCTGGGTGAATACCGAACAATGCCTTAGGTCATCCCTAGGTATCTCATTATTCACAAATTTAGTCAACCAAACAATCACAAATTCAACCATCTATCATTCATATTAGCATGCTTGTTTCCTTTTATTCTTTATTTCATTTGGTACATTCAATTGATTAATGCCTATTTACAGTGTAATATATAGAATTTAATAGTCAAATAATCAAAAATGTAAAATCACCTATCATCATGCCAAATTTACTGTGAATACAATAAACCTATGTACATGCTCATAACCAATCACTTGTATTTCTACAAGTTTAAGCACACAATTGACAAGAGAAACTTAAAAATTAAACAAATTCTCTATGTTACCTCCTACAATTTAAATAACACATTGTCCTCAATGTGTAACCCTAAAAAGATATGGAACGAAGTTACCCAATTAATCGTGATAGTTTAGCAGACTATTGGTGGGTGCTTCCTCCTTTGATTATTGAAAGCTCAAAATCATTGTGCTTCTTCCATGTGAGCTTCCTACATAGAAAATTCAAACACAAAACAACTATGAGTCTATTATTACTCCTACTCCTAACAATGGAAATAAAAATTATCATCCCAAATTTAATACAATATTTCAAAACAAAAATTAGAGGTTTAGTTATCCTTTTCAAAATCCATCCCATCAACTTCCTCCCCTTTGTAACACCCCTAACATGTATCTGTCGCCAGAATAGGGCTAAGGAGCATTACTAAAAAAATGTAACCTAAAACATTCATTTCTAAACATTACAATGATCATAGCATAATCCATTTATACACATGCATATCGTCCCTTATTTGAGCTCTCGAGGCCTTAGAAACACTTTAGAAATGATTCAGGACTAAATCGGGAACATCTGAAACATTGAGGAAGAAGTTAGAAAAATTCAAACTGCAGGGGTCACACGACTAAGACACAGGCACATGTGACTTTCAAAATGGCCACACACGCCCGTGTGCTAGGTCGTGTGTTAGGCCATGTAACATTCAAAGTGCAACCTTTAAAACCTAAAGGGGACATATGGCTGTGTCATGTGGCCGTGTGTCACACATGGCTTAGACACACGTCTGTGTCTTAGGCCGTGTGGACAAGAAATAGGCTAAAATCAAGCCATTTCTCTTACCCAAATCAAGCATATATATACAAGCCATTTGCACATATAACCAAGACCTTATATGTCCAAAACATGCATAATAAGACCAATTCAATAGACTAATTACTCATCCAACCAATATGCCATATAGTTACCTTGAACAAAATTAAGAAAATATACCTAAACTTATGCCTAAATGGTCATATTCAACCAAACACATATAACTCAATTTTATATCAAAGCATGCCATAATTGACCACATTGAAACTTCACCATCAAATACAAAATTGGTCATCTAAAACATGCATCAAATTGACCATATAAACACCAACCATCAAGGCGTCAAACTGCCAAAAGCACACGAACGATATTACCATAAATACAAGCCAAATATAACAACTAGCTAATTAAACATAAGTCCACCTATACATTCCATTATAACCATGACTAAAACATTAAAATCTATCGATATAAGCTCTGGATAGTATGATAGGTCTCTGACGAGCTTTCCAACTGAATAAGCTTCCGATTATCTATAAACATAGGAAAGAAAACTACGTAAGCATGTAATGCTTAGTAAGTTCATAAAACATAAAACATAACTTACCACTTCATTAATAAAGATTAAGAACAAGCATTACAAAATCTAACCACAAGCTTAGCACAAGCTTAAGCACCAACAACAACTTATGTTAACATATTAAAACATGATTCACATGAAATTAATATGGGTAAGCTATTATACATGAACATAATCCATTTGAATTCATCAACTTTTTAACATAACATACTTTCAATGTACTCACCATTTCAATTCTTTTCATAAATACATATCATGGTTCATATTGAACACTTACCATTTTCTTTCCTTTTTATGCCCGTTGAACCATTTAGAATATCATCGGATACGCAAGATAGCTCACACGAAGTGTGCTAAACATACAATCGTAACATTTCCTTTCCTTTACATCATTGCTTACACGAGCTGTGAAATGGGCCTGCTCACACTAGCTGTGGGTTGGAATGTAAGCTGCACGATGCTACTCACACGAGCTGTGGAGTATCCACAACAAATGTAGGACCTCAGCCATCGGTAGGACATTCAAGACCATCACCTAAAATAAGGAAACCCTAGTGACATGTCATTTGTATCCTACGAATTCCTAAGGTTCAAACGGGGCTTTATAGTCGTCATCACATCATTAGATTTACATTATTCAGTTACATGACAATCAACATATTACATGTAGCTCAAAACATAGCATTAAAATGATACACAATCATACGAACGTACCTTAATGATTAAGGCGTAGAAACGGGGTCGACTGATCCAAAGCTTTATCTTTAACCTGGTCTAAATCCGTACGAGGTCTGTTTTTGATATAAATAGGTAAATTCAAACTATTTAATACACATACTATTCAATTTAATCCAAAATTCATACTTTTGCAAATTTATATTTTGCCCCTAACATTTTAACTTCTTTATAATTTAGTCCTTAAGCTCGTAAATGGAAATTTATGCAATTTCATCCCTAACCAATACTAGCCAAATTGACTATGAAAACATATCAATTCATGCAAATCATTATTTCACAATTTCACCATGTACTTTTTCAATTTTACAAATAAATCCTTAATTGACATTTTCATCAAAAATCACTTACAAAATTTGTTTAGTTATCAACAAGGAATCATAATCTTTCATCAATCTTCATAAATCATGCAAGAAAATTCATGGAAAATCCTAAACCTTTAACAGTTTTGCAAATTAGTCCTTGGGCTAGCTAGATTAAGCTACAGCGATTCCTAAAACATAAAAATCATTAAAAACAAGACAAATTTCACTTACATGCAAGCTAGAGAGTTGGCCGAATATTTTGAACCCTTAAATGGTGTTCTTAGCCTTCAAAATTGGTAGGAAAAAAGATGAATGAAACAAAATAGATTTTTTTTTAAATTTTAACCTTAATTACCTAATTACCAAAATAACTTTTAAACAGTTTAATAATTTTAATAAAACCAATCAATGAATGTCCACTAACTATATGAATGGTCTACTTACCATTTAAGTCCTTTAAGTTTAGAGTCTCATAGCTATTTGATACCTTTAGCTACTAGAACTATATTTTTGCACCTTTTACGACTTAGTCCTTTTTCACCAAATTAAGAATGCAAATGAAAAAAATTTCTTAACAAAATTTTTATACGACACTATTAACATACCTTAGAGATTAAAATAATAATAAAATAAATATTTACTAGTCATATTTGTTGTCCCAAAACCACTGTTTTGATTTTACCGAAAATAGGCTTTTACAACTCTCCTCCTAAAAGAATTTTCATCCCAGAAAATCTTACCAGAAAAGAGGTTCAGGTATTGCATATTCATAGATTCTTTCGATTCCAAGGTAGCTTCTTCTATATCGTGTCATTGCCAAAGTACTTTCACTAAAGCTAAGTGTAACAGCCCGGTTTAGACCCTAGTCGAAATAGTGGTTTTGGGACCAAAAATTTGAGTCTAAAAAATATTTTAATATTATTTTTTGTGTGTATAATATGTGAATTGATACGTGTGAAAGTTTCATATAAAAGTTTGATCATTGTGTGCTCAATTAGATAAAAGGACCTAATCGTAGAAAATACAAAGATGTGTTCTATTTGCTAAAGTGCCAAATTGCTATGTCTTTATACATGTGGGGTCCTTATATTGTTATAAAACCATTAGCTTAATGGATGGAAAAATATGTCCTTAGTTGGTGGATTTTTAATGTATGTTCATTAAGGGTAACTTAGGAATTTGATTATATAAGCTTAAATAAATAAAACAAAAGCATGAAAGTTGGCCATTATCATTCATGTTTGTCGAAATTATCAAAGAAAATTAAATAAAAATACAAGTTAGGGTTCGGCCTTGTTCACTTTGAATTAGGTATGTGTTTTTGATGGTTTTTAATGATTTCTACGTTTTTGTGATTGTTGCTTAGTGTTCTATCAAGCCCATGTTTCAATTTATGACTTTTTTGATGATTTTGAGTTATGCCATTGATGAAATTGTGAGCTTTGTGTTGTTAAATGATGAAAAATGGAAGATATGTGATAGATAAATATGTTTTGTTTTTGAATTTTTGATGAATTTGAGTAATTTGAGCTAAATTGTAAAAATGAGATTTTGAGGGACTAAAATGTGAAATAAATGAAATATGTGGGCTTATATGAACATTATGAATATTCGGCCAAGCATGTGAAAAAGGAAATTTTGTGTATTTTGTTATTTTGTGAATTAGGGACTAAAGTGTTAAAAAGTGAAAATGTGAGGGCTAATTTGTAAAATGCCCTAAATGTGTGTATATGGATTGATTTGAAAGAATATGTGATTGAATAAGTCAAATTTGAATGTGTTTAGATCAAGTATCAAAGAAAATAGAATTAGACCGGGAAAAGTCGAAAGTCGTCGAGTAGTTGATTCGGTTCGTTCGAATCTGTACGAGGTAAGTCGATATACAAATAAATGTATTCAATTGAATTATTATTTGCTTATATGATATTTGAATTGTGATAAATGGATTTGAGAGCAAAATATGTGAAATCTGAGAAAGTTTTGATAATGCGACGACGTCCGAAAAGCCCCGTACGAACCATAGGAATGGTTAGGTTACATATGTCATGACATAGGATTTTTGATATGTGATTTCATGTAAGACCATGTTTGGGACGTTGGCATCGACTTATGATTTACATGTAAGACCATGTCTGGGACATCGACATCGTATTTGATTTCATGTAAGACCCTGTCTAGGATAGTGGCATTGATCTTTTATTACATGTAAGACCATGTCTGGGACGTTGGAATTGTATGAGCATTCTGAGCTATCCGAGTATCCTTATTAATTCCAAAAGGTTCAACGGGCATTCCGAGAAAATGGATGACTATGTAAATGTGTATCCTATTCAGGTATGTTTGAATTGTATACCATGTTTGAGAATGAAAGGTAAGTACATTTACCTTTGTGGACATATGATATAAGTATGAGTTGCTATGAGAATGAGATATGATATATATATATATATATATGAATCATGATCAAATGAACTATAAGAGTTATATGGCTATGTGAATGTATTTTGCCTTCAGTTATATGAATGAATTGATCTAGATTGATGTTTTGTGTTAAGTTTATTTGTATATGGCTTACTAATCTTTTGAAAGCTTACCTTGTGTGTGTTTTTAACTGTGTTATAGATATCGAAGCTACCAAAACCTCAGGGATCATCGAGGATCATCACCACACTATTGAACTCTATTTTGGTATCACTTGAAAATGTGAATATTGAAGTATGGCATGTATAGGCTAGAAGTATTTGAATATGTTTTGTATTGTGTATAACTAGTCATGTGATATGGCTTAGATTTGGTTCTGTATAAGAAAGAATTATTGCTATAAACTATGTGATGCATTATGGTCAATATGATATGTTTATGGATGGCCAATTGAATTGGTCAATTTGGTAAGTTTTGGTATGTGCTTATTTGAAGAATTGGTAAGTTTATGGCATGAGATTGAATGAAAAGAATTAAGGTTATGAAGCTCATATTTGGTATGACTTTGGCTTAGGATTTGATATGTTTTGGTTTATATATTGAAGATGAAATTTGTTGATAATGATATGGCATGAATGGTTTATAATTTGGTTGTGAATTGGTTGAAAATTTGGTATAAAATGTTTTGGTTTTGATGCTTGTAGGGATGTCCCAAAATGGGTGGCAATTTGGCTTTGCAAATAGCTTATTTTGTCCATACGGGCAGAGACACGGGCTTGTGTCTCAACCGTGTACGACACACGGTTATGTTACACGAATGTGTGTCCGTTGGGGTACCTTACAATTTAAAGTTAGTATACCCTATAGTTTTGACACGACCTAGACAAACGAGCGTGTCTATCGGTCGTGTGTGGCACACAAGCTGGCACATGGGAGTCTAGTCGGCTATGTGACGCAAGTCAGTAGCCGTGTGGACAAGTCAGTATGTATGCCCTGTTTTGTCACGGCCTAGACACACGGGCGTGTCTAATGCTGTGTGAGGCACACGGCCTGTTCATACGGGTGTGTGACCTTTGTATCTTAGAAAAATGTTTAAGTTTTGAAAAATTTTGTACCTACTCGGTTTAGTCCTGACCTCTTCCTAAAGCATGTTTAAGGTCTCGTTGACCTAATTAAGGGACTTTGAGACGATATTTGATTGTGTTATGACAATGTATAATTTATGGCTAGTGAAATGATTGTGAAATGTTCTGATATATTCATAATGCCTCTTAACCCTAGTCCGACGATGGATACAAGTTAGGGGTGTTACATTTGGTTGGTATCAGAGCTACAGTTTAGTCGATTCTAGGACTAACGTAGCGTATGTGAGTCTAGCTATACATGCCATATTTATGAATTACGATAGTGTGATGAATCTTGACAATGAAAATGTGTTTTTATATATCAATTGGATCCCGAACGAGCTGTAGCTGACGATGTCGAGAGTAATGTGCCTGCTCCGGCTTAAGAGGCAGCGCCGTTTGATTCTAGACCTACTACTAGTAGCCATGAGGGAGAGGCTAAACAAGCCTTTTACCAAATGATGAATGATTGGTTTATGCAATATATGAGAACCAATCTGACTATGCCACAACCTTCACCCCCGTCTAATCCTCTGCAAGTCCTTGTAACGCCACAAGCTAATCCGATTCAATTGAATAAGCCTCCGGTTGACAAAATTAGAAAATATGGGGTCGAAGAGTTCTGTGCTACTACTAGTGATGATGCTGAGAAAGCTGAATTCTGGCTAGAGAATACGATACGAGTGTTTGATGAATTGTCATTGACTTTCGATGAATACCTTAAGTGTGACGTTTCACATCTGAGAGATACGACGTATCATTAGTGGAAGACATTGATATCTATGGTTCCAAGAGAGCGAATTACTTGGGATTTCTTCCAAGCTGAATTCTGAAAGAAATACATTAGTCAGAGATTCATTGATCAGAAACGTAAAGAGTTTCTTGAGCTGAAACAAGGCCGTATGTTTGTTACAGAATACGAGTGAGAATTTGTAAGGCTGAGTCAATACGCACGAGAATGTGTCTTGACTGAAGCAATTACGTGTAAAAGATTCAAGGATGGCTTGAATAAAGATATCCATTTGCTAGTTGGGATTCTAGAAATAAAATAATTTGTAGTGCTTGTTGAACGAGCGTGTAAAGCTGAAGAGCTTGGGAAAGGGAAAAGAAAAGCTGATGCAGAAGCTAGAGATGTGGGAAAGAAATCTACAAGTAAATTATTTCAATCTGCGTCAAAAAAATTTCAACATGATTTTAGCCATTCAAAGGCTAATGTGAGGCATTCGAGTAGAGATCATGCTAGATCGCATTTGAGCTTTAAAACTCAAGCTTCTTCTATTGCTAGTGTCGAAAATGTTAGATCTGGTCGACCCAAGTGTAAACACTGTGGGAAAAGACATCCTTGCAATTGTAGAATGTATGATTGGGCTTGTTTCAAATGTGGATCTTTAGATCACTTTATCCGAGATTGTCCTGAGTTTGTTGAACAAGAGATTGCAAAAAATCTGAGATCGAGTAACACATCAGCTCGAGGTAGACAGCCTAGAAATACGAGTAATGTAAGTGGCCGCCACAGGGGAACTAAAGATACTACTGTTCGATTTGAGGCTAGAGCACCTGTCAGAGCTTACGCCATTCGAGCTCTTGAGGAAGCTTCATCTCCAGATGTTATAATTGGTACTTTTACTCTTTATGATTCTTCTGTGATTACATTGAGAGATCCAGGATCGACGCATTCGTATATATGCATGAATTTAGTATCTAGTAAGACTTTGCCTGTAGAGTCTACTGAATTTGTGATTAGAGTATCGAACCCCTTTGGCCGGTGTGTTTTGGTTGACAAAGTTTACAAGAATTGTCCGTTAATATTTCGAGACATTTGTTTTCTGGCTGATCTAATGCTATTACCCTTTGGTGAGTTTGATATAATTCTGGGTATGGATTGGTTAACTTTGCATGATGGTATTGTGAATTGCAAACATAAAACCATTGATTTGAGATGCAAGAATGATGAAATAGTCTGAATTGAATCTAGTGATTTGAATGGGTTATCGGCTATAATTTCGTTGATGAAAGCTCAAAATTATTTGAAAAAGGGTTGTGAAGCCTACTTTGCCTATGTGATCAATTTGAAAGTAACAGAAAAGAAAGTTGAATCAGTGTCCGTTGTCTGTGAATTCCCTAATGTGTTTCCTAAAGAACTTTCGGGATTACTTTCGATACGAGAAGTTGAATTTGGCATTGAGTTAATACCGAGAACTAATCTGAGTTCAGTAGCTCCATAAAAAATAGCTCCGATCGAGTTAAAAGAATTAAAGTCTCAGTTGCGAGAGTTGACTGATAGAGGATTTGCACGATTGGGTTTCTCACTTTAGGGTGCTCCAGTTCTATTTGTGAAAAGAAAGATGACACGATGAGAATGTGCATTCGTCAATTGAACAAAGTGACTATCAAGAATAAATATCCTCTGCCCAGAATTGATGATTTGTTTGATCAGTTGAAAGGAGCTACTGTGTTTTCAAAGATATATCTCAGATTAGGTTACTACCAGTTGCGAGTAAAAGATTCAGACATTTCAAAAACTGCATTCAGAACGAGGTACGGACACTATGAGTTTCTAGTTATGCCTTTTGGATTAAGAAATGCACCTGTTGTTTTTATGGGCTTGATGAACAGAATTTTTAGACCGTACCTAGATCGATTTATTGTTGTATTCATAGACGATATTTTGATATACTTTAGTAATGAATCCGTGCATGCTGAACATTTGAGAATAGTGCTACAAACTTTGCGAGATAAGCAATTGTATGCGAAATTTAGAAAATGTGAATTCTGGTTACGAGAAGTCAATTTTCTGGACCATATTGTGTCAGCATCAGGTATCTGAGTTGATCCGAGCAAAATTTCAACTATTTTGATTGGAAGCCTCCGAAAAATGTTTTTGAAGTCTGCAGTTTTCTGGGACTTGCTGGTTATTACCGAAGATTCATAAAAGGCTTTTCTATGATTGCAACTCCGTTGACGAAACTACTTTAGAAAGATGTGAAATTTGAATGGTCTAAAAGGAGTCAGAAAATCATCGATCAATTGAAAGCCCTATTGACTAAAGCTCCGGTATTAGTGCAACCAGAATTAGGTAAATAATTTGTGATCTATAGTGATGCTTCATTGAACGATCTGGTCTGTGTTTTGATGCCGGAAGGCAAAGTCATAGCCTATGCTTCGAGACAGTTAAAGCCGCATGAAAAGAACTATCCGACACACGATCTAGAATTGGCGGCTATTGTGTTTGCTTTGAAGATTTGGCGCCACTATCTGTTTGGTGAGAAATGTTATGTTTATTCTAATCATAAAAGTTTGAAATATCTGATTACTCAGAATTAGAACTACTTAAAGATTATGAACTAGTGATTGACTATCATCCGAGAAAAGCAAATGTTGTTGCTGATGCTTTGAGTTGAAAATCATTGTTTGCTTTACATACGATGAATGCTTATTTAGTTTTGTCTAATGATGGATTAGTTTTAGCCGAATTAAAAGTGAGACTGTTGTTTTTACAATATATTATTCAGGCCCAAAAAGTTGATAATGAGATAATAGCAAAACGAGCTCAGTGTGAAATGAATTCTAATTCAGAATTTAGAATTGACGCTGATGATTGTTTGAGATTCAGAGGCCGAATTTGTGTTTCGAGAAATTCAGAGTTGATTTAGATAATTTTGAACGAAACTCACAATAGTTGTTTATCTGTACATCCGGGTAGTACGAAAATGTATAATGATCTGAAACAACATTACCAGTGGTCTGGAATGAAAAGAGATATCTCTGACTTTGTTTCGAAATATTTGATCTGTTAGCAAGTTAAAGCTGAACATTAGGTGCCATCCGGTTTGTTACAACCGATTATGATTCTTGAGTGGAAATGGGATAAAGTAACGATGGATTTTGTTTTGGGTTTGCCCTTATATCTGAGAAAGAAAGATGCAATTTGGGTTATAGTTGATCGATTAACGAAATCAGCTCATTTTATTCCGATACGATCTGACTACTCGCTTGATAAATTAGTTGAGTTATACATTTTCGATATTGTAAGATTAAACAGTGTGCCATTGTCTATTGTGTCAGATAGAGATCCGAGATTCACTTCGCAATTTTGGAAGAAACTGTAAGAGGGTTTAGGTACGAAATTGCACTTCAGTACTGCTTTTCACCCGCAAACGGATGATCAATCCAAGCGGATTATTCAAATTCTCAAGGATATATTGAGATGTTGCATTCTTGAGTTTAAAAGTACGTGGGAACAGTATTTGCCATTGATTGAATTTGCATACAATAACAGTTTCCAATCAAGCATTAAAATGGCACCGTACGAAGCCGTATATGGTAGAAAATGTCATACACCTTTGTATTGGACTGAACTCAGTGAGAATAAGATACACGGGGTTGATTTGATAAAAGAGACTGAATAGAAAGTAAAAACAATCTGAGATAGTCAGAAAGTAGCTTCTGATTGTTAAAAATCATATGTAGATTTGAAATGAAAAGATGTTGAATTTGAGATCTGCGATAAAGTATTTTTGAAAGTATCTCCGTAAAAGAAAGTACTCCGATTTGGCAGAAAAGACAATTTGAGTCCGAGGTTCATCGGGCCGTATGAGATTATCGAGTGTATCCGGCCAGTTGCTTATCGATTATTGTTGCCTCCTGAGTTAGAAAAGATTCACAATGTATTTCACGTATCAATGCTTTGACAATATAAATCCGATGTAACATCCCGAATTAGGCCCTAGTCGGAACAGTGGTTTTGAGACCACAAACCTAATATGGTAATAACTATTTTATGATTATTATAAGGTCTATGATATGTCTCTATGCTTGTGTGAAAACTTTATGAGGAAATTTTATGTGAAAAGTGGTTAATTAGACTTTAAGGACTAAATCGAATAATTTGTAAAACTTGTGTTCTAGAAGAAATTTGCATGAAATTGAAGTATATTATTAATTAGGGGTCCTTAAAGAGAAATTTGGCCAAGTTCTAAAGATTTGGACAAAAATGGCCTTGGATGGGAAAATTTTGAAAGAATAGTAAAAAGGGCATTTTGGTCATTTAGGGGTAAAATGAAGTAAAAGACAAAATAAAAGCCAAATTAGTGTCCATCTTCCTCCCATGGCCATGTGAATCAATAGGGGATCCATGGCTAGGGTTTCCAAGCTTCCAACTATAAGAGTATGCCCAAAGATCAATCACGAGATGGTTGTAATAACATACTTGGTTTATCATGTTTATTAATATAAGGCGTTGCCATTATTAGTCCAGTTTCTTTTCTGTGTGCATAAATAAACTGTTTTATAATAATGTCCTGAGAATAATATGATTATTCTCAAAAGATCCTTAGTCAACTATTGTTATTGGCTAGGACAATAATAATGCATCAAGACTAACATGTAGTTGATTGATGATAAAGAGTTGTCATTGATATGGAGTGTCAGAATCAATGCATGAATATGTGTGTTAGAGAACAACATATTGGACCAACCCCTATGAGTATGTTTCTTGGATTATTATGTAATTGTCACAACATTACTCATAGTGATTAATATGTATATGATCCTCATACTTGAGATCATCTTTATCCCAACATCGTGAGTTGTATATTTTGATACAGTCAAACAAACACCGTAAGTGGTTGTTCTATAAAGACTGATGTTGGATATACCACAATCTATGTTGAGGGATATAGTTGATCGATATAGGATAAGTCCCTCCTACATAATGGGAGTAATATCTCAGGCCACTTGATTGAGTGAGGCTAGAAATGCATGGCCATGCTCAAATAAGTTGATATGAGATGTCATACTTATTTGTGTATCATAGTCTACTCGAGGTATCAAGAAACATGGGATGGACTATGCAAGTGTGACTATTCCATGACTTGTGTCCATTCCAAAGATATAGGACTTAAGGATGAATGCATGAAAGGTTAATTACAAAAGGTTATGTCGAATCATGACTTCTTGTAACTTAGGTAGCATTGATGCATTGCTAGATGCCACTCATTGTTTGTAACATTAGAATCATTCTAATATTACTGCTAACGTTACAAGAACCTATAGGGTCACACCCTATGGTTAAAATGAACGAGGTAAAACATAGTTGTTATATTGCTTGGTTGTCACATGAATTAAATTAATTATAGAATTAATTTAATTGGGCAATCAAATTGTTGAACATACTATTTATGTACAAGGATGTTGTACACATAATCAGAACATAATTTTTTTGATATATGAATTTAGTTCGTATATAAGTTTAAATAAATATAGTTTACCGAAATCTTTATTATAATTAATGTAATTATAATTTTTCGGTTAAACATTATTATATTTATTTGAATGATAATTATTATGTTCGGATTAATTTTAATGAATTAAAATTTGTTATAAATATATACCAATTAAGAGGGAGTTATATATAGCAAGGGTAAAAAACCCAAAAAAGGAAATATATAACACTAGCCCGAAAATATGAAAGTGGTCTAGCAGCCGTTTTAGCAAAATACTCTCTAAAAATAGTTTTCTAGGATTTCTACCGTTCATTGTCAATCGGGTAGACTACGTAGAGCCCGACATCGGAAAAGGTTGCGGCTTGGTTTGATAGTGGTTCAGCATTCCTGTTGCCTAGGCATCGCTGTCTACTCAGATTGAAGTTTTGGTAAATTCAAAACCTTTTTACCACCCCGATTCGTTCCTTACACGTGGATCCTTGGTTTGGATCGCCGGTTTTTTAATTTTTCGCTGCGCCTTGGAGGCACCGGTGTTCCAACACCAACCTCAATAGTAAGTTATCTCGAGTCCTATTTTTAACGTTTTATGCGTTTTTTAAGTCCTGGTAACATGATTTATTCATTTCTACCATTATTTTGAGCTAAGGTTTATGATTAAAAATTTACCCATGCATGAAATGCTAGTATTTTGATTTTTAATGGTAGAATATGAAAGTTTGGAGTGTGTTTAACACCTTTTACTAAGTGACTTTTCATGAAAAAGCCTAAAAAGGACTAAATTGAAAAAGGTATAAATAAGGTAACTAAAAATCTGTTTTAATAAGAAATGTGGGCTTCCATAAGCTTGAATATGGTTCGGCTAAGCTTGGGTAATCAAGAAATTGAACACATTTCATTTTACGAGCCTACAGACTAAATTGCATATATGTGAAAGTTTAGAGGCAAAATTATAAATTTTCTAAAATATGAATTTTGGATCACATTAAATAATGTGACTAATAATTATATTAAATGTGATTATAAATCAAGGAAAACGAGGATTGGACCTAAGTCAGGTGAAAAATGGAAAATCGATAGTTAGGTTCCTTTTTGCTATTTTGGGTGTCGAGGTACGTTCATGTGATTTAATAAGCTTGTTATTCATGTTATTATTGTTAGACATGAAATATATCTTGCTATGATTATATTGATTTGAGGTTAATGGAAATTAATGGAAAATGACATTTAAATGAAATGAGTAAGTTTGTATGTAAATAATATATCGTTTTTACTTACGTTATAATATTTTGTTATTATATGAGGTGTGGTTGTATATTGAATGATCACTTGATCTAAATTATGAATTGAAATTGATTATGGATGAATTGGTAAAATGTTGAAAAGTGAGAAATTTCCCGACCTTCGGAATAGAAAAGATACGAATGCTCCGTTATGAGAACACATGTGTAGTACTATGTGCAGACTACTATGTGTTTAAGATGGTTTTAGGTCACGTGTGTAATACTAAGTGCAGGCTACTACGTGTACCAGATGGTTAGGTCGCATGTGTAGTACTAAGTGTAGGCTACTATGCGTACACGATAGCTTCGATCACATGTGTAGTACTAAGTGCAGGCTACTATGCTTACACGATAGCTTCGATCACATGTGTAGTACTAAGTGCAGGCCACTATGTGTAAGAGATGGTTTTGGTTGCAGATGTAGTACTAAGTGCAGGCTACTATGTACACCAAATAGCTTCGGTTACAAGGGTGGTAATATGTGCAGGCCACTGAGTATCTGTTATTACTCTAATGGGTTCAACGGGAAATTGACTAAGTGAAAATACATGTAATCATGTAATGGATAGTGTAATTGAATATGACTATGTGATGAATAAGTGTAGGTATATGTGTGTGAAAATTTATGAGCAATGTGCTCGATATTTGAGCAAACTTTCGGAAAGATGGAATGGAGTAAGTGAGATTATGTAAGAGTGAAATTTGTAACAAAACAGTTTTGGACAGCAACAGTTGTGTGACTTTGAAAAATAACCAAAAATGGTAGAAATCGAATCAGAAGTTGAATAAGATATGAATTAAAATCTTATTGAGTCTATTTTCACATAAAAGAAACAATGAAAGCAAAAGAATTTTTTATTCTATGATATTTGAATTTTTGTGAGACAGAGTCAGAATGATTTTGAAATCCCCTGTTCTGATTTGAGAGAATTATTAAAAATTGTAAAAAAAATTATGGGTTATAAATTATATGATTAAATTCCTTAATGAGTGTATTTTCGAAAGAAACAAACGGGAACATTATTCAAATCTTGTACGAAGAGATAATTAATTTTTAGTATAGAGGGCTTAGAACTGTCGAACAGTGAAATAGGGGTGACATTAAAGAATGAACTGTACTTATTGGCTAAACCAAAAATTCTGAAAATTTTATGATAAAAATATATATGAGTCTAGTTATTGGAACAATTAGCGGATCTTAATTTGGAGTTCTACAGCTTCGGATATAAATAATTTAGTGACTATGACTCGAGAAAACAACTTAATTGGACTTTGAATAAATAGAGAGAAATTGAAACATAGCATGTTAATACATTGCTTATTATTTTTCATGCGAGCTTACTAAGCGTAAAGCTTACTCCCTCCTTTCAATTTCTTTTAGTGTTGTCAGGTCGGCTTGGGGTTGGAGATCGTTGGAGGCAACAGCACACTATCAAGCCAATACCTTTGGAATATTGTTACATATGTTAGAATTATCAAGTGAGTGGCATGTATAGGGACCTAGTTTTATAACAAGTGTTATTATAATTTGGCCAAATGTATTAGCCTATCTTAAGCTATTAATTATGGTTTGTAAATCTAGCTATTCATGTTATGTCTGATAATCAAGATGTGAATATGGTTGTTTGCCATGTTTGGTAGGTAATATGTCATGTGTGTTGAATGCATGTTTTATGACCAAACGAGGTGGTCATGACCATGAATTAAATGTGTAATTTGGAAATAAAATGATAATTCCTTGAACATGGACGTTTGATGGATAGTTTGGTAACCATGGTACAATGGTATAATGTGAGAAATAGTAATAATGTTAAATTGAATATGGAATTGGTGTAGAATGTCTTAGTCAAGCATATTGTTTTATGCATGTGAAATGTGGATACGCAATAAAGACATAACTTGTCTAGAATATGTATGCTTAATGATAAGTTAGAATTAAAATGGCACAAAGATAACTATGGCATGACCAGTCTTGGTTTAATGTGAGAATGTGTAACACATGCACGTTGATAGATAAATGATATGTTTGTGTCATAATTGAGGATGTTGAATGCCATTAGATCCATGTATATGTGTATGCATGTAAGGTTGACAAAAAGGCTTGGAAAATAGCCTAAGAGTTAATTACACGGGATGAGACATGACCATGTGAGGGACACGGTCTGGTGACACGGGCGTGTGACACAGGCTCGTGTATGGGACATTTTTCATGTGATCGAATGATTCAGATATGATTGAAATTTTATGGCCTGGTTTTACATGTATGTGCATGTTTAAGTCTGGTAATGCCTCATATCTTGTCCCGGTGTCAGACACGGGTAAGGGGTGTTACATTTAGTGAGATCAGAGCTATGGTTTAGACGGTGATCAGACTAACCTAGCATTTGTATGAGCGTTTAGCTATACATGCCACCGATCTATGATAGTGTGATGTCTCCCGATGCATAAGAGAGCCTTTTTGTTTAGACAAAGGTACCCTCCAACCGAGCTATATCCAACCATATTGATTCTGGTAATGAGGTATTTGAGTAAAGTACAATTATGATGAGTTGAAACTTTGAAAGGTACGAATGAGATTCATAATATTCTGTTACGGATAAAATATCATTGTCCCATTTGGATATTAAAAGTTGATGGATTGAAATGAATTATTGAAATGAGATAAATGATTATATGGCATAATAAACTTACTTGTGATTGATTGATAATTCCATGATGTATGTGACTGAATTGCTCAAGTAAATGCATGTGTAGATAACTTATCAAAAATATTAATGGGATGAATATTCATGTATATCTGTTTGGATAACTATGATTGGCAAGCTCGTATAGCTGGAGTAAATGTGTTAAATTGCTTGGACTGATTTATACGATTGAAATGATATGTCTAAATAATGGTGTACGAGGTCAAAGTATAGATTGTGATAAACTTATTCATGTTTGTTGGCTCTTGTATGATATCATGTGCATGACTTGTATGATTAAATGAATAGATAAGTAAAGTTATCCAGAAAACATGGAATGCACGCATAAGTATACTTGACTAAATGAGATAACTAGAAAGTGAGCGTAAAATCAATATGAATGTTAGTTTACCTGAAATGAATGACATGATTGTGATATGATTACTATGATGATAAAAATTGTGCTACATGTATACATATATGAAAGTTGAGTTAGAGGCCTTATGACCCTCCCCCTCACCAAAATGGTGTTTTATAATGGAATTTCCTGAGATTTGTGATGAACAAGTTTCCAGATGAGAGACCAAAGAATTCAGTGATAGAATGGTTATAAGCATGATTAGTGATTGGGAATGGATTGATAAGTACAGATAGAGCTAGAAAGATGTTGGATTGACTGAAAGATTATTTAATTTTCACAATATCACAGTTAGTAAAAAGGTTAACTTCGAAAATCGATCTATTCTGAAATAATGTTGGGAAATAATATTTGAAATATGAGATGTTTGCGTATGGTAATTACAGTGAGCAGATTATGACAGCCTCTCTTGAAATATAGTATGAGATCATTTGTCTGTAGAAGGGTTGTGAGCCTATCTATTTTCTGATGAATTTTGATATTATGAGAATGTTTTTTGATCTTAATGTTAGACAAAGACATTGTCAATTTGATTGGGTTATGATCTACATGATTCCATCTTCTTTCTAGTATTCTGTTACATTTCGCCTGTTGGAAATTGATGTGAAATTGTAAATGGTGCCATGATTCTGTCTCTACATATTATTGCTTTGTATGATTATATATATATATATACACGAGAAGTATATCGTTCTGGTCGTATTCGTTTTCAGTGAGTTGGAATGATGTCTTTCTGGATTTCTTTTCTCTGAAGAACCATTGAGGTCTTTCATACTTTCTTATGAACTTTGTTCTCGGTCTTTCAATACAGTATCGTGATTTGGATTTCTATATTCTAGATTTCTCCGTATTGGGTTTCTTTATCTTGAGTTTCTGTTTATCTTTATCTTATAGCTTGTCGAGCATGGCTTATATCTAAAATATGATCTTCAATTTGTGATATATATATCAAGCATGACTATGTATCTAATTTGATCATGGTAATTTGGTGGTCTTAGTACTTGGATTTCTCCAACTTTTGTGCAAGGGCATAACATCGACAAAGGTATAAGTGGTGAAAATGCAAGTTTCAATTTTTATGGTGGATTTCTTTTCCTCAATTAAGTTAATCAGTATTAATATATTTGATTGAGATCTGAGTTCTACATCTTGATATCTTGGAAAACCTAAAGGAGGTTTTGAAATTTAAAGACAACTGAGAGTGGAGTCGGAAAACAAACGAATTGTAAAAAAGGTTTTAGAGACGATAAGGCCAAGATGAACTGACTATTTCATTAATCGAAATTGAAAAGATTCAAGCATGTGAGTACTTGAGTTATGATGGCATAGATCTGACCTTTGTGTATTTGAACACTGTCGTATAGAGGTTAAAATTTAACCGATGTGTGGCATAGCAATGAACCGCCTATGATACTAGTATGAGAAAATAAAGAGAGATGTATTGAAGGCACGACCTGAGTGAAAGTTCTTTGGCATTAATTATGAGATTGAGGAATCTAAGTGAAAACCAAACCCACTTTTTTGGTAAGATTTTCGGGGACAAAAACCCCTAAAGGGGGGAGAAATGTAACATCTCGAATTAGGGCATAGTCAGAATAGTGGTTTCGAGACCTCAAATCTGATATGGTAATAATTATTTTATGATTATTATAAGGTCTACGATATGTCTCTATGCTTGTGTGAAAATTTTATGAGGAAATTTTATGTGAAAAGTGTTTAATTAAACTTTAAAGACTAAATCGAATAATTTGTAAAACTTGTGTTCTAGAATAAATTTGCATGAAATTGAATTATATTATTAATTAGGGGTCCTTAAAGAGTAATTTGACCAAGTTTTAAAGATTTGGACAAAAATGACCTTGGATGGGAAAATTTTGAAAGAATAGTAAAAAGGGCATTTTGGTCATTTAGGGGTAAAATGAACTAAAAGACAAAATAAAAGCCAAATTAGTGTCCATCTTTCTCCCATGGCCGTGTGAATCAAGAGGGGAGCCATGGCTAGGGTTTTCAAGCTTCCAAGCTCAATAGTAAGTGATCTCGAGTCCCATTTTTAACAATCTATGCATTTTTGAAGTCCTGGTAACATAATCTATTCATTTCTACCATTATTTTGAGCTAAGATTTATATTTAAAAAATTACCCATGCATGAAATGCTAGTATTTCGATGTTTAATGGTAGAATATGAAAGATTGGAGTGTGTTTAACACCTTTTACTAAGTGATTTTTCATGAAAAAGCCTAAAAAGGACTAAATTGAAAAAGGTGTAAAATAGGTAACAAAAAATCTATTTTAATGAGAAATGTAGGCTGCCATAAGCTTGAATATGGTTCGGCTAGGCTTGGGCAATCAGGAAATTGAACACATTTCATTTTATGAGCCTAGGGACTAAATTGCAAATATGTGAAAGTTTAGGGGCAAAATTATAAATTTTCCAAACTATGATTTTTGGATCAGATTAAATAATGTGACTAATAATTAGATTAAATGTGATATTATAGATAAAGGAAAACAGGGATTAGATATAGATCAGGTGAAAAATGAAAAATTGACAGTTAGGTTCCTTTTCGCTATTTTGGGTGTCGAGATAAGTTCGTGTGATTTTATAAGCATGTTATTCGTGTTATTATTGTTATACATGAAATATATATTGCTATGATTGTATCGATTTGATGTTAATAGAAATTTAATGGAAAATGACATTTAAATGAAATGAGTAAGTTTGTATATAAATAATATATCATTTTTACTTATGTTATAATATTTTGTTATTATATGAGATGTGGTTGTATATTGAATTATCTCTGGATGTAAATTATGAATTGAAATTGATTATGGATGAATTGGTAAAATGTTGAAAAGTGAGGAATTTCCTGGTTGGACCTTCGGAATAGAAAAGATACAAGTAATCCATTGTTAGAACACATGTGTAGTACTAAGTGTAGGCTACAATGCGTACACGATAGCTTCGATCACATGTGTAGTACTAAGTGCAGGCTACTATGCGTACACGATAGCTTCGATCACATGTGTGGTACTAAGTGTAGGCCTGTATGTGTAAGAGGCAGTTTTGGTCATAGATGTAGTACTAAGTGCAGGCTACTATGTGCACCAAATAGCTTCGGTTACAAGGGTGGTAATCTGTGCAGCCCACCAAGTATCTGTTATTATTCCGATGAGTTCAACAGGAATTCGACTAAGTGAAAATACATGTAATCATGTAATGAATAGTGTAATTGGATATGACTATGTGATGAATAAGTGTAGGTATATGTGTGTGAAAATTTATGAGCAATGTGCTTGATAGTTGAGCGAACTTTCGGAAAGATGGAATGGAGTAAGTGAGATTATGTAAGAGTGAAGTTTGTATCAAAATAGTTTTGGACAGCAGCAGTTGTGTGATTTTTAAAAATCTCCAAAAATGGTGAAAATCAAATAGAAGTTGAATAAGATATGAAATAAAAGCTTATTGAGTCTATTTTCACATAAAAGAAACGGTGAAAGCAAAAGAATTTGTATTCTGTGATATTTGAATTTTTGTGAGACAGAGTCATAATGATATTGAAATCCCCTGTTCTGATTTGAGAAAATTATTAAAAATTGTACAAAAATAATTATGGGTTATAAATTATATGGTTAAAATCCCTAATGAGTCTATTTTCGAAAGAAACAAACAGGAACATTATCCAAATCTTTTACGAAGAGATAATTAATTTTTAGTGCAGAGGTGTCGAAACTATCGTACAACAAAATAGGGGTGACATTAAAGAATGAACTGTACTTATTGGCTTAACCAAAAATTTTAAAAGTTTTATGATAAAAATACATGTGAGTCTAGTTTTTTAGCGGATCTTAATTTGGAGTTTTGTAGCTTCGGATATAAATAATTTAGTGACTGTGACTCGAGAAAACAACTTACTAGACTTTGAATAAATAGAGAGAAATTGAAACATAGCATGTTAATACATTGCTTATTATTTTTCATGCGAGCTTACTAAGCGTAAAGATTACTCCCTCCTTTCCATTTCTTTTAGTGTTTTCAGGTCGGCTTGGGGTTGGAGATCGTCGAAGGCAGCATCACAGTATCAAGCCAATACCTTTGGAATATTGTTACATATGTTAGAATTATCAAGTGAGTGGCATATATAGGGACCTAGTTTTATAACAAGTATTATTATAATTTGGCCAAATGTATTCACCTATATTAAGCTATTGATTATGGTTTGTAAATCTAGCTATTCATGTTATGTCTGATAATTGTGATGTGAATATGGTTGTTTGCCATGCATGGTCGGTAATATGTCATGTGTGTTGAATGCATGTTTTATGACCAGACGAGGTGGTCATGACCATGAATTAAATGTGTAATATAGAAATAAAATGATAATGCCTTGAACATGGACGTTTGATGGATATTTTGGTGACCATGGTACAATGGTATAATGTGAGAAATAGTAATAATGTTAAATTGAATATGGAATTGGTGTAGAATGTCTTAGTCAAGCATATTGTTTTATGCATGTGAAATGTGGATACACTATAAAGACATAACTTGGCTAGAATATGTATGCTTAATGATAAGTTAGAATTAAAATGACAAGAAGGTAACTATGGCATGACTAGTCTTGGTTTAATGTGAGAATGTGTAACACATGCATGTTGATAGGTAAATGATATGTTTGTGTCATAATTGAGGATGTTGAATGGCATTGGATTCATGTATATGTGTGTGCATGTAAGGGCAACAAAAAGGCTTGGAAATAGCCTAAGAGTTAACTACACAAGATGAGACACGGCTGTGTGTCTCAACCGTGTGAAGGACACGGCAGGTGACACGGGCGTGTGACTCTCCAAACATGAAAATTTTCTAAGTGTTGTAAAAATGTTTGTGAGTTCTTGGTTTAGTCCCCAACCGCTTTTAATGCATGTTTAGAGCCTCGAAGGCTCGTGTATGGGACATTTTGCATATGATCGAATGATTTTGATATGATTGAAATTTTATGGCCCGATTTTACATGTATGTGCATGTTTAAGTCTGGTAATGCCTCGTATCTTGTCCCTGTGTTAGACACGAGTAAGGGCTGTTACATCCGATCCCTCGCATGTGATTTTTCTATCTGAGATCGAAATTCAGTCTGGTATGACTTAAAAAGAAGAACTGATCCGTATTTTTGCTCGTGAGGTTAAAGAATTGTGAAACAAGAAAATTATGTTAGTAAAAATAATGTGGCATCGACACAGTGTGGAATAGGCTACGTGGGAGCCCAAAGATGCTATGAGACAGCAATATCCGAATCTGTACAACGGTAAAATTTTTGGAAACGATAATCCCTAAGGGAGAGTTGTAACAGCCCAGTTTAGACCCTAGTCGGAATAGTGCTTTCAGAACCAAAAATTCGTGTCAAAAAAATATTTTAATATTATTTTCTGTGCCTAGAATATGTGAATTGATATGTGTTAATGTTTTGTATGAAAGTTTGATCGTTTGTGTGCTCAATTAGATAAAAGGACCTAATCACAGAAAATACAAAAGATGTAATCTATTTGCTAAACTGCCAAATTACTATATCTTTATATATGTGGGGTCCTTATATTGTTATAAAACCATTAGCTTAATGGATGGGCAAATATGTCCTTAGTTGGTGGATTTTTAATTTATGTTCATTAAGGGTAACTTTGGAATTTGATTAGATAGGCTTAATTAGATAAAACAAAAGCATGAAAATTGGCCGTTATCACCTATGTTTGCCGAAATTATCAAAGAAAAAGAAAGAAAAATACAAGTTAGGGTTCGACCTTGTTCACTTTGAATTAGGTATGTGTTTTTGATCGGTTTTTGATGATTTCTACGTTTTTGTGATTGTTGCCTAATGTTTTATCAAGCCCATATTTCAATTTTTGATTTTGTTGATGATTTTGAGATATGCCATTGATGAAATTGTGAGCTTTGTGTTGTTAAATGATGAAAAATGAAAGATATGTGATAGATAAATATGTTTTGTCTTTGAATTTTCGATGAATTTGAGTAATTTGGGCTAAATTGTAAAAATGAGATTTTGAGGGACTAAAATGTGAAATAAATGAAATATGTGGGCTTATATGAACACTATGAATATTCGGCCTAGCATGTGAAAAAGAAAATTTTGTGTATTTTGTGATTTTGTAAATTAGGGATTAAAGTGTTAAAAAGTGAAAATGTGAGGGCTAATTTGTAAAATACCCTAAATGTGAGTATATGGATTGATTTGAATGAATTTGTGATTGAATAAGTCAAATTTGAATGTGTTTAGATCAAGAACCAAAGAAAATGAAATTAGACCAGGGAAAGTCGAAAGTCGTCGAGTAGTTGATTCCGTTCGTTCGAATCTGTACGAGGTAAGTCGATATACAAATAAATGTATTCAATTGAATTATTATTTTCTTATATGATATTTTAATGAGATGAATGGATTTGAGAGCGGAATATGTGAAATCTGAGAAAGTTCTGATAATGCGGCGACGTCCAAAAAGCCCCGTATGAACCATAGGAATAGTTAGGATACATATGTCATGACATAGGATTTTCGATATGTGATTTCGTGTAAGACCACGTCTGGGACATTGGCATCGACTTATGATTTACGTGTAAGACCATGTTTGGGACATTGGCATCGTATTTGATTTCGTGGAAGACCCTATCTGGGACAGTGGCATCGATATTTGATTACATGTCTGGGACGTTGGCATTGTATGAGCTTTCTGAGCTATCCCAGTATCCTTATTGATTCTGAAAGGTTCAACTGGCATTCTGAGAAAATGGATGACTATGTGAATGTGTATCCGATTCAGGTACGTTTGAATTGTATATCGTGTTTGAGAATGAAAGGTAAGTACATGTACCTTTGTGAACATATGATATAAGTATGAGTTGCTATGATAATGAGATATGATATATATATGTGTGTGTGTGAATTATGATCAAATGAACTATAAGAGATATATGGCTATGTGAATGTATTTTGCCTTAAGTTTAATGAATGAATTGATTTAGATTGATGTTTTGTGTTAAGTTTATTTGAATATGCCTTACTAAGCTTTTGAAAGCTTACTTTGTGTGTGTTTTCAACTGTTTTATAGATATCGAAGCTACCGGAGTCTTAGGGATCGTCGAGGATCATCACCACACTATCGAACTCTATTTTGGTATCTCTTAAACATGTAATATTGAAGTATGGCATGTATAGGCTAGAAGTATTTGAATATGTTTTGTATTGTGTATATCTAGCCATGTGATATGGCTTGGATTTGGTTGTGTATAAGAATGAATTATGGCTATAAAATATGTGATGCATTATGGTCAATATGATATGTTTATGAAGGCTAAGTGAATTAGTCAATTTGGTAAGTTTTGGTATGTGCTTATTTGAAGAATTGGTAAGTTTATGGCATGAGATTGAATGAAATGAATTAAGGTTACGAAACTCATATTTGGTATGACTTTAGCTTAAGATTTGATATGTTTTGGTTTATATATTGAAGATGAAATTTGTTGATAATGATTTGGCATGAATGGTTTATATTTTGGTTGAGAATTGGTTGAAAATTTGGTATAAAATTTTTGGTTTTGATGCTTGTAGGGATGGCCCAAAATGGGTGGTAATTTGGCTTTGCAAATAGCCTATTTTGGTCCACACGGGCATGTGTCTCAGCCTGTGTGACACACGGTTATGTTACATGGTTGTGTGTCCCTTGGGCTACCCTACAATTTAAAGTCAGTATACCCTACAGTTTTGACACGTACTAGACACACGGGTGTGTCTATCGGTCGTGTCTTGCACACAGGCTGTCACATGGACTTGTGGTCGGTCGTGTGTGTAACGCCCCGAACCCGAGACCGTCGCCAGAGTCGAGCACGAGGTGTTAACGGACTTAATTCATATTCAGATTCGGTAGCTCATATTCCCTTAGAGTCCTTTCACTATGTACCATGTTAACGTTTGCGGGTAACTGTGGTGATGGTGGATCTTCTAAGTTGTTAGTGTTAGCTTCATCGAATAGTGGATTCTCGCATGGTGGTAAATTACCTATAACAGGTAGTTGGTTCTGCATTTGCTGTTGTTGCTGTAGCCACTGATTCTTATAAATTATTCTTTCTGGATCTGTGGCTGACTCTATAGGTGTTCCCCTAATACGAGTCATACACTAAATCCAAAGAGAAAAGATAAGTTAAAATAATAAAATAAAATTGCAACTATAATCTAAAAATTTCCTAATTATTCTATTAATATGCAAAAATTAAAATTAAATTAGTGATGTTGCCTCCTCGGCGACGGCACCAATAACTTGACGGCCTCCAGACGTAACAACTTTCAAGGTAGAAATCCCACACATAATATATGAAAAGGCAGTATCTGCAAGTATAAGGGCTAGGTTGTAAAATAGTTACAATGGAATAGATGAGTACACCGAGGATCGTACCCAATGGAGGCAATCAGTAAATTAATTCTAACCTCAGCATAAATAGATCCAGTAAACACTTTAAATGAATTATATTACGATGAAATAAAAAGAAAGGTTTTTGTGATCTTTACTAATAAAAAAAGAAAGAAAAGAAAGAAAGAAATAAATAATGAGAAATCAAATAATATAATATATCAAATCTGAGCATGGGTGATTAGCTTGCATCGGTAATCATAATTAAATGTCAATTCAGGTTTTCTTTTCAATCAACTAGTCAATATCCCAGTAGGATCTTCCAATCTTCCACTAGAATAATAAGTGAGAAAGAACTACTTATCTCTCGACCTTACAGTCTAGACCAGTTCAGGGTTTAGGTGTTCATGGATACGCTATACCAAATTTGGGTTAATTCCCAACTGAATGACTTTCTAAAGTTGTCAGGCCTAGGGTTTAGGTGCTTCCTTTCCTGAACAGCTGATCTTCTAAGAGAACCCTACAAAACAGTTAATTAATTATACCTCTATTTGCTAATCCCCCATAGCAGGATTAGTTCCTCATGGATCTCATAAACAATATAGGCGTGATGTATAAAATAGGCATGAGCAATAGTTCAAGAATATAAGGTTTAGAAGAAGCCTGATTTGTATTAGAATTGATGTTGAATCCTCACAGAGTTTTACTATGTTTCACAAATTTGATTTCTTCCACGAAACAAAGAATAAAAACTGAAAGAAACTTAAAGTCTAAGAAAAGAGAAAAACAAAAGGCTAAATCTAAGAAGAAAATTACACAATATGAAAGTTGTTCAAAACATGTGCTAATTGAGCCTATTTATAAACTTTAGAGTGGCTGTCATCCTTAACCCTAAGTCAGTTGTCATCTTCTAACACCTCTTACTCGTATCTAATGCCGGGACAGGGTTCGAGGCGTTACCAGACTTTAAACATACACAATTTCATAAAATCAGGCCATAAGATTTCATTCATATTTCAAAACATTCAATCACATACACATAGTCCCTTATTTGGGTCTATGAAGTCCAAAACAAACTTTAAGGGTGGTTCAGAACTAAACTGTAAACTTTCGAAGGAGTTACAATACTTACGAATTTTTTTTCATATTTTGGAGAGGCACACACCCGTAAGGGCACACGACCAAGGCACACGCCCATGGCACACGACCAAGGGCTAAACTGTAACTTTCTGTTTATGACGTCAACAACCATTTAAGGGCACACGACCAAGGCACACGCCCATGGTCAGAGGCCGTGTCCTCCACACGGCTAGGACACACGGCAATGTCTCTGCCCCTGTGGCCAAAACTTAGGCTATTTGCCATACCTTTTTGTCATCCTTACATGCACACACACATACGTGATTCCAATGGCATTCAACATCCTCAATTATGAAACAAACATAACATTTACAAATCATCATACATGTATTACCCCTTTCTCACATTAAACCAAGTCTAGACATACCATACCTTATTCATTTGGCTTTGCCAAATACCTTACCAGTTATACTTTTATACCATAGTTATCATCATGATAATTAATTCTAACTTATCATTAAGCATACATATTCTAGCCAAGTTATGTCTTTATAGCGTACCGACATTTCACATACATAAAACAATATGCTTGACTAAGACATTCTACACCAATTTCATATTCAATCAACATTATTATTTATTCTCACTTTATACCATTATACCATGGTTACCAAATTATCTATCTAACCTATATGTTCAAGGTATTATCATCTTATTACCATATTACACATTTAACTTATGATCATGACCACCTCGACTGATCACAAAGCATGCATTCAACACACGTAACATTTTACCAACCATGCATGACAAACAAACATATTCACATCATAATTATTAGACATAACATGAATAGCTAGATTTACTAGTCATAATCAATATGAGCCACACCTCATGTCCATATAAAATAGCTCAATATAGGCCAATAAATTTGGCCAAATTATGATAACACATGTTATAAAACTAGGTTTCTATACATTCCACTCGATATTTCTAACATATGTATCAATATTCCAAGGGCATTGGCTTGATAGTGTGATACTGCCTCCGACGATCTCCAACCCTGAGCTAACTTGACAATAATAAAGGAAATATAAAGGAGGGAGTAAGCTTAAAGCTTAGTAAGCTCGCATGGAAAATAATAAGCAATGTATCAACATGCTATTTTCAAATTCTCTTTATTTATTCAAAGTCCAGTCAAGCTATTTTCTTGAGTCACAGTCACTAAATTATTTATATCTAGAGCTGCGGAACTCCAACTTAAGATCCGCTAATTTTTTTTGAAAACTACACTCACATATATTTTTATCATAAAATTTTCATAATTTTTGGTTTAGCCAATAAGTACAGTTTATTCTTTAAAGTTACCCTTGTTTTTCTGTCCAACAGTTCCGACCTCTCTTCACTAAGAATTAATCATTTCATGGTACAGAACTCAGATAATGTTCCTGCCTACTTCTCTTAAAAATAGACTCATTAATAATTTTATGCATATAAATTATAACCCATAATTATATTTGTACAATTTTTAATGATTTTTCCAAGTCAAAATAGGGGATTCCAAAATCATTTTGACCCTGTCTCAAAAAAATTCAAATATCACAGAATATGAAATTCTTTTGCTTTCATCATTTCTTTTATGTGAAAATAGACTCATTAATATTTAATTTAATATCTTTTTCAACCTCTAATTCGATTTCCACCATTTTGGGTGATTTTTCAAAGTCACACAACTGCTGCTCTGCAAAACTATTTTATTACAAATTTCACTCTTAGATAATCTCACTTACTCCATTTCATCTTACCGAAAGTTTGATCAACTATCGAGCACATTGCTCATAAATTTTCACACACATATACCTGCACTTATTCATCACATAGTCATATTCATGTACACTTAATCATTACATGATCACATGTATTTTCACTTAGTCAATTTCTCATTGAACTCATCAGAATAATAACATATACACGGTGGCCTGCACATATTACCACCCTTGTAACCGAACCTATTTAGTGCACATAGTAGCCTGCACTTAGTACTACATCTGTGACCAAAATCGTCTCTTACACATAGTGGCCTGCACTTAGTACCACACATGTGATCGAAGCTATCGGGTATGCATAGTTGCCTGCACTTAGTACTACACATGCGACCTAACCATCTGATACACGTAGTAGCCTACACTTAGTACTACACACATGACATAAAACCATCTTAAACACATAGTAGCTTGCACATAGTACTACACATGTGTTCTCACAACGGATCATTTGTATCTTTTCTATTCCGAAGGTCCAACCGGGAAATTCCTCACTTTTCAACATTTTACCAATTCATCCTTAATCAATTTCAATTCATAATTTACATCAAGTGATCATTCAATATACAATCACATCTCATATAATAACAAAATATTATATCATAAGTAAAAATGATATATTATTTACATATAAACTTACTCATTTCATTTGAATGTCATTTACCATTAAATTTCCATTAACATCAAATCAATACAATCATAGCAAGATATATTTCATGTGTAACAATAATAACATGAATAACATGCTTATTAAATCACACGAACTTACCTCAACACCAAAATGGCAAAAAGGGATCTAACCATTGGTTTTCCGATTTTCATCCATTCTAGGTCCAATCCTCGTTTTCCTTGATCTATAATATCACATTTAGTCTAATTATTAGTCAAATTATTTAATGTGATCCAAAAATCATATTTTGGAAAAATTACATATTTGCCCCTAAACTTTGTCAAAATTACACTTTTGCCCCTAGGCTCGTAAAATGATTTTTATTCAATTTCCTCACTCTTTAAGCCTATTCGAACCATTTTCATAACTATAGAAAACTACAATTCTCATCAAAACACACCTTTGTGACAAGTTTTATAACTTTTACAATTTAGTCCTTTTTAGCGTTTTCACCGAAAACTACTTAGTACAAGTCGTTTCTCCAACCATAAACATGCATAATCTACCATTAAACATCAAAATGCACAAATTATTTGCCTTTTCAATACTTGTACCATTATCGGACCTGTCAATGAGGTACGTAAATAATAAGTGTAATTTACCTATAATTTAATCACACTTAAAATAATATGTTTACCATACATTTGATTAAATTTTATTCATAAAACATATACAATATTTATATCAATACCCAAGTTGGATGTACACCTAACCAAAACACATAAAACCGAATGTATCCACTCATTATTGAAATTGTGTTCAAGCTAGTTCCTGTTCATTTTACCTATACCTATGTCATAGCAACAACCATTTTCCAACATATAACATTTAACACCTGTATTATACATATCATGCCATGTAACATTATAACTAAAATATATTAAACCGCAACAAAAACATAACTAAAACCAAACTTAAGAATTTAGCCATTTTCGCATGGCTTAAAATACACACATTCAAAAATAAGTCCAACATTTCAAAGCATAAGCTAGCCTATACATGCCATAATTTAAGTTTAGCTAATAAGGTACCAAATAGTAGATAGTGTGGTGAGCTTGGCTGACAATCCCTGAACTTGTAGCTTGACTTCAAAATCTATAAAACAGAGTAAACATAACATAAAGAGTAAGCTATCAAAGCTTAGTTAGTCATAAGCAATTAAACAACTCAATGGCTAATTCAACTTGACTAAATTAAACTAGATTATTAAATTATTTCACATTAAATCCAGGAATTTATGTATTCATGTTACATACAAATAAATCATATACATTTATATGCAATTTCATTATCACTATAACCAAATACTTATATAGCCAAAATTAACAAATTATTACCTAGCCCTCAAGGCCGAATATTCATTAAGTACCTAGCTCACATACTCATAAATATATAAACTCATAGATCATAATATAGTCTCATGTACATATATTAGTCATTTGGCCGAATACACATAAACACATATGCATAAAATTAAATCTTATTCAATAATGTGCAATAGGCCAAATACACTTACCTTAACTTTAACATACATCAAACTAACTCATACTTGGCCATTTAACTCGATTTACATATTCGAACTCAACTTATCTTTGCCCGATGATCACATAAATCATATAATGCCAACGTCCCAGACGTGGTCATACATGTAGTCACAAATCGATGCCACTGTCCCAGACAGGTCTTACTCGTAAACACATATCGGAATCACATATCGAGGCCATGGTCTTACTCGCACACATATATTAGAATTCTATGTCATGACATATGTATCCTAACTATCCTAAGGTTCATACGGGGCTTTCGAATGTCATAACTCGATCGAAACAAAGTCATCACATAGTTGCCAAGCTAAACAACATTCGGCTATTGCATTTATAATTTCATACATTTCAATTCAGCATATTTATTTTGCATTTAATTAAAATTAAGTACATCTATTAGCTTATAAACTTACCTCGGACGTCGTAAAACGGGACGGGGCTGCTAGTTGACAACTTTCGTTTTTCCCGATCCAAATCTGATTTCTTTGGTTCTTGATCTAAACATATTCAAATTAAGCTCATTCAAACATATTTTCATTCAATTTAGTCCAAAAACACATAAATAGGCAAATTACCATTTTACCCCTAACATTTACAATTTTTACAATTTAGTCCCTATTACACAAAACTCAAAATACACAAAATTTCACAATACCCATGTTAGGTCAAATAGTACCCATGCTCATACAAGTCCATATATTTTATCAATTTCACATTTTAGTCCCTCAAGTTATTACTTTTTGCAATTAAGTCCTAATTACTCAAAATCATCAAAAACTCCAATACAAAATATGTTAATCTAAAACATATCTTTCATTTTTCATCGTCAAACAAAAAAAATCACAGACTATCAACAATGGCACAAATCAAAAATTAATGCTTGGGTCTTGTAGTACTCGAAGCAACGATCTCAAAAGCATAGAAATTATCAAAAATCGAGTTGAACACATACCTTAATCTAGCTTCAAGTTGGCCGAACCCTAGCCTTTTGTTCTTTCTTTTTCTTTTGGTTTATATTCGGTCAAGAAAGAATGATAAAAGCATGGTTTAATTTGTGTTATAATAACATATATATGTTTTAATAATTAAATTACTTTTATAACCTTAATAGTTTAATATAAAACCACATAATATAAGTATTAAACCGACATACTAATATATTTATGGGTTAATTACAACATAAATCCTTCCTCTTTAAAAGCCACTAACAATTCGCCCCTTTATATATTAAACTACCAAATTTTCAATTTACGCGATTAAGTCCTTTTATTAAATCGGACACCTAAACGATAAAATTAAATCACGAAATTTTCACAGATATAAATTCACACAAAATAAACATAGAAAATGATTTTAAAATATTTTTTTGACTCAGATTCGTGGTCCTAAAACCATCGTTCCGATTAGGGTCTAATTCAAGGTGTTACAACTTTCCCCCTTAGGGATTTTCGTCCCCGAAAATCTTACCCGTAAATAAGTTCGAATAATGATCTCTCATTGTATCCTCTGGTTCCGACGTTGTTTCTTCAACTCCATGCTTATGCCACAATTCTTTAACTAACAAAATTTTCTTATTCCGCAACTCTTTAACCTATTGAGCCAAAATGCGAATCGGTTCTTCTTCGTAGGTCATATCAGGCTGAATTTCAATCTTAGATGGACTGATCACATGTGAAGGATCAGATCGATACCTCTGAAGCATCGAAACGTGGAATACGTTGGGGATCTTTTCTAGCTTAGGTGGCAACAATAGTCTGTAAGCAACTGGCCCAATACGCTCTATTACCTCATACGGCCTAATAAATCTTGGACTCAATTTACCTTTACGACCCAATCTGAGTATTTTCTTCCACGGTGAGACTTTCAAGAAAACTTTATCACCAATCTGAAACTCTATATCTTTGCGTTTCAATTCCACATAAGATTTCTGACGATCTGATGCTGCTTTCAAACTTTCATGGATCACTTTCACCTTCTGTTCAGTTTCTCTGATCAAGTCAACCCCGTGTACCTTATTTTCACTGAGCTCAGTCTAGTACAGTGGTGTGCGGCATTTACGGCCATACAAAGTGTCATAAGGTGCCATTTTGATACTCGATTGATAGCTATTATTATACGCAAATTCAATCAGAGGTAGGTATCATTCCCACATACCTT
Source organism: Gossypium longicalyx (assembly GCA_025698465.1). Lineage (NCBI taxonomy): Eukaryota > Viridiplantae > Streptophyta > Magnoliopsida > Malvales > Malvaceae > Gossypium > Gossypium longicalyx. The sequence continues at coordinate 57,031,940 of CM047007.1, forward strand.
CAAACTTGAGAATGCAACATCTCAACATATCCTCAAGTATCTGAATGATTCGCTTAGACTGGCCATCTATTTGTGGATGGAAAGCAGTACTGAAATGTAATTTCGTACCTAGTGCATCTTGTAATTTCTTCCAAAACCGCGATGCAAACCTCAGATCTCTATCTGAAACAATAGATATAGGCACACCATGTAATCTCACAATCTGAGAAACATACAACTCAGCCAGCTTATCAAGTGAGTAATCTGTATGTATCAGGACAAAATGAGCTGATTTAGTCAATCTATCAACAACAACCCAAATTGCATCTTTCTTCCTCAGTGTCAACGGTAAACCAGATACAAAATCCATCGTAACTCTATCCTATTTACACTCAAGTATCATGATAGGCTGAAGTAATCCTGAAGGCACTTGATGTTCAGCTTTTACTTGTTGACAGACTAAACATTTTGCAACAAAATCAGAAATGTCTCGCTTCATACCATGCCACCAGTAAAGTTGTTTCAGATCATTATACATCTTTGTACTACCTGGATGAACAGATAACTGACTACTATGAGCTTCACTCAAAATCATCTAAATTAATTCTGAATTCCTTGGAACGAATATTCGGTCTCTAAATCTCAGACAGTCATCAGCATCAGCTCTGAATTCTGAATTAGCATCCGTTTCACATTGAGCTCGTTTTGCAATCAATTCATTATCAACCTTCTAGGAATCACATATTTGTTGAACAAATAATGGTCTACCTTTCAATTCAGCTACTATCGAACCATCATCAGACATGGCCATATGCATATTCATTGCACGCAAAGCAAACAGTGACTTCCGGCTTAAAGCATCAGCAACAACGTTAGCCTTCCTCGGGTGATAGTTAATCACAAGCTCATAATCTTTTAACAATTCTAACCATCGACGTTGTCTCAAATTCAGATCTTTCTGAGTCATTAATTATTTCAGGCTTTTGTGATCAGAATAAACATGACATTTCTCACTGAATAAATAGTGGCGCCATATTTTTAATGCAAACACAATAGCTGCCAATTCTAAGTCGTGTGTCGAGTAGTTTCTTTCATGCGGCTTTAGCTGTCTCGAGGCATAAGCTATCACTCTGCCTTCCTTCATCAGAACACAGCCTAAACCATTTAATGATGAATCACTATAAATAACAAATTCTTTACCCGATTCTGGCTGACCTAATACTGGAGCTTCAGTCCAAAGGGCTTTCAACTGATCAAAACTCTACTGGCACTTTTTTGACCACTCGAACTTAACATCTTTCTGAAATAGCTTTGTCATCAAAGCTTCAATCATAGAGAAACCTTTCACGAACCTTCTATAATAACCAGTAAGTCCCAGAAATTTTTAGACTTCAGAAACAATCTTCAGAGGTTTCCAATCCAGTATAGCTAAAATTTTGCTCGGATCAACCCGAATACCTGATGCTGATACCACATGACCCAGAAAACTGACTTCACTTAACCAAAACTCACATTTACTGAATTTTCCATACAACTGCTTATCTCGCAAAGTTTGCAACACCAGTATCAAATGCTCGGCATGTTCAACTTCATTACGAGAGTAGATCAAAATGTCATCTATAAACACAACTACAAACCGGTTCAGATACGGTCTGAAGATTTGATTCATCAAATCCATGAAAACGAAAGGTGCATTAGTGAGTCAGAAAGGCATAACCAAAAACTTATAATGTCCATACCTCGTTCTAAAAGCAGTCTTTGGTACATCGGAGACTTTAACTCGCAACTGATAGTAGCCTAGCCTGATCTCAAATCTATCTTTGAAAATACTGTAGCCCCTTTCAGTTGGTCAAACAAATCATCAATCCGTGGCAACGGATACTTATTCTTTATAGTCACCTTGTTAAACTGCCTATAATCAATGCACATTCTCATAGTTCCGTCTTTCTTTTTCACAAACAACACAGGTGCACCCCAATGAGAGAAACTCAGTCGTGCAAAACCTTTATCTGTCAATTCTTGCAACTGAGCTTTCAATTCTTTTGATTCTGTCGGTGCCATTATGTACAGAGCTATAGATATGGGAGTCGTCCCAGGCATTAACTCAATACCAAACTCTACTTCCCGAATAGGTGACAAACCTAGTAATTCTTCTGGAAACACATCCGGATACTCATATACAACAGGTACTGATTCAATATTTCTTTCAGCCGATTTACTGTTGAGCACATAAGAAAAATAAGTTTCACACCCTTTTCTCACATATTTCTAAGCTAGCATTGAAGAAATCACTGCTGGTAAACCATACAAATCACTAGATTCAATCCGAATAACTTCATCATTTTGGCTCCGTAAATCAATGGTCTTCCTTTTGTAGTTTACAACAGCATCATGTAAAGTCAACCAATTCATACCCAAAATTATGTCGAACTCATCAAATGGCAGCAACATCAAATCGGTCGAAAAACACAGATCTCAAACCATCAAGGGACAATTCTTACACACCTTATCAACCATAACACACTTGCCTAAGGGGTTTGACACTCTAACCACAAACTCAGTAGACTCAACAGGCAGAGTCTTGCTAAATACTAATGTCTTACATACATAAGAATGAGTAGAACCAAGATCAATCGATGCAATTACATTAGTATCATAAAGAGTGAATGTACCAGTAATAACATCTGGGGATAAAACCTCCTCTTGTGCACGTATAGCATAGGCTCTAGCAGGTGCATGAGCCTCAGATCTGACTGTTGTATCTTTAGTCCCTCTCTGACTACCACTCATATTTCCAGGATTTCTAGGTGGTCTACCTCGTGCTACAGTGGTACCCGATCTCGTATTCTGCTCCGAATTTTCTTTAGCTAACATTGGGCAATCTCGAATATAATGATCTATCGATCTACATTTAAAACAGGCCAGCTCGTGCAATCTGCAACTGTTGGGATGTCGTTTACCATAGTGCTTACACTCAGGTTGATTTGATCTGACATTACCCATACTCGCTACTGAGGTAGCTCTCGAGCTCACTGGTGGTTTATTCTAATCTCGCCTAGAGTAACCTGAAGTGGCTTTAGAACGGCTAAAATCATCTCAAAACTTCTTTGATGTCGACTAGAATGACTTACCGAATGTTCTTTTGTGTGCATCTTTAGCTTCAAAGTCAACTTTTCTTGTTTCTTTCCCGAGCTCTTCATCTTTGTAGGCTCGCTCAACAAGTACCACAAACTCTTTTATCTCAAGTATGCCAACTAACAGTTTGATATCTTCATTCAGCCCATCTTCAAATCTTTTACACATTATGGCCTCAGTAGAAACACACTATCGGGCATACCGACTAAGTCTCACGAATTTTCGCACGTATTCTATCACTGTCATCTGACCCTATTTCAGCTCTAGAAATTATTTACACTTCTTGTCGATAAAACTCTGGCTAATATATTTCTTACGGAACTCAGTCTGAAAGAATTCCCAGGTCACCTGTTCTCTCGAAACTATTGATACTAGGATATTCCACCAGTGGCATGTTGTGTCTCGAAGTAGGGATATAGCACATTTCAAACATTCATCAGGAGTACAGGACAGCTCATCAAACACACAGATGGTATTATCAAGCCAGAACTCAGCCTACTCAGCATCATCTTCATCAGTGACTTTAACCTCTTCAGCCCCACGTTTTCTAATTTTATCGACAGGTGGTCTATTCAATCACAACGGATCACTTACTTGAGGTATAGCAGGCATCGAAGATGGATTAATCGGGGGTGGAGGTTGTTGTGCAGCCGGGTTAGTCCGGATATATTGAGTGAACCAGTCATTCATTATTTGATAGAAGGCTTGTTTAGCCTCACTTTCTAGATTACTCGAGGTCGGTCGAGAATCAGCCTGCGCTGTCCCTTGCGCGGGTGTAGGTGCTACACTCTCGACATTATCAGCTACAGCTTTGTCGGGATCCATTTACTATATAAAAACACATTTCAAATGTCAGAAGTCATCACACTATCACAATATATAATTATGGCATGAATAGCTAAACTCACACATGCTACGTTATTCGTAGAACTGACTAAATCGTAGCTCTGATACCAATTAAATGTAACACCTCTAACCCGTATCCGTCGCCAGAAAAGGGGTTACGAGACATTACTAGACAAAAGCATAGATTTGAATATTTTCATATTAATTCAAAGTCTAAATTACAACAAAGCTTATGATTTAACCTAATACCAAATCACAAGTTTTGTAACAATCACCACATAGCTTAAGTAAAATTTAATCTAAAGGTATATAAATACTTTAAAAAATTCGTTGCATATACAACACTTGTAACGAATCAATAATTTCCTTACAGAATATTTGATCTATATTTTTAAACTTTTACGAGTCATGCACATACTCAAGTTAATTATCCATTAAACTAGATTTCTTTACTAACCCTTTTCATTCATATAAATTGTGCCACATTAATATGTTGGTCTATAGGTAATTCATTTGTACATATTTATTAACATATAAATACCCAAAAAATCTTACTACCATGCACACATTTATATATACATCAACCATGTTATAAGTACATATATTTAATTATAAATAGGTAACATTTGAAAAATCCCAACAATATGACATGACCAATTTCCGAGCACACGTATAACCTACCTTAGTTTTTTTTAGCATCCAATAAAAAAAACATATAGCCAAATCACACACAAAAATGATCAACATTCTATACGACATTGTAAGCATATTAAACCTAGGTCATAACTTAATCAAAGCCGAATACAAGCCCAAGATTTAACCATTTTTGAAACAAGAAATGCTTGCCCAAAACATCAAACCAAACATTAACATAATTCAATAGTATATTCCAAATCTATCTCAGGCAATTATATGCCCTTTCAATACATTGTACCATTATCGGACCTGTCAATGAGGTGCGTAAATAATAAGTGTAATTTACCTATAATTTAATCACACTTAAAATAATATGTTTACCATACATTTGATTATATTTTATTCATAAAACATATACAATATTTATATCAATACTCAAGTTCGATGTACACCTAACCAAAACACATAAAACTGAATATATCCACTCATTATTGAAATTGTGTTCAAGCTAATTCCTGTTCATTTTACGTATACCTATGTCATAACAACAACCATTTTCCAACATATAACATTTAACACCTATATTATACATATCATACCATGCAACATTATAACTAAAATATATTAAGCCGTAACAAAAACATAACTAAAACCAAACTTAAGAATTTAGCCATTTTCGCATGGCTTAAAATACACACATTTAAAAATAAGTCCAACATTTCAAAGCATAAGCCAGCCTATACATTCCATAATTTAAGTTTAGCTAATAAGGTACCAAACAGTAGATAGTGTGATGAGCTTGGCTGACAATCCCCAAACTTGTAGCTTGACTTCAAAATCTATTAAACAGAGTAAACATAACATAAAGAGTAAGCTATCAAAGCTTAATAAGTCATAAGCAATTAAACAACTCAATGGCTAATTCAACTTAACTAAATTAAACTAGATTATTAAATCATTTCACATTAAATCCAAGCATTTATGTATTCACGTTACATACAAATAAATCATATACATTTATATGCAATTTCATTATCACTATAACCGAATGCTTATATGGCCAAAATTAACAAATTATTATCTAACCCTCAAGGCCAAATATTCGTTAAGTACCTAGTTCACATACTCATAAATATATAAACTCATAGATCATAATATAGTCTCATGTACATATATTAGTCATTTGGCCGAATACACATAAACACATATGCATAAAATTAAATCCCATTCAATAATTTGCAATAGGCCAAATACACTTACCTTAACTTTGACATACATCAAACTAACTCATACCTGGCCATTTAGCTTGATTTACATATTTGAACTCGACTTATATTTGCCCGATGAACAATTAGGAATTGGATAGGACACTCAGATAATCACATAAATCATACAATGCCAATGTCCCAGACGTGGTCTTACATGTAGTCACAAATCGATGCCACTGTCCCAGACAGGGTCTTACTTGTAAACACATATTAAAATCACATATCGAGGCCATGGTTTTACTCGCACACATATATCGGAATCCTAAGTCATGACATATGTATCCTAATTATTCCTAAAGTTCATACGGGGCTTTCGGATGTCGTAACTAGATCGAAACAAAGTCATCACATAGTTGCCATGCTAAACAACATTCGGCTATTGCATTTATAATTTCCTACATTTCAATTCAACATATATATTTTTCATTTAATTAAAATTAAGTACGTCTATTACCTTATAAACTTACCTCGGACGTCGTAAAACGGGATGGGGCTGCTAGTCGACAACTTTCGTTTTTCCCCGATCCAAATTCGATTTCATTGGTTCTTGATCTAAACATATTTGAATTAAGCTCATTCAAACATATTTTCAATCAATTTAGTCCAAAAACACATAAATAGGAAAATTACCATTTTACCTCTAACATTTATAATTTTTACAATTTAGTCCCTATTACACAAAACACAAAATACACAAAATTTCACAATACCCATGTTAGGCCGAATAGTACCCATGCTCATACAAGTCCATATATTTTATCAATTTCACATTTAAGTCCCTTAAATTATTACTTTTTGTAATTAAGTCCTAATTACTCAAAATCATCAAAAACTCCAATACAAAATATGTTAATCTAAAACATATCATTCATTTTTCATCATCAAACAAAAAAAATCACAAACTATCAACAATGACACAACTCAAATTATTCATCAAAATCAAAAATTAAAGCTTGGGTCTTTTAGTACTCGAAGCAACGATCTCAAAAACATAGAAATTATCAAAAATCGAGTTGAACACATACCTTAATCTAGCTTCAAGTTGGCCGAACCCTAGCCTTTTTTTCTTTCTTTTTCTTTTGGTTTATATTAAGTCAAGAAAGAACGATAAACGCATGATTTAATTTGTGTTATAATAACATATATATGTTTTAATAATTAAATTACTTTTATAACCTTAATAGTTTAATATAAAACAACATAATATAAGTCTTAAACCGTCCCACTAATATATTTATGGGTTAATTACAACATAAATCCTTCCTCTTTAAAAGCCACTAGCAATTCGGCCCTTTATATATTAAACTACCAAAATTTCAATTTACGCGATTAAGTCCTTTTATTAAATCGGACACCTAAATGACAAAATTAAAATCACAAAAATTTCACAGATATAAATTCACACAAAATAAACATAGAAAATGATTTTAAAATATTTTTCTAACTCGAATTCGTGGTCTCGGAACCACTATTCTGAATAGGGTCTAATTCAGGCTGTTACAGAATATCTAGACAATTCTTCAAAATTCTCAGCCAAAAACACCATTGATGAACCCTTAAGAAGCTGGTTTTCATATTTTACTACATTTGAGTTCAATTCTTGCTCTTTTCTTGGAATTTTTGTGTTTTTAATACTTTTACAATTAGGTCCAACTATTTATTTCAATAGTTTTTGATTTTATGGGTAATTTTAAAAGTTACCATTGATGATTGTTGGATGTTTATGATGAATTAACATGGATTTAAAGTTTTAATTTTGTTATACGATGGATTTATCTAGTGATTTCAAGGGAAATTGATTTTAGGACCAAATTGTGAAAAAGATTAAATCTTGGGGTTTTGTATTAAATTCTATTCATAAAAGGTTGTGTAATAGGTTAGAATATTTAGATAAAATGTTAATTAAGAAATATTAGCTTATTTGATGGGGTAATTGATGAAGTACTAAATTACAAAAACTATAAAAGTTAGGGTAATTATGTAATATAAAAAATTGAGGGGTATAAATTGTGAAGTGAATTAGAATAGAAATATGTGCTAATGTAACACCCCAAACCCGACCCAGACATTACGGCCGGATCCGACGTGTCACATTGAAGTTTTTAAGAAAACCCAAGCCTCTTTCAACGTCCTTCTTAGTGTTTTAAAAGATAGTCTTTGCTAAGTTAATAAAGTGAATGGAAGCTGTGCACCAGGTAGGTATCCGAAACAGAGGAGGTGAGCCATGAAGGCTGCTTAAGTACCAAGCTCTTGATTGGATCCAATCCTAGACATGCCCACAACCATTGCCACACTTTGGTGCGAGGTTAGGTTTTGAAAAAAAATCGAGTTGGAATTCATTTAAGTAGATATTTTTGATAAACCAATTAATTGTATCATTGCGTTATTTTCATAACAAGTATCATTTTGAAAACGCGTCCTAAGTCTAACCCATTTTGGATTATTATCAGTAAAATATAGAGTATAAAATAAAATAATCCCAGAAAAATAATTAAAATGGCCTTACTACATTCCAAAACCAAATAATAATAATAAAGATAAAAATTTATAAAAAAAAATCGGTTACGTATTGCAAAGTCCGAAAGAGATCACCACGGCCACTTTGAATCCCCTCCAGCTCCAAGTCTCCACATCAAGGCTTACTTGCAAGGTTAAGGAAAGGGGTGAGTTTGGAAACTCAGCGTGCAACAAGCCCCTTTCTGAGCCCAAACTAATATCAGAATACTAGGCCTAAGCCCTAATTCAGTTTCGACATATACCGGGCCGAAGCCTTTCGTTTAACGGTTACTGGGCCGAAGCCTTTTCATAAATCATATCACTGGGTCGAAGATTTTACTATAAACGGTATGGCCCATAGACCCATTTCAATATCACGTGTAATACCAATGAATGTATGCAAACCCATTTGGGGAGACTACTCAACCCACCATCCGCTACTCTCCACCCGTACCAACTAAGCTCTCCATGTGGGGAATAACTCAACCCACCCAACCAAACTCTCCACTGCCAGCATAGCTACTTTATCATATAACTGGAGGCCTAGCCTCTTTTAATAACTGGGGCAAAACCCTTTTTGATAAACTGGGGCAAAGCCCTTTTCGGTAAACTGGGGCAAAGCCCTTTTAGCACTTCCTCCATTTATATAAAACCCAACCCATGCATATAATGAGTATATCATGTGCATATCATGTCATATCATGTATAACAATATCTCATGCATCATATTCATAATTAATCCCTACGGGTATAATGGTCATTATCAAGGGGTAAAATAGTCATTTTTCATATTATAAGGGTAATTTCGTAATTTTACCAAATATCAGGGTTTTCCATGTTCACTAACAATTATCAATATTTCTGAGTGTTTAAACAATGATCTTTAACCCACCTTATCAAATTCGGACTTTTGGGCCCAATACCCCTAATGGGCCTTCCGAATGCCGATTTAGCCCACTAAGCCCACTTAACCCAAATTTTACAACAGTACTAACCGTGTTAACATGTAACTTTTCCAAATTTCATTTTCTATCGATTTTACCCAAATGGGCCCGAAAGCCCATTGGGCCCAATTCTAGCCCATTAAGGCCCAATTTACCATCGTGCACAAAATTACGCTCTTACCTGTTCCATCGATCCAAACACCGATCTTATCGTATTTATAGCATCTATAGCCAAACGCAAAATCACAAGTTCTCGAAATGCCAAAATTTTAGCATTTTGGCTTTTCAGCGAATATTAAGCTAAGCTACTACGAGGGTTGTTACACACCTGTTTTGTGACGTTGGCTAACAAAGTCTCCCACGACAACCTACAATTAATCACCACCATTCTTAGTTTACAATTCATGCTTATCAAACCCCAAATCCAACTTACCATAGTCAGCCAAAGAACCCTTAATAGCCATAGATCACTTACCTTCACAGGGTCCGATGATTCGATCCAAGTTTATCCAAACCGATACTCCAAGCCTTACTGCTCCTCCAAAGTTGTCTATTTCACTACACAAACCATAAAAGTCCAATGAACAGGCCCAGTGAGGCCTATACCTCAAATCGATAACCTCCCTAAACTATAGGGGGTTTTGGCTTTTCTTAACATTTACACTACTGAATCGATTTGGAAAACGAGTACTTACCACAGTCTTCCCTTCTGTACTGCTTAGACCCAAAGTAGACTTAGCCCTCAACCACCTAGTAGCCTTCGAATCCTAGAGGTCTATAGGTTCGGCTATGCCCCTAGAACTAAGGTATTTTGACTTTTAAGACAAAGAAAAAGAAATGGTGTGGTAGCTTTGTATTGGTGTTGCCGTCGGGGACTTGTAGAGTTTAGCGGATGAAGGGATCGGTCACAACAAATGAAGTGAAAAGAAGGATGTTGGTCTAAATGAAATCGGCACAACCAACCTCAGAAGTTTCGGCTCTTGTGGCTATTCGGCAAGGGTTATGAAAAGAAAAGGAGTAGTAGTTTGGTTTTGGCAAAAGAAGAGAAAGAAAAATGGATGAAAAGAGTGGTGATTTCGGCTAGAGAAGAAAAGGAAGAAAAGAAATAACCCTATGATGTTTAAACAAAAGAAAACGACACAACTAAAGCCCCTAATGCCGAAATACTAACCTAAAACCGCTAAGCCGATTTCTCTTCCCTAAATTCCCACTATTCGGCCAACACTAAGCCTCCATTCAAATCACCAAAATCTCTCCTCTTATCACTCCTAAATTCATGCATTTGATTGATTCAAACTCTTTCCAACAGAGTTCCATTCGACTTCAAACTTCTGCATGCTTAAGACATAAAAATAACAACACAATTGCCAGCTTAGTGAATCGAACCTTGGCCTTCCCCCAACCACTTACATGCCACTTTTTTATCTCCTTAGTGGCGTCACTTAACCACTTTGCCAGGGGCTCTCTTGTGTTACATTTTACTCACATCTTTTAATAAGGCCACCTATCCACTGCCCCTAACTCCTTAAGTCTAAAATTAAAAAATTCTACCGAGTTTTGGCCAACACATGGGCCTTCCATAGGCCCATTTACACACTCCAATTATGAATATCACAACCAAATACCAAATTTTAAAAATTTTACCAAAATCTCGAAAATTACGAAAATCCCGAAAATCAGGGTGTTACAGCTAATGAATGAATAATTTTACATTTTAGGTCAAGAGCCCGTTGATAAACGTGAAAAAAAAGAAAAATAGCATAGTAGTCTTTAAACTACTACAAATTCCATCATATAACCCATGTAAGTTCGTATGGTTAAATTTTAATTCTATATGTTAAATGATAAATAGTATTTTGTATTTATTTGTAATATTTTTTGAAAATAAAATTATTATTAAATTTACAAAATTGAATCAAGTGTTTGAAGTAAACAGAATGCAGGATTGAGTACAGTCGTTCAGTGCAAAATAGGAATTGACGGTTAATTACCCAAGTAAATCGAGGTTTAACATCTATTGCAAAATCTCATTTTTGCTTTCTATTTAGCTCTCATGAACTTCAGTCAACTCATATGAGTTTCAAATTAACCCTTCTGGGTCTCAGTTTAGCTCTTTTAAGCTTCAATTTAACCCTAATGTGTTTCAGTTTAGCTCTTCTGAGCTTCAGATTAACCCTTATGGGTTTCTGTTCAGCTCTTATGAGCTTCCATACAATCCGTGTGGGTTTCCTTTTAGCACTTATGTGCTTTTGTGCAGCCTTCGGGCTTCTGTTTACTATGTACTCAAATTCGTAAGATGTTCTCTGATTTGATAAGGATTGGTAAGCGCTATATGAAATTAATATGAAAGAGTTTAAGTTATTATTGACATTTAGCTCAAATAAATGAATTCATCAATCAAAGTTGTGATTGGCAGGAGATGTTTGAGAAGTTATTTACTTATATGAATTATTATAGTATGTTCAGTAAGATTTATATTTAAAGCCAACAAACTTAATAAGCTTCATTAAACCTACTTGTCTCATTTAATGTTCTTTGTAGATTTTTAAAAAGTTCAGAGGATCGGATCAACACATTGGGCCACACTATCCAGTTTGGTCTGATAGACTTTGTTATACATTTTATGGTTTATGTGGCATGTATAGGGTTGGATTGGAAAAGAGCTAAATTTGAAGTATGGTTGTGAATGATATATATATATTTGTATGCATGTATTTAGTAGTAGGATTTGGTAGGCAATTGAGTTTTGTGATAACTATTATGTTTAAAATATGATTTTTGGCTTGTGTTGATTACTTGATTGGAGCTATTTGATGTATTAAAATGTTTTGTATAGGTTGATATAAAAAAGGGTGAAAAAAGCGGCCTTAAAATAGCCTATTTTTGTCTACACGGGTAGAGACACTGGCATGTGTCTCAGCCGTGTGTGACACACGGCCACGCACATGGGCGTGTAGTTTGGCCATGTGTTCCCTGTACTTTAAAATTTTAAAATAGAATGCCCAGGTTTTTACGCATGACCTAGTACACTAGCGTGTGGCTTGGTCGTGTGACCCCTGTACTTTACACACAGCCTAGCATATGGGCGTATGGTTAGGTGTGTGATCCAAGTCAGAAAGTTACATGGGTAAGGACACGGGCTGGAACACGGTTGTGTGCCTCATGTTGAATGCCCACACGGCTGTGTGCCTCATGTTGAACGCCCACATGGCCTAAGACATGGGTGTGTCTCTTGGCTGTGTGAGCCATACAGGGACGTGTGTCCTCTGTTCCTAAGAAATTTTTTTAGATTTTGGGAAAAAATTCCCTAAGTATCCAGATTAGTCCCGATTCACTTCAAAGATGTATATTGGGCCTCGAGGGCACATCTAAGGGACAATACGAGTGTTTATAATTGATTCTTGATATGTATGCTAAAAGTTGTGAAATATCCATATTTAATCCGTAAAGTTCAGTAATGCTCTGTAACCTTGTTCCGGTGATGGATAAGGGTTAGAGGTGTTACAAAAACTAAGAGAAGGTTTAAATACAATAATTTAACGAAAAACACACACATTTAAGTTGTATGAACTTAAACAATTATTAATGATGTAAAAACTAAGACACATAATTAAATTGCAGTATTTAAGATACACATTTAAAGACACATAATTAAAACTCAAACTAAAATAACTAAATGGATAAAATCCTTATTTCCAGCAACCTAATTTAAACACACAAATATTAAAGTTTTACATGTAGTACATTGCATGGGATGCATGGTTCGCATGAAATGCATGGGTTGCATGGAGTGCATGCCCAAACTCGATCAGTTAAAACCATGACATGTAACAGCCTGATTTTTGGGTTAGTCAGAAAGTGGTTTCGGGACCACAATCCAAATTTAAAATATTTATTTAATTATTTTATTAATATAACACCCCAAACCCGGCCTAGACGTTACGGCCGAATCTGGTGTGTCACATCGAGTGTTTTTCAAAAACCCTATTTTCCTTGAAAACCCTTCTTATTTGAAAACTTGGGTGAAATCCCAGTTACGTTAGTTTATTTTCAACACGTGGTTCATTGAAAGATACATAATATTATTCCCAAAATCTCTTTTAGTTGCAGAAGCTAGTTTTAAATTAATTACTAAAACTTGATGTAAAACAAAATTAAGTTATAAAGCATTTTGAAAATGTTATGAAACGTAGTGTTTGAAAACAGTTATTATTTTGATAATTCGATGTTCCTACTCTAGCAGTTTAGAATATGAAATCAAAAGCCCATTAAAAGTTAAAAAAACCCCAAATGGCTTTATTACATAATTAAAACCCAAATATGAAAGCTTAAATAAATTGAGTCATTTATAACCAATCTGCTGACGTGTGGCCACCCCTGAGTCCCTCGCGGCTCCAAATCGTCTAAGGATGGGGATTATCTGCACAGTTAATAAATGGGGTGAGTTTATGAAAACTCAGTGTGTAATCCCCTCCTAAACTAAAATAGTTAGTAAACCGACAAAATTCAGAATCAGTCTGGGCTGGAGCCAATTACAATAACAGTGTGTGTGGGCCAAAGCCTAGTACAATTTCACTTGGGTCTTAGCCCTCATCAGAATCAATTGGGCCTAGCCCATTCTCAAAATCAGTAACAGTTGGGCCTAGCCCATTAACAGAATCAGGTGGGCCTAAGCCCAGTATAGAATCAGTATCAGATGCAAATATGCAGACAGATACCCAGCCTAGTCCAACCAACACACCACCCGTACCAACCAACACACCATGTGGGGATAAAATCGACCCACCCAGCCAACACACCAAGCTTAGTACTGGTTGCGACACTAAGTCAACAAAACGGCTCAATGCCGTAGACAGAATGGCTAAAGGTCGTAAATATCGTAGCAATGCTGCCAGTTAAGAGAACGACTATAAGTCATAAGTATCACAGAAAGGCTAAAAGCCTTGTACAGAATGGCTATGAGCCGTACACTTCCTCCGTCAATAATCACCCATCCCCATCCAGAATGTCATGTCATAACATCATATATGAATGCAAGATGTCATGCTCAATCATAGTCATATATAAATCATATAGAAAACCAGTCATACATAATATACGAGCATAACAGACATTTTACCCTACAGGGGAATTACGGTCATTTTACCCTACAGGGGTATTACGATCATTTTACCCTACAGGGGTATTACGGTCATTTTACCCTACAGGGGTATTACGGTAATTTTACAATCCAAAGGTATTTTGGTAATTTTACAAATCGAGGTCTTAACAACCCAATCGTAGGTCCATTTTTGCCTTGAACGATTAAGTAACCTAAACAGACCTAACGGTGTAAATGGGCCTAAGACCCATACTCGGGCCAAACGGGCCCACACATACGTGTGGCCCATTTAGCCCCGAAACAGCCACAGTTATGCGACCGTCATACTCTAAACAACACTTATCGCATCACATACATTTTATCCGTGTGGGCCCACAAGCTCGTTAGGCCTATACAGCCCATTTCAGCCCAACGATGCCCAGAACAGCCCAAGACCACGAGAGCGCTCGTGGTGGCCTCTACAGTCTATCACCCATGTTCGTGGGCTCAGTTTACCACACGAGAGATTGCACGCTTGTGAGGCCTCAAATATCGAAGTTTCAGCTTTTCGGCTTTTGCCAACTTCCAACAAAAAAGGGCGTGAATACACAACTGTTTATGAGAACGCGCCGAAGTCCACGATCACCAACCTTGGCACATCCTGCATTGAGTCTTCCTTACCAACTCATCTGGTTCGCTCTATTTAAAGCCAGCTTCTTACCAATTCTCATATTAGCTTTCTGATATGGGATTACTTTCAACCATTACGAAAATTCCTCATTCTTATGACCACTTCAACCACAGAGTTCCAGTCCAACTCCACCTCCTACACAGCTCAAACAGCAAAATAAATACTCCATTGCGTATCCCAAGAATTGAACCTCAGACCTCACAGTTACACAATACGCCACCTTGCCACTCCACCACAGGCTCTTTTTGTGTCATATTTTATCCTCAATTAATTATAAGGTCTATAGACCAAAGTCCAGGTTCCTTTAAAAGAAAAACCAAAATAAATTGCAAGAGCCAAGATTTGAACTCAGGCTCCCTTACAACCTTAATGACGCCACAACCACTAGACCACAAGCTTCCTTGTGTCATTTACTTAACACAATAATTTAAAAGGCCTTCATCCAAGCATCCAGGGTTTTATTCACTTACAACCAAAATTTTTGCTAAAGCCCAGGTTTGAATCCAAGATTTCTCCAACACTTCTTAGAGCCATTAACCACTTGAGCAGACATTTAATTGTGTCATTTCCTTGTACAATTAAATACTTACATACAACCTCCTTACAGACCCATACTTAAGGCCCAATACTTCTAGGCCCAAATTCGGGGCTTTACAATTAAGGTTTACAGTATGATAGAAGGATCGTGTAAAAATTTCGTAAAGAAATTTTACCGTTGAGTGGTTAATTCAGTAAAAAAGACTAAATCGCGTAAAGCGTAAAAGTTGAATTCTATAAGTTAAAGGTATTAAATGGCTATGATATTAAATAGTGGGAGTCCTTAAGTGGTAATTATCCCATAAATGTTGATAGTGGAATTCTATGGCTTGGTATTGTTGAAATTTATGATGTTATTAAAGGTTAGTTTTGTAAATTGGTTAATAAAGATTAAATAAATAAAATAAAACCAAATTTCATATTTCTATTCATCATCTTCGACCGAATGTTCAAGGTAAAGAAACCATTTTTGTTCTTTAAAGGTTCGGCCACTTGAATCATTGATTAAGGTGTGGTTTTTACTCGGCTTTTAATGATTTCTATGTTTTTGAGCTCGTTGTAGCTTATTCTAGCTAGCCTGTACCTTTGTTTTTGAAATTGTTATAGATTTTGAATGATGCCATTCTTGAATTCTTGGTTTTTTAGATGATTGGTAGTTTTGGAAGGTTTAATGATAAAATACAAGTTTTGTTAAGTGATTTTTGATAAAAATCTCAATTAGGGATTAAATTGTGAAATTATGAAATTATGTGGTTAAAAGTATAAATAAAATGAAAATATGGACTGTTATGAGGCTATACAAAATTCGATTAGCATGGGCTTGTCTTGAATTGCATGAATTTGTGATTTTATATGATAAGGACTAAAGTGCAAAAATGTGAAATAATAAGGGCAAAAGTGTAATTTTGCCAAAATGTGTAAATTGTGTTAAATTGAATGAATTAATGATTAAATAATTCAATTTCATTGTTATATAGATTGAGAAAAATGAGGTTCGGATCTAGAACGGGAGAAAACAAAGTATCAGATTAGTCGATCCGTTTCGTCGTTTTAATGATCGAGGTAAGTTCGTATGCTAATAAATGTACTTAAATTGTGTTATAAATGCTTATTTATTATTGAATTGAATTGAACGCTGAAAGTTCATGATTACTAGTTAAAATCGACAGAGTTACAACATCTCAAAAGTCCCGTATGAATCTTAGGAATAGTATAGGATACAAATGTCATGACATTAGGTTACCGAGATGTGATTACATGTAAGACCATGTCTGGGACATTGGCATTGTATTCTGATTACGTGTAAGACATGTCTGGGACATTGGCATTGTATTGTGATTACGTGTAAGACAATGTCTAGGACATTGGCATCGTTAATCAATTTCCTGTAAGACCCTATCTTGGACAGTGGCATCGATATGTGATAACATGTAAGACCATATTTGGGATATGGCATTGTACGAACTATATGTGATTGTTGAGTATCCTTAATGATTTCGAATGGTTCAATGGGCATAGTTAAGACGAGAATTAAAGTAAGATCGAAATAAGTAATACAAGTACGTACAGAATTTATGTGAAAATCGAATGAAAGTAAATTGGTAAGTTCATATTGTATTATGTATATTGTATTGTGTATAACTATGTTTCATGTCAAAATGTGTTTATTTGACTATAATGAAGTATATATATTGAATGTTATGTGAGATATGACTAATAGTTGTTTTAATTAAATATACATATGGCAATCAACTAATAAGAACATAATCGGGTTATGGCACGTGAAAGAATGACCACAGCAGGGCCTTGGCAATGTATGTGTAATACCATAGTTGGACTATGCCATCGAAAAATCAATGATTTTGTATCATAAACATTTATAAACCAGAGAGGTTTGATAAGAGTATGGGTGATAAATAGAAAGGTATTAGTACAGGTATGTACAGAAAACTACTCAAGTATCGAGTTATATGAAGTTGAGAACTTGTGAGTGAGGACATGAATAATTTGATGTTAACTCATGAATTGATGCTTTAAATGTTAATGATTTATCTATTTCGAATTGCTATATGAATGTTGTGATCATTTTAGGCTCACGTACAAACTTACTAAGCTGTGAAGCTTACTTTGTGTTATTTTTCTATGTTTTATAGTGTCTGAGACGTTTGCTCGGGTTGGGAGTCAACGACAATCGCATCACACTATCCGGCTATTAATTTTCGGTATTTTACACCTTTTGACTTGGTTTTATTGCATGTATAGGCTATGGTCTTTTTGATATGGTTGTTAGAAATGTATATGGTCATTTGAAATGGCTTATAATTGATTTGGTTATAGGTTGAATGATATGATTGGTTATTTAGTTGGAATTTGAGACATATGAAAATGTTAAAGATGATAAATGATTCATGCTAGTTTTGGTATGTGTTTTGGTCAAGAAATGGTTGAGACTTGAGAAGTGAAATGTAATGATTCAATATGGTATGATTTATGTTGGAAATAATCACTTTTGATTGCTTATTTGATTGTATATTTGATACCATTTTGATGGCTAAGTGTGCATGAGAAAAGGGTGGAAAATTGGCTTTGCAAATGGCCTATTTTTGTCCACACGAGCAGAGACACGGGCGTGCGTCTCAGTTGTGTGTGACACATGGTCATGTTACACAGCCTTGTGTCCTTTGGGGTACACTTTTGAATTAAGTCAGAATACCCTCCCGTGTGTGGCACATGGGCTGGCACATGGGTGTGTGGCCTAACGTGTGACCCAAGTTAGTAACCTCCCCAGTTTTCCTACAGCCATGGCACACGAGTGTGTCTCTAGTCGTGTGGTGCAAGTCATAACGTATGCCCTATTTTTACACGGCCTATGACACGGGCGTGTCTGGTAGCCGTGTGAGGCACACGGCCTGTTCACACGGGCGTGTGACCCTTAAATATTGGAAAATTTTATAAGTTTCTCAAAGTTTTCATATGTTATCCGTTTAATCTTGAACATTTTCCAAGCGTGTTTTAAGGTCTCGTGGAGCCTTATAAGGGACAATGTGATTATGTTAGATTGATATTTATGTGAAATTGAATCATGTTTGAAAAATGTATATTTTATGATTGTGCTTTGATTGGTAATGCCTCGTAACCCTATTTTAGTAACGGATATGGGTTAAGGGTGTTACATGAAAGCCTCTTTAAACTTCTTGTCTCGTGCACAAGTAATTGGCCTTCTTGGAAGCTCGATTGTATTTTGTAAGGTTTCACAAGTTGGTTGTTCGACATCAAGGGTTTTGGTTGGGTCTATGCTCGCATCATCCCCTCCCCCTTCAAAGTGATTTTTCCCCAAATCGTCCCCCATATCATAAGGAGAGAAATCAGAAATATTAAAACTTGCAATAACATTATACTCACCTGAGAGGTCTAATTTGTATGAATTATCGTTAATCTTCTCCAACACATGGAAAGGTCCATTGCCTCGGGGTAACAACTTAGATCTTCTTTGAGTAGGGAATCTTTCTTTTTGCATGTGGATCCAAACCCAACTTTCAGGTTCAAAAACTCCTCGTTTGCGTCACTTATTGGCTTTGTTTGCATACTACTCGGTTCTCTTCTTGATGGTTTCCCTTAATTTTTGGTGTAGATTCTTCACGAACTTAGCCTTCTTTTTTCCATCTTCATGCATAAATTGATTAGTAGGTAAAGGAATTGAATCTAAGGGAGTCAAAGGATTAAAACCATAGACAACATCAAATGGTGAGTACTTAGTGGTCGAATCATAGATCGTAAGCAAACTCAATATGCGACAAGCAATCTTCCCATGTTTTCAAATTTTCCAAAATGATTGCTCTCAACAAGCTGGATAGAACTCAATTAACAACTTTAGTTTGGCCATCCATTTACGGGTGGCACGTTGTGGAAAATAGTAACTTGGTGCCAAGCTTGCTCCACAAAGTCCTCCAAAAATGTCGAAGGAATTTGGCATTTCGATTCGATATAATCATCCTCGATACTCCATGTAGTCGAACCATTTCCCTAAAAAATAGATTTGCTACATTAGAAACATCATCAGTTTTGTGGCACGAAATAAAGTGAGCCATTTTAGAGAATCTATCAACTACTAAAAAATCTGAGTCTTTCCTACTTTTAGTCCTAGGAAGTCCTAGTACAAAATCCATAGAAATGTTTACCCATGGTTCTTTAGGAATGGGTAGTGGAGTATACAATCTATAGGTCTTAATGCAAGATTTTTCCTTCTTACAAGTGATGCATCAGTCCCATACTCTCTCAACATCTCACCTCATCTTGGGCCAAAAGAAATTTCATGGAGCATGGATAAAGTTTTGATCACTCCAAAGTGCCCTATGAGACCTCCACATACGCCATTTTCATGAGCACATCACAAATAGAACCTTGAAGGATACATAATTTACCTTCTTTAAAGAGGTATCCATCATGCTTATGGTACCTTTCGAATGCCCCCTTTTTACAAGCTTTGTAGATCTCACGAAAATCAACATCAGTTTCATAAAGATCCTTATGATACACAAAGCCAAGCAATTTAATGTCTAATTTATTGAGAAGTGCATACATTCTTGATAATGCATCCATAACAACATTTTCTTTACCTTTTCTTGCATTTAATCACACAAGGAAATGATTCAAGGAATTCCACCCATTTGGCATGTCTCTTATTCAACTTGTTTTGGCCCTTGAGATGTTTTAATTCCTCACGGTCGATGTGAACGACAAACTCTTTGGGCCATAGGTAGTGTTGCCAAGTTTCCAACGTTCATATTAATGCGAGCATCTCTTTATCGTATGTTGGGTAATTGAGGGAAGCACCATTCAATTTATCACTAAAGTAGGCTATGAGACGTCCATTTTATGTTAGAATGGCTCTAATCCTTATTCCTGAAGCATTGCATCCAATCTCAAAAGTTTTTTGTAAAATCAGGTAAAGATAATAGTGGTGCATTTGTCAAGAAATCTTTAATCAAAGTATCTTGCTCCTCACCCTAATGAAAGTTTGAACTTTTCTTGATAATTCCAATTAAAGGAGCAACTATGGTGCTAAAGTTAGGGACAAACCATCAATAAAAACTAGCAAGACCATGAAAAGTTCTTACTTAGCTTATACTAGTAGGTCGTGGCCACTCTCGGATTGTTTTTACCTTCTCTTGATTGACTTCGAGATCTTCTGAGCTAACCACAAAATCTAGAAAAACAAGTTTGTTAGTGCAAAAGGAACACTTTTTAATATTTGCAAATAAAGTTTCCTTCCTTAATACTTTCAACATGGATTTCAAATGATGAATATTATCTTCTAAAGACTTACTGCAAAACAATATATCATCAAAATACACTACACAAAATTTACCAATAAAGGATCGAAGAACATGATTCATTAAACATATAAAGGTACTTAGTGCCTTAGTTAGGCCGAATGGCATAACCAACCACTCATACAAACCGTGCTTGGTTTTAAATGTGGTTTTCTATTCGTCTCCTTATCTCATCCTTATCTGATGGTAACCACTCTTTAGATCTATTTTGGAGAAAATGTGAGCTCCACTTAGCTCATCTAACATGTCATCTAAGTGCAAGACTGGGCGTTGATACTTAATGGTAATCTTATTGACTGTGCAATAGTCAATGCACATGCTCCAAGAGCCATCTTTCTTAGGTACCAACAACATGGGCACTACACATGGGCTTAGGCTTTATCAAACATACCCCTTTTCCATTAGCTCGATAACTTGCCTTTGCAGCTCATTGGTTTCCTCAGGGTTGCTTTAATAAACTGGTTGATTTGGGGTAGTGGCTCTGGGAACAAAGTCTATTTAATGCTCGATGCCTCTAATGGGTGGCAACCCACTCGAGATGTCCTCTGAGAATACATCCTTGAACTCTTGTAGCAAAGACATGATAGAAGAAAGAAGAGTGTCATCTAAATCATTAGTACTAAACATGATATCCTTGTACATGAGCACGAGCAAAGGATGTTTCAAAAGCAAAGACTTTCTTATTTCCCTTTCTTTCGCAAAAACACTCAACTTTCCCAACTCACTCTCTTCTTTTCTTTCATTTTTCTCTCATGTTTTTACCACTCTCTTTGTTTTTCTCTTTTGTTTTTGACTCATTCTTTCCTTTATTCTTCTGCATTTTCTTATCTTTCTCACTCTTTTTTTTTTCCTTCTTTTCTTTTACTCTCGATTTTTCATAAGACTCTCTTCATTGGAGTTGATCTTTATATACTTGTTTGAGAGTAAGTGGTGCCAAAGTAACGTTCTTCCCTTGGTGTTTGAAGGAATACCAATTGGTATAACTATCATGTAATTCTCGATGATCAAATTGCCATGGTCTCCCCAACAATAAGTGACCAGCATGCATTGGCACTACGTCGCAAATAACTTCATCATTGTATTTGCTAATCGAGAAAGTGGTGATAGCTTGCTTAGTAACCTTGAGCTCACCATCGTCATTGAACCATTGAAGCTTGTAAGGATGTAGATGTTTGATGGTTGCTAGGCTGAGTTTTTCTACCAACAAGCTTCTAGCAACATTAGTACAACTAACACCATCTATAATGACACTACATACCTTTCCTTGGACATGGCAGCACGTGTGAAAGATGTTTTCACATTGCTGCTCATTCTCCGTGGTTTGGATGCTCAAGCTTCTCTTAATGATAAGGATTTCACCATCCACGGCATACTCTAAGTCATCCTTCTCATCAATAGATATTTCAGGCGTATCTTCATTTTCAATTCCAAATTCTATCTTACCATTGTCCCTTAGAATCATAATGCTTTGATTTGGACATTTGTTAGCAATATGGCCGCTCCCAAGACATTTGAAACACTTGATGTCTTGAGATCAATTTGGCATGACTCGTTCTTTCCTTTACTCGGTCCTCCATTCGACTTATTAGACTTTGATGCCCCAATGTTGTCTTTAGATTAAAAAGTGGTATCCTTTTTATAGGTTTCTTGACCTCACTTCGATGTAGAAACGGAATCAGAAAGGGGTTAGGTGGTACCTTTTCTTTTCAATTGTTTTTCCACCTTGACCACCATGTGAACCATATCAATGAATTCAACATAGTGTTGCAATTCAACTATATTGGTGATGCCTCGATTGAGGCCAGCTAGAAATCTTTCCATGGTGGCCTCTCAGTCTTCCTCAACATCGGTACGTATCATTGTTATCTCCATCTCCTTGAATTAATCCTCCACGCTTTGATTAACTTGGGTGAGATTTTGTAATTTTTGGTACAATTCTCAATTGTAGTGGGCTGATACGAACCTCTTTCTCACAATAGCTTTCATTTCAGCCCATGTAGACACATGTCGTTCGCCATTTCTTCTCCTACTCAAGGTTAGCTGATCCCACCAAATAATAGCATAATTAGAAAATTTGATAGTAGCAAGTTTCACCTATTTGCTTTCTAAGTAGTTATGGCATTCAAATACGAGTTCAATCTTTTTTGCCCACTCCAAGTAAGCTTCAGGGTCAATTTTCCCTTAGAATGGAGGGATTTCCATTTTAATATAGCTAAAGTTATCATCTATTTGATTTCGTTCCCACAACCCTCGATTTCTTTGACCTCAACGCCTCAAGCTACGAATAGAGGCTGGATCACTTTCTATTTCACTCTGATCATACTAATATTCTTGATTCAGCTTTAAAGGACCTTGCTCCTTCTTTGATTTTGAGGAGAACATCCCTTTTGAGCTCTTTCCTTTAATTAGTCCAATCGTTCTTACATTGGCTCTAACCGGTATTGCAACATTCTGTTCATCTCATGAATAAGAGCTTCATATGCTAGATCGAGCACACCACCACCACCGGCATTATTCTTTTTAGGGCGCACAACACCACCACCAACATTACTCCTTTTGGGACTTTGAGACATGATATTTCCTCACAAACCTCACTGGTACTCTCAGAAAGAAATGTTTACTCCTCTTGTGTTTTCACTTGTTAATGGCTTTTAACCCCTTTAATGCTCTCTTGCTCTCTCTCTAAGTTCTTATGTGACTTCCTTAGACTAAAGCAACAAACCTTGTGGATTCGACTCAAAAGTGATGTAGGGTAGGTATTAAAGTTAGGTGATAGGAAAGGCTTAGAAGAAAAAACTAAGGATAATTTGAAGTGTAGCTAAAATCGTTGTGGTAAAGGAAAACATGTACTTGGGAAAAGAAATACTTTCAAACTAGCCTTTTTTATTATTGAAATTTCGAATCTCCTTTTTGTATTTTGGAACTTGGAATGTAGATATGTTGTATTCCTTTTTTTTTTGAGATTTTTTTGAAATTTTTTGAAATTGTTTTTGTAATCCAATCTCGGGAGAGAAAAACGTTGGATACTTACTTAATTTAGCTAGCTCTGATACCAAATAATGCGAGCTTGTCCTCGTAGGATGATTATGAGTCACGAGAGTTCCCGATCAAAATTAAGAAGTATGAAATGTAATGTATTTTATAAAGGTTGAAATGTGAATGAAAGGCTTTAAAAAGGTGGTTTGATGGATAATAAAGGAAGAAGGAATGATAAGCTTGAATTCAGTTTAAGGACTTAAGAATGAACCAATATTATAAAACAATACTGACCTAATCCATATATTAGTACTTAAAATGGGTGCAAAAGGAAACAAGAACTGTGACCCTCTATCTAGCAAGATAGGAATCAATCAGTATAAAGGATGAACGTAACACTTCTAAGAAGTGATAAGTTTGAATGAAACATATTGATACCACAAGGACTGCTTGATAAGTCAATTTGAGTCAAATGGGAACAAGGAGAGTGAACACTCACAACAAGTTTAAAATTCATCAAAAGTTGTTACAAAATGTCTTAAGCATAATATTTATAGGTTGTACAAGGAAACAACCGAATAGGCATGAGATAACAATCAAAATAAATGTGTTTGTTGTCCATTAATTCATTCAAAGCATCCCTTGAGAGTTTCTAAACGTTGGTGCTGCCAAAAGCCTTGTCTACATTGTGAAATTTGAATTCCCAAATAGCTATTGGTTCTTGAGAGTTAGCTGAATGTGCATGGAATTGAACAGTTTCAATAGTGTGATCATGAATTGATGCTCCCTTGATAACCAAATGGTCACTTAGGATATGTAGATCATTAGTGCAGATTGTGTCACACGAAGAGTCTCAAGGTGTGAATAGTAAGAAGTGAATGGTTCCATAGGTGTGAACTTGGTAGCCAACTGAATGGTCAAGTGTAAAAACACTTGATGCTTAGCTTCTCACGAAATGTGTAACACCCCTTACCCATATTTGATGCCAGAACAAGGTACAAGGCATTACCAGACTTCAACTCAAACAAATATTCAAAATTAAGACATAAACTTCCACTCAAATTTAAAACTTTTCAAAAACGTTCATGTCGTCCCTTAAACGAGCCTACGAGGCCCATAACATGCATTAGGAGTGGTTCAGGACTAAACTGAGAACTTTAGAAAACTTCCTAACACTTAGAAAATTTTTCATCAAAACAGGGGTCACACATCCGTGTGGGTAGGCCGTGTGGTCACACACACCCGTGTCCCTAACCCGTGTAACTCTCTATTTACGATGTCATTAACAAATTAAAGTCACATGGCCAAGTCACACGCCCGTGTGCTTAGGCCGTGTGGGCGATTTAATTTTCATAATTTTTCATAAAAAAGGTGCAGACTTCACACGCCCTGGACACACACCTATGTCCTTGAGCAATGTCCTTCACACGACTGAGACACACGATCGTGTCTCTGCCCGTGTGGCCAATTTGAAGCTAAGAATTCAATATGCGGGGAAAACACGGTCGAATCACACACCCATAGGGCAAATCGTGTGTCACACATGGCCTAGACACACGCCCATGTGTCTACCCGTGTGGACAAAAACAAGGCTATTTACCAAGCCATTTTGCCACCCTTACTTGTACCAACCTACACAACAACAATCAAAACCAATCCAAGCATATACGCACAACCAATTTAACCACAAACAAGTCATCCATACATCAATTACATGCTATTTTCTATCACATGCAACATCTCGTACTTATCATTTGAAACCATGCAAAATCCACATCCATGAAAGACATCTTCATATTCATATATATATACTTAACCAATGTTAGCCAGTTTTAATGGCCATTTACAAAATGAATTATCAACAATTATAAGCCAACACATTTGGCCAAATCAAATATGACATATAACAAAATGACCAAGTCCCTATACATGCCATAACTCAAAATAATGTAATCATCAGTACCCAAAACGAAAATTTGATAGTGTGAATGAATCTCTGACCGTCTTCGATCCACGAGCTGGCTTGGTGACACTATAAGACAAGGGAAAAGAAAGGGAGTAAGCTTTAAAGCTTAGTAAGTTCTTATGCAAATAATAATCATCATAATCACACTTTAACATATATTTAACATAAAATAAATTAACATAAATATCATTGTGAATTCATAATTAAGCTTAGCATGGATGTATTTAAAATCTTGACATCATAACTTACTCAATCAAATCAATTCGAGGTTTCATCACATATCGAACTCATTAAGCATGAGTTTTGTCTACATACCTGTACCAACTTGCAACTCACTATAATCTTTCACAACATATCATAGTCTTTCCCAACTTTAACATTGCCGTTAAGTTTCCCGTTGAACCACTTGGAATACTAAAGGATACTCGGGAACTCTCATGCACATAGTACCATACCAATGCCATATCCCAGATATGGTCTCACATGGGATCTCATATCGATGCCAATAGCCCAGCTATGGTCTTACATGAAATCTCATATCGATGCCATATCCCAGATATGGTCTTACACGTAATCTCAACTAGCCCTAACGTCATGACATTTGTATCCTATCTATTCCTAAGGCTCAACTAGGATTTCACGTTTGTCGTAGCTTCGTCAAATATGTCCAAAGGTCATTCACAATTCATAAAATAATAGAAAATTTAAAACATAATTAAAGAATGCATTATTTACATACGAACTTACCTCGGTACCAAAAATAGTAGATAATGGTTTAATCGTTAAACACCTTATTCTTTCCCCGATCAAGGTCTGAACTTCATTTTTATTGATCTATAATAACAAATTTAGCTTATTTAATATTCACATTACTCAAATTACTCCAAACATCACATTATGGCAAAATTACCTTTCTGCCCCAAAAGTTTCACATTTTTACAAATTAGTCCTTAGGCTTGTAAAATGAAATGCACTCAATTTCTTTGTTACCCAAGCCTAGCCAAACCATATACATACTCATATCAGCCCACATTTTTCATCAAATTAGATTTTTACTACCCATTTTACATCTTTTTACAAATAGGTCCTTTTTAGGTATTTTCATGAAAAATCACTTAGTAAAAGTTGTTTATCACACCTTAAACATACAATATCTTCCTCAAACATCAAAATACATGCATGTCACACATGTGTAAATTTTTAAACATGAACCCTACTTCAAAATAATGGTAGAAATGGAAAGATCGGGTGAATACCACTTCAAAAACGTAAGGAGCATTAAAAACGGGGCTAGGATGTACTTACAATCAAGCTTGAAAGATGAAAAAACCCTAGCTATGGAGTGCTTAAAAATTTTGGCACTTGAAGAAGAAGATGGACACAATTTTGACTTGATTTTCCCTTTTTATTCTTTTATTTACCAACTGACCAAAATTCCCTTTTTGCCAAACTTAAAAATTTTATCTCACCATGTCTATTTTTATCCACTAACTTAACAAATGGTCTAATTATCATGTAAGGACCTCTGATTTAAAATCTTATAGTAATTGGACACCTTTAACATGTAGAACTCAACTTTTGAACCTTTTACAATTTAGTTCTTCTAACTAAATTGAGTGGCCAAACGTCAAATTTTTCAAACGAAATTTTCACGAAATCATTCTGTGAAATTGTAGACCATAAAAATATAATAAAACCAAATTTTTATATGTCAAATCTCTGGTCTCGAAACCACTGTTTTGACTAGCCCTAAAATCAGGCTGTTACAAAATGGCTCATTGAAGGTTGTGTTCAACTCTTAAAATGTTGTTTATGCAACACGAACTGTAACATCCCGAATTAGAGCCTAGTCAGAACAGTGATTACGGGACCACAAATCTGACATAAGAAACTTATTTTTAATATATTTTTATGGTCTACAATTTCACGGGATGATTTCATGAAAATTTTGTTCAAAAATTTTGACGTTTGGGCACTCAATTTAGTCAAAAGGACTAAATTGTAAAAAGTGCAAAAGTTGAGTTCTACGTGTTAGAGGTGTCAAAGTATTTTGAAATGTTAAATTTTTGGTTCTTAAATGGTAATTAGACCAATGGTTAATTGTTGGACCAAAATAGACATGAAATGGGTGAAATAGAATATTTTTAAGTTAGGGGCATTTTGGTAATCTAATAATTAAAAGAATTAAAAAGCCGAAATAAGCCATATTTGTCCATCTTTTTCATGTATCAGCCGAATATACCATGGAAGCCATGGCTAGGGTTTGGTCCAAGCTTCCAAGCTCATTTCTAAGTGATCTTGAACCTCGTTTTTAATGTTCTTTACGTTTTTGAAGTCCCGGTAACTCGATTTACCTATTTCTACCATTATTTTGAGCTAGGGTTCATGTTTAAAAATTTACCCATGAGTGATATGCATGTGTTTTGTGTCTAATGGTAGAAAATGAATGTTGGGTGTTAAATAAATGACTTTTGCAAAGTGATTTTCGGTGAAAATGCTTAAAAGGACTAGATTGTAAAAGTTATAAAATTTGTCACAAAAGTGTGATTTAGTGGAAACTGTGGGCTGCTATAGTTATGAAAATTATTTGGCTAGGCTTAAAGAACAAAGAAATTGAATGAAAATCATTTTACGAGCCTTAGGGTAAAAGTGTAAATATGACAAAGTTTAGGGTTAAAAATGTAATTTTGTCATAATATGATTTTTGGGTCTATATGAATAATTTGAGTCCTAAATAAGCTATATTTGAAATTTTAGATCAAGAAAATCGAGATTCGGGCTTAAATCGGAAAAGTACATGATTGTGGACTAAAATGAAATAATTAGCCGTGCTCGGATTCGAGGTAAGTTCGTATGATAATAATAATGCAATGTTATGCTTGAATTATAATTCTTTACTATTATTTCATAAATTGTATGATTGAATACATTGGAAAAGTTGATGGAATGGTGTGCATGATGTGGAAATATGACATGGAAAAATATTACATGAAATGCAAGAAAATGATGATATATGACAAGTGATATATGAAACAGGTGACATATGTTATGTAAATTTATAAAAGCTTATTTGCTATTTGAGTTATGCCTTATTATGCTATGAATGGGCAATTGGTACTATTGTAAGCATGAATGATATACGGCTGTTTTATACGACATCACGAGCAAGTAGGACAAAGTATGCCATGTGCAAGTGAGGAAAATCCCATTTGAACCTTAGGAATAGTTTAGGATACAAGTGACATGTCACTAGGAAATAAGAAATTTGAGCTCGTTGAGTTGGTCTGAGCTCATTATGGATGCGAGCATCCGAGCTCGTTGAGTTGGTCCGAGTTTATAATGGATGCAATACATGTAATTGGGTTCAGGGCAATAGTCATTTGTGTTCTACCGGTGGCTAGGTAATCCTTGCATTGGTCGGATACCTACCAGCTTGTGTGAGCAGCCCGTGTAGTTACACCATGACCGATAGCTTATATGAGCAAGCCCGTGAGTAGCTCCTTCGTGAGTGTTACATGTTATGTGGTAGCTTTGGCTACGTTTGTATATGTGGCACTTATGTGCGAATTTTCACGTATCCAATATTATTTCGAGTGTTCAACGGGTAATACAATGGATGAAGTAAGGAAAGTCCCAAGGAGGACATGTTACGGAAGGTATGGTTATATACTATACTACGAGTGGTACAGGTATGTACACTAAGCTTATGATTATTGAGACTTTGAAATGTGGAGACATTGGTGAGCTAAGATGTATGAATTTTGATTATGAATTTTGATGCAATATCATGCTAACTTACATTGTGTAATTGAACATGGAATCCATGAGATGGTGAGCTCATGATTAGTTGAAGATGAACTTATGATAGTTATCATTATATTGCACTAAAACAATTTTGGACAGCAGTAGTAGTCTGACTTTGAAAATCCACCAAAAATTGTAAAATTTGGATTAGACATTGAATAGAATATGAAATTAAAACTTATTGAGCCTAGTTTCACATAGAGGAAATGGCGTAACAAAAAGAATTTTATATTATGATATATTTGAATTTTTATGAGACAGAGTTAGAGTGATTTTGGGCTCCCCTGTCTTAAATTTGAAAATCACTAAAAAATTGTACAAAAATAATTATAGGTTTGAATATATATGAATAAATTATTAATGAATATATTTTCAAGAGAAATAGACGGGAACATCATCCGAATCCCGTACTAGGAGATAAATGAATTTTTGTAAAGAAAGGTCGAAGTTGTAAAATAGCAGAACAGGGGTAACTTTGAAGAATAAACTGTACTTATTGGCTAGACCAAAAATTCTGAAAATTTTATGAGAAGAAGATATGTAAGTCTAGTTTCATGGAAAATTATAGGATCATGATTTGGAGTTCCCTAGCTCAAGTTATAAGTAATTAAGTAACTATGACTCGAGTAAATAGCTTGACTTGAACATAACTAAAAGTGAAATTGTGATTGTATTACCTTGGGAAACATGTTGATTAAATTGCTTATTATTTTCAGATGGACTTACTAAGCTATAAAGCTTACTCCCTCCTTTCCATTTCTTTTAGTGTTGTTAAGTTAGCTCGGGTTTGGTGATCGTCAGAGGCAGCATAACACTATCAAGCTATCACTTTCGGGGTATTGATGAATCTTAAACGTCTTAAAGTGAGTGGCATGTATAGGGACTTAATTTTTTATATGTGTTCTTATGACTTGGCCAAGATGTTGGCTTATATTAGTACCTTGTATATAGCCATAAGATGTGGCTTATGATGGTCATGGCTGGTAAGCCTAATTATCCAAGTTATGTGATATTGCCCTGTGAAGTGGTTATATGATTTGGCTTGATTGCTATGATTAGATGATATCATGATATGTATGCTTGTTGATTTTGTTGAGATTAAATGGTATGCTATTGAACATGGTATAAAAGTATAAGAATTATTAAAATGGTAAAGCCAAAATAATATGAATGGAAGTGTTTAGACTTGGTATTATACGAGTATATGATTCACATGTATGTAGCCATGCAAATTCTATTTTTGAGTCTTAATAAAGGATGTGTAATCATTAAATCGGTGTTATAGCATATGTTTATGAAGTGTTTAAGCATGTGAAGGGTTAAGGCAACATAAAGGCTTGGAAATTAGCCTAAGTGCTAGTCGTACGGGCAGAGACATGGCCATGTGTCTCAGCCATGTAGAGGACACGGCCCAGCACACGGGCGTATGGCCTGGCCGTGTGATTCAATTTATTTTGCTGACATCATAAACAGAAAGTTTCACAGCCTGAGGACACGGGCATGTTGAAAACACATGGGCGTGTCCTTGTGTCCACACGGGTGTGTGACCCTGTTTCATGAAAATTTTTCTAAGTTTTCCCAAAACATTCCAAAGTTCTCGATTTAGTCCCAAACCGCTTTTAATGCATGTTTAGAGCCTCGGTAGCTCGTTTAAGGGACATTATGCATGTGATTGAATGTTTTTAATTTAAATGAAATTTTATGGCCTGATTTTACGAAATTGTGTACATTTAAGTCCTGTAACGCCTCGAACCCTGTCTCAGCGTCGGATACAGGTTAGGGGTGTAACACCACTATCTCGTAACCATCACCGAAAAAGGTAAGAGGCATTACCAGACAAATAGAACATTTCAAACCAATTCAAATCACTGATATCACATAACATTAATACGTAAGCAATCATCAGCAATTCATCACTTATGATGGTCTGCGAGACATAAAACATACTTTTAAGGATAGTCGGGACTAAACCAAACACATTCAAAAATTTCATAAATTAGAAAAAAATTTCAATTTTGTTGAGGTCACACGCTTGTGTGACCAGGCCATGTGCCTCACGTGGGCACCAGACATGCCCATGTGATCCAACTGTGCCAAAATAGAGTATATATACTGACTTTTAACCACGGCCAATAGACACGTACGTATGCTATAACCGTGTGATACTTAGCTAGCTACTGCCTTAAGCCGACAGCCATATGACACGCCCGTGTGTCTTAACCGTGTGGCACAATACAGGCTTGGTTTAAGCCAAATTGCCACCCCTTTTTGGGTCATTCCTACAAGCAATATTATACAACATTTATACCAAATTTTTTACCCAATTCCATGCTCAAAACATGCTTCATTATAACTAAATCATCATCATTCAATAACCTATTCAAATCCATACCAAAACACATTAAAAATCTTATTACAATAACATGCCAAAATGCTCATTTCATAGCTCACATATGGCACCTTGTATCTCAAGCTTGAACTTACCATTTCCTCAACTTGGCATATTTCAAAATGATCACCACAGACAAGGCTATATAACTATTACAAGCATACACAATTTGACATCACAAACCATTTACCAAAACTAAGCACAAACATACCATTTGTTAGCCAACTCTCATGGCATAACATATATACATTTCAAAGCTTAAGTACATATACATTCTAGCCTATACATGCCATACTTAAATATATTTACACTTTCAAAAGTACCAAGTTAAGGTTCGATAGTGTGGTGACGATCTTTGACGATCCCCGAGCTTGCAGTAGCTTCGATATCTATAAAAAAATGCAAACACACACAAAGTAGGCTTCCAAAAGCTTAGTAAGCTCGTATTATAATCATTAACAATATATAAAACATAAAACATCAACACCTAAGTATTTACATATTTTCAATCCATATCACCATCTTAATTCCATGATTTGAACACATATAATCTCATCTACCACATAGGTATCATACATACCTGAAGTTGTCTGTACTTCTTCACTTACATACTCACCTTTCATTGAATATTAGAAGACTTTCAGTCGATCATTCGTACTTTAAACATCCGCACACTTAGTGCCGTAAGGGTTAGCTGGAACTAAAATGATTCCTACACTTAGTGCCATTTCAATTAACTGAAGCTAAGTCAGTATCGTACACTTAGTGCCTTATATAGATGAAGCTATTCCAACTCACACACTTAGTGCCATTTGTAGTAGAAGCTAAATTAAACCGCACACTTAGTGCTAATCATAGTCAAATATCATTGTACTCAAACCGTAATCACATATCTACACAATTTACGCATTGTAATCGCATTAAAACATAACTTTAACATCATTTATCATGTACGAACTTACCTCATACTCGGAATTGTCGATTTGAATTGTTTACTTGATAGCCTTCGACTTCCCTCGATCTAAATCTGAATTCCTCCTTTCTTGATCTATATGTATTCAAAATTAACCCTTTTTATTCATCAATTAATTCAATTCAATCCATAAACACATTTAGGGCATTTTGCAAACTAGCCCTCATATTTTCACATTTTGACACTTTAGTCCCTATTTCAAAAAATCACAAAATACACATAATTTGCATATACACAAGCTTAGATGAATTCTCCTAGCTCTCATACAAGTCCAAACATTTCATTTCTTTCATATTTTAATCCCTAAAAAATAATATTTTTACAATTTAGCCCAAATTGCTTAAATTTATCAAAAATCCAAAGACAAAACATGTAAACCCAACATCAAGCTTTCATATTTCACCATTTAACAACACAAAACTCATGAATTCATCCATGGAATATTTTAAATTCATCATAAAAATAAAAAAAATTGAGGCATGGGCTTGTTAGAGCACTTAACAATGATCACAAAAACGTAGAAATTATCAAAAACCAAAACAAAAAATATCTGAATTAAGCTTTCAATGTGTCGAAACCCTTAAAGCTTTTATTCTTTCTTTTTTTTCTTCAATTTCGGTGGATGAACACATATTATGGCATCATTTTCTAATTTGTTTTCATATAATTTACTTTAATATGTATATTACCATATTACCCATGCATTAAAACATTGATATGCCAACAACTAATGTCCACTAATGTCATTTAATCATAATTTTTTTCAAATAACCACATAAGGACCTCACAATTATAAAGCCAAGTCAAATAAGCACTTTTAACATCTAGCACACAGCTTTTACATTTTACGCGTTTAGGTTCTTTTTGCAAATTAAGTACACAAAAAGTTAAATTTTTACACGAGACTTTCACACATGCTAATTCACACATCATAAGCATAGAAAATAATATTTAAATATTTTTCTAACTCGGATATGTGGTCTCGAAACCACTGTTCTGACTAGGGTTAAAACTGGACTGTTACAAGGGGTGTTACATTTAGTGGTATCAGAGCTATGGTTTAGTTGGTTCTCGGAGTATCCTAGCATGCATAAGAGTCTAGCTATACATGCCACCAATCTGTGATAATGTGATGGCTCCCAACGCGAATGAGAACTATCTTGTTTAGACAAAGGTACTCTTCAACTGAGCTACACCGACCATGTTCAACGTGAAGCTAAGGTATTTGTGTAAATTATAGTTACGATGAGTTTAAATTCATAAAGTTATGAATAAAAGTTCATGATATGTACGTGATAACATCTTAGATGAAAGTTCATGTTACGGTGAGTACTTATACTTGTTTGATGTTCGTATGATATTGTGCACTTGACTTATTTGATTAAGTGAATGTGATTTGATTAAGCGAATGTGATAAAAATAAATTCATAAAGGTATGAATGAAGGTTTAAAATATCGTATTACGAATAAAAATGTCATTATCTCGATTGGACATTGAATGTTGATGAATTTCGATGATATCTTTAAATGAGACAAGGGATTATAATGTAATGAACTTATCTATATTAAATTGATGGATTGATTCATAAGAATGTAATGACATGTATACGATGATGTACAAGATAAAAGTTTAGACTGTGATATACTTATCCATGCTTGTTTGGCCCTCATATGATATTATGTACCTGACTTGTTTAATTGAATGAAAATGATAAGTAAAGTTGTTCAGAATCCATAGAATGCATGCATAAGTGCACTGGTTTAAATAAGATAATTGGAAAGTTCGTGTCATACAAACGTGAATAATAGTTTGCCTGAAGTGCATATGTTTTTGAAAATGTTACTATGATGATGAAAAAGTGTTATATGTATATGTGTATGAGAGGCGAGTTAGGGACCTTACGACCCCACCCCCTTACCAGAGTGGTGTTTTGTAAAGGATTTTATGAGATCAATGTTGAATAAGCTCATAAGTATGAAACCAAAGAGTCCAGCTGTAGAATGATTATAAATATGATCAGAGATTAAATTGGATTGATAAGTAAAGACAAGAATACTAAGGTGCGATGTCAAGAAATGTATTAACTGGATCTTCTTCAATGAGAATCATAATATGGGATTTATGATGACAAAAATAGTTGAGAGAATAATATTTGAAAGGTAAGATATCTGAGTGTGACAGTTAGGGCTGAACAGATTTTGACGGCTTCTTCTGAAGTATTCTATATGTTTAATTGTTCCTGGGACTATTCCTATGGCCATTACTCTTCTAATAAAATCCTTGTTCTATGGGAGTGTTTTCTAATCATGATGTATAGACGAAAGTATTGACAGTCCGACTGGTATATAATCTATATTGCTCTATTTCTCTCTGGCATTCTATTACATTTCATCTATTGGGACTTTATGAGAAAATACTCATGATGTTATATTTCTATTTCTTCTAATTGGTGCTTTGTTCGATACATATATGGGAAGGTATATTATCCTTGTTGCATTTAATTCCGGTGGGTTGGATTGATGTATTCTTCTAGACTTCTTTTCTCTAAGGAATTATTGAGATCCTTCATATTTTTCTTATGAGCGTTGTTCTGGTTCTTTCATTATGATATTGTATCTTGGATTTCTGTATCTTGGATTTCTTTATCTAGAATTTCTTTGTCTTGGAATTTTTTATCTTGCTTTTCATGTCATCTCTATTACGTAAATTGCCAATTGTGGCTCATATCTAAAATGTGTTCTTTGGCCTATGATGACTATGTTAATTAAGATCATGCTTCTGGTTGATTATAGTAACGTGATGATTCCAGTATTTGGATTTCTCTAAATTTTTGTGCGAAAAATTGATATCGGCAAAGGCATACGTGGTGAAATTGCTAGTTACAATTTGTATGGTGGATTTCTTTTCTCAAGTAAGTTAATCAAGTTAATGTCTTCTATTGGGAATATTTATACTACCTCGAGCTAATGCAATTGAAATGGATTTTGATTGACATGATAAGTGATTTTTGAATGATTACATTTTGAATCATTCTATCGATTGGAAGAGAGGATTTCTTGAAATGTCATTATTGATGATTAAGACTGACTTGGGTGTTAAATCGGTATTGGTTATTGTTTGAAAGATTAAATGGAATATTAATGTCTGAGAATAAGATTTTATTTCTTTTCTTTTCGAGTAAAAGTCAAATAGTCTGAATGAAGAGTGTATATATCTTAGAACACGTCGATATGATTTAAAGCTGCTTTGAATGATAAAATTTTCATCTTGTTGATAAACTGTCATCTATACATATTTTTACCCCATGCTTAGGGCATTTTATGGATGATTTTTCCTTAGAATTGGTGAATTTGATGCTCTTAATGCCTTAATTTCATGTTTTATACTTAGGTGAGCATAGGAGAGCTAAAGGAACGAGAAACGAGCCAAAAATCGAGAAAATGGGCCAACGTACGGATCAACACGGCCTAGACTTCCTCATACAGGCAGACCACACGGCCGTGTCAATTTGGCAGAATCAAAGCACGACTCACACGGGTAGACCACACGGCCGTGCCATTCTAACAGGCTCGAACATAGCCTGAAGTAATCCCACACAGCCGTGCCATTCTAACAGGCTTGACCACGGCTTGAATTAAATCGTACACGGGCGTTTCCCTGCCGAACCCAAGCTGTGTCCAATTCGGAAAAAGCTAGTTTTGAGGGCTTTTAGGCATTCTAAAGCCTATAAATACACCTTAAAGGAGGAAAAGAGAGGACACACAGAGGAGGGAGCAAGGAATTGTTCAAGGAAAGCTGATTGATCCATCTCAGAAGTTGGATTCACCATCAAGACTGAAGATCTCCCTTCAATTCCCCTTCAAGAGTTTTGGATTTTTCTTTATGTTTTGTATTTATTATTCTTCTGAGATGTTTTCCCTTTTAGTTATGAACTAAATTCCCTAAATACCTAAGGGGGATAAAACCTAAGACGAATCTTGTTATTATTTTCTGAAATGTTTGATAAATATTTGACTTGTTCTTAATTATGTGTTCTTAATTCTTATTTTGATATTCCAGGATATTGATTCAAGTTACACTCTTATTCAGAGGAGGAATAGACCCTGTCTAAGAGTACAATTGTCATAATTAAGTGGAGTTGATTGCGCGCCTAGAGATAGGGTGACAAGATTCTGCCGAATTAGGGTGAAACCTAATAAGGGGATCCATAGATCGAGTTAATGCAACCCTAGGAAGTTAATTAGAAAGAGATTTCAATTACTCAACCTAGGGTTAGACGTTGTTAGTCTCGAGAGAGATAATAATATAACTTAGGGATTTCTACGGGTCAAGTCAAATGAATAAATCGTCCAATTCAGAGTCAGAATAACAAGTAAAGTCCAGGTGGATTTTTCCTTCGGTATTGTCTTAATTCAATCGTTTTTCAAAAGTAAGTCCTCAATTCTTTTTTCTATGAATTCTTAGTTTAGTTAATTAGTTAGTTAAAACAAACCCCCTTATTCTTAAGCTAGATAATAGAAAGACAGTCATTACTAGTACTTTTAGTTTCTTTGGGTTCGACAATCCGGTCTTGCTAAAACTATACTACTGTTTGATAAGTACACTTGCCTACATCGAGATAATAGTTAGTTTCAAGAAGGATTAGTTATAAATATTTAAAACCTGTCACAAAATAATACGATCAAGTTTTTGGCGCCGTTGCCGGGGAACTAAGATATTAGGAACACTCAATTTTTATTACTTTAGCCATTTATTTTCATTGCAAGTTAATTTTATTTTATTATTATTATTTATTAATTCACTTTTTCTTTCTCTTGACAAGTTTTTATAGTTTATGACTAGAAGAAACCTGTAACACCCATACCAGAGACCGTCGTCGGAGTCGAGCACGAGGCGTTACCTGACTTAACTTACTAATTCGAGGCTTAAAATTTGCTTCTAAAATTAATTTATTCACGTTCATTCAATATGTCCCTAAAAAGGGCCCTCGATACCCTAAAATGTGTAATTGAAATGGTTCGTTCGGGACTAAACCGAGAATATTAAAAATTTTTGGAATACTTAGACAAATCAAAACAATTTATTTCATCTTTTATAAATAAGCTGTCCATCTGCGTCATAGTCACTAAATAAATCATAACTCAAGTTACGAAACTAAAAATCCAAATCTGTAAATTTTATCTGAAACTAGACTCATATATCTTCTTACTAATTTTTTTTTCAGAATTTTTGGTCGAGCTAATTAGTACATTTTATTAGTTAAAGTTTCCCCTGTTTCAGTGTTCAGCTGCTCTGACCTCTGTTCACTACAAATTAATATTCTCCCTGTACAGAATTCAAATAACCATGCCATTTATTTACTTTAAAAGTATACTCAATAAGGAATCTATACATATAAAGTATAACTCCTAATTATTTTTTTTTTAATTTTTAGTGAATTTCTAAATTCAGAACAGGGGATTTAGAATTCACTCTGACCCTATCTCACCAAAACTTAAATATCTCTTAATATATACTTCTTTTGCTTACTCTGTTTCTTTCATATGAAAATAGACTCAATAATAATTCTATATCTTATTCATCACCTAATTTCATTTCTACTATTCTTGATGATTTTTCAAGTTCACGTCACTGCTGCTATTCAATACTGTTTTAATGCTAATTTCATTTTTTTCATGATTTCTTTGTATTAACTACCATTTAGGCATACACAACACCGAAACATGTTATTCATTAGTCATTTTAATAGCTAATCATTATCAAATATTTACGTACCATTCTTTAGTCATATCATAAGGACATACACACAAAATGGCTAAGTCCCTATACATGCAATAAACTAGAACGTTTGTAAACAAATATACCCATTTGGTAACTTGATAGTCGATAGTGTGAAGTGATCTCCGACGACCTCCAACCTGAGCTTGATTTTAAGTACTCTAAAACATGGGAAAGTGAAAGAAGTAAGCTTATAAAGCTTAGTAAGTTCACATGTAAAATAATAAGCATTAACAATCAATTTAGCTTACCACTATGCTATTATAATTTGCTTAAATAATGTTTAGTTCTTACTTTCCCATCTTACTCATCGGTAACCTTACCAAAGGCTCAGAATACAAAAGGCACCTTACTTAATAACTTGCTTACATACCTACAACATCTCACTTAACACATGAGTACTTTTTCATAATATAGGCATATTGCCAATCATGTCATAAAGTGTCACAAGCATAACTAAAAACTCATCACTTACTTAATACTTGATAATCTCAATTACATACAATCTCAATATTAAATAAGCCTTAAATGCATACATTTACTCTTTCTTCATGTTCTCACCTTGTCATTTATTTGACTTACTCTTTGGATTACTCGGGAACCTTTTCCTTTTTGAACTTACCATTGCCACGTCTTGACATGGTCTTACGTGGTATCCTTGCCTTATGAACTCACCAATGCCATGCTTTGGTATGGTCTTACATGGGATCTTTTCCTTATAGTAACTCATCAATGCCATGTCTTGACATGGTCTTACATGATTTCCTTGCCTTATAGAACTTATCAATGCCATGCCTTGGCATGGTCTTACATGATATCCTTATCTTACCAAATGCCATGTTCCAAACATGGTCTTACATGATATCCTTATCTTAGTGCCAATGCCACATATTGATTGTAACACCCCCACGCCCGAGACCATCACCGGAGTCGAGCACGAGGTGTTACTAAACTTAATTTCATCAATTAAACAGCTTAAACAATTTATTTTTAAAATTTTCACACAAGCTGGCTAACTGCATCACAGTCACTTAAAAATTCATATCTTGAGTTTCAAAACTCAAAATCCAATTCCGTAAATTTTTCCTGAAACTAGACTCATATATCTATTTACTATTTTTTTCTAGAATTTTTGGCTGGGCTAATTAGTACAGTTTATTAGTTAAAGTCTCCCCTGTTTTAGGGTATGACTGCTCTGACCTCTGTCTATTACAAACTAGATATCTCCCTGTACAGAGTTTCAATGACTATGCCATTTGTTTCTATTAAAACTAGACTCTATAAGGAACCTGTACATATAAATAATGACTTCTAATTACTTTTATACAATTTATGGTGAATTTCCAAAGTCAGAACAGGGGATTCAAAAATCGCTCTGGCCCTGTTTCACAAAAATTTAAACATCTCATAAAATATCATTCATATACCTGTTTTGTTCCATCCATATGAAAATAGACTCATTAAGCTTAGATTCTATAACTTATTCATTATTTAAGTCCATTTTTACTATTTTTAGTGATTTTTCAAATTCACGTCATTGCTGCAGCAATATTCTGTTTTATAGAAAATTTTACTTTACTATAAATTTTCATGGACTAAATAGCATTTTAAACATACATGGTATCAAATATGATTTAGATTGGCCATTCCAATGGCTAATCATTCACAAACTCTTTTCTTGCCAAAGCATAATCATATCATAAGATCATTTACACAAAGTGAGTATTTTGCCATACATGCCACATTCAAGATACACAAGCCATTTTACCAA
Source organism: Gossypium longicalyx (assembly GCA_025698465.1). Taxonomy (NCBI): domain Eukaryota; kingdom Viridiplantae; phylum Streptophyta; class Magnoliopsida; order Malvales; family Malvaceae; genus Gossypium; species Gossypium longicalyx. The sequence goes on from CM047007.1 coordinate 57,072,543, forward strand.
TTTAGGCCCTCGGATAGTGTGAACGAGTCTTCGACCTATCCCGATTCTTAAGCCGGTTTGCCAAAACTACAATGAAGGAAAAGAAAGGAGTAAGCATAAATGCTTAGTAAGTTCATATGCAAATAATAATTAACATAACAAAGCAATCATACCAAACAACATTAGCATGGTATCACCAAAACATATATCACATTTCTAATCATTTTTCATCATCTTATTACCTTATCGTTGTTGTATCAATTCTCAACCCGAGGGTTAAGTACATACCTGTCCAAAGTATCCATTTCAGAACACTTACCAATACGTCTCTTTTCATCTCAAGTATTCCTCCATTTGAGTAGAACTTTACCCATTGAACACATCGGAATATAATTCGGATACATGGATAATTTGCACATAAGTGCCACATATGCAATCAAGCAATCATGTAACCCGCCCCTAAGTGAACTCAGACTCAACTCAACGAGCTCGGGCGTTCGCATCCATAAGTGAACTCGGACTCAACTCAACGAGCTCGGGCGTTCGCATCCATAAGTGAACTCGGACTCAACTCAACGAGCTCGGATGCATAGTTACATCTCACGAACTCGGGCTCAACTCAACGAGTTCGGATGCCCAACCATCCTAGTGACATGTCACTTGTATTCTAATCTATTCCCAAGGTTCAAACGGGCTTTTTCCACGATTACACATCTTTGCCATCTTCCACGAAACATCGAAACTGATACTCGGTAGCAATTCATAATTTACATATTATTCAATAATAACCATAAAGCATAATAGTTCATGATATTAATCATCATATCACATAAATAACATTAAATTACTTAAAATGACAATTATGTTACTACATTTACACATGAACTTACCTCGATACAAAATATTAGCAATCAAGCCTATTCCTCGTAAACTTTGTTTTTTCCTCGATCACGACTTGAATCTCGTTTCTCTTGATCTATAATGCCAAATTAATCTTATTTAATACATACATTCATCAAAACAGCCCCAAATACGAACTTTGGAAAAATTACCATTTTGCCCCTAAACTTTTGCAAAATTACACTTTTGCCCCTAGGCTCGGGAATTAAACTTCATCCCATTTTCTTATGTTTTATGACATGCTGATCATTTTTCCCTTCTATGGCAGCATCAATTTCACACTCTAACATGTACTTATGACTATTAGGTATTTTTACCGATTAAGCCCTTTTACTCGTTTTCGCTTAAAATCGAGTAGTACAAGTTGTCTAACATAATTTAAAACCTCATATTCTATCATAAAACATCAAAATACACAAATTTCACCTATGGGTATTTTTCCAAATATAAACCCTAGGTTAAGTTATTGCTAGCATAAGCTTTATCGAGTTACCGGGATCTCAAAAACGTAAAAATCATTAAAAACGGGGCTTAGAATCACTTACTATGAAGCTTGAAAGTTGAAGAAACCCTAGATATGGTGAGAGAAAAATTTGGCAGAAACTAAATGAAGAAGATGACCATTTTGTGTTATTTTTCCCATTTTATTTCATTTAATATCCAAATGACCAAAATGCCCCTCTTTACTAAACTTTCAAAAATTCCTTCCATGTCCTAATTTTGCCCATGAACTTAAAATTGGTCAAATTTCTATTTAAGACCTTCTAATTAATATTTCAAAGCAATTTCATACTAAAAACTTCTAAAATGCAAGTTTTGCAACTTATTCGATTTAGTCCCTAACTTTAAATTAAACTCGTTATGCTAAAAATTTCTTCACGAAATCTTCACATAATTATGCAATCATATCATAAACCTCAAAATAATTATAAAATAATTATTTCTACCTCGTATTTGTGGTCACGAAACCACTATTCCGTTTAGGCCCTAATTCGGGATATTACATTGATGTAGTCTTACATGGAGTCCTTAATCAATGCCGATGCCATGTCTTGACATGGTCCTACACGGGATCCTTGTCTTACCAATGCCATGTCTTGACATGGTCTTATATGGTAACCTTAACCGTCAATTCCTCCTTAAATGCCATGTTATGAACATGGAATTTTCCGTCAATTCTTCCTTAATTGCCATGGTACAACCATGGACTTTGAGATATCAATGCCTTGTCAAGTCATAGCTGAAACATACTTGCTCAATTTCTCAAGGTTAGCCGTATAACTCAATAATATCAACACTAATAACAATAATTGCATAATAATAAAATGCTACTCAACTTACATACTTACATTCTCAATCTCATCATATCATCAACTTAACTTATTCTCATCAAATTATGCTATTCAATACTTTCTTGTTATCATACAAAGCCATAATACAAAATATGGTCTTACATATAAATTATACAAGTTCTCTTTCCAATATCGAATTATTATCGAACATTAATCATTTTATTTGAAACTCAATACTAAATTATTTATGACCAAAATATCAATTTATCATTCAAATATGCATAATTAAATTCTTATGAAACATATGAACTTACCTCGATACCAAAACGACCATTTTACCAAGTTTCCCGATTTTCAGTTTTTCTCCCGTTCTAGGTCCAAATCTCACTTTCCGGGATCTAAAACATCATATTTCACTTATTTAATTAATTTACTATTCAAAACATTCCCAAACTCAAACTTTTGAAAAATTACAATTTTGCCCCTAAACCTTTACAGAATTACGATTTTGCCCCTAGGCTTGGAAATTAAAATTTATCCATTTTCTTATGTTTTATGACATGATTATCATTTTTCCCTTCTATGGAAACATCAAATTCTCACTCTAACATGCACTTATGAACATTAGGTATTTTTACCGATTATGTCGTTTTACTCGTTTTCACGTAAAATCGCTTAGCAAAAGTTGTTTAACACAATTTAAAGCTTCATATTCTACTATAAAACATCAAAATAAACACATTTCACCTATGGGTATTTTTCCAAATATGAACCCTAGCATGAATTATTGCTAGAATAATCTTAATCAAGTTACCGGGACTCCAAAAACGTAAAGAACAATAAAAACGGGGCTTGGAATCACTTACTATGGAGCTTGGAAAGCATGGAAACCCTAACCATGGCTTTCCCCATGCTATATTCGGCCTCCATGAAGAAGATGGACCAATTTTGGCTTTATTTTCCCTTTTTAATTCTTTTAATTACTAAATGACTAAAATGCCCTTAAAGGCTTTTCTTTCAAATTTGTCCCATTCTTGCCCATTTTTGTTAAAACTTAAATATAATGGTCTAATTTCTAAATAAGGACCTCAAATTTAAGAAACCATTTCAATTAAATCCCCTTTATTATCTAGAACACACATTTTGCTAATTTTACAATTTAGTCCTAATTATCAAATTAGGCACTTATACATAAAATTTCTTCACGAAATCTTCACACAATTATTCAATCAGTTAATAAACCTTAAAAATTACTTGTAATATTTTTTTTTTGACCTCGAATTCGTGGTTTCGCAACCACTATTCTGTTTAAGCCCCTTTTCGGGATGTTACAAAACCTGTCAGGACCACTACTTTTTAATGAAGAAATCGATCGCACAGTTTGCAGAAACTGAAGAGAAATAAGGCGAAGCCTAAGATACATAGAGGAAGAGTAAGAGGACGATATACAAGCCACAATCGAGGGGATGGCTGAAAATCAGGAAAACCTGATACCTCTTGCGATTGCTGTTAATCTAGTAATTTAGAATCCTAATCCACGCACTATGTATGATTATGCTAAACCTTCTTTAACAGGAACTGATTCGAGTATAATTAGGCATGCTATTGCTGCGAATAATTTTGAACTAAAACCTAACACTATTCAGATGATACAGTAATCTGTTCAGTTTGATGGTTTGCAGGATGACGATCCAAACACCTACTTGGAAAATTTCCTGGAATTCTGCGATACATTTAAAATTAATGGCGTTTCTGATGATGCCATATGTCTTCGGTTGTTTCCCTTTTCATTGAGGAACAAAGCTAAACAGTGGTTGAGCTCGTTACCACAAGGGTCAATTACTTCTTGGGAACAAATGACCGAAAGGTTCTTATTAAATTATTTTTCACCGACTAAAACGGCTAAGTTACGTAATGATATCTCTTCTTTTGTGCAGATGGACTTAGAGACACTCTACGATGCATGGGAGAGATACAAGGATCTTTTGCGAGAATGCCCTCACCATGGGTTAGCACTTTGGCTATAGGTTCAAACCTTTCATAAGGGCCTGAATCATTTGACTCGACAAATGGTTGATGCAACTGCTAGTGGAACCATCAACAATAAAACACCTAAAGTTGCCTATGAATTTATAGAGGAGATGTCACTGAATAACTATCGGTGGCAAGTCATGAGGACAAAGCCAACGAAAACATCTAGTGTTTATAACATCAACTCGGTCACCTTGCTCTCTAATCAGGTAGAACTCTTGAATAAGAAAATTGATGGTTTTCTTCGTTCTTCACAGGTTCAACTAGTAATGCAGTGCGAAGCAAATGGAGGTGGATCAAGCAGTTTAAAATACTCGTCATATGGTCACAACATGGACAACGAGTAGTTAAATTACATGGGTAACAATCCTCGATCTCAAAGCAATCCTTATAGTAACACTTACAATGCAGGTTGGAGGAACCACCCAAATTTCTCATGGGGAGGCCAAGGCAATCAGAGACCTCCTCCAAGCTTTCAACAGCCACCCTACCAACAAGAGAAGAAGCCAAACCTTGAAGAGATGCTTACAAAGTTTATATCTGTGTCAGAAACTCATTTTTAGCATATCGAGATAGCACTTAAGAATCAACAAGCATCAATCTAAGGGCCCGAAACTCAGATTGGACAGCTTGCCAAGTTGATTTCTGAACGACCACAAGGTAACTTGCCAAGCAATAACCCAAAAGAGCACGTGAAAGCAGTTACACTAAGGAGTGGGAGAGTGTTAGCTAAATCTAAAAAGAAGCCACCATAAGAAGCTGACAGAAAGGAGGTCGAACCCAAAAACAATGACAACCTAATGCCAAAAGAACATAAACCACCAATTCCATACCCAGCAAAGTTGAAGAAAGATCGCATGGATGCACAATTCGGTAAATTTCTTGAACTTTTTAAACAACTGCATATTAACTTACCTTTTGTTGAAGCTATCTCACAGATGCCTACATATGCAAAATTTTTAAAGGAACTCCTAACAAACAAAAGGAAATTTGAAGACTTATCTATAGTGGAACTTAATGAGGAATGCTCAGCCATACTCCAAAATAAATTACCAACCAAACTGAAAAATCCAGGAAGTTTTACTATTCCCTACTTAATCGGTAGTTTGAATGTTTATAAAGTACTAGCTGATTTAGGCACCAGCATTAATTTGATGCCATACAAAATGTTTAGACAACTTGGTCTTGGGGAACCTAAACCTACTAGGATGAGTATTTAATTAGCTGATAGACCTGTTAAATATCCTAGGGGATTTATAGATGACGTACTTGTAAAAGTAGATAAATTTATATTCCCCGTCGATTTCATTATGCTTGACATGGATGAAGATGTTGAGGTGCCTTTAATTTTAGGTTGGCCATTTTTAGCCACTGCTAGAGCGGTAATTGATGTGGGTGATGGTAAATTTGTACTTAGAGTAGGTGACGAAGAGATTATTTTTAAAATTTATGATGTCATGCGATTCTCTAGAGAACAGGATGACTCATGTTATTTTATCGATTCTATTGATCAAGCTACTCAAAATTCTTTTTAGGAAATCGTACACAATGACATGATGGAACTGTGTCTCGCCCAAGGAGAGGGAATGGATGTTGATTCTAAATTAGGAATCGAACTAAACTCCAATGAAACCTCCCTAAAAGTAGCAGAATATGAAGGAATTAAGGTAAAAGATAAACTTAAGCAAAAACCCTCTATTGACGAATCCCCCAAACTGGAACTTAAACAATTGCCGAATCACTTGGAATAGGCATACCTTGGGAATAATTCCATGTTACCAATAATAATTGCATCCAACTTGCAACCCAAGGAGAAAGAAGAACTACTCCAAGTATTAAGAGAGCATAAAAGGGCCATAGCTTGGAAAATTTATGACATTAAAGGGATCAGCCCTTCTTTTTGCACCCACAAAATTTTAATGGAAGATGAATATAAACCATGCGTGCAAGCCCAAAGACGACTGAACCCCAATATGAAGGAAGTGGTTAAAGATGAGGTAATTAAACTTCTAGATGCTAAAATTATTTATCCTATTTCTGACAGTTCTTGGGTGAGTCCAGTGCAGGTTGTTCCTAAGAAAGGAGGCATGACTGTTGTAGCCAATGAGAAGAATGAATTAATCCCAACAAGGACAGTCATAGGTTGGAGAGTGTGCATTGATTATAGGAAGCTAAATGATGCCACGAGAAAAGACCACTTTCCCCTTCCATTCATTGACCAAATTCTGGAAAGATTGTCAGGACACATGTACTATTGCTTTTTAGATGGACTCTCTGGCTATTTCAAAATCTCAATAGCTCCTGAAGATCAAGAAAAGACGACATTTACATGTCCATATGGTATGTTTGCTTATCGTAGAATGCCTTTTAAATTATGTAATGCTTCTACTACTTTTTAGCACTGCATGATGGCTATTTTTGACGAACTCATAGAAGATATCATAGAGGTATTTATGTATGATTTTTCAGTTTTCGGTAACTCTTTCCATCTTTGCCTAAAAAATTTAAAACGAGTGTTAATAAGATGTGAGAAAACAAACCTTGTGCTTAACTGGGAAAAATGTCACTTCATGGTTCAAGAAGGTATTGTGTTAGGACATAAAATTTCTAGTTGAGGGATTGAGGTTGATAAATCTAAAATTGAAACCATCGAAAAAATACCTCCCCCTAGTTCGGTTAAGGCTATTAGAAGCTTTTTAAGACATACTGGGTTTTATAGAAGATTTATTAAAGACTTTTGTAAAATAGCTAAGCCTTTGACTAAATTACTAGAAAAAGATGTGCCTTTTGATTTCGATCAGGAGTGTTTAGAAGCATTTAATACTTTAAAGGATAAACTGACTAAAGCTCCAATTATAATTGCACCTGATTGGAATTCACCTTTTAAACTAATGTGTGATGCAAGTGATTTTCCAGTAGGTGCAGTTTTGGGACAGCGAAGAGATAAACATTTTCAACCTATCTATTATGCTAGCAAGACTTTAAAAGCTGCACAAGAAAACTACATCACCACAGAGAAAGAGCTGCTAGCTATGGTTTTGTGTTCGATAAATTTAGGCCATATTTAATATTGTCTAAAGTTGTTGTTTATACTGACCATTTTGCCATTCGCCATCTTTTGACTAAAACTGATGCAAAACCTCGACTCATTCGATGGATCTTATTATTACAGGAATTTGACTTAGAGATTAAGGATAAGAAAGAGCTAAAAATTTGGCAGCTGACCATCTCTGCAGGCTTGAAAACTCAAGTACCACAGAATCAGATGACATTGAAATAAAAGATTCATTTCCTGAAGAACATTTTTTTAGTATATCTGATTCTGAGGTACCTTGGTTTACAGATATTGCAAATTTTTTAGCCGCTAACATTATCCCAAAAGGGTTGACACATCAGCAAAAGAAGCGGTTCTTCACTGACGTGAAAAACTACTTCTGGAAAGACCCTTTTGTTTTCCGTAAATATGCAGATCAAATCATTAGGAGATGCGTTACAAGGACAGAAGCATTGAAAATCTTGGAACATTGCCACTCAGGACCGACTGGAGGACATTATGGTGGAAATAAGACTGCACATAAAATCCTCAAATCAGGTTTTTATTGGCCCACTCTATTCAAAGACACCAACAAGTATGTTACTTCTTGTGACAAATGTCAAAGGATAGGTAATATATCCAAACATGACGAAATGCCTCAAACATATATGCTCTCATGTGAAATATTTAACGTTTGGGGTATCAACTTCATGGGTCCATTCCCTAGTTCATTCGGGAATAAATACATCTTAGTAGCTGTTGATTATATGTCCAAATGGGTTGAAGCCCAAGCTTTACCTACTAATGATGCTAGAGTAGTAGTACGATTCCTTAAGAAACTTTTCTCTAGATTTAGATCACCTAAAACAATTATCAGTGATAGGGGTACTCATTTTTGCAACACCCAATTTGATAAGACCCTAAAAAAATACGGAGTTCATCACAGAATAGCTTAACCCTCAAACTAGTGGCCAAGTCGAAGTAGCAAACTGAGAGCTTAAGCGTATCCTAGAAAAGACAGTAGAATTAAATAGGAAGGATTCAGCGATGAAAGTAGATGATGCTTTATGGGCTTATAGAACTGCTTTTAAGACCCCCATAGGAACATCACCTTACAGTTTCCACACAGACACGGCTAGGCACACGGGTGTTCTGAGGATCGTGTGAAAACAGGGCAGAGATTTTTCCCAGACACGGGCTACGATAAAATGCCACAACCGTGCGATATGGCCGTGGTCGAGCCTGCCAAAATAACATGGGCGTTCGACACACCCATGCCTTAAAACCATGGTTGAAACTGAGAAAATAACACGGGCATATGACACGCCCGTGTCTAGCACCCGTGGTGGAATCTGTTAAATTAACACGGGCGTGGGAGAAGCGAACGAAGCCAGACACAGTCGTGCACGACCGTGTGCAACCACACAAACAATGAACATGGGCATGGACTAAATGTCAGACGCGCCCAAAAATCGTGAATCACACGGGCTGAAATTGGGAAACAAGGGCGTGCTCCATGGCCGTGTGTTCTTAAAAAAACTTTTATTAATTCTTTTATTTTATCTTCAGACTCCTTTTTATTTTTCCTTACACTTATCTTTATTAGATTTTATAATTTTTATTTTACGATGACCAACTTCAATTATTCCATTACGAGTAATTTTGTTTCCTTACATCTCCTAAAAAGTTCCTGAATCTGTCACAGTTATATAGAGCTCCTAAGCTCATCCTCACATAAGAACTAAAAACTACACCGAGAATGGTTCTCCACGATTGCTATGTCTTACTTGACCACAACTATAGCTACCAACAGATATAATAATCTTTTGGCGCAGGACATATGGACTAATGAACCTCTACCACCACCGGAGTATCCTCTTCCACTTCCACGCCATTTATTCTCCAAAAACTCCAGTTCAAGGAATTCATTCATCATTCAGGAAGTTTCACTTCTCTCCTTATCTTATGACCATAAATTTATCGTTTTTCATATATCTATCTTGGTACATTGAGGGCAATGTACATCTTAAGTGTGGGGGGGTCTTCTATATCACCATTAGAATATGTATTATTCTCACGTGAATTACTCATATCACTATTAGAATGGATTTTAAATAACTCATGATTTTTATCGATATGTTTTGAATTAAAACATAGGCATTTATGCATTGATGGTTTAAACTTTAAGACATTAGGGAATCAAGCATGATAAGTTGATTTTTGAAGAATTAAAAACTTCTAGGTTGTTTCTCTAAGTCTAAGTATTATCTTGAGTCAAAATTCACAATTTTAAACATCAAAAATCCATAATCTTTGTGAGATTTTGAGCCTTCATGAGCATCTATTATTCCTTCCATGCTCACTTTCATTATGAGTGCGCCAATATTGAACTGTTATTCTAGAACTTGCTTGATTATGCATGTCAAGACCACACCATTTGATTTGATATGTTAAAATGATAAAGGCACTTAGGTTTAACCCACTCATGCCATGAAAAGCCTACCTTCACAATTGACCCTTAGTGAACCCCCTTGAGCCTAACAACCCACTCATTGATTTACCCTCAATATTAACCCATAACTCATTATTGTTGAAATCCCCTAAATTAATTTGATCCCTATTTTTGTCGAGATTTGAATTGGAATAGTTGTTTAGCTATGTTTTATTTTATTTTGTAGTTGACTTATTCTTAAAAAAAAACAAAAACATGTATACATATAGGTAGTAGTGATCTTTTGAGCTAAAGTGGTTAAATTCCATATTCCGAGAAAAAAGATCTGTTGTACGCAACTGATGACTAGTCATTTTTCTAGTTAGGTAATTTTTCAATTTAATCTCGATTCTAACCCTTCCTTTCAGCTTGTGACCACACCCTTTAACCAAAGCCACATTACAACCCTTTAAAGACCTTTTGATTGATGTTTCATCTGAATTTATAATGGTGGAGATTTGATGTCCATGCAAGCCTATGGTAATGACTTTGTGTTATTGACTATTGAGTGCTTCATTTATTGTCCTTAAACACGTCGAGTGATTTGAGTGAATCTTTAGTGAGGATGTGAAAACTCTGTGATATTTTGAATCAAAGGTAATTACTTAGATGAGGGGAGACACCTATGTTTTCATGATAAAATGCTCAACTTGGAATGTTTAAGACTTTGATGTTCTTTTAGTCAAATTTAAATGTTTGATTATCTATGGATTATTTTGAGGTATTATCGACAGAAATTATAAGTTGAGAAGAATTTGTTTTGATTATGAGATGAGGATTTTGCTTGAGGAAAAGCAAATGCTTAAGTGTGGGGGTATTTGATAAACCGTCATTTATACATATTTTTACCCCATGCTTAGCGAATTTTATGGATGATTTTTCCTTATAATTGGTAAATTCGATGCTCCTAATGCCTTAATTTCATGTTTTATACTTAGGTGAGTAGAAGAGAGCTAAAGGAACGAGAAACGGGCCAAAAATGGAGAAAATAGGCAAACGTACGAGATCAACAAGGCCTGAACTTCCTCACACAGGCAGACCTCACGCCCGTGTCAATTTGGCAGAATCGAAGCATGACTCACACGGGTAGACCACACGACCGTGCCATTCTAACAGGCTCAAACACGGCCTGAAGTAATCCCACATGACCGTGCCATTCTAACAGGTTTGACCACGGCCTGAATTAAATCATACACGGGCGTGTCCTTGCCAAACCCAAGCTGAGTCCAATTCAGAAAATGTTAGTTTTGAGGGATTTTAGGCATTCTAAAGCCTACAAATACACCTTAAAGGAGGAGAAGAGAGGACACACAGAGGAGGGAGTAAGGAATTGCTCAAGGAAATCTAATTGATCCATCTCAGAAGCCGGATTCACCATCAAGACTAAAGATCTCCCTTCAATTCCTCTTCAGGAGTTTTGGGTTTTTCTTTATGTTTTGTATTCATTATTCTTCTGAGATGTTTTCCTTTTTAGTTATGAACTAAATCCCTTAAATACCTAAGCGGGATGAAACCTAAGACGAATCTTGTTATTATTTTCTGAATTTTATGATAAATATTTGACTTGTTCTTAATTATGTGTTCTTAAATCTTGTTTTGATATTCCAAGATATTGATTCAAGTTACACTCTTATTTAGAGGAGGAATAGACCCTGTCTAATAGTTCAATTGTCATAATTAAGCGGAGTTGATTGCGCGCCTAGAGATAGGGTGACAAGATTTTACCGGATTAGGGTGAAACCCAATAAGGGGATCCATAGATCGAGTTAATGCAACCCTAGGAAGTTAATTAGAAAGAGATTTCAATTATTCAATAGGGTTAGACGTTGTTAGTCTCGAGAGAGATAATAATATAACTTAGAGATTTTTACGGGTCAAGTCAAATGAATAAATCGTTCGATTCAGAGTTAGAATAACAAGTAAAGTCTTTGTGGATTCTTCCTTGGGTATTATATTAATTCAATCGTTTTCCAAAAGTAATTCCTCAATTCTATTTTCTGTGAATTCTTACTTTAGTTAATTAGTTAGTTAAAATAAACCCCCTTATTCTTAGGCTAGATAATAGAAAAACAGTCATTACTAGTACTTTTAGTTCCTTTGGGTTCGACAATCCGATCTTGCTAAAACTATACTACTGTTCGATAGGTACACTTGCCTACATCGTGATAATAGTTAGTTTCAAGAACGATTACTTATAAATATTTAAAACCTGTCACAAAATAATACGATCACTTGTGAAAGTTGACAGGTCTATTACATGTTAGTAAAGCTTTGAATAGATGAGAACATTATTAACCAAAGCCTTTGAATTGGTTCAGTCTGCATTGGGCAGAGACTTTTGGATTTTAAGCGATATGTAGTTGAATGGTTAACGAGGTGTTATAAGACAAAAAAGCAATGTGATAGCTCAAAGTATCCGATATTATAGCCAGATCTGAGTTTGAGATAGCGTAGATGACTTGAGTTAGTTATTGTATGATCTTTGAGTAAAGAAAAATGTGGTTACAAGTGCTTGGGTAGAAAATCCAGAGTCTATACAGAGAGAGTTTGCAAGAAAACTCATAGGAGTGATGTATTGGTGCTCGAGTTTGGAACTCGACATTTCTGATCTTTGTGTTTGAATACATGGATTGTTATCAAGATTATTCTTATCTTGAAAGAGAAAAATGTTTTGTGGCTTGTTGCTAAATGTTTGATGAAATCTGCAAATCATTTCAGTATGTGTTGAATTTTTGCTTAACGGATCAATAGAATCATGTATCTCTAAGATTGTCAGATTTCTTAGTATGCTAGTTCTCTTTAAGTGGATAGAGATCAAGATTCAGTTGATGTGTCATATGGCGACGAATTGCTCATGACTCTACCATGAGAAATTAAAGAGTGAAGTGTTAAGCATAGCCAGAGTAAAAGTTCTTTTGCAATGATTATGTGATAGCAGAGTTTATGTGTAAGCTAAACCACTCTTCTGGTAAGATTTTTGGGGACGAAAATCCCAAAAGGGGGGAGAGTTGTAACATCCCGAATTAGGGCCTAGTCGGAGCTGTGATTTTGGGACCACAAATTCGACATAAGAAAAATTATTTTTATTATATTTTTATGGTCTACAATTTCACAGGATGATTTCATGAAAATTTCGTTTGAAAATTTTGACGTTTGGGCACTCAATTTAGTCAAAATGACTAAATTATAAAAAGTGCAAAAGTTGAGTTCTACATGTTAGAGGTGTCAAATTGTTTTGAAATTTTAAATTTGAGGTCCTTAAATGGTAATTAGACCATTGGTTAATTTTTGGACAAAAATAGACATGAAATGGGTGAAATAGAATATTTTTAAGTTAGGGGCATTTTGGTAATCTAATAATTAAAAGAATTAAAAAGCCAAAATAAGCCAAATTTGTCCATCTTCTTCATGTATCAGCTGAATCTACCATGGAAGCCATGGCTAGGGTTTGGTCCAAGCTTCCAAGCTCATTTGTAAGTGATCCCGAACCTCGTTTTTAATGTTCTTTACGTTTTTGACGTCCTGGTAGCTCGATTTACCTATTTCTACCATTATTTTGAGCTAGGGTTCATGTTTAAAAATTTACCCATGAGTGATATGCATGTGTTTTGATGTATAATGGTAGAAAATAAATGTTGGGTGTTAAATAAACGACTTTTGCAAAGTGATTTTCGGTGAAAATGCTTAAAAGGACTAGATTGTAAAATTTATAAAATGTCATAAAAGTGTGATTTAATGGAAATTGTGGGCTGATATAGTTATGGAAATGATTCGGCTAGGCTTAAAGAACAAAGAAATTGAATGAAAATAATTTTACGAGCCTTGGGGCAAAAGTGTAAATATGATAAAGTTTAGGGGCAAAAACATAATTTTTCCATAATATGATTTTGGGTCTATATGAATAATGTGAGTCCTAAATAAGTTATATTTGAAATGTTAGATCTAGAAAATCAAGATTCGGGCTTAAATCGGGAAAGTACGAGATTGTGGACTAAAATGAAATAATTAGCCGTGCTCGGATTCGAGGTAAGTTCGTATGATAATAATAATGCAATGTTATGCTTGAATTATAATTCTTTACGATTATTGCATAAATTGTATGATTGAATACATTGGAAAAGTTGATGGAATGGTGTGCATGATGTGGAAATATGACATGGAAGAATATTACATGAAATGCAAAAAAATGATGATATATGACAAGTGATATATGAAATAGGTGATATATGTTATGTAAATTTATAAAAGCTTATTTTCTATTTGTGTTATGCCTTATTATGCTATGAATGGGCAATTGGTACTATTGTAAGCATGAATGATATATGGCTGTTTTATACAACATCACGAGCAAGTACGACAAAGCATGCCATGTGCAAGTGAGGAAAATCCCATTTGAACTTTAGGAATAGTTTAGGATACAAGTGACATGTCACTAGGAATTAAGAAATCTGAGCTCGTTGAGTTGGTCCGAGTTCATTATGGATGCTAGCATCCGAGCTCGTTGAGTTGGTCCAAGTTCATAATGGATGCGATACATGTAATTGGGTTCGGGGCAATAGTCTTGTGTGTTCTACTGGTGGCTAGGTAATCCTTGAGTTGATCGGATACCTACCAGCTTGTGTGAGCAGCCCGTGTAGTTACACCATGATCGATAGCTTATATGAGCAAGCCCGTGAGTAGCTCCTTCGTGAGCATTACATGTTATGTGGTAGCTTTGGCTACGTTTGTATATGTGGCACTTATGTGTGAATTTTCACGTATCCAATAGTATTCCAAGTTTTCACGGGTAATAAAATGGATGATGTAAGGAAAGTCCCAAGGAGGACATGTTACGGAAGGTATGGTTGTATACTATACTACGAGTGGTACAGGTATGTACACTAAGCTTATGATTATTGAGAGTTTGAAATGTTGAAACATCGGTGAGCTAAGATGTATGAATTATGATTATGAATTTTGTTGCAATATCATGCTAACTTATATTGTGTAATTGAACATGGAATCCATGAGATGGTGAGTTCATGATTAGTTGAAAATGAATTTATGATAGTTATCATTATATTGCATTAAAATAGTTTTGGACAGCAGCAGTAGTCCGATTTGAAAATCCACCAAAAATTGTGGAAATCAGATTAGAGACTGAATAAAATATGAAATTAAATCTTATTGACTCTAGTTTCACATAGAGGAAACAGTGTAAGCAAAAGAATTTTATATTATGAGATATTTGAATTTTTGTGAGACAGTGTCAGAGTGATTTCGGGCTCCCCTGTCTTAAATTTGAAAAATCACTAAAAATTTTGTACAAAAATAATTATGGGTTGGAATTTATATGAATAAATTCTTAATGAACACATTTTCATGAGAAATAGATGGGAACATCATCCGAATCTCGTACTAAGAGATAAATGATTTTAGTAATGAAAGGTCGAAGTTGTCAAACAGCAGAACATGGGTAACTTTGAAGAATAAACTGTACTTATTGGCTAGACTAAAAATTCTGAAAATTTTATGATAAGATGATATGTGAATCTAGTTTCAAGAAAATTATAGGATCGTGATTTGGAGTTCCCTAGCTCATGTTATAAGTAATTAAGTGACTATGACTCGAGTAAAGAGCTTGACCTAAACATAACTAAAAGTGAAATTGTGATTGTATTACCTTGGGAAAATGTTGATTAAATTTCTTATTATTTTCATATGGACTTACTAAGCTATAAATCTTACTCCTTCCTTTCCATTTCTTTTAGTGTTGTCAAGTTAGCTCGGGGTTGGAGATTGTCGGAGGCAACATAAAACTATCAAGCTATCACTTTCAGGGTATTGATGAATCTTAAACGTCTTCAAGTAAGTGGCATGTATAGGGACCTAGTTGTTGATATGTGTTCTTATGATTTGGCCAAGATGTTGGCTTATATTAGTACCTTGTATATAGCCATAAGATGTGGCTTATGATGGTCATGGCTAGTAAGCCTAATTATCCAAGTTATGTGATATTGCCCTGTGAAGTGGTTAGATGATTTGGCTTGATTGCTATGATTAGATGATATCATGATATGTATGCTTGTTGATTTTGTTGAGCTTAGATGGTATGCTATTGAACATGGTATAAGAGTATAAGAGTGATTAAAATGGTAAAGCCAAAATAATATGAATGGATGTGTTTAGACTTGGTATTATACGAGTATGTGATTCACATGTATGTAGCCATGCAAATTCTATTTTTGAGTCTTAATAAATGATGTGTAATCATTAAATCGGTGTTATAGCATATGTTTATGAAGTGTTCCAACATGTAAAGGGTTAAGACAACAAAAAGGCTTTGAAAATAGCCTAAGTGCTAGCCACACAGGCAGAGACACGGCCATGTGTCTCAGCCGTGTAGAGGACACGGCCTAGCACACGAGCGTGTGGCCTGGCCGTGTGGTTCAATTTGTTTTACTGATGTCATAAACAGAGAGTTACACGGCCTGAGGACACGAGCGGTCTTTGATTTGGCGGTCTGAAGACCCATTTACTTATCCCCTTATTGGCGGTCTTTGATTTGGAAATGGGTGGTGGTTAGGCACCACTCTTTTTTGGTGAACTCACACCTACCAGATAGTCTCATAGGACTTCCCCATTTCAGTCTATTATACTAAGATGCTCCTAATATCAAATTGTCTCCCCCAAACTATCTCCTCTTGAAATTCTCCTGGGCAGACTTCTACCTCTGTTAGTCTCATAGGGACTAACCCGTGCCAGAAAGTCCTGACGGACATATTCTTTCTTTGTAAATCCCTGGCGGACTTTATCAATAATTTAGCTTTGGTCAGACATCCCTTCCACGTTATCCTTTCTCAAACTACCCACCTACCTATCCGTCGATCATCAATTAGGATTTCAACTATTATAAACCATTTTGTGATTGCTTAGCTAATGATGGTTCTACATCAATTCAGGTGAAGTCTTAATGGTGAATACTTATTTATAATTACCTTGAAGATTCATTTCGTTACCCCATAGCCCATGATAGTGTATATGTAAACTCTGGAAGACTCCAAAAAGGCAGATACAAGAGTTTCCAATATGTTGAAGGAATTTCTCCTTCCTTTCACATATACATGCGTTAAGACACTTCTATTAGATCCAATTTCTATCGTATTTTGGTGGATCCTCTTATTATCTTATTTTCCCGCATTCTTAGATGTGCCATGATCATTCTGTCATAATACTCATTGCACATGTCATACAACAACTTCTCCTTTTATGCCTTGATGACTTCTTGGTTCAATGTCCTAGTGGACTCCAATTTTTCATATCGTATATTTGTTCAGCACTAGATCATGCCATGTCTAACCATGGACTTTTGTTTCCGAGGAATTAGTAAACCTCTTCCAATATGTAGCCCCGAAGGACCTACATACCGTTTATACGATGTCATCCTGAAGGACCTATTATCATTTACACGGTGTTGCCTCAAAGGACCTATTTACCATTTACACATTGTCGCCTCAAAGGACCAGTCGATAACCATCATCACCATGTCGCTCCATAAAGTTGATAGACCATCGACACGGTGTCGCTCTCACGAGCCAGTAGATAACTATTCCATGATGTCGCCCAACTCCCTTGAGTCCCATAACATTTGCCCATTCATCCATTACGCTACCATTCCTTATCTTCATCTACCCTGTCAAGGTAATTCCCTTCGTACTCCGCACACGATATAAACATGCATTTCATACAATTCATTGAACTTATCATGATAAAATACAGTATGCCATTTATCGAAACGTCAATTCACAACCATGGGTCATGTAATAAATATACTTGCAACGTACACTCTCTTACACAATGTTATGCATACACAACATATTTATACATAATAGCGGATTCAAACAACTCAGAACAGACACAACACAAATCATTCAAGCTATACATTCTTATCAACCACCCAAAGGTAGAGTATAGAAACTCACTTGAACTACTTAATCCTCGTCAGCTTAGTTTTTCCAAATGTCAAAGCCTTCATCATCTTGGTAGCTAAGCACGACAATCATATATTGATTAAATTGCATGCATTCAAAACTTAAAACCCAGAACCCATGTTTCAAAAAGTTATCAAGAATCTTTACCCTATTTTTTTCTCTAAACACAAGTACAAAAAAGGTAAGAAGGCTTACCAGTTCCTCAGATTCTCTACTCCTAGACTTCAAATCTCATAATCTCTACCCCATACAGCGCTCTCCTTCACCTCTTCTTCTTCGGAGCAACCGAATAAGACAATGCAGATGAGAAGGGAAATTTCTTTATTGATTAAGGCTTCTTGCCCAAATATATAACTCATCTTGTTTGATCTCCAAACCTCAATTAACCATCCATCAGCAATCATTGTGTATCTATATATGGAATCAACCAGCTCCATCTTAACCAAACCAGAATTGAAACTCAACTATTTGCTAATCAGCCACCAAAGTTTATAATTATTCATTAGAGCCCCTTATCTTACCGCTTTAGTCAATTAACTCCTAACTCTCTTTTAAATTTGGGATTGTAAAGAAATTCAGGTGTGACACTCTTTCCACTCCATCTAATTCGCATCCGCAGACCTTTGCCCTATAACAACCTTCCTAAACCATACTGCCATCATCCAAACTTGACATAAGGTGAAATTTTTAATCCTATCAAAGTTCTCTATATCGTACCTCATTGCCATATCGGAATAGGTTAAAAATGGAAATCGAAACAAGCTCTGATACAAGTTTGTTGGGTCAACCTCAAATTATGCAATAAACATGAATGAAAACCGAGAAAAATTAGACACAAATATTTACGTGGAAAAACCCTTCCAAAAAGGGTAAAAATCACAACAAAGAAAGCTTTACTAAAACTGCAAAAAAAATCAAAAAAGAGAGTACAAGATAGAAAAACAAATAAACCCTAAAACCCAAAACACAAAGTTTTCCTGAAATTCGCACAAACTCTCTTAATTTTGTTGTTGTTATTCTTAACAATCCAAGGTTGCTAACAGGCCTATTTATAGGCTAAATTTTGTTTACAAATATGACTAAAATATCCCTAAATTAATTAAAGTTAGACTGAGAAAATATAATAGAGTTTAACTAAGAGAAGAAACCTAGTTGAGTAGGGAACACGTCACCACATTGTGATGTGACATGCTTCCTCGTCAGGGTGTCCTTAATCTTGTCGTCAGGACGTGTCGAATCTTCTCATCATGACGTCAGTGTCGTGTCATCAGGACGTCAGTTCTTCCTCGTCCCGACGTCAACCTTGTTTTGTTTGAAATGTTCGGTACACTTCCACAAATATATTGGGAATGAATAAGGGAAAAGCTTTAATGGAAGGCTTTAATTTTTTTTGGGTTTAATAAATCGTTTTTTACTGCTAGGAGTAAATTTAATTATCAACTTTTAAAACATAATTTCCACATACACATGTGGCACAATCAGGAAGCTTTCGTTAGCCATATCACAGGCTGTTAACGATCAACATGGTCAAACCCTAATTTCGTTAATGAAACCTACGGTTTTTTTGCGCAATAAAGGTTCAATAGGATGAACTTTTTCCTTAAGGGTTTCATTGCTTTTTTTTAATTTTTTTTATTTAGGGCAATTTTGAACCTTAAACTAATAAAAAAAATAAAAATTTTAAAATTTTAAAGTGTTACATACATAACACACTTAATCACTCTTTTGAAAATTCTAATGGCTTTTTTAATTTTTTTGTTGATGTTAAAGTTTATATAATTTTTATTACATTAACAAGAAAATAATATAAGAGCTTGAAATTTAAAATATTTTTACTTTAAAATTAAAGTCAAGGGTTTATATAAATAAAATCACAGGTTAAAGATTTATTTAACTGTAAAAATAGTATAAAATATTTTTTAAACAAAGTGTAATAGTTTAAGGGCTTTTTTTTTAATATATTAACCTTAGCTTTTTGTTAAGGATCAAATTTTTGAGGGCTATAAATAACTTCCATACATTTATTTATTTTAAGAATTTAAAAAAATATTTAATTTTCTCCATTAACATAACAATAGCTAACCCGTTAATAGTTACGTTAACACAGTAATGATCAGATTTTCTTACTTAATTGATACAATTTTTTTTTTAATTTGAAGGCTACATTAACTGCATTTTCTCAAGGATTAATTGATTTTTTAAAGTTTAAAGAATTTACTTTTATATTAATATTTTTATATTTTATAAATAAATTTAATTTAAAGATTTTTATTAATTAATTAAATTCAAGTTGTGCCGCTCTTGAAAAATGTGGTATCTAATATTCCACTCATACGTATGGAATCTATGGAACCGTCCACCGATCCACGTATTGATCTAATGGGACGAATATACCCTAATAGCCATGATATGCTTATGTTAGATTTTGTACTTGCGGCGAGTGTATCCAACATTCAACGGGACCACTCCAAGTCAATAGCTTGCTATCTAGACAAACATGAATTTAGATTATTCTTCCATCATTTCAAATTGTATTTATTTTATAAAAATAAACAATTCGTGTTGTATCTAAAATATTTCTTTTTTTTATATAATTTTAATGAATTGATAATTTATATTATCCAAAATTTATATATATTTTTATATTTTTAAAAAATTATATTTAGGGAAAATTTGAAGAAAATGTCTATTTTAAAAAAAATTAGGAAATAGGTTTTTTTTTTCAAAATTTAAGAAAATAGAGCGATTTTAGAGAGAAGATAAAAGCGCGCCATGTAGGACGTGTTTTCACTATGAAAACGTGTCTTACAAAGCGGGCTTTCTGACTTTTTTAATGTATTAGCTCTTTTGGTCAAATGATTAAATGTTAGTGGTTTTGTCCTTAAGTCCTAAGTTCAATTCTTCTCCTACTCACATTTATGTTTTTTTTTATTGTTTCTAGGTTTTCTTCCTATTTTTAATTAATGTTTTCATCATCTTATCTCCTTTGTTTAGATGGTTAAATAATAGTGATTTTAACCTGGAGTCTCTTCTAAGCACATTTATATATTTTTTTCATGTTGTTTCAAGCTTTCTTTAATTAACGTTTAATTAATAAATATTTTATTTTTAATTTTTTTAATTTTTAATAAATCTTTTTAATTAATAACGCTTTTATTTATAAAATCAAATAATTATTGCAAATATCATTATTTTTAGTAAATATAATTTTTATGTGTAATATTTATTTTTTAATCCATATCATGAGTGTAGTGAATTTTAGTATTATCTATTTTTGTATGTGTATTTAAAATAATTAATTGAAATATTTTACATATAAAAATATTTGAAATATCATCCCCACAATGTGGTTGATTTACCGAAATATGCTGAAAAAAGATTAAGTTTGATAATGTATGCTTTTTTTAAAAAAAAATTACTGATATATGCTGAAAGTGGAGAGAGAAAGGAAAACACGTCTTCTAGGACGCATTTTCACTTTGCTAAAAAAATATTTTTTTCTTTTTTTTCTTTGCAATTGGAAATTAGAAGTTTATAGATTTATTTTTGTCTGTGTTTGAGATAGACGTTGTTTTTAAGGTATGTTTGAATTTATGGTAATGTCGTGGAGCTCGATGACCTACAAATTTCATCAACCATGTGACTATGGAGTCAACTCCTGAGAAGCCAGATCGCATTGCAATTCAAGGTCCCAGTTGACAATGATTATACAATCTCATATTGAAGTGTAACTAGGGCTTCAAGTTTATAAAGGTTATGCTATCCCCAGTTGGTAGTGGTTATGCGGCCACAACAATGAGTTCCTCCTCCTCAGAAGAGGATGCTTTATAAAACCCATACAGAAGTCAAAGACGGAAAGCACAAGGATCTTTTCAGTATACTCAAGTATTTCATTTTATCCATCTACACCATTTATATAGAGGATGGGGTGGGGTAAAACAATGAAATTTTCAATATTATCCCGGAAATCTCAAGTAGTAGTGCATGAAATTTATCCCTAGAGCGACAAGCTATAATGGGCTTAAAGGTAGAAAGTTAGGGTTAGGGTTGAAACACTAGAGAGAAAACGCTCTGCATTTTCATCTAACAAGGCAGTGAAAATGCTTTTTGCAGGACGCGTTTTCCACTGACACGTCAGACATGTGGCATGAAAATACACCATGCAGGGAATGTTTTCTCTCTGGGTGTCCCAATCCTAACCCTAACTTCTAACTTCTACCTTTGAGCCTACTGCAATGTGGGATTCCTAAGATACATGATTTTATTGCTGTCTTACTGAAAACGTACCTATGGAGAGCATTTTCTCCCCCACCATTTTCATCTTCGAAAACTCCAACCCGGGAATCCTAGGATAAAGTTGCAGAACATGTTTTTTTTTGCCTTGCTAAAAATGCCCCTTACGAGGAGTGTTTTCTCCCTCACAATTTTCAACTTTAACTATGTACCTCAAAACTCGTGATGTCCAGGCAACATGTGTTAAACATCGAATCATTTAATGTGCCTTAGGGTGTTACTCTCTATAAAATAAACTCAATACATTCCATTGAGTTTCCATACCAACCTTTCAAGCAGATTGTTTCCATAATAATACTTGGCATTGGAGAAGAGAGTTGTCGTAAAAAACTTGAATTTCGACGTAGTTGTCCAATCAAATGTAATTCGTTAAATTACGTATAGGTCATTTAATTTGAGTGATGAGAATTATATTTTTTTTACTATTTTCTCGGTTTTAAACATGTGGAACAGGCTACTTAGTTTAAGATGAGCACATGAGTCAGAACTGTTATCCATTATGACGGTCAAATTTGTGAGATTGAAATTGGGCACGTTTTTTGTATTAGCCCAATCTAAAAGTTTGGCTTTTAACCGGAGCATTACGTTAAAAGAGCTTTGGACAAAGATTAGGTGAAAAGTGGGGATCCAAAGAAGAATTTTGATATTGAAATGCACATAGTTAACGTCATTGAACTCTATTATATTGGCATATTTAATATCGTAGGGGACATCGCACATTTTTGTATTAACCTAATCTAAAAGCCTGGCTTTTAACAGGAGCATAATGTTAAAAGAGCTTCAAACAAATATTAGGCAGAAAGTGGGGATCCGAAGAAGAATTTTGAGCTTGAAATGTACATATCTAACGTCATTGAACCCTATTATATATGAAATATTTAAGATCACAAGGGACATCAACCTAGATACGGTGAACAAATCCCATTGTTTTAGTGGGATTGTTATACTAGAGTTACATGCCCAATTTGTCAATGTCGACAACCGTGGCCCCAGCTCAATTACACGGTGTCCACCAAATTCCACCTAAATCAAGAAGCAGAAAGTCTAACTGTAACACCACTAACCCGTACCCGTTGCCGGAGGGATTAAGAAGTATTACAAAACAAGCACGAAATCTCATTTAACACTATAAAATAATTCCTAAGTTCAACTCATAACAAAAACACTTAAAACATTAATTGAATATCAACCACACATACACATTAACTATATGAAATATGTATAATAACTTAACAAGCCATTTTCGAATGGCTATACGAATATACAATACCAAAAAGATACTTAGTTAACAACAAAAGTCAGTCCTATACATGCCATTAACAAAGTTCAGCTACAAAAGTACCAAAAGGCTTGGGTAGTGTGGATGACTTCGACTTGGAATCCCCGATCGACGACTAACGATCAATCTATAACACAAGGAAATAAGGGAACAGAGTAAGCAAAATGATGCTTAGTAAGTCTTAAGAAATTTTAAACAGTAAAATTTGACATATAAGTCAACATTCAAAATATTAAACTCGAATCAGCTAAATACCTTTTTGCCCGAAATTACGTATATGCATATTTATATACATTAACATACAAAGAGATCACAACCTGAACCTCGATCATAAACATGAATTATAGAAATAATTTAGTCGTATACCTTCATATAAATAAAGACATCGTCCGAAATAGTTATTTTCATATTCATAGATGCGATATTCATCCATACTTATATCTATACATACATATACACATTCCATTCCTTATATATGAAACCTCAATCTAAAAGTGGGTTCGCTTAAGTATACAAAATGCGTACCTGTTTTTCATACTGTATAGTATATTCAATTCATAAGCTTAATCGAATTATCGATATTAAGCCTGCTAGGTTAGAACCCAAATCCAGTCACTAGCATAAAACCTTCAAGACTTTAAATTCAGATATATGTCCAGCACGTAGCCTGCGGACCTAAAGTCCAGATATAATCCTCACATATAGCCTGTGTACATGAAGTCCGGATATAATTCTCGCTTATAGCCTGCATACATGAAGTCCGGATATAATTCTCACTTATAGCCTGCGGATATGAAGTCCGGATATATTTCTTGCTTATAGCCTGCGGACATGAAGTCCGGATATATTTCTTACATATATATATTCACATGGTAGCACATTTCACATAGCCTATCACAATGGTATTCAATTGCTCCATTCGTATATAAGGGCAAAATATACACCATCATTTTCATTTTATTTTGAAGATCATACAAACAAATCACATCTACCTTTCATCAATCCAACTTAACCCGAATTAACCATTCAACTAAATGTCATATAATTAAATTATTTACCACACATCTTAGATCAAGTAGGACTAAAAGATAATCTTCATCTAGCATAAACGTATCCAGGCATCGTAAATCTTATACTAAAGGCGATTACTCAAAACTTACCTTATATTCTTCTGAACAAGTCTCGGTTTGGCTATTCCGTGACTTTAGCTTTTCCTCTATCCGATGTTGCCCCTCTATGCTCTTGAGCTATGTTAAACAAGTTTAGTCATATTAAACCTTTTCATCAACTCATTATTCATGACATAAAAAATCATTAAGAGCCGAATAGGTGGCCACTTAATAAGCTTGAATTCATAGGAACTAAATGCCAAAAGAAAATGTCTATGAAACATTTACTCAAAATTTTCTATCTTTAGTTCAACTTCTTAGCTCCTAATCGGTACACTAAGACCATATTAATTCATTTCTCATATTATTAACATAAGCATAGCAAAGCAATTCTCTATAAACAATTTTTATCAATTCATCCATTCACTAGGGACATAGCCAAATGTTCACTAAGAAATTTAAGCACACAAAGTATGGTTTCTTCAATTGACTTACCATTTTTTTAATTATCCAATTTATTTAAACATTCAATAACAAACTCCTCTATTATCAAACACATATTCGACAAGAACATTGGTAATTTATACTACATCAATTCTAAGCATATAATATTCAAACACAACCAAATTCACATTCGGCCCTAGTTCATAACAAGATAGTCGATTCTTTTCCCCTAGTATCTAATGCTCACCTATGATCTTTTTTTTTTTTTTAAACATTCGGCACCTCCCTCTAAACATACACTAATCTCAACCTTCAAGTTAACAACAATTTATCACTCTTCATATCCTAATATACCATCCCTTTTAAAGACATAAAGAAAGAAAGAAAAATATCTACCAAGAGTTTCAAACTACTTGGCCGAATATCAAACCTCCAAACAACCAAAAATTTAACTCATGGAATGAATAGAATTTGAACAAATCACCAAAATTACACATAAATTTTCAAGAATTTCAAAGTACTTACCTCTTTCTAAATATTCTCCAAGCCGAAATCAAACAAAGAAATTTTTTCCTTCTTTCTAATCTCAAGTTACGGCAATGGTGGAGTAAGGATGAACCAACTTTGGTTTCTCCTCCCACTCACCCAATATTTTATTAATCTTTATTCATTATTTCATTTTTGTAATATTAATTATTAGCAAAAATAATTATTTTATACATAAATCCATAACATGGCCAGCCACTAACAAAAATTTTGACTAATTGACATGCAAGTACATTTTTTTAACCTCATGCACAATTAGATCCTTTTATAATTACCTATCCTATTTCACCAAAGTCTCACCTAAGTCCCTTCTTCAAAATTTCACATATTGATGACAAAATTAATGCATGAAACTTTCACACATTCATATTCACATAAAATAAGCATAGAATATGACGGTTAATTATTTTTATGACTCGGTTTTGTGGTCCCGAAACCACTTTCTGACTAGGGTCACATTAGGGCTGTCACAACTCTCCCCCACATAAGAAATTTTCGTCCCCGAAAATCTTACCAGTGAACAAGTTAGGATATCGTTCTTTCATAGAGTTCTCGGGTTCCCAAGTAGCTTCTTCCATCTTGTACTTGAGCCATAACACTTTTACTAAAGGAACCTTTTTGTTTCGTAACTCTTTCACTTCACGAGCTAGGATACGAATCGGTTCTTCTTCATAACTCATATCGGATTGAATTTCAACCTCTAATAGATTAATTATGTGCGAAGGATCAGATCTATAACGTCAAAGCATTGAAACATGAAAAACATTGTGAATCTTTTCGAGTTCAGGGGGTAAAATCAATCTGTATGCAACTGGACCAACTCGTTCGGATATTTCATACGGCCCAATGAACCTCGGACTCAATTTGCCCTTACGGCCAAATCTGAGTATCTTTTTCCAAGGTGAAACTTTAAGAAACACTTTGTCTCCCACCTGATACTCAATGTCTTTTCGTTTTAAATCCGCGTACGACTTCTGACGATCTGAAGCTGCCTTTAAACTTTAATGAATTATTTTTACTTTCTGGTCAGCATCTTTGATCAAATCAACTCCGAAAATTCTACTTTTACTGAGCTCGGTCCAAAACAATGGTGTACGGCATTTACGACCGTACAAAGCCTCGTAAGGTGCCATCTTAATGCTTGATTGAAAACTATTATTGTAAGCAAACTCAACCAAAGGTAAATACCGTTCCCAAGAACCACTAAACTCGAGGATGCAACATCTCAACATATCTTCGAGTATCTGAATTATCCATTTAGATTGACCATCAGTCTGGGGATGAAAAGCGGTGCTAAAATGCAACTTGGTACCCAAAGCTTCTTGTAATTTCTTCTAAAATCGCGATGTGAATCTCGGATCTCTATCTGACACAATAGAAATAGGTACTCCATGTAACCTTACAATCTGAGATACATACATTTCAGCTAATTTGTCAAGGGAGTAATCCGTACGTACAGGAATAAAATGAGCTGATTTTGTCAGTCTATCCACAATAACCCAGATCGCATCCTTCTTGCTTGATGACAATGGCAACCCAGATACAAAATCCATCGTGACTCGATCCCACTTCCATTCAGGTATCATAATCGGCTGAAGTAATCCCGAAGGCACTTGGTGTTCCGCTTTCACTTGTTGACATATTAAACACTTTGAAACAAAATCAGAAATGTCTCGTTTCATACCATGCCACCAAAACTGACGTCTCAAATCATTGTACATTTTCGTACTACCCGGGTGGATAGACATTCGGCTACTATGAGCCTCGCTCAAGATCATTGAAATAAGTTCTGAATTTCTTGGAACACACAATCGACTTCTGAACCTTAAACAATCATTGTCGTCTAATTGAAACTCCGATTCCACCTTAGAAGCACATTCAGCTCGTTTAGCAATCAATTCATCCTCGACTTTCTGGGATTCACATATTTGAGGAATCAATAATGGTTTAACCTTCAATCCTGCTATTAACACATTATCAGATAAAACAGACAGGTGTACATTCATTGCTCGTAAAGCAAACAGTGATTTATGACTTAAATCATCCGCAACCACATTAGCCTTTCCCGGGTGATAGTCAATGACAAGCTCGTAATCTTTTAGCAACTCAAGCCAACGTCTCTGTCGCAGATTCAAATCTCTTTGAGTCATCAATTATTTGAGACATTTGTGATCCGAAAATACATGGCACCTCTCACCAAACAAGTAATGTCGCCATATTTTCAAAGCGAATACGATGGCAGCTAATTCGAGATCATGGGTCGGATAGTTTCTCTCATGTGGCTTCAATTGCCTCAACGCATAGGCTACAACTCGACCTTCTTGCATCAACACACAACCCAACCCAAGTAAGGATGCATCATTGTAAATGACAAACTCTTTACCGGATTTAGGCTGTACCAATACCGGAGCTTCAGGCAAATAAGTTTTCAATTGATCAAAACTTTTCTGACATTCTTCTGACTATTCAAACTTAACATCTTTCTACAGTAGTTTCGTCATTGGGGTGGCTATCATCGAGAAACCCTTTACAAAGCGTCAGAATACCGCAAGTCCCAAAAAGCTCCGGACTTGATAATATTCCTTAGAGGCTTCCGATTAAGTATGGCTGAAATTTTACTCGGACCAACCCGAATACCCGTCACGAGATACCACATGACCCAAAAGCTAACTTCTCTCAACCGAACTCACATTTACTCGAACTTAGCATATAAATCGCTTATCCCGTAAAATCTGTAACACTAATATCAGGTGTTCAGCATGTTCGGTTTCATTTCTTGAATAGACCAAAATGTCATCGATAAACACAACTACAAACCGATCCAAATACGGTCTGAAGATCCGATTCATCAAATCCATAAATACAGCAGGGGCATTAGTGAGCCCAAACGGCATCATTAAGAACTCATAGTGACCGTATCTCGTTCTGAAAGCAGTTTTGGGTATATCTGAGTCTCGAACTCTCAATTGGTAATACCCCGATCTCAAATCTATCTTCAAAAATACAGAGGCTCCTTTCAGTTGATCAAACAAATCATCAATACGCGGTAACGGATATTTATTCTTTATTGTTAGTTTATTCAACTAACGATAGTCGATGCAAAGTCTCATGGTTCCGTCCTTCTTTTTCACAAACAATACTGGTGCACCCCAAGGTGAAAAACTCGGTCGAGCAAAACCTCTATTCGTCAACTCTTGCAACCCGAAGCCAATTCTTTCAATTCCGTTGGTGCCATACGATACGGAGCTATCGAAATTGGAGTGGTACCAGGTACTAATTCGATGCCGAATTCAACCTCTCGAATGGGTGGTAATCCTGGTAACTCCTCAGGGAAAACATCTGAATACTCACAAACCACTGGCACTGATTCAAGTCTCTTTTCTGACTCTTTGCTATCAAGTACGTGCATGAGATATATGCTTCACATCCCTTTCTCACATATTTCGAGCCAACATCAAAGATATTATTGCTGGCAATGCATTCAAGTTAGTAGACTCAACTCGAATTATCTCATTATTTACACATCTCAAATCAATAGTTTTTCTTTTGCAATTCACCACTGCATCATGTACGGTCAACCAATCCATACCAAGGATAACATCAAATTCATCAAACGGTAAAAGCATCAAATCGGCCGAAAAACAAGAACCTCGGATTACTAAGGGACATTTCTTACACACCTTGTCTACAAGTACATAACGACCCAAGGGATTCGACACTCGAATTACGAACTCAGTAGACTCAAAAGGTAAAGTCTTACTGGATGCTAAAGTCTCACATACATATGAATGAGTAGAGCCAGGGTCAATCAAAGCAATCACATCAGTATCAAAGAGAGTGAAAATACCAGTCATAACATCAGGCGAAGAAGCATCCTCGCGAGCACGTATAGCATAAGCTCTAGCAAGAGCACAAGCCTCGAGATCTCGATCAGTAGCATCTCTAGATCCTCTCGACCGCCACTAGCATTTCCCGTATTTTTAGATGGTCTACCTCTAGCTGTAGTAACACCCGGTTTCCCACTCTGATTTACATTCTGCTCAGACAGTCTTGGACAATCCTTGATAAAGTGGTCAGCTGATCCACACTTATAACAAGAGCGGTCATGGAATCTACAACTCCCGAATGCCATTTACCGCAATCTCGGCACTCTGTCTGTCCCGACGATCATTTCCAACACGGCAACCGGTGACTCGCGACTCACGAGGGGTCGATCACGATCTCGTCTGAAAAAGCCCGAAGTGTCTTTAGATCGGCCTGGTTCATTTCTAAATTTCTTCAATGATTGTTGAAAGGGCTTTCCCGAAGATCTCTTACGAAACTCTCTTGCTTCCACTTCACTTTTCTTTTCTCCTTCATCGAGCTCTTCGCTTTTGCAAGCTCGTTCAACAAGTACTACAAATTCTCTAATTTCAACAATGCCAACATACAGTTTTATATCTTCGTTCAACCCGTCCTCGAAGCGTTTACACATGATAGCCTCGGACGAAACACATTCCCGAGCGTATCTACTAAGTCTGACAAACTTTCGCTCATAATTAGTAACTGACATAGAACCCTGCTTAAGCTCAAGAAATTCTTTTCGTTTCTGATCGATAAATCTTTGACTGATATATTTCTTGCGGAACTCGATTTGAAAGAATTCCCAAGTAACCCGTTCTCTCGGCATGAAGGAAACCAAAGTATTCCACCAATAATAGGCAGAATCACATAGCAAAGATATAGCACACTTCAGGCATTCATCGGGTGTGCAAGATAGTTCATCAAAAACCCGAATAGTGTTGTCCAACCAAAATTCAGCTTGCTCCGCATCATCGCCGTCAGTAGCTTTAAATTCGAGAGCCCCGTGTTTCCAATTCGTCTCGGGGCTTATTTAACCTCGGTGATCAATCACCGGAGGTATCGCGGTGCGAGGGTGTATTAGTTGGGGTGGGGTTGTGGGAACAAATGTATTAGTTCGAATATACTGATTGAACCAATCATTCATCACGCTATAAAAAGCCTGTCTAGCTTCATCATTCTGATTACTAGCAATAGGTTGAGAGTCCACCGGCGCTGTCCCATGCGCGGGAGCAGGCGCTACACTCTCAACATCATCAGCTACCGCTCGGTTGGGATCGGGATCCATTACTATAAATAAACACACTTTTAACTGTCAGAAATCACCACACTACCAAATAAACACATAATGGCATGTATAGCTAGACCCAAACGTATTACGGTAGTCCTAGAATCGACCAAACTGTAGCTCTGATACCAATAAAATGTAACACCACTAACCCGTACCCGTTGCCGGAGGGATTAAGAAGTATTACAAAACAAGCACGAAATCTCATTTAACACTATAAAATAATTCCTAAGTTCAACTCATAACAAAAACACTTAAAACATTAATTGAATATCAACCACACATACACATTAACTATATGAAATATGTATAATAACTTAACAAGCCATTTTTGCATGGCTATACGAATATACAATACCAAAAAGATACTTAGTTAACAACAAAAGTCAGTCCTATACATGCTATTAACAAAGTTCAGCTACAAAAGTACCAAAAAGGCTTGGGTAGTGTGGATCACTTCGACTTGGAATCCCCGAGATCGACAGCTAACGATCAATCTATAACACAAGGAAATAAGGGAACGGAGTAAGCAAAATGATGCTTAGTAAGTCTTAAGAAATTTTAAACAGGTAAAATTTGACATATAAGTCAACATTCAAAATATTAAACTCGAATCAGCTAAATACCTTTTTGCCCGAAATTACGTATATACATATTTATATACATTAACATACAAAGAGATCACAACCTGAACCTCGATCATAAACATGAATTATAGAAATAATTTAATCGTATACCTTCATATAAATAAAGACATCGTCCGAAATAGTTATTTTCATATTCATAGATGCGATATTCATCCATACTTATATCTATACATACATATACACATTCCATTCCTTATATATGAAACCTCAATCTAAAAGTGGGTTCGCTAAAGTATACAAAATGCGTACCTGTTTTTCATACTGTATAGTACATTCAATTCATAAGCTTACTCGAATTATTGACATTAAGCCTGCTAGGTTAGAACCCAAATCCAGTCACTAGCATAAAACCTTCAAGACTTTAAATTCAGATATATGTCTAGCACGTAGCCTGCGGACCTAAATTCCGGATATAATTCTCACATATAGCCTGCGTACATGAAGTCCGGATATAATTCTCGCTTATAGCCTGCGTACATGAAGTCCGGATATAATTCTCGCTTATAGCCTGCGGACATGAAGTCCGGATATATTTCTCGCTTATAGCTTGCGGACATGAAGTCCGGATATATTTCTTACATATATATATTCACATGGTAGCACATTTCACATAGCCTATCACAATGGTAATTCAATTGCTCCATTCGTATATAAGGGCAAAATATACACCATCATTTTCATTTCATTTTGAAGATCATACAAACAGATCACATCTACCTTTCATCAATCCAACTTAACCCGAATTAACCATTCAACTAAATGTCATATAATTAAATTATTTACCACACATCTTAGATCAAGTAGGACTAAAAGATAATCTTGATCTAGCATAAACATATCCAGGCATCGTAAATCTTATACTAAAGGCGATTACTCAAAACTTACCTTATATTCTTCTGAACAAGTCTCGGTTTGGCTATTCCGTGACTTTAGCTTTTCCTCTATCCGATGTTGCCCCTCTATGCTCTTGAGCTATGTTAAACAAGTTTAGTCATATTAAACCTTTTCATCAACTCATTATTCATGACATAAAAAATCATTAAGAGCCGAATAGGTGGCCACTTAATAAGCTTGAATTCATAGGAACTAAATGCCAAAAGAAAATGTCTATGAAACATTTACTCAAAATTTTCTATCTTTAGTTCAACTTCTTAGCTCCTAATCGGTACACTAAGACCATATTAATTCATTTCTCATATTATTAACATAAGCATAGCAAAGCAATTCTCTATAAACAATTTTTATCAATTCATCCATTCACTAGGGACATAGCCGAATGTTCACTAAGAAATTTAAGCACACAAAGTATGGTTTCTTCAATTGACTTACCATTTTTTTAATTATCCAATTTATTTAAACATTCAATAACAAACTCCTCTATTATCAAACACACATTCGGCAAGAACATTGGTAATTAAGCATATAATATTCAAACACAACCAAATTCATATTCGGCCCTAGTTCATAACAAGATAGCCGATTCTTTTCCCCTAGTATCTAATGCTCACCTATGATCTTTTTTTTTTAAAACATTCGGCACCTCCCTCTAAACATACACTAATCTCAACCTTCAAGTTAACAACAATTTATCACTCTTCATATCCTAATATACCATCCCTTTTAAAGACATAAAGAAAGAAAGAAAAATATCTACCAAGAGTTTCAAACTACTTGGCCGAATATCAAACCTCCAAACAACCAAAAATTTAACTCATGGAATGAATAGAATTTGAACAAATCACCAAAATTATACATAAATTTTCAAGAATTTCAAAGTACTTACCTCTTTCTAAATATTCTCCAAGCCAAAATCAAACAAAGAAATTTTTTTCTTCTTTCTAATCTCAAGTTACGGCAATGGTGGAGTGAGGATGAACCAACTTTGGTTTCTCCTCCCACTCACCCAATATTTTATTAATCTTTATTCATTATTTCATTTTTGTAATATTAATTATTAGCAAAAATAATTATTTTATACATAAATCCATAACATGGCTGGCCACTAACAAAAATTTTGACTAATTGACATGCAAGTACATTTTTTTTAACCTCATGCACAATTAGATCCTTTTATATTTACCTATCCTATTTCACAAAAGTCTCACCTAAGTCCCTTCTTCAAAATTTCACATATTGATGACAAAATTAATGCATGAAACTTTCACACATTCATATTCACATAAAATAAGCATAGAATATGACGGTTAATTATTTTTATGACTCGATTTTGTGGTCCCGAAACCACTTTCCGACTAGGGTCACATTAGGGCTGTCACACTAACCATACAATTGTGCGATGGATTCACATCATTGTTGCAAAGCTCCTACATGGACACCCTAGAATTTTCATCAATGGAGAGGCATTCATCAGTTTCACCCCTTGATTACAACTTTAGGGGACAGTCGAGCATATTTGGTCACTAAGCCTACGACACACCTGCACGACATTCTTTGAATGCTTTTGATTTCAACTTCGGCACACCGATGTTCAAATTCAGTAACACTTAAACGAGTACGCCATCAAGTTACTTTGGTGGGCTTAACAGAAGTGATTTTTGGATTGACGTCAGGTTTACAAGAACAAATAATTTACTCCTAACAACCTCAACCGATGAGAGCACATCTAACCCTGGACATGTAACCAAGGTTGATAATAAAGGGTGACCTACGGATGAAGAGAACGAAGAGGGGTCTGAAATCGATAATGACCCAATATAGGAGTCCAGGCCGGATGGTGAAAAAATTACAGTAATTTCAGAACTGAAATCCATTCCTATTGAGCCAGAAAATGATGGTTTTGACGGTGAAGCTTCGTATATTGCTCAATAAGATGATCCGGGTTTCACGGCTGGCACACCCACACCCCACATGCGTAATGTCGATCTTGCAGCTAAAGGTGGCTTAAAATTCCCAAACCTCCTTCATAAAAGACCAGGGCATGTGAGTTCGTCAACAAATTTTGGCAACTTAAAGGTTAGGATGAAAATTGTCTCCAAAGATTCTTTTGTAGTTGCATTCAACTGGTAAATCATATATCATGGGGTAAACTTCAACATTACATGCTCCCCGATTCGAGAAATATGAGGTGAAGTACGCAATGCAAGGAACAGGATATCCATGGAAAATCATGGCATCTGTGAGGAAGTAGTCAGCGTTCTAGATGATCAGGAAGTTTATTGATCCATACACATGTGTTGTTCCTGGTATGTATGACTGTTAACAACATCGATTTGGATTTTGATCTTTTTTTGACATTGTATTACATATGGTGACCCAATTTATTGTATTTTCAGTAATAATTATCTGAAATTGAATTTTGACATGATATTTGATTTTATATTACTCATGGTGAAAGCGAGTCCTAAGATTTCGGTCCTAGTTTTGATCACACATATCCATAGTAAGTTCAATTACACCATATCCTACCACAAGGCATGGTTGGAAAAATAGATGGTGTTGGAAAAGATGCATAGCAGGTGAGAGAAATCCTATAATGATTTGTGGCAATGGTGATTGGTACTAAAGAGGTACGTACCATGTTTCATAACCGACTTGCAAACGGAGTATGCGTATTATTGCGACTACTCGATCCCTGGAAAAAGACTTTTCCATCGTTTTTCTGGACTTTTAAGAAATCATAACTGCATTCTAGTATTGTAAGCCACTTGTACAAATTGACGGCACATTCATGTATAAGAGGTACTAGCATCGATTGCTCTTGACTATTGCATAGGATTGTAATTGAAAAATCCTACTAATAGCTTTTGTAATAACGCCCAAAGAATTCAAAGATGACTGAGATTTCTTCTTAACTAACTTGAGAAGGCATGTTGTGTCGCAGCCCGATATATGCATAATTTTTGACAGGGGCCCCAAAATACAGGATGCAATCGATCGACTTTCAAGCTTTTAAGAACATGCACACCACATGTATTGTTTATGCCAATGTATTGTTTATGCCATATAGGGTTTAACTACATGGGTTGATACCATAAGGATGCGATGCGGTGAAATGTCATTAACATTGGTATGTTGCACACAATATTTTTTTCTAGATAATAGTTTAACATATACATTCGGTCGCATTTCTTGAATATAATATTGATTGTCATCGACAAGGTACGAGCTCGTTTAACATCGATTCTATGAAATGTTGGAGACATTACGATCTGTAAATTGAGAGGGCATGAAGTTCCTCAATGGGATACCCAAAGAGTAGTGGATGCAACCGTATGATAGAGGACTACGATATAGGCACATGATAACAAACCTAGTGAAATGCATTAATTTTGTACTAAAGTGGGCGCATCATTTTTTAGTAACCTCGATGGTAAAAAAAAACATATTTTTGATTAGAAACCTTGTTTCCAAAGTGGGCTGAGAAATACAAGGATTAGATGAAGGGCAGCCACGTTTGGTGCGAGTTAGTGTTGAAAGATATTAGGGAAAATGTAGAAAGAGCAACCTCAATGTCTTCAATGTGTCACTCATGTCCAAATCAAATATTTCAGGTTATGGAGTTCCATAGACCCGTTGAAGAAGTTATCGGGGGAGCATATTGTGTAGACTTGAGACAAATGACTTGCAATTGTGGGAGATTTCAAGCACTTTGTTATCCATTCCCATATACATTGCGGCACGTGTCTCGACACGTGTAGATTGCATGACTTATGTTGTAGAAGTTTACAAACTAATATACACATTTAATGTTTGGAAATTTGGATTCCTACCTATCTCGGATGAAAGCATGTGGTCGCCTACCTCGCACGCTCCTTTTGAGTTGGTACTGGATATTAACTTGTGACATAAGCCAAAAGGTTGGCCGAAATCAACTTGGATACGAGGCAATATGGATATTGGGAGCGGGAAGACATTATGAGGTTATGTACTTACTGTAGGAATCCAGGCCATACTAAGCAACATGTCCACACTTTTAGGGGAAATCGAGGAGAGGAGCTAATTAAAATACTAACTCATTCATTGGTAAACACTAACTCAATCATTTATTCATTAATTTTTTTGGAAATTGTAAGTTAATATTAATCATTTAAGTAAGATATATTACAATACAAAATAAAAAAATTAATATTTTATCGTACCTTGTGAGCAAATTATTACTTTCTGAAAATATTGTAATTAATAAATGGATGGGGAAAATTTTTAATGAAAAAAATAACAGAAATAAAAAAAAATTATTCAAATTCACCATACGATATGGTACAAACCAAACCACTTTAATAAATTGGTTAGATAGATTATAAATAAGTGTACATTTCGGATGTAAATTTTTTTTCACAAACTAAAGAATAAAGTATTTGAGAAAAAATTCAAATAACATAATCATCAATGTCCCAAATGTGTGCCACAACCAGGTGGGTTTGGAGTACGCATATTGTTCCATTAAACAATTTGGGTTGGCGGCTCGTCATTGTCCTTGTCTTCATCTTCATTTTCATATGCACCTCGATGTTGATCTTCATATTCATCTCCTTCCTCTATGGTTGACTAGATCTACGTCCTAGTCATCTGCTGTACATCACCCCTACATGAATAGGTGGTTGTAAGGATGACCCACCTCTATAAAAGGTGTTTGTGACACTATTGGCGAATAACTGTATGGTGTTGCATAGGCCGATTGTAGATAAAAGGTAGGAAACTTGCCATAAGTTGTGAGACACATTCCCCTTTTTGCTCCTTTGTTCCCTATCATTACTTACACTATTTTCTTGCCAAAACAAAAGTGTTGACCACCCTAAAGGCCTCCCAAACCATCCACCACCCTCACTTCCTTCCATTTTCTCTTTTTTTCTTTTTTTCCTCCACCATTTTCTCTCTTTTTGGCAACCACAAACCATTTCCCTTCATCTTTGCTTCCATGCCTCCACCGTGAGCCTTAGTTGCACCATCGTTTACACCCATCATGTCTCCCTTTTTTCCTCCAATCGCCACCCTTCGCTGTCGCCACCGTCACCGTAAACCGCCGCTGGACCTATAACATCCCGAATTAGGGCATAGTCAAAATAGTGGTTTCAGAACCACAAATCCGACGTAAGAAATTTTATTTTTATTATATTTTTATAGTCTATGATTTCACGGAATGATTTCATGAAAATTTCATTCGAAAATTTTGACGTTTGGATGCTCAATTTAGTCAAAAGGACTAAATTGTAAAAAGTGCAAAAATTGAGTTCCACATGTTAGAAGTGTCCAATTGTAATGAGTTTTTAAATTGGATGTCCTTAAATGGTAATTAGACCTTTGGTTAATTTTTGGACAAAAATAGACATGAAATGGGTGTAATAAAATATTTTTAAGTTAGGGCCATTTTGGTAATCCAATAATTAAAAGAATTAAAAAGGGAAAATAAGCCAAAATTGGCTATCATCTTCTCCATCCAGCCGAAAATAGCATGGACACCATGGCTAGGGTTTGGTTCAAGCTTCCAAGCTCATTTGTAAGTGATCTCGAGCCCCGTTTTTAATTTCTTTACATTTTTAAAGTCTCGGTAACATGATCTACTCATTTCTACCATTATTTTGAGCTAGGGTTTATGTTTAAAAATTTACCCACGAGTGACATGCTTGTATTTTGATGTATAATGGTAGAAAATGAGTGTTGGGTGTTAAATAAATGACTTTTACTAAGCGATTTTCGAACGAAAACGTCTGGAAGAACCGTTTTGTAAAAGTTATAAAAATGGTATAAAATGGTGTTATGATGAGAATTGTAGTTTTCTGTAGTTATGAAAATGGTTTGGCTAGGCCTATAGAATGGGAAAATTGAATAAAAATCACTTTACGAGCCTAGTGGC
Organism: Gossypium longicalyx; assembly: GCA_025698465.1. Classification (NCBI taxonomy): domain Eukaryota; kingdom Viridiplantae; phylum Streptophyta; class Magnoliopsida; order Malvales; family Malvaceae; genus Gossypium; species Gossypium longicalyx. Next base: position 57,110,497 of record CM047007.1, read on the forward strand.
AAAAGTGTAATTTTGACAAAGTTTAGGGGCAAAAATGTAATTTTTCCAAAATTTGATTTTGAGTCAATTTGAATAATGTGAGTCCTAAGTAGGCTATATTTGAAATGATAGATCAAGAAAATCGAGATTCGAGCTTAAATCGGGAAAATACAAATTTTAGACTAAAATGGTAATTTTGTCGTTTTCGTATTCAAGGTAAGTTCGCGTGATTTAATAAGCATATTATTCATGATATTATTGTTATACATGAAATATATCTTACTATGATTGTATTGAATTTGACGTTAAAGGACATTTGATGGAAATTGACATTTTAAATGAAATGAATAAGTTTGTATGAAAACTAGGTGATATGTTATTTTTATTGTATGGACTAATGCCCAAATAAACATGAAAATGTGTTGAATTGAATGTACATTGCATGATGATCTATGTATATTGATATACTTGATGAAAATAGAAAATCCCGGTTGAATAAAAAAGGATATCCGATAGATAAATTATTGTTTACCTAACATGAGATCCTACATATGTCGCAGAAAAGGATTTAGCTCGAACGGGCAATCCGTTGATCTCAATATAGAGAGGATCTAGCTCGGATGGGTGTTCCTTAAGTGATCAAGCCTCCCGAAGAATATGGGTGCATTAAGGATTTAACCCGGACGGGTAATTCGATTAAGGATTGAATTTAGCCTAGACTGATAATTCAGATCTGAGCTTATGAGAGTGTATGTCATTGTAAGGAATTTAGCCTAGATTGGTAATCCCGGCAACACTTTGTGAGTTATGATACGGGGGATTTAGCCTGGATTGGTAATCCTGCCGTAATAAGTGAGGTTCGCGAGAGTGTGAACTTGAAATGATCACTTGCATGACTTGACGATAAATGTGATATCCATCGATATTTCGAGGAATTCAGCGGGAATTAATATGAGAAATGGAATGGAAATACTTGAAATGATAAACTCATCTATGCTTAGATGACACAAGTATGATCTATATGATAGTCACGTTTGGATGAGTGACTATGCTAAAAGATAGCACAGGTACGTACTCGAAACCCATGAACATGTGTTTGCCATGTGAAATGAAATGGACTTGTGATAAGAGTGCAAATGATTGAGTGATATTTATGAGAATAATTTCTATGACAAATTTGTTATGGTTATCAGTATGTTGCACTAAGATAGATTAGTACGATAGTAGCGGTCCGACTTTGAAAATCCACCAAAAATAGTGGAAATTGAGTTTGAGGCTGAGTAAAATATGAAATTAAAGCTTATCGAGTTTTGTTTCAGATAAAAGAAATGGTGTAAGCAAAAGAATCTGATATGATGAGATATTTGAATTTTTGTGAAATAGGGTCAGAGTGATCTTGGACTCCCCTATCTTTACTTTGGAAAATCATTAAAAATTGTAAAAAAATGATTATGGGTTATAAGTTATATTTTTAAAATAATTAATGAGTCTATTTCCGTGGAAATATACGAAAGTATCATCCGAATCTCGTACTATGAAATAATTAATTCATAGTGAAGAGAGGTCAGAATTGCCAGACAGCAAAACATGGGTAACTTTAAAGAATAAACTGTACTCATTGGCTACACCAAAAATTCTGAAAATTTTGTAGTAAGAAGATATATGAGTCTAGTTTCAGGGAAAATTAACGGTTTTCAATTTGTAGCCCCGTAGCTCCAGATACGAATAATTTAGTGACTGTGACTTAGGAAAACAACTTTACTAGACTTTGGAATAAATAGAAAGAATTTGAAATTAGCATGTTATCACATTGCTTATTATTTTTCATGTGAGCTTACTAAGCGTAAAGCTTAATCCCTCCTTTCCATCTCCTTAGTGTTTTCAGGTCAGCTTGAGGTTGGAGATCGTCGGAGGCAACATCACACTATTGAGATATCATCTTTGGAATATTAATATATATATGCTAGCGATTCCAAGTGAGTGGTATGTATAGGGACTTAGTTTTATGATAGATGTTGTTATGAGTAGCCAAATGTATTGGCTTATAATGATTCGTTGTTTATAGCCATGAGATGTGGCTTATAACGATTATGGCTTGCAAGCCTATTTGTCAATGTTAAGTTCTAATGTTTGTGATGTGGATATGCTTGTTGAAAATGCATGTTGGTGTATAACATGTGTGTATGATGAATGCTTCATGACCAATCGAACCGGTCATTACCATGAGAAAATGCATGATATAGAAAAAAAAAGATGATGTTAATTGAACTTGAATGCTCAAGGTCTAATGAAACTAGTGATAAGTGAATAATTCTAGATTATTAGTAAAGGTGGTTCAAGAATGAGATTAATGGTCATGGATGTTTGCATCTAGACTTAATATTGCACGAGTATGCGAAATACGTGAATAATGACATGTTAATGTTAATAATATATCTTAATGAAAGAGGTAAGATCATTAAAATGATACCATGATATGTGTCCTTAATATATGTAGTGGATTGTGGAAATTAAGGGTAACACAAAGGCTTGGAAAATAGCCCAAGTGTTAGTCACAAGAGCAGAGACACGACCATGTGTCTTAGCTGTGTGGAGGGCACGGCCGAGCACACAGGTGTGTGGCTTGGCCTTGTGGTTCATTTTGCGTGATGATGTCATATTCAGAGAGCTACACGGCCTGAGGAAACGGGCATGTCCCTGTGTCCACACGGGTGTGTGGCTCCACTTTAGGAGAAAAATATTTTATAAGTTTTCTCAAACTTTCCAAAGTTCCCTGTTTAGTCCCTAATTACTTTCATAGCACGTTTAAGGCCTCGTAGGCCAAAATAAGGGACTTCAAGATAGAAATTGAAAAGTTTTAAATTTGAATAAAATTTTATAGCTCAGATTGCATGATTGTTTGTGTTTAGGTCTGGTAATGCCTTGTATCCTATCTCAGAATTGGACATAGGTAGGGGTTGTTACAAGACTACCGCTATTGTAACTGTTGCCGACGTTGATTGTCATTGAGATTTGGATATTTCTCCTCTTTTCCTCCCTTTTCTGATTTATTTCACCTCTTTCTTTAAATTGGCTCATTCTTTAATTATTTTTCACTCTACTTGTGTATGAATCTTTCCAATCACATGATCTTTTGTAGATCATTAAACCTCCAAACCTTTCTCTGAGATTCATCTTTGACTTTGTTGTGCTATCTAGTGGTATAAGTTATGCAAAGTGATAGAATCATCATCTTTCCCTTCTTTTTCCTATTCCTTGAATGATGACTCATATATAATTACTTTCTTGAGATTAACTTTCAATCTCCATGTGATATGAAAGACTGAACAACAACCATCCGGGAAACCAATAGTGTGGCATCAGGAGAGTAACAGATCCGAGTGTCTGAATTAAGGGTAAGTATTGGTGAGATTTCCTACATTAGATCTTATATTAAAGGACTTGTTTTTTGTTAGATCTTGACTAAAAAGAGATACTCATGTGATTAGATTTGTGATTAGGACTGGATCCAAGCAAGACCTCTACAAAGGGAGGGTATGGTTTAAATCTGTAATAAGGTGTGGGATCTTTAACTAATGTCGTGTGATGAGTTTTTTTTATTATATTAGTATGTTATTAACTGTTTATGCACAGGTACACTAAGTACTCTTGAAGAGGGTTGAAAACCCCATCAAGGAGAAACCCAAGTAAGTGACTTTACCCGTTGTTCATGAAAAGTATATTGTGTGATGTGTTTATATTATGTGATTGTGATGTTTGTGTAAATTGCATCTATGTGATATTGATATATCTGTGTATCTCATTCTCATGACATATGATGTATGGCTTTTGTGTTATCATTATGATTCTATTATGCGATTATAAAAATATGAATATGACCATGTGATATGTGATCCTATGTGTAAATCATGTTTACAACATGTTAATGAGAATTGATTAAAATGAGAAAATGGCTATATTATATGCATGGGGTGGGATTTGTTACAGGAGGAAGATATGTGGCAGTTTATCTGCAATTATGTGGCAATTTATTGGCAATTATGAGGTGGCTTGTGTTGTTTTTGTTATTTATTTGGTGGCTTGTCCAAAAATGGTGTGTTATTGGATGGATGAGTTCTGGGGAACTCAATGTTGGTGTGTAGCAGATATACGTAGGAATTTTTTATAAAATGTGCATTGTTTTTAAATATGCAATGATATGATCATGCATAAGTATTTGTGTTATAATCTATGAATTTAATGATGTTTGATACGTTGCGATTGATAAATAATTTGATATGTATGTGAGTTTATTTATTTTGATCTCACATAGAGTTGTTTAAAGCTCACCCACATTACTTGTGTGTTTCATATAATCCTCGTGGTTAGGACTCGGATTTGATCATCAGCTCTCAGAAATATGATTTTTATGGTTATGGACTTATGCTTTATTTTGGGACTTTCATGGACTTTATAATTTTTGCTTCGGATTTTCTTTTGGACTTTGGATTATTTTGGTTTTGGATTTTTCTACATGATTTAAGATTTAAAATTATCATTTAAAAGATTGTGAAATTGACAATTTACGATGGATTTTTCATAACTAAGTCAAACAAGGCCCAACAAGGGTGTTTTCAAAATTCAATACCTTTTTTTCGAAACTCAACACTAACTGCTCACAAAATCGATATTTTACGAGACATATATTGACTCTACATTTCAAAAATGAAAAATGAGTTTTAGACATGCAAATTATCCGCTGCGATGTTTTAATTGAAGTACGATATTTTCTGAAAAATATCAAAATTTGAGTTTTCTAAATATAAATAATTTCAAACAAAATTTGGTTTACTCAAATAAGTTACAATGACATTTTTAGCAACACCGATTTTTAAGAGAAAATAGTTAAATGATTTTCTACGATATCAATATGGCCAATGTGATCTTCGAGATTTGACCATATTGTCTAGGTCGAGTTTAGGGGGTTACATGAGTTTTTCCTCTTTTTCTTCTCATTTATTTGCTATACTTTTTATTATGGTTAATATTATACACTCTTTGCTTTGGTGATTCTTTTAGATCACCCAACTCTTCAATCTCATGTCCTTATTGATCCTTCGACCATTTCCAATTGATCAATTTGTGTGAGTGTAGGTTACACGTCTTTAGTATTTTTTTTCTCTTGGTCGAATGGTATATTGGCCATAGAAGTTATTTTTTTATTCACGTGTTAACATTATTCCTCATGTTCTTTGAAGGTCTATCGATAATAATAGGATAGATCCTTAACTTTGGATCGGAGATCATCGATTCGAGTGTACAAATCGAGGGGTAAGTGTTATGGTGAGATTTTTTTAGTGACTAACCTTTTAGTAATATAACATCTTTGATGAATCTTAACCAAAATACATTATTTGTGTGTTAGATATGTCTTTTGGGTTTGGATCCAATCGAAATCACTACTAGGGGATTGTGGCACATTGGATCTATGAAAAAAGTGTAGGTTCAATACTATTAGATTAAATAAAATGTGATGTTAAATAAGTATATTAGTATTAAAATCGTGATCAAACGCAAGTACACTAAGTACTTCAAAAGATAGTTGAAAAACTTATCGAGAAGAAATACCAAGTAAGTAAACTTCAATAAGCAAATAGCATGCTACATGATGTGATGGTAACTGTGATTGTGATATATGTGTGATTCTTACTCTTATGATATGTGATATATGGCATGTGTGATACTTTGATGATTTAGAACATGAGATATCTATATATGTGCATGTGAAAATTGATATCCATGATCTAATGTGAAAAGCATGTTAAAACATGTTGAAGTGATTATAAGTGATTATTAAGTGATATGTGATTATGAGAGCTTGTTTGCATGCCTAAATGTAAAAGGGATTCACATTTGTTAAAAAGTGAAATTGCCATATCACATGCATTGGGTGGGTTTTGTGAAAGGTGGAAGTATGTGGCAATTTATTTGCATAAGTGGTGGCTTGTCCACAAAATGTTATCAGTGGCAATTTATCTACAAATTAAAGGTGGCTTGTCCACAAATGGTGTTTCAGATGGACAAGTTCTAGGGAACTCGATTTTGGTGTGTAGTGGTGATAGGTTGGAAATTTTATAAAATGTGCATTGTTTTAAAGCATGCATTGTCATGTTCATACATAAGTATCAATGTTATAATTTATAAATATTATGATGATTGATATGTTGAGATTGATATTTTTTATGTATGTGATTATGTTTGTGTTGATCTTACACTGGGCTCTTTAAAGCTCACCCACTTTACTTATGTGTTTTAGATAATCCTCGTGGTTAGGACTCGGATGCGGTCATCAGTGATGCTCTCAGAACTGGTTTTTAAATAAATATGGACTCTTATTTATGAATTGGAATTTTATGGACTTTATTGCTTTTTGGGACATTTTATGTTAAATTATGGTATTGTGGCATGGGATTTTTAACTTTGGACATTTGGACATTTTGCATGGATTATACTTATGAATTTAATAAATTGGACTTTTTCTATTAAATAAAGTTTTGAACTATTAAAGAAAATCATTTTTTTTGCAGACTCACTTTATCAAATTTGAATTTAAAAATCACTAAAGTTTCTTTTTCAAATAATGACAAAGGATTTCTATCAAAAGCTTTTGAACTTAAACTTATCATTTTAAACAAATAATAACACATTTTTTCAAAGATAAATGAAATCAATCCAACTAATATTTTTTCCATATCTATGGCCCATGTAATTGCTTAGATTGGGTCGTAACATCTAGGCCCAGTTTGATGGGTTACATTAGCACGTATCAGGGTTTTGAGCCCATAATTTAGAATTGGACCTCAAACCTTCATCTTAGAAATGACAAGTTCATGAGGGTCATTAGTAAGCTCAAAATTGGGTTTGGCTTCCCCACTTACTGGTCCCTACCACGTGAAGGATCCTACTTGCAAAGTCAGCCTATTGACTCAAGAGTTGCTTGGCGATAGTTCAAACGGTTAAGGGTGGGGCGTGTTTTAGAATTGAGGGAAATCAACATCGTTAGACATATCATCCAATACTCTCTGCTAAGTCCCAGTGGCCGCCAAGCTAATTAACTTCTATTGTGGGTGGATTCTTGGAATGTCCCTTCTGCTGAAACAACTTAGCCCCACAACTCCAAAGAGGATCTGATACGAATTCTAGTGGGGAAGAAAAGGAAGCCTCCCTTCTTTTTTTATGATCATTAGGGACTATGTCCATGCCATTGGAACATTATTTGTCATGGTACATCTTCCACTCCTTCTCCTAGTCGAACTAACTCTCCTGTTGATACTGCAGGGTCCACTTTCAGTTCTTATACTACTACACTCGCTTCAGCAGTCAACATGGATGTCTTAGCTTTATTATTAGGTTCACGAGAATGAAAGTATTATCGTTGCCCCACCAATACTCCATCTGGCAGAGCTGATGAACTTTTCCTATGGCAGGATCTCTAGAGGTCAGGGCAATCTCCCTTCTCATTGGGCGTCATCCATCAACAGCAAAATAGTATCGTGCCTAAGTAGGTGAAAGAGGCTCTCCTCTTATTCCTTTCTTCAAATTCTCAATTATGTCCACTCTCAATACTGGCAAGGTCTTACCAAGCTTTATTAGTTAAATATGGGCTTATGAGTTGGGCCCTTCAAGAAACTTGTAAGCAAACCAACGCTAAAATGGCAAGCTTGGAATAAGTTGTACACTTTGGCAAGAAGTCATTAGCTCAATTATGCCAGGCTGATGAGGCATCTCTCAGTCAAAATAAAGATCTAGTCTCTTGCATGTTTGCTTGGAAGTCCAAATATGTCAGGCTAGAAGATTGGGCCAAATGGATAGAGGAAGAGATCAACCAACTAATGGCCAAAGAGTCTTTCTGGGAAGAGAAATTCAAATCTCTAGACCAACAACGCTTATCAGAGCTGGAACGTCAACGTTAATCTAGTGAGGAAGCTTTGAAGAAGTACTAGAACGACACCAAGAAGAACTTAACAAAGGTCTTGCCCAAGCTGCAATCTAACTTGGTCCTCCATGTCCAAGTTGTCGTGGGTCCTCTCGAACTAAGTCTGGTGGATTTCAACTGCCTACAAAGGATCACCACAGAATCCCTGAACTTCAATGTTTATAACCCTAAGGGCGAGGATTTGGAAAATTTCTAGGGGGAATGAAAGTAGTTAGCCAACTTCTTCATTTCCACCAAGCTTGAAGTAGAGGAGGAGGACTTAGAGAATTCAATGGATTTGGAAGAAGTCCCTAAATAGACGAAATCCCCATAGAGCCAACTAACCTGTTAGGTGAGGGAGGAAACTTTTTTTTTTCACTTTTCTTGTATTTAAATCTATTGGTTCAGTTTGTATGATCTTCCTTACCTTGTCAATAAAATTATTATTTTCCCTTCTCAACTATATCTCTTACCCTAATATTAAAAATATATGAAAGTATTCGCCACAAAAAAAGTCTTTAACTTACCTGAGGGACTAAGCTAGGTCCAACGTATTATACATACAGGGTTAACTCTAACTTAATTGCCAAAGTATCGACTAAACCAAAACCTCTGATTTAAATTACCTTGTAACACCCTATACCGGACCCGATTTACTAGATCGTATTCAGGATGTTACCAGACTTAAACATTTAACAAAAATTTTAAGATAGGCAAAGACTTTACTGAATATGCTGCTTTACTATTTAATTTCATTCTTGGTCAAAGATTGTGAAGGTAAAAATTTGTTTGATTACAACTGATTCTTAATAATAATGTAAGAAAATGTCATTAAAAACTAAAAAAACACTCAATCATGGCCTATAGTTCTAAATGTTATTTAATAACATATTTTCAAAGTGTCCCTTTGTATGCAAAATATCGTTGTGCGACTATCCAGTTGGTGCATTCCTGGTTTGGTCCCCTCTGGCGAATTGGTTCGAAATTAAAAACTTGATCTCAAAATAACATCCATAAGCTCAATGAAACTTAGTGAATCTCAACTAGTTTTACCTTTGAATGATGATGTTGGATTCCTCTACTTAAAAATTCTGGACCTGCTTTTCGACTTTGGAGAATACGTTTCTACTTTTTGGTGGATAACAATACTTTTGTCTCTACTCTTGAACATCCTATAGATGATCAATCTAACTGGCGGGTTACAACTTTACCCCATAGTCTGAATCCTTTTTCATTATCCCTTTTAAGATAGCAGCTGAATTATTTTCCCAAGGTAATATCATATGGGTACTACTCTATGACTACTCTATGAAGGTAAGGTTTTGATCACCCAATAAAACCCAGGTTTGGTGGACTCTTACACCACTCTACCTCCAGATACGACAAGCTCACCTTCTTGGTGGATTACTAAGTGGATTCTTCAGTCGGATACAATACTAAGAACTCTCTCAAAATCTAATTCCAAGAAATACAAAAATTTTATGGTACGGACAGTCTATGATACGAACCCAGTCGTATCATGTTTTGACACAAACTGTCGACATCGAGAAAGACCTAAGCTCGAAGGGCCCAAGTGCAACATGAAGCTCGATGAGCTCAATTCAGTAAATTTCCAACTTAATTTTTGGTTTCACTCAACTTAATGGAGTTCAATTCAGTTTGATGCAAGCTCATTGAGCTTGATTTGAATTTATTTATTCTATGCATTATTGTTGCTAGAATAAAAAATTTTAAGTTATTAAAAATATTTAAGTTCAAATAAATTTGTCAAATCTGGACAATATTAATTAAAGATTAAATGTTTTTTAATTCATGCATGATTATTAGTTAATTTAAAATGTCTAGTTTAGGACATAATTTTAATCTATCTAGTTATAAGACAAATTTATTAGCTGCTGGTAATTAATTTGTCTTAGTCGAATTAATGATGTCTTAAATTCAATTAAAGTGCTTCCATTTAATTGGTGCAAATACAAGGCATGGATGACATTTAAAGGAGTTAGCTGAATTAAATTTCGGCAGCTCTTTTTCCTTCCCAAAAAGCTGCTAGTGCATTACCAAGGGACGTCATTAATGTGCAGCATGCATGGCCGAATTTATTGAGCAATTTGCATGTCAAAATTAATGTGTGCTGGTTGGTATTTCCCAAGTGGCCATTCGGCCGATGCATGCTTGATGTTTCCTTTCTTCAAGGCTGAACGTTCCACTATAGAAAGAAGCATCTCAAGCTGTTCACACTTGATGAAAGGTGCCATTCATACTATGGGCTGTTCGGTGACATGTGTTCACACCTAGTGGTCTACTCATATTCGAGTTTCACACTTGAATGGCCATTGGAGTGCTCCATAATGCTCATTTAATCCAAGTCTTTTAAGCTCATCTAGGCGCCACATTTAAGAAGCATTCAAGCTACCTTAAAGCACATTGGCCGAATATGGACTAGTCCATAAAGCTCTCCATCAATGGCCAACCGAATCATCCACTTCTAGTAGCTACCCATTCGATTTTCCATGCCAAGAATACTCTAGAAGATGTCCAAGAAGTTGCTAGGAAATTTCCTAAAAGCCTTAGGCTTAAGATTGCCGTCCCATTCAATGCTCAAGAGACCGTTCAGTTAACTATAGTTTAGGCTATAAATATGACATGTATTTCACTTGTTAGGGGCTAATGAACATTTTATATAAAACCAGTTTATCTTGTGAGAAATTTCTTCTCTCAAATTTCATTTTTAGACTTGATTGGCTTATATCTTAGCTTAGTGGCATCAATCCTTGTCTTTCGAACTTATCACTCCCAAAGGAGTGTCGCATTCACCCAATTCGATACCTCTGGTTCTTGTCTTGCTAAGCAATGGGTCAAAGTCCTCTATTCCATAACTGAATCCCCCTTAAGCCATATAAGTCTCGGGTCAGCATCTCTTTAATGTTGGTTCGTTCTTAAAGCTTGAGTCCTATCATCCATTCCATCCAAATTTTCAACTCTAAGTGTTGTGAGAGCATTAGAGTGTGGTGTGAACCCTATTTAGAAAACTCTTCATATGTTTGAAACGAGCGGTAAAAGGCATGAGTGTTGTGAGAGCATTAGAGTGTTGAAAAAAAGGCCGATCTTGAGTGCAAACATTAGTGTGAGAGCCACTCAATTTTCTTTGTGAGTGACTAGTGAGGTTTTGTGGTGAGGTATTACTTTCTGTTTTGTTTTAATCTTTTTTTTTTGCAACAACAACATGTTTCAAGAAACGATTTCAGAATCAGACTTTCGATATGTGATGAAAGAAATGTGTAGAATCGTGAGCTTTAAATTTGACAAACTACATGAAAGGTTGGACCGAGTGGAGAAAAGAAACCATCAGAAACAACTTTCCCCAAGTCAGAAAATGGAGTCAAGAACATCACGAAGAAACACATCTGATGGCTACTCGAGAAGAGGTTTCTATCGTTTCGTCAAGAAATTTGAGTAGAAAGAAAGAAAGCTTCGAGTCTGAGGTCTTTTGAGATAACAAATGAGGAAGCTCAAGTAACTCTTCGTATGTATCAAAGTACTCATCCTCGAAGACTCATTCACGAAGAACTGATCGTGAACCCTATCTAGATGATTTCTCATTTTTTGAACAAGACATTTATCATGCTGATTCATTTGTATTATCTTCAAGTTGTAAAGAAATAAAAATAAGAGAAAAGAAAGAAAAAGAAAACGAAAGTGAAAAAAAAAAGTGAAAAAGAAATAGAGAAAGAAAATGAAAAAGAAAAAGAAAAAGGAAATGAGATCAAGCCTGAAAAAGCAATTGAAGAAAGAAAAGATAGTGTGCAGGAAACATCAATTGAAAAAGAGATTGAGATAGAAGAACAAAAAGAGAGAATAAAAGAAACAAGTGTTCTTGAAGAAAAAGAAACGAGAGACAAAGATGCAAGAGAGCAAGAACAAGTGAGGAATGTTTCTACTATCCAAATCGTGAGTTCTCCTCTTGTTTCATCTTTTCAGGGTTCTGAAGTTTCATTCAACAAATTCCAGCTTCAATACCTTTCGGATGAGAGAAGATTCCAAATGATCGAGAAATGTAAGATCGGAAGCGAAATTAGTCTACATGAAAGTAAAGGTAGGTTAGGTAAGGATAATTGTTATTCTTTGATTGACGACAATATGATAGTTTTGAATGGTGGCAAAAAGATTTTTACTATTGGAAATCCTAAAGTTGATAAGTTTGTTGGTAAGTTAACATCCAAACAGCGATTGTAAAACCTGGTTGTGTGCGCTAGTGGATGTCAAAGTACACAATTTGATTACTCTGATTGTAACACTTTAAAATTCTAGGGGTTAAATTTGTGTGTTGTGTTGCATATTGGCTTGCTTGCTTTAATGGATAAGGGTCCTAAGAGGTGTGGGGAGTCTGGGGTTCAAATCTTGGTGCTAGCAAAAATTTTGGTTTTTATTGAATAAAACGCTTACTATTAGATGTTGGGATTCTTATTTAGTTATGGGAAAGTTAGGGAATAAAAAGTCTATTGGTCCAGTGGATAGTGGCGTGTTTTAGTAGCTAAGAGACTGAGGTTCAAGTCTTACGGCATGCAAGGGTGTCTTACTTTTTTTGCAAACGATCGAATGGGTGTGTGACACCCTGCATTTGGGCCTAGAAGTATTAGGCCTTGAGTTTGGGTCCGTAAGGAGGTTGTATATAAGTATTTAATTGTGAAAGGAAATAACACAATTAAATGTCTACTTTGGTGGTTAATGACCTTGAGAAGTGTTGGAGAAATCTTGGGTTTATCCTAGGCTTTAGCAAAAATTTTGATATTAAGTGAATAAAACCCTGGATGCTTGGAGGATGACCTTTTAAATTATGGTGTTAAATAAATGACACAAGGAAATATGTGGTCTAGTAGTTGTGGCGTCATTAAGGTTGTAAGGGAGCCTAGGTTCAAGTCTTGGCTCTTACAATTCATTTTAGTTTTTATCTTAAGTGAATCTGGACGCTGGCACATATGTCTTAAAGTTAATATTGGATATTTTTATCATAGAAAGAGCCTGTGGTGGAGTGGCAAGGTGGCGTGTTGTTTAACTGTGAGGTCTGAGGTTCAAGTCTTGGGATGCGTAGTGGAGTATTTATTTTGCTATTTGAGATGTGTGGGAGGTGGAGTTGGACTAGAACTCTATGGTTGAAGTGTCCATAAGAATGAAGAATTTTCCTAATGGTTGAAAGTAATCTCACATCGGGAAGCTAACATGAGAATTGGTGAGAAGCTGGCTTTAAATAGAGCGAACCAGATGAATTGGGAGGAAGACTCAATGCAAGATGTGCCAAGGTTGGTGATTGTAGACTTCGACGCGTTATCATAAACAGGTGTGTATTCTCGCCCTTCTTTGTTAGAAGTCGGCAAAAGCCGAAACTTTGACATTTGAGGCTTCACGAGCGTGCGATCGCTCGTGTGGTAAATTGAGCCCACAGATCATGGGCGATAGACTGTAGAGGTCACCACGAGCGTTCTCGTTTGCTGGGGTTGTTCTAGGCCCGTGGGCCCACTTGAGTAAATCTAATTGTTAGGTGGGAAGTAGTTGAGCCATATAGCCGTAATTAAATTTGGGCTAAATGGGCCTGAGCGTGTGGGCCAACTTGGGCTGAGTAATGGGCCTTAGGCCCATTTGCACCGTTAGGTCTGTTTAGGTTACTTAATTAGCTCGAGGCATTGGTGGACCTTCTGATGGGTCGTTAAGACCCTCGATTTGTAAAATTACTGAAATACCCCAGTATGTAAAATTACCGAAATACCCTCAGTTTGTAAAATTATCGAAATACCCTTAGTTTGTAAAATTATCGAAATATCCTCGATTTATAAAATTGTCGAAAAACCCCTAGTTTATAAAATTACCGAAATACCCTTAATTTGTAAAATTATCGAAATACCCTCGATTTGTAAAATTATCGAAATACCCCCGATTTGTAAAATTATTGAAATACCCCCACTATGTAAAATTATCAAAATACCCTCAATTTGTTAAATTACTAAAATACCCCCAGTATGTAAAATTATCGAAATACCCCCGATTTGTAAAATTACCAAAATACCCCCAATTTGTAAAATTATCAAAATACCCTCAATTTGTAAAATTACCGAAATACCCCGATTTGTAAAATTATCAGATTACCCTTGTATTGTAAAATTATCGAAATACCCCGTAGGGTAAAATAACTATTTTGCCCTTGTGGGTAAATGACTGACTTGGACTATGAATTTGACTAATTGACTGTGACTGTTTGATTGTGTTTTAACTGACTTGACTGTGGTTGTAAAACTGATATGTTTTTAATAAATGTTTAAATGATTGTTACTGAGCATGGCCATTTTGCATACACGTGTGATGATTGAGCATGACATACACGACATATTGCATGGGGTTGGAATTGTGAAATGGAGGAATAAATTGAGAATCGCATGGTTGCTTGATGACCGTGGATCCACCGATTAAAGATCGCATGGTTGCTTGACGACTGTGGATCCACCGGTGGCTTTTAAGCCCAATATATGATTATTGACGACTTTGTGTCGATCATATTGACCCGAGGTTGCGTGCTGACTGTATTACCATCGCTGATGGCTATGTGCCTAACATGAAACAGCTACCGATGATTTAAAGCCAATTATTCTGATTGTGGCTTTGTGCCAACCTAAAAATGTCTTTGTGCCATCTTGACTATGGCTTTGTGCCAAACGTATTTACCTATGACTATGTGCTTAACATGCTTATGGATGACTCTATGTGGATCATATTTACCCAAGGCTATGTGCCGATTATATTACCATTGCTGATGGCTATGTGCCAAACATAATACAGTTACTGATGGCTTTGTGCCAAATATAATTCCGCTACTGAAGGCTTTTTAAGCCCAATATATGATTAGCAGCTTTGTTGTAATAAAGGTAGTACCGCAATCGAGCTACCATTGATGTGTACCGGATGGGTGGGTCGATATTTATATCCCCACATGATGTGTACCGGGGGACGAAGTTGATGTGTAACGATTGGATTATTGGGATGGGATAGCATGCATCCATGCATTCACACATTCTATTCTGTTATTGGTTTGGGCTGGGCCCAATTGATTCTGTTATGGGTTGTGACCCAAATGACATTGTAATAGGCTTTGGCCCATGTATGCTCTGAACTGGACTGTACTGTTACTATTAATGGGCTCTAGCCCAGACTGTTTCTATTTTTGTTTCTGTATACTGACTGTTACTCTAGTAAGAGGATTACACATTGATTTTTCATAAACTCACCTCGTTTATTAACCGTGTAGGTAATCCCTAGCTTTAGGTGGATCGGTGTCGCAGAGGGACTCGGAGACGACCACACAACTGCACATGTTTTTCTATTTCGTTTATTTAGCTAATCACTTTGGTTTTGATTTGGGTTGTAATAAGGCCTTTATTTCCTTAACCTTTTATTTGGAAAATTTATTTAGTATGTCTAATATCTGTTAGAAGTAGGACACGATTTTCCAAAACAACAACTATTTTTAAAACACTATGTTTTTGAACATCACATTTTCGTAAATCGGTTACTTTTAGAATTAGCTTCCGCAAAGTAAAAAGGAGTTTTGGAAATAAAATTAAGAAGTTTTCAATGTACTACGTTTTAAATAAGAAGGGTTTCTAATGAAAACATGGTTTTCGAAAAGCACTTCAATGTGACACGCCAGATTCGGGTCTAACTCCTGGGCCAGGTTTGGGGTGTTACAGGGTGGTCGTGTAGCTGTGAGACTCTATTGCTAGGATGATTGGGGTGTTCGAGTGGAGTGTGGGAGCTTGTAGCCGTAAGTTAGGAGGAAAAAGGAGGATTGGGATAATGTTCGGTTGGGGGATGTTGTGGAGAGGTTTTAGGAGTAAATCAAGGGGAGATGATGAGAAGGGGAGTGTTAATGTTGTATAAGGACTCTGGAGACTCAAAGGGATTCAGTTTGGGGTGTGTTGAGGCTTCTTGATTTTCATTTCGGTTGCTAGCTAGGTTTTTTGGCTTTTTGCACTTTCGATTTTGGGGAGGCTGTTTACTGTTGGGGTTTTGGTAGTCGAATTCTAGGGTGACCATACTGGTATCTTTTCTTTTAGCATTCTTTCAGATTGCGTTCTTCTAGACCTTTCTTTGCAGTTGTCGAACCTCTTTTCATTCTTCCTCCCTCACTTGACTTGTTTGGCCGAATCTCTTTTTGATCTTTTATCGGTTCTTCTTCATTTCGTCAACTGTGGCTCCTTGTGGTGCTTTGGCCGAATATCCTGTGTCTCTTTCCCTCTCTACTCATTTGATTTTCTCATTGTTAGCTAATCACTCTTTTCTTTTAGAAACCAAAATTCTCTGCATTGGAATAAGGTACCTGAGTTTTGTTTTGGGATTGCGAATCCTTGGTTTGTAGCCAGATGTTGCTATGTCACCATCTTTGTTTCGTGACTATTCTTTTGCATCTTAATGATTGTTTTCTAACTCTATGGTTCTACCAATTGTTGCTAGGGGTTTGATCTTGATAGTCAAGGGGTTAGGCTGATTATCCGCTCTCATCAAGTAATCTTTTCGATCGTGGTAAGTGTTTTAAGTTCTAGGTATATATATGACAGGATTATAGATTCCTATGAATCGGTTAATTGTTTCGCATGTGAAGGTTAAAGCATTAGAGAGAACGTTGGGGTAGGTGCTTGGATCTCAAAAGCGTTCAGCTACAATCTTGTTACAGGTGTGTGAACACTACTAATAGATGTGTGATAACAAAAGTTGAAAAGTCAAAAAAGGGGATGTTGACACCACACGGGCGTGTGGCAGCCCATGTGCCAGGCCGTGTAACGAAACATGGTCGTGTGGTCGACGAGATGGCCATGAGTGCTTTCATGGGCCAAGACGATATTAGGCCATCCTGGGCTGAACTGGGCCGTGTGGGCCCAATGGGCTTGTGGGCCCACACGAAGAAATCACACCAAGTGTGGTAAATGTTGGGCTAGGATGTGTAAACCACATGGCTAAGCCCATTTTTGGGCTTTGTGGGCCATACGAGCATGTGGGCCTGCAATATGGGCTATAGGCCCATTACTTGTGGTCGACTATTAAGGTTGCACGGGTCGCCTAACATGACTATGGACCTACTGTTGGGTCAGTAAGTATACTTAGACCCTATACTGGTAAAATGACCATTATACCCTTATGAGGTAAATTAATTGAAATACCCCTGTATTATGTCTGACTGTTTCTGAGCATGATATTTCCGCATACACGTATGTTATTATGTTGCATTACATGGGGTGGGATATATGATTTTGGAGGAAGTGTACTGAACGGCTATAAGCCTATTACTAGCAGCTCTATTGCAAATACTGTTTTAGTACCAAATTCGGTACGATTTGGTGTGTAGGGTTGGATGGGTCAATTTTATCCCCACATGGTGTGTAGGACTGGTACGGAGTTGGTGTGTAGCGGATGGATTGGGTAGGACTCTTTGTTGACATACTGTATTGAAATAGGCTAAGGCCCAGACTGTCATTGTTAATGAAATGGGCTAAGGCCCAAACTGCTACTGTTACTGGAAAAGGGGCTTAGGCCCATATTGCGCTTACTCTGATTGTTTGCTATGATAGGATTTCTCACACTGAGTTTTCGTAAACTTACCCATCTGTTATCTGTGCAGAAAATCCCCAAGCTTAGATGGATCGAGGTGATGGAGGACTTAGTGGTGGCCACTCAAAGTAGTTATTTCTTTTTATACTATAATTAACGTTTTATTTTGGGTTTTTATTATGTAATAAGGCCGCTTTAATTTTTATTTAATTTGAGGATTTATTTACTTGAATTTTTACTTGTTAGTAGTAGGTTTCAGGTTTTTAAAATTAAAAAGTTATAAATCAATGATTTTCTACAAACGCCACATTTACACAACGCGATATGAGAGTTTCTGAAACAACTATTGTTTAAAGAATTTAATGACAACCTAATATGATTTTCTAAATTAACTCGAGTTTTCCTTATGAAAAGACATCCTAAGTTTTAATCAACCCAAAGGAACTTTTAAGAAAAGTGGTCTCTTATCAATTATGTGATTTGATAAAACACTCCAATATGACATCACAGATTTGGCCATAACGCCTAGGCCGAGTTTGGGGTGTTACACTGATTTTGGAGTTGACGTGCTTTCTTTGATCTATTATGGAAAAACTGCATACTTAAACAAGGTTGTGCACATGAGATTTGTGAAGTATGAATGCTTGAATATATGCATGCCTAAATTCCTTTTGATTCAGCATATACAAATTTTTGATGCTTGTGTTAAAGATTATCCACATGCAAATCTTGATTTGTTTAATTGTGATTGTTATGTGAGTTATTTAAGTTCTTGTGAGAACTCGCTGTGTATAACCTTGCCTTATCGGATGAATTGTGAAAGCTATAATAGTTTGAATGATTATATGCTGAAGTCTTGCATGATTGAAATGAGTGAGTTGTTGATAAAAGAAAAGTCCTTGCTGTTTTTGAAAATGTGTGATCAAAATCACGTGTTCAAACCTGGAGAACGTTTCCCTAAGTTGTTAAGAAAAGGTCAAAATCAAATTATTGATTTCGGTTGGTTGATATCAATGAATTCCCTATTTCATTATGATAAGGTAAGATCCACTTCTACTTTTGATCTTGGCATCAATTCAACATGTCTTTTCAAGTTCATCAACTATGGTGTCACTAAACCCTTTTCTTTCTATAAAGATGTCACTTTGAGAAGCGCGAGTTTTTTTAGTATCTCTCCTACATTTCAGGTTAGTTCAAGTAAAGAGCTTCGACTTTATTATCTCTCTGAAGAGAGGAGGTTTACGTTGGTTGAAAAAGGTATTGTTCAAACTGATTCCCATTCATTCATTCATGTGGGTAAACAAGATGAGTTTTCCAAATCCTTTAAGACTCAACCACTCCCATCGATCGTTAATGGAAACATTGTTGATGTTTTGGTTTTTGAAATGCATTCGTACCTTGATGAGATTTTTTGTTCTTCTTTGATTAGTAATGGATTATTTGTTTTAGAAGAAGATAATAAGAACATTACTCACAAAGGTTGTGTTGTTGATGTGCACTCCTCGATTTATTGCACGAATTCAATTTGTTTAAATAACAATTTGCGGGACCAATTTGAGATGGTCGAATGTTTTAAAACATGTGAGTTTCTGATTCAATTATGTGATAAGTCATTAATTGATTGTGAAGATGGTGTATGGAAATTGTCTTTTGATATGAATCATGCATGTTCTGAACAAAAGATGCTTCGATTACATGTTTGTTTGGAAGCATTTTTAATGTATTTAGATTACCATTTGAGATTGACTCTTAAGCCTTTCTTGTAACTGAATATAAATAATCATTTTGAAAAGGTAAGATTCATCCATTATTTTGAGAATGGTAATAGATCAAGTACCCGAGTATACATCAAGACTTCAAAAATGAATTCATTCTTGTGTCAAGCTATGAATAAACTCTCAGAAAGTTCATCTTGGTTTAACCTTCATTGTGGTACTAATTCCTTTTATTCTTCTGTAGGTTACGTTGTAAGTTGGTACCCTTCTAAAGAGGGAGGGCGAGCAAATGACCTTCTTTCTTTCTGAGCCATTGGTGGCTCCTTGAATGTTGAAAAAAAAAATTTCGAGCAAGTGGCCGATTTGAGGACAAATCGTCTTCAAAAGGGAGGGAATGATACGAACCCGGTCGTATCATATTTTGACACAAACCATCGACATCGAGAATAGCCTAAGCTTGAAGGGCCCAAGTGTAAAATGAAGCTCGATGAGCTCAATTCATCTCGTTTCCAACTTAATTTTTGGTTTTACTCAACTTAATGGAGCTCAAATTGGTTTGATGCAAGCTCATTGAGCTTTATTTGAATTTATTTGTTTTATGCATTATTGTTGCTGGAATAAAAATTATTAAGTTATTAAAAATATTTAAGTTCAAATAAATTTGTCAAATCTGGACATAATTAATTAAAGATTAAATGTGTTTTAATTCATGCATGATTATTAGTTAATTTAAAATGTCTAGTTTAGGACATAATTTTAATGTATCCAGTTATAAGACAAATTTATTAGCTGCTGGTAATTAATTTGTCCTAGCCTTTCTTAAGTTCTATTAAAGTGCTGCTCGTTAATTGGTGCAGGGACAATGCATAGACGACATTTAAAGGAGTAAGCTAAATTAAATTTTGGCAGCTCTTTTTCCTTCCCAAGAGGCTGCTGGAGCATTACCATGGGACGTCATTAATGTGCAGCATGCATGGCCGAATTTATTGAGCAATTTGCATGTCGATATTAATGTGTGCAGTTGGTTGGTATTTCCCAAGTGGCCGGCCGAAGCATGCTTGATGTTTCCTTTCTTCAAGGTTGAACGTTCCACTCTCTAAAGAAGCATTTCAAGTTGTTCACACTTGATGAAAGGTGCCATTCATACTATGGGTTGTTTAGTGACATGTGTTCACACCTAGTGGTCTACTCATATTTGGGTTTCACACTTGAATGGCCATTGGAGTGCTCCATAATGCTCATTTAATCCAAGTCTTTTAAGCTCATCTAGGCGCCACATTTAAGAAGCATTCAAGCTACCTTAAAGCACATTGGCCAAATATGGACTAGCCCATAAAGCTCTCCATCAATGGCCAGCCGAATCATCCACTTCTAGTAGCTACCCATTCGGTTTTCCATGCCAAGAATACTCTAGAAGATGTCCAAGAAGTTGCTAGAAAATTTCCTAAAAGCCTTAAGGCTTAATTTTTGTCCCATTGAATGCTCAAGAGACCATTTGGTTAACTATAGTTTAGGCTATAAATATGACATGTATTTCACTTGTTGGGGGCTAATGAACATTTTATATAAAACCAGTTTATCTTGTGAGAAAATTCTTCTCTCAAATTTCATTTTTAGACTTGATTGGCTTATCTGTTAGCTCAGTGGTGTCAATCATTGTCTTCCAAATTTATCATTCCCAAACGAGTGTGGCGTTCACCCAATTCGGTACCTCTGGTTCTTGTCTTGCTAGGCAACGGGTCAATGTCCTCTATTGCATAACTGAATCCCCCTTAAGCCATATCAGTCTCGGGTCAGCATTTATTAATTGTTGGTTTATTCTCAAAGCTTAAGTCCTATCATCCATTCCATCTAAATTTTCAACTACATTTTTATTTCTTTCTTGTTTCACCGATATTATCTATCCGAACTTCCAACAATCCTTTTTATTCTTTTTTAATCGAACCTATAATATCCACCTTTAATCTATATTTGAGTCCTTTTTGTCTGCTTCCAACCAAATTTATCCAAAACACCCCTTTGTTAGAACTGAATGATACTTCTTCATCGACAATCAGGCGACGTAAATACTACTCGAAATCAATCACGAGGACGGGATCGTATCAGTCTAGCCACTTGCCATTTAATATGCCACAAAGGCATTCCAAACAATACGCCACAAAGGCTTTTCACAAGATTAGTAACAAAGGCTTTCCAGGAAATACGCCATAAAGACTTTTCATAAGATTAGCCACAAAGGTTTTCCTGACAATACACTGCAAAGGCTTTCCAAATAATCCATTTTTACTATCCCGACGACCATTTTTATGGATGCCATGGGGCTTTTCCCACATGGCTTTATACCTTCATGCCCTCTTGGCATATTATCATATGATTTCACAGCCATGGAATTTCCACAGATTTATTCAGTGATATGCCAGTCCAGTTAGCATTATAGCTGCCTTACTGGAGGCTACATAATAAATCTCTAATTCACATGTATCACTGACTAGCCTATAATGGGCTCATACCACATCAAAAGATCTTTGTACATAAACTTGACCATTCACACATGTGTAACACTAGTTATTATCTCCCACACCTTCTAGAGACGATGTATCCACTCTCTAAAAAGACAAGACATTTATCATGCAACTTCATGTTCAAATAACTATCAATACTTTTTTCTAACATTTATACAAATATTTTGTCAAGGAAACATGTTTATCTACAGATGTAGAAACCATTTGTTTCAATTAAAGCAGTATACAGAAGTCGATTTTAGAGACTTACCATAGACTTACCTTCACTTAGCTCAGAATGCCTATTTTAGTCATCCTTCCTGATCCAAATCGGGTGTACTATATCTTGGTAGTGACTCACATTCAGTGTGATCTTAAAGACAAATAAGTTTCCTATAGCTTTCTCATACACTTGATAGGCTCTTAATGCTAAAAAAAACTCTGGGGCGTACCCCCTCATAAGCGTGCACTTTCTTAGGTGTAATCTTTCTTCTCTTGGAAATATCTTGCAATCAATTCCTTAGATACTGCCAACAAGGGGATGCTTTAGTGCTAGTATGCACCAATACTCTAACTCACCATCAGGACAATGGGGTGGCTGCGTGCCCAACTGTCTACATGCTTACCTTAATCATCTTTTTAGATCCCCCAATTTTTAGGGTGTGACAATATTCCTGTTATTCCTTATCACTAGGAAGGTCTAACATTAAGACTTGTTCCACTGGGTCCTGAATAGAGTTGAATTTCTATTCTGCAGCTAACAACTCTAATTCAGTTACTATAGAACATTCATCAATTGCATCAGGAAATCACATAGGCTTATTAATTGTTACTTGGCCATCCTGAACGCGCATGGTAAGCTCGCCCTTCTACACATTGATTAGGGTTCTTTCAATTTCTAGGGAAGGCCTCATTAAGATGATTGAAATTTCCTTATATGTTTCAAAATCTAAAACAATGAAGGTAGCAAGAAAAATAAATTTATCTACACGTACCAATACATCTTGATTTTTTCTTCTAGATGTGCTAAGGATTTGTCTACCAGATGAAGTGTAGCCGTAGTTGGTCTGACTTCTCCTTTCCCTAATTTTTTAACATAGACATGGGCATCAAGTTGATGCTCACTCCAAAATCACATAATGTTTTACCATAATAAGATGTCCCGATATTGAGGGTATGGTAAAACATCCTAGATCCTTTATCTTTGGGGGTAATTTATCTTGCAAGGACACACTGCATTCCTTTGTCAGTGCTACCGTCTCAAATTTTCCAAGTCTTCTTTTTTTTTTTTTAATAAGATGTCCTTCATAAACTTTATGTAATTTGACATTTGCTCAAAAACTTCCACCAATAGGATATTGATATTAAGTTGCTTAAGTACATCTAAGAAATTCTTGAATTGGATTTCCTACATCTGTTTCTGAGTCTTTAAGGGTAAGGAGCTAGAGGGTTCTTAACTTGTACTATGCAATTCTTCTGCTACACTTTTTTCTACATCTAACATAGATGTTAGTTTATCAAAATTGACTAGTTTAGGGATTACTGTAACACCCCTAGCCCACCTCTGTCATCGAATTAGGGTTACGGAGCATTACCAATCAATCAAAAAACATATATCATTGTAACATAAAATAAATTAAACTAATTCAAAACATATCAAACATAAGCATTTGGTCTCTAAATTGAGCCTTCGAGGACCTAAAAATAGCTTAGAAGCAATTTGGGACTAATTTGAAACAAAACAAAATTTTAAGAAAAAAGTGCAAAAATGTGAAAACAGGGATCACACGTTCATGTGGCCAGGCCGTGTGACATAGCCCAAGCCGTGTAACATTCGAACAAAGGGACACACATCTATGTCCCAACCTGTGTCCTCACTCGTCTATCTTATTAAGTTGCCACACATGGTCATGTACTAGGATGTGTAACTCACTGACTTGAAACACTAAGAAATTTTAAATGACACACGGTCGTTTCGCCAGGCCGTGTGTGTCACACGGCCATGTGACAGCCCGTGTCCCAGGCCGTGTGAACCAAAAATTGACTCTAAATTCAAGCCATTTCAAGACCAAACCATACCTAACCAACCATTCCATTTGGGCACACAATCAAAAGACTTAAACATCATTTAAACATATATAAACATACCATTTCTAACATCCTAATTCATCCAACCAATATGTCAATCAAAGGCACCACATTATACCAAAACCTCATTATTCAAATTAAGAAAATATAGCCACATTTCAAGCATAAGACCTAATTTCTTTAACTACTAAATAACATCACATATAACCATTTACATATCATCACAAACATACCAAAATGGACCATATAATCCAAGTATCTAAAAATGGCCAAAATAACAATTCCAAAACATGCCATCATACCATATATCATCTAGAACCTATGGAGTATGCATAAGGTTTCATTCACCCATGTTTGCAACTATTATTCATGCCAACATTTACCTTATTAGCCACAATAAGCTTAACACAACTCAAGACAAGTAATTTCACTTAAATAGCCTTTCAACCCTATTACATGTCATTTATAACAATTAACGAAAATAACAATAAATACCAATATGTCGAATAGATAGTGTGAGATACTCTGACGAGATTATAGCCGACTGAGCTTCCTGATAATCTACAAGACAAAGGAAACAATTACGTAAGCATTTAATGCTTACTAAATTCATATAAGTGAAACTTAACTTACCAATCATATTAAATTAAACAACCAAACCTACTCTCATCAAGTTGTATAACAAACTTCCTTTCCTATGCATATCACCTCATAAGGTTAGTAAATATATCATTACACATAAAGCCGAAGTATCTCATCGCATATACATGATAAACATTTAGGATTCATCCATAATTCATCACCTATACATATATCCTTTACACATACTTTCCATTAAAATCATATGGTTAATAGATAGTAAGTAAATAGTACATCTATAAAACATAACATATATTAAGAAATAGATTCCATGCATATTTCAGCCATCACTTGATAAATTATCATCCATTTTCATATTGAATAAGCATTTTCATCTTTCCCTGTTATATGAATATTGATAGCATTAAATTTTCATACATGCCTTTCCATTAACCTTTACTTACCAGTTGAATCATATAGAATAGCATTGGACACTTGAGAATGCTCGCACACATAATGTGCCTTTACATGTGACCGTAACTTTTCCTTTCCATTAGTGCTCACACGAGTTGTGGGTCAGAATGTTAGCTACATGATACTGCTCACATGAGCTATGGAGTATCCACAACAAATGCAGGACCTCAGCCATCGGTAGGACATTCAAGACTAGTACTTGAAACCGCATAACCCTAATGGCATGTCATTTGTTTCCTAAGTATTCACAAGGTTCAAATGGGACCCTTTCACATATCCAATTCTTTAAGTCTCATTATGTCATGCCATTTCACATACGCTTCATGAAATACATATTTTTCAATTTTATACATCCAAAATCTTTCCTATCATTCCATTATACCATTCCACTACACATTAAGTGAAGTTCATATTTTTCATATATAAACTTTAATTTAATTAGCTTCACAACATAATCCATTATACTAATTTAATACAATACTATCCATCTAATTATACATATCAGAATTATAAGTTAACATTCCCTCCAAAACAACAATAACAATCTTAAACCCCTATACGAACTTACCTTAACAATTACAATTGTAAAAACAAAGTCGACAACTAATCCAACACTTAGCTTTTCCTTGATTTTGATCCTTTTGGCTCATTTCTTAATATAAATAATAAATTTTATTCAATTAAACCATTCAAGTAACTTAACATAATTAATTCAAGCCTATAATTCATTTTAAGGTGAATTTACAAAATTACTCCTAACATTTTAACATTTATGCAGTTTAGTCCCTAAACCCGAAACTTGCAATTTTACCATTTTTAACCATAAATCATGCTAGCTGATTTTTACCCAATCTTATAACAGCCCATATTTATCCATACTTTAAAATATTTTCCTTGAATTTTACCATTTTCATAAAGAAGTCCCTAAACTTGAAAATCATCAGAAAATTCTTAACAAAATACTTATATTTAACAACTAAGCTTAATAAGCTATCATAAAATATTTACAGCTCAGTTTATAGAAACAAGGTCTCAATACCTCATTTTCTAAAACCACTTGACTTTAGGGACATATCACTTGAACCTAATTATTCTTTCATTTAACAAAATTCATTAAATTAAATTTTATTATTGCACCATATTTGACTAATAAATATTAAATAGTAATATTTACAAACTCACACGTCAAATTTGTGGTCCCGAAACCACTGTTCCAACACCATAGAGAAATGGGTTATTACAGTTACGTTGTTAGATTTCACAAAATCTGGTTCTTGTAAAGTTGGAGTTTCAACACTTGCCTGAACTTCCACTTTATCTTGAGCATCAGTGGGCTCCTTTTCGACTGTGATAATATTAGGCTCTAAAGTCATTCTATGTCTTAAAGATACTGCTTTATAATGTTCTTTACTAGGATTTCTTAGATTTTCTGTATCATTGGGAAAAGCGCCTTGTGGTTTGTTCCAAAATTCAGTAGCAAGCTGGCCCATTTGGTTTTCTAAGTTCTTCAAAGTTGTAGCTCGACCTTGAATTAATGCTACTTGGTTTTGAATCATGGCATCACTCTTAGCCATGTATGCCTTCAATAAGTTTTCCAAACTATTAAAAGGTTTGGCTTGTGGTGGTTTTTGAACTTGCTGGGTGAACCCTGGTGGTTGGGTTGGTCTGGATTACACATATGTGTTATTGGGTCCAGCCCCTAGTTACTACAAGAAAAATTCAGGTGGTTTCACCATAATGGGTTGTAGAAGTTGGACTGTGGTCCTTGTCAACCTCTATCCTGGTTCTAACTACCCATGTAATAAATGGACTATAGGTTTGATGGGTAATTTTTGAACAAGTGCCTTTCCCTACAATATACACAGGTTATGTTCTCGAATTGATTAGGTGGTTGACCTACAACATTATTAAACCCATTAGTAGTAAAATTCTTAAGCATTGAAGATATTGAGGATATCTGAGCTGCAAGTGAAGTGAGGGCGTCCACTTCATGTACTCCTGCGACTCATCTTCCTAAACCTACTTGATTGGTTGGCCATTAGTAATTATTACTGGAGATTCTTTCAATGATTTCATAAGCCTCATTATAAGACTTAGAAATGAGAGCACCATTTGCATAATCGTCTACCACTATCCTTATGTGTGTGTTGGGAACATTATAAAATATCTCCAATTGGATAGAAGGCGGAATTTTGTGATGAGGTTATTTTTGTAATAATTCTTTGAATCTCTCTCATGCCTCATACTGAGAATCATCATGCATCTAATGAAAAGGGTGATCAAATTCCACAACTTAGCATTGTTGCTAGGTGGGAAATACTTTATTAGGAAGCGTTTTGCCAACTCTTGACGTGTAGAAATTGAATCGGGTGACAACAAATTTAACCAGGGTCAAGCTCTGTCCCTTAATGAATATGGGAACAACTTCAGCCTTAATGCATCCTCGATTACTCTGGCTAGTTTGAAGGAGTCACTCACCTACATAAACAATTTGAGGTGAAGGTGAGGATCTTCAGTAGGCAACCTACTAAATTGGCTCACTGTCTGAAACATTTGAAACATAATAGGCATTAGCTCAATTGTGCCTCGATCTCCGGTGTTCTAATTCTTGAATTAAGGTCATGAGAAAGCGACATGGTACTATTGTAAAGCTCAATCCTTGTCATCACTAACAAGGATGGGATTTTGAGCATAATTTTCTCCATTTCCTTAATTTTGGCTCTCAAGGTTCATCTTTTCTATTTGTCTTTGAGCTGCTTGTCATCTTCTTTGTCTAAAAATTCTTTCAATTTCAGGATCTATTAGGACTAAGTCAATAATTTGATCAATAATCATAAACACCTAAAAAAAACACAAAATAATTAAATTAAGATTCAACAGAAAAATAGACCAAAATGCAAAATTAATAATTTCACAAATAATGTCTTTTTAACAGTCCTCAACAACAGAGCAAAAAACTTGGGATGATGGAAATGTGCAAGTGTAAATAATCGTAACAAGTAATAAAGTGATAAGTATATCGAGTTATCATATCCACAAAGATAATAAAAGCAAATATTTATGAAAATATAGACTTAATCAAATTGGCAATGGAAAAATATTTTGAAGGCAATGAGTTATTTTCTAAATTAACTAAGAATTAAATTTAACTAAGTTAAAAACACAATGATAAAAGCAAGACTTTAACAAGTTTAATCAATACGACATAGTTGTGTTAGATTAATCTTATTCTTTGACTTGGAATTATTAAAACAATGTTCATGATGCTACGAATAATTTCATGGCAACTTGGTTCCTTGTTAATTGATGAAACTTATTAAAATTAATTAACCTATTTAGCAAATGTCTATGTTAAATTAATTAACCAATTTTTATAAGCAGGCATAAGACAAAGTGAAGTTACAATATATTTCTATACTGAAACAAGTCTAATTACAATAATATTTAGGTTATGCAAGGCAATAATATTGGTTAATACTATTACTCGTTTAATCTAATTTTATACTTAAGAAGATTAAACATGCACAATTTAGATATTATGTCAATTAATTATAATTTCAATCCGATTATATAATTAATTCAATTGAAATTTTACAATTATAATGCAAGAGTAACATAAACATAATTTTATCTAAATAAACAAATTACTAAGGCCTCTAACATTATGAACACAATTTCAATAATTTAAGCAAGTAGAACGCAATCAATCCAACACAAACGCAAATTAAGTCATTTTGGTTAAATCAAAAAATCAAAACAATTAGCACTCATGTTTATAATATCAAAACAAATTAAAAAGAAATAAGAGAATGAGACTAGAAGACAAATCTAGTGTTCTCCGAAGTCAGGCTAGTGTGCATCCCTTTCTTCTTTCTG
The DNA here is from genome assembly GCA_025698465.1 of Gossypium longicalyx. Lineage (NCBI taxonomy): Eukaryota > Viridiplantae > Streptophyta > Magnoliopsida > Malvales > Malvaceae > Gossypium > Gossypium longicalyx. Next base: position 57,139,251 of record CM047007.1, read on the forward strand.
CTTTGTTCTGCCGACCAAAGGCTCCAAGATGTTGATTGTTGCTGATCCAAGGACTTGCAAGACTCTTTTTCAATAGGGAAAAATTAGAAATGGGAGAAGGGAAAGTTGAGAGAGCAAGGGGTAGAAGAGATGAAAGGAATGGATGAGAGGTGAATGAATGAGTGATGAATGAAAGGCAAGGAGGGTGGTTATTTATACAAGTTTGGGAAGGATAAAAATAGCATGGGAGAGCCTTGATTTTCTCCTTCCATGGTCGACCCTTGATTGTAGGAAGAGATGTTTGAATGATTTTGCTAAAATTAGCTTGGTTTCATAAAGTGGAGGGGTTGAAACGACTTTGTGAAGGAGTTTAGGGGTTATTTTCAAATTATTTTTAATTAGATTTGGGAGTTGATTTGGGCAAGAGTTGGATGTTTTTGGGCTATTCCTTGGGCTCGTGCTTTTTCCTTACTCAATTAGGCACTTTAGGCCCTTCCTTCCGCATCATGCTATCCAAATTTATCTATGCAATTTTTAATCGAATCAAAATAATTTTTTAGAGAGTTTGAGTATGTTAATTTGGATGTTCATGGTCATTAATTCATCAGCTAATGCTTCAGAGATGCTTCAGGAATTTAATCTTCCTAGGGTGACTTCAAGGCTGATTTTGCTTCCATTGCACAAAACTGCTCAACATTAGAATAATTACATAAGTTTAATATCAAAATTACTAAAAATCAAGATGTGTCTTAAATAATGTCTAATTTAGTTATTTTATAATGAAAGCACAAAATTTGATAGAAAATACTTGGAATTTTCATGAATTAAAACTCTCAAAGTGCTGAAAAAGTCTATATATTTTAGTGTTTCAAACGGCATCGGCTTGTAAAATGGTGCAGTGGGTCGAGCCTACGAGGACCCAAACATGCTTTGGGATTGGTTCGGGACTAAACCGATAACTCAAGAAACTTTCACGAAATTTTGAATTGTTTTCTCCAAAGTAGGGGACACACACCCGTGTGACCAAGACGTGTGTCTCACACAGCCATCAGACACACCCGTGTCACAAGATATGTGGACACTCAAAATGGAGGCACATGGCCGTGTCCCAGCCCGTGTCTGAACTCGTGTAACTCTCTGACTTGGGTCACACGGCCAACACACATGCTTGTGTGGCTGGCCCGTGTGCCATAAAAAAGTCCATCCACGTCCGTGTGTGAGGCCGTGTAGAGGATACTGACTTGCTTTCAAATTTAACACCTGGGGACACACAGCCGTGTAACATGACCATGAGCCATACACGATTGAGGCACACGCCTGTGTCTCTGCCCGTGTGGACAAAAATAGGCTATTTACCAAGCCATTTTTCCACCCATTTTGCACATACCTATACAAGCTCAAATAGTTCCATTCCAAGACACAAATAAGCAGTGAAATATCATCAACCAATATTCAAATCATACCATTTCATTCCCAACCATACAAGTCACAAATATGTCACAAATTCCCATCTAACTACATACCTAATTCATATATACAATTCAATTTACTAAACCATTCCAAACATGCATTATCATTCACCAATTCACAAGCACATAACTTCCCAAATTATCAACCCTTTTAGCAATCAAATTACCTAATATTATTAAGCATTATAAATTCAACCTCAATCACATAATATAGGTTAATTACCAAACTCAAAATAGAACCATTTACACATTTATAAACATCATCAAATTCATCATCATAAGCCAACTCAAATAGCCAAAATACATGTTCATCAAACATATTAAAATGACTCAAGCCTATACATGCCATATACCATATTTACACAACTTCAAAAGTACCAAAATAGATGTCCAATAGTGCAATGAAGTCTCTGACGATCTCCGAATCCGAGCTAGCCTCGAAATGCTAAAAATAAACAAAGTTATAAAGCTTAGTAAGTTCATATGTAAATATGAAATAATCTCATCATTCATTAACATTTCTACATAGATAACATAAATTGCATTAAAGCATCAATCACTAAGTTAACATAAAGTTCTCAACTTCCATTAGTTTGTTATTTGAATAGTTTTCCGTACATACCTGTATTGATACTATCTATTTCTCACCAATTCACTTATCAAATCACTCCGAGTTTATAAATACTTAAGGTACGAGTACATCGATTTTCTGATGCCGTAGTCCAACTATGGTCTTACACATACATTGTCATGGCCCTACCGTGATCTTACATTCACATGTCATAACCCAGTTATGGTCTTATTATCCGATTGCCATAGCCCAGCTATGGTCTTATTTGGCAACTCGCCATACTTAAATCGTACATTTAATTCAAAATCTTCCAAATTTTTACCAATAAGATAAATAAAATCACAATACATCCATCAATTAAATAAATGCACATTTAAGTTCAATTATACGATCTTACCTCGTGTACAAAAATGTCGAAACAGGCCGACTATTCAATTATTTTGTTTTTCCCAGATCTAAGTCTGAATCCCTCTTTTCTTGATCTATAAGTAATCAAAATCAGCTTATTTATTCTTCTAATTATTCAATTCAATCCAAAATATACATTTAAGCTATTTTACCCCATAGCCCCTAAACTTTTACATTTTTACAATTTAGTCCTTATTGCACAAAATCACAACTTCATGAAATTCAAGACTAACCCATGCTAGCCGAATTACTATTATACACCTAGCAGCCATATTTTTCATTTATTTCACATTTCTACCACACAATTTACACATTTCTCAATTTAATCCCTATTTTACATTTTTCTCAAAAATCACATAACAAAACTTGTTTATCTATCAACAAGCATTCATAATCTATCAAGAAACTTCAAAACACATGCTTATTCATCAATGAAAACATCTAAAATCTTTAACATTTTTGCAAAATAGTCCCTGGGCTAGCTAGACTAAGTTACAACGATCTCAAAAATGTAAAAATCAATAAAAATGGGACAAAAACCATACCTAATTAAGCATAGATAGCATGGCCGAATATTGAAGCTAAGAAAATGGCTTCTGCCCTTTGTAAAATTGACTAGATGAAGATGATAATGAATAAAATGGCTTTTATTTTATTAAATTACCATTTAATAACCAATTTACCAAACTAACCTTAAAATTATTTCAAAATTTCAATAACACCAAGGCATTAACTTCCACTATCTAATTAATGGTCTAATTATCACTTAAGGACCTTAAATTTAAGATTCTATAACTATTTGACACCTTTAGCTAATAGAACAACACTTTTGCACTTTACGCGATTTAGTTCTTTTTTACCAAATTGACTTAGTTCTTTTTACCAAATTGACTAACCAAACGATAAAATTTCTTAATGAAACTTTCACAATCATTCAATCATTATGTAAAAATTAAAATATTAATGAAATAAATATTTTGAATTCGAATTTGTGGTTCCAAAACCATTGTTCTGATTTGACCAAAAATGGGCTATTACAACTCTCCCCCCTTAAGGATTTTCGTCCCCGAAAATATTTCCGGTGAATAGGTTAGGGTACTATTTTCTCATAGCTTCTTCGGGCTCCTACGTAGCCTCTTCAACACCATGACATTTCCATAAGACTTTTACTAAAGCTATGTGTTTATTTCTTAACTCTTTGACCTCTCGAGCTAAAATTCTGATCCGTTCTTCATTGTACGTCATATCAAGTTGAATTTCAATCTCTGACGGAGAAATCACATGTGATGGATCAGATCTGTAACACCCCTTACCCGTATTCGACGTTGGAATAGGGTACGAGGCATTCCCGGACTTAAACACAAGTAAACATTCAAACCGACACATGAATTTCCACCCAAATTTAAAACTTGTCAAAAACTTTCATATCGTCCCTTAAACAAGCCTACAAGGCCCAAAACATGCATTAGGAGTGGTTCGGGACTAAACTAAGAACATTAGAAAAGTTTCCCAATACTTAGAAAATTTTTCGTCAAAACATGGGTTACACTCCCGTCTGGCTTTGGGACACGCCGGTATTGGTAGGCCGAGTGGTTATACATGCCCGTATCCCTAACCCGTGCAACTCTCTATTTATGACGTCATCAACAAATTGAAGTCACATGGCCAAGTTACACGCCCATGTGCTTAGGCCGTGTGGGCGATTTAATTTTCAAAATTTTTCATAAAATAGGTGTAGACTTCACACGCTTTGGGCACACGCCCATGTCCCTGGGCGGTGTCCTTCACACGACTGAGACGCACGGCTATGTCTCTACCCATATAGCCAAGTCAAAGCTAAAATTCAAGATGCAGGGGTCACACAGCCGGATCACACAGCCTAGACACATTCCAATGTGTCTACCCGTGCAGACAAAAATAAGGCTATTTACCAAGCCATTTTGCCACCTTTACTTGCACTAACCTATATAACAATAAGAAACACCAATCGAAGCATATACATACAACCAAATCAGCCACAACCAAGCCATTCACACATCAATTACATGCTATTTTCTATCGTATACAACATCTCATACTTGTCATCTCAATCCATGCAATATCCACATCCATGAAGGACATTATATATATACTTAAGCCAATATTAGCCAATTTCAATGGCCATTTTTAAAATGAATTATCAATCATTATAAGCCAACACATTTGGCCAAATCAAATATGACACATAACAAAATGACCAAGTCCCTATACATGCCATACTCAAAATAATGTAATCATAAGTATCCATAATGATAATTTGATAGTGTGAATGAATCTCCGGCCATCTTCGATCCCCGAGCTGGCTCAGTGACACTATAAGATAAGGGAAAAATAAAGGGGAGTAAGCTTTAAAGCTTAGTAAGTTCTTATGCAAATAACAGGCATCATAAACGCATTTTAACATATTTTTAACATGAAGTAAATTAACATACGCATCATTGTAAATCTCATAATCAAACTTAGCATTGATAATATTAAAACCTTAACATCATAACTAACTCAATCAAACCTTATTGTGGGTTCATCACATATCGAGCTCATTAAGCATGAGTTTGTGTACATACCTGTACCAACTTGCAACATACCATTGTCTTCCACAACATACCATAATCTTTCATAACTTTAACATGGCCGTTAAGTTACCTGTTGAACCACTTGGAATACTAAAGGATACTCGTGAAATCTCACACACATAGTACCATATCAATGCCATATCCCAGATATGGTCTTACATGGGATCTCATATCGATGCCAATAGTCTATCTATGGTCTTACACAAAATCTCATACCGATACCATATCCTAGATATGGTCTTACACTTAAACTCAAATAACCCTAATGTTATTACATTTGTATCCTATCTATTCCTAAGGTGCAGCTGGGATATTTCTCACTTGTCGAAACTTTGTCGAATTTATTCATAGAGTAAATCAAAATTCTTACAACAATAACATAATTAAAGCATAAATAATAATGCATTATTTACATACGAACTTACCTCGGTACAAAAACAGGAGAAATGGATTTAATTGTCAAACACCTTATTCTTTCCCCGATCAAGGTCCGAACTTCCTTTTTCTTGATCTATAGTAGAAAATTTAGCTTATTTATTATTCACATTCCTCAATTCAGTCCAAAAATATACTATGGAAAAATTACATTTTTACCCATAAACTTTGACATATTTACAAATGAGTCCCTAGGCTCGTAAAATGAAATGTATTCAATTTCTTGGTTACCCAGGCCTAGCCAAACCATAAACATGCTCATATCAGTCCACATTATTCATCAAATCAGATTTTTACTACCCATTTTACAACTTTTTACAAATAGGTCCTTTTAGGTATTTTCATGAAAAAACAGTTAGTAAAAGTTGTTCATCACACCTTAATCATACAATATCTTCTCCCACATATCAAAATACATGCATGTCACACATGGGTAAATTTTTAAACATGGACCCTGCATCAAAATAATGGTAGAAATGGAAAGATCGGGTGAATATGACTTCAAAAACGTAAATAGCATTAAAAACGGGGCTAGGATGCACTTACAATCAAGCTTGAAAGTTGAGAAAAACCCTAGCTATGGTGTCTTGAGAATTTCGGCCAAGGAGAGAAGATGGACACCAATTTTGACTTGATTTTCCCTTTTAATTATTTTATTAACCAAATGACCAAAATGCCTTTTTTGCCAAACTTTAAAATTTTATCTCACCATGTCCATTTTTGTCCACTAACTTCACAAATGGTCTAATTATCATATAAGGACGTCTAATTTAAAATCTCATAGCAATTGGACACCTCTAGCATGTACAACTCAACTTTTACACTTTTTACAATTTAGTCCTTTTTACTGAATTGAGTGCCTAAACATCAAAATTTTCAAACGAGATTGTCACAGAATGGTTCCATAAAATTGTAGACCATAAAAATATAATGAAAATGGATTTTTGTATGTCGAATTCGTGGTCTCGAAATCACGGTTTTGACTAGCCCCAAAATCGGGCTGTTACAACTCTCCCCCATTTAGGGATTTTCGTCCCCAAAAATCTTACCAGAAAATAGGTTTGGGTACGGTTTTCTCATATCCTCCTCAGGTTCTCACGTAGCTTCTTCAATACCGTGTCTTTGACACAAAACTTTCACTAGGGCTATGGAACGACAAAAATGTGCAAGTGTACACAATCGCAACAAGTAATAAAGTGATAAGTAAATGTCGACTTATCATACCCACAGGGACTGTGAAAAGAATTATTTATGAATGTTGTTTAAAACACTTTGGTGAAGAAAAATGTTTTGTTTGAAAAGGGTGATTAAAAACTAAGATTTTAAACTAACTAAATAAATAAATCTCAAATGCACTATTTCAAAATACGATTTTAATCAACATGACAAAATTGTGTTAGATTAATTACATTTCTTAACTTAGAATTATTAAACTCATGTTCATATTGTTACGAATAAATTCACGGCAACTCAATAATTTCCTAACTTATGAACATACTCACCTACCAAAATCCATTCATCTCTTGGACATATCTCTATGTCAATTCAATCGATTAAACGAAACTTAATAGGCAAATATGTTATAGCACATACATATTTATTAAATTGAAATAATCTCTTAAACATATCCCTATGTCAATTCAAACAATTAACTCAATTTAATAAGCCCAAAAAAGACTATATGAGGTAACAAAGTATCCTTACCTTGAAACAGTTTAATCACAATAATCTTGCAAGTTATGCAAGGCAATTGTATCGTCAGATACCATTGCTAATTTAACCCTCAGCTACCTTAAATGACTAAACATGCACGGATTAAATACTATGTCTATTAATTACAATTTCAATCTGTTTAAATAATTATGTAACGCCCCAAATCCCGGAAACCCTGTTAAAAATTATTTTGTGTGCATGCAACATGGATGTATGGTTGCATTAGTGGTTTAGTGCTCTAGGAGTGTCTGGCGTCATGGGTTCGAGCCCTGGCTTGGGAAAATTTTTGCTCTTACTTGAATAAACCCTTGTTGTCTGATAGTAGGCTTCTTAAATTTAGGAGAGGGTAGCATGACACAAAAAGCCTGCTAGGCAAGTGGCAATGTTGCTACTACTAAGGGACTAGAGTTCGAGTCCAGTTGGATGCAAGAGAATCCCTTTTTGCAAACAGCTATGTGGGAGGTTGGATGGTATTGGAACTCTAGTGGTGGGACAGCAGAGAAGTTGTTGAGAGAATTTGAAACGGTCAAGTGAGGGAAAAGAGGAGTGATTTGTGGAGAGATAGGAGGAGTGGATCATGGAGAGGGGGGAGAGGTAGTAGTGGCCGAAAATGAGAGTCTCCTTGGTACCTATTTGGTCATAGGCAAGGGGAGTGCCGGAATTTATTTTGGGTATTACTCTCCTTTTCGTCTATTTTTACTATTCTTTCTTTGCATTTTGAAGTTGCGGTTGAATTGACCTTTGGCATATTTTCTTCTCTTTTCTTCTTCGAACCCTAACCGAATACCCTTTTTTCTTTTTTGTCTCTCAGTCGTTCCTCTCCTTGACCAAGCATTCCCTTGTTTCACTCATAAGCCTTTGCCGAAACATTTTTGTTCCTCTTTCTTTTCTGGTTTGGCTTTCTTCTAGGTTTCTTTGCTTTGTTAGTCGAATATCCTTACTCTTAGCCGAATCTTTCCCTGCATTGATTAAAGTAATTGGGTTTCCTTTCAGATTCCCGAACTCTTGGCTTTAGCCAAGCCTTGCTATTGTTGTCATCTATGTGTGGGTTCACGGTTGTGCTGTCTCTCTTTCTTTTTCTATGTTATAATAGTCTCCCTCTCTAATCTCTTCTTTTCTTTATCAGTTACTGTCAGGAGTGTGTTCATGGCATCGCGTGCCTCGATTGTAGGTTGTGCTGTGGTAGGTCGAATACTGCTATCCTCCATTCTTAGTCTACGTTTTGGTAAGAAGTACACTTGGTTTAAGTGGTTTACATTTAGGGTTAGTTAAAAAATTGGGCTTTAATGTAGATCTTTGCCAAAAAGTGGGTGATCACTGGTTAAGGGAGGATTGAACCCTACTTGTTTAATCAAGGTAAGCGATATGTGCTATGGGGGATTAAAAGCTCATAAGAGGGTGGTTAACCCGAGTGATTAAAGACTGACATTGGGTCATTATTTGGATTTAGGTTGGAGTACATGGAGATTCGCGTTCTCTCATCAACAGGTTGCAACCGTACTGCCTGTAGCATAGATCAACGAAAAGTCGAAAAGTGGGCTGATGGCTCCACACGGGCGTGTGGCCGTCCGTGTGGTAGGCCATGGGCTAAACCATGGCCTTGCAGGTGATGAGGTGATCGTGAGTGTTCTCATGGACCATGGTGACACTGGGCCATTTTGGGCCAAATCGGGCCATGAGGGCCCAAAGAGCCTGTGGGCCCCACACGAAAATTTCTTTCAAAGTGTGGAAAATTGAGGGTCAGGTTGTGTAACTACACGGCTAAGGCCATTCCTGGGCTATGCGAGCCATACGGAAGTATGGGCCCACATTATGGGTTATAGGCCCATAATCACTGAATGACTGTTAAGGTTGCACAGGTCGCCTAGTACGACTGTAGACCTACTCTTGGGTCGGTAAGTACACTTAGACCCTACATTGATGAAATGACCATTATACCCCTGTGAGATAAATTGACTGAAATACCCCTGTATTATGTATGATTGTTTTTTAGCATGACATTTTTGCATACACGTGTGATATTATGTTGCATTGCATGGGAAGGATATTTGATTATAGAGGAAGTGCACTAAAAGGCTATAAGCCTATTACTGGTAGCTCTGCTGCAAATACTGTTTTAGTATCGAACTCGGTACGATTTGGTGTGTAGGGTTGGGTGGGTCGAGTTTATCTCCACATGGTGTGTAGGGCTGGTACGGAGATGGAGTGTAGCAGATGGATTGGGTAGGATTCTTTGCTTGCATGCTATACTAAAATGGGCTAAGGCCCAAACTGCCTCTGTTACTAAATCGGGCTAAGGCCTAGACTGCTCCTGTTACTGAAAAAGGGGCTAAAGCCCAACTGAAACTGAAAGGGCTTAGGCCCAATTTGTGTTTACTCTGACTGTATGCTCTTATGGGGTTACACACTGAGTTTTCGTAAACCCGCCCATCTGTTATCTGTGCAGGTAACACCCAGGCTTAATTGGATCAAGGCATCAAAAGACTCAGAGGTGGCCACTCGATGAAGTTTCCTAAATATTATAATTAATTTTTTTTCTTTCTAAAATAACTTGAATTTTTGCAAGGAACCAGACACTTTAAAATTCTTTTAAGAACCTAAGGAAGTATTTGTAATACGGGTTTTTCACGAAATTCGAGCTTTAGAAAAACACTTCAATGTGACATCATAGATTCGAGCAAATGTCTAGGCCGAGTTTGGGGTGTTACAAATTAATTCATTAGTTACCTAACAATTGTAATGCAAGAATACCTTAGTCATGATTTTACTTAATCAAGCATCTTACCGAGGACTATAACAACATAAACACAATTTTAACAATTTAAGAAGACAAAATGCAATCAACCTAACACGAATTAAATTCAAGCTAAATTGATTAAATTAACCATTCCAACAACATAAATATTCATATACATGTTGATCATAACAACAAAAAAAATTAAAGAGATAGGGAACAAGAATCAAATCCGGTGTTTTTCCGTGGCTTGACTAGCTTGCTCTGTTCTTCGTTCTCTGTTGTCCTCGTCGATCAAAGCTGCTATGAACACTTAAATGTTGCTCCAGAATGGCTGATGAACACCCCTTTTCCAAGAGAAGAAATCGGCAAAAGAGCAAGAGAATTTAGAATGGCAAAGAAGAGAGAAATTTGATAGAAGAGAGAAAAAATGTGAATGAATTGAGGTGTGTGTTTCAAATGACCAGCCTAAAGGGGTTTTTATAGCTGAAGAGGGATGATAAAAATAGCTAAAATTATCCGCCAAAGAACCCTCCCTTGGCCGGCCACACATGTGGCAAGTTTGATGATTTCAAACTTGCTAAATCAAGCTTGGGGCAAATCTAGAAAACCACCATTTCTGGAGGGGTTTGAATGCTATTTGAACAAGTATTCAAAGGCCTCTTTGCAAGCTAAATAATCAGCAAATAAGCTGATTTGGGTCAGCACATGGGGCGGTTCGGCACTGTCCATTACTTGGTCGGTTCGGTTCACTCGGTTTGGCTCAACTAGACGAGTTTTCATAATTTATTAATAATAATTTATTAACCCAAATTAAATTGGATATAAATTAAAATTAATTACATTATGAATTAATACACATAATTTTGCACTGTCTAAGACAAAAATTAATTAGCCTTGATACTTCAAATTGCTTCTCGGTTTTGTGATTCTAACAGTGTCTGTCGAGCCATTTTTTGCCCTTCGTCCAAATCTATCAAAAATAACCAAAATTCATCAAAGTTAATTATAAAATTAATCAAAATTAAACATGTTCATATTTTAAGTACACTTTAATTATTTTATAAAAATTAATTATTTTTCGATAAGAATTTTATCAAAACTGCATGAATTTAAGTTAAAGAGGGCATGAAAAAGTGTGTAAATTTTCATGTTTCAACACCCCCAAACTTAATTCATTGCTCGTCCTCAGTAATGCACAAATTTGAAAAGAATTTTCCGAAAACACCTTTGAAAAGCTCTTTCAGAATGATATTCTTCCCAACAATCATGAATTTGGTATACTTTTGTTCAAGAACAAGAAATTCAATATTTATGCTATCTAAGTATACATATCATTCAAATTAATCTCAATCATTCTTATGATGGCCAAAAATTAGACTATATGTTTCCTAACAAAGTCATGTTAACCCTTACCAATTTAATTTTATTCCCTTATTCAAGATTAAGCTGCAATCATTAATTTTAACTTATGCCTTCATATGTTGCGTGTAGAAATTTCTCTCCACTAATGTAGGTAGCATTGGAACTTGAATCAATATGTCTTTAACAAGGTTGTAACGTTGCTAGGCTTAGGGGTAGGTAAAAGATAGATAAATTTAGGCTAAAAACCCTAGACTCAGCTTGCATTGGACCTTCAAAAAAATTACCTTCAATACATCAACTTTCTTTGCTTTCACATGCTCTTTTGTACATCTTATTTTAAGAACTCATGCTCTTCTTTTTATTTTTAATTCGAGCATTTTACTGTATGTACTATATTTTTTTATCGCATTTGATACTTCTTTTCAACTCCTCAAAACTTATTTTCAAAGAATACTTTGAATAGTACTAAGTCTAGTGTTTGGGACAATTTTAAGATAGTTAAGAGAGAAGTGATGGCTAAATTTGCAAGGGTTCAAATAAAATTAGGTCATATAGTCTCAAAGTTAGGTTTCAAAGGATAAAAATTTCATCATGATTGGCTTGAAAGGCTAAAACGGTCCAAAAAACAATTTCCTAAATCATTTTCAATGCTCCATGCTTCTTAAGATTTCACCTCAAGAAACTACTAAGTCAATTCTAAAGACTTAAACTTTCATGCATGCCTACTTTTCCTAAGGAACTAAAATTTTATGGTATGATTTGCATGCTTTATTAAAAATACATATATGTTATTATTAAGCTAACATAACAATTATTGAAATAATCAAACTTTATTTCTATAGAAGTTTAGCATACTTAACAACATTTCAAATTATTGAACAAAATATAACCTAATAATAACTGAAAGAAAAATTTATTCTGAGTGGAAATAATTTCAATTTTTCTGTCCCCCCACTAAAGACGAACAATGTCCTCATAGTTAAAAGTGAATATATACTATACACCAGGTAGGAGTCTGGAAAAGAGGATGTGAGTCAATTTGACTACTTAAGTACCAAGCTCTCTCTAAATCCATTCCTAGAGATGTATATATCTATTGCCACACTTTGTACTTTGCAACTTGTTCATTTTTATTTATGATTTCCACATCTTGTTTTATTATGCGAAAAATAAAAATCATAATAGAACCTAATCTTAAAAAAATAAATTACCTAGGAAAGAAAATGAAATAAAGTAAAGATCCCCCCTTTTTATTTATTTGTAGATCCCTCAGAATCTAACTCATCTTTTCCTTCCTCAACATTAGAGGCCATGGTTCAAGTATAGAGTCTGGAAATTCATGTACAAAAATAAACGGGTTATGAAATATATATTTTAAATGCATCTCTGATTGAGTCATCCCGTATTATTGAGTATCTCCAATAATCTTGTTACTGCCACTACATGTGTTGTAGCATAACCATTATACCAAACTATTCACTTCGTGGAATGGTGCTAAATAAAGGGTGGTTTCAATTTTAGGTAGGTGGGAGAGTAGTTGAGGGTAAGGTTTAGAGTTGAAGAGGGTGGTAGTTTTAAGTATAGTTTAGGAGTGGTAGTTGGTGACTTTGAATGAAGGTGTTTGGGGTGGTGATTCAGGGAGTTAAGGGTTGCAACATTATGGGGTTAAATGAGATTCACTTTTGGGCTACTTGGGAGTGGTGGTGGAGCAAGGTAAGGGCTATAGGTTTGTGTGGAAAAGGGTTGAATGTGTCTTGAGCCCAATGGCAGCTCCTTTTTGGATCCTAAGTCCTATACTAAAATAAAAAAAATAAAAACTCAAAGAAATTAGTGCTTGGGTTAAAAGTTGGCCCTTTATTTAACAAAACAAATACTTAAATTCTTTGGGCTACTTAGGAAAATATTTTTTTGAAAAATTATATTAAATTAAACTCCCAGGAAAGACTGGAGGGGTCACAGATGGTCCCGTTTAAGTCCCAATCTCCTAGACAGAGTTTTAATTAATGTAATGAACTAAAGAAAATTTTATCTAAGTCTACCATTTTATTCAAATGAGGAAAAAAAACTAAAAATATAAAATAACGATAGAGAAAGTGAAGAGAACTCCGTCCATTTTATTTAGGATCGCCATTGACCATGGTGGTGTCAAATGGCCATTTGTCATACCAGCCATAATCATCTAGGAAGTAACCATATTCTTTCCCATCAAATCTATCAAACATATTATTAGGGAAAGAAAACCCGTAATGACCTTTCCTGGTGGCCTTATTTAACTTCCTGTAATTCCTAAAATTCCTCCAACCCGTGACTCAAAAATGTGAAATAATCCATCTAGTACCTTTCTTGTGCCTTTCTAAAATCACAAGTGCCTTTTCTTCTTGATCTTTGGTGAACTCAACTGAAATAATGACAGGCAAAGTTGAAGACAGACCCAAATAGTCATATTTCAAATGAAGAGACAAAATCTTCAATTCCAATTTAGCTGGCTCTTCAATAAACACTTTTGGTTGTGTATACTCCCGAGATAATAACTCTAATGATTCCAGTGGAACTTCCTGAGTGAATCCCTTCGTTTTAGTTTTTAACAAAGCCAAACACTCCTTGTCTTCATCATCACTTGGCGAATCCACTAGCAAAATACATTCTAACGGATCATCTATAGAATTGAGCTCCAACTCTGCAGAAGCCAGCGATTCCATCTTGGAAATAGTAGAATAGTCTTCAACTGCATCTGGGGATTTAGCAGCACCGAACTCATTAAAAGTCACCTTGTTATCAAAAATTTCTTTCAACTGAGTATCTCGTTGATGCTTCTGGAATCGTAAAGGATATGACAATTGTAACACCCCAAACCTAGCCCAGACATTATGGCCGGATCTGACATGTCACATTGAAGTTTTTAAGAAAACCCAAGCCTCTTTCAACGTTCTTCTTAGTGTTTTAAAAGATAGTCTTTGCTAAGTTAATAAAGTGAATGGAAGCTGTGCACCAGGTAGGTATCCGAAACAGAGGAGGTGAGCCATGAAGGTTGCTTAAGTACCAAGCTCTTGATTGGATCCAATCCTAGACATGCCCACAACCATTGCCACACTTTGGTGCGAAGTTAGGTTTTGAAAAAAAAAATCGAGTTGGAATTCATTTAAGTAGATATTTTTGATAAACCGATTAATTGTATCGTTGTGTTATTTTAATAACAAGTATCATTTTGAAAACGCGTCCTAAGTCTAACCCATTTTGGATTATTATCAGTAAAATATAGAGTATAAAATAAAATAATCCCAGAAAAATAATTAAAATGGCCTTACTACATTCCAAAACCAAATAATAATAATAATAATAATAATAATAAAGATAAGAATTTATAAAAAAACCGGTTACTTATTGCAAAGTCCGAAAGCGATCACCACGGCCACTCTGAATCCCCTCCGGCTCCAAGTCTCCACATCAAGGCTTACCTACAAGGTTAAGGAAAGGGGTGAGTTTGGAAACTCAGCGTGCAACAAGCCCCTTTCTGAGCCCAAACTAATATCAGCATACTGGCCCTAAGCCCTATTTCAGTCTTGACATATACCAAGCCGAAGCCTTTCATTTAACGGTTACTAGGCCGAAGCCTTTTCATAAATCATATCACTGGGCCGAAGCTTTTACTGTAAACGATATGGCCCATAGACCCATTTCAATATCACGTGTAATACCAATGAATGTATGCAAACCCATTTGGAGAGACTACTCAACCCACCATCCGCTACTCTCTACCCGTACCAACCAAGCTCTCCATGTGGGGAATAACTCAACCCACCCAACCAAACTCTCCACTGGCAGCATAGCTGCTTTATCATATAATTGGAGGCTTAGCCTCTTTTAATAACTGGGGCAAAGCCCTTTTTGATAAACTGGGGCAAAGCCCTTTTTGGTAAACTGGGGCAAAGCCCTTTTAGCACTTCCTCCATTTATATAAAACCCAACCCATGCATATAATGAGTATATCATGTGCATATCATAACATATCATGTGCATATCATGTCATATCATGTATAATAATATCTCATGCATCATATTCATAATTAATCCCTAGGGGTATAATGGTCATTTTTACCTAGGGGCAAAATAGTCATTTTTCATATTATAAGGGTAATTTTGTAATTTTACCAAATATCAGGGTTTTCCATGTTCACTAACAATTATCAATATTTTCGAGTGTTTAAACAATGATCTTTAACCCACTTTATCAAATTCAGGCTTTTGGGCCCAAAACCTCTAATGGGCCCTACGAATGCCGATTTAGCCCACTAAGCCCACTTAACCCAAATTTTACAATAGTACTAACCGTGTTAACATGCAACTTTTCCAAATTTCATTTTCTATCGATTTTACCCAAATGGGCCCAAAAGCCCATTGGGCCCAATTCTAGCCCATTGAGGCCCAATTTACCATCGTGCACAAAATTGCGCTCTTACCTGTTCCATCAATCCAAACACCGATCTTATCATATTTATCGCACCTATAGCCAAACGCAAAATTACAAGTTCCCGAAATGCCGAAATTTTAGCATTTCAGCTTTTCAGCGAATATTAAGCTAAGCTACTACGAGGGCTGTTACACACCTGTTTTGTGACGTTTGCTAACAAAGTCTCCCACGACAACCTACAATTAATCACCACCATTCTTAGTTTACAATTCATGCTTATCAAACCCAAAATCCACCTTACCATAGTCGGCCAAAGAACCCCTAATAGCCATAGATCACTTACCTTCACAGGGTCCGATGATTCGATCCAAGTTTATCCAAACCGATACTCCAAGCCTTGCTGCTCCTCCAAAGTTGTCTATTTCACTACACAAACCATAAAAGTCGAATGAAAAGGCCCAGTGAGGCCTATACCTCAAATCGATAACCTCCTTAAACTATAGGGGGTTTTGACTTTTCTTAACATTTACACTACTGAATCGATTTGGAAAACGAGTACTTACCACAGTCTTCCCTTCTACACTGCTTAGACCGAAAGTAGACTTAGCCCTCAACCACCTAGCAGCCTTCGAATCCTAGAGGTCTACAGGTTCGGCTATGCCCCTAGAACTAAGGTATTTCGACTTTTAGGACAAAGAAAAAGAAATGGTGTGGTGGCTTTGTATTGGTGTTGCTGTCGGGGACTTTTAGAGTTTAGCGGATGAAGCGATCGGTCACAACAAATGAAGAGAAAAGAAGGATGCTGGTCTAAATGAAATCGGCACAACCAACCTCAGAAGTTTCGGCTCTTGTGGCTATTCGGCAAGGGTGATGAAAAGAAAGGGAGTAGTAGTTTGGTTTTAGCAAAAGAAGAGAAAGAAAAATGGATGAAAGGAGTGGTGATTTCGACTAGAGAAGAAAAGGAAGAAAAGAAATAACCCTATGATGTTTAAACAAAAGAAAACGGCACAACTAAAGCCCCTAATGCCGAAATACTAACCTAAAACCCCTAAGCTGATTTCTCCTCCCTAAATTCCCACTATTCGGCCAACACTAAGCCTCCATTCAAATCCCCAAATCTCTCCTCTTATCACTCCTAAATTCATGCATTTGACTGATTCAAACTCTCTCCAACAAAGTTCCATTCAACTTCAAACTCCTGCATGCTCAGGACATAAAAATAACACCACAATTGCCAGCTTAGTGAATCGAACCTTGGCCTTCTCCCAACCACTTACACGCCACTTTTTTAGCTCCTTAGTGGCGTCACTTAACCACTTTTCCAAGGGCTCTCTTGTGTTACATTTTACTCACATCTTTTAATAAGGCCACCTATCCACTGCCCCTAACTCCTTAAGTCCAAAATTCAAAAATTCCACCGGGTTTTGGCCAACACATGGGCCTTCCATAGGCCCATTTACACACTCCAATTATGAATTTCACAACCAAATACCAAATTTTAAAAATTTTACCAAATTCTCAAAAATTACGAAAATCCTAAAAATTTGGGTGTTACAACAATGGTGGAATCTTAGCTTTAACCAGACAACTCTTCTATGGAAATTTTTTTGCATCTGACAAGGGTGTTAGATAATCAAAACTAACTGGTTTAGAGTTTACCTCATCAAGGATCACTGAATCTAGCTTCTGTGATACAAGAGTTTCAACATTTCGTTGAACTTCCGCTTTGTCTTGAGCTAGAACAGGCTCATCTTGAACCACAACCACACTAGGCTCCAATGTCTTTCCACTTGGCAAAGAGACTGTTTTGCAATGTTCTTTGCCCAAAATTTTTGGACTTTCTGTGTTGCTTGGCCAAATACCTTAGGGTTTATTTCAAATTTCATCGGTTAGCTGACCCATTTGATTCTCCTGATTTCTTAAAGTAGTATCATTCTTTGCTATGTATGCCTTCAGCAGATTCTCAAGAGCACTTGAAGATTCAGTTGGTGGGGGTTGTTGCACTTGTTGAGAATATTCTGACGGATAATTTGGTCGAAATGGCATAACAAAGTTGCTATGGTCTGCCCATTGGTTACTCCAGATAGAAATTAGATGATTCTGCCATAAAGAGTTGTAAAAATTTGATTGCAGACCATTTCAGTTCTGATTTCCCATGTAATAATTTAACTCTTGATTCGATGGGCAATTTTCAAAGAAATGGCCATCCCTATAGTATTCACAAGAAATATTCTCAAACTAGTTCAATTGATGACCTATCAAATTACCGTTGAAACCATTAACAGTTATGTTCTTAAGCATAGAAGACATAGAGGATACCTGGGCTACCAAAGAAGCAAGTGTGTCCGCTTTATGTACTCCTGCTGCTCGTCTTTCTGAGGCTACTTGGTTGGTTGGCCACTGATAGCTATTGTTGGAAATTCTTTCAATAATCTCGTAAGCACCATTATAAGACTTAAAAAGAAGGGCACTATTTGAGTATGAATATTAACACCAATATAGAAAGTCTCCATTTGAACGTAGCAAGGAATGCCGTGATGAGGGCACTTTCGAAGTAACTCCTTAAACCGCTCCCATGCCTCATATAAAGATTCTTCATCAAGTTGTTGAAATGAAGTGATTTCATTTCAGATCTTGGCGGTTAAAGATGGAGGGAAATATTTCATTAAAAAACATTCAACCAACTCTTGCCATGTAGTTATAGAACCGGACGGTAGGGAGTTCAACCACGCTCGTGCTCTATCTCTTAAGGAGTATGGAAATAATCTCAGTCTCAAGGCATCCTTAGTCACCCCGACTAGTTTAAATGAGTCACTCACTTTCATGAATAGCCGAAGATGAAGATGTGGATCTTCAGTAGGAATCCTACTAAATTGACCCATATTTTGCAACATTTGAAGCATGAACAGCTTCAGCTCGAATTGTTGTACCTCGATTTTGGGTCTCCTAATACTCGGATTGAGCTTGCTGAATAGAGGAATGGCATATCGTTGAATGGTACAGTTTCTATCGTCAGCAACAATGATCGGATTGTGAGTATTATAAGCAAATGTTCCTCCTGAATTTCGGTTTGAAATTTCAAAATTCATATTTTCGGTCCTTCTTTGGTTCACTTGTCTTCTCCTTTGACAGAAAGTCCTTTCAATTTCAAGGTTTACAGGGAGTAAGTCAATGATTTGATAAATACTCATAAACACCTAAAAGAAACACACACAAAAAAATGGAATTAAAATTTAACAGAAAAAAATAGACCAAAATGCAAAATTAACAATTTCACAAATAGTGTCTTTTAAAATAGTCCCCAGCAACAGTGCCAAAAACTTGGAACTACGAAAATATGCAAGTGTACACAATCGTAAGAAGTAATAAAGTGACAAGTAAATGTCGAGTTATCATACCCACAGGGACTGTGAAAATAATTATTTATGAATACTGTTTAAAACACTTTGGTGAAGAAAAATGCTTTGTTTGAAGAGGGTGATTAAAAACTAAGATTTTAAACTAAGTAACTAAATAAATAAATCTCAAATGCATGATTTAAAAATACGATTTTAATCAAGATGACATAATTGTGTAAGATTAATTACATTTCTTAACTTAGAATTATTAAACTCATGTTTATATTGTTACGAATAAATTCATGGCAACTCGGTAATTTGCTAACTTATGAACATACTCACCTACCAAAATCCATTCATCTCTTGGACATATCTCTATGTCAATTCAATCGATTAAACAAATCTTAATAGGTAGATATGTTATAGCACATACATACCTATTAAATTAAAATAATCTTTTAAACATATCCCTATGTCAATTCAAAAAATTAACTCGATTTAATAAGCACAAAAAAGACTATGTGAGGTAACAAAGTATCCTTACCTTGAAACGGTTTAATCACAATAATCTTACAAGTTATCCAACGCAATTGTATTATCAAATATCATTGCTAATTTAACCCTCAGTTACCTTAGATGATTAAACATGCACTGATTAAGTATTGTGTCTATTAATTACAATTTCAATCCGTTTAAATAATGAATTCATTAGTTACCTAACAATTGTAATGCAAGAATACCTTAGTCATGATTTTACTTAATCAAGCATCTTAGTGAGGCCTATAACAACATAAACACAATTTTAACAATTTTAACAATTTTAACAATTTAAGAAGACGAAATGCAATCAACCTAACACGAATTAAATTCAAGCTAAATTGATTAAATTAACAATTCCAAAAAACATAAATATTCATATATATGTTCATCATAACAACAACAAAAATTAAAGAGATAGGGAACTAGAATCAAATCCGATGTTTTTCCGTGGCTTGACTAGCTTGCTCTGTTCCTTGTTCTCTTGTCCTCGTCGATCAAAGCTGCTATGAACACTGAAATGTTGCTCCAAAATGTCTGATGAACACCCCTTTTCCAAGGGAAGAAATCGGCAAGAGGGCAAGGGAATTTAGAATGGGAAAGAAGAGACAAAGTGGAGAGAAGAGAGAAAAGGTGTGAATGAATTGTGGTGTGTTTCAAATGACCAGCCTAAGGGGGTTTTTTATTGCTGAATAGCACTGCTAAAAATACCTAAAATTATCAGCCAAAGAGCCCTCCCTTGGCCGACCAAACATGTGGCAAGTTTGATGATATCAAACTTGCTAAATTAAGCTTGGGGCAAATCTAGAAAGCCACCATTTCTGGAGGGGTTTGAATGCTATTTGAACAAGTCTTCAATGACTTCTTTACAAGCTAAATAATCAGCCAATAAGCTGATTTGGGTCAGCACATGGGGCGGTTTTGGGCTGTCCATTACTTGGTCGGTTCGGTACACTCAGTTCGGCTCAACTGGACCACTTTTCATAATTTATTAACAATAATTTATTAACCCAAATTAAATTGGATAGAAATTAAAATTTATTATATTATGAATTAATACACATAATTTTGGACCGTCTTAAGATGAAAATAAATTCACCTTGATACTTCAAATTGCTTCTCAGTTTTGTGCTTCTAATAGTGTCTGCTGAGCCATTTTTCGCCCTTTGTGCAAATCTGTCGAAAATAACCAAAATTCATCAAAATTAATTATAAAATTAATTAAAATTAAACATGTTCATATTTTAAGTACACTTTCATTATTTTATAAAAATTAATTATTTTTCGACAGGAATTTTATCGAAATTGCATGAATTTAAGTTAAAAAGGGCATGAAAAAGTGTGTAAATTTTCGTGTTTCTACACCCCCAAACTTATTTCATTGCTCGTCCCGAGTAATGAAAATATTTGAAAAGAATTTTTCAAAAACACCTTTGAAAAACTCTTTCAGAATAACATTCTTCCCAACAATCATGAATTTGGTATACTTATGCTCAAGAAAAAAAATTCGATATTTATGCTATCTAAGTATACATATCATTCAAATTAATCTCAATCATTCTTATGATAGCAAAAAATTAGACTAAATGTTTCCTAATAAATTCATGTTAAACCTTACCAATTTAATTTTATTCCCTTATTCAAGATTAAGCTGCAATCATTAAGTTTAACTTATGCCTTCATATGTTGCATGTAGCAGTTTCTCTCCACTAATATAAGTAGCATAGGAAGTTGAATCAATAAGTCTTTAACATGGCTGTAATGCGGTTGGGCTTAGGGGTAGGTAAAAGATAGATAAATTTAGGCTAAAAACCATAGACTCAACATGCATCGGACCTTCAAAATAATTACCTTCAATACATCAACTTTCTTTGCTTTCACATGCTTTTTTCTACATCTTATTTTAAGAACTCATGCTCTCTTTTTTTAAAAAAAATTTAAGCATTTTACTATATGTAGTATAATTTTTTAGAGCATTTGATACTTCTTTTCAACTCCCAAAACTTATTTTCAAAGAACACTTTGAATAGTACTGAGTCTAGTGTTTGGGACAATTTTAAGATAGTTAAGAGAGAAATGATGGCTAAATTTACAAGGTTCAAATAAAATTAGGCCATATAGTCTCGAAGTTAAGTTTCAAAGGATAAAAATTTCATCATGGTTGGCTTGAAAGGCTCAAACGGTCCAAACAACAATTGCTTAAATCATTTTCAGCGCTCCATGCTTTATAGGATTTCACCTCAAGAAACTACTAAGTTAATTCTAAAGACTTAAACTTTCATGCATGCCTACTTTTCCTAAGGAACTAAAATTTTATGGTATGATTTGCATGCTTTATTAAAAATACATTTATGTCATTATTAACCTAACATAACAATTATTGAAATAATCGAATTTTATTTATACAAAAGTTTAGCATACTTAACAACATTTCAAATTATTGAATAAAATATAACCTAATCATAACTGAAAGAAAAATTTATTCTTACTGGAAATAATTTCAATTTTTTGGTCCCCCTACTTAAGACGAACAATGTCCTCATTGTTAAAAGTGAATAGATAATATACACCAGATAGGAGTCTAGAAAAGAGGAGGTGAGTCAATTTGACTGCTTAAGCACCAAGCTCTCTCTAAATCCATTCTTAGACATGTATATATCTATTGCCACACTTTGTACTTTGCAACTTGTTCATTTTTATTTATGATTTTCTCATCTTGTTTTATTATGCAAAAAATAAAAATCATAATAGAACCTAATCCTAAAACATTAAATAACCTAGGAAAGAAAATGAAATAAAGTAAAGATCCCTCCTTTTTATTTATTTGCAGTTCCCTCAGAATCTAACTCATCTTTTCCTTCCTCGACATTGGAGTCCATGGTTCGAGTATAGAGTCTGGAAATTCATGTACAAAAATAAACGGGTTATGAAATATATATTTTAAATGCATGTCTGATTGAGTCATCCTATATTATTGAGTATCTCCAATAATCTTGTTACTGCAACTACATGTGTTGCAGCATAGCCATTATTCCAAACTGTTCACTTCGTGGAATGGAGCTAAATAAAAGGACTCTTAGTGTCAAACTTAGGAAATTTGTTAAGGGTGGTTTCAGTTTTGGGCAGGTGGGTGAGTAGTTGAGGGTAAGATTTAGAGTTGAAGAGGGTGGCAATTTTAAGGATATTTTAGATGCGGTAGTTGGTGACTTCGAATGAAGATGTTTGATGTGGTGATTCAGGGAGTTAAGGGCTACAACATTAAAGGGTTAAATGAGATGCACTTTTGGGCTACTTGGGAGTGGTGGTGGAGCAAGGTAAGGGCTATAGGTTTGTGTGGAAAAGGGTTGAATGTGTCTTGAGCCCAATGGCAGCTCCTTTTTGGATCCTAAGTCCTATATTGAAAATAAAAATAAAAACTCAAGGAAATTAGTGCTTGGGTTAAAAGTTGACCCTTTATTTAACAAAAAAAATACTTAGATTCTTTAGGCTACTTAGGAAAATATTTTTTTGAAAAATTACATTAAGTTAAACTCCCAAGAATGACAGGAGGGTTCACGGATGGTTCCGCTTAAGTCTCAACCTCTTAGACAGAGTTTTAATTAATGTAACGAACTAAAGAAAATTTTATCTAAGTCTACCATTTTATTCAAATGAGGAAAAAAAACTAAATATATAAAATAATGATAGAGAATGTGAAGAGAACTCCCTCCATTTTATTTAGGATCGTCATTGACCATGGTGGTGTCAAATGGCCATTTGTCATACCAACCATAATCTTTTAGGAAGTAATCATATTCTTTCCCAACCATAATCTTGGAGGTTAAAGATGGAGGGAAATATTTCATTAAGAAACGTTCAACCAACTCTTGCCATGTAGTTATGGAACCGGATGATAGGGAGTTCAACCACGCTCGTGCTCTATCTCTTAAGGAGTATGGAAATAACTCAGTCTCAAGGTGTCCTCAATCACCCCGACTAGTTTAAATGAGTCACTCACTGTAACAGTCCAGTTTTAACCCTAGTCGAAATAGTGGTTTCAGGACCAGAAATTTGAGTCTAAAAACTATTTTTATATTATTTACTATGTCTGTGATATGTGAATTTACATATGTTAAATCTCTGTGATTTAATTTTTTCGTTTCTGTGCTTAATTATGAAAAAGGATTAAATCGCGTAAGGTGTAAAAGTTGAATGCTAAATGTTAAAGCGCTTATTTGACTTGTCTTTTAAAATAAAGGTCCTTGCGTGTCAATTTGACAATTGTATTAATGCATGGAAAAGTATGGACACTAGTGGATGGAATTTTTATTTGTTAATTAAAGGGAAAAAATGGAAAATGTAAATTATTGTATATTAAATAAAAATAAACATGAAAATAAAGCCATTTTCATGCATGCATTGCCGAAAATCAAAGAAAAAGAAAAAGGAGAAAGCCATTTTACGTTTTGGCACTTTGATTTATTGATTAAGGTACGGTTTTAACTCGGTTTTTGATAATTTCTACGTTTCTATGATCGTTGCTTCGTGTTCTTCAAAACCCATGTTTGAATTTCTGAAATTGTTGAGGATTTCATAAGATGCCATTGTTGAATTTGTGAGCTTTGTGATGATAAATGGTGAAATATGAAAGCTTGATAACAGATAGATATACTTTGTATTGAGACTTTTGAAGAATTTGAATATTTTGGTCTAAATTGTAAAATGTTATTTTTGAGGGACTAAAATGTGAAATAAATGAATTGTGTGGACTAGTATGAGTACTAGGAGAATTCGGCTAAACTTGCGTGTATGCAATTTATGTGTATATTGTGATTTTGTGAAATAGGGACTAAAGTGTCGAAATGTGTAAACGTAAGGGCTAGTTTGCAAATTGCCCTAAGGAAATGTTTATGGATTAAATTGAATTAATTGGTGAATAAATGGGTTAATTTTGAAAACATATAGATCAAGAAAGGAGGAATTCGGACTTAGATCCAGGAAAGTCGAAGGTTATCAGTAGATAGTCCAAGTCGACAAATTCCGAGTACGAGGTAAGTTCGTACTTAAAATTTGATGTTAAGTAAGCTTTGATGCCTTTATTATACATGGTTTGTGTATAATTAAATTGGACGATATGAGGATGAATCAAAAGTTTTGGCACTAAGTGTGCGATTTAAACTATCTTGCCACTAAGTGTGCGATTTAAATTAGCTTTGGCTATTTGAGGCACTAAGTGTGCGATACCGACTTAGTCTCGGTTATTTGAGATGGCACTAAGTGTGCGAAAATATTTATTTTGGGCTAACCATATTGCACTAAGTGTGCAAATGTCTAAAATACGAATAAGTTATTGGAAGTATTATAACATTCACAAGAGGTGAGTATGAAAGTGTATAAGTACGGGCAGAATCAGGTATGTATAATACCTAAGTGGTAGATGATTTTAAGTATATGAATTTTATTGAGTTGATATAGATTTATGGATTGAAATTGTGCAAATACTTATATGTTGCTATTTTATGTTTCATATATTATGAATGACTTGAGTATGAGCTTACTAAGCTTTTGAAAGCTTACTTTGTGTGTATTTACAACCTGGGCTCTGATACCATTAAATGTAACACCCCAAACCCGACCCAGACGCTATGGCCAAATATGGTGTGTCACATTGAAGTGTTTTAGCGAAAACCATGTTTTCATTGAAAACCCTTCTTAAAATAAAAGAAACCTTAATTAACTAAAAAAACACACATTTCAGTTGTGAAAACCTTGTTTGAAACATTTGATTTAAGAAAACTTATCATTTAAAAATTTAATTGCGGAAACGTAGAAAACATACTATAATTTAGGAAACCCATGTTCAACTTCTTGTAAATTACAATGAAAATAATAATAATTCAAGTAATAATAACATAATGAAAACCTTATTACAATCTGATCTGAAACATACTTAATTAAATAAAAACTTATATGCTTGAAAAAAAAACAAGTCCAAATTATCTTGCTAGCTGGCCACTCAGAGTCCCTCTAAACATCGAACCTTCTACTGAGCATCACCTGAAAATAAAATAAAAGAGGGGTGAGTTTTCGCAAACTCAGTGTGTACAACCCTCGAAGAAAACAAGCATTCAAAAAAAACATCATTCATCGTTCATCATTCATGCAATGCAATCCCATCCAATTTTCCATCCGCTACACACCGGCTCCATCCCCCGTCACACCATGTGGAGTTATAAATATCGACCCACCCAACCCACAACCATGGTAGCCCGATTGCGGAACTACCTTCATTTACATATTGTGCTTTAAAAGCCGTCAGTGGATCCACGATTGTCAAGCAACCATGCGATCCTCATATACTTCCTCCGTTCCATAATTCCCAACCCATATGTAGCCTAAGCAGATTATCATATGTATGTATGTCGCATCCAAAAAACTTACATTCAACACCTAAGGGTATTTTGGTTATTTTTGCCCTTGGGGCATTTCAGTAATTTTCCCTTAATTACGGTTTTCACTTATCTTTGCCTGTTAACAAGTCCCGTGAGCTAAGATGAATGACTACTATGCACCAGGTAGGATTCCCGAGAAGATGAGGTGGGTCATTAAGACCGCTTAAGTACCAAGCTCTCTCTAGATCCAATCCTAGACATATATATACCCGTTGCCACACCTTAACCCTTTGTCTTGCCCACGGTCGCAATATATTAATTAAGACTTATGTGGATATCATATACTAGGCCCAAAACCCCTTACAAAGCCCAAAGTTTTTTTTACAAAGCCCAAAAAATTCCACATACTTGTATCTGGCCCATTAAGCCCAATCATTTTCGTATGGCCAATTAGGCCCAAATCACCTGTATATGGCCCATTAGGCCCAAATCACATTTATATGGCCCGTTAGGCCTAGTCACATTTATATTCATGCTCACATACAAATTCCTATCACATAGCAACAATATTTAGTTTTTGCCTATTATGGGCCCAACAGCCAATCGTGCCCATTTAGCCCATTCCAGCACATATGGCCAAATCACAACCAAGTCCACGGAATCGCCTGTGGGCCTCAAGCAACCTATCGATTTTCCCCTTACGAGTGTTCGCGTACTCGCAAGACTACCGTAGCCAAACTTTTAGCTTTTCGGCATTTTGGCTTTTCGGTTTTTCAGCTTTTTAACTTTTCGGCTTTTTGCGATTCATTGTGTGTGTGCAGTGTATGTACACACCTAGTAAGCAAGCGTGCTACGATTCCTTTAGTCACCAACCTACAAACAATATCACCCTTCCATTAATCGCATGCTTAATACATATCCTTACTAAAACTGAAACCTCACTTTTCAGTAGCTTGGCAACCTTGTATTCGGCTCCATCACTTCTCCATTCTCATCTCCTCATTTTTATCCCTGATAACCCCTTGATATTTTCCTTAATTTTCTCTTCTGAACACTCCCCTTGGAGTCCATCTTCACGCCACTTCCAACCTTCTAGAAGGCCAAAATTAAACTTCTAAAAACACTAAGCTAGGATTCAAACCTTGGATCTCCTTGCTAGCTACTAACGCCACCTCCCTACCCCCTAAGTGGCGTCACTTAGCCACTCCACCAGAAGGCTTTTTTATGTCATTTTTCCCCTATTTTTATTTAAAAGCCCAACTACTTGCCATCAAGGTTCCTTAATAATTATTAACACATAATTTCCTTTTCCCCTGAGTTCAAATTCAAACCTTAGCCAAGACCTACTCTTACCTACTTAACCGAAAATACCTAGCACATTTTTTTATCAGAACCGAAAAAAATTCAAGATTTCAGGATTTTTGGATTTTAGGATATTTTTGGGGCATTACAGTCTGTCACAGAATACGAGCGGGAATTTTTAAGGTTGAGTTAATATGCTCGTGAATGCGTATCTACAGAAGCAATAATGTGTAAGAGATTTGAAGATGGCTTGAATGAAGATATTCATTTGCTAGTTGGGATCCTAGAAATTAAAGAATTCGTGGTGCTTGTTGAACGAGCATGTAAAGCGGAAGATCTTGGGAAAGAGAAAAGAAAGGCTGATTTTGAAGTTAGTGAGGTATGAAAGAGATCATGGGGTAAATCATTTCAGTCTGGATCCAAAAAGTTTAGAGATGGTAACAGTTGTTCGAAGGCTAGTGCGAGATATCTGAATACAAATCATGTTAGATCGCAATCGAATTACAAATCTTCAGCCACGTCTGCTGCTAGTGTTAATAATGCAAGGAATGAAAAGCCTAAATGTGATCAATATGGAAGACGACACTTTGGTGAATACTAGGGAAAGGGTAATAACCAAGCTTGTTATAGTTGTGGTTCAAGAAACCATTTTATTAAAGACAGCCCAAATTTAGCTGAAAAAGATAATGTTCAGAATCTGAGCCCGAATGGCAATGTTTCTCGTGGTAGACCTCCTAAAAATTCAGGAAACGTGAGTGGCAGTCAAAGAGGAATGAAAGACATAGCCGTTAGATCTGAGGCTCGTGCACCTGCTAGAGTGTATGCTATCCGAGCTCATGAGGAAGCTTCATCGCCAGATGTGATTACGGGTGCATTTACTCTCTATGATACTTCTATGATTGCTTTGATAGATCCTAGATCAACACATTCATATATATGCATGAACTTAGTGAACAGTAAGACTTTGCCTGTAAAGTCTACTGAGTTTGTAATTAGAGTTTCAAACCCCCTAGGCAGATGTGTTCTAGTTGATAAAGTCTGTGAGAATTGTCCGTTAATGTTTCGAGATAATTTTTTTCGGTTGATGTTTTTCGGTTGATCTAATGTTTTTGTCTTTTGATGAGTTTGATATAATTTTGGGTATGGATTGGTTAATTTTGCATGGCGTTGTGGTGAATTGTAAAAAGAAAACTATTGAATTGAGATGCAAGAATTATGAAATAGTTAGAATTGAATCTAGTGGTTTGAATGGATTATCTGCCATGATATCTTCGATGAGAGCTTTAAGTATTGTGAGAAAGGGTTGTGAAGCTTACTTTGCATATGTGATTGATTCGAGAGAATCAAAAAAGAAGGTTAAATCTATGCCTATTTTTTGTGAATTTTCTTATGTATTTCCTGAAGAACTTTCGGGATTACCTCTGGTTAGAGAGGTGGAGTTTGGCATTGAATTGGTGCCTGGTACTACTCCGATTCAATAGCTCCGTATAAAATGGCTCCGACTGAGTTAAAGGAATTTAAAACTCAGTTGCAAGAATTGACCGATCGAGGGTTTGCTAGACCAAGTTTTTTCACCTTGGGGTGCTCCGGTTCTATTTGTGAAAAAGAAAGATGGTATGATGAGAATGTGGATAGATTATCGTCAGTTGAACAAAAGTGACTGTCAAGAATAAATATCCCCTACCCCGAATTGATGATTTGTTTGATCAGTTGAATAGAGCTACTGTGTTTTCGAAAATAGATTTGAGATAGGGCTACTTTCAGCTACGAGTGAAAGAATCGGATATTCTGAAGACTACTTTTAGAACGAGGTACGGGCATTATGAATTATTAGTTATATCTTTTGGATTAAAGAATGCATCTATTGTATTTATGGATTTAATGAATAGAATTTTCAGACCATATCTTGATCAATTTGTTGTTGTATTCATTGATGATATTTTGATTTATTCACGTGATGAATTTGAGCATGCTGAACATCTGAAATTAGTGCTATAAACTTTGCGAGATAAACAATTATATGCAAAGTTTAGTAAATGTGAGTTTTGGTTTAGAGAAGTTGGTTTTTTGGGTCATATAGTATCAGCATTTGGTATCCGAGTCGATCCAAGCAAGATTTCAGCTATTTTGGATTGGAAACCTCCGAGAAATGTTTCTGAAGTCTGTAGTTTTCTGGGACTTGCTGGTTATTATAGAAGATTTGTAAAAGGTTTCTCGATGATTGCGACTCTATTGACAAAATTGCTTCAGAAAGATGTGAAATTTGAATGGTCTGAGAAATGTCAAAAAAGTTTTGATCGGTTAAAAGCTTTGTTAATTGAAGCTCCGGTATTGGTGCAACCTAAGTCAGGTAAAGAATTCGTTGTTTACAGCGATGCTTCATTGAATGGACTCGGTTATGTTTTAATGCAAGAAGGAAATGTTATAGCTTATGCCTCGAGACAATTAAAGCCGCATGAAAAGAACTATCTGACTCATGACCTCGAGTTAGTTGCTATTGTATTTGCTTTGAAAATTTGGTGTCACTATCTATTTGGTGAGAAATGTCACGTGTTTTCTGATCATAAAAGTCTAAAGTATTTAATGACGCAAAAGGATTTGAATCTGCGACAGAGAAGGTGGTTAGAACTGGTCAAGGACTACGAAATTGTGCTTGATTATCATCTGGGAAAAGCAAATGTTATTGCTGATGCCTTAAGTCGGAAAACATTGTTTGCTTTGAGTGCAATGAATGCTCATTTGGTTTTGTTTGATGATGGTTCAATTTTAGCTGAATTAAAAGCAAGACCTTTGTTTTTACATCAGATTATTGAAGCTCAGAAGGTTGATAATGAGATTATGGTTAAACGAACTTAGTGTAATTCTAATTCTGATTCTGACTTCCGAATAAATGATGATGACTGTCTAAGGTTCAGAAATAGACTTTGTGTTCCAAGAAATCTAGATTTGATTCAAACGGTTTTGAGTAAAGCTCACAGTAGTAAATTTTCTGTACATCCGGGAAGTACGAAAATGTGTAACGATTTGAAACAACTATATTGGTGGCCAGGAATGAAAAGAGATATTTCTGACTTTGTTTCAAGATGTTTAATCTGTTAGCAAGTTAAAGCTGAGCATCAGGTGCCATCTGGGTTATTACAACCGATTATTATTCTGGAGTGGAAATGGGATCGAGTGACCATGGATTTTGTTTCAGGTTTGCCTTTCTCTCCGAAAAAGAAGGACGCAATTTGGGTTGTAGTTGATCATTTGACAAAATCAGCTCATTTTATTCCAATTCGGTTTGATTATTCACTTGATAAGCTAGCTGAGTTGTATATTTCTGATATTGTGAGATTGCATGGTGTGCCATTTTCGATAGTGTCAGATAGAGACCCGAGATTTACGTCACGATTTTGGAAGAAATTGTAAGATGCTCTAGGTACTAAATTACACTTTAGCACTGCTTTCCATCTGCAAACAGAAGGATAATCTGAACGGATTATTCAGATACTCGAGGATATGTTGAGATGTTGTATTCTTGTGTTTGAAGGTACGTGGGAACAATATTTACCTTTGATTGAATTCACTTATAATAATAGTTTTCATTCGAGCATTAAAATGGCACTATACGAAGCCTTATACGGTAGAAAGTGTAGAACTCCGTTATACTGGACTGAGCTCAGCGAGAATAAGATTTACGGTATTAATCTGATAAAAGAAATAGAACAGAAAGTGAAAATAATTTGAGATAGTCTGAAAGCTGCCTCTGATCGTCAAAAATCTTATAGGGATTTAAAACGAAAAGATATCGAATTTGAGATCTGTGATAAAGTGTTTCTGAAAGTGTCTTCGTGGAAGAAAGTGATTCGGTTTGGTAGAAAAGACAAGTTGAGTCCGAGGTTCATCGGGCCGTATGAAATCATTGAGCAAGTTGGGCCAGTTGCTTATAGATTAAGGCTACCATTTGAATTAGAAAAGATACATATTGTGTTTCACGTATCGATGCTTCGTCGGTACAGATTTGATCTTTCCCATGTAATTCCTTCATCTAAGCTTGAAATTCAATCTGATATGACTTACGAAGAAAAGTCGATTCGAATCTTAGCTCGAAAGGTTAAAGAGGTACATAATAAAAAGATTTCATTAGTTAAAGTGATGTGGCATCGACACGGCATTGAAAAAGCAACGTGGAAGCCTGAAGATGCTATGAAACAGCAATATCCAAATCTGTTTAATGGTAAGATTTTCGGGGATGAAAATCCCTAATGGGGAGGAGAATTGTAACAGTTCGATTTTGACCCTAGTCGGAATAGTGGTTTCAGGACCACAAATCTGAGTCCGAAAAATAGTTTTATATTATTTTCTGTGTCTGTGATATGTGAATTTACATATGTGAAATCTCTGTGATTTAATTTGTCTGTTTCTGTGCTTAATTACGAAAAAGGATTAAATCGCGTAAGGTGTAAAAGTTGAATGCTAAATGTTAAAGCGCTTATTTGACTTGTCTTTTAAAATAAAGGTCCTTGCATGTCAATTTGACCATTGTATTAGTGCATGGACAAGTATGGACACTAGTGGATGGAATTTTTATTTGTTAATTAAAGGGAAAATATGGAAAATGTAAATTATTGTATATTAAATAAAAATAAACATGAAAATGAAGCCATTTTCATGCATGCATTGCCGAAAATCAAAGAAAAAGAAAAAGGAGAAAGCCATTTTACGTTTTGGCACTTTGATTTCTTGATTAAGGTACGATTTTAACTCGGTTTTTGATAATTTTTACGTTTTTGTGATCGTTGCTTCGTGTTCTTTAAAACCCATGTTTGAATTTCTGAAATTGTTGAGGATTTCATAAGATGCCATTGTTGATTTTGTGAGCTTTGTGACAATAAATGGTTAAATATGAAAGCTTGATGATAGTTAGATATGCTTTGTATTGGGACTTTTGAAGAATTTGAATATTTTGGGCTAAATTGTAAAATGTTATTTTTGAGGGACTATGTATATATTAAAGTATGGCATGTATAGGCTAGAAGGTCTATGCATATAAGTTCTGTGGTGTATATAATATGCCATGGGAGTTGGCTAACAAATGATAAGTTTGTGTATAGTTTTGGTGTATGTTTGTAATGTTCTAAGTTCTAAAGTGTTTTGGTCATTCTTAAGCATGGAACTGGTTGGAAATTTTGGTATGAATGTTGTATATTTTTGCTGGTAGGATTGGACCCAAAAAGGGGTGGCAAATTTTGGCTTAAACCAAGTCTGCTTGGTGCCACACGGTAAGGGGACACGAGTGTGCCTTGTGGCCGTGTTAGAAAAGCAGTATTCTCCCAAGAATCACACGGTCTTGACATACGGGCGTGTCATATAGCCATGGGCTAAAGTCAGTAGCTAGCTAAGTCTCACACGGCCATAGTACACGGGCGTGCCTATTGGCCATGTGAAAAAGTCAGTATGCATGCTCTGTTTTGGCACGATTGGTTCATATGGGTGTGTCTGATACCTGTAACACCCCAAACCCGGCCCAAACGTTATGGCCGAATCTGATGTGCCACATTGGAGTTGAAAAAAACCCACGTTCCAATTTATTGTGTTAAAAACCGTATATTTTGTTGAGTTCACAAAGTGTATGAAAGCTGGGCACCAGGTAGGTATCCGAGACAGAGGAGGTGAGCCGTGAAGGCTGCTTAAGTACCAAGCTCTTTGATTGGATCCAATCCTAGACATGCCCACAACCATAGCCACACTTTGTTATATCGAGTTTAATTTTGTTTAAGTGGACGTCTTTAATAAATCGATTAATCGTGGCTTTGAGATAATTTGAAAACAAGTATCGTTTTGAAAACACGTCCTAAGTCTAGCCCATTTGAATAATTATCAATCAGGTTTAAAGTTATTAAAATTAAAATATTCCCGAAAAGCAATGAAAGGAAAGTTAAAATGGCCTTATTACAACCCCAAAATAACTAGTAATTAAAGGAAATTTAATGAAAACCAACGCTTATTTAAATGTCCAAAGGCGATCATCGTGGGCTACTCAATCCTCTCCGCCCAAGTCCCCACATTAAGGCTCACCCGCAAGGTTAAGGAAAAGGGGGGGTGAGTATGGAACTCGGTGTGCAACAAGCCCCTTTCGAGCCCAAAACAATAATGTGACTGTTGGCCTAAGCCCAAATCCAATCTCAACATGTACTGGGCCGTATCCCTTTTCATATTTCATATTACTGGGCCGAAGCCTTTATTGTAAACGGTATGGCCCATAGGCCCATTTCAATATCACATGTAATGTCAATGAAAGAATGCAAGCCCAATTGGGGAGACTACTCAACCCACCATCCGCTACTCTCCACCCGTACCAACCAACACACCATGTGGGGATTAACTCGACCCACCCCGCCATAACTCTCCACTGGCAGCATAGCTGCTTTATCATATCACTGGAGGCCTAGCCTCTTTTAATACTGGGGCAAAGCCCTTTTAATAACTGGGGCATAAGCCCTTTATCGTAACTGGGGCATAAGCCCTTTAATAACTGGGGCATAAGCCCTTTTGCACTTCCTCCATCCATATAAAAACCCAACCCAATGCATTTATGAATATCTCATGTGCATATCATACATATCATGTGCATATCATACATGTCATGTGCATATCATACATATCATGTGCATATCATCTAAATCAATACCTCAGGCATCAAATTCATAATTAAACCCTAGAGGTATAATGGTCATTTTTCCTTAGGGGCAAAACAGTCATTTTTCATATTATAAGGGTAATCCTTTAATTTTACCGAAAATTACGGTTTTCATGTTCATTAACAGTTACTAACAATTCATGTGTGCAAACCGTGAGTCTGGCCCATTTTTAGCGAAATTGAGTTATGGAGCCTAAAACCCTTAATGGGCCCTACTTAGCCGATTTTTGTCATCTAGGCCCATTGAGCCTATATCCATAATAGTATTAACAGTCTTAACATGCAATTTAACAGATTTTCGTTTTCTACCAATTTTACCCAAATGGGCCCGAAAGCCTATTGGGCCATATTGTAGCCCCTCGAGGCCCAACTTACCGTGAATGCCAAAAATCTCGTTCTTACCGTTTCCATTGTTCCCGATCATCATCTCATCGATTCTAACTAACTAGTGAGCGTTCACTTGCTCACAAGTCCTCGAAATGCCAGAATTTCGGCATTTCCATTTTTCGGCATTTATCGCTTTAAGCTTATGAAAGAGGGTTCGTTACACACCTGTTTGGCGATATTCCTTGATGAGATCTCCTACACGATTTCCCCTATAATCCATCGTTAATAATTAGCTTCCCATACTTGAACTTAACCAGAAATCATCTAATATTAATACTTACACATTCGGCCACCATCCAAAATGGCCTTAGGAATCTTACCTTGTCGCGATTGATGCCTAGCTCTAGCCACTCTGGTGATCCAAGCTATTCCAAGTCGATACTACACCTTGCTGCTCCTCCACTAAATAAACCACAAAAAATATTAAAAGAAGACCCCATAAGGCCTATACCCATATTCGGCTACCAAGTCACCCAAGGGTGTTGTGCTTTCGGCTTTTGGATCACTGAAGAAAAATGGTTATGGACCGAAAAGGGTGTTGACAAAAGAGTTGAAAGGCTTTTGACATAACATGAATCTGCTAAAAGAAAGAAAAGAACAGGTGTATACCTTTATAGAGAAATCGACTTCCCTTGCCTCCTTCGGGATTTGACTTGTTGCTATACGGTTAGCAATGAAAAGAAGGATGAGTTCGACTTTTACTATAAATGAAAAAGAGGAAGAATGGGGGTAAAGAGTTTATGGACGAAATAGTGGAAGAGAAAAGAGAGGGATTTGCTTAAGAAAAATCGGCACAAGTGGGAAGAAGAAAGAAAACAAAAAAAAAAAGAAAATGCCACCCTAAAACCCAATAGCCGAATTTACACTAACCTTCCCCCTTGGCCGGCCATCACTTCCCCCATTTCAAATCTCCTAAAATCTCTCCTAGATACGCTCCCCCTTATCTCTCCATCGTCCCTAAAACCTCTCCCCTCATCACTCCTTAATCCTTGCACTTGACTAATTCAAACTCCTCCAACAGAATCCACCTGGGTTCCAACACTTACCCTTCCTGCTCATAAAAATAAATAACACTATTTGCCAACACAGGGAATCGATCCCATGACTACCCCTATGCTCCACACGCCACCTTTTTAGGAGCTTAGTGGCGTCACCCTTGCCACTTTACTAAAGCTCTTTTTGTGATACATTTCTCCCACAACTTTACATAAGGTCACCTAGCCAGAACCCCTAACTCTTAAGTCCAACATTTGAAAATTTCTACCGGATTTTGGCCAACACATGGGCCTTCCATAAGCCAATTTACATACTCAAATTATGAATTTCACAACCACATACTAAATTTTAGAAACTTTACTAAAATATCGAGAATCGCGAAAAAAACTCAAAAATTAGGATGTTACAATACCCGTGTGAGGCACACGGCCTGGACGCACGGACGTGTGACCTCAACAGAATGGAAAAATTTTCTATATTCTAAATTTTATGAGTGTGTTTGGTTTATCTTTAACCGTTCTTAAACGTATGTTTTAGGTCTCGTAGACCTTCTTAAGAAATAATTGCTTATGAAATGATATTAAATAATATCTGTGATTCTGAATTGGTTTGAAATGTTCTGTTCGTCTGGTAATGCCCTTACCTATTCCGGTAACGGATACGGGATAGGAGTGTTACATTTTATTGGTATCAAAGCCATGGTTTAGTCAGTTCTAGGACTACCATAACGTTTGTGAGTCTAGCTATACATGCCATATATTTGAAACTGTGATAGTGTGATGAATCTTGACATTGAAATGTGCTTTTGTATAGCAATGGATCCTGATAGAGCTGTAGCTGATAATGTTGAAAGCATTGCGCCTGCTCCCACGCAAGGGATGGTGCAAGCTGATTCTCGACCGTCTACGAGTAGCCGTGATGGTGAGGCTAAGCAAGCCTTCTATCAAATGATGAATGATTGGTTCACACAATACATTAGAACCAATTCGGCTGTACAACAACCTCCACCCCCGGTTAATTCTCCTCAAACTCCTGTTATGCCACCAGTAAATCTGATACAGTTGAGTAGACCACCAGTTGATAAGATTAGAAAACATGAGGCTGAAGAGTTCCTAGCTACAACAAAGGATGATGCTGGAAAAGCTGAGTTCTGGTTAGAGAACACAATAAGAGTATTTGATGAATTGTCTTTGAGCCTTGAAGAATGTATAAAATGTGTTGTTTCTCTTTTGAGATATATGACGTATCATTGGTGAAAGACTTTGACATCCGTGATTCCGAGTGAATGAAATGAGTTACTTGGGATTTCTTCCAAGTTGAATTCCATAAGAAATATATCAGTTAAAGATTCATTGATCAGAAACGCAAAGAGTTTCTTGAGCTTAAACAAGGCCGTATGTCTGTGTAACACCCCAAACCCGGCCTAGACGCTATGACCGAATTTGGTGTGTCACATTGAAGTGTTTTAGCAAAAATCGTGTTTTCAATGAAAACCCTTCTTAAAAAAAAAAGAAACCTTAATTAACTAAAAAAACACACATTTCAGATGCGAAAACCTTGTTTGAAACATTTGATTTAAGAAAACTTATCATTTAAAAATTTAATTGTGGAAATGTAGAAAACATACTATAATTTAGGAAACCCATGCTCAACTTCTTGTAAATTAAAATGAAAATAATAATAATAATTCAAGTAATAATAACATAATGAAAACCTTATTACAATCTGATCTGAAACATACTTAATTAAATAAAAACTTATATGCTTGAAAAAAAACAAGTCCAAATTATCTTGCTAACTGGCCACCCAGAGTCCCTCCAAACATCGAACCTTCTACTGAGCAGCACCTGAAAATAAAATAAAAGAGGGGGTGAGTTTTCGTAAACTCAGTGTGTACAACCCTCGAAGAAAACAAGCATTCAAACAAAACATCATTCATCGTTCATCATTCATGCAATGCAATCCCATCCAATTTTCCATCCACTACACACTGGCTCCATCCTCCGTCACACCATATGGGGATATAAATATCGACCCACCCAACCCACACATCACGGTAGCCCGGTTGCGAAACTACCTTCATTTACATATTAGGCTTTAAAAGCTGTCGGTGGATCAACGATTGTCAAGCAACCATGCGATCCTCATATACTTCCTTCGTTCCATAATTCCCAACCCATATGCAACCTAAGCAGATTATCATATGTATGTATGTCGCATCCAAAAAACTTACATTCAACACCTAGGGGTATTTTGGTCATTTTTACCCTAAGGCATTTCAGTAATTTTCCCTTAATTACGATTTTCACTTATCTTAGCCCATTAACAAGTCCCGTAAGTTAAGATGAATGAATACTATGCACCAGGTAGGATTTCAGAGAAGAGGAGGTGGGTCATTAAGACCGCTTAAGTACCAAGCTCTCCCTAAATCCAATCCTAGACATGCATATACCCGTTGCCACACCTTAACCCTTTGTCTTGCCCACGGTCACAATATATTAATTAAGTCTTATGTGGATATCATGTACTTGGCCCAAAACGCCTTACAAAGCCCAAACAATTTCACATATCTGTATCTGGCCCATTAAGCCCAATCATATTCGTATAGCCCATTAAGCCCAAATCATCTGTATATGGCCTATCAGGCCCAAATCACATTTATATGGCCCGTTAGGTCCAGTCACATTTATATTCATGCTCACATACAAATTCCTATCACATAGCATCAATATTTAGTTTTTGTCTATTATGGGCCTAATAGCCTATCGGGCCCATTTAGCCCATTCCGACCCATATGGCCAAATCACAACCCAAGTCCACGGAATCACCCGTGGGCCTCAGGCAACCTATCGGTTTCCCTCCTATGAGTTTCACGCACTCGCATGACTACCGTAGCCAAACTTTTGGCTTTTTGGCATTTCAGCTTTTCGACTTTTCAGCTTTTGCCGATTCACTGTGTGTGTGCAGTGTATGTACACACCTGGTAAGCAAGCGTGCTGTGATTCCTTTAGTCACCAACCTACTAATGATATCACCCTTCCATTAATCGCATGCTTAATACATATCCTTACTAAAACCAAAACCTCACCTTTCACCTTACCTTGAGCACCAATCCTTAATAGCTTTTCCTTGATCATGTGCTCCCTAGATCTGCATTAGTCTTACTCATTAAAACTAAATACTAGGGAACTAGCATCCAACACAAGTCCCCTTACCTTAACTATGACCCTTCGGCCAACTAAGATTAAGAGTACTTACCAAAGTCTCTGAAGAGCAAATTGGTAGGGATCCAAGGACAGAGATTCGATACCTATTCCTACCCAAAACTGATTAGAAAAAGTAAGGGACAATAATCGATACTGAGCAAAGAAAATCGATTATAAAACACTTACACTAGATTCGGTCAAAGAGTATTCGGCCCTTAGGAGATTCGGTTTTTCAGCTTTCAAC
Organism: Gossypium longicalyx; assembly: GCA_025698465.1. Lineage (NCBI taxonomy): Eukaryota > Viridiplantae > Streptophyta > Magnoliopsida > Malvales > Malvaceae > Gossypium > Gossypium longicalyx. The sequence goes on from CM047007.1 coordinate 57,178,008, forward strand.
TTAGTATGGTGAATAAGGTTTACTTGGCACAGATTAAAGAAGAAGAGTAGAAGAAGAAATCGGTTAAGTGAAACAAAGAAAATTGTGTAGAGAAGAATAGAAATCAGCAGAAAGAAAGAAAAACAAAAAGGTTTTCAGCTTTTTGGGTCTTGAAAAGAAAAGGGTTTTCGGTAGCAAGGTGAAGAAGAATTTCGGTAGTAGCCTGGCAACCTTGTATTCGGCCCCTATTTATAGCCTTTCTAGGCAAATTTTCCATGCCCAATTCCTAATTCAACTCCATCACTTCTCCCTTCTCATCTCCTCATTTTTCTCCTTGATAACCCCTTGATCCTTTCCTTAATTTTCTCTTCTGAACACTCCCCTTGTGGTCCATCTTCACGCCACTTTCAACCTTCTAGAAGGCCTAAATTAAACTTCTAAAAACACTAAGCTAGGATTCAAACCTTGGATCTCCTTGCTAACGCCACCTCCCTACTCCCTGAGTGGCGTCACTTAGCCACTCTACCACAAGGCTTTTTTATGTCATTTTCCCCTATTTTTATTTAAAAACCCAACTACTTGCCATCAGGGTTCCTTAATAATTATTAACGCATAATTTCCTTTTCCCCTAAGTTCAAATTCAAACCTTAGCCAAGACCTACTATTACCTACTTAACCAGAAATACCTAGCACATTTTTTTATCAGAATCGAGAAAAAAAAATTCAGGATTTCGGGATTTTTTGGGGCGTTACAACTCTACCCCCTAAAAGAAATTTCGTCCTCAAAATTTTACCTGATTCAAACAGTTGAGGATATTGACGTCGCATCGCTTAGGTTACACCACTACGCTTTTGCTGCGCACTCTATTTCTAATTTCAAAATAGATAGATTGCACACCATGGATTACGTACTAGTATTCGCTTCTAGAGCATCTTCATCTTCTCGACGACGAGCAGCATAATCCAAAGCTGGCTGCCTCGCCTCAACATGGCCTTCATTTTGGCCTAATACTCCACGTCCACGTCCACGTCCATTTCCATCACCACCCCTGGCCTGCTCACGGCCCCTTGGCAGCAGCTGACCACCCCTTGGTGGCTGAGCACCACCTTGGCCCACTACTGGCTCTCGACCTAGCATTCGAGGGCAATCCTTGATCCTATGCTCCATAGACCCACAAGCGAAACAAGCTCCCATTCTCTTCCAACACTCGCCTCCATGCCTTCTCCCACAATTAGCACAAGGTGGCACCCCTGGATTAGCAACAGGGGGCCCTGCTCTAACCAGCCCATTAACTCTGGCCTTAACCCTAGGCCACTGTCCAACACCAGGAGTCTCAGCCTCCCTTTTATTCTCACCCCTTTCTTTCTCCCGATTTAGGCACTGAGTGTGCTTTACCTCCTCTGCTAACTTTGCTTTCTCCACCAATTCCGAGAAAACTCATTCCCTTTGTGGAGCTATCAGCACCTTGAGGCTATCTCTAATTCTATCCTCAAACCTAACGCAACGTATATACTCCGTTGCCACCATTACTCTTGCATACCTACTAAGGCATAGAAATTTCGCCTCATACTCCGCCACAGATTTGTTTCCTTGGGTCAAGTTTAGGAACTCCTTCCTTCTAGCATCCACATAGCTTGCATCCACATACTTCCCTTGGAATGCAGCTTTGAAAAACTACCAAGTGACCCGCTCCGGTTGGGTGCCCTCTTTCACTGTCAACCACCACTGGTACGCTTCCTCCCTAAGCAATGACACCGCCCATTTCTATTTTTACTTAGGTGAGCAGTCCAAATCCTCCATTATCCTTTCAATGGCCTCCAACCAATATTCTGCCACATTAGGAGCCACGTCAGCCATGCCCTTGAAGATCCTAGCCCCGTTTGAACGATGTCGCTCTGGAATGGACCCTCGACTTCCAGTGCCATTATTGGGTCCAGCGACTCTTTCCAAAATCCTCAGCATTGCCTGCGACAATGCATCTTCTCCCGCGGCCCGATCATAAGTTCTATTCCCAACCACAGGTGAGGCCGGAGCCTCTTCTACTCCAACATTGGGCATACGGCCCGATGCCGATGATTCAGCCCTAACACTTTCGCGGCCTCGGCCACGACCCCTTGCACCTCTACTAGCACTCATCATCGATTCGTGTATTATCTGCATTAAAATTTTATGAAGTTTTAGTTATTTAAATAATTAAACTGATGTTTTATGAAAATATTTAAAGAGAATATCGTTTTCGAAAATCCTCTACAGTTTCCAGATCCTACGGGTCTTAGTTTCATTCTAACCATCATCTAAAGTAGCCCTCTATCTATCTACTGTATAACAATTTAAACAGACTTAAGAATAAAAGTACTTACTTGGTTCGACATTGGAGACTCGGTGTGCCGCTCAGCAAGATTTCTCTTTTTCCAAAGCATCGCGATCCAAAATATTTTTAAAATCCAAAAAAAGCCAAATAATAATAAAGCCCACCTCACAGTCTGAGTTTTGCAACCTGGGCTCTGATACCACTAAATGTAACACCCCAAACCCGACCCAGACGCTATGGCCAAATATGGTGTGTCACATTAAAGTGTTTTAGCGAAAACCATGTTTTCATTGAAAACCCTTCTTAAAATAAAAGAAACCTTAATTAACTAAAAAAACACACATTTCAGTTATGAAACCTTGTTTGAAACATTTGATTTAAGAAAACTTATCATTTCAAAATTTAATTGCGAAAACGTAGAAAACATACTATAATTTAGGAAACCCATGTTCAACATCTTGTAAATTACAATGAAAATAATAATAATTCAAGTAATAATAACATAATGAAAACCTTATTACAATCTGATCTGAAACATACTTAATTAAATAAAAACTTATATGCTTGAAAAAAAACAAGTCCAAATTATCTTGCTAGCTGGCCACCCAAAGTCCCTCTAAACATCAAACCTTCTACTGAGCATCACCTGAAAATAAAATAAAAGAGGGGGTGAGTTTTCGCAAACTCAGTGTGTACAACCCTCGAAGAAAACAAGCATTCAAAAAAAAACATCATTCATCGTTCATCATTCATGCAATGCAATCCCATTCAATTTTCCATCCGCTACACACCGGCTCCGTCCCCCGTCACACCATGTGGAGATATAAATATCGACCCACCCAACCCACAACCATGGTAGCCTGGTTGCGGAACTACCTTCATTTACATATTGGGCTTTAAAAGCCGTCGGTGGATCCACGATTGTCAAGCAACCATGCGATCCTCATATACTTCCTCCTTTCTATAATTCCCAACCCATATGCAGCCTAAGCAGATTATCATATGTATGCATGTCGCATCCAAAAAACTTACATTCAACACCTAAGGGTATTTTGGTCATTTTTGCCCTTGGGGCATTTCAGTAATTTTCCTTTAATTACGGTTTTCACTTATCTTGGCCTATTAACAAGTCCCGTGAGCTAAGATGAATGAATACTATGCACCAGGTAAGATTCCCGAGAAGAGGAGGTGGGTCATTAAGACTGCTTAAGTACCAAGCTCTCTCTAGATCCAATCCTAGACAAATATATACCCGTTGCCACACCTTAACCCTTTGTCTTGCCCACGGTCGCAATATATTAATTAAGTCTTATGTGGATATCATATCCTAGGCCCAAAACCCCTTACAAAGCCCAAAAATTTCACATACTTGTATCTGGCCCATTAAGCCCAATCATATTCGTATGGCAATTAGGCCCAAATCACTTGTATATGGCCCATCAGGCCCAAATCACATTTATATGGCCCGTTAGGCCCAGTCAGATTTATATTCCTGTTCACATACAAATTCCTATCACATAGCATAAATATTTAGTTTTTGCCTATTATGGGCCCAACAGCCCATCGGGCCCATTTAGCCCATTTCGGCACATATGGCCAAATCACAACCAAGTCCATGGAATTGCCCGTGGGCCTCAAGCAACCTATCGATTTTCCCCTTACGTGTGTTCGCGCACTCGCAAGACTATCGTAGCCAAACTTTCGGCTTTTCGGCATTTTAGCTTTTCAGTTTTTTAGCTTTTCAGCTTTTCAGCTTTTTGCGATTCATTGTGTGTTTGCAGTGTATGTACACACCTGGTAAGAAAGCGTGCTACGATTCCTTTAGTCACCAACCTACAAACAATATCACCCTTCCATTAATCGCATGCTTAATACATATCCTTACTAAAACTAAAACCTCACTTTTCACCCTACCTTAAGCACCAATCCTTAATAGCTTTTCCTTGATCACGTACTCCCTATATCTGAATTATTCTTACTCATTAAAACTAAATACTAGGAAACTAGCATCCAACACAAGTCCCCTTACCTTAACTATGACCATTTGGCCAACTAAGATTAAGACTACTTACCAAAGTCTCTGAAGAACAAATCGGCAGGGATCCAAGGACAGAGATTCGATACCTATTCCTACCCAAATCCGATTAGAAAAATTAAGGGACAATAATCGATACTGAGCAAATAAAATCGATTATAAAACACTTACACTAGATTCGGTCAAAGAATATTCGGCCCTTGGGAGATTCGGCTTTTCGGCTTTTAACTTAATATGGTGAATAAGGTTTATTTGGCACAGATTAAAAAAGAAGTGTAGAAGAAGAAACCAGTTAAGTGAAACAAAGAAAATTGTCTAGAAAAGAATAGAAATCGGCAGAAAGAAAAACAAAAGGGTTTTTGGCTTTTTGGATATTGAAAAGGAAAGGGTTTTCGGTAGCAAGGTGAAGAAGAATTTCGGCAGTAGCTTGGCAACCTTGTATTCGACCCCTATTTATAGCCCTTATAGCTAAATTTTCCATGCCCAATTCCTAATTCGGCTCCATCACTTCTCCCTTCTCATCTCCTCGTTTTTATCCCTGATAACCCCTTGATATTTTCCTTAATTTTCTCTTCTGAACACTCCCCTTGGAGTCCATCTTCATGCCACTTCCAACCTTCTAGAAGGCCAAAATTAAACTTCTAAAAACACTAAGCTAGGATTCAAACCTTGGATCTCCTTGCTAGCTACTAACGCCACCTCCCTACCCCCTAAGTGGCGTCACTTAGCCACTCCACCAGAAGGCTTTTTTATGTCATTTTTTCCCTATTTTTATTTAAAAGCCCAACTACTTGCCATCAAGGTTCCTTAATAATTATTAACACATAATTTCCTTTTCCCCTAAGTTCAAATTCAAACCTTAGCCAAGACCTACTCTTACCTACTTAACCGAAAATACCTAGCACATTTTTTTATCAGAACCAAAAAAATTCAAGATTTCAGGATTTTTGGATTTTAGGATATTTTTGGGGCGTTACTGATGCATCACGTATCACTCTAACGGAATTTTTAAGGCTAAGTTAATATGCTCGTGAATGCGTATCTATAGAAGCAATAATGTGTAAGAGATTTGAAGATGGCTTGACTGAAGATATTCATTTGCTAGTTCGTGGTGCTTGTTGAATGAGCATGTAAAGTGGAAGATCTTGGGAAAGAGAAAAGAAAGGCTGATTTTGAAGTTAGTGAGGTATGAAAGAGATCATCGGGTAAATCATTTCAGTCTGGATCCAAAAAGTTTAGAGATGGTAACAGTCGTTCGAAGGCTAGTGCGAGATATCTGAACAGAAATCATGTTAGATCGCAATCAAATTACAAATCTTCAGCCACGTCTGTTGCTAGTGTTAATAATGCAAGGAATGAAAAGCCTGAATGTGATCAGCATGGAAGACGACACTTTGGTGAATACTGGGGAAAAAGTAATAACCGAGCTTGTTATAGCTGTGGTTCAAGAAACCATTTTATTAAAGACAGCCCAAATTTAGCTGAAAAAGATAATGTTTAGAATCTGAGCCCGAATGGTAATGTTTCTCGTGGTAGACCTCCAAGAAATTCGGGAAATGTGAGTGGCAGTCAAAGAGGAATGAAAGACATAGCCGTTAGATCTGAGGCTCGTGCACCTACTAGAGCGTATGCTATCTGAGCTCACGAGGAAGCTTCATCGCCAGATGTGATTACGGGTGCATTTACTCTCTATGATACTTCTATGATTGCTTTGATAGATCCTGGATCAACACATTCATATATATGCATGAACTTAATGAACAGTAAGACTTTGCCTGTAAAGTCTACTGAGTTTGTAATTAGAGTTTCAAACCCCTAGCGTATGTGTTCTAGTTGATAAAGTCTGTGAGAATTGTCCGTTAATGTTTCGAGATAATTTTTTTCGGTTGATGTTTTTCGGTTGATCTAATGTTTTTGTCTTTTGATGAGTTTGATATAATTTTGGGTATGGATTGGTTAACTTTGCATAGCGTTGTGGTGAATTGTAAACAGAAAACTTTTAAATTGAGATGCAAGAATTATGAAATAGTTAGAATTGAATCTAGTGGTTTGAAATTATCTGCCGTGATATCTTCGATGAGAGCTTTAAGTATTGTGAGAAAGGGTTGTGAAGCTTACTTTGCATATGTGATTGATTCGAGAGTACCAAAAAAGAAGGTTAAATTTGTGCCTATTTTTTGTGAATTTTCTTATGTATTTCCTGAAGAACTTTCGGGATTACCTCTGGTTAGAGAGGTAGAGCTTGGCATTGAATTGGTGCCTGGTACTACTCCGATTTTAATAGCTCCGTATAGAATGGCTCTGACTGAGTTAAAGGAATTAAAATATCAGTTGCAAGAATTGACCGATCGAGGGTTTACTAAACCAAGTTTTTCACCTTGGGGTGCTCCGGTTCTATTTGTGAAAAAGAAAGATGGTACAATGAGAATGTGGATAGATTATCGTCAGTTGAACAAAGTGACTGTCAAGAATAAATATCCCCTACCCTAAATTGATGATTTGTTTGATCAGTTGAATAGAGCTACTGTGTTTTCGAAAATAGATTTGAGATAGAGCTACTATGAGCTACGAGTGAAAGAATCGGATATTCTGAAGACTACTTTTAGAACGAGGTACGAGCATTATGAATTATTAGTTATGTCTTTTGGATTAAAGAATGCACCTGCTGTATTTATGGATTTAATGAATAGAATTTTCAGACCATATCTTGATCAATTTGTTGTTGTATTCATTGATGATATTTTGATTTATTCACGTGATGAATTTGAGCATGCTGAACATCTGAAATTAGTGCTATAAACTTTGCGAGATAAACAATTATATGCAAAGTTTAGTAAATGTGAGTTTTGGTTGAGAGAAGTTGGTTTTCTGGGTCATATAGGATCAGCATCTGGTATCCGAGTCGATCCAAGCAAGATTTCAGCTATTTTGGATTGGAAACCTCCAAGAAATGTTTCTGAAGTCCGTAGTTTTCTGGGACTTGCTGGTTATTATAGAAGATTTGTAAAAGGTTTCTCGATGATTGCGACTCTATTGACAAAATTGCTTCAGAAAGATGTGAAATTTGAATGGTCTGAGAAATGTCAAAAAAGTTTTGATCGGTTAAAAGCTCTGTTAACTGAAACTCCAGTATTGGTACAACCTAAGTCAGGTAAAGAATTCGTTGTTTACAGTGATGCTTCATTGAATGGACTCGGTTATGTTTTAATGCAAGAAGGAAAAGTTATAGCTTATGCCTCGAGATAATTAAAGCCGCATGAAAAGAACTATCTGACTCATGACCTCGAGTTAGTTGCTATTGTGTTTGCTTTGAAAATTTGGTGTCACTATCTATTTGGTGAGAAATGTCATGTGTTTTCTGATCGTAAAAGTCTAAAGTATATAATGAGGCAAAAGGATTTGAATCTGCGACAGAGAAGGTGGTTAGAACTGCTCAAAGACTACGAAATTGTGATTGATTATCATCTGGGAAAAGCAAATGTTATTGCTGATGCCTTAAGTCGAAAAACATTGTTTGCTTTGAGTGCAATAAATGCTCATTTGATTTTGTTTGATGATGGTTCAATTTTAGCTGAATTAAAAGCAAGACCTTTGTTTTTACATCAGATTATTGAAGCTCAGAAGGTTGATAATGAGATTATGGTTAAACGAACTCAGTGTAATTCTAATTCTGATTCTGACTTTCGAATAGATGATGATGACTGTCTAAGGTTCAGAAATAGACTTTGTGTTCCAAGAAATCTAGATTTGATTCAAACGATTTTGAGTAAAGCTCACAGTAGTAAATTTTCTATACATCCGGGAAGTACGAAAATGTATAATGATTTGAAACAACTATATTGGTGGCCAGGAATGAAAAGAGATATTTCTGACTTTGTTTCGAGATGTTTAATCTGTTAGCAAGTTAAAGTTGAGCATCATGTGCCATCTGGGTTATTACAACCGATTATTATTTCGGAGTGGAAATGGGATCAAGTGACCATGGATTTTGTTTCAGGTTTGCCTTTGTCTCCAAAAAAGAAGGACGCAATTTGGGTTGTAGTTGATCATTTGACGAAATCAGCTTATTTTATTCCAATTCCGTTTGATTATTCACTTGATAAGCTAGCTGAGTTGTATATTTCTGATATTGTGAGATTGCATGGTGTGCTATTGTCGATAGTGTCAAATAGAGAGGCAAGATTTACGTCGCGATTTTGGAAGAAATTGCAAGATGCTCTAGGTACTAAATTACACTTTAGCACTGCTTTCTGTCTGCAAATAGACGGATAATCTGAACGGATTATTCAGATGCTCGAGGATATGTTGAGATGTTGTATTCTTGTGTTTGAAGGTACGTGGGAACAATATTTACCTTTGATTGAATTCGCTTATAATAATAGTTTTCAGTCGAGCATTAAAATGGCACCATACGAAGCCTTATATGGTAGAAAGTGTAGAACTCCGTTATATTGGACTGAGCTCAGCGAGAATAAGATTTACGGTATTGATCTGATAAAAGAAATAGAACAGAAAGTGAAAATAATTTGAGATAGTCCGAAAGTTGCCTCTGATCATCAAAAATCTTATGCGGATTTAAAACGAAAAGATATCGAATTTGAGATCTGTGATAAAGTGTTTCTGAAAGTGTCTCCATAGAAGAAAGTGATTCGGTTTGGTAGAAAAGACAAGTTGAGTCCGAGGTTCATCGGGCCGTATGAAATCATTGAGCAAGTTCGGCCAGTTGCTTATAGATTAAGGCTACCATCTGAATTAGAAAAGATACATATTGTGTTTCACGTATCGATGCTTCGTCGGTATAGATCTGATCCTTCCCATGTAATTCCTTCATCTGAGATTGAAATTCAATCTGAATGACTTACGAAGAAAAGTCAATTCGAATCTTAGCTCGAGAGGTTAAAGAGTTACGTAATAAAAAGATTTCGTTAGTTAAAGTGATGTGGCATCGACACGGTATTGAAAAAGCAACGTGGAAGCCTGAAGATGCTATGAAACAGCAATATCCAAATCTATTTAATGGTAAGATTTTCGGGGACGAAAATCCCTAATGGGGAGGAGAATTGTAACAGTTCGATTTTGACCCTGGTCGGAATAGTGGTTTCAAGACCACAAATCTGAGTCCGAAAAATATTTTTATATTATTTTCTGTGTCTGTGATATGTGAATTTACATATATGAAATCTCTGTGATTTAATTTGTCCGTTTCTGTGCTTAATTATGAAAAAGGATTAAATCGCGTAAGGTGTAAAAGTTGAATGCTAAATGTTAAAGCGCTTATTTGACTTGGCTTTTAAAATAAAGGTCCTTGCATGTCAATTTGACCATTGTATTAATGCATAGACAAGTATGGACACTAGTGGATGGAATTTTTATTTGTTAATTAAAGGGAAAAAATGGAAAATGTAAATTATTGTATATTAAATAAAAATAAACATGAAAATGAAGCCATTTTCATGCATGCATTGCCGAAAATCAAAGAAAAAGAAAAAGGAGAAAGCCATTTTACGTTTCGGCACTTTGATTTCTTGATTAAGGTCCAGTTTTAACTCGGTTTTTGATAATTTCTACGTTTCTATGATCGTTGCTTCATGTTCTTCAAAACCCATGTTTGAATTTCTGGAATTGTTGAGGATTTCATAAGATGCCATTGTTGATTTTGTGAGCTTTGTGACAATAAATGGTGAAATATGAAAGCTTGATGATAGATAGATATGCTTTGTATTGGGACTTTTGAAGAATTTGAATATTTTGGGCTAAATTGTAAAATGTTATTTTTGAGGGACTAAAATGTGAAATAAATGAATTGTATGGACTAGTATGAGCACTAGGAGAATTTGGCTAAACTTGTGTGTATGCAATTTATGTGTATATTGTGATTTTATGAAATAAGGACTAAAGTGTCAAAATGTGAAAATGTAAGGGCTAGTTTGCAAATTGCCCTAAGTAAATGTTTATGGATTAAATTGAATTAATTGGTGAATAAAAGGGTTAATTTTAAAAACATATAGATCAAGAAAGGAGGAATTTGGGCTTAGATCGAGGAAAGTCGAAGGTTATCGAGTAGATAGTCCAAGTAGACAAATTCCGAGTACGAGGTAAGTTCTTACTTAAAATATGATGTTAAGTAAGCTTTGATGCCTTTATTATACATGGTTTGTGTATAACTAAATTGGACAATATGAGGATGAATCAGAAGTTTTGGCACTCAGTGTGCGATTTAAATTAGCTTTTGCTATTTGAGGCACTAAGTGTGCGATATCGACTTAGTCTCGGTTATTTGAGATGGCACTAAGTGTGCGAAAATATTTATTTTGGGCTAACTATATAGCACTAAGTGTGCAGATGTCTAAAATACGAATAAGTTACAGGAAGTCTTATAACATTCACAAGAGGTGAGTATGAAAGTGTATAAGTACGGGAAGAATCAGGTATGTATAATACCTAAGTGGTAGATGATGTTAAGTATATGAATTTCATTGAGTTGATATAGATTTATGGATTGAAATTGTGCAAATACTTATATGTTGTTATTTTATGTTTCATATATTATGAATGACTTAAGTACGAGCTTACTAAGCTTTTGAAAGCTTACTTTGTGTGTATTTGCATTGTTTTATAGATATCAAAGCTACTGAAAGCTCGAGGATCATCAAGGATCATCATCACACTATCGATCTCATTTTTGGTACTTTTGGAAAGTGTAAATATATTAAAGTATGGCATGTATAGGCTAGAAGGTCTATGTATATAAGTTCTGTGGTGTATATAATATGCCATGGGAGTTGGCTAACAAACGATAAGTTTGTGTATAGTTTTGGTGTATGTTTGTAATGTGCTAAGTTCTAAAGTGTTTTGGTCATTCTTAAGCATGGAACTGGTTGGAAATTTCAGTATGAATGTTGTATATTTTTGCAGGTAGGATTGGACCCAAAAAGGGGTGGCAAATTTTGGCTTAAACCAAGTCTGCTTGGTGCCACACGGTAAGGGGACACGAGTGTGCCTTGTGGCCGTGTTAGAAAAGTAGTATTCTCCCAAGAATCACACGGTCTTGACATACGGGCGTGTCATATAGCCGTGGGCTAAAGTCAGTAGCTAGCTAAGTATCACACGGCCATAGTACACAGGCGTGCCTATTGGCCGTGTAAAAAAGTTAGTATGCATGCTCTGTTTTGGCACGGTTGGTTCATATGGGTGTGTCTGATACCCGTGTGAGGCACACGGCCTGGACGCACGGACGTGTGACCTCAACAGAATTGAAAAAATTTCTATGTTCTAAATTTTATGAATGTGTTTGGTTTAGCTTTAACCGTTCTTAAACGTATGTTTTAGGTCTCGTAGACCTTCTTAAGAAATAATTGCTTATGAAATGATATTAAATAATATCTGTGATTCTAAATTGGTTTGAAATGTTTTGTTTGTCTGGTAATGCCCTTACCTATTCCGGTAACGAATACGGGATAGGGGTGTTACACTCACTTCCATGAATAGCCGAAGATGAAGATGTGGATCTTCAATAGGAATCCCACTAAATTGACCCATATTTTGCAACATGTGGAACATGACTAGCTTCAGCTCGAATTGTTGTGCATCGATTTCGGGTCTCCTAATACTCGACTTGAGCTCATTGAATAGAGGAATGGCATATTGTTGAATGGCACAGTTTCTATCATCAGCAACAATGATCGGATTGTGAGTATTATAAGTGAATGTTCCTCCTGGATTTTAGTTTGGAATTTCAAAATTCATATCTTCGGTCCTTCTTTGGTTCACTTGTCTTCTCCTTTGTCAGAAAGTCCTTTCAATTTCAGGGTTTACGAGGAGTAAGCCAATGATTTGATAAATACTCATAAACACTTGAAACAAACACACAAAAAAAAAGGAATTAACAATTTCACAAATAATGTCTTTTAAAATAGTCCCCGGCAACGGCGCCAAAAACTTGGAACGATGGAAATGTGCATGTGTACACAATCGCAACAAGTAATAAAGTGACAAGTAAATGTCGAGTTATCGTACCCACAGGGACTGTGAAAAGAATTATTTATGAATGTTGTTTAAAACTCTTTGGTGAAGAAAAATGTTTTGTTTGAGGAGGGTGATTAAAAACTAAGATTTTAAACTAAGTAACTAAATAAATAAATCTCAAATGCACGATTTCAAAATATGATTTTAATCAACATGACATAATTGTGTAAGATTAATTACATTTCTTAGCTTAGAATTATTAAAATCATGTTTATATTGTTATGAATAAATTCACGGCAACTCGGTAATTTGCTAACTTATGAACATACTCACCAACCAAAATCCAATCATCTCTTGGACATATCTCTATGTCAATTCAATCGATTAAACAAATCTTAATAGGCAGATATGTTATAGCACATACATACTTATTAAATTGAAATAATCTCTTAAACATATCCCTATGTCAATTCAAACAATTAACTCGATTTAATAAGCATATAAAAGACTATGTGAGGTAACAAAGTATCCTTACCTTGAAACAGTTTAATCACAATAATCTTGCAAGTTAGGGAAGGCAATTGTATCGTCAGATACTGTTGTGAATATAACCCTCAGCTACCTTTAATGATTAAACATGCACTGATTAAGTACTGTGTCTATTAATTACAATTTCTATCCGTTTAAACAATGAATTCATTAGTTACCTAACAATTGTAATGCAAGAATACCTTAGTCATGATTTTACTTAATCAAGCATCTTACCAAGGCTTATAACAACATAAACACAATTTTAACAATTTAAGAAGACGAAATGCAATCAACCTAACACGAATTAAATTCAAGCTAAATTGTAACACCCCTAACCCATATCCATCGCCGGACTAGGGTCACAAGGCATTAGTGAACATAAGCACAATTTCGAACATTCTTACAATATCACAAGTCATATTCTTGTATACATTTAGAGCATATAACTAATTAAATATAAGCATATTACATATACAAATCACAAGTTAATCACTTTAATGATAAGCGAATACTAAAATAAAAATTAAAGATTTTATTTCTTAATTCTATACGTGCACAGGTTTAACCAATTAAGTCTTATTATAAGGCATTAGGTCTCTTAGCATATGTGGCATTATCAATTTCTCAAATAATCAATAATATTTCATTAAACATTTAAGTAATATCAATTCCACCATTCAACTTAAGTTAGAAGTTTACCAAATGCACATCCGCATACAAATATATATATGTTACTTATTAACTAACCATTTTACTATCAAGACAAACCTAACACCTACTCATTATTTATCTTCATCAATTGTACCTACTTTACAAATCATATAAGCATGATATATGCAAATGCATTTCCAAAATAAACCGAAACATAATGACAAGTATTATTTGATTTTACACATATATCAACCATAGTATAAGTGTATTCATACATATACATATATAAGTTCAACTAACAAAGCATATCTGATTAAATTAGCACATATCTTTTACCATAATAAACAAATCATGAATTATACATATCATTATTCCGAACCATAAGGGAACACCGAATGCACCTTATGCATGTATCTTAATTGTCACCTAACTAGTATGTGATATACTTAGCTCATTTAACAACCATTATATATCATGTAGCCGAGACACATAAACAACTTCATAAACATCATATACCTTGGATATACTCTTCACATAAGTTTAATCCAAGACCAAATATTAACACAACTCTTATCATTATAAACTACCGCAATTCAGATGAAAATATATATATGTGCCGAAAAAATAATCAATTATATTCAATATCACTTATTATCATTTAACCGAATATACTTGTCAACCAAATGAGGTTATTACTATAATTACAAGTCATAACCGAAGCATTTCAACAAAAAGTAACATAACAAATATATTTCATACTTACCAGTACATTATGGCCAAATCATTCAAACCACATCTAGCTTACCAATCAACTTCAATGCACAAAAAAGCATATCACAAATATCATTCAACCATAGCACCTAATATTATAACTAAAATGAACACAAACCATAATTAAACATAACCGATTTCAAGCAAGGTAGTTAAGCCATTTTCACATGGCTTTAATACATACTCATTCAAAATAATTAACTTTAAGACTAGCCTATACATTCCACATAATCGAGTCTCAAAATATTATCTACTGAAATGATAACTAGATAGTGTGATGTTGTCCCCATTGACTTCCAACCCGAGCAGATCTCTGAAAATCTATAAACATAGGAAAAACATACAAAATAAGCTTTAAGAGCTTAGTAAGCTATAAGCAAATAAATAACTCATTGTCAATGTCGATCTAATTACCAAACCAATTTATACAATCGTAATCACATTTAACTTCAAACTTATAATTTCATATAATACATATACTTTCACGTTTGCCTAATATTCATACAACTAATATTAATAAATCATTCAAATTTCAAAGCCACAATATCAATAATTAACCGAATATACATAAACTCATATACACTTATTCATGAATCACTTTATAATTATTCTTTCTTTATATCATTTAGGCCGTACATAATCATTTATATAAGTTTGCACATAGGCAACAATATGATATCACTATACATAACCTTTGGACGAATGTACTATATCTATTATCAAGGTAACATTCAATTTTAAAACCATAGTACCATTATATAATCGAATATATATACACATTCATAAACATATGTTCTTAAATCAAACTTTAATATTTCATTCTTATACTTATCATGTAGCCAAATATACATATGTCTATACCAAAGTATCATACACTATTTAAAATCATATTATCAATGCATAAATCCACATATTTAATCACTTGCTTACATATACTCATGTATCAAACATTAATACTACATAATCACACTTAAATTATGGTCGAATATACTTCCCAATTACTCACAAATTCAAACTAACATCATACATATGTTTGTACCACATATCAAATAATCAACTTACCTTATTTTCAAATAGGTAAACAACTATCATATCATGTACCTGGTCACTTAGCCCATTTTGTACATTCGTACACAACTTATCTTTGCCCGTTGAACCATTTAGAATTCGGTAAGATACTCGGATTATCACACATATAGTAAAATGTCAATGTCTCAGACGTGGTCTTACATGTAATCAAATATCGATGCGACTGTCCCAGACAGGGTCTTACTCGCACACATGTATCAGAATCACATATCGATGCCAATGTATTAAACGTGGTCTTACTCGCACACATATATCGATGCCATGATCTTACTCACACATCACATATCGAGATCCTATGTCATGACATATGTATCCTAGCTATTCCTAAGGCTCATACAGGGCTTTCGGATGTCGTAACTTGGTTAAATCGAACTTGTAAACTTAATTTCCAAGCATATACACATTCGGTCATTAGGTATATAAAATTATAAAATTCGTTCCAGCATATAAAACTTATATATATACAAAATTAACAGCATTTATTTGCTTATAAACTAACCTCGAACAACAGTAATCGGAACAGGACAACTAGTCGACAACTTTGGTTTTTCCCTGGTCCAAATCCAATTTCTACATTTCCTGATCTAATTCAATACAAATTAAACTCATTCAAACATATTTTCATTCAATTTAGTCCAAAAACACATAAATGGGAAAATTACCATTTTACCCCTGACATTTTACACTTGTTACAATTTAGTCCCTATTGCAGACAACACAAAATATGCAAAATTTCAATATACCCATGTTAGGCCGAATGTTACTAGTGTTCATATAAGTCCATATATTTCATTTATTTCACATTTTAGTCCCTCAAATTATTATTTTTGCAATTTAGTCCTAATTACCCAAAATCATCAAAAACCCCAATACAAAACATGTTAATCCAAAACATATCTTTCATATTTCATCATCAAACAACAAAAATCACAAGCTCTCAAAAATGGCTTAACTCAAAATATTCATCAAAATCAGAAATTCAAGCATGGGTTTACTAGTACTCAAAGCAACGATCTCAAAAACATAAAAATTAACTAAAACCGAGTAAAAACGAACCTTGAATCAAGCTTGGAAGGTGGTTGAACCTTTGAAACCTTATTCTTTTCTTTCTTATTTATCTATTCGGTCATGGAAGAAAAAATATAAGCTATGGCTTGTTAATTTATGTTTTATTATATACATATTATTATATATTTTACCATTATAACCTTAATAAATTTAATTAGAAAACATATATAACATGCCCATTATCGTCCACCTATAAAACCAATGGTATATTTGCATTATAAATACCCCACATTAAAAGAACAAAGCAATTAGGCACTTCAACAATTAGCATACAAGTTTTGCATTTTACGCGATTAAGTCCTTTTATTTAATCGGGTACTCAAACTATAAAATTAAATCACAAAAATTTCACACATGTTAATTCACACATAATAAACACAGAAAATAATTTCTAAATTTTTTTCTAACTCAGATTCGTGGTCCCAAAACAACTGTTCCGGCTAGGGTCTAAATTGGGCTGTTACATAAATTGATTAAATTAATCATTCCAACAACATAAATATTCATATATATGTTCATCATAACAACAACAGAAATTAAAGAGATAGGGAACAAGAATCAAATCCGGTGTTTTTTCATGGCTTGACTAGCTTGTTCCATTCTTCGTTCTCTATTGTCCTTGTCGATCAAAGCTACTATGAACACTTCAATGTTGCTTCAAAATGGCTGATGAACACCCCTTTTCCAAGGGAAGAAATCGGCAAGAAAGCATGAGAATTTAGAATGGCAAAGAAGAGAGAAAGTGGAGAGAAAAGAGAAAAGATGTGAATGAATTGAGGTGTGTTTCAAATGACCAGCCTAAGGGGGTTTTTATAGCTGAAGAGGGCTGCTAAAAATAGCTAAAATTATCAGCCAAAGAGCCCTCCCTTGGCCAGCCACACGTGGCAAGTTTGATGATTTCAAACTTGCTAAATTAAGCTTGGGGCAAATCTAGAAAGCCACCATGGGTTTGAATGCTATTTGAACAAGTCTTCAAGGGCCTCTTTGCAAGATAAATAATCAGCCAATAAGCTGATTTGGGTCAGCATATGGGGCGGTTTTGGGCTGTCCATTACTTGGTCGGTTCAGTTCACTCGGTTCGGCTCAACTGGACCACTTTTCATAATTTATTAATAATAATTTATTAACCCAAAATTAAATTGGATATAAATTAAAATTAATTATATTATGAATTAATACACATAATTTTGGACCGACTTAAGATGAAAATTAATTCACCTTGATACTTCAAATTGATTCTAGATTTTGTGCTTCTAGTAGTGTCTACCGAGCTATTTTTCGCCCTTTGTGCAAATCTGTCAAAAATAACCAAAATTCATCAAAATTAATTATAAAATTAATTAAAATTAAACATGTTCATATTTTAAGTACACTTTAATTATTTTATAAAAATTAATTATTTTTCGATAGGAATTTTATCGAAACTGCATGAATTTAAGTTAAAAGGGGCATGAAAAAGAGTGTAAATTTTCGTGCTTCTAGGCTATACTTTTATTCCACAATTGTCTAACCTCTCGAGTTAAAATCTTAATTGGTTCTTCACCGTAAGTCATATCCGGTCAAATTTCTAGCTCTGTCAGAGAAATCACATGTGAAGGATCAGAACGATACCATCACAACATCGACACATGAAACACATTATGAATCCTTTCTAACTCTGTCAATAAAGCTAACCGATATGCCACTGGCCCTATTCTTTCAATAATTTCATACGGCTCAATAAAATGTGGACTCAACTTGCCTTTATGGCCAAATTTGAGAATCTTCTTCCACGGAGACACTTTCAAAAATACTTTATCCCCAACTTGAAACTCAATCTCTTTTCTTTTCAAATCTGCGTATGATTTCTGTCTATTGGAAGCAGTTTTCAAAAAATCTCGAATTACTTTTACTTTCTCTTTGGTTTCCTTAACTAAGTCAACCCCATGAATCTGTTTCTCGTTAAGCTCAGTCAATACAAAGGCATTCAGCACTTGCAGCTATACAATGCTTCATAAGGTGTCATTTTTATACTCGACTGATGGTTGTTGTTATAGGCAAATTTGACCAATGGTAGATTTTTTCCCAACTACCCTCAAATTCTAGAACACAGCATCGAAGCATATCTTCAAGTATCTGAATTATCCTTTCGGATTGACCATCGGTCTATGGACGAAATGCAGTACTAAAATTCAATTTTGTACCCAAGGCTTCTTGCAACTTTTTCTAGAACCTCGAAGCCTTGTCCGAGATAATAGAAATAGGCAACCCGTGCAATCTCACAATCTTAGCAATGTACAGCTCAGTTAGCTTATCAAGTGAAAAATTAGTACGTATCAGTATAAAGTGAGCTGATTTCGTCAATCTATCAACCACAACCTATATGGCATCTTTCTTTTTCAAAGTCATAGGCAAACACATTACGAAATCCATCGTAATCCTATCCCATTTCCACTCGAGCACCATCACTGGCTGAAGTAAACCCGAAGGCACTTTGTGTTTAGCTTTCACTTGTTGACAAATTAGACATCTTGAAACAAACTCGGAGATATCTCTTTTCATGCCCGACCACCAATACATTTTCTTCAAGTCATTATACATTTTCGTACTACCCGAATGTACAGATAAACAACCATTATGTGCTTCATCAAGAATTTTTTGAATAAATTCATCATTTTTTGGTACACAAATCCTATCTCAGAACATCAAACAATCATCAGATCTGACATGGAAATCTGAATCACTAATCAATTCACAATAAGCTTTCTTGGCTTGCAAATCACTGTCACATTTCTCGGCTTCACAAATCTGCTGAATAAACATCGGCCTAGCTCTCAACTCAGCTAGAATAGAACCATCATCGGATAAAGTCAATCTCGTGTCCAATGCTCTCAAAGCAAACAAGTCTTCCTATTCAAGGCACCTGCGACTACATTCGCTTTACCCGGGTGATAGTCAATCACCAACTCAAAATCTTTCAACAACTCGAGCCATCTTTTTTGTTGTAAGTTCAAGTCTCTCTAGGTCATCAAGTACTTTAAACTCTTATGGTCGGTGAAAATCTAACATTTCTCACCATACAAATGGTGTCGCCAAATCTTCAAAGCAAACACAATAGCAACTAATTCCAAATCATGCGTCGGGTAATTCTTCTCATGTAGCTTCAATTGTCTCGAGGCATAAGCTATCACCTTGTCTTCTTGCATCAACACACATCCTATTCCATTCAGTGATGCGTCGTTATAAATCACAAATTCCTTACCAGGTTTAGGTTGCACTAAAATCGGTGCCTCAGTCAATAATGCCTTCAGCTTCTTAAAACTTTGCTAACATTTTTCGGACCATTCAAACTTGATGTCTTTTTGCAACAATCTCGTCATAAGAGTAGCAATCATCGAAAATCCTTTAACAAATCATCGATAATAACTGGCTAACCCCAAAAATCTTCTGACTTCGGACATATTTCTCGACGGCTTCCAATCAACAATTACTGACATTTTACTTGGATAAACTCGAATACCATCACCTGAGACAATATGGCCCAAAAATCCAATTTCTCTAAGCCAAAACTCACTTTTACTGAACTTAGCATACAACTGTTTGTCTCTCAAGGTTTGTAAAAAAGTTCCCAAATGCTCGACATGCTCGGTCTCATCATGAGAATAAATCAGTATGTCATCAATAAAAACAACTACAAACTTATCCAACTATGGTCAAAAAATTCGGTACATCAAGTACATGAAAATAGTAGGGGCATTAGTTAATCCAAATGGCATAACAAGAAATTCATAGTGCCCGTACCTTGTTTTGAAAGCAGTTTTCGGCACATCTGACTCTTTAACTTTCAACTGGTAATACTCGGATCTCAAATCAATCTTGGAAAACACTGTTGCTCCTTTCAACTGACCAAACAAGTCATCTATCTTTGGCAATGGATACTTTTTCTTTATGGTTACCTTATTGAGTTGTCGGTAATCTATACAAAGTCTCATAGATCCATATTTCTTCTTTACAAACAATACCGATGCATCCTAAGGGGAATAACTCAGTCTCGTGAATCCCTTATCTATCAATTCCTACAATTGAGCTTTTGATTCTTTCAATTCAATCGGAGCCATTTTATATGGAGAAATAGATATCGGTGAAGTACCAGGGACTAACTCAATGCCAAACTCAGCTTCTCTAACTAGAGGTAACCTAAGCAACTCTTCCGGAAACACATCCGGATATTCACAAACTATCGACACTGATTCAATTTTCAATTCAGACTCTTTCATGTTTAACACATAAGCTAGGTAAGCTTCACATCCTTTTCCTATACATTTTGGAGCTGACATTGAAGAAATCACCACAGGGAATCTATCTGACTCACCTAATTCAACCCGAAGAATTTCACCATTTTCATATTTCAATTCAATAACTTTCTGTCTACAATTTACTATAGCATCATGCAACATCAGCTAATCCATACCCAAAATAACATCAAACTCATCAAATGGCAACAACATCAAGTCAGTTGGAAAATAGTAACCTCTAATCATCAAAGGACATTTCTTACATACTTTGTCGACTAAAACATGCTTACCTAAAGTTTTGACACCTTAATCATAAATTCGGTAAACTTGACAGGCAATTTCTTATTATTTACCAAATTCATACAAACATACGAATGAGTAGATCCAGGGTCAATTAACGTAATAATGTCAGTACCATAAAGAGAAAACGTACCAGTAATAACATCGGGATACGTCGCTTCTTTACGAGCACGGATGGCATAGGCTCTCGCAGGTGCTTGAGCTTCGGATCTCACAGTGGTTTCTTTTGTCACACCTTTACTATTGGCTCCATTTCCAGTATTCCTCGGGGGCCTTCCTCTAAAAGTAGTATTACTAGGCCTTGCACTTTGAAATTTCCCTTTCTCTACCATCTCCGGGTAATCTTTGATAAAATGCTCTTGTGAACCACACTTAAAACAAGCCCAGTCATTCATTCTACACTCATCGGGATGTCTTCTGCCACACTATTGATATTCGGGTCTATTAGACTTTATACCCACACTTGCCATAGAAGTAGCTTGAGATTTAAAACTCGAATGTTGTTTCGCACGATCTCTGTGTGAATACCCCGCTGAAACATTCAAACAGGAATACATTTCTTTAGACTTCTTAGACTGAGATGGAAACGACTTACTCATCCGTCTTTTCCTTGAATCTCTAGCTTCAAGATCAGCTTTCCTCTTCTTTTTATTTAATTCTTTGGCCTTACAAGCTAGTTCAACCAATACTACAAACTTTTTTATCTCTAAGATCCCAACTAACACATGAATGTCTTCATTCAATCCCTCCTCAAATATCTTGCACATGATAGCCTCAGTGGAAACACACTCCCGAGCATATTTACTCGGTTTGACAAATTCTCGCTCATACTCTATTATGGTCATATGACTTTGTTTCAGCTCTAAAAATTCCTTACGTTTCTGATTGATGAACCGTTAGCTAATATACTTCTTTCGGAATTCCTCTTAAAAGAAGTACCATGTGACCCTTTCTCTTAAAACTACAGAAACAAGTGTATTCCACCAATGGTATGCAAAATCTCTTAGAAATGAGATAGCACACTTTAAAGACTCATCTGGTGTGTAGGAAAACTCATCAAATACCCTAATGGAGTTCTCGATCCAAAACTCGGCTCTCTCGGGATCATCATCCATATTAACTCAGAAATCTTCAGCCCCATGCTTTCGGATCTTATCAACTGGGGGCCTTCTTCATTCTTACAAAACCCATACCTTGTGGTGCTACAGGAACCAATTGAAGAATAGGTTGGGGTGGAGGAGGTTGGGCATTCAGATTTGTTCGAACAAGTTTCGTATACCTAAAACAGTCTAGTTTAGACCCTAATCAGAACAGTGGTTTCAGGACCACAAATCTGAGTCAAAAAATATTTTAATATTATTTTTTATGTTTATAATATGTGAATTGATATGTATGAAAATTTCGTGTGAAAATTTTATTGTTTGTGTGCTCGATTTAATTAAAAGGATTTAATCGCGTAAAATGTAAAAGTGGCTAACTAATTGTTAAAGTGCTACATAGCTATTGTTTTTATAATTTGGAGTCTTTAAGATGAAATTACACCCTTGAAATCATGCATGGACGGTATTAGACATGAAATATATAGTTTGGTTATTAATTTTAAAAGGTTAATATGGTAAAAATGCTAATTAATAATGTTATAATAAAACAAAAATTAAAATAGCCAAGCAAATGTTCATCTTTTGGCCGAATATAACAAATAAAAAGAGAAAGAAAAGAGTTTTAAAGCTTCAACCCTTGTGTTCTTCAAATTAGGTATGTAATTTGTTCGATTTTTTATAATTTTTACGTTTTTGAGATCGTTGCTTTGAGTACTAGCTAGCCCAACTTGAATTTTTGAATTTGATGATGTATTCATGAATTGCCATTGTTGATAGCTTAATTATTTTTGTGTTTGATGATAATAAATATATGTTGTTAGATTGTCAAGTTTAATTAAGTGATTTTTGATAAAAATGTCTATTTAGGATTAAATTGTAAATTTTGCAAACTGATGGGTCCAAATGTGAAATAAATGAAACATATGGGCTTATATGGACTAGGGGTAAATTCGGCCTAACATGGGTGTATTCAAATTTTGAATATTTTGTGTTCTGTGAAATAGGGACTAAATGGTGAAAAATGTAAAATGTTAGGGGCAAAAGTGTAATTTACCCATTTATGTGTTTTTGGATGAATTTGATTGAATATTTGACTAAATAAGTTTAATTTATATTAATTTAGAGCAAGAAAAGAGAAAATCAGATTTGGATTGGGGGAAATATAAAGTTGTTGAATAGTCGACCTGGTCTGTTCGTCTTCGTACGAGGTAAGTTCATAAGCAAATAAATGTCGTTAAATTTGATTGTATATATTTTAATAGTTTCGAATTGAATTATTACTTGTGTACATGTATATGCCGAATTGAATTAAACATGGGAGCAATATTTATGAGCTTGAATCGATCGAGTTATGATGTTCAAAAACCCTATATGAACCTTAGGAATAGTTAGGATATATATGTCATGACATAGGATTTTGATATGTGATTTCGTGTAAGACCATGTCTGGGACGTTGGCATCGATTTGTGATTTACGTGTAAGACCATGTCTGGGACATTAGCATCGTATATGAGTTCGTGTAAGACCCTATCTGGGACAATGCAATCGATATGTGATTACATGTAAGACCACGTCTGGGACGTTGGCGTTGTACGAGCTTTTCGACTATCTGAGTATCCTTATTAATTCTAAATAGTTCAAAGGGCAATATCGAGTTAAGATCGAATGTGAAAATGAGTTAAATGGTTTAGGTACGTATGAAGTTAAATGATTATGAAAGTAAGGTAAGTAAAGTATTTGTAATGAAGATATGAAATATGTTTCATATAAGAGTGAATTATATATGTTTTTGAGATTGTTCATATTCGGCCTAGTAGATTTCATTGCTAATTTTCATTTGATAAATTATTTGCTTATGACTTACTAAGCTATTCAAGCTTGGAGTGTGTGTTTGTTTAATGTTTTATAGATTTTGGAAGCTGGTTACGAGCTCGGGGATTGTCAAGGAAATCCATCACACTATCGATCGCTTTTCAGTATTCTATAAGTTTGAACTTTTAACTTATGGCATGTATAGACTAGATAGTATGTTTGAACTTGAAGTATGTATATATATTTAGCCATGCAAAAATGGCTTGAGCATAATGCCAATGCTTGTGTTTATTTGGTTTTGTTTTCAACTCATTTTGGAGATATGTTTTATGGTAAATATGCTTATGGTGTTTGGTTTTGTGATTTGGCAATGAGAAATGCTAGGTATAATATACAATTAGTATTATGGTTAGTTCATTTTAGAGAAAAATTAGATAATGGGATAGATTAAGTGTGAATGATTGTATTATTCGGCTTTACTAAATAGGTGAGGTAATGAGTTTGACATATTGATAGGTTTTGTATTTTTGATAGTTATTAGTTGATTTGGTAAAGGAGTAATGTTCATTAAATGTATATTTGGCTATGATGGTAAGTTGTTTTAAAAGTGTTTTATGGCATGATTTATGTGATGGAAATGATAGATAATATGTACGTGAGTATTCGGCTATGGTTTTAGGTTCAAGTTGACGGGTATGAAAAATTAGTTTTTGGCATGTATTGTTTGAGTATAGGAGTTCGAAAATAGCCCAAATAGATATGGTCTTATATTCATAAAGTTGTAATAATAAAGATGTATATTTAGTTTAGTTTTAGAGTCCCTTTTATGTGTATCATATATGTATAAATGTATATGTCTTGTATGTCGTGTATGTTAAAATAATATGCTAGTAAGCTAAGTATATTATGAACTTATTAATTGTGATCGAAAATGGTGATTGGTATAATAGTAAAAATAGATGTGAATTAATGGATAAGCTGATGGTTACTTTGGTACATAGTTAATGGCTAAAGTTGGACAAGAATTATGGTTAAAATTTGGTTGGTGTTTTGGTTATACATTAGTAATTTAGGTATGGTAAATTGGCATGTGAATTGAGTGTACTCTTAGTTGTTATTTGTTCTCAAAATGGTTTAAATTATTATGGTCATATGCACATGGTTTTGTAACTAGAAAAGAGGTAAGATTAGTCTTAAATCATATTTGTTTAAATGAATTATATGTAAATGTATGACCATGACCAATGCCATATATGTTATTGGACATAAAGTTTTGTGATATGATTTATTTGGTCTTTTAAGTGTATGTGTATTATTATGAAGTTAAAATGTTTGCTTATTTATTAGGTATTCCAATATTATTTTAATAATGAGTATATGATTTTTGTGTATATTTATATAGCCAAACATGTTATGTATGACTTTGAGGTATGCTTATTAATGTGCGAATATAATTATATGATTGATAGGGATTTAGATAGTTTTGAGTTATGATTCGTATTTGCAGTATGACTAATAATGTACATTTAATGTTTAATATTTAATATTCAATTAGTCTTATGCTTTTTATATGCGAATAAGATCTGTGTGAATATGTTATGTTTGGTAATGCCTCTAATCCCTAGTTCGGCGACGGATACGTGCTAGGAGTGTTACATTTGATTAGTATCAGAGCTACGGCTTAGTCAATTCTAGGACTAACGTAACCCGTATGAGTCTAGCTATACATGCCATATTTATAAACTGCGATAGTGTGATGATTCCTGAGTATTAAAATGTGTTTTCGTATAGTAAATAGGTCCCAATCAAGCCGTAGGTGATGACATGGAAATTAATACGCCCGCTCCTACTCAAGGGGTAGCACCGGCTGATTCTAGGTCAATTTCGAATAGCCGCGAGGGAGAGGCTAAACAAGCCTTCTTCCAAATGATGAACGAATGGTTCAAATAGTATATCCAAACAAATTCAGTTGTTCAATAACCCTCACCCCCACCTAATCCTCCTCAGATACCTGTCGTACCTCAAGTTATTGATCCAATGAGATTAAATAAGCCCCCAGTGGATAAAATCAAAAAACACAGGGCTAAAGAATTCAGAGCCATTATTGATGACAATGCAGAGTGAGCTAAATTCTGGCTCGATAATACTATTCGTGTGTATCACTGGTGGAATACATTAATATCAGTAGCTCTGAAAGAACGGGTGACCTG
This sequence comes from Gossypium longicalyx, assembly GCA_025698465.1. Taxonomy (NCBI): domain Eukaryota; kingdom Viridiplantae; phylum Streptophyta; class Magnoliopsida; order Malvales; family Malvaceae; genus Gossypium; species Gossypium longicalyx. The sequence continues at coordinate 57,204,106 of CM047007.1, forward strand.
GGAGTTCTTTCAGACTGAATTTCATAAGAAATACATCAGTCAGAGATTCATTGATCAAAAACACAAAGAATTCCTCGAGTTGAAACAGGGTCATAAGATCGTAATAGAGTATGAATAAGAATTTGTCAGGCTCAGCCGATATGCCCAAGAATGTGTTTCGACTGAAGCTATAATGTGTAAAAGATTTGAAGACAGGTTGAATGAAGACATTAAGCTATTAGTCGGGATACTTGAAATAAAAGAGTTTGTTGTACTAGTCGAGCGAGCATGCAAAGCCGAAGAGCTCGGGAAAGAGAAAAGAAAAGATGACTTTGAAGCTAGAGATTCACGAAAAAGATCATCAGGTAAAACATTTCAGTTGGCATCAAAGAAATTCTGAGATGATTTTAGCTGTTCAAAGGCTACTGCGAGCTATTTTAGACGTGATCGAGACAGACTACCCGTGAGTTCGAGAGCTACCTCAGTAGCTAGTGTTGGTAACATCTGATCGACCCAACCTGAGTGCAAACATTGTGGTAAACGGCATCCCGGCAGTTGTAGATTGACTGATTGAGCTTGTTTTAAATGTAACAGCCTGATTTAGACCCTAATTGGAACGGTGGTTTTGGGACCACGAATCTGAGTCAGAAAAATATTTTAAAATTATTTTCTATGTTTATTTTGTATGAATTTATATCTGTGAAATTTTCATGATTTTATTTTGTCGTTTAGGTATCCGATTTAATAAAAGGACTTAATCGCGTAAATTAAAAATTGGTAGTTTAATGTATAAAGGGTCGAATTGTTATTGGCTTTATAAAAGGAAGCCCTTAAGTGGTAAATAGCTCATTGACTTATTAAATGAATGGTAGTGAACATATATTATATGGTTTTGTTATAATTTTAGTATGGTTAAATAAGTAAATTAAATCATAAGTTAATAAAATATATATTATAACGTAAAACATAAATAAATAAATAAAAAGAAAGCCAAGTTCATATTATTTTTATCGTTGCTGAAACTAAAACAAGAAAGAAAAATAAAATAAAACCTAGGTTCGGTTGCTTTTCAAGCTCAATCAAGGTAAGAGTTCAGGTCGGTTTTTTTTATGATTTTTACATTTTTGAGATTGTTGCTTCGAGTACTACAAAACCCGTGCTTGAATTTTTTATTTTGGTGAATATTTTGAGTTATGCTATTGTTGAGAGCTTGTGACTTTTGTTGTTTGATGATGAAATATGAAAGATATGCTTTAGATTAACATATTTTGTATTGAAGTTTTTGATGATTTTGAGTTATTGGGACTAAATTGAAAAAATAATAATTTGATGGACTAAAATGTGAAATAAATTAAATATATGGATTTTTTTGAGAGTGCACAAAATTCGGCTCAACATGGGTATGTTGAAATTTTGTGTATTTTGTGTTTTGTGCAAAAAAGACTAAATTGTAAAAAGTGTAAATGTTAGGGGTAAAATGGTAATTTGCCCATTATGTGTTTTTGGACTAAATTGAATGAAAATATGTTTGAATGAGCTTAATTTGAATATGTTTAGATCAAGAACCAAAGAAATCAGATTTGGATCGGGGAAAAACGAAAGTTGTCGACTAGTCGCTCCGTTCCGTTTTACATCATCCGAGGCAAGTTTATAAGAGAATAGAAGTGCCTAATTGTCGTTAAATGATAAATATATATATGCTGGTATGTAATGTATGAATTTATTCATGTTATTGCCAAATGTATAAGCTTGGTAACCATGTTCAAGCATTCATTTCGACCGAGTTACGACGTCCAAAAGCCCCGTATTAACCTTAGGAATAATTAGGATACATATGTCATGACATAGGATTCCGATATATGTGTACAAGTAAGACCATAGCATCGATATGTGATTCTGATATGTGTTTATGAGCAAGACCCTGTCTGGGATAGTGGCATCGATATGTGACTACATGTAAGACCACATCTGGGAAGTTGGCATTGTATGATTTATGTGATTATCCGAGTGTCCTATCCAATTCTGAATGGTTCATCAGGCAAAGGTAAATTGAGTTCGAATGTGTAAAATGAGCTATATGCCAGGTATGATTTAACTCGTTACCTATTTGAGGCAAAGTAAGTAAGTACCTTGATTAATTGTTGCAAATCTTGAAAGGGTGCAAATGAAGAATATATGTGAATGTGATATGTGTGTTTGAATTTGTGTGTTAATAACTTGTTTATCATGAATAATCTTTAAACATGTGCATATATGATTAGGTAATTTCGATTATATATTTAATATATGAATATGATGAATTATTTTGATACAGGGGCTTATGTAATCAAGTGTAATTGTCCTTAAAATTATTATTGAAATGAAACTTAGTATTAGGCATGCACGATTATATGTATTCGGCTTCATGGTTAATATATGCATATGAAACTATACAATTGCATATGATTTTATATGTTAATGGGTACGTGAAGTAAGTTACAGTGACTAGTTGGTTGTGGAATATAAATTGTAATAATGATAATTTGGTTTCATGAGTATTCTGCCAGGGTGATAATTGAGTATGAAAATATATATTTATAATGAATTACATATATATGGATCTGATATGTTATGATACTATAATTTAGTTTTGTAACGCCCTGATTTTCAGGATTTTTCGGGTTTCTGTGATTTTAGGTAAATTTTGAAATTTTGATGTTCTGAATATTGGAATTGCGTTTAAATGTGTTAGTGGGCCTTTAGAAGGCCCAAGCCTAAGTTAAACGCGGTAAAATATCAAGGTTGGATTTTAAGTGAATAGGAGACTTGGTTAAGTGGGTTTTTAAGAAGAACTTAGTAAATTATGACACAAATAAGGCCTTGGTAAAGTGGCAGGTGGCGCCACTAAGTTCCTAAAAAAATGGAGCCTGGGAAGGAATTAAAGGTCCAGGGTTCAAGTTGCAAGGTAGGCATACTGTTACTTTTTAATTTTAGGCATGTGTCAGGCATGTTATCACTTAAGTGAATTTCGACACGGGCCTTAGGGAGGTTGGGCCGATTGTTTTAGTTGATATTAGGGTTAGGTTCTTTTCTTTTTCTGTCTTGGAGAATTAAGGTTAGCCACCTGAAAGCTTTCACTGTCATTCATCCTTTCTGAGTTCTCACAAAAGCCGAAAACGCAAATTCCTTCTCCTTGGTGTCGAGTTCTTCTTTCTCTCTTTTTCCTCCATTTTCTTTCTTCCTTTTTGCTTTTTCTTCTAGCCGAAACCTTCTGATCACCTTACTCACCTCCTCTATCGATTCCATCCTCCACAAAACCTTCATAGCCGATCGCCATAAAAGCCGAAATCTCAAAAACTCACTTCTTGTGCCGATTTCTCCAAGCCAAAATCCTTCAGTTATTTTTGTTTCTTTTGATTAACTTTCATCTTCTCTAAACCCTTAGTATCTTTCGGCAACATTACTTCAGTTATAGCCTCAAATCGTCATCTTCTTCATCACTTAAAAAGCCGAAGTACCATAGATTTAGGGACTTATAGCCGAAACTTCAGATCTCCTGGATTCGAGTTCTACTATCGTTTAGAGGATAGATCTACATCAGATCTGTGTAGAAATCAAAGAGGAATAGGTGGTAAGTGCTCATCACCTCAGATCTAGTCTTATTTTACAATTTAGAAAAAGCCGAAGTCCCTAAAATCTAGGGAGGCTGCGGATTTGGGCATAGGGCTTTAAGGGTCTTTAACCAATGATTTCTTTTGGTGTTTAGTGTCTTCTAGAGGTTGGATCGAAGGCTTGGATCTTTGGAACAACTAGACTTAGATCTAGTCATCGGTTTTCGGCAAAAAGGTAAGATTCTAAAGGCTTTAGGGGCATGGTTCAAATATGGTAGGTGAATATTGGGATTGGTTATTGTGGTTTGCAATCTAAGAATTGTGGTAATCAATTGTAGGACATCGTAAGGGATCTCAGTGGCAGTCGTCACAAAACAGGTGTGTAACAACCCTCGTAGTAGCTTAGGCTAATATTCGCTGAAAAGTCGAAATGCCAAAATTTTGGCATTTCGAGAACTTGAGATTTTGCATGTGGTTTTAGATGCGATAAAAATGATATGATCGGTGTTTGGATCGATGGAACAGGTAAGAGCGCAATTCTATGCACGACGGTAAGTTGGGCCTCAATGGGCTGAAATTGGGCCCAATGGGCTTCCGGGCCCATTTGGGTAAAATTGATAAAAAATGGAACTTGGATAAATTGCATGTTAACACGGTTAGATCTGTTGTAAAAATTGGGTTAAGTGGGCTAAAAGGGCTAAATCGGCATTCGTGGGGCCCATTAGGGGTTTTGGGCCCAAAGGCCCTAATTTGATAAAATGCATTAAAATCACTGTTTAAACACTTGAGAATATTGATAATTGTTAATGAACGTGGAAAACCCATAATATTTGGTAAATTTACGAAATTACCCCTAAAATATGGTAAATGACTGTTTTGCCCCTAGGTAAAAATGACCATTATACCCCTAGGGTTTAATTATGAATATGATGCATGAGGTATTGATTTACATGATATGACATGATATGCACATGATATGTTATAACATGCACATGTTATGCTATGATATACTCATTATATGCATGGGTTGGGTTTTTGATATAAATGGAGGAAGTGCGAAAAGGGCTTTGCCCCAGTTTATCAAAAAGGCCTTTGCCCCAATTATTAAAAGAGGCTAGGCCTCCAGTTATATGATAAAGCAGCTATGCTGCCAGTGGAGAGTTTGGTTGGGTGGGTTGAGTTATTCCCCACATGGAGAGCTTGGTTGGTACGGGTGGAGAGTAGCAGATGGTGCGTTGAGTAGTCTCCCCAAAAGGGCTTGCATACATCCATTAATATTACATGTGGCATTGAAATGGGCCTATGGGCCATACCATTTGCAGTGAAGGCTTCGGCCCAGTAACATGATTAATGAGAAGGCTTCGGCCCATTAACCGTTAAACAAAAGGCTTCGGCCCAGTATGCTGGTATTAGTTTGGGATCTGAAAGGGGCTTGTTGCACACTGAGTTTCCAAACTCACCCCCCTTTCCTTATCTTTGCAGGTGAGTCTTGATGTGGTGACTTGGAGCCGGAGGGGATTCAGAGTGGCCGTGATGATCGTTTTCGAACTTTGCAATAAGTAACCGATTTTTTTAATTTATTATTATTATTTGGTTTTGGGTTGTAATAAGACCATTTTAATTATCTTCCTGGGATTATTTTATTTTATACTCTATATTTTTCTAATAACAATTCAAAATGGGCTAGAATTAGGGCACGTTTTCAAAATGTTATTCGTTTTCAAAATAACACAACGATACAACTAATCGGTTTACCAAAAATATCTACTTAAAGGAATTTCAACTCGTTTACCAAAGTGTGGCAATGGTTATGGGCATGTCTAGGATTGGATCCAATCGAGAGCTTGGTACTTAAGCAGCCTTCATGGCTCACCTCCTCTGTTTCGGATACCTACCTGGTGCACAGCTTCCATTCACTTTGTTAACTTAGCAAAAGACGTTCTTCTTAAACACTAAAATGAATCATGGTTTTTTAAAACTTCAATATGACACGTCGGATTCGGCCATAACATCTGGGCCGAGTTTGGGGTGTTACAAGTTTAGTTTAAATAAGTTGATAATAATATTGGAATGTTTAATTGCTTATGACTTACTAAGCTTCAAAAGCTTACTCTGTGTTTTTATGTGTGTTTCTATTTTATAGATTATGGATTCAAGTTACAAGCTCGGGGATTGTTAGCAAAGTCTATCACACTATCTACAGCTTCGATATTTAAATAATCAAACTCAAATTATGGCATGTATAGGCTGGAAATGTGTTTTGAAATATTAGATTTTGGTTTTGTATAATTTGAGCCATGCGAAAATGGCTTAATTTCCATGTTAATTTTGGATATGTTTGCTTATGGTTTGAGTTTATTTTGGCTATGGTGTCTTATGCTATGGATGAATAATATTTGTGATATGTGTTTTGTGGAGCATTGAAGTTGATTAGTAATTTGGATGTGTTTTGGAAGATTTAGCTATAGTATACCCATAAGTATGAACTATATTTGCTATGTTACTCTTGATTAAAATGATTTGGCTATGACTTATAATAATAATAATTCCATTTGGTTGACAAGAACATTCGGTTAATTGTTGAAATGATATAATGAATATATGTTTGGATATTAGTTCAGTATATATATACTTGTGAAATGTGGTTGATTATAATGTTAATGGTTGTTTGTACAATTAGTCATATTAATTTTGGTATTCGGTTATTATTTTCATGTGATATATGCTTTGGAGTTGGTTGATGATTACAGGTATATATATTTGTGGATGAAAAATCGGCTATGATATACATATATGCATATTCATAGGTGTATTTAATTGACTCAACCATGTTTCATGATAACATATAATATATATGTGTACTTATAATATGGATGATATGTTTATGGGTTTAGTTATATAAATTCGTTGGTTACTTGTAAGATTTATGTTTTGAATATATGACAACTTGTAATTCGGTATTTGTTTATATAAATATTATGCACATGATGAATGGATTTTACATATATATAACTCATCTTAAGGTATATATTTATATAGGTAAACTTTGTTATCCGAATAAACAAAAGATAAATATGGATTTTGAATCGATCTCTAATGGTATATTATTTTAAAATTCTAGTTAGTTTATTTGAGTAGTATAATTTGGTTGGTAAATACATTCAATGGAATGAGAATTTAGGTAATGAAAATGTTGATTGATGATTTGGCTTTTGTACTTATGTAATTAAGTATATAATGTTTCGGTTTGATATATGTAAGTGTATAAATATGATGTTGAATATATGAATTTAATTTTAGTGAATAAATATAGTTGTTCGAGGTATTTTGGTTGAGGTTCATTATTGACTTATATCTTAATATGATTTATATATTATATTATGATTAATAAAATCATGCTTATTATTTTAATTGAACTTATGTTTTATATATATATGAATTTGACTTGTATAAATGTGTGGTTGTTTGAAAATGTGTTTTTGTTCATTAGTGCCTCGTAATCCTAATCCGGCGATGAATACGAATTAGGGGTGTTACATTAAATGTGGATCAATGGATCACTTCATTCGTGCATGCCCTGAGTTGGTTGAGCAAGACATGAAGCAGAATACGAGGCTGAGTAACATGGTAGCTTGAGGTAGACAACCCAAAAATACGGGTAATGTGAGTGGCAGTCAGAGGGGAACTAAAGACACGACTATTACATTTGAGGCTCGCGCACTTGCCAGAGCTTATGATATCCGCGCTCATGAAGAAGCTTCGTCTCCTGATGTGATTACCGGTACTTTCACTCTCTATGATACTAGTGTTGCATTGATTGATCCTAGATCGACTCATTCTTATGTATGTGAAACTTTAGAATCTAGTAAGACTCTGCCTGTTGAGTCTACTGAGTTTGTGATTAGAGTGTCGAACCCCTTAGCCCAATGTGTTTTGGTTGATAGAGTATGCAACAGCCTGTTTTTAGGGTTAATTGAAACAGTGGTTTCGAGGCCACCAAATTCGACGAGTAGGTTTGTAAATATTATATTTAATATTTACGAGTTAATTGTGATTTTAAAAATGTTTTTGATATTGTGATTTTTGTTTTATAAGCTATTTATTAAGTTCAAGTGGTATGACCCTAAGGTCAAGTGGGTTTAGCAAATGAGGTATCGGGACCTCGTTTCTATAAACCAAGTCATAAATATTTTTATAAATATTTACAGAGTGGCAATAAGATGGTATTAAAGTTTCATTGAAAAATTTTATCGTTTCGATAGTTAATTAAGTAAAAAGGACTAAATTGCGTAAAATGTAAAAGTTGCATGCTATTAGAAAAAGGTGTTATTTGGCTTTAGCTTTTAAAGTGAGGGTCCTCAAATGGTAATTAAACCATTTGAATTGTGAACGGACATGTTTGGTCATGCATGAAATATTTAAGTGGTTTTACATTAAGGGTAAAATTGTAAATAGGTTATTAAAGGTTAATTAAATAAATAAAACATGAAAATGCATGAAAAGTTCATCTCTTTCAGTCGAATATGAAAGAAAGGTTGTTCTTTTAAGGTTCGACCATTCATCTTCATGCATGTAAGTCCGTTTCGTCCAGATTTTTGATAATTTTTACGTTTTTGATATCCTTGCTTCGTAATCTAGCTAGCCCGTACCTCCGATTTCAAAACTGTTAAAGTATTTGGATGATGCCATTATTGAATGCTTGAGTATCTTGATGTTTAATGATAGAAAATAAATCTTTGATGTTGGATTAATGAGTTTTGTTAAGTGAATTTTAGTAATGTCAATTTTGGACTAAATTGTGAAATATGATAAATTGTGTGGTAAAAGTGTGAATAAATGAAATGTGTGGGCTACTAGGGACATTGGTGATATTCAGCTATAGTAGGATTGTACTCAATTTCATGAATTTGCATTTTTATGATATAGAGACTAAATTGTAAAGAAGTTGAAATATCAGGGGCAAAAATATAATTTTTCCATAAAGTGATTTATGGGCTGTTTTAATACCATGAACACTCGGCTAAGCTTACTTATGGTTAAAAATGGTTAATTTGCATGTTTTGAGCTCAGGGACTAAATTGAATAAAAGTAAAACCTTAGGGGCAATTTTGTAAAAATGACAAAAATGACCAAATTGTATGAAATGAAGTGTTTTATTGTCTAAATCAATGCATTGAATGAAATTATTAATTTAGATAAAGATCGGATGGAAAATAAAGGAAAATAAGAAAATTACCAAAATGCCCCTAAACTCTAGTATCTCTACAACTTAGCCAGGTAAGTTCGTATGTTAATAAGCATTATTATAATTGAGTTTTAATGCTTTATATTGAATGGTTGATGAGTATAATTGTACAGAAATATTCGAGATAGCTTCGGCTATGCATTGGCACTTAGTGTGCGATACATCCAGAATGGCACTTAGTGTGCGAAGTATCGAAGATGGCACTTAGTGTGTGAAACATCCAAAATGACATTTATTGTGCAAAGTATGGAGGATGGCACTTAGTGTGTGAAACATCCAAAACGGCATTTATTGTGCAAGGTATCGAGGATGGCACTTAGTGTGCGAAACATCCAAAACGGCATTTATTGTGCGAGGTATCGGGTATGGCACCTAGTGTGTGAGACATTGAATATTCAATGGTAAATAAAATATTTGATTGAGTATGAGATTGGTACGAGATGGTACAGTGCTTCGGATGTTCGCTCGGGTTGGAAATCAACAGAAATCGCATCACACTATCCAGTTATTAACTTACGGTATTTTTACACCTTGGGGTTTGGATATATGGCATGTATAGGCTAGTGTTAAGATGATATGATTTGAGTTGTGATTTTAGCCATGTGATTTGGCTTGTAAATGTTTATGTGTATTGGCCATTTAAGTTGGTTTAAAGTATGTGTTTGATAAATGATATAAGTGATGTATATAATGCTTTTGTGTTGGCATATTTCGGTATGAAGTATAGATGATGAATTGATATGTTCGAGAAGCATGATTTAGTTGTTGGAAAGGTGAGAAAATGGAATTAGAAGTTATGTATGTTTTGAATGATATTGGTATAATGATTTGGCATGTTCTGAATGCCTTTGAATGCATTAAAATGGTATGAGATGATGTGGTTTAGGTATGTTTGTAGAGGGTGAGAAATATGGCTTAAACCAAGCCTATTTTCACTCCACACGGCCGAGCACACGGGCGTGTGGCTCGACCGTGTGTGACACATGGCAATGGTACACAGTCGTGTGTCCCCTGGGGTAGCCCTACAAATTAAGTCAGTATACCCTACAAACTTGACATGGCCTAATACACACGCGCGTGTCTACTGGCTGTGTGAGGCACACGAATTGGTAAATGGGCGTGTGGCCAGCCATGTGACCCAAGTCAGTATGTATGCCCTATTTCCCCACAACCTGGACACGGGCGTGTGGATGACACACAGGCTAGACACACGGGCGTGCGTTCTGGCTATGTGAGGTAAGTCAGTGAGCTCTACGGGGTTGAGCACAGTCGGGGCACACAGGCGTGTGACCCCTTCAATGTTGAAAATTTTCTAAGTTTCGTAAATGTTCCTCGAGTTATTAGTTTAGTCTCAAACTTTTTCTAAGCTTGTTTTAAGGTCTCATAGAGCTTTATAAGGGACATTGTGAATGAATGTTTAAAGTTTTAAATTGTATGCAAGTTTATGATGTGAAATGTGTTTAAAGGTTACATGTAAGTTCGGTAATGCCTCTTACCCTGTTTCAACCTCGGATACGGGTAAGGGATGTTACAGAGTATGCAAGAATTGTCCATTGATGATTCGAGATTCATGTTTTCTGGCTGATTTGATGTTGTTTCCATTCGACAAGTTTGATATAATTCTCGGTATGGATTGGCTAATGTTGCATGATGCTATTATAAACTACAAATAGAAGACTATTGATTTGCGATGCCAGAATGATGAGATTATTCGGATTGAGTCTAATTATTTGAATGGTTTACCATCAGTTATATCTTTGATGTTAGCACAGAAGTATGTGAGAAAGGGTTGTGAAGCTTACTTTGCCTATGTGCTTGACTCTAAAGTGACCGAAAAGAAGATTGAATCAGTACCAGTTGTGTACGAGTATTCGGATGTGTTTCCTGAAGAATTACCAGGTTTGCCATCGATGTGAGAAGTAGAGTTTGACATTGAGTTAGTGTCAGGGACAACTCCGATTTCGATAACTCCGTACAGAATGGCACTGACCGAATTAAAAGAGTTGAAAGCTCAGTTGCAAGAATTGACTGATAGAGGCTTTGTGCGACCGAGTTTTTCTCCTAGGGGTGCACTGGTTTTGTTTGTGAAAAGGAAAGATAAAACTATGAGAATGTGCATTGATTGCCGACAGCTCAATAAGGTGACCATAAAGAATAAATATCCTTTATCAAAAACTAACGACTTGTTCGATCAGTTGAAAGGGGCTACAGTGTTTTCAAAGATAGACTTGAGATCGGGTTACTGTCAGCTGCGAGTTAAAGACTCCGATGTGCCAAAAACTACTTTCCGAACTAGGTACGGACACTATAAGTTTCTGGTTATGCCCTTCGGACTTACTAACGCACCTTCTGTTTTTATGGATTTAATAAATAGAATCTTCATACAGTATTTTTATCGATTTGTGGTTGTGTTTATAGATGACATTTTGATCTATTCCCGTAATGAATCTGAGCATGCAGAACATGTGAGAATTATACTATAGACTTTGCATGATAAACAGTTGTATGTGAAGTTCAGTAAATGTGAGTTCTGGTTGTGTGAAGTTGGTTTCTTGGGACATGTTGTATCAGCACCGGGTATTCGAGTTTATCCGAGTAAGATTTTCGTGATGTTAGATTGGAAGCCTCCGAGAAATGTATCGAAGTCTGAAGCTTTTTGGGACTTGCTGGTTATTATAGAGGGTTTGTAAAAGGTTTATCTATGATTGCAACCTCGATGACAACATTACTTCAAAAAGATATTAAGTTCAAGTGGTCAGAAAAGTGCCATAAAAGTTTTGGTCAGTTGAAAGCTTTGTTGACTGAAGCTCCGGTGCTAGTTCAGCCAGAATCGGGTAAAGAATTCGTAATCTTTAGTGATACATCTTTGAATGGTTTGGGCTGTGTTTTGATGCAGGAAGGCAAAGTTATAGCTTATACCTTGATACAGTTAAAGTCGCAAGAAAAAAACTATCTGACGCACGATTTTGAATTGGCAGCTATTGTGTTTGCGTTGAAGATTTGGCGCCGCTATCCATTCGGTGAGAAATGTGACGTTTATTTCGATCACAAAAGCTTAAAATACTTGATGACTCAGAAAAATCTGAATTTACGATAGCGAAGATGGTTAGAGTTGTTAAAGGATTACGAGCTTGATTACGAGCTTGTAATTGACTACCATCCCAGAAAGGCCAATGTAGTTGCTGATGCTTTAAGTCAAAAATCTCTGTTTGTTTTGCGTGCAATGAATGCGCATATAGCTCTATCTGATTATGACTCAATTGTAGCTGAGTTGAAAGCGAGACCGTTATTTATGTAGCAGATTTACGAAGCTCAGAAAGTCGATAATGAATTGTTAGCAAAACAGGCACAACGTGATTCAAACCTTGATTCAAAATTTCAGATTGATGCTAATGATTGTTTAAGATTCAAAGGTAGAATATGTGTTCTGAGAAACTCAGAGTTGCTTCAGATGATTTTGAATGAAGCACATAGCAGTCGATTATCAGTTCATCTAGGAAGCACAAAAATGTATAACGATTTGAAACAGTTTTACTGGTGGCATGGTATGAAATGAGACATCTCTGACTTTGTTTCGAAATGTTTAATCTGTCAACAAGTTAAAGCCGAGCATCAGGTACCAACTGGGTTACTTCAACAGATTATGATACCCGAGTGGAAATGGGACAGTGTCACGATAGATTTTGTATCGGGTTTGCCTTTGTCACTGGGCAAGAAAGATGCGATCTAGGTTGTTGTGGATAGATTGAATAAATCGACTTATTTCATTCCAATTCCAACAGATTATTCGCTTGAAAAGCTTGCTGAGTTGTATATTTCTCAGATTGTGAGATTGCACGGAGTACCTATTTCTATTGTTTCGGATAGAGATCCGAGGTTCACATCGCGGTTTTGGAAGAAACTGCAAGATGCATTAGGTACGAAACTACATTTTAGCACTGTATTTCACCCACAGATGGATGGTCAATCCGAGCGGATTATTCAGATACTCGAGGATAAGTTGAGATGTTGCATTCTTGAGTTTGAAGGTGCGTGGGAATGATACTTACCATTGATTGAGTTTACGCATAATAACAGCTCTCAATCGAGTATCAAAATGGCTCCTTATGAGGCTTTGTACGGTCGCAAATGTCAAACACCTTTATATTGGACTGAACTCAGTGAGAATAAGATACACAGGGTCGATTTGATCAAAGAGACTGAACAGAAAGTGAAGGTGATTCGTGATAGTCTAAAAGCAGCATCAGATCGTCAGAATTCGTATGCAGACTTGAAACGAAAAGATATTAAGTTTCAGATCGGGGATAAAGTGTTTTTGAAAGTCTCACCCTGGAAGAAAATACTCCGATTCGGTTGTAAAGGCAAATTGAGTCTGAGATTTATTGGGTCGTATGAAATTATTGAGCGTATCGAGCCGGTTGCTTACAGACTGTTATTGCTACTTGAGTTAGAAAAGATCCATAATGTATTTCATGTTTCGATGGTTCGACGATATCGATCCGATCCATCGCATGTGATTTCCCCGTCGGAGATTGAGATTCGATCCAATATAACATACGAAGAAGAACTGATCTGAATTTTAGATCGCGAAGTTAAAGAATTAAGAAATAAAAAATTCTCTTTAGTGAAAGTCTTATGGCATCAGTACGGGGTAGAAGAAGCTACGTGGGAGCCTGAGGATACTATGAGAGAACGTTACCCAAACCTATTCGCTGGTAAGATTTTCAGGGACGAAAATCCCTAAGGGGGAGTTGTAACAGCCCATTTTAGACCCTAATCGAAACAGTAGTTTCAGGACCACAAATTCGAGTCAAAGAATATTTTAATATTATTTTTTATGTTTATAATATGTGAATTGATATGTGTGAAAATTTCATGTGAAAATTTTATTGTTTGTGTGCTCGATTTAATTAAAGGATTTAATCGCGTAAAATGTAAAACTGGCTAGCTAATTGTTAAAGTGCTACATAGCGATTGTTTTTATAATGTGGAGTCCTTAAGATGAAATTACCCGCTTGAAATCATGCATGGACGGTATTAGACATAAAATATATTGTTTGGTTATTAATTTTAAAAGGTTAATATGGTAAAAATGCTAATTAATAATGTTACAATAAAACAAAAATTAAAATAACCATGCAAATGCACATCTTTTGGACGAATATAACAAAGAAAAAGAGAAAGAAAGGAGTTTTAAAGGTTCGGCCCTTGTGTTCTTCAAATTAGGTATGTAATTTGTTCGGTTTTTTATAATTTTTACGTTTTTGAGATCGTTGCTTTGAGTACTAGCTATCCCATGTTTGAATTTTTGACTTTGATGATGTATTCATGAATTGCCATTGTTGATAGCTTAATTATTTTTCTATTTGATGATGAAAAATAAATATATGTTGTTAGATTCTCAAGTTTAATTAAGTAATTTTTGATAAATTTGTCTATTTAGGATTAAATCATAAATTTTTAAAATTGAGGGGTTAAAATATGAAATAAATGAAACATATGGGCTTATATGGACCAGGGGTAAATTCGGCCTAACATGGGTGTATTCAAATTTTGAATATTTTGTGTTTTGTGAAATAGGGACTAAATTGTGAAAAATGTGAAATGTTAGGGGCAAAAGTGTAATTTTCCCATTTATGTGTTTTTGGATGAATTTGATTGAATATTTGATTAAATAAGTTAAATTTATATTAATTTAGATCAAGAAAAGAGAAAATCAGATTTGGATTGGGGGGAATCTAAAGTTGTTGAATAGTCGACCCGGTCTGTTCGTCTTCGTACGAGGTGAGTTCATAAGTAAATAAATGTCGTTAAATTTGATTGTCTATTTTAATAGTGCCGAATTGAATTATTACTTGTGTATATGTATATGCCAAATTGAATTAAACATGGGAGCAATATTTACGAGCTTGAATCGATCAAGTTACGATGTTCGAAAGCCTTATATGAACCTTAGGAATAGTTAGGATACATATGTCATGACATAGGATTTTGATATGTGATTTTGTGTAAGACCACATCTAGGACGTTGGCACTGATTTTTGATTTACGTGTAAGACCATGTCTGGGACATTGGCATCGTATATCAGTTCGTGTAAGACCTTGCCTGGGACAGTGGCATCGATATGTGATTACATGTAAGACCACGTCTGAGACGTTGGCTTTGTACGAGCTTTTCGACTATCTGAGTATCCTTATTAATTCTGAATGGCTCAAGGGGCAATATCGAGTTAAGATCAAATGTGAAAACGAGATAAATGGTTCAAGTACGTATAAAGTTAAATGATTATGAAAGTAAGGTAAGTAAAGTACTTGTAATGAATAAATGAAATATGTTTAATACAAGAGTGAATTATATATGTTTTTGAGATTGTTCATATTCGGCCTAGTAGATTTCAATGCTAATGTTCATTTGATGAATTATTTGCTTATGACTTACTAAGCTATTCAAGCTTGCAGTGTGTGTTTGTTTAATGTTTTATAGATTTTGGAAGCTGGTTACGAGCTCGGGGATCGTCAAGGAAATCCATCGCACTATTGATCGATTTTCAGTATTCTATAAGTTTAAACTTTTAACTTATGGCATGTATAGACTAGATAGTATGTTTGAACTTGAAGTATGTATATATATTTATCCATGCGAAAATGGCTTGAGCATAATGCCAATGTATGTGTTTATTTGGTTGTGTTTTCAACTCATTTTGGAGATATGTTTTATGGTGAATATGCTTGTGGTGTTCGGTTTTGTGATTTGGCAATGAGAAATGCTAGGCATAATATACAATCGGTATTATGGTTAGTTCGTTTTAGAGAAAAATTAGATAATGGGATAGATTAAGTGTGAATGATTGTATTATTCGGCTTTACTAAATAGGTGAGGTAATGTGTTTGACATATTGATATGTTTTGTATTTGTGATAGTTATTAGCTGATTTGGTAAAGAAGTAATGTTCATTAAATGTATATTTGGCTATGATGGTAAGTTGTTTTAAAAGTGTTTTATGGCATGATTTATGTAATGGAAATGATAGATAATATGTACGTGAGTATTCGGCTATGGTTTTAGGTTCAAGTTGACGGGTATGAAAAATTAGTTTTTGGCATGTATTGTTTGAGTATAGGAGTTCGAAAATAGCCCAAATAGATATGGTCTTATATGCATAAAGTTGTAATAATAAATATGTATATTTAGTTTAGTTTTAATGTCCCTTTTATGTGTATCATATATGTATAAATGCATATGTCTTTGTATGTCGTGTTTGTTAAAATAGTATGCTAGTAAGCTAAGTATATTATGAACTTATTAATTGTGATAAAAAATGGTGATTGGTATAATAGTAAAAATAGATGTGAATTAATGGATAAGCTAATGGTTACTTTGGTACATAGTTAATGGCTAATGTTGGATGAGAATTATGGTTAAAATTTGGTTGGTGTTTGGTTATACGTTTGTTATTTAGGCATGGTAAATTGGCATGTGAATTGAGTGTACCCTTAGTTGTTATTTGTTCTCAAAATGGTTTAAATTAATATGCTCATATGTGCATGGTTTTGTAACTAGAAAAGAGGTAAGATTAGTCTTAAATCATATTTGTTTAAATGAATTATATGTAAATGTATGACCATGACCAATGCCGCATATGATTTTGGACATAAAGTTTTGTGATATGATTTGTTTGGTCTTTTAAGTGTATGTGTATAATTATGAAGTTAAACTGTTTGATTATTTATTAAGTATTCAAATATTATTTTAATAATGAGCATATGATTTTTGTATATATTTATATAGCCAAACATGTTATGTATGACTTTGAGGTATGCTTATTAATGTGTGAATATAATTATATCATTGATAGGGATTCAGATAGTTTTGAGTTATGATTCGTATTTGCAGTATGACTAAGAATGTACATTTAATGTTTAATATTTAATATTCAATTAGTCTTATGCTTTTTATATGCGAATAAGATCTGTGTGAATATGTTATGTTCAGCAATACCTCTAATCCCTAGTTCGACGACGGATACGTGTTAGGGGTGTTACATTTGATTGGTATCAGAGTTACAGTTTAGTAGATTCTAGGACTAACGTAGCGTGTATGAGTCTAGCTATACATGCCATATTTATACTCGGGAAATCTCACACACATAGTACCATACCAATGCCATATCCCGGATATGGTCTTACATGGGATCTCATATCAATGTCAATAGCCCAGCTATGGTCTTACATGAAATCTCATACCGATGCCATATCCCAAATATGGTTTTACACGTAAACTCAAATAACCCTAATGTCATGACATTTATATCCTATCTATTCCTAAGGTTTAACCAAGATATTTCTCTCTTATCAAAACTTTGTCAAATTTATTCAAAGAATAAATCACAATTCATACAACAATAAAACAATTAAAGTATAAATAATAATGCATTATTTACATACGAACTTACCTCGATACAAAAACAGGAGAAATGGATTTAATCGTCAAACACCTTATTCTTTCCTCGATTAAGGTCTGAACTTCATTTTTCTTGATCTATAATAGCAAATTTAGCTTATTTATTATTCACATTCCTCAATTCAGTCCAAAAATCATACTATGGCAAAATTACACTTTTGCCCCTAAACTTTGACATATAAAAATTAGTCCCTAGGCTCGTAAAATGAAATGTATTCAATTTCTTGATTACCGAAGCCTAGCTGAACCATAAACATGCTCATATCAGCCCACATTATTCATCAAATTATATTTTTACTACCCATTTTACAACTTTTTACAAATAGGTCCTTTTAGGTATTTTCATGAAAAATCACTTAGTAAAAGTTGTTTATCACACCTTAATCATACAATATCTTCCATCAAACATCAAAATACATGCATTTCACACATGGGTAAATTTTAAACATGAACCCTACTTCAAAATAATGGTAGAAATGGAAAGATCGGGTGAATACGACTTCAAAAACATTAGGAGCATTAAAAACGGGGATAGGATGCACTTACAATCAAGCTTGAAAGTTGAAGAAAACCCTAGCTATGGTGTCTTGACAATTTCAGCCAAGGAGAGAAGATAGACACCAATTTTGACTTGATTTTCCCTTTTAATTCTTTTATTAACCAAATGACCAAAATGCCCTTTTTTGCCAAACTTTAAAATTTTATCTCACCATGTCCATTATTGTCCAATAACTTCACAAATGGTCTAATTATCATATAAGAACCTCTAATTTAAAATCTCATATCAATTGGACATCTCTAGCATGTAGAACTCAACTTTTGTATTTTTTTACAATTTAGTCCTTTTTACTAAATTGAGTGCCCAAACGTCAAAATTTTTGAACGAGATTTTCATAGAATAGTTCCATAAAATTGTAGACCATAAAATATAATAAAAAAATGGATTTTCCTACGTCAAATTCGTGATCCTGAAACCATGGTTTCGACTGGCCCCAAAATCGAGCTGTTACAATATCTATGTAACACCCTAAACCCGTATCCGTCGTCGAAACAGGGTTTTAGAGTATTACAGAATTTACGAATCACCTAAAAAAATTTTTCAATTAAATACTTATCGATTCAATGCATCATATAAATAAATAAATATATTATCATTCAATCAACAGCTTGGCACTTGTATAAGCATCAAACAGCAACATTGTTAGTATACTAGTACATATTTCATATAAATTCAACATTGATATACTTATTTTCTCGACATGTCACACTTGAGTTTAATAATTTTCTTTATTTATATAATTTCCTTATATCAACATATCAAAGATAGTCATATATGTACATGTCACGAGACATATTATTCTCTTACTGTTTCTTCATAAGCATATATCATTCATTTCGTTATATCAATATTTCATGCACCATAACTTCCATATATCTTATGTATATTTATTTCAGTAATAGTTCATATTAAAATTAACATAAATTAAATTCCATGTACCTATACTTATTTCATTTATCTATCTTTTTAATTATTTCATTCAACTATTTTGTACATATATTTCCATATGACCAATTCTTGTAAACATTTCACAGAACCATTTCATATAACCATTCTTCATCTGATACATATTACCTAAATATCAATTGTTCAACTGATGTCATAGCATCTCCTATCCATGATCTTATTTATCTTCGACATGATGCCATAGTGTCTTTCAACTATGGTCTTACTCATTTTCTGTCAGGTTGCCATGGTATCTTTCAACCATGGTCTTGTTCATTTCGTGTTACATTGCCATGGTATCTTTCAACCATGGTCTTATTCATTCCCGTCATGTTGCCATGGTATCTTTCAACCATGGTCTTATTCTTTTCATGTTACGTTGCCATGGTATCTTTCAACCATGGTCTTACACATTTTATATCCTGTTGCCATGGTATCTTTCAACCATGGTCTTACACATTTCATATCATGTTGCCATGGTGTCTTTCAACCATGGTCTTACACATTTCATATCATGTTGCCATGGTGCCTTTCAACCATGGTCTTACACATTTCATTTCAGAAAGCACACTCCCGCGAACCTCATCCTTACAGCGGGATTACCAATCCAGGCTAAATCCCCTGTAATATAAACTCATAGAGTATTGTCGGGATTACCAGTCCAGGCTAAATCCCCTGCATTGACAATTACTCTAATGAGCTTGGATCTGAATTACCAGTCCAGGCTAAATTCAGACCCTAATTCAGATTACCCGTTCGGGCTAAATCCATTTTCCACATATTCTTCGGGAGGGCTATATCAAGATAGGATCACCCGTCCGGGCTAGATCATTTTTACCGTCAATTCTGTTTCAAAGATCCATCGAATTTTCCTTTCATTCAACCGGGATTTCTTCCCCTTTTTATCAAATATGTCAGTGTTTCATAAATTTTCATATAATGAACATTCAAATCATATTCATATCAAAAACATACATTTCATGCATTTAAAAATATAATTCAAGTTACACAAACTTACCCCATTACTTGTTTGTGTTTATAATTTCATTAATCCGATATCTTTTCTTTTCTACGATCAAGTCTCTTATTTTAGTCGTCAGGATCTTTATAAATAAATTTGATCATCATTTTCATTCATTTCATATTTTAATGTATTTAATTAATGCTCTAGGCGAAATTACCATTTTGCCCCTAAACTTTTATTTAATGACGATTTCATCCTTAGGGTCAGGAAAATAAAATTCTTGTAATTTTAATCCTTATTTCCAGCTATTATTCTCATACATATTAATAACAGCCCATGAATTCTATAAAATATCAAAATTTTCCATAATTTCATCACTTTTCAATTTAATCCCTAAAAACATGTTTTTCCCCGATCTTGAACTAAATTCATAATTTCATTCGATTTTGTAATTTAAATAATAAAATAATCCATTTCATGCAATTTGGTCATTTCTGACATTTTTACAAAATTACCCATAAAGTTTTACTTTTATTCAATTTAGTCCCTGAGCCTAAAACATGCAAATTAACCATGCCAGATGAATATTCATACATATTTTCCTCCTCCTCCTCTTCATTCCACATCCTTAAATTTATATAATATGCTTATAAGTAACACTATCAATAATTTCACTATTTACTTATATGTATATTCAAAGTTGTCCATTTGAGTCATAGTCACTAAATTATTTATATCTTGAGCTAAAGAACTCTAAATTAAGATCCATTAATTTTTCCTGAAACTATACTCACACATATTCTTACCATAAAATTTTCAGAATTTTTGGTTTAGCCAATTAGTACAGTTTATTCATTAAAGTCACCCATGTTCTGTTGTCTGACAGTTCCAACCCTTCTTCACTAAAAATTAATTATCTCCTTGTACAGAATTCAAATAATATTCTCGTTTATTTCTCTTGAAAATAGACTCATTCAAAATTCTAAGCATATAAGTTTAATTCCATATTTATTTTTCTCTATTTTTTTATGATTTTCCAAATTCAAAATAGGGGAACTCGAGTTCATTCTAATTTTGTCTCACAAAATTCATTATATCTCATGATTTACAAATCCATTGCTTACACCATTTCTTTTATGAGAAACTAGACTCAATAAGATTTAATTTCATATTTTGTTCATCTTCTAATTCGATTTCTACAATTTATGGTGATTTTTTAAAGTTAGTCCACTGCTGCTGTCCAATATTGTTTTAGTGCAAGCTGTTTATTACCATTTTTCCCCTAAGCTTTTAATAAATAACAATTTCGTCCCTACTCAATTAGCCTCTCAATTGAG
The DNA here is from genome assembly GCA_025698465.1 of Gossypium longicalyx. Lineage (NCBI taxonomy): Eukaryota > Viridiplantae > Streptophyta > Magnoliopsida > Malvales > Malvaceae > Gossypium > Gossypium longicalyx. Next base: position 57,225,186 of record CM047007.1, read on the forward strand.
CTAATTTTTCTCAATTAACACTTTATTCTATCACTTTAAACTACTTTACAACTTTTGGAAATCATAATTTCAGCACTAGAATTTAATTCCAAACCTTTTCATAATTAGGTCCTAAAATCAATTTCCATCAATTTTACTTGATAAAATTATCATATATCAAAATTAAAGCTCCAATTCTATGTTTATTCATCATATTCTTCCAGAAATCATCCATAATATCTTTAAAAATTAACTATGAAATCAAAAACTAATGAAATAGTAAGTTGGACCCAATTGTAAAAGTCTAAAAACATAGAAATTTCAAGGAGAAAGCAAGAATTAAACTAACATGTAGCTAGAGAATGAAAATCAGCTTGAATCCTCTTCCATGGCTGTTTTTCAGCTGATGAAAATAAAGAAAAATCAAGAGAATTCTAGATATTCCAATTTGGTCCCATTTTTATTTAGTTTATTTTGGCAATTTTCCAATTTTGCCCTTATTTCACCCTTTTCTTGATTTTTCTCAGCTATTGCCGCCCAAAATATCTCCTTTGGGCTTATTTTCACTTTAGGTCCTTTCTCATTTGACAATTGAGTTATTTAATTCTTTTAGCAACTTTTACACCTTTTCAATTTAGTCCTTTTTATTTAATTAACCACCCAAACGTTAAAATTTTTTGACGAAATTTTAATACTACCTTATTGATACTCCATAAATATTTATAAAAATATTTATGGCTCGATTTATAAATTTGATATCTCGATAACTGTTTTCTTCAATTTCTTAACTTAATAAATATTTATAAAACACAAATTGCTAATTTAAAAATCTCTCAAAAATCACATTTGGCTCATAATTATTAAATAAACAAATTACGAGCTTATTTTTTGAATTTAGTGGTCTCAAACCACTATCCCCGACATCATTGAAAGTCGGCTATTATAATCTATATCGGCGTAACATCGATACATGAAACACATTATGGATTTTCTCTAACTTTAATGGTAGAGCTAACCGATATGTCACTGGCCCTATTCTTTCAATGATTTCATATGGCCGGATGAAACGCGGACTCAACTTGCCTTTGTGACCAAAACGAAGAATTTTCTTCCACGGGGATACTTTCAGAAACACTTTTTCACCGATTTGAAATTCAACATCTTTTAGTTTCAAATCTGTATATGATTTCTATCGATCTGAAGCTACTTTTAAACAGTCGCAAATTACTTTCACTTTCTCTTTGGTTTCTCTAACCAAACCAACTCCGTGAATTTGTTTTTCACTAAGGTCAGTCCAATACAATGGAGTTCGGCATTTGCGACCATACAAAGCTTTGTACGGTGCCAACTTTATGCTCGACTAAAGCTGTTATTATACGTAAATTCAACCAGCAGAAAATATTTCTCCCAGTTACCTTCGAACTCTAAAACATAATATCTAAGCATATCTTCAAGGATCTGTATTACTCGTTCAGACTATTCGTCAGTTTGCGGATGAAAAGCTATACTAAAATTCAACTTCGTACCCAGGGCTTCTTGAAGTTTCTTCCAAAACCGCAATATAAACCTCGAATCTCTATCTGAGATAATCGAAACTGGCACACCATGCAATCTCACAATCTCAAATATGTACAATTCAGCCAATTTATCAAGTGAATAGTCGGTAAGTACTGGGATGAAATGTGCAGATTTTGTTAATCTATCAACGACAACCCAAATTGCATCTTTCTTTTTTGGAGATAGGGGCAACCTCGATACGAAATCGTAACTCTTTCCATTTCCAATTAGGTATTATCACTGGCTGAAGTAGTCTGAACGGTACTTGATGTTCAACTTTAACTTGTTGACAAACTAAACATCTCGATACAAACTCTGAAATGTCTGGTTTCATACCCGACCACCAATATAATTGTTTCAAATCATTTTACATTTTCGTACTCCCCGGGTGAACAGATAAACATCCATTATGTGCTTCATGCAAAATTTTCTGAATAATCTCAAAATTTCTCGATACACAGATTCTGTTTCAGAACATTAAACAATTATCAGCTTTGATTTGGTACTCTGAATCACTAGTCGACTCACTTTGCACTCTTATACTTGCAATTCACTTTCACATTTCTAAGCTTAGCAAATTTGCTGAAGAAATAATTGTAACAGTCCGGTTTAGACCCTAGTCGAAACAGTGGTTTCGAGACCATGTAACCGATTCTACAAAATATTTTAATATTATTTTCTGTGTCTGTGATATGTGAATTTATATCTTTGAAGTTTTTGTGATTTAATTTGTCTGTTTCTGTGCTTAATTATGATAAAGGACTAAATCGCGTAAAATGCAAAAGTTGCATGCTAATTGTTAAAGGCATTAAATTGCTATAAAAAGAAAGTGTGAAGCACTTGCATGTCAATTTGACCATTGATAGTGCATTTTGTCATAAAAGGACATGTGTTAGGTAAAATTTTATGTTAATTCATTAAGGGTAAAATGGTAAACTAATTTTTAATGTTATGATTAATAAAATAAAATGAAAGGAAGTCATTTTATCATGTATGATAGCTGAAAATCATCAAAAACAAGTAGGGTTTGAAGCTTTTATACATTCGGCACTTTGGTAGCTAGATTGAGGTATGAAATTTGTTCGGTTTTTGATAATTTCTACGTTTCTGTGATCGTTGCTTCGTGTTCTTCAAAACCTATGTCTAAATTTCTATTTCTGTTGAAGATTATGAAATGTGTCATTGATGATTATATGAGATTTATAATGTTTTTATATGGATTATGAAAGATATCTGTAAGATTATCATGCTTTGTTCTTGAAATATTTTTTTTGATGAAATAGAGCTATTTGGGCTAATTTGTGAAAATGAGGTTTTGAAGGACTAAATTGTGAATTAAATATGTTATTTGAGCTTGTATGGAAGCTATGTATATTCAGCCAAACTATAATCTTGGTGAATTTTGCATATTTGTAATTTTGTGAAAAATGGACTAAATTCTCAAAGTGTGAAAATGTAAGGGCTAAAATGCAAAGTGCCCTAAATAAGTGTTCATGGATTATTTTGAATGAAATGAATGATTAAATGGTTGAATTTTAATTGTATTAGATCAAGAAAAAAGAAAATCAGACTTAGATCGAGGGAAATCCAAAATAGTTGAATAGTCGACTTGTTTCCATCTGAAATCCGTACGAGGTAAGTCAAAATACAATTACGTGTTAAATCGATTGAATGTTGTATGTACTAGTTATAATCTGTATTGGACAGGTATGAGAGCCTAATGAATGAATTCTGAGTAAATTCCGATAATATGTTAGTATCTGAAAAGCTCTATATGTTTCTAAAGGAACGTTGACATCGATCTGAGATATCGTGTAAGACCTTGTCTGGGAACAGGCCTCGATTTGAGATTTACGTGTAAGACCATGTTTGGGATATCGGTATCGTATTTAATTTCGTGTAAGACCCTGTCTGGGACAGAGGTATTGATACTAAACTACATGTAAGACTACGTCTGGGACGTCGCCATTGTACCCGTTTATGAGTATCTGTATCGTTTCTGAACTGTCTGATGATAGAGTACGAGATATGGGAATGAAAATATGAAATGTATAATCTATACAGGTACGTTTGTATCGTACTAAATTTCTGAATATGAAAGACTCTATTTCTGTGAAATAATGAATGCAAGGTATGTACGAAATCATGGAAATGAAACATGACATGTATACAAGCAAATGGGCATGGTTAGGCTCATGAATTACCCTGTGAAATGGCTATGAATTTTTACTATTGTCTTTTACTTTATATGCTTTAATAGTTAGACTAGTTGTATTTGCTTACTAAGCTCTTTGTAGCTTACTCTGTGTGATTTCTGTCTGTTTTACAGTTATCGTAGCTACTGAAGGCTTAGGGATAGTCGAGGACTGTCACCATACTATCAAACTCATTTTGGTACTTTTGAAAGTGTAAATTTTTGAAGTATGGCATGTATAGGCTAGAATGTTTATCTATTTAAGCTTTGATATGTAAATATGTTATGCCATAAGAGTTGGCTAGCAAATGATATGTTTGTGCATAGTTTTGGTAAATGGAATGTGATGCCAAATTGTGTATGCTTGTAATGGTTATATAGCCTAGTATGTGGTGGTGATTTCGAAATATGCCAAGTTGAGGAAATGGTAAGTTTAAGCATGAGTTAGAAAGTGTTATAAGTGAGCTATGAAATGGGCATTTTGGCATGTTATTGTAATAAGATTTTAATGTGTTTTGATATGAATTTGAATAGGTTATTGAATGATAATGATTTAGTTATAATGAAGCATGTTTTGAGCATGGAATTGCCTGAAAATTTTGGTATAAATGTTGTTTAATATTGCTCGTAGGAATGACCCAAAAAGGGGTGGCAAATTGGCTTAAACCAAACCTGCATTGTGTCACACGGTCAAGGTACACGGGCGTGCCTCGTGGCCGTGTATGCAAAGCAGTAACCTATTAAGATCACACGATTAAGACACATGGGCGTGTCATATGGCCGTGGGCTTAAGTCAATAGCCAGCTAAGTATTACACGGCCATGGCACACGACCGTGTGTAAAAGTCAGTATATATACTCTGTTTTGGCTCGGCTGGATCACATAGGCGTGTCTAGTTCCCGTGTAAGGCACACGGCCTGTCACACGGGCGTGTGATCTCAACAGAATTGAAAATTTTTTTTCTAAGTTCTAAAAATTCTGAATGTGTTCGGTTTAGTCCCGACCTTTTCTAAAAGTATGTCTTGGGTCTTGGAGACCTCCATATGGGATGAACTGTTAATTTGCTTATGCATTAATATTATGTGATATCTGTGATTCTGTATTGATCTATAATGTTCTGTCTGTCTAATAATGCCCCTTACCTATTCCGGCGACGGTTACGGGATAGGGGTTTTACAATAATGGTCTCGATTTCAACTCAGCTATAATCAAACCGTCATCACACAAAACTAACTGTGTATTCATCGCAGGCAAAGTAAACAATGACTTTCTACTTAGAGCATCAACAACTATATTCGCTTTCTGGGATGATAATCAATTACTAGCTCATAGCCTTTCAGTAATTTAAGCCATCTTAGTTGTTACAAATTCAAGTCTTTCTGAGTCATTAATTATTTTAAGCTCTTGTGATCTGTATAGACGTGGCATTTCTCACCAAACAAGTGATGTCGCCAAATCTTTAATACGAAATAATTGCAGCCAACTCTAAATTATGCGTCGGATAATTCTTTTCATGCGACTTCAACTGTCTAGAAGCATAAGCTATTACTTTACCTTCCTACATAAATTGTAACAGCCCGATTTTGGGTCTAGTCGGAACAGTGGTTTTGGGACCACAAATCCAATATAGAAAAAATTATTTTTATTATATTTTTATGGTCCACAATTTTATGGAATGATTTTGTGAAAATTTCGTTCAAAAATTTTGACGTTTGGGCACTTAATTTAGTCAAAAGGACTAAATTATAAAAACTGCAAAACTTGAGTTCTACAAGCTAGAGGTATCTAATTGTTATAAAATTTTAAATTAGAGGTCCTTAAATGGTAATTAGACCATTGGTTAAGTTGTTGGATAAAAATGGACATGGTTAGGTATGTTTCTAAAGGTTTTCATTAAGGGCATTTTGGTAATTTGGTAATTAAATGAATTAAAAAGCCAAATTAAAAGCCACTTTTTGTCCATCCTCTACCCCATGGCTGAATTTTACAAGGAGAAACCATGGCTAGGGTTTTTCAAGCTTCCAAGCTCGATTGTAAGCCCGTTCTAGCCCTGTTTTTAATGATTTTTAAGTTTTTGAAATTCTCGTAACAAGATCTATCTATTTTTACCACTAATTTAAGAAATAATCAAAGTCTAAATTTTTACCCATGATGGATATTTGTGTATTTTGATGTTTAATGGTAGATTATACAAGTTTGATGTTTGATAAATGACTTTTACCAAGTGATTTTCGATGAAAATGCCAAAAGGACCTATTTGTAAAAGTTATAAAATAAGTAGTAAAAGTGTGATTTAAAGAAAAATGTGGGATGGTATGAATACAATAAAGATTTGGCTAGGCTTGGGTGATGAAGAAATTTGATGAAAATCATTTTACGAGCCTAGGGACTAAAATGTAAAAATATGAAAATTTAAGGGCAAAAATTTAATTTTTGCCATAATATGATTTTGAGCTGATTTTAATATTTTAATGATTAAATAAGTTGAATGTGATAATATAGATCAAGAAAAATGAGGTTCAGAGCTAGAATGGGGGAAAAACGAGTATTTGACGATTAGGTCATTTTCGCCATTTTTATGTCGAGGTAAGTTCGTATGCAAATAATGTAACACCCCTTACCCGTATCCGATGCTGAGCCAGGGTTCGAGGCGTTACCGGACTTAAACGTACACCATTTCATAAAACCAGGCCATAAAATTTCATTTAAATTAATAACATTCCATCACATGCATAATGTCCCTTACGTGAGCTATCGAGGCTCAAAACATGGATTAAAGGCGGTTTGGGACTAAACCGAGAACTTTGGAAAGTTTTGGGAAAACTTAGGAAAGTTTTCATGAAACATGGTCACACGCCCGTGTGGACATAGGGACACGCCCGTGTGTCTTCAACACGCCTGTGTCCTTAGGCTGTGTAACTCTCTGTTTATGACGTCAGCAAAACAAATTGAACCACACAGCCAGGCCACACGCCCATGTGCTAGGCCATGTCCTCCACACGGCTGAGACACATGGCCATGTCTCTGCCCGTGTGGCTAACACTTAGGCTATTTACCAAGCCTTTTATGTTACCTTTAATCTTTCACATCTATATACACACCAATGACACATATCATGACATCATTTCAATGATTTAGCACCCCATATTAAGACACATTTAATTCATGGCCATGAACGTTTAGATTGGTCATAAAACATTCATCATGCGCATAATTCATGATACCAACCATATATAGCCAACAAGCATAATCACATCACAAGCATTAGAACATGGCATAGATAGATAGGTTTACAAACCATAATCGCTATGAGCCACACCTCATGACCATATATAAGTAACTCAATGTAAGCCAATACCTTTGGCTAATCATAATAATGGCTAATATAAAAACTAAGTCCCTATACATGCCACTCACACAAAAACACTTAACAAATATGGGTCACTACTTCAAAGGCGATTGCTTGATAGTGTGATGCTGCCTCTGACGATCTCCAACCCCGAGCTAACCTATCAGCACTAAAGAAAAGGAAAGGAAGGGAGTAAGCTTTATAGCTTAGTAAGATCGTATGGAAATAATAAGCAATTTATCAACTTGCTTCTCAAGGTAATACAACCATATGTACACTTTTATTTATGTTCAGGTCAAGTTGTTTTCTCGAGTCATAATCATTAATTTATTTACATTTGGAGATATAGAACTCCAAATTAACTTTTTCTAATTTTCCTTGAAACTAAACTCACATATCTTCTTACCATAAAATTTTTAGAATTTTTGGTCTAGCCAATAAGTACAGTTTATTCCTTAAAACCCTTTTTTCGCTGTCTAACATTTCTGACCCCTTTTCACTAAAAAATAATTATCTCATGATATGGAACTTGGATGATGTTATTGTATATTTATCTTGAAAATAGACTCATTAAGAATTCTAAGAATATAAATTATAACCCATAACTATTTTTTAAAAAATTTCAATGATTTTCTCAAATCAGAACAAGGGATTTCGAAATCATTCTTACTCTATCTCACAACAATTTAAATATTTCATAATATGAAACTCTTTTGCTTACAATATTTCTTTTATGTGAAACTAGACTCATTAATATTTAATTTCATATTCTATTCATCCTCTAATTCAATTTCCACAATTTTTGGTGGATTTTCAAAGTCGGGCTGTTGTTGCTGCCAAAAACTATTTTAGTGTAAATTAATAATACTAAGTTTATCACACCTTATTAATTCATTTTCACCACATTGGTAAAAATACATGTTTATACATCATAAGTATAGACCTATAATCACAAGGTCATCACGAAATCATTCTCAGAGGCATGACTTAACTATTTACATCCTCACCAAATGTACATCATAAACCGAAATCATTTCTCATGAGTTTGGCATACATACCTGTGTTACCCAACATGCTCATATACTTACCCATATGCATTCCTTATTAATCATACAACACGAATTGAATTCACATCTCATCAATTTCATGTAAGTACTCGTACCACTCACAACATAGCCATAAGCTCTATCATTTCGATATAAACCATACATCTCCCGTTGAACCATTTGGAATACTACAGGATAATCAATAGCCCCAAACATGGGATAAGATGCCGACGCCATGTCCCATACATGGTCTTACACTGGCTAGCACATTAAAGTCGATGCCATGTCCCAAACAGGTCTTACACTGACTTTCATATATCGAGGCCGATCTGTGTGTCCCGAGCGAGTCTTACATCGCTGCTCTCATCATGCACGTCGATTGTCGATGCCATGTCCCAGATAGGTCTTACACTAGCTTGTATATCTTGAAGCTGATGCATGTCCCAGAAATGTCTTACACTAGCTCTCATCTCAATGCCGATGCATGTCCCAAACATGTCTTACACTGGCTTTCATAATGTAGTTGATGCATATACCAGACATGTCTTACACTAGCACACATATCACCCAATGTCATGGCGTGAATATCCAATCTATTCCTAAGGTTCAACCGAGAGTTTATCACGTTAAGTCTCATCATACCATTACTTATAGTCACAATCAAACAATTTATGCTATATCAATTTAATCACGCATAATAACCATGTAGTTGCATTATTTACACCCAACTTACTCATTTCAATGGAATATCATATTCCATCAAATTTCCAATGCATTCAATCATCACATGTATGTTATTAACATTTGGCATCACTTTCTCATATACAATATCTTCAACATAAAATTCAATACAATCATAGCAAGATATATTTCAAATATATTAACAATAACATGGATATCACACTTATTTAATCACACGGATTTACCTCAAATGTAATTTCGGCTAATTATTCTCTTTTTGTCCTTAACCACGTATTTTCTCGATTTAAGCCTGAATCTCGATTTTTCTTGATCTAACATGATGAACTTCACTCATTTAATCACTAAATAAATTTGGACAATCAAAATTCACATTTTTGGCAAAATGACCATTTTGCCCCTAGACTTTCACAAAATGACCATTTCACCGCTAGGCCCGGAAATCGATTTTTATCGGATTTCCTTATTAGCCAAGCCTAACCGACCATTTATTACTCTTATGACAACCCCAAATTTCCACTATTTCATACAATTACAACCTATTGTATAACTTTTACAAAATGACCCTTTTAAGTGTTTTCCATGAAAATCACTTTACAAAAGTTGTTTATTTCACAACCATAACTCATATTCTTCCATAAAATTTCAGTTAACAACACATATGCTTTCATGGCAAAATCCTAGAAAACTTCGCACTTCTGTTACGTTTTTTAGAATTTTCCAATTCACCACTGCATATACTTTATTCGGATCTACTCGAATCCCTTCAGCTGATACAATATGACCTAGGAATCTGACTTCATGTAACCAAAATTCACATTTGCTGAACTTTGCATATAATTGCTTCTCTCTCAAGGTCTGTAACATAATTCTCAAGTGTTATGCATGATCGGGCTCTATCTTTGAATAGCTTAGTATATCATTAATAAATGCAACCACGAATCTATCCAAATAAGGTTGAAAAATCTGATTCATCAGATCCATAAAAGCTGCAGGGGCATTTGTCAATCCAAATGGCGTAACTAAAAATTCATAATGGCCATATAGGGTTCTGAAAGCAGTTTTCGGCACATCACACTCTATAACTTTCAGTTGATAATATTCGGATCTGATATCTACCTTTGAAAATACATCTGTACCCTTCAATTGATCTAACAAATCGTCAATACGAGGTAAAGGATATTTGTTCTTGATTGTAACCTTGTTTAACTGTCTGTAATCTATACATAATCTCAACGAGCCGTCTTTCTTTTTCACAAACAAAACAGGTGCTCCCCAAGGAGACGTACTCGGTCTAATAAACCATTTATCTAATAATTCTTACAACTGAGTCTTCAACTCTTTTAATTCTGTCGGTGCCATTCTGTACGGTGTTATGGATATTGGAGCTATTCCCAGGATCACATCAATCACAAACTCAACTTCACAATCTGACGGTAAACCCGACAATTCTTTAAGAAACACATCAACAAATTCATTGACAACTGGCAACTGTTCTAGCTTTGACCTAGAAACTTAGGTATCAAGAATGTAAGCTAAATATGCTTCATTTCCTTTTCGTACCAATTTTTGAGCTGAAAAGGCTGAAATAATTCTGACATCATCTTTTATATTTCCAAACTTAGTCGAAATCACTTCTCCTGCCTGATTTTTCAAATCAATCCATTTCTTTCGATAGTTTACTACAGCATCATGTTTTGTTAGCCAGTCCATTCCCAAAATAACATCAAATTCCCGAAAAGGTAATAACATTAAATTAGCAGGAAACTCACCGCCTTGTATTTTCAGTGGACAATTTCAACATATTAAATTTACTAACACACTTTTCCCAAATGGGTTTGTAACTTGCACATCATAACCAGTAGACTTAACAAATAGTTTCTTTTCTGATGCTAATGCAGTGCAATATAAGAATATGTAGATCCAGGATCAATTAATGCATACACAGAATCAACAAAAAGATAGAAATTACTAGCTATTAGATCTGGGGCTTCAGCCTATTCCCTTGCTCGAATAGCATATGTACGTGCAGGTGCTCGAGCTTCTGATCGAGCAGCAGAATCTCTCATTCCCTAACGAACAGTTCCTGTTGCACTACTTTGACCCGAACGTTTTCCCTTTTGAGGGGTAGCCATTTGTTTCTCTTTTTGTTCCTTTCCTTCTTTTGACAATTTGGGGCAGTCTCGAATAAAATGGTCAGTACTCCCACACCTATAACAAGCTCCTGTTCTGCCCCAACATTCACCACTATGAAATATTTCACATTCTTTGCATCTTGGTTTGGGAGAATTATGTACACTGCTAACACTGGCTGCAGGTTTAATAGTTACTCCCACATTTCGCTGAGTTGTTTTACTTTTACTTAATCTTTCAGGGGTTGAAGTAGGTCGGCTAGAATCATCTTTAAACTTTTTAGATGGAATAGCCAGGATCGTTTTAGAAGGACTCCTCTTGAATGATTCTCTGTTTCTTCTATCTCTTTGTACCTTTCTGTTATACACCTCTTCCAATTTCTGAGCCCTATCTGACAAAGTAACAAATTCCTAAATTTCTACGCCTCTGATCATCATTCTTATCTCATCATTCAGTCCTTCTTCGAATCTAATGCACATCTCCTATTCAGTCAGCATGATATCTCGAGCATATTTACTCAATTATACGAATTCTCTTTCATATTCGGCCACCGTTCGATTTCCCTATCGTAGATCGAGAAATTCTATCTTTCTCTTGTCTAGGTATCTTTTCCCCATATATTTCTTTTTAAACTCACTCTGGAAAAATTCCCAAGTAAGCTTCTCTTTAGGTACTATCGCTTCCACAGTTTCCCACCAATTATAGGCTTCTTCTTTTAACAAAGAAACAGCACATCTCAGATAATCATCTGGAGAACAAGCCATTTGTGTAAAAATTCTTACTAGACTTTGTAACCAATACTCAGATTTTACATAATCATCCTTCGATCTACCTCTGAATTCCTCAGCTCCAAACTTCCTGAGCTTTTTAATCTGAGAACGTTTACTAAATTCAGTTGTCAGAGGAGGTGGAGGAGCAACAGGGGGTACCACATGTGCTATAGCAGGCGGAGAAGTTGGTTGAGCCTGTCTTCTTTCTTGCATCGTCTCCCTATACCACTGATTCATAATTCCATAAATTATGTTTTTAAGTTCTTGTTCTCGCATCAAAGAAATTGGAACATCACTATTCGTTCCTTATTTTGAAGTCTACACTATACTGTTAGCTTCTACCTGTTCAGCACATTCTGTAACACCCCTCACCCGTACCTGACGCCGGGACAGGGTTCCAGGTGTTACCTGTAATTTACCTCTACAAACTTATTATATAGGGTCACCAAATTTCACCCAAATTTAAAACCTTTCAAACATGTACACTTTGTCCCTTACATAGGCCTTCGAGGCCTAAAACACACCTAGGGTCAGTACGGGACACAACCGAAAACATTCGATAAACTTTGGGCACTTTAGAAAACTTTTCCTTACTTTGAAGTGTGACATGCCCATGTGATGGGGCCATGTGGTCACACACACCTGTGTGGCTTGGGACACGCCCGTTTCCTCTGCCCGTGTGCAACACTGACTTCAACCTCAACATTCTGTTAAAAGTACACGGCCAAGACACATGCCCGTGTACTTAGCCCATGTTCTATACTGACTTAAAATTTCAGGTACAAGGGACACACGGCCATACCACACACCCATAGAGGAGAGCAGTGTGTCACACACGGCCTAGACACACGCCCATGTATCTACCCGTGTGGAACTCATTAGGCTATTTTTCAAGCCTTTGATCACCCTCTATCAACTAAACATACTTATTAGTTACTTTTGTACGTGTTAAGGTCAAATTGTACACTTATGATTAATCTCATTGCATGTAAACCTCATGTCATTAGTTTCATACATGGTAAGCTAATTCTCATCTTGCATTTAAGGATTTCCATGTCTACTTGACATATTTAAGATTGGCTCGTTTTTATAACTCATTGCCAATTACAAACAACCCATCATATGTGAACATAAACATGTATAGAATTGTAGGTCAGTGCCTACTTCGAAATAAGCCAAGTTACCATGGCCATATACAAAAAGATAAGTATAACTTTACATGCCTTCATTTTTGGCAATTCAAATGACACATATATCAAAATACACAAAAGCTCTATACATGTCATTGAACAAAACATAAGAGTCTATATACCAAAGCTGGACTAGTTGATAGTGTGTAGACTCTCCAACCGTCTTCCAATCTTTACAAGTCCTCGAGCTCTGAAAACAAGGAAAAAGAGAGGGGTAAGCATTTATATGCTTAGTAAGCTCAAATAATTGGAAAGTAAACTTACCGATTATTTAGCATACATCTTTATTAGATAATGAAACCAACAAATATGAAAGTGGTTTCCCTATCACATGCACTCAATCAATGAGTTAGTCATATAACAAAACATCATGTAATACATATATTAGATGAGCTCATCATTCAACATGTCATTTGAACATATATCTCATGTTAGTCCCGTTGAGTTTCTAGGAAATCTCGATGGATTATCCAATCACAGTCAATTCATACGAATGATCATTTCAGTATGCACTCCCGCGAACCTCACATCTTACGGAGGGATTACCAGTCCAGGCTAAATCTCCTGTAATATAAACCCATAAGGTGATGTCGGGATTACCAGTCCAGGCTAAATCCCTTATAACGACAAACACCCTTAATGAGCTCGAGACTGAATTACCACACCAGGCTAAATTCAGACCATAATCAGATTACTCGTTTGGGCTAAATCCATAATGCACAAATATTCTTCGAGAGGCTCGATAACTCAAGCAACACCCGTCCGGGCTAAATCCTTTCTGCAATACATGCAGGATCTGAATTCACATGTCAATCATGGTATACCCATCGAATTCCCTTTTTAACCTCAACCGAAACATTATCCATCAAATCATTATCAAAGATGCATTCCATGCATTTTCATGCCATCAACAATGAAATTATCATGCATTCATACATCATACAATTATGCATATTATGAGTTTACTTTAGGTTATCCGAACTTACCTGGTACTTGTTTCGGTATTGTGTTTCGGTTATTCCGAAACCTTTCATTTTCCTCAGTCAACCTCTGAAATTTGTTCCTCGGGGTCTATAACAATAAAATTAAGCTATTAACACCTTACATTGTACTATATGAGCTTAAATTTCACCCCTGGTCCAAATGACCATTTTGCCCCTAACCTTTCACATTTTTACGATTTAGTTCCTAGGCTCGTATAATGAAACACATGCAATTTCTATCTTACCCAAGCCTAGCTGAACACTTTTCCCTCTTATGGCAGCTCACATTTTCCATTATTTTCACATTTTTACCACATATTTAACAACTTTTACATAAAGGTCCCTTTAGGGGTTTTTCCTGAAAATCACCAAGGAAAAGATGTTTAACACACCTTTTACTTTCATATTCCTCCATAAACCATCAAAATACAAGTAACTCATGCATGGGTAAATTTTTAAACATGAACCCTAGCATGAAATATGGGTAGAAATGGAGAGAGTAAGCCACCGGGATTTCAAAAATACAAAGAACATTAAAAACGAGGCTTGGGTGCACTTACTATTGAGCTTGAAAATGTTGAAAACCCTAGCTATGAAGTCCCTTGAAGTTTCGACAGCATGGAGAAGAAAATGAGCTGATTTTTGGTTCATTTTTCTCATTTTATTTCACTAAAATGCCAAATGACCAAAATGCCCTTAAGCCCTTTCTTTGAAATTTCATACATGCAAGCCCATTTTTGTCCAAATACTTTGAAATTGGGAAAATTTCTCTCTAAGACCTTCTAATTTAATATCTAAAGCAATTTCATACAAGGTGCTTCTAGAATCCAAGTTTTGCAGTTTATTCAATTTAGTCCCTAATTTCCAATTGGAAACCTTACTCAAAGAATTTCTTAATGAAATCTTAACACCTGCATTTTCTCATATTCTAGACCTCATAATAATCATAAAATAAATATTTGGATGTCGGATTTGTTGTCCCAAAACCACTATTCCTACTAGGCCCTATTTTGAGATTTACATTTCTCCCCCCTTAGGGACTTTCGTCCTCGAAAGTCTTACCCGTAAACAGGTTCGGATATTGGTTTCTCATATTTTTCTTCTGATTCCCATGTAGCCTTTTCCACACCATGTCGATGCCATAGCACTTTTACTAAAGCCACATTTTTCTTTCACAATTGTTTAACCTCACGAGCCAAAATCTTGACCGGTTCCTCTCCATAGGTCATGTCGGGTCTAATCTCAATCTCTGCTGGAGAAATCACATGAGAGGGGTTTGATCGATATCGCCTTAACATAGATACGTGAAGTACATCATGAATCTTTTCTAATTCGGCCAATCTTTCAGTGATAACGATAGGCTAATATGTACAAGTCGACCAATCTATCAAGAGAGTAGTCTGTTCTTATTGGAATGAAATTAATCGACTTTGTCAACTTATCCACCACAACCCATATAGCATCTTTCTTTTTTAGAGTCAATGGCAATCTTGTCACAAAATCCATAGTAACTTTGTCCCACTTCCATTCGGGGACCATTACAGGTTGTAACAAACCTGAAGGTACTTGATGTTCAGCTTTAACTTGCTGACATATCAGGCACTTCGATACAAATTCGAAAATGTCTCTTTTCATGCCATTCCACCAGTACGTTTTCTTCAAATCGTTATACATCTTGGTACTTCCCGGATGAATAGACAAATGGCTATTACGTGCTTCTTGCAAGATTTTCCAAACAAGTTCATCATCTTTGGTTACACAAACTCTATCCCTGAACATCAAACATCCATCAGGACCAATCCGAAAATCTGATTCAATGTCTGACTCACATCGAGTTCTTTTAGCCTACAGGTCTCTATCATTAGTTTGGGCATTATAGATTTCATGAAGAAGTGTCGGCCTAGCCTCCAACTCTGCCAAGACCGAACCATCATCAAACAATGTTAATCGAGCGTCCATGGCTCTCAATGCAAACAGAGATTTTCTGCTTAACGCATCGGTGACCACATTCGCATTTTCCTGGCTCAGGTAATACTAAAACAGGAGCTTCAGTCAGCAATGTCTTTAACTTCTCGAAACTCTGCTGACACTTTTCTATCCATTCAAACTTAACATCTTTCTGTAGCAACCTTGTCATTGGAGTTGCTATCATGGAGAATCCTTTCACAAATCTTCGGTAGTAACCGGCTAAGGCCAAAAAGATTCTAACCTCGATTACATTTTTAGGCGGTTTCCATTCAACAATAGCAGAGATTTTACTTGGATCAACTTGGACGCCTTTACCTGAAACAACATGACCCAAAAATCCAACTTCTTGGAGCCAAATTTCACTCTTGCTAAACTTAGCATACAGTTGTTTTCCCGTAAGGTCTCCAATACAGTTCTCAGATGCTTCGCATGTTCTGTCTCATCTTTAGAATAAATCAAAATGTCGTCAATGAACACAACGACAAACTTATCCAAGTATGGCCGAAAGATCCTATTCATTAAATCCATGAATACAGCCGGTGCATTCGTCAATCCAAATGGCATAACAAGAAACTCATAATGGTCGTATCTTGTTCTAAAAGCTATCTTAGGCACATCCGATTCCTTAACACGTAACTGATAGAGAACACAGTGGCTCCTCTTAACTAGTCGAATAGATCATCGATCCTTGGCAAAGGATACTTATTCTTGATAGTTACCTTGTTCAGTTGTCGGTAATCTATACATAATCTCATTGAACCATCTTTCTTCTTTACAAAAAATACGGGGGCACCCCAAGGTGAAGAGCTCGATCTAGCAAAACCTTTATCCGTCAGCTTTTGCAACTGTGCTTTTAATTCTTTCAGCTTGGTTAGCACCATTCTATACTTGGCAATCGAGATGGGAGCTGTCTCTGGCACCAATTTAATACCAAGCTCTATCTCTCTCTCGAGAGAGAGGTAATCCGGGTAATTCTTTTAGAAATATGTCTGGATATTCACATATTATAGGCACAATCTCAATCTTCAACTCTGTTTCCCTCGTGTTCAACACAAAAGCAAGGTAGGCTTCGTACCCTTTTCTCATATATTTTTGAGCAACCACTGCCGTGATTATAGCTGGCAACGTGCCCAAATCTCTTGAATCAACCCGTAGAATCTTGTCATCTGGGCATTTCAATTTAATATACTTGCTACCGCAATTTACAATTACATCATGCAGGGCTAATCAATCCATACCGAGTATTACATCAAACTCATCAAAAGGTAACAACATAAGGTTAGCCGGAAAACATTGACCATGAATCGTCAAAGGACAATTCTTACAAACTTTATCAACTAGAACTGATTTGCCTAGTGGGTTCAACATTTTAATAACAAATTTCGTAGGTTCAACGGGTATGTTCATACTAGACACCAATCTCATGCAAATGTATGAATGAGTCGACCCCGGGTCAATTAAGGCAATAACACATGTATTGAAAAGAGAAAAAAATACCCGTAATAACGTCAAGAGCAGAGGCTTCCTATCGAACGCGTATTGCATACGTCCTTGCCGAGGCTCGAGCTTCTGATTTTGTAGCGTCTTTGGCCGCAACTCGACTACCACTAGCATTACCAGGGTATCTTGGAGGTCTACCTCGTACCATGGGAGCACTCAACTTCAGAGTTACTTCCACTTCTTTTTCAATTTGTTCTGGGCAGTCCCTGAGAAAGTGGTCAAGAGAACCACATCTGAAACATGCACCGCTCTTTATTTGGCATTCTCCAAAATGAAATTTGTTGCAACTCTTACACTTCAGCTTTTGGTCATCTACACTCCCCACACTAGTCATCATCGGGGAGGAAGACTTCTGATTTCGTCATTTAGAACCTCTTGTTCTACTCGAATATCCTACAGATGTGGTGGAATGTTCATGTTGGCTCCTTGATTTCCTTGTAGAAAATGAGAGCGTCCTACTGCCGGATCTCTTGCTCGCGTCTCGAGCCTCTCTCTTTGCTTGCTTTCTTTCATTATTAAGTTCCTCGGCCTTCTTGGACTGATCAGCTAATGTAGCAAAGTCCCGCATTTCAAGGATCCCAATCAACAACTTGATTTCCTCATTCAAACATTCCTCAAAGTGTTTACACATTTCAGACTCGGTTTGAGCCCATTCAGTTGCATACTGGCTTAACCTTACAAACTCCCTTTTGTATTCTACCATAGTCTTATTCCCTTGTTTGAGTTCTAGGAATTCCTTTCGCTTCGAGTCTAAAAACATTTGATTGATATACTTCTTCCTAAACTATGCTTGGAAGAATTCCCAAGTGATATTTTCCTTTGGCACTACCGAAGATACGGTCTTCCACCAGTGGTACGCAGTGTCCTTCAAGAGAGATACGGCACACTTTAAGCACTCCTCAGATGTGCACGATAACTCATCTAATACCCGTGTAGTATTCTCGAGCCTGAACTCGGCTCTCTTAACATCATCCTTAATTTTAGCTCTAAATTCCTCAGCCCCATACTTTCTAAGCTTATCTACAGGGGCTTTACCAATTCTTACCGGTGCCATTCCTCGTGGCAAATCCTCATCAAGTTGGTTAGGGGTTGCGATCGTGGTATGTTGGGGCGATTCCTCAAATAATCCCCAAACCACTCATCCATCATGTTAAAGAAGGAGGCTCGGGCCTCTTCCCGGCCTTCAAACATAACACTTCTACTACTAGTAGATACAGCTCGTTGTACGGAAGATAGAGCATGGCTCTCGGCTCCCTCGAACTCATCTTATGCATGATTGGAAGACATTTACTATATTCAGAAACAATTTAAATAGTTAGGAGATATTACACTATCAACATTCATATAATGACATGTATAGCGAACCTCAATACCCTCTACGGTAGTCCTAGAACTGACTAAATTATAGCTCTGATACCACTAAATGTAAAACCCCTCACCCGTACTCGACGCCGGGACAGGGTTCAAGGCGTTACCGATAATTTACCTTTACAAACTTAATCGAGTCACCAAATTTTGCCCAAATTTAAAACCTTTCAAACATGTACACTTTGTCCCTTACGTATCCTTTTGAGGCCTAAAACACACCTAGGGGCAGTACGGGACACAACCGAAAACATTCGATAAACTTTGGGTACTTTAGAAAATTTTTCCTTACTTTGAAGTATGACACGCCCGTGTGATGGGGCCATGTGGTCACACACGCCTGTGCGGCTTGGGACACGTCCGTGTCCTCCGCCCGTGTGCAACACAGACTTCAACCACAACATTCTGTTAAAAGTACACGGCCAAGACATATGCCTGTGTACTTAGCCCATGTTCTATACTGACTTAAAATTTTAGGTACAAGGGACACACGGCCATACCACACACCGATAGAGGAGAGCCGTGTGTCACACACGGCCTAGACACACGCCCATGTATCTATCCGTATGGAACTTATTAGGCTATTTTTCAAGCCTTTGATCACCCTCTATCAACTAAACATACTTATTGGTTACTTTTGTGCGTGTTAAGGCCAAATTGTACGCTTATGAATATATATAACTTTGATTAACCTCATTGTATGTACACCTCATGTCATTGGTTTCATACATGCTAAGTTAATTATCATCTTGCATTTAAGGATTTCCATGTCTACTTGACATATTTAAGAGTGGCTCGTTTTTATAACTCATTGCCAATTATAACCAAGTCATCATATATGAACATAAACATGCATAGAATTGTGGGTCAGTGCCTACTTCGAAATAAGCCAAGTTACCATGGCCATATACAAAAAGATAAGTATAACTTTACATGCCTTCATTTTTGGCAATTCAAATGACACATATAACAAAATACACAAAAGCTCTATACATGCCATTGAACAAAACATAAGAGTCTATATACCAAAGCTGGACTAGTTGATAGTGTGTAGACTCTCCAATCGTCTTCCAATCTTTACAAGCCCTCGAGCTCTGAAAACAAGGAAAAAGATAGGGGTAAGCATTTATATGCTTAGTAAGCTCGAATAATTGGAAAGTAAACTTACCGATTATTTAGTATACATCCTTATTAGATAATGAAACCAACAAATATGAAAGTGGTTTCCCTATCACATGCACTCAATCAATAAGTCAGTCATATAACAAAACATCATGTAATACATATATTAGATGAGCTCATCATTCAACATGTCATTTGAACATATATCTCATGTTAGTCCCGTTGAGTTTCTAGAAAATCTCGATGGATTATCCAATCACCGTCAATTCATACGAATGATCATTTCAGTATGCACTCCTACGAACCTCACATCTTACGGCGGGATTACCAGTCCAGGCTAAATCTCTCGTAATATAAACTCATAAGATGATGTTGAGATTACCAGTCCAGGCTAAATCCCTTATAACGACAAACACCCTTAATGAGCTCGGATATGAATTACCAGTCCAGGCTAAATTCAGACCCTAATCGGATTACTTGTCCGGGCTAAATCCATAATGCACACATATTCTTCGAGAGGCTCGATAACTCAGGGAACACCCATCTGGGCTAGATCCTTTCTATATTTGAGATCAACGTATTACCCGTCTGGGCTAAATCCTTTCTGCAACACATGCAGGATCTCAATTCACATGTCAATCATGGTTTACCCATCGAATTCCCTTTTTAACCTCAACCGAGACATTATCCATCGAATCATTATCAAATATGCATTCCATTCATTTTCATGCCATCAACAATGCAATTATCATGCATTCATACATCATACAATTATGCATATTATGAGTTTACTTTAAGTTATTCAAACTTACCTGGTACTTGTTTCGGTATTGTGTTTCGCTTATTCCAAAACCTTTCGTTTTCCTCAGTCGACCTTCAGAATTTGTTCCTCGGGGTCTATAACAATAAAATTAAACCATTAACACCTTACATTGTACTATATGAGCTTAAATTTCACCCTTGGTCTAAATGACCATTTTGCCCCTAACCTTTCACATTTTTACGATTTAGTCCCTAGGCTCGTATACTGAAACACATTCAATTTCTATCTTACCCAACCCTAGAGAACACTTTTCCCTCTTATGGAAGCCCACATTTTTCATTATTTTCACATTTCTACCACATATTTAACAACTTTTGCACAAAGATCCCTTTAGGGGTTTTTCATGAAAATCACCTAGGAAAAGATGCTTAACACACCTTTAATTTTCATATTCCTTCATAAACCATCAAAATACAAGTAACTCATGCGTGGGTAAATTTTTAAACATGAACCCTAGCATGAAATATGGGTAGAAATGGAGAGAGTAAGCTACCGGGATTTCAAAAATACAAAGAACATTAAAAACGGGGCTTGGGTGCACTTACTATTGAGCTTGAAAATGTTGAAAACCCTAGCTATGGAGTCCCTTGAAGTTTCAGTAGCATGGAGAAGAAAATGAGCTGATTTTGGTTCATTTTTCCCATTTTATTTTAATAAAATGCCAAATGACCAAAATGCCCTTAAGCCCTTTCTTTAAAATTTCATCCATGCAAACCCATTTTTGTCCAAAAACTTAGAAATTGGGAAAATTGCTCTCTAAGACCTTTTAATTTATAATCTAAATCAATTTCATACAAATTACTTCTAGAATCCAAGTTTTACAATTTATTCAATTTAGTCCCTAATCTCCAATTGGACACCTTGCTCAAAGAATTTCTTCATGAAATCTTAACACATGCATATTATCATATTGTAGACCTCATAATAATCATAAAATAAATATTTTGATGTCAGATTTATGGTTTCGAAACCACTATTCTGACTAGGCCCTATTTCGAGATTTTACATTTCTCCCCCCTTAGGGACTTTCGTCCTCAAAAGTCTTACCAGTAAACAGGTTTGGATATTGGTTTCTCATAGTTTCTTCTGATTCCCATGTAGCCTTTTCCACACCATGTCGATGCCATAGCACTTTTACTAGAGCCACATTTTTCTTTCTCAATTGTTTAACCTCACGAGCCAAAATCTTGACCGGTTCCTCTCCATAGGTCATGTCGGGTCTAATCTCAATCTCTGCTGGAGAAATCACATGAGAGGGGTCTGATCAATATCGCCTTAACATAGATACGTGAAGCACATCATGAATCCTTTCTAATTCGGGTGGTAATGCAAAACGATAGGCTAATGGTCCAACTCTTTCATTGATCTCGTATGGTCCGATAAATCGTGGACTCAATTTGCCTTTCCGACCAAATCTCAACACTTTTTTCCATGTAGACACTTTCAAGAATACTCTATCTCCAACTTGGAATTCATTCTTTTTTCTTTTCAGGTCAGCATATGACTTTTGCCTATCTGATGTCGCTTTTAAACAGTCTCGTATCACTTTAAACTTTTCTTCAGTTTCCTTAATCAGTCAACTCCATGAATTTGACTTTCCTCGAGTTCTGTCCAGTACAATGGAGTTCGGCACTTTCTGCCATGAAAGGCTTTATAAGATGCCATCTTCAAACTCGTTTGAAAACTATTATTGTAGGTAAATTCTACCAATGGCAGATACTTTTCCCAACTACCCTGAAATTCGAGGATGCAACATCGTAACATATCCTTAACAATCTGAATCATCCGCTCAGACTAACCATTAGTCTGAGGGTGAAAAGTCGTACTAAAACTCAACTTTGTACCTAGAGCTTCTTGTAACTTTTTCCAGAATCTCGAAGTGAACCTCAAGTCTCTGTCAAAAATAATCGACTCAATTTATTTAATAATTTCTTTTTAAATTTTAATTTCACCTATTTAAAAATATTTTTAATATCTCACTCACTTCTATATATTATTTTTATTTAATTTTCTAATCTTATTTATCTGATTTAGTGATCTCGAATCACTGTTCTGACACCACTGAAATTTTAAGCTGTTACATAAGTGGGGGGTGCAATTTAGTCCCCCCGAGAAGCGAACCACATATAAGAATCTCGCATCTCGCAAGTGTCCATAAATGACATCCGATGTGCCTTCCCTTAAATTGTATATGCACATCTCCAAAATTCGATCTTCGGTCTTAGTATACAAACATAAAAAATTAATAATGTTAACAACACAATAATTAACTAATTAAAATTAAATAATTTAATAATATTTTCTTACCATTTGTAAATGAACGCCGAATATATGTTTTTCATCCAAATGAATAAGCTGATTTGTCATTTTACAAATTATAAGGAATACAATAAAATCAAAGAGAATAAGATTCAGAGAAAGATTTAAAAAAAAGTATTAAGAATTGAGTTGAAAAAAATGAAGTTTGGAGGGGTTTATATAGGAAAAAAAAAACTGTTGGGGGTATTGTAGCCGTTGGGACTATAGCCATTGGGATTGTAGCCATTTGAGGAAAAGTTACCGTTGGCTTGAAAATGCATCCTATAAGGCATGTTTTCATTGTTATGGCAATGAAAATGCACCCATTTTTTCATTGTTATGGCAAGAAAATGTCCCATGCAGGACGCGTTTTCATTTCTCTCTCCAATTTCAATATATATCGCTAAATTAAATAAAAAAAACAATATAGATTCTCAAATTTAAAATTTTTTCAGCATATTTCGGTAAATCAACCACCACAATATGAATGAAAAAAATAATGATATTTGAATTATTTTACATATAAAAATAATAATAATATTTGAAATAATTATTTCATTTTATAATTTTAGAAATCACCATACCCACAATATAGGTAGAGAAAATAAATATTTGACATATAAATATTATATATAAAGAAAAATATAAAAAAATTAGTTGATTTTTAAAAAAAAGTATATTTAACATAATGAAAAATATAAAAAAATATAATTTTTATTATATAATTATTACTTTATTTATAGAAATAAAGCAATTATTAATTTCAAATATTTTTAACATAATGATATATAATATATATTTTTATTATATAATTACATACTTATTATTTGATTTTATAAATAAAAATTTATTAATTAAAATAAAAAAACTTAAAAAAATATATTTATTAATTAAAAACATTAATTAAAAACAAAAAAAAGCTTGAAACAACTTGAAATAAAAAATACAAATGTTCTTAGAGGAGGAGTCAAACCTGAGTTTCAAAAATGAAATCACTATTATTTAACATCTAACCAAAGTAGCTAATGTGATAAAATTATTAATTAAAAATAAAAAAAATTGAAACAACATGAAATAAAAAAATATAAATGTGAGTAAGCAATTGAACCCGGGATTTAAGGACAAAACTAGTAACATTAAACTATCTAACCAAAAAAGCTAATATGTTAAAAATGAAAGCGCACCTTGTAAGACGCATTTTCACCTTCTCTCCAAAACTGACCTATTTTCCTAAATTTTATAAAAAATTAATTCATTTCCTTTATTATTTTTTTAAAAAATTAGCATTTTATCCAAATTTCCCCATATTTTTATGCCTTATCTTATTATATTATATTTTGTGTCTTATTATTATTTTTTCATCTCATATATTTCTATCATTCACTTTTTAACATGAGTTTTAGATAGTCAGCAAAATAAGAGAATAATGACTAAATTTTGCTACTATTCACTTTTTTAGGTATTTTTATTTTTATCATTAAAAAATTCTTGTATTTTTGTCACTTAATTTTTAAAATGTTTTCATTTTAGTTATTTAAGTATTAAATTCTTAAAAGTGGCTTATTATACACATTAAATCATGTCTACATCATGTTTACATTTTTATTTTGGTCACTTAATATCTATGTTTTTTTCATTTTGGTCATCGAACTTTTTTTTAGTCTTAAGCCGGGTAAAAAATAATTATTGATAAATTGAAAAGGTGGTAGAAACTAAAACAATACATTAAAATTTTGTTAAATTGTACTTATTTATTTTATTGTCGAAAATTCTAAATTTCTTTATTTTTTTCAATACTAAAATTTCAAATTTCAAATCATCAAAATCAATTAAATAAATTATTGAAAATTTTTATTCTTTTGATAATGTTAATCAATTTGTTACTATAATATTGAAATTAGTAACAAAATCAACTAAAGTAACTCATATTTAATAATTTTCTATGAAACTTAAGTTTCATTTTATTATATAATATTGAATCTTTCATGTTAAGCTAAAAGAAAAAAAAAATCCTTGCAATTAATTAAATTAATTGATTGTTGTTCATTTGGATAAAAAAGTGATGAAAATAATTCTAAGTTTGCTTGGCATGGAAGATAAAACTAATTAATTTAATTAATTATAAAGATTTTTTCTTTACTTTTAACTTAGTATGGAAGATTCAAAATTATATAATTAAAAGAAATTCAGGCTCCATAGATAATTATTAAAGATGAGTGATTTTATTTTATTTTAATTTGAAAAAATAAAATAAAAATTTAAATGGTAGGAGAAAATTAAATTAATTAATTTCAATATTATAGTAACAAATCTGTTAATACTATTAAGAAAAATCAATTCAACAATTTATTTAATTGATTTTGATGTTTTAAAATTTAAAATTCTAATATTGAAAAAAAAATTCTACAAGAGACTAAACAAGTACAATATGAATTTTTTTTAATGTATTATCTTAATGTCTACCACCTTTTTACTTTAAATTTTAATGAATTTTTCTTGGATCAATACTAAAAAAAGGATTTTTTTTAAGTGATTAAAATAAAAATAATCTAAAAATTGAATGATTAAAATAAAAATAAAAATATAATATGGCATGTAAAATTAACTATGGTCAAAAGTTTAACACTTAAGTAATTAAAATGGAAACTCTTAAAAATTAACGAAGTTAAAAAAAATTCTTTTTTAAGAGACCAAGATTTTAAAATTAGGTGGGTTGGGTAGTTTATTAACCATGGTTAAAAGGAATTTAGGGTTTTAAAAATGAAAATAAAAATTAGGGTTTTAAAGCGGTTGGCAATGGGGAAAAAAGAACATGAATGGTGGATGAGGAATTTAATATTCTTTTTTAGGCACGGTTTGTGTTTGATAATAGAATAATACAGATTTATTTCCTCGTATCTTGCAGATCTTTTTAGTTTATTGAATAAAATCCAAAACCCAATACAAACGTTCAAAAAATTTGCAACCCAAAACAGAAGCATAAAAGTTAAAGATCCAAAACCAAGAGGCACCCGAAATATCTATCTTTTACCCTTCCATCCTCCTTAAAAATTTATGCTCTTTTCACTTATTGCAGAGAATCCCTTGATTTTTGTCTCCTGAAATAACAAATGTTTACTCTGAATCTCATACCATCCACTCCCATCACTTTCTCCAAATCCACTCATCAATATTTTCCCATAAAAAGGATCCAAACCCCAAAGAACTTGGCTGAGTCTCCTGTTTTTCTCACCAAATCCACCCCTCTCAACTTCAACAAAATCCATGCCTGCCCTTTTGGCAAGATCCAAGCTTTAAGCACCAAAACCACCCATCTGGGGAAAATCCTTGAAAACCCATCTGGGAAAGCAGGATCCCATGTTCCCAAAGCAGCTGCATCATCTGAATCTAATCCTGAAGGAGAAGCTGAATCTGTTGAAGCAGCAGCAGCCGCTAAATCGAAGGCCAAGACTTTACAGCTTGCACTTGTGTTCGGTTTTTGGTACTTTCAGAACATTGTCTTTAACATTTACAATAAAAAAGCATTGAATGTCTTCCCATTCCCTTGGCTGCTTGCTTCTTTTCAACTCTTTGCTGGTTCCATTTGGATGTTGGTTCTGTGGTCTTTAAAGTTGCAACCTTGTCCCAAAATCACAAAACCTTTTATTATTGCTCTTCTTGGACCTGCATTTTTTCACACAATAGGCCACATTTCAGCTTGCGTTTCGTTTTCTAAAGTTGCTGTTTCCTTCACTCATGTTATCAAATCATCGGAGCCTGTGTTTTCGGTTGTTTTCTCTTCATTCCTTGGTGATACATACCCTTTGAAAGTCTGGCTTTCCGTTCTGCCCATTGTTTTGGGATGTTCTCTAGCTGCTATAACTGAGGTTTCCTTCAATTTTCAAGGCTTGTGGGGTGCTTTGATTAGCAATGTGGGGTTTGTGTTAAGAAACATATATTCCAAGAGAAGTTTGCAAAACTTCAAAGAAGTGAATGGATTGAATCTTTATGGTTGGATCAGTATAATCTCTCTGTTTTATCTGTTTCCAGTGGCCGTTCTTGTTGAAGGGTCCCAATGGGTTCAAGGATATCAGCAAGCAATCCAAACAGTGGGGAAAGCCTCAACCTTTTACATATGGGTTTTGCTCTCTGGGATATTTTATCACCTATACAACCAATCATCTTATCAGGCACTTGATGAGATTAGCCCTTTGACATTTTCAGTTGGGAACACCATGAAGAGAGTTGTGGTTATAGTGTCAACTGTTTTGGTGTTTAGGAATCCAGTGAGGCCTTTGAATGCACTTGGATCTGGGATTGCCATTCTTGGAACTTTCTTGTATTCTCAAGCAACAGCTAAAAAGGTCTCTGCTCCTGAAAAGAAAAGCTAAGGATTCAGTAATCTCTTCAAAGTTTTAAACTTTTTTTTTTGGGGTCTTTCCTTTTGATCAGATGATATTTGCATTTTGTTCCTCTTTCCCCCTTACTATAAATGTCAATAAATGACCTTAATATTTTGCTTGCTTAATTTGCATTTTTCCATTCTTCCATGCTTGCTTTGTGTTTGCTGTGCTTGGGTCTAAAAGACCTCCTTGAAGTTTATTTAAAGATCAAGCAGGAATAGCACTTAAATTCTAGTGCTGCTTTATCAGCTTAACAAGAGAACTCTTTTCTGATGAATTTCAAGATAGCTTTCATTAGTGCGTCTGCAGAAGCAGTGGGGTGCCGAAAACCCTTTTTTCTAATGAATTTTTCCTGTTGAAGACCACATCTCCCAAGTTTGGTTGTGAATGATCAATTTCTTTCAAACAATTGGAGTGTATTTAAAGGGTCATGTCCTCACTTTCAAGTCACTTTAACCGTATCCCTTAAACATGTGTATATATATTTGGATATCCATAATGCTGTAATTAGTGAAGTTACTTAATAAATGATGTGACCCTTGTGGTCGATTTTTTTTTCAAAAAAAAATAAATAGTCTTGGAAATCCAAAGGCACCCTAATTCTTGGAAATCCTGTATTTTCTTTCTCATTCACTAAATAGCCGATATTCGGATTTTTCATTTTTTATTAAAATACTCGTGTTTGATATATAAGTATATGTCCGATATAGTTTTGTGTTCATTTGTTCTCGAAATTTCATTTTCATATGAAAGCTTATACCTCTTATGTTTCAAAAATGAAAACAACAAACACAGAGCAACATGAAGCATAATACTCCAAATATTTAGAATTAAGAAAGAGTTAAAACAAAGGAGGATTTCTGAGTGAATAACATAAAAATACAGAAATTTTTAAAAAAATTACAAGATTAGACTATTTTTTTGAAAAGTTACGAAATTAGGTCAATTTTATGAAAATACTTCTAGTTAGAAGTGTTTTCAATTAATTTACAAAAAAGCGGTTGCAACTAGAATTGTTTTTAGCGTATTTGCATGAAAACCTTTCAGCTGGAAGCGTTTTTGCCACATAAGCTAAAACATTTTCAACTAGAAGCGTTTTTCCCTAACGATCACTCACCCCAATGACTATTTAATTAGTTGTTGGGACCAACTGCTATTTAATTAGCCGTTGGGACCAAAGTCTATTTTTTTTTATATAAACTCCCCAATTTTTTTTTTAATTCAATCTCAACTCTCTCTCACATTCTCAAATTTCTCTCAATTCCCTCTTAATTTTTCACTCAAAATTTATTTCTCTCAACTTTTGTTTTTTTATTAAAATTGTCTTAAGACTTTTGTAAAATATTTTTTTATATTACAATTTATTTCATGTTTTCCAAAATTAGCAAGGACACAATCTCTAATCCATTTGGATGACAAGCATATTTCTGTCAATCAATTGCAAATGGTAAGAATTTTTTTTTACATTTAATGTAATTTAAGTTAAATATTTTCTTATTATATTGGAATTTAGTATTTTGTATTTTTTTTTGTATATAGGTAGAAGATCGAATTTTGGAGATATATATTTGTAATCTACTTGCTCCTCCATCACCTTTAATCAAACCCTGCTTGTGAGATGTTAGATATTTGCACGGGGTGTAAATTGGACCCCACACTTGTAAGAGCGTTGGTGGAAAGATGGAGACCCAAGGCGCACATTTCATCTTCAAGTGTACTATCACTCTAAATGACGTGTAGTTATAACTCGGGTTACCGGTAGTGACTGGGTTAGTTCATGCAGCTGATTAGAGAGACGTATGCGAGCAACTTTTGGGGAGGATTCCAAAAATGATTTATGGAGCCCAAATAGATATGAATTGGTTAAAAAAATGATTTCGGTAGGCTTGATGAGGATTCAATTGAATTCCAAAGAGAAAAACACACTTGAGTGTACATCTTTATGATTATCAAGGGTCTCCTAATACCCAATAAGCTACGAAATCTTGTCCATTTAAGGTGGCTTCTAAAACTCATCGACTTTAGAGAAGCGGGCGAACTCAACTAGGGGTCAATTGTGTTGGCAATGTTGTATTGGGAGATATGTAAGTGGACGAAACCACAAAAAATCAAAATCGGTGATTGCATGCTACTACTACAATCATGGTCGAGGTATCGACTGTCATTTTTATGTCCTCAAGCGGACTACTTGTGATACCCAATTTTGGGCGAATTTTGAATTTGACGAGTAAATTGAAAGTAACCTAAGTGGCATAGTGCTATCCACCCAATTGTTGTTTTGGCGTATAGATTAGATGCATAGTAGGTATCAGATTCTTAAGCGAGGATTGTTCTCGGAATGTATTAAGTTATAAAGAAGAGATTTGGTAAGAGTGTTGGACTGCCAAACGTATTATACGCCCAACTGATTGAGTTGTTGTGCTAGTTACGTTTAAACAAGGTAGTTAGAAAGGAATAAAGGGACGAACTAGTAATATAAAAAATATTTGATTTATATTTACAGTTGTAAACCATTTGTAAAGGTAGCTTTGAAAGTGTGTGACATGTGGTAGGTTCCAATAAGAACTTGAGTCCTATATATAGATATTTAGGTCTAAAAAGAGGGAATTTTCTTCTTCCTTCTTCAAGAAGTATTTTTGTCTAGATATAAAGGAACCTAAAGTATTTCCTTCTCTCTCTTGAGCTAAAAGTGGTAGTGTAATATTCCGATTTAGACCCTAATCGGAACGGTGGTTTCGAGACCACGAATTCGAGTCAGAAAAATATTTAAATATTATTTTTTGTGTTTATTATATGTGAATTTGCACGTATGAAAGTTTCATATGAAAATTTGATTGTTTGTGTGCTTAATTAAATAAAAGGGCTTAATCGCATAAATTAAAAACTTGATAGTTAAAAGCATAAGGGCCAAATTGTTAATAGCTTTGTAAGTTGAAACATTTATGTTGCAAATAAACATTTAAATTATGTGGTTGTCGAATGTGTCTATATTAAGTATGTTTTATTATTAGTTTTAAAAGGTTAAATATGTAAAATAATAATTTATATACATTTTATCATAAAACATAAAATAAACATAAGTTTTCATTTTATTTCTTGGTGACCGAAACAATAAAAAGAAAAGAAAGAAAGAAATTTTAGGTATTCGGCAACTTTGAAGCTTGATTAAGGTATGGACTTTATTTGATTTTTGATAATTTTTACGTTTTTGAGATCGTTGCTTCGAATACTACCCGACCCATGCTTGAATTTTTTATTTTGATGAATATTTTGAGTTATTCCATTGATAAATATTTGTGTTTTGTGATGTTTCATGATGAAATATCAAAAATATGTTTTAGATTAACATGTTTTGTATTGGAGTTTTTGATGATTTTGAGTTATTAGGACTAAATTGCAAAAATAATAAAGTGAAAGACTAAAATGCAAAATAAATGAAATATATGAACTAGTATGAGTATGAGGAAGATTTGGCTTAACTATGATGTGGTGAGATTTTGTGTTTTATGCAATAAGGACTAATTTGTAAAAGTATGAAATATCAAGGGTAAAATGGTAATTTTCCTATTTATGTGTTGTTGGATTAAATTGAATGAAATTGTGTTTAAATGAGGTTAATTTGAAATTATATAGATCAAGAACAAAAGAAATCAGACTTGGACCGGGGAAAAGCAAAAACAATCGAATAGTCGATTTTTAACGTCCGTCGATATCCGAGGTAAGTCTTTAAGTAACTAAACATTGTTTATTTCGACCATAGAATATTTTACTATGATGATTCGAATTTTATAGTTTATTAGTATAATAGCCAAATGTGATTTATCATTGAATTAATGTGGTTGAGTTTTATTCGACTGAGTTAAAACCTCTGAAAGTTTGTATGAATTACATGGAATATTTGGACGATTTGATATATGAACTGTTATGGAATGATTTTATAATTGTGATAATCGGGCTTTGAGCCTAGCAAGCCTTGTGCTGATGACTTTGATCGGGCTTTGTGCCTAGTAGGCTTAGTGCCGGTGAATAAATATCAGACCTTGGGTCTAGCCGGCCTTGTGCCAGTGTGTGATTCAGGCTTATGCCTAGCAGGTTTTATGCCGATGATTTATTTCAAGTTTATGTCTATAAGACTTTACATTGATGTGGAAATTGAGCAAGTAAGTTGATCTAAATGACTTCTATAATCGGCCACATAGGTATGTACATGTGAAGTTATATTGAACTTGTATATTCGGTTATATGTGAGCTTATATTGAACTTGTATATTTGGTTACATGTGAACTTATATTGAACTTGTATATTCGGTTATATGTGAGCTTATATTGAAATTGTATATTTGGTTACATGTGAGCTTATATTGAACTTGTATATTTGGTTATATGTGAGCTTATATTGAACTTGTATATTTGGTTACATGTGAGCTTATATTGAACTTGTATATTACATGTGAGGTTATATTGAATTTATATATTTTGTCACATGTGATGTTTTATTGAACTTGAACATTAGGTTACATGTGAAGATATATTGAACTTATATATTTTGTAACACCCCTCTCCCGTATCTAACGTCGAAACAGGGTTTGAGGTGCTATCGAACTTAAACTCAACCAATCTTAGAAAATCAGGCCATAAAATTTTGATCAATTTAAAACTTTTTATTTCATAGTCAATTTGTCCTTTAATAGAGCTTACGGGGCCCAAAATATACATTCAAAATGGTTCGGGACCGAACTAAGGGCTCGAGAAAAACTCGAAAAAAATCATGCTTTAAGGCTCCACACACCCGTGTGGGTATAGGGCACACGCCCGTTTGCTAGGGACATGCCCGTGTCCCATACCCGTGTGGCCAATTTAATTCCAAAATTTTTCATGCAATAAGTGCAAACTTCACACGGCCTAGACACACGCCCATGTCTTTTGCTCGTGTCCTTTCACACTGCCACGACATGCCCGTGGCGCAGCCCGTGTGCAAAAACCTGGGTATTCTGTTTTTGATGTAAGCATTACATGGCCATAGCACACGCTCATGTACTAGGCCGTGCCTCTCCACACGGCTGAGACAGACGGTCGTGTCTCTGCCCGTGTGATAAATACTATGCATTTTAACTTGAAATTTCTAGGTGCACGGCCTTCTCATACGGCTATGGGGCTGTCCGTGTGTCACACATGACCTAGACATACGCTCGTGTGTCTACCCGTGTGAACAATGTGAGGCTATCTACCAAGCCTCTTTGCCACCCCATTGTACCTATTTTCATGTCAATACCAACCAATATCAAAACAAGCATAATAGACATTCATTCAACCATGAAGATACATCTTTTATAGACTCAAAATGAAGCCCTTATTAAAGGCTTAATGTAGAGAGTGGAAACAACTTTAAGCCAACACATTTGGCCAATTCTCAAAGACACAAAATAATAAGGTCTAGCCCTATACATGCCATAATAAAAAATATAAATCCAACTATACCGAGTATTACGGCTGATAGTGTGATCGATGTCTCTGACTTCAAGGGATCCTTGAGCTAATTAAGCGGCACTAAAAGAAAAGAGAGTAAGCATAAAGCTTAGTAAGTTGCATATAAATAAATATACAACAACAAATTTACCTTTAGTCATCATGCTCATAGCTCAAAGGTAAGCATAAACTTGACTTACTCATTATCATCTACTCAAATCTCACTTTCTAATTTGAGCTTATTACTCATGCATACCCAATAGGTACCTGTACCACTCACAACTTTATTATACTTTCCTTATTAAATCACTTTCGTAACCTTTAAAGTTGAACCTTTCGAAATACTACCAGATATTCTATAAGCCTCAAACACGGGATGAGTTGCCGATGCCATGTCCCAGACATTGTCTGACACTGGCTATCATCATCGAGGCCGATGCCATGTCCCAGACATGGTCTTATACTACCTCTTGTATATACGTGCTGGTGCATGTCCCAGACATGTCTTATATAGGCACTCATCTCTACGCTGATGCCATGTCCCAGACATAGTCTTGCTGTAACACCTCTCACCCGTCTTCGATGCCGGGGTAGGGTTCAAGGCATTACCAGTATTTCACCTTTACAAACTTACTAAATCAGGTCATCGAATTTTGCCCAAAATTAGCACTTTTCAAACATGTACCTCTCGTCCCTTACATAGGCCTTCGAGGCCTAAAACACACCTAGGGGCAGTGCAGAACAAAATCGAAAACATTCGATAAACTTTGGGCACATTAGAAACTTTTCCCTTACTTTGAAGTGTAACACACTTGTGTGGTGGGGCCGTGTTGTCACACATGCCCGTGTGGCTTGGGACTCGTCCGTGCCCTCAGTTCGTGTGCAACACTGATTCAACCTCATCATACAATTAGGGACACACGGCCAAGACACACGCCCGTGTGCCTAGCCCGTGCACAACATTGACTTAAAAATTTAGGTGCAAGGGACACACGGCCATACCACACACCCATGGGGGTAAGCCGTGTGTCACACACGGCCTAGACACACGCCTTACCCATTTGGACCTTGTTAGGCTATTTACCAAGCCCTCGGTCACTCTCTACCAACCAATCACACTTATAGGTTACTTTTACACATGATAAGGCCAAATTATACACTTTTATAAGATCATGATAAACCTTATTGCATGACAACCTCATATCATCAGTTTTATACATGTTAGGTTAATTCCCATATTATATTTAAGGGGATTCCATGTCTCATTGACATATTTAAAATTGACTCATTTTTATAACTCATTGCCAATTTTAACTAAGCCATCACATATGAACATAAACATGCATAGATTTGTAGGTCATAGCCTACTTCAAAATAAGCCAATTGCCATGGCCATATACAAATAGAATAGTATAACTTTACATGCCTTCATTTTGGTAAATCAAATGACGCATATAACACAATACTTAAAAGTTCTATATGTAATATCCTGATTTTGGGCCTAGTCGAAATAGTGGTTTTGTGACCACAAAATCCGAGATATAAATAATTATTTTATGATTATTTTGAGGTATATGATATGATTGCATGATTGTGTGAAATTTTCGTGAAGAAATCCTATGCCTAAAGTGCTTAAATTGAAATTAGGGACTAAATCGAATAATTTGCAAAACTTGCATTCTTGAAGTTTCTAGTATGAAATTGTTTTGAAATATTAATTAGGTCTTAAATAGAAATTTTACCAGTTTCTAAGTTTATGGACAAAAATTGGACATGGATGGAATTTTTGGAAAGTTTAGTAGTAAGGGCATTTTGGTCATTTAGGGGTAAAATGAATTAAAATACAAAATTAAAAGCCAATTTTGCTCATCTTCAACCCCATGGCTGAATATAGCAAGGAGAAACCATGGATAGGGTTTTTCAAGCTTCCAAGCTCGATTGTAAGTCCATTCTAGCCCCGTTTTTCAGGTTCTTTACGTTTTTGGAGTCCTGGTAGCTCGATTTAGCTTATGCTAGCAATAATTTAACCTAGGGTTCATATTTGGAAAAATAACCATAGGTGAAATTTGTGTATTTTGGTGTTTTATGATAGAATATGAGGTTTTAAATTATGTTAGACAGCTTGTGATACTCGGTTTTAAGTGAAAACGAGCAAAAGGGCTTAATCGGTAAAAATAACTAATAGTCACAAGTACATGTTAGAGTGAGAATTTGATGTTGCCATAGAAAGGAAAAATGATCAGCATGTCATAAAACATAATAAAATAGGCTGAAGTTTAATTTACGAGCTTTGGGGCAAAAGTGTAAATATGTAAAAGTTTAGGGGCAAAATTGTAATTTTCCAAAATATGATTTTAGGTCAATTTGAATAATGTGAGTCCTAATTAGACTATATTTTAAATTATAGAGCAAGAAAAACTGAAATTCGGGCAAAAATGGGGAAAATACCAAGTTGTGGACGAAATGGTAAAAGTAGCCATTTTCGCATACTAGGTAAGTTCATATGTAAATGTTGGTAACATAGTTATTATTTTAAATGTTTTTATGTTATTTAAATGATATGATAATTATTATGAAATATTATACTCGTGATAATTGTTTGATAATATGTCAAATTATGTGATATACTTGGAAAATGTGAAATACTACTGAGTATGGGGATCGATATTCCGTAGAAGATGGTTGAGACACATGATTGGGAAAAAGGTCCCGTTGAACCTTAGGAATGGATTAGGATACAAGTGACATGTCACTGGGATATTTGGGCATTCGAACTCGTTGAGTTGAGTCCGAGTTCGTGAAATGTAACTAGGCATCCGAGCTCGTTGAGTTGAGTCCGAGTTCACTTATGGATGCGAACGCCCGAGCTCATTGAGTTGAGTCTGAGTTCGCTTATGGGCGGGTTACATAGTAGCTTGGCTACATATGTGGCACTTATGTGCAAACTTTCCATGTATCCGAATTATATTTCGATGTGTTCAACGGGTAAAGTTCTACTCAAATGGAGGAATACTTAAGATGAAAGGGACGTATTGGTAAGTGTTATGAAATGGATACTTTGAACAGGTATGTACTTAACCCTCGGGTTGAAAAATCGATATAACAACAATATGGTAAGATGATAAATGAAAATATGATATGAATGTCTTGGTGATGATTATGCAAATGATGTTTTATGTTTGCTTATATGGTTATGTTACTTGCTATTTGCATGTGAACTTACTAAGCATTTATGCTTACTCTCCTTTTCATTCCTTGTAGTGTTGACAAGCCACTCGAGAATCGGGAGCTGTCGGAGGCACGCTCACACTATCCGTATACCATCTTGGCATAATGGCTTGTATATTTTGAGTATGGCATGTATAGCATTATAATCATTTTGTATATATGGTCTTATGATATGGTTATTGAGTAGTATAAAAATGCTTGGTAATGATTAGCCATTGGAATGGCTAATTATGATCATATTTGGTGTTATGTGTGTCAAATTGCTAGTTAATCCATGGAAACCATGAAATAGGTAAAATTTACCATAAAATAGATTCAGACAGCAGTAGTGACGTGAATTTGAAAAATCATTAAAAGTAGTAGAGATATAATTGGATGATGAATAAAATATGGAATTGAATAATTATGAGTCTATTTTCATATGGAAGAAACGAAACAGGTATATGAGTTATATTTTATGAGATGTTTAAATTTTTGTGAAATAGGGCCAGAGCGATTTCTGGATCCCCTGTTCTGACTTTGAAAATTCACCATAAATTGTATAAAAATAATTAGAAGTCATAA
Organism: Gossypium longicalyx; assembly: GCA_025698465.1. NCBI lineage: Eukaryota > Viridiplantae > Streptophyta > Magnoliopsida > Malvales > Malvaceae > Gossypium > Gossypium longicalyx. The sequence goes on from CM047007.1 coordinate 57,261,801, forward strand.
TTTATATTTACAGATTTCTTATTGAGTTTAGTTTTAAGAGAAACAAACTTCATAGTCATTTAAAGTCTTTACAGAGATATATTTGATTCGTAATACACAGAGGTCAGAGCAGTCAAACCCTGAAATAGGGGAGACTTTAACTAATAAAATGTACTAATTGGCCTAGCCAAAAATTCTAGAAAAAAATTAGTAAATAGATATATGAGCCTAGTTTCAGGGAAAATTTACGGAATTGGATTTTGAGTTTCAGAACTCCAGATATGAATTTTTAAGTGACTGTGATGCAGTTAGCCAGCTTGTCTGGAATTTCTAAAATTAAATTGTTTGAGCTGTTTAAGCAATGAATTAAGTCTGTTAACACCTCGTGTTCGACTCTGGCAACGGTCTCGGGTACGGGGCGTTACACTATACATGCCATTGAACAAAACATAAGTGTCTATATACCAAAGCTGAATTAGTTGATAGTGTGTAGACTCCCCAATCGTCTTCCAATCTTTACGAGTCCTCGAGCTCTAAAAACGGGGAAAAAGAGAGGGGTAAGCATTTACATGCTTAGTAAGCTCGAATAAATGGAAAGTAAACTTGCCGATTATTTAGCATACATCCTTATTAGATAATGAAACCAACAAATATGAAAATGGTTTCCCTATCACATGCACTCAATCAATGAGTTAGTCATATAACAAAACATCATGTAATATATATTAGATGAGCTCATCATTTGACATGTCATTTGTACATATACCTCGTGTTAGTCCCGTTGAGTTTCTATGAATTCTCAATGGATTATCCAAGCACCGTCAATTCATACGAATGATCATTCCAGGTATGCACTCTCGCGAGCCTCACATCTTACGGCGGGATTACCAGTCCAGGTTAAATCCCCCGTAATATAAACTCATAGGGTGATGTAGGGATTACCAGTCCAGGCTAAATCCCTTGTAACGACAAACACCCTTAATGAGCTCAGATCTGAATTACCAGTCCAGGCTAAATCTAGACCCTAATCGCATTACCCGTCTGGGCTAAATCCATAATGCACACATATTCTTTGGGAGGCTTGATCACTCAAGGAACACCCGTTCGGGCTAGATCCTTTTTATACTTGAGATCATCGGATTACCCGTTCGGGCTAAATCATTTCTACAACACATACAGGATCTCAATTCACATGTCAATCATGGTTTATCCATCGAATTCCCTTTTTAACCTGGACTGAAACATTTTCCAACAAATCATTAACAAAGATGCATTTCATATGATTTCATGCCATTAGTAAATGCAATCATCATGCATTCATAAATCATACAATTAGACACATTTTGAGTTTACTTTAAGTTATCCGAACTTACCTGGTACTCGTTTCGATATTGTGTTTCGGTTATTCCGAAACCTTTCGTTTTCCTCGATCGACCTCCTGAATTTGTTCCTCGGGGTCTATAACAATAAAAATAAATTATTAATAACTTACATTGTACCTTTTTGAGCTTGAATTTCACCTCGTTCCAAATGACCATTTTTCCCATAACCTTTCACATTTTTACGATTTAGTCCCTAGGCTCGTATAATGAAACACATGCAATTTCTATCTTACCCAAGCCTAGCCGAACACTTTTCCCCTTATGGCAGTCCACATTTTCCATTATTTTCACATTTCTACCACATATTTAACAACTTTTACAAAAAGGTCTCTTTAGGGGTTTTTAATGAAAATCACCTAGGAAAAGATGTTTAACACACCTCCAACTTTCATATTCCTCCATAAACCATCAAAATACAAGTAACTCATGTATGGGTAGATTTTTAAACATGAACCCCAGCATGAAATATGGGTAGAAATTGAGAGAGTAAGCTACCGGGATTTCAAAAATACAAAGAACATTAAAAACGGGGATTGGGTGCACTTACTATTGAGCTTGAAAATGTTGAAAACCCTAGCTATGGAGTCCCTTAAAGTTTCGGTAGCATGGAGAAGAAAATGAGCTGATTTTGGTTCATTTTTCCCATTTTATTTTAATAAAATGCCAAATAACCAAAATTCCCTTAAGCCCTTTCTTTAAAATTTCATTCATGCAAGCCCACTTTTGTCCAAAAACTTAGAAATTGGGCAAATTGCTCTCTAAGACCTTCTAATTTATAATCTAAAGCAATTTCATACAAATTGCTTCTATAATTTATTCAATTTAGTCCCTAATCTCCATTTGGACACCTTACTCAAAGAATTTCTTCATGAAATCTTAACACATGCATATTATCATATTTTAGACCTCATAATAATCATAAAATAAATATTTTGATGTCAGATTTGTGGTTTCGAAACCACTATTCTGACTAGGCCCTATTTCGGGATGTTACACTTACACTGGCACTCATAATGTGGCTGATGCATGTCCCAGACATGTCTTACACTGGCACACAAGTAATCCGAATGTTATGGCATGAATATCCGATTTGTTTCCTAGGGTTCCATCTAGATCTTTCTACTATCTTAATCATCAATATGCATTCTCAGTTCACAATCTAGCCATTCATGTTATATTAATTCAATGACAATTTAAATACATGCATTAAAAATGTAGTTGCATTATTTACATACAACTTACCTCTACAAAATGTACTCAACTAGTCAGTTTAGTCGATTTGCTTGGCTTTCCCCCGGTCCAGGTTCGGATTCGGTAAATCTTGATCTATAATAGCAAAATGCACTCATTTAGTCACTAATTACAATTAGGCAATCATAAATTCATATTTTTGGTAAAATGACTATTTTGCCCCTAGACTTTGGCAATTTGACCATTTTACCCTTAAGTTTGAAATTCAATTTTTATCAAATTTCCTCTTATCTTAGGTCTAGCTAACCTTTTTTTAATCTTATAGAAACCCCAAATTCTCACTATTCACACACTTACCACCTATTTTGTAACTTATGCAAAATAGTCCCTTTAGGTGTTTTCATGCTAACACCTTTCACAAAAGTTGTTTAGAACTTTTCTAAGATTCATTTTCTTCCATAAAATTTCAGAAAATAACATGAAAATCTACATGGTGAAACCATAGACTTATCACCATTTTGCAAGATAGTCCTTTCATTTGAAACCCCATGCTTCAAGCATTCAAAATATGTAAAAATCATCAAGAAAACCATCAAAATTTACTTACTTGAGAGAGGAATAAATTGTTGAACTTTTGAGAGCTTAAAACCCCAATTTTTGCTGGTATATTCGGCCAAAGGAGAAGAAATGGAATGAAAGAGATGAAGGCTAGGCAACTTAGGTATTATTTTATTTAACTAGTATGTCATCAGTTCACCTAACTTTGACATTTTGACCAACTTGTCTCCTATGGCCGGCCAAGCACATTTAAAAGGGTCTAATTTACCTTTAAAGGCCCTCAATTTAATTCTCTAGCTATTTAACACATTTGGGTACTAAAATGCAACTTTTGTCTTCTTATGCGACTATAGTCCTTTTTCGCAATTGGGCTCAAATACATTAAAATTAGCTCTCCAAATTTTCATGCACTAATATAATCATACAATAACCTCATAATAAAATAAAATAAAATAATTTTTCCAACTTTGAATTTGTGGTCCCGAGACCATTGTTTCGACTAGGCCTTAAATCGGGCTGTTACATATTTAGCCATATGAGATAATATAATGAACCTTGTTTATTTGGCCATATAGGCAATTATTATGAGATGATATATTGGATTTTGTATATTTGGTTATATAGGTAAGTATTTATGTGGTGTTATAATTGACCTTGAACATTCAGTCAAGGTAACTTGTTTGAGTTAAAGTATATCTTTAATAGTACAATTCGGCTTGTATGAAATGTTTTGATTATTCATTTGAATTGTTTAAATTGCTTAAGGCTTACTAAGCTAAGTTAGCTTACTCTGTGTGATTTTGTTACTCTGTTTTATAGATTTTGGTTGTAAGTTATGAGCTCGGGAATCGTCATCGAAGTCATCCACACTATCATCAACCTTCGGTATTTTTAAAAGTCTATTTTCGAACTTATGGCATGTATAGGCTAATATGTATTTTATTCGACTTGGATATGTATAACTTGAGCCATACGAAAATGGCTTAAGTTCCATGATAATTTCGGTCATACTTTGGTTATGGTTTGAGCTCACTTTTAGTTATGATGTTATATATTATACATGAATGGTCTATGTGATAAATGTTGTATGTTTGAAAATGGTTTAATAATGTTAGTGAATTTAGAAATAGTTGATGTAATGATCATTGTATGTATAAAATTTTATGGCATAATTAATTGTATCGGTTAAGGTTTTGCTTAGGTATAATATATTTGAATGATGCGTTTAGAAAATATAAATTATAGGATGTTCATACATGTTTCCATGTGCAGTTGTATATTTGTTTGTGATGAAATAAAGTTGTAAGGAAAATGATGATAGGTATGTGCCTATTCGGTTAATGAGATGAAAATTGACCAAATGAATAGTAAATTTTGTCAATTACTATTAAAATAATTATATGTGAATTTGCTAAAGAAAAATCATGAGTTTTATGCATTTACGTTAAGATAGATTATGGAAGTGCATAATTGTTCAAGATGATGTTGGCTTATTATATGAATTTGTTCAAATGTGTTTATACTTAAAAATATATTATATTTGGCTTGTGTAATGATTTGTATTATGCATTATGATTTTTTTAAGATATGTTTAAAGTTATATCAGTTGTATAATTCGTATCATGCTAAAATGATATGTGTAAAATTTGTGAATGTTTGAAAAAAAAAGCAAAATTATTATGTTTTTGGTTAGTTAATGCCTCGTAACCCTAATTCGACGATAGATACGGGTTAGGGGTGTTATAGGTAGATTTGGATCTTTATCAGTGATTACACCACGTCGAGGTAAGATTTATGATTGCATACTGTGTTATGAAGAGTAAATCTGTTAGGCTTGGTAGATCAGTAAGATAAAGGGTAAAAGGACACTGTTTTGGGATTTCCAATGTTAAAAATGATGGAAAAAAGGTTATGTGAATAGATTTTGATAAGTTTTCTTGTTCTATAGCAGTAGTTACTGCTGATTGCACGATGGAAGTCTGGATCTGGAGTTTTGAACTGCAGTAGGTGGGAATCTAGTGAGTCTCTATGCTGACTCTTGTTTGAATGATGATGGTACTTGTAGACTTGTAAGAGAGTATGTGACCCTGTGTGCGATTATTTAATTATGTTTATGACTGTGCTAATATGTATAGACATGTTGAGTTCAAGTAGACGATGTGAAGAATCGTTGCATCTAGATGTCTGGATTATGTATATGCATCTTAATTATATGCTATTCGATATGTTCTGATGAGAGTGGGTTTGAGCATGATGAGTCTATTTTTGTTTCCGCAGAGTCATCTAAAGGGGTTAGTCGAGCCTTTAAACACGATTATGAATGGAAAAGTCCATGGCCATGGTATCATCAGAAAAGAAGCTAAAGGAAGGTGATTATTTAAGGTTCTATGTGTGTCCCAGATGATGATGGACAAACCTCACAAGCTGTGAGCCTAAGCGAATCCATATCATAAAACATGTTATGTTAGAGTAGCCTTCGTGGTGACATAATAAAGGAATGCCTTTGTGGAAACTCTGCAAGGAACGCCTTCGTGGCACCCTCTTAAAAATTGCTTTAGTGGCGACCATGAATAAATAGCATGTGTGGAAAATTCTAACATGAAAGTCTTTGTGGCAGATTGTGAAGGAATGACTGTAACACCCTTAACCAGTATCCGTTACCAGAATAGGGTTATGAATTATTATTAGAGTTTACAGTTCAATTGCAATTAATTCATGTCATTTACTATTCATTTCCAAAAATCAATCACAATCAATCATAATGTCCCTCATATGGGTTTTCGAGGCCCAAATTACATATTATAATCGAGTTAGGACTAAACCGGGGTCACAAAAATTTTTTCGCGAAGTTTCAAAATTTTTCTTAGGTATAGGGGAGACACGCCCATGTGGCCAGACCATGTAGCTCACATGGCCAATGACACGCCCGTGTCTCAGGCCGTGTGGGCATTCAATGTGAGGCACACGACCATGTTCTAGCCCGTGTCCTTACCCGTGTAACTCTCTGACTTGGGTCACACGGCCAGCTACACGTTCGTGTGCTAGACCGTGTGGATAATTTAATTTTTGAAAATTAGATGCAAGGGTTACACGTCCAGGACACACGCCTATATGTTGGGCCGTGTCTCTTACATGGATGAAACACGCGCCCGTGTCTCTGCCCGTGTGCTTAATTCTGAGCATTCTGTTTCTCTAATTTTAAGATGCAGGGGACACATGGCCAAACCATACGCTTGTGTCTGCCCGTTTGGACAGTATAAGGCCATTTTCCAAGCTTTATTTCTCACCTTTTTTTACCTTGCCCCTACATCATTACTTCAATATATTCACCAACCAATTCAAGGCATATAAATCAATCTAATGATCAAGTTTTATGCATGACACATTTACTCATGCTTTCAAGTATCATATTTACATTAAAATTATATACTTACCCAAGTGTAATTATATTTAAGTTACTAATTCAAACATACTCACATACCAAACATAATATAACTTCATGAATAAATGTTTTAAATATGTTATCAATAGCCATTCCAATGGCTATATACAACCAAAACATTTACATACCCTCACTTGATACCATTAGCCTATACATGCCATTATACCAAAGTAAGTTTCCTATTTATACCAAAATGAGCTGGAGGATAGTGTGATGATACTCTGACCAATCTACAACCTTTACGAGCTTCCAAGTACTATAAAACAGAGAAAAATTAAACAGAGTAAGCATTCAATGCTTAGTAAGTTCGCATAACAGGAATTTAACTTACCACTTTCATTCATTTATAATAAGCATATCAAACAAGCATCCAATTAATTATGGCCAATTTCCTAATCACATGTACTCATCCAACATGTTAGTCATGTAAATAACATGAAATTTCAAAGAAATAAAGATGAGCTCTATAACAACCTGTTTTTTGGTCAAATCAGAATAGTGGTTTTGGGACCATAAATTCGAAGTAGAAATGTTAATTTTATAATTTCTTTAAGGTCTACAGTATGATTGAATGATTGTGTGAAAATTTTGTTAAGAAATTTTATCGATAGAGTGTCCAATTTGACTAATAGGACTAAATTGCAATAGGTGTAAAATAAGTGTTCTAGAAGCTAGAGGTGTCTAATTGCTATGAAATTTTAAATTGGAGGTCCTTAAATAGTAATTCGACCATTACATTTTAGTATGGACAAAAATGGACATGGTTAGATAAAATTTCAAAGTTTTAAGTGAAAGGCATTTTAGTTATTTGGTAAATAAAGACAAAATAACTAAAATAAAAGTGTTCATCTTCTCAAATTAGTCCCCCCATAGCCAAAAATTTCAAGGAGTCCCAAAAATTTCAAGGAGTCCATAGTTAGGGTTTTGGCCACTTCCCAGCTCGATTGTAAGTCCGTTCTTGCCCCGTTTTCATGATTTTTATGTTTTCGAAGTTGTCTCAACCTAATCTAGCTATTTCAAGGACTAATTTGAGAGAAAGATGAAGTCTAAGATTTTAACCATGTTGAATATTTGTGTATTTTGATGTTTAATGTTAGAAAATGCATGTTTGGTGTTAGATAAACAACATTTACCAAGTGATTTTTGATGAAAATGTCAAATAGGGACCTATTTGTAAAAGTTGTAAAATGTGTGTAAAAATGTGAATAAATAAAAAATGTGTGCTGTTATGAGCAAGGAATAGGTTCGGCTAGGCTTGGGTGTGATGAAATTGAATGAAAATCATTTTACGAGCTTAAGGACTAAAATGTAAAAAGTTGAAAAGTTAGAGGTAAAAATGTAATTTTTTCCATAAGGTGTTTTTGGGGTTAAATTGAATAATGTGATGATTGAATGATTTAAATTTGATATTACCGATCAAGAAAGAAGAGGTTCTGACCTAGACTGGGGAAAGAACAAGGTTGTGGACTAAATCGAACTATTAGCCATTTTGTACCGAGGTAAGTTTGTATGTTAAAAATAAGCTTTAGAATAATTGTACTTAAATGCTTTAATATTGCATGAATTGTATGTTTGATTATTTGGATGAGTATAATTCTACGAATGAGTTTGATGATGATTCGGCAAGTGAGAAGTCCCGTTGAGTCTTGGGAATAGATTAGGATACAAGTGACATGTCACTAGGGTCATTATGTGTAGCAACTCTCACCCGTATCCAACGCCGGAACAGGGTTTGAGGTGCTACCAAACTTAAACTCAACCATTCTTAGGAAATTCGGCCATAAAATTTTGATCAATTTAAAACTTTTTATTTCATATACAATTTTTCCCTTAATAGGGCTTACGGGGCCCAAAACATACATTCAAGGTGGTTCGGGACCAAACCGAGGGCTCAAGAAAAACTCAGGGAATTTCATGCTTTAAGGCTCCACACACCCGTGTGGGTATAGGGCACACGCCCGTGTCCTGCACCCGTGTGGCCAATTTAATCCCACAATTTTCATAAAATAGGTGCAAACTTCACACGGCTTGGAAACATGCCCGTGTCCTTTCGCACGGCCATGACACGCTTGTGGCGCAGCCTATGTACAAAAACCTGGGTATTCTGTTTCTGATGTCAGCATCACACGACCATGGTACACGCCCGTGTACTAGGCTGTGCCCTCCCACACGGCTGAGACACACGGCCGTGTGTGACCATTACCATGCATTCTAACTTGAAATTCCTAAGTGTAGGGGACACACGTCCTTCTTACATGCCCATGGGGCTATCCGTGTGTCACACACGGCCTAGACACACGCCCGTGTGTCTACCCGTGTGGACAATATGAGGCTATTTACCAAGCCTCATTACCACCCTAGTATGCCTATTTTCATGTCAATACTAACCAATACCAAATCAAGCATGATAGACATTCATTTAACCATGAAGATGCATCTATTATAGACTCAAAAAGAATGTTATCCTCATTCAAGGCTTAATGTAAAGTGTGAAATCTATTCCAAGCCAACACATTTGGCCAATTCTCTAAGACACAAAATAATAATGTCTAGTCCTATACATGCCAAAATAAAAAATATAGATCCTACGATACCGAGTATTATGGCTGATAGTGTGATCGATATCTCTAACTTTAAGGGATTCTTGAACTAGATAAGCGGCACTGAAAGAAAGGGGAAAGGAAAGAGAGTAAGCATAAAGCTTAGTAAGTTGCATATAAATAAGTATACAACAACAATTTCACCATTAGTCATCATACTCATAGTTCAAAGGTAAGCATAAACTTGACTTACTCATTACCGACCACTCAAGTCACATTTCTAATTTGAGCTCATTACTCATGCATACCAACTAGGTACCTGTACCACTCACAACACTATTATACTTTCCTTATTAAATCACCTTCATAACCTTTGAAGTTGAACCTTTCGAAATACTACCGGATATTCTATAAGCCTCAAACGTGGGGTAAGTTGCCGATGCCATGTCCCAGACATGGTCTTACACTAGCTTAACTCTTAGCTGATACATGTCCTAGATATGTCTTACATTGGCTATCATCATCGAGGCTGATGCATATCCCAGACATGTCTTACACTAGCACTCGTCTCAATGCCGATGCCATGTCCCAGACATGGTCTTACACTGGCTCTCATAATGAGGCCGATGCATGTCCCAAACATGTCTTACACTGGCACACAAATATCCCAAATGTCATGGCCTGAATATCCGGTTTGTTTCCTAGGGTTTTAATGGGACTTTTCTACTATCTCAATTATTATTATGCATTCACAGTTCACAATCTCGCAATTCATGCTATATCAGCTCAATGACAACTTAAATACATTCATTAACAATTTAGTTGTATTACTTACATACAACTTACCTCGATTTACAAAATGTACTCGACTAGTCGGTTTAGTCGACTTGCTTGGCTTTCCCCCATCACTAATTACAATTAGGAATTAATAAATTCACTTCTTTGGTAAAATGACCATTTTGCCCCTAGACCTTGGCAAAATGACCATTTTGCCCCTATGCTCGAAATTCCTTTTCTTAGGACTAGCTGACCCCTTTTTACTCTTATAGCATCACCAAAATCCCACTATTTCACACACTTATCACCTATTTTGTAACTTATGCAAAATAGTCCATTTAGGTGTTTTCATGCTAACACCCTTCACAAAAGTTGTTTAGAACTCTTCTAAGTCTCGTATTCTTCCATAAAATTTTTGAAAATGACATGAAAATTCATATGGTGAAACCCTATACTTATCACCATTTGCAAGGTAGTCCTTTCATTAAAAAGCCTATGCTTCAAGGAGTCCAAAAATGTAAAATCATTAAGAGAAACTTTCAAAATCACTTACTTGAGAGGCTTTAAGTTGCTGAAAATTTTGAAGCTTTCAAAACCCCATTCTTTGTTTAAAATTTTTGTGGAGGAAGAAGATGGAAAGGGATGATACCATCCTTTTTTCATCTATTTCTATTTTAGTCAAAATAAGTCACCTAACCCACCAAATTCTAAAATTTGTATCCTCTTAACCCTATGGCCAGAAATGCTCTTATAAAAGGGTCTAATTTCCCTTTAAAAGCCCTAAATTTTGGTTCTCCAGCTATTTAACACATTTGGGTACTAAAATGCAACTTTTGCCTTTTATGCGATTTAGTCCTTTTTCGCAATCGGGCTCACAAACATTAAAATTAACTCCCCAAATTTTTCATGCACTAATATAATCATACAATAACCTCATAATAATAAAAATAATTTTCCCAACTTTAGATTTGTGGGCCCGAGACCACTGTTTCGACTAGGCCCTAATTCGGGCTGTTACATTATGTATAATGTGATTATGTGATCTGGGTGCTGGTCTTGTACATCCTACCGGTGGCTGAGTATACCGGCATATGTTGTGGATACTTGACAGCTTGTGTAAGCAGCACCACGTAGCTGCATCTTGACTGATAGCTAGTGTGAGCAGGCCCGTTGATAGCTCAAGAGCGAGCGGTTATGTGATATGAGATTGAGGTAGCATTGGTTACGTATGTGGCACTTAGTGTGCAAAAATCCTGAGTATTCGACATTATTATTCTGAGTGGTTCACGGATATTTCAAAGATGAGAATATATGTAAATTCATTTTGAGATGGTTCAGGTATGTACATAAAGCTCATGTTTATTAAATGGTTGAAACGATGAAAATGAGGTAATTTTTATGGTGGAATGAGTTATGATCATGAGACTATGGTAAATTTACATTTAATTATGTTATATTATTTAACTTTTATATGCATGGTAAGGTTGCTTATTTCTTGCATACGAGCTTACTAAGCTATATAGCTTACTCCGTTTATTTTTCCATGTTTTATAGTGTCACCAAGCTAACTTGGATCGGAGGTCGTCGGAGATTCAAATCACACTATCAAACTCTTAGTTTTGGGTATTGATGATATTAGTATTTTGAAAGTATGGCATGTATAGGGACTTGGTCTTTTTGTTATATGTGTCATTTGATTTGGCCAAATGTATTGGCCTATATTTTTTTAAGGTGATTTGGTATTTAGCAATGTAATTGGCTTATTTTGGCTAAAATGGTTGTAAGCCCATTTATATAAGTATTTGTGTTAATACCTTCTTGTTTTTGTGTTTTGTAATGGGTCGTTATATGCTTATTGTGGTTACATGACTTGTTGTGAAATGGATGAGATGGGTCCTTGGGTGTGCTAGGAACCTAAGTAGAATTATGCATGATGAAAGCATTCATATTGATACTTGTGAATGTGAGTTTGGTATGAATTGATTTGGTAAATTAAGCTAAAGTAAATATGTTAAGTGTTGGTAAGGAATGATATGATTTAGCCTTGATTTTGGATGTTTTGGTTGCTTAAACATGCCATGAATTATGCTATTGAACTTGTGTGTGTACAGGTGTAAATGAGGGTGACAAATGGCTTGGTAGATAGCCTTTATTTTGTCCACACGAGTAGACACACGGGCATGTGTCTAGGCCGTGTGTGACACACGGTCTACCCTATGGGCATGTGTTCTGGTCGTGTGTCCCCTACACCTTAATTTTGAGAAATAGAATGCTCAGAATTGAGCACACAGGCAGAGACACGGGCGTGTGTCCTGGCCGTGTGAAGTCTGCACCTATTTATTGAAAATATAATTTACCATACGGCCTGAAACACGGGCGTGTGACTTGGCCGTGTGACATCAATTTGTTCATGCATTGCAAAACAAAGAGTTACATGGGTTAGGGACATGGGCATGTGTGACCACACGGCCTGCCCACACGGGCGTGTCCTAAGCCACACTTGCGTGTGACCTCTGTGTGTCCTAAGCCACACTTGCGTGTGACCTCTGTTCATAGCAAAAAAATTCTAAGTTTTGTAAAAATTTCCTAAGTGCCCGGTTGAGTCCCGAACCACTTCCAAAGCATGTTTTGGGCCTCGCAAGCTTGTATTAGGGACTTTGTGATTGAATATGAATGGTTTTAACTCAATTTAAACTGTGTGACTACTCCTGACAATTTAAACTTTGTTTTCATAAGGTAAATGAATCCTGACCGAGAAGTGGCTGATTACGTTGAGAGTAATACGCCGGCTCCCGCTCAAGGGACCGCGCCATCTGAAAGTAGACCAGTGACAATTAGTTAAGAAGGAGAGGCTAGAGAAGCCTTCTTCCAAAGGATGAATGAGTGGTTTACCGAGTTTATTCAGACAAATCCGCTGCCCAACATCCTCTACCCCCACCTAACCCCTAACTGGTTCTCGTAGCTCTCCAAGGTGTGGAGTTGCTAAGACTGAATAAGCCTCCAATCGATAAGGCTCAGAAATAAGGGGATGAAGAATTTAGAGCAAATGTCGATGATGATCCTGAAAGAGCGGAATTCTAGGTTAAGAACTCTATCCGAGTATTTGATGAGCTTTTTTGCACCTCGGATGAGTGCTTGAAATGTGCTATACCACTTCTGAAGGATATGACATATCAATGGTGGAACACTATTATATCTGTAGTACTGATGGAAAGAGTTATTTGGGATTTCTTCCAAGAGGAATTCAGAAAGAAGTACATCAGTCAGCTGTTTATTGATCAGAAACGCAAAGAGTTTTTGGAGTTGAAACAAGGCTGAATGACTGTAACTGAATACGAGCAGGAGTTTGTTAGACTCAGTAAGTATGCTTGGGAATGTGTTTCAACAAAGACTATTATGTGTAAGATATTCAAAGATGGGCTAAATAAGGACATCAGGTTGTTAGCTGGGAATTTAGAGTTGAAAGAATTTATTGTGCTAGTCGAACAAGCTTGCAAAGCCAAAGAGTTGAGTAAGCAAAAGAGAAAAGCTGAGTTTGAGGCTAGAGATTTGAGAAAGAGGCCAATGAATAAGTCGTTTCAATCTTCATAACAAAAATTGAGATATTTGTATGCTCGCTCTAATGCTTTAGTCGGGTATCCCAACAGAGATCGTGGGAAGCAATATTCGGGTTCTAAGGCCCAAAATACATCCATAGCGAGCATAGGAAATGCTAGGTCTAATAAGCCTGAATGTCAGCACTGTGGTAGACGACATCCCGATGAATGTAGGATGAATAACCGGGCTTGCTTCAAATGTGGCTCCCAAGATCACTTTATCCGAAACTGCCTTAATGGTTGAGAAAGATAATTTTCAGAATGCAAGATCGAGTAACAATGTTTGCTAGAGGGAGGCCAGTGAGAAATACGGGAAATGAGACCAGTAGCAGAGGAGTATCCAAAGACTCAGCTGTGAGATTGGAAGCTAAAGCACCTGTGTGAGCTTATGTTATTTGTGCTCGCGAGGATGCGTCCTCCCCTAATGTGATCACTGGTACATTTTCTCTTTATGATACTAATGTAGTTGCATTAATTGATCTTGGATCGATTCATTCATTCTTATATTTGCATGAATTTGGTATCTAATAAGAATTTTCCTATTGAGTCTACTGAGTTTGTGATTAAGGTGTCGAACCCCTTAGGCAAACATGTTCTGGTTGATAAAGTTTGCAAGAGTTGTCTTTTAATGATTTGGGGTCACTGTTTTCCGGCTGTCTTAATTCTTTTTCCATTTGATGAGTTTGATGTGATACTTGGAATGGATTGGTTGAATCTGTATGATGTTGTAGTGAATTGTAGACAAAAGGTTATTGAATTGAAATGTCAAAACAATGAAACTCTTCGGGTCGAGTCGGATGAGTCGGGTGAATTGCCTATTATGATTTCGTTAATGTCGGCTCAGAGGTATGTAAGAAAGGGTTGTGAAGCATTTCTCGCATATGTAATGAATACTAAGGTATCTGAATTGAAGATTGAATCTATACCGGTAGTTTGTGAATATCTGGATGTGTTCCTAGAAGAGTTTCCAGGGTTACCACCGGTCAGAGAGGTGGAGTTTGCTATTGATTTGGTACTGGGGACTGCACCAATATTGATAGCTCCGTATAAAATGGCTCCAGTAGAGTTGAAAGAATTAAAGTCTCAGTTACAAGAGTTGACAGACAAGGGTTTTATGAGACCGAGTTTTTCTTCCTGGGTGCACCGGTATTATTCGTCAAGAAGAAAGATGGATCCATGAGACTTTGTATCAATTATTATCAACTCAACAAGGTTACAATAAAGAACAAGTATCCGCTACCGATGATTGATGATTTGTTTGACCAGTTGAAAGGGGAAACAGTATTCTCGAAGATAGATTTGAGATCTGGTTATTATCAGCTGAGAGTTAAAGACTCGGATGTGCTGAAAACCACATTCAGAATGTAACACCCCTTACCCGTGTCCGATGCCAGGATAGGATACGAGGCATTATAGGACTTAGATGTAAACATTCATACAAAACCAGGCCATAAAATTTCATTTAATTTAAAACCAATCATACGTATGGATATAGTCCCTTATAGGGCCTACGAGGCCCAAAACATATATTGGAAGTGGTTCGAGACTAAATCGAGAACTTTCAGAATCTTTACAATACATAGAAAATTTTCTTATTTTAGACAGTTACACGCCCATGTGGGTAGGTTGTGTGGTCACACATGCCCATGTGGCTTGGGACATGCCCATGTCCTCAGCCCGTATAACTCTATTTATGACGTCATCAACAAAATAGGGTCACACGGCCAAGTCACACGCCCGTGTGCTTAGGTCGTGTAGCGAATTAAATTTAAAAAAAATTAGGTGTAGACTCCACACGGCCAGGGCACACGCCCATGTCCTGAGGCCGTGTCCTTCACACGGCTGAGACACATAGCCGTGTCTTTGCCCTTATGTTTATTACTGGGCATTCTGTTTTACCTAATTAGGGTGCAGGGGACACACAGCCGGATCACACGCCCATGAGGCAGATCGTGTGTCACACACGGCCTAGACACATGCCCTTGTATCTATCCGTACGGACAATTTTGAGGCTATTTTCCAAGCCAATTGCCACCCTTATTTGCACAAACACATACATGACTTCAAGGGCACTTAACATGGCATAATTGAACACTTAAACATCATCAAACAAGTCATAATTATGGATTTATCTTATTAACTTATACATGTACAAGACACCATACTTTATGAAGCCCATCTTACCAATTCTCACTTAAGTCATGGTTATCATCATATTAAACAAATCCTAATTAAATCTTCAAGCATTCATAGCCACAACACATCTTATCACATACACACAACCACTAACCACATCACAATTGCATGGGCACATGTATGCTTGAATAAATAGGCTTACAACCCAATAATCATTATAAGCCATATCTTATGGCCTTATACAAAATGAATCAAATATCATCATAATCTAACACATTTGGCTAAACCAATATGACATATAACAAAAATACCAACCCCTATATATGCCATACTCAAAATGTTGAGACTAACTATACCTAAATGTCCAATTGATAGTGTGATTGAGTCTCCGACGTCCTTCGATCCCTGAGCTAGCTTGACGATACTATAAGAAATGGAAAAGAGAGGGGAGTAAGCATAAAGCTTAGTAAGTTCATATGCAAATAAATAGCAACATAATCATGAATACTATACAATTAACATAACATAATTTACATATATGTCATCATAGTTTCATAAGCATAACTTACTCATTTTCAATCTTACCAAAAGTTCATCACATACCAAGCTTATTCATATGAGTTTTTCATACATACCTGTACCAACTCATAACACATTCTCATAATTCCTTATCATTAACTTACTTGTCAAATAACCCACTGATTTACCCGTTGAACACTTGGAATACTATCGGATACACGGAAAGCTTGCACATAGTGATTTATACGTAGCCATATGCTACCTTATGTCACATATCACACATTTCTCGCTCTCGAGCTAATCACGGGCCTGCTCACACAAGCTGACAGTTAGGACGTAACTACACGAGTAGCTCACACAAGCTGACAGGTACCCGCAACACATGCCAGGCTACCCAACCACCGGTAGACGTACAAGACCAGCACTCAGATCTCATTACATACATCACAAAATCTCATCAGCTCATAATCACATAGTTCCTAGTGACATGTCACTCGTATCCTAATCTATTCCTAAGGTTCAAACGATATTTTCCCGATGTCACATCTTCGTCGAACTCGTTCATAATGTCATTCTTATTGTAACACCCCAACTCGGCCTAGACGTTATGACCGAACTTGGCGATGTCACATTAAAGTGTTTTTCGTAAAATATGATTCCGTTGAAAAACCCATTCTTTATTAAACCTCTTTGTGATCTTAACGAAGATTTAGGATGTCTAGCTTATTATTAAAACTAAAGCCACTTAACAAAATGTTAATCATATTAAATTTTTATTACTTTTTAAAACATTGTTTGTTGCGGAAGCTTTTAAAATATGTTGTTTAAACGTGGTGTTTTGAAAAAAAAATTTATTTTTTTGAAAACCCGCGTACTACTACTAACAGATGTGAATCAAAATAAATAAAATCCCAAATTAAAAGTTAAAAACTTAAAGAGGCTTTATTATATAAACAAATACCCAAATAAAATTTCTAGTAAATTAAAAGGCAAAAATGAAAGCACGTGCGGTTGTGTGGCCACCACCCAGCCCCTCGTAGCACCAATCGGTCTAAGATTGGGGATTTCCTACACAGGTAAACAGAAGGGTGAGTTTATGAAAAATTAGTGTGTAATCCCTTAATAAACAAACAGTAAATCATGTAGTAGGCAAATACAATCTGGGCCTAAGCCCATATCAGTAACAGTTCAATTTCAGTTAGGGCATTAGCCTATTTAGTAACAGTTTCAGTGTGGGCCTTAGCCCAATTCAATGACAAGAGTAGTACAGATATGCAATCAGAAATCCTACCCAACTAGCTTCTACACTCCACTCTGTCCAGCCCTACACTCCATATGGGGATAAAATCAACCCACCCATCCCTACACTCCAAAATAGCACTGTTTGCGGCACTAAATAGTATATGCTGTAGAGCTGCCAGTATAGTAAACTTCCTCCAATCATAATAAACTCATTCCCATGCAACATATCATAATATCATGCATGTATGCAATATAAAAAAAATGCTCGAATACAGTCATACATATCATAAGGGCATATCAGTCATTTTACCTCAGAGGGGCATAACAGTCATGTTACCTCATAAGGGCATAACAGTCATTTCATCAAATTAGGGTCTAGGTATACTTACTGACCCAACAGTAGGTCCACAGTCGTCTCGGGTGACCCGTGCAACCTCCTCAGTCAAACAGTAAAAATGGGCCCAAGGCTATAATGCGGGCCCACGTAGACCCGCATGCCTGTGTGGCCCATTTAGCCAAGAAATGGCCTTGGCCATGTGGATCACATAGCCTAGCCCAATATTCTCTACACGTCCATATGGTTTACCTGTACGGAGCCCGCAAGCCCGTGGGGCCCACACAGCCCATTTCGGCTCAACCTAGCCCAAAACGACCTAAGCCTATGAAATAGCTCATAGTGGCCTCTACGATTAAACGCCCACGTTTGTGCATTCAGCTTACGAAACGAGTGAGTGTACACCCGTGTAGCATCAATGGTCACATTTTCTAGCTTTTGCCGATTTACAATTTGGGCAGTGTTTACCAACCTATTTGCGAAAATGTACGAATAGCCCACGACACCAAAACCAACAGCAAAGTACAATTCCATGTCCAACGTTAGTCATGCCTAGATCCAATAATATTGAAAACAATCCCCATCTAATAACATTTAATGTTACTTACTTTCACTACTTCAACCAATGTAGCCTAGCATTCCTCAGGTAAACCAAGTCCAACACGATTAGATGCTGTCAAAATAATATTGACACAACAAAGGATTAGAACCTTAACATACTTAATTAACGAAAGGCATATTCCAAAACAATTGGGGTACACTTTTCCCCTTACTAAAGTACTTACCAACCAAAAGCAGTCCACTATGAATAGGAGCAACCAACGCCAACCTTACCTCTTTTTAGAGAACAACTGCAAGCAAGAGGGGAAGGGAAAAGTATTCGGTAATAGTACAAAGGAGAGGAACTACTAAGATTCGATTGAGCGAGGGAAAAGAATGAGAAGCAGTCGGCCTAGGGAAACCGATTGAGAAGAGGGAAAAGCATGAATTCGACAAGGAAGGAAAAGGGTAATGAGAAGGGGAAAGAAAAGAGTTTTCTGCCAAAGAGGGAATCGATTGAGGGAAAGGGAGAAAGGAAAGAATCGGTCAAGACCTAGAGGCTAAAAGCCAAAAGACTTTTAGAGAGAAAAAGGTAAGTATTCGACCAAACAAACGATTGCTAAGGAGTAGAGGTAGAAGAACAAAAATCGAAATAGACAAAATGAAAGTACCCAAATGATCCCCTAGCAAAATTCGGGTATTGCAAAAGTGCAGAAAAGAACCCAAAAGAAAGTGTCGAAAATCAAAAGTGAGGAGAGAAAACAACCAAAAGTGTGCAGCAATCGAACTAAAACTCACCCCAAAGCCGAATTCTTCCCCAAACTGATTTCTTTGTGTGCCTACAGTTCAAATTCAACACAACGTTTCCTCTTACCTCAATTTCCCATGATTTTCTCCTAAAATCACTCTATGTCGTCCACTCCCCTCTCAACTACCCAATTCAAAGACCAGTCAAACACTTTAGTGTTTCAGTCAACCCACAACACTCCCACGGCACAGCAGCAATATAAACACTCTACTGTGCCCATCAGGATTCAATCCTTAGACCTCAAGTATAGGTATCACGCCACTTACCCACTAGACCAGCAGGCTCTCTAAGTCATGTTTTCCCGACGATTATTTAAAAACCTACTGTCTAAAGCCAAGGGTTTATTCAATTAAAATAATTTTTTTTTGCATAAGCCAATGCTTGAACCCAAGACTTCTTAGACAGTTCCCAGAACACTTAACCATTGAAGCAAATACACAGTTGTGTATCACAATCATACAAAAATAATCATTTAGGAATTTAGGGCGTTACAACTCTACTCCCTAAAAGAAAATTTCAACCTTGAAATTTACCTGGCCAAAACAGATGAGGGTATTGTTGTCACATAGCCTCCTAGGGTTCCCACGTGGCCTCTTCTGAGCCGTGATTACACCAAAGTACCTTAACCAGTGGGATAAACTTCTTCCTCAAGACTTTTACATCACGGTCTAGAATATAAACTGACTCTTCCTCAAAGGTCAGATCTAGCCTAACCTCAATCTCCTCAGTTGAGATAATATGCACAGGATCAGAGTGGTAGCGCCTCAACATAGAGACGTGGAACACATCATGAATTCGATCCAACTCTGGCGATAACTTTAACTGATAGGCAACTGGTCCCACATGTTTTAGTATGCGGTAAGGCCCAATGAACCTAGGGCTCAGCTTGCCCTTCCGTCCAAACCTCAATACCTTCTTCCATGGCGAGACTTTGAGAAATACTAAGTCCTCAATAGAATATTCAATCTCCTTACGCTTTAGATCCACATATGACTTATGTCTGTCTGATACCACCTTCAATCGATCCCGAATTAATCGATACACATAGGCATGGACCCATCCTTTTTTTTCACAAATAGAATCGGTGCTCCCCACGGAGACACACTAGGGTGGATGCACCCTCAATCTAGCAGTTCTTGAATCTGAGCTTTAAGCTCCACAAGCTGCTTCGGTGCCATTCTATAAGGGGCGATGGACACCGGAGTTGTGCTAGGTAGGAGCTCAATCCCAAACTCAACTTCACGGTTTGGAGGTAACCCAGGTAACTCATCGGGAAAAACATTCGGAAAGCCCTTAATTGCTCTGATATCTTTAACAGAAGAACCCTTAGAATCAGAAACACCGATGTAGGCTAGATGCGCCTTACAACCCTTACACACAAATTTCTCAGCCTTCAGTACAGAAATCACATTTGACAAATAATTCCGACGGTCCCCAATTACCACTACTTCATCACCCTCTACAGTTTTCAGTACCATCCATTTGGTAGCACAATCCAAGTTCACTTGATGTTTAACCAACCAGTCCATACCCAGTATTAAGTCGAATTCTCCAAAAGGAAGTTCCATCAAATCTGCTAAAAGGATGGTTCCTTAAACCTCCAAAGGTACAGCTCTGAACAATTTATTTACCCTCACAGACTGTCTTAATGGACTCAACACGGTAATCTTATTGGTAGTGCTCTCAACCATAATACCCAAAGTCTCAGATACATTGCATGCTATATAAGAATGAGTAGATCCAAAATCAATCAGTGTAGTATAAGGTACATTATGGATAAAGAACGTACCTGTGTAACATCTAGGGCATCTCCGTCCTCTCGGCAATGTGTAGCATAAACCAGAGCTGGTTGCCTCACCTCAGTATGACTGGTAGGGGTAAGCAAAACTCAATTCGATTAAAAAAAATCGATTTTTTTTTGAATTTCGAGTTAAACAAATCAAATTATTCGAGTTAATTGAGTTATTCGAGTCAACTCAAATTTTTTTCGAATTTCGAGTTCGAATCGAGTTGAGTTTTCGAATTTGAATAACTTGAATAATTCGAATAATTCGAATATCAAACTATAATATTTTACATTTTTACCCCAAACTCCCAAACCTTTTTACTTTTCCCTCAAAACTTTTACTCCTTCCCACTTTCCCCCAAAACTTTTAGTCCCCTTCCATCCCAACCCCCCAACCCCCCAATCTACCCAAAATCCATTTCCCACCAAAATTTTACTCCCAAAATCCCTCAAAACTTTTTATTTTTCCCCATAATTTTTACTCCCTCCCACTTTCCCCCTAAAATTTTTACTTCCTTCCAATCCCACCTCCCATTTACCCCAAATCCACCCCCCAATACCCCCCAATTTTTTTTAACATTTTCCCTCCAAAATTTTACTCCCCCTATTTACTTTCCCTCAAACTTTTAACTTTTTATTTCCCCCCTATATTTTTACTTCTCACCCTTTACTCTCAAATAAAAAATCAAAATTATCCAAAAAAAAAAATCAATAAACATAAATAGTAATAATTTTATTTATATCTACTATTTATATTATTAAATTAAATTTCACATTTTATATTATTTATATTATTGAATTGTTTAGTCATATTGAATATTTATATTAAAATTGAATTATTAATTATGTCATTTAATATTCATGTTAAAATTTTATATTGGTATCAATTTCACATTTTTTATTATGATAGGTGACAGCGGTTACAAGGACCCAAAATTATTTTTTAAAATTTAACTCGAATAAATATATTCGATTCGATTCGATTCGAATTCCATCTTACTCGACTCGATTCGAGAAAATTTCAAATCAAATTAGGATGATAAAATATAATTCGTCAACTCGATTAACTCATAATTTTTTCATTCGATTTGATTCGATTTGGTCGAACGCTCACCCCTAATGACCGACACCTCTGCCAGGTGCCCTTTGACCACGACCCATACCATTACCACCTCTGGCCTGACCACAGCCTCTCAATGTAACACCCCTTACCTGTACTCAAGACTAGGACTGGATACGAGGCGTTACCAGACATGTACTCGAACATTTTCAGGAAATACGGGTTATAAAATTTCATTCCAATATAAAACCAATCAATTTTCATCTTAATGTTCCTATTATGGGTGAACGAGGCCCCAGACACATATTGAAAACTATTCGGGACTAAACCGAGAACTTACGAAAGTTCATAAGAAAAAATTCTAGGTAAAGCCTCACACGCCCGTGTGAAGGCAATGCACACGCCTGTGTGCTTTGGGACACGCTTGTGTCCCCTACCCGTGTGGAATTAATTGTATTTATTTTCTATTTTGAACTTACAGGGGTTTTCACACAGCCAAGCACATGCTCGTGTCCCTGGCCTGTGTCTTTCACACGGCCTAGACACGCCCATGTGGTCACCCGTGTCCAAAAACTCGAGCATTCTATTTATGACGTCAGCATGCATTTAGGGGCATACAACCATAACAGACGCCCGTGTACTAGGCCGTGCCCTCCACACGGTTGAGACAGACGGTTGTGTCTTTACCCGTGTGTTTACTACCATGCATTCTAACTTCAAAATTTTAGGTGCAGGGGACACACGGCCATACCACACGCCCGTGTGTCTACCTGTGTGAACCTTGTTAGGCTATTTTCCAAGCCTTTGGTCTCCCTCTATCATCTACTCTCACCTATAGGTTTCCACAATACATAACAAGGCCTGATTATATACTTAAATGACCTCGATAAACCTCATTGCATGTAAACCTCATTTCATTAGTTTTACACATGCTAGGCTATTTCCCTTGTATTAAGGATTTCAATACCTTTTAACACTTTTAAGATTGGCTCATTATTATAACTCATTGCCAATTATGACCAAGCCATCCCATGTAATTTGGTCACCTTACTTAAGCCTAATTGTGATATGCCACATTTAAATATCACAAGAACATTTAGACATAAACATGCACAAATTTGTAGGTCATAACCTACATCACAATGAGCCAATTCCCATGGCCATTTACAAATGAATATGTATACCTTTACATGCCTTCATTTTGGCAAATCAAATTAGACATATAACAGGATAAACAAAAGCTCAATACATGCCATTGAACAAAATAAGAGTGTCTATATACCAAATCTGGACTAGTTGATAGTGTGTTGACTCTCCAACCGTCTTCCAATCTTTAGAGTCCTTGAGCTCTGTAAGACTAGAAAAAAAGAGGGGTAAGCATTTACATGCTTAGTAAGCCTGAATAACTGGAAAGTAAACTTACCGATTAATTAGCATACAACCATATTAGGCAATAAAAAACAAGAATGTAATGGTTTCCCTATCACATGCACTAAATCAACAAGTTAGTCACATAACAATGCACCATGTAATTAATCTTAGATGAGCTCATCATTCAACATTTCCATTTATACATATCTCATATTATCCCATTAAGTTTCTCGAAAATCTCGAAGGATTATCCATTTACCATCAAGTCATAAGAGTGATCATTTCATGTATGCACTCCCACGAACCTCACATCTTACGGCGGGATTCCCAGTCCAGGCTAAATCCCCCGTAATATAAACTCATAGGGTGATGTCGGGATTACCACTCTAGGCTAAATCCCTTATAGTGACAAGCACCCTTAATGAGCTCGGATCTGAATTACCAGTCTAGGCTAAATTCATACCCTAATCAGATTACCCGTCTGGGCTATATCCATAATGCACACATATTCTTCGGGAGGCTCGATCACTCAAGGAACACCCGTTTGGGCTAGATCCTTTCTATATTTGAGATCAACGGATTACCCGTCCAGGCTAAATCCTTTCTGCAACACATGCAGGATCTCATGTCATTATTAAGG
Source organism: Gossypium longicalyx (assembly GCA_025698465.1). Lineage (NCBI taxonomy): Eukaryota > Viridiplantae > Streptophyta > Magnoliopsida > Malvales > Malvaceae > Gossypium > Gossypium longicalyx. The sequence continues at coordinate 57,285,702 of CM047007.1, forward strand.
ATGCATTTCATGGATTTTCATGCCATCATCAAATGAAATTATCATACATTCATAAATCATGCAATTAAGCATATTATGAGTTTACTTTAAGTTATTCAAACTTACCTGGTACTCGTTCTGGTATCATGTTTCGGTTGTTCTGAAACCTTTCGCTTTCCTCGATTGACCTCCGAAATTTGTTCCTCGGGGTCTATAACAATAAAAATGAATCATTAACACCTCACATTATACTTTTCAAGTCTAAATTTCACCCCCAGTCCAAATGACCATTTAGCCCCTAACCTTTCACATCTTTACGATTTAGTCTCTAGGCTCGTAAAATGAAATGCATGCAATTTCTACCTTACCCAAGCCTAGCCGAATGTTCTACCTTATCCAAGCCTAGCCGAATGTTCTTTCCTCTTTATGGTAGCCTATATTTTTCCATTATTTCTCATCTTTCTACCCATTTTTACAACTTTTACAAAATGGTCTTTAAAGCCATTTCCATGAAAAATCACTTAGTAAAAGTTGTTTACCATCTTTTAAACTTTCATATTCCTCTATAAACCATCAAAATACAAGTAACTCATGCATGGGTAAATTTCTAAACATGAATCCTAGCATGAAATATGGGTAGAAATAAAGAGAGTAAGTTATCGGGATTTCAAAAATACAAAGAACATTAAAAACAGGGATTGGGAGCACTTACTATTGAGCTTGAAAATGTTGAAAACCCTAGCTATAGAGAGCTTGAGAATTTCGGCTGGATGAAGGAGAAGAATGGCTGATTTTTGGCTTATTTTTTTCCATTTTATTTCATTAATTAGCCAAATGACCAAAATACCCTCAAGCCCTTTCTTTCAAATTTCATCCATACATGCCCATTTTTGTCCAAAAACTTAGAAATTGGGCAAATTTCTCTTTAAGGCATTCTAATTAATAATCTAAAACAATTTCATACAAATTGCTTTTAGAATCCAAGTTTTGCAATTTATTTAATTTAGTCCTTATTTTCCAATTGGACACCTTATTCATAGAATTTCTTCATGAAACTTTAACACATGCATATTCTCATATTCTAGACCTCATAATAATCATAAAATAAATATTTGAACATCGTATTTGTGGTCCCAAAACCACTGTTTCGACTAAGCCTATTTCGAGATATTACACTCAATGGCTACGTAACACCTCTCGGCGGTTGAACTGCACCCATACCAGTAGCTCGTATCTAATCGGGACTCCGTGGAAAATCTCTAATATGGTGCTCCAATGATCCGCATCTCAGACATGCCCCAATCATTTTCCAGCTCTCGCCCTGATGGTGTCTCCCACAATCATTACAGGGTTACGGTCCAGTAGCAGCAATAGGGGCCCCAACTCTGACTGACCCATCCACTTTGGCCTTTTTCTTAGGCCTCAGAAAAGAACTTGAGGGCTCTGAATCCCTCTTGTTCCTACCTCTGTCCTTCTCACGGTTTTTTCATTCTGTACGCTTCACTTCTTCAGTGATCTTCGCCTTATTCACTAAAGTAGCAAAATCTCACTCTCTCTGTGAAGCTTTCAAAATCTGTAGACTATTTCTGAGGCCATCCTCGAAATGAACACATCACTCATATTTAGTTGCCACCATGCCTCGCGCATAATGGCTTAATGATAAGAATTCCACCTTATATTCAGCCATTGATTTATCCCCCTAAGTCAAATTCAAAAACTCTCTCTTTTGGGCATCCACATAACTAGTGCCCACATATTTTCCTTGGAACGCAGTCTTGAAAAATTCCTAGGTCAATCGGTTGGACTGAGTTCCCTTTTTAACTGTCAGCCACCACTGATAGGCTTCATCTCACAACAGTGACACTGCATTTTTTAGTTTTTGCTTAGGGGTGCAGTGAGGTCATCCATGATCCTCTCAGTGCCCTCAATCCAATATTCAGCCACATTAGGGGTAACTCCAGCGATACCCTTAAAAATTTTAGCTCTATTAGACTGGAGTCGTTTCGTAACCGACCCACAGCCCACAATACTAGTATTGGGCCCAACGACCCTCTCAAGAATCCGTAACATGGCCAGGTCCCTAGTCGCACAATCATGAGACCCAGTCTCAGTCACAGGTGAAGCCGGTGACTAAGACCCAACCCGAGCACCTTCGCGGCCTCCACCGTGACCTCTTGTTCCCCTTCCACGAATACCTCTGATGCTCATTACCGATTTTTTTTTATCTATATTAACAATTTTATGCATCAGTTTACAGTTCCAGTGTTTATTAACAAGTATTTTATGGAAATCAGTATCAGTAATTCAGTCTTCGTTCGCGAATCGTAGTCTTACTACAGTTTTAGGTTACCCTAAACAGATTATTTCAGTATAGTCTACTACCTACGGTAGTCTCAGTATTTCAATTTAAACAAACAGTAGTTTCAGAGGACTTAAAGAATTGGCACCGGAGACTCGGTAGACCACACATTCAGTAAATCATTTCCAAGTATTTCAAATAATTTGAAACAGTTCTTTTTCGATATTCCAAGTTTTAAAAGAAACCCAAATCCATAGCCGAGTTTTGTAACTTGGCGATGTCACATTGAAGTGTATTTCGCAAAATATAATTCCGTTGAAAAACCCATTTTATATTAAACCTCTTTGTGATCTTAGCGAAGATTTAGGATGTCTAGTTTATTGTTAAAACTCAAGTCACTTAACAAAATTTTAATCATATTAAATTGTTATTACTTTTTAAAACATTGTTTGTTGCGGAAGCTTTTAAAATATGTTGCGTAAACGTAGTGTTTTGAAAAAAAAATTATTTTTTTGAAAACCCGCGTACTACTACTAACAGATGTGAATCAAAATAAATAAAATCCCAAATTAAAAGTTAAAAACTTAAAGAGGCCTTATTACATAAACAAATACCCAAATAAAATTACTAGTAAATTAAAAGGCAAAAATGAAAGCACGAGCGGTTGTGTGGCCACCTCCCAGCCCCTCACTTCATTGATCCGTCTAAGATTGGGGATTATCTACGTAGATAAACAGAAGAGTGAGTTTACAAAAACTCAGTGTGTAATCCCTTAATACACAAACAGTAAATCATGTAGTAGGCAAATATAATCTGGGCCTAAGCCCATATCAGTAACAACTCATTTTCAGTTAGGGCCTTAGCCCATTTAGTAACAGTTTTAGTGTGGGCCTTAGCCCAATTCAGTGACAGTAGCAGTACAGATATGCAATTAGAAATCCTACCCAAATAGCCTCTACACTCCACTCCGTCCAGCCCTACACTTCATGTGGGGATAAAATCAACCCACACATCCCTACACTCCAAAATAGCACCGGTTGCGGCACTAAACAGTATATGTTGTAGAGCTGCCAGTACAGTACACTTCCTCCAATCATAATAAACCCATCCCCATGCAACATATCATAATATCATGCATGTATGCAATATAAGAAAAAAAACATGCTCGAATACAGTCATACATATCATAGGGGCATATTAGTCATTTTACCTTATAGGGGCATAACAGTCATTTCATCAAATTAGGGTCTAGGTATACTTACCAACCCAATAGTAGGTCCACAGTCATCTCGGGCAACCCATGTAGCCTCCTCAATCAAACAGTAAAAATGGGCCCAAGGCCTATAATGCAGGCCCACGTAGGCCCACACGCTCGTGTGGCCCACTTAGCCCAGAAATGGCTTTGGCTGTGTGGATCACACGGTCTGACCCAATATTCTCCACACGTCCGTATGGTTTACCTGTGTGGAGCACACAAGCCCGTGGGGCCCACACATCCCATTTTGGCCCAACCTGGCCCAAAACGACCTAAGCCCATGAAATCGCTCTTGGTGGCCTCTACGATCAAACGCCCACGTTTGTGCATTCAAATTACTACACAAGTGAGCGTACACCAGTGTAGCATCAGTGGTCACATTTTTTGGCTTTTTTGCCGATTTACGATTTGTGTAGTGTTCACACACCTATTTGCGAAAATGTGCGAATAGCCCACGAACACCAAAACATACAACAAAGGACAATTCCATGTCCAACATTAGTCATGCCTAGATCCAACAATATCGAAAACAATCCCCAACTGATAGCATTTAATGTTCCTTACTTTCACTGCTTCAACCGATGTAGCCTAGCACTCCTCAGGTAAACCAAGTCCAACACGATTAGAAGCTGTCAAAATACTATTGACACAACAAAGGATTAGAACCTTAACATACTTAATTAATGAAAGGCATATTCCAAAGTAATTGAGGTACACTTTTCCCCCCTTACCAAAGGACTTACCAACCAAAAGCAGTCCACTATGAACAGGAGCAACCAACGCCAATCTTACCTCTTTTTAGAGAACAACCTTAAGCAGGAGGGGAATGGAAAAGTATTCGGTAACAGTACAAAGGAGAGGAACTTCTAAGATTCGATTGAGCGAGGTAAAAGAATGAAAAGCAGTCGGCCTAGGGAAAATGATTGAGAAGAGGGAAAAAAGCGAGTCCGGCAAGGAAGGAAAAGGGTAACGAGAAGGGGAAAGAAAAGAGTTTTCTACCAACGAGGGAATCGATTGAGGGAAAGGGAGAAAGGAAAGAATCGGTCAAAACCCAGGGGCTAAAAGTAAAAAGACTTTGAGATAGAAAAAGGTAAGTACTCGACCAAACAAAAGATTGCTAAGGAGTAGAGGTAGAAGAACAAAAACCAAAATAGACAAAATGAAAGTACCCGAATTATCCTCTAGCAGAATTCAGCTATCACAAAAATGTAGAAAAGAACCCGAAAGCAAGTGTCAAAAACTAAAAATAAATAGAGAAAACAACCAAAAGTGTGTAGCAACCAAAACTAAAACTCACCCCAAAGTCGAATTCTTCCCTAAACCGATTTCTTTGTGTGCCTAAAGTTGAAATTCGGCACACCTCCTCCTCTCAACTCAACTCCCCATGATTTTCTCCTAAAATCTCTCCATGCCGTCCACTCCCCTCTCAACTACCCAATTCAAAAACCATTCAAACACTTTAGTGTTTCAATCAACCCACAACACTTCCATGGTACAACAACAAAATAAACACTCCACTGTGCCCATCAGGATTCGAACCTCAGACTTCAAGCATAGGTATCATGCCACTTACCCACTAGACCAACAGGCTCTTTATGTCATGTTTTCCCGACGATTATTTAAAAACCTACTGTCTAAAGCCAAAGGTTTATCATATTAAAACAATTTTTTTTTTTTGCATAAGCCAAGGCTTGAACCCAAGACTTCTCAAACACTTCCCAGAACACTTAACCACTGAAGCAGATACACAGTTGTGTATCACAATCATACAAAAATAATCATTCAGGAATTTGGAGCGTTACACTCATTGACCATAATATCGTTCATACGCTCATTATAACAATTAAAAGTAGAAATTCATACATTATTAAAGTATTAAAACCTGATACAAGATTGTATTATTTACACATGAACTTACCTTGGTACCAAAAATAGTAAAAATGGATCTAATCATCGTACACCTTGTTTTTCCCTCGATCAAGGTCTGTTCCTCATTTTTCTTGCTTTATAATACCAAATTTAGTTTATTTAATACACACATTATTCAATTCAGTCCATAACTCATACTTTAACAAAATTACCTTTTTACCCCTAAACTTTCACATATTTACAACTTAGTCCCTAGGCTCGTAAAATGAAATGTGTCCATTTTCTTTGTCACCCAAGCCTAGCCTCGAACCCAACACATACTTATATTAGCCCACGTTTCTCATTAAAACATACATCTTACTACTTATTTTACATCTTTTACAAATGAGTCCTTTTTATGCACTTCCATAAAAAATCACTTAGTAAAAGATGTTAAACACACATCAAACTTTCATATTCCTCCATTAAACATCAAAATACATGCATGTAACATATGGATCAATTTTTAAACATGAATCCTAACTGAAAATAAGGCTAGAAATAGGTAGATCATGCTTCAAGGATATCAGAAACATAAAGAACATTAAAAACGGGGCTAAGATGTACTTACAATCGAGCTTGAAATTTGAAGAAAAACCCTAGCTATGGCCCTTCTAATTTTTGGCACACACAAGAAGAAGATGAGCAAATTTTGCTTCATTTTTCCATTTTTATTCTTTTATTAACCAAATGACCAAAATGCCCTTAAGGCATTTTGAAATTTTACCTACCAATGCCCATTTTTGTCCATAAAAATAGAAATTGGGCAAATTGCTATTTAAAGACCTCTAATTAATAATCCATGACAATTACATGCTCAAAGCTTCTAGAACTCATATTTTGTAACTTTTGCAATTTAGTCCTGAATGCTAGATTGGACATTTTATCAATAAAATCTCTTCATGAAACTTTCACACAATCATGCAAACATGTCATGGACCTAAAAAAACCATAAAAAATATTTCTACTTTAGATTTGTGGTCTCAAAACCATTATTTCGACTAGACCCTAATTCGAGATGTTACACAAAATGAGGTATGGGCACTATGAATTTCTTGTTATGCCTTTTGGATTAATTAATGCTCCTGCTGTTTTTATGGATTTGATGAATTGGATCTTCAAACCATATTTACACAAGTTTGTAGTTGTGTTCATCGATGACATTTTGATTTATTTCTGAGATGAGTCTGAGAATGCCGAACATTTAAGAATTGTATTGCAGACTTTGAGAGATAAGAAATTGTTTGCTAAATTAAAAAAAAAGGTGAGTTTTAGCTCTGAGAAGTCAGATTTTTTGGCATATTGTCTCAGTAGAAGGTATAAGAGTTGATCCGAGTAAGATTTCGACAATTGCTGATTGGAAACCGCCGAGAAATGTATCCGAGGTTATAAGATTTTTGGGCTTGGCCGGGTATTATCGACGTTTTGTTAATGGATTCTCAATGATTGCTACACCTATGAGAAAGTTATTATAGAAACATATTAAGTTCAAGTGGTCTGAGAAATGTCAAAAGAGTTTTAAACAGTTGAAAGCGTTGTTGACTGAGGGACTGATATTAGTGCAACCTGAGTCGGGAAAAGAGTTTGTGATTTACAGCGACGTGTTATTGAACGGTCTTGGGTGCGTGTTGATGCAAGAGGGCAAAGTGATAGCTTATGCCTCGAGATAGTTGAAACCGTACGAAAAGAATTATCTGACGTACGACTTGGAATTGGCTACCATTGTGTTTGCTTTAAAGATTTGGTGACACCATTTATTCGGTGAGAAGTGCCACATATTTACCGATCACAAGAGTTTGAAGTATTTAATGACTTAAAAGGATTTGAATTTGTGACAATAGAGATGGCTTGAGTTGTTGAAAGAATATGAGTTAGTAATCGATTATCATCTAGGAAAGGCGAATATTGTCGTCGATGCTTTGAATAGGAAATCTCTATTTGCTTTGAGAGCAATGAATACATGACTGACTTTATCTAATGATGGATCGATTATAGCTAAGTTGAAAGCTAGGCCGATATTTCGTCAGCAAATTTGCGAAGCATAGAAAAGTGACAAAGAACTTCAAGTTAAAATAGTTCAGTGCAAATCAACTAGTGATTCAGATTTTCAAATTGGGGCCGATGATTGTTTGATGTTCCGAGGTAGGATTTGTGTACCAAGAGATGTAGAGCTTATTCAGAAAATTCTTCATGAGGCACATAGAAGTTGGCTGTCTGTTCACTTAGGAAGTACGAAGATGTATAATGATTTAAAGAAATTGTATTGGTGGTTGGGTATGAAACGAGATAATTCTGAATTTGTATCGAGATGTTTCATTTTTTAACAAGTAAAGGCTGAACATCAAGTATCTTCGAGTTTACTTCAGCCTGTGATGATCCCCAGTGGAAATGAGACAAAATTACGATGGATTTTGTAACTGGATTACCTTTGACTCCAAAGAAGAAAGATGTTGTTTGGATAGTTATTGATAGATTGACGAAATCGGCTCATTTTATTCCTATACGTACGAACTATTCACTTGATAAGCTAGTTGAATTGTACATTGCTAAAATTGTTAGATTGAACGGAGTGCCTATTTCTATTATTTAGGATAGAGATATGAGGTTTACGTCTCGATTTTGGAAGAAGTTGCAAGAGTCTTTAGGCACAAAGTTTAATTTTAGTATCGTATTTCATCCGTAGACCGATGGTCAATTTGAAAGGACAATTCATGTACTTGAAGATATGTTTCGTTGTTGTGTTTTAGAGTATGAAGGTAGTTGGGAAAAATATCTACCTTTAGTCGAATTTGCTTTTAACAACAGTTTTCAGTTGAGTATAAAGATGACATCGTATGAGGCATTGTATGGTCACAAGTGTCCAAATTCGTTGTACTAGACCGAGCTTAGTGAGAAACAGATTCATGGGGTTAATTTGGTCAGAGAAACTGAAGAAAATATGAAGATAATTCGTGATTGTTTGAAAGCAGCTTCAGATCGACAAAAATCGTACGCAAATCTAAAACGAAAGAAAATTGAATTCCAAGTTGGTGATAAGGTATTTCTAAAAGTGTCTCCATGAAAGAAAATTCTTAGATTTGGTTGCAAAGGCAAGCTGAGTCCGCGCTTTATTGGTCCGTATGAGGTTATTGAAAGGATAGGACCAGCGGCTTATCGGCTAGCTTTACTGTCAGAATTAGGGAGAATCCACAATGTGTTTCATGTTTCTATGTTTCGATGATATCGATCAGATCCATATCATGTGATTCCACCATCTGAGGTTGAGATTCGACCCGACATAACTTATGGTGATGAACCGATCAAGATCCTAGCTTGGAAAGTTAAACAGTTGAGAAATAAAAACATAGCCTTAATGAACATTTTGTGGCAGAGACATGGGGTCGAAGAAGCTACATGGGAACCAGAGGAAGCTATGAGAAAATAATACCCAAACCTCTTTTTCGGTAAGATTTTCAAGGACAAAAATCCCTAAATGGGGAGTTGTAATAGCCCTTTTTGGGTCAAATCAAAATAGTGGTTTCAAGACCACAAATCCAAAGTAGAAATGTTAATTTTATTATTTCTTTAAGGTCTACAGTACGATTGAATGAATGTGTGAAAATTTCGTTAAGAAATTTTATCGATAGAGTGTCCAATTTTACTAATAAGACTAAATTGCAATAGGTGCAAAATAAGTGTTCTAGAAGCTAGAGGTGTCTAATTGCTATGAAATTTTAAATTGGAGGTCCTTAAATAGTAATTAGACCATTATGTTTCAGTATGAACAAAAATGGATATGGTTAGATAAAATTTCAAAGTTTTAAGTGAAGGGCATTTTAGCCATTTAGTAAATAAAGACAAAATAACTAAAATAAAAGTGTCCATCTTCTCAAATTAGTCCCCCGATAGCTGAAAATTTCAAAGAGTCCATAGCTAGGGTTTTGGCCACTTCCAAGCTCGATTGTAAGTCCATTCTTGCCCCGTTTTTCATGATTTTTATGTTTTTGAAGTTGTCTTAACCTAATCTAGCTATTTCAATGACTAATTTGAAAGAAAGATGAAGTCTAAAATTTTACCCATGTTGAATATTTGTGTATTTTGATGTTTAATTGTAGAAAATGCATGTTGGGTGTTAGATAAACAACATTTACCAAGTGATTTTTGATGAAAATGTCAAATAGGGACCTATTTGTAAAAGTTGTAAAATGTGTGTAAAAATGTGAATAAATGAAAAATGTGGGCTGTTATGAGCAAGGAATAGGTTCGGCTAGGCTTGGGTGTGATGAAATTGAATGAAAATCATTTTACGAGCCTAGGGACTAAAATGCAAAAAGTTGAAAAGTTAGGGTCAAAAATGTAATTTTTGCCATAAGGTGTTTTTGGGGTTAAAAAGAATAATGTGATGATTAAATGAGTTAAATTTGTTATTATAGATCAAGAAAGAAGAGGTTCTGACCTAGACCGACGAAAGAACAAGGTTGTGGATTAAATCGAACTATTAGCCATTTTGTACCGAGGTAAGTTCGTATGTTAAAAATAAGCTTTAGAATAACTGTACTTAAATGCTTTAATATTGCATTAATTGTATGTTTGATTATGTGAATGAGTATAATTCTTCGAACGAGTTCGACGATGATTCGGCAAGTGAGAAGTCCCTTTGAACCTTGGGAATAGGTTAGGATACAAGTGACATGTCACTAGGGTCATTATGTGTTATGTGATTATGTGATCCAGGTGCTGGACTTGTACGTCCTACCCGTGGCTGAGTATACCGACATATGTTGCGGATACTTGACAGCTTGTGTGAGCAGCACCGCGTAGCTACGTCTTGATTGACAGCTTGTGTGAGCAAGCTCGTTGATAGCTCGAGAGCGAGCGATTATGTAATATGAGATTAAGGTAGCATTGGCTACGTAACACTTAGTTTGCAAAAATTGTAACAACCCGATTTTGGGCCTAGTCGGAACAGTAGTTCTGGGACCACGAATCTGACGTAGTGAAGCTTATTTTTATTATATTTCCATGGTCTACAGTTTTATGGAAGGATTCCGTGAAAATTTCGTTCGAAAATTTTGACATTTGGGCACTAAATTTGGTCAAAAGGACTAAATTGTAAAATGTGCAAAAGTTGAGTTCTACATGCTAGAGGTGTCAAATTATTATGAAATTTTAAATTAAAGGTCCTTAGATGGTAATTAGACCATTTGTTAAGTTAGTGGACAAAAATAGACATGAGGTAAGAGAAAGTTCATGTTTTAAGTTAGGGGAATTTTGGTCATTTGGCTAATAAATGAATTAAAAATCAAATTAAAAGCTAATTTTTTCTCATCTTCTACCCTTGGTTGAAAAATTCAAAGCGGAACCATAGCTAGGGTTTGTTCATCTTCCAAGCTCGATTGTAAGTCCGTTCTAGCCCCGTTTTTAATGATTTTTATCATTTTGAGATCCTTATAACCTAATATAGCTATTTCAAGGATTAATTTGAAAGAAAATCAAAGTTTAAAATTGTACCCATGTTAGATATTTGTGTATTTTGATGTCTAATGGTAGATTATGCACGTTTAGTGTTAGATAAACAACTTTTGCTAGGTGATTTTTGATGAAAATATCAAAAGGACCTATTTGTAAAAAGATTTCAAAATGTGTATAAAAGTGTGATTAAATGGAAAATGTGAGCTATTATAAGCATGAAAGAGGTTTGGCTAGGCTTGGGTCTTGATGAAATTGTATAGATTTCATTTTACGAGCCAAGGGACTAAAATGTAAATATGTTAAAGTTTAAGGGTAAAAATGTAATTTTGTCATGATGTAAGTTTTGGACTGAATTGAGTAATGTGATTAATAAATGAGATAATTTGCTATTATAGATCAAGAGAAACGAGGTTCGGACTTGGATCAGGGGAAAAACAAAGTATTAGACATCAGGTCCATTTCCTACAATTTTTGTACCGAGGTAAGTTCTTATATAAATAATGCATTGTTTTAATTGTGTTTTAAATGCTTTACTATTGTATGAATTATGATTGACCATTGAGCATGTTCGAAAATGTTACGACAAGAGTGAAATCTCGGTTGAACCTTAGGAATAGGTAGGATACAAATGTCATGACATTAGGGTTACTAAGACTATGTGTAAGACCATATCTGGGATATGGCATCAATATGAGACTTCATGTAAGACCATATCTGGGATATGGCATCGGTGTGAGATTTTATGTAAGACCATAGCTGAGCCATTGGCATCGATACGAGATCCCATGTAAGACCATATCTGGGATATGGCATTAGTATGGTACCGTGTGTACGGAACTCCCGAGTATCCTTTAGTATTCTAAGTGGTTCAACGGGAAATTTAACGAGCATGTCAAGGATGAATTGTGTGTAAATCCAATTCGAGATGATTCAGGTATGTACGTAAAACTCAAATGAAATAAGCTCATTATGTGATAAACCTTCGGTAAAGTTATGATTGAGTAAGTTATGATTATATAAGATCTTAATAATATTTATGCCAATTGTCACCATGATAATTGTATGTGAAATGTTAGTTTATGATGCTTATTATTTGCATGGGAACTTAATAAGCTATATAGCTTACTCCCTTTTCTTTTCCCTTATCTTATAGTATCACCAAGCCAGCTCCGGGGATCGGAGATTGTTGGAGATCCAGTCACATTATCAACTTAATATTTTGGGTACCAATGATTTCAATATTTTGAGTTATGGCATGTATAGGGACTTGGTTATTTTGTTATGTGTCATAATTGAATTGGCCTAATGTGTTAGCCTATATTGGTTGAAAATTCATTTGTAAATGGCCATATGGTATTGGCTAATATTGGTTTAAATATATATATATATATATATATATATGCATATAATGATGTTTTCATGGATGTGGAAATTTGCATGGTTTAAGTTGATAAGTATGTAGTGTTTGTAAGTGATAAATGGTAGTATGTGAATGATGTGTGGGTGTCTTGTTGGTAGCTGAATTGGTTGGATGCAATTGCTTGGGTTGGTGTTATGTTTTGTTCTGTAGGTGTGTGCATGAAAGGGTGACAAAATGGCTTGGTAAATAGCCTTGTTTTTGTCCAGACGTGTTGACACACGGGCGTGTATCTAGGCCGTGTGTAACACACGGCTTGCCCCATGGGTGTGTGATACAGTTCTGTGTCCTCTACACCTTAATTGTTGCAAAAACAAAATGCTCAGTATTTAGCACACGGGTAGAGAGATTCGCGTTTGTCTCAGCTGTGTGGATGACACGGCCTGAGGCACTGGCATATGCCGTGGGCGTGTGAAGTCTGTACCTATTTTATGAAAAATTATGAAAATTAAATCGACCACACAGCTTAAGCACACGGGCATGTGCCTTGGCCGTGTGAGTTTAATTTTTTCATGGGTGACAAATAAAGAGTTACACGGGTTAGGGACACGAGTGTGTGTGACCACACGACCTGCCCGCACGGGCATGTCCCAAGCCACATGGGCGTGTGACCCTTAAAACATGAAAAATTTTCTAAGTGTTGTAAAATTTTCTAAAGTTCTCGGTTTAGTTTTGAACCACTTGCAATGTATGTTTTGGGCTTCGTAGGCTCGTTTTAGGGATGATATGAATGATTACGAAAAGTTTAAATTTGGATGGAAATCTATGTCTTGGTTTTGTATGACTGCTTGTGTATAAGTCTGATGATGCCTCGTACCTTATTCTGATGTTAGATACGGGTAAGAGGTGTTACATTTTGTTGTATCACAGCTATGATTTAGTCGATTCTCAGACTAACATAGCATGTGTAAAAGATCAGCTATACATGCCATAAATGAACTATGATAGTGTGATGACTCCTGACAAGATTGAATTATGTTTTCATATAGTAAATGGATCCCGATCGAGTTGATGCTGATGATGTTGAAAGTAACGCGCCGGCTCCTGCTCAAGGGGCAGTGCCGTCTGATAGTAGACCTCTAACAATTAGTTAGGGAGAAGGGAGTAGGGAAGCCTTTCTCCACATGATGAATGAGTAGTAAACGAAATTTGTTCGAACAAATCCAAATGCCCAACCTCCTCTACCCCCACCTATTCCTTGACCAGTTCCCGTAGCTCTACAAGGTATGGAATTTGTAAGAATGAATAAGCCCCCGGTTCCTAAGATCCAAAAGCATGGGATTGAAGATTTTAGAGCTAATGTGGATGATGATCCCGAGAGAGCTGAGTTTTGGCTCAAGAACTCTATCCGGGTATTTGATGAGTTGTCCCACACACTAGATGAGTGTTTAAAGTGTGCTATCTCACTTCTGAGAGATTCTGTATATCACTGGTGGAATACACTGGAATTGGTGGTACGAAAAAGAGTTACTTGGGATTCTTTCAAGAGGAGTTCTGAAAGAAATATATTAGTTAGCAGTTTATCAATAAAAAACGTAAGAAATTTCTTGAGCTGAAACAGGGTCGTATGTCAGTGACCGAATATGAGCGAAAATTTTTTAGGCTTAGTAAATATGCTCAAGAGTGTGTTTCCACCGAGACTATTATGTGCAAGAGGTTTGAGGATGGATTGAATGAAGATATTCGTGTGTTAGTTGGGATCTTAGAACTTAAAAAATTGGTGATATTGGTAGAGCGAGCCTGTAAGGCCAAAAAGTTGAGTAAAGAAAAGAGGAAAGCTGATCTTGAAGCTAAAGATTCGAGGAAAAGACCAATGAGTAAGTCATTTTCATCTCATTCAAAGAAATCTAAAGAAATGTACTCCCGTTCGAACGTTTCAGCTGGGTATTCACATAGAGATTGTGGGAAGCAATCCTCTGGTTCTAAATCTCAAGCCACTTCAATGGCAAGTGTGGGTAATGTGAGGCCTAACAGACCTAAATGTCAGCATTGTGGAGGGAGACATCCTGGTGAGTGTAGAATGAATAACCGGGCTTGTTTCAAGTGTGGCTCCCAAGAGCATTTTATTCGAGATTGCCCTGAAATGGCTGAGAAAGAAAATTTTTAGAGCATGAGGTCGAGTAATACTACTAATAGGGGTAGGCCACCGAGGAATACTGGAAATGGAGCTAGTAGTAAAGGTGTAACAAAGGATACTAGTAAGAGCTTGCCTGTTGAATTTACTGAATTTGTGATTAAAGTGTCAAACCCCTTAGGCAAACATGTATTAGTTGATAGAGTTTGCAAGAATTGTTCCTTGATGATTCGAGGTCACTGCTTTCCGGCTGATTTAATGTTGTTGCCTTTTGATGAATTCGTTATTTTGGGTATGGATTGGTTGACACTGCATGATGACGTAGTGAACGGTAAAAGAAAGATTATTAAACTGAATGTGAAAATGGTGAAACTCTTCAGATTGATTCAGATGAGTCGGGTGAGTTATCTATTGTGATTTATTCAATGTCAACCCAGAAATATGTAAGGAAAGGTTGTGAAGCTTATCTTGCTTATGTGTTGAATACAAAGATGTCTGAATTGAAAATTGAGTTAGTGCCAATAGTCTGTGAATATCAGGATGTTGTTTTTAGAAGAGTTGCCTGGGTTACCACCAGTTAGAGAAGTCGAGTTTGGTATTGATTTAGTACCAGGGATCTCGCCGATATCTATTACTCCGTATAGATTGGCCCCGACTAAATTGAAAGAATTAAAAGCTCAGTTGTAAGAGTTGACAGATAAGGGTTTTGCGAGACTTAGTTTTTCTCCCTAGGGTGCTCCCGTGTTATTTGTAAAGAAGAAAGATAGATCCATGAGGCTTTGTATCGACTACCGTCAGCTTAACAAGGTAACTATAAAGAAAAAGTATCCTTTACCGAAGATAGATGACTTGTTCTATCAGTTGAGAGGGGAAATGGTATTCTCGAAGATTGATTTAAGATCTGGCTACTATCAGTTGAGAGTTAAAGAGGCGGATGTGCCTAAGACCACTTTCAGGACAAGGTATGGGCACTATGAGTTTCTTGTTATACCTTTTGTATTAGCAAATGCACCTACTATTTTTATGGGCTTGATGAATTAGATTTTTAAATCGTATTTGGACAAATTTGTGGTTGTGTTTATCGATGACATTCTGATTTATTCTCGAGACGAGTCCGAGCATGTCGAGCACTTGATGACTATATTACAGACTTTGAGAGATAAGCAGTTGTTTGCTAAATTCAGTAAGAGTGAGTTTTGGCTCCGAGAAGTCAGATTTTTTGGACATATAGTTTCAGGTGATGGTATTCGAGTTGATCCAAGTAAGAACTCAGCAATTGTTGATTGGAAACCGCCAAGGAACGTATCCAAAGTTTGAAGCTTTTTGGGCTTAGCCGGTTATTATCGATGATTTGTCAACCGATTTTCGATGATCGCTACTCCTATGACCAAGCTGTTGCAAAGAGATGTTAAGTTTGAATGGTCCGAAAAATGTCAACAAATTTTCGAGAAGTTGAAACCATTATTGATTGAGGCGCCAGTTTTAGTACAACCTAAATCAGGAAAAGAATTCTTAATTTATAGTGACGCGTCACTGAATGGATTGGGATGTGTGTTGATGCAAGAGGGCAAAGTGATAGCTTATGCCTCGAGATAGTTGAAACTGCACGAGAAAAAATATCCGACGCATGATTTGGAATTAGCCACCATTGTGTTTGCTTTAAAAATTTGGAGACATCATTTGTACGGTGAGAAATGTCATATCTTTTCTAATCATAAGAGTCTAAAATACTTGATGACTCAGAAAGATTTAAACTTGCGGCAATTGAAGGATTTTGAGCCAGTAATTGATTACCACTCGGGTAAGGCAAATGTTGTCGTAGATGTGTTGAGTAGAAAGTCTTTGTTTGCTTTGAGAGCGATGAATACACGATTGATTTTGTCTGATAATGGTTCGATCCTAGCCATGTTGAGAGCTAGACTGTTGTTTCTTCAACAAATTTTTGAAGCTCAGAAATGTGACAGTGATTTGTAAGCCAAAAGAGTTCATTATGAATTGGGTAGTGATTCAGATTTTCATATCGGATCCGATGATTGTTTGATGTTTTGAGACAGAATTTGTGTACCAAAAAATCATGAGCTTGTTCAGAAAATTCTTCATGAAGCACATAATGGTTGTTTATCTGTGCATCCGGGCAGCACAAAAATGTAAAATGATTTGAAGAAATTATATTGGTGGACAGGTATGAAACGAGATATTTCAAAGTTTGTTTTGAAGTGTTTGATTTGTCAACAAGTGAAAGCCGAACACCAAGTGTGCCTTCGGGTTTACTTCAACTAGTGATGGTACCTGAGTGGAATTAGGATAGGATTATTATGGATTTTGTAACTTGTTTTCCTTTGACTCCGAAAAAAAAGATTCTGTCTGGGTTGTTGTTGATAGATTGACAAAATCGGCTCATTTTATTCCGGTATGTACTGACCACTCACTTGATAAGTTAGCCAAATTGTACATTTCTAAGATTTTGAGATTGCACGGGGTGCCTATGTCTATTATTTCGGATAGAGATCCGAGGTTCACTTCTAGATTTTGGAAGAAGTTATAAGAGGCTTTGGGTACAAAGTTGAATGTTAGTACCGTTTCATCCATAAACCGATGGCCAGTCTAAGAGAGTAATTCAGATTCTTGAAGATATGCTCCGTTGTTGTGTTCTAGAATTCGAGGGTAGTTGGGAAAAGTATCTACCATTAGTCGAGTTTGCTTATAACAACAGTTTTCAGTCGAGTATTAAAATGGCACCTTATGAGGCATTGTATGGCCACAAGTGCTGAACGCCTTTGTATTGGATAGAGCTTAGTGAGAAATAGATTCACGGCGTTGATTTGGTCAGAGAAGCCGAAGAAAAAGTAAAGGTAATTCGTGATTGCTTGAAAGCAGCTTCAGATTGACAAAAGTCATATGTGAATTTGAAAAAAAAAAGAGATTGAGTTTCATGTTGGTGATAAAGTATTTTTAAAGGTATCTCCCTTGAAGAAGATTCTAAGATTTGGCTGTAAAGGCAAGTTAAGTCCACTTTCATTGGGCCATATAAGGTTATCGAAAGAATAGGGCCAGTGGCTTATCGATTAGCTTTACTGACAGAGTTGGAAATGATTCATAATGTGTTTCATGTGTCAATGTTGCGACGATATCATTCTGATCCTTCACATGTGATTTCTCCAATGGAGATTGAGATTCAACTGGATATGATGTATAGCGAAGAATCGATCAAGATTTTAGCTCAGGAAGTTAAACAGTTGAGAAATAAGAGTATAGCCCTAGTCAAAGTTTTATGGCAACAACATGGGGTTGAAGAGGCTACGTGGGAACCCGAGGAGGCTTTGAGAAAATAGTACCCAAACCTATTTTCTTGTAAGATTTTCGGGGACGAAAATCCCTGAAGGGGAGAGAGTTGTAACAACTCGATTTGGGGCCTAGTCAAAATAGTGGTTTCGAGACCACGAATCTGACGTAGTGAAATTTTTTTATTATATTTTCATGGCCTACAGTTTTATGGAAGGATTCCGTGAAATTTCACTCAAAAATGTTGACGTTTGGGCACTTAATTTGGTCAAAAGGACTAAATTGTAAAAAGTGCAAAAGTTGAGTTCTACATGCTAGAGGTGTCAAATTGTTATGAAATTATAAATTGAAGATCCTTAGATGGATAATTTTATGTGAAATGTTGGTTTATGATATATAGCTTACTCCCTTTTCTTTTCCCTTGTCTTATAGTGTCACCAAGCCAGCTCGGGGATCGGAGATTGTCGGAGATCCAGTCACACTATCAACTTAATATTTTTGGTATCAATGATTTCAATATTTTGAGTTATGGCATGTATAGGGGCTTGGTTATTTTGTTATGTGTCATAATTGAATTGGCCTAATGTGTTGGCCTATATTGGTTGAAAATTCATTTGTAAATGGCCATATGGTATTGGCTAATTTTGGTTTAAATATATATATACATATGATGATGTTTTCATAGATGTGGAAATTTGCATGGTTTAATTTGATAAGTATGTAATGTTTGTAAGTGATAAATGGTAGTATGTGAATGATGTGTGGGTGTCTTGTTGGTAGCTGAATTGGTTGGATGTAATTGCTTGGGTTGGTGTTATGTTTTGTTGTGTAGGTGTGTGCATGGAAGGGTGACAAAATGGCTTGGTAAATAGCCTTGTTTTTGCCCTTGTATGTGACACACTGCTTGTGATGTGATCTCGGTCGCATCCTATTGTGACTTAAGTCGACGACACCGGAAATGGTCTAAACACGAGGGCCCCAAGTGCAAAATGAAACTTAATTTTAGCTCAGCAAGCTCAATTGGTTTTATCCAGCTTAATGGAGCTCAATTTGGCTTGATGCTAGCTCATTGAGCTTGATTCTAATTTATTTAATTTCATGCATTTTAAGCTACTGGAATAAATTTATCTATTTAATTGAGTTAGTTAATTTAGTTAAAGTTTAGCTCAAATAATTAAATTGCGTTTTAATGTGTCTAAGTTCTAGACATTTTAATTTAGCTTAAATCTGTCTTAGTTAATGCATATTTTTAATGTGTCAAGTTTAGGACAAATTTAATTCTTGTTGCTAATTAACTTGTCTAGCCAAATGCAGCTCATTTAAGTTGTCATAGTTGCTACTGATTTAATATGTCTTAAACTGATTAATTTGTTGAATTTAATGTGAAACTACATGCATGGAATGACATTAAAGGTGCTGATGATTACTCTTTTTCATGTGGCTGTTCGTGAAGCTCATTGGACCTTGAGTTGAATTAAACTTCAAGTAGACACTTTTAGCTTCTCTATGTGTCTGTTCGTGAAACACAAAATGCCAAAAGGAGCTAATGCTTTCTTTTCCCCAAGCTGACCATCCAGCTCTCTAACCAGCTATGAAAGCTTTCACATTTCCTAGAAAATTTCGTTCACACTTGTGCCCATTCGGTTATGTGTTTTCAGAAACAATGGACTTCTCAAATTTGGTTTCACACTTTCATGTCCATTAAAGTGATCTAAGCTACTCATTAAGTTCAATGGCTCTTCAAATAAACAAGGTAGCTCAATTAACACTTATTAAATCACCTAGGCTGAATCTGTCCAGCAAATTCAGCTCATTTAAGCTCTTTATCTAATGACCACAATTCAGCTGATTCAAATTGCCAAGTGGCTGTCCAATGATGTTCCCAAAGGTTGGAGAAGTTTCTTGGAATTTTCTTGAATTATTATGGAATTTTTAGCTCATTAAAACTTGAAATCAAGTGTCCATCTGGCTATTCTTTTGTCCATTCGGCTAGCCTTAGACTTTCACTATAAATATTGTGTTATTTGCTGGTTGTAAAAAAGGCTTTTTGCTCATTGTTGAATGTTTATAACATTTGTGAGTTTTTCATCTCTCTTAATTCATTTTAGACCTAGCTTGACTTTTCTAGCTTGCTAGTGGCATCATTCTGTTTCTTTGAACTTATCACTCCTAGATCGAGTGTGACATTCACCCCCATTGATATCTTTGGTTCTTATCTTCCTAGGTAGCAGGTCAAGATCCTATCTTCTATCATTTGTCATCTCAAGTGTTTTTATAAGTCTCGGGTTAATACTGTACATAGTATTGGTTCATTCTTCAACCTTAAGCCTTTCTATTCCATCCACATTCATCAACTGAAATATAACCTTATTTCTTGTTAGCTGAAACCATATACTTATCATATCTAAAATACTTCAAACCCTTTTGTTTAAAGCCTATTCTTAGCCAATTTCAACTTACTTCAATCCGAACTATGCTTCTTCAATTTTATGATCGGGCAACTTCAACGAATCGATTCATCACCGAGGTGAGATCGTATTATTTGATATCAGATCTAGTTAAAATCGAGGAGTAAGGACGTTCGTGATGTTTCAGGGTGAATTTTTAAAAAAAATTCAAAAAGAAATAAAAAAATTTGTGTATAATTTTTTTTTATTTTACAAGATTAGTGTCATACAAGTTGTATTGAATTCATATACATTAAAAAAAAGAAAGAAATTAGAAAAAAAATTGTATAAAAAAAAAGAGAAAAAAAAGGAAGAGATTTGAAATTGAAAAAAAAAATTGTTTTGAAAGTGTTCAATTTGTTCCCGATCTTCCAAATCCATTTCTACCCACAATCAATCCCTTGTGCCACACTTTCAGCTCTTCTTATTTTTTTTCTTTCAACCTTCCTAATACCCAAACATTATCTACCCTTGTTAACCCTTTGAAACCGACCCCTAAGCTTGCTTTTAAGTCTAAACGAGTCGTCTACAAACTTCGAGAGGATAATCGAGTGGTAAAAGGCACGAGAGCTGTGAGCTTATTAGAGTGTAGGAAAAGCCAATATATTGAGTGCAAACACGAGCGGAGTGCCATCTTATTTTCCTTTGTGAGTGACTAGTGAGGCTTTATGGTGAGGTTCAAACAATATGTCTCTAAGTTTCGAAAGAAAAATTGCTGCTGTTGGTGGTTGGTCCAATCCATTATACCAAGCATCCAACCAAAGCAGAAGGCCACGCATTCATAGAAATCGAGGCTTTAGAGAGTATGAATGTGTTGATGGCGATTTAAAGAGTAACAAGATAGCCATTCCATCGTTTCAAGGTCGATCTGACCTGGAGGCATACCTTGAGTGGGAAAAGAAAGTAGAATTGATTTTTGAGTGCCACACGACTACTCGGAGGGCAAAAAAAGTGAAGCTTATGACAAACGAGTTCTTTGATTATGCCATGATTTGGTAGTATCAATTCACCATGAGTCAGAGACGAAACGAAGAGTGGCCAATGTCAACTTGGTTCGAAATGAAAGCTGTGATGTGGAAGTGATTCCTCCCATCTTCCTACCATCGAGAGCGAATTTCTTCAAGCCAAAGGACGATAACGAGATTTTTAAGAAGTTTAGCGTCCAATGATTGTTTACGAAGATATACCTATTGAGGTTCCTATTCAACAAGGACTTTGTGTCGAAATAACTTAAACTTCGAGTTTGAAGCCTATTACGGTGACGAATGAGAAGGTCCAAGTAATTTTTCGTACGCACAAAGGTATTCATCCATGAAGATTCAATCTCGAAAAGATGATCGTATTTCATATGTGGATCCTTCATATCTTTCCCAACAAAAGGTTTCTCATTTTGATTCTTTTATGTTATCTCCCTCTTGTAATGAAATCGAAAAAGCATGTGAGAAAGAAATTGGAAAAGAAAAAAAAAAGAGTGAGAAAAAGTGAAACGAGATTGAAAAAGAAAAAGAGTGCGAGCAAGAAAAGCAAATTGAAAAAGAGAGTGAGAATGTGAAAGACACAAGTGACATTGAGTTTTCAAAAATAAAAGGTGAGTAATGTTTCTACTAACCAACATGCGAGTTGTTCTTGTATCGTTTCTTCTTTTCAAGCTTCTAAAGGTTCATATGACAAGTTCCAACTTCATTACCTTCCCAACGAAAGATAGTTTCAATTAATCGAGAAAGATAAGATTGAATTTGATGTTAATCGAAAAATGCTTAAAGATAAGCAAGGTAAGAAATTTTTGGCAATCGAGTCACGACAATCTGATTTAAAAGTTGTTAATAAAATTTTTGATGACTCAATCTTTGAGAGATCTCCTAATTTTGATTTGATTAATTGTCAATTTATGACTAATGTTGATGATTTCATTCCAGCTAGTGCCACGAAAAGTTTTTCTTATGATAAGTCTTACATTGGCAACCCTGTTGATGACGTTGGATTAATTCAGCATATGCAAATTTCGGACGTGTGTGATAAAGATTATTCGCATAGAAAGTTTGATCTATTTGATTGTGATGGATACATGAAATCTTTGAATTTTTGTGCTAAATCCTCTTGTATAAGATGCCTTTTCAAATGAAATGTGAAAGGATTAACAATTTAAATGTATGTATGCTCACATCTTCTTTGTTCAATATATGTGGTAAAGAGTTTTTGCGTAGGACGTCTAATTTGTATGATTATGGTGATTATGTGAATCGCTTACTGCCTTGTACAAAATCCTTGAGTTTGTGCAAATCTGATTGGATGAATGTTGAGAGGTTTGATTGTTTGAATCTTTGTATGCACAAATTCTTTTGGTTTGGCATGTTTGATTTAATGGCAAAAATGAAACCCATGCTGCACTTTAGAACAAGTAGTCAAACTAGTGTGTTCAAGCCTGAAGTTTATTCTTTTGAAGTGTCATTGAGAGAAGGCAAGCATCCGCAATTTTGTGTGAATAAATACGTGAACCATTTTTGCTTACCTGATTCTTTGACTTTAAGTTTGAAAACAATACATGTGAATCTTGTTGGCTTGTAAAGTCACAATCCACTTTTTGAATCCGGATGTTGTTCTATGTTGTGGTATACAAGACTCTAGCATGTGTTGCATGATAATGAATTTAACTTGCCTTATGATCTTTCTATGATGCCAGTCAAGAAGTTTTCAAGTCAACTTGAATTGGTAAGAGAAAATGTTGTTTTTGATCCCGGAGAACATCGTTCTTTATCATTGTTCAAAGGAATTGAGTCATGGGCTTTTATTGTCCAAAAGTATAACTTTCGAATGCTCCATGATTCTAGTTTGTTTCTATAAAGGAACAAGGTAAAATCAACTTTTGTTTTTGATCCCGGCATTGATTCATATGTTCAATTTGGGAATAAGACTTCAGCAAGTTCTATTGAGCCTATATATCATGGTGTCACTAATCCATTTAAATTTCGTGTAGGTGGCACTTTGGAAAGGTTCCCTCCAAAAGAAGGAGGGCGTGCAAACAATCTATTTTGTGTTCAAGTTGTGTGTAAATTTTAGGTTATGGGGAGCAACTTTGCCAACTTCATCAACCAGGGGAGGTATTGAAAGATTTTTTGCGAGCAAATGGCCCAATTTGAGGACAAATCGTCTTCAAGAGGGAGGGATATGATGCGATCCTAGCCGCATCCTGTTGTGGCTGAAATCGACGACACTGGGAATGGTCTAAACACGAGGGCCCCAAGTGCAAAATGAAACTTAATTTCAGCTCACTGAGCTCAATCTTGGTTTTATCCAGCTCAATGGAGCTCAATTCGGCTTGATGCTAGCTCATTGAGCTTGATTCTAATTTTTTTAATTTCATGCATTTCAAGCTGCTGGAATAAATTTATATATTTAATTGAGTTAGTTAATTTAGTTAAAGTTCAGCTCAAATAACTAAATTGCATTTTAATGTGTCTAAATTCTAGACATTTAATTTAGCTTAAATGTGTCTTAGTTAATGCATATTTTTAATGTGTCAAGTTTAGGACAAACTTAATTCTTGTTGCTAATTAATTTGTCCATCCAAATGTAGCTCATTTAAGTTTTCATAGCTGCTGCGAATTTAATATTTCTTAAGCTGATTAATTTGGTGAATTTAACATGCAGCTACATGCATGGAACGACATTAAAGGAGCTGATGATTACTCTTTTTCATGTGGCTGTTCGTGAAGCTCAATGGACCTTAAGCTGAATTAAACTTCTAGCTAATGGTTTTAGCTTCTCTATGTGTCTATTCGTGAAACACCAAATGCCAAAAGGAGCTGATGCTTTCTTTTCCCCAAGCTGACGGTCTAGCTCCCCAACCAGCTAAGAAAGCTTTCACATTTGCTAGAAAATTCTATTCACACTTGTGCCCATTCGGTTATGTGTTTTCAGACACAATGGACTTCTCAAATTCGGTTGGCTCTTCAAATAACCAAGGTAGCTCAATTAACACTTATTAAACCATCTAGGCCGAATCTGTCCAGCAAATTCAACTCATTTCAGCTCTTTATCTACTGACCACAATTTAGCTGATTCAAACCCCCAAGTGGCTGTCAAATGACGTTCACCAAGGCTGGAGAAGTTTCCTAGAATATAGTTGAATTATTCTAGAATTTTCAGCTCATTAAAAGCTGAAATCAAATGTCCATCTAGCTACTCTTTTGTCCATTCGGCTAGCCTTAGACTTTCACTATAAATATTGTGTTATTTGTTAGTTGTAAAAAAAACTTTTGCTCATTGTTGAATGTTTATAACATTTGTGAGTTTTTCAACTCTCTTAATTCAGTTTAGACTCAGCTTGAATTATCTAGCTTGCTAGTGGCGTCATTCTGTTTCTTTGAACTTACAACTCCTAGACCGAGTGTGGCATTCACCCCCATTGATATCTTTGGTTCCTTTCTTCCTAGATAGTGGGTCAAGATCCTATCTTCTTTCAGTTGCCATCTGAAGTGTTTTTATAAGTCTCGGGTCAATACTGTATATAGTATTGGTTCATTCTTCAATCTTGAGCCTTTCTATTCCATCCACATTCATCGAATTAAATATAACCTTATTTCTTGTTAGCTGAAACCATATACTTATCATATCTAAAATACTTCAAACTTTTTTGTTTAAAGCCTATTCTTAGCCAATTTCAGCTTACTTCAATCTGAACGATACTTCTTCAAATTTACGATCGGGCAACTTCAACGACTTGACTCATCATAGAGGTGAGATCATATCATTGGTATTAAAGCTAGTTAAAATCAAGGAGTACGGGCATTCGTGAAGTTTCGGGGTGAGTTTTGAAAAAAATTCAAAAAATAAAAAAAATTAATGTTTAAATTTTTTTCTTTTACAAGAATAGTGTCATACAAGTTGTAATTAATTCATATATATTAAAAAAAAAGAAATTCAAAAAAAAATCGTGTGGAAAAAAGAGAAAAAAAGGAAGAGATTTGAAATTTAAAAAAAAAAGTTGTTTTGAAAGTGTCCAATTTGTTCCTGATCTTCCAAATCCATTTCTGCCCACAATCAACCCCTTGCGCCACACTTTCAACCCTTTTTTATTTTTTTTCTTTTAGCCTTCCTAAAACCCAAACATCATCTACCCTTGTTAACCCTTTGAAACCGGCCCCTAAGATTGCTTCTAAGTCTGAACGAGTCTTCTATGAACTTTGAGAGGAGAATCAAGTGGTAAAAGGCACGAGAGTTGTGAGTTTATTAGAGTGTAGAAAAAGCCAATATATCGAGTGCAAACACGAGGGAGTGCCATCTTATTTTCCTTTGTGAGTGACTAGTGAGGCTTTGTGGTAAGGTTTAAACAATATGTCTCTTAGTTTCGAAAGAAATATTACTGCTATTAGTGGTTGGTCTGATCCATTATACCAAGCATCAAACCAAAGAGGAAGGCGAAACATTCATAGAAACCTAGGCTTTAGAGAGTATGAACGTGTTGATGGTGATTTGAAGAGTGACAAGATAGCTATTCCACCGTCAAGGTTGATCCGACCTGGAGCCATACCTTGAGTGGGAAGAGAAAGTAGAATTGATTTTCGATTGCCACAACTACTTGGAGGGTAAGAAAGTGAAGCTTGCGCAAACGAGTCTTCGACTATGCCATGATTTGGTAGGATCAATTCACCACGAGTCAGAGACGAAAAAAAGAGCGGCCGATATCAACTTGGTCCAAAATGGAAGTCGTGATGCGCAAGTGATTCCTCCCATCTTCTTACCATCGGGAGCGAATTTCTTCAAGCCAAAGGATGATAACGAGATTGTTAAGGAGTTTAGTGTCCAACGATTGTTTACGAAGAGATCCCTATCAAGATTCCTATTTAACAAGAACTTTGAGTCAAAATAACTCAAACTTTGAGTTTGAAGCCTATTACGGTGATGAATGAGAAGGCAAGTAATTCTTTGTACGCACAAAGGTATTCATCCATGAAGATTCAATCTCGAAAAGATGATCGTATTTCATATGTGGATCCTTCATATCTTTCCCAACGAAAGGTTTCTCATTTTGATTCTTTTATGTTATCTCCCTCTTGTAATGAAATCGAAAAGCATGTGAGAAAGAATTTGAAAAAGAAAAAAAGAGTGTGAAAAAGCAAAACAAGATTGAAAAAGAAAAAGAGTGCGAGAAAGAAAAGCAAATTAAAAAAGAGAGTTCGAATGTGAAAGGCACAAGTGATATTGAGTTTTCAAAAAATAAAAGAGAATGTGATAAAAAAGAGAGAGTTTGAAAATGAGTTAGAAAAAGAAACGAATGAGAAAGATGAAAGTGAGCAAGAAAACGTGAGTAATGTTTCTACTAATCAACATCTGAGTTGTTCTCGTATCGTTTATTCTTTTCATGATTCCAAAGGTTCATATGACAAGCTCCAACTTCATTACCTTCCCAACGAGAGACAGTTTCAATTAATCAAGAAAGGTAAGATCAAAGTTGGCGTTAATCCACAAATGCTTAAAGATAAGCAAGGTAAGGAATCTTTGGCAATCGAGTCATGACAATCTAATTTAAAAGTTGTTAATAAAATTTTCGATGACTCAATCTTTGAAAGATCTCCTCATTTTGATTTGATTAATTGTCATTTTATGACTAATGTTGATGATTTCGTTCCAGCAAGTGCCATGAAAAGTTTTTCTTATGATAATTCTTACATTGACAACCTCGTTGATGACGTTGGATTGATTTAGCATATGCAAATTTTGGATGTATGTGATAAAGATTATTCACATAGAAAGTTTGATCTGTTTAATTATGATGGATACATGAAATCTTTGAATTTTTGTGCTAAATCCTCTTGTATAAGCATGCCTTTTCAAATGAAATGTGAAAGGATTAACATTTTAATTGTATGTATGTTCACATCTTCTTTGTTCAACATATGTGGTAAAAAGTTTTCGCGTAGGACGTCTAATTTGTCTGATTGTGGTGTTTATGTGAATCATTTACTGCCTTGTGCAAAATCCTTGAGTTTGTCCAAATCTGATTGGATGAATGTTGTGAGGTTTGATTGTTTGAATCTTTGTATGTACAAATTCCTTTGGTTTGGCATGTTTGATTTAATGGAAAAAATGAAACCCTTGCTGCACTTTAGAACAAGTAGTCAAACTAGTGTGTTCAAACCTAGAGTTTATTCTTTTGAAATGTCATTGAGAGAATGCAAGCATCCGCAATTTTGTGTGAATAAATACGTGAACCATTTTTGCTTACCTGATGCTTTGACTTTAAGTTTGAAAACAATACATGTGAATCTTGTTGGCTCGGAAAGTCACAATCCTCTTTTTGAATCTGGATGTTGTTCTATATTGTGGTATACAAGACTCGAGCATGTGTTGCTTGATAATGACTTTAACTTGCCTTATGATCTTTCTATGATGCTGGTCAAGAACTTTTGAAGTTAACTTGAATTGGTAAGAGAAAATATTGTTTTTGATCCTGAAGAATATCGTTCTCTATTATTGTTCAAAGGAATTGACTCATGGACTTTTGTTGTCCAAAAGTATAACTTTCGAACACTCCATGATTCTGGTTTGCTTCTATCAAGGAACAAGGTAAAATCAACTTCTGTTTTTGATCCCAGCATTGATTCATATGTTCAATTTGTGAATAAGACTTCAGCAAGTTCTATTGAGCCTATATACCATGGTGTCACTAATCCATTTAAATGTCTTGTAGGTGGCACTTTGGAAAGGTTCCCTCCAAAAGAGGGAGGGCATGCAAACAATCTGTTTTGTGTTCAAGTTGTGTGTAAATTTTAGATTATCGGGAGCAACTTTGCCAACTTCATCAACCAAGGGGACTATTGAAAGATTTTTTCCAAGCAAATGGCCCGATTTGAGGACAAATCATCTTCAAGAGGGAGGGAATGATGCGATCCCGGCTGCATCCTGTTATGGCTTAAGTCGACGACACCGAGAGTGGTCTAAACATGAGGGCCCCAAGTGAAAAATGAAACTTAATTTTAGCTCAGTGAGCTCAATCTTGGTTTTATCCAGCTCAATGGAGCTCAATTCGGCTAAATGCTAGCTCATTGAGCTTGATTCTAATTTATTTAATTTCATGCATTTTAAGCTGCTGGAATAAATTTATCTATTTAGTTGGGTTAGTTAATTTAGTTAAAGTTCAACTCAAATAATTAAATTGTGTTTTAATATGTCTAAATTCTGGACATTTTAATTTAGCTTAAATTTGTCTTACTTAATGCATATTTTTAATGTGTCAAGTTTAGGACAAATTTAATTCTTGTTGCTAATTAATTTTTCTAGCCAAATGTAGCTCATTTAAGTTGTCATAGCTGCTGCCGATTTAATATGTCCTAAGCTGATTAATTTTAATATGTAGCTACATGCATGGAACGACATTAAAAGAGCTTATGATTACTCTTTTTCATGTGGTTGTTCGTGAAGCTCAATGGACCTTGAGCTGAATTAAACTTCCAGCTGATGCTTTTAGCTTCTCTATGTGTCTATTCGTGAAACACCAAATGCCAAAAGGAGCTGATGCTTTCTTTTCCCCAAGTTGACCATCCAGCTCTCCAACCAGTTATGAAAGCTTTCACATTTGCTGGAAAATTCTATTCACACTAGTGCCCATTCGGTTATGTGTTTTCACACACAATGGACTTCTCAAATTTAGTTTCACACTTCCATGTCCATTGAAGTGATCTAAACTGCTCACTAAGTTCAATGGCTCTTCAAATAACCAAGGCAGCTCAATTAACACTTATTAAATCACCTAGGCTGAATCTGTCCAGCAAATTCAGCTGATTTCAGCTCTTTATCTAATGACCACAGTTCAACTGACTCAAACCCCCAAGTGGCTGTCCAATGATGTTCCCAAAGGCTGGAGAAGTTTCCTAGAATTTTCTTAAATTATTCTGGAATTTTTAGCTCTTTAAAAACTGAAATCAAATGTCCTTCTAACTACTCTTTTGTCCATTCGGCTAGCCTTAGACTTTCACTATAAATATTGTGTTATTTGCTGGTTGTAAAAACGAATTTTTGCTCATTGTTGAATGTTTATAACATTTCTGAGTTTTTCAACTCTCTTAATTCGTTTTAGACTTAGCTTAACTTATCTAGCTTGCTAGTGGCGTCATTCTGTTTCTTTGAACTTATCACTCCTAGACCGAGTATGGCGTTCACCCCCATTGATATCTTTGGTTCCTATCTTCCTAGATAGCGGGCCAAGTTCCTATCTTCTATCATTTGCCATCTCAAGTGTTTTTATATGTCTCGGGTCAATACTGTATATAGTATTGGTTCATTCTTTAACCTTGAGCCTTTCTATTCCATCCACTTTCATCGACTTAAATATAACCTTATTTCTTGTTAGGGAAACCATATACTTATCATATCTAAAATACTTCAAACCCTTTTGTTTAAAGCCTATTCTTAGCCAATTTCACCTTACTTCAATCTGAACTATGCTTCTTCAATTTTATGATCAGGCAACTTCAACGACCCGACTCATCATTGAGGTGAGATCGTCTAAGTTGCCCCATGGGCGTGTGATACAGCCGTGTGTCCCCTGCACCTTAATTGTTACAAAAATAGAATGCTCAGTATTGAGCACACGGGCAGAGACACAGGCGTGTGTCTCAGCCATGTGGATGACACGGCTTCAGGCACGGGCATGTGCCCTGGGCGTTTGAAGTCTGGACCTATTTTATGAAAAATTATGAAAATTAAATCGACCATACGACCTAAGCACACGGGCATGTGCCTTGGCCGTGTGACTTCAATTTGTTCATGGGTGACAAATAGAGAGTTACACGGGTTAGGGGCACGAGTGTGTGTGAGCACACGGCCTGCCCGCACGGGCATGTCCCAAGCCACACGGGCGTATGGCTCTTAAAACATGAAAAATTTTCAAAGTGTTGTAAAATTTTCTAAAGTTCTCGGTTTAGTCCCGAACCACTCCCAATGTATGTTTTGGGCCTCGTAGGCTCATTTTAGGGACGATATGAATGATTATGAAAAGTTTTAAATTTTGATGGAAATCTATGTCTCAATTTTGTATGACTGCTTGTGTGTAAGTCTGACGATGCCTTGTACCCTATTCTGGCGTTGAATACCAATAAGGGGTGTTACAAAAATCCTGAGCATCTAACATTATTATTTGGAGTGGTTCACAATTATGTCAAAGATGAGAATATGTGTAAATTCATTTCGAGATGGTTCATGTATTTACCTAAAGCTCATGTTTATTAAATGCTTGAAACGATGAAAATGAGGTAAGTTTTGTGGTGGAATGTGTTATGATCATGAGACTATGGTAAATTTACATTTAATTATGTTATATTATTTAAATGTTATATGCATGGTAAGGTTGCTTATTTCTTGCATATGAGCTTACTAAGCTATATAGCTTACTTCGTTTATTTTTCCATGTTTTATAGTGTCGCCAAGCTAACTCGGATCGGAGGTCTTCGGAGATTTGAATCACACTATCAAACTCTCATTTTCGGGTATTGATGATCTTAGTATTTTGAAAGTATGGCATGTATAGGGACATGGTCTTTTTTTTATATGTGTCATTTGATTTGGCCAAATGTATTGGCTTATATTTGTTTAAGGTGATTGGTATTTAGCCATGTAATTGGCTTATTCTGGCTAAAATGGTTGTATAAGTATTTGTGTTAATGCCTTCTTGATTTTGTATTTTGTTATGGGTTGCTATATGCTTATTGTGGTTAAATGATTTGTTGTGAAATGGATGAGATGGTGTAACACCCCCTTACCCAAGACCGTCGCCGAAGTCGAGCACGAGGCGTTAACAGACTTAAATTATCGCTTAAACAATTTCAAACAATTTATTTCACCTTCCGTAATAATCTGTCCATATGCATCACAGTCGCTAAAAAATTCATATCTCGAGTTACGAAACTCAAAATTTAAATCTGTAAATTTTTCCTGAAACTAGACTCATATATCTATTTACTAATCTTTTTAATAAAATTTTTGGTTGGGCCAATTAGTACAATTTATTAGTTAAATTTTCCCCTATTTCAGTGTTCGACTTCTCTGACCTCTATTCATTACGAATCACTTTTCTCTCTATACAAAATCTAGATGACTATGCCATTTATTTTTATTAAAATCAGACTAAAAAATGAATCTATAAATATAAAGTACGACTCCTAATTATTTTTGTACAATTTTTAGTGAATTTCTAAAGTAAGAATAGAGGATTCAGAAACCACTCTGATCCTGTTCCACTAAAACCCAAATATCTCATGAAATACAACTCATTTATCTGTTTTGTTTCTTCCATATGAAAATAGACATAATAAGATTCAAATTAATATTTTACTCACCATTTAAATCTATCTATACTATTTTTAGTGATTTTTAAACTCTCATCATTGCTGTTGTATGATACTATTTTATAACAAATTTCTCCTTTTTATGAAATTCCATGGAATAGATAGCACATTAAGCAAACATATCACCAAATATGATTTTTGATTAGCCATTCCAATGGCTAATCTTTACCAAGCATTTCATTTCCATTCAATAGCCATATTATAAGATTATATACACAAAATGATTTCTAATGCTATACATGCCATACTCAAAGTATATAAGCTACTATACCAAAATGATCCACGGATAGTGTGAACGAGCCTCCTACCATTCTCGACTTCCAAGCTAGCTTGTCAAAACTACAAAGAATGGAAAGGAGGGAGTAAGCATAAATGCTTAGTAAGTTCACATGCAAATAGCAAGTAACATAATCATGTAATCCAATACAAAAAATCACTTGCACATATATCATCAAGACATACATGTTACATTTGCATTTACTATCTTACCACAATTTCATCATACCAAGTTCTCAACCCGAGGGTTTAAGCACATACCTGTCAAATTTCTCATTCACCACACTTACCAACATATCACCTTCGTTTTAGGTATTCTCCTTAAAATTCACCCGTTGAACACATCGAAATATAATTCGAATACGCGGATTGCATGCACATAAGTGCCATACCTGCAGCTAGACAAACTCAATAGCCTGCGGAAATTATATAGCCAAGCTACCATGTAACCCGCCTATAAGTGAACTCAGACTCAACTCAACGAGCTCGGGCGTTCGCATCCATAAGTGAACTCGAACTCAGCTCAACGAGTTCGGAACTCAAATATCCTAGTGACATGTCACTTGTATTCTAATCTTTCCCAAGTTTCAAACGGGCTTTTTCTCGATTACACATCTTTGCCGTCTTCCACGGAATGTCGAAACCGATACTCGGTAGCAATTCATATTTATCAAGTAGCATACATAATTTGAATTTTACTCAATAATAATCACAAAGCATAATATTTCATAATAATAATCATCATACCATAGCAATATCATTAAATTACTTAAAATAACAATTATGCTACCACATTTACACATGAACTTACCTTGGTACAAAA
Source organism: Gossypium longicalyx (assembly GCA_025698465.1). Taxonomy (NCBI): domain Eukaryota; kingdom Viridiplantae; phylum Streptophyta; class Magnoliopsida; order Malvales; family Malvaceae; genus Gossypium; species Gossypium longicalyx. The sequence goes on from CM047007.1 coordinate 57,318,255, forward strand.
TATTAAAAATCGAGCCTATTCCTCAGAAACTTTAGTTTTCCCTCGATCACGAATCGAATCTCGTTTCTCTTGATCTAAAATACCAAATTAATTTATTCAATATACACATTCATCAACACAGCCGTTGACTCAAACTTTGGTAAAATTACATTTTTGCCCCTAAACTTTACATATTTACACTTTTGCCCTAAGGCTCGGAAATTGAACTTCATCCTATTTTCTTTTGTTTTATGACATGCTGATCATTTTTCCCTTCTATGGCAATATCAAATTCTCACTCTAACATATACTTATGAACATTAGTTATTTTTACCGATTATGTCGTTTTACTCGTTTTCACGTAAAATCGCTTAGCAAAAGTCGTTTAACACAATTTCAAGCTTCATATTCTACCATAAAAAATAAAAATAAACACATTTCACCTATGGGTATTTTTCCAAATATAAATCCTAGGTTAAATTATTGCTAGAATAAACTTAATCAAGTTACCAGGACTCCAAAAACACAAAGAACATTAAAAACTGGGCTTGGAATCACTTACTATGGAGCTTGGAAGCTTGAAACAAACCTTAGATATGGAGAACCCTTGAAATTTTGGCCTAATGAAGAAGATGAGCCTATTTTTGTGTTATTTTTTCCTTTTTAATAACTATATTTACCAAATGACAAAAATGCCCTTAATGCCTTTCTTTGTAATTTTTCATGTACAAGCCCATTTTTATCCAAAATTTTAGAAATTGGTTAAATTGCTATTTAAGACCTCCTAATTAATATTCCAAATAAATTTCATACTAAAAACTTCTAGAATGCAAGTTTTGCAACTTATTCAATTTAGTCCTTAATTTCAAATTAAGCACTTTATGCATCGAATTTCTTCACGAAATTTTCACACAATCATGCAATCATATCATAGACCTAAAAATAATTATAGAATAATTATTTCTATCTTGAATTTGTTATCCCGAAACCACTATTCCGATTAGGCCCTAATTCAGGATATCACAACTCTCCCCCCTTTAGAGATTTTCGTCCCCGAAAATCTTACCGGTAAACAAGTGTGGGTATTGATTCCTCATAGTTTCCTCGGGCTCCCATGTAGCCTCTTCTACTCCGTGCTTTTGCCATAATACTTTCACGAGAGCGATACTTTTATTTCTTAGTTGCTTGACCTCCGGAGCTAAAATATTAATCGGTTCTTCATTGTAAGTAATTTTCGGTTGTAACTCAATTTCCGTCGGTGAAATTACATGTGAAGGATCTGAACGATACCAACGTGACATAGATACATGGAACACATCATGAATCTTCTCTAAATCAGGTGGTAATGCCAACCGATATGCTATAGGTCCAACTCTTTCAATTATCTCATACGGTCTGATAAAACGCGGGCTTAACTTGCGTTTCCGACCAAATTTAAGAACTTTCTTCCATGGAGACACTTTTAAAAATACCTTATCGCCGACTTGAAACTCAATTTCTTTTCGTTTCAAATCCGCATAGGATTTCTGTCTATCTGAAGCAGCTTTCAAACAATCTCGAATCACTTTCACTTTTTCTTCAGTTTCTTTAATTAGATCAACTCTGTAAATTTGATTTTCTTTGAGTTCAGTCCAATACAATGGCGTCCGACACTTACGACCGTACAATGCTTCATAAGGTGCCATCTTCAAACTCGTCTGATAACTATTATTGTAGGAAAATTCTACCAACGGTAAATATCTTTCCAAGCTACCTTGGAATTCCAATACACAACATCTGAGCATGTCTTCAAGAATCTGAATTACTCTCTCTGATTGTCCATCAGTCTGTGGATGGAAGGCAGTGCTGAAATTTAACTTCGTACCTAATGCCTCTTGCTACTTTTGCCAAAACCGTGATGTAAATCTCGGATCTTTATTCGAAATGATCGACAAAGGTACTGTGTGAAGTCTAACAATCTCACTGATATACAATTCAGCCAACTTATTAAGAGAATAATCAGTACATACCGAAATAAAATGAGCCGATTTAGTCAATCTGTTGACTATTACCCAGATGGCATCTTTCTTCCTCGGAGTTAACGGCAACCCTGATACAAAATCCATAGTAATTCGATCCCACTTCCACTCGGGAACCATGATAGGCTGAAGTAGTCCCGAAGGCACTTGGTGTTCAACTTTCACTTGTTGAAAAATTAAGCATTTCACTACAAAATCGGAGATATCTCTTTTCATTCCATTCCACCAATACATTTTCTTCAAGTCATTATACATTTTTGTACTGCCCGGGTGAATTGACAAACAACCACTATGTGCTTCATGCAAGATTTTCTGAATCAACTCATCATTTTTCAGTACACAAATCTGAATTTTAAACATCAAACAACCATCAAAACCGATTCTAAAATTTGATCCTGTATCAACCTCACATTACTTCCTCTTAGCTTGCAAATCTTTGTCACTTTTCTAAGCTTCACAAATCTCTTGTAAAAACATTGGTCTTGCTCTCAACTCTGCTAGAATTGAACCATCGTCAGACACCATCAATTGAGTATTCATAGCTCTCAAAGCAAACAATACTCAAAGCATCGACAACCACATTCGCTTTCCCCGGATGGTAGTCAATCACAAGCTCGTAATCTTTCAATAATTCTAACCATCTCCGCTGTCTCAAATTCAAGTCTTTTTGTGACATCAAGTACTTGAGACTTTTATGGTCGGTATATACTCGACACTTTTCACCATACAGATAATGTCGCCAAATATTCAAAGCAAACACTATAGCAGCCGGTTCCAAATCATGAGTCGGATAATTCCTTTCATGAGGTTTCAACTGCCTCGAAGCATAAGCCACAACTTTTCCTTTTTGCATAAGTACACATCCCAAGCCATTTAGAGAAGCATCACTAGACACCACATATTCTTTACCTGACTCAGGTTGTACCAACACTGGTGCTTCAGTTAGTAACTTTTTTAATTTCTCAAAGCTCTGTTGACATTCTTCCGTCCACTCAAATTTAACATTCTTTTGGAGCAGTTTGGTCATAGGAGTAGCAATTATAGAAAATCCATTTACAAACCGTCGATAATAACCAGCTAGACCCAAGAAACTTCTAACCTCAGTTACATTCTTCGGCGGTTTCCAATCAATAATAGCTGAAATTTTACTGGGATCAACCCGTATCCCATCACCTGAAATAATATGACCCAAAAATCCTACTTCTCGGAGCCAAAACTCACTCTTACTAAACTTGGCATACAACTGCTTATCTCTCAAAGTTTGCAAAACTATCCTTAAGTGCTCAGCATGCTCTGTCTCATCCTTTGAATAAATTAAGATATCATCAATAAATACCACAACAAACTTGTCCAAATATGGTCGAAATATGCAATTCATTAAGTCCATAAACACAGTAGGAGCATTTGTCAAACTGAATGGCATAACTAAAAATTCGTAATGGTCGTACTTTGTTCTAAAAGCAGTTTTAGGCACATCTGATTCTTTTACTCGCAGCTGGTATCAAGACCTCAAGTCAATCTTTGAAAACCATGTCTCTCCTTTCAGCTGATCAAACAAATCATCAATTCTCGGCAACAGATACTTGTTTTTTATTGTTAGCTTATTTAGCTGCCGATAGTCTACACATAATCTCATAGAACCATCTTTCTTTTTCACAAATAATACAGGAGCACCCCAAGGCAAAAAACTCAGTCTCACAAAACCTTTGTCAGTCAACTCTTGCAACTGCGACTTTAATTCTTTTAACTCTGTTGGTACCATTCTATATGGAGCAATCGAGATCGAAGTTGTTCCCGATATCAATTCAATACCAAATTCTATTTCTCTAACAGGAGGTAAACCCGACAACTCTTCTGGAAATACATCCATAAATTCACATACAATCGGCATTGATTCAATTTTCTTCTAAAATTCCTTTGTATTCAACACATACGCCAAATAAGCTTCATAACCCTTTCTCAAATATCTCTGAGCTGACATCGAAGAAATCACACTAGGCAATGCCTCTGATTCGTCTGATTCAACCCACAGAATTTTACCATTTTCACATTTTAATTCAATAACCTTTTGTTTACAATTTACTATAGCATCATGCAATGTCAACCAATCCATACCCAAAATAACATCAAATTCGTCAAACAGCAACAACATCAAGTCGGCCGGAAAATAATGACCTCTAATCATCAAAGGATATTTCTTGCATACTTTATCAACTATAACACATTTGCCTAACAGATTTGACACTTTAATCATAAATTTCGTAGACTCAACAGGTATACTCATATTAGACACCAATTTCATGTACACATATGAATGAGTAGAACCGGGGTCAATCAAAGCAATAACATTAACACCATAAAGAGAGAAAATACCAGTAATCACATCGAGAGATGAAGCATCTTCTTGCGCCTTTATGACATAAGTTCTAGCCGGAGCTCTTGCTTTAGATTTAAACGCTGAATCTCTAACTACATTCTTGCTGCTTGCCTCATTCCCAGCATTTCTCGAAGATCTTTCTCTCAAAACTGCACCACTAGTTTTTGCACTCTGAAATTTTTCTTTCTCAATTCTCTCTGGACAGTCTCTAATAAAATAATCTGGAGAACCACACTGGTAACATTCGTTAGTTCTACATAGACCAAGGTGACTTCTACCACATCGTTGGCATTCGGGTCTAACAAATCTTGAATTTCCCACACTAGCCATAGAAGTAGTCTAAGATTTAAAACCCATATTTTGCTTCTTACGATTCCCATACGAATGTTCGGCTGAAACATGAGAACGAGAATACATATCTCTGGATTTTCTAGATTGCGGTGGAAATGCATTGCTCATCGGTCTTTTCTTCAAATTTCTAGTCTCAGCCTCTGCCTTTCTCTTTTCTTTAATTAGTTCTTCAGCCTTGCAGGCCTGATCAACAAGTACTATGAACTCTTTCAACTCAAGAATTCTCACAAATACTTTAATGTCTTCATTGAGTCCTTCTTCAAATCGTCTACACATTTTAGCCTCTGAAGGAATATATTCTCTAGCATACTTACTCAACCGAACTCCCTTTCATACTCAATAACTGTCATGTTGCCTTGTTTCAACTTGAGGAATTCTTTACGCTTCTGATCAATAAATCTTTCACTGATGTATTTCTTCTAAAATTCTTCTTGAAAGAACTCCCAAGTCACTTTCTCTTTCGGTACCACTGAAATCAATGTCTTTCACCAATAATAAGCTGAATCACTCAACAAGGATATAGCATATTTCAAGCACTCTTCAGGTGTACAAGACAATTCATCAAATACTCGAATAGAATTTTCAAGCCAAAATTCTGCTTTCTCGACATCATCATCAACATTTGGCCTGAATTCTTCAGCCCCTTGCTTGCAAATTCTGTCAACTGGAGTTCTATGAAATTTCATCAGATCCATACCTTGAGGCATCGAAGGTACAGGTTGAGGAATCGGGGGAGGTGGGGGAAGTTGAGCATTCCGGTTCGTACGAACAAACTCGGTGTACCATGCATTCATCATCTGGAGAATGGCTTCCCAGGCCCCTTCTCCTCCTCCTTGACCAACAGTAGGAGGTCGACTTTCAATTGGCACTGCCCCTTCAGTAGGAGCTGGCGCATTGCTCTCTATATCATCAGCCACAACTAGATCGGGATCCATTTACTAAAAAAATCATTTTAAAGGTCAGGAGTCGTCACACTATCACAATATACATGGCATGTATAGCAAAAACCGTACATACGCCATGTTTGTCTGAGAACTGACTAAACCGTAGCTCTGATACCATCAAATGTAACACCCCCTTACCCGAGACCATCGCTGGAGTCGAGCACGAGGCGTTAACAGACTTAAATTATTGCTTAAACAATTTTAAACAATTTATTTCACCTTTCGTAATAATCTACCCATCTGCGTCACAGTCGCTAAAAAATTCATATCTCGAGTTACGAAACTCAAAATTTAAATCTGTAAATTTTTCCTAAAACTAGAGTCATATATCTATTTAATTAATTTTTTATAAAATTTTTGGTTGGGCCAATTAGTACATTTTATTAGTTAAATTTCCCCTATTTCAGTGTTCAACTTCTCTGACCTCTGTTCATTACGAATCACTTTTCTCTCTGTACAGAATTTATATGACTATGCTGATTGTTTCTCCTAAAAGTAGACTCAAAAATTAATCTATAAAGATAAAGTATGACTCCTAATTATTATTTTACAATTTTTAGTGAATTTCTAAAATCAGAATAGGGGATTCAGAAATCACTCTGACCCTGTTCCACTAAAACCCAAATATATCATGAAATACAACTCATTTACTTGTTTTGTTTCTTTCATATGAAAATAGACATAATAAGATTTAAATTCATATTTTACTCACCATTTAATTCTGTTTCTAATATTTTTAGTGATTTTTCAAACTCACATTATTGCTGTTATATGATACTGTTTTATAAGAAATTTCACCTTTTTATGAAATTCCATGGAATAGATAGCACATTAAGCAAACATATCACAAAATATGATTTTTGATTTGCCATTCCAATGGCTAATCTTTACCAAGCATTTCATTGCCACTCAATAGCCATAGTATTAGATTATATACACAAAATGATTTATAATGTTATATATGCCATACTCAAAGTATACAAGCTACTATACCAAAATGATCCACGAATAGTGTGAACGAGCCTCCTACCGTTCCCGACTTCCAAGCTAGCTTGTCAAAACTACAAAGAATGGAAAGGAGGGAGTAAGCATAAATGCTTAGTAAGTTCACATGCAAATAGCAAGTAACATAATCATGTAATCCAATACAAAACATCACTTGTACAAATATCATGAAGACATACATGTTACATTTGCATTTACTATCTTACCACAATTTCATCATACCAAGTTCTCAACTCGAGGTTTTAAGCACATACCTATCAAATTTCTCATTCACCACACTTACCAACATGCACCTTCGTTTTAGGTATTCTCCTTAAAATTCACCCGTTGAACACATCAGAATATAATTCGAATACGCGGATTGCATGCACATAAGTGCCATACCCGCAGCTAGACAAACTCAATAGCCTGCGAAAATTATGTAGCCAAGCTACCATGTAACCCGCCCATAAGTGAACTCGGACTCACCTCAATGAGCTCGGGCGTTTGCATCCATAAGTGAACTTGGACTTAACTCAACGAGTTCGGAACTCAAATATCCTAGTGACATGTCACTTGTATTCTAATCTATTCCCAAGGATCAAACGGGCTTTTCCTCGATTACACATCTTTGCCGTCTTCCACGAAATGTCGAAACCGATACTCGGTAGCAATTCATATTTATCAAGTAGCGTACATAATTTGAATTTTACTCAATAGTAACCACAAAGCATAATATTTCATAATAATAATCATCATACTATATCAATATCATTAAATTACTTAAAATAACAATTATGTTACCAGATTTACACATGAACTTACCTCGGTACAAAATATTAGAAATCGAGCCTATTTCTCAGAAACTTTATTTTTCCCTCGATCACGACTCGAATCTCGTTTCTCTTGATCTAAAATACCATATTAATTTATTCAATATACACATTCATCAACACAGCCTTGACTCAAAATTTGGAAAAATTACATTTTTGCCCCTAAACTTTTATATATTTACACTTTGCCCCAAGGCTCGAAAATTAAACTTCATCCTATTTTCTTTTGTTTTATGACACGCTGATCATTTTTCCCTTCTATGGCAACATCAAGTTCTCACTCTAACATATACTTATGAACATTAGGTATTTTTACCGATTATGTCATTTTACTCGTTTTCACGTAAAATCGCTTAGCAAAAGTCGTTTAACACAATTTCAAGCTTCATATTCTACCATAAAACATAAAAATAAACACATTTCACCTATGGGTATTTTTCCAAATATAAACCCTAGGTTAAATTATTGCTAGAATAAACTTAATCAAGTTACCGGGACTCCAAAAACGTAAAGAACATTAAAAACGGGGCTTGGAATCACTTACTATGGAGCTTGGAAGCTTGAAACAAACCCTAGCTATGGAGAAGCCTTGAAATTTTGGACTAATGAAGAAGATGAGCCTATTTTTGTGTTATTTTTCCCTTCTTAATGACTATATTTACCAAATGACAAAGATGCCCTTAATGCCTTTATTTGTAATTTTTCATGTACAAGCCCATTTTTGTCCAAAATTTTAGAAATTGGTTAAATTGATATTTAAGACCTCCTAATTAATATTCCAAAGCAATTTCATACTAAAAACTTCTAGAATGCAAGTTTTGCAACTTATTCAATTTAGTCCTTAATTTCAAATTAAGCACTTTATGCATAGAATTTCTTTAAGAAATTTTCACACAATCATGCGATCATATCATAGACCTAAAAATAATTATAAAATAATTATTTCTATCTCAGGTTTGTGGTCCCAAAATCACTATTCTGATTAGGCCCTAATTCGGGATATCACAGATGGGTCCTTAGGGGTGCTAGGAAACCTAAGTAGAATTATGCATGATAAAAGCATTCATATTGATACTTGTGAATGTGAGTTTGGTATGAACTGGTTTGGTAAATTAAGCTGAAGTAAATATGTTAAGTGTTGGTAAGGAATGATATGATTTAGCCTTGATTTTGGATGTTTTGGTTGCTTAAACATGCCATGGATTATGCCATTGAACTTGTGTGTGTGCAGGTGTAAATGAGGGTGAAAAATGGCTTGGTAGATAACCTTTATTTTGTCCACACAAGTAGACACACGGGCATGTGTCTAGGCCGTGTGTGGCACACGGTCTGCCCCATAGGCATGTGTTCTGGCCGTGTGTCCCCTGCACCTTAATTTTGAGAAATAGAATGCTCAAAATTGAGCACACAGGTAGAGATACGGGCGTGTGTCTTAGCCGTGTGAGGGACACAGCCTCAGACACAGGCGTGTGTCCTAAGCATGTGAAGTTTGCACCTATTTAATGAAAATATAATTTACCATACGGCCTGGCACACGGGCATGTGACTTGGTCGTGTGACATCAATTTTTTCATGCACCGCAAAATAGAGAGTTACACATCTTTGGGACACGGGCGTGTGTAACCACACGGCCTGCCCACACGGGCGTGTCCCAAGCCACACGGGCGTGTGACCTCTGTTCATAGCAAAAATTTTCTAAGTTTTGTAAAAATTTCCTAAGTGCCCGGTTTAGTCCCGAACCACTTCCAAAGCATGTTTTGGGCCTCGTAGACTCGTATTAGGGACATTATGATTGAATATGAAAGGTTTTAATTTGGATGCAAATTTATGACTAGATTTGTATAATTGTTTGTGATGAAAGTCCGGTAATGCCTCGAGCCCTGTTCTGGCATTAAATACGGGTAAGAGGTGTTACAAGCTCATCATGCTATAAATTTACAGATATTTTTGGAACATTCAAGATATAATTGATTTAAAACTCATAGTTTTTCATATCAGAAATTTTATCCATTGAATCATTGAAATGTCGATGGATATCCAGGTAGTATACTCGAGGTATACAAATCAATAATCTGTCAACTCATGTTCAGGGGTACCCATAAGGGCACATAATCAGGAAGCACACTCTCTAGCCATATATCAGGATGTTCACGTGAGCCATGTAACAGGAAGCTTATCTGCGCTAAACAGGAAACTCATAAGAGTTTAGAACAGGAAGCTCATTGAGCTTAACAGTTAACTCCGAAGAGTTATTATCAAGGAGCTCCGGATAGCATAACAGGGAATTCAAGCGAGCCATGTCAGGAAGCTCATAAGAGCTTATATCAAGATGCTCATGGAGAGTTGCGTTTGTGTCCACAATAAATGCTGGACCACAACCGATCGAATCGTGTAACAGGACGCTTACAAAGAGCTGTGGTAGTGCGCAACGCATGCAGGATCAACATCGATTAGGATGCTCGCAGGAACTATATAATAGGACACTTGAGAGGGCTTATAACAGGATTGTTCGTCTAAGCTATATTCTGTCTGCAATATATGCAGGACCACATTCAATATGGGAAATTATGTATCCATAGAATTTCATTATTCAAACGGAACTTAATATTTTCTGAACATTATTGGACATGTGATTATTTCATACATTTATAACATTTTTATAATTAACATAAATAAATACCACACTCAATTCAATCATAAAAATAAACACAACTTAGTTACACGGACTTACCTAGATCATTGTTCGTATACAGAAATCTACTAACCTGACACTTTTTCTTTTCCTCGATCTAACTTCGTATTTGAGTTTTTCGGATCTATATAAATGAATTTAGCATCAATTTAATTCACTTTATACTCAATTCAATTCAATTCATGTCTTAGGCAAAATCACCATTTTGCCCCTATATTTTTCATAAATGATAATTTTGTCCTTAAGCTCGGAAAATGAAATTCATGAAATTTAATCCTTATTTCAAGCCTAACCAAATTTTACATGTTACAATAACAGCCCATGAATTTTACAAAAATCAAAATTTTTCCATGGGTTTTACCATTTTTCAATTTTGTCCCTAAACCATAATTTCATCAAAATTCTCTTTGTAAAAGTTGTTTATCTATCAATAACCTTTCATTTTCTACCATAAATTTCAAATTTTCAACATTTACATCCATGGAAAGATTTCTATACTTTGATATCTTTACAAATTACCCAAAAATAGATAGATTAAGCTATTCCGATCTCAAAAATATAAAAATTACTAAAAACATAACAAGATTACTTACCCAATTAAGCCAGGAAAGCTTGCTTTCTCTTTCCTAGGGTTTCCATGTATTTTTGGGGAAGAAGATGATAATAATATGATATTTCTATTTAATTATTATATCATCCTTTATTTTTCCTACTTTCCAATTTAATCATTTTCTTTTTCTAATTTTCCATGGATGATTCACCAAAAATATCTACTAACTTTCCTTAATGGTCTAATTACCATATAATGACCTCAAATTTTGAATTCCATAGCTATTTGATACTTATAGCTACTAGAACTCAACTTTTGCATTTTATGCAATTTGGTCCTTTCCACAATTAAACATGAAATTGGTAAAATTTTCTTAATGAAATTTTCATATGTTATTTCTATCATAATGCAATTCAGGTAATAATATTACAATAAAATTTCTTTCTGACTCAGATTTTTGGTCTCGACACCACTGTTCCGATTTCACTGAGAATGGGCTATTATAACGACCTCTGTTGTGAGTCGTACAAGAACATTTGAGGCACACTCAAGAAGGTTTACTCTAGCGACATGTTCTAGAAAGGCTTTTAGAAATAAATCATGATGGATGTAATTGTAGCAAGTTCTATGCTAAGTAATTGGTGTGTCTTGTATTGGCTTTAAATGTAAATAGTGAAATTAGAAGTATGAATTGTACAGATGGAATATATGGTAGGGTATGCCAAAATGACTAAGTCTTGGTTGGAGATGGTGAGTTAAAGAGATATGGTGAATTAATGAGCTAGTATTATGATGTATTCTAAATAAAGACGTAACATTTGTATTTCGAAGAAGTACAAAGGTTATGTATTTATTCATAATCACGATGAGGTGATGGCTTAGAGGTTTAAAGAGTGTAAGTAAAGTATCATAGACAATGAAAGGAAAGGAATAATCTCAGAGTAAGGAGCAGACAAGTATAAGAGAAGAGAACCTGAGGAAGTATGCGCAAGAGACAAAGTTAAAGGTGAAGAACGGAGAGATTGTTGGACTAAAATATTGGTTAGTATATGCAAATGTGACCCGGGATGGTGTTGTGGGTTTGCGCCAGGAGGGACAATGCCAGGACTACGCCAAGAAGTGACGTATCGGGTTATTATACATACAAATTGAATTTTAGGCTGTTCAATGCCTGCTTTGTAATCTAGAATTTTGTACTTTTGGGGACACTTGTAATAGAGTAGGTAGTCAAAATATGTTGATTTAGTAATTTAGTTACCATGTATATTAAATGTATCGACTTTTGTAATTTAGTTTTTAAGTTGTAATTAAGGGTATTTTATTTTGATTGAAATCTATATAAGTAGACTAAGTCCTTGTTCTTATTTGTGTGGTAACACTCAAGGTCTGTATCCAATTAATCGGATTAGATTTAGGGTGTTACAAGTTTTGTATTAGAGCTCATTTTAACATTCTTAGACCATGGTAGAGTTCCTGTAAGTCGATTTAGCCCTGTATGTATAATATGTCAAACCTAGTAAAGTTCCTTAGGTATGTTAAAATTTATTTTTATTGAAGAATAATTGTCATATTTATTGGTAAAGGTAATCATGTAATGAGAAAGTATATGAAGGAGAGGTAACGCTAAATCAAAAGGACAAAATAAAGGTAAATGGTGGTTTCGATTATAAAAATGAAAAGTATATCTAAAGTGATGAAGAAATAAAAAAACGGGATTTCAGAAAAGAAAGATTCATTAAAAATGCAGCAACTATTACATTGATAGTTAGGAAAGTACAAGAATAGAAAGAAAAATTCTAGCTTCCTCCTCTTCAGAACTGGTCGGTGGGCTCTATAGGAACCTCATAAGTTTGAGGATGAGCTTCAGGATTTTGCTCCACATCTGTTAAACTTCCATTATTAGCTTCAAGTCCTGGCATAGTGGGAATGGAAAAGACACTTGATTGTTTCCATTCACTCTGAAAGGCTTCCCACTCCTCGCCTTTAGGATGATAGACGTCAAAGTTGAGTGACACTGTCGAGATATCCTTTAGGAAATCAGTTTACCTTGCTAAGGTTAAGAGGACCAGAGGCCACTTGGGCGTGCAAAATCAAATTTGATCTTTATTCTAGTAGATCTTCAATGAGATTCTTTTGGGTATTATCTCGGTACTTTCTAAAGGTTTCCTTATGGGATTGGTGTAGCCTTTCCAACTTCGCCTTGTGATTCTCATTTTGGGCTTTGAACTTCTCCTTTAATATAGGTTTTCCATCCCTCAAGTGGTTGATCTCATCTTCAACTGATTATTTTCTATCTGAACATACCCATGCTTGCTCTTCAGAGTTGTGATCTATGTAGACAACCTCAGGATCAAATTGGTTGAATATTAATATTTTTAGCGAAGTTTAGCCAAAGTGTATTCACCAGATTTCACAAATTTCTCTAAATCTATTATCTTGTTGTTGTATCGCATAATAGCTTCTCTGAGAGCCCCACTCCAAAGACCATGCTTGATAGACGTAATCTTTAAGATTTGAGCCATGAGAAATCGAGGATTCTTTGAAGAATTACATGTAAGATAGGAATAGAAGAATTCCCTTAACTGTGGAGGTGACAAGCTTAGTTGTTGCTGAAAAATAGAATTCAGGGATGTGGGATTCGACATTGAATCTATAAGATTACACCAAGGAAAGTTGCCTCCTAATTCAACAGGGGTAGCATCTTGTACTTGAGAGGAAGGATAGTTGGCTAGACTAAAGGGTTGCCCTTTGTGGGATTCTCTGATGATGAGGGGACAAAAACACACCTGGGAGAGCCTGTTTGAGTGGTAAAGCCTTCATGTACTGAAGGTATCTTGGGATTGATAGGAACTACGGATGAGTGAGTGATTGTAGCAATACGCTCCTTGTTTGATTTATGACTGACTAATGGAGGGCATTTATTACTCCCAGATCCTTGAGTGCTTTCATTTGATCTAACCCTTTTCTTTGTGTTCCTTGCGACTATTTTACATGGTAGAGCAGTAGTAGTCTTCTCCTTGCCTCGAGCTCCCTTAAGAATTTAAGAAATGTCCATATCTTGAGGATGGGAATGTGACGAAGATCTCGTACCATCAACAGGACAATTAACTTGATCTAAAACTATAATTTTCCAATTTTGTGGGTGGAGACTACAAATACGAAAAAAGTATGATGAAGGCTCTCTGATGCACCCCAATAAGATGTGCATTAGTTCACTATCTGAATTATATGGCCATACCCTAAAGGCAGACAACACGGAAGGACCAATTGTTTGAATGGTGGAAAAAATTGGATTTTAACAATTTGGACTTAGATTTTTAAGTAGTGGTGAAATATATTTCAGACCGAAACCAGCTCCACTAAATCAAGTGTGCAATCCCTTTTCAACATTTGTTATTACTTTTCAGCAAGGTGAGCATCCTTTGACTGGCGTTTAGTGGAGATGCTTTCGAGAGGAAGGGACCATTTAGTTGTTAAACCAAAACTAGAATTTAGCTTACAGACCAGCCTTATGAATTTATCCTTTCTTAGATGAATATTTGAGATCTTGTTCTTAATGAGAGGTTTATATCCTTGTCACACACTAAAATATGCACTGCCAATAGAAGCTCCAGTTCTCTATATCTTGAATTGGTAAAATTTATGGAAAACACCCAACAGTGGGGATTCATGGTGCATGTAAGAGTTAATGAAAAAGGCTAGATATGTCCACCAGGATAAGGCTGATAATTGCCTTGGTGCAATGCCATAACTGTTGAGTATGACATAAAAGAAAAGGTAGAGTAGCATATGGAAACCTACCTCCAATGGAATAAGTGGTAAGATGAAACCTATAGAACTATCATTGGGATGAAAATGTTGGGGAAGTTGGAAGTCATGGCCAAAGTTTGGGTTTTGGAGACCCCGAGCTCCTAAGTACCGATTCATTTCTTCTCTGGTGGTGCTGCAATCGCACATTTCAATCTCCACACATGGTGAAGTTTCACATGTGATGATTTGGATAGTTTGGTCATGCCCCCTCCTTCTGATACTACTTCTTCTCATGATGGAAAATAAAAAGTTGAAAGAAGAAAGAATAAATGAAATACCTTTGAGGAATCAGAAATGGAAGATGAAGAATACAGGAAGTTTAGGGTTTCAATTGATTTTGCAAAGTAATCGATGAAGCATTCGAATACCTATTTTATAGAAACAAACTTACGTGAAAATTTTACTTTAAAGGGAACTCTTTAGATTTTCTGTAACTCCCTATACCCTGGCCGATCGCGTAACTTGAATATCAAGATGTCACATCACTGTCATGCATCACACACATTATAAAATGTCACATTAATAGGCAATTGTCCCCTTTATTAGCGTTCTTACAAATTTTCAAGTCAAGCATATATTAATCATCATTAAAACATGCCAAACATATTTCAAACAAAGTTATAATATCAATTAAACACGCATTAGAGGCACTTAGCAAAATTCCAAAAAAATTTACGCAGGTATCATACTAAAACAAAGGTATTGATATTTCTCTTATATGGTATTGTTACCGACTAGAAAATTGACAACAAAACAGTACTCTATTTCTCGTCTAAAAATCAAACCCCAAAATTTATTGGTACCTTCATTAAAGTATCAATTATTTTACCTCGAGTATCGATACTTGTTGTAAGGTATCGATACCAAATTACAATACTAACTCCCTGCACATCGAAATATCATAGAGGTATCATTTTTAAAACACGAATATTAATAAATCTGCTCCAGACCATAAAAAGACAACATATCTAAGCATTTAATCCATTGGAACAAATATCTAATCAACATGCATCATTTACCTCTTTAAACCAATGTCAAAACGACCAAAATAATAGTTTAAAACATTAAAAACATGTTTGAGCAAGAATCAACATACCAAGGTCCAAGCCTATAGTTCTTATGAATAATTAAACTACAAAATATCTAAAACATCATGACAATATCATGCAACAGTTCTACCACATTATTCAACGTTCATTGACCATATATACAATTCATGGCACTTCAACATATCAAATATTCAAACCAAAATAATACCAATGAAATAATTATAACATTCATCAAAAGTGCTAGAAAACTAAACCCATAAAATATCATGAGGACCACAATATTACTCGATCAAAGTCTACCCACATTGCCTTAACCCTACGTTTTAAAAAACAATATTAATACCACCTATGCAAATACTAAAGCCTAACTTGGATCACTTCCTTGGTATCCTCGCATTGCTTACACCGCAACGCTAAATATCTACAATGGTTAGAGAGATTAGGTGAGCTTAAATAAGCTCTGTGAATGTCGAAGTAACCACAAAGTATACACAATATCAAAAGTTAAATAAGACCATACTACAACACATTCATAATCATATTCTAACCAAGTCAAAATAACATATTCATGTTTCATTAAATCATAAAACTAACATATGCTCTTATATGCAATTACACTTAACTCACTTATATACAAATATTACATTTTATAATGATTCATCAAGACTAAACATTGTATATGCGCTTTAATAACTCACAAATGTAGCTTATATATACACATGCATTCACAAGTTAAATGAAAACAACCTAAACCAAAATTACATATGCAATTTACTATGAGAACAATACTAACATTTTCAATGAAGCTTAAATCAACTCATTTAACATATTATTTAGATGTTTATGCATCCATCTCACTTCCTATTATCACAATAAATAGAATTACATTTAAACGATAATTTGACACTTGAGGCTATGAAACATAAAAGTGGGCTCCATCACCACACATTGGGTACATGGATCTCCAACACACCAACTGACTTATAGAGTCGATCATATCCAAAAAATAACATATTAATGTTTCATTAAATCATAAAACTAGCATATACTCTTACTTGCAATTACACTCAACTTGCTTATATACAAATAATTCATTTTACAATAATTTATCAAGGCTAAACATAGTATACATGCTTTAATAACTCATAAGTCTAGTTTATATTCACATGCATTCATAAGTTAAATGAAAATGACCTAGACCACAGTTATATACGTAATTTACTATGAGAACGTACTAACACTTTCATGAAGCTTAAATAAACTCATTTAGCATATTACTTACATGCTTATAAATCCATCTCACATCGTATTATCACAATAAATATAATCACATTTAATTGATAATTTGACACTTAAGGCTATGAGACATAAAAGTGGGCTCTATCACCACACATCGGATACACGGATCTCCAATACACCAATTGACTTATAGAGTCGATCATATCCCTAAAATAACATTTCACTTTTCATTAAATCATAAAACTAGCGTATACTCTTGCATGCAATTACATTCAACTTGCTTATATACAAATAATTCATTTTACAATAATTCATCAAGACTAAACATTGTATACGAGCTTTAATAACTCACAATTCTAGCTTATATATTCACATGCATTCACAAGTTAAATGAAAACGACCAAGACCATAGTTACATACGTAATTTACTATGAGAATGTACTAACATTTTCATTAAGCTTAAATCAACTCATTTAGCATATTATTTACATGTTTATAAATCCATCTCACATCATATTATCACAATAAATATAATCCCATTTAACCGATAATTTGACACTTGAAGCTATGAAACATAAAAATGGGCTCTATCACCACACATCGGATACTTGGATCTCAAACGTACCAATTGACTTATAAAGCCGAACATATCCAAAAAGTGAAGAATAAAGCTAACTCTCTCCAACACACCAAACATGTCTTTTTGAATAGAGCTTAGCTCACATTCCCTTATCTCTTCAACATGTACTAGGGCCTCAATGCCCAAAAACACAATACATATAGGTGAGTACTTGCAATTCTATGGCATGCCAACTATATCCAGCAATTTTAAGAGATCACAAGGCCTAAATATCCATAATTACACATTTTTAATACTGATTTAATGCACATCATCTCTGTTCAAATTCATCAGTTCACATTGCAGTCTTTTACACATTCCACACTTATGAGATTCACATTTATTTCACTTTAAGTGCCACAATAATGCTCATTGAGCTATCACATATCCAACTACATATGTGTGCATTAAAACCAGTACATCATATATCACATACAAGTATTCTAACGTATTAGCTATCATAATAATATCACATTTCGTAATTAAACACATATCTACTTACTGAATTTATGCTTGCTTTCGCTACATATTATCATTATTAGCATATCATTATCACTATAATTTGGCATGTATATCATGCCCACAACACAACACAATTCATAATAGTCATCACACACATTTCATATCAGAATATCATATCATAATAATCAATCCACAATTATTCATATAATCACATAATTTTCCAAAATAAAGCAAAGGAAATAGAAAGCTTACACTCGGAACTTAGGATAGGGGTTTAAGCTATTCCTAAGATCCCAGTTCACACTATGAATCATGTCTACAAGTAGCGATTCCAAACACTCACTGATCACGCTTTCGCCTAATTGTTGAAAGCTTAAACTGACTTTTCCTTGCCTTTCACCTTGCTCGTAAAAGGCTCCAACGGTTCTGATGCTTCACACATAAGAACCACACAATATACACAATCAATTAGCTACTAAGAACTCACCTAAACCAATAAAAAATGCAAGCCTAAGCTATATTCCTCATGAAACTGAAATTTCGACTAACAACTTGAAACTCAAATATCTTAATCTTTACTCATTCCCATTGCCTATAATCGAATCTAATCATCTAATTATACATTTAAAAACAATTCCCAACATTCACACTACTCAAAACTATGCATATTCATGGATCCAAAAGATAGTCGTACAATGGAAATTTTCACAAAAACTCAATAAAATATTGGAATTCTTTAACGAAACTTTAAATAATGTTTAGAAACACTCTAATCATGTAAAAATAATTGAAAAACACTTTGAAACCACGTTTTTACTTAAAATCCCAAAATTCACCATCAACGACCCAATTTTCGGCTTTTATTCAAAACGTGCGATTTAATGGCTAAAAAATCAGTTTAAAACACCATATAACATTAAAAAATAATAAGAAATTGAATCGTTACCTTAGTTGACAAAAACTCAAATGTTTGATTGAAAACCCAAAAAACCCAAAAATTCAACAATAGAGAAATGTATGGTGTTCTTATATGTTTTTCTTGAAGTACTATGGAGATTTGTGGCTTGGGGAATGATAGAAATCTAAGGAATTAAGTTTGGGAATCAAATTTGAATGAGAAGAGCTTTGGAATGGAATGGATGGCAAAACAAAAATATGGAGAAGAGACTATCATGGATTTTATAAAGATGAAGGGGGAAATATGGTGAAACTTAAAATTTGATTTAATTGCCTTTAAAAACTCATAATTCAGACCCTTTTACAAATTAGTCCTTATTTCAAAATTGAAAGTCTTTTCAACATTATTTTCAAAAATTATTTTAATTTCCAAAATGCCATAGACAAAAACATTTTCAAATACCATGCGAAAGAAATTCTCGAGGTCACTAGAGCTAAAATTTCCATTTTACCCTCGAAACTTCTAAGCCCAATTTTGAGGTATTACATATCCCCCTTTAAAGAGAATTTCATCCTCAAAATTCCCAGCTAATACGTCACTCCCTTAATAAAAAATACATTATTTATACTTTTAAACTTAATAGTACACTTTCGTTGCGCACTCTGATTTCTATTCTCTCTAACTTCCTACGACTTTCATTAAAGACTCTTTTCACTACCACAGGCTATTCTATGGTAACTTTTGCTAACAATTTCCTCTATCCACTACAACATATTCATCTAAAGAACTCATAATCGTTGTTCCTAATTTAACTAGGCTGTGTGCTTATGCAAGAAAGCAAGGTAGTAGCTTATGCCTCGAGACAATTGAAGCCACATGAGAAAAACTATCCTACGCACGATCTAGTGTTGGTTGCCATTGTTTGTGCTTTGAAGATTTGGCGGCATTATTTGTTCAGAGAAAAATGTCATGTCTATACAGATCATAAAAGTCTTAAGTATTTGATGACTCGAAAAGATTTGAATTTGAGGAAACGAAGATGGCTTGAGTTGTTGAAAGACTATGAGCTCGTGATTGATTATCACCCCGGTAACGCAAACGTGGTTGCTGATGCCCTGAGTAGAAAGTCTTTGTTTGTGTTGAGAGCTATGAATGCACGGTTGACCTTATCTCATGATGGTACAATTTTAACAGAACTAAGAGCTAGACCGACCTTTCTTAGACAAATTTGTGATGCTCATGAAGTTGATAAAGAGTTACAAGCTAAGCAAGCTCAGTGTGAGTCGAGCAGCGAATTAGAATTTCAGACAGATTTCGATGGTTGTTTGAGGTTTCTTGATAGAATCTGTGTTCCAAAGAATGATGAGTTGATTCGAAATATTTTGCATGAGGCTCATAATAGAAGCATGTCAGTTCACCCAAGTAGCATAAAAATGTACAATGACTTAAAGAAAATGTATTGGTGGAACAATATGAAAAGAGATATCTTTGTATCGAGATGCTTGATTTGTCAACAAGTAAAGGAGGAACACCAGGTACCTTCAGGTTTACTCCAGCCTATTTTAGTTCCTGAATGGAAATGGGACTGAATCACTATGGACTTTGTGACAGGCTTGCCATTGACATTCACTTGATAAGTTAGTTGAATTGTATATTTCTGAAATTATGAGACTTCATGGAGTGCCTTTATCTATTATTTAGGATAAAAATCCGAGATTCACTTTGCGGTTTTGGAAGAAGTTACAAGAAACATTTGGTACGAAGCTGAACTTTAGTACGACTTTTCATCCACAAACTGATGGACAATCCGAGAGAGTGATTCAGACACTTGAGGATATGCTCAAATGTTGTGTTCTTGAATTCCAAGGTAGTTGGGAAAAATACTTACCTTTGGTTGAATTGTATGGACGTAAATATGGCACCTTATGAAGCATTGTATGGACGTAAATGTCGTACATCGTTGAATTGGACTGAGCTTAAAGAGAATGAGATTCATGGAGTTGATTTGGTTAAAGAAACTAAAGAAAAGGTGAAAGTAATTCGAGATTGTTTAAAAGTGGCATCGGATAGACAAAAGTCGTATGGAGATTTAAAAAGGAAAGAAATCGAGTATCAGGTCGGTGACAAAGTATTCTTAAAAGTGTATCCATGGAAAAATTTTTTGATATTTGGAAGAAAAGGCAAGTTGAGTCCTCGATTTATAAGACCTTATGAGGTTACCGAAAGAATAGGGTCTGTTGCTTATCATTTGGCTTTACTACCTGAACTGGAAAAGATTCACGACGTGTTTCATGTATCCATGTTGCACCGATATAGATCTGACCCTTCTCATGTGATTGTACCGACAGAGGTGGAAATCAGACCAGATATGACTTATGGTGAGGAACCAGTTAAAATCTTAGCTTGGGAAGTTAAATAATTGAGAAACAAAAGTGTTGCTCTTGTGAAAGTTTTATGGCAAAGACATGGGATTGAAAAGGCTACTTGGGAACCCAAGGAAGCTATAAAGGGACAATATCCAAACCTTTTTATCTGTAAGATTTTCAGGGACGAAAATCCCTAAAGAAGGGGAGGGTTGTGACGTCCCGATTTAGGGCCTAGTCGAAACAGTGGTTTCGAGACCACAAACCTGGGATAGAAATAATTATTTTATGATTCTTATGAGTTTTATGTTATGAATTCATGCTTGTGTGAAAGTTTCATGAAAAAATTCTGTGCATAAAATGTCTAATTGCATTTTAGGGATCAAATTGAATAAAAGACAAAACTTGCATTCTAGAAGCTTTAAGCATGAAATTACTATATATTATGAATTAGGGGGTCCTAATTAGAAATTTGACCAATTTCTATAATTTTGGACAAAAATGGGCATGCATAAGAAAAATTGGAAAGAAAAACCCTAAAGGCATTTCGGTCATTTGGTAATAAAAAGAATAAAAAGGGAAAAATCAAGTGAAAATGTTGTCCATCTTCCTTCTTAGCTGTAACACCCCAAACCTGGCCTAGACATTACGACTGAATCTGACGTGCCACATCAATTACCCGGAAACCCGACAAGCTTATAGTGTTAAACCGGTTGTAAAAAAGCCATTATAATTTTAAAGCCCGTGTATGCCTAGTGTTTCATGCTTTTTAAAACGTGTATAGTTTTCAATACATTTGTTTTTATCTGAAATACCGTTGCAGGTTTGCTTATAGAAAACGTTATTATTTTGAAAACCCAATCTTCCTACTCTTGCCGTTGATAAATACCAAATCATAGACCAATTAATAGTTAAATCCCCAAATGGCCTTATTATAAAAATAAAATGCAAATATAAAATCATTAAATAATAAAGTCATTCGTGATCGTGTGGCCACCCCGAGTCCCTTGCAGCTCCAAACCGTCTATGGCTGAGGATTACCTGTAAAATTAAAAGAAAGGGTGAGTTTACGAAACTCATTGTGTAATCCCTTATCAAACTATAGAAAACAGTGCATGCAAAATTAGTTCGGGCCTGAGCCCTATTCAGTATCATCACAGTCTGGGCCTTAGCCCTTAAACAGTAGCAGTATGGGCCTAAGGCCAATACAGTTTTAGCATAGTGCAAAATGCAACCCATCCCAAAACCATCTAGCACACTACTCATACCAACCAACACACCATGTGGGAATATTAATCGACCCGCCCAACCAGCACACCAATATTACAGCAAAGCTGCCAGTAATAATAACCCAGTGTAGCTGCCAGTAGCAGTAAGTGTGGCAAGCCACTAGAATAGTAAACGTGAAATAGTCACCAGTACAATACTTCCTCCATATCATAAAACCAACCCCATGCAGATGTCGTGTCATAAATATTACGTGTATGCAGTATGTCATACTCAAGACCAGTCATAAAAATGTCATACACACATTTATTAACCTACCACTATCGTTATAAAGGTCATTTCGTCAGTTAGGGGTAAAATAATATTTTTTACCCCTAAGGGGTATTTCGATCATTTAATTGATCTTAGGGTCTCGGTACAGATACGACCCCTCGGAAGGTCTACAGTCGTCTCGAACGACTTAGGTAACCCTTATGGCCAAAGCAGTGTAAATGGACTCAAGGCCCATTACTCGGCCCAAGTGGGCCCACACGCTCATGTGGCCTATTTAGCTCAAGTTCAGTCGTGTCGATGCGGTTACCATGTCCTATTCCATGCTTTGTCACTTATCGCATAACCAATCCGTGTGGGGTCCACGGGTCTATTTGGCCCACACGTCCCATCTCAGCCCATAACGGCCTAGTCCATGAGCCGTACGCAACGGTCTTATAGTCTACTGCCCATGATATGTGGGCTCGATTTACCCCACAAGAGATCGCACGCTCGCAAGGCCTCAAAAGCTGAAGCACCGGCTTTTCGGCTTTTGCCGATCTACAACAGCCTTGGTGTGGTTACACACCTATATTCATCATTGAACACAGAGTAAGGTTGGGTGTACGACTACACACCTTGATTTGAGAGAGAACAACGCACTCTACATGCCCAACCTTGATAGCACAAATAGGGATCAAACCACCTCTTCTTCCACAACCCAGTTGTCTACAATCTGTAATAACAACAATATCCATTATAATACCCAACATGATTGTAAACTACTTAACTTTGAGAACTACTTACCGAAACATAGACTAAGAGAAAGAAGTAGCAATATTCGGCCTATCCCAGCAACCACCACTGTCAACCATTCGACGCCAAGTACCCCCTCCTAGAGCACACCAATAGAGTAGAAGGTTTACGAAAAAGAGACCATCATAGGAAAGATGTGAAAGGAACGACACAACCACAGCATACGTATGGAAGAAACAATAGCCAAGCTCGGCTATAGCAAGAGATTCGACAACCCAATAGCAACTTACCTTAATTCAACAAGGGAGAGTTTCGGCTAGATATGGGAGTATTCGGCGAAGGCTTCAAGAAAGAAAACACAAACCAAAACAAGTAGGGGATGAGAAAAAGGTCAAGAAGATGCTACGGCTTAGACCAAAAGTATGGGTGAGGAAAGAAATGGAGTTAATTGATCAAAGTAAGGTGTAGCCAAAACAAAGTGTAGCAAGATGAAATGGGAAGAAGAGATATTAAGGTAGACCACAATCGGCTTAGGCTGAGAAATGAGAGAAAGTTCAGGACAAAGAAAAGGTAATTCCCCAAAAAGAACCAAAACAAAAGCCTCCAGAAAAGAGAAAGCAAAAATTCGACTTTTACCCCAAAACCAAAAATGCCGAAAATGCTAGCCAAACTCCCCTAGTCGATTTTGCCTCTACAAGATGTACAATTCGGCTACAACACTCCCCCCCACCAACTCCTTGAAACTCTCTACAAATCACTCCCCTTATCCCTCTACAATCTTCTCCCAACAACCCAGACTAATTCAAACTCCCATACGGCAGAGTTTAAATTCGCCACAAACTCTTGCCACCCCCATTCAGCAAAATGACGCCCTCTGGAGCACATGGGATTCGCACCCTAGTCCTTCTTGAAGCCAAAGCATGCCACATGCCACCAAGCCACAAGGCTCTTTGTGGTAACAAGCAACCACAATTATTCATATAGCCTAGGTGCCCACGTTCAGGTTTTTTTTAAGAGAAAAACAAATTTTTTGTAAAAGCCAGAGCTTGAACACAGGCCTTTTTAGACACCTCCAAACACGCCCAAATCATTAACCACCACACCAAACATGTGATTTATGCCTAACCCGGCGAAATTACAAACCCTAAATTTTTAGGGTGTTACAACTCTACCCCCTTAAAAAAATTTCGGCCTTGAAATTTACCTGGTCAAAATAGATGAGGGTAACGATGTCGTATTGTCTCTTCTGGTTCCCACGTGGCCTCCTCTATGACGTGATTGCGCCAAAGCACTTTGACCAGTGGAACAGACTTTTTTTTCAATACTTTAACATCTCGTTCCAATATCTGTACCGGTTCCTCCTCAATAGTTAGATCAGGCCTAACTTCAATTTCCTCAACTGGCATGACGTTCGAGGGATCAAAACAGTATCGCCTAAGCATTGAAACGTGAAACACGTCATGAATTCTTTCCAGCTCTAGAGGCAACTCAAGTTGATACGCAACCAGTCCCACATACTTAAGTATCCGGTAAGGCCCAATAAATCTAGGGCTCAGCTTGCCCTTCCGCCCAAACCTCACAATTTTCTTCCACGATGACACCTTAAGAAAGACATAATCCCCCACAGAGTACTCAATCTCTTTACGCTTTAAGTCTGCATAGGACTTCTGCCTATCAAACGCTTCTTTCAACCGATCTCAAATCAGATTTACCTTGTCTTCTGTATCAGCAATTAGCTCCGGCCTTAGAATTCACCACTCACCTAGTTCAGTCCAACAAGTAGGAGTACGACACCTACGACCATATAACGCTTTGTACGGTGCCATTTGAATACTGGACTGGTAGCTGTTGTTATACGCAAATTCTGCCAACGGTAAATAATCCTCCCAACTGCCCCTGAAATCCAATACACAACTTCTCAACATGTCTTCCAATATCTGAATTACTCTCTCAGACTGTCCATTCGTCTAAGGATGAAACGCAGTACTGAAATCCAGTCGTGTACCCAAGGCCTCGTGTAATTTCTTCCAGAACCGAGATGTGAACCTAGGATCTCTGTCAGATATGATAGACACCGGTACCCCATGCAGTCTTACAATCTCAGCCACATACAACTTGGCCAACTTCTGCAACGAATAATCAGTGCAGACCGGTATAAAATTGGCAGACTTAGTCAATCGGTCTACAATCACCCAAACTGAATCCTTCGTAGAAGGCGTCAAGGGTAACCCACTCACGAAATCCATGGTTACCCTCTCCCACTTCCAGAGTGGAATTTTAACCTACTGCAATAGTCCAGAAGGTAATTGATGCTCAGCCTTAACCTGCTGGCACGTCAAGCACTTACTCACATAATCGGTAACTTCGCGTTTTAACCCAGGCCACCAATACAACTCACGAAGATCTTGGTATAACTTGTTCCCACCGGGATGCATGGTATAAGGACTACCATGCGCCTCCCGCAGAATAGAATGCCTCAGATTAGAATCCTTCGGTATACACACTCTTCCACAGAAACATAACACGCCTTCTCCATTCAGTCCGAAATCCGAAGTCTTACTATTTTCCACTTGTTGAAAACGAGGAACTAGCGACTCATCCAATAACTGTTGCTCCTTAATTTGATCAGTCCAAGTCGGTCTCACTTGTAGTTCAGCTAACAAGCTACCATCATCGAACAGGCTAAGACAAGCAAACATTACTCTTAAATCAGAGACAATTCTACGGCTCAGTGCGTTAGCTACCACATTAGCTTTGCCTGGGTGGTATTTAATTGAACAATCATAATCTTTAAGCAACTTAATCCACCTTCGTTGCCTAAGGTTCAACTCCTTCTGAGTAAAGAGGTACTTGAGGCTTTTATATCCCGTATAAATAATCGTTCTTTCCCCGTATAAATAATGCCTCCAAATTTTTAGTGCAAACACTACCGCTGCCAACTCCAAGTCATGAGTGGGATAATTCACCTTGTGAGGTTTAAGTTGTCGCGACGCATAAACAACCACCTTTCCTTCTTGCATTAACACAAACCCAATCCAACGTGTGATGCATCA
Source organism: Gossypium longicalyx (assembly GCA_025698465.1). Lineage (NCBI taxonomy): Eukaryota > Viridiplantae > Streptophyta > Magnoliopsida > Malvales > Malvaceae > Gossypium > Gossypium longicalyx. The sequence continues at coordinate 57,344,708 of CM047007.1, forward strand.
CTGTAAACAGTAAATTCCTTCCCAGACTCTAGCTGTATCAAAATAAGGGCCTCAGTTAGTACATTCTTCAATTTCTCAAAACTCTCTTGCTGTTTGTCGAACCAAATAAATGGCACCCCTTTTCGCAGTAACTTCGTCAAAGGTGCAGCTATCACTGAAAACCCTTCCACAAAACGTCTGTAATATCTGGCTAAACCCAGAAAACTTCGAATCTCAGATACAGTCTTTGGTGGTTTCCAATCCAATACGGCTTCAATTTTTCGAGGATCAACCCTAATCCCCTCGGTAGACACCATGTGACCCAAAAATGTCACCTCTTGCAGCCAAAACTCACACTTGCTGAATTTTGTGTACAACTGCTTCTGCCTCAGAATTTGAAGAACAATCTGTAAATGTTCATCATGCTCCTCCTTGATTTTCGAATACACTAAAATATCGTCTATAAACACTACTACGAATCGGTCCAGGTAGGGTTGAAATACTCGGTTCATCAAGTCCATGAAAGCAGCTGGTGTATTCGTTAATCCAAATGGCATTACTAGGAACTCATAGTGACCATAACGAGTCCTAAACGCTGTCTTTTACACATCAGCTTCCTTAACCTTTAGCTGATGCTACCTAGATCGAAGATCTGTTTTGGAGAACACTGCAGCTCCTTGCAATTGATCAAACAGATCATCTATCCTCGGTAAAGGGTACTTATTCTTAATGGTCAGCTTATTCAATTAACGATAGTCAATGCACATGCGCATGGACCCATCCTTCTTCTTCACAAACAAAACTGGTGCTCCCCAAGGGGACACACTTGGTTGAATGAATCCTCGGTCTAACAGCTCCTGAATTTGAGCCTTTAACTCCACTAGCTCCTTCAGTGCCATCCTAAATGAGGCGATGGACACTGGAGCTATTCTTGGTAAAAGCTCAATTTCGAATTCGACCTTACGGTCTGGAGGCAAGCTAGGAAGCTCTTTCGAAAAAAATCCAAAAACTTCTTAACAGTTCTGGCATCCTCAACAGAAAGAATTTTAGTCCCAGAATTACTAACATATGCCAGCTAAGCCTCACAACCCTTGCGAACCAGCTTCTCGGCTCTTAACACCGATATCACATTTGACAAATAATCTCTTTGCTCTCCTATTACGACTACCTCCTCATCCTCTGAAGTCCTCAACACCAACCGCTTAGCAGTACAATCCAACTTCGCACGATGCTTCACTAGCCAATTCATACTTAAAATAATATCAAATTCCTCGAATGGCAGTTCCATCAAATTTGCTAGAAAAACCTCCCCTTGGACCTCTAAGGGCACATCCTTGAATAACTTATTCACTCTAACTGATTGTCCTAGTGGACTCAATACCGTCATTTCACTAGCAGTGTTCTCAAACTGAATACCCAACGTTTCAGACACAGTGCACTCAACATACAAATGCATAGATCTAACATCAATTAAAGCAACGTATGGTAAATTGTAAATCAAGAACGTACTGGTTATGACGTCAGGGGCATCACCATCCTCTCGGCGATGAGTAGCATAAACCAAGGCTGGTTGTCTCGCCTCGATATTACCCATGCCCCTACCTGGTGCTCCACAACCTTGTCCAAACCCATTTCCACCTCTGGCCTGCCCACGACCTCTCGGTGGCTGTCGACCCCTCTAACTGACTGCACGTACCCCGGTCCTGTAGCTTGCGTCTGAGTAGGCACTTGAGTATAGTTCTTAACCTGATGATCCATCGATCCACATCTAAAACATGCCCCCGTTCGCTTTTAACACTCACCTTGGTGAACTCTCCCACAATTAGTGCAAGGCTGTGTCTTGCAGTAACAACAGGATCTCCAACCCAGACTGGCCCATCAAACTTGGCCCTCTTAATAGGCCTACCTCTAAAACTCGAGGATCCGAAGTCCCTCTTAACTCTGCCCCTATCTTTCTCCTGATTCTGGTGCTCAGAGCGCTTCACAACCTCAACAATAGTTGCTTTCTCAACTAGGGCAGCAAAGTTTCGCTCCCTTTATGGAGCTATCAGAACTCTCAATTCATCGCGAAGGCCGTCTTCAAAATGTACACAGCGTTCGTACTCAGTGGCTACTATCCTATGAGCATAACGACTCAACTGCAGGAACTCTGCCTCATATGCCACCACAGTCTTATTCCCTTGGGTCAAGTTCAGAAATTCCTTCCTTCGGGCGTCCACATAACTTGCGCCTATATATTTCCCCTGAAAGGACTTCTTGAAGAGATCCCATGTCAGATGGTCAACTTGTGTACCTTCCCTCACAATAAGCCACCATTGGTAAGCCTCGTCTCGCAGTAACGACACCGCCCCTTTCAATTTCTGTTCCACAGTATAGTCAAGATCATCCATTATCCGCTCCGTAGCCTTTAACCAATATTCTGCCACATTCGAGGCTACACCAGAAACACCCCTAAAGATCTTCGCCCCATTAGATCAGAGTCGCTCAGAAATTGACCCCTGGGCCACTGATCTCGTACTTGCTCCAGCAACCCTTTCAAGAACTCTTAGCATCGCCTGAGACAAGGCATCATCCCAATTGCTCGATCATGCGACCCAGTCTCAGTTACTGGTGAAGCCGGTGTCTCCCTAGCAGGCATGTGACCCGACGCTGAAGACCCAGCTCTAGCACCCCCTTGGCCTTTACCATGGCCTCGTGTACCCCTTCCACGAGTACCTCTAGTGCTCATATCGAGATACGCTTTATCTGAATTTAGAAATTTTATGCTATCAATTTATAATTCCAGTTGTTATTAAAAGATATTTTATGTTAAACAGTATTTAGAGCTTTATTTCCGTAGATCGAGAGTCCACCACCACTATCAGTCTTTTATAATCTCAGTTTGTTCTAACTAGAAATTCTTGTATTGTACTACCACCTATAATAGTTTCTCAGCATAACATTATAGTTTAAAACAATAGATACTAGCAGAGAACTTACAGATTTGGTGCCGGAGACTCGGTGTGCCACACTTCCAGTAGCATCATTTCAGAAACAAATCAAGTTCTATTGATAAATTTCAAAACCAAATTTTAGAAAAACCCTTTGCAAACCCCAATTTAAAAAAACGGTAAAATAATTTTCTACTACCCATGCCACAGCAGAGTTTTGTAAACCTGGCTCTGATACCACTAAATGTAACACCCCAAACCCGGCCTATACGTTACGATCGAATCTGACGTGCCACATCAATTACCTAAAAACTCGACAAGCTTATGGTGTTAAACCGGTTGTCGAAAAAGCCATTATAATTTTAAAGCCCATGTGTGCCTAGTGTTTCATGCTGTTTAAAACGTGTATAGTTTTCAATACGTTTGTTTTTTTCCGGAATACTATTGCAAGTTTGCTTATAGAAAACGTTATTATTTTGAAAACTCAATGTTCCTACTCTTGCAGTTGGTAAATACCATATCATAGCCCAATTAATAGTTAAATCCCCAAATGGCCTTATTACAAAAACAAAACCCAAATATAAAATCATTAAATAATAAAGTCATTCGTGATCGTGTGGCCAACCCGAGTCCCTCACAGCTCTAAACCGTCTAAGGCTGAGGATTGCCTATACAATTAAAAGAAAGGGTGAGTTTACGAAATTCAGTGTGTAATCCCTTACCAGACTATAGAAAACAGTGCATGCAAAATCAGTTTAGGCCTGAGCCCTATTCAGTATCATCATAGTCTGGGCCTTAGCCCTTATGCAGTAGCAGTATGGGCCTAAGGCCAATACAGTTATAGTACAGTGCAAAATGCAACCCATCCCAAAACCATCCAGCACACCACCCGTACCAACCAACACACCATGTGGGGATATTAATCGACCCACCCATCCAGCACACCAATATTGCAGCAAAGTTGCCAGTAATAGTAATGTAGCATAGCTGCCAGTAGCAGTAAGTGTGGCAAGCCGCCAGTAATAGTAAATGTGACATAGCCATCAGTACAGTACTTCCTCCATATCATAAACCCAACCCCATGCAGATGTCGTGCCATAAATATTACGTGCATGCAGTATGTCATACTCAAGACCAGTCATATAAATGTCATACACACATCAATTAACCTACCACTAGCGTTATAAAGGTCATTTCATCAGTTAGGGTTAAAATAGTGTTTTTTACCCCTCAGGGGTATTTTAGTCATTTAACTGATCTTAGGGTCTCGGTGCAGATAACGACCCCTCGGAGGGTCTATAGTCGTCTCGAACGACGAAAGTAACCCTTATGGCCAAAGTAGTGTAAATGGGCTCAAGGCCCATTACTCGGCCCAAGTGGGCCGACACACCCATGTGGCCCATTTAGCTCAATCTCAGTCGTGTCAATACGGTTTTCATGTCTCATTCCATGCTTTTTCACTTACCGCATAACCTATCCGTGTGGGGTCCACGGGTCTATTGGGCCCACACGGCCCATCTCGGCTCAACAAGGCCCATAACGGCCCTAATCCATGAGCTGTACGAAACGGTCTTATAGTCTACCGCCTATGATATGTGGGCTCGATTTACCCTATGAGCGATCGCATGCTCGCGAGGCCTCAAAAGCCGAAGCACCGGCTTTTTGGCTTTTCCCAATCTATAACAACCTTGGTGTGGTTACACACCTACGTTCATCATTAAACACAGAGTAAGGTTGGGTGTACGATTACACACCTTGATTTGCGAGAGAACAACGCACTCCACACGCCCAACCTTGATAGCACAAATAGGGCTCAAACCACCTCTTCTTCCACAACCCAGTTCTCTACAATCTGCAATAACAACTACATCCATTATAATACCCAACTTAATTGTAAACTACTTAACTTTGAGAACTACCTGTTGAAACAGAGACTAAGAGAAAGAAGTAGCAATATTCGGCCTATCCCAGTAACCACCATTGTCAACCATCCGACGCCAAGTACCCCCTCCTAGAGCACACCAATAGAGTAGAAGGTTTACGAAAAAGAGACCATTATAGGAAAGATGTGAAAGGAACGGCACAACCACAACATACGTATGGAAGAAACAATAGCCAAGCTCGGCTATTGCAAGAGATTCGACAACCCAAGAGTAATTTATCTTAATTCAACAAGGGAGAGTTTTAGCTAGATATGAGAGTATTCAGCGAAGGCTTCAAGAAAGAAAATACAAACCAAAACAAGTAGGGGATGAGAAAAAGGTTAAGAAGATGCTACGGCTTAGACCAAAAGTATGGGTGAGGAAAGAAATGGAGTTAATCGATCAAAGTAAGGTGTAGCCAAAACAAATTGTAGCAAGATGAAATGGAAAGGAGAGATATTAAGGTAGACCACAATCAGCTTAGGCTGAGAAATGAGAGAAAGTTTGGCACAAAGAAAAGGTAATGCCCCAAAAAGAACCAAAACAAAAGCCCCAAGAAAAGAGAAAGCAAAAATTTGGCTTTTACCCCAAAACCAAAAAAGCCGAAAATGCTAGCCAAACTCCCCTAGCCAATTTTGCCTCTACAAGATGTACAATTCGGCTACAACACTCCCCCTACCAACTCCTTGAAACTCTCCTCAAATCACTCCCCTTATCCCTCCACAATCTTCTCCCAACAACCCAGACTAATTCAAACTCCCATATGGCAGAGTTTGAATTCGCCACAAACTCTTGCCACCCTCATGTAGCAAAATGACGCCCTCTGCAGCACATGGGATTCGAACCCCAGTCCTTCCTAAAGCCAAAGCACGCCACATGCCACCAAGCCACAAGGTTTTTGTGGTAACAAGCAACCACAATTATTCATAAAGCCTAGGTGGCCACATTTAGATTCTTTTTAAGAGAAATTTTTTTTTTTTTGTAAAAGCCAGAGCTTGAACCCAAGCCTTCTTAGATACCCCCAAACACGCCCAAATCATTTAGCCACCACACCAAACATGCGATTTATGCCTAACTCGGGGAAATTACAAACCCTAAATTTTTAGGGCGTTACATTAGCTGCCAAAAATACCAAGACTCCATAGCTAGGGTTTTGTTCAACATTTCCAAGCTTAATAGTAAGTGTTTCCCTAGCCTGTTTTTAATGTTATTTGTATTTTTGAAGTCTAGGTAACATGATCTATCCATTTCTAGCTATATTTTAAGCTAGGGTTTATGTTTGAAAAATTACCCATGTGTGACATGCATGTGTTTTGTTGATTAATGGAGGAATATGAATGTTTGAGACATGGTAAACATCTTTTGCTAGATGATTTTTAGTGAAAATGGCTAAAAAGGGACTAACTTGTAATGTTTGTAAAATGGGTAGAGAGATGTATGATAAAACAGGAAATATGGGCTACTATGAGCATGTTATGAGTTCGGCTAGGCTTGGATAACAAGGAAAATGTATAGATTTCATTTTACGGGCCTAAGGACTAAATAGTAAATAATTGAAAAGTTAGGGGTAAAAGGGTAATTGTACCAAAACATAAGTTATGGATTGATTTGAAGAATGTGATTAATAAATGAGTTAAATTTGGCATTATAGATCAAGAAAGACGTGAACCGGGTCTTGATCGAGGGAAGAATAAAGTATACAACAATTAGACTCGATTATTATCGTTTTGTACCGAGGTAAGTACATATGTTAATAATGTGACAATATGATATGTTTTAATGCATTGATATTGCATGGTTATCATTATGTCATTATTGTATATGTTATTTTTATTGATAACATTGCAAGCATGAGAGAAGTTATGGATGTTATTCCGACATCACGAGCAAGTGCAACTGAAATTTCCATGTACAAGTGAAGAAGAAATCCCGTTTGAACCTTAGGAATAGTTTAGGATAAAAGTGACGTGTCACTAGGAGATTTTAGAAGTCTGAACTTGTTGAGCGATCCAAGTTAGTGACGTATATGATATCTGAGCTTGTTGAGTAGTCCGAGTTAAAGTAACATGTGGTTAATCCGAACTTGTTGAGCAGTCCAAGTTCGTGAGATATGTAGCATCTAAGCTCGTTGAGTGGTCCGAGTTCATTATAGATGCTAGCATCTGAGCTCGTTGAGTGGTGCGAGTTCAAAATGGATCCGAAACATGTTATTGGGTTTTACCCACATTTATATGGCACTCAAGTGCAAGTTTCTGTGTATCCCATGGTATTCCAAGTGTTCAATGGGTAATTCAATGGGAAATCCAATGAGAAGTTTGGCAATTGATATAAAGAACCATGTGATGAAAACCCTGAGGTGGGCTAGGTAAAGTTATTTAAGATGCTAAGAGTATGTACAGATACGTACATAATTCTTATATGTAATGCATTGCTAAAGGATGACATGTGACAAGAAAGTGAATTCATATGTGTTTATATGATTACCAAATAAGTAAGCCAAAAAGGTTTGTATGATGAGAAATTGTGAATATGATCTTATGATTTTTGTATGATGGTGCATGTTACTATTGCATATTATTTGCATATGGACTTACTAAGCTTAAACGCTTACTCCCCTCTCATTTTCTTCCTTGTAGTTTCACTAAGCTTGCTCGGGGATCGGACGTTGCCGAAGTATTCTATCACACTATCAAAAGATCATTTGGTATAGTAAATGTATTATTTTGAGTATGGCATGTATAGGGTACTTGGTTATTTTGTGATATGTGTCATGCTATTTGGCCAAATTATGAAGGCCTACGATGATGATGATGATTTGTTTTGCAATAGCCATATGATATGGTTTATATTTGATCATTGGGTTGAAATTCTAATTACCCATGCATGCATGTGACAATGCCTTGATGATATGATAAGGTAAAGATGACTTAACGACTTAATATGACTATGGACATAAGTGCAAAATCTGAAGCTAAGGTAACTAGTTCAATATTGCATGAAATTGGTGTGGAATGATTCCAAATCGTATAATAAAATGATTGGGCAATAGGATGTCATTATGTTGATATGAAAATGCTATGGAATTGAATATTTGAGTGATTAAATATGCCATGTTGTATGTTATGACTTATGCATAAGTGTAAGAATGAATGAGGGTGACTAATGGCTTGAAAGATAGCCTTAAAATAGTCCACACGGGCATGTTTTTAGGCCGTGTGTGACACACGGTCTGCTCTATGGGCGTGTTGAATAGCAGTGTGTCCCCTGCACCAAAAATTTTCTAAGTCAGTATGCATGGTATTAAACACACGGGCAAAGACACAGCCATGTGTCTCGACCCTGTGGAGGACCCGGCCTAGTACATGGGCGTGTGCCCTGGCCGTGTGCCTCAAAATAAATGCTGATGTCATAAATAGAATGTCTAGATTTTTGAACACGGGCGATCGCACGGGCGTGTCCAGGCCGTGTGAGGGGTATGGGCCAGGGACACAAGTGTGTGCTCGGCCGTGTGAAAACCCCTATAGGTTCGAAATGAAAAATAATTCTACATGGGTATCGGACATCAGCGTGTCCAAAGCACACGGGCGTGTGCAGTACCTCCACATTGGCGTGTATGTTTTAAATATAGAAAATTTTCTAAATTTTCTTTAAGTTCTCAGTTTAGTCCCGAACCACCCCGATGCATGTTTTAGGCCTCGAAGGTCTGCATAAGGGATGATATGCATGTGTTTGAAAAGTTTTAAGTTGGATGAAATTTTATGGCCCGATTTTACATGTTTGTGTATGTTTAAGTCCAGTAATGCCTCGTACCCTATCCCAGCGTCGGATACGGGTAAAGGGTGTTACACTCATGGCCTCAATTTCCAAAAACACAATACATATAGGTGAGTACTCACAATCCTATGGCATGCCAACTGTATCCAAAGGTTTCAATAGATTACAAGGCCAAAATATCCACAATTACACATTTTTAATTACTAATTTAATGCACATAATCTCTATTATATTCATTAGTTCGCATCACAGTCTCTTACACATTACATACTTATCATATTCACATTTATTTGCACTTTAAGTGCCACAATAATGCTCATTGAGCTATCACATATCCAGCCACATATGTGTGCATTAAAACCAGTACATCATATATCACATACAAGTATTCTCACATATTACCTATCATAATAATATCACATTCCACAATTCAACACATATGTACTTATCGAAATTTTTTCCGCTTTCACTACATATTTACATTATTAGCATATCATTATCACTATCATTTGGCATGTATATCATGCCGACAACACAACACAATTCATAATAGTCATCACACATGTCTCATATCACAATATTGTATCATAATAATCAATTCACAACGATACACATAATCATATAATTTGCCAAAATAGGGCAAGGGAAATAGAAAGCTTATACTCGGAACTTAGGATAGGGGTTTAGGCTATTCCTAAGCTCCCAATTAACACTATGAATCGTGTCTACAAGTAGCGATTCCAAACACTCATTGATCACGCTTTCGTCTAATTGTCGAAAGCTTAAACTAGCTTTTCCTTGCATTTCACCTTGCTCGTAGAAGGCTCCAACGGTTTTGATGCTTCACACATAATAACCACACAATATACAGAATCAATTAACAACCAAGGATTCATCTAAACCAACCAAAAACACAAGCCTATACTATATTCCTCATGAAACTGAAATTTTGACTAACAAACTTGAAACTCAAATATCTTAATCTTTACTCATTCTCTGTGCCTATAATAAATTCCAATAATCTAACTATACATATAATAACAATTCCCAACCTTCAAACTTGTAACATCCCAAAATAGGGCCTAGTCAGAATAGTGGTTTTGGGACCATGAATCCGACGTTAAAATATTGATTTTATGATTGGTATGAGGTTTAGAATGTGAATATATGCATGTGTTAAAGTTTCATGAAGAAATTCTAAGTATAAGGTGTCCAATGGAAAATTAGGGACCAAATTGAATATGTTGCAAAATTTGTATTTTAGAATCAATTTGTATAAAATTACTTTGGATTATTAATTAGGAGGCCTTAAAGAGCAATTTTCCCAATTTCTAAGTTTTTGGGCAAAAATGGGCTTGTATGGAAAAATTTGAATGAATGGCATTAGGGGCATTTTGGTTTGGTATATTAATGAAATAAAAAGGGGAAATAAGTCAAAAATCAGCTCATTCTCTTCATGTTGATGCCAAAAATTAGGGTTCTCCATAGCTAGGGTTTTCAAGATTTCCAAGCTCTATAGTAACTACTCCCATGCCCCATTTTTAATGTTCTTCGTATTTTTGAAATCCCGGTATCTTGCCCTCTCTATTTCTACCCATATTTCATGCTAGGGTTCATGCTTAGAAATTTACCCATGCATGAGAAGCTTATGTTTTGATAATTTATGGAAGGGTATGCGAGTTTAAAGGATGGTAAACAACTTTTACTAAGTAGATTTTCATGAAAAGGGCTTTAAGGACTATTTTGTAAAAGTAGTAGAAAAATGGTAGGAAAATGTGAAATGAAGGAAAATATTAGCTGTTATGAACATGAAAAATGTTAGGCTAGGCTTGGGTAGCTAAGAAATCCCATACATTTATTATCCGAGGCTAGGGACTAAATTGTAAATATATGAAAGTATAGGGGTAAAATAGTAATCTTACCCAAGTATGAATCTTGGGTCATTTTGAGTAATGTATGTATTAAACGAGCTAAATTTGGTATTATAGATCAAGAGAATCGAGATATGAGCCTTGATCGGGGAAAGAACAAGGTTCACGAGGTTTAGGCTCGATTTCTAATATTTTGTACCGAGGTAAGTACATATACGAATAATACATTAACTATTGTTATTAAATGATTTATTGATATTTGTATGTGTAATATGCTTATTTAGCTATGTTGATAATATAACATGTCTTAATGCTTTGCTATATGATTATGAGACGTTGGCCATGTGAAAGAAACCAATTATGTGAGTACGTTCGGTAAAGGTCCGAAAGTCTAAAATCTCGTTTGAACCTTAGGAATAGTTAAGGATACAAGTGACATGTCACTAGGATAGTTATGTGTGTTATGAGCTCAATTAATATGTGATACATCCTAGGGTCTGGGTGTTGGGTATCCTGAGTTGTGTTCGGATGCTCTTTTAGCTCTTTGAGTAGCCCCGTTGAGAGCAGCATGTGATTCTATGCTATAAGGCACTTCAGTGCATATTTTGTCAGGTAGTGAAGGCTACGTTCAGGCACTTCGGTGCATTACTTCCGTGTGTCCGAATCATATTCCAAGTGTTCAACGAGTAACGTAGTATAAATTTCGAAAGTAAAATGTAAGTAAGCCATATGTGTGCAAGAAGGCACAGGTATGTACTAAAACCCTATGAGGACTTAGTAAGTGATGGTACTATGAAAAGATATGTATTTGGATAACCATGTGCATATGAATATGGAAGGTAAGTATATAATATGACAAGACGAAAAGTATCATAATGGATAAGTAATTATGCTTAGACTATCAATAGTTGCAAAATGTAGATTATTTGTATGTGTACTTACTAAGCTTTATAGATTACCCCTCTCTTTTCCCTTCTCTTTAAATATGTCAAGCTAGCTCGAAGGGTCGGGAGACATCGGAGCTCGGATCACACTATCTTTGAAGGTTTTGGGTATAAAGGGTTTAGTTATTTTGGTCATGGCATGTATAGGAAATTTGTCTATTTTGTGTATATGTGTCATGTTGAAGTAGCCAAATGTAATGGCTCATTTGGGCATTGATTATTTTGTATATGGCCATATGAGTTGGTCCATATTAATGATTGGGATGTATCCCTAAGTTTACCTTTGCATTCATACTAAGACGTGTATGTGTTGGTTTGATGGATGACTATTTATTTGCTTGTATGTGGTTGCATGATTTAGTACTCATAAATGGATTGATAATAAGGAATATGGTAAACCATGAAATTGGTGTGAATTGACTAAAAGAATAGGTTGTGCGAATACTAATGGACTAGTATAAAAAGGGGTCATAGTGATGCTATAATGTTGCATGTTTAAGTGTCCAAATATATCATGGAATATGCCATTGAACATATGGAAGTGCATGATTGTTTAAGGGTGACCAATAGCTTAGGAAATAGCCTCCAAATAGTCCACACGGGTAGACACATGGGCATGTGTCTAGGCCGTGCGTGACACACGGTTAGCCCCATGGGCGTGTCGTTCAGCCGTGTGTCCCTTGCACCTTGAATTTTAGGATAACATGCATGATAGTAAACGCACGGGCAGAGACACGGCCATGTGTCTCAACCGTGTGGGGGACATGGCCTCCGGCTACGGGCGTGTGCCTGGCCGTGTGCCTCAAATTTGTATGATGACACTATAAACAGAATGCTCGCTAAAAATCACACGAGTTACCACACATGCGTGTCCCAGGCCGTGTGAGGGACACGAGATAAGGATACGGGCGTCTACTCGACCGTGTGAAAACCCCTATAGGTTCAAATTAGAAAATAAATCAAATAATTCCACACGGGTGTGGAACATGGGCGTGTCCCAAGCACACAGACATGTGCATTTCCTCCACAGGGGAGTGTGAGGCTTTAACTTAGAATTTTTTCTTAGAATTTTCGTAAGTTCTCGGTTTAGTCCCGGACCGCTAATGATGTACGTTTTGGGCCTCGTAGGTCCATAATAGGGACAAATTGACTTCAATTTACTGGGTTTTAGTTTGGATGAAATTTTATAGCCCAGTTTTGTAGGTTTGGTTCTGATTAAGTCTGGTAATGCCTTGTACCCTGTTTCGGCATCGGATACGGGTAAGAGGTGTTACAAAACTACTCAAAACCATGTAGATTTATGGATTTGAAATTTCGACATACAATGACAATTTTCACAAAAACTCAATAAAACGTTGGAATTTTTTAATGAAACTTTAAGGAATATTTAGAAACCTTATAATCATGCCAAAACTAATTAAAAACACTTTGAAACCATGTTTTTACTGAAAATCCCAATATCCACCATTAATGACCCAATTTTTGGCTTTTATTCAAAACATGTGATTTAATGGTTAAAAACTCAATTTAAAAGACCAGATAACATTAGCAACTAATAAAAGATCAAACCGTTACCTTAGTTGACGAAAAACCAAATGTTTGATCAAAATTTTGAAAAACCCAAAAATTCAATAATGGAGAAATCTATGGTGTTATTGGATGTTTTTCTTGAAGTACTACGGAGATTTATGGCTTAGGGAATGGTAGAAATCTAAGCAATTAAGTTTAGGAATCAAAATCAAATAAGAGGAGCTTTGGAATGTAATAGACATCAAAACAAAAATATAGAGAAGAGACTTTTGTGGGTTTTATAAAGATGAAGGGGGAAAATAGGGTGAAACTTAAAATTTGGTTTAATTACCTTTTAAAAACTCATAATTTAGACCTTTTACAAATTAGTCCTTATTTCAAAATTGAAAGTCTTTTTAGTATTATTTTCAAAAATTGTTTTAATTTCCATAATTTCATAGACAAAAACATTTCCAAATAACATGCTAACGAAATTCCTTAGATCACTAGAGCTAAAATCCCTATTTTACCCTCAAAACTTTTACGCCCAATTTTGGGGTGTTACATTTTCCAATATAAAGAGGTAAGTGTGACGTTTAGAAATCATGTGGCGATGGGTAAAATTCAAAATTTGCTCAGCTCTGAGTATGCACTTGGCATAAATGGTTTGTTATTAGTAGATACTGCTATCCTTTGGGACTAGAGAATTTTGAGGATGAAATTTTGTGAAGGGGAGGAGAGTTGTGATACCTATTTTTGGATGGGTTCTAAATTTGGCGAGCAAACTGAAAGTAACCTGTGTTGTGTAGTGCTATCCACCCGATTCTTGTTCTGGAGTATAGATCGGATGCATAGTAGGTATTGTATTATTAAGTGAGGATTGTTCTCTGAATGTATTAAGTTATGAAGAAAAAGAGATTTAGTAAGAGTGTTAGGGGATTATTGCCAAAGGTATTGTATGCCCAGTTTCTTGAGTTGTTGTGCTAGTTACATTCTAGCGAAGTAGTTAGAAAGGAACAAAGGGATGAACCAGGAATATAAAAAAATATTGGATTTATATTTATAGTTGTAAACCATTTGTAAAGGTAGCTTTGAAAGTGTATGACATGTGATAGGTTCCAATAAGAGCTTGAGTTCTATATATAGATATTTAGGTCTAAAAAGAGTGAGTTTTCTTATTCCTATTTCAACAAGTATTTCTACCTAGATCTAAAGGAACCCAAATAATTTCCTTCTCTCTCTTGAGCTAAAAGTTGTAGATTTAGATCTTTACTAGTGATTACACCACGTTGAGGTAAGATTTATGACTCTGCATATTGTGTGTTGAAGAGTAAATCTGTTAAACTTGGTAGATTAGTAAGATAAATGATAAAAGGACCTTGCCTGGGAATTTTGTGTTAAAAATTATTGAAAAAAAGGGTATATTAATAGAATTGATGAGTTTCCTTGTTCAATAGTAGTTGTTGCTGCTGATTGCACGATGGAAGTCTTTATCTAGTATTTTGAACTATAGTAGGTGAGAATCAAGTGAGCCTCTATGCGAATTCTCGTTTGTATGATGATAGTACTTGTAGACCTATAAGAGAGTGGCTAAAATATGATGTTGTGATCCTTGGTCTTACAATATATTATGTATGTGACCTTATGTGTGATTATTGAAGTATGTTTATGACAATGCTAATGTTTGTTGAGAATGATATGCATATTTAGTATAGCCCTAATGAGTTCAAGTAGGCCGATGTGAAGTATGGTTGCATCTTGATGTTTGGATTATGTATATGAGTCTTAATTGTATGTTATTTGTTATGTTCTGATAAGATTAGGTTGAGTATGATGAGTCTGTTTCTGTCTCCGCGGAGTTGTCTAAAGGGTTCGTTTGGACTTTAAACACGATTATGAATGGAAAAGTCCATGGTCATGGTATCCTCAGAAAAGAAATTAAAGGAAGGTGATTACCCAAAGGGTTCTAAGTGTTACAGTATGCCTAAAGACCAATCATTAGATGATTGTAATCACATACTCACTTTACATTGTTTGCTAATATAAGGCATTGCCATTGTTATTTCAGTTTCTTTTCTCTATGTATAAATAAACTGGTTAATAATAAAGTCGTAAGAATGTATGATTATTATTAAAAATGTCCTTAGTTGAGTATTATTATGGTATTAGACAATAATAATACACTGAGACTAATGTGTAGTTGATTGATGACAAAGTGTTGTCATTGTCATAGAGATGTCAAAATCATTACATGAGCATGTGTTAGAGAACAACATACTGGACTAACCTGCCATGAGTATGTTTCTTGGATTATTATGTAATAGTCATAAATATTACTCATAGTGATAACTATGTATATGATCCTCAGACTTGAGATTATCATTGTCTTCAACATCGTGAGTCATATATTTTGATACAATCAATCATATACTATACAGGTTGTATTATAAATATTGATGTTAGATATACCACAATCCATGTAGTGGGATATGGTTGATCAAGATAGGATTTATCCTTCCTAGATAATGGGAGCAAGATCTTAGGCCTCTTGATGGAGTGAGACTAGAAATGCATGACCATGCTTGTGTAACACCCCTCGTCCGTATCCGATGCCGAGATAGGGCTCGAGGCATTACCGGACTTAAACATTCATAAATATACAAAATTGGGGCACCAAATTTTGCCCAAAATTAAAACTTTGCGAACACATGCATATCGTCCCTTATACAGGCCTTCGAGGCCTATAACAAACTTTAGGGCGGTTCAGGACAAAACCGAAAATATTCGGTAAACTTTTGGCGACTTAACAATTTTCTAGCTTTGGAGAGTCGCACGCCCGTGTGGGTAGGCCGTGTAGACATACACGCCCGTGTGGCTCTGGACACGCCTGTGTCCTCAGCCCGTGTAACTCTCTAACTTAATCCTTAACATTCTGTTAAAGACACACGCCCGTGTGGCCTGCCCGTGTACTCAAAACTTAAGCTAATTTCCTAATTTTTTTGTCATCTTTACAAGCACACACATACATGGTTTCTATAGCATTCCTCAATAGTTCGTTATTATGCATTTGTTCCTCCTACTCATGATAAAATAGTCTAGCCACATTATTACATATTCATGTGACCTTGTCATCTTATTAATCACTTATACCATTATACTATGTTTACTAACTTATAAATTAAACATCCATGTTCAGGGCACTAACAACTTATTACCATATCACACATTTATTCCATGGCCATGACCACCTCGAATGGTCCTAAGGCATTCACCATGTACATATGCCATATACTTCTTAAACATAGTGAACAAACATAATCCCATACCCATATTAGAAGACATTTACACATATCATGGATAAATAGGCTTCCAAGCCAAATTCATTATAAGCCACATCTCATGGCTACATACAACAAATCATTATAAGCCAATACATTGGGCTAATCACAACAACATTGATCATAGAAAAACTAAGTCCTTATACATGCCACTCACTTGAAAACGTATAACATATACATGTCAATACTCCAAGGATAAAGGCTCGATAGTGTGATGCTGCCTCCGACGATCTCCAACCCAAGCTGACTTGTCAAAACTAAAAGAAATGGAAAGGAAGGAGTAAGCTTTATGCTTAGTAAGTCCATATGAAAATAATAAGCATTAATATAACATGTTTCCTTAAGTAAAACAGCTATAGTTACACTTTTATTCATATTTTGGTCAAGTTGTCTACTCGAGTCATAGTCGATAAATTATTTATAACTCAAGCTACGGAACTCCAAATTAAGATCCGTAAATTTTCCCTAAAACTAGACTCATATATATTCTTACCATAAAATTTCCAAAATTTTTTTATCTATCCAATAAGTATAGTTTATTATTCAAATTCTCCCCTGTTTAGCTGTTTGACAGCTTCGACCTTTCTTCACTAAAATTTATTTATCTCATAGTACGAGACTCGAATAATGTTCCTGTCTCTTTCTATTTAAAGTATACTCATTAAGTATTTCATTCATATAAATTATAAATCATAAATATTTTTGTACAATTTTTAGTAATTTTCCAAAGTTGCGATAGGGGAGTCTAGAATCACTCCGACTCTGTCTCACAAGAATTCATATATCTCATACTACAAAATTATTTTGCTTACTTTATGTGAAACTAGACTCATCAAGCTTTAATTTCATATTTAGTTCAGTCTCTAACTCAATTTTCACTATTTTTGGTGGATTTTCAAAGTCAGACCAATGCTGCTGTACCAAATCTGTCTTAGTGCAACAAGATAATAACCATTACAAATTTGTCAAAGAAATTATTCTCATAAATATCATTCATTCATTTGCGCTATCGTCACAAGTCCATTTCATTTCACATGTAAAACACGTGCTCATAGGTTTCGAGTACTTACCTGTGCTATCATTTAGCACTGCACTTATTCAAACATGACAACTCATATGCATCATAATAATATCATATAACATACATGATGTATCATGGCAATAACCTTTTATTTCATTTTTCATATTAATCTCGTTGAATTTCTCGGAATCTCGATGGATATCCCATTCATTGTCAATTCATACAAGTGTTCATTTCATATGTGCACTCCTGCGAACCTCCCATCTTACTGTGGGATTACCAGTCCAGGATAAATCCCCCGTAATATAAACTCATGGAGTGATGTTGGGATTACCAGTCCAAGCTAAATCCCTTGTAACGACAAGCACTCTCAATGAGCTTGGATTTGAATTACCAGTCCAGGCTAAATTCAGACCCTAATCGGATTACCCGTCTGAGCTAAATCCACAATGCACATATATTCTTCGGGAGGCTCGATCACTCAAGGAACACTAGTCCAGGCTAGATCCTTTTTATACTTGAGATCATCGGATTACCCGTCCAGGCTAAATCCTTTCTGCAACACATGCAGGATCTCAATTCATGTAAATCATGGTTTATCCATTAAATTTCCCTTTTTATTCAACCGAGATTTTCTCTTTCCATAAAGTATATCATTATGCATAGCTGCTCATGCAATGTACATCCAATTCAACACATTTCCATGTTTATTTAGACATTAGTCCATAAAATAAATATGGTATTGCATATAATTATAATTTGGCATTTGTTACCATATATAATCTTCATATCAACTAAATAAATATCCATCACACAATGTCAACACATCATTTTAAGTTCAAGTATGAACAATAATAATATCATTGCATTATCATTGACATATGAACTTACCTCGGTTTCGAGTACGACTATTTATTTCGAGTTTGTGCTTAACCTTGTTCAACCTCGTTCTAAGCCCGAACCTTGTGTTCCTTGATCTATAATATCATATTTAGCCTAATAATTAGTCACATTATTCATAGGGGTCCAAAAATCATATTTTTTACAAATTTGCATTTTGACCCCTAAACTTTTGCATATTTGCACTTTTGCCCCAATGCTCGAAAATTAAAATTCATCCTATTTTCTTATGTTTTATGACATTCTGGTCATTTTTCATAACTATGACAGCCCCCAATTTCCACTAAATCACCCATTTATGACCAATTTCACAACTTTTACGAAACGGTCCTTCCGGACGTTTTTATCGAAAATCGCTTAGTAAAAGTCATTTATTAAACACAAAAAAACTCATTTTCTACATTAGAAATAAAAATACAAGCATTTAATTCATGGGTAAATTTTTAAACACAAACCCTAGCTCAAAATAATGGTAGAAATAGCTAGAACGTGTTACCGGGATTTCAAAAATGTAAAGAACATTAAAAACGGGGATTGGGATCACTTACAAATGAGCTTAGAAGCTTGAACCAAACCCTAGCCATGGCTTCCATGGGGGTTTCGGCTGGTACATGGAGAAGATGACCAAATTTTGGCTATTTTGGCTTTTTAATTCTTTTAATTATTAGTTTACCAAAATGCCCCTAACTTAAAAATCTTTTATTACACCCATTTCATGTCTATTTTTGTCCAGCAATTAACTAATGGTCTAATTACCATTTAAAAACCTCCCATTTAAAATTTCATAACAATTAGACACCTCTAACATGTAGAACTCAACTTTTTCACTTTTTACAATTTAGTCCTTTTGACAAAATTGAGTGCCCAAACGTCAAAATTTTCGAACGAATTTTTCACGAAATTATTCCGTGAAATCGTAGACCATAAAAATATAATAAAAATAAATTTTCTTACGTCAGATTTGTGGTCCTGAAACCACTGTTCCGACTAGGCCCTAATTCGGGATGTTACAGCTTGAATAAGTTGATATGAGATATAAAACTTATTTGTTTATTGTAGTTTACTCAGAAAAATCAAGAAATATGATCTTGGACTATACAAGTGTGACTATTCCATGACTTGTGTCCAATCTAGATATTAAGGATAAAAGGATATAAAACATGAAAAGATTATCACAGAAAGGTTATGTCAAATTATGACTTTTTGTAACTTAGGTAGCAATGATACATTGCTAGATGTCACTCCTTGCTTGTAATGTTAGAAATGTTCTTATATTACTACCAACATTACAAGAGCCTACAGGGTCATACCCTATAGTTGAAGCGAACAGAATCCAAATACATTTGGTATTGTATTTAGTTGTCACATGAATTAAATTAATTTGATAGTTAAATATTAAACGCATTATATGTACAAACTTGTTGTACACAAATAGAGAACATATGTAAAATGAATATATGTATTTGTTTTATACAAAATATTAATTATATATTTTACCTAAATTATTAATATAAACAATTATAATAATTACTGCCAACATTTAAAAGGACATGGAAACTGATATTCTTTTGGAAAGAATATAATCTTTTTCCTGACTTTCTATTTGTTTCTCTAATAAAAAATGTAACACCCATTACCTGTATCCAAAGCAAGGATAGGGTTCAAGGCATTACTGAACTTTAATACAAGTACACGTACCAAACTTGGCCATAAAATTTTCGTTCAAATCAATTTCATCCATACATATGCAACTTGTCCCTTATATGGGCCTACGAGGCCCCAAACATACATCGAAGGTGGTTCAGGACTAAACCGAGAACTTTAGAAATCTTTAGAATAACTTAGAAAATTTTCATACTTTGAAGAGTCACACGCCCGTGTCGGTAGGCCGTGTGGTCACACACGCCCGTGTGGCTTGGGACACGTCCTTGTCCTCAGCCCATGTAACTCTCTGACTATGACATCATCAACCAAATAAGGTTACACGGAAAAGTCACACGCCCGTGTGCTTAGGCTGTGTGGCGAATTAAATTTCAAAAATTAAGTGCAGACTACACACGGCTTGGGCACACGCCTATGTCCTAAGGCCGTGTCCTTCACACAGCTGAGACACATGGCCTTGTCTCTGCTCATGTGTTTACTACTGGGCAATCTGTTTTGCATAATTGGGGTGTAGGGGACACACAGCTGAATCACACTCCCATAGGGAGGACTGTGTGTCACACACGGCCTAAACAGATGCCCGTGTGTCTAACCGTGTGGACAATTTTTAGGCTATTTTTCCAAGCCATTTGCCACCCTTAAACACTCACATACCTATGCTCACCTCATGGCATACAACATGGCACATTTGATTACTCAAGCATTCACATTTATGGTTAAATTATGACTTAGTAATGTCAACATATCACCTATTCAAACTATCATGCTTTCTTATGGAATTCCACACCAATTTCACATTTGTCTATCATCTTTATTAACCTACTTTCAAGTTACCTACTTACATCACCTTTATTGGCATACATATTAATCATATTTCATACACCAAACATACATGCCATCCATTACACTTATTATCCATAAGAAACCATAACCACATTAAAGCATAAGCACATTTGCATGCATGCACCAATAACTAGGGTTACAACCCAAATAATCAATATGAACCACCTCTCATGGCCATATACAAAATAATCATAATACTTCCATGAGCCAACTCATTTGGCTAATCAACATGACATATAACAAAAGACCAAGTCCCTATACATGCCATACTCAAAATGATGAGACTAGCTATACCAAATATCCAATTGATAGTGTGATCGAATCTCCGATGTCTTTCGAACCTCGAGCTAACTTGGCGACGCTATAAGAAAAGGAAAGGAAGGGGTAAGCATTAAAGCTTAGAAAGTTCACATGCAAATAAAATGCAACTTAACAAGTATTAATCATACATTTAACATAATTAATATGATCTTACATATTTATCACATCTCTTAACTCATTCTTCATATATATATTCATACCACAAGTTCATCATATATCATGTCATTCTCATGAGTTCAATGTACAAACCTGTGCCACTTGCACATAATAACTTACTTTCTCGTCTTTGACATATTCGTCAAGATTACTTATTGAACTTCCTTTAAAACTACCAGTTGAACACTTGGAATACTATCGGATACATTAGAATCTCGCACCTAAGTGTCTCATATGTAGCCAGCACTACCTCATATCACATATCACATATTGCTCGCTTTTAAGATACTCACGAGTCTGCTCTCATAGGCTGTTAGGTATTCGCAACACATGCCGAACTACCCAGCCACTAGTAGAACATACGAGACCAGTACTCGGACGCTGAAACATGTGTCACATGCATCATGAACTCAAACCATAACTCAATGAGTTCAGATGCCACATATATCATGAACTCAGACCATAATTCAATGAGTTCAGATCACATACTTCCTAGTGACCTGTCACTTGTATCCTAAACTATTCCTAAGGTTCAAATGGGATTCTTCGATACCACATTTCTGTTGAACTTGCTGGTAACGTTGAGCTCAATACACATAGCACCAATCACATATTCATGAAATTTTCAAGCATAATTCATAATACAATTCAGGAAATAAACACATGATACAACATCACATTAAATATGTATGTACTTACCATACAAGAAATATTAAAGAATTTAAAGTATGGTACATGTTGCATTATTTGCAAATGAACTTACCTCGATACAAAATGATAGAAACGAGCCTAATCCTCGTAAACCTTGTTTTTCCCCCGATCAAGACCTGAATCTCATTTTTCTTGATCTATAATGCCAAATTCAACTTGTTCAATACTTACATTTCTCATATCGACCCATAACACATACTTTGGTAAAATCACCTTTTTACCCCTAACTTTTCACTTATTTCTACTTTAGTCCCTAGGCTCGTAAAATGAAATGCATGCAATTTCTTGGTTACCCAAGCCTAGCCTATTCATATTCTAACTCATATCAACCCACATTTTTCTTTATTTCACATTTCTACTACTTATTTTTACACTTTTTACAAACAAGTCCTTTTTAGGTGTTTTCACTAAAAATCACTTAGCAAAAGATGTTTATCACACATCAAACATTCATAATCCTCCATTAAACATCAAAATACAACCATGTCACACATGGGTCAAATTTCATACATGAACCCTAGCTCAAAATAATAGCAGAAATGGCTAGATCGGTTGATGACAACTTCAAAAATGTAAAGAACATTAAAAACGGGACTTGGGAGCACTTATAATCAAGCTTGAAAATGTTGAAAACCCTAGCTATGGAGCCCTTGCAAATTTCGGGTAAGGTGGGAGAAGATGGACAAGATTTTTGCTTGATTTTTCCCTTTTTATTCTTTTATTTACCCAATGACCAAAATGCCCTTAATTCTTTTAAAATTTTCCTATTCATGTCCATTTTTGTCCAAAATTTTAGAATTTGGTCAAATTGCTATTTAAATACCTCTAATTGATAAGCTAATGCAGTTTCATGCTTAAAGCTTCTTGAACGCAAGTTTTACAACTTATTTAATTTAGTCCCTAAAGTCAAATTGGACACTTTAGGCATAGAATTTCTTCATGAAAATTTCACACAAACATGAAATCATATCTTGGATCATCAAATAATCATAAAATAATCATTTCTATTTTAGATTTGTGGTATTGAAACCACTGTTTTGACTGGACCCTAATTCGAGATGTTACAAAAAAAGAGTAATCCTTTTTTTATTTTCTGATATATGATATCAGATTAAATATAAGGAAATGAATCATGTAGTTTTTTAGGGTGACCAATAAAACAAAAAAAGGTCTAGCAACCATTCTTGAAAATTCTCTGAAAAGTTCAAGAGAATTTTGTTGTTCGTTCTTTGACTGGGTGGATAATGTAAAGGTCGAGACGTTATTGTTGTGGCTTGGAATTGACCTTTTCAAAAGGGAGCCTATCAATGTCATTCATCACTTTTTAGCTTCTGAAAGGTATATTTTCCACCCTTATTTTAACTCGATTCATTCATCGTACATGGACCCATGGTTGACAATCGCTGGAATAATTTTTTCATTGTGGCATAGAGCATACCGGAGATCCAACACTATGTGTGTCCCAAGACGATGATGGGTAAACCACAAAAGGTGTGAGTCTAGGTGATTCCATATCGTAAAACACGTCATGAAAGAGTAACCTTCGTGGAAACTTTGTAATGAATGCCTTCGTGGCATGCCCTTAATAACTACCTTAGTGGCGAACCATGAATAAATAGCCTGTGTGGCAAATTATGACATGAGAGCCGTTGTAGTGGATTATGAAAGAATGACCTCTGTAGCGAGTCCTGCAAGAAGAACTTTTGGGGCACACTTCGGAAAGGCTGCTCTAGCTGTATGTTCTAGAAAGACTTTCAGAAATGAATCATGATGGACGTCCTTATGGAAGGTTATGTGCTAAGTAATTGGCGTGTTCTGTATTGTCCTTAAACATAAATAGTGAAATTAGAAGTACAAATTGTACAGATGGAATATATGGTAGGGTATGCCACAAAGACTAAGGCTCGGTCGGAGATGGTGAATTGAAGAGATACAGTGAATTAATGAGCTAGTATTGATATGTGTTTTGAATAAAGACATAACCTTCGTATAATCGAAAGAAGTATCTGTTACCTATGTATGTGCTTCTCTCCAAATCACGATGAGGTGATGGCTCAGAGGTTTAAAGCATGCAAGTAAAGTATCACAGACAATGAAGAGAAAGGAATAATCTTAGAGTAAGGTATGGCAATGGACGAGTATAAGAGAATAGAATCTAAGGAAGTATTCACCAGAGACAAAGTTAAAGATTAAGAACGAATAGATTTTCAGATTAAAATATTGCTTTGTATATGCAAGTGTGACTCAGGTAAAAGATGTTGCCCTAAATAAGTTCTGATGAACTTATATGTGTGTGTTATGTTGCAAGTATAGTGTTGTGGGTCTGCGTCAGGAGGGACAATGATAGGACTATGCCAAGAAGCGGTGTATCGGGTTATTATGCATGCAGAGTGAATTATCGGCTGGTTTGAAGTCTTTTATGTTAGAATTTTTGTACCTTTGTGGACATTTGTAATAGAGTAAGATGTCAAAATTTGGTAATTTTGTAACTTAGCTGCCATGTATTCTAAATGTATTAACTTCTATAATTTAGTTGGAAAGTTGTAATTAAGGGTATTGTAATTTGATTGAAATTTGTATAAGTAGACTAAGTCCTTGTCTGTATTTGTGTGGTAGCACTCAAGGTCTGGATTCGATTAATCAGACTTGATTAAGGGTGTTACATTACCCTTATACATTCTCACTCCTAACAAGGTAAAATTTATTAGATAATATATTTACCATAATAAAATTATTTAAAACTTAAATTATTGTGTTAACATATTATTTCAATAGGTGGAACCATAGGCAAAGTCACGTGGGACTACCGGATGAGCTTCGAGCTATACAACTTTTGTTAGACCAATGATCAGAAGCGGAGATATGTATTTTTTAAATTTGAAATTTTATAATATTAACATAGTTCATTTAAAAATTAGTAGTCTATAGATAATTAAAAATTTTGTTATTTTAATATAGTTTGAATAGACATCATACTCCGATCTGAAAATTCAAGAATGCATCTCATCTGAATTCTTGGTCAATCCCAACATCTGGCACGTGAAGGTGCCATTGGTAGTGTGCACTACTATGAAGATGTATAAGTCAAATAGAGTGTTGCGAAAATTCAAGTTTAGGCAATTGAATCCACCGGCACAACAAGACATCGAAGATCTACATCATATTGACTTGCAGAGGAGAATGGATGAGAATTGGCCTACATTCCACGCGCAATATATCAACATTTGTAACAATAGATATGAGTTTTTACCTACTCGCAAGGCCATTGTCGCACTTGAGTTAACCTGCTATCTATAGTACATGCCATTGTTTAAGGTCCATGGCAAGCCATATTTGCTAGGTGAAGAGGTGAGGGGTAGGCAACCGCATACGAGGAGGCCATGACGGACAGCTAAGAATCTAAGGCGAGGAGTCCAGGACGGAGCTTTCGAGGTGGGTCCATCATCTAGGCCTACGCAAGAACTAATACCGATAGTCGCATCACTGGCATGTCAGTATGACTTGACTTATTCTGGTGCTTATACTAACCCCATCTTTTTTACACAAGCACCACATATTACACCACATTTTCCTGCTTCTACTTTGATGTCAAGTTTTGCTTATGAACCTTTGTCCCCAGCATATTACATATCGTTGCCATCGACATTTCTGATTGGTTAGACTTTTCTTGAATTTCCATGTTGTCATGTATCCGAGTTGATGTTGAATGACCTATTGGTTTGTGACACAATGATCTATTGGGTAAAAACTTGAATGGAGCACTTGATACAGGTGGCCACATACGTTCTTCTGGGTTTGCACACTTCGTCCACAAAGTTCATGAGATCCAAACATTGATTGCTACATGCTGCAATTAGATGAGCGCATGAAAAATGAAGTACATCAAATCCCTCACAATCGCAGGTCCATTGTCTCAGGTCTACACTGTACGCTCCCTTGGCAATACCTTGGTCTGATCTATTAAACTATGTAACCCAAAACAATAGGTCTTCGTGCAAGTGACATACTAGATGCATACAGTTCACTCGTGTTGTAGCCTTCCTAATTTCTTTCAGTACGTCCTTGCTTCAAACATGGCTGCCCTGGACGAGCTTTCAGTGCTTTTTTCTGACAGTGCACTGAAAACACGTCCTACGTGGAGCGTTTTCCCTCTAGCAATTTCAACTCCAAATTCCCCCCACTCAACCATTAAATATCCCAAGATTCCCAGAATATATTTTCTGAACCGATCTTAATGTTCAAAAATAATGCATTGAACCTATCTGAATGTTAAAAAAATAATGCACTGTAAATAACGATAAAAATCAGTTGCATTAAAAAAATTCGAAAAATTAAAAAATTAAGATTTAATCAAACAAAGTAGTTCGAGTTTCGATTTTGATTTGAATTGAATTTTGCAATTCGAATAATTCAAATATACGATAGTTGTAAACACGATGCTTCTAAACATCGAATTAAATAATTATTAACTTTATATATGGAAAAATTATAAAAAAATAAAAAAAATTTAAAAATATAAAATAAACCCTAAACTTTACATTTTAAAAATATAAAAAAATACTACAAAACCCTAAACCCTACAATCCACAAAATCTTAACTCTACTTTAAGAAAACAAAACCCTAACCTTACTTTAAAAAACAAAACCCTAACATTAAAAAAATGAAAAAAATAAGGAAAACGCTTCCTGGGAAGTGTTTCCAGCTTAAGTGGCAAAAAAGACTTCCATATTAATAAAAATATATGTATACTAGTGTAAAATTATATTTGTTCTATATGCCTTTATAATTTTTTTTATAATTAATTTTTTAACAATCTAATTATCATATTTTATGTTCTATTAACATAGATCATGCTCAGAAGTGTCAGTAAATTGAAAATTTATTATTAGTTTTTATAGGGATAAATTTTAAAATTATACATAAATTTTAATTTAATGTGTAATTGTATATTTAAACTTTAATTTGGTCCAATTATACACGTGAAACTCTAATTGTGGTTCAAATGTATACTTTAAACTTTAATTTTGATTTAATCATACACATTTAAATAAATAAATACATCAATTTATTTTTATTTTAGATAAATATAATTATTTATCCATGAAATATACAAATATCAAATAATGTTATATCAATAATTGTGTTAATAATTTATAATAATTGAATTAAATTAAAATTTTATATATAAAATTACACAAAATTAAAATTTATGTATAGAATTACAAATTACACCACAATTCATGTATATTTTAGTGTTTCTCCCAAATGTAACAATTTTGAACCGTTAAATAATTCTTTACCAACGAACTGTATCCTATAAATATAATTAAGTCATGATATTTAACAAACCCTAACTTAGGAAGGAATTGCTAACACGGATGGGTTGGCTTAATAAATATCTTGATACTTGCCTGTTTTACACTAAAAGCAAGGTCATCATAATTTGTGGTTGTTGCACCAACCCCCTCAACAACGTAAAAATGCCGCCTATCTATTGTGCTTTTTGCAGTTGGAGGTGATGATTGGTGTTTTTCTTTTAAATAAGAAAAAAATAAAAAATTATAAAAATAATTAATGTATCACTTATGATCTTGTCTCTATCTATAAGACTACGAGAATTTTTTGGAAGAGCGTCAAACACTTGCATATTAGTTTTTTCAAACAAAGCTTTCTTAGCTAGCCAATTCGCAACTAATTTTGATATCTCGGAATGTATTTGAGTATCCACTGATTTTCGTGGGACAAGATGTTATGAATGCGCCTGATTAGAGCAGAGTTAGAAGTTGTAGAAGAACTTTCAAGGATGACTTTGACTCTTCCAAGCAATCAGATTAAATTAAGGTGAGTACAAATATTTATTGTCAAAATATGTAATTTTCTTCACAAATTTAAAATTTAATTATTTTTATTTTTACTTTAAAATTTTATTTTTTAAAAATTTAAAATTTAGATTGATTTGTTTTTTAAAAATAGATTGATTTATTAATATTGTTCATTTTTTTAAATTTATTAATGTGAGATTTTAAAATAAAACAATAGTCATTTAGTAGTAATGTAATTAAAAAGTTGACATTATAATGAACATGAATTTAACAAAATAAACTAAAGAATAGAGGGATTAAATTAAAAGGCGGATTTAGGGGGGCTGGCAGGGGCCCCAGCCCCCCTAAAATGTAAAATTATTATTTAGGCCTTTAAATTTTTTTAAAATTTTAAATTAATAAAGGTAAAATTACACTTCGCCCCCCTAAAATTAAAAAAATTAATTTAATCCTTTACAAATTAGAAAGATATAGACTATAAAATATTTAAATTTCATTCGACTCCTCCTAAAAGTTTGTTCTACCTTCGCCCCTGATTAAATTTATAAAAAAAATTGAGACTAAATTTTAAATTTAAAAAATATAAACTAGTGATATATTTTAATCTATGCTTAATAAAAGAAATATATTTTGAAGAACATAATAATGTAGTGATTAATGATTTTAATCTATACTTAATAAAACAAATATATTTTGAACAATATAATAATAAGTGATTAATGCTCTTTGTTATCATTGATCAACGTTTAAATTTTGTTAATGTAATTATTCCTTAAAAATTTGTATCTTGACTTACTAAAAAAAAGAAAAAAAGAAAATACGGGTATATCTAAATTTTGTTTAGAATTTTTTATATATTTAAAAGATTATTTTTTAAAAGTATGTTTGAATATTTGACCAACACAACTGTTAGACACTAACTTTAAAGATAATGGAATATTGAAACAGCAAAAATTGTGCACACTTATTTGATGGCTTGCATGAATTGTTTGATATAAATTTTTATATATAATTAAATATTAGAACACTTATCTATTGGAATCTAGTATGGCCTATATTATAAATTAAATTAATCAAGATAATTACTAATTATTTAGGCGATACTATTTTGATAAATCCTATTTAAGCCTCTTTCTTTTTATCAATTGAAGCCAAATTTCCTTATATTAAGATCTAAATTGGTGATTTCATAAATCACGCTTAGTACCCATTATAAACATGTCAATCATACTACATATTTCAAATTATGAACGTTTTACATATCTCAAATCTTTACCATTAGGGTTAACATCCCAAATTCTCAATTTAACACATGGCACTATTTCAATAGCGGATATATTAAATTTTTAACAAAATTTAAAAAATGAGCCAAATAAAAAAATTCTTATGAAAGTAAAGTGATTTTATGTATGAGAATTTATGAAAATAATATTAGAAGTGAAAATGTGAGGAAAAGACCAAATTGTAACTTTTGAAAAGTTTAAGGACTAAGTGCAAATTTGACCAAAACAGGAAAAGTGAGTTATTATTGATGGATGAACTGACATAAGTATAAGTTCAACTATGAAAATCACTTTTGGGGCTAAATTAGAAAAATTAGAAAGTGCAAGGACTAAATCATACTCTTTTTTTTTCGATCACAAAGAAGGTAAAAGCATAATTTTTGTCGTTAAAGGATCCTTACAAATATTGTAAGTGAATTATGAGATTTGGAATTTACAATTTCCTATCATTAAGAAGAAATCATATAAAGAGTAAAAAAGAGACGAAATGGTAATTTTACCATAAAAAGAGTAAATTGGTCATTTTTCAAGTATTTTATGACTAAAATATTACATAGATGATATATCTGATAATTAATTTTTTATAGACTCTTTGGATCTTAATATAAGGAAATTGGGCTTCATTTGGTGATTTGGACTTGAAATTTGGTATGTGGGCTTGGAGTGCACATTTGTGTGAGTTTTAAAGTAAGGAAAGAAGAGAAATCAACCCCCATCTGCCTCCTACAAGCTGCTTTTGAACAACCCCTTTCTACATGGGTTCTCTCAATTTTTCTTCATTTTTCATGTTTTCTCTTTGAGATTTTTCAAGAAACTCAACACCTAACCTTGATTCTTGATAAAATCACTTAGAAAACTATCTTCTAAACTCATTTCCTCCATCATCTTTATCAAATTTCAAAAAGGACTTATGAGTTTATGAGAGAGAAAATGTAAGCTAAAAAGAGATAGCTTCATTAAGGCAAG
The DNA here is from genome assembly GCA_025698465.1 of Gossypium longicalyx. Taxonomy (NCBI): domain Eukaryota; kingdom Viridiplantae; phylum Streptophyta; class Magnoliopsida; order Malvales; family Malvaceae; genus Gossypium; species Gossypium longicalyx. The sequence goes on from CM047007.1 coordinate 57,374,661, forward strand.
ATATGGTGAATTCCATCTCTCCTAGTTTATTATTTGATTTTAGTTGTTGAATATAAGTTTTGTAGTTTCGATGTTGATTTTTGAAATACTTTTGTGTGTATAGAAAATGAGAAAATGTTGAGTTTTGGATTTCCAAGCAAGGATGAGGATGGAAACAAGTGTTTGAAAGCTTGATTTTATGTTTAAGAGCGTCCTAAAGGTAAGTACCTTTGGACTTTCATGCTTCTCCTTAGAAAAGATTAAGTATGAATTAAAAGATTTAGTTAATAATCAAAGATAAGTGCATGGAATATGAAACCATTGTTTAAGGTATTTAAATTAGTTAATAAAACATGCTAAGCATATTGCTATTAAGGTTTTGTTAAACTAGTGAAAGTTAGTTGTGAAAATAATATAAAACCTTAAATATCATGGTGTCATTAGAGAAGAGTGATATGGTGGAATAAATGCAATTTTTATTTAAGGTAATTAAATATTCAAATGATTGAGTAAAAATCATGAATGTGTGTTAAATAACTATTGTCTTAAATAACAAAATTGGAAAGAAATTATGCATCATAAGGCTTAAATGTGCATAATGTTGATGTCCAATAAGAGGCAATAAATGCCTTGTTTCAATAAGACTACGACAAACACATGCGGACATGTACATGAATGAGTATTAGTGATGAAGCTTTTGGATCTAGTGTCATAAGTGTATTATATTCATTTGTACACTTGAAATTTTTAAGAACAGATTGGTTAATAAAATTATTATATGAATTACATTAATACCATTTATATATTGTTCTCAATGATATTTGCACCTAAAGTAAAATGGAAGCAAATATTAGCTCACTAGTTGTCTAATGTTTAACTAATACTAAGTGGTATTACGTGGTTAGATCATAATACAAAAAGACAACTTATATTAGTAGACGAACCTAAACATGTCCTTAGTTTAATCAGAAATGAGTAAAACGATAGAAAGACTAGCATGTCGTCTATCGAGTCTAATTAGGGAGATGCTTTATCTTGGGCACCGGAGCGGATGACTCCTAGAAGATAGAGAAATATATATGACTGATTGGACTCACAATACATTGGATTGGACCCAAGTAGAATAGATTTTAAATCCCTTTATGGATTTATTCACTTGTGACATTCATAGTGTGGCATACCTTAATCGTGAGTGGATGATGGACCATATATGCATGACTCATATACTTTGATGTTAGTAAAAGTCAAAGTTCAAATAAATAAGGAATCGAAAGCTGGTGTGTTAGGTATACAACTTTTTTAGTATGTAGCATCATTCACAATAGTGAAATTCATAGCCTAACTAATGGTAAATGATATCCTCTCATCGTCATTACATGATAGATGAAAGGAAAATATGGCTACAGGTTGTTTGTCTTTGTGATAAATGACTTGATCACTATTTGATAGTAACTGAATTTTTATGAAGGAAGATGTAATTATTACCATTAGATAACCTATAGAGGTAACACACTTATGACAAGGTCATTGGACAAGCACTGATCGAGTAACTTTTATAATGGTATGTCACTAGGGAGAGCTCAGTCATGATACCATAGTGGAATTGCTTCGTAACTGAATGAGTTTATAATTAATAGGTGAAAAACTGGAACCTAATTATAAATCATTTGATCCTTAATCACATATGTCCAGTTGGTCCCTCCACTAGCTTGTTGAAACCAGAAATGAATTGCATGTTGAATCAAATGAACAAAAATGAATAGAAATAGAGAAATAAGTTACATTCGAAAATTAATGTGGTTTCTCACTAAAGTATAGAAATGATTTGAGAATTAATTTATGTTTTTTTAATTAATTAACTATTTAATAATTGAAGTTCAAAAATGGAATTAAACTAATTGGTCAATGTGAATACATTGGATGTAGGAAAATTAAATATATTTTCTCATAGGTTCTTTTATGATAAAGTTGTCATGATTTTAACGAATTAGAGCTGAGTTGAGAAAATTTTTTAATTGGGAAATTAATTAATTTAAATTAATTTTGTAAATAATATTTATTTAAGGAAATAGAAAAAAAAACATGTATTAGGTTGGATTAATTTATAATGTGTTGGGTTAAAGGCCCAAGAAACACATATAATTGGACCTAGTACAGGAAAGGCCATGTAACATCCCAAAATAGGGCTTAGTCGAAATAGTGATTTCGAAACCACAAATTCGACGTTGAAATATTTATTTTATGATTATTATGGGGCCTAGAATATGGAAATATGCATTTGTTAAAGTTTCATTAAGAAATTTTATGAGTAAGGTGTCCAATTAGAAAATAAGGACCAAATTGAATAAATTGCAAAACTTGGGTTCTAGAAGCAATTTGCATGAAATTGCTTTAGATTATCAATTAGAAGGTCTTAAAGAGTAATTTTCCCAGTTTTTATGTTTTCGGACAAAAATGGGCATGTATGGATAAAATTTGAAAGAAATGGCTTAAGTGCATTTTGGTTATTTGGCTAATTAATGAAATAAAATGGAAAAAATAAGCCAAAAATCAGCCATTCTTCTCCCTCATGCAGCCGAATTTCTCAAGCCTCCATAGCTAGGGTTTTCAACATTTTCAAGCTCAATAGTAAGTGCTCCCAAGCCTTGTTTTTAATATTCTTCGTATTTTTGAAATCCCGATAACTAACTCTCTCTATTTCTACCCATATTTCATGCTAGGGTTCATGTTTAGAAATTTATCCATGCATGAGTCACTTGTATTTTAATGGTTTATGGAAGAATATGAAAGTTTAAAGGATGGTAAACAACTTTTACTAAGTGATTTCTCGTGGAAATGGCTTTAGAGACCATTTTGTAAAGGTTGTAAAGATAGGTAGAAAGATGAGAAATAATGAAAAAATGTGGGCTGTCATAAGAGGGAAAAACATTCAGTTAGGCTTGGGTAACATCGAAATTGCATGCATTTCATTATACGAGCCTAGGGATTAAATCGTAAATAATGTGAAAGGTTAGGGGCAAAACGATCATTTTTTCTGGGGTGAGATTTAGGCTCAAAAAGAATAATGTGAGGTTTTGATAATTCATTTTTATTGTTATAGACCCCGAGGAACAAATTTCGAAGGTCGATCGAGGAAAATGAAAGGTTTCGAAATAACCAAAATGCAAACACGAAACGAGTACCAGGTAAGTTCGAATAACTTAAAAAGGAAACTCTTAATATGCTTAATTGCATGTATTATGAATGTATGATAATTAGTTATAATGATGGTATGAAAATCCATGTAATGTGTTAATAATAATGACATGATAATAAATGTCCCGGATGAAGTCAAAAAGGGAAATTCGATGGATAAACCATGGCTTACATGACTTGGGATCCTGCATGTGTTATAGAAAAGTGTTTAGCCCAGACGGGAAATCCGTTGATCTTAATATGGAAATAATCTAGCCCGAACGAGTGTTCCTTGAGTGATCAAGCCTCCCGAAGAATATGTGTACATTATGGATTTAGCCCGAATGGGTAATCCGACTAGGGTCTGAATTTAGCCTGGACTGGTAATTCAGATCCGAGCTCATTAAGGGTGTCTGTTGCTATTAGGGATTTAGCCTGGACTGGTAATCCCGTCGTAAGATGTGAGGTTCGCGGGAGTGCGTACACGAGATGATTGCTCATATGACTTGACGGTAAATGGATAATTCATCGAGATTTTTGAAAAGCTTATCGAGATTAACATGAGATATGAAATTTAAAATATTGGATGATGAGCTCATCTAAGACAAATTTCATAATATATTGTTACGAGACTAACTTGTTGATTGAGTGCATGTGATAGGGAAACCATTTCATGCTTGTTGGTTATATTGCCTAATATGGTTGTATGCTAATTAATCGATAAGTTTACTTTCCAGTTATTCGGGATTACTAAGCATGTAAATGCCTACCCCTCTCTTTTTCACGTCTTACAGAGCTCGAGGACTCGTAGAAATTGGAAGGAGATTGGAGAGTCAACACACTATCATCTTGTTCAGCTTTGGTATATAGATACTTTTATTTTGTTCAATGGAATGCATAGGGCTTTTGTTATTTTGTTATATGTGTCATTTGATTTGCCAATATGAAGGCTTGTAAAGGTATACATATTCACTTGTAGATGGCCATGGGGAATTGGCTCATTTTGATGTAGGTTATGACCTACAAATTTTTGCATGTTTATGTTCAATTGTTCTAATTAGGATGAAATATGGTATATCACATTTGGATACATGTAATGTGACCAAATCACATGGGATGGTTAGGCCATAATTGGCAATGAGTTATAGTAATGAGCCAATCTTAAAAGTGTTATAAGATATAGAAATCCTTAATACAAAGGGGATAACCTAGCATGTGTAAAACTAATAAGATGAGGTTTACATGCAATGAGGTTTATCAAGGTTGTTTAAAAGTATAATTAAGCCATGTTAAATATCATTAAAACCTATGAGTGCGTATGGATGTTAGAGAGTGACCAAAGGCTTGAAAAATAGCCTAATAAGGTCCATACGGGTAGACACACGGGGATGTGTCTAGGCCGTGTATGACACACGGATAGCCCTATGGGCGTGTGGTATGGCAGTGTGTCCCCTACACCTAAAATTTTTAAGTCAAAATGCATGGTAGTAAACACACGGGTAGAGACACGGCCGTGTGTCTCAACCGTGTGGTGGACACAGCCTAGCACATGGGGGTGTGTCTTGGTCGTGTACCCCTAAATGCATCCTGATGTCATAAACAGAATGCTTGAGTTTTTGGACACGGCCGACCACACGGGTGTGTCTAGGCCATGTGAAGGACACGGGCCAAGGACACGGGTGTGTACTCGGCCGTGGGAAAACCTCTGTAGGTTCAAATTAAAAAATAAATTTAATTAATTCCACACGGGTAGGGGACACAGGCGTGTCCCAAGGCACACAGGCGTGTGCATTGTCTCCATATGGGCGTGTAAGACATTAACCTAGAAATTTCTTAAATTTTCCTTAGGACCTCAGTTTTGTCCCGAACCATTCTCAATGTATGTTTAGGGCCTTGTAGGCCCATAATAGGGACACTAAGATGTGGTTTGATTAGTTTTAAATTGAAATGAAATTTCATAGTCCATATTTTTTGAAAATGTCCGAGCACATGCATAGTAACGCCTCGTACCTTGTTCCGGCGTCGGATACGGGTAAAGTGTGTTACAGGCCAAATTCCCTCTTGATGGAAACAAAGGGACTAAAAACTCTAGTATTTTTACCTAGGGTTGTCGTCCCTCTCTCCTAAATATTAGGGAGCTAGGTTTTTTCCTATTATATTAATGTTATTTGGGTTCTACTAATTCAATTAGGATTCTTCCAACTCTCACTATAAATAAATGATATTGGTAGGCTTCAAAACACACCTAAAAAAATAAAATAAAGAAACACAAGTCTCTCATAAGTTTTCAATATTGTTATTCTGCTAGAAAGTAGTGGAAATTTATTTTCTAGAATAAATTCTATTTTTTAGGAATAACAATTCTGCTAGTTTCTATTTGTAAAAGTTCCAAAATGGTCCCGATTTAGTTTCAAACTTGTTTAAGGGATTTTGTAAGCCCAATTGAGACTCAGTTTTGTTTTTAATGCATGTTTTTAACATAGATTTAACTTATTTAAATTAAATTATTGAATATTATTGAGTAATTTGTATACAAATGTTTCTATTTATTGTTTTGACATCCTGTAGCTCAGGTCTGATGACTAGATCAGGTATGGGGTGTTACACTATTTGAGAAAAAGTTTTTCTTTCCCACTAAATTTAAAGAAACTAATTTTTGGTTCTGTGTTTGATTTGAAAGTGTTCGAGCCCACATTCAAAAGTGTTTGAGTCTACACTTGAAGCAGTTTTGTGCTGTGAGAATAGTAGAAAAGGTTGTTCGATTCAAAGTCGAAAACGTCTAGGATCTCTCTAGCCCAAAACATATGTGAGATTTTAGGAAAAATATTATTACTATAAATATCACAAACTAATTCGACTTTCAAAGTTTTATTTTTCATTATGCAAGAAAACCATTTTCGAACTAGATTTTTTCCAACAGAAGTTCACCTATATAGGAAATAAACATTGAAACATTATAAATTGGCAATAAGATGGCTAGTTAGAACTTAGAAATGTGATTCTAGTAATATGAAGGAAAATTATTATAATAAGAGTGCCTAAGTAAACATGATTGACATTGAATTTGTTCAATGTTAAAAAGTGTTAAATGTCTTAATAACTTAGGGTGGGTTTGAATGGGTGGTGTGTTTACTTGCGATTAGTGTAAAAACAATGGTGGCGGTGAGATTAAATACTGTAGTGATACTGTAACATGAGATAAAAAGTAAACTAAACGCACTGTACCTCCCATCGAAACCCACCCTTAGTCAAATAGCTAGGATACGTTTGACATGCTAATAGGGATTTATGCACGCGTATGATAGGAGACATGGTTTTGACAGTATTTAAAGCCTTAGGGTGTAGCACTCTTGTGCATTATGGATGCATTACTTTAGTCTTTAGATATAAGCACTTTGATGTTTTATCTTGGAGTGGTCGGTTGGTTAGTCCTAAGTATCTGATCTTGAATTTTCTATGCTTACTAAGAGTGAGATATCAAAGATTGTACTAATAATATTTATACATGAATAATTCCTACTATTGGTGGGATGGAAAAGTGGTACAGATTAAGTAAACATGTCACATCCCAAATTTGGCGGATCCGAGGGAAAGGCGTATAGTGGTGAAAGTTATTTGTTTTAGTGCACCTAGGTGATTAATCCATCAATTTATAAGTTTTTGGCGAATTGATGATTGATGCATAAAGTATCTATCGTAGAATTAATTAAAATGTTTATCTTAGGTTTTTTTGCTATTTAAGAAAATATTAGAACAAGTGAAAAGTAAGCCTGGTAAGAGTTACCACCATATGCATAGCACGCCCAGTTTGCCTAAGCACTATGCTAGTTGGGTTTTTTAATGTGATTTGGTTAAGATCCAACTGAATTCACTGGTCAATTAAAATTTGTACAAGATCCTCATTTATATTTCCCTTAGGTTCTGTAGGCTAATTATAAGGACAAATTCTGGATACAATCAACACTCGTCAACTTCCAATTAAGGAAAGCTGGATATATATAAATAGTGAGAATGGTTCGTTTGGATGGTTTTCTTTCTTCAATACTACTCTCTGGTTCTTCTTCTCAACTTATATATGTTTTTCCCTTTATTTAAACTAAAAGCTAAGGTTTTGATGGAATGAGGGAATGATCCATGTAACGTGTATGTTTGTGCAAGTGTACATAGTCGTTATCAAGTAATAAGTAAGTATCAAGTTATTGTCTATATTTATGTTAAATCACTTAATTGTAAAATTATACTAACAACTTGGTAAATAAAAACACAATGTGATTGAGGATTGATGATTAAAATTAAATATATTAAACTAAATACAATGATCCCTAATGCAAATTATCCTAAGTATGCAAACTATATGAATGAAATAGATTTTAGCAAAATTAAACAAAATTTGCAACAATTATAACATAAATAAACTAGGACAATTACTTTAATTAAACTCAATTTATTATCAACATGCTTAATAACATTCAGAAAAACATTCCATGGCAACTCGATCTTTCATGAGTTTGGAGACTACTTTAGGTCCTTTCAGAATCCTTTACTTAGTAAGTACGCATTTTACTAATCCTTATTTACTAAGGGTTTCTTAGCATTTGTGTGAGGTAACAGGGATGTGTTAGGTAACAGTTTAATCACACAAATCTAAAAACCATGTAGATAACAGAGCTTGGTTAGAGTTGTTATGCAACCTGCAATTTAATCTGGTTAGGATCTAAATTGAGCATGCACATTTTAATTATGCGTCCACTAGCCGTCGTCTGGATAGGATCACTCAGCTAATTCAGGTGCATTTCAATCACGTATGAATGAAATACGTACTTGATTTTAATTGAAAACATGATCGATTGAGGCATAAACATTATAAGCATGAATTAAATAAATATTATTTAATCAAAGCAATCATCCTAGCTTAAATAAAATTAAGCTAACATTGTTGTAAACAAGAACAAAGAACACATAGCAAACGTTTTTAGATTAAATTAAAGAAAAGAAAGATTAAACCCAAATCAAAGTGGCTGTCACCCAAGACTCTAACTGATGAGACTCCTTCGCTTCTTCACTATGCTCATTTGTTGATGGCTTTCCAAGGTGGCCGACCAAGGGCTCTTTAAGAGGATTTAATTTCTAAAATATCTATGAAGAGATGATGTTAGGCGTGAGAAATGGAAAATGCTAAGAGAATTGAGAGAGAAGATAGGATGATGATGGATGAGGGATGATCAATGAGGGAATGAAAGGGTCTTATTTATAGGTGAAGAGAGGTGGGTAGTTTGCTAAAAATAGCTCAGTTTAGTCTCTTCACACTTCTTCCATGAGTGGCCGACCACAATTAGTGGAATTTGAGCTGATTTTTGCTTGATTTTTAAGCAATTTAAATGCCATAATAACTCAGGACTGAGACTTGGTCCAATGTAAATCTTTGGGCAAATCTCTTATTTCTTCAACAATGTAAGGACCTTGTGTAATTAAACCAAAAAGTGGTTTAAGTAGACAGCCATGTGTAGCCGAATTTGGGTTGACTTGGTCTTTAATTTGGATGGTTTTGTAATCCAACAAAGCTATCAGACCTATCCAAAATAAATTAATAAGTTAAAGGACCAAAGAATAAAATTTATCCAATTTAAATAATTAATTACAACCCAAATTATTAATGAAATATTTAAGATAAGTTATTAAATATAATTTTATATTTTATTATTTAATTTAATCATGCATGGCCCATTTTATGTCTTAAAAATATAATATGTCCAAATAAGTATAAAATAAGCCATTTTATGTATAAAAACTATATAATAAAGCATAAAATCACATTTTAATAATTTATATGTCCTAATTTTATATTTTCACATATTTCATTAATTTATTAAACAATCACTTAGTTTTAACAATGAATTTAAGTAAAAAAGGTGATAAATTACATAGAAAAATCCTATATATTTTTTAGTTTACAATCCACCTCCTGGTAAGTCTGATAGCTTTGTATGTTAAGTTTTTGAAAGAATAAGGGTAGTAAGAAACATTTGAATAGTGAGTTGTGAATAAGGGACCTTGCATTAGGGTTGTCTGTAATTGAGATGCTAGCCATTTGTCTGTAAATGGGTTTTAATGATGGTTCCATATTCTTTAAGTAGTTGATGCTGCTGGTTTGAGAGGGATGTTCATGTTTTGGAACTTCAAGCTCCAATTTAGGTGAGTCTCTATCCTGACTCCTGCGTGTGAATAATACAAATAAAAATATAAAACGAGAACCTTTCGAACAACTGGTAAGTGTGAATACAGAGTATTGTAAAGGTTGTGCATGTGTAATGAATGTAATGATGTTATGTGTGAGATATCGTTTAAATAAGAAGTTAAATAGCAAGTAAGTGAAATATGATATGAGAAGGTAAAAGTCAATCAAGTATGTGAATAAAATCTAGGTAAGTAACTTCAGAGTGAAAACCTCTCTTTGTAATGCATCTGGTAAGGTAAAAACATTGCCAACTAGACTGCTAGGTTACAAAATGAAGGTATGTAACACCCTAGTTCTGGCAGATTCAAGGTTGGCGCGTAGTTTTGAAATAGTTTATTTGGCTAAGTGGTATCCTCCTGATAGTTTCCTTTGGCGCATAGAATGGGTGTGTTCCTAATAGTGTTTAAATCAAGGGTGGTTTAATGACAGATCAATATGTTGGTTGGAATGAGATATCAACCAAGTGGAGAGATGATTATGAAAGGAGTACTCGCTAAAGGCGTAGTGCGTCATGTTATAAGGTGAATAGTAAAATACAAGTTATAAGGTTGGAACGAAAGTTTGTTATCTTTGAGCTGGAACTGAAGATCATATCTGAAGTAGGAGATTTTATCATATCCTAAGTGAGTATTTCAGTTATGCATGAGAATCTCGAAGAGTAAGTTTGTTAACTTTGGTAAATAGTAAGATTAAAGAAAATGGGCTTTGTATGGCATTGTTAATGTTTGAGAAGAAGATAGTAAAATACATGTGAATGGGTTTTTATGATGTTTCTATGTTCTTTGAGCGATGATTGATGCTGATTGCAAGTCAGGTGTTTGGATCCGGCATTCAAGCTGTTGTAGGTGAGTTTCCAAGTGAGTATCTGCTATGATTGTTCCATGCATCCTGTTCATATTAAAATATATCCACGAACATGATCAAAATGCAAATAAAAAATCATGACAAGTACAGAAAGAAGGTAACATGTATAAGATTGTAAGAATAAAGTTAGGTCATGAATAACTGATATTAATATAATTATTAAGTATAAATCGAGAACTAAAGGTAAGAAGTTATTTGGCATATGAACAAGTTTGGGTAAGTGAACACCATGGTTAAGTTCTCCTTGTGGAGCCTCTGGTAGGGCAGTTATTGCTGATCAGATTGGCAAGTCACAACATGAACGAAACGAATTAAAAGACCATGTTCTCTTGACCCATGGCATCCTTTGACTAGAAAAAACTCATGGCGTAGCCTTTAGTAAATTCATAACTAAATTCGTCGATTGTGATACATGTATGTGTGCAAGTCCATGAGGCTGAGTCCCATGGCAGCAAAGAAAATAAAATGATATAATTGGAATGATTCATGGCATAACCTTCTACATAATAATTGAAATGGTATATCATGATACATGTATGTTTACGTAAGAGCATGAGGTCATGATCTATGGCAGTACATGAAATGATGGTATGTTCTGTTTGGCCTAAATAGTGTGATTTATCATGAATGCCTGATAAGATTTACATACCTGTATTTCTAGTAAGATGTGAAAGAGTCAGATAGTTTTATAATAAGTACAACTGAGGTAAAGTATTACTATGCTCAAGATTAAGGGTTGAGTAAGATCTATGAACTAATAGAATAAGTTATCGAAAAGAACTGTGTAGTTGCAAGATGGTAAAGGTATTCACTAAGATGATCTGAAATGGTTAGATATATATTTGTAATTGTGTAAGATTTAAGGATCTGTTATTAAGAGTTGTCGATATTATGATGAATGGTTGAATCAAAATTATTTGGAATATGCCAAATCACGGCTGTCTAGGGTTTAATGACCTTTCCTAAAATCATAAGAAATCTAGAAAATAGGTATTCCTAATATACGTATCATTGAAGAAATGGATGTGAAATTCATTTGAATGGTCTAAGTAGTATCTTGTCAGTATCAATACGTGTGATATAAAATTAGAGTATGTTTGAATGTCATTTTGGAGGCATTCAGTTCAACGAACGTATTCACCGAATACATATATATCCGTCCAAGGTAAATGTCATTGAATAATTTTTGAAAAAAAGAAGAGTATGGCTTAAGGCATGTGTTGTTGGAAGTGGATTATGAGGATATATGTTGTTCAGAAATTATTATTGTGATAGAAATTTACAAAATGTTTGAAAGGATTTCTCAGTTAACTGGATAAGGAAGATTTAGTAGGATAAGAGCATGATAACTAACATATAAGAGAAGGATGAGGTTGTGGTGGTAACCACCGGAATTAATGATGCAAAAAAATGGTTGGCATACAGGAGTTCGTACAATGTTGCTAAGTATCCATCAAGGCATTGGTATGATCTATTTTCTGGTAATCGTGAAGAGTATATAGAAGATTGAAGAAGAAAGTATAACTATAAGAGATTAAATGAGTTTGAATTGCATGTTATGTTGCATATAGATATGTATTATGTTGAAGTACAACTACATCAATGCGCCTAGTATGTGAAGCATGAGTTCTAAAGGTTGTATGATTAGGGATCAGAAATGTCTAGTATGAATTATGTCAATGTTTGAGGGACTGGGATGTAGGTCTGTGTCTAATCACCGAGGTGGGAAATAATTGACAGGCCCTAGAGGCATATTCTAATGGATGACCCATGTGGTGGGTTCTATATATAGCTATGGTGTGTTCCATTTGGCTCTTACATGTGAACACTGAAATTAGAATGATACAAGATAACTATTTATTAAATGGTAAGTGCAAGACCAAGTTAATATAGGATCGAAGGTGATGATATGAAGAGACATAATGGGAATATCATTGAAAAGATGCTCCTAATATAAGTTAAAATTTAAACATTTGAAGAGGGTCCGTTAATAAGTTGTAATTATGAAGATTAGCCTGGGTTGAACATAAGTATACCAATGAAGTTTTGAATGCCTTGGTGTGCAAAAGATACTGATGAAGGACCAAATAAATTAAGGAACAATTGAAGAGATAGTGGGATGGATGAATTCTCATTGAAAGAACAAATTTGAAAAGGTTGTGTCTAATAACTTGAAGAAAAGAATCTGTTTGTAAACAGTGAAAGTTTCACATCCTAAGATCGTGGCCGAAAGTTTTGGTCATACAAAGTGAAGGTTCGCCAGTCTGTTTGACAAGCTGGGGTTTGCCAATCTATTTGGAGAACTGTGTTCACCGGTCAAAGATACACTCAGAATCAACTTAGGAAAAGGAGATTTAGTGTATCTAGGAACACTTTACATGCAAGTGACATCTTTCCTAAGTCAGATAGGGTATCCAAAGGTAACTAGGACTTTTAGGTCTATAAAATGCCCCTTAGTCCTATGAAATTCCGTACTCAATATATGGTGTCAAAGTTACTATTCTAAAATTTTGTTCGTAGCAATCAGGGTAAGTCTCTATCTTGTTAAGGTTGATCGTCTTAAAAGGTAAGTTCGCTTGTATGTATGAAATCCATATGTTCTATTTAGTAATTTGTGTGTTTATTACGAACCAGTTAGATTATCTGCCAATAAGGATAAGGGAAAAGCTAAAAGTTTCTATGTTTTCGATGAGTGATCGGGGATTTTATGTGAGTATGTTCTTTTTAAGTTTGCAAAAGTGTGAGTGGTCTAAGAATTTTGATTATGGACAAAATTATGTCAATTGTTATGATTTTCAAAAAAGAACTATATTTTTAAAACCCAAGTTTCAAAAAGACAAGTTTCAAGTTTTTGTGCGAGCTCCTAAGTGAGCCTATGGTTTTAAGAACATTTCAAAAGAACGGATTTTAAACTGTGTTTTAGAGGCATTTAACATGCGAGCATTATAAGCAAATGATTTAAGTTTGCCTACATGTGAGCTCTTTATTAAGCCCAGCTTTGTGCAAGCTCTTTGTTAAGCCTAGCCTTGTGCGAGCTCTCTGTTAAGCCAAACAATGTACGAGCTTTCTATTTTGCTATTTAGTGAGCCCAAATTATGAGTTTTTTGTATGTCTCACCCAACGGGACTTCTGTTTGGTTGAACCAGTCTTGCGATCTAAGGCAGACTTTGTTCGTGCCTTCTGTTTAACCAAATCGGTCTTGCGATCTAAGGAAGACCCGTTCATATTTTCTGTTAGACAAACCAATCGTACGACCTAAGGCTGACTCTATTCGTGTTTTTTGATAAGTGTGAGCTGGTTTTGTGACTAAAGGCGAACCCAGACTCAAGTTTTAAATGTTTTGAATGAAATTGGCCCCGTGATTTAAGGCACGTCCTTTTAAAAAGAAAAGATTAATAAGTGTTGTTTTTAAACTGATTACACAAATATGTTTTCTAAAAAAAAGTGCAAACTAGGTCTCGTAATCCTACTTGCGAACCCAACATATAAAACAGTTTCAAAACTATGTAATCTTCTATTTACAAACTCTGCTTTTAAAGCATAATCTGTTGGTTTTTTATTATTCACCAAGTTCAAATTGAACTCACCCACTCCTCTCTTGCTTCTCAAGTAAGTAGGTAATGGATAGCATTGGTGAGGTCGATGATTTGGTGAGGCACCTGATTGGATATTAGCAAACTTGGGAAATAAGTGATAGGTTTAGAATGTTATTTATACTATTGATTTAATTATTAAACAATTACTTAAATTGTACATTTAAAGTTGTGACCTATTTCTATGTTTAATTTTTTATTATTCTGTGAACCGTTACTTGGAGCATGTTTTTATGCTGTTAATAAATCAATGTTACTCATGAATTAGTACAATGTTGTTTTGCTTTAACAGTTGTGTACCCTTATAACAGTAGTTTTATTACATGTGAAACCCTGTATGACGCGATCCATATTTACATGTGTACCCTTGACTTTACGAACCCTTACATGTGAGTAGACCCATGATTTATGTAAACCCCATTACAGTATGATAACCCTTGCATGCATGTTTTTCTTTGGTTGCAAAGGTTGTTTTTTAGAAAAAACACAAAGTATGAAAACCTAAGCATGCATGATATCTTTTGTGAAACATGTTGATGTGAAGTAGGTTTGTCAGTTGATCTTTTCTGAAGGTTGTGAACTGTAGTTACCTTCCGAACTCATGACTTGTGCGAACTTATGTGGAGTTTAGTCATTTGAACTTAAGTGTGAGCCTTTCTTGGATTATTTTGTAAGCTCACATGGTTACTTCTCTATGTATAATTTCTGCTGCTATGTTTTTATTTAACATATTATTGTTATTCATAAGTGGTGTGCTGGAGGTTAGGTTGGGAATTAATGGAGAGTCACTTTTGTGGCTAATGTGGCACACTAGATTCGGGTCAAATCTTCTTAGTCGTGTTTAGGGTGTTCAATTGATTGGTATCAAAGCAATGTTTAAAATTGTTGAAGCAGTGACTGCTAAATGAATAGCTAGCTGAGTTTGTTTTGATAAACTAATTATTCGACAGGTAAGTTGTAACACATCTAACCCATATCTGTCACCGGACTAGGGTTAAAAGGCATTACCGGACATATCGAAACATGTAACATTCATTTCACATACATCATAGTATCATAGTCATCCATCAATATAGAGTCCTTTACATAGGTCAACAAGACCTTAAACATGCTTTAGAAAGGGTTCAGGACTAATCCAAACACATACAAAATTTTTCGAAACTTAAACATTTTTCAAAGTTATAAAGATCACACGCCCATGTGAACAGGCCGTGTGCCTTACATGACATTAGACACGCCCATGTGTCTAGGCCGTGGCAAAACAAGGCATACATACTAACTTGTCCACACGGCCACAAGACATGCCCGTGTGCCCGGTAGTGTGAAAATTAGGAAGGCTACTAACTTGGTCACATGACTAGTCACATGCCCATGTGTCTAGCCCGTGTTTGAAACTGACTTGCCACACGGCCTAACACACGCCTGTGTGTGTGTCCATGTGGTCTGCCCAAGCTCATTTCGAAATGGCCCTCGAGCAATACGGCTGAGACACACGCCCATGTCCCTGCCCGTGCAGGCAAAAAATAGGCAAATTACAAGGCCATAATGCCACCCTTTAAGGGTCCTCCCTACAAGAATCAAAACCAATTCATTTCATTCCAAATTTTTATCTAATTCTCAACCAAAACATTCACCATTCATGCCATAACATTATCAATCAATCTCAAACTCCAAATTCATACCAAATCATACTCATTCATAAGCCAAAATCATACCAAACATATAGTTTAAAATCTCAATTTACTTCATTCATTCCAATGCTAAAATCTTACCAAATTTCCAAATAGGCACATACCAAAACTTACCAAATTGACCAATTCTCATCGCCATCATGAATATATCATAATAGCAATATTGCATCACATAGTTTATACTAAAACTCATTCATAAACACAACCAAAACCAAGTGATATCACATGACTAGATATAGACATTACTAAACATATTCAGATACTTCTAGCCTATACATGCCATACTTCCATATTCACATTAACAAAAGGTACCAAAATAGATTTCGATAGTGTGGTGATGATCCTCGACGATTCCCGAGCTTCCGATAGCTTCGATATCTATAAAACAGTTAAAACACAAACAAAGTAAGCTTTCAAAAGCTTAGTAAGCCATATACAAATAAACTTAACACATAACATCAATCTAGATCAATTCATTCATATAACTCAAGGAAAAATAGATTCACATAGCCATATGTCTCTTATAGTTCATTTGATCATGATTCACATATATATATCATATCTCATTCTCATAGCAACTCATACTTATATCATATGTTCACAAGGGTACATGTACTTACCTTTCATTCTCAAACATGGTATACAATTCAAACGTACCTGAATTGGATACACATTCACATAGTCATCCATTTTCTCGGAATGCCTGTTGAACCGTTCGGAATCAATAAGGATACTCGGATAGCTCGTACAATGCCAACGTCCCAGCCGTGGTCTTACATGTAATCAAATATCGATGCCACTGTCCTAGACAGGGTCTTACACGAAATAAAATACGATGCCGATGTCCCAGACATGGTCTTACACGTAAAACTCAAATTGATGCCAACGTCCCAGGCGTGGTCTTACACAAAATCACATATCGAAAATCCTATGTCATGACATATGTATCCTAACTATTCCTATGGTTCGTACGGGGCTTTTCGAACGTCGCCGCATTATCAGAACTTTCTCGGATTTCACATATTTCACTCTTTAATCCATTCATCATAATTCAAATATCATATAAGCAAATAATAGTTCAATTCAATACATTAAATTATATAACGACTTACCTCGTATGGATTCAAACGAACATAATCGACTACTCAACAACTTTTGACTTTCCCTAGTCTAATTCCGTTTTCTTTTGTTCCTGATCTAAACACATTCAAATTTGAATTTTTCAAACTCACATTCATTCAAATCAATTCAAAAACACATATTCAGGGCATTTTACAAATTAACCCTCACATTTTCACATTTTGGCATTTTACTCCCTAATTCATAAAATCAAAAAATACCCAAAATTTCCTTTTACACAAGCTTAGCCGAATTTTCATGAAGTTCATATAAGCCCATATATTTCATTTATTTCACATTTTAGCCCATCAATTTCTCATTTTCACAATTTAGCCCAAAATACTCAAATTTATCAAAAATCCCAATACAAAACATAGTAATCTAATACATATATTTCATTTTCTATCATCTAACTTCATAAAACTCACATTATCAACAATGGCACAAATCAAAATCATTATCAAATTTAGAAATTGAGGCATGGGCTTGAAATATTACTAAGCAACGATCACAAAAATGTAGAAATCATCAAAAACCGATCAAAAACGCATATCTAATTCAAAGTGAACAAGGCTGAACCCTAACTTGTATTTTTCTTTCTTTTTCTTTGATAATTTCGGCAAACATGGATGATAATGGCCAATTTTCATGCTTTTGTTTGATTTAATTAAGCTTATATAATCAAATACCCAAGTTACCCTTAATGAACATATATTAAAAATCCACCAACTAAGGACATATTTGTCCATCCATTAAGCTAATGGTTTTATAACAATATAAGGACCCCACATATATAAAGACATAGGAATTTGGCACTTCAGCAAATAGATCGCATTTTTTGTATTTTCTGCGATTAGGTCCTTTTATCTAATTAAGCAAACGAACGATCAAATTTTCAACTAAACTTTTACACATATCAATTCACATATTATAGGCACAGAAAATAATATTAAAATATTTTTTTGACTCGGATTTGTGGTCCCGAAACCACCATTCTAACTAGGTTCTAAACCTAGCTGTTACAACTCTCCCCCTTAGGGATTTTCGTCCTCGAAAATCTTACCATTGAACAGATTCAAATATTGTTGTCTTATAGCATCTTAGGGCTCCCACGTAGTCTCTTCAACACCGTGTCGGTGCCACAATACTTTAATTAATAAAATTTTCTTATTTTGCAATTCTTTAACCTCGTGAGCTAAGATACGGATTTGTTCTTCTTCATAGGTCATATCAGACTAAATCTCAATTTCGAACGGATAAATCACATGCGAGGGATCAGAGCTGTATCGTCGAAGCATCGATATGTGAAACACATTATGAATCTTTTCTAACTCAGGTGGCAACAATAATTTATATGCAATCGGCCTGATATGCTCAATAATCTCATACGACCTGATGAATCTTGGACTCAATTTGCCTTTTCTGCCGGATCGAAGTACTTTCTTGCACGGGGACACTTTCAAAAACACTTTACCACCGATCTCAAATTCGATATCTTTTCTTTTCAAATAAGCATATTATTTATGACGATTGGAAGCTACTTTTAGACTATTTCGGATCACTTTTACTTTCTGTTCAGTCTCTTTTATCAAGTCGACCCCGTGTATCTTATTCTCACTTAACTCAATCCAATACAAAGGTGTACGACATTTTCTACCATATAAGGCTTCGTACGATGCCATTTTGATGCTTAATTAAAAACTATTATTGTAAGCAAATTCAATCAATGGCAAATACTGTTCCCACGTACCTTTAAACTCAAGAATACAACATCTCAACATATCCTCGAGAATTTGAATAATCTGCTTGGATAGACCATTCTTCTACAGATGAATGCAATTTCTTCCAAAACCTCAAAGTGAATCTTAGATCTCTATCTAACACAATAGACAATGGTACCCCGTGCAATCTCACAATTTTGAAAATATATAACTCAGCTAATTTATCAAGGAGTAGTCAGATCGTACCGGAATAAAATAAGCTAATTTTGTCAATTGATCAACTACAACCCAAATTGCATCTTTTTTTATTGGAGATAAAGGCAAACCTGAAACAAAATCTATCGTCACTCTAACCCACTTCCATTCGGGAATCATAATCAGTTGTAACAAACTAGATGGCACCTGATGTTCAACTTTAACTTGCTGACAAATCAAACATTTCAAAACAAAATCAGAGATATCTCTTTTCATTCCAGGCCACCAGTAATGTTGTTTCAAATCATTATACATTTTTGTACTTCCCGGATGAACAAATAGTTGACTATTATGAGCTTCATTCAAAATCATCTGAATCAACTCTGAATTTCTAGGAACACAATTCCGATCTCGGATTCTCAAACAATCATTATCATCAACTCTAAATTCTAAATCAGAATTCAATTCACACTGAGCTCGTTTTGCTATTATCTCATTATCAACTTTCTGAGCATCAATAATCTGTTGTAAAAATAATGGTCTTGCTTTCAATTCTGCTAAAATCGAACCATCATCGGATAGAACTAAATGAGAAAGCAAACAATGATTTTTGACTCAAAGCATCAGCAACAACATTTACTTTTCCTGGATGATAATCAATAACAAGCTCGTAATTTTTTAGCAATTCTAGCCATCTTCTCTGGCGCAGGTTCAAATCTTTTTGAGTCATCAGATATTTCAAACTTTTATGATCAGAATAAACATAAAATTTCTCACCAAATAGATAGTTGTGCCAAATCTTCAACGCAAACACAATAGCTGCCAATTCCTGATCATATGTCAGATAGTTCTTTTCATGCGGCTTCAATTGTCTCAAAGCATAGGCTATGACTTTGCCTTCCAGCATCAAAACGCATCCCAGACCGTTCAATGAAGCATCACTGTAGATCACAATTTTTTTACCCGATTCTGGTTGTACTAACACTGGAGCTTCAGTCAATAGGGCTTTCAACTTATCAAAGCTTTTTTGTCACTTTTCAGACCATTCAAATTTCACATCTTTCTGAAGTAGTTTCATCAACGGAGTTGCAATCAGAAAAAAGCCTTTTACGAATCTTCGGTAATAACCAGCAAGTCCTAGAAAAGTACAGATTTTAGAAACATTTATCGGAGGCTTCCAATCCAGAATAGCTGAAATCTTGCTTGAATCAACTCGGATACCTGATGCTGATATTATATGACCTAGAAAACCAACTTCGCATAACCAGAACTCACGTTTACTGATCTTTGCAAATAATTGCTTATCACGCAGAGTCTGTAACACTATTCTCAAATGTTCAAGATGTTCAATTTCATCACGCGAATAAATCAAAATGTCATCAATGAGTACGATAACAAATCAATCTAAAAATGGCCTGAAAATTCTATTCATCAAATCCATAAAGATAGCAGGTGCATTCGTTAATTCGAAAGGCATAACTAAAAACTCATAGTGGACGTACCTCGTTCGGAAAGTAGTTTTCGGAATGTCTGAATCTTTTACTCTCAACTGATAGTAACCTAATCTCAGATCTATCGTTGAAAACACAGTAGCTCCTTTCAACTGATCAAATAAATCGTCAATTCTGGGCAGAGGATATTTATTCTTGATAGTCACTTTGTTCAACTGACGATAATCAATGCACATTCTCATTATACCATCTTTTTTTTTCACAAATAGAACAGGAGCACCCCAAGGTGAGAAACTCGGTCGTGCAAATCCTCTATCAGTCAACTCTTGAAACTGAGACTTTAATTCTTTTAATTCTGTCAGAGCCATTCGATATAATGTTATCGATATCGGAGTAGTTCTCGGTATTAACTCAATACCAAATTCAACATCTCGAATCGAAGGTAATCTCGAAAGTTCTTCAGGAAACACATCAGGGAATTCACGGACAACAGGCACTGATTCAACTTTCTTTTCTGTTACATTCGAATCAATCACATAGGCAAAATAAGCTTTACAACCCTTTCTCACAATATTCAGAGCTTTCATCGAAGATATCACAACTGGCAACCCATTTAAATCACTAGATTCAATTCGGACTATTTTATCATTCTTGCATCTCAAATCAATAGTCTTCTGTTTGCAATTCACAATAGTATCATGCAAATTTATCCAATCCATACCCAAAATTATATCAAACTCATCAAAGGGTAATAACATCAGATCAGCCAGAAAGCAAATGTCTCGAAACATTAATGGACAATTCTTGCACCCTTTGTCAACTAAGCCACTTTTACCTAATGGGTTCGATACTCTAATCACGAATTCAGTAGACTCTATAGGCAAAGTCTTACTGGATACTAAATTCATGCATATGTACAAATGTGTTGATCCTATATCTATTAATACAATCACATAAGTTTCGTAAAGAGTAAAAGTACCAGTTATAACATCGGGAGATAAAGCTTCCTCACGAGCTCGAATGGCATAGGCTCTGGCAGGTGCTCTAGCCTCGGATCATACGACGGTATCTTTACTCCCTCTTTGACTACCACTCACATTTCTCGTATTTTTGGGTGGTCTACCTCGAGTTGATGTGTTAGTCTGTCTCAGATTTTACACAATCTCTTGCTCAACAGACTCAAGACAATTACAGATAAAGTGATCTAAAGATCTACATTTAAAACAGGCCTGATCATACAGTCTACAATTGTCAAAATGTCTTTTACCATAATTTTTACACTCGGGTCGATCAGATCTGACATTTCCAACACTAGCAATCGAAGTAATTGAAGTTTTAAAGCTCGAATGCGATCTAGCACGATCTCTACTCAAATACCCCACATTAGCCTTTGAACGGCTAAAATCATCCCAGAATTTCTTTGACGCAAACTAAAATAATTTACTTGAGGATCTGTTTCTCACATCTTTAGCTTCTGAAACAGCTTTTCTTTTCTTTTTCTCGAGTTCTTTAGCTTTACATGCTCATTCAACAAGCACAACAAACTTTTTAATCTCCAGAATTCTGATTAACAAATAGATATCTTCATTCAAGCCATCCTCGAATCTCTTTCACATAATTGCTTCAGTTGAGACACATTCTCATGCATACTGGCTCAGTCTCACAAATTCTCGCTCATTTTTTTGTAACAGACATACGGCCTTGTTTCAGTTCATGTAACACCCCGAACTCGGCCTAGACGTTACGGCCGAATCTGTGATGTCACATTGGAGTGGCTTTGTAAAACATAGTTTTATTGAAAAGATCCATTTGTATTAAGCCTCGTTGAGGTCTTTATGAAAAACTAATTTATTATTTATTTACCACCAAATTACAGGTCTGTTTAGCAAAACACGTCTTACGAAATTGTTGTTACCATTTAAAACATTGATCGTCGCGGAAGCTTTTAAAAACAAGTTGCGTAGGATGGTAGTTGAAAATAATTTTTGTTTTGAAAGCTCGAGTACTACCACTATCCGATATAAAGCATTTTAAATAAACCCCCAATAAAAGATAAAACTTAAAACGGCCTTATTACATAAAATTTAGCCCAAATTAAAACTACAACTATTAAAGAGTCCAGTATGTAATGTAACAATGGTGTGGCCTTTCCCAAGTCCCTCATAGCACCGACCCAAGCTAAGGATTACCTGGGCATACAAACAGAAGAGTGAGTTTGTGAAAACTCAGTGTGTAATACAATCTGGGCCTGAGCCCCAAGACAGTAACAGTATCAGTGTGGGTCTTGGCCCATTTCAGTACAATATGAGACATGCATAAGCAGATCCTACCCAACCATCCTCTACACTCCACTCCGTCCAGCCCTGCACTCTATGTGGGGATTATATCGACCCACCCATCCCTACACTCCAAAATATCATACCATTTACGGCACTGTCAGTGTTTGCAGCAGAGCTGCCAGTATTAGGCGTATAGCCTCTCGGTACACTTCCTCCAATATCATAAATCCCACCCCATGCAAAGAAACTTATTATGGATGTACATACAATAATCATGGCATGCTCAAAGAGTCATATAACATATAGGGGTATTTTAGTCATTTACCTCATAGGGGTATAACAATCTTTTTAACAGGTTAGAACCTAGGTATATTTACCAACTCTACAGTAAGTCCGCAGTCGTCTCGCGTGACCTTACAGTTCATTAATGGCTAATGGGCCTAAGCCCATAATGCGGCCCATGTACGCCCACACGCTTGTGTGGGCCATTAAGCCCAAATACTAGCCTTGGTCGTGCAACCACACAGTTGGCCCGATTATTCTCATTCATCCGTGCGGTAAGCCTGAGTGGGGCCCACGAGCCCGTAGGGCCATCACGGCCCATCTCGGTCAAATGTGGCCCAAAAAGACCCATGCCCACGAGATCGTTCATGGTGGTCTTCACAGTCACATGCTGGCATTTATGCGCTTAGACGACCACACGAACGTGTGTTCGCTCGTGTGTCACCATTGATAACGATTTTTCAGCTTTTGCCGTATAGTGGTTGAGACAGTGTGATTACACACTTGTTAAAGATTTATGGTTTGGAATGCCTCCAAGATCAACCACCTATGATACAACAACCCCACCATTAGTCTTAAAACTACATTAATCCAACATCATAATATTGTAAATGCTTCATCAAATCACGTTACCCACTGCTTACCAATCACAGTTGCAACCGCCTCTAGCCCCAACACTGCGTATTCTTCCCAAAGTTGTTACCTTTACAAGAACCAATAAGTGATTCATTAGAATCTACAACCTCATGCGTATTAACATACAAAGTTTAAAGCACCTACCATGACTCAAGAGATCCATTGTAGAAGAAAGACACACGGCCTACACCTTGGTATAGAATGACGAGTCCCTAGCCACAACCGAACAAAAAAGAAAGGTGTTAGACGAACTTGTTCCCATGGCAACAAAGATAAACAGCCTTTCGGCTTAAGAGATATAAAACCTGAGCCAAGAGAAAGAGGCCACCAAAATTCGGCTAGAACACCCACTTACCAACAAATCAAAGATACTTCAACAGAAAAGAAAAAAGAGAGAAATGTGCCTCAAAAATTCGGCCAACATAAGAAGAACCAGGTTTTGAGAGTGAGAGGAGAAGTAATTGGTCACAAGCAAAGTTAGAACCAAACAGGGTTTGTGAAAGTATGAACAAAAAGTATTCGGTCTTGGAATGAGCAAAAGAAAAACGATTAAAGGAAACAAAGTGAGGGGAAAAGAATAGTATTCGGTTCAAGAAAAGGAGTATAGTTTACCAACCCAAATTTGACTAACAAAAAAAAAACAATACCGCTATCGAGTGAAAGCAAAAAGAAAAGAAAAGTAGCTATCGAAATAGGAGGAGGGCAAAACTTCGGTCACTAAGCAAAAAGAATCACGAAAAACACCAAAATCGAGACCTTTAGAGAGAGCATCACTTCAGCCGAAACTCCTAAGCAATCCCCTCCACTTTTGGCACAATTCCACTACAATTCAAACTCCCCTTTTTCCTCCCCTTAATCTTCTCCTAAAATCCCTCCACCACATTCTACTAAACTGCCCATTCAACCTCCCACCAACTCTTCAACTTCGATAAAACTAGGATTCCTCCCTAGCACATGTGGCAAAATAAAAGCTCCTTCCACCCTGCCAAAGCTCGAACCTTAGACCCCAAGGATCACTTCACACTCCTCTCACCCTTTGACTAGCAAGCTCTTTGTGACAAATCTTACCAACAACAATTTAAAAGGCCATACATCACCAGCAAAGGTTGTACATAAATAATCAAAGTTTTTACAATTGCCCAGGCTTGAACCCAAGACCTTTCCACCACTCCTCAGGACACTCAACCATTGAAGCAAGCATACATTTATGCAATACAACAAACAAAAGAAAATACCTGCATTTTCAGGGCGTTACAGTTCAAGAAACTCTTTATATTTTTTATCAATGAACCTGACTGATGTATTTCTTTCAGAATTTAGCTTGAAGGAAATCTCAGGTAACTCGTTCTCTCGGAACCACAAATATCAATGTCTTTCACCAATTATACGCCGTATCTCTCAAAAGCGAAACAGCACACTTAAGGCATTCATCCGGAGTCAATGACAATTCATCGAACACTCTTATCGTTTTCTCAAGCCAGAATTCAGCTCTCTCAGCATCATCATTAGTAGTCGCACGGAACTCTTCAGTCCCATATTTTCTAATTTTGTCAATCGGAGGCTTATTCAACTGAATCAGATTAGCTTATGGCATGACAGGGACTTGCGGAGGATTGAACGGGGGTGAAGGTTGTGGCACAGCTGGATTAGTTCAGATATATTGGGTGAACCAATCGTTTATCATTTTGTAAAAGGCTTGTCTAGCCTCTCCCTCGTGGCTACTCATAGCAGGTCTAGAATCAGATGGCGCTGTCCCTTGAACGGGAGCCGGTGCATTACTCTCGACATCGTCAGCTACGGCTCGTTTGGGATCCATTTAATATATAAAAGTACATTTTAATTGTCAGGATTCATCACACTATCATAGTTCATAAATATGGCATGTATAGCTAGACTCACATACGCTACGTTAGTCTAAGAATTGACTAAACCATAGCTTTGATACCAACCAAATGTAACACCCCTAACCCGTATCCATCACGGACTAGGGTTAAAAGGCATTATCGAAAATATTGAAACATTTAACATTCATTTCACAAACATAATAGCATCATAGTCATACATTAATATAGAGTCCCTTACATAGGTCAACAAGACCTTAAACATGCTTTAGAAAGGGGTCGGGACTAAACCGAACGCATACAAAATTTTTTAAAACTTAAAAATTTTACAAGGTTATAAAGATCACACACCTGTGTGAACAGGCCGTGTGCCTCACACAGCATTAGACACGTCCGTGTGTCTAGGTCATGGCAAAACAGGTCATACATACTGACTTGACTACACGGCCATAAGACATGCCCGTGTGCCAGGCCGTGTGAAAATTAATTTGGCTATTGACTTGGTCATATGGCCAGTCACACACCCGTGTGTCTAGCCTGTGTTTGAAACTGACTTGGCCACACAGCCTAACACACGCTCTTGTGTGCGTCCATGTGGTCTGCCCAAGCTCATTTCGAAATGGCCCTTGAGTACCACGGCTGAGACACACGCCTGTGTGGACAAATATAGGCCATTTACAAGGCCATAATGCCACCCTTTAAGGGTCGTCCTTACAAGCATCAAAACCAATTCATTTCATACTAAATTTTTATCTAATTCTCAACCAAAAATTCACCATTCATGCCATAACATTATCAATCAATTTCAAACTCCAAATTCTTACCAAATCATACTCACTCATAAGACAAAATCATACCAAATATATAGTTTAAAATCTCAATTTACTTTATTCATTCCCATGCTAAAATCTTACCAAATTTCCAAATAGGCATATACCAAAACTTACCAAATTGACCAATTCTCATGGCCATCATGAATATATCATAATAGCAATATTGCATCACATAGTTTATTCTAAAACTCATTCATAAACACAACCAAAACCAAGCGATATCACATGGCTAGATATACACATTACTAAACATATTCAAATACTTCTAGCCTATACATGCCATACTTCCATATTCACATTAATAAAAGGTACCAAAATAGAGTTTGATAGTGTGGTGATGATCCTCGACAATTCCCGAACTTCCGATAGCTTTGATATCTATAAAATAATTAAAAACACAAAAAAAGTAAGCTTTCAAAAGCTTAGTAAGCCATATACAAATAAACTTAACTCATAACATCAATCTAGATCAATTCATTCATAACTCAAGGCAAAACACATTCACATAGCCATATGTCTCTTATAGTTCATTTGATCATGATTCACATATATATACATCATATCTCATTCTCATAGCAACTCATACTTATATCATATGTTCACAAAGGTACATGTACTTACCTTTTATTCTCAAACATGGTATACAATTCAAATGTACCTCAATCGAATACACATTCACATAGTCATCCATTTTCTCGAAATGCCCATTGAACCGTTCGAAATCGATAAGGATACTCGGATAGCTCGTACAATGCCAATGTCCCAGACGTGGTCTTAATGTCCCAGACGTGGTCTTACATGTAATCAAATATCGATGCCACTATCCCAGACAACGTCTTACACGAAATCAAATACGATGCTGATGTCCCAGACATGGTCTTACACGTAAAACTCAATTCGATGCCAACATCCCAGACGTGTTCTTATACAAAATCACATATCGGAAATCTTATGTCATGACATATGTATCCTAACTATTCCTATGGTTCGTACGGGGCTTTTTCAGACGTCGTCGCATTATCAGAACTTTTTCAGATTTCACATATTTAGCTTTTTAATCCATTCATCACAATTCAAATATCATATAAGCAAATAATAATTCAATTCAATACATTTATTTGTATAACGACTTACCTTGTATGGATTCGAACAAATGGAATCGACTACTCGACAAGTTTCGACTTTCCCCGGTCTAATTCTGTTTACTTTGGTTCTTGATCTAAACACATTCAAATTTGACTTATTCAAACTCACATTCATTCAAATCAATTTAAAAACACATATTTAGGGCATTTTACAAATTAACCCTCACATTTTTACATTTTTACATTTTAGTCCCTAATTCATAAAATCACAAAATACACAAAATTTCCTTTCACACAAGATTAGCCGAATTTTCATGAAGTTCAATAAGCCCATATATTTCATTTATTTCACATTTTAGCCCCTCAATTTCTCATTTTCACAATTTAGCCCAAAATACTCAAATTCATAAAAAATCCCAATACAAAACATAGTAATCTAATACATATATTTCATTTTCTATCATCTAACTTCATAAAACTCACACTATCAGCAATGGCACAAATCAAAATCATTATCAAATTCAGAAATTGAGGCATGGGCTTGAAAGATTACTAAGCAACGATCACAAAAACGTAGAAATCACTAAAAATCGATCAAAAACACATACCTAATTCAAAGTGAACAAGGCTGAAGCCTAATATTTATTTTTCTTTCTTTTTCTTTGATAATTTCGGCAAACATGGATGATAATGGCCAATTTTCATGCTTTTTTTATTTAATTAAGCTTATATAATCAAATTCCAAAGTTATCCTTAATGAACATACATTAAAAATCCACCAACTAATGACATATTTGTCCATCCATTAAGCTAATGGTTTTGTAAAAATATAAGGACCCCACATATATAAAGACATAGTAAATTGGCACTTTAGCAAATAGAACACATCTTTTGTATTTTCTGCGATTAGGTCTTTTTATCTAATTGAGCACACAAACGATCAAATTTTCATACTAAACTTTTACACATATCAATTCACATATTATAGGCATAGAAAATAATATTAAAATATTTTTTTAATTTAGATTTGTGGTCCCAAAACCACTATTTCGACTAGGGTCTAAACTGGGCTGTTATATAAGTTTGCTAAGAAGTGACAAATTGTGTGATGCGATCTCGTTTCCGTGATGATTCAAGTCGTAAATGTTCCTAATCGTAAATTGGAGAAGTATCATTCTACTTGGAGTTAAGGCTAAAATTGGCTGAGTTAAGGCTAAAATTGGCTAAGTATAAGTTTAAAACAAAGGATTTCTAGTATTTTAAATATAGTAAAGGCTAAGGTTTGACTAATAACAAAGATAGGGATATTTTGAAGTTGGTAATTCGGATGGAATAGTTTAGGCTTAAGGTTGAAGAGTGAACTAATACCATACGACAGTATTGATCCGAAACTTATAACAACACTTAAGGTGGATAGAAAGATAGGTAAACCGTGACCCACTATCTATATAGAGATAGAAACCAATCGGTATAAGGGTGAACACCACACTTGTTAGAGTGATAAGTTCAAATGAATCAGATTGACGCCACAAGAATAATTTGATATGTTAATTGAGTCACAAAAGAACAAAGGGAGTTGAATAACTCACAATTGGTATAATGTTCATAAAAAGAGTCAAAAGTTGTAACCTTCAAATGTTTACAAAAACAACTCTTTATATACTCTAAGATGCCTATTGAAATTCGACATCTATAGTGTTCACACACAATTAAAATGTTCACACTTAAATAATAAATTTGGTTCTTGAATGCTTTCGAAAATCCGAATAGACACATTCCTTCCCCAATTTGTTCATGAATGCTTAGTCAAGAAGAAAGCTTAAATTCCATGAATGATCAACCCTATATCTTCCTTCACTCCCCTTAGCCGTACATGAATGTGAAGGTGCCATGCATGTCCCTTAATTCTTGCATTAATGACATTGTAGATGCATGGATGAGTCAATGATTCTTCAAATTCATTCTCCAAGCTGATGCATGAGCATTGTTGTTCAATGTGCAGAATTAATGTAGCTTCTCCTCCTTTAGACGTACATGAATGCTTAGCATGGAAGAAAACTCCATGTACCTTGAATGTTCATTTGTCTTGCATGGAACATGCACCTTCAATTAATTGGACGCATTAATGTTGGATTGCTTCATGAATTGCAGCATGTATCTTGAAATTTCGTTCCTTCCATTGTGCATGCATGTTGTTAATTCAATGAGCTGAATATATATGTCATTTTCCCCCTTGGATGTTCATAACTTTATCCTTGCATATATCGAAGCTGATTGGTCAAATTGATGTGTGAACATTGATTGATTCCACCTTGGGAAGCCAAATGTACAGTTGACATTTTATTGTTGTTCCTTGAACAAGCTTGCTATCCAGTCAACCTATAAGACGCATTTAAAGTCAGCTTAAATTCACTAATAAGACATGATTTAGCATCATTTAATTTGTCTAAAATTTAGACACAATTTATGATGTCTGAACAAAGACACATTCAAATGCTATACTAAGTAAGACAAAATTAATAGACTTAAGACACATTAAAATGCTATATTAAATAGGACACAATTAATAAACTTATGACACATTAAAGATGTTCAGATTAATGCATATTTAAGCTCATATTAATTTGACACAAATTAAAGACTTAAATTATAGTAACTAAAATAACTAAAAATAAATGAATCAAAGTCCTTATTTTCCAGCAGCCAAATTAACAAACTGAACTTAAAAGCTTCATTTTGCACTTGGGCCAATTCCTATGTCGTCAAATTGTATCATGACATGATCCGGCCGAGATCGCATCATTGTGTTCTCCAAAAAGTAACGGAGTGTGTTCATTAGAAAAGGCAAGGTAAGTTTGCCAAGTTGGTAGGTGAAAATTGAAGTGCTTTGTGTACTTTTGCCTGATTATTTGCAGGGTAGATTTGGGAACAACATCACCTATGGTTCAACTATATCTTTTGCAGGATTATGCCTTAGGTAATCCCTCTGCTATTTGCCAATTCTGTAAGTAAGCTATGTGTTTCTATTAAATGTGAACGATGTTCGCAATTATGAGTCTGTTCTTTGAGACCTGAGTTCGTGTATGCGTTTCTATTCAATGTGAATTGTGTTCGCAAGTATGCAAATCAAGTATCCAATAAGTGTGTAATATCTTACCTAAAAGTTGGTATTTCATGTACGTTTAGAAGTAGCAAGAATGCCTCTCGTAGAGTGAACACGAACCATGTGAATAAAGTTGCTAACACATTAAAAGGTGACTGGACTTTGGCTACGCAACCCCACGAAGCAAACATTTTGGAAGAAGGCATGGAGTCGTTGGTTTAGGCAATGATAAGAGCTTTTCAGTGAGCTGTTGGTGCTCACACTGAACCTACAAACCGTGGTTTGCTATTGGAGCATCTATAAGGTTTGGATGGTAAATAATTTAGTGGTATCAGGGGAGGTGACCCCAGTAAAGCTAAGTATTGGCTCGAGGGTGTGGAGAAAATCCTAAAGCAGATGGAATGTTTTGACCATGAGAATCTGGGATACGGCGTGTCGCTATTAACTGGTGAAGCCAATCGATAGTGGAACACCACGAAGCAAGGAATTGTTGCGGACCATCTAACTTGGGAGTTCTTCTTGGCAACTTTCAGGAATAAGTTCTTAGGCGAGCAATATGTGGAGGCTCATAAGCAAGAGCTCATCAGTTTACAAAAAGGTGAACTGTCTGTGGCCGAGTACAAAGATGAGTTCATTCAGCTGAGCTAATATGATAAAGTGATGGTCTTAGAAGAAAGAAACCATTTTCAAGGGTTCAAGTTTGGCCTGCATCATGATATTAGACTATATTTGGTGACTCAAGATACCGTGAACTTCAACGACTTGGTGGAAGAAGTGAAAGCTAAAGAAGCCATCAAGGCATCTGTAACACCCTGAATTTGAGCCTAGAAGTTTTGGGCCTTGAGCATGGGAGCGGTTGAAGGCAGCCTAAAATATTTTGTTGTGCATATAAACTTCGTTAATGAAAGCTTGTTTTAGTGGTTAAGTGTGCTGAGAAGTGTTGGAGAAGTCCTGGGTTCAAACCTGGACTCTAGCAGAAATTTTGGTTTAAGGTGAATCAAACCCTGGGTGTAGTAGGTAGGTCTTAAGAATATTGTTGGAGAAATTGTGCCACAAAAAGCCTTGTTGTCTAGTGGCAAAGTAGGGCCACATAAGAGGTAGGAAGGTCGCGTCATAGAGCGGAGGTCCACGGTTCGAAACTCATGGCAATCAAAGAGCATTTATTTTGCTAACAGGGGGCGGCAAGAGTTGGTGTAGAATTTAAACTCTGATGATAGAGGGATCCCACATCCGGAAGCTAACATAAGAGTGGATGCAAAGCTGGCTTTAAATAGAGAGAACCATGAGGAGAGTAAAGGTACCTTTGTTGGCTGATCCCTTTCGCTTTATGGCGTGCTCGTTTGGGTTGGGCGTTGGCTAAGAGTGCTCGGAGTGCAGATTAACTCTAGTCTCCTATCAGGTGTGTATTTCTCACTACTCTAGCTGTAGGATGGCTACTTAGGGCCGCGATGGGCCGAAAGGGGCCATGTGGGCCCAATGGGCCTACGGGCCCAATGGGATAAGTTGTTTGATTGTGTAGTAAATATTGGACTAGGCTAGGCGAATCTCATATCTGTGGCTAGATTTGGGCTAAAAGGGCCATACGAGCGTGTGGGCACATTTGGGCCGAGAATAGGCTTTAGGCCCATTCGTATTGTTATCCCTGTTTAGAATACTTTAGTTTATCGAAATTCCCTTGTAGGGTAGAAATACCGAAATACCCCTATAGGGTAGAATTACTGAAATACCCCTATAGGGTAGAATTACTGAAATACCCCTATAGGGTAGAATTACTGAAATACCCTTGTAGGGTAGAAACACCGAAATACCCCTGTAGGGTAGAATTACTAAAATACCCTTTTAGGGTAGAATTATTGAAATACCCCTGTAGGGTAGAATTATTGAAATACCCCTGTAGGGTACAATTACTGAAATACCCATGTAGGGTAGAATTACTGAAATACCCCTGTAGGGTAGAATTACTAAAATACCCCTATAGGGTAGAATTACCGAAATACCCCTATAGGGTAGAATTACTGAAATACCCCTGTAGGGTACAATTACTGAAATACCCCTGTAGGGTAGAAATACCGAAATACCCCTGTAGGGTACAATTACTAAAATACCCTTATAGGGTAGAATTATCGAAATACCCCTGTAGGATAAAATTACTAAAATACCCCTGTAAGGTAAAATTACTAAAATACCCCTGTAGGGTAGAATTACTGAAATACCCCTGTAGTGTAGAATTA
Source organism: Gossypium longicalyx (assembly GCA_025698465.1). Classification (NCBI taxonomy): domain Eukaryota; kingdom Viridiplantae; phylum Streptophyta; class Magnoliopsida; order Malvales; family Malvaceae; genus Gossypium; species Gossypium longicalyx. Next base: position 57,406,973 of record CM047007.1, read on the forward strand.
CTGAAATACCCTTGTAGTGTAGAATTACCGAAATACCCTAGTAGGGTAGAATTACTGAAATACCCTTGTGGGGTAAAATTACCATTTTGCCCCTAGAGTGCTAAATGACTGTTTTGCCCTTGTGAGCAAGTGACTGACTTGGACTGTGTGGTTGACGGATTTGATTGTGAATATATGTTGGTGATATGAATGACTTGACTGTGATTGTATGATTCAAATATGGGCATGACATTCTGCATACATATGGGTTGGGTTATATTGATGGAGGAAGCATTCTGGTGGCTCTACCACAATGTCTATATCTGGTGACTCTGTCACAATATCTGTTCTAGCAGCCATGCTGCAAATTCTGTGGTGTGTAGCGGATGGGTGGGTCGAGTTGTCTAATACTAATTCTGATTGCATTCACATTCTGATTCTGATTGGGTGTATACGAATGGATATGGCTTGGAATTGCATTCACATTCTAATTCTGATTCTGTTACCTGATACTAATTTTGATTCTATCACCTAATTCTGATTCTGATTCTGATTCTGATTCTGTCACCCGATTCTAATTTTGATTCTCATTTTTATTCTAGTTCTAATAATGTTTCTTATTCTGTAATGGGCTAAGGCCTATCTGGTACTGTCTGTTATAATAGGCTACGGCCCAATTGATACTGAAACTGTAAGTAGGGTTGGGGCCAGACTTTTAATTATTTTATATGATTGACTGTTCCTTTTATATAGTAGGGGATTTCACACTGAGTTTTCGTAAACTCACCCCGTTTATTAACCTTTCAGGTAATTTCCAGCCTTAGACGGATCGGAGCTGCGAGGGGCTCGAAGGAAGCCACACACACTATTTATGTTACAGTTTTGATTATTACTTTTAAATATTTTTATGTGGGTTGTAGTAAAGCCATTGTAATTTTCTGGATTTCAAATTTGGAATTTTATTTATTATTCTTATAATTGCTAGTATTAGAACACGATTTTCCAAAACAACTACTGTTGTTCAAAACATCACGTATCCGCAATTGTTTTTAAATTAATCTTCCGCAACTGCCAAGATTTTTACAAAGTTGTTAAGAATGTTATTCAGCTGAGCTTTTCTAACAAGGTTTAAAAAGGGTATAAGTTTTTAATTATTAAGAAGGGTTTTTAATGGAAACATGGTTTTCGAGAAACACTTCAATGTGACACGCCAGATTCGAGCCAAACTTCCAGGCTGGGTTTGGGGTGTTACAGCATCGCAAACCAATAAGCAAGCATCTAGGCGTGGGTCAAAAAGGGCTCGCGAATCATGGAACTCTTGAAAGGAGGTCAATCAAAATTGCAAATTTGAGCAGTCATGACAGAAGGACACTAGAATAAAAAGGAGGGTTCACACCAATCTACAAGTTGCGTATATTGCGAGCTCTGTGACAGGAAGCATCATGGGGAGTGCTGTAAGAAAACTGAGAGTTGCTTCAGGTGTGGCTCTAAGGATTACTTTATAAGGGACTGTCTAGAATGACAGGTGGGCTCGTAACCTTAAACCATGGCCCCTACTCAAGTGCCACTGGGTGGTCATGGTCGAGGATAAGGCAGAGGTGGTGACACAAGGTCGGTTGGGCAACAAACTCTAGCCCATATTGTTGTGACCTAAGGGGAAGAGTCAAAAGGCCTCGCATGAGTTTATGCTATAAGGGAACCTCAGAAGCAAGGTTCCACCGATGTCATCACAGGTACCTTTACTCTGCAAACTATAGTCAATAGAGTGTACTGTCAATGTCTACTAGAAGTTCAAGGTCAAGCATTTATTACGAACTGGAGCTACCATTCTATGGGTTCAATGTAATCCTTGGAATGGATTGGTTGACTCAGCACAGGGCCATGATTGGTTTTTAGTTGAAAAAAGTTACTTTGTGAAGTAGTGAATGCAACAAAGTGGTTTTGATAGGTGAACAAGCTCAGTGTAAAATAGTCTCAGCATTGAAGGTAGAGAAGATGCTGAGAAAAGGCTATAAAGCTTATTTCACTTTTGTGATGGGCTCGTAAGATTTGGAAAGAGAGGTTCTTAAGGTGCAAAGAATCTAATCTAGATGTATTTCCTGATGAGTTACCTCGTTTACCATCAGATAGTGAGGTGGAGTTCACCATTGAGTTGTACCCAAGAAATTCACCGGTGTCTTTTGTACCATATCGCATGGCACCCAAAGAACTTAGAGAGCTGAAAGTGCAAATCTAGGAGCTTTTGGTTAAATGTTTCATTTGACCTAGCATATTGCCTTGGGTATTTTCCAATTTTGCTTGTGAAGGAAAAAGATTGAAACATGAGGATGTGCATCGACTACATGCAATTAAATAAATTAATGGTAAAAACCAAGTACCTGTTGCCAAGAATTGATGATTTGTTTGACTAGCTATGAGGTGCCATTGTGTTTTCTAAGATCGATTTGTGATTCAGTTACTATCAACTCAAGATGAAGGAGTCTGACGTGATGAAGACAACTTTTAGGATGAGGTATGGGCACTATGAATTTTTTGTGATACCTTTTGGGTTGACAAACACCCCTGCTACTTTCATAGGTCTGATGAATTGAGCATTCCATGCATATCTAGATTGTTGCGTGGTGGTGTTCATCGAGGACATCTTGGTCTACTCGAAAACTAAAAAAGAGCACAACATGCATCTTCGAACTATGTTGCAGATTCTGTGAGAGATGCAGTTGTTCACAAAGCTCAATAAGTGTTAGTTTTTGCTCAAAGAAGTGATTTTTTTGGGACATGTGATTTTACCTAAAAGGGTTCGCATGAACTCAAAGAAAATCGACACAAGTGTGGAATGAAGACCACCAAGAAGTGTGATGGAAGTGTAAAGCTTATCAGGGCTCACGGGATACTATCGCTAGTTTGTTGAGGGATTAGCCACTATAGTAGCACCCTCAACAAAGCTACTTCAAAAGATGGAGTAGTTCGTATAGACTGAAAAAAGCCAGGGAAGCTTTGACAAGCTTAAGGAGATCCTTACCAAAGCACCGGTGGTGACCTAATCTAAGTTAGGGAATGAATCTGTAGTTTCTAGTGATGCCTCTCACACGAGACTTGGATGTGTGCTTATGCAAGAAGAGAAGATGGTAGCCTATGGTTCTAGGCAATTGAAGCTTTATGAATGAAACTAACCAACCCATAATTTAGAGCTAGTAGCGGTGGTGCTCGCACTAAAGATCTAGCGACACAACCTATATAGTGATAAGTGTGTCATCTACATAGACCACAAAATCTAGTACTTGCTTACTTAGAAGAAATTTAATCTTGAATACTAAATATTATATAAGGAAAATAAAGTGCAAAAACACACAAAAACAAAAATAAACATCAAACAAATGCCATCCCTGACAACGATTCCAAAAACTTGATCGGTTGTTTAATGCCACAAAACTAATGTACAAGCATACACTATCGATGCAAGTATAGTAGACAGATGTAATTCTGTCAGATATCGATCCCACAGGGATGGTTGTCTTTTGTCTATTAATGTTGGTGCAATAATTAGATAGAAACAAGATAAAGTTTGATTCTGTCACCTAATTCTGATTCTGATTCTGATTCTGATTCTGTCACCCGATTCTAATTTTGATTCTCATTTTTATTCTAGTTCTGATAATGTTTCTTATTCTGTAATGGGCTAAGGCCCATCTGGTACTGTCCGTTATAATAGGCTACGGCCCAATTGATACTGAAACTGTAAGTAGGGCTGGGGCCAGACTTTTAATTCTTTTATATGATTGACTGTTCCTTTTATATAGTAGGGGATTTCACACTGAGTTTTCGTAAACTCACCCCGTTTATTAACCTTTCAGGTAATTTCCAGCCTTAGACGGATCGGAGCTGTGAGGGGCTAGAAGGAAGCCACACACACTGTTTATGTTACAGTTTTGATTATTACTTTTAAATGTTTTTATGTGGGTTGTAGTAAAGCCATTGTAATTTTCTGGAATTCAAATTTGGAATTTTATTTATTATTCTTATAATTGCTAGTATTAGAACACGATTTTCCAAAGCAACTATTGTTGTTCAAAACATCACATATCCGCAATTGTTTTTAAATTAAGCTTCCGCAACTGCCAAGATTTTTACAAAGTAGTTAAGAATGTTATTCAGTTGAGGTTTTCTAACAAGGTTTAAAAAGGGTATAAGTTTTTAATTATTAAGAAGGGTTTTTAATGGAAACATGGTTTTCGAAAAACACTTCAATGTGACACGCCAGATTCGAGCCAAACTTCCAGGCCGGGTTTGGGGTGTTACATTTAGTGGTATCAGAGCTCAGTTGCAACAACTCGGCTGTGGATTGGGTTTTCAAAGGTTGAATTTCAGAAAATTATTTTCAACCACGTGGTCTGTTTGAAGTATTTCTCTTAAAAAGTGTGGCACACCGAGTCTCCGGCACCGAATCTGTAAGTCTTCTGAATACTTTTGTCTGTTTAGAAATTGAAATACTGTGGATTCCTTAGACATTGGTCTGAATTTAAATTTGGTATTTATTTTATGTGGATGTGATGTTTGGATATAGAAATTGTATATATGTGTGATAAATATGTGTCTGCTTCAATGAATAAGTGTTGTCTATATGAGACGTTTCAAGTTCTAGTTGAAGTGTGATCGTGATGGTAGGATCAGAGTGCACAGTGGTAGCATAGTGGGGTAGATGTTACACGACTACCCGGTTAGATGGAAATTTCAGGGACGAAATTTCTTTAAGGGAGGTAGAGTTGTAACACCCTGAATTTAGGCCTAGAAGTTTTGGGCCTTGAGCATGGGAGCGGTTGAAGGCAGCTTATAATATTTTGTTGTGCATGTAAATTTCGTTAATGAAGGCTTGTTTTAGTGGTTAAGTATGCTGAGAAGTGTTGGAGAAGTCTTGGGTTCAAACCTGGACTCTAGCAAAAATTTTGGTTTAAGGTGAATCAAAGCCTGGGTGTAGTAGGTAGACCTTAATAATATTGTTGGAGAAATTGTGCCACAAAAAGCCTTGTTGTCTAGTGGCAAAGTAGCGCCACATAAGAGGCAGGAAGGTGGCGTCATAGAGCGGAGGTCCACGGTTCGAAACTCATGGCAATGAAAAAGTAATTATTTTGCTTACAGGGGGCGGCAAGAGTTGGTGTTGAATTTAAACTCTGATGATGGAGGGATCCCACATCAGAAAGCTAACATAAGAGTGGATGCTAAACTGGCTTTAAATAGAGAGAACCATGAGGAGAGTAAAGGTACCTTTCTTGGCTGATCTCTCTTGCTTTATGTCGTGCTCGTTTGGGTTGGGCGTCGGCTAAGAGTCCACGGAGCACGGATTAACTCCAGTCTCCTATAAGGTGCGTATGTCTAACTACTCTAGCTGTAGGATGGCTAATTAAGGCCGCGATGGGCCGAAAGGGGCCATGTGGGCCCAATGGGCCTACGGGCCGAATGGGATAAGTTGTTTGACTATTTAGTAAATATTGGACTAGGCCAGGTGAATCTCATATCTGTGGCTAGATTTGGGCTAAAATGGCCGCACGAGCGTATGGGCCCATTTGGGCCGAGAATAGGCTTTAGGCCTATTCGTATTGTTATCCCTATTTAGAATACTATAGTTTACCGAAATACCCTTGTAGGGTAGAAATACCGAAATACCCCTGTAGGGTAGAATTATTGAAATACCCCTGTAGGGTAGAATTACTGAAATACCCCTATAGGGTAGAATTACTGAAATACCCTTATAGGGTAGAAATACCGAAATACCCCTATAGGGTAGAATTACTAAAATACCCTTGTAGGGTAGAATTATCGAAATACCCCTGTATGGTAGAATTACTGGAATACACCTGTAGGGTACAATTATTGAAATACCCCTGTAGGGTAGAATTACTGAAATACCCTGTAGGGTAGAAATACCCTTGTAGGGTAGAATTACTAAAATACCCTTGTAGGGTAAAATTATCGAAATACCCCTGTAGGGTAGAATTATTGAAATACCCCTGTAGGGTACAATTACTGAAATACCCCTGTAGGGTAAAATTATCGAAATACCCCTGTAGGGTAGAATTACTAAAATACTCTATAGGGTACAATTACTGAAATACCCCTATAGGGTAGAATTACTGAAATACCCCTGTAGGTAGAATTACTGAAATACCCTTGTAGGGTAAAAATACCGAAATACCCCTGTAGGGTAGAATTACGAAAATACCCCTATAGGGTATAATTACTGAAATACCCCTGTAGGGTAGAATTACTGGAATACCCCTGTAGGGTAAAATTATCGAAATAACCCTGTAGGGTTGAATTACTGAAATACCCCTATAGGGTAAAATTACCATTTTGCCCCTAGGGTGTTAAATGACTGTTTTGCCCTTGTGGGCAAGTGACTAACTTGGACTGTGTGGTTGACGGATTTGATTGTGAATATATGTTAGTGATATGAATAACTTGACTGTGATTGTTTGATTCAACTATAGGCATGACATTCTACATACATGACATGTTGCATGGGTTTGGTTATATTGATGGAGGAAGCGTTCTGGTGGCTCTGCCACAATATCTGTATCTGGTGACTCTATCACAATATCTGTTCTGGCAGCCATGCTGCAAATTCTGTGGTGTGTAGCGGATGGGTGGGTCGAGTTGTCTTCCCACATGGTGTAAGGTTGGTACAGGGTGTATACGGAAGGATATGGGTTGGAATTGCATTCACATTCGATTACGATTACTTGCACGATCACGATTCTCGATTCTCGTCACCTAATTCGATTCGATTCGATTACACACACCGATTCTAATTTTGATTATCATTTTTATTCTAGTTCTGATAATGTTTCTTATTCCGTAATGGGCTAAGGCCCATCTGGTACTGTCTATTATAATGGGCTAAGGCCCAATTGATATTGAAACTGTAAGTAGGTCTGGGGCCTGACTATAGTAGGGGATTTCACACTGAGTTTTCGTAAACTCACCCCGTTTATTAACCTTTCAGGTAATTTCCAACCTTAGACGGATCGGAGCTGCGAGGGGCTCGAAGGAAGCCACACACACTGTTTATGTTACAGTTTTGATTATTACTTTTAAATGTTTTTATGTGGGTTGTAGTAAAGCCATTGTAATTTTCTGGATTTCAAATTTGGAATTTTATTTATTGTTCTTATAATTACTAGTATTAGAACACGGTTTTCCAAAGCAACTACTGTTGTTCAAAACATCACGTATCCGCAATTGTTTTTAAATTAAGCTTCCGCAACTGCCAAGATTTTTACAAAGTTGTTAAGAATGTTATTCAGCTGAGCTTTTCTAACAAGGTTTAAAAAGGGTATAAGTTTTTAATTATTAAGAAGGGTTTTTAATGGAAACATGGTTTTCGAAAAACACTTCAATGTGACACGCCAGATTCGAGCCAAACTTCCAGCCCGGGTTTGGGGTGTTACATTTAGTGGTATCAGAGGTCAGTTGCAACAACTCGGCTATGGATTGGGTTTTTAAAGGTTGAATTTCAGAAAATTATTTTCAACTACGTGGTCTGTTTGAAATATTTCTCTTAAAAAGTGTGGCACATCGAGTCTCCGGCACCGAATCCGTAAGTCTTCTGAATACTTTTGTCTGTTTAGAAATTGAAATACCGTGGATTCCTTAGACATTGGTCAAAATTTAAATTTGGTATTTATTTTATGTGGATGTGATGTTCGGATACAGAAATTGTATACATGTGTGATAAATATGTGTGCCTTGAAAGAATAAATCATTGTATGTATGAGATGTTTCAAGTTCTAGTTGAAGTGTGATAGTGATGGTAGGATCAGAGTGCGCAGTGGTAGCATAGTGGGGTAGATGTTACACGACTACCCGGTTAGATGGAAATTTCGGGGACGAAACTTCTTTAAGGGAGGTAGAGTTGTAACACCCTGGATTTGGGCCTAGAAGTTTTGGGCCTTGAGCATGGGAGCGGTTGAAGGCAGCTTATAATATTTTATTGTGCATGTAAATTTCGTTAATGAAGGCTTATTTTAGTGGTTAAGTGTGCTGAGAAGTGTTGGAGAAGTCCTGGGTTCAAACCTGGACTCTAGCAGAAATTTTGGTTTAAGGTGAATCAAACCCTGGGAGTAGTAGGTAGGCCTTAAGAATATTGTTGGAGAAATTGTGCCACAAAAAGCCTTGTTGTCTATTGGCAAAGTAGCGCCACATAAGAGGCAGAAAGGTGGCGTCATAGAACGGAGGTCCACGGTTCGAAACTCATGGCAATCAAAGAGTATTTATTTTGCTAACAGGGGGCGGCAAGAGTTGGTGTTGAATTTAAACTCTGATGATGGAGGGATCCCACATCAGGAACCTAACATAAGAGTGGATACGAAGCTGGCTTTAAATAGAGAGAACCATGAGGAGAGTAAAGGTACCTTTCTAGGCTGATCCCTTTCGCTTTATGGCGTGCTCGTTTGGGTTGGGCATTGGCTAAGAGTCCTCGGAGCTCGGATTAACTCCAGTCTCCTATCAGGTGTGTATTTCTCACTACTCTAGTTGTAGGATGGCTACTTAAGGCCGCGATGGGTCGAAAGGGGCCATGTGGGCCCAATGGGCGTACAGGCCCAATAGGATAAGTTGTTTGATTGTGTAGTAGATATTGGACTAGGCTAGGTGAATCTCATATCTGTGGCTAGATTTGGGCTAAAAGGGCCACACGAGCGTGTGGGCCCATTTGGGTCGAGAATAGGCTTTAAGCCCATTCGTAGTGTTATCCCTGTTTAGAATACTTTAGTTTACCAAAATACCCTTTTAGGGTAGAAATACCGAAATACCACTGTAGGGTAGAATTACTGAAATACCCTTGTAGAGTAGAATTACTGAAATACCCCTGTATGGTAGAATTACTAAAATACCCTTGTAAGGTAGAAACACCGAAATACACCTGTAGGGTAGAATTACTAAAATACCCTTGTAGGGTAGAGTTATCGAAATACCCATGTAGGGTAGAATTACTGAAATACCCCTATAGGGTACAATTACTGAAATACCCATGTAGGGTAGAATTACTGAAACACCCATGTAGGGTAGAAATACCATTGTAGGGTAGAATTACTAAAATACCCCTGTAGGGTAAAATTATCGAAATACCCCTGTAGGGTAGAATTACTAAAATACCCCTGTAGGGTAGAATTACTGAAATACCCTGTAGGGTAGAAATACCCTTGTAGGGTAGAATTACTAAAATACCCCTGTAGGGTAAAATTATCGAAATACCCCTGTAGGGTAGAATTACTGAAATACCCCTATAGGGTACAATTATTGAAATACCCATGTAGGATAGAATTAGTGAAATACCCCTGTAGGGTAGAATTACTAAAATACCCTTCTAGGGTAGAAATACCGAAATACCCCTGTAGGATAGAATTACTAAAATACCCCTATAGGGTACAATTACTTAAATACCCCTGTAGGGTAGAATTACTGAAATACCCCTGTAGGGTAGAAATACCCTTGTAGGGTAGAATTACTAAAATACCCCTGTAGGGTAAAATTATCGAAATACCCCTGTAGGGTAGAATTACTAAAATACCCTTGTAGGGTAGAACTACTAAAATACCCTGTAGGGTAGAAATACCCTTGTAGGGTAGAATTACTAAAATACCCCTGTAGGGTAAAATTATCGAAATAACCCTGTAGGGTAAAATTACTGAAATACCCCTGTAGGGTACAATCACTGAAATACCCCTGTAGGGTAAAATTATCGAAATACCCCTGTAGGGTAGAATTACTGAAATATCCCTGTAGGGTACAATTACTGAAATACCCTTGTAGGGTAGAATTACTGAAATACCCCTGTAGGGTAGAATTACTGAAATACCCTTGTAGGGTAGAAATACCGAAATACCCCAGTAGGGTAAAATTACTAAAATAGCCCTATAGGGTACAATTACTTAAATACCACTGTAGGGTAGAATTACTGAAATACCCCTGTAGGGTAAAATTATCGAAATACCCCTGTAGGGTAGAATTACTGAAATACCCCTGTGGGGTAAAATTACCATTTTGCCCTTAGGGTGTTAAATGACTGTTTTGCCCTTGTGGGCAAGTGACTAACTTGGACTGTGTGGTTGACGAATTTGATTGTGAATATATGTTGGTGATATGAATGACTTGACTGTGATTGTTTGATTCAAATATGAGCATGACATTCTGCATACATGACATGTTGCATGGGTTGGGTTATATTGATGGAGGAAGCGTTCTGGTGGCTCTGCTGCAATATCTGTATTTGGTGACTCTATCACAATATCTATTCTGGCAGCCATGCTGCAAATTCTGTGGTGTGTAGCGGATGGGTGGGTCGAGTTGTCTTCCCACATGGTGTAAGGTTGGTACAGGGTGTATACAGATGGATATGGGTTAGAATTGCATTCACATTCTAATTCTGATTCTGTTACCTGATACTAATTCTGATTCTGTCACCTAATTCTGATTCTGATTCTGATTCTGGTTCTGTCACCTGATTCTAATTTTGATTGTCATTTTTATTCTAGTTCTGATAATGTTTCTTATTCTGTAATGGGCTAAGGCCCATCTGGTACTGTCTATTATAATGGGCTAAGGCCCAATTGATATTGAAACTGTAAGTAGGTCTAGGGCCTGACTTTTAATTCTTTTATATGACTGACTGTTCCGTTTATATAGTAGGGGATTTCACACTGAGTTTTCGTAAACTCACCCCGTTTATTAACTTTTCAGGTAATTTCCAGCCTTAGACGGATCGGAGCTGCGAGGGGCTAGAAGGAAGCCACACACACTGTTTATGTTACAATTTTGATTATTACTTTTAAATGTTTTTATGTGGGTTGTAGTAAAGCAATTGTAATTTTCTGGATTTCAAATTTGGAATTTTATTTATTGTTCTTATAATTGCTAGTATTAGAACACGGTTTTCCAAAGCAACTACTGTTGTTCAAAACATCACATATCCGCAATTGTTTTTAAATTAAGCTTCTGCAACTGCCAAGATTTTTACAAAGTTGTTAAGAATGTTATTCAGCTGAGCTTTTCTAACAAGGTTTAAAAAGGGTATAAGTTTTTAATTATTAAGAAGGGTTTTTAATGGAAACATGGTTTTCGAAAAACACTTCAATGTGACACGCCAGATTCGAGCCAAACTTTCAGCCCGGGTTTGGGGTGTTACATTTAGTGGTATCAGAGGTCGGTTGCAATAACTCGGCTATGGATTGGGTTTTTAAAGGTTGAATTTCAGAAAATTATTTTCAACCACGTGGTCTGTTTGAAATATTTCTCTTAAAAAGTGTGGCACACCGAGTCTCCGGCACCGAATCCGTAAGTCTTCTGAATACTTTTGTCTGTTTAGAAATTGAAATACTGTGGATTCCTTAGACATTGGTCTAAATTTAAATTTGGTATTTATTTTATGTGGATGTGATGTTTGGATATAGAAATTGTATATATGTGTGATAAATATGTGTCTGCTTCAGTGAATAACTGTTGTATGTGTGAGATGTTTCAAGTTCTAGTTGAAGTGTGATAGTGATGGTAGGATCAGAGTGCGCAGTGGTAGCATAGTGGGGTAGATGTTACACGACTACCCGGTTAGATGGAAATTTCGGGGACGAAACTTCTTTAAGGGAGGTAGAGTTGTAACACCCTGGATTTGGGCCTAGAAGTTTTGGGCCTTGAGCATGGGAGCGGTTGAAGGCAGCTTATAATATTTTATTGTGCATGTAAATTTCGTTAATGAAGGCTTATTTTAGTGGTTAAGTGTGCTGAGAAGTGTTGGAGAAGTCCTGGGTTCAAACCTGGACTCTAGCAGAAATTTTGGTTTAAGGTGAATCAAACCCTGGGTGTAGTAGGTAGGCCTTAAAATATTGTTGGAGAAATTGTGCCACAAAAAGCCTTGTTGTCTAGTGGCAAAGTAGCGCCACATAAGAGGCAGGAAGGTGGCGTCATGGAACGGAGGTCCACGGTTCGAAACTCATGGCAATCAAAGAGCATTTATTTTGCTAACAGGGGGCGGCAAGAGTTGGTGTTGAATTTAAACTCTGATGATGGAGGGATCCCACATCAGGAAGCTAACATAAGAGTGGATACTGGTCGGCTTTAAATAGAGAGAACCATGAGGAGAGTAAAGGTACCTTTCTTGGCTGATCCCTTTCGCTTTATGGCGTGCTCGTTTTGGTTGGGCATCGGCTAAGAGTCCTCGGAGCGCGGATTAACTCCAGTCTCCTATCAGGTGTGTATTTCTCACTACTCTAGTTTTAGGATGGCTACTTAAGGCCGCGATGGGTCAAAAGGGGCCATGTGGGCCCAATGGGCCTACGGGCCGAATGGGATAAGTTGTTTGATTGTGTAGTAGATATTGGACTAGGCTAGGTGAATCTCATATTTGTGGCTACATTTGGGCTAAAAGGGCCACATGAGCGTGTGGGCCCATTTGGGCCGAGAATAGGCTTTAAACCCATTCGTATTGTTATCCCTGTTTAGAATACTTTAGTTTACCAAAATACCCTTTTAGGGTAGAAATATCGAAATACCACTGTAGGGTAGAATTACTGAAATACCCCTATAGGGTAGAATTGCTGAAATACCCCTGTATGGTAGAATTACTGAAATACCCTTGTAGGGTAGAAATACCCTTGTAGGGTAGAATTACTAAAATAACCCTGTAGGGTAAAATTATCGAAATACCCCTGTAGGGTAGAATTACTAAAATACCCCTGTAGGGTAGAATTACTGAAATACCCTGTAGGGTAGAAATACCCTTGTTGGGTAGAATTTCTAAAATACCCCTGTAGGGTAAAATTATCGAAATACGCCTATAGGGTAGAATTACTGAAATACCCCTGTAGGGTACAATTACTGAAATACCCCTATAGGGTAAAATTATCGAAATACCCCTGTAGGGTAGAATTACTGAAATACCCCTGTAGGGTACAATTACTGAAATACCCATGTAGGATAGAATTACTGAAATACCCCTGTAGGGTAGAATTACTAAAATACCCTTGTAGGGTAGAAATACCGAAATACCCCTATAGGGTAGAATTTCTAAAATACCCCTATAGGGTACAATTACTTAAATACCCCTGTAGGGTAGAATTACTGAAATACCCCTGTAGGGTAGAAATACCCTAGTAGGGTAGAATTACTAAAATACCGCTGTAGGGTAAAATTATCGAAATACCCCTGTAGGGTAGAATTACTAAAATACCCCTGTAGGGTAGAATTACTAAAATACCCTGTAGGGTAGAAATACCCTTGTAGGGTAGAATTACTAAAATACCCCTGTAGGGTAAAATTATCGAAATACCCCTGTAGGGTAGAATTATCAAATACCCCATAGGTACAATTCTTGAAATACCCTCGTAGGTAAAATTATCGAAATACCCCTGTAGGGTAGAATTACTGAAATACCCCTGTAGGGTACAATTACTGAAATACCCATGTAGGGTAGAATTACTGAAATACCCTTGTAGGGTAGAATTACTAAAATACCCTTGTAGGGTAGAAATACCGAAATACCCCTGTAGGGTAAAATTACTAAAATACCCCTATAGGGTACAATTACTTAAATACCCCTGTAGGGTAGAATTACTGAAATACCCCTGTAGGGTAAAATTATCGAAATACCACTGTAGGGTAGAATTACTGAAATACCCATGTAGGGTAAAATTACCATTTTGCCCCTAGGGTGTTAAATGACTGTTTTACCCTTGTGGGCAAGTGACTAACTTGGACTGTGTGGTTGACGGATTTGATTGTGAATATATGTTGGTGATATGAATGACTTGACTGTGATTGTTTGATTCAAATATGGGCATGACATTCTGCATACATGACATGTTGTATGGGTTGGGTTATATTGATGGAAGAAGCGTTCTGGTGGCTCTGCCACAATATCTGTATCTGGTGACTCTATCACTATATCTATTCTAGCAACCATGGTGCAAATTCTGTGGTGTGTAGCAGATGGGTGGGTCGAGTTGTCTTCCTACATGGTGTAAGGTTGGTACAGGGTGTATACGGATGGATATGGGTTGGAATTGCATTCACATTCTGATTCTGATTCTGATTCTGTTACCTGATACTGATTCTGATTCTGTCACCTAATTCTGATTCTGATTCTGATTTTGATTCTGTCACCTGATTTTAATTTTGATTGTCATTTTTATTCTAGTTCTGATAATGTTTCTTATTCTGTAATGGGCTAAGGCCCATCTGGTACTGTCTATTATAATGGGCTAAGGCCCAATTGATATTGAAATTGTAAGTAGGTCTGGGGCCAGACTTTTAATTCTTTTATATGACTGACTGTTCCGTTTATATAGTGGGGGATTTCACACTAAGTTTTCGTAAACTCACCCTGTTTATTAACCTTTTAGGTAATTTCCACAAACACTGTTTATGTTACAGTTTTGATTATTACTTTTAAATGTTTTTATGTGGGTTGTAGTAAAGCCATTGTAATTTTCTGGATTTCAAATTTGGAATTTTATTTATTGTTCTTATAATTGCTAGTATTAGAACACGGTTTTCCAAAGCAACTATTGTTGTTCAAAACATCACGTATCCTCAATTGTTTTTAAATTAAGCTTCCGCAACTTCCAAGATTTTTACAAAGTTGTTAAGAATGTTATTCAGCTGAGCTTTTCTAACAAGGTTTAAAAAGGGTATAAGTTTTTAATTATTAAGAAGGGTTTTTAATGGAAACATGGTTTTCGAAAAACACTTCAATGTGCACGCCAGATTCGAGCCAAACTTTCAGCCCGGGTTTGGGGTGTTACATTTAGTGGTATCAAAGGTCGGTTGCAACAACTCGGCTATGGATTGGGTTTTTAAAAGTTGAATTTCAGAAAATTATTTTCAACCACATGGTCTGTTTGAAATATTTCTCTTAAAAAGTGTGGCACACCGAGTCTCCGGCACCGAATCCGTAAGTCTTCTGAATACTTTTGTCTGTTTAGAAATTGAAATATTGTGGATTCCTTAGACATTGGTCTAAATTTAAATTTGGTATTTATTTTATGTGGATGTGATGTTTGGATATAGAAATTGTATATATGTGTGATAAATATGTGCCTGCTTCAGTGAATAACTGTTGTATGTATGAGATGTTTCAAGTTCTAGTTGAAGTGTGATAGTGATGGTAGGATCAGAGTGCGCAGTGGTAGCATAGTGGGGTAGATGTTACACGACTACCCGGTTAGATGGAAATTTCGGGGACGAAACTTCTTTAAGGGAGGTAGAGTTGTAACACCCTGAATTTGGGCCTAGAAGTTTTGGGCCTTCAGCATGGGAGCGTTTGAAGGCAGCTTATAATATTTTGTTGTGCATGTAAATTTCGTTAATGAAGGCTTATTTTAGTGGTTAAGTAAGTGTCGAGAAGTGTTGGAGAAGTCCGGGTTCAAACTGGACTCTAATGAAAATTTTGGTTTAAGGTGAATCAAACCCTGGGTGTAGTAGGTAGGCCTTAAAATATTGTCGTAGAAATTGTGCCACAAAAAGCCTTGTTGTCTAGTGGCAAGGTAGCGCCACATAAGAGGCAGGAAGGTGGCGTCATAGAACGGAGGTCCACAGTTCGAAACTCATGGCAATCAAAGAGCATTTATTTTGCTAACAGGGGGCGGCAAGAGTTGGTGTTGAATTTAAACTCTGATGATGGAGGGATCCCACATCAGGAAGCTAACATAAGAGTGGATACGAAGCTGGCTTTAAATAGAGAGAACCATGAGGAGAGTAAAGGTACCTTTCTTGGCTGATCCCTTTCGCTTTATGGCGTGCTCGTTTTGGTTGGGCGTCGGCTAAGAGTCCTCGGAGCGCGGATTAACTCCAGTCTCCTATCAGGTGTGTATTTCTCACTACTCTAGTTGTAGGATGGCTACTTAAGGCCGCGATGGGTCGAAAGGGGCCATGTGGGCCCAATGGGCCTACGGGCCCAATAGGATAAGTTGTTTGATTGTGTAGTAGATATTGGACTAGGCTAGGTGAATCTCATATCTGTGGCTACATTTGGGCTAAAAGGGCCACACGAGCGTGTGGGCCCATTTGGGCCGAGAATAGGCTTTAGGCCCATTCGTATTGTTATCCCTGTTTAGAATACTTTAGTTTACCGAAATACCCTTTTAGGGTAGAAATACTGAAATACCCCTGTAGGGTAGAATTACTAAATACCCCTGTAGGGTAGAATTACTGAAATACCCTTGTAGGGTAGAAACGTCGAAATGCACCTGTAGGGTAGAATTACTAAAATACCCCTGTAGGGTAAAATTATCGAAATGCCCCTGTAGGGTAGAATTAGTGAAATACCCCTGTAGGGTACAATTACTGAAATACCCATGTAGGGTAGAATTACTGAAATACCCCTGTAGGGTAGAATTACTGAAATACCCTTGTAGGGTAGAAATACCGAAATACCCCTGTAGGGTAGAATTACTAAAATACCCCTATAGGGTACAATTACTTAAATACCCCTGTAGGGTAGAATTACTGAAATACCCCTGTAGGGTAAAATTATCGAAATACCGCTGTTGGGTAGAATTACTGAAATACCCATGTAGGGTAAAATTACCATTTTTCCCCTAGGGTGTTAAATGGCTGTTTTGCCCTTGTGGGCAAGTGACTAACTTGGACTGTGTGGTTCACGGATTTGATTGTGAATATATGTTGGTGATATGAATGACTTGACTGTGATTGTTTGATTCAAATATGGGCATGACATTCTGCATACATGACATGTTGTATGGGTTGGGTTATATTGATGGAGGAAGCCTTCTGGTGGCTCTGCCATAATATCTGTATCTGGTGACTCTATCACTATATCTGTTCTGGCGGCGATGCTGCAAATTCTGTGGTGTGTAGCAGATGGGTGGGTCGAGTTGTCTTCCTACATGGTGTAAGGTTGGTACAGGGTGTATACGGATGGATATGGGTTGGAATTGCATTCACATTCGATTCTCGATTCGATTCTCATTGCACGATACTAATTCGATTACGTCACCTAATTCCGATTCGATTCGATTCGATTCACACACCGATTTTAATTTTGATTGTCATTTTTATTCTAGTTCGATAATGTTTCTTATTCAGAATGGGCTAAGGCCCATCTGCATCGTCTATTATAATGGGCTAAGGCCCAATTGATATTGAAATCGTAAGTAGGTCTCAGGGCGGACTTTTAATTCTTTATATATGACCGATTGCTCATTTATATAGTAGGGGATTTCACACTGAGTTTTCGTAAACTCACCCCGTTTATTAACCTTTTAGGTAATTTCCAGCCTTAGACGGATCGGAGCAGCGAGGGGCTCGAAGGAAGCCACACACACTGTTTATGTTACAGTTTTGATTATTACTTTTAAATGTTTTTATGTGGGTTGTAGTAAAGCCATTGTAATTTTCTGGATTTCAAATTTGGAATTTTATTTATTGTTCTTATAATTGCTAGTATTAGAACACGATTTTCCAAAGCAACTACTGTTGTTCAAAACATCACGTATCCGCAATTGTTTTTAAATTAAGCTTCCGCAACTTCCAAGATTTTTACAAAGTTGTTAAGAATGTTATTCAGCTGAGCTTTTCTAACAAGGTTTAAAAAAGGTATAAGTTTTTAATTATTAAGAAGGGTTTTTAATGGAAACATGGTTTTCGAAAAACACTTCAATGTGACACGCCAGATTCGAGCCAAACTTCCAGGCCGAGTTTGGGGTGTTACATTTAGTGGTATCAGAGGTCGGTTGCAACAACTCGGCTATGGATTGGGTTTTTAAAGGTTGAATTTCAGAAAATTATTTTCAGCCACGTGGTTTGTTTGAAATATTTCTAACTTCTGTTAGTCGCTGGCGGCCGGCCGCATGGCCGCCTGGAAGTCCCTGCCGATTAACCCGATTCTCAGTGTATTCACCTGGTTGTAGATGGTTACTTGGTCCTGCACTAAAGGCCATGTTGGGCCAATGGGGCCTCACCTGCCCAAGGATAAGTTGTTTGATTGTAGTAGATGACCAGGCTAGGTGAATCTCATGTCCTTGCTACATTTGGCTAAAAGGCTGAGCAGCAGGGCCCATTTGGGGTAAATGAATTAGGCCCCATTATTATAGCAGTTATTATCTCGCTATACTTTAGTTTACGAATACTATGTTGTAACAATTACTAAATCCAGAATTAGTGCAAAATACCCTGTGTGAGGGATTCTCAAATACCCCCGTAGGTAGAATTATTATTCAAATACGTAGGTAGAACATTACAATTGCATCATCAAATCACCTTAGGTGAATTATCAACCAATTTGCAGGCATTAACACCAATACGTATGAGTAGATTAATAAAATACCGCAGGTAGAATGCACAACTACGTAAGGTGAATTCATCAAATACCCTCGTAGGGCACATTTCGTAAATACCCATGGTGTGTAAAATTATTATAACATTCTCGAGTTAATGAAAATATATGAATTGTATTTTAAATAACCCAGTAAGGTATATAATTATAAATCTCCTCAGGTGGTGAATTACAAAATACCCATGTAGTTGTGGGACCTCTGAGAGTAATACTAAGAAATACCCATACCAAAAATACTTGTGTGAATCAAAATTAATTTCCTAGCGCATGCATTGCAACATTTACTGATTTCTACATTATACAAATACCTCCATTATACCAACACGTACTGTAAATTATAACTAATATCTATTCATGTAGGGCAATCACAGGTAGATAACACTAACCGTACGGAATATAATTCCTGGCAGTAAGATTACTAATACCTCAGGTTGATTACCACCAAACACAGTAAGGTGACATACCAAATCATTCTTAAGGAATTATCAAATACATCTGATTCTGAAATTAACAAATACCAGTGACACACTCTCGTCTCGATCAGATTTTAAATTCATCCTACACTCACACCACAACTCAGAACATTAGAACACAAAATACTGGAGTATACAAAAAACTCTCGTGGAATGATTACTAAAATACAATGGATGAACACCGAGCTGAATTACTATAATAAGATAGAATAGTCACCCTCATGAGTACCAAACCCTCGTGGGTAGCTTAGGGTGTGAACACATGTAGGTAGGCGTAGGAATTACCTGTTACTAACACAGATTCACCATACCGCTTGGCTGGCAGTAAGATATGCAACCCCTGATCTACCCTGTATATTACAGTAATGCAAATACTCGTGCAGTAGTGAAATACATTCTTTGCTCTCAGTGTTAAGTATAAACTCCTCTTGGGAATCAACACCGCCAGTGATTATCAAATACTAGGGGTGAACCTTTGAGGTCATAATTATGTGTATTTACCTACAATAATGTAGAATTATCACCCCAAAATACCCCGTAGGGTAGAATTATCAAAATACCCCTGTAGGGTAGAATTACTCGAAATAAAATTACCATTTGTGGGTTGGAAATTTGATTGACCTGAAATACCCCTGTAGGGTGAAATATATGTTTGGGTGTTAAATGACTATTTTGCCCTTGTTGGCAAGTGACTGACTTGGACTGTGTGGTTGGATTTGATTGCGAATATATGTTGGTAATATGAATGACTTGACTGTGATTGTTTGATTCAAATATGGGCATGACATTCTGCATACATGACATGTTGCATAGGTTGGGTTATATTGATGGAGGAAGCATTCTGGTGGCTCTGCCACAATATCTGTATCTGGTGACTCTGTCACAATATATCGCTCGCACCATGCTGCAAATTACGTAATGTGTGTAGCGGATGGGTGGGTCGAGTTGTCTCCCCAAATGGTGTAAGGTTGATACGGGGGTGTATACAGATGGATATGGGTTGGAATTGCATTCACACTCTGAATCTGATTCTGTTACCTGATACTAATTCTAATTTTGTCACCTAATTCTGATTCTGATTCTGATTCTGATTCTGTCCCCTGATTCTAATTTTGATTCTCATTTTGATTCTAGTTCTGATAATGTTTCTTATTCTATAATGGGCTAAGGCCCATCCAGTGCTTATCTCTGTTATAATGGGCTAAGGCCCAATTGATACTGGCCTTAAGTAGGTGCAGGGCCGGACTTTTAATTCTTTTATATGGTATTGTTCCTTTGATATAGTAGGGGATTTCACACTGAGTTTTAAGTAAACTCACCCCGTTTATTAACCTTTCGGTAATTTCACCTTAGACGGATCGGAGTGCTGCGAGGGCTCGAAGGAAGCCACACACACTGTTTATGTTACAGTTTTGATTATTACTTTTAAATATTTTTATGTGGGTTGTAGTAAAGCCATTGTAATTTTCTAGATTTCAAATTTGGAATTTTATTTATTGTTCTTATAATTGCTAGTATTAGAACACGGTTTTCCAAAGCAACTACTATTGTTCAAAACATCACGTATCCGCAATTGTTTTTAAATTAATCTTCCGCAACTGCCAAGATTTTTACAAAGTTGTTAAGAATGTTATTCAGCTGAGCTTTTCTAACAAGGTTTAAAAAGGGTATAAGTTTTTAATTATTAAGAAGGGTTTTTAATGGAAACATGGTTTTCGAGAAACACTTTAATGTGACACGCCAGATTCGAGCCAAACTTTCAGGCCGGGTTTGGGGTGTTACAGCATCGCAAACCAATAAGCAAGTATCTAGGCGTGGGTCAAAAAGGGCTCGCGAATCATGGAACTCTTGAAAGGAGGTCAATCAAAATTGCAAATTTGAGCAATCATGACAGAAGGACACTAGAATAAAAAGGAGGGTTCACACCAATCTACAAGTTGCGTATATTGCGAGCTCTGCGACAGGAAGCATCATGGGGAGTGCTGTAAGAAAACTGAGAGCTGCTTCAGGTGTGGCTCTAATGACCACTTTATAAGGGACTGTCTAGAATGACAGGTGGGCTCGTAACCTTAAACCATGGCCCCTACTCAAGTGCCACTGGGTGGTCATGGTCGAGGACAAGGCAGAGGTGGTGACACAAGGTCGGTTGGGCAACAAACTCTAGCCCATATTGTTGCGACCTAAGGGGAAGAGTCAAAAGGCCTCGCATGAGTTTATGCTATAAGGGAACCTCAGAAGCAAGGTTCCACCGATGTCATCACAGGTACCTTTACTCTGCAAACTATAGTCAATAGAGTGTACTGTCAATGTCCACTAGAAGTTCAAGGTCAAGCATTTATTACGAACTGGAGCTACCATTCTATGGGTTCAATGTAATCCTTGGAATGGGTTGGTTGACTCAGCACAGGGCCATGATTGGTTTTTAGTTGAAAAAAGTTACTTTGTGAAGTAGTGAATGCAACAAAGTGGTTTTGATAGGTGAGCAAGCTTAGTGTAAAATAGTCTCAGAATTGAAGGTAGAGAAGATGCTGAGAAAAGGCTATAAAGCTTATTTCACTTTTGTGATGGGCTCGTAAGATTTGGAAAGAGAGGTTCGTGAGGTGCAAAGAATCTAATCTAGATGTATTTCCTGATGAGTTACCTTGTTTACCATCAGATTGTAAGGTGGAGTTCACCATTGAGTTGTACCCAAGAAATTTACCGGTGTCTTTCGTACCATATCGCATGGCACCCAAAGAACTTAGAGAGCTGAAAGTGCAAATCTAGGAGCTTTTGGTTAAATGTTTCATTTGACCTAGCATATTGCCTTGGGTATTTTCCAATTTTGCTTGTGAAGGAAACAGATTGAAACATGAGGATGTGCATCGACTACATGCAATTAAATAAATTAATGGTAAAAACCAAGTACCTGTTGCCAAGAATTGATGATTTGTTTGACTAGCTATGAGGTGCCATTGTGTTTTCTAAGATCGATTTGTGATTCAGTTACTATCAACTCAAGATGAAGGAGTCTGACGTGATGAAGACAACTTTTAGGATGAGGTATGGGCACTATGAATTTTTTGTGATACCTTTTGGGTTGACAAACACCCCTGCTACTTTCATAGGTCTGATGAATTGAGCATTCCATGCATATCTAGATTGTTGCGTGGTGGTGTTCATCGAGGACATCTTGGTCTACTCAAAAACTAAAAAAGAGCACAACATGCATCTTCGAACTATGTTGCAGATTCTGTGAGAGATGCAGTTGTTCACAAAGCTCAATAAGTGTTAGTTTTTGCTCAAAGAAGTGATTTTTTTGGGACATGTGATTTTACCTAAAAGGGTTCGCATGAACTCAAAGAAAATCGACACAAGTGTGGAATGAAGACCACCAAGAAGTGTGATGGAAGTGTAAAGCTTATCAGGGCTCACGGGATACTATCGCTAGTTTGTTGAGGGATTTGCCACTATAGTAGCACCCTCAACAAAGCTACTTCAAAAGATGGAGTAGTTCGTATAGACTGAAAAAAGCCAGGGAAGCTTTGACAAGCTTAAGGAGATCCTTACCAAAGCACCGGTGGTGACCTAATCTAAGTTAGGGAATGAACCTGTAGTTTCTAGTGATACCTCTCACACGAGACTTGGATGTGTACTTATGCAAGAAGAGAAGATGGTAGCCTATGATTCTAGGCAATTGAAGCTTCATGAATGAAACTAACCAACTCATGATTTAGAGCTAGTAGCGGTGGTGCTCGCACTAAAGATCTAGCGACACAACCTATATAGTGATAAGTGTGTCATCTACATAGACCACAAAATCTAGTACTTGCTCACTTAGAAGAAATTTAATCTTGAATACTAAATATTATATAAGGAAAATAAAGTGCAAAAACACACAAAAACAAAAATAAACATCAAACAAATGCCATCCCTGACAACGACTCCAAAAACTTGATCGGCTGTTTAATGCCACAAAACTAATGTGCAAGCATACACTATCGATGCAAGTATAGTAGACAGATGTGAGTCTGTCAGATATCGATCCCACAGGGATGATTGTCTTTTGTCTATTAATGTTGGTGCAATAATTAGATAGAAACAAGATAAAGTGTGAGGATATTTGCTGGAGCAACAACTTGAAAACAATAAAATAAAATATGATAATGATAAACTAGGATCCCCAACATAAATCTTCAGCAGAATACTAAGTGCTTACAAGGTATAAAAGGATAGGTGATTATTGAGCAATATATTTCAATGTATATCTTACTAAGAGTCACTCCTCTATTTAATCTGAAACTTAAACATGCAGATTAACCTCCTCCTTCTGATGATGAAAATATGGCACTATTAAGAACAAGTGGACTAAATTCCTCTAATCCTCACTCAACTTCCATTGTAATGCTTGTTGGCTCGAACTGTCACTGTACTTTCCAGTGTCTGTGACTACAATAACACAAACCCCAAGATTAAACAATAAAAGCAAGATTTAATAAGATAACATTTAACCAAGAATTCAAGTGTACTTCCATACAAATAGAAAATAGAGATTAATCAATAGCATTTAGAAAGAAATAAGAAAGAATCAAATGGAGAATACTATTCTTAGACAACTCGACTGAATCTCTCTATTCCCTCTTGTCTCATACATAGGTCTCCTCGTCAAAAGCTAATCTGCATCAATTTTCACATTGGCTTACCAGTGAGAGGCTTAAGCTGCCATAGCCGTAAGCTTCAAGGTAGGATAAAGAAGAAGATGGTCAAGAAAAAGCTCTCCCATCTCTTTTTTTCTTGCGTCAACCTTTTATGTCCTCCTCCAACAGTACTAGTATGATTTCCTCAGAATTATTCTATCCTTGTACGTACAGGTTGGTTATACCAGAATGGACAACTCATGCATTTTTAGTTCTTATCCAGACAACTGTCAGGTGCGACGACAATTCTAGACACAATCTGGAATTAACTTATGCAGCGACATTAATGCAAAAAGATAGCAAAATTAAGGATAAAATAGGCTAGGATTCATTGAGTTATAAAATGAAATTTACTAAACTAAAAATGCTAAAATATATGCTAAGGATAACTAAATGGGACCAATTTAACCAATAAGTAAGGAGGAAAGCTTATGTTCTTTCTAGTGCTATCAAATCATCGACAAAGGAAATGGATCAAGCTACTAAAGGACTACAACTGCATGTTAAAGTATCATCCAGGAAAAGCCAACGTGGTAGCTAATGCCCTAATTTGAAAGTCTATGAGTGATTTGCGAGCTATGTCCACGTAGCTAAGTGTGACAAGTGATGGGGACTTCTTACGAAATTACAAGCGGGACCAATATTGTCACAATAGATTAAGGCGATGCAAGTTTTTGACGAGGATTTGGCGAAGAGGGTCTAGAGTGCAAAATGACTTCACATTTAATGATGAAGGAGTACTTTACTTTCGTGGAAGGTTGTGCGTACTTAAGGATAATGAGCTACGGAAAATGATTCTTAATGAAGCCCACAATAATTCATTTGCGATGCATCCATGCAGTAACAAGATGTATCGTGACCTCTGTGAACTCTATTGGTGGCTTGGCTTGGAACGAGTTTTTATAGAATATGTGGTGAGGTGTCTGATTTGTTAGAAAGTTTAAGCCAAGCATCAATTTCTCTCAAGAATGCTTCAACCACTCAACATTCTAGAATGGAAGAAGGAAAGGGTCACCATGGATTTTTTGATAGGTTTGCCAGTGACCCTGACCATGAAGGATGCAATTTGTGTGACAGTTGATCACCTAATGAAGTGTGCGCACTTTTTAGGTGTTCACACCTACTACTCTTTGCAAAGGCTCGTCAATATTTATGTTGCTGAAATAATGGAACTGCATGGCCTGCTTATTTCCATAATATCTGACTAAGATCCAAGATTATTTTGGAGAAGTTTCCAAGGAGCTTTGGGTTTGAAGAATCAATTCAGTATTGCTTATCACCCTTAGATAGATGACCAATCTTGTAACACCCTAAACCCGGCCCAAAAGTTAGGCTTGAATCTGGCGTGTCACATTAAAGTATTTTTTGAAAACCATGTTTTCATTAGAAACCCTTCTTATTTAAAACGTAGTACATTGAAAACTTATTAATTTTATTCCCAAAATCTCTTTTAGTTGCAGAAGCTTGTTTTAAATTAATTACTAACAACTTGATGTTAAAAAGTTAAGTTGCGAAAGCATTTTGAGAATGTTGCGGAAACATAGTGTTTGAAAACAGTTATTGTTTTGGAAAATCATGTCCTACTTCTAGCAGATATTAAACATACTAAATAAACTTCCCAAATAAAAAGTTAAGGATATAAAGAGGCCTTATTACAACCCTAATAAAAAACTAAAGTGTTTAACTAAATAAACAAAATAGAAAAACAAGTGCAGTTGTGTGGTCGTCTCCGAGTCCCTCTGCGACACTGATTCACCTAACGCTGGGGATTACCTGCACAGTTAATAAACGGGGTGAGTTTACGAAAACTCAGTGTGTAATCCCCTTACTAGAGTAACAGTCAATAAATAGCATCGAAAAATGCAGGCACAGAGCCCTTAATGAAAATGTGATGATTTAGTTCAGAGTATAGGTGGCCTAAGCTCAATACAAATCACTTAGGACTCAGCCCATAATGGAACCAATTGGGCCTAGCCCATATCAGTAAACAGTGTCAGGTGGGCTTTAGCCTATTACAGAATCAGTAACGGAATCAGGTGTACAGTATGTATAATGTATGAATGATGCATGCGATCCCATCCAACCCTGCAGTTGCCTCTGTCCAACCCTGCACTTACTGTGGGGATAAAATCGACCCACCCATCCAACACACCAAGCTTAGCACCAGTTGCGGCACTAAGTCAACAGAACAGCTCAAAGTCATAGACAGAACGGGACAGAGCCATAATCAGAATGGTTATAAACCATAACAGGATGGCATAGAGCCATAATCAAAATGGCACAGAGCCATAAATACGGCACAGAGCCATAAATACGGCACAAAGCCTTCAATTCGGCACAAAGCCTTTAGCAACAGGCACGAGCTTTCAGTAATAAGAACAGCACTATGCCTTCGATAATACGCGTGGCACAAAGCCATCAGTACGAAGGACAACACTAAGCCATCGATAACGAGTCTATAATCGGCACAGAGCCATCAATCACGGTAATATAATTGGTACAAAGCCTTCGGTGGATGGAATGCACTAAGCCATCGATAGTATATATGACACAAAGCCATCGGTAAAATGATTGGCACTCAGCCATCGTTCGGTCCACAATCGTCTAGTGCGACCTGTGCAACCTTAACAGATCAATACGAATGTTTGGCTTAAAGCCTTCGGTGGATCCACAGTCGTCTCAGCGACCCGTGCGACCCTAACAGAACAGATCTTCCTCCGTACAAAATCTCAACCCCATGCAATATATCATGTATGCAGGATGTCATGCCCATAATACTATCACAGTCAAGTCAGTCAAATCATAGCCATACAATCACTGTCAAATCAGTCAAATTCATAGTCCAAGTCAGTCATTTACCCACAAGGGCAAAACAGTCATTTATCCCTACAGGGGTATTTCGGTAAGTTTACACTACAAAGGTATTTTGGTAATTTTGCGCTACAAGAGTATTTTGGTAATTTTACACTACAAGGGTATTTCGGTAATTTTATAAATCGATGGTATTACAGTAATTTTACAAACCGAGGGTATTTCGATAATTTTACAAATTGAGGGTATTTTAGTAATTTTACAAATTATGGGTATTTTAGTAATTTTACAAATTGAGGGTATTTTGATAATTTTACAAATTGGGGGTATTTCGGTAATTTTACAAATTGACGGTATTTAAGTAATTTTACCAATCGAAGGTATTTTGGTAATTTTACAAATCGAGGGTATTTCAGTAATTTTACAAATCAGAGGTATTAACGACCCAACAGAAAGTCCACCGTCACCTCCAGCGACTTAAATAACCTAAACAGACCTAACGGTGTAAATGGGCTTAAGACCCATACTCGACCCAAGTAGGCCCACATGCTCGTGTGGCCCATTTAGCCCAAATTTAGTTATGACTATGTGACCTACATAGTCCAGTCCAATATTTTATCACTTACCGTGGATTTAATCTGTGTGGAGCCCACAGCCCATCAGGCCCACACGGCCTATTTTGGCCCAACGAAGCCCTTAATGGCCTATGCCATGCACATGACATGACAAGCCCAACTACTTCCCACCTAACAGTTAAATTTACACAAGCGGGCCCACGGGCCCATTGGGCCTATTCGGCCCATTGAGGCCCAAGTCCACGAGAGCGCTCGTGGCGACCTCTATAGCCTATCGCCCACGCTTTGTGGGTTCGGATCACCCCAGATGCGTTCGCACGCTCGTGAAGCCTCGAATGCTAGCGTTTCGACTTTTCGGCTTTTGCTGATTTCCAACAAAGAAGGGTGTGAATACACACCTGTTTATGAGAACGCATCGAAGTCTACGATCACCAACCTTGGTTAAACAAGTATGAAATAATCCCTCCTAAAACCAGTGATCACCAATCCTTGGCACATCCTACATTGAATCCTAATCGCTTTCATCCTCACCAACTCATCTGGTTCGCTCTATTTAAAGCCAGTGTAACACCCCTTACCCGAGACCATCGCCGAAGTCGAGCACGAGGCGTTACCTAACTTAACTTACTAATTCGAGGCATAAAACTTTCTTTTAAAAATAATTTATTTACATTAATTCAATATGTCCTAAAAAAGGGCGTTCGAGACCCTAAAACATGCATTTGAAATGGTTCGGGACCAAATCGGGAACATTAAAAATTTTCCGAATACTTAGACAAATCAAAACAATTTATTTCATTATTCCTTATAAAACTACCCATCTGCGTCATAGTCACTAAAAAAATCAAAACTCGAGTCACAAAACTCAAAATTTAAATTCGTGAATTTTCCCTGAAACTAGACTCATATATCTTCTTTCAAATTTTTTTCCAGAATTTTTGGTCTAGCCAATTAGTACAGTTTATTAGTTAAAATTTCCTTTGTTGCACTGTTCGACTACTCTGACCTCTTCTCACTACGAATCAATTTTCTCCCTATACAGAATTCAAATAACTATGCTGTTTGTTTCTCTTGAAATTATATTCACTAAGGAATATAAATATATAAACTATAGCTCTTAATTCAATTTTTACAATTTTTAGTGAATTTATAAAGTAAGAACAGGGGATTCAGAAATCGCTCTGACCCTATCTCACTAAAATTCAAATATCTCTTAATATACACTTCTTTTGCTCACTCTGTTTCTTTCATATGAAAATAGACTCAATAATATTTAATTCTATATCTAATTCATCACCTAGTTCCATTTCCACTATTCTTGGTGATTTTTCAGGATCACATCACTGCTACTGTTCAATACTGTTTTAATGCTATTTTCACTTTTTCATGATTTCTTTGTATTAACTACCATTTAGGTATACATAACACTGAAACATGTTCTTCATTAGCCATTTCAATAGCTAATCATTATCAAATATTTACATACCATTCTTTATCCATATCATAAGGACATACAGTTAAAATGGCTAAGTCCCTATACATGCCATAAACTAGAACGTTTGTAAACGAAATACCCATTTGGTAACTTAATAGTTGATAGTGTGAAGTGATATCTGACGACCTCCAACCCGAGCTTGCTTTTAAGTACTCTGAAGCATGGGAAAGTGAAAGAAGTAAGCTTATAAAGCATAGTAAGTTCACATGTAAAATAACAAGCATTAGCAATCAATTTAGCTTACTACTATGCTGTCATAATTTGCTTAAATAATGTTTAGTTCTTACTTTCCCATCTTACTCATCGGTAACCTTACCAAAGGCTCAGAATAAAAAAGGGCATCTTACTTAATAGCTTGCTTACATACCTACAACATCTCACTTAACACATGAGTACTCTTTCATAATATAGGCATATTGCTAATCATGTCATAAAGTGTCACAAGCATAACTGAAAACTCATCACTTACTTAATACTTGATAATCTCAATATTAAATAAGCCTTAAATGCATACATGTACTCTTTCTTCATGTTCTCACCTTGCCGTTTCTTTGACTTACTCTTTGGATTATTCGGGAACCTTTTCCTTTTTGAACTTACCATTGCCATGTCTTGACATGGTCTTACGTGGTATCATTGCCTTATGAACTCACCAATGTCATGCCTTGGCATGGTCTAACATGGGACCTTTGGCTTATAGTAACTCATCAATGCCATGTCTTGACATGGTCTTAC
Organism: Gossypium longicalyx; assembly: GCA_025698465.1. Lineage (NCBI taxonomy): Eukaryota > Viridiplantae > Streptophyta > Magnoliopsida > Malvales > Malvaceae > Gossypium > Gossypium longicalyx. The sequence continues at coordinate 57,436,054 of CM047007.1, forward strand.
ATGATTTCCTTGCCTTATAGAACTTATCAATAACATGCCTTGGCATGGTCTTACATGATATCCTTATCTTAACAAATGCCATGTCCCAAACATGGTCTTACATGGTATCCTTGTCTTAGTGCCAGTGCCACATCTTGATGTGGTCTTACATGGAGTCCTTAATCAATGCTAATGCCATGTATTGACATGGTCTTACACGGGATCCTTGCCTTACCAATGCCATGTCTTGACATGGTCTTACATGGTATCTTTAACCGTCAATTCCTCCTTAAATGCCATGTTATGAACATGAAATTTTCTATCAATTCTTCCTTAATTGCCATGGTACAACCATGGACTTTGATATATCAATGCCTTGTCAAGTCATAGCTGAAACATACTTGCTCAAATTCTCAAGGTTAGTCGCATAACTGAATAATAACAATACTAATAACAATAATTGCATAATAATAAAATACTACTCAACTTACATACTTACATTCTCAATCTCATCATATCATCAACTTAACTTATTCTCATCAAACGATGCTATTCAATACTTTCTTGTTATCATACAAAGCCATAATACAAAATATGGTCTTACATATAAATTATACAAGTTCTCTTTCCAATAACGAATTATTATCAAACATTAATCATTATATTTGAAACTTAATAATAAAGTATTTATTGAAAAAATATCAATTTATCATTCAAATATGCATAATTAAATGCTTATTAAACATATGAACTTACCTCGATACCAAAATGACCATTTTACCAACTTTCCCGATTTTCTATTTTTCTCCCGTTCTAGGTCCAAATCTCGCTGAACATTTTTCTCTTCTATGGCAACATCAAATTCTCACTCTATCATGTACTTATGAATATTAGGTATTTTTACCGATTATGTCGTTTTACTCGTTTTCACTTAAAATCACTTAGAAAAAGTTGTTTAACATAATTTCAAGCTTCATATTCTACCATAAAACATCAAAATAAACACATTTAACCTATGGGTATTTTTCCAAATATGAACCCTAGCATGAATTATTGCTAGAATAAGCTAAATCAAGTTACTAGGACTCCAAAAACGTAAAGAACATTAAAAACGAGGCTAGAACGGACTTACTATTGAGCTTGGAAACCCTAAACATGGCTTCCCCCATGCTATATTCAGCCTCCATGAAGAACATGGACTGATTTTGGCTTTATTTTCCCTTTTTAGTTCTTTTAATTACTAAATGATTAAAATGCCCTTAAAGGCTTTTCTTTCAAATTTGTCCTATTCTTGCCTATTTTTGTCCAAACTTAAATATAATGGTCTAATTACTAAATAAGGACCTCCAAGTTAAGAACTTATTTCAATTAAATCCCCTTTATTATCTAGAACACACATTTTGCTAATTTTACAATTTATTCCTAATTATCAAATTAGGCACTTATATATAAAATTTCTTCACGAAATTTTCACACAATTATTTAATCAATGAAAAAACCTTAAAACTTAATCGGAATAAATTTTTTTTGACGGATTCGTGGTTTTGCAACCACTATTCCGTTTAGGCCCTATTTCGGGATGTTACATTTCTCCCCCTTTAGGGATTTTCATCCCCGAAAATCTTACCTACAAATGGATTCGAAATTGATTTCCAGCAAACTTTCAAATTCTCATTCAGCCTTGGCATACCCAACATTTTACTTCTTAAACTAAGGCTCTTAACTGGAATACCTACTGATAAGTAACTGACCTTATTTTATCATTAACCTCATACTCTCTGATGAAGCGCTACTAACTCTTTTTTTCTTACCAAAATGGAAATTCTCTTCCACTAAGGTACTTTCAAAATAAAAAAAATACTTGTTTCTCTTTTGAGTGTCAATATTCTTACCTTTCGATTCTGTATACAATTTTTGATAATCTGTCTCTGATTTTTGTAATTAATTTTCACTTTCCTCTAATCCTTTCTGCTCAATTTAATTCTACGAATTTCTCTTCCTCAATTCAACTATCAGTGCAAAGGTGACATGTAGTAACATTTAGCAATCTCATGGTCAAAATTTACTGTACCTTTCTTCTGAAGTCATGGTACAACCCTGGATTTCCAACCATAACATTTCACACTCTTACTAGTATAACAGCTCAAGTTATCATCCCTCTCTGTACTTCTCAAATAATCAAATAATTATTACTGTGGTAGGCATCATAACTGTTGCAAAATCTCTTGATTTCTCATTAACACATTTCTAGAAACCATAAACTCTTTATTCAGACCAAGTTGAATCATAATGGATACTTCAATTGTCAATACCTTCAACTGTTTATACTTTATTAGCATGAATTCAAGCCAAACTAAACTTCATACAATGAGAACTTTAACAATCAGACAACTTGGATTTGCAAAAATATACCTCTGATGCAACCATTCTGATATGCGTATACAACTCTGTACCATAACCTCTAGAATATGTACTATTTACTCGGGTCATTTATCTATTTATATATGAAAAATCAGCATTTACCTCTGAAGCCATGAATAATTCAAACATACATATAACTCAATCAAATCGCTCAAATCAATCGAGTCTCAACTAAAAGACAATAACTTTTCAAAAACTGTTCTTCTCTATGCTTTCATGATATCTCAAACATACATTCTGTCGTGATTTCTTCAAAGAGCTAATCACAAATCATTATTACTGCATAACTCGAAAAAACATAGCATTCAGTCTTTAACTCACTGATATATATATCAAGATTATGCGAAAAATGAAAATCAATACACATGTCTGAACTGAACTACACTGAGGACACAATACTCATACTACTCAAAAATCATAATGCCATAATAAGACCGACTTCTCAATTACTTTAGTAAATAATGTCCCGGGTGAAAATAATAATCATCTGAATGATTTAAACACAAATTTTAATAACAACCAGTGCAAAAGCAGAATCTTTATACCTCTGATAACTATACCTCTGTACTTTCATTATCATCATAAACATACTCATAATAAGAAGAAACCATTTTCATCAATAAAGCATTTTCTGCTAATGTCTCATGGCTAATACTTTGAACAGTAATTTATTAATAAAATCGAGATAATAAAATCTCAAAACATGGAGCTACACAGAATTCCTGGTAACTACATCTCATGTAGAACAGTTAAGGTTTCAATAGCATCTCAGAAAATTTCCAAAAGGAAAGGATAATACTCACAAGCACTGGGAACAACTATGACAGAAGCCATAAAATTTTCCTTTACTTTCATTAAGAAATAGTTAATAATACAGATCACTAACATCATACAGATCTTACTGTCAACCTTCCATCTACACTCTAAAGTAGAAAATTGGAATAGATAGAGCAATATCAATCACAGCTCAAACAAACTATAATGCTTTTCATCTGTCTGTAAATTTAACTAACATTCTCATACTGTAGGAATTGCATCTATGATCTTGCATATATTTATATATATCTCTGAAAGTAAATGTACACATATAATAGTCGAAAAAGATGTTTCTATAATTTCTCAACTATAAACTCTATATTCAACTATTGATATGGCTCAATTATTATTCCTCTGTCTAATTCTATCATTACTAAATTCACATTATCCCATTCACAGTTGGAATTTATTCGGAAGAAAATCTAGCAATCATATACCTTACACATCATACTTGAATGAGTGCATTAGCTGAGCCTGACCTTTCTTTTACTGTGACATTTTAGTTATCTAGATGATTTTATTATTAAACTGGCATCCTTTCTGCAACTGTGTTTATTTGCTAAATCATTCTCGACTCTGATTACATCGTCAATAAATCTGTCACTGAACTTTTTAGTTTTCCACTTTAGCCTATTCAATCTGAATTTCATGAAATCTCATTCTGAATTACCTTGCTAATAAGGGGGGTGAGGTTGTAACACCTCTGACTTACCTCTTACATACTCATGCATTTAACTTAACACTCATCATGTAACGCCTCGAATTTGGGCCTAGAAGTATTGGGCCTTGAGTATGGGTCCGTAAGGAGGTTGTATATAAGTATTCAATTGTGCAAGGAAATTTTGGGGGTTAATGTCTACTTTGGTGGTTAATGGCCCTGAGAAGTGTTGGAGAAATTTTGGGTTCAAACCTGGGCTTTAGCAAAAATTTTGGTATTAAGTGAATAAAACCCTGGATGCTTGGATGATGGCCTTTTAAATTATTGTGTTAAATAAATGACACAAGGAAGCATGCGGTCTAGTGGTTGTGGCGTCATTAAGGTTGCAAGGGAGCTTGGGTTCAATTCTTGGCTCTTACAATTCATTTTGGTTTTTCTCTTAAGTGAATTTGGACACTGGCACATGTGTCTTAAAGTTAATTATGCAGGTTTTTATCACAGAAAGAGTCTGTGGTGGAGTGGCAGGTGGCGTGTTGTGTAACCATGAGGTATGAGGTTCAAGTCTTGTGATGCGTAGTGGAGTATTTATTTTGCTATTTGAGCTGTGTAGGATGTGGAGTTGGACTGGAACTCTGTGGTTGAAGTGGTCATAAGAATGAGGAATTTTTCCTAATGGCTGAAAGTAATACCATATCGGGAAGCTAACATGAGAATTGGTGAGAAGCTGGCTTTAAATAGAGCGAACCAGATGAGTTGGGAGGAAGACTCAATGCAGGATGTGCCAAGGTTGGTGATCATGGACTTCAGCGCGTTCTCATAAATAGGTGTGTATTCGCGCCCTTCTTTGTTAGAAGTCGGCAAAAGCCAAAAAGTTGAAACTTCGGCATTTGAGGTCTTATGAGCGTGCGATCGCTCGTTTGGTAAACCGAGCCCACAAACCATGGGCGATAGAATGTAGTGGCCGCCATGAGCGTTCTCGTGGCTGGGGCTATTCTGGGCCTCAATAGGCCGAATGGGCCCGTGGGCCTGCTTGTGTAAATCTAATTGTTAGGAGGAAAGTAGTTGGGCCACATAGCCGTAACTAAATTTGGGCTAAATGGACCACACGAGCATGTGGGCCCACTTAGGCTGAGTAATGGGCCTTATGCCCATTTGCACCGATAGGTTTGTTTAGGTTACTTAAGTCACTCGAGGTGACGGTGGACCTTCCGTTGGGTCGTTAAGACCCCTGATTTGTAAAATTACCGAAATACCCCCAGTTTGTAAAATTACCGAAATACTCCCAGTTTGTAAGATTACCAAAATACCCCCGATTTATAAGATTATCGAATACCCCCAGTTTATAAAATTACTGAAATACCCCCAGTTTGTAAAATTATCGAAATACCCTTGACCTATAAAATTACTGAAATACCCTCAGTTTGTAAAATTATCGAAATACCCTTAATTTGTAAAATTACTGAAATATCCCCAGTTTGTAAAATTATCGAAATACCCCCGATTTGTAAAATTACCAAAATACCTCTAATTTGTAAAATTATCGAAATATCCCAGTTTGTAAATTTATCGAATTACCCTTGTAGTGCAAAATTACTTAAATACCCTTTTAGGGTAAAATGACTGTTTTGCCCTTGTGGGTAACTGACTAACTTGGACTATGAATTTGGCTGATTGACTGTGATTGTATGATTGTGTTTTAACTAACATGATAGTGGTTGTAAAACTGATATGTTTTTAATATATGTTTAAACGATTATTACTGAGCATGGCCATTTTGCAGTCACGTGTGATGATTGAGCATGACATACACGACATATTGCATGGGGTTGGAATTGTGAAACGGAGGAAGAAATTGAGGATCGCATGGTCGCTTGACGACCATGGATCTACCAATTGAGGATCACTTGGTTGCTTGACGACCGTGGATCCACCAGTGGCTTTTAAGCCTAATATATGATTATTGACGACTCTGTGTCGATCATATTTACCCGAGGCTATGTGCCGACTATATTACTATCGCTGATGGCTATGTGCCTAACATGATACAGCTACCGATGGCTTAAAGCCAATTATTCTGATTATGGCTTTGCGCCAACCTACATATGGCTCTATGCCAACCTGATTATGGATGTGTGCCAAACGTATTTGCCTAAGGCTATGTGCTAATATGTGATTATTGATGACGGCTTAGTGCCGTTTAATCTGATTGTGGCTTTGTGCCAACCTAAAAATGGCTTTGTGCCATCTTGACTATGGCTTTGTGCCAAACGTATTTACCTGTGGCTATGTGCCAACATACTTATGAATGACTCTGTGTGGATCATATTTACCCAAGGCTGTGTGCCAATTATATAACCAACGCTGATGGCTATGTGTCAAACATAATACAGTTACCGATGGCTTTGTGCCAATTATAAAACCGCTACTGAAGGCTTTTTAAGCCTAATATATGATTAGCAGCTTTGCTGCAATGAAGGTAGTACCGCAACCGGGCTACCATTGATCTGTATCGAATGGGTGGGTGGGACTGTTCTGGGCCGAATAGGCCCGTGGGCCCATGGGCCTGCTTGTGTAAATCTAACTGCTAGGTGGGAAGTAGTTGGGCCACATAGCCGTAACTAAATTTGGGCTAAATGGGCCACACAAACATGTAGGCCCACTTGGGATGAGTAATGGGCCTTAGGCCCATTTGCACCGTTAGGTCTGTTTAGGTTACTTAAGTTGCTCGAGGCTACGATGGGCCTTCTGTTGAGTCATTAAGACCCCCGATTTGTAAAATTACCGAAATACCCCAAGTTTGTAAAATTATCGAAATACCCCCAGTTTGTAAGATTATCGAAATACCCCCGATTTGTAAGATTACCGAAATACCCCCAGTTTGTAAAATTATCGAAATACCTCAAGTTTGTAAAATTATCGAAATACCCCCAATTTGTAAAATTATCAAAATACCCCTATTTTGTAAAATTACTAAAATACCCTCGACTTTTAAAATTACCGAAATACCTTCGACTTGTAAAATTACCAAAATACCCTCAACTTGTAAAATTACTAAAATACCCTCAGTTTGTAAAATTATCGAAATACCCTCGATTTGTAAAATTACCAAAAAATCCCCAATTTGTAAAATTACCGAAATACCCTCAATTTGTAAAATTACTGAAATACCCCCAGTTTGTAAAATTATCAAAATATCCCCCATTTGTAAAATTATTGGATTACCCTTGTAGTGTAAAATTACTAAAATACCCCTTTCGGGTAAAATGACTGTTTTGCCCTTGTGGGTAAATGACTGACTTGGACTATGAATTTGACTGATTGATTGTGATTGTATGATTGTGTTTTAACTGACTTGACTGTGGTTGTAAAACTTATATGTTTTTAATATATGTTTAAATGATTGTTACTAAGTATGGCCATTTTGCATACACGTGTGATGATTGAGCATGACATACACGACATATTGCATGGGGTTGGAGTTGTGAAACGGAGGAAGAAATTGAGGATCGCATGGTTGCTTGACAACTGTGGATCCACCAATTGAGGATCGCATGGTTGCTTGACGATCGTGGATCCGTCGGTGGCTTTTAAGCATAATATATGATTATTGACGACTCTGTGTTGATCATATTTACCCGAGGCTGTGTGTCGACTGTATTATCGTCGCTGACGGCTATGTGCCTAACATGATACAGCTACCGATGGCTTAAAGCCAATTATTCTGATTATGGCTTTCTGCCAACCTACATATGGCTCTGTGCCAACCTGATTATGGCTGTGTGCCAAACATATTTGCCTAAGGCTATGTGCCAATTTATGATTATTGACGATGGCTTAGTGCCGCTTAATCTGATTGTGGCTTTGTGCCAACCTAAAAATGGCTCTATGCCTTCTTAACTATGGTTTTGTGCCAAACGTTTTTACCTGTGGCTATGTGCCTAACATACTTATGGATGACTCTGTATGGATCATATTTACCCAAGGCTGTGTGCCGATTATATTACCGACGCTGATGGCTATGTGCCAAACATAATACAGTTACTGATGGCTTTGTACCAATTATAATTCCGCTACTGAAGGCTTTTTAAGCCCAATATATGATTAGCAGCTTTGCTGCAATGAAGGTAGTACCGCAACCGGGCTACCATTGATCTATATCAAATGGGTGGGTCGATATTTATATCCACACATAATGTGTACCGGGGGACGGATTTGATGTGTAACTGTTGGATTATTGGGATGGGATAGCATGCATCCATGCATTCACACATTCTGTTTTGTTATTGGTTTGGGCTAGGCCCAATTGATTCTGTTATGGGCTGTGACCCAAATGACATTGTAATAGGCTTTGGCCCACATATGCTCTCAACTGGACTGTACTGTTACTATTAACGGGCTCTAGCCCAGATTGTTTCAGTTTTTGTTTCTGTGTACTGACTGTTACTCTAGTAAGGGGATTACACACTGAGTTTTCGTAAACTCACCCTGTTAATTAACCGCGCAGGTAATCCCCAGCGTTAGGTGATTCGGTGTCGTAAAGGGACTCGGAGACGACCACACAACTGCACATTTTTTTCTATTTCATTTATTCTGTTAAGCACTTTGGTTTTGATTTGGGTTGTAATAAGGCATCTTTATTTCCTTAAACTTTTATTTGGAAAGTTTATTTAGTATGTCTAATATTTGTTAGAAGTAGGACACGATTTTCCAAAACAACAACATTTTCAAAATGCTTTCGCAACTTAACTTTTAAACATCACGTTTTCGTAAATAGGTTACTTTTAGAATTAGCTTCCACAAAGTAAAAAAGAATTATGGAAATAAAATTAAGAAGTTTTCAATGTACTATGTTTTAAATAAGAAGGGTTTCTAATGGAAACATGGTTTTTGAAAAACACTTCAATGTGACACGCCAGATTCAGGTCTAACTTCTGGGCTGAGTTTGGGGTCTTACACATCATATTAAAATATTATAACAATTATACAATTTGCTTCAAGCAACTTAACATGCACGTTCGGTAACAACCCGATTTAGACCCTAATCGAAATGGTGGTTTCGAGACCATGAATCCGAGTAAGAAAAATATTTAAATTTTTTTCTGTGTTTATTTTGTGTGAAATTATATCTGTGAAAATTTCGTGATTTAATTTTGTCGTTTAGGTATTCGATTAAATAAAAGGACTTAATCGTGTAAAATGAAAATTCAATAGTTTTTCTAAAAAGGGCTAAATTGCACTTGGCTTTCTAAATGGAAGCCTTAAAGTTGCAATAAACCCAATATTTAGTGTAGTGGACAATTAAGGACATTAAAATGTAATAAAATAAAGTTTTAAACTAAGGTTAAAAAGGAAAAATAATGATAAATTAATATACATGATATATTATATGATAATTAAAAATAAGTGTTCATATTATAAGCCATTTCCAAAACTTAAAATAAGAAAGAAAAGAGAAAGAAGCTAGGGTTCAGCCATTACCAAACTTGATTCAAGGTGAGTTCTAGTTCAGTTGTTGATAATTTCTACGTTTTTGAGATCGTTGCTTCGAGTACTACAAAACCCAAGCTTTAATTTTTGATTTTGATGAATATTTTTAGTTGTGCCATTGTTGATGGTTTGTGATTTTTGTTGTTTGATGATGAAAAATGAAAGATATGTTTTAGATTACCATATTTTGTATTGGAGTTTTTGATGATTTTGAGTAATTAGGACTTAATTGCAAAAATAATAATTTGAGGGACTAAAATATGAAATTAATGAAATATATGGACTTGTATGGTAGTGGTTAAGATTCGACTAAACATGGGTATTTGAAAATTTTATGTATTTTGTGTTTTGTGCAATAGGGACTAAATTTTAAAAATTATAAATGTTAGGGAAAAATGGTAATTTTCCCATTTATGTGTTTTTGGACTAAATTGAATGAAAATATGTTTGAATGAGCTTAATTTGAATATGTATAGATCAAGAACCAAAGAAATCAGATTTGGATCGGGGAAAAATGAAAGTCATCGACTAGCTGCCCGATTCCGTTTTATAACATTCGAGGTAAGTTTATAAGCAAATAGACGTGTTTAATTGTATTTGAATATTAAATATACATGCTGTTATGAAATGTTGAATTTTATATTTGATATAGCCGAATATGGATTGGTATGAACCTTAGGAATAGCTAAGATACATATGTCATGACATAGGATTCCGATATATGTGTGCGACTAAGTGCATGGCATCGAATTGTGATTCTGATATGTGTTTACGAGTAAGACCCTGTCTGGAACAGTGGCATCGATATGTGGCTACATGTAAGACCACGTCTGGGACGTTGGCATTGTACGATTTATGTGATTATCCGAGTGTCCTATCTAATTCCAAATGGTTCATCGGGAAAAGGTAAATTGTGTATGGATGTGTATTACGAGTTAAATGGCCAGGTATGAATTAACTTGATATCTACTTGAGCTAAGGTATGAAAATACTATGAATTTTTGTTATAAATCATGTGTAATGTTAATGAAGAATTTTTGCATTTGGTATATGTATTTGGCTTGTGAACGAATAATATGTGTACCATTGAAATATTTTTCTTTTAAAAAGATGTGCATATGTGGGATGGTATATTCGACCATATAGGAAACAAGTATACATGTGATGTCATTTGATGAATCTTAGGTTTATACATAAAAGTAAATGTTTGAATGGTTCATTATGTCTATTGGGGTTTGAGAGTTGGATATAATGTGTTAAATGATTATGTGTGTATTCGGCTTAGGTATATAAATGTCTATGAAAATGTGTTAATTATGCATGTTGTAGGTTTGAGGTCAAGTATAGTAGTGTTAATGTAATTCGACTAGTTAAAATGGTTGATTATATTACTGATATGTTTATTTGCTTATAGCTTACTAAGCTATCATAGCTTACTGTGTATATTGTTTCTGTTTTATAGATTTAGAAGTCAAGCTACAAGCTCGGGGACTGTCAGCCAAGCTCATCACACTATCAACTATTTTGGTACCTTTATAAGTCAAACTTAAATTATGGCATGTATAGGCTAGCTTATATTTTGAAATGTTGGATTTATCTTTTGAACGTGTGTATTTTAAGCCATGCGAAAATGGCTAAATTCCTAGGTTTAATCTTAGTTATGTTTTGGTTGTGGTCTAATGTGCTTTTGTGATAATGTTGCATGGCATGATAAGTATAATACATGTGTTAAATGTTATATGTTTGAAAAATGGGTGTTGCAATGACATTGTGTAATCCCCTTTGCATAGCATGTTTACTTGCCACGACTATGACATTGGTATAGGTAAAAATAAACAAGAATTAGCTTGATCAGGATTCAATAATGAAAGGATACATTCGGTTTATGTGTTTTGGCTAGGTAATCATCGAACCTGAATATTGATATATATATGTATTATATATGTTCCATGAATAAGATTTAGTCACATGTATGGTAAACATATTATTTCAAGTATGATTAAATTATAGGTAAGTTACACTTATTATATACATACCTCATTAATAGGTTCGAAAATGGTACAATATATTGATAGTGCATATAATTGCCTGTGATAGATTCGGTATATGCTATTGAATTATGTTAATGATATGTTTGATGAATCGAGTAAGTATTTCATGTATCAAAAATGGTTAAAATCTTTGGCTTGCATTCGGTTTTGGTTAACCTATGAACTAAGTTCAATATGATTACAATGCCGTATGGAATGTTGATCAGATTTGTGTTGTTTTGAAAGTGTATTGATTATATAAGATTGTAATGGGCTATATGTTTTTCATTGCATGCTAAACAAAACTATGGTAAGTTATACTTGGGCTCGGTAATTGGTCATGTCAAAATAGTTGGGATTTTTCATATGTTACTCATTATATTTAAATATATGTACTTATGATGTGGTTGATGCTTATATAAAGGTGTGAATGGTAGTGAAATTTGTTGGGAATTTATATATTATTAAATAGTACAAATAAATTACCTATAGACCAACACAGTAATGCCGTACACTTTTATGAATAAAAAGGTTTGGTAATAAAATTTTGTTTTAATGGATTATTAACTTGAGTATATGCATGACTCGTAAAGGTATAAAAAAATCTAGGTCAAGTAATTTGAAAGGAAATTATTGATTCGTTACAAGTTGTGTATGTACAATGAATTGTTTTAAATATATATCTTTGGATTAAATTTTACTTAAACTATGTGGTGATTGATAATAAACTTATCATTTGATATTAGGTTAAATTATAAGCTTTGATGTGATTTAGACTTTGAATTAATTTGGAAATATTCAGATCTATGCTTTTGTCTAGTAATGTCTCGTAGCCCCTTTTCGGCAACGGATACGAGTTAGGGGTGTTGCATTTTATTGGTATCAGAACTATGGTTTAGTCAGTTCTAGGACTAACGTAGTGTGTGTGAGTTTAGCTATACATGCCATAATTATATACTGTGATAATGTGATGACTACTGACATTTGAAATGTGTTTTCATATAGTAAATGGATCCCGATAGAGCTGTGGCTGATGATGTCGAGAGTGTAGCGCCTGCTCCCACGCAAGGGACAGCGCAGGCTTATTCTCGACCGACTTCGAGTAATCCAAAAAGTAAGGCTAAACAAGCCTTCTATCAAATGATGTATGACTGGTTCACTCAATATATCCGGACTAATCCGGCTGCACAACAACCTCCACCCCCGATTAGTCCATCTTCGATGCCTGTTATACCTCAAGTAAGTGATCCGTTACGATTGAATAGACCACCTGTCGATAAAATTATAAAACGTGGGGCTGAAGAGTTTAAAGCCATTGATGATGATGACGCTGAGCGGGTTGAGTTCTGGCTTGATAATACCATTCGTGTGTTTGATGAGCTGTCCTGTACTCCTGATGAATGTTTGAAATGTGCTATATCCCTACTTCGAGACACAGCATATCACTGGTGGAATACCCTAGTATCAGTAGTTCTGAGAGAGCAGGTGACTTGGGAATTCTTTCAGGCTGAGTTCCGTAAGAAATATATCAGCCAAAGATTTATCTATTAGAAGCGTAAAGAATTTCTAGAGCTAAAATAGGGTCAGATGACTGTGACATAGTACGAGCGAAAATTTGTGAGACTTAGTCAGTATGCCCGGGGGTGTGTTTCTACTGAGGCCATAATGTTTAAAAGATTTGAAGATGGGCTGAATGAAGACATTGAGCTGTTAGTTGGCATACTTGAGACAAAAGTGTCTGTGGTATTTGTTGAGCGAGCCTGCAAAGCTGAAGAGCTCGAGAAAGAGCAAAGAAAAGCTGATTTTGAAGCTAGAGATGCATGCAAAAGAACATCCGGTAAGTCATTCCAGTCGGCATCAAAGAATTTCCAAGATAATTTTAGCCGTTCTAAAGTCACTTCAGGTTACTCCAGACGGGATCAGAATAGACCAACAGTGAGCTCGAGAGCTACCTCAGTAGCGAGTATGGGTAATGTCAGATCAAATCAACCCGAGTGTAAGTACTGTGGTAAACGACATCCCAGTAGTTGCAAATTGCACGAGCGGGCCTATTTTAAATGTGGATTGACAGATCATTATATTCGAGACTGCGCAATGTTAGCTGAAGAAAATTTGGTGCAGAATATGAGATCGAGTAACGCTGCAGCTCGAGGTAGACCACTTAAAAATCTTGATAATGCGAATGGTAGTCAGAGAGGGACTAAAGATACGGTAGTCAGATCTGAGGCTCGTGCGCCTGCCATAACCTATGCTATACGTGCATGAGAGGAGGCTTCATCCCCAGATGTTATTACTGGTACATTCACTCTTTATGATACTAATATAATTACATTGATTGATCCTGGTTCTACTCATTCTTATGTATGTGAGACATTAGTATTCAGCAAGACTCTTCCTGTTGAGTCTACTGAGTTTGTGATTAGAGTGTCAAACCCCTTGGGTTGGTGTGTTATGGTTGATAAGGTGTGTAAGAATTCCCCCTTGATGGCTCGAGATCTGTGCTTTCTAGCTGATTTGATGTTGTTGCCATTTGATAATTTCGATATAATTCTGGGTATGGATTGACTGACTTTACATGACGCTGTTGTGAACTGCAAAAGAACGACCATTGATTTACGGAGCCAGAATGATGGAGTTATACGGATTGAATCTAATGATTTGTATGGTTTACCAACAGTGATTTCTTCGATGCTAGCTCAGAAATATGTGAGAAAAGGGTGTAAAGCTTATTTTGCCTATGTGCTCAACAGTAAAGCGGTTGAAAGAAACATTGAATCAGTACCTGTTGTATGTGAGTATCCGGATGTGTTTCCAAAAGAATTACCGAGTTTGCCACCTATTTTGGAAATAGAGTTTGGTATTAGGTTAATGCCTGGGACGGCTCCGATATCCATAGCTCCATACAGAATGGCACCTACAGAATTAAAAGAATTGAAAGCTCAGTTGCAAGAATTGACAGATAGAGGTTTCGCACGACCGAGTTTCTCTCCATGGGGTGCACCTATATTGTTTGTGAAAAAGAAAGATAGAACTATGAGAATGTGCATCGATTACAAATAGCTTAATAAGGTGATTATAAAGAATAAGTATCCGTTGCCACAAATTGATGATCTGTTCGACCAACTGAAAATGGGCTACAGTATGTTCAAAGATAGATTTGAGATTAGGCTACTATCAGTTGTGAGTTAAAGATTCAGATATGCCAAAGACTGCTTACAGAACAAGGTATGGACACTATGATTTTCTGGTTATGCCTTTCGGACTCACTAACGCACCTGTCGTTTTCATGGATTTGATGAATAAGATCTTCAGACCGTATCTGTATCATTTTGTGGTTTTGTCTCTAGATGACATTCTGATCTACTCTTGAGATGAAGCTGAACATGCCGAACATTTGAGACTTGTGTTGTAGACCTTGTGAGATAAACAGTTGTATGCGAAATTCAGTAAATGTGAGTTTTGGTTAGGTGAATTTTGCTTTCTGGGCCATGTAGTATCAGCATCAGGTATTCGGGTGGATCCGAGCAAAATTTTAGCTATACTAGATCGGAAACCTCTGAAGAATGTTTCTAAAGTCTGAAGTTTTCTGGGACTTGCTTGTTATTATAGACGGTTCGTGAAATGTTTCTCTATGATTGCAGCTTTGATGACAAAGCTATTGCAGAAATATGTTAAGTTTGAGTGGTTAGAGAAGTGTCAACAAAGTTTTGATCAGTTGAAAGCTCTTTTGACAGAAGCCCCAAAGCTAGTTCAGCCAGAATCGGGTAAAGAATTTGTTATTTATAGTGATGCATCATTAAATGGTTTGGGCTGTGTTTTGATGCAGGAAGGAAGAGTGATAGCTTATGCCTCGAGACAGTTAAAGCCACATGAAAGAAACTATCCGACACATGACCTGGAATTGACAGCTATTGTGTTCGCATTGAAAATTTGGCGTCATTACCTATTCGGTGAGAAATGTCATGTTTATTCAGATCATAAAAGCCTGAAATACTTGATGACTCAAAAGATATGAATTTGAGACAACGCTATTAGTTAGAACTATTAAAAGACTACGAGATTGTGATTAACTATCACCCGGGAAAGGCTAATGTTGTTGCTGATGCTTTAAGCCGAAAATCACTATTTACTTTGCGTGTAATGAATGCGCATATGGTCATATCTGATGATGGTTCGATAGTAGCTGAATTGAAAGCAAGGCCATTATTTGTTCAACAAATATGTGGTGCCCAGAAAGTTGATAATGAATTAATTGCAAAATGAGCTCAGTGTGAAATGGATGCTGATTCAGAATTCAGAGTTGATGCTGATGACTATTTGAGATTTCAGAGACCGAATATGTGTTCCAAGGAATTCAGAGTTAATTCAGATGATTTTGAATGAAGCTCATAGCAGTTGGTTATCTATTCATTCAAGTAGTACAAAGATGTATAATGATCTGAAACAGCTTTACTGGTTGCATGGTATGAAACGAGACATCTCTAACTTTGTTGCAAGATGTTTAGCCTGTCAACAAGTAAAAGCTGAACATCAGGTGCCTTCAGGACTACTTCAGCCTATCATGATACCTGAATGGAAGTGGGATAGAGTTACTATAGATTTCGTATCTGGTTTACCATTGACACCAAGCAAGAAAGATGCAATCTGGGTTGTTGTTGATAGATTGACTAAATCGGCTCATTTTATTCCGATACGTATAGACTACTCACTGGATAAGCTAGTTGAATTGTATGTTTCTCAGATTGTGAGACTACATGGTGTGCCTATATCTATTGTTTCGGATAGAGATCTGAGATTTACATCATGGTTTTGGAAGAAATTGCAAGATGCACTAGGTACGAAATTACATTTCAGTACTGCTTTCCATCTAGAAACAGATGGCCAGTCTGAGCGAATCATTCAGATACTTGAGGATATGTTGAGATGTTGCATTCTCGAGTTCGAAGGTACGTGGAAGTGATATATGCCTCTGAATGAATTTGCGTATAATAACAGTTATCAATCGAGAATCAAAATGGGACCTTATGAGGCTTTGTATAGTCATAAATGCCGTACGCCATTATACTGGACTAAGCTCAGTGAAAATAAGATACATGAGGTTGACTTGATCAGAGAAACTAAACAGAAGGTGAAAGTGATCCGTGAAAGTTTGAAGGCAGCGTCAGATCAACATAAATCTTATGCAGACTTGAAACGTAAAGATATAGAGTTTCAAATTGGAGATAAAGTCCTTTTGAAAGTCTCACCGTAGAAGAAAATACTCAGATTCGGTCGTAAAGGCAAATTGAGTCTGAAGTTTATTGGGTCATATGAGGTAATAGAGTGTATTGGGCCAGTTGCTTACAGATTATCGTTGCCACCTGAGTTAGAAAAGATTCACAATGTATTCCACGTTTCAATGCTTCGAAGGTATTGATCTGATTCTTCACATGTGATTTGTCCATCTGAGATTTAAATTCTACCTGATATGACCTACGAGGAAGAACCGATTTGAATTTTCACTCATGAAGTTAAAGAATTTCGGAATAAGAAGATTCATTTAGTTAAAGTATTGTGGCATAAACACGGTGTTGAAGAAGTAACATGGGAACCAGAAGATGCAATGAGAGAACGCTATCCAAACCTATTCACTGCTAAGATTTTTGGGGACGAAAATCCCTAAGGGGGAGAGTTGTAACAGCCCGATCTAGAAAAATATTTAAATTTTTTTCTGTGTTTATTTTGTGTGAAATTATATCTGTGAAAATTTCGTGATTTAATTTTGTCGTTTAGGTGTTCGATTAAATAAAAGGACTTAATCGCGTAAAATGAAAATTCAGTGGTTTTTCTAAAAAGGGCTAAATTGCACATGGCTTTTTAAATGGAAGCCTTAAAGTTGTAATAAGCCCAATATTTAGTGTAGTGGATGGTTAAGGACATTAAAATGTAATAATATAAAGTTCTAAACTAAGGTTAAAAAGGTAAAATAATGATAAATTAATATACATGATATATTATATGATAATTAAAAATAAGTGTTCATATTATAAGCCATTGCCGAAACTTAAAATAAGAAATAAAAGAGAAAGAAGCTAAGGTTCAGCCATAACCAAGCTTGATTCAAGGTGAGTTCTAGTTCAGTTTTTGATAATTTCTACATTTTTGATATCGTTGCTTCGAGTACTACAAAACCCAAGCTTTAATTTTTTATTTTCATGAATATTTTGAGTTGTGCCATTGTTGATGGTTTGTGATTTTTTTTGTTTGATGATGAAAAATGAAAGATATGTTTTAGATTAACATATTTTGTATTGGAGTTTTTGATGATTTTGAGTAATTAGGACTTAATTGCAAAAATAATAATTTGAGGGTCTAAAATGTGAAATTAATGAAATATATGGACTTGTATGGTAGTGGGTAAGATTCAGCTAAACATGGGTATTTGAAAATTTTATGTATTTTGTATTTTGTGCAATATGGACTAAATTGTAAAAATTGTAAATGTTAGGGGTAAAATGGTAATTTGCCTATTTATGTGTTTTTGGACTAAATTGAATGAAAATATGTTTGAATGAGCTTAATTTGAATATGTTTAGATCAAGAACCAAAGAAATCAGATTTGGATCGAGGAAAAATGAAAGTCGTCGACTAGCTGCCCGATTCCGTTTTATAACGTTTGAGGCAAGTTTATAAGCAGATAGACGTGTTTAATTGTAGTTGAATATTAAATATACATGCTGTTATGAAATTTTGGAATTTATATTTGATATATCCAAATATGGATTGGTTTGATTTCTTTGTTTCTGAATTCATTCTGATCGAGTTGCAACGTCTGGAAGCCCCGTTTGAACCTTAGGAATAGTTAGGATACATATGTCATGACATAGGATTCTGATATATGTGTGCGACTAATCCCATGGCATCAAATTGTGATTCTGATATGTGTTTACGGGTAAGACCCTGTTTGGGACAGTGGCATCAATATGTGGCTACATGTAAGACCACGTCTGGGACATTGGCATTGTACGATTTATGTGATTATCTGAGTGTCCTATTCAATTCTGAATGGTTCATCGGGCAAAGGTAAATTGTGCACGGATGTGTATTACGAGTTAAATGGCCAGGTATGAATTAACTTGATATCTACTTGAGCTAAGGAATGAAAATACTATGAATTTTTGTTATAAATCATGTGTAATGTTAATGAAGAATTTTTGCATTTGGTATATGTATTTGGCTTGTGAACGAATAATATGTGTACCATTGAAATATTTTTCTTTTAAAAAGATGTGCATATGTGAGATGGTATATTCGACCATATAGGAAACAAGTATACATGTGATGTCATTTGATGAATCTTAGGTTTATACATAAAAGTAAATGGTTGAATGGTTTATTTTGTCTATTGGGTTTGAGAGTTGGATATAATGTGTTAAATGATTATGTGCGTATTCGGCTTAGGTATATAAATGTCTATGAAAATGTGTTAATTATGCATGTTGTAGGTTTGAGGTCAAGTATAGTAGTGTTAATGTAATTCGACTAGTTAAAATGGTTGATTATATTACTGATATGTTTATTTGCTTATAGCTTACTAAGCTATAGCTTACTGTGTATATTGTTTCTATTTTATAGATTTAGAAGTCAAGCTGCAAGCTCGGGGACTGTCAGCCAAGCTCATCACACTATCAGCTATTTTGGTACCTTTATAAGTCAAACTTAAATTATGGCATGTATAGGCTGGCTTATATTTTGAAATGTTGGATTTATCTTTTGAACATGTGTATTTTAAGCCATGCGAAAATGGCTAAATTCTTAGGTTTAATCTTAGTTATGTTTTGGTTGTGGTCTAATGTGCTTTTGTTATAATGTTGCATGGCATGATAAGTATAATACATGTGTTAAATGTTATATGTTTGAAAACTGGGTGTTGCAATGACATTGTGTAATCCCCTTTGCATAGCATGTTTACTTGCCACGACTATGACATTGGTATAGGTAAAAATGAACAGGAATTAGCTTGATCACGATTCAATAATGAAAGGATACATTCTGTTTATGTGTTTTGGTTGGGTAATCATCGAACCTGAGTATTGAAATATATATATGTATTATATATGTTTCATGAATAAGATTTAGTCATATGTATGGTAAACATATTATTTCAAGTGTGATTAAATTATTGGTAAGTCACACTTATTATACACATACCTCATTGATAGGTCCGAAAATGGTACAATATATTGATAGTGCATATAATTGCCTGTGATAGATTCGGTATATGCTATTGAATTATGTTAATGATATGTTTGATGAATCGAGTAAGTATTTCATGTATCAAAAATGGTTAAAATCTTTGGCTTGCATTCGGCTTTGATTAAGCTATGACCTAAGTTCAATATGATTACAATGCCGTATGGAATGTTGATCAGATTTGTGTTGTTTTGAAAGTTTATTGAGTATATAAGATTGTAATGGGCTATATGTTTTTCATTGGATGCTAATCAAAACTAAGGTAAGTTATACTTAGGTTCGGTAATTGGTCATGTCAAAATAGTTGGGATTTTTCATATGTTACTCATTATATTTAAATATATGTACTTATGATGTGGTTGATGCTTATATAAAGGTGTGAATGGTAGTGAAATTTGTTGGGAATTTATATATTATTAAATAGTACAAATAAATTACCTATAGACCAACACATTAATGCCGTACACTTTTATGAATAAAAAGGTTTCGTAATAAAATTTTGTTTTAATGGATAATTAACTTGAGTATATGCATGAGTCGTAAAGGTATAAAAAAATCTTGGTCAAGTAATCTGAAAGGAAATTATTGATTCGTTACAAGTTCTGTATGTGCAATGAATGAATTATTTTAAATATATATATATATCTTTGGATTAAATTTTACTTAAACTATGTGGTGATTGATAATAAACTTATGATTTGATATTAGGTTAAATTATAAGCTTTGATGTAATTTAGACTTCAAATTAATTTGGAAATATTCAGATCTATGCTTTTGTCTAATAATGTCTCGTAACCCCTTTTCAGCGACGGATATGGGTTAGGGTGTTACACGTTCATAATAAAATGACTTCATGATCATCTTATGCAAATTAGTGCACTTATACATGCATTCATAAATCTCGAGTAAAATTACTCATAGCATTCACTTAACCTCTCTAGTTATACATATAGCATCATACAAATGTCAATTTAGCATGAACACTTATCTCAATATAAACTTTCCTTTCATGTTATCTCATCTTTCATATTTCCCGAACAATTCTTATTCACAATTTATTCATTATCACAAAAACATCATGAACCATTATTCTTACAATTTATGAGCCTCAGCTCATCATAAACATACTGTCTGTACTATCAAACTTAGCTCGGTTGGAGTGCACATCTGTTTGAAAAACATTTTATATCTAGGTCGGGAGTCGTCACACTATCATAGTTCAATATGGCATGTATAGCTAGACTCTTACTCATGCTAAATATTTCGAGAACCGACTAAACCTTTTCTCTGATACCAATAAATGTAACACTCCCTACCCGAGACTGTCGCCGGAGTTGAGCACGAGGCGTTACCTGACTTAACTTACTAATTCGGGGCATAAAATTTTATTTTAAAATTAATTTATTTACATTCATTCAATATGTCCCTAAAAAGGGCCCTTAAGACCCTAAAACATGTAATTGAAACGGTTCAGGACCAAACTAGGAAACATTAAAAATTTTCCGAATACTTAGACAAATCAAAACAATTTATTTCATTATTCCTTATAAAACTGCCCAACTGCATCATAGTCACTAAAAAAATCATAACTCAAGTCACAAAACTCAAAATTTAAATTCGTGAATTTTTCCTGAAACTAGACTCATATATCTTCTCACTAATGTTTTTTTTTAGAATTTTTGGTCTAGCCAATTAGTACAGTTTATTAGTTAAAATTTTCCCTATTGTACTGTTCAACTACTCTGACCTCTTCTCACTATGAATCAATTTTCTTCCTGTACAGAATTCAAATAACTATGTTGTTTGTTTCTCTTGAAAGTATATTCACTAAGGAATCTATAAATATAAACTATAGCTCCTAATTATTTTTTTTACAATTTTTAGTGAATTTATAAATTTAGAATAGAGGATTCAGAAATTACTCTGACCCTATCTCACTAAAATTCAAATATCTCTTAATATACACTTCTTTTGCTTACTCTGTTTCTTTCATATTAAAATAGACTCAATAACCTTTAATTCTATATCTTATTCATCACCTAATTCGATTTCTACTACTCTTGGTGATTTTTCGAGATCACATCACTGCTGCTGTTCAATACTATTTTAATGCTAATTTCACTTTTTCATGATTTCTTTGTATTAACTACCATTTAGGCATACATAACACCAAAACATGTTCTTCATTAGCCATTTCAATAGCTAATCATTATCAAATATTTACATACAATT
Organism: Gossypium longicalyx; assembly: GCA_025698465.1. Classification (NCBI taxonomy): domain Eukaryota; kingdom Viridiplantae; phylum Streptophyta; class Magnoliopsida; order Malvales; family Malvaceae; genus Gossypium; species Gossypium longicalyx. The sequence continues at coordinate 57,457,909 of CM047007.1, forward strand.
CTTTAGCCATATCATAAGGACATACACACAAAAGGGCTAAGTCCCTATACATGCTATAAACTAGAACGTTTGTAAATGAAGATACCCATTTGGTAACTTGATAGTTGATAGTGTGAAGTGATCTCCGACGACCTCCAACCCAAGCTTGATTTTAAGTACTCTGAAACATGGGAAAGGGAAATAAGTAAGCTTATAAAGTTTAGTGAGTTCACATGTAAAATAATAAGCATTAGCAATCAATTTAGCTTACTACTATGATGTCATAATTTGCTTAAATAATGTTTAGTTCTTACTTTCCCATCTTACTCATCGGTAACCTTACCAAAGGCTCAGAATACAAAAGGAACCTTACTTAATAGCTTGCTTACATACCTACAACATCTCACTTAACACATGAGTACTCTTTCATAATATAGGCATATTGTCAATCATGTCATAAATTGTCACAAGCATAACTAAAAACTCATCACTTACTTAATACTTGATAATCTCAACTACTTACAATCTCAATATTAAATAACCCTTAAATGCATACCTGTACTCTTTCTTCGTGTTCTTACCTTGTCGTTTCTTTGACTTACTCTTTGGATTACTTGGGAACCTTTTCCTTTTTGAACATACCATTGCCATGTCTTAACATGGTCTTACGTGGTATCCTTGCCTTATGAACTCACCAATGCCATGCCTTGGCATGGTCTTACATGGGACCTTTTCCTTATAGTAACTAATCAATGCCATGTATTGACATGGTCTTACATGATTTCCTTACCTTATAGAACTTATCAATGCCATGCCTTGGCATGGTCTTACATGATATCCTTATCTTACCAAATGTCATGTTCCAAACATGGTCTTACATGGTATCCTTATCTTAGTGCCAATGCCATATCTTGATGTGGTCTTACATGGAGTCCTTAATCAATGCCAATGCCATGTCTTGACATGGTCTTACATGGGATCCTTGCCTTACCAATGCCATGTCTTGACATGGTCTTACATGGTATCCTTAACCGTCAATTCCTCTTTAAATGCCATGTTATGAACATGGAATTTTCCGTCAATTCTTCCTTAATTGCCATGGTACAACCATGGACTTTGAGATATCAGTGCCTTGTCAAGTCATAGCTGAAACATACTTGCTTAAATTCTCAAGGTTAGTCGCATAACTCAATAATAACAATACTAATAATAATAATTGCATAATAATAAAATGCTACTCAACTTACATACTTACATTCTCAATCTCATCATATCATCAACTTAACTTATTCTCATCAAACTATGCTAGGTAATACTTTCTTGTTATCACACAAAGCCATAATACAAAATATGGTCTTACATATAAATTATACAAGTTCTCTTTCCAATATCGAATTATTATCGAACATTAATCATTATATCTGAAACTTAATACTAAAGTATTTATAGCCAAAATATCAATTTATCATTCAAATATGCATAATTAAATGCTTATTAAACATATGAACTTACCTCGATAACAAAACGACCATTTTATCAACTTTCTCGATTTTCGATTTTTCTCCCGTTCTAGGTCCAAATCTCACTTTCTGGGATCTAAAACATCATATTTCACTTATGTAATTAATGTACTATTCAAAACATTCCCTAACTCAAACTTTGGCAAAATTACAATTTTGCCCCTAAACCTTTGCAGAATTACGATTTTTCCCCTAGGCTCGAAAATTAAAATTTATCCATTTTTCTTTTGTTTTATGACACGCTGAACATTTTTCCCTTCTATGGCAACATCAAATTCCCACTCTATCATGTACTTATGAACATTAGGTATTTTTACCGATTATGTCGTTTTACTCGTTTTCACTTAAAATCGCTTAGCAAAAGTTGTTTAACATAATTTCAAGCTTCATATCCTACCATAAAACATTAAAATAAACACATTTAAACTATGGGTATTTTTCCAAATATGAACCCTAGCATGAATTATTGCTAGAATAAGCTAAATCAAGTTACCAAGACTCCAAAAACGTAAAGAACATTAAAAACGAAGCTAGAATGGACTTACTATTGAGCTTGGAAACCCTAACCATGACTTTTCACATGCTATATTTGGCCTCCTGAAGAAGATGGACTAATTTTGGCTTTATTTTCCCTTTTTAATTCTTTTAATTATTAAATGACCAAAATGCCCTTAGAGGCTTTTCTTTCAAATTTGTCCTATTCTTGCCCATTTTTGTCCAAACTTAAATATAATGGTATAATTACTAAATAAGGACCTCCACTTTAAGAACCCATTTCAATTAAATCCCCTTTATTATCTAGAACACACATTTTGCTAATTTTACAATTTAGTCCTAATTATCAAATTAGGCATTTATACATAAAATTTCTTTTTATACATAAAATTTCTTCACGAAATTTTCACAAAATTATTCAATCAATGAGTAAACCTTAAAACTTAGTCGGAATAAAATTTTTTAACCTCAAAATCGTGGTTTCGCAACCACTAGGATTACTTTCAACCATTAGGATTTTTCCACATTCTTATGACCACTTCAACCACAGAGTTCCAGTCCAACTCCACCTCCTACACAGCTCAAATAGCAAAATAAATACTCCATTGCGCATCCTAAGACTTGAACCTTAGACCTCACAGTTACACAACACGCCACCTTGCCACTCCACCACAGGCTCTTTATGTGTTATAAATTCCTCAAAAATATTCTTAAAGCCTACCCACTAACATCAAGGCTCCTTTAAGAGAAAAACATAAATTTTTGCTAAAGCCCAGGTTTGAACCCAGGACTTCTCCAACACTCCCAAACACTCCTAATCACTTAACCACTGCAATAGACAATCAACTGTGATATTTCTTCCACACATAAACTTTTATATGCAGTCTCTTAGCGGCTCCCACGCACAAGGCCCAACGCTTCTAGGCCCAGAAATTTAGGGCGGTACAAATCTGAACAAGTGATACAAGTGTTGGAAGACTACTGCAAAGTTGTCTTTTGGAGTTCACCACGAGTTGGAAACGATATTTACCTTTAGCAGAGTTCACCTACAACAATAGTTATCAAGCGAGCATTCAAATGAATTCCTTTGAAGGACTATGTGGAAGGAAATGTCGCACACCTTTGTGTTGGGTCGAGTTAGCTGAAAAGAAAATCATAGGACTCGAGTTGATCCTCAAGACTGAAGATAAGGTTAAGATAATTTGCAAGAGGCTTAAGGCTACCTTTAACAAGTAGAAGACATACAGCAATTTGAAATGGGTAGACATTGAGTACCAAATAAGTGAGCATGTGTTTTTTAAGGTGTCATTGTGGAAAGAAGTCTTAAGATTTGGGCTAAAAGGGAAATTAAGTCCAAGGTTTATTGGACCATACCAGATCGTGGAAGGAGTGGGTCCTGTAGCGTACTAGCTTAATTTGCCTCACAAACTTGAGAAGATTCATGGTGTGTTCCATGTGTCCATGATAAGGAAGTATCATGCTAATGCATCTCATGTTGTTGCAACATACAACATTAAGGTGCGACCTGATTTGAATTATGAGGAAGAACCCATGAAAATTGTGGCTCACGAGGTGAAGGTATTGCAAACAAAACATATTCATTTGGTCAAAGTATTGTGGTGTAACCATAAGACCTACAAAACTACACAGTAAACCAAAGAAGCCATGAAGCAATAGCATCCTTAATTGTTTGAAAGAGAACATTTTGGGGATGAAATGTCTTATGTAGGGGAGAATTATGACATACGAAGATCAGGGCAGAAGTTTTGATTGTTAAAAGTGAAGGTTCAACAATCAGTTTGGAGAATTGTGTTCACCATGTAAGTTGCAAACTGTGTTTGCCAGTCAAAGATACAGTTGGACTCAAATTAGGAAAAAAGAGATTTAGTGTATCTAGGAAAACTTTACGTACAAGTGACATCTTTCCTAAGTAAGACAGTGTATCCAAAAGTATCTAGGAATCTTATGTCTACAAATAAGACCCTTAGTCCTATGGAATTCTACACTAAATATTCTAATGTCAAAATCTTTGTTCTAAAATTATATTCATAGTAATCTGGGTAAGTATCTGTCTTGTTAAGGTTGATTGTTCCAAAATCTAGGTTCACTTGCACGTGTGAAATTTGTATTTTTTGTTTAGTAATTTGTATGTTTATTGCAAACTAGTCAGTCCATCTACCAATAAGGACAAGGGAAAAGCCTAAAGTTTATCTATTTTTAGTGAGTGATCGAGGATTCGATGTGAGTATGTTCTTTTTAAGAGTACAAAAGTGTGAGTGGTCTGAGAATTCTGGTTATTATCAGAATTATGTTAATTCTTATGATTTACTAAAAAGAAATCTATTTTCGAAACCCACATTTCAAAAATACAAGTTTTTTGAAAAGCATTGTTTTCAATATATAATTTTGAAAAGATGGTTTTAAATCAAAGTTTTTTGTGAGATCTTAAGCGAGCCTATGGTTTTAAGAATGTTTTAAAAGAATGGATTTTAAACTATGTCTTAGTGGAACATAACGTACGAGGTTTACAAGCAAATGGTTAAACTTCGCCTATGTGAAAAGTTCTCTGTTAAGCTCAACTCTGTGTGAGCTCCCTGTTTTGCTTCTTAGCGAGCTCAGATTTATGAGTTTTCTATATGTCACACCCTACGTGCTCCTCTGCAAGCTAGGTTAGATGTATTATACACAACGAGACTTCTTTTTTACTGAACTAGTCTTGCGACATAAGGCAGACTCTGTTTGTGTCTTCTGTTTAACCAAATCGATCTTGCAATGTAAGGCAAACTATGTTCGTGTTTTCTGTTAGACGAACCAATTGTGTGACCTAAGGCTGACTCTATTCATGATTTTTGATAAGTGTGAGTTGGTTTTGTGACTTTAGTCAAACATAGAATTGAATTTTAAATGTTTTGAATGAAATTGGCCTCACAATTTAAGGCGAGTCCTTTTAAAGCAAGTTTTAAAAGAAAAAATTAATTAGTGTTGTTTTTAAATTGATTACACAAATATGTTTGTTGACAAAACGTGCAAACTGGGTCTCGCAATCTCATTTGTGAACCCAACAAGCAAAATGGTTTCAAAACTATGTAATAAATTGTTTTTAAAGCATAATCTGTTTGTTTCTAATTATTCACCAAGTTCAAATTAAACTCACCCACTCCTCTCTTGCTTCTCAGGTAAGTAAGGGGGATAGCATGGGCGACTTCAACAATCTGGTGAGGCACCTGATTGGATATTGGCTAACCTGGGAAATAGTTAATGGGTTTAGAATGTTATTCATACTGTTGACGTAATTATTGATCAATTACTTAAATTCGAGTTTAAACCTATTTTTAAGGTTAATTTTTTTTATTCTATAGATCGTGACTTGGTGCATGTGTTTATGTTATTAATAAATTGATGTTATTCATGCATGAGTTCTGTGTTATTTTGCTTTAATATTTGTATACCCTTGTAGCAATAATTTTATTACATGTGAAATCCTATATGAAGCGATCCGTATTTACATGAGTACTCTTGACTTTGCGAAGCTTATTTGTTAGTAAAACCACGAAGTATGAAAACCTAAGCATGTATGATATCTTTTGTGAAACATGTTAATGCAATTGTCTGTGGATCTTTTCTGAAGGTTGCGAACTGTAGTTACCTTGCGAACTCATTACTTGGGCAAACTTATGTGGAGTCTAGTCATCTAAACTTAGGTGCGAGCCTTTCTTGGATTATTTTATAAGCTCGCATGGTTACTTCTCTATATATAATTTTCACTTCTGTGTTTTTATTTAACATATTATTGTTATCCGTAAGTAGTGTGCTGGAGGTCAAGTTGGGAATTAATGGAGTCACTTCGGTGTCTATTGTGGCACGCCAAATTTTGGTTGAATCCTCGCGGTTGAGTTTGGGGTGTTACAAAAAGTTAAGGTTAGGTATGAGAAACATTTCTGAACATTGGTTTGCAAGAACACGGTCAGGGAACCATGATCAAGATGAATAGAAAGAGATTCCTAAGAGAACGAGGTTAGTGATAAGTGATGGTAATGGATTCAGGCTATGATATAACAGATAGAAAGAATGAATATGTTGTGTGATACTCTATGTGATAGACAATTGATGTTGATAGAAGAGAAGCTGGAAGTGATGAATTATTTGGCACTTTCTGCAAACCACAACCAATATATAAGTGATTAATACTCACTGAGTTGTTACGAACTTATACGAGTTATACTTATTGTTTCAGGTTGTATGAGATTATGCACCAGGAGGGACGATTCTAAGACTACACAAAGGGAGTGACGAATCGGGCTATTATGTATACAAAGAAAGTTTGGTGGCATGTTCCAAGTCTAAAGGCTACCCAAATACCTATAGTTTGCATAGTTGTATTAGATTAGGAATTTGAATTAGAATCTTTGTAACTAATTACCATGTGCTGCAGTTATAATTTCTTATTGCATATACATAAGTAATTTTGTTTGAGTTGGTGTGGTTAAGTTAAAACAAATTGAGAAATTGTATAAGTAGAATAAATTTTGTATGCATTCGCATTGTAATACCCAAGACTCAAATTCGACAAGTCAAATCAAGTTAGGGTTGTTATAAGGTATGTATAAGTTCATGTGGCTAAGACCTATGACATTATATGGAATAGAAAACAGTCATGGTGTTTCCTCTAGTGAGAAGAAGAATAGACTGACAAATCACGACATGAGGATCTGTAAGTCCATGTGGCTAAAACCAATGGCATGATATGATAAAATGAATACTAATGGTGATGCCTTCGGTAATATGTAAATCAGACTGCCAAATCACGATGTTAAATTTTGTATAATTCCATAAATATTAATTATGAATTTTATGGGGATAAAATAAAAATATATTAAAGATTGATCTAGTAATTTTCTCGAATTAATTGTTAATTAAGGCCTAAGGCTAAATTGTAAAAGTCCAATCACTATAGGTTTTTAAATGGCCAAAGGTTTAGGGACCTAAATAGTAAATAGCCAAATGTTACAAATAGTAAGTAAACCATTTTATAATATAATATAGTGGATGATGTGGTTTTTTTCTACTAATAAGGTTAATCATAATAAAAATAAACTAATTAAAGATTATGTTAATTAATTAATATTAAATAATGTTTAATCAAGGTATAAAAGCTTAATTTTGTGGGAAAAAAGATGTCATCTTCCTCATTTGTTCTTGTGGTGGTCCATAGAAGGAAAAACCTAAGGAAAATTCTAAAGACATTTGACCATTGATTTTAAGGTAAATTCAAGTTCTTTTCTTGTATTTTTTTTATGAATTTGGGGTCATGGGAGATTGATTTAGCTAGCATGTGTACCAACTTGTAAAATTATTGAAGTTTTAGAAAATTACCATTGTTGAGTTCTTGAAGAGTTAGGCTTGAAATTAATAGATTTTAAGCTTAGGTTATGAAAAAGACTAGATTGTAAAGTTAATTTTTTTTATTGTTAACTTTGTTTCACTAGGGACCAAATTGAATGAATGTAAAACTTAACATAAAATTATGTTAGAAATAGAAAATATAAGGTCCTTACTGAAAATATATGAAATTGACTTTTAATCTGAAATTAGAAATCAAAAGTTAAGCATATCCAGAGTTCAAGGAATAAATTGAATAAAATAAAAATGCGGGGAAATTGAAAACTAAAATTCTATAGGATCTTGCATATCATAGTATAGAATAAGAATGTTTGGTATTTATTTTTATATAAAATAATTGTTTGATCATAATCAAATGAAAATGGAGTTAATCAGAGAAAAGTTAAAATTGCGAATTAGCCCTTAAAGTATCCACTCTGTTCACATTTTGAACAACTAAGTTCATATGGAACATACTATCTTATTTTATATTATGTGTGAATTGTGTTTGATTTCATCTATATGTTTAAATATAATTAGAATTTAGTGAAAATGGCATGTGTGGCCTAGATGGACTGAATTGAAAAGTTATGCAAATATTGACTATTATGAAATAGAATAGTGTGCAAATGTGAAATTTGATTGATTATAGGACCTATAAATGAAATATGTAACCATGTATAGAGATGAGTAATGTCATATATACAAAAATGATGTCCATGTGAACTTAGTAAAAGGCTAGGATATGTATGGCATGCCATTAGGTTATAAGTGCCCTTCATCAGGGATTTTACAGATTATATCGAGCTGTAACATTTGTTGCAGATTCTAAAATTATATATGTATATATCATAGGTTTATCCCAAATGATTAACCTCAATATAATGTTAGCTTGTGTGAGTAGCCTTGTTATAAAGTCAACATGTGTGAGCAGCCCTGAGACATTGTCAGTTTGTGTGAAAGAGCGTTATTATAATGTCACCTTGTGTGAGCAACCTTGATATATTGTTAGCTTATGTTCAAAACTTATTCCTATGTATCTGAGCCCATTTTACTATAGTTCCATCGGACAATATTCAGTTGAATGGTAATGGAAACTTAAATGTGAATTGGAAATGATATGGTATATGATTGATATCCAATATGTGATAGGTATATGATTTTATTAATGTTCATGATATTTCTCATGATATGCAAGTATGACTAACCTATTGGTTGATAATGTTGATGTGTATCTAGATGTGACAATACATGCCAAGAATAACCACTTTTGAATGCCAAAATGTTTGATATTTTATTATGCTTTAATTGATCAAGTTAAGTACAAAAATTTCATTTGAACTTACTAAGCATTCTTAATGCTTACTTTGGTTGTCTTCCTTCCCTGTAGATTGTCACCTTGCAGAACTTGCCAAGCCAAATCAATGGAAGAGTTCACACTATCACAAGAGGGTAGATATATGTTCATTTTAAATCTAGACTTTGTGGTATGTACATAAGGACCTTTTTTGTGTAAACGGTCAATTTAGTGTTAATTTTTCTGTGATACGATAATAATGGTTAGGCTTGTGTAATTGGCTTGATATGGGATCATATTGTTGTATGTTTAGGTCTTGTGTGATGCTTGCATGTTCAATGATCTCAAATGGTGTGGTTTGTAACATTTGGTTACTTTAATTGCCCAGGAATTTGGGAAAGGTAGGATTTAATTGCCCAGTAAACTGGTTGACTCTTATGGGAGATTTGAAAATTTTAATGGTTGGATTTCAATTCAAGTTCAGTTAGATTGGAATCGGCTGGTTCTAAAGTAGGAGATAAAATTATTAAGAGTGGATAGTGGAAATGGCCAGTGAAGACCGTGCCCAAAGAGCATATATAAGCGTGGGTGGGGACAAAATTTTCACAATTCTGTATATAAATCTTCTCCTCTCCATAGCATCATCTTCTTCAGTTATTCTGAAGAAGAAGAGAATGCAAGTGAAGGAAGCTCTCTATGTCACACTAGAGGTCTGAGTTTAAGTCTAGTGAGGGAGAAATTGAGGAACAGCTGCCAGTTCAAAGGAGGCTCTATTGTTCGGAAAAGCTAAGTTGAGGAGGCAAAGAAGCATCAGGTGAGTTTCTGCACCCTGCCTCTTGATTGATAAATATTGTTGTGTGATCATACTAGTTATGTGTTGATTGTTGTCAGTAGGTAAATGATATTGTATGTAACACCCTCGATCCGAACCGATCTACCGGATCCAAATCTCAGGCATTACGCCTTATACAGATATAACTTAAACTTTTCTTCTAACATTTTGCCTATGAAAAAAAATTTCTATGTATGATAGAGTTTCTTGTGTGTACAATGTATGGTTAGTATTACAATTCAATAAAATTTTAGTGACCTTTATTTAGGGTTTTTGCACTATTGTGTACATATTGAAATGTTACTTAATAATTTAATGTGTAGTCTTTAATATGCCACTTAATTTCCTCTGTATGCAGCACAACCCATCACACCATTCCCTTTTGGCATAGTCCTAACATCGTTCATTGACACACACTGTAACATTCCGAATTAGGGCCTAGTTAGAACAATGGTTTTGAGACCACAAATTCGAAGTAAAAATAATTATTTTATGATTATTAGGAGATCTATGATATGATTGCATGCTTGTGTAAAAATTTCATGAAGAAATTTCATTGATAAAATGTTCAATTTGATATTTAGGACTAAATTGCAAAAGTTGCAAAGTGTGAGTTCTAGAAGCCTTAAGCATGAAATTGCTATGGATTATTAATTAGAGGTCCTCAAATAGAAATTTGCCCAATTTCTATTTTTGTGGACAAAAATGGACATGAATAGGAAAAAATTGAAGGAAAGGCCTTAGGGGCATTTTTTTCATTTGGTTAATAAAAGAATAAAAAGGGAAAATAAAGCCAAAATTTGTTCATCTTCTCCAACCCTTGGCCGAATTTCTCAAGCTCTCCATAGCTAGGGTTTTATCATCTTTCAAGCTTGATTGTAAGTACATCCTAGTCCCGTTTTTAATGCTCTTTACATTTTTAAAGTCCTCGTAACCCGATTTACCTATTTCTACAATTATTTTGAAGTAGGGCTCATGTTTGAAATTTGACCCATGTATGACATGCATGTGTTTTGATGTTTAATGGAGGAATATGAATGTTTGATGTGTGATAAACATATTTTATCAAGTGATTTCTAGTGAAAATGGCTAAAAAGAACTTATTTGTAAGGTTTGTAAAATGAGAAGTAAGACATGATTTAATGAGAAATGTGGGCTTCTATGAGTATGTTACAAGTTTGGCTAGGCTTGGGTAACAAAGAAAATGAACACATTTCATTCTACGAGCCTAGGGACTTATTTGTAAATATGTGAAAGTTTAAGGGCAAAATTGTAATTTTGCCTAAATATAGTTCTTGGAATGATTTGAATAATGTGATGATTAAATGAGCTGAATTTGCTATTATAGATCAAGAAAAACGGAGTTCGAACCTAGACCGAGGAAAGAACAAGGTTTTGGACTAAATCAAATTAATTGTCCATATTTTGCACCGAGGTAAGTTCATATGTAAATAATGCAATGATATATCATGTTTTAATATTTTATTTATGTATGAGTATCTATGTTTAAGTATTATTGTAATACCCTGAAAATATTTACAGTAACATATTATCCTTGATATAGTAAAATAAGGAAATAAAGTGAAAAAAAAAGGAAATTTTGAGATATGTCAATATTGACAAGTATATTATGATATATTAATTCAAGAAAGGACTAAATTGTAAAAGTGAGAAAAGTTTTGTTGCACAAGAGTAAATACTCAAAATTTGAGGGGTTAAAGTGTAAATATGAAAAATTTGAAGGACCAATAGTGTAAATATTTTAAGAGTGGAATAATCTAGAAACTAAGGAAAATGGATGAATTAGGACCAAATTGAATAGATGAAGAAACTATGAGGGACTAAATTGCAATTTTACCAAATTAAATGATGACTTAAGGATGGAATTTTAAAAGATAATGAAGGGCAAAATGGTCAATTGGAAGAGAGAAATCTAGAAAGTAATAATGTTGCTAGAGATATTTTGATATTTTATAATTATTTAATTAGATAAATATTATTTTATTAATATTTTAATAAGATATTTTATTATTATTTTATTAGTATATAAAGAAAGAAAGATGAGAAATTCTCATCCATATTTCCATGCACTAACGTGAGAGAAAGAGAGGAAGAAAGAAAGTTTTACTTTCTTTACAATTTGGTCCTTTTTACCAAAAATTCACCATTTTCACCCAAAAATCAAATGAATTTCCATAGCTACCAAGAGAGAAAAATGTTAAGGAGACCATCGGAGTTAGAATATCAAGTTGGATTCAAGAAATAGAAGCTGAAGGAGAGAGAAAATCAAGTTAAAGATTAGTATCAATAGAACAAGGTAAGTATATCAAGATTTCAATATGTTTTTAAGTTGTTATTATTGACAAAGCATGGAAATAATGTTATAGTAGAGTTTTCTTACATAAGGTCCTATGTTCATGATATGTTAGTGAAGAGAAAATAAGAGAAAATGATGAGAAATGGTGTAGAAAAAGAAAATAAGGGTGTTATAACATGGTAATTAATATATTGTACTAAAACAGTTTTGGACAGCAGCAGTAGTCTAACTTTGAAAAATCATCAAAAATTTTAGAAATCTAATTATAGGATGAATAAAATATGAAATTAAAGCTTATTAAGTCTAGTTTCTTATAGAAGAAATTATGTAAGCAATGGAATTCTAAATCATGAGATATGATGAATTTTGTGAGACAAGGTCAGAATGATTTCGGGTTCCCATGTTCTGACTTTGTAAAATCATAAAAAATTGGATAAAAATAATTATGGGTTTAAATTTATATTTTTAGAATCTTGAATGAGTCTATTTTCAATATAAACAAACGGGAACATCATTTGAATTCTGTACAAGGAGATAATTAATTTTTAGTGAAAAAGGTTCGGAACTGTTAGACAGCAGAATAGGGGTAATTTTAAAGAATAAACTGTACTTATTGGATAAACTAAAAATTCTGAAAATTTTATGGTAAGAATATATATGAGTCTAGTTTCAGGGAAAATTAGCGGATCTTAATTTTGAGTTCTATAGCTTCAGATATAAATAATTTAGTGACCATGATGCAGATAGACAGCTTAAATATTCATAAAAGTAAATAATAAAAATTATGGATAATGTTACTTATAAGTGTATTATCTACATTAAGGATGTGGAATGGAGAGGAGGAGGAGGAAAAATATGTATGAATATTCATCTAGCATGGCTAATTTTCATATTTTAGGCTCAGGGACTAAATTGAATAAAAGTAAAACTTTATGGGTAATTTTGTAAAAAATGTCAGAAATGACCAAATTGCATGAAATGGATTATTTTATTATTTAAATTACAAAATTGAATGAAATTATTAATTTAGTTCAAGATCGGGGGAAAACATGTTTTAGGGATTAAATTGAAAAATGTTGAAATTATGGAAAATTCTGATATTTTATAGAATTCATGGACTGGTAATCCCGACAATACTCTATGAGTTTATATTACAGGGGATTTAGCCTGGACTGGTAATCCCACTGTAAGGATGAGGTTCGCGGGAGTGTGCTCTCTGATATGAAACGTGTAAGACCATGGTTGAAAGATACCATGGCAACCTGATATGAAATGTATAAGACCATGGTTGAAAGATACCATGGCAACCTGACATGAAATGTATAAGACCATGGTTGAAAGATACCATGGCAACCTGATATGAAATGTGTAAGACCATGGTTGAAAGATACCATGGCAACGTGATATGAAATGAACAAGACCATGGTTGAAAGATTTTCGTCCTCGAAAATCTTACCGGTAAACAGGTGTGGGTATTGATTTCTCATAGTTTCCTGAGGTTCCCATGTAGTCTCTTCTACCCTGTGCTTTTGCCACAATACTTTCACGAGAGTGACACTTTTATTTCTTAGTTTGCTTGACCTCTCGAGCTAAAATCTTAATCGGTTCTTCTTCATAAGTCATATCTGGTCATAGCTCAATTTCTATCGGTGAAATTATATGTGAGGGATCCGAACGATACCGACGCAGCATAGATACGTGGAACACATCATGCATCTTCTGTAATTCAGATGGCAATGCTAACCAACAAGCTACTGGTCCAACTCTTTCAATTATTTCATACGGCCCAATAAAACGCGGACTCAACTTGCCCTTCCGTCCAAATCTAAGAACTTTCTTCCATGGAGACACTTTTAAAAATACCTTATCACCAACTTGAAACTCTATTTCCTTTCATTTCAAATCTGCATAAGATTTTTGTCTATCCGAAGTAGCTTTGAAACAATCTCGAATCACTTTCACTTTTTCTTCGGTTTCTTTTATTAGATCAACTCCATAAATCTGATTTTCCTTGAGTTCAGTCCAATACAATGGTGTCCGACATTTACGACCATACAATGCTTCATAAGGTGCCATCTTCAAACTCGTTTGATAACTATTATTATAAGCAAATTCTACCAACGGTAAGTATCTTTCCCAACTACCTTGAAATTCCAATACACAACATCTGAGCATGTCTTAAAGAATCTGAATCACTCTCTCTGACTGTCCATCAGTTTGTGGATGAAAAGCAGTGCTGAAATTTAACTTTGTACCTAATGCCTCTTGCAATTTTTGCCAAAACCGCAAAGTAAATCTTGGATCTCTATTCGAAATAATTGACAAAGGTATCCCATGAAGTCTAACAATTTCACTGATATACAATTCAGCCAACTTATTAAGAGAATAATCCGTATGTACCGGTATAAAATGAGCCGATTTAGTCAGTCTGTCAACTATTACCCAGATGGCATCTTTCTTCCCCGGAGTTAACGACAATCCTGATACAAAATCCATAGTAATCCGATCCCATTTCCATTCAGGAACCATGATAGGCTGGAGTAGTCCCGAAGGTACTTTGTGTTCAGCTTTCACTTGTTGACAAACTAAGCACTTTGATACAAACTTGGAGATATCACTTTTCATTCCGTTCCACCAATACATTTTCTTCAAATCATTATACATTTTCGTACTGCCCGGGTGAACCGCCAAATAACCATTATGTGCTTCATGCAAAATCTTTTGAATCAACTCATCATTTTTCGGTACACAAATTCGGTTTTTAAACATCAAGCAACCATTAGAATCGATTCTGAAATCTGACCCCGTATCAACTTCACACTGTTTTCTCTTGGCTTACAAATTTTCATCGCTTTTCTGAGCTTCACAAAGCTCTTGTAAAAACATCGGTCTTGCTCTTAAATCTGCTAAAATCAAACCATCATCTGATACCTTTAACTGAGTATTCATAGCTCTCAAAGCAAATAGCAACTTTCTGCTCAAAGCATCGGCAACCACATTCGCTTTTCCCGGATGGCAATCAATAATAAGCTCGTAATCTTTCAATAACTCCAACCATCTTCACTGTCTCAAATTCAAGTCTTTTTGTGACATCAAGTACTTAAGACTTTTGTGGTCGGTATATACATGGCATTTTTCACCATACAGATAATGTCGCCAAATCTTCAAAGCAAATACTATAGCAGCCAATTCCAAATCATGAGTCGGATAATTTCTTTCGTGAGATTTTAACTGCCTCGAAGCATAAGCCACCACTTTTCCTTCTTGCATAAGTACACATCCTAAGCAGTTTCGAGAAGCATCACTATACACCACAAATTCTTTACCTAATTCGGGTTGTACCAACACTAGTGCTTCAGTTAATAACTTTTTCAATTCTTCAAAACGCTGTTGACATTCTTCCGTCCACTCAAACTTAACATCCTTTCGGAGTAATCTAGTCATACGAGCAGCAATTATAGAAAATCCATTTACAAACCGCCGATAATACCCAGCTAGCCCTAAGAAACTTCTAACCTCAGTTACATTTTTCGGTGGTTTTCAATCAACAATGGCCAAAATTTTACTAGGATCAACCCGTATACCTTCACCTGAAACAATGTGACCCAAAAATCCAACTTCCCGAAGCCAAAATTCACTTTTACTAAACTTGGCATATAACTGCTTATCTCTCAAAGTTTGCAAAACTATCCTCAAATGCTCAGCATGCTCTGTCTCATCTTTTGAATAAATTAAGATATCATCAATAAACACCACAACAAATTTGTCCAAGTATGGTCGAAATATACGATTCATCAAATCCATAAACACAGCAGGAGCATTTGTTAATCCGAATGGCATGACCAAAAATTCATAATAACCGTACCTTGTTCTAAAAGCAGTTTTAGGCACATCTGACTCTTTTACTCGTAGTTGGTAGTATCCAGATCTCAAGTCAATCTTTGAAAACCATGCTGCTCCTTTTAGCTGATCAAACAAATCATCAATTCTCAGCAACGGATACTTGTTCTTGATTATCACCTTGTTTAATTGCCGATAGTCAATACACAATCTCATAAAACCATCCTTCTTTTTCACAAATAACATGGAAGCACCCCAAGGTGAAAAACTTGGTCTCACAAAGCCTTTGTCAGTCAATTCTTGCAATTGCGACTTTAATTCCTTCAACTCTGCTGATGCCATTCTATACGGAGCAATCGAGATCGGAGCTGTTCCCGGTATCAAGTCAATACCAAATTCTACTTCCCTGACTGGAGGCAAACCCAGCAATTCTTCTGGAAATATATTTGCAAACTCACACATAATCGGTACTGATTCAACTTTCTTTTCAATTTCTTTTGTATTAATTACATACCCAAATAAGCTTCATAACCCTTCCTCAAATATCTCTGAGCCGGCATCGAAGAAATCACACTAGATAGTGCCTCTGATTTGCCTGGTTCAACTCGTAGAATTTCACCACTTTCACACTTTAATTCTATAACCTTTTCTTTGCAATTTACTATAGCATCATACAATGTTAACCAATCCATACCCAAAATAACATCAAATTCATCAAACGGCAACAACATCAAGTCTGCCGGAAAGTAATGACCCCGAATCATTAAAGGGCATTTCTTGCATACTTTATTAACTATCACACATTTTCCTAATGGATTCGACATTCTAATCATAAATTCTGTGTTCTCAATAGGTATATTCATACTAGACACCAATTTCATGCACACATATGAATGAGTAGAACCGGGATCAATCAAAGCAGTAACATTAACATCATAAAGAGAAAATATACCAGTAATTACGTCAGGTGATGAAGCATCTTCACGTGCCTTTATGGCATAAGTTCTAGCTGGAGCTCTTGCTTCAGGTTTAAATGCTGAGTCTCTGACTACATTCTTGCTGCTTGCTTCATTTTCATCTTTTCTCGAATATCTTCCCCTCGAGTCTGCACCACTAGCTTTTACACTCTGAAATTTTTCTTTCTCAACTCTCTCTCAGGCGCCTCTAATAAAATGATCCGGAGAACCACACCGAAAACATTCATTCGCTCTACATGCGCCAAAATGATTCCTACCACACCGCTGGCACTCGGGCTTAACAAATCTCGTATTTCCTACACTAGCCGCAGAAGTAGTCTGAGATTTAAGACCCATATTTTGCTTCTTAGAATTTCCATATGATTGTCCGGCCAAAACCTGAGAACGAGGATTCATATTTCTAGATTTTCTAGAATGCTGTGAAAATAAACTGCTCGTCGATCTTTTCTTCCAACTTCTAGTCTCAGCCTCTACTTTTTTCTTCTCTTTAAGTAGTTCTTCAGCCTTGTAAGCTCGATCAACAAGTACTACCATTTCTTTTAATTCAAGAATCCCAACAAATACTTTGATATCTTCATTGCGTCCGTCTTCAAATCGTTTGCACATTTTAGCCTCTGTAGGAATGTATTCTCTAGCATACTTACTAAACCTGACGAACTCTCTTTCGTATTCAGTAACTGTCATGTTCCCCTGCTTTAACTCAAGAAACTCTTTACACTTTTGATCAACAAATCTTTCACTAATGTATTTCTTCCGAAATTCTTCTTGAAAGAATTCTCAAGTCACCTTCTCTTTCGGTACCACTGAAATCAATGTCTTCCACCAATGATAGGCTGAATCCCTCAACAATGATATAACACATTTCAAGCATTCCTCAGGTGTACAAGACAACTCATCAAATACCCGAATAGAACTCTCAAGCCAAAACTCTGCTTTCTCAGCATCATCATCAACATTTGCCCTGAATTCTTTGGCCCCTTGCTTACAGATTCTATCAATTGGAGTTCTGTGAAATTTCATCAGATCCACACCTTGAGGCATCGGGGGTACAGGTTGAGGAATCGGGGGAGGTGGGGGAGGTTGTACATTCGGGTTTGTACGAACGAACTCAGTATACCAGGCACTCATCATCTGGAGAAAGGCTTCTCGAGCCCCTTCTCCTCCTCCTTGACCAATAGTAGGAGGTGGACTTTCAGTTGGCACCACCCCTTCAGCCGGAGCCAGTGCATTACTTTCTACATCATCAGCCATAGCTAGATCGGGATCCATTTACTATAAAAAAAATTTAAAAGGTCAGAAGTCGTCACACTATCACAACATATATATGGCATGTATAGCAAAATTCGTACATACAACATTTTACTCCGAGAACGACTAAACCTGCTCTGATACCACCAAATCTAATGCCTCGTACCTGAGACCGTTGCCGGAATCGAGCATGAGGTGTTACTAAACTTAATTTCATCAATTAAACAGCTTAAACAATTTATTTTTAAAATTTCCAGACAAGCTGGCTAACTGCGTCACAGTCACTTAAAAATTCATATCTCGAGTTCTGAAACTTGAAATACAATTCTGTAAATTTTTCTGAAAACTAGACTCATATATCTATTTACTAATTTTTTCTAGAATTTTTGGTAGGGAAAATTAGTACAGTTTATTAGTTAAAGTCTCCCCTATTACAGGGTACGAATGCTCTGACCTCTTTGTATTTCGAATCAGATATCTCCCTGTACAGAGTTTCAATGACTATGCCGTTTATTTTTATTAAAACTAGACTCTATAAGGAACCTGTACATATAAAACATGACTTCTAATTATTTTTTTACAATTTATGGTCAATTTTCAAAGTCAAAATAGGGGATCCAGAAATCGCTCTGGCCCTATTTCACAAAAATTTAAACATCTCATAGAATATCATTCATATACCTGTTTTGTTCCATCCATATGAAAATAGACTCATTAAGCTTCGATTATATAACTTATTCATCATTTAAGTCCATTTATACTATTTTTAGTAATTTTTCAAATTCACGTCATTGCTGCAGCAATATTCTGTTTTATAGAAAATTTTACTTTACTATAAATTTTCATGGACTAAATAGCATTTTAAACATACATGGTATCAAATATGATTTAGATTGGCCATTCCCATGGCTAATCATTCACAAACTCTTTTCCTGCCAGAGCATAATCATATCATAAGATCATTTACATAAAGTGAGTATTTTGTCATACATGCCATATTCAAGATACACAAGTCATTTTACCAATTTAGGCCTTCGGATAGTGTGAACGAGTCTTCGACCTATCCCGATTCTCAAGCCGGTTTGTCAAAACTACAATGAAGGAAAAGAAAGGAGTAAGCATAAATGCTTAGTAAGTTCACATGCAAATAGTAAGTAACATAATCATGCAATTCCACATAAAAACATCATTTGCATAAACAACACCAAGACATTCATGTTACATTTGCATTTAATATCATGCTACGATTTCATCATACCTGTCAAATTTTCTCATTTACCCCACTTACCAACATGTAACCTTCGTTTTAGGCATTCTTCTTATTCTCTTAAGATTCACCCGTTGAACACATCAGAATATAATTCGAATACACGGAAAGTTTATACATAAGTGCCACATATGTAGCCAAGCTACCATGTAACCCGCCCATAAACGAACTCGGACTCAACTCAACGAGCTCGGGCATTCGCATCCATAAGTGAACTCGAACTCAACTCAACGAGCTCGGATGCCTAGTTACATCTCACGAACTCGGACTCAACTCAACGAGTTCGGACATTTGCATCCATAAGTGAACTCGGACTCAACTCAACGAGTTTGGATGCCCAACCATCCTAGTGACATGTCACTTGTATTCTAATCTATTCCCAACGTTCAAACGAGCTTTTTCCTCGATTACACATCTTTGCCGTCTTCCACGAAACATCGAAACCTTTACTCGGTAGCAATTCATAATTTACATATTATTCAATAATAATCATAAAGCATAATATTTCATGATATTAATCTTCATATCACATAAATAACATTAAATTACTGAAAATGACAATTATGTTACTACATTTACACATGAACTTACCTCGATACAAAATATTAGCAATCAAGCCTATTCCTCGTAAACTTTGTTTTTCCCTCGATCACGACTTGAATCTCGTTTCTCTTGATCTATAATGCCAAATTAATCTTATTTAATACATACATTCATCAAAACAGCCCAAATATGAACATTGGAAAAATTACCATTTTGCCCCTAAACTTTTGCAAAATTACATTTTTGCCCCTAGGCTCGGGAATTAAACTTCATCCCATTTTCTTATGTTTGTGACATGCTGGTTAGTTTTCCCTTCTATGGAAACATCAAAATCTCATTCTAACATGTATTTATAACTATTAGATATTTTTAACGATTAAGCCCTTTTTATCGTTTTCACTTAAAACCGAGTAGCACAAGTTGTGTAGCATAATTTAAAACCTGATATTCTATCATAAAACACCAAAATACACAAATTTCACCTATGGGTATTTTTCCAAATATGAACCCTAGGTTGAATTATTGCTAGCATAAGCTAAATCAAGCTATCGGGATTTCAAAAATGTAAAGAACATTAAAAACGGGCATAGAAATCACTTAGAATCAAGGCTTAAAAGTTGAAGAAACCCTAGCTATGTAGAGAGCAAAATTCGGCAGCAACTATATGGAGAAGATGACTATTTTGTGTTATTTTTCTCATTTTATTTCATTTAATATACAAATGACCAAAATACCCTTAATACCTTTCTTTGAAAATTTTCATGTACAAGCCCATTTTTGTCCAAAATTTTAGAAATTGGTCAAATTGCTATTTAAGACCTCCTCATTAATATTCCAAAGTAATTTCATACTAAAAACTTCTAGAATACAAGTTTTGCAACTTGTTCGATTTAGTCCCTAATTTCAACTTAAGCGCTTTATGCATAGAATTTCGTTACGAAATTTTCACACAATCATGCAATCATATCATAAACCTAAAAATAATTATAAAATAATTATTTCTATCTTGAATTTGTGGTCACGAAGCCAGATTAGGCCTTAATTCAAGATATTACAGCCATGGAAGCTTGAAAAATTTTCAGCAACTTAAAGCCTTTGCAAATAAGTGATTTGAGGGTTTCTCTTGAATATTTTTGTACTTTTGAGATCCTTGTAGCATGAGCCTTCTAACAAGGGGACAATTTTGCAAAATGGTTGAAAGTCTAGGGTTTTTCCATGATAGTAGACATGTTGATTTCTGAAATTTTATGGAAGAATATGAGTTATAGTTGTGAAATAAAAAAATTTTGTGAAATAGTTTTCATGGTAACCCTAACTAAGGACCATTTTGCATAAGTTGTTAAATTAGTGAAAATGTGTGAAATAATGAAAATTTTAGGCTACTCCTAGCATGAAAAGTATTCGGTTAGGCTTGATTAATGAGAAAATGTTGTAAAAATCAATTTTTGGGTGTAGGGGTAAAATGGTCATTTTGTGAATGTCTAACGGCAAAATGATTATGAATTGTTGAGTACCTAGATCAATAAAATGATTGAATTTGTGAATTTTTATTATTATAGATCAGGAATTACAAAATCTAAACCTAGATCGGGGGAAAGCCAAGCAAGTAGACAAAAACTGACTGGTCGCCTACATTTTGTAATCCGAGGTAAGTTGTATGTTAATAATGCAACTATATCTTTATGATGCACAATTGTATCGATATGGAATAAACTACTTTGAGTTTGAGTATGAGAATACATGTTGAGAAATCAACATAGTAGAGACTTTCGTTGAACATTTGGAATAAACTTGGATATTAGTACCTTAATATTGGGTGATATGCGTGCTAGAGTAAGACATGTCTGGGACATGCATCGACGTTGAGACGAGAGCTAGTGTAAGACATGTCTTGGACATGCATCAGCCTCTAGATAGACAAGCTAGAGTAAGACCTGTTTGGGACATGGCATCAGCTTGTTATGTGTCAGTGTAAGACTTGTCTGGGACATGGCATTGACAACGATAGATGAGAGCCAGTGTAAGACCTGTCTGGGACATGACATTAGCCTCGCTATATGAAAGCCAGTGTAAGACCATGTTTGGGACATGGCGTCAGCGTCTTAACCCATGTTAGGGCCATCGAGTATCCAGTAGTATTCTAAATGGTTCAACAAAAGATTTATGATTTATGTCGAAATGAGAAAAGTTACGATCATATGATGAGTGGTACAGGTACCTAATTGAAATGTATGATATATGGGATCAAGGTATACAATACAAGTTGTGTTGGATGATAATGAGTAAGTTGTATTTACGTTTACTCATGGTGTTCATGAATAAGCTATGAAAGGTTATGAGCATAATGTCTTATGGTAAGTAGTTGTTGTTCATTTCTATGCAACTTACTAAGCCTTATACTTACCCCATTTCTTTCCATTTTCTTATAGTGCTACCTAATTAGCTCGTGGGTCAACGGACGTCGGAGGCATCAATCAAACTATCAATCAAAGCACTTGGTGTAGTTAGATCCATTTATTTTGAATATGGCATGTATAGGACCCTAAATTTAGAATTTTGGTGTCATTGTTAATTGGCCAAATGTGTTGACTTATTTTAGCATTTTGATTCATTTTGTATAAGGCCATGGGAATGGTTAAAGTTGAAGGTTGTTATATGAACACAATAAGTTATTTCACAATGGGTAATTTGTGGTTGTTTTAGTAAGTATGAAATGTGTTAAGGCCTTAGATGTGGTTGTTGGATTGAGGAATCATATTATGATGATCTTTAGCATGAAGGATGTTGTTATTTTGTGTTTCAGGATGGCGAAGGGCTTGGTAGATAGCCCTATATTGTCCACACAGGTAGGCACACGAGCGTGTGTCTAGACCGTGTGTGACACACGACCAGCCCCTTGGGCGTGTTGTCCAGCTGTGTGTCCCCTGCACGTAAAAATTTCAAGTTAGAATGCATGCTAGTAAACATACGAGTAGAGACACGACCGTGTGTCTCAACCATGTGGAGGACACGGCCTATGGCCACAGACGTGTGCCTCAGTCGTGTTCCTTAAATTGGATGCTGACGTTAGAAACAGAGTGTCGAGGTTTTTAGACATGGGCTTGGACACGGGCGTGTCATGGCTGTGTGAGGGACACGAGCCATTGACACAGGCTTGTGTTAGGCCGTGTGAAAACCCCTATAGGTTCAAAATTAGAATCTAAATTCACATGGGTATAGGACATGGGCGTGCCCCTAGATACTTAGGCCGTATGTGTCACACGGGCCATTAGCACGACAATGTCCCAAGGGCCACATGGGTGTGTGCCCTATTTCAAGTGACATTTTTTTAAAAAGTTTTTATAAGCGACCAAATTAATCCCAGATCATTTCCAAAGCATAATTTGGGTCTCGTAGGCCCATATTAGGAAATAAACAGACTATGAAAGGAAAGTTTTAATTGGACCTAGTTTTTACATTTCAAAAAAGATTGAATGGATACGTTTAAGTCAAGTAATGCCTCGTGCCTAGTTTCGGTCTCAGACTTGGGTAAGGGGTGTTACATTTAGTGGTATCAGAGTTTTGGTTTAGTCGATTCTAGGACTAACCTAGCATGAGTACAGGTCTAGCTATACATGCCATAACTGTATATTGATAGTGTGACGACTCCTGACGAGATAAAATTGTGTTTTTATTCATATAGTAAATGGATCCTAACGTAGCTACAACAGATGACGTGGAAAGTAATGTACCGGCTCCCATCGAAGGGACTGCACCAGCAGATAGTGGGCCCGTGACACTGTGTCAGGGCGGAAGGGCTAGAGAAGCTTACCTCCACATGATGGATGCCTGGTACTCAGAGTTTATTCAGGCGAATCCGAATACTCTACCTCCCATACCTCCTCCGATTCCTCACTATGCCCCTATAGTTCCGCAAGCAGTGGATTTGGCTAGGAGAGAGAAACCCCCAATAGATAAGATACGAAAGCAAGGGGCCAAGGAATTCAGGATAATATTGATGATGACTTAGAGAGGGTAGAATTTTGGTTAGAAAATACCATTAATGTATTTGATGAGTTATCGTGCATGAATAAGGAGTGCGTGAAGTGCGCAATGTCACTCTTACGAGACTCAACCTACCAATGGTGGAACACCTTTGTATCGGTTGTACCAAGGGAAAAGATTAAATGGGAGTTCTTCAAAGAGGAGTTTCGGAAGTACATTAGTCAGAGGTTTATAGACCAGAAAAAAAAAGTTTTTAGAGCTGAAGCAAGGCCGTAAGATGGTGATTGGGTACAAATGTAAGTTTTTGAGGCTCAACAAATATGCACGGGAGTGCGTATCTACAGAAGCCATTATCTACAAGAGGTTTGAAGATGGTTTGAATGAAGACATCATCTATTAGTTGGCATCTTAGAGATAAGAGAATTTGTGGTGCTCGTGGAGAGGGCATGTAAGGTCGAGAAATTAGCCCAAGAGAAGAGAAGAGTTGACATCGAGCCCCGAGACTTAAGAAAAAGACAAATGGGGAAATCATAGTAGACTTCATCTAAGATACTTAGAGAGTTTCCTACCCGATCGAACGCGTTAGTGGGGTTCTCGAATAAGAGCAAGAATAAGCAACATACGACATCTAAAGCCCAAACCACTTCTGTCACGAGTGTTGGTAGTGCTCGGCAAAATAGGCCGTAGTGTTCACAGTGTGGTAGACATCATTTTGTCAAATGCTGAGCAAATGATAGAGGTTGCTTCAAATGTGAATCTTTGTACCACTTCATCCGAGACTACCCTGAATTAGATGGGAAAGAGAAAAAGCAAGATGTGAGGGCAAGTAGTGCTCCATTGAGGGGTAGACCACAGAAGAACCTAGGCAGTGGTGCTAGCAGTAGAGGTGCTCCTAGAGATTCAGTTGTATGGTCCAAGGGCCGAGCGCCTGCAAGGACTTATGCCATTCGCGCTCGCGAAGAGGCATATTCACCAGATGTAATTACAGGTACCTTTTCTATCCATGATATACCTATTGTTGCTTTAACTGATCTGGGGTCTACCCACTCTTATATTTACATGGAATTGATACTTTGTATGAACATGCTAGTAGAGTCTATCGAATTTGTGATAAAAGTGTCAAACCCTTTAGGCAGACATGTGTTAGTTGACCAAATGTGTAGAAATTGTCCTTTGACAATTGGATGTTACTATTTTTCGGCTAACTTGATGTTATTGTTGTTTAATGGATTTGATGGAATCCTTGGGATGGATTGGCTGACTTCTCATAGTGTTGTAATGGACTATGGGAGGAAAGTTATTGAGTTGAAGTATGAAAGCGGGGATGTTCTTCGAGTTGAATCAGGAAGAATGGATGACTTACCTATAATGATATCGACCATATTGGCAGTGAGATATTTGAGAAAGGGATATGAGGCCTATCTCACCTTTGTATTGAATACCCAAGCATCTATATTGAAGATTGAATCAATACCAGTGGTATGTGAGTACCCGAATGTGTTTCCGAAAGAATTACCAAGATTACCTTCAGTGAGGGAAGTCAAATTTGGAATTGAGCTAGTCCCTGGTACGCCACCTATCTTGATTGCTCCATACAGGATCCCTCCTACAGAGTTGAAAGAGTTGAAACTCCAACTACAATAGTTAACTGACAAGGGTTTTGCGAGACCTAGTTTTTCCCCATGGGGTGCTTCGGTAGTTTTTGTGAAAAAGAAAGACGGGTCGATGAGATTGTGCATAGACTACCGACAGCTCAACAAGGTAACCGTGAAGAAAAAGTATCCCTTGCCAAGGATTGATGATTTGTTCGATCAATTGAAGGGAGCCACCGTGTTTTCTAAGATTGACTTAAGGTCGGGCTATTATCAGTTAAGTGTTAATGAGTAAGATGTATCAAAAACCACATTTAGGACGAGGTATGGGCACTATGAGTTTCTTGTTATACCCTTTGATTTAACAAATGCTCCTGTGGTGTTTATGGATTTGATGAACCGTATTTTTTGGCCGTATTTGGATAAGTTCGTAGTGGTCTTTATTGATGACATACTGATTTACTCAAGTGATGAGAGTGAGCACGCAGAGCATTTGAGAACGATTCTACAGGCCTTGAGAGATAAGTAGTTATATGCCAAGTTCACTAAGAGCTAATTTTGCCTTCGAGAGGTCAGATTCTTGGGACACATTGTGTTGGGTGACGGGATCAGAGTTGACCCGAGTAAGATCTCGGCTATCGTTGAATGGAAACCATCGAGGAGTGTGTCAGAGATTCGAAGCTTTCTGGGTTTAGTTGGGTACTACAGAAGATTCGTGAATGCATTCTCTATGATAGCTACTCCGATGACAAAGTTGTTACAAAAAGACGTCAAGTTCAAATGGACAGAGAAGTGCCAATAGAGTTTTGAGAAATTAAAAGCCTTGTTGACAGAGGCTCCAGTTCTGGTGCAACTAAAACCGGGGAAAGAATTCATGGTATATAGCGATGCCTCCTTAAATGGATTGGGGTGCATGCTCATGCAAGAAGGCAAAGTGATAGCTTATGCCTCGAGACAACTTAAACTGCATAAAAGAAATTACCCGACCCACGACCTGGAACTAGTAGCTATAGTATTCGCATTAAAGATTTGGAGACACCATTTGTATGGTAAGAGATGTCGGGCATTCACCGACCATAAAAGTCTAAAGTATTTGATGACTCAAAAAGAGCTGAATTTACGATAAAGGAGATGGATGGAGTTGATAAAAGACTATGAGTTGATAATAGACTATCACCTAGTGAAGGCGAATGTAGTCGCTGACGCTTTGAGTAGAAAGTCATTGTTCGCCTTGAGGGCTATGAATGCTCAGTTGGCCATGACTAGTGATGGTTCGGTACTGGCAGAGCTGAGAGCTAGACCGATGTTCCTACAAGAGATTAGTGAAGCTTAAAAAGATGATAAGGAATTGCAAGCTAAGATGACTCACTGTGAAATTGGAAATGAATCAGAGTTTAGTATTAGTACCGACGATTGCATAAGGTTCCGAGACAAAATTTGTGTACCCAAGGACAATGAGCTTATTCAAAATATTCTACGAGAGGTACATAGTAGTTGTTTGTCTATCCATTCGGGTAGCGTGAAAATGTATAACGACATGAAGAGAATGTACTGGTTGTTGGGGATGAAAAGAGACATTTCTGAGTTTGTTTCTAAGTGTCTAATTTGTCAACAGGTGAATGCCGAACACCATGTACCCTCAGGTCTACTTCAGTCTGTGATGGTTCCCGAGTGGAAATGAGACCTAGTAACCATGGATTTTGTATCAGGGTTGCCTTTGACGCCTAGGAAAAAGGATTCCGTTTAGGTTGTTATTGATAGGCTTACTAAGTCGGAACATTTTATACCAGTGCGTATCGACTTTTCCTTTGATAAATTAGTTGATTTGTATGTTTCAGAGATCGTGAGACTTCACGGAGTGCCCTCGTCAATTATTTCGGATAGAAATCTGAGGTTTACTTTGAGGTTTTGGAAGAAGTTGCAAGAAGCTTCAGGAACAAAGTTGTGTTTTAGTACAGCTTCCACCCGTAAACCAATGGTCAGTCAAAGAGAGTCATTTAGATCTTAGAAGATATGTTGCGGTGTTCTGTTCTCGAGTTCTAAGGTAGTTGGGAAAGATATCTACCGCTAGTCGAATTCGCTTACAACAATAGCAATCCGTCAAGTTTGAAAATGGCGCCTTATGAGGCTTTGTATGGGCGTAAGTGTCGAACTCCCTTATATTGGATGAAACTTTTAGAGAATCAGATTCATGGGGTCAACTTAATAAAAGAGACTGAAGAAATGGTTAACATGATTCATGATTGCCTGAGAGCTGCATCGGATAGACAGAAATCCTATGCAGATTTGAAATGAATAGAGATTGAGTTTCAAGTTGGTGATAAGGTGTTTTTGAAGGTATCTCTGTGGAGGAAAGTCCTTAGGATCGATAAAAAGGGCAAGCTGAGTCCGTGGTTTATTAGACCTTATGAAGTGACTGAGAAAATTGGACTAGTAGCATACTGATTAGCCTTGCCTCGTGAGCTAGAGAAAATTCATGATGTGTTCCATGTATCGATGTTGCGCCGCTACAGATCTGACCCCTCACACGTAACTTCATCAGAAGAAATTGAAATAAGCCAGGATATGACCTATGGTGAAAACTGATTAAGATTTTGGATCGAGAGGTCAAGAAGTTGAGGAATAAAAGTGTAGCACTTGTAAAGGTTTTGTGGCATAGACACGAAGTCGAGAAAGCCATGTAGGAACCTGAAAAGACTATGAGAGATCAATACCCGAACTTATTCACCGGTAAAATTTTTGGGGACGAAAATCCTTAAGGAAGGAGAAATGTAACAGCCCAATTTTGGGCCTAGTTGAAATAGTGGTTTCAGAACCACTAACTCAAGGTTGGAGAAATTATTTTTAATATTATTTTATGTGTTGTGGCATGATTATATGAAAGCATGAAAATTTTGGTGAATTAATTTTAGCGATTTCATGCTTAATTGTGAAAAAGGACTAAATCACATAAAGTTCAAAAGTCTTGAATTGATAGTTAAGGGTGTTATATTGCCATGAAACTTAAATTGGAGGTCTTTAAAGGGTAGACCCTTTAGAATAGCATGGCCAACCATAGGAGACAAAGGTGGTCAAAAGTAAAAATTATGGTGAAAGTAGGTGTTGAAATTGAATAAAATAAAACAAATAGTAAAAGTGGTCATTTTTTTAGCTCTCTTTTTCTTCTCCACCGAATTTTTTCTCCAAGAAAATGGCTATGGAAGCTTGAAAAATTTTCAGCAACTTAAAGCCTTTGCAAGTAAGTGATTTGAGGGTTTCTCTTGAATATTTATGTACTTTTGAGGTCCTTGTAGCATGAGCCTTCTAACAAGGGGACTATTTTGCAAAATGGTTGAAAGTCTAGGGTTTTTCCATGATAGTAGACATGTTGATTTTTGAAATTTTATGGAAGAATATGAGTTATAGTTGTGAAATAAACAACTTTTGTGAAGTAGTTTTCATGGAAACCCTAACTAAGGACCATTTTGCATAAGTTGTTAAATAAGTGATAAATGTGTGAAATAACGAAAATTTTAGGCTTCTTTTAGCATGAAAAGTATTCGGCTAGGCTTGATTAATGAGAAAATATGGTAAAAATCAATTTTCGGGTCTAGGGTTAAAATGGTCATTTTGTGAATGTCTAAGGGCAAATTTGTCATTTTGCCCAATTATGAATTGTTGAGTACCTAGATCAATAAAATGATTGAATTTGTGAATTTTTATCATTATAGATCAAGAATTACAAAATCCAAACCTAGACTCGAGGAAAGCCGAGCAAGTAGACTAAAACCGACTAGTCGCCTACATTTTGTAATTTGAGGTAAGTTTTATGCTAATAATGCAACTATATCTTTATGATGCACAATTGTATCGATACGACATAAACTACTTTAAGTTTGAGTATGAGAATACATGTTGAGAAATCAACATAGTAGAGACTTTCGTTGAACATTTGGAATAAACTTGGATATTAGTACCTTGATATTGGGTGATATGTGTGCTAGAGTATGACATGTCTGGGACATGCATCGGCCTCGAGATATTAAAGCCAGTGTAAGACATGTCTGGGACATGCATCAGCTTTGAAACGAAAGCTAGTGTAAGACATGTTTGGGACATACATCAGCCTCAAGATAGACAAGCTAGAGTAAGACCTGTCTAGGACATGGCATCAGCTTGTTATGTGTTAGTGTAAGTCCTGTTTGGGACATGGCATCGACACCGATAGATGAGAGCCAGTGTAAAACCTGTCTAGGACATGGCATCGGCCTTGCTATATGAAAACCAGTGTAAGACCATGGCGTCGGCGTCTTAACCCATGTTAGGGCCATCGAGTATCCAGTAGTATTCCAAATGATTCAACAAAAGGTTTATGATTTATGTCGAAATGATAGAAGTTACGATCGTATGATGAGTGGTATAGGTACCTAATTGAAATGTATGATATATGGGCTCAAGGTATACAGTACAAGTTGTATTGGATGATGATGAGTAAGTTGTATTTACGTTTACTCATGGTGTTCATGAATAAGCTATGAAAGGTTATGTGCATAATGTCTTATGATAAGTAGTTGTTGTTCATTTTTATGCAACTTACAAAGCCTTATGCTTACCCTGTTTCTTTCCATTTTCTTATAGTGCTGCCTAATTAGCTCTTGGATCAACGAACATCGGAGGCATCGATCACACTATCAATCGAAGCACTTGGTATAGTTAGATCCATTTATTTTGATTGTGGCATGTGTAGGACCCTGACTTTAAAATATTGGTGCCATTGTTAATTGGCCAAATGTGTTGGCTTATTTTTGCATTTTGATTCATTTTGTATAAGGCCACGGGAATGGTTAAAGTTGAAGGTTGTTATATGAACACAAGAAGCTATTTCATGAATGGGTAATTTATGGTTGTTTTAGTAAATATGAAATGTATTAAGGCCTTAGATGTGGTTGTTGGATTGAGGAATCATATTATGATGATCTTTAGCATGATGGATTTTATTTTGTGTTTCAGGGTGGCAAAGGGCTTGGTAGATAGCCCTATATTGTCCACAAGGGTAGGTATACGGGTGTGTGTTCACACACGGCTAGCCCCATAGGCATGTTGTCCAGTCGTGTGTCCCCTATACGTAAAAATTTCAAGTCAGATTGCATGGTAGTAAACAAACGGGTAGAGACACAATCGTGTGTCTCAGCCGTGTAGAGGACACGGCCTATGGCCACGAACGTGTGCCTCGGTCTGTGCCTAAATTGGATGCTGACGTCAGAAACAGAATGTCAAGGTTTTTAGACTCAGGCTAGGATACATGCGTGTCATGGCCGTGTGAGGGACACGGGCCATTGACACAGACGTGTGTCAGGCCATGTGAAAACCCCTATAGGTTCTAAATTAGAATCTAAATTCACACGGGTATAGGACACGGGCGTTTCCCTAGATACTTAGGCCATATGTGTCACACGGTCTATTAGCACGGCCATGTCCGAAGGGCTACACGAGCATGTGCCTTGTTTCAAGTGACATTTTTTTAAAAAGTTTTATAAGTGACCAAATTAATCCCAGACTATTTCCAAAGCATAATTTGGGTCTCGTTGGCCCATATTAGGAAATAAATGGACTATGAAAGGAAAGTTTTAATTAGACCTAGTTTTTACATTTCAGAAAAGATTGAATGCATGTGTTTAAGTCAGGAAATGCCGCATGCCCAACTCCGGTCTCAGACTTGGGTAAGGGGTATTACAAATAGAGACATATTAAGCGGATGGAATGTTAGGGATTTAGATTGGTTTCAAAAAAGTGTTTGAAACAGTGTTTGCTTATCTATTTTATAGGAACAACCTCTGCAAGAAGTTTACTTTGTAGAAACTGTTTTGGTTCTCCAATATAATCTTGACATCTGTCAAAAAGGGTAGGTGTCTAACGTTTAAATTTACATAGGCAATAGCCAAAATCTGAATTTTCCCAACTCATGGTATTCACTTGGTGTGGTTAGTTAGTTAGTTATTAGTTATACAATTGAAATTCACCAAAGATAGAAATTTCGAATACAAAATTTTGTTAAAGGGAAAAGAGTTGTAACTGTAACACCCCAAATTTGGGCCTAAAAATATTGGGCCTTGAGTATGGGTCTGTAAGGAGGTGGTTTATAAGTATTTAATAGTGCAATAAAATGACACAATTAAATGTATACTTTGGTGGTTAATGGCCCTGAGAAGTGTTGGAGAAATCTTGGGTTCAAACCTGGGCTTTAGCAAAAATTTTGGTATTAAGTGAATAAAACCCTGGATGCTTGGTTGATGGCCTTTTAAATTATTGTGTTAAATAAATGACACAAGGAAGCATGTGGTCTAGTGGTTGTGGCGTCATTAAGGTTGCAAGGGAGCCTAGGTTCAAGTCTTGGCTCTTACAATTCATTTTGGTTTTCCTCTTAAGTGAATCTGGATGCTGGAAAATATGTCTTAAGGTTAATTATGGATGTTTTTAACATAGAAAAAGCCTGTGGTGGAGTGGCAAAGTGGCATGTTGTGTAACTGTGAGGTCTGAGGTTCAAGTCTTGGGATGTGCAGTGGAGTATTTATTTTGCTATTTGAGTTGTGTAGGATGTGGAGTTGGATTGGAACTCTGTGGTTGAAGTGGTCATAAGAATGAGGAATTTTTCTAATGGTTGAAAGTAGCCCTGCATCGGGAAGCTAACATGAGAATTGGTGAGAAGCTGGCTTTAAATAGAGAGAACCAGATGAGTTGGGAGGAAGACTCAATGCAGGATGTGCCAAGGTAGGTGATCGTGGACTTCAGCGCATTCTCATAAACAGGTGTGTATTAACGCCCTTCTTTGTTAGACGTCGGTAAAACCTAAAAACCCGAAATTTCAGCATTTGAGGCATCACGAGCGTGCGATCACTCGTGTGGTAAATCGCGCCCACAAACCATGGGCGACAAACTATAGAGGCCGCCACGAGCGTTCTCGTGTGCTGGGGCTATTCTGGGCCTCGATGGGCCGAATGGGCCTGTAACACCCCTTACCCGTTACCGTCACCGGAACAGGATACGAGGTATTACTAGAACATAACACATACCATTAAACAAAACCGAGATAGAAATATGTCATCCA
The DNA here is from genome assembly GCA_025698465.1 of Gossypium longicalyx. Taxonomy (NCBI): domain Eukaryota; kingdom Viridiplantae; phylum Streptophyta; class Magnoliopsida; order Malvales; family Malvaceae; genus Gossypium; species Gossypium longicalyx. The sequence goes on from CM047007.1 coordinate 57,490,263, forward strand.
ATTTGATAGTGCATCGTTATAACATATGTTTTGAACAATATTAATCAACTTCTATGGCTTGTACAAAGTAGTTGGTCGAGTACTGTAACCAATATTTTAAACCTAGGCAATTATGACACGTAACAAAATAATTAAGCCTACTATACATGCCATAATTCAAAATGTTTAGTTCGAATACCCTAAAGTATTGATAGTGCGGACAGATCTTCACGATCCTTAACTCCTGAGCAAGTTGGAGGATACTACAAGACAAAAGAGAGAAAACAAAGTAAGCTTATAGCTTAGTAAGTAAGTATGTAAATAATAATTAAAGAATTTAATATGTTTACACAACAACTCAAGTATATCTACTTTAATTTCAATATTCACTCCACTTTGATTAAGCTGTCTTTCCTGCGTTATGTTCACTAAATAAATCATAACTCGAGTTAAAAAACTCTAAATTCAAATCCGTAAAATTTCCGGGAATCTAGACTCATAAATCTTCTTGATAATTTTTTTCTAGAATTTTTGGTTCTGCCGATTAGTACAGTTTATTAGTTAAAGTTTCCCCTGTTACACAGCTCGACTAGTCTGACCTCTGTTCACTACGAATTGAATTTCTCTCAGTACGCAATTCAAATAACCATGAAATTTGTTTCATTTAAAACTAGACTCAATAAGGAATTTAGGTATGTAAACTATATTTCTTAATTTGCTTTGTACAATTTTTAACGATTTTTCAAAGTTGAAACAGGGGATCACATATTCATCCTGAGCAAGTCACACACAATTATAAATATCTCAAAATATAAAATTCCTTTGCTTATTCTGTTTCTTTTATATAAAAGTAGACTCATTAAAATTTAATTGCACATCTCATTCAACCTCTAATTATGTTCCTCCTATTTTTGGTGATTTTTCAAAATCACGTCACTGCTACCATCCAAAACAGTTTTAATGCTAATTTCACTCTTTCACACATTCTTTATGCTAACCTCATTTTATCTTACATATATATATATATACCACAAATCATTTTCACCACACTTCATTCATCTCAAGTATAGGTCCATAACCACAACGTCACCACAAAACCATCCCGTTGAACAATTTGGATCAATCCTCGATATTTAATGGTTTTAGCACACAGCCCCACCATCATACTTCATTTAGTTCGGCTCTCTTGTACACATGGTGAACACTTAGTACCACTCATGCGACCTAGCCGATTTGTCTCGTAGCTCTCTTGTCTACATGGTGTCCTTCACTTGGAATCACGCATGCGACCTAGCTACATTTATCTATTATGTAGCTCTCTTGTCTACATGGGATACATCCCGTATCACACATGTGACCTAGCTACTACATGGTATTTCGTAGCTTTCTTGTACACATGATGTGCACTCAAAGATCATACATGTGACCTAGCTACGCTCCTCTATTTTATTCGATCTCTCCGAATGTTCAACCGGGATCTCTCTCTATTATTTATTTTCATTCTTCCAATAGTCGATTTATAATTTTAACATCAGCTAGTATATTTATATAATAGGCTGAAATATAAGAATGTAAATGAAAATAATGTAATGTTTACATACAAACTTACCTCGGTGCAAAATGTGGAAATTTTGCGATTTAGTCTAAAACTTTTTCCTTCCCTCGTTCGAGGTCAATTTCACGCCTTTCTTGATCTATAACAACACATTTAGCTCATTTAGCACTCATACTATTTATTTCAATCCAAAGATCACATTATGGAAAAATTACATTTTTGCCCCCTAACTTTTACAAAATTACAATTTTTCCCCTAGGCTCGGAAATTTAATTTCAGCCCTTATTCTTATGTTTTATGACATGCTGAACATTTTTATCTTCTACGACCACATCAAATTCTCACTCTAACACATAGTTGTGAACAATAGGTATTTTTACCGATTATGCTTGGCTTTACTCGTTTTCACTTAAAACCGAGTAGCACAAGTTGTCTAACATAATGTAAAACCTCATATTCTATCATAAAACATCAAAATACATAAATTTCACCTATGGGTATTTTTCCAAATATGAACCCTAGGTTGAATTATTGTTAGCATAAGCTTAATCGGACTCACAGGGAATCCAAAAACGTAAAGAACATTAAAAACGGGCTTGAAATCACTTACTATAGAGCTTGAAAGTTGAAGAAACCCTAGCTATGGAGAGAGGGAGAATTCGGCAGCAACTAAGGAGGATGATGACCAATTTTGTGTTATTTTTCCCATTTTATTTCATTTAATATCCAAATGACCAAAATGCCCCTCCTTACTAAACTTTCAAAAATTCCTTCCATGTCCTAATTTTGTCCATGAACTTAAAATTGGTCAAATTGCTATTTAAGACCTCCTAATTAATATGTTAAAGCAATTTCATACTAAAAACTTCTAAAATGTAAATTTTGCAACTTATTCGATTTAATCCCTATTTTCAATTTAAGCACTTTAGGCATAGAATTTCATCACGAAATTTTCACACAATCATGCAATCATATCATAAACCCCAAAATAATTATAAAACAATTATTTTTATCTCGAATTTGTGGTCACGAAACCACTATTCCGATTAGGCCCTAATTCGGGTTGTCACAATTCTCCCCCCTTTAGAGATTTTCGTCCCCGAAAATCTTACCGCTAAAGAGGTTTGGGTACTGTTTCCTCATAGCTTCCTCAGGTTCCCACGTAGCCTCTTCTATTCCATGTCTGTGCCACAATACTTTCACTAAGGCTATACTTTTATTTCTTAACTGTTTAATTTCTCGAGCCAAAATCTTTATTGGCTCCTCCTCATAGGTCATATCCGATCGAATCTCAATTTCTGTTGGGGAGATCACATGTGAAGGATCAGAACGATAACGTCGTAACATTGATACGTGAAACATGTTATGAATTCTCTCTAACTCTGCCGGTAAGGCCAACCGATATGCCATTTGGTCCAATTCTCTCGATGTAATCTCGTGCACGCCCAATAAAACGCGGACTCAACTTGCCTTTTCGACTAAATCTCGTAATCTTTTTCCATTGTGACACCTTCTTCAAGAACACTTTATCACCCACCTGAAATTCAATCTCTTTTCTTTTCAAATCTGCATATGACTTTTGTCGATCTGAAGCAGCTTTCAAGCTATCCCGAATTACTTTTATTTTCTCTTCGGTTTCTTTAACTAGATCGACTCCGTGAGTCTATTTCTCACTAAGTTCAGTCCAATATCAAGGAGTCCGACACTTACGACCATACAAGGCTTCATACGGTGCCATTTGTATACTTGACTGATAACTGTTATTGTAGGCAAACTCAATTAAAGATAGATATTTCTCCCAACTACCTCCAAATTCTAAAACACAGCATCTAAGCATATCTTCGAGTACCTGGATTACTCTTTCCGATTGACCATCTGTTTGTGGATGAAACGCGGTACTAAAGTTCAATTTTGTACCCAAAGCTTCTTGTAACTTTTTCCAAAATCTCGAGGTAAATCTCGGATCTCTATCTGATATTATAGACATAGGTACCCCGTGCAACCTCACAATTTCAGCAATATATAATTCGGCTAATTTATCAAGTGAGTAATCGAGTGCGTCTTGGTATAAAGTGAGCTGATTTTGTTAATCTATCGACCACTACCCGACAACATCCTTCTTTTTAGGAGTCAAAGGCAAACCGGTTACAAAATCCATGGTAATCTTGTCCCATTTCCACTCGAGGCACCATTACCATGAAGTAGTCCTGAAGGCACTTGATGTTCACTTTTACTTGTTGACAGATCAAACACTTGGTTACAAATTCGAAATGTCCCTTTTCATACACGCCACCAATACAACTTCTTTAAATCTTTATACATTTTTGTGCTACGTGGTGAACTGATAAACACCATTGTGCGCCTCATGTAATATTTTTGAATCAATTTATTATTTTTAAGCACATATTCGTCTCGAAACATTAAGCGATCGTCTGGTCCAACTCGAAAATCGAGTCGTAACTTTGATTCGCATTGAGTTCTTTTGGTCCGCAACTCATTATCATTCTTTTGAGCATCACAAATCAAGCGGAGAAATAACGGTTTAGCTCTCATCTCTGCTAAGATTGACCCATCATCGAGACAATGCTAATCCCGTATTCATGGCTCTCAAAGTAAAAAGAAATTTTACTGCTCAAGGCATCAAGCAACTATATTTGCTTTTCCGGATGATAATCAATCACTAGATCATAATCCTTTAATAATTCAAGCCATCTTCACTGTCGCAGATTCAGATCCTTTTGATTCATCAAATACTTCAAACTTTTGTGATCGGTAAAAATTTGGCATTTTTCACCGTACAAATAATGTCACCAAATCTTCAAAGCAAAGACAATAGCGGCCAATTCCAAATCATGTGTAGGATAATTCTTTTCATGCGGTTTTAACGTCTCAAGCATAAGCTACCACTTTACCCTCTTGCATCAACACACATCCAAGGCACATCAATGATGCATCACTATAAATTAAGAACTCTTTTCCCGGCTCAAAATTTTGTACTAAAATTGGTGCTTGACCAATCGTGCTTTCAACTTTTCAAAACTCTGTGACATTTATCAGTCCATTCAAACTTAACATTCTTTTGCAGCAACTTAGTCATAGGAGAGGCAATCATCGAAAATCCTCAACAAAACGTCTATAATATCCGCTAAGCCTAAAAAGCTTCTAACCTCAAATACATTCTTTGGCGGTTTCCAATCAACGATCGCAGAAATCTTGCTTGGATCCACCCGAATACCATCACACGAGACTATATGTCCCAAAAATCCGACTTCACGGCCGAAACTCACTTTTACTAAACTTGGCAAACAATTTCTTTTCTCTCAAGATCTGCAATATGGTTCTCAAGTGTTCGGCATGTTCAAACTCATCCCGAGAATAAATTAGAATGTCATCTATGAACACTACTACAAACTTATCCAAATATGGCGAAAGATCCGATTCATTAAGTCCATAAATATAGCTGGAGCATTTGTTAAGCCGAAAGGCATTACAAGAAACTCATAATGTCCATACCTTGTCCTAAAGGCGGTTTTCAAAGACATCCGACTCCTTAACTCTCAATCGCGTGCTTGACCCTTAAATCAATCTTTGAAAACACACAGTAGCCCCTTTTAACCGATCGAATAAATCATCAATCCTTGGCAATGGGTACTTGTTCTTTATAGTCACCTTATTGAGTGACGATAATCAATGCAAAGTCTCATTGAACCATCTTTCTTCTTTACGAATAATACAGGAGCACCCCAGGGAGAGAAACTCGGTCTCCCAAATCCCTTATCTGTTAATTCCTGCAATTGAGCCTTCAATTCTTTTAATTCAATCGAGCCATTCTATATGAAGCAATCGAGATCGGTGCGATGCTTCGGCAACAAATCAATGGCAAACTCTATCTCTCTGTTGGAGGCAACCCGAGCAATTCCTCCGGAAATACATCCGAAACTCACAAACTATCGATGCTTGATTCAAACTTGATTGAGGCAGCAACTCAAGATTCATTACATAAGCAAGATAAGCTTCACACCCTTTCCTCATGTATTTCACGTGCGGACATATGCGAAATCACCATAGGCAATTTATTTGATTAAATCTGTTTCAACCCACAAAATTTCTCCATTTTCACATTTCAACTCTAGTGTCTTTTGTTTACAATCTACCTTAGCATCATACAATGTCAACCAGTCCATTCCAAAGATAACGTCAAACTCATCAAATGGTAACAGCATCAAATTGGCCGAAAAACAGTGACCTTGAATCATTAATGGACAATTCTTGCAAACCTTGTCAACTAGCACATATTGGCCTAAGGGGTTCGACACTTTAATCGTAAACTCAGTAAACCCAACAGGCAACTTTTTATTAGATACTAAATTCATGCAAATATAGGAATGAGTGGACCCGGGATCAATCAATGCAATAACAATAGTATCATAGAGAGAAAATGTACCAGTAATGACATCAGGAGATGATGCATCTTCTCGGGCACGTATAGCATAAGCTCTAGCAGGTGCTCTAGCTTCTGATCTTGCCACTGAGTCTTTCATCGCAGCTTTACTACTAGTCCCACCTCCAGTATTTCTCGGTGGCCTACCTCTACTAGCGGTGGTATTCTGTCTAGCACTCTGAAATCTTTCTTCTTTAACTTTCTCCCACAATCTCTAATAAAATGCTCATGAGAACCGCACTTTGAAACAAGCTCGCTCGGTTCCCCAACACTCACCATAATGTTGCTCGCCACATTGTCGACACTCGGGCTTTCTAGGTCGCACATTACCCACACTTGCCACCAAGTAGCTTGAGCTTTAGACCCCGAATACGCTCTACCCCGATCTCTCTGTGACTCCCAATTGAAACCGTCATTCGAGGGTTTGCCTCTTTGGACCTCTTTGATTGAGATTGAAATGGCTTGCTTATCGGCCTTTTACGGCATCTCAAGCCTCAATAGCAGACTTTCTTTTTTCTTTGTTCAATTCTTCACTTTAAGAGCTCGATCAACCAATACAACAAATTCTTTCAATTCCAAAATTCCTACAAGCACTATAATGTCCTCATTTAGCCCATCTTCAAACCTTCTACACATAATGGCCTCGGTTGACACACATTCCTGGGCATACTTGCTAAGTCTCACAAATTCGCGTTCATATTCTGCCACAGACATCTTGCCTTGCTTCAATTCAAGGAACTCCTTCCGTTTTTGATCCATAAATCGTTGACTTATGTATTTCTTTCTAAATTCTTCCTGGAAGAAATCCCAAGTAACTTTTTCTTTTGGCACCACTGATACCAAAGTCTTCCACCAATGGTAGGCCGAATCTCTCAAAAGTGATACAGCACACTTTAAGCATTCCTCGGGTGTACATGAGAGCTCATCAAATACACGGTAGAATTTTCAAGCCGAGATTCCGCTTTCTCGGGATCATCATCGATCTTTGCTCTAAACTCTTCGGCCCCTTGTTTTCGAATCTTGTCAAGCTGGAGGCTTGTTCATCCTTACCAAATTTATGTCTTGAGCACTCTACAGAATCATCCGAGGTATAGGAGGGGTGGAGGAGGTTGAGTATTTGGATTTGCTCGAATAAATTCGATTATACCAATTGTTCATCCTTTGGAGAAAGGCATCCCGAGCCTCATCTCCCTATCTCAATGTCTCTGGTCTACTTTCCACAGGTACGGTCCCTTGTGCGGGGGCGGCGCATTACTAGCAAAGATCATCACCGCAGCCTTCCTTCCGATCCATTACTATATTAAAACAAAACACGCTTTAGAATAGTCGAGTCACCACACTATCACAATATTTTTATGGCATGTATAGCTAGACTTTTACACACACTTTATTAGTCCGAGAACCGACTAAACCATAGCTCTGATACCACTAAATGTAACACCCCTTACCCGTTACCGTCGCCAGAACAGGATACGAGGTATTACTAGAACATAACACATACCATTAAACAAAACCGAGATAGAAATATGTCATCCAATTTGATAGTGCATCGTTATAACATATGTTTTGAACAATATTAATCAACTTCTATGGCTTGTACAAAGTAGTTGGTCGAGTCTCAGAAATAATATTTTAAACCTAGGCAATTATGACACGTAACAAAATAATTAAGCCTACTATACATGCCATAATTCAAAATGTTTAGTTTGAATACCCTAAAGTATTGATAGTGCGGACAGATCTTCACGATCCTTAACTCCTGAGCAAGTTGGAGGATACTACAAGACAAAAGAGAGAAAACAAAGTAAGCTTATAGCTTAGTAAGTAAGTATGTAAATAATAATTAAAGAATTTAATATGTTTACACAACAACTCAAGTATATCTACTTTAATTTCAATATTCACTCCACTTTGATTAAGCTGTCTTTCCTGCGTTATGTTCACTAAATAAATCATAACTCGGGTTACAAAACTCTAAATTTAAATCCGTAAAATTTCCTGGAATCTAGACTCATAAATCTTCTTGCTAAATTTTTTCTAGAATTTTTGGTTCAGCCGATTATTACAGTTTATTAGTTAAATTTTCCCCTGTTACACAGCTCGACTAGTCTGACCTCTGTTCACTACGAATTGAATTTCTCTCAGTACACAATTCAAATAACCATGAAATTTGTTTCATTTAAAACTAGACTCAATAAGGAATTTAGGTATGTAAACTATATTTCTTAATTTGCTTTGTACAATTTTTAACGATTTTTCAAAGTTGAAACAGGGGATCACATATTCATCCTGAGCAAGTCACACACAATTATAAATATCTCAAAATATAAAATTCCTTTGCTTGTTCTATTTCTTTTATATGAATGTAGACTCATTAAACTTTAATTTCACATCTCATTAAACCTCTAATTATGTTCCTCCTACTTTTGGTGATTTTTCAAAATCACATCACTGCTACGATCCAAAACAGTTTTAATGCTAATTTCACTCTTTCACACATTCTTTATGCTAACCTCATTTTATCTTACATATATATATATACCACAAATCATTTTCACCACACTTCATTCATCTCAAGTATAGGTCCATAACCACAACGTCACCACAAAACTATCCCGTTGAACAATTCGGATCAATCCTCGATATTTAATGGTTTTAGCACACAGCCCCACCATCATACTTCATTTAGTTCGGCTCTCTTGTACAAATGGTGAACACTTAGTACCACTCATGCGACCTAGCCGATTTGTCTTGTAGCTCTCTTGTCTACATGGTGTCCTTCACTTGGAATCACGCATGCGACCTAGCTACATTTATCTATTACATAGCTCTCTTGTCTACATGGGATACATCCCGTATCACACATGTGACCTAGCTACTACATGGTATTTCGTAGCTTTCTTGTACACATGATGTGCACTCAAAGATCATACATGTGACCTAGCTACGCTCCTCTATTTTATTCGATCTCTCTCCAATGTTCAACCGGGATCTCTCTCTATTATTTATTTCCATTCTTCCAATAGTCGATTTATAATTTTAACATCAGCTAGTATATTTATATAATAGGCTGAAATATAAGAATGTAAATGAAAATAATGTAATGTTTACATACAAACTTACCACGGTGCAAAATGTGGAAATTTTGCGATTTAGTCCAAAACTTTTTCCTTCCCTCGTTCGAGGTCAATTCCACGCCTTTCTTGATCTATAACAACACATTTAGCTCATTTAGCACTCATACTATTTATTTCAATCCAAAGATCACATTATGGAAAAATTACATTTTTGCCCCCTAACTTTTACAAAATTACAATTTTGCCCCTAGGCTCGGAAATTTAATTTCAGCCCTTATTCTTATGTTTTATGCATGCTGAACATTTTTATCTTCTACGACCACATCAAATTCTCACTCTAACACATAGTTGTGAACAATAGGTATTTTTACCGATTATCTTTGCTTTTACTCGTTTTCACTTAAAACCGAGTAGCACAAGTTGTCTAACATAATTTAAAACCTCATATTCTATCATAAAACATCAAAATACACAAATTTCACCTATGGGTATTTTTCCAAATATGAACCCTAGGTTGAATTATTGTTAGCATAAGCTTAATCAGACTCACATGAATCCAAAAACGTAAAGAACATTAAAAACTGGGCTTGAAATCACTTACTATGGAGCTTGAAAGTTGAAGAAACCCTAGCTATGGAGAGAGGGAGAATTCGGCAGCAACTAAGGAGGATGATGACCAATTTTGTGTTATTTTTCCCATTTTATTTTATTTAATATCCAAATGACCAAAATACCCCTCCTTACTAAACTTTCAAAAATTCCTTCCATGTCCTAATTTTGTCCATGAACTTAAAATTGGTCAAATTTCTGTTTAAGACCTCCTAATTAATATTTTAAAGTAATTTCATACTAAAAACTTCTAAAATGTAAATTTTGCAACTTATTCGATTTAATCCCTATTTTCAATTTAAGCACTTTAGGCATAGAATTTCATCACGAAATTTTCACACAATCATGCAATCATATCATAAACCCCAAAATAATTATAAAACAATTATTTTTATCTCGGATTTGTGGTCACAAAACCACTATTCCGATTAGGCCCTAATTCGGGTTGTCACAATTCTCCCCCTTTAGAGATTTTCGTCCCCGAAAATCTTACCGGTAAAGAGGTTTGGGTACTGTTTCCTCATAGCTTCCTCAGGTTTTCACGTAGCCTCTTCTATTCCATGTCTGTGCCACAATACTTTCACTAAGGCTATACTTTTATTTCTTAACTGTTTAATTTCTCGAGCCAAAATCTTTATTGGTTCCTCCTCATAGGTCATATCCGATCGAATCTCAATTTTTGTTGGGGAGATCACATGTGAAGGATCAGAACGATAACGTCGTAACATTGATACGTGAAACATGTTATGAATTCTCTCTAACTCTGCAGGTAAGGTCAACCGATATGCCACTGGTCCAATTCTCTCAGTAATCTCGTACGGCCCAATAAATCGCGGACTCAACTTGCCTTTTTCGACTAAATCTCAGAATCTTTTTCCATAGTGACACCTTCAAGAACACTTTATCACCCACCTGAAATTCAATCTCTTTTCTTTTCAAATCTGCATATGACTTTTGTCGATCTGAAGCAGCTTTCAAGCTATCCCGAATTACTTTTATTTTCTCTTCGGTTTCTTTAACTAGATCGACTCCGTGAATCTGTTTCTCACTAAGTTCAGTCCAATATAAAGGAGTCCGACACTTACGACCATACAAGACTTCGTACGGTGCCATTTGTATACTTGACTGATAACTGTTATTGTAGGCAAACTCAATTAAAGATAGATATTTCTCCCAAAGATAGATATTTCTCCCAACTACCTCCAAATTCTAAAACACAGCATCTAAGCATATCTTCGAGTACCTGGATTACTCTTTCCGATTGACCATCTGTTTGTGGATGAAACGCGGTACTAAAGTTCAATTTTGTACCCAAAGCTTCTTGTAACTTTTTCCAAAATCTCGAGGTAAATCTCGGATCTCTATCTGATATTATAGACATAGGTACCCCGTGCAACCTCACAATTTCAGCAATATATAATTCGGCTAATTTATCAAGTGAGTAATCGGTACGTACTGGTATAAAGTGACCTGATTTTGTTAATCTATCAACCACTACCCGACATAAAGATCCTTCTTTTTAGGAGTCAAAGGCAAACCGGGTTACAAAATCCATGGTAATCTTGTCCCATTTCCACTCGTGCACCATTACCAGCAAGTAGTCCTGAAGGCACTTGATGTTCAGCTTTTACTTGTTGACAGATCAAACACTTGGTTACAAATTCAGAAATGTCCCTTTTCATACCTGGCCACCAATACAACTTCTTTAAATCTTTATACATTTTTGTGCTACTGTGGTGAACTCGATAAACAGCCCATTGTGCGCCTCATGTAATATTTTTTGAATCAATTTATTATTTTTCAGCACACATATTCTGTCTCAAACATTAAATACGATCGTCTGGTCCAACTCGAAAATCTGAGTCGTAACTTTGATTCGCATTGAGTTCTTTTGGTCCGCAACTCATTATCATTCTTTTGAGCATCACAAATCAACTGGAGAAATAACGGTTTAGCTCTCATCTCTCGCTAAGATTGACCCATCATCGACAATGCTAATCCCATATTCATGGCTCTCAAAGTAAAAAGAAATTTTCTCGCTCAAGGCATCGTTAACTATATTTGCTTTTCCCGGATGATAATCAATCACTAGATCATAATCCTTTAATAATTCAAGCCATCTTATTGTCGCAGATTCAGATCCTTTTGATTCATCAAATACTTCAAACTTTTGTGATCGGTAAAAATTTGGCATTTTTCACCGTACAAATAATGTCGCCAAATCTTCAAAGCAAAGACAATAGCGGCCAATTCCAAATCATGTGTAGGATAATTCTTTTCATGCGGTTTTAAGCGTCTCAAGCATAAGCTACCACTTTACCCTCTTGCATCAACACACATCCAAGGCACATCAATGATGCATCACTATAAATTAAGAACTCTTTTCCTGCTCAAAGTCAGTACTAAAATTGGTGCTTCACCAATCGTGCTTTCAACTTTTCAAAACTCTGTGACATTTATCACCCATTCAAACTTAACATTCTTTTGCAGCAACTTAGTCATAGGAGAGGCAATCATCGAAAATCCCTCAACAAAACGCGTCTATAATATCCGGCTAAGCCTAAAAAGCTTCTAACCTCAAATACATTCTTTGGCGGTTTCCAATCAACGATCGCAGAAATCTTGCTTGGATCCACCCGAATACCATCACCTGAGACTATATGTCCCAAAAATCCGACTTCACGAAGCGAACTCACTTTTACTAAACTTGGCAAACAATTTCTTTTCTCTCAAGATCTGCAATATGGTTCTCAAGTGTTCGCGCATGTTCAAACTCATCCCGAGAATAAATTAGAATGTCATCTATGAACACTACTACAAACTTATCCAAATATGGCGAAAGATCCGATTCATTAAGTCCATAAATATAGCTGGAGCATTTGTTAAGCCGAAAGGCATTACAAGAAACTCATAATGTCCATACCTTGTCCTAAAGGCGGTTTTTTGACATCCGACTCCTTAACTCTCAATCCGGCGAGCTTGACCTTAAATCAATCTTTGAAAACACCAGTAGCCCCTTTTAACCGATCGAATAAATCATCAATCCTTGGCAATGGGTACTTGTTCTTTATAGTCACCTTATTGAGTGACGATAATCAATGCAAAGTCTCATTGAACCATCTTTCTTCTTTACGAATAATACAGAGCACCACCAGGAGAGAAACTCGGTCTCCCAAATCCCTTATCTGTTTAATTCCGCAATTGAGCCTTCAATTCTTTTAATTCAATCGAGCCATTCTATATGAAGCAATCGAGATCGGTGCGATGCTCGGCAACAAATCAATGGCAAACTCTATCTCTCTGTTCGAGGCAACCCGTGCAATTCCTCCGAAATACATCCGAAACTCACAAACTATCGATGCGATTCAAACTTCATTGAGGCAACTCAAGATTCATTACATAAGCAAGATAAGCTTCACACCCTTTCCTCATGTATTTACATGCAGCAGATATGTGCGAAATCACCATAGGCAATTTATTTGATTAAATCTGTTTCAACCCACAAAATTTCTCCATTTTCACATTTCAACTCTAGTGTCTTTTGTTTACAATCTACCTTAGCATCATACAATGTCAACCAGTCCATTCCAAAGATAACGTCAAACTCATCAAATGGTAACACATCAAATTGGCGAAAAAAACAGTGACCTTGAATCATTAATGGACAATTCTTGCAAACCTTGTCAACTAGCACATATTGGCCTAAGGGGTTCGACACTTTAATCGTAAACTCGATGAAACCCAACAGCAACTTTTTATTAGATACTAAATTCATGCAAATATAGGAATGAGTGGACCCGGATCAATCAATGCAATAACAATAGTATCATAGAGAGAAAATGTACCAAGAATGACATCGGGAGATGATGCATCTTCTCGCACGTATAGCATAAGCTCTAGCAGTGCTCTAGCTTCGATCTTGCCATCGAGTCTTTCATCGCAGCTTTATTGCTAGTCCCACCTCCAATATTTCTCGATGGTCTACCTCTACTAGCGGTGGTATTCTGTCTAGCACTCAAATCTTTCTTCTTTAACTTTCTCCTGACAATCTCTAATAAAATGCTCGTGAGAACCGCACCAAAACAAGCTCGCTCGGTTCCCCAACACTCACCATAATGTTGCTGTCACATTGCTTGACACTCGGGCTTTCTAGGTCGCACATTACCCACACTTGCCACCGAAGTAGCTTGAGCTTTAGACCCGAATACGCTCTACCACGATCTCTGTGACTCCTCAATTGAAACTGTCATTCGAGGGTTTGCCTCTTTGGACCTCTTTGATTGAGATTGAAATGGCTTGCTTATCGGCCTTTTTCTCGCATCTCGAGCCTCAATAGCGACTTTTCTTTTTCTTTGTTCAATTCTTCACTTTAAGAGCTCGATCAACCAATACAACAAATTCTTTCAATTTCAAAAATCCTACAAGCACTTTAATGTCCTCATTCAGCCCATCTTCAAACCTTCTGCACATAATGGCCTCGGTTGACACAGATTCCTGGGCATACTTGCTAAGTCTCACAAATTCGCGTTCATATTCTGCCACAGACATCTTGCCTTGCTTCAATTCAAGGAACTCCTTCCGTTTTTGATCCATAAATCGTTGACTTATGTATTTCTTTCTAAATTCTTCCTGGAAGAAATCCCAAGTAACTTTTTCTTTTGGCACCACTGATACCAAAGTCTTCCACCAATGGTAGGCTGAATCTCTCAAAAATGATATAGCACACTTTAAGCATTCCTCGGGTGTACATGAGAGCTCATCAAATACACGGGTAGAATTTTCAAGCCAGAATTCCGCTTTCTCAGGATCATCATCGATCTTTGCTCTAAACTCTTGACCCCTTGTTTTCGAATCTTGTCAACTGGAGGCTTGTTCATCCTTACCAAATTTATGTCTTGAGCAACTACAGAATCATCCGAGGTATAGGAGGGGTGGAGGAGGTTGAGTATTTGGACTTGCTCGAATAAATTTAGTATACCAATTGTTCATCCTTTGGAGAAAGGCATCCCGAGCCTCATCTCCTGTCTCAATGTCTCTGGTCTACTTTCCACAGTGCGGTCCCTTGTGCGGGGGCAGCGACATTAGCAAAGATCATCGATCGCAGTTCCTTCAGGATCCATTACTATATTAAAACAAAACACAGTTTAGAATAGTCAGGAGTCACCACACTATCACAATATTTTTATGGCATGTATAGCTAGACTTTTACACACACTTTATTAGTCCGAGAACCGACTAAACCATAGCTCGATACCACTAAATGTAACACCCTTACCAAGTTACTGCCGTCGCCAGAACAGGATACGAGGTATTACTAGAACATAACACATACCATTAAACAAAACCGAGATAGAAATATGTCATCCAATTTGATAGTGCATCGTTATAACATATGTTTTGAACAATATTAATCAACTTCTATGGCTTGTACAAAGTAGTTGGTCGAGTACTATAACCAATATTTTAAACCTAGGCAATTATGACACGTAACAAAATAATTAAGCCTACTATACATGCCATAATTCAAAATGTTTAGTTCGAATACCCTAAAGTATTGATAGTGCGGACAGATCTTCACGATCCTTAACTCCTGAGCAAGTTGGAGGATACTACAAGACAAAAGAGAGAAAACAAAGTAAGCTTATAGCTTAGTAAGTAAGTATGTAAATAATAATTA
This sequence comes from Gossypium longicalyx, assembly GCA_025698465.1. NCBI lineage: Eukaryota > Viridiplantae > Streptophyta > Magnoliopsida > Malvales > Malvaceae > Gossypium > Gossypium longicalyx. The sequence continues at coordinate 57,505,601 of CM047007.1, forward strand.
AAGAATTTAATATGTTTACACAACAACTCAAGTATATCTACTTTAATTTCAATATTCACTCCACTTTGATTAAGTTGTCTTTCCTGCGTTATGTTCACTAAATAAATCATAACTCGAGTTACAAAACTCTAAATTCAAATCCGTAAAATTTCCCGGAATCTAGACTCATAAATATTCTTGCTAATTGTTTTCTAGAATTTTTGGTTCAGCCGATTAGTACATTTTATTAGTTAAAGTTTCCCCTGTTACACAGCTCGACTAGTCTGACCTCTGTTCACTACGAATTGAATTTCTCTCAGTACACAATTCAAATAACCATGAAATTTGTTTCATTTAAAACTAGACTCAATAAGGAATTTAGGTATGTAAACTATATTTCTTAATTTGCTTTGTACAATTTTTAATGATTTTTCAAATTTGAAACAGGGGATCACATATTCATCCTGAGCAAGTCACACACAATTATAAATATATCAAAATATAAAATTCCTTTGCTTGTTCTGTTTCTTTTATATAAAGGTAGACTCATTAAACTTTAATTTCACATCTCATTCAACCTCTAATTATGTTCCTCCTATTTTTGGTGATTTTTCAAAATCACGTCACTGCTACCATCCAAAACAGTTTTAATGCTAATTTCACTCTTTCACACATTCTTTATGCTAACCTCATTTTATCTTACATATATATATATATATATACCACAAATCATTTTCACCACACTTCATTCATCTCAAGTATAGGTCCGTAACCACAACGTCACCACAAAACCATCCTGTTGAACAATTCGGATCAATCCTCGATATTTAATGGTTTTAGCACACAGCCCCACCATCATTCTTCATTTAGTTCGGCTCTCTTGTACACATGGTGAACACTTAGTACCACTCATGCGACCTAGCCGATTTGTCTCGTAGCTCTCTTGTCTACATGGTGTCCTTCACTTGGAATCACGCATGCGACCTAGCTACATTTATCTATTACGTAGCTCTCTTGTCTACATGGGATACATCCCGTATCACACATGTGACCTAGCTACTACATGGTATTTCGTAGCTTTCTTGTACACATGATGTGCACTCAGGCATCATACATGTGACCTAGCTACGCTCCTCTATTTTATTCGATCTCTCCGAATGTTCAACCGGATCTCTCTCTATTATTTATTTCCATTCTTCCAATAGTCGATTTATAATTTTAACATCAACTAGTATATTTATATAATAGGCTGAAATATAAGAATGTAAATGAAAATAATGTAATGTTTACATACAAACTTACCTCGGTGCAAAATGTAGAAATTTTGCGATTTAGTCCAAAACTTTTTCCTTCCCTCGTTCGAGGTCAATTCCACGCCTTTCTTGATCTATAACAACACATTTAGCTCATTTAGCACTCATACTATTTATTTCAATCCAAAGATCACATTATGGAAAAATTACATTTTTGCCCCCTAACTTTTACAAAATTACAATTTTGCCCCTAGGCTCGGAAATTTAATTTCAGCCCTTATTCTTATGTTTTATGACATGCTGAACATTTTTATCTTCTACGACCACATCAAATTCTCACTCTAACATATAGTTGTGAACAATAGGTATTTTTACCGATTATGCCGCTTTACTCGCTTTCACTTAAAACCGAGTAGCACAAGCTATCTAACATAATTTAAAACCTCATATTCTATCATAAAACATCAAAATACACAAATTTCACCTATGGGTATTTTTCCAAATATGAACCCTAGGTTGAATTATTGTTAGCATAAGCTTAATCAGACTCACAGGAATCCAAAAACGTAAAGAACATTAAAAACGGGGCTTGAAATCACTTACTATGGAGCTTGAAAGTTGAAGAAACCCTAGCTATGGAGAGAGGAGAATTCGGCAGCAACTAAGGAGGATGATGACCAATTTTGTGTTATTTTTCCCATTTTATTTCATTTAATATCCAAATGACCAAAATGCCCCTCCTTACTAAACTTTCAAAAATTCCTTCCATGTCCTAATTTTGTCCTTGAACTTAAAATTGGTCAAATTGCTATTTAAGACCTCCTAATTAATATTTTAAAGCAATTTCATACTAAAAACTTCTAAAATGTAAATTTGCAACTTATTCGATTTAATCCCTATTTTCAATTTAAGCACTTTAGGCATAGAATTTCATCACGAAATTTTCACACAATCATGCAATCATATCATAAACCCCAAAATAATTATAAAACAATTATTTTTATCTCGAATTTGTGGTCACGAAACCACTATTCCGATTAGGCCCTAATTTGGGTTGTCACAGGGCCCGTGGAGCCGCTTGTGTAAATCTAACTGTTAGATGGGAAGTAGTTGGGCTAGATAGCCGCAACTAAATTTGGGCAAAATAGGCCACACGAGCCTATGGGCCCACTTAAGCTGAGTAATAGGCCTTAAGCCCATTTCACCGTTCGGTCTAGTTAGGTTACTTAAGTCGCTCGAGGTGATGGTGGACCTTCTGTTGGGTCGCTAAGACCTCCGATTTGCAAAATTACCAAAATACCTCCAGTTTATAATATTACAAAAATACCCCCAATTTGTAAAATTATCGAAATACCCCCGGTTTGTAAAATTACCGAAATACCAGTTCGTAAAATTACCGAAATACCCTGGACTTATAAAATTACTAAAATACCCTCGACATGTAAAATTACCGAAATACCCTTGATTTGTAAAATTACCAAAATACCCCTGATTTAGAAAATTATCAAAATACCCTTAATTTGGAAAATTATAGAAATACTCCATATTTATAACATTACTAAAATACTTTTGACTTTCAAAAATTATAGAAATACCATTGGTTAGCAAAATTACTGAAATACCCTTGGTTTGTAGATTTACCAAAACACCCTTATAGGGTGAAATGACTAAAATACCCCTAATAGGTAAAAAGACTGTTCTACCCCTCTAGGGTATGTGACGCACTGATAATACAATTTGATTGATTTGACTATGTTTTGATTGAGAATGTATGATAGTGATTGGACTGTTGTGGCTGTGATTTATATGATTTTGTATGCCGTGTGTATATTTGCTACATTCATATAATATGGTGTTGCACATGGGTGGGGATTATGAAACAGAGGAAGAAATTGAGGATCGTATGGTTGCTTGACGACCGTGGATCCACCAGTGGCTTTTAAGCCCAATATATGATTATTGACGACTTTGTGTCGATCATATTTACCCGAGTCTATGTGCCGGTTGTATTACCGTTGCTGATGGCTATATGCCTAACATGATACAGCTACCGATGGCTTAAAGCCAATTATTCTGATTATGGCTTTGAGCCAAACTACATATGGCTCTGTGCCAACCTAATTATGGCTATGTGCCAAACATATTTGCCTAAGGCTATGTGCCAATATATGATTATTGACGACGGCTTTGTGCCACTTAATCTGATTGTGGCTTTGTGCCAACCTAAAAATGGCTCTGTGCCATCTTGACTATGGCTTTGTGCCAAACGTATTTACCTATGACTATGTGCCTAACATACTTATGGATGACTCTGTGTGGATCATATTTACTCAAGGCTGTGTGCCGATTATATTACCGTCGCTGATGGCTATGTGCCAAACATAATACAGTTACCGATGGCTTTGTGCCAATTATAATACCGCTACTGAAGGCTTTTTAAGCCCAATATATGATTAGCAGCTTTGCTGTAATGAAGGTAGTACCGCAACTGGGCTGTCGTTGATGTGTATCGGATGGGTGGATTGATATTTATATCCCTACATGATGTGTACCGGGGGACGGAGTTGATGTGTGACGGTTGGATTATTGGGATAGGATAGCATGCATCCATGCATTAACACATTCTGTTCTGTTATTAGTTTGGGTTGGGCCCAATTGATTCTGTTATGGGCTATGACCCAAATGATATTGTAATAGGCTTTGGCCCACGTATGCTCTGAACTGGACTATACTGTTATTGTTAACGGGCTCTAGCCCAGACTGTTTCTGCTTTTGTTTTTGTATACTAACTATTACTCTAGTAAGGGGATTACACACTAAGTTTTCATAAACTCGCCCCGTCTATTAACTGTACAGGTAATCCCCAGCGTTAGGTGGTTCGGTGCTGCCAGAGACTCGGAGACCACCACACAACTGCACTTGTTTTTTCTATTTTGTTTATTTAGTTAAGAACTTTGGTTTTTGATTTGTGTTGTATAAGGCCTCTTTATTTCCTTAACTTTTTATTTTGAAAGTTGATGTAGTATGTCTAATATCTGTTAGAAGTAGGACACAATTTTCTAAAACAAAAACTATTTTCAAGCACTACGTTTCCGCAACATTTTCAAAATGCTTTCGCAAATTAACTTTTAAACATCACGTTTTCATAAATCAATTACTTTTAGAATTATATTTCGTAAAGTTAAAATGAATTTTAGAAATAAAGTTAAAAAGTTTTCAATGTACTACGTTTTAAATAAGAAGGGTTTCTAATGAAAACATGGTTTTCGAAAACTCTTCAATGTGACACGTCAGATTCGGGTCTAACTTCTGGGCAAGGTTTAGGGTGTTACATTTAATGGTATTAGAGCCAGGTTGCAAAACTCGACTGTGGAATGGGTTTTAAAATTGGATTTCTGAAAGAATTATTTCAAAAAGGTTCGAAAAGATTTGAAGTATTTGAAATGTTTTTCTGAATATTTTCCTGAAAGTGTGGTTACCGAGTCTCCGGTGCCGAATCCATAAGTTTTCGTTAGACTGTACTTAAAGTTAGATTTTGTATTTATTCAGTGTATTTCTGGAAATCAAATTTTGTTTAAGTTAGCAACAATACTGTGATGGATTCCGAAGGCAAGCAAGGTCGCGAGGAGTTGCCCGTCTCCCCGGAACATGAGATGGTTCAGGAAACTATAGTCAAGGTAAGTCTGCCAACTTCAAGTAACAATAACCCGAAGCTTGGTACAGAAGCACTGACCCGATTGGTAAGGGAAGTGCTGGAAGAAGTGTTCGAGGTAAGTGTTAAGGCGTAAAGTGTAACACTTTAGGCTAGGCGCTTGGAGTGCAGCAGGAAGAGGGATCACAGTCCTCTGAAGCAAGAGCCCCGTTCTGTGAAACGCATTAAGACGCGTCCAAACTTTTTAGCTTGCGAGCGTTGCAAAAGGCGTCATCTGGGCGAATGCTGGAGGAAGTCAGGAGCGTGTCTCAGATGCAGGTCTAAAGAGCATCAGGTTCGGGATTGCACAGTTCCTTTTAAGTTAGGTGTGTTTTGTTTGGATGTGATGTTTGAATATAGAAATTGTATGCATGTGTGGTAAATATCTGTTTGCTTCTGTGGTTAGATGTTTAGTTGGGTGTGAGAGGTTTTGAGATTAAGTTAAAAGTGTATTAATGTAGTTTGGAACTAGAGTGTGCAGCGGGAGCGTGTTGGTGTAGGTTGAGCTAAGCGCTTGTTAAGATAGTTGGAAATTTCGAGGACGAAATTTCTTTAAAGGGGTAGAATCGTAACACCCTGAATTTGGGCCTAGACATATTTGGCCTTGAGTATGGGTCCGTAAGGAGGTGGTATATAAGTATTTAATTGTGCAAGGAAATGACACAATTAAATGTCTACTTTGGTGGTTAATGGCCCTAAGAAGTGTTGGAGAAATCTTGGGTTCAAACTTGGGCTTTAGCAAAAATTTTGGTATTAAGTTACTAAAACCCTGGATGCTTGGATGATGGCCTTTTAAATTATTGTGTTAAATAAATGACACAAGAAAGCATGTGGTCTAGTGGTTGTGGCGTGATTAATGTTGCAAGGGAGTCTAGGTTCAAGTCTTGGCTCTTACAATTCATTTTGGTTTTTCTCTTAAGTGAATCTGGACGCCGGCACATATGTCTTAAGGTTAATTATGGAGTTTTTAACACAGAAAGAACCTGTGGTGGAGTGGAAAAGTGGCATGTTGTGTAACTATGAGGTCTGAGGTTCAAGTCTTGGGATGCGCAGTGTAGCATTTATTTTGTTATTTTAGTTGTGTAGGAGGCGGAGTTGGACTAGAACTCTGTGGTTGAAGTGGTCATAAGAATGAGGAATTTTCCTAATGGTTGAAAGTAATCCCACATCGGGAAGCTAACATGAGAATTGGTGAGAAGCTGGCTTTAAATAGAGAGAACCAGATGAGTTGAGAGGAAGACTCAATGCAGGATGTGCCAAGCCTGGTGATCATGGACTTCGGCGCGTTCTCATAAACAGGTGTGTATTCACGCCCTTCTTTGTTAGAAGTCGGCAAAAGCCGAAAAGTCAAAACTTTGGCATTTGAGGCCTCTCGAGCATGCAATCGCTCGTATGGTAAACCGAGCCCACAAACCATGGGCGATAGACTGTAGAGGCCGCCACGAGCGTTCTCGTGTGCTGGGGGTGTTCTGGGCCTCGATGGGCCGAATGGGCCCGCTTGTGTAAATCTAACTGTTAGGTGGGAAGTAGTTGGGCCACATAGCCGTAACTAAATTTGGGCTAAATGGGCCACACGAGCGTGTGGGCCCACTTAGGCTGAGTAATGGGCCTTAGGCCCATTTGCGCCGTTAGGTCTGTTTAGGTTGCTTAAGTCGCTCGAGGCGATGGTGGACCTTCTGTTGGGTCGTTTAGACCCCGATTTGTAAAATTACCGAAATACCCCCAGTTTGTAAAACTACTGAAATACCTCTAGTTTGTAAAATTATCGAAATACCCTCGATTTGTAAAATTATCGAAATACCCCCAGTTTGTAAAATTATCGAAATACCCCCGATTTGTAAAATTACCGAAATACCTCCAGTTTGTAAAATTACCGAAATACCCCCAATTTGTAAGATTATTGAAATACCCCTAGTTTGTAAAATTACTAAAATACCCTCAACTTGTAAAATTACTAAAATACCCTCAATTTGTAAAATTACCAAAATTCCCCTAATTTGGAAAATTACCGAAATACCCTTAATTTGGAAAATTACAGAAATACCCGTAATTTATAAAATTACTGAAATACCCTTGACTTTCAAAAATTACAAAAATACCATTGGTTTGCAAAATTATTCAAATACCCTTGGTTTGTAGATTTACCAAAACACCCTTGTAGGGTGAAATGACTAAAATATCCCTAATAGGTAAAAAGACCGTTCTGCCCTCTAGGGTATATGACTCACTGATAATACAATTTGATTGATTTGACTATGTTTTGATTGAGAATGTATGACTGTTATTGGAATGTTGTGACTATGATTTGTATGATTTTTTATGTCGTGTGTATATTTGCTGCATTCATATAATATGGTGTTGCATATGGGTGGGGATTTTGAAACGAAGGAAGTAATTGAGGATCACATGGTTGCTTGACGACCGTGGATCCACCGATTAAGAATCGCATGGTTGCTTGGCAACTGTGGATCCATCAGTAGCTTTTAAGCCCAATATATGATTATTGACGACTCTGTGTCGATCATATTTACCCAAGGCTGTGTGCCGACTGTATTATCGTCGCTGACGGCTATGTGCCTTGTAACGCCCTGATTTTTTAGCCTAAGAGTAATGGGCCTTGAGTCTAGGTTCGGGTAAAAGACGGCCCGAACAATTTGGATGTTTTAATTATTATTATTATTATTATTATTATTTAGTATGTAATTAAATAAATTACGAAGAGGTTATATGTGTGGAAAAACGCCAAGAGTAAATTTAATTCGGGGCAATTCCTGAATTTTTTATTTTGGAGAAAGAGAGTTCTGACGATATGGGCTTTTAAAATTGAGGTGGTAAATTATGACACAAATAAGGCCTTGGTAAAGTGGCAAGGTGGCACCACTAAGTTCCTAAAAAAATGGCACACAGGAAGGAATTAAAGGTCCAGGTTCAAGTTGCAAGGTAGGCATCTGTTATTTTTTTTAATTTTAGGCATGTGCCGGGCATGTGATCACTTAAGTGAATTTCGGCAAGGGCCTTAGGGAGGTTGGGCCAATTGTTTTATTTGATATTAGAGTTAGGTTCTTTTATTTTTCTGTCTTGGAGAATTAGGGTTAGCCACCTGAAAGCTTTCACTATCATTCATCCTTTCTGAGTTCTCATAAAAGCTGAAAACGCAAATTCCTTCTCCTTGGTACCGAGTTCTTCTTCCTCTCTTTTTCCTCCATTTTCTTTCTTCCTTTTTGCTTTCTCTTCTAGCCGAAACCTTCTGATCACCTTACTCACCTCCTCTATCGATCCCATCCTCCACAAAACCTTCATAGCCAATCGCCATAAAAGCCAAAATCCCGAAAACTCACTTCTTGTGCCGATTTCTCCAAGCCAAAATCCTTCAATTATTTTTATTCCTTTTGATTAAATTTCATCTTCTCTAAACCCTTAGTATCTGTCGGCAACATTACTTCAAAGTTATAGCCTCAAATCGTCATCTTCTTCATCATTAAAAAGTCGAAGTACTATAGATTTAAGGACTTATAGCCGAAACTTCAGATCTCCTGGATTCGAGTTCTACTATCGTTTAGAAGATAGATCTGCATGAGATCTACATAGAAATCAAAGAGGAATAGGTGGTAAGTGCTCATCACCTCAGATCTAGTCTTATTTTACAATTTAGAAAAAGCCGAAGTCCCTAAAATCTAGGGAGGCTTTCGATTTGGGAATAGGGCTTTAAGGGTCTTTAACCGATGATTTCTTTTGGTGTTTAGTGTCTTCAAGAGGTTGGATCAAAGGCTTGGATCTTTGGAACAACTAGACTTAGATCTAGTCATCGGTTTTCGGCAAAAAGGTAAAATTCTAAAGGCTTTAAGGGCATGGTTCGAATATGGTAGGTGAATATTTGGATTGGTTATTGTGGTTTGCAATCTAAGAATTGTGGTAATCAGTTGTAGGACATCGTAAGGGATCTTAGTGGCGATCGTCACGCAATGTGTGTAACAACCCTCGTAGTAGCTTAGGCTAATATTCGCAGAAAAGCCGAAATGCCAAAATTTCGGCATTTCGGGAACTTGAGATTTTACATGCGGTTTTAGATGCGATAAAAACGATATGATCGGTGTTTGGATCGATGGAACAGGTAAGAGCACAATTTTGTGCACGACGGTAAGTTGGGCCTCAATGGCCTAAAAATTAGGCCCAATGGGCTTTCGGGCCCATTTGGGTAAAATTGATAGAAAATGGAACTTGGATAAATTGCATGTTAACACGGTTAGATCTGTTGTAAAATTTGGGTTAAGTGGGCTAAAAGGGCTAAATCGGCATTCGTAGGACCCATTAGGGGTTTTGGGCCCAAAAGCCTTAGTTTCATAAAGTGCGTTAAAATCACTGTTGAAACACTTGAGGATATTGATAATTGTTAATGAACGTGGAAAACCCATAATATTTTGTAAATTTATGAAATTACCGCTAAAATATGGTAAATTACTGTTTTATCTTTAGGTAAAAATGACCATTATACCCCTAGGGTTTAATTATGAACATGATGCATGAGATTATGATATACATGATATGACATGATATGCACATGATATGTTATGAGATGCACATGATATATTCATTATATGCATGGGTTGGGTTTGATATAAATGGAGGAAGTGCAAAAAGGGCTTTGCCCTAGTTTACCGAAAAGGGCTTTGCCCCAGTTTATCAAAAAAGGGCTTTGCCCCAATTATTAAAGAGGCTAGGCCTCTAGTTATATGATAAAGCAGCTATGCTGCTAGTGGAGAGTTTGGTTGGGTGGGTTGAGTTATTCCCCACATGGAGAGCTTGGTTGATACGGGTGGAAAGTAGCAGATGGTGGGTTGAGTAGTCTCCCCAAATGGGCTTGCATACATTCATTGGTATTATATGTGATATTGAAATGGGCCTATGGGCCATACCGATTACAGTAAAGGCTTCGGCCCAGTGACATGATTAATGAGAAGGCTTCGGCCCAGTAACCGTTAAACGAAAGGCTTCGGCCCAATATGTTGGTATTAGTTTGGGCTCTGAAAGGGGCTTGTTGCACACTGAGTTTCCAAACTCACCCCCCTTTCCTTATCTTTGTAGGTGAGCCTTAGATCGGTGGACTTGGAGCTGGAGGGGATTCAGAGTGGCCATGTGGACTGTTTAAATTAAGTGTTTATGCCTTCACTTTTATTCTAGATTACTTCCTTTATGCTTTTGGGTTTTAAGTTGTAATAAGGCCGCTTTAATTATTTTTAATTGCTTTAGTATGATTATTAGCTTAGGCATGATATGGATTTAAAGGTTTCGGATTGAATAGCTCTAGGGCGCGTTTTTAAAAGAAATTATCTAATTTCAAAATATCGTGAAACAAGACAAAGCTTCTGCAACGAAAACATTTTAAAAAAATTAACAAGTGCTTTCAATGGCTTAAAACGAAATGGTTTTTCCTGAATAATCATTCAATTAAAGTGTGGCAATGGTTGTGTGCATGTCTAGGAGTGGATCTATGGAGAGCTTGGTATTTAAGCAGTCTAATTGACTCACCTCCTCTTTTCCTAAGATCCTACCCGGCACACACTTCTTCCATTCACTTTAATCTATAACAAAAATACTCTTTAAACACTAAGAAAAATGTTAGTTAAAACATGACTTTTATAGTAACGCTTCAATGTGACACGCCAAATTCGGGCCTAACTTCTATGCCGGGTTTGGGGTGTTACATGCCTAACATGATACAGCTATCGGTGGCTTAAAGCCAATTATTCTAATTATGGCTTTGCGCCAACCTACATATGGCTCTGTGCCAACCTGATTATGGCTGTGTGCCAAATGTATTTGCCTAAGGCTATGTGCCAATATATGATTATTGACGACGGCTTTGTGCCACTTACTCTGATTGTGGCTTTGTGCCAACCTAAAAATGGCTCTGTGCCATCTTGACTATGGCTTTGTGCCAAACATATTTACCTGTGGCTATGTGCCTAACATACTTATGGATGACTCTGTGTGGATCATATTTACCCAAGGCTATGTGCCGATTATATTACCGTCGCTGATGGCTATGTGCCAAACATAATACAGTTACCAATGGCTTTGTGCCAATTATAATACCGCTACTGAAGGCTTTTTAAGCCCAATATATGATTAGCAGCTTTGCTTAATGAAGGTAGTACCGCAACTGGGCTACCATTAATGTGTATCGGATGGGTGGGTCAATATTTATATCCCCACATCTACCATTGATGTGTATCGGATGGGTGGGTCAATATTTATATCCCCACATGATGTGTACCAGGGGACGGAGTTAATGTGTAACGGTTGGATTATTGGGATGGGATAGCTTGCATCCATGCATTCACACATTTTGTTCTATTATTGGTTTGGGCTGGGCCCAATTGATCCTGTTATGGGCTGTGACCCAAATGACATTGTAATAGGCTTTGGCCCATGTATCCTCTGATACTGTTAATGGACTCTAGCCCAGACTGTTTCTATTTTTGTTTTTGTATACTGACTGTTACTCTAGTAAGGGGATTACACATTGAGTTTTCGTAAACTCACCCCGTCTATTAACTGTGCAGGTCCCAGCGTTAGGTGGTTCGGTGTTGCAAGGGACTCGGAGACGACCACCCAACTGCACATGTTTTTTCTATTTCGTTTATTTAGTTAAGCACTTTGGTTTTTGATTTGGGTTGCATAAGGCCTCTTTATTTCCTTAACATTTTATTTGGAAAGTTAATGTAGTATGTCTAATATCTGTTAGAAGTAGGACACAGTTTTTTAAAACAAGAACTATTTTCAAACACTATGTTTCCACAACATTTTCAAAATGCTTTCGCAACTTAACTTTTAAACATCACGTTTTCGTAAATCAGTTACTTTTAGAATTAGCTTTCGCAAGGTAAAAAGGAATTTTGGAAATAAAATTAAGAAGTTTTCAATGTACTACGTTTTAAATAAGAAGGGTTTCTAATGAAAACATGATTTTCGAAAAACACTTCAATGTGACACATCAGATTCAGGTCTAACTTTTGGGCTGGGTTTGGGGTGTTACAGTAACACCCCAGATCTGGCGGGTTTGAGTTTTGGGCATATAGCAGTAAATAGTCTGTCTGGCATACTATTACCCACCTAAATGATTAATTTAGAGTATACGTGTGGTGTATAGTAATTGACACATGAGTTAGTAAGATTTTGACTTCATGATATTTTGGTACATTAATGAGAAGTTTGTGTTAATTGATAAAGGGTAAGTATGGAATGAGCATTCGCTAAAGGTATAGTACGTGAATAGATCAGAATGTCATCAATGAATACAACAAAAAATATGTCTAAGTACAGTCTAAATATTCTATTCATCAACTCCATAAACACTGCAGGTGCATTCATTAAACCGAATGGCATCACAAGAAACTCATAATGTTCGTATCTAGTTCTGAACATAGTTTTCGGCACATCTGAGTCTTTAACCTGTAACTGATAATAACTAGAACAGAGATCAATCTTTGAGAATACCATCCAACCTTCCAACTTGTAAAATAAATCATTGATACGTGGCAATGGATACTTATTCTTGATCGCGACTTTGTTGAGCTGTTGATAATCAATACATAGTCACATTAATCCATCCCTTTTCTTGACAAATAAAATAGGAGCACCCCAAGGAGAAAAGCTGGGTCGAGCAAAGCCCCTATTTGTCAACTCTTGTAACTATGTTTTCAACACTTTTAATTCTGTAGGTACCATTCTATACGAAGCTATCGCTATTAGAGATGTTCTCGACATCAATTAAATAGCAAACTCAACTTCTTTGACCTGCGGCAGCCCTGGTAACTCTTCTAGGAACATGTCTGTAAACTCACATACAATCAGAACTGATTCTAACTTCAATTCTGCAACTTTGGGATCAAATATAAGTGAGATACGCTTCACAACCTTTTCTAACATATTTCTATGTTGATATAACTAAAATAACATTAGATGTACTATCTAATCTATCAGATTCAATTTAAAGCTTTTCACGGTTCCAACACTTTAACTCAATATGCTTTCATCTACAGTTTACAATAGCATCATGCTGAGTTAATCAGTCCATACCCAGAATCATATCAAATTCATCAAAATGTAGTAACATTAAATCAACCAGAACGTTGCAACCCCAAATCATCAAATGACAGTTTTTACAGACTTTATCAACTAACACATACTAACTTAAAGGGTTCGTTACTTTAATCATAAACTCAGTAGATTCAAAAGGTATTTTTTTATCTGACACTAAAGTCGAGCATACATAAGAGTGCATTGACCCTAGGTTAATCAAAACATTAACATTAGTATCAAACATAGAAATTGTTCTGGTGATCACATTAGGCACTGAAGCTTCCTCTCGAGAACGAATCGCGTAAGCTCTGGCTAGTGCTCATGCCTCAAATCTCACAGTAGAATATTTTGTCCCACTACGATGATTACCCATATTTTTGGTGTTCCAGGTTGGTCTCCCTCTCGTAGGTGCATTTAAAACATGACCCATCTTTAGCTGACCTTTCAAGGAAATCTCTAATATGATACTCATAAGAACCGCATTTAAAACATGACCCATCTTTTAATCTGCATTCACTGAAGTGTTGTCTATTACATTGTTGACATTCAGGCTTGTTGTTTCTAGCACTGCCCGCGCTCGTTACAGACACAACCTGAGGTTTTGAGCTGAAATGCTATTGTCCTTTATTCCTCAATCTTTCCCAGAATAACCAACTAAATTTGACGAACGACTATGACATTATTTCGACTTCTTTGATAGCGATGAATATAACTTTCCCATAGGCCTTTTTCCTGAATCACAAGCTTCAGAATCAGCTTTTCTCTTTGCTTTGCTAAGTACCTCGGCCTTGTGCGCTCTGTCCACCAGAACCACAAATTCTTTCAACTCAAGAATCCCAACTAACAACGTAATATATTCATTTAAACCATCTTCAGAATGAGTGCACAGACAACCTTTGTCGGTATACATTCCCTAGCATACTTACTGAGTAAAAAAATTTCCCTTTCATACTTCAAAACTTACATATGGCCTTGCTTTAATTCAAGGAACTCTTTATGTTTCTTATTTAGAAACCTCTGAACCACATATTTCTTTCTAAACTTCGTTTGAAAGAACTTCCAGTTTACTCTAGCTCTTGGTACTACCACAACCAAGGTGTTCCACCACTGATAAGTTGAATCTTTCAATAATGAAACAACACATTTAAAGCATTCTATCAGTGTACACGACAATTCATCAAAGACTCCCATCGTTTTTTCTAACCAGAACTTAGCTCTCTTTAGATCATCTTCAACTGTACCTCAGAACTCTTTAACTCCATACTTACGAATTTTATCAACTGGAGGTTTGTTTACTCGCATTGGTTCAAAAGTCGTTGAGCTATTGGGTTTATTCATACAAACTCTGAAAACCACTAGGACATCATCTGAAAGAAAGCTTCTTTAACCTCTCCTTGATGGCCCTCAGGTATTGGCCTACTACCACTAGACGCTGCTCCGTGAACTAAGGCTTGCACGTTACATTTTACTTCATCGGAATCAGCTCGTTTGGAGGACATCTTATCTAGATGAAAACATAGTTCAATTTTAGTCAAGAGTTATCACACTATCGTAGGTTATACAATGACATGTATTTCTAGACTCATACATGCTACGTTTAGTCTGAGAATTGACTAACCTGGCTCTGATACCATGAAATATAACACCCTAACCTATATCCGTCGCCAGATTAGGGTTTCAGAGCATTGTCGTACAATCAAAACTTTAAGACATACATTTCATACATCATCAAAAACATAATATAAAACATTCATTCACATACATATTGCCCCTAAATCGAGCCCTCGTGACCCTAGAAACACCTTAGAAAAAATTCAGGACTAAATTGGACACATTTGGAAAGTCTAAGAAAAAGTTAGAAAATTTTGACTACAAGGGTCACATGACTGAGACACAAACCTGTGTCTCAGGCCATGTAACCTTTGAAATAGGGACACACAACTGTGTCCCAGCTCGTGTCCTCCCCCGTGTAACTCTCTGAGTAGGGTCACATGGTTGTGCCACACGCCCGTGTACCAGGCCGTGTAACTCTCGAAATAGCCCCATACGCCCGTATGACAGGCCGTGTACTAGGCCGTGTAACTAATTGACTTGCATGCAAAGGAACCTACAAGGGACACACGGCTGAGTCACACGCCCGTGTCTCAGGCCGTGTAGACATAAATTTGCCCAAAATCAAGCCATTTTGAACACCAAATCGTACACACATCTATAGGCCTTTTGTGTACCTAATCAAGACAACAAAACATGACCAAAACTTATAGTTAATGACCAATTCAATGGTCCAAAATCAATCAACCAATATGTCATATAAGGCACCTAAAATGCATTCATCCACAACTTACCTAAACATCTATATGTTACCACATTTCAATCATCAACTTTTATCTCAATACATTCCCAATGTAACACCCCTTACCCATTCCTGAGACTAGGACCAAGAACAAGGCATTACCAGACTTATACCCGTTCTGAGACTAGGAGCAAGCATGAGGCATTACCAGACTCATACTCAGACATTTTCGAACAATATGGGTCATAAAATTTTGTTCCAATTTAGAACCAATCAAACAACATCTTAATTTCCCTATTTTGGGCCTACGAGGCCCTAAATCTACATTGAGAACGGTCAGGGACTAAACTGAGAACTTGAGAAAGTTCCTGAAAAATTTTCTAGGTTAAGCCTCACACGCCCATGTGAGGGCAATGCACATGCCCGTGTGCATTGGGACACGCCCTTGTCCCCTACCCGTGTGAAATTAATTGAATTTATTTTCTATTTCAAACCTACAAGGGTTTTCACACGGCCGAGCACACGTCCATGTCCTTTACACGACCTAGAGACGCCCGTGTGATCACCCGTGTTCAAAAACTTGAGCATTTTGTTTATGATGTCAACATGCATTTAGGGACACACGCCCGTGTGCTGGGCCGTGCCCTCCACACGGTTGAGACACATGGCCGTGTCTCTACCTGTGTGTTTACTACCATGCATTCTGACTTAAAAAAATTTTAGGTGTAGGGGACACACGGCAATACAACACGCCCATGGGGCTATCTGTGTGTCACACACAGCCTAGACACAAGCTTGTGTGTCTACCCATGTGGACTCATTTTAGGCTATAATTTCAAGCCAATAGTCACCCCCATCATACCTTCACATATATGAATCCCAATTGTATTTAACATAACCTAAATATGCTTGAGAACTATTATCAATGATCTATTGCATGTTAACCTCATCTCGTTGGTTATGTACATGCTCAATTATCCTCTTTCTATATTGTGGATTTCCATCCTATTAGAACACATTTAGACTTGGCTCAGTATTATAACTCATTGCCAATTATAGCCTAACTAGCTCCAAATGTTTTGGCCACATTCCATATGCCCATTCATGATATACCACATTCAATCATCACAAGAACATTCTTTTTTTTTTTCGCATAAACATGTATGGTTAGTATGTCATAAACTATAACAAAATGAGCCATGTCTTATGGCCATATACAAAAAGAATAAGTTTAATATTTAAGCCTTTATATTAGCCAACCAAATGACACATATAACAAAATAACAAAATAACAAAATAAACGAAAACCCTTTACATGCCATTGAACCAAAGTAAAAGTATCTATGTACCAAATCTAGACAAGATGATAGTGTGTTAATTCTCCAATCGTCTTCCAATCTTTACGAGTCCTCGAGCTTTGTAAGATAGGGAAAAGAGAGGGGTAAGCATTTACATACTTAGTAAGCCCGAATAACTAGAAAGTAAACTTTCTAATTAATTAGCATACAACCATATTAGGCAATAAAACCAACAAGCATGGAATGGTTTCCCTATCACATGCACTCAATCAACAAGTTAGTCTCTTAACAATACACCATGTAATTTGTCTTAGATGAGCTCATCATCCAACACTTTCATTTTTACATCTCATGTTAATCCTATTGAGTTTCTTGGAAACCTTGATGGATTATCCATTTACCGTCAAGTCATAAGAGTGATCATCTCATGTATGCACTCCCGCGAACCTCACATCTTATGGCGGGATTACCAGTCCAGGCTAAATCCCCAGTAATGTAAACTCATAGGGTGATGCCAGGATTACCAGTCCAAGCTAAGTCCCTTGTAACAACAAACACCCTTAATGAGCTCAGATCTGAATTACCAGTCCAGGCTAAATTCAGACCCTAGTCGGATTACCCGTCCGGGCTAAATCCATAATGCACACATATTCTTCGAGAGGCTCGATCATTCAAGGAACACCCGTCCGGGCTAGATCCTTTCTATATTTGAGATCAACAGATTGCCCGTCCAGGCTAAATCCTTTTTCTTCAACACATACAGGATCTCAAGTCATGTAAGCCATGGTTTATCCATCAAATTTCCCTTTTTGACTTCAATTGAGACATTTATTATCATGTCATTATTATTAACACATTTCATGGATTTTCATACCATAATTATAACCAAATATCATACATTCATAATACATGCAATTAGGCATATTAAAAGTTTACTTTAAGTTGTTCGAACTTACCTGACACTCGTTTCGGTTTCGTGTTTTGATTATTCTGAAACCTTTCGTTTTCCTTGATCGACCTCCAGAATTTATTCCTCGGGGTCTATAATAATAAAAATAATTTATTAATACCTCACATTATTCTTTTCGAGTCTAAATTTCACCCCTCGAATAAAATGATAGTTTTGCCCCTAACCTTTTACATTATTTACGATTTAGTCCTTAAGCTCGTATAATGAAATGCATGAAATTCCTTGGTTACCCAAGCCTAGCCGAATGTACTATGAACTCATACTAGCCCATATTTTCCTCTATTTCACATTTCTACCACATATTTTTACCTTTTGCAAAAAGGTCATTTTTGGGGTTTTTCATGAAAATCACTTAGGAAAAGATGTTTAACCCACATCAAACTTTCATATTCCTCAATAAATCATCAAAAAATAAACATGTCACACATGGGTCACTTTACATACATGAATCCTAACTCAAAATATGGGTAGAAATGGAGAGAGTAAGCTACTGGGATTTCAAAAATATGAAGAACATTAAAAACGAGGCTAGGGAGCACTTAGTATTAAGCTTGGAAATGTTGAAAACCCTAGCTATGGAGGGCTTGAGAATTTTGGCTGGTACAAGGGAGAAGATGAATGAATTTTGCCTTCATTTTCCCTTTTTATTGATTTTATTACCAAATGACCAAAATGCCCTTCCTTACTAAACTTTCAAATTTTTCCATACATGCCCATTTTTGTCCAAAAACATAGAAATTAGGAAAATTTCTCTTTAAGACCTTCTAATTAATAATCTAAAGCAAATTCATGTAATTTTATTCTAGAATCCAAGTTTTGCAATTTATTCAATTTGGTCCTTATTTTCCAATTGGACACCTTACTCATAGAATTTCTTCATGAAACTTTAACATATGCATATTTTCATATTCTAGGCCTCGTAATAATCATAAAATAAATATTTCAACGTCGAATTTGTGGTCCCAAAACCACTGTTCCTACTAGGCCCTATTTCGGGATGTTACACCCAAAACATGCCATATCTTATCCATAATCAAACTATCTTAGCACATACCATTTGAGCCATTCAAACATGCAACAACATAGACACATTGACATAAACTAGCAAGGCATCAAATGTACCAAACCAAACATCTTATACGTACCAAATTCTCATCTAAGCATTCAACTAAACATCATTATAAGTCCACCTATACATGCCATTATAACCTTGGCCAAAACATAAAAAACTACCAAAATTTATGTTGGATAGTGTGATGGATCTCCAACGAGCTTCCAAACCAAACAAGCTTCCGATAATCTATAAAACATAGGAAAGAAAACTACGTAAGCACATAATGCTTAGTAAGTTCATAGAACATGAAACATAACATACCATTTCATCTAAATAACATTAAGTATAATCATAATGTAACCCAACCACAAGCTTGGCACAAGCCTAAGCATCATCATCAACAATGCACAAGTTACTACATTAATACATAACTTTCTTGAATTAAATATAAGGCAAGCCATTTCTACATGAATGTACTTCATTTGATTCATTCACCTTTTCATGTGCATATGCATCATTCCATTTGGAAACTTACCTTTTCAATTCCTTCTCATACTTGTTGAACCATTAGAATATCATCGGATACTCGAGAAAGCTCACACAAAGTATGCTTAAACATATAACCGTAACCTTTCCTTTACATCATTACTCACACGAGCTATGAAATGGGCCTACTCACAAGAGCTGTGGAGTGTCCGCAACAAATGCAAGACCTCAGCCATCAATTGGACATTCAAGACCAGCACCCGAAACATAAAATCCCTAATGACATGTCATTTGTATCCTATGATTTCTTAAGGTTCAACCGGGAGTCATGGCATTAATTTGAATATATATCATTCAATAGCATTATAAACACATAATAACATACAATTGTATACCATAAATATAGTAATTCATACATACGAACTTACCTCGATGACTAGGGCATAGAAATGAGATCGACTAATCCGAGGCTTTAGCTTTTCCCCAATCTAGATCTGTACGTGGTCTATCTTGATCTAAACGGGAAAATTTAATCCATTTAATATCCCTAACATTCAATATAGTCCACATTTCATATTATTGCAAAATTACTATTTTACCCCTAATATTTTAACTTTTCACAATTTAGTCCTTAATCTCATAAATTGAAATCAAAGCATTTTAATTATCCTTTCAAGCTAGCCAATTTCTCTAGGGACTTAAATCAACCATACAAACCATCATTTCACAAATTTAAAATGAACTTTTACTACTTTTACAAATAAGTCCCTAAATGTCATTTTCATCAAAAATCACTTTACAAAACTTGTTTATTTATCAACAAGGACTCGTAAACTATCATTAAGAATCAAGAATCATGCAAGAACATTCATGGCATAACCCTCAATCTTTAATTGTTTTACAAATTGATCCCCAGACTAGCTAGATTAAGCTAAAATGATCCTGAAATCATAAAAATCATTAAAAATAGTGCTAGGAAACACTTACATGCACACACCCAAGCTTGCCGAACTCAAGTACCCTAAAAATGGTTTCTTCCACCTTCAATTTTGGTGGAACCAATATTTAAGAAGATGAAGGCTAGTTGTTTTATTGATTTAACATTTAATTACTTATTTACCAATTTGTCCTTCAAAAACATTCATAATTTAAACTAAACCTTGCTATGAATGTCCACTAACCACACAAATGGTCTAATTACCATATAAGTCCTCTCACTTTAAAGTTTTATAGCCATTTGACCCTTTTTACTAATAGAACTCTACTTTTACACTTTTTACGATTTAGTCCTTTTCACTTAATTAATCATGCAAATGTCAAAATTTCTTAACAAAATTTTTATACAATCATATGAATATCCCCATAGACATTATAATAATAATAAAATAAAATTTTACTCGTCAGATTTGTAGTCCTAAAACCATTGTTCCGATTTTGCTGAAAACAGGCTATTACATGTTCATTAAGATTTCAAGGTGCTTATTTTTATTTCCCTAGAAAAATGTAGGCGATTAAGAAGGCATGTTTTGAAGCATATGACACTTGTTAAATTCCACTAAGTAAGTGGAGTCATATTTATATGTGAGAGATGAGTTCTGAAAAGCTTCTTCTTTTTTCTTCCTCTTCCTTAAGTAATATTTACTGATACGTTCCTGAAGTCTGAATGTATCTTACATCAATGATCTAGAAGCTACGGTTATTTTATGATCATTGGTTATTACGTATCAGGGTAAGTATTTTAGTTATGCAATTTCTTTTAAAATGTCCTACCCATCACCACTACACACCAAAAGAAGTTCTCCAGAACTCATCTATCCATAACACACTAGCACATATGTGGACAAAGCCACCAAATTTGGAGACAAACTGTCAGTACATATTGTTTTGGACAAAGCCACCGAATTCGCAGGCAAGCTGCCAAAACATGTAGTTGTAGCATGGATTGATTTTGTGCAGTTACTCCTTCGTCGGGTCTTCCCTATGACTCAGGTACTCGGTATTTAAGAAAATTATTTAAATTTAAATAATATATTATTAAAAATTTAGGACAATCCTGGGAAATATTTAAAACAATTGTCAAATCCAACATTTTTACGACAGATTGAATAGTCAAAATAGGCAAAAATTCGATATCATGACTAGAGGGGGCATCTGGAAGAAAATTGGTAAGAAAGATTCAGTGAAAATGAGTTTTCCTAGGGAATAAATCAAGAATTAGACGTAGGGGAATTGGAAAAAAAATAGAGGAGCAAAAGTGGAATAATTTGGAGACCATTACAACAAATTCGACTGATCATGAATATGAATTAGAAAAAGAAAAATGGGATGAGACTAAACTTGAAAATGCTCAGATAGCTATCAAGTTAGATTGGTAGCGTCAATGTAAGGGACAACCAGAACAAATTCTTTTAAGCACAACAAAAATGATGTCGTCCATTATTAAACCTCCTAAGTTAGAATGAAAACCTTTAATGGAACACATAAAATACAGATATTTAGGGAAACCTTTAATGGAACACATAAAATACAGATATTTAGGGAAGCAAAATACATTACCTGTGATTATAGCTATTAGGTTAAGCTCAAAACAAGAAAAAGCTTTATTAAGTGTTTTAAAAACACACACAAAAAAAAGCCATAGGATGGACAATCGCTAACTTTAAAGGAATCAATCTTGCATTGTGTCAACATAATATTAGAATAGAAGAAGGAAAAAAACATGTAGTAGATGCACAACGGCAACTTAATCCATCTATGAAGGGAGCGGTGAAAAATAATTACTTAAATGGTTAGATACAGATATTGTTTATGTTATTTTTGACAGTGAATAGGTTAGTCCTATGTAGTATGTTCCAAAGAAAGGCGGGATGACAGTGGTAGAAAATGATAAGAATGAATTAGTTCCAACAAGAACAGTTACTGGTTGGACAGTATGTATCAATTAATAGAAATCAAATGATGCAACAAAAAAATATCATTTTGCACTTCCATTTATTAATCAAATGCTTAATAGGTTGGTAGGGAAGGATTATTACTATTTTCTAAATGGATACTTAGGATACATCAAATCCCAATACATTCGGATAACTAAGAAAAAACTACCTTCACAAGTCCTTTTGGTACTTATGCTTTCAAACAAATTCCATTTGGGTTGTGCAATGCCCCAACGACCTTTATGAGATGTATGGCTGCTATTTTCATTGACATGCTAGAGGAAGGCTTGGACGTGTTAATGGATGATTTCTCAGTATATGGAGATTCATTTCAAGAATGTTTGGGCAATCTTGAAAATGTCCTACAAAGATTCATAGAAGCCAACCTAGTACTAAATTGGGAAAAGAATGTCATTTTATGGTCAAAGAGGGATTGGTTTTAGGGCATCAAATTTTAAGAAAAGGCCTGAAAGTAAACAAAGCTAAAATTGAGGTTATTAAAAATGTAACAGCCTGATTTTTAGTGGTGTTAGAAACAGTGGTTTCGAGACCATAATTCCGAGAAAATACTACGTAGATATTATTTAATTAGTATATTTATAAGGTCTATAGAGTCATATTAAATTTTGGTTGAGGAATTATATTGTTTGGATAGTTTAATACGTAAAAAGGATTGCATTATAAAAACTACAAAGGTTGAGTAGTTAAATTAGAGGGACTAAATGGACAACTATACCATGGAATTTATCTAGGGGATTGGAATGACGATTTTCTTAAGTAAAAATGGTTTAATTAGGCTTAAGCATCGTTAATTAGGAATGTAATTATGAAAGTTATAATAATTACAAAAAAAAACCTAGCTATATAAAACAAAATTAGAAATTACAAAAAGAAATTGGATGAATTAGCTCATCTTCTTCATGGCAAAGGTGAAAACTTTAGGGTTTTAGGTTCCAAGTTTTGAAGCTTTAATTTGTAAGTGAATTCTAGCCTGTTTTTAGTAATTTTTATGTTTTTGAGTTCGTATTAGCTTGATCTAGCTAACCCGAGGATCAATTAGTGAATCTGTTAAATGTTATAAATGTTGCCATTGATGAGTTAAGCTATTCTTTAAAGTTGATAATGGAAATATGAAACCTTATTGTTTGGATGGACTATTTTGTAAAGTGATTTGTAGTGATTTTGATGTTTAGGAACTAAATTGATTCAAATGATACACTGCAAATAGGAACTGATATGAATATATTGAACAATCGGCTAATAAGGTTGTTAAGGAAAAATGGGTAAATTGCATGATTAGGGCCTACAGATTAAATTGAATAAAAATGAAAGATTGAGGGATAAATATGCAAATTTACCAGCAAGGACTCAATTGCATGAAATGGATCAAATCATGTTATTGTTCTAATAAATGGAATGAAATTATTATTTTTAGATTAAGAATGTGTCGATAATCATGGCAAAGGGAAAATCACAGAGTAGTCCATGTACTTTGGAATCTTTTACAAAATAATCTGGCAAGTTCGTATGCTTCATTATACCCTTAAATGCTTACATTCTTGTTAATACATTGTTAGTGAACATTGTTCCATATACTAGAAGTACGCTCTATCGAGGCAAATCATACCTTTATATTGAATGAAGCTCAGTCGAGCAAATCATACTATTATACTGAATGGAGCTTAATTGAACAAATCTTACTGTTATACTGACTGATGTTTAATTGATCAAATTCTACTATTATACTAAGTGAAGCTCAAATGAGTAGAAATTTATGAATATATTGTAAAAGTTCAATCGAACAATGCTCACTGAGTATATTGAACTACTGAGTTGGTTGTAATTACTATTATAAACTATGTATAATAGAAATCCCTACACTTGAAGTTGATTAAATCTATCTTTGATTGGAAAGGTTATGAAATTCTAAACGAAATTACTAAGCTTCATTTAAGCTTTCTTATAAAATTTTTCATTTTTTAGATTACATTTTGAAGGCTAAGAAGATCTAGTTAACGCTAGGAATCATGCTAGGACCCTATGTATTGTTATGTCAAATGCCTAGTTTTTTAGTAAAATGTTGTGACATGTGATGCACTTGATCAACTTGTGATTTCCAACTTGTTACCTAAATATGTTTGTAAGTTCATAGTATGACATGGTATGCTATAAGTTACCTTAATGCTTGTAATGAAATGGATGTATGTTTAAAGAGATAAATCTGTTGTGGTTACAAGTTGAGAATGGATATATGATTATGTTTGAGAATGTTTGAAGTTAAATTGTACCTCCCATATGTTTATTTGAAAGTCTCTAGGTACCTATGCAATAAGGGAGTAAAATTGAGTAAGAAATGGGTAAATTAGGGCTCACACAGCTTGAGACACGGGCGTGTGACTCAACCGTGTGAGGCACACGGCCGTGCTACACCGTCGTGTGTTACCTGATGGTATTTTGTATGCAAGTTAGTGAGTTACACGACCTAGCACACGGCTTGGCATACAGGCATGTGACACGGCTGTGTGACCCTACTTAGAGAGTTACATGGTGAGGACACGGGCTAGGACACGGTCGTATGTCCCTAGTTCAAAGATTACACAGCCTGAGACACGGGCGTGTCTCTCAGCCATGTGAGGCACATGGCCTGGCCACACGGCCATGTGTCCCCTGTTTTCAAATTTTGTTACTTTTCCCCAAAATTTTCTAAATTGATTCAAATTGGTCCCAAATTAGAGACAATATATATATGTGAATGAATGGTTTATGATGTGTTTAAAATATTTAATGATATTATGTTTAAAGGTTTTTGATTGTACGATAATGCATCATAACCTTAATCTGATTACAAATACAGTTTAGGGGTGTTACATTTAGTGGTATCAGAGCTACGGTTTAGTCGATTCTCAAATCGAGTGTAATGTGTTTAAATCTTAGAAGGTACATGCCATATAACTTGTGATAGTGTGATATAAATTGATCTGGTCTAGCTGTATTTTTTTGTAGATTCTAAAATATGCCATCAGACAGTAAAAGAGAGGAGACTAATGAAATGGACAGTAATGTCTTGACTACTGACACTAGTACGAGTCATAGTATATCGATCCTATTGATGTCTGAAAATGAGGTTAAAAATATGTCCTTTGGACTGATGGGATAGTGGTTCTCTGAGTTTATACGGAATAATCCAATGATTCCACGATTATCGCCTCCTCCTGCACCACCTACTGCACCACTTACTGCTCCTCCTGTGGTACCTCTTAAAGTACCACCTATTGTACCTCCTACAATGCCACCACCTCCTTCGATGATTGGGCTGAATCAGTGAATTCCTACAGATAAAGTCAAGAAGTACAGGGCTAAAGAATTTCGGGGTAGATCGAAGGATGATCCTGGAAAGGCTGAATACTGGCTAGAAACTATTCAATGGGTTTTTAATGAAATAGCCTTTACCCCTGATGATTATCTTAGGTGTGTTGTATCAATGTTGATAGAAAAAGCTTACAGCTAGTAGGCGACAATAACTGTAGTAGTCTCAAAAAATGATATTCATTAGGATTTCTTTAAATTAAAATTTAAAAAGAAAAACATCAGCAAGAGGTACTTGGATAAGAAAAAGAAAGAGTTTTTGGAACTGAAATAAAAAAATAAATCAGTGGCTGAGTACGAGAGAGAGTTTTCATATCTCAGTAAGTATGCTTGGGAGATTATGTTTATATAGGAGGAAATGTGTACTCGTTTTGAAGATGGACTAAATGATGAGATCAAAATGATGATAGGTGGTACAAAAATACGAAAGTTTGTAGTATTGTCTAGCCGAGCTCAGAAGATGGAGAAAATTCTTAACTAGAAGAGACAGAGAGAAAGAAAGGCGCGATACCTCAATAAAAGAAATTTTCCTAGTAGGTTCTCCACCCCGCCACTGAAGAAAGCAAGAGAAGAAGATAATCGTGTTACTGTATCATCAAAATTTTTTAGCAGAAACAGACCAAGACGGCTTGATTTGAAGTTACATAATCGACCTGCTGATAGTATGTCTAGTGTTTGTAATGCCCCGAGACCGCTATGTGATTTCTATGGTAAGCCTCACATTGGAAAATCCAGATATAAGGCAAGTGCATGTCTAATATGTGGAGCAACTGACCATTTTAAATGAAATTGTCTAAAACCATCGAGAGAAAAAGATGATCAGAGTGTAAAACCCCGATCAATGCAACAAAAGGGCAAGTACCCTAGTCAGAGCAGTAATGTAAGGATGAGCCGTACTGATGCTAGAGATGCCACCACTAGATCCAATGTTAGAGCACCTTCCTTGTCTTACGCTATACGAGCCAGAAAGGAGGCTACTGTGCCTAATGTTGTTACGGGTATATTTTATCTTTTTGATGTTACTATATATGCTTTGATTGACCTTGGATCAACCCATTCATATATTTGCACTACATTAGCTACTGATAAAAATTTACTGGTTGAATCAACTAAATTTCATATTCAAGTTACAAATCCACTAGGTCACAATGTAATAGTTGATTTAATTTGTTGCAAATCTCTACTAAAAATCCAAGGCTATGAGTTCTCTACTGATCTGATGTTATAGCATTTTTATGAGTTTGATATAATATTGGGTATAAACTGGCTATCGTTACATGATGCAGTGATTAACTATAGATAGAAAAGAGTCAATTTGAAATGCCTTACATGTGAATTAATCATAGTTGAATCAGGTATATTAAAGTGTTACTAGAGTTGTATCAACGATTACTGCACAAAATATGAATTCTAAAGGTTGTGAAGCATTTCTGGCTTACATATTGGATACTCAAGATTATGGGTTCAAGTTGGATCAAGTACCTATTGCCAATGAATTTGCAGATGTATTTCCTCAAGAATTACCAGGTTTACCATCGGAACATGAAGTTGAATTTGTTATTGATTTAATACTGAGAACTATACCGATATCGATTCCACAGTATAGAATGGCACCGACTGAGTTGAAAGAACTTAAAACACAGTTGCAAGAATTATTAGATAGATGTTTTATTCGTACGAGTGTGTCTCCTTGGGGTGCAGCAGTACTGTTTGTGAAAAAGAAAGATGGTACATTAAGATTATGTATAGACTATTGACAACTGAACAAAGTGACAGTGAAGAATAAATATCCACTACATCATATTGATGAGCTATTTGATCAACTGAAGGGGAAACTGTGTTTTCTAAAATAGATCTCAAATCAGGATATTATCAGATGCAAGTGAAAGATTGTGATGTGATGAAGACTGCATTCAAAACTCGATATGGTCATTATGAATTTTTAGTAGTGCCATTCGGATTGACTAATGCTCCTGCTGCATTTATAGATCTGATGGACTGGGTTTTCCAACATCAATTGGATAGATTTGTGGTTGTATTTATAGATGATATACTAATTTACTCCAAGTCAAAATCTGAACATGCTCAAGACTTAAGGACTCTACTACAGATTTTGTGCGAAAAACAGTTGTATACAAAATTTAGCAAATGTGAATTCTGGCTTAAGGAAGTTGGGTTTCTAGGGCATATGGTTTTTGTAGATGGGATACATGTTGACCCGAGTAAGATCTCAGCTATTACCAACTGGAAAGCATTGAAGAATGTGGAAGAGGTACGAAGTTTCCTAGGGTTAGTAGGATTCTACCAACTTTTTGTTAAGAACTTCTCTATAATAGACTTACCGATGACCAAGTTATTATAGAAGTATGTTCAATTTGTTTAGTTAGATGCATGCCAGTAGAGTTTTGACCAATTAAAGAGGATGTTGACAGAAGGTCCTGTATTGACAGTACCTGAATTTGGGAATGAATTTGTTATTTATAGTGATGCATCACTTATTGGATTGGGATGTGTGTTAATGCAGACTGAAAAGGTAATCGCATATGCTTCTTGACAGTTAAAGCCTCACAAAAGAAACTACCTGATACACAACTTGGAATTAGTTGCTATTGTCTTTGCCTTGAAAAACTGGCATCACTACCTTTACGGTGAAAAAATGCCACATATTTACAGATCATAAAAGTCTAAAGTATTTAATGACTCAAAAGGAACTGAATTTGAGGCAACAATGATGGTTAGAATTCTCAAAAGACTATGATCTTGTAATTGATTATCATCCCAGAAAAGCTAATGTTGTTGCAGATGCTTTATGTAAAAAATCGATGTTTGCCCTGAGAGCTATGAATGCACATTTAACACTGGAAAGTGATGGTTTTATTGTAGTTGAACTCAAGACTAAATCGTTATTCCTTCAGCTGATTCGGGAGTTGGAAATGAAAGTTCAAAGTTATCTGCCAAACGGGAACAAATCCAGAATGACTTGACTACAGGATTCACTGTTCGGGATAATAGTATGATGTATTTTCGTAACAGAATATGTGTACCGAATAATCCAAAATTGAAACAAGAAATTTTATCAGAGGCTCATAGTAGTACATACTCTATACATCCAGGTAGTACTAAAATGTATAACGATCTAAAAAAATGTACTCGTGGCAGGGAATGAAACGTGAGGTTTCAGAGTTTGTGGCTCAATGCCTAGTTTGCCAGTAGGTAAAAGTTGAACATCAGGTACCGTCTAGGTTGCTACAATCTATTACTATTCCTGAATGGAAATGGGAATAAATTATGAGGGATTTTGTAACGGGACATCCAATGACACCAACAAAGAAAGATTCGATCTGGGTTATTATTGACCGACTAACTAAGTTAGCTCATTTCTTTCCAATTTGTACTGATTACCCACTTGAGAAGTTAGCAGAATTATACGTATTAAAGATTGTTAGATTGTATAGAGTGCCTTTATCCTTTATCACTGATATAGATCCGAGATTTACCTCGAGATTTTGGGGTAAGCTTCATGAGGCTCTAGGATCCAAGATTAATTTCAACACAACATATCACCCATAGAAAAATGGGTAGTCAGAGTGGGTAATTCAAATCTTGGAAGATATGTTATGGTGTTGCATCCTTGAGTTTGAAGGTAGTTAGGAAAGATATTTGTCGTTAGTGGAATTTGCATATAACAATAGTTATCAATCAAGCATTAAAATGGTGTCGTTTGAGGCTTTGTACAGAAGAAAAAATAGAATGCCACTGTACTAGTCAGAGTTGAATGAATCTAAGCTTGTTGGTACCAATCTGATATGGGAAATAGAGGATGAGGTATAGATAATTCGTAATTGTTAAAACCGGTGTCTAATTATCAAAAGTCATATGCATATTTAAAATGGAATGATATAGAGTTTACCATTGGTGACCGAGTATTTTTAAAAAGTCTTGCCCCGGAGAAAAGTGCTACGTTTTGGGAAAAAGGGAAAATTGAGTCCGAGATTTATCAAACCATATGAGATTATAGAGAGAGTTGGCCCTGTGGCATATAGCTTAGCTTTGCCTTCAGAACTTGATAAGATTTATAATGTCTTTCATTTTTCGATGTTGAGATAATACCAGTCAGACACTTCACATGTAACTGCTCTCTGTAAAATTGAGATACAGCCAGACTTTTCGTATTCTGAAGAACCAACTAGGATTTTGGGACATGAGGTAAATGAACTTCGGAATAAAAGAGTACCACTAGTTAAAGTTTTATGGAATCGTCACGGGGACGAAAAAGCTACTTAGGAAACTGAAGACTCAATGAGATTACAATACCCACATCTATTTCCTGGTAAGAAATTTAATAATAGGCGAGAGTTGTAACAATTCAATTTTCATTGGTGTCGAAAATAGTGGTTTCGAGACCATAATTCTAAGGAAATACTATGTAGATATTATTTAATTAGTATACTTATGAGGTCTATAGAGTCATATTAAATTTTGGTTGAGAAATTTTATTGTTTGGATAGTTTAATAAGTAAAAAGAACTGAATTGTAAAAACTGCAAAGGTTGAGTAGTTAAATTAAAGGACTAAATGGACAATTAAACCATAGAATTTAGTTAGTGGATTGAAATGATGATTTGTTTAAGTAAAAATGGTTTAATTTGGCTTAAGCATCGTTAATTAAGAAAGTAATTATGAAAGTTGTAATAATTACAAAAAAAACCTAGCTATATAAAATAAAATTAGAAATTAAAAGATGAAATTGGATGAATTAGCTCATCTTCTTCACGGTAAAGGTGAAAACTTTAGGGTTTTAGGTTCCAAGCTTTGAAGCTTCAATTTGTAAGTGAATTCTAGCCTATTTTAGTAATTTTTATGATTTTGAGTTCATATTAGCTCGATCTAGCTAAGCCAATGATCAATTTTGTGAAATTGTTAAATGTTATAAATGTTGCCATTGATGAGTTGAGCTATTATTTGAAGTTTATGATGGAAATATGAAACCTTACTCTTTGGGTGGACTATTTTGTAAAGTGATTTTTAGTGATTTTGATGTTTAGGGACTAAATTGATTCAAATGATAAATTTCTTGTACTTGGGATGAAATTATTGCAAATAGGAGCTGATATGAAGATATGGAACAATCAACTAGAATGGGTGTGAAGGAAACTTGGATAATTTGCATGATTAGGGCCTAGGGATTAAATTGAATAAAAATGAAAGATTAAGGGGTAAATATGCAAATTTACCAAAAAGGACTAAATTGCATGAAATGGATAAAATTATGTTATTATTTTAATCAATAGAATAAAATTATTATTTTTAGATTAAGAACGTGCCGATATTCGTGGAAAAGGGAAAATCATGGAGTAGTCCCTGTACTTTGGAATCTTCTGCAAAATAGTCCAGTAAATTCGTATGTTTAATTATACTATTAAATGCTTACATTCTTGTTAATACGTTTTTAGTGAACATTGTTTCATATACTGGAAGTACGCTTTATCGAGCCAAATCATACTATTATACTGAA
Source organism: Gossypium longicalyx (assembly GCA_025698465.1). Lineage (NCBI taxonomy): Eukaryota > Viridiplantae > Streptophyta > Magnoliopsida > Malvales > Malvaceae > Gossypium > Gossypium longicalyx. The sequence continues at coordinate 57,536,520 of CM047007.1, forward strand.
TGGAGCTTAACTGAACAAATCTTAGTGTTATATTAACTGATGTTTAATTGATCAAATTCTACTGTTATACTAAGTGAAGCTCAAATGAGTAGAAATCTATGAATATACTACTGAATTTCAATCGAGCGAGGCTCACTAAGTATATTGAACTACTGAGTTGGTTGTAATTACTATTATAAACTACGTATAATGGAAATCTCTACACTTGAAAATTAAATCTATCTTTGATTGGAAAGGTAATAAAATTCTAAACGAACTTACTAAGCTTCATTTAAGCTTTTGAATAAATTTTTTCATTTAGTAGATTACATTTTGAAGGCTAAGAAGATCGGGTCAAGCTAGGAATCACACTATCCAGGAATCTTGGTAGAGTTAATTTCTCAATTTTGGTATATGCTATGTACTAGGACCCTATGTATTGTTATGTTGAATGCCTAGTTTTTTAGTAAAATGTTGTGACATGTTGTGCACTTGATCAACTTGTGATTTCCTACTTGTTACCAAAATATGTTTGTAAGTTCATAGTCTGACATGGTTTGCTATAGGTTACCTTAATGCTTGTAATGAAATGGATGTAAGTTTAAAGAGATAAATACGTTATGGTTACAAGTTGAGAATGGATATATGATTATGTTTGACAATGTTTAAAGTTGAATTGTACCTCCCATATGTGTATTTGCAAGTGTGTACGTACCTATGCAATAAAGGAGTGAAATTGAGCAAGAAATGGGTAAATTGGGGCTCACACGGCCTAAGACACGGGCATATAACTTGATGGTATGAGGCACATGGCCTTGCGACACGGTCGTGTGTCACCTGATGGTATTTTGTATGGAAGTCAGTGAATTACACGGCCTAGCACATGGCCTGGCACACAGGCGTGTGAGGCAACTTCGAGTGTTACACGGCTTGGCACACGGGCATGTGACATGGCTGTGTGACCCTTTTGAGAGAGTTACACAGGTGAAGATACGGCTTGGACACGACCATGTGTCTCTAGTTCCAAGGTTACATGGCCTGAGACATAGGCATGTCTATCAGGCATGTGAAGCACACGGCTGCGAGTCCCTTGTTTTCAAATTTTGCTACTTTTCCCTAAAATTTTCTAAATTGATTCAAATTGGTCCCGAATTACCTCTATATTATTTTTAAGCCTTGAGGGCTCGACTTGGAGACAATATGTATGTGAATGAATGGTTTATGATGTGTTTAAATTATTGAATACTATTATGTTTGAAGGTTTTCGATTGTACGGTGATGCTCCAAAACATTAATCTGACGACGGATATGGGTTAGGGGTGTTACAAAGAAACTTTTGAATCCTACACTAGTTTGAGGAGTGAGAAAATTTTTGGGTCATGCTAGGTTTTACAATCAATTTATAAATATTTCATCCATATCTCTAAGCCACTGAATCAACTATTGTAAAAAGAAACTGTAACACCCCCAACCCGTATGCGCCACCGGATTAGGGTTAAGAGGCATTACCAGACATATTGGAACATTTCAAATTCATTTCACAATCATAAAGTCATACATCATCATATCATAATCAAACATCCATATAAAGTCCCCTCCTTAGGTCATCGAGACCCTAAATATGCTTTAGAAAGGGGTTGAGACTAAACTGAGCACATACAAATTTTTCCAAAACTTAAACATTTTTCTAATTTATAAAGGTCACACGCCCGTGTGAACAGGCCATGTGCCTCAAATGGTATTACACACGCCCGTGCATCTAGACAGTGTCAAAACAGCGCATACATACTGACTTGTCTACACGGCCACGAGACACGCCCGTGTGCCAGGCTGTGTGAAAATTAGGGAGGCTAATGACTTGGTCACACGGCCAGTCACACGCCTGTGTGTCTAGCCTGTGTTCGAAACTGACTTAGCCACATGGCCTAGCACACGCCCGTGTGTGCATCCGTCTGGTCTGCCGAGGCTCATTTTGAAATGGCCCTCGAGCAACACAACTAAGACACACACCTGTGTCCCTGTCCGTGTGGGCAAAAATAGGCTATTTACAAGGCCATAATGCCTCCCTTTAAGGGTCCTCCCTACAAGCATCGAAACCAACACATTTTATACCAAATTTTCAACTAAAATATAAACCATTCATGCAATATCATTATAAACAAATTTCACCCTCAATATACAAACCAAAACATATCAAATCCTAAGCTAAAAGTCATACCAAATATGAGTTTCATAACCTCAATTCATTTCATTCAATCTCATGCCATAAACTTACCAATTCCTCAAATAAGCACATACCAAAACTTACCAAATTGACCAATTCACTTGCCCATTCATGAACGTATCATATTGACCATAATGCATCACATAGTTTATAGCCATAATTTATTCTTATACACAACCAAATCCAATCCATATCACATGGCTAGATATACACAATACAAAACATATTCAAATACTTCTAGCCTATACATGCCATACTTCAATATTCACATTTTCAAGAGGTACCAAAATATAGTTCGATAGTGTGGTGATGATCCTCAACGATTTCCGAGCTTCCGATAGCTTTGATATCTATAAAACAGTTGAAAACACACACAAAGTAAGCTTTCAATAGCTTAGTAAGCCATATACAAATAAACTTAACACATAGCATCAATATAGATCAATTCATTCATATAAATCAAGGCAAAATACATTCACATAGCCATATGTCTCTTATAGTTCAATTGATCATCATTCACATATATATATATATCATATCTCATTCTCAATGCAACTCATACTTGTATCATTTTTTCACAAAGGTACATGTACTTATCTTTCATTCTCAAACATGGTATACAATTCAAATGTACCCAATCGAATACATATTCACATGGTCATCCATTTTCTTGGAATGCTCGTTGAACTGGTCAAAATCAATAAGGATACTCGGATAGCTCAGAAAGCTCATACAATGCCAACGTCCCAGACGTGGTCTTACATGTAATCAAATACCGATGCCACTGTCCCAGGTAGTGTCTTACAAGAAATCAAATACGATGTCGATGTCCTAGACATGGTCTTACATGTAAATCATAAGTCGATGCCAACGTCCCAGACATGGTCTTACACGAAATCACATATCGAAAATCCTATGTCATGACATATGTATCCTAACTATTCCTATGGTTCGTACGGGGCTTTTCGAATGTCGTCACATTATCGAAACTTTCTCAATTTCAAATAATCAGCTTCTAATACCATTCCCCAGATTTCAATATCATTTAAACATGACTAAATCAATTCAAATACATTTTTTGTATATCGAATTACCTTGTACGGATTCGAACGAACGGAATCAACTACTCGACAACTTTCGACTTTCCCTGGTCTAATTTCATTTTCTTTGGTTCTTGATCTAAACACATTCAAATTTGACTTATTCAATCACACATTCATTCAAATCAATCCATTTACACACATTTAGGGCATTTTACAAATTAGCTCTCACATTTTCACATTTTAACATTTTAGTCCCTAATTCACAAAATCACAAAATACATAATATTTCCTTTTTCGCATGCTTGGCCGAATATTCATAGTGTTCATATAAGCCCACATATTTCATTTATTTCACATTTTAGTCCCTCAAAATCTCTTTTTTATAATTTAGCCCAAATTCCTCAAATTCATCAAAAATTCAAAGACAAAGTATATTAACCCAGCACATATCTTTCATTTTCCATCAACTAACTTCATAAAGCTTACAATTTCATCAATGGCATAACTCAAAATCATCAACAGAATCAGAAATTGAGACATGGGCTTAATAGATTACTAAGCAGCAATCCCAAAAACATAGAAATTATCAAAAACCAATCAAAAACACATACCTAATCGATGCTTGCAAGTGCCGAATGTTTCAAGACTTTTAAACCCTATTTTCCTTCTTCACTTTCAGCTAAATGAAGAATAATGGCCTTATTTACATGCTTTTGTTTTATTAATCAACATTATTAATTAGTTTACCATTTTACCCCTGAATTAAAACATTAATAAACCATTATATAATGTCCATCTAAGTCATTTAATGCAAGCCATGGTCAAATAACCACATAAGGACCTCACAAATAATAAGTCATATCAATTAGGTACACTTAACATATAGCATGTTACTTTTACATTTTATGCGATTTGGTCCTTTTTGCAAATTAAGCACACAAACGATAAAATTTCCACACGAAACTTTCACACATATCAATTCACATATTATAGGCACAGAAAATAATATTAAAATATTTTTCTGACTCAAAGTTGTGGTCCCAAAACCACTGTTCCGACTAGGGTCTAAACTGGGTTGTTACAACTCTCCCCCCTTAGGGATTTTCGTCCCCGAAAATCTTACTGTTGAACAGATTCGGATATTGTTGTCTCATAACATCTTCAGGCTCCCACGTAGCCTCTTCAACATCGTGTTGATTCCATATTACTTTTACTAATAGAATTTTCTTATTTCGCATTTCTTTAACCTCGCGAGCCAAGATACAGATCGGTTCTTCTTCGTAAGTCATGTCGGACTGGTTTTCAATCTCAAACAGAGAAATCACATGCGAGGGATCAGATAGGTATCGTTGAAGCATCGATAAGTGAAACACATTATGAATTTTTTCTAACTCAGGTGGCAACAACAATCTATATGCAACTGGCCCAATATGACTCAATTTGCCTTTTCTGCCGAATCGAAGTACTTTCTTCCAATGGGACACTTTCAAAAACATTTTGTCACCGATCTCAAATTCAATATCTTTTCATTTCAAATCTACGTAAGATTTCTGTTGATCGGAAGCTGCTTTCAAACTTTCTCGGATCACTTTTACTTTCTGTTCAATATCTTTTATCAAATCAACCCTGTATAACTTATTCTCACTAAGTTCAGTCCAATACAAAGGTGTACCGCATTCTCTACCATATAAAGCCTTGTACGATGCCATTTTAATGCTCGACTAAAAATTGTTATTATAAGCAAATTCAGTTAATGGTACGTACCTTCAAACTTAAGTATACAACATCTCAACATATCCTCGAGACTCTGAATAATCCGCTCGGATTGACCATCCGTTTGTGGTAAAAAGCAATACTAAAGTGCAATTTCGTACATAAAACTTCTTATAGTTTCTTCCAAAACCGCGAAGTGAATCTCGGATCTCTATCTGACACAATAGACAAAGGTACCCCGTGCAATCTCACAATATCAGAAATGTATAACTCAGCTAATTTATCAAGTGAGTAGTCAGATCGTACCAGAATACAATAAGCCGATTTCGTCAATCGATCAACTACAACCGAAATCGCATCTTTCTTTCTAGAAGATAGGGGCAAACCCGAAACAAAATCCATCGTTACTTTATCCCATTTCCACTCAGGAATCATAATCGGTTGTAACAAATCAGATGGCACCTGATGTTCAGCTCTAACTTGCTGACAGATAAAACATTTCGAAACAAAGTCAGAGATATCTCTTTTTATTCCAGACCACCAGTAATGCTGTTTCAAATCATTATACATTTTTGTACTACCCGGATGTACAAATAAATGACTATTGTGAGCTTCATTCAAAATCATCTAAATCAATTCTGAATTTTTCAGAACACAAATCTGATCTCGGAATCTCAAACAATCATTATCATTAATTCTAAATTCTGAATCAGAGTTCAATTCACACTGAGCTCATTTTGCAATTATCTCATTATCAATTTTTTGAGTATCATAAATCTGTTGAATAAATAACGGTTTCACTTTCAATTTGGCTGAAACTAAACCATTATTGGACAAAACTAAATAAGTATTCATCGCATGCAATGCAAACAATGATTTTCAACTTAGAGCATCAGCAACAACATTGGCCTTTCTCGGATGGTAGTCAATAACAAGCTCTTAGTCTTTCAGTAACTCTAGCCATCTTCTCTGTCACAGATTCAAATCTTTCTGAGTCATCAGATATTTCAAGCTTTTATGATCAGAATATACGTGACATTTCTCACCAAACAAATAGTGGCACCAAATCTTCAAAGCAAACACAATAGCCGCCAATTCCAGATCGTGTGTCGGATAGTTCTTTTCATGCGGCTTTAACTATCTCGAAGCATAGGCTATGACTTTGCCTTCCTGCATCAAAATGCAGCCCAGACCATTCAATGAAGCATCACTGTAGATCACAAATTCTTTACCCAATTCTGGTTGTATTAATACTGGAGCTTCAGTCAATAGGGCTTTCAACTGATCAAAGCTTTTCTGACACTTTTCAGACCATTCAAATTTCACATCTTTCTGAAGTAGTTTTGTCAATAGAGTTGCAATTATAGAAAAGCCTTTTACAAATCATCGGTAATAACCAGCAAGTCCCAGAAAACTGCGGACTTTAGAAACATTTCTTAGTGGTTTCCAATCCATAATAGCTAAAATCTTGTTCGGATCAACTCGGATACCTGATGCAGATACTATATGACCTAGAAAACAAACTTTGCGTAACCAGAACTCACATTTACTGAACTTTGCAAATAATTGCTTATCACGCAGAGTCTGTAACACTATTCTCAAATGCTCAGCATGTTCAGTTTCATCACGCTAATAAATCAAAATGTCATCAATGAATATGACAATAAATTGATCTAAATACAGTCTGAAAATTCTGTTCATCAAATCCATAAAAATAGCAGGTGCATTCGTTAATCCGAAAGGCTTAACTAAAAACTCATAGTGTTCGTACCTCGTTCGAAAAATAGTTTTTGGAATATCTGAATCTTTTACTCTCAACTGACAATAACCCGATTTGAGATCTATCTTTGAAAACACGGTAGCTCCTTTCAACTGATCAAACAAATCGTCAATTCTGGGCAGAGGATATTTGTTCTTGATAGTCACTTTGTTCAACTGACGGTAATCAATGCACATTCTCATCGTGCCGTCTTTCTTTTTCACAAACAGAACATGAGCACCCCAAGGTGAGAAACTCGGTCTTGCGAATCCTCTTTCAGTCAACTCTTGCAACTGAGACTTTAATTCTTTCAACTCAGTCAGAGCCATTCTATACGGAGCTATCGAAATTGGAGTAGTTACTGGTACTAATTCAATGCCAAATTCAACTTCTCAGATTGGAGGTAATCTCGGAAGTTCTTCAGGAAATACATTAGGGAATTCATAGACAACAGGCACTGATTCAACTTTCTTTTCTGTTACTTTTGAACCAATTACATAGGCAAAGTAGGCTTCACAACCGTTTCTCACAAAACTCAGAGCTTTCATCGAAGATATCACAGCCGGTAACCCATTCAAATCACTAGATTCAATTCGAACTATATCATCATTCTTGCATCTCAAATCAATAGTTTTCTGTTTGCAATTCACGATAGCATCATGCAAAGTTAACCAATCCATACCCAGAATTATATCAAACTCATCAAAACTTAGTAACATCAGATCGGTCGAAAAACAAATGTCTCGAAACATTAACAGACAATTCTTGCAGACTTTGTCAACCAAAACACTTTTACCTAAGGGGTTCGATACTTTAATCACAATTTAGTAGACTCTACAGGCAAAGTCTTATTGATTACTAAATTCATGCATATATATAAATGCGTCGATCCTGGATCTATCAATGCAATCACAGAAGTATCATAAAGAGTGAAAGTACTAGTTATAACATCGGGATACGAAGCTTCCTCACGAGCTCAAATGGCGTAGGCTGCACGAGCCTCAGATCTAACAGTCGTATCTTTAGTTCCCCTCTAACTGCCACTCACATTACCCGTATTTCTGGGCAGTCTACCTCGAGTTGATGTGTTACTCAATCTCGGATTTTGTGCAATCTCTTGTTCAATAGACTCAGGACAATCTCGGATAAAGTGATCTAAAGATCCACATTTGAAACAAGCCCGATCATACAGTCTACAATTGCCAAGATGTCTTTTACCACAATGCTTACACTCGGGTCGATCGTATAGGACATTTCTAACACTTGCAACAGAAGTAGCTGGAGCTCTAAAACTCGAATACGATCCAGCACGATCTCTACTTGAATGCCCCACATTAGCCTTTGAACGGCTATAATCATCTCCGAATTTCTTTGACGTAGACTGAAATAATTTACTTTCGGATCTCTTTCTCACGTCTTTAGCTTCTAAATCGGCTTTTCTTTTCTCTTTCCCGAGTTCTTTAGCTTTACATGCTCGTTCAACAAGTGCAACAAACTCTTTTATCTCTAGAATCTCGACTAACAATTTGATGTCTTCATTCAAGCCATCCTCGAATCTCTTGCATGTAATTGCTTCAGTCAAGACACATTCTCATGCATACTGACTCAATATTACAAATTCTCACTCGTATTCTATAATAGACATATGGCCTTGTTTCAGTTCAAGAAACTCTTTACGTTTCTAATCAATGAATCTCTAACTAATGTATTTCTTTCGAAATTCAGCTTGGAAGAAATCCCAGGTAATTCGTTCTCTTGGAACCACAGATATTAGTGTTTTCCACCAATGATATGCCGTATCTCTCAGAAGTGAAATGGCACACTTAAGTCATTCATCGGGAGTACATGATAACTCATTGAACACTCGTATCGTATTTTCTAACCAGAATTCAGCTCTCTCGGCATCATTATTAGTAGTAGCATGGAACTCCTCAGCCCCATATTTTCTAATTTTATTGACAAGAGGCTTATTCAACTAAATCGGATTAACTTGTGGCATGACAGGGACTTGTGAAGGACTAGACAGGGGTGAAGGTTGTGGCACGGCTGAATTAGTTCAAATATATTGGGTGAACTAATCGTTCATCATTTGGTAAAAGGCTTGCTTAGCCTCTCCCTCGTGACTGCTAGTAGTCGATCTAGAATCAGATGGCACTGTCCCTTAAGCGAGAGCAGGGGCATTACTTTTGACATTGTCAGCTACGGCTCGTTCGGGATCCATTTGCTATATAAAAACACATTTGTATTTTCAGGATTCATCACACTATCGCAATTCATAAATATGGCATGTATAGCTAGACTCACAAATGCTACGTTAGTCCTAGAATATACTAAACCGTAGCTCTGATACCAACCAAATGTAACACCTCTAACCCATATCCGTCGCCAGACTAGGGTTAAGAGGCATTACTGGACATACCAGAACATTTCAAATTCATTTCATAATAAAAAAGTCATACATCATCATATCATAATCAAACATCCATATAAAGTCCCCTCCTTAGGTCATCGAGACCTTAAACATGCTTTAGAAAAGTGTCAAGACTAAACCGAGCACATACAAATTTTTCCAAAACTTAAACATTTCTCTAAGTTATAAAGGTCACACGCCCGTGTGAACAAGCCATGTGCCTCACACGGCATTAGACATGTCCGTGTGTCTAGGCCGTGTCAAAACAGGGCATACATACTGACTTGTCCACATGGCCACAAGACACGCCCGTGTGAAAATTAGGGAGGCTACTAACTTGGTCACACGGCCAGTCACACGCCAGTGTGTCTAGCCTGCGTTTGAAACTGACTTGGCCATATGGCCTAACACACACCCGTGTGTATGTCCGTGTGGTCTGCCCAGGCTCGTTTTGAAATGGCCCTCGAGCAACAAGGCCGTGTCCCTGCCCACACATTTACAAGGCCATAATGCCACCCTTTAAAGGTCCTCCCTACAAGCATCAAAACCAGCACATTTTATACCAAATTTTAAACCAAAATATAAACTATTCACGCAATATCATTATCAACAAATTTCACTCTCAATATACAAACCAAAACATATCAAATCCTAAGCTAAAGTCATACCTAATATAAGTTTCATAACCTCAATTCATTTCATTCAATCTCATGCCATAAACTTACCAATTCCTCAAATAAGCACATACCAAAACTTACCAAATTGACCAATTCACTTTCCCATTCATGAACATATCATATTGACCATATTGCATTACATAGTTTATAGCCATAATTCATTCTTATACACAACCAAATCCAATCCATATCGCATGGCTAGGTATACACAATACAAAACATATTCAAATACTTCTAGCCTATACATGCCATACTTCAATATTCACATTTTCAAGAGGTACCAAAATATAGTTCGATAGTGTGGTGATGATCCCCAATGATCCTCGAGCTTCCGATAGCTTTGATATCTATAAAACAGTTGAAAGCACACAAAAAGTAAGCTTTCAAAAGCTTAGTAAGCCATATACAAATAAACTTAACACATAACATCAATCTAGATCAATTCATTCATATAACTCAAGGCAAAATATATTCACATAGCGATATGTATCTTATAGTTCAATTGATCATGATTCACATATATATATATCATATCTCATTTTCAAAACAACTCATACTTATATCATATTTTCACAAAGGTACATGGACTTACCTTTCATTCTCAAACATGGTATACAATTCAAACATACTTGAATCGAATACACATTCACATAGTCATCCATTTTCTCGAAATGTTCGTTGAAAGTTTGGAATCAATCAGGATACTCAGATAGCTTGGAAAGCTCATACAATGCCAACGTCCCAGATGTGGTCTTACATGCAATCAAATATCGATGCCACTGTCCCAAACAAGGTCTTACACGAAATCAAATACGATGTCGATGTCCCAGACATGGTCTTACATGTAAATCATAAGTCGATGCCAACGTCCTAGACGTGGTCTTACACGAAATCACATATCGAAAATCCTATGTCATGACATATGTATCCTAACTATTCCTATGGTTCGTACAGGGCTTTTCGGACGTCGTCACATTATCAGAACTTTCTCAATTTCAAATAATCAGCTTCTAAAAACCATTCACCATATTTTAATATCATTTAAAAATGAATAAATCAATTAAAATACATTTATTTTTATATCGACTTACCTTGTACGGATTCGAACAAACGGAATTAACTACTCGACAATTTTTTACTTTTCCCGGTCTAGTTCTGTTTTCTTTGGTTCTTGTTCTAAACACATTCAAATTTGACTTATTCAATCACACATTCATTCAAATCAATCCATATACACACATTTAGGGCATTTTACAAATTAGCCCTCAAATTTTCATATTTTAATACTTTAGTCCCTAGTTCACAAAATCAAAAAATACATAATATTTCCTTTTTCACATGCTTGTCTAAATTTATATAAGCCCACATATTTCATTTATTTCAAATTTTAGTCCCTCAAAATCTTATTTTTACAATTTAGCCCAAATTGCTCAAATTCATCAAAAATTTAAAGACAAAATATATTAACCCAACACATATCTTTCATTTTCCATCAACCAACTTCACAAAGCTTACAATTTCATCAATGACATAACTCAAAATCATCAACAAAATCATAAATTGAGACATGGGCTTAATAGATTACTAAGCAACAATCACAAAAACATAGAAATTATCAAAAACCAATCAAAAACACATACTTAAGTGATGCTTGCAAGTGTCGAATGTTTGAAGACTTTTAAACCCTATTTTTCTTTTTCAATTTCAGCTAAATAAAGGATAATGGCCTTATTTACATGCTTTTGTTTTATTAATCAACATTATTAATTAGTTTACCATTTTACCCTTATATTAAAACATTAATAAAACATTATATAATGTCCATCTAAGTCATTTAATGCAAGCCATGGTCAAATAACCACATAAGAACCTCACAAATAATAAGCCATGTCAATTAGGCACACTTAACATATAGCATGTAACTTTTACATTTTACGCGATTAGGTCCTTTTTGCAAATTAAGCACACAAACGATAAAATTTCCACATGAAACTTTCACACATATCAATTCACATATTATAGGCACAAAAAATAATATTAAAATATTGTTTTGACTCAGATTTGTGGTCCCGAAACCACTGTTCTGACTAGAGTCTAAACTGAGCTATTACAGAAACACCGTTTGTATTTAACTAGGAATGCATCAAATCTTTTGAGCTAATAAAAGAAAAACTTATTTCTTACTCCTAACTGGTCAGAACCTTTTGTTATAATGTGTGATGCTAGTGACTATGTTGTTGGGGCAGTGCTAGGATAAGAAAGAAATAACATGTTTGGAGCCATTCATTATGCAAGTAAGACAATCAATTTGACACAATGTGATTACACTACGACTGAAATGGAAATTCTTGTCATTGTGTTTGCTTGTGAAAAATTCCAACTATATCTGATGGCAAACAGAGTTTATGTTTACACTAATCATTCAACATTAAAATATGTCATGAAGAAAAAGGAAACAAAATATAGATTAATGAGATGGTTATTACTGCTTTAAGATGTTGATTTATGGATAATTAACAGGAAAGGAATAGAAAATCAAATTACAGACCATCTATCTAGAATAGAGAATGACTTGGAACAATCATACTCTAAAGTAATAAAAGAGACTTTTGTTGACAAACAATTGTTTAGAGTAGATATCCACAAAACAAGGTTCAGAAATAATGGCACTCCATGTTATGCTGATTATGTAAAAAACTATATCGTTAAAGGTATTTTTCCACCACAATTATCTTGGAAACAAAAGAAAGGAATCATGCATGAAGCGAAAAATTATATCTAGGAAGATTTGTTTCATTTCTAGTAGTGCGTAGATCAATTGGTAAGAAGATGTGTAGCAGAGGAGGAAGTAGCTAATATTCTACAAGGATGTCATACATCCCCATGTAGGGAACATTTTGGTAGGGAAAAAACAACAAAAAAATTACTACAATCAGGATTCTATTGGCCGACAATGAACAAAGACTCTTATGAATTCGTTCAAAGATGTGAGAAATGCCAAAGAACTAGGAGTATATCAAGAAGAGACGAAATGCCACAAATCAGGGTAACTGAAGTAGAGGTATACGATGTCTGAGGAATTGACTTTATGGGACCGTTCCTAAGTTCTTTCGGGAACCAGTATATTCTGCTAGCTTTTGATTATGTCTCTAAATGGGTGGAAGTTGTACCATTACCTACCAATGACACTAAAGTAGTGGTGAGATTTTTAAGGAAGAATATTTTTTTTCTAGATTTGGGACACCCCATGCATTGGTAAGTGATGAAGGATCACATTTCTATAGTTAACAGTTTAAAGCTGCCTTCCCTAAATATAGTGTGAGACATCGAATAACAACAGCGTCTCATCCTCAAGATGATGGCCAAGCAGAGGTATCCAACAGAGAAATTAAAGGCATTTTAGAAAAGACCGTAAACCCAAGTAGAAAATATTGGGTAGCGAGATTAGACTCTGCATTATGTTCTTATAGAACAACATATAAAACTCTGTTGGGTATGTCTCCTAATAAACTAGTTTACTAAAAAAATTGCCACCTACTGATTGAATTAGAAAAGAAAACATATTGGGAAATCAAAGAATTGAAGTTAGATCCAAAACTAGCAAAGAAAGAAATATTATTTCAATTACAAAAACTAGAAGAATTCTATTTCATGGCATATGAAAATATAAAACTATACAAAGAAAAGAGAAGACTGCAGCATGATGCAAAGATCAAGAAGCGAGAGTTCCTACCTTGGTAGAAAGTGTTGTTATTTAATTCAAGATTGAAATTATTCCCTAGAAAACTAAAATCAAGATGGATTGTCCTATATACCATAAACCAGGTGACACCTTATGGGGCAATAGAATTAATAGGAAAAGGAAGAAATTTTTTCTTATAAATGGTCAGAAAGTCAAACATTACTTCGGAGGAACAAAAAAGGAAGTCATTAATACTCAAACCTTACAATGAAAAATCATATGGAGCCAAGATAGAAATAAGGATTAGTTAAAGAGCCAATGGGAACCAAATGAAACAAGTGATACAATAAAAAATGATAAAAAAAAACTAGTGTCAGCGTCGCGACTTCAACATCTCATGTCGCAACCTCACACGGGATTTGGAACAGGTAAATTGCTTTCGACGTGTCGCGACACACCTACTAATCTGATGTTTGAATTTGAAGTAACTTCTAACTTTTTTTTATTAAATTACAATAGATTTAGAGTTCTTTAAAATTCTAACAATTAGAAATATTTTCCTAACACAACTATAATTCCCAAAGCATATTACTATCTTCCTCAAAGATAAATAGTTCATATCATTCTCCTTATTACCTACACATCATTGGGGAGAAAACAAGATTCCTTTTCCACTATTCAAAAATGTGACAAGAATAAGAAAAGCCACATAGATAAATATCTACAGCAACTCCAGCCTTACACGTTCATCCAAGAACAAGGATTTGATCCATTAATGAGAAATTGTAAAGGCGTGTGGGAGATTGCAATAGAAAGAGAGTGGACTAATTTCTGTTTGCCACTTGAAGAACCAATAGTAATACTTGTAGTACATGAATTTTATTTCGCATTGAAAGAAAAAGAAGCGACAAGACCATTCTATGAGATGTGAACCTTTGTGAAAGTAAGAGGAATTAACGTTCTAGTAACTAAAAGAAGTATTTGTCAGTTTTATGATGCTCCATATTATTATCAGGATTACTTGTACAAAATAGACCTCAAAGAATTCAAAAAAGCAGACATGGAAGAGATTTTGAGATTCCTAATAAAAGGAAAAAAATTGTAGACATATAAGACAGGAACAACAATACCTAAGGCATTCAACCAAGCATTAATGCCCTAAAGGCAAAGATATGGGTGAAATTTCTGTGCTCAAGGATCAGGCCTACAATTGATCTCTTAGATATTAGCCTGATCCAAGCGATTTTGGTCTATGTTATCCTACAAAAGAAGCAATTATACATCATCACATGGATATATCAAAATATGATCGAGTGTGTAAGAAATCAGAAAAAAAAAAGAACATTCTTTCCGCATATAATTACCTGGTTATGCAAGAGAGCAAGAGCGTCTATGGAGCATTTGGATAAAGAGCTGAATCCTCCGAAGAAGTTGCTAGGAGACAATGTCTATAAGCAATACATGATTCTAGAGAGAAAACAAAAGGAGGAGAGAAGACGAGGACTCCAGAAAGAAGATGATTAATGAATAAAAATATATTTTTATATATTCAGTAAAAATATTTTTTAAATTTTAAATTCTATTAGGAAATCAAGTTAATTGTTAGGATATTGTAATATTTAATAAACTATTAAAGAATCCAATTGATATGTTTATGATTTTTGTACAAACTCATCACATAGCAGAAACACAAATAGTATGAATTTTTAGGGAAGAAGCATGAACCAATAGCCTACGACACTATCACGATCAATCGAGCAACTTTTTCCATGCACCAATAGCCTGCGACACTATCACGATCAATCGAATAACTTCTTCCTTTATCTTTTATAGGGCTACACATTGAGAACAATGTGTTATCTAAAGTGTGGGGGGTTTACATATAATTTTTTTTTTTAAAATTATGCTTTTCTTTTATTTTTCTTGTCAATTGTGTGCTTGAGCTTGTAGAAATACATGTGATTGGTTAGGAACATGTACATACATTCATTGTATTTACAATAAAATTTGGCATGATGATAGGTGATTTTAATTTTTTTATTATTAGACTATTAAGTTCTATATATTACACTGTAAATAGGTATTAAACAATCGAATGTACTGAACGATATAGAGAATACAAGAAAACGAGCATGCTAGTATGAATGATAAATTGTTGAATTTGTGATTGTTTAGTTGACTAGATTTGTGAATATTGAGATACCTAGGGATGACCGAATGCATTGTCTGGTATACACCTAGAGCCAAAAATCCAACCCTATTTATTCATCTTAAATGCCTATTTTGAGCCAAAAAACCCTTCTTGATGAACCTCTATATAGAACCCGAGCTAAAAATAATAATTTGTGCTGACCCTTTTCTTTGGTCCTGAATTGCATGATCATAGATGTCTTGTTATAGATATTGAGGGATAAGTAGAGTATAGTGATTATAGGTTAGCTTAGAAGTGCACAAAGAAAAGAAATCAAAAATAAAATTTAACGAATAGTAAAAGTACGTGGAAAGAAAAAGTGACAAAGTCATAATTGTAGAAAAACTTGGTCATTATTGCACAAAAACTCATGAGCTAGCCATAGTTACTATAAAATACTAAGATTTCCTATAAGGAGATAAAAGGAAGGTGAGAGAATGAGAAATAAGGCGGCGAGCGGGAAAAGGTCACTAAGGAGGAGAATATAGAACAAAATGATATGCCAAACTATTTTGTGCTTGAAACTACTTGATGCTTACTATTCTTGAAATCGATACCTGCCCTAAGCCTTAAAATGATACAAGCCAAAAAACCATTTGTTATTTAGGTAGACTTATTCACAATTTGAATCATATTTAATAATTGCATGTATGACTATCTATATTCTGCTAGGATAATCAAATTACTTGTATAATTTATTGATGGATTCCTACATTTAAGACTCTGAATGCTTGAATGCCTTATAATACTGAACTTAGGTGTTTGATATCACAAGTTGTAAGTCAGCTAAATATCATGTCAAGATTATGGGTGAATATGACCTGCTTATTCATGTGCTCTAAACCTAACACTTGTACCATACTTGTTCAAGGGTCATCTTTTCATTTACTATTTTTGTTTGTGCTGCTGGAGGACAAGCAATGAACTTAAGTTTAGGGGAGTTTGATCTCTCGTAATTTGGTGTACCAGATTAAACTAGTTTTCAAACTTTATGAGCTTGAAAATATGCAGTTTAGTTAAGTTTTAATCACATTTCCGTAAGTTTAGTTAAGTTCAATAAAAATATGTAATTTGAGTCTTTTATTGACCTTAGGGTCCGAATGAGACCTAAGTGTGAGCTAATATACTTTGTGACCATACAGGAGACCATTAGAAGGTGTGCTAACTCAATACTGGTTGCTATGTTGCAACACAAAGCATTAGATGTTATAACATAGGGAGCAAAATAGAAGAATTCCAAGACTGCCTTCGATGTCGCGACATAGCCTAAGGATGTCACGACATACCCCTGAAGATACCCTAAAGATGAGTATACTGCCCTCGATGTCATAATAGAGGACCTGGTTTGTCGCAACATCACCTCTGTATGGGAAATAATTATAAACTAGGGGCATTTTGGTTCACACAATCAAATGTTAAGCACGAGAACAACATCTAACCTAGGGTTACGGACGACAACCAATCTAAAGTAATAAATAGGCTCATTTAACACATGTTAGGGACACCTCTCATATTGTATAATTTTATCTTTAAGATCTAGACTTTAATTTTTCTTTTCTCTTAGGCTTATGGTTTATTTCAGTTCTTGTTATTTATTTTTGTGGGAAAATCAAATTTGTGATATACCGTCAAACTCTGTGAGGATTCTGTGCTTAAATTCTAATGCAAATCAGGCTTCTCCTAAACTCTATTATCTAGAATTTTACTTCATGTTTATTCTTTCTATCAAGTTTATATTTTTTATTAGATCCATAAGGAACTAATCCTCCTGTGGGGGATTAGCGAGTGAAGGTATGATTAATGAATTATTTTGTAGAGGTTTCTTAGCAGATCACCTGTACAAGAGAGGAAAAACCTAAACCCTAGGCCTAACAACCCTAGGAAGTCATTAAGGTGGGAATTAACCCAAATTTTGTATCTCCTACCCATGAACACCTTAGGCCTGAACCGGTCCAGACTATGAGGTCGAGAGATAAGTAGTTCTTGCTGACTCAATATTTCAGTAGAAGATTGGAAGACCCTACTAAGGTATTGACTAAATGATTGAATAAGAAAACCTGAAACGATAGTTGGTCATAATTACTGAAGCGAGCTAGTCACCCATGTCCAGATTTGATATTTATTTTATTATTTTATTTCTCTCGATTTATTTCTTTATCTTCTTATTACTTGTATAAATTACCACAACCTTTCTTTTTATCCATTGCACTATAATCCAATTAAAGTACTAATTAGATCTATTTATGTTTAGGCTAGAATTAATTTAGTGGTCGCCTTGTAACACCCCTAACCCATATCCGTCGCCGGAACGGGGTTACGGAGCATTATTGGAGATCTCAGAACAATTACAGATAATTGTGATATTTACTATTCATAACAAAATTGTCCACTCGAGTCATTGTCACTAAATTATTTATAACTTGACCTCAAAAATTCTAAATTAAGATCTGTTAAAAAAAAATTTGAATCTAAACTCATATATCCTTCTACCATGAAATTTTTAGAATTTATGGATTAGCCAATAAGTACAGTTTATTCTTCAAAGTTACCCTTGTTTCACTATCTGACAGTTCCGACCTCTCATCACTAAAAATTAATTATCCCCTCATACTGGATTCAGATGATGTTTCCGTTAGTTTCTTTTAATAATAGACTCATTAAGTATTTTAAGCATATAAATTATAATCCATAATTATTTTTGTACAATTTTTAATGATTTTCCAAATCAGAATAGGGGATTCCGAAATCATTCTGACCTTGTCTTACAAAAATTCAAATATCTCATAATATGAAATTCTTTTGCTTACAAAGTTTCTTCTATGTAAGACTAAACTCAATAAGCTTTAATTTCATATTTATTCAGTCTCTAATTCGACTTCTACAATTTTTAGTGGATTTTCAAAGTCAGACTACTACTGCTGTCTAAAACTATTTTAGTGCAATATAATGATAACTATCATAAGTTCATTTTCAACTAATCATGAACTCACCATATCATGGATTCCATGTTCAATTACACGATGTAAGTTAGCATGATATTGCAACAAAATTCATAATCATAATTCATACATCTTAGCTCACCTAGGTCTCGACATTTCAAAATCTCAATAACCATAAACTTAGCATACTTACCTGTACCGTTTCAACATTTTTCACATATTCATTCTTGTCTTTGACATACCCTTTTGGGACTATCATCAAATCATTCTTTGAACTACCCATTGAACACTTGGAATAACACTGGATACGCAAAAAACCTTGCACCTAAGTGCCATACATACATACATACGTAACCAAAGCTACCTCATAACATGTAACGCTCGAAATGGAGCTACTCACGGGCCTACTAGCATAAGCTATCGGTCAAGGTGTAACTATGCGGACTGCTCACACAAGCCGTCAAGTATCCAAGCCACTCAGGACTACCTAGCCACCAGTAGGACACACAAGACTAGTACCCGGAACCAAATTACATGTATCTCATACATCATGAACTCAGACCACTCAATGAGCTCAAATGTCACATACATATCACGAACCCAGACTGCTCAATGAGTTCGGACTCCTTAATTGCTAGTGACATGTCACATGTATCCTAGACTATTCCTAAGGTTCAAACAGGATTTCCTTTCTTATCACATCACTGTCAAACTTGCTCGTAATGTCATTTACGATATCCGTAATACCTACCATGTACTCATGGAATATCAAGGCATATAATTTATGATAGCAATTAAGCATTTAAATTCATATAACATTAAAGCATTAAAATATGTAACACATTACATTATTTACACATGAACTTACAATTCATGTAATATCAAGTATTAACATTGAAGTATAACATTGCATTATTATTATCGTACAAACTTACCTAGATACCAAAAATGGTGAAAAAGGGACTTAACCATCAAATAATTGGTTTTCACCGATCTAAGTTCGAATCTCGTTTTCCTTGATCTATAATATCACATTTAGCTCACTAATTAGTCACATTATTCATTGTGACCCAAAAATCATATTATGGCAAAATTACGTTTTTGTCTCTAAACTTTATCATATTTACATTTTTCCCTTAGGCTCGTAAAATGAAATTTATTTAATTTCTTTGTACTTTAAGCCTAGCCGAATCATTTTCAAAACTATAGAAACCCACAATTTCCACTAAATCACACTTTTATGATAAATTTTATAGCTTTTACAAATTAGTCCTTTTTAGTGTTTTCTCCGAAAACTACTTAGTAAAAGTTGTTTAACGCACAAAAAGCATTCATATTCCTCCCTTAAACATGAAAATACACACATGTGGCACATGAGTAAATTTTTAAACATCAATCCTATCTCAAATAAATTGTAAAAATAGCTAGATCTTGTTATGAGGATTTCAAAAACGTAAAAATCACTAAAAACGGGGCAAGAACGGACTTACAATCGGTCTTGGAAGCTTGGAAAACCCTAGCCATGGTTTCTCTATACAATTTTTGGCCATAGCTTGAAGATGGAAAAAAATTGGCTTTTAATTTTGTTTTTAATTCATTTTAATTACTAAATAACCAAAATGCCCCTAACTTAAAAATATTCTATTGCACCTATTTCATGTCCATTTTTGTCCAACAAACTAATCAATGGTCTAATTACCATATAAGGACCTTCAATTTAAAATTTCATAGCAATTAGACACCTCTAGCCTCTAGAACTCAAGTTTTGCACTTTTTACAATTTAGTCCTTTTAACCAAATTGAGTGCCCAAACGTCAAAATTTTCGAACGAAATTTTTACAAAATCATCCCATGAAATTTTAGACCATAAAAATATAATCAAAATAAATTTTATTATATCAAATTTGTGGTCTCGAAACCACTGTTCTGACTTGACTCTAAATCGAGATGTTACAACTCTCCCCCCTTTAGGGATTTTCGTCCCCGAAAATCTTACCAGAAGAAGTTGCTTTCAACTTTCATGAAACACTTTCACTAACTTCTTAGAATCACGAACCAATTTAACTTCGTATATCTCTTTTCAATAAACTTTGAACTTTAGCACACAGTACCAGAGCATATCGTCAAAAATCTGAGTTACTCTCTTAGACTCACCATCAATCTATAGATGTATTACAATGCCAAGATACAACTGCGTACTCATAGTTTCCTGTAGCTTTTTCCATAATTAGGATATAGCCCTTGGATCTCAATCTGAAAAAATAATGGAGACTGATACTTCACATAATCCAATAACCCCAGAAACATCTTACTCGACTGGTTTGTTAAACAAGAAATCTATACACAAACGATCAATCAAAATCTGATAATATCTTCTTTTTCAGAGATAAAGATAATTCAGATATGAAATCTATAGTGTTTCCATCTCATTTTCATTTTAGAATCATCACTGACTGTAATAGTCCTGAATACTCTTGAAGTTCGACTTTTACCTATTGACAAATCAACATTTGAATATAGATACAAAAATCATGTAACATCGTAACATCCACAATCACTAGCACATCTACTCTATATAGCTGCATATTTTATTACTCTTGGATGAACAGACTTGCTACTATTGAGCCTCGTACAAAACTTCTGCATAAATTCTGGATTCATCAATACGCAAATTCTATCTCGAAATAACAATAATAGCAGGAACCATGTCCAACCTAACATTCAACATCAAAAGTAAACTCACTCTGAATCCATTTAAATTATAATTCACTATCACATTTCTGAGCTTCTCAGTTTTGTAAAGAAAACTTCGTTTTAACATTTAATATAGTTGTAATTAGACCATTATCAAATAAGATCAATCAAGTAACTAGTACTCACAAAAATAAACAAAGATTTTCCATCCAGGTATCTGTAACTATAACTACTTTCTCCATGATTGATCGATAATTTCTCGAAATCTTTCAATATCTCAAGTCATCAACACTGTCTTAAACTCACATTTTTTTTCTGTGCCAATAGATACATTAAACTCTTAAGATCAAGAAACATGTAACAATCTTCGTCAAACAAACAATGACATCAAATTCTCAATACAGACATAGTAGTGACCATGTCTATATCACTAGTCGAACAGTTTTTTTTTAATGTGACATTAACTGTCTGAAAACCAGAATCATCACTTTACATTCTTGTAATAAAACACATACCAATCCATTCGATAGTGCATCACTGAAATTCATAAATTCAATTGACCAGTTCACTTTAGCAAAACAACTGAGTTAATTTCAACTGTCAAATAATAACATACCAAAGTTCTCTTTTCTTCATGTTTATAAAGCAACTCAAACACACAGTCTTTCAAATTTCTCTTAACATGCTAATCAAAGGTCTAGCAACCATATTAACTCAAGGAAACATAATATCCTATTTAATTTATTGACTTTAATCAGACTTACATGAGGGAAGAGATCCATCATATAATTTTGAGCTTGTGCTCTCATTGTTTATACATTTGCCAAAGACAATTCCTTCCACTAAAATTAGAGAAATCCATACACCAGAATCACCCCATTCCTATTGTCGATTCCAGGAATATAATCATAATAAACATAGTCATCACAGACTAAAAAACATACTTTAAAGATGAGCCATGTCTGATAATTTACACAATAAATACGATAAGAAAACCCAAATATGATATCATAATAGAAATCTGAGAACATAACGCATAAGGAAATAATTATAAAGATTAGAATGATCCCCTAGAGAAAACCAAAAGAAAAACACTGCTTACTAGCTCTGGACTTCCTTTGTAATAGAGATAATATATTTTTCGTATTACACATAAGACAAAGCAACATCCAGTAGAAACAGAAGAATAACCTCTCATAAATTTTCACCGTTGTCTTTAACCCAGCATATTAGAATAAAATCCAGAGAGATAAGAAAATGTCGATTGTATTTCAAATAGACTCACACTGCTTTCATCTAACATTAGAGTTAGCCAAAATTTTCACAACATAAGAACTTCATCAGAAAATGAGCAATCACACACATATCTCTAAGGATAAAAGAATATATAGAATACTCAGAAAAGATCATCATATTCATTTCAACTGTAATTGTCGCACACAGACATATTTACTACTCAATTATCATTTTTGTTGACTAATTTTGTCATCAATAGCCTTGTATTATTCCATTCACTAACGAAAACCAATTCAGGAAAAATTCCAGCATACTCATACTTTAGACATCACATCTGAATAAGTCGATTAGCCGAGATTAAATTTTTCTTTAAACGTGGTATCTCATAATTCAGATGATCTTAAAAATAAACTGACATCACTTACGGAACTGTATTCACTTGCCAAACTATTCTCGACTCCATATGCTTTACTAATTATTTCCCCACCAAACTCTTTAGTTTCCCACTTATGAATTTATTCAACATAATTCTCGCGAATCTTCATCATAAAGCAACACTAGTAAAGGGGTGAGGTCATAAAGCCTCTAACTTGACTCTCATAAATACACACATATGACTTTGCATTCATCGTTAACATAACATCATCCTAATCATATAATTCACCTCAGGCAAATTAACATACGTATTTATATTACACGAACTTACCGGTTGCATTTATTCAAACGATTTCACATAACGCACATTTCGTCAATTTTGAGTAACTCTATTTATCATTTTCACTTAATCAAGCTTGCTGAGCACAGAGTATCATATGAATGCTAAACAAACATGGATGGACATTTCATCATATGAGCTTTCATTTCATTTCACATTTCCACATTTCTCAACTTAGGGTTATCCCATTTCATACTTTATCACATGCATATCATGAACTTCTATTCATACCTTTCCGGATTTTAACACATCGTAAACACATTTCAATGATCTCAATATCATTTTCAAAATTATCAAAAATAGCTCAGTTGGAAGTCATCTCTGTCTTAACAAAATAATTTCATTAGAGTCGAGAGATATCACACTATCACGAGTAGTAATATGGCATGTATAGCTAGACTCACAAAAGCTAGGTTAGTCTGAGAATCGACTAAACCATAGCTCTTATACCATTAAATGTAACACCCCTAATCCGTATCTGTCGCCAAAACGGGGTTACAGAGCATTACTGGAAATCTCAGAACAATTACAGATAATTGTGATATTTACTGTTCATAACAAAACTGTCCACTTTTAAAATGAATCAAACACATGTACATTGTCCCTTATACGGGCTTACGAGGTCCAAAACATGCACTGGAAATGGTCCGGGACTAAACCAAGAATTTTTGAAAATTTTACAACACTTAAGAAATTTTCCATGTTTAGAGAGTCACATGCCCATGTGGCTTGGGACACACCCATGTCCTCAACCCATGTAACTCTCTGTTTATGACATCATCAACATATAATGGTCACACGCCCATGTACTAGGCCGTGTCCTCCACACGACTAAGACACATGGCCATGTCACTGTCTGTGTGGTCGAGAAAATGGCTATTTACCAAGCCATTTGTCACCCTTATTTGCACATACTTAAACACAGCTTCAATAGTACATTTCATGGCATAAATAAACTACCATCAAGCAATAACATATCATTTTCATACCATCATCTACCATGAATTTAACATCATGCCTTACCAAATCATTTCATGCTAAATTCACACTAAAAGGCATTAAAATATGAATAAATTCATATCCATTATATATATCAAGCAAATATAAACCACATCACAGAATATTGCCATAAGCACATGCATAATTATATGGGCTTACAACCAATTAGCCAATATAGCCAATTTGCATGGCTACAAATTACATCCAACCTTTAGCCTTCACAAGCCAATACATTTAACCAATTCATAATGACTCATACACCAAATAAACAAGTCCCTATACATGCCATAAACTTAAAGGGGTTTGCATTCACTTATACCCAACATGATAC
This sequence comes from Gossypium longicalyx, assembly GCA_025698465.1. Lineage (NCBI taxonomy): Eukaryota > Viridiplantae > Streptophyta > Magnoliopsida > Malvales > Malvaceae > Gossypium > Gossypium longicalyx. The sequence goes on from CM047007.1 coordinate 57,561,112, forward strand.
CTTGATAGTGTGATAGCATCTCCGGCGATCTCCAACCCGAGCTAGCTAAATTAACCTAGAAGAGATGGGAAAAGAAGGGGAGTAAGCTTTAAAGCTTAGTAAATTCGTATGAAAATGATAAGCATTTTATTAACATGTTTCTATCAATTCTCACAACATGAGCTTAAGGTAAAACAATCATATTTGCACTTTTTACTTATATTCATGACAAGCTGTCCACTCGAGTCATAGTCACTAAATTGTTTATAACTTGAGCTACAAAATTCTAAATTAAGATTCGTTAAAAGCATTTGAATCTAGACTCATATATCCTTCTAGCATGAAATTTTAAAAATTTATGGATAGCCAATAAGTACAGTTTATTCTTCAAAGTTACCCCTGTTTTGTTGTTTGATAGTTTTGACCCCTCTTCACTAAAAATTAATTATAACCTAATACGGGATTTGGATGATATTCCCATTTGTTTCCTTTAATAACAGACAAATTAAGGATTTTAAACATGTAAATTATAACCCATAATTATTTTTGTACAAATTTAATGATTTTCCAAATCAGAACAGGGGATTCCGAAATCATTCTAACCTTGTCTTATAAAAATTAAAATATCTCATAATATGAAATTCTTTTGCTTACAAAGTTTCTTCTATGTAAGACTAGACTCAATAAGATTTAATTTCATATTTTAGCCAGTCTCTAATTCGATTTCCACAATTTTGGGTGGATTTTTAAAGTTGGATTTAACTAATCATGAACTCACCGTATCATAGGTTCCATGTTCAATTACACAATGTAAGTTAGAATAATATTGCAACAAAATTTATAATCATAATTCATACATCTTAGCTCACCGAGGTCTCAACATTTCAAAATCTCAATAACCATAAGCTTAGCGTACTTACCTGTACCCTTTCAACATTTTTCACATATTCATTCTTGTCTTTGACATACCCTTTTGGAACTATCATCAAATCATTCTTTGAACTACCCGTTGAACACTTGGAATAACATTGGATACAAGGAAAACCTTGCACCTAAGTGCCATACATACATACGTAGCCAAAGCTACCTCATAACATGTAACGCTCGAAATTGAGCTACTCACGGGCCTACTAGCATAAGCTATCGGTCAAGGTGTAACTACGCGGGCTGCTCACACAAGCCGTCAGGTATCCGAACCACTCAGGACTACCTAGCCATCGGTAGGACACACAAGACCAGTACTCAAAACCAAATTACATGTATCTCATACATCATGAACTCAGACCACTCAATGAGCTCAAATGTCACATATATATCACGAACCCAGACCGCTCAATGAGTTCGGATTCCTTAACTCCTAGTGACATCTCACTTGTATCCTAGACTATTCCTAAAGTTCAAACGGGGTTTCCTTGCTTATCGCATCACTATCAAACTTGCACGTAATGTTGTTTACGATATCCATAATACCAACCATGTACTCATGGAATATCAAGGCATATAATTCATGAAAGAAATTAAGCATTTAAATTCATATAACATTAAAGCATTAAAATATGTAAAACATCACATTATTTACACATGAACTTACAATTCATGTAATATCAAGCATTAACATTCAAGTATAACATTGCATTATTATTATCGTACAAACTTACTTAGATACCAAAAATGGTGAAAAAATGACTTAATCGTCAAATACTTTTTTTTCCTCTATCTAAGTCTGAATCTCATTTTCCTTGATCTATAATATCACATTTAGCTTACTAGTTGTCACATTATTTATTGTGACCCAAAAATCATATTATGGAAAAATAATGTTTTTGCCCCTAAACTTTATCATATTTACATTTTTGCCTCTAGGCTCGTAAAATGAAATTTATTCAATTTCTTTGTACTTTAAGCCTAGCTGAATCATTTTCATAACTATAGCAACCCACAATTTCCACTAAATCACACTTTTATGATAAATTTTATAACTTTTACAAATTAGTCCTTTTTAGTGTTTTCACCGAAAACTACTTAGTAAAAGTCATTTAACACACAACAAGCATTCATCTTCCTCCATTAAACATCAAAATACACACATGTATCACATGGGTAAATTTTTAAACATCAACCCTATCTCAAATAAATGGTACAAATAGCTAGATCTTGTTATGAGGATTTCAAAAACGTAAAAATCATTAAAAACGAGGCAAGAACGGACTTACAATCTGGCTTGGAAGCTTGGAAAACCCTAGCCATGGTTTCTCCATGCAAGTTTCAGCCATAGCTTGAAGATGGACAAAAGTTGGCTTTTAATTTTGTTTTTAATTCATTTTAATTACTAAATGACCAAAATGTCCCTAACTTAAAAATATTCTATTTCACCTATTTCAGGTCCATTTTTGTCCAAAAAATTAACCAATGGTCTAATTACCATATAAAAACCTCCAATTTAAAATTTCATAGCAATTAGACACCTCCAGCTTCTAGAACTCAAGTTTTACACTTTTTACAATTTAGTCCTTTTGACCAAATTGAGTGTCCAAACGTCAAAATTTTCGAACAAAATTTTCACGAAATCATCCCGTGAAATTTTAGACCATAAAAATATAATAAAAATTAATTTTATTGCGTTAAATTTGTGGTCTCGAAACCACTATTTTGACTAGACCCTAAATCGGGATGTTACATGCCCCCCTTGGGTACAATCCTCAAAGTACTTGTAATGCCCCAAAATTCCCGAAATCCAAAAATCTCGAAATCCAAAAAAATCTCGAAATCTCAAATTTTCTTTATTTTCGATTTTGATAAAAATTGTGTTTAATATTCTTATCCAAGCGATAATTTTAGTATGTCTTAGCTAAGGTTGAGTTCGAATTAAGGGGTAGAAGAAATTATAATTTAATTATTAAAAGAATCAGGGCTGACAAATAGGTGGGCTTTTGAATAAATGAAAAAACAATTGGACACAAAAAGAGCCTGTGGTGGAGTGGCTAAGTGACACCACATAATGTGTAGTGAGGTGGCATTAGTAGCTAGCAAGGGGGTCCAAGGTTCGAATCCTAGCTTAGTATTTTTAGAGTTTAATTTTGGCCTTCTAGAAGGATGGAAGTGGTGTGAATATGGGCTCCAAGGGGAGTGTTCAGATTAGAAAATTAAGAAAAGGATCAAGGGGTTATCAGGGAGAAAAACAAGGAGATGAGAAGTGAGGAGTAAGTGGAGTTGAATTGGGAACTTGGGCTTGAAGAATTCGGCTATAGGGCTATAAATAGGTGCCGAATGGGAGGGTAGAAAAGCTAATGACGAATTTCCCTTCACTTTGTGCCAGGAACCCTTTTCTCTAAAAAGTCAAAAACCCTTTTTCTTTTCTTTCTTTGTGCCGAATTCTTATCCCTCCTCTACTCAATATTTTGTGTCGAATTCTTATCCCTCCTCTACTCAATATTTTCTTTGCTTTAGTTGATTCTTCTACCTCTCTTCTTTGGTACTGAGTAAAAAATTGTTGCCATTCAAATCTCTAAGAGTTGAATACCCTTGGTGCTGCCACTACTCTTTCCACCCAGTCAATTCTAGTGTAAGTGTTTGCTCTCCCAATCGATTTTTGATAAGTATCGAGTATTCGGTCCCTCACTTCATTCTAATCGACTTTGGTAGGGAATTAGTGTCAGATCTTGATTCTGGATTCCTACCAATTTGCTCTTTAGTCCTGAGAAATACGCGTGTTTAGTGATCAAAGTAAAAGCTAGTAAAGGCTTGGCATTCAGGTAAGGTTAAGGTGAGATTCCAGCTTTTGGTAAAGTAATCGATAAGTACGTGTGATTAATCTTTGAGTGATATGGATTGTATGTTTAAGCTAAGGAGATTGCATCACGCTTACTTACCAGGTGTGTACATACACTGCACGCAAAAGTAGATTGGCAAAAGCCGAAAAGCCAAAAAGCCGAAATGCCGAAAAGCTGAAAGTTTGGCTACGGTAGTCTTGCGAGTGCGCGAACACTCATAAAGGGGAAACCGATAGGTTGCCTGAGGCCCACGGGAGATTCCATGGACTTGGGTTGTGATTTGGCCATATGGGCCAGAATGGGCTAAATGGGCCCAATGGGTTGTTTGGCCCATAATAGGCAAAAACTGAGTATTGATGCTTTGTGATAGGAATTTGTATGTGAGCATGAATATGAATGTGACTGGGCCTAACGGGCCATATAAATGTGATTTGGGCCTAATGGGCCATATAAAGGTGATTTGGGCCTAATGGGTCATACGAATATGATTGGGCTTTAATGGGCCAGATGTAGGTATGTGAAATTGTTAGGCTTTGTAAGGGGTTTCGGGCCTAGTATATGATATCCACATAAGACCTAATTAATATATTGCGACCATGGACAAGTCAAAGGGTTAAGGTGTGGCAACAGGTATATGCATGTCTAGGATTAGATCTAGGGAGAGCTTGGTACTTAAGCGGTCTTAATGACTCACCTCCTCTTCTCGGTAATCCTACCTGGTGCATAGTATTCGTTCATCTTAGCTCGCGGGACTTGTTAACGGGCCAAGGTAAGTGAAAACTGTACTTAAGGGAAAATTATCGAAACACCCCTAAGGGAAAAAATGACCGAATTACCCCTAGGTGTTGAATGTAAGTTTTATGGATGTGACATGCATACGTATGATATTCTGCTTAGGTTGCATATGGGTTGGGAATTATGGAACAGAGGAAGTATATGAGGATCGCATGGTTGCTTGATAATCGTGGATCCACTGACGGCTTTCAAAGCCCAATATGTAAATGAAGGTAATTCTGCAACCGGGCTACCATGGTGTGTGGGTTGGGTGGATCGATATTTATATCCCCACATGGTGTGACGGGGGACAGAGTTGGTGTGTAGCTGATGGATAATTGGATGGGATTGCATTGCATGAATGATGAACGACGAATGATATTTTTTTGATTGCTTATTTTCTGCGAGGGTTGTACACACTAAGTTTGCAAAAACTCACCCCCTCTTTTATTTTATTTTCAGGTGATGCTCAGTAGAAGGTTCGATGTTTGGAAGGACTCTGGGTGGCCAGCTAGCAAGATAATTTGGACTTTTTTTTTTCAAGCATATAAGTTTTTAGTTAATTAAGTATGTTTCAGATCAGATTGTAATAAGTTTTTCATTATCTTATTATTACTTGAATTATTATTATTTTCATTGTAATTTACAAGAAGTTGAATATGGGTTTTCTAAATTATAGTATGTTTTCTACGTTTCCGCAATTAAATTTTAAATGATAAGTTTTCTTAAATCAATTGTTTCAAACAAGGTTTTCGCAACAGAAATGTGTGTTTTTTTTAAGTTAATTAAGGTTTCTTTTATTTTAAGAAGGGTTTTCAATAAAAACACGGTTTTTGCTAAAACACTTCAATGTGACACACTAGATTCGGCCATAGCGTATAGGCTGGGTTTGGGGAGTTACAGTACTCACCTACTCTGTTGTCACTATATTACAACCTTACCCGTATACTTGCAGATAACATCTTCTATATCTGTTGTGCAAGATTTCTACCCTAGACATTGGTACGTCCAAAAGCTATAACAACCTGTTTTTAGTGAAATCAGAATAGTGGTTTCGGGGCCACAAATCTGAGTCAGAAATAAAATATATATGCTGTAAATATTATATGTAAAAATCGATTAGGCTTGGAATAAGGATTAAATTTCATGAATTTCATTTTCCTAGCCTAGGGACGAAATCGTCAATAATGAAGAGTATAGGGGTAAAATGGTAATTTCGCCTAGGATGTGAATTAAATTAAATTGAGTATTAAATGGATTAAATTGACATTAAATTAATTTATATAGATCCGAAAAGACCTAATACTGAGTTGGATCGAGGAAAACAAAAAGTTTTGGATTAGTAGATTCCCATATACAAACAAGTATCGAGGTAAGTTCGCGTAACTAAATTGTGTACATTAATATGTTTAAAGTAAATGTTGTATATATGAATTGTGTAATTGTCAATGTTAATGTCATGTACATGTAAAATTGATTGAATATCTGATAATGCTTGATAAGTGTTTAATTACGTTTGAATAAATGAAATCGATGGATAAGAATTTCCCGTATTAGTTGTAGTCTTGGATATGTTGCGGACACATCAAAGCTCAAAAGAGCATCCCGATTATTAGCCATCTCGAGCTTCCTGCTATATGGTTCTTATGAGCTTCCCATTATAGCTTTTCGGAGTGTCCCGATAGGTTGTGATCCTACATTTGTTGTGGAAACACCTTAGCTCTTATTAGCATCCCAATTATAGAGTGATCTTCCTGCTAAATTGGATCTTTATGAGCTTCCCGATAGTACTCGCTTGAACATCTTGAAATATGGCTATCCAGAGCTTCACGTTACATTGTTCTTTGTGAGCTTCCTGATAGGCTCTTTGTGAGCTTCCCGATATGGTTTTTGTGAACTTTACGATTATGGCTCATATGAGCTTCCCGTTATATAGCCAGGATAAGCTTCCCGAAAGGCTCTTTATGAGTTTCTTGAAATGGCTCTGTGTGAGCTTTCCATTACAAGGATCAAGAGTGTGCTTCTTGATTATGTGCTCTAAATAGTACCCCTCGTATATGAATTGACAAATCAATGTTAAGTACATCTTGTGTGTACTACCTGCGTATCCATCGATATTTCAATGATTCAATAGAAAAAAACCTTGATATGAGAAAATATAAGAATTAAATGAATTATATCTTAAATATCCTTGAAATGCCTGGAAATGGATGCATAATAAGCTCATCTCTGTTTTCTTGATAATTAAATAAAATTTCATGGCTAACTTGTTTGGTCTAAGCATCTATCTAGGCAATTGGCCACATAATTTTGGTTGTATGTTTGCATGCTTACTTTAAATGAATATGATTGGTAAGTTAATTTCCTATTATATGAACTTACTAAGCATTTGAAATGCTTACTTGATTTTCTTTTCGGTTGGAGCATCATCACACTATCCTTAAGCTCGTTTTGGTATAAATATCAAACTTATTTTGGTATAATGGCATGTATAGGCTAACTTGGCCAATGTTGGCATGTAAATGGTTGTTTGTAATCTAGCCATTGGAATGGCTAGTAATGGTATGTTTCGGTACATAATTATAAGGTTATATTATGTTTAACATATATGTCTACGATATAGTCAAATTGAATTATGGTAAACATATATGTTTTTAAAAAGGTAAGTTTGGATATATGCGAAGATATATCATGAATAATATTAATATTGGCTTGATTTAAATGTCTTGATTTGGTTTAAAAATGTGTTAAAATGTTAATGTAGGTAAGGCAAAATTTAGGTAAAAAATAAGGCTAGGAAATGGCCTTATTTTGCCCACACGAAAATTTGCCTCATCGTGTGGTTTGACCATGTGTCCCCTGCATCCTTAAAATTTAGAAACAAAATACTTAGAATTGATCACACGGGCAGAGACACAGGCGTGTGTCTCAACTGTGTGAGACACATGGCTTAGTATACGGGCGTATGTCTTAACTGTAACAATTCGGTTTTGACCTTAGTCAGAATAGTGATTTTGGGACCACATATCCAAGTTATAAAAATATTTAAATATTATTTTCCGTGCGTATGGTGTGTGAATTAGCATGTGTGAAAATCTCGTATAAAATTTGAATGTTTGTATGCTTAATTTTGAAAAAGGACCTAAACGCGTAAAATGTAAAAGTTGTGTGCTACATGTTATAAGTGCCTTTTTGACTTGGCTTTATATTTGAGAGTTCCTTATGTTGTTATTTGTCCATTGAAAATATTAATAGACTAAAACAACCATCCATTAAATGGTTTTATAATTGTTTATAAAAGGGCAAAATGGGAAAATGTTTATTAAAGTCATTATAATAAAATAAAACATAAAATTTGGCCAAAATATGTTAATATAGACGGAAATAAGAGAAACAGAAAAGAGAAAAGCTTGGGCTAGGGTTCGGCACTTGCAAGATTTGATTTAGGTATGTTTTTGCTTCGGTTTTTGATCATTTCTACATTTTTGAGATAGTTGCTTTGTGTTTTATAAAACCCATGCCTCAATTTCTAATTTTGGTGATGATTTTGAAATGTTCCATTGATGAAAATATGAGTTTTGTGATGTTAGTAGATGAATTATGGAAGCTTGATGTTTGGTTTAAATGTTTTGTCTTTGAATTTTTGATGAAATTGAGTATTATGGGCTAAATTGTAAAAATATTATTTTAAGGGACTAAAATGTGAAATAAATGTAATGTATGGACTTGTATAAGAGTCATGAAAATTTGGCTAAGCTTCTGTACAAGCAAAATTTTGTGTATTTTGTGATTTTGTGAATTAGGGACTAAAGTGTCGAAATGTGAAAATGTGAGGGCTATTTTGCAAAATACCCTAATTGTGTGTATATGGATTGTTTTGAATGATTTGGTGAATAAAAAGGGTTAATTTTGAATACATATAGATCAAGAAAAAAGGAATTCGGAAGTAGACCGAGGGAAGTTAAAGATTGTAGAATAAACGTTCAAGTCGACAATTCCGAGTACGAGGTAAGTTCGTACATAAGGCATGATGTTTAAGTATATTTGATATTTTGATTATATAAAGATTGTATATATGATTGGTTTGGATGAATACAACGATGAATCAATAGTATTTGCCACTAAGTATGCGATTTAAATTAGCTTCAGATATATGAGGCACTAAGTGTGCGATACCAACTTAGTTTCGGTTAATTGAGATTGCACTATGTGTACGGAATTGTTCTAGATTCGGCTAACCTTTATAGCACTAAGTGTGCGGATGTTTAAAGTACGAATAATTTATGGAAGGTCTTATAATATTTAATGAGAGGTAAGTATGAAAGTGAATAAGTACAAGAAGATTTAGGTATGTACAATACCTAGGTGGTAGATGATATTATGTTTGTGAAGTTCATTGAATTGATATGATCATATCGATTGAAAATGTGTAAATACTCATGTGTTGTCATTTTATGTTTTATATAATGTTAATGATTTTATTACGAGCTTACAAAGCTTTTGAAAGCTTACTTTGTGTGTGTTTATATTGTTTTATAGATATCGAAGCTACAACAAGCTCGGGGATCATTAAGGATCGCCACCACATTATCGAACTTAATTTTGGTACTTTTGAAATTTTATATTTTGGAATTATGGCATGTATAGGCTAGTAGTTGTAGAATGGTGTTTTGTGATATATATATGCTTAGCCATGTGATTTGGCTAGTTTATGCTTGAACTTATAGTTGATAATGGCATTAATAAGTGATGATAATATGTAGTTGTGGTATGTCTTAGTTGATAAAAAGAAATGGAAAGTGTTTGTAAGTTTTGGTAGATTTTAGTATGACATTGAATGATACATGGAAAGAAATGCTTTGATATGATTTTGACATATGTTTTGACATCGATTAGTAAGGTTTACGAGTATGAATTTGGAAGATTATCATATGATATGATTGGTTTATGCTTTGATGTTGAAATTGGCTAAAATGGTGGTACAATTATGCTTGTTTCTTTGCTTGTAGGTTGACTCAAATGGGGTGGCAAATTGGCTATTCAAATGGCTTATTTTTGTCCACACGGGTGTGTGTCTCAGCCGTGTGTGACACACAGCCATGTTGCGCGGTCTTGTGTCCCCTAGGGTACCTTTTAGTTGTAAGTCAGGCTCGCACACAGGCTAGACACACGGGAGTGTGGTCTGGCCGTGTGACCCTAATTGGTATGCTGACGTCACAAACAGAATACCTACTATTTTTGGCAGGGCCTAGCACACGGCCAGGACACGGGCGTGTGCATAGCACACCGGCTGGACACACGGGCGTGTCGTCTGGCCGTGTGAGCAAGTTAGTAGCTATGCCCTGTTTTACCACGTCTTTGACACATGGGTGTGTCTAGACCGTGTGAGGCACACAGCCTGTTCACACAGGCGTATGACCTTGTATAAGTTGAAAATTTTTTATAAGTTCTGAAACTTTGGTATGTTATCAAATTAGTCCTGAATGCATGTTTAAGTATTGTATACTTGATTTTACGTGAATATTGAACGTGAATGAATGACTTTTATTAGTAATGAGATAATATTTGATGTGTGGTGATTTTGATTTAAGTTATGAGTTTGGTAATGCCTCTTAACCTATTCCGGCAACGGTTACGGGTTAGGGATGTTACATTAGTCGTATGAAGCCTGCTCCTAATTTTTGAAAATTAAACTATCCACACGGTCTAGCACACAGGCGTGTGGCTGGCCGTGTGACCTAAGTCAGAGAGTTATACAGGTATGGACACGGGCTGGGGCACGGCCGTGTGCCTCACATCGAATACCCATACAGCCTAAGACACGAGTGTGTCGTTGGCCGTGTGAACCACACGGCCTACTCACATGAGCATGTGACCCCTGCAACTTGAAAAAATTTTGAGATTTTGCGAAAAATTCATTGAGACCCTAATTTAGTCCTGACTTGTTTCTAATGTATAATTTGAACCTCGAGGGTCCATTTAAATGACAATATAATTGAATATGATTAATTTTGGACATGATTAGTCAATGACATGAGTTTTCTATAATTATTTTGTAAACTCCAGTAATACTCTATAATCCTGTTCCAGGGACGGATATGGGTTAGGGGTGTTACAATTATTGGTATCAAAACTAAAGTTTAGCCAATTCTCTGACTAATGTAGCAAGTAAGAGTTTAGCTATACATGTCATTATATAATTTGTGATAGTGTGATATCTCCTGACCATTTTAAATGTGTTTTTCATATAGTAATGTCGTCCAACCAAGCTAGAGCTGAATCCAAGGAAGTTGAGAGTAATGCTCTAGCTTCAGTTCAAAAAGTTGCATCTAGTAGACGAAGGCCTGAACCTTAGGGCCGAGGTGAGGAGGCAAAAGAAGCCTTCTTTCAAATGATAAATGAGTGGTTTATTGAATTTTTTAGAGCAAATCCTACTGTACAACAACTTCACCTTTCTACTCCTCAACTGGTTCCCGATATGCCACAAGATACAAAACTTGTTAGAACTGGTAAGCCTCCGGTAGATAAAATTTGTAAATATAAGGCAGAAGAATTCAGAGCAATAGCTGATAACGATCCGGAAAGGGCTGAATTTTGGTTAGAAAATACAATCAGGGTTTTGGATGAATTATCTTGTACACCTGAAGAATGCTTGAAATGTGTTGTATCTCTACTAAAAGATTCAACCTATCAGTGGTGGAATACCATCATTTCTGTTGTACTGAGGGAAAATGATACATTGGAATTTTTCCAAATAGAATTCAGAAAGAAGTATATTAGCCAGAAATTTCTAGATCAAAAAAAGAAAGAATTTCTAAAGCTTAAATAAGGAAATATAACAGTATCTGAATACGAGCGAGAATTCATTCGGTTAAGCAAGTATGCTAGAGAATGGGTTCCAATCGAAGTTGATATGTGTAAACATTTTGAAGAAGGATTAAATGAAGACATCATGTTATTGATAGGAATTCTTGAATTAAGGGAATTTGAAATACTGGTTGATTGGGCACACAAAGCTGAGGAATTAGGTAAAGAGAAAATACAAGAAGAGAGAGATCCTCTGTTTACATCTCGATTTTGGAGCAAATTGCAAGAAGCTCTGGGTACATAGTTACATTTTAGTATTGCATTTCATTCTAAAACTGATGGTCAATCTGAACGTGTTATACAGATTTTGGAAGATATTCTTCGGTGTTGTATTTTGGAATTTGAAGGAAACTGGGGAAAATATTTGCCTTTATTTGAATTTGCATACAATAATAGTTATCAGTCTAGTATTAAAATGGAACCATATGAGGCTCTGTGTAGTCGTAAATATAGAATTTCATTGTATTGGACAAAGCTTAGTGAGAAAAAGATACACAGAGTTGACTTAATCCGTGAAACGGAAGAAAAGGTAAAGGTGATTTGGGATAGTTTGAAAGCAGCCTCTGATCATCCAAATTCTTATGTCGATCTAAAACGAAAAGAGATAGAATTTCAAGTCAGTGATAAGGTATTCTTAAAATTATCACCTTTGAAGAAATTTCTCCGATTTGGCCGTAAAAGAAAACTGAGTCCACGGTTTATTGGACCATATGAGATTACAGAAAGAATTGGACCTATTGCCTACCGATTAGCATTACCACCAGAGCTAGATAGAATTCATAATATTTTTCATGTGTCTATGTTACAACGGTATCGGTCAGATCCTTCACATGTTATTTCTCCGACAGAAGTTGAGATTCATGCTAATATGACTTACAGTGAAGAACTGATCAAAAATTTTGCACGTGAAACAAAAGAGTTAAGAAATAAAAAGGTAGCTTTGGTAAAAGTTCTCTGGCAACAACATGGAATAGAAGAGGCTACATGGGAACCAGAGGATACCATGAGAAAGCAATACCCAAATCTCTTTACTGATAAGATTTTTTAGGACGAAAATTCTTTGAGGGAGAGAGTTGTAACAGTCTGTTTTCAGTGAAATCGAAATAGTGATTTCGGGACCACAAATCCGTCAGAAATAAAATTTATTTTAATATTAATACATTGTATTTATTATGATAGGAAAGATGTATGAAAATTTTGATAAAAAACTTTTATTGATTTTATGTTTAATTTTATAAAAAGGACCAAATTACATAAAATGAAAAAGTTGAGTTCTAGTAGCTAAATAGCTATGGAATTCAAAACTTAAGGTCATTGTATGGTAATTACACCATTACGAAAAAGTTAGTAGATATTTATGATGAATCATCCATAGAAAATTAGAAAAAGAAAAGGACTAAATTGGAAAGTGGAAAAATTAAAAGAAGATAATTAAATTAAATAGAAAATATCATATTATTTTCATCATCTTCCCAAAAATTTTTATGGAAACCCTAGGAAAGGGAAAGCAAGCTTTCTTGGCTTAATTGGGTAAGCATCACTGTCCTGTTTTTAGTATTTTTTATATTTTCAAAGTACTAGGGTTTTGCCATAATGAATATGCTAAAATTTTGAAAGTTATGGTAGAAAATGAAAGGTTGTTGACAGATAAACAACTTTTGTAAAGTGAATTTTCATGAAATTGTGATTTAGGGACTAAATTGTAAAAAATGGAAAATTCATGGAAAATTTTTTATTTTTATGAAATATATGTGTTGTAAATATTATATGTAAAAATCGGTTAGGCTTGGAATAAGGATTAAATTGCATGAATTTCACTTTCTGAGCCTAGGGATGAAATCATCATTTATGAAAAGTATAGGGGTAAAATGGTAATTTTGCCTAGGATGTGAATTGAATTAAATTGAGTATGAAATGGATTAAATTGACATTAAATTCGTTCATATAGATCCAAAAAGACCTATTACTGAGTTGTATTGAGGAAAACAAAAATTTTTGGGTTAGTAGATTCTCATATACGAACAAGTATCGAGGTAAGTTTATGTAACTAAATTGTGTACATTTATATGTTTGAAGTAAATGTTGTATATATGAATTATGTAATTGTCAATGTTAATATCATGTATATGTAAAATTGATTGAATATCCGATAATGCTTGATAAGTGTTTAATTCCATTTGAATAAATGAAAATCGATGGATAAGAATTTCCCATATTGGTTGTTCTCTTGCATATGTTGCGGACACATCAAAGCTCAAAAGAGCATCCCAATTATTGGCCATCTCGAGCTTCCTGCTATATGGTTCTTGTGAGCTTCCCGTTATAGCTCTTCAGAGCGTCCCAATAGGTTGTGATCCTACATTTGTTGTGGACACACCTTAGCTCTTATGAGCATCTCAATTATCGACTCTTCATGAGCTTTCTATTAAATTGGCTCTTTGTGAGCTTTCTGATAGTGCTCGCTTAAACTACCTAAAATATGGTTATCCAGAGCTTCCCATTACATTGCTCTTTGTGAGCTTCCTGATAGGCTCTTCGTGAGCTTCTCAATATAGTTGTTTGTGAACTTCACGATTATTGCTCTTATGAGCCACCCGTTATATAGCCAGGATAAAGTTCCTTAAAGGCTCTTTATGAGTTGCCTGAAATGGCTCTGTGTGAGCTTCCCTTTACAAGGATCGAGAGTGTGCTTCCCGATTATGTGCTCTAAAGAGTACCCACGTATATGAATTGGTGGATCAATGTTAAGTACATCTTGTGTGTACTACCTGGGTATCTATCGATATTTCAATGATTCAATGGAAAAAACTCTTGATATGAGAAAATATGAGAATTAAATGAATTGTATCTTGAATATCCTTGAAATACCTAGAAATGGATGCATGATGAGCTCATCTCTATTTTCTTGATAATTAAATAAAATTTCATGGCTAACTTGTTTGGTGTGAGCATGTGTTTAGGCAATTGGCAACATAATTTTGGTTGCATGTTTGTATGCTTACTTTAAATGAATATGATTGGTAAGTTAATTTCTTGTTATAGGAACTTACTAAGCATTTGAAATGCTTACTCGATTTTTTTTGTTGTTTCATAGTGCTCAAAAGCTCGTAAAGGTTAGAGTCAGTTGGAGCATCATCACACTATCCTTAAGCTCGTTTTGGTATAAATATCAAACTTATTTTGGTATAATGGCATGTATAGGCTAACTTGGCCAATGTTGGCATGTAAATGGTTTTTTGTAATCTAGCCATTGGAATGGCTAGTAATGGTATGTTTTGGTAGATAATTATAAGGTTATATTATGTTTAACATATATGTCTATTATATAGTTAAATTGAATTATGGTAAACATATATGTTTTTAAAAAGGTAAGTTTGGATATATGTGAAGATATATCACGAATAATGTTAATATTGGCTTGATTTAAATATCTTGTTTTGGTTTGGAAATGAGTTAAAATGTTAATGTACGTACAAGGAAAAATTTGGGTGAGAAATAAGGCTATGAAATAGCCTTATTTTGTCCATATGGGTAGACATATGAGCGTGTGTCTTAGCCGTGTGTGACACACGGCCATGTGCACGGGCGTATGGTTTGGTCGTGTATCCTCTGCATCCTTAAAATTTAGAAGCAGAATGCTCAAAATTGATCGTACAGGCATGTGTCTCAGCCGTGTGAGACACATGGCTAGCACAAGGACGTGTGTTTTGGCTGTGTGAAATCTGCACCTAATTTTCGAAAATTAAATTGTCCACATGGCTTAGCACACGTATGTGTGGCTGGCCCTGTGACCTAAGTCAGAGAGTTACATGGGCATGGACATGGGTTGGGACACGGTCGTGTGCCTCACATCCAATGCCCATATGGCCTAGACATGGACGTGTCGTTGGCCTTGTGAACCACACGGCCTATTCACACAGGCGTGAGACCCCTGCACCTAGGAAAAATTTTGAGATTTTGTTAAAATTTCTCTAAGATACCGATTTAGTCCCAACTTGTTTCTAATGTATAATTTGAACCTCGAGGGTCATTTTAAAGGAAAGTATGATTAAATATGTTTAGTTTTAGACATGATTAGTAAATGACATCAGTTATCTGTAATTATTCTGTAGACTTCAATAATGCTTTGTAATCTTATTCCGACGACGGATATGAGTTAGAGGTGTTACAGAGGCGGTCAGATACCCAGTTACGTGTTTAATGTCTTACCTAAAATCAGTATCTTGTATATGTTTTGAGTAAGCAAGAATTCCTCCTCGTATAGTGAATGTGAACTGTGTGAATGAAGTTGCTTCGCACAAAAGGTGACCGGCTTTCAGCTATGCAAGAGTGACCACACATGGAAAGTGAGTTGGAAGAAAGCATGGAGCCTCTTATTCAGGATATGATTAGGGCCTTTCAGTGAGCTGCTAGACCCAATGTTGCACTTGCAAATCGTAGACTACCACTGAAGCGTCTTCGAACTTTAAGTGGTAAGGAATTTAGTGTTGTCCATGAAGCTGATCCCACTAAGGATGAGTATTGGCGTAAAGGTGTTGAGAAAATCCTTAGACAGATGGCCTGTTCTGGTCAAGAGAAGTTAGGATCCACTGTGTCCCTACTCATTGAAGAAGCACATCATTGGTGGAATACTGTAAAGCATGGAACTGTTGTAGACTGACTGACATAGGAGTTCTTCTTGAGAACCTTCAAAAAGAACTTTACGGGCGAGCAATATTTGGAGGCTCGTAACTGAGACTTCATCAACCTAAAGCAAGGTGATTTGTCAATAACTAAGTACAAGGTTGAGTCTATGCGACTGAGCAAGTACATTAAAGATATGGTTTCGCAGGAGAAGAGCCAATGTCAGAGGTTTCATTTTGGAGTACATCTTGACATCTAGCTCTATCTGGTGACTCACGACATTGTGAACTTTGATGATCTGGTGGACAAAGCCAAAGTCATTGAAGATATTAAGGCTTCACGAATCAAAAAGCAACTATCTGGGTGAGTGTCCAAGAGGGATTGTGAGTCACAAAACTATAGCAGAAATGCCAAGCAAGTTTTTAGGACAGATCATTCGCGTTAGGAAAAGGATAACCGGGTTAAGAATGAGTGTTTGCATGAGTCTACGAACTAGATATAATGCAAACTCTACGAAAAGAATCATCTTGGAGAGTGTCACAAAAAGACTAAAGGGTGTTTCAAGTGTTGTTTGAAGGATCACTTTGTTAGAGACTGTCCAAAACGACAAAAAGGTCCCGAGATCAAGCTGCGAACCCTACTCAAGTGCGAGTTGGTGCTCGTTGTCAAGGAAGAAGTAGAGGTGGTGAGACAAGGCCAGTTGGTCAATGAAATCTAGTCGTTACTATTGTGAATCAAAAGGAAGAGTTAGGAGGCCTCGCATGAGTTTATACTGTGAGGGAGTGACATAAGCAAGGCACCACCGATGTTATTACAAGTACATTCACTTTGCAAACTATTCCCTTATTTTCCTTGATTGACTCCGGTTCAACACACTTGTATGTTTTGAGTGAACTAGCTAGTAAGTTGGGAATAGCATAAAGACAATAGAAAAGGGTGTGACTATTACTAGTTTATTTAGGGATAGTATGTTAGTCAATGGAGTATACTGTATTGTCCACAGAAGTATAAGGTCAACTTTTCTATGCAAACTTTATGGATTTATTGTTCTATGGGTTCGACTTGATTTTGAGAATGGACTGTATGACTGAGCATAAAGCCAAAATTGGTTTCAAGTTAAAGGAAGTCACTCTAAGAAGCAGTGAAGACAAAGAAGTGGTTGTTGTAGGTGAGCAAGTTCGAACAATGTCCAACATAGTCTCAATGTTAAAGGTAGAGAAATGTTAGGTAAGGGCCGCAAAGCCTATCACACATTCGTGATGGGTTCGTAAGATATGGCGAAAGCTATTCATGAGATGCGAACCGTGTATGATTTTCCAGATGTGTTTCATGACAAGCTAGCTAGACTACCTCCAAACCGTGAGGTGGAGTTCGCCATTGAGTTGTACCATGGTAGTTCGATAGTGTCTACCACACCATATCGCATGGCACCCAAAGAACTCAAGGAGTTGATGATACAACTTTAGGACCTACTAGATAAAGGATTTATTTGACCAAGCATATCATTTTGGGTTCCCTAGTGTTGTTTGTAAAGAAGGATGGAAGCATGAGGATGTGCATTTACTATAGACAGTTGAATAAGTTTACTATCAAAAATAACTACCCATCGTCACAAATTGATGACTTCTTTGACAAACTAAGAGGTGCTACTGTGTTATCAAAGATCATCTTGCGATCTGGTTATTACCAACTCAAGGTGAAAGAATCCAATGTACTGAAGATAGCTTTTAAGACGAGATATAGGCATTACGAGTTTTTGGTGATACCCTTTGGATTGACAAATACACTTGCAGCTTTCATGGACCTGATGAACTGATTATTTCATGAGTACTTGGATAGGTTTGTGGTTATGGTCATTGATGACATCCTGATGTAGTCACGAACTGAAGAAGAGCACAGCACCCATATGCGAACTGTAGTGCAAATTCTGCGAAAAAAGTAGTTGTTCACGAAGTACGGTAAGTGTCAGTTTTGGCTGAAAGAAATTGCATTTTTGAGGCACATTGTTTAAGCTAAAAGGGTTCACATAGACCCAAAGACAATCGAAGCCATTCTGGAGTAGAGATCATCGAGAAGAGTGACTGAAGTGTAAATTTGTTAGGGTTCGCAGGGTACTATCGCATGTTTGTTGAAGGGTTTACCAGTATAGTAGCACCCTTTACAAAGTTTCTCGAGAAGAAAGAGGAGTTCGCCTAGAAAGATGAAAGAAAGAAAAGCTTCGATAAGTTTAAGGAAATCCTCACCGGAACCCCTATGTTGACACAACCAGAACCGGGAAAGAAGTTTATGGTTTACAGCGATGCCTTTCACACATGGCTTGGATGCGTACTGATGCAAGATGGGGAAGTGGTAGATTATACTTCCAGACAACTAAATTTTCACGAGCGTAACTACCCAACCCACAACATGGAGCTGGTAGTAGTTTTGTTTGCACTGAAGATTGTTGGGATTTTCAGTACACCCCGTGGTGCAGCGAAAAAGTTATTCCGATGATCATCAACCACGAATCCATCTAAGAGGAATGAATCAGGTGGCAATAGGGTTGAAAATATACCTTTTCAAATTGGTAAAATGGTGTGTAATTTTGTTGGTTGAAATTCTTTGCGCGATGTCAATCCAAGCCACAACAAAAATTTCTCGATCTTTACGTAGTCCACCCAGTCAACCACAAACAAACAAAAAAATCTTTGAACAATTTCAAAGAGAATTCAAATACGGTTGTCAGACCCTTTTTTTCTTAAGTGTTTACTTGGTAACCCTAACAAACTAAGGGATGTCTTCCTTTTATTTTCTTTTGACATCATATCTTAGAAAGAAAACAAGGTTATTCCCTTATTATTAGAGAAATAAAAGAAAAGTAATAAAAATAATTATATTTTTTCCAAAAGAATATCACTTTCCATGTCCTTTTATATTTTAACCGAAATTATTATCATAACTGTTTATATTAATAATTTTGATAAAATATGTACAGTTAATATTTTATACGAATCAAATTCATATAATAATTTTAAATATGTTCTCTATTTGTGTACAACAAGTTTATACATATAATGTGTTCAATATTTAACCATCAAATTAAATTAATTCAACAATTAATTTAGTTCATGTGAGAGCTAAATAGAATATCAAATGTATTTAGATTATGTTTGCTTCAACTATAGGGTGTGACCTTATAGGCTCTTGTAACATTAGTAGTAATACTAGAACATTTCTAATAATATAAGAAATGAGTGGCATCTAGCAATGCATCATTGCTACCTAAGTTACAAGAAGTCGTAATTCGACATAACCTTTTTGTGATAAACCTTTCATGTATTACATTCTTTTGTCCTTTATATCTAGATTGGACACAAGTCATGGAACAGCCACACTTGCATAACCTAATCCTATGTTTCTTGATATCTCGAGTAGACTACAATAAACAAATAATTCGAGTATGGCCATGCCTTTCTAGTCTCACTCAATCAAGTGGCCTAAGATATTGCTACCATTATGTAGGAGAGACAAATCATATATTGATCAATCATATATCACTACATAGATTGTGACATATCCAACATCAGTCTTTATAGTACAACCTATTACAGAAGATGTTTGACTATATCAAAATATAAGACTCACTATGTTGGGATAATGATGATCTCAAGTATGAGAATCGTATACATAGTTATCACT
The DNA here is from genome assembly GCA_025698465.1 of Gossypium longicalyx. Taxonomy (NCBI): domain Eukaryota; kingdom Viridiplantae; phylum Streptophyta; class Magnoliopsida; order Malvales; family Malvaceae; genus Gossypium; species Gossypium longicalyx. Next base: position 57,580,803 of record CM047007.1, read on the forward strand.
ATGATTATTTTTGTGACTATTACATAATAATCCAAGAAACATACTCATAGCGGGTAAGTCCAATATGTTGTTCTCTAACACGTACACATGTATTGATTTTGGCATCTCTATGTCAATGACAACACTTTTTCATCAATCAACCGCACATTATTCTCAATGCATTATTGTTGTCCAAGCCCACAATAATACTTGACTTAGGACATTTTAAGAATAATCATATTTTCTTAAGATTTTATTACAATTTAGTTTATTTATATAAACATAAAAAGAAACTGAAATAATAATGTCCATACCTTATATTAGTAAATAATGTAAAACAAGTACGTAATTACAATCATCTCATGATTGGTCTTTGGGCATACTATAAGAAAGATTTGGTGACACTACCTATATGGTGAGAAGTGTACAATCTATACTGATCACAAAAGTCTCAAGTATTTACTTTCATAAAAAGAACTAAATCTATGACAAATAAGGTGGATCGAGCTACTGAAGGACTATGACTACGTGATAGAGTATCACCCCGATAAGGCAAATGTTGCAGTAGACGCTTTGAGTAGGAAGTCCGTGAGTGAGCTATGAGCTATGTTCGCGCAGCTAAGTATGACGAGTGTTGGGGGATTGCTCACAAAATTGCAAGTAAGACCAGCATTGTCATAGTAGATTAAGGTAATGTAAGTTACTGATGAGTTAGAATAGGGTTCGCCAAGGGGAAGAATGAGTGTAAGGTTACTTTGCACTTAACAATGAAGGAGTGCTCTATTTTCGTTGAAGGCTTTGCGTGCCTAGTGATGAAGAGCTTCTACAAATGATACTTAAAGAGGCATACAATAATTCTTATACGATGCACCCAGGCAGTGATAAGTTGTATCGTGACCTCTGTGAACTGTATTGGTGGCCTGGTTTAAAGCAAGCTGTTACAGAATTTGTGGCGAAGTGATTAACTTGTCAAAAGGTCAAAGTCGAGCATCAATTTCCTTCAGGAGTGTTATAGCTACTCAAAATACCTAAGTGGAAGTAGGAAAGAGTCACCATGGATTTTGTGACTGGGTTGCTAGTGACTGCGACCAAGAAGGACAAAGTTTGGGTGATTTTGGATCACCTAATGAAGTGTTAGAACTTTTTAGCCATTCGCACGATCTATTCTTTGCAAAGGTTAGCCAAGATTTATGTTGCCAAAATAGTTCCATTACATTGCGTGCCAATTTCTATAACTTGAGACTGAGATACAAGGCTCACATCCTGATTTTGAAAAACTTTTCAAGGAGCTTTAGGTTCGAAGCTTCAATTCAATACTGCTTATCATCCTCAAACAGATGGCTAACCTGAGAAAGTGATACAGGTGTTGGAAGACATGTTGCGAAGCTGTGTTTTGGAGTTCACAGAATTCTAGGAACGATATTTATCGTCGACTGATTCTACATATAGCAATACATATCAAGCAAGCATTCAACTAGCACCCTTTGAAGCACTGTATGGAAGAAGGTGTCGAACAACTCTATGTTAGGCTAAGTTAAATGAGAAGAAAATCCTTAGACCTAAACTGGTTCGCAAAACAGAGGACAAGGTGAAACTAGTTTGTGAAAGGCTTGAGGCTACCTTAGATAGAAAAAAGTCATATGTTGATTTGAAAAGACGAGACATTGAGTGCCAAGTGGGTGACCATGTGTTTTTGAAGGTATCACCATTGAAGAAAGTCCTAAGGTTTGGGCGTAAAAGCAAGTTAAGCCCAAGGTTTATTCGACTTTATGAAGTATAGGAAAGAGTTGGTCATATAGCCTATCGATTCAAGTTATCCCATGAACTCAACAAGATACAAGATGTTTTTTATGTGTCTAAGCTAACGAGGTATCGCATAAACCCGTCTCATGTAATAGCAGCAGATGAAGTTGAAGTGCAACCTGGTTTAACTTACGAGGAAGAGCCAGTGAATATTGTGGCTTGCGAGGTGAAAGTCTTTTTTTTTTAACAAATAGATCCCTTTGGTCAAAGTTTTGTGGTGAAACCACAAGACCAATGAAGCAACCTAAGAAACAAATGAAGTAATGAGGAAACAATATCCTAAGATATTTGAATATGAACATTTCAATAACGAAATGCCTTAATAGGGGGAGACTGTAACACACCACAGATGGGCCTAGAAGTTTTGCCCTCGTAAGGAATAGTTCACCAGTGTTCCAACAAACTGGGTACTCGCCAAGGTTTAGGCGAGTTGGGGGTTCACCAAAAGAATATCAGCATGGGGGTTCACCAGTTGCAATTTATGCCTGAAGATGTAGTAAGGAGTTGCCATATCTATTACCAAGTTGGGTTGCCAATTTCTCTACAAGGTAGGTTCACTAATGTGATGGTGAGCTGGTGTTTGCTAGTTTTCCTGTGAACAAGAGATTACCAGTCTTGTTACGTTTTGGGGTTCGCCAGTAAAAGATAAAGCTAGACTTAAACTAGGAAATAAATATTTAGTGTATCTAGGAATACTTTACATGCAAGTAATAACTTTCCTAAGTCAAGTAAGGTATCCAAAGATTATCAGGACTTTTAGGTCTATAAATACTACCTTTAATTTTGTAAATTCTTTACTGAATATTCTACTATCAAAGTCTTTGTTCTAAGTTTAGTTAGTAGCTATCATGGTAAGCCTCTCTGTTGTTAGGTTTGGTTGTCCAATTTTGTATTGCATGAATTTTGTATGTCTTGTTCTACTTAAGTAATATGTGTGTATGTTTGTTACGAACTGGTCGGACCATCTACTAGCAAGGATAAAGGCAAAGATAAACTTTTTTAAGTTTCTTCTTTTTCTAATGAGTGGTCTGGAATTATTTGGAGTATGTTAATTGTCATGTTGTTTCATTTATACAAATATGTTCTTTTTAAGAACTATGTTTTTGAAACAAGTTTCAAATGTACGTTTTCTGAAAAGATATGCTTTAAACCTACAAACCTCTGTTTACAAATATGGTTTGAAAATAAGTTTTCTAAAGAACAGTTTTGTGTGAGCTCCTATGCGAGCTAAGGTTTTAAAGAAAGTTTCCAGAAATGATTTTACAAGTTATGTAATAGCGAAACTCCCTATGTGATCTTAAGTGAGAAATTGTGTATCAGCAAAGCTCCCCATATGAGCTTAAGTGATTGTGATCCTCGGTGAGCCTAGCTCTATATGTGTGATTTGTCTCAAAGTGTGTGCTCCTCTATGAGCTAGGTTGGATTATATCAAACGAGACAAAATGACAAACCAGTCTTAAAAGATAGACTCTATCCGTAAGTGATGATGCTCCTCAGTGAGACCAACTGTATGCGAGCTAGTGTGATATGTTTCAATGTGCGTGCTCCTCTACAAGTTCAGTTAGATTATATCCAAATAGACAAAGTGACGAGCTAGTCTTGTGACCTACGACAGACTATGCTCGTAATTATGAATAGGTATTGCGAGCTAATGCATAACATGTTTAAAGAAAAGGTTTTTCTGAAAAGTACGATTTGGCCTCGTGATTTTAGGGCGAACCCAGACTCTATTTTTAAATATTTTTTTATAAACAAAATAGGTCTCGTGATTTAAAGGCAAGCCCTGCCAATTATGTTTTATGAAAAGGCTAATGAGTTTTCAAAACTACTTTCCAAAATTATATTTTCTGATAGAATGTGCGAAGTGGGTTTTGGCAACCTCACTCGCAAACCCATCACGCGAAACATTTTCAAGACTAAATTTTCTTTAAAAAATATATATATTTCTGTAACACCCCTTACCCATATTCAACGTCGGAATAGGGTACAAGGCATTATCGGACTCAAACACAAGTAACCATGCAGAATCGGGACATAAATTTCCATCCAAATTAAAACTTTTCATATACATTCATATCGTCCCTATTACGAGCCTATGAGGCCCAAAACATACATTGGGAGTGGTTTGGGACTAAATCGAGAACTTTCAAAATTTTTACAACACTTAGGAAATTTTCATACTTTTGAGGGTCACACACGCCCGTGTCCTTAGCCCAAGTAACTCTCTATTTATGAAGTCATGTACTAAATGAGGTCACACAGTCGTGTCACATACCCGTGTACACAATACTGAGCATTTTGTTACTAAAATTAAGATGCAGGGGACACACGGCCGGATCACACGCCCACGGGGGCGACCGTGTGCCACACACGGCCTAGACACATGCCCATGTGTCTACCCGTGTGGACAATTTTGAGGCTATTTTCCAAGCCATTTGCCACCCTTATATACTCAAACACATACATAACTTCAAAGGCACTTAACATGGTATAATTGAGTACTTAGACACATTCAAACAAGTCATGATCATGACACTATCATATCAACTAGTACATACACAAGACACCACACTTTCTCAAGCCCAAGCCTACAAATTCTCATGCATTAAGAATTATAAGTTTACTTCCATTTGACACATTGGGACCTTAGTAATCATCGTACCAACACATCTCAATTAAATCAACAAGCATTCATAACCAATAACATAATCCATAATATACACAATCACAAACCACATCTCAAGGGCTTAGGCACATGCATGCATGTATAAATAGGCTTACAACCCAAAAATCAATATAAGCCATATCTTATAGCCATATACAAAATGAATCATCAAATCATTATAAGCCAACACACTTGGCCAAATTAATATGACACGTAAACAAAAAGACCAAGTCCCCTATACATGCCATATGTAACATCCCTAACCCGTATCCGTCGCTGGACAAGGGTTAAAGGCGTTACCAGACAAATCAGAACATTTTACGAACAATTCATAAACATCATCCATAACCAAAGTCATACATCACAATAGAATCCTTTATATAGGTCATCGAGACCTTAAACATGCATTAAAAAAGGGTCGGGACTAAACCGAGCTCATACAAAATTTTTCAATAATTTAAACATTTTTCAAAGTTGAATAGGTCACATGCCCGTGTGAACAGGCCATGTGCCTCACACGGCATTAGACACACTCGTGTGTCTAGACCATGTCAAATCAGGACATACATACTAACTTAATCACACGGCCATAAGACATGCCCGTGTGCCTTGGCCATGGTCGACACTGACTTGGGTCACACGGCTAGCCACACGCCCGTGTGCCTTGGCCGTGCTTAAGACTGACTTAAAATCGTAGAGTACCTTAGGGGACACATAGCTGTGCAACATGACAGTGTGTCACACACGGCTGATACACACGCCCGTGTCTCTGCCCATGTGGACAAAAATAGGCAATTTGAAAAGCCAATTTGCCACCCAATTTGGGTCAAACGTACAAGCATCCAACCAAGCACATTTGCACTATAATTTCAACCAATTTCAATACCAAAACTTACACCAATCATGCCATAACATTATCAACCAATTTCATGCTTAATAGTCATACCAAATTATGCCAAAACATAAGACAAAATCATATCTAAACATTTGTTTCATAACCTCATTTTATTTTCATTCAATCACATGCTATAAACTTACCAGTTTCACAAATTTTCACATATCAAAACTTACCAAAATTGACCATTTCATTTGGTCATTCATAAACACATTACGTAAGCATCATTTGCATCACATAACATATACCAAAATCAAACCATAAGTTCAACCATAATTAAGCCATATCACATGGCTAAATATACACATCACAAAACATATTCAACTAACTCTAGCCTATACATGTCATACGCTAATATTTACACTTTCAAAATGTACCAAAGTAAAGTTTGATAGTATGGTGATGATCCTCGATGATCCTCGAGCTCTCAATAGCTTCGATATCTATAAAACAATGCAAACACACACACAAAGTAAGCTTTCAAAAGCTTAGTAAGCCATATACAAATAAACTTAACAAGTAACATCAATTCATTCATAAAATTTAAGGCAAAATACATTCACTTAGCCATATATCTCTTATATTTCATTTAAACATAATTCACATATACATATCATAACTCATTCTCATAGTAACTCATACTTATATCATATATTCATCAAGGTACATATTCTTACTTTTCATTCTCAAACATGATGTACAATTCAAACGTACCTGAGTCAAATACAAATTCACATAGTCATTTATTTTCTCGGAATGTCCGTTGAACCGTTCAAAATCATAAGGATATGCGGATAACTCAGAAATCTTGTACAATGCCAACGTCCTAGACGTGGTCTTACATGTAATCAAATATCGATGCCACTGTCCCAGACAGGGTCTTACACGAAATCAAATACGATGCCAACTTCCCAGAGGTGGTCTTACACGTAAATCATACGTTGATGCCAACGTCCTAGACGTGATCTTACACGATAACACATATCGGATCCTATGTCAAGATATATGTATCCTAACTATTCCTAAGGTTCGTACGGGGCTTTACGGACGTCGAAACTTTGTAGATACTTTCTCGGATATCTCATATTCAAGGAATAAAGCCATTCATCATTTTTCAAAAACATATTAGCATAAATAAACCATTTCAAATACATTTATTTGTATATACACTTACCTCGTACGGATTCAGATAGACAGAATCGGCTACTCGACGACTTTCGACTTTCCCTGATCTAATTCTATTTTCTTTAATTCTTGATCTATATAAATTAAAATTTAACTCTTTTATTCATAAAATCATTCAAATCAATCCAAAAACATATATTTAGGGCATTTTACAAATTAACCCTCATATTTTCACATTTTGACATTTAGTCCCTAATCGCACAAATCACAAAATACACAAAATTTCATTAGATATATGTTTGGCCGAATATTCCTAGCACTCATACAAGTCCACATATTTCATTTATTTTGCATTTTAGTCCTTCAATATCTCATTTTTACAATTTAGCCCAAATTACTCAAATTCATCAAAAATTCAAAGACAAAATATACTAACCCAACACATATCTTTCATTTGCTATCAACTAACTTCACAAAACTCATAATTTCATCAATGGCTCAACTCAAAATCATCAAAAGAAATTAGAAATTAATACATGGGCTTGATAGAATACATAGCAACGATCACAAAAATGTAGAAATTATCAAAAACGGAACAAAAATCATACCTTAATCACCAATCAAAGTGTTGAAACCCTAGCTTGAGTTTTTGTCTCTTTTTATTTTGTATTTTTAGTAAGATGAACATAAAATGGCCTAATTTTTTGCTTTGGTTTTATTTAATTAGCCTTTAATTAACAATTACCAATTTTGCCCTTAATGAAAATATTAACAAAACATTAACATGGGCTGCTCACACAAGCTATCAAGTATCTGCAACACATGCCGGACTACCTAGCCACTGGTAGGACGTATATGACCAGCACCCAGATCACATAATCATATATATCACATGGGGTCCTAGTGACATGTCACTCGTATCCTATTCTATTCCTAAGGTTCAAACAAGATTTTCTCTCTCTTGTTAGAACTTGTCAAATGTGTTCATCGAATTAATTATACAATTTATACAATATTAATGCATTAAAATATGATCATATTATTGCATTATTTACATATGAACTTACCTCAGTACAAAATATGGCCAACTAATTCGATTTAGTCCACAACCTTGTTCTTTCCCCGGTCTAGGTCTAGACTCCTTTTTCTTGATCTATATTAGTAAATTTAGCTCATTTAATTATTAAATTGTTCAAATCAATCCAAAAATCATAATTTAATTCTTAAATTGTTCAAATCAATCCAAAAACCATACTTTGGCAAAATTATAGTTTTGCCCTTAAACTTTCACATATTTACAAATTAGTCCTTAGGCCCAAAAAATGAAATGTACTCATTTTCTTTGATACTCAAGCCTAGCTGAACCTATATCATGCTTATACCAACCCACATTTTTCATCAAATCACATTTCTACCACCCATTTTTACAACTTTTACAAACAAGCCCTTTTTGGGTGTTTTCATTGAAAACCATTTAGTAAAAGATGTTCATTACATATCAAACTTTCATAATCTACCATGAAACATCAAAATACATGCATGTCACATATAGGTCAAACCCTAGACATCAACCCTAGCTTAAATAAATGGTAGAAATGGCTAGATCGGTTGATAGCAACTTCAAAAATGTAATGAACATTAAAAACGGGATTAGAACAGACTTACAGTCGAGCTTGGAAGTGACCAAAACCCTAGCTATGGAGGCTTCTCAATTTTCAGAACCAAGGGGAGAAGATGAGCACAATTTTGGCTTTATTTTTCCTTTTAATTCTTTTATTAATCAAATGACCGAAATGCCCTTTTTATTAAACTTTGAAATTTTACATAATCATGTCCATTTTTGTCCATAAAAAAAGAAATTGGTCAAATTGCTATTTGAGGACCTCTAATTAATAATCCATAGCTAATTCATGCTCCAAGCTTCTAAAATCACATATTTTACAACTTTTGCAATTTAGTCCTAACTTTCAAATTAGACACTTTGGTAATAAAATTTCTTGATGAAACTTTCACACAATCATGCAAACATGTCATAGACCTCAAGATAATCATAAAATAATTATTTATACTTCAGATTTATAGTCTTGAAACCACTATTCCACTAGACCTAAAATCGGGATGTTACAATTTCTAAAACATATCCTAACATTTTTTTATTTTTCACTAAGTTCACAATTAACTCACCCACTCCCTTCTTACTTCTTCTCAGTAAAGTAGGTTACAGATTAGCATTGGCGAGGTCAATGATGTGGCAAGGTGCACTCCTGAGCAGATGTTGGTGAACCTAGGTTAAAGGCAATGGGATTATTGTTATGGGTTTAGAATTAAATGTTATGTTTCTAACTTTATGAATATGAAAATATTATTTGAAGTTTAAACTATTTAGTAACATTTAAATTCTCAGTACATTGATTTGTGAACCAGGTTTAAGGTACTTGTTATTTCATAAATAAAGTTTATATTATCCATGCATGAGAGTATTGTGTTTTATTTACATGCAAGTTGGATTTATTATTAAGGTTTATTGTATGTTGCATGCCATATTTACATGCTTACACCTAACTATGTGATCCCATAAATGTAAGCGATCTCAAGTAAATGATGCAAACCTTAATTTCATGTGTACCCCTGTTATGATTATTTTATTACATGTGAACCACTGGTAAGATATGCGAACCCATATATGCATGTGAACCCATGATTATATGCAAACCATATTGAAATATACTAACCCTTGCATACATGTTCCTTATGATTGCGAGGTCTGTCCATTTGCAAAAGCATGATATATTTGTGAACTGTTCATTTTTAACGAACTCATTCCTTTGTATGTAATCCTATGATATCCTGTGTGCTTTGGGAACTTATGCTGATTGTTGCAAATGCGAACTCTTGAATTATGTGATTTCATGCAAAGTTTGATAAGTATGCAAGCCTATGCCTTAAACCAAACTGCGAACTCATATGTTTTCTTGTTATGCGAACTATGTTGTCATTTAAAAAGTCTAAGTTGTGCTACCAACTCTTAAGTATGTTGTTGTAAGGCATGCAAACCTACTTATGTTTGTTTGTGAAGCTTGCATGTTTGCTTTCTATTACCGCTGTTGCGTTTTAAGTTAGTACAACTTTTATTAAGACTTAAGTAGTGTGTTGGAGGATAGGTTAGGAGTCAACGGAGATTCTCTTTGGTGGCTAATGTAGGACACCAAATTTAGACAAAAACTTCTAGGCCGAGTTTGGGGTGTTACACTTTTAATCAATTTTCTCATTTCTGATTAGACTAATGACATGTTTAGGTTCATCTGCCAATACAAGTTATCTTTCCATACTACGATCTGACCACGTAATACCTTTTAGTATTAGTTAAACATTTAGACAACCAATGAGCAATGTTTGCTTCCATTTTTCTTTACGTGCAAAAACCATGTGAGGACAATTATACAAATTATATTAATGTAATCAATAATTTTTTTTATTAACAAATTTGCTCGAAAAAATTACAAGTGTATATTGACAAAAATACTACACTTAGGGCACCAGATCCAACAGTCATGTTTCGCATTCTTGTGTCTCTCCATATGTTTCCTAAAGAGCTCTCTAGCTATAAGAGTCTTTGCTAAACAAATCCCTAGGGTATGTCCTCATATGTGATCTTTGACTATGTCTACCAGTTCGTCAAACACCACTGTCTCCTACCGTTTAGGACAAAAACATAGCCCAATGTTGATTTCTTCAAATCCCGACACATTTGAAAGTCAGAATCAATATATCTGATAGATCTATCACCAGAGGTAGAGTATAGAAACTTACCCCACATCCTTCGTCCTCGCTAGCTTAGCTTGTCCAAACATCAGAGATATTCAAAGATATTGGTTAAATCAAATATATTCAAACCTCAAAACCTAGAATTCAATATCATTCAAAACTTCCTAGATATTTCAGAATTCCTTACTCTCCTTTCTCAATCTACAATACAAAAATATATAGAGGCTTACCCGTTCCTCAGATTCTCTACTCCCATACCCCAATCCTCATGATCACTACCCCATGCAATGTTTCCTAACTTTTATCTCATTCGGAGCAACTGAAAAGATCATGGAGAATGAAGGAAAGTAAAACAGAAATAAGGAGAATGCTACCTTTTGAAAAATCCTCCACTCACATATATATAACCCTTCTTACGCATGGTCCAAGTAACCATCCATCAGCAATCATTTTGTTCTCATTAAGGAACTAGCTGATTCCAATTTAACTAAACCAGATTTGGAATTCAATTAATTACCAATTAGTCAAAAAAGTTTCCAAGCTTTCCAATAGAGCCCACCAACTTATCATTCTATTCATTTAACTCCTCACCTATCCTAATGTTTGGATCTAAACTTAAACCGAGTATGATAGATTTTGTAGTCTACCATTATATCCAAGAAAAAAGAAATGAGATTTGGGTTATAGTGGATCGATTGATGAAATCTGCTCATTTCCTTGCAGTGAGAACTAAGTGGTCACTCCCGAAGTTAGCTGAAGTTTAATTCGTGAGATAGTTAGACTATACGGTGTGCTTCTGTATATTATCTCTGATTGAGATCCTCGTTTTATCTCAAGATTTTGGAAGTATTTGCATGAATTATCAGGTACGAGGTTAAATTTCAGCATGATTTCCCATCTTTAGTTTGATTGCCAATTCGAGTGAGTCATTCAAGTTTTGAAAGATATGTTGCGAGCCTATGTTATTGATCTTGAGTCTGGCTGGGAACAGTATTTCTGTTAACTAAGTTTGTGTATAATAACAATTCCAATTGAGCATTCAAATGGTTCCATATGAAGCTTTATATGGTTGTAGGTGTAAAACACATATCTGTTGGTCATAATTAAGCTAAAGAAGGGTTGTTAGGCCGAATTGATTTAAGAAGCTGAAAATATGGTAAAATTGATCAGGGGTAGATTGAAAGCAACATCTGATAGATAAAAGCTATATGTTGATCTGAAATGGAGAGATATCGAATACATAGTGGGTGATAAAGTATTCTTCAAATTATCTCTATGGAAAAATATTTTGCATTTTGGTCACAAAGGAAAATAGATTCTCAAGTTTATCGGCTTGTATGAGATTGTCAAGAGAGTTGGACTGATTACATATCGCCTAGCTTTACAATTAGAATTGCAAAAGATTCATGATGTATTTCATGTATCTATGCTCTGACAATTCCGATGGAAGAAATTAAAGTTCAGTCTGATTTATCTTATACGGAAAAACCGATCGAAATCTTAGCTTGAAAAGTGAAAGAGCTAAGGAATAAATGAGTGCCTTTGGTAAAGGTTCTAAGGCGTAGCCATAGAGTTGAAGAGATGACATGGGAACCAGAATGAAATTTGTTAATGGGAGAAAAATATAATGACTGTAACACCCCTAAACCGTATCCGTCACCAGAAACAGGGTTACAGAGTGTTACTAGGGTTTCCAGAACATTTACAGATAATTCATGTCAAAATCTATTCATTTTCCAATATTATTTATAACGTCCCTTGAATGGACCCTCGAGGCTGTATATGAGTGTTAGAATCGAATCGAGACTAGATCAAGAACTCAAAGAATTTTTTGTAAAATTTCTAAAATTTTCCAAGATATAGGGCACACACGCCTATGTGGTCCAAGGGACATGCCCGTGCTGCAGGCCGTGTTCAACCCCGTGTAACTCTCTGACTTGTGCCACACGATCGGCCACACGCCCATGTTCTAGGCTGTGTAGCACACACAGCTGAGACACACGTCTGTGTCTCTTCTCGTGTGCTAAATTCTAAGCATTCTATTTTTCAAATTTAAGGTGCAAGGGACACACGGCCTAACAACACGCCCATGTATCAAGCCGTGTGTCACACACGGTCTAGACACACGCCCGTGTGTCTACCTATGTGGACAAAATAAAGTCATTTCTTGCTTCATTTCTCACCCAAATTTCACCAATGACCTGCATTTAAACTCACATCCAAATACCAACCATTTCAAGCATTCAAAATTAAGCAAATGCATACTTGTTTATAATCTTTCCTTGGTATATTCCATATGTTAGGCATAATTTGAACAACCATTTAACATGTATGTAGCTACCATAGTATGAAATTACAAGTATATCAAAAACAACCATTACCAGTCATTCCAATGTCTAGATTACAAACTACATATTTAAGCCATCCATGGCCAAGTTAGCCTATACATACCATTATACCAAAATGATTTTACTATATATACACAAAATAAGCTAGTGGATAGTGTAATGATGCTCCAATGATCTCCAACCTTCGTGAGCTTCCGAGTACTATAAAACAGGGAAAATAAAATCTAGTAAGCATTACATGCTTAGTAAGTTCATATAACGGAAACTAAACTTACCACTCCCGTTTATTAAATCTAAGCATACAATATCATGTTTTCCATCAACTTGGCAAAATTGCCTAAACACATGCAATCAATAAAACATGTTAGTGACAAAATTTTTATATACATCAAGTAAACATAAATGAGCTCATCACACAATTTTCCTTCAAGACATTATTCATTTCATCCCATAATTCTCTTATCATGCCAAGAGTTGGGTTCATTGAATCATTGAAATTCCGATGGATACTCAAGTAGTACACTCAAGGTGTACAATTCAATAACCAGTCAAATATTATTAAAGAGTACCCATTAGGGCTCTTAATCAAAGAACACACTCTCGAGCCACATATCGTATTACAAGATTACCAGTCGAAGCTAAATATTTTATGTAACGTATGCTCAGAAGAGCTCAATTAGGATTACCAGTTTAGGCTAAATCCTTTATGTAACGTATGCTCAGAAGAGCTCAATTAGGATTACCCATCCAGGCTGAATTCTTTCTATAATGAGATCAATAGGATTACTCGTCCAAGCTAAATCCCGTCAGCAACAAATACAGGACCTCATTTTATAAGGCAATCACATTTATCCATCGAAATTCAATATTCAAACGAGACTTTACCCTTTCTCCAACATTTCTGAACATGTAATCCTTTTACACATTTATAATATTCATGTAAATATAAATCATATTGCATACAATCATAACATTCAAGTTAACATATTTACATGCTCGATTAAGTTACACAAACTTACCTCGACTCTTGTTCGCATAAATAATCTACTAATCTGAAACCTTTCCTTTTCCTCAATCTAACCTCAAGTTTGTGTTGCCGGATCCAATTAAGCCATGAAAGTTTCTTCTCTGTCTCCTAGGGATTCCATAGAATTTTAGGGTTGAAGATGATATAAAATAAGATGATAATTCTTTTATCATCTTTTAATTAATTAAATTATTTTAATTTCCAATTTAGTCCTTGCCATTTTTCTAAATTTCCATGAATGAGTCACCAAAATATCTACATACTTTTCTTTAATGGTCTAATTACCATATAAGGACCTCAATTTTTGAATTCCATAACTATTTAATTCTTCTAGCCACTAGAATTCAACTTTTACATTTTATGCGATTTAGTCCATCCCGTACATAAACACATAATTGGTAAAATTTTCTTATCAAAATTTTCCCATGACATTTCTAACATAATACGGACCATGAAATAAAATTAAAATAAATTTTATGTTCGGATTGGATTTGTAGTCTCAAAACCACTGTGTCTGATTTTACTAAAATTGGGTTGTTACAATGACTCAGCTTCCAATGTGTCGAACAGGGCCATTTTGGGACTCTATTTCTATAAACCGAGTTCATAAATATTTATTAGAGATATTTATGAGGTTATTGTATTGATGAACTGAAATTTGGTTAAGTGATTTAACTGAAATTTTTATTAATTAGGGCCTAGGGACAAAATTGTAAAGTCTAATAGCTATAGATTTTGAATTAGTAAAATAAGACTTAGTGGATGACATAAGGATATTTTATTAAATAAGTAGAATTAAGAATAATTTATAATTTAAACATGATTGACTAAAGTTAATCAACATTAAACCAAGTATAAATATGACTTGTGGAGGAAAGAAAGAGAAATCTCTCTTCATCTTCTACCTTAGGTTGTCCACCATAAGAGAAAAATAAAGAAAACTTTCAATGGTTGCTACCATTCAGCCACTTAATTAGGTAATGTAATTAAGTCATTTTTCTTATAATTTTTATAGATTTGAGGTCATGGGAGCTTGATTTAGCTAGCCCATGAACCAATTTCTAAAATTTTTAAAGTTTTTCAAAGTTACCATTGTTGAGAATTGAATGAAATTTGTGTGAAATTGTTAAAAATTGAGCTTCGTATATGAAAATGACTAAATTGTAAAGCTTAATTATTAGTTTCGTACATTTGGGACCAAATTGAATCAAATGTAGAGTTTTCATGAATTGTTGGTAAGGATAGAAAATAGAAGGTCTCTAATGAGTTTTGGTGAAATCAAATTTTAATCTGAGGCCCTATATTGAAAGTTATGCTTGTCTTAGTTTTATGGACTAAATTGAATAATTTGTAAAATATGTGAAATTTGGTATTTGATTTTGATTTGCTTGGAATTTGATAGTGTGATGTGTTTCTGATTATGTGTAGCTAACGACAAGACCAAACTACCGAGTGGGAAAGGAAAAGCGAAAATTATCGACGAGTGACACACGAAATCCCGGTTTGTACATTAACAATTAAGTTCGTATTAATTGGTTACATCTACATATTAATTGCATTTAGAGGTATACAAGTTGAGTTCTTAATGAAATATATGCTCTAAATTGAATTTGATTTATATTGCTAAAATAAAGGTCTAAATTGAATAAAATGTTAAATAACATGAAATCTTTGAATTCATATATGTAGACACCATGAGATTGGTTGAAATGTGTTGAATATTATGAAGTGTATGTAAGATGTTAATAGAATTGAATTGCGAAAGTGAATAAATTTAATAATTGGAAATCATACTAATTTGTAAATGGGTTGAAAATGATACCCTGTTATTTGTTTAGGTTTTGTCCAATATAGTTGGCATTCCATAGGACTCAGTTATGCATGGGTTATGCGTGTATGCGCCAAGATGCACTTTACATGCCAGTACGCACTTTGTGTGCTAGGATGTATTTTGTACACTACTATGCACGTTATGTGCCAATTACCCTAATTCAGACTATTTGATGAGGCACTTTGATACAAGTTTGATGTGTTGGTTGGACAATCCTTTAGAAAAATCCTAGTATGATGTGTCACTACTTAGAAATCATCTTAAATTCAAAATCAGTTATATGGAAAACTTGTAAATTTTCAATGTTTGAATTAAACCAATATTGGATTGGATATAATGTTTAAATCTTATGATGTATAAACTCAAGTTTAGTGACTTTATTAAATGGTATATAAAACTTAATATCCAAAGCATGAAATTTCACTAATATTTCATAAAAATAAAGTCCTAACAAAAAAATTTTATTTGTACATTTTCTCCTCAAAATGCACATAGATGTCAACCCCCATGTGTCATGTATAGTACAAACAAAATATCTATGTCACAATAGCAACAGGGTTTTTGCGTAGTCCTTCAGATAGGTCTTTCTTTCAATCATTAAGCTTGAAAAGGAAAAAGCAATAGACTAAGTTCGTATGAACTTAGTGAGTTCCAAAAAAATTATAAGTAAGAATACTAATTGCACAATTGAACATTTAAAAAGAAATTCACACATTATCACAGAGTACGCCTAATGGCATATACAGAACTCATATAGACTTAGTACACCAATGGTGTATCACATAGGCGAATACTATACGTCAACTCAATATAACTCAAACAATCCATTCTCATGCCAGCTACACACCCAGATTTTTAAGTCAGATGCATAAACTACAATCTCATTTATATACATTCTTCACCATAACTCCTTATATCATTTTCACTCAATATAGCATGTTTTATTGTGTTATGCCAATCCGGTTTGTAATATACCTGCCCTATCGGAGGCTACACAAACATATCTCCACATCTCCATCTCTACATATCAGTTCACACCATATCATTCATTCATATCAGAAGTAGTTGGTAGTAGCTTAAACATGAAAAATGGCCCATACTTCGGATCACAGACATACTAAACTCAAACTAACGACTCTGGACAACCATTATTCACACACATAAACTTTTCATCCTTTATAAAGAAATAACACTTACCTTATACAATTATAAAATAAAGAAGACCACAACACATGGAAGTAAGAAGGAACTCACTAGAAATTATAGCAAAGTCCTTAAAACAAGTTCTTTGCCTTTATCACTTGGACATTCTATAGCTTTTTAACCTAAAAATAAGGATTATTAAACATATCAGATCACTAATCTATCAAATTTAAACATGCATGCAAGAATCATCAACACTTAATCCAGAATTCAAAAGTTTCCCCTTACACACCATTATAACATTTATGCATGCAGAACTAAAAATACGTAAATAACTTTGGAGATAACCTAGGGTTCATCAGTAAATACCAGTGAGTTGGTAGAAATGTATAAGCTAGATGAATAAAGCAAACCCAACTTTGAAGAGGTTTTTTGGACTTAGGTTTTCAGAGAGTTCAAAAAAAATCAAGAAGAAAATAAAGAAGGCGCAAAGGTTTTCAGAAAAGTCACTGTTCTCCTTATATACTTAACCACAAAGACAAGGTCTATTGGGATAATTAGATAGTTCTGCTAACACTCTTGATTCTCATGATTAAGTGCGCTTATCATAATTTAAGTTTTTTCATATACGGTAGCCTAATTCTATATTAACTAAATCCCAACCTAACTAACTAAATTACCTTACTATAATAATAAACAAATCTAATTAACTGCAAACTCGACTAGTTCGCCAAAGCATCAAGGGTGGCGTATACTTAATTGAAGAGTCTGCCAAACCACAAATCTCGCTAAAACTAAGAGTTAGCCAATTGGCGTAACACTCATAACTCTATGCTTATTCAAAACAAACACTTACTATTATCTACTCTTATATTAAAAACTATATGCTAAAGTAATCAAATACAGAGACTTTATCGGGTGGGCTATTACATGACATGATATTTTGCCAATGATTTGAAATGGTGTTTGGATATGCTAACCAGAGACTCATATCGTAATAAGGAAACCCCGAATCCGCGATGTTGACTCGAAACTTTGTATTCTTTAGGGACTAAATTGTAGATAATATAAAATTTAGGGAAAATGTATAATTAATAAAAAGTTAAGGGTCTCAGGTATTGAATTAAATTTGATGTGAATGTGAAATTAATGAATTGAATTGAATTGAATTATTATATAGGTCAAGAAACAAGTCATAAACACAACAATCGAGGATATACATGCCACATATACCCTGTGATAGTGTGATGCTTTTGATCCGCTATAATATTGTATTTTCTTTTAGATTTAATACGTCAGCTGAGTCGAATCGAGCCGTAGTTAATGAAGTTGAAAGTAATTTCCAAGTTTCGAATCCTGAAGCAAGTAATAGTGTAATGACTCCATAGTCCTTTGGGATGAGATGAGAAATGTGTTTTTCAGTATGATGAACCAATGGTACAATGAATTTAAACAAGTCTATTCTTACTAAATCCCAACCTAACTAACTAAATCACCTTACTAAAATAACAAACAAATCTAATTAACTGCAAAATAGGCTAGTTCGCCAAAGCATTTGGGGTGGTGTATACTTAATTGAAGAGTCTGCCAAGCCACAAATCTAGCCAAAACTAAGAGTTAGCAAATTGGAGTAACAGTCACAACTCTATGCTTATTCAAAACAAACACTTACTCTTATCTACTCTTATATTACCAACTATATGCTAAACAGTAATCAAATATAGAGACTTCGTAGGGTGGGCTATTACATGACATGATATTTTACCGGTGATTTGAAATGGTGATTGGATATGTTCAGTTTGTTAGTTTGTTGTCTTATGATATATGGTTATGAAATTAAGTGAATGTTTTGTTAGTATGGAATATGTAAGGTTGAGGATGGTCAATGTTTTGGTATTTATCACTTAGAGTTATTGATAGGTTGTAAATTGGTTGCTTGGAAATTTATAAGTAATTTTAGGTCCCTTTTAACTTGTAACAGGTTGATTTTTGGAAGAAATCGATTGCCACGTCGCGATGACAACTTTCTAACATCGCGACAAGAAACAGAACAAGGTCCATCTAGCGACGTTGTTGTTTCAAGGTCACGACGATCCCTAACCAGAGACTCATGTCGCAACGAGGAAACCCTGAAGTCGCGATGTTGACTCGAAACTTTGTATTCTTTACATTTTGGTCCTTATCAACCTCGAATTAGCAAACGAGATTTTATAAGCTTGTATAAGACTAAGAATTGATTATATAATGTGTAATACATATGAATTACTTGTCATTAAATGTATATAGATTATCAAATTGAATGTTATAAACTGCAGTTGCTTCGGCAACAGATGTGACACATTATAGCTTAGACCCAATGATTGAGTCGGGTATCGAGGTGTTACAATTTCATATCATATTTATTTTAATTATATAAACATTATTTATTTTTTTGTTTAAAAAATTAACTAATTCAATTAATCAATAATAAAAGGGATAATTGCGAATTAAGAAATTCTAATGACTTCATCTTATTGTTCAGTTAAGTTTACAAATATTGAAAAAAAGAGATATTTTTAGAAACTATTTTATTGGTATTTATACATTATTTATTAGTTTGTATAAATTTTAACTAAAGTTGAAGACTAGCTTTGATGGTTAAGGAATAGCTTTAGTTATTAAAGATCATGTGTTCAAATCCTATAAAAAGCAAAATTTTGTATGTTTTGTAACCATTGCGGATTGAGTTATCCTAAGGTTAATAATATTTAATTCGAATTCGAATTTGGATATTAAAACTTGAAAAGTTTACAAAGACTTTGATATTGGATCCTTCCACAATCCTTTAAATGTTGGGACGGGTGAGGAGTATTACAATATAATAATAAATAATATTAAAATATACAAGCATTAGAATTTTGTAGAGTAGTAGTGTCATTTTTTAATTCCACAAGCAAAGTTAATAAAATTTTGTAATCATTACAGATTTGGATATCCGAAGGTTAATAATATTCGAATTCGATATTGGATCCTTCCAAAATCCTATAAATTGATTTCAATGACATCTTTATATTTTGATTTGGATGTTTATATAAAAGAGAAATTTTGTACAAGTCAAGAAATTGTTCCAGTAGCATTTTTATTTTTACTGTGTATTGGGATGAGTGAGAAGTGTTACAATATAATAATAAATAATATTTAAAATATATAAGCGTTAGTATTTGGTAGACGAATAGTATAATTTTTTAACTCCACAAGTAAAGTTAATAAAATTACCCTATCTCTTATTTTTTATGTACATTTCATTTTTTATATTTAAAACTATACATTATATGACACTTGCCATCACCCTAACCCTACTTATGAAATTTAAAAATTGTATTTTTTAATATACATTATAAAATTAAAAAACTTGCTTCAGTCCTTTTAAAATTTACTCTAAGCACATTTTTTTTTTAAATTGATTGATCCTTGAAAATTGTATAAGATGGGGCTTAGAAAGTTCCAACATAAAAAAATCGTTAATAAATAAAATAATTATTTGAAGTAAATTATTAACAGCCATAAGTACTAATATAAATTAAAAAAATATTATATTAGGACACATCTACTATTTAGATGAAAGTTTTATGTAATAAATTTTTAAAAAAGTAATTAATTTTTTTTAGTTGAAATAGTAAAATTAAATTATTAAAAATATAATATTTTGAATTTAAATTATTATATATAATAATAAATTTTTTATATATAAATATTTTTAAATAATATTTATTATTTTGTAAAAATAAAAAACTTCAAATGAATCTTTCATAGACTCTAAAAGCAACACCAACCCAATTTTTTTTTGTTAATCATGCTTGGTTTGAACCATCCATGAATATATTTAATACAAATTAGCTGTCACTTGAAAAAAGGAATAGCTGTCGTTTTTGTTTTCTTTTGAGAAAAAAAAAATAGATGTCACCATTTATAGTTTACTGATTCTACATTGTATACCTTTACCCTAAAAGAAATATAAATTATCTTTAGCAATAATTACTTGTGCTCAAATTTAAAAATTGACTTATTTAAGTAATTAAATCAATTGGACCACGTTTCCTTTTTCTTTGTTCAACATTTTTTTTTAATTATATACAAGATTACACGAAAAGCATATGCTTTAATTTGTTCTTTTAACATAACTGTGTTATATTTATATAATTTAAAATTCATAAATGAGTGCCTTGCTGTATTATCATTTTTTTTGTACTAAGTACCAGTAGCAATTAAGGCCAAGAATATAATATAGTAGATATTGCTGCTTTCCGAGCCATATAGTTAGTTTGAGACTGTAAGAGTTAACCATCTGTTAACATCATTTTATATTGATTTGGGTTGAGGCAAGTTTAGATCATTAAAAAATTATTTAGTTAATATTCGATTTAACCTGTTGGATTAAATTTGAGAAAAATATGTTTTACTATATAATATACATAATATTAAAAATAAACTTGTTCTTTAATTTTAATTTTTTATAAATTTAATTTATTTTTTATAAGTTCAATAATGATTTAAGTGGAGCAAAAAGTAAATACATGAACATAATACACTTATTCGAGTTATTAGTACCTTTCTAATATAAATTTAAAGAGGCTAAATGTTCAACTTTTATTTATTATAAATAAAATTTAAAATATACAATTACCTTAAAATTAAAAAAAAAACATTAAAAAAATTACAGATTGAATCCAATTTTTATCAGACCACTTACAATCCAATTTTAATATAGCAATCAAATTAAAATAAATCATCATCTTCAATTCAATTGGTTGGTTTCACTTACAATTTAATTTATGGGTTTTTTTTTAAATAAATATAAGAATTTGACTAATTGTTATATCAATCTAAAAAGAAAAATAATTTAAATATCACTTATAATTAAAATAAATTTAAAAACCATTCTCTAGATTAGTCCAATATTTTATAAACCATTATCAATTTTTTTTATATTGAATGCTATAAGTATAACACATCTAATATAGGTATATATATTCTATAGTGAGGTTTAAAAAAATTTTGAGTTACTTGAATTAGTTCATTGTGTAACATTTGGCAAGTCATATGATTGCCACGTGTCTTTCAAATGTGAGGGTGAATAAGCATTTTGTTACTGTTGAGCTAATTTTCTTAAAATGTGCTTTTGATAGTTGAGTATGTTAGTACAAATCTCCGGTGAGAAAAATCTCGAACACACGAACGGAACTCGAACAGAAGAAGAAATAATACAAGGCTCCAAGGCGTATATCAAGCCACTATCTTTAAAGTTATATTTGCTCCCACCTATCTTCGGTGTGCAAATGAGTTCCAAGCAAATTAACCTCGAAGATACAATGAAGCCAATGACTATTTGCGTTTTGCACTGACGAGAATACCCCACTACACACTGAGCAATGTATGACAAGAAACTCAATTTCTATAAAGGATTTCTATAGTAATACTTTATAGAATAATCTAATAATATTAGAAAACAAAGCAAGGAAAGAAAGAATATTAGAATTTGTTGGTATGATTTCCAAATGAAATCTCATTCCTATTTATAGGAATTTTCATGTCTCTTCATAGAAACATCTTTCATCAATAGGTGTCTTTCTGAATAATAATGTCTTTAAAATAAACACATAATTATTCATTTAATTATAACTATTCAAATAATATTATTTAAATAGTTACAATTCTTTTTCAAAAAATAAAATAATATAATCTTTTGATTAATTACACACATTCATTTATAGTTATTGGAACACTATAAATATTTGAAAATATTCCAACAATCTCCCCCCATTTTCAAAATATTTTAAAATTTGATATTCTTGAAAACCAATTTGCATAAATGAAGGTATCTTATGATTAAACCTTCACTTAGTAAAAACATGTTAAAGTTAATTGAAATTACATGGTAGACTAAGCTTTGAACCAACTATTTCATTTGATTAACCGAACACATCTCATACAATGATTTCAACATCGGTCAATGCATAGTATCTAGGGACACTATTATGGCCATGTGTCTGTGTCCTCTTTTCATGAGTGTTGTCAGAGCCAAGCCCTTGAGCTCCTAGAAGTGGCCACACTTCTACTCACATAGGTAGATCCCATCAAGAGTGTTCCCGTAATTATAACACTCTAACATATTTATGTTACGGGTCCATTAAGAGTACATTACTCATCCTTCCCTTATCATTACAGGTACCTAGTACTTTAATCTTAGGATGAATTTATTTACAGTGCTAACAATCACATACTAATGATGTACTTTGTCTCATTGAACTCAAGACTTGACGTTACACCAAGCGTCGAGTCGAGTTTCTATCATGAGTGACTCTATTTAATGGGCTTGAGTCTCATCCCTTTTAAAGTCCTTTTTACTACATCTCTAGCAAGACTTTTTGTCAAAGGATCCACAAAATTTTCACTTGACCTCACATAATTAATAGTGATCACTCCATCAGAGATTAATTGTCGGACATAACTATGTCTTAATCCAATGTGTTTAGACTTTCCATTATATACTTTGCTATATGCCTTTGCTAGAGTAGCCTCACTATCACAACGGATAGAAATAGGTGAAATTGGCTTAGACCATAAAGGTACATCATAAAGCAAATTTCTTAATAATTCTACTTCTTTAGATGCAACGACTAATGCAATAAATTCTGCTGCCATGGTGGAATCAATAATACATGTTTGTTTCTTGGAACCCCAAGAAATGGCTCCTCCACCAAGAATGAAAATCCATCCACTAGTAGATACATGATCTTCCAAACTTGTAATCCAACTAGCATCCGAATACCCTTCTAAAACTGGAGGATATCCATTATAACATAATCCATAGTTAATAGTTTTCTTTAAGTACCTAAGTACTCTATTCAAAGCTTGCCAATGCAAACTACTTGGATTACTTGTGTACCTACTCAATTTCCCAACAGCATATGCAATATATGGTCTTGTACAAGTCATTATGTACATAAGACAACCAATTAGACTTGCATATTTCAATTGATCAATTTTCCTACCAGTATTAGATACTAATTTTATTTGAAGATCCATGGGTATAGATGCTGGTATACAGTTAAAAAGATCAAATTTTTTAAGCACATTTTCAATGTAATATGATTGTGATAAAGCTATAATACTTTCACCTCGGGTTATTTTAATCCCAAGAATAACATCTACTACACCCATATCCTTCATAGCAAAGTTGTTTGACAATAATTTCTTTGCGTTTTCTATTTGTTCCAAATCCGTGCCAAAAATGAGCATGTCATCTACATATAAGCAAATTATGACACCTTTTCTATTTTCAAATTTGCTATATATACACTTATCGAATTCATTTAGTTTATAGCCATTAGCTAAAACAACATTGTCAAACTTTTGGTGCCATTGTTTTTGTGCTTGTTTAAGTCCATATAAAGATTTAACAAGCTTACATACCTTATGCTCTTGTCCTGGAACAACAAATCCTTCTGGTTGTTCCATGTACACTTCCTCTTCTAATTCACCATTTAAAAATGTAGTTTTAACATCCATTCGGTGAACAACCAAATTATATATAAAGGTAAGTGATATTAAGAGTCTAATTGTAGCAATTCTTGCTACTGGAGCATAGGTATCAAAGTAATCAATACCTTGTTTTTGTGTAAAACCTTTGGCTACCAACCTTACTTTAAACTTATCAATGGTTCCATTGACCTTCATTTTCTTTTTGAAGATCCATTTACAACCTATTGGTTTGGAACCCGGTAGAAGATCAACTAAGATCCAAGTTTGATTTTCCATTGTTGAATGTATCTCATCATTTGTTGCTTCTTTCCAAAAAGCAGAGTCTTGAGATTTCATTGCCTCTTCAAATGTAATAGGATCAGATTTCGTATTATAAAAATAAGATATCTTATTACATATACTTTCACCTTTTCCTTCTACAAGAAACATAATGAAATCTGGTCCAAAATCTTTGACCCTTTTAATCCTCTTACTTCTTCTTAATTCTTGACAAGATTTATCATTATTATCAATTTGTTCCAATGGAATCTCATTCTCATTTGAAGAATGAATCAATTGTTGTGGTTGTAATTGTCTTGATATAGAATTAAATCTAGAATCAATTGTTGTGGTTGTAATTGTCTTGATATAGAATTAAATCTATTTTCATCAAAAATAGCATCTCTTGATTCAATAACAGTATTAATTAAAATTAAATCATTTGGTTTAATTACCATGAACCTATATGCCTTGCTATTATGTGCATATCCTATAAATATGCATTCAATTCCTCTTTCACCTAACTTTTTACGTTTAGGTGTTGGAACTTTGACAATAGCTCTACAACTCCAAACCTTCAAATAATTAAGGTTTGGTTTCCTTTTCTTCCATTGTTCATAAGGGGTTGTTTTAGTTTCCTTATTAGGAACTCTGTTCAATATATGACAAACTGTTAAAACAGCTTCTCCCCAAAAACTTTGTCCAAGACCTGAATATGATAACATTGAATTTACCATTTCAGTTAAGGCTTTATTTTTCCTTTCAGCTACACCATTTTGTTATGGTGTGTAAGGGGCTGAAACTTGATGGACAATCCCAGTGGATTCAAAATAACTTGGATTATAGTATTCTCCGTCTCTAGCTGATCTTAAGCACTTGATAAATGATTCACACTGAAGTTCAATTTCAGATTTATAAACTTTAAATTTATCAAGCACTTCATCTTTTGAATGCAATAAATATACATAAAAATATCTAGAACAATCTTCAATAAAAGTAACAAAATATTTCTTTTCACCTAATGTAGGAGTATTATGTATGTCACATAAATCACTATGTATCAAATCAAGCAATTTTGTTTTTCTTTTAACCTTAGGGAAATGGTTTCTTGTAATTTTTGTCAACATACATGTAATGCATTTTCCAATATTATTATTAAAGAAAGAAATTAAATCTAACTTATACATGTCATTCAATTTCCTATAATTCAAATAACCTAATCTATAATGCCATAAACAAAAAGATTCAACCATATAAGTAGAAATAGTATTCTTATTCTTATTAATAATATTCAGTTTGAACATACTCTCATACATATACCCTTTCCCTACAAAAATTCCTCCTTTAGACAAAATAAAATTACCTGCCTCAAAAACAAGTTTAAAACCAAACTTATTTAACAGACTTCCAGACACTAAATTCTTTCTAACTTCTGGTACATAATATACATCATTTAAGGTTAAAACCTCTCCAGAAGTGAATTGTAGTTAAACAGATCCTTTGCCTTTGATTGCTGCGGTGGAAGAATTTCTCATGTACAAGACATTGTCATTTTCATATTGTGTGAACTTTGTGAACATGCTTTTGTCTTTGTACACATGTTTTGTTGCTCCGGTACCAATCCATCATGTATTATCATCTTGTGCCATATTAATTTCAGATATCATTACAATGAACTTTTCGTTATTATCAACCTGAGAAGATGATTTCTTCTATAAAAATTGACATTCATTCTTGAAATGTCTCGGCTTACCACAATGATTGCATGAGCCCTTTTGTTTCTTTTTGAACTTAGGTGCTCTATCAATCTATTTGAACTTTCTCTTAAATGGTTTAGTAGTCTGTACTTCCTCTGTAACATGCACTTTGGCATTTTCAGAATTTAGATTCTGATCTTGCTTTCGATATTCTTCTTGGATACGATGATGATTTTCCAAAGTCTCAAGAGATATTTCCTCTTTCTTATGTTTTGGACTTCTTTTAAAGTCTTTCCAAGATAGAGGAAGTTTGTCTATTATAGAGGATACAACAATCATTTCATCCATTTTCATATCATATTGCTTGAATTGATTCAGCATCTTTTCAAGGTCATTGAATTGTTCCATAATAGAACAACCATCAACCATTTGATAATTATTGAAACGACTGACAAGAAATTTCTTACTTGTAACATCTTTGGTCATATATCTTGTCTCCAATTTGTCCCATAATTCTTTAGCGGTGACCTCGTTAAACCATAAGATAAACCATTCAATATGTGGCCCGTCCATATGTAATCAGCATTGTCTCATTTTTGTCTTTCTCGAGTTGCAACAACAGATTCGTTTTCAGTCTCGTTAGGTCTTGGAGTATCCAAAACATAAGCAATCTTCAAACTTGATAATAAGAAGTGCATCTTTTTCTACCATCATTGAAAATTGCCACCATCAAACCGATCAAGTTTGACAAAATTGGAAGCCAACTCCCTTAGTGTTCTACTTTCATGAGTTATGGTAGTCATCATGAAATATAACCTTAAAATTGATAGTACAAATCTCCGGTGAGGAAAATCTCGAACAGAAGAAGAAATAGGACAAGGCTCCAAGGTGTGTATCAAGCCACTATCTTTAAGGTTATATTTTCCCCCACCTATCTTCGGTGTGCAAACAAGTTTCAAGCAAATTAACCTCAAGGATACAATGAAGCCAATGATTATTTGCATTTTGCGCTGACGAGAATAGCCCATTACACACTGAGTAATGTATGACAAGAAACTCAATTTCTATAAAGGATTTCTGTAGTAATACTTTATAGAATAATCTAATAATATTAGAAAATGAAGCAAGGAAAGAAAGAATATTAGAATTTGTTGGTATGATTTCCAAATGAAATCTCATTCCTATTTATAGGAATTTTCATGTTTCTTCATAGAGACATCTTTCATCAATAGGTGTCTTTCTAAATAATAATGTCTTTAAAATAAACACATAATTATTCATTTAATTATAACTATTCAAATAATATTATTTAAATAGTTATAATTTTTTTTTAAAAATAAAATAATATAATCTTTTGATTAATTACATCCATTGACTTATAGTTATTGGAACACTATAAATATTTGAAAATGTTCCAACAGAGTATTAAACCGTAATCAGTCTTGATTTCATTACCAAAAAATTAGAAACTAGTAAAGATTGCAACTAGTACTAATTGTGATATTATTAAGGCAGGAAACGGTAGAAAAATTAGGTTCATTATGTTGCTGAAATTCAATAATTTGGTAAATTGTAGAGTCAAAATGAAAAGCATGACAAATTATATCAAAATTCGAATTGGTCAATGCTATTTTTAAAAAGTTAAGTCAACTTTCTATAATTACAAAATTTCAAAAAATAGTTAATAAATAAGCTTTTCTAAAATTTTAAAGTTTATTACAATTAATTCCATAATATAATCAATTGAATAAATAAAAGTAATAATCCAGGAATAAAAATATTTAGACACAATATAAAACCAATTTTTTCCATAAATATAACCAATGGAATAAATTAAAATTAATAAAAACACTTAATTATACCATTATAAACGTCCATTCTAATACTATAAATATTAGACAAACCTATATCCTAAACAACTTCATAAAAATTATAGAGTTGTTGAAATTAAATTATCTTCCACATGTTTTATTATCATCTAATATTATTTTTTTATTCTTACCATTAGTGTTGGGAATCAACCCGATTAAGCAACAAATAAGTAAAAAATAGTGGAAGAAATTGAGAAATTGAACATGCAAATTTAACGTGGAAAAACCCCTCCAAAGATGATAAAAAACCATAGGCAAAGATAATTTTACTATAATATCAAAAGAACAAACAGTACAAAAGATGCAGATAAAAAATTAAACCCCGAAACCTGAAAACAAAGAACTCTCAAAATGTAAACAAAATTCTCCAAAAGTGTTATAAGTTCTAACCTTTAATTGGTATATTTTCTAATATTGTAAAAGAGGCTATTTATAGCCTATATTCGTAGGTCAAATAATAATAAAATAATCTAAACTAATCAGAGTTCGACTGAAACAAATAAAAAGAGTTTAACTGGGAGATTATCTTTCAAATTTGACTGAAATACATGACACACTCAACAAATCTCCACCTTGAGTCGTATTTCCACAACATCTTTGCCAAAGCCTCCCACGGGCATATCTTAAACTATGCAAGAAATTAACTAAGTCGAATCTGTACTTAAAAGCTGGAAGACTTCAAGCCTTCGACTTGTGCACTGCCAAATCAAAACTAACCCAGGTTTAATTTTCATGAACACATCGCTCTAACTTTTCAAAACTTGCATCTAAAAGAGAACCTTTCTTCAACGAAACAATCATACATTTTTCCCTCCTATGACCAAGTTGCCTCTGTTCCAAATGAGTTGACTTCAAATCCATAATAGACGAGGGATGTCCGGTTTCACAGGTCATCGTAGAACCTTCCAGAATATAAAGATTACCAGTGCTTTTACCTTTTAAAATAACGAGAGTCTCACAAGACAACTTAATGCCGCTTGACTCGATGTTGATTCTATAACCTTTCAAGCCTAAAATACTCAAGGAGATGAGATTTTTTCATAAATTAGGTACATACTTGACATCTGAGAGTGCCCTAATCATCCCATCATGCATCCTAATTTTAACAGTACCAATACTAATTAACTTACTGGATGAATCGTTTCTCATGTGCACAACTCTACCTTCAACCAAACTATATGTGGAGAATCATTCTCTATTAAGACACATGTGGAAAGAACATCCCAAATCTAGGATCCACTCGAACGTAAGCTTGAAGCTATTTCTCGTTGACATTAGCAAAAAATCATCACTGCCTTCATCCACTAAATTAGCATCAACTAGATCTTCCTCTTTACTCTCAGCAATCATTTTATTTTGTAGTTTATAACAATCTGCTTTGACGTGAACTAACTTCTTACAATAGCAACACCTTTTGTCTCGCTCCTTTGATGCTACCAAAATGGAATTTTGCCTGTCTACCTTACAATTCGAACCAAAGTCATTGTTGAGTTTGTCTTTACTCAACAAATGACCCTTCACATCCTCGAACGAGAGTTTTTCTCTGCCATAAATTAGAGTCTTCCTAAAAATACTTGTATGAAAATGGTAAAGAACACAATAATAGCATAGCCTGATCTTCATCATCAATCTTAACCTCAACATTCTTTAAATCATTCAAAAGAGTAATAAATTGATTAATTTGATCTCTAAGAAACTCACCTTCATTCATGCGAAACGTATATAGACGTTGTTTCAATACTAAACAGTTAGCCAAAAACTTAGTTGCATAAAGAGTTTCTACCCTTTTTCACAATGCGGATAACGTTTTCTCCATCAATACCTTCTACAATACCCTATTGGTGAGGCATAACTCGATTGCAGATAGAACCTTTTCATCAAGCTCTTCCTATTTTGTCTGATCTAGATTCTCAGGCTTTTCCCGGTAATTACCTTTTTCAGGCCGGTTTGAACTAGAATTGTCAGCATCCAAACTTGCCACAGATTGAAATTTGTGACACCATCAAACTTCTCAATGTCAAACCTTGTTGCTGCCATATATTAACGACCTGATCTATGAAAATTGAACTAACTCTGATACCACTTATTGGGGATCAACCCAATTAAACAACGAAAAAGTAAAAAATAGTGGAAGAAATTGAGAAATTGAACATACAAATTTAACATGGAAAAGCCACTCTAAAGAGGATAAAAAACCACGGGAAAAGATAATTTTATTATAATTTCAAAATAACTAAGAATATAAAAGATGGAGATAAAAAACTAAATCCTGAAACCCAAAAACAAAGAACCCTCAAAATGTAAACACAAAATTTTCCAAAATTGTTATGAGTTCTAATCTTTAATAGGTGTGTTTTCTAAGGTTGTAAAAAAGCTTATTTATAGCCTAAATTCGTAGATCAAATAATAATAAAATAATCTAGACTAATCAGAGTTTGGGTTAAACAAATAAACAGAATTTAACTGAAAGATTATCTTTCAAATTTAACTAAAATACAACAGATACTCAACAATCATTTTGTATATTATTTATGTCGATTTCTTTTATAATCGTATTTATAATTACCTGAATACAAAGTTTCAAGTAAGAGGACAAATTGCATCAAACAAATCAATAAGAATAATCCCACCGGGCGCTTCATTTTAGTTTTTAGATTTTGATAAACTTCAATTTATTGTTTCAATTTTGAATAAGTTCTTTTAATTATTGTCAATGTTATATTAATATAATATTTTTCCTTTTTTATTTTACAATTTACTATAAGGAGAATCTTTCATCTATAAAATAATTTAGATCTATATTTTTCATACCTAAAAAATAAGAAAATATATATAAGTTAACAAAATTTAACTAGTGACTATCATTTTCCAACAACAGAATGAGTTAAAATAACAATTACCCCAATTTCTTGTTTAAATAGGTTAAAAAAATGAAAGATCTAATCAATAATATTTAATATTATACCTACAAAAAACTAATCTAACTCCTAACAATAATAAATATATAACTAAGTTAAAAAAATTTACCATTTACCTTTTCATTTTTCGAATTTTGTATGAGTCAAAGTAAATGATATCTAGTGCCGTTGTGTTACCGATTTTAAATAAATTAGTCAATAACAATTTCATTATTTTTTAAAATATTTTTCCATATATTTCAAACATTAAAAAATGTTAAATTTACAAAATGTCTAATTGTGTTTAAAAAAATTTAAAGCTCTGAAAAAAAATGAAATTTAAGATAATGTTTGTGTGTGTGTGTGCTTTTTTTTTTTTTTAAATTCATCGATCTATACTGTTTTTGGAGAGAAAAAGGAAAAAGTAGTTTCACTTTGCTAATTCTTTTTTATTTTTCTTGCGGTTAGAAATTAGAAGTTTGTAAAATTATTTTTGTTCGTGTTTGAAATAAACATTGTTATACTTCTAAGGTATATTTGAATTTATAGTAGTGTCGGGGAGCTAGGTGACCTAAAAATTCAATCTGTCATGTAAGTATGGAGCCATCACCCAAGAAGCCGAATCGCATTGCAACTCAAGGTCCCAGTTGACGGTGATTATGCGGTCTCGGGTTGAATGTAACTAGGGCTTCAAGTTTACAACAATTATGTTGTCAAGGAATGAAGCATAATTGGGCCCCCAGTTGATAGTGGTGATGCAGGCACGATAACGAGTTTTTTCTTGTTAGAGGAGGATGCTTTATAAAATCCAAACAGAAGTACGAGGAAGAAAAATGTAGTAACATTTCAGTATAATAAAGTAATGCATCTTATCCAACACCGCCGAAGGCGGTGACCCCACTATTATAACCTATGGCAAAATTAGGGTGTAACAAGTTAACTAACAAGATGGTCTTCGGTGGAGATGGACAACATGAATTACATAATTATACTGGAAGGCCTCTTGCATTTTTCTTCCTCGCACTTCCATATGGGTTTTATAAAGCATGCTCCTCTAACAAGGAGAAACTCGTTGTCGTGACCGCATAATCATTGTCAACTAGGGCTCAGTTATGCTCCATCCTTTGATAGCATAACCTTTGTAAACTTGAAACCTTAGTTATTCTTCAACCCAAGACATTATAATCATCATCAACTTGGACCTCGAGTTGCAATGCGATCTTGGCTTCTCATGTGATAACTCCATACTTACACAACAGGTGAAATTTGTAACTAAGCTCCATAACATCACCGTAAACCCAAACATGATTTAAAACTATGACTACATCTCCCTCAAAGCTAGAGAGAAATAAATCTTTAAACCTGGAGAATTCAATAAGCAAGAAAAAGAAACAAAAAACAATTTAAAGGAGACTAAGACATGGGTGAGTAGAGGATGAGAATAGCTATTTATATAGAGGATAGGATGGGGTAAAAAGGGAATTTTTTTAATTTATCCTGATAATTATGGGTTGCAATGTATGAAATTTATCCTAGGAATCCTGAGTTGCAGGGGATCAAAAGCAATCAAGTTGGCCTAGATGTTGAAATGGCCAGATAGAAAACGGTCCTTGCGAGGGGCGTTTTCATCTAACATGGTAGTGAAAATGCTTCCTACAAGACATATTTTCAACTAAAATGTCAGACATGTGGCCAGAAAACACATCTTGCAAGAAGCATTTTCACTGCTATGTCAAGAGAAAACGCCTCTTGTAGGGAGCATTTTCTCTTCGGCCATTTCAACACCCAGGCCAACTTGATTGCTTCTGAGCCCCTAAAACCTGGGATTCCTGGGATAAATTTCATATATTTGAAACTCAAATTCCCGAATAACGTCGTTGCGAGGGAGCGTTTTCTCTCCCTACAAATTTAAACTTTAAATGTATACCTCAAAAATCTGTGATGCCCGAGGCATGTGTTGTTGCTGGAATCGTTTCATGTGCGTTGGTGTAAAAGCTCTATAAAATAAACTCTATGCAATCCCTTGAGATTCCATACCAACGTTTGAAGTAGATTGTTAATCTTAAGGATACTTGGCATTAGGAGTTATCAGCGTTGTCGTGAAAAACTTAAATTCCGTTCCTATGTTGTTGTTTAAGCAAAGGTAATTTGATAAATTACATGTAGGTTTAGGAATTTAAGTGACGGGAACAATAGTTTTTTACTATTTTCTCAGTTTTAAACATGTGGAACAAACAATTTGGTTCAAGATGTGCAGATGAATAGAGTTGTTATCCATTATAACGATCAAATTTATGAGACCAAAATTGGGCTCGTTTCTATATTAGCCAAATCTAAAGATTTAGCATTCAACTAGAGCATAACATTAAAAGAGTTTCGGACAAGAATTAGTCCAAAATAAGGATCTAGAGAAGAATTTTGAGCCTGAAGTGTAGATATTTTTTGTCATTTGACCCCGTTAGATATGTCATTTTTGAGATAATAGGGGATGAGTTGGAGACGGTGATCAGATCTTATTGCTCTAGTGGGAATGTTGTACTAGAGTTATATGCCGACTTTGTCGAAGAGGAAGAAGGTGGCCTAAGCTCGATTACACTGTGTCTGCCAAATTTCATGCCAAATTAAAAAGATAAACATCTAACCACATGGTTGTGCGGTGGATTTATAGCATTGCTACAAAGCTCATACCAAGGCACTCTTAAATTGTCATCAATGGCAAGGAATTCATCGGTTTCGCCCCTCGATTTCAACTTCAAGGGACAATCGAGTGTATTTGGTCACTAGCTCTACGGCACACCCATATGACATTTTGTTAGTGTCTTTTATTTCAACTTCTTCACGCTATGTTCAACCCTAGTAACCGTCACATGTGTACGCCATCAAGTTATTGGGGTGGGCCAAAAAAAAGTGATTTTAGGATTGACATCAAATTTACAAGAACGAATGATCTACTCTTAACAATCGCGACTGATGAGGGCACATCTAACCCTGGACTTGCAATCGGGGTTGATAACAAAGAGGGATAGGAGAATAAAGAGAACAAAGAGGGGTTTGAAATAGATAATAACCCAATAGAGGAGGCCAGAACAAATGGTACAAAAATTGATGTAATTTTAAAACTAGATCCCATTTCTACTAAACCAAAAGATGAGGGATTTAACCGTCAAGCCTTAGACATCACTCGATGGGATAACCTGTGGGATAACCTGGGTTCATGGAATACCCCAACCTACACACATACTCTCAATTTTGCTGCTGACGGTGGTTTAAAATTCCCACACCTTCCTCATAGAAGACTAAGGCATGTGACTTCGTCAACAAATTTCGGTTATTTAGAGGTTGGGATGGAGTTTGACTCCAAATATGCTTTTGTAGCTATAGTTAAGCAGTACAGAATATAACTTGGTGTAAACTTCTCTATTACATGCTCCCGATCCAAAAAAGTATGAGGCGAAGTGCACAATGAAAAAAATAGGATGTCCATTGAAAATCATATCTATGAGGAAGAATTCGATGTTTTAGATGATCAGCAAGTTTACCGTGCTACAAACATGTGTAGTAGCTAGTATGTATCATGGTTAACAACAAGTTTACCGCGCCACATACGTAGGAAACAAAAATCAGCACAGAAATGGGCAAGGACCACAATTCAAGTAACACCAACATGCAACCCAGATCAAACCTTTTGATAGTTTAGAGAACTTGCTAAAGGCATACATGGCGAAGAATGACACTATGTTAAGAAATTTAGAGAATCAAATGAGTCAACTAACCACTAAACTTTGGAATAGACCATAAGGAACTTTACTTAGTGATACCAAAAATCTAAGAGTTTCAGGCAAGGAACATTGCAAGGCGGTCACGTTACAAAGTGGAAAGACCTTGGAACTAAGGAGGTTGAGATTGAAGATGGGCTCACTAACAAAAAGGAAGTTCAATTACAAGTTGAAACTCCCATTCCATAGAAGCTGAATGTTGAAAACTCTGATAAGGTAAATCCTAACTTAGTCAATTATGATAAGCTGACACCTATGTCAGATGCAGAAATAATTCCTCAAAAGAGTTGTCTAGTTCAAGCTAAGGTTTCATCACCTCTATATCCGGAAAGGTATAAGTAACAAAACCAGGAAGTGTAGTTCAAGAAGTTCCTAGATGTTCTTAAGAAGGTTCATATCAATATCCTATTGGTAGAAGCCTTAGAACAAATACCAAACTATGTCAAGTTAATGAATGACATTTTGTCCAAGAAGAGGAGACTTGGAGAATTTGAGATTGTAGCATTAACGAAGAAGCACAATACATTCTTTTAGAATAAGTTACCCTTGAAGAAGAAACATCCAGGGTGCTCTACCATTCCCTACAATAACAGAGAATCTTATTGCAATAAAGCCCTATGTGATTTAGGAGCCAGCATAAACTTGATGTCCATGTCTGTTTTCAGAAAGTTGGGTATAGGTGAAGTGAGATGACAATCATAACACCATAACTGACGGACCGATCTTTAGTACACCGGGAAGGAAATATCGATTATGTTTTGGTATGTGTAGATAAGTTCATTTCTTCTGTTGACTTTATTATTTTAGATTTTGAAGCAAATAATGAGGTGCCAATCTCCTAGAAAGACCTTTCCTAGTGACGGAGAGAACATTAATTGACATGCAAAAAGGTGAACTCATGATGCGAGTTTAGGATGATCAAGTTACTTTTAATATTTTTAAGGCTATAAAATTCCCTGATCCAGTTGACGATTGCTCGACGATGACAAATTTAGATGCCTTAGTCTCTACAGAATGGGAGTGTAATTCTATAGATGACCCGTTGGAGCATGTCTTAGAGTTTGATCCACTAGATGAAGAAGGTGAAGAACATATGGCTTTGGTGAAAGCCATCTCGAATTGTTATGTACCACAAACCTGATTTGAATCGCTAAAGCTAGAATATCAAGAATACATACAACCCAAGGCATCAATTGAGGAACCACCTAAATTGGAACTAAAGGTATTACCTTGTCATTTAAAATACGTTTATCTAGGTAACTCCTCTACTTTACCTATGATTATTTCAATAGAATTAAATGAAAACCAGGAAAGAAAGCTGATTGAGGTGTTGAGACAATTCAAAAAAGCGGTCAGCTGGACTATAGCTAATATTCGAGGAATAAGCCATCCTTTTGTATGCATAAGATTCTACTAGAGAAAGGTGAGAGAGTCGCAATTGATGGGTAGTGGAGGCTCAATCCAATCATGAAGGAGGTAGTCTGAAAATAAATAATCAAGTGGTTAGATGTGTTAATCATTTATCGTATCTTAGTTAGTTCATGGGTGAGTCTGGTATAGTGTGTACCAAAGAAGGGTAGAATCACAATTTTAAAGAATGAGAATAATGAACTGATCTCAACGAGGACAGTAATGGGTTGGAAAACTTGTATAGATTACAGAAAGCTGAACAAGGTAACCCAGAAGGACCTTTTTTCACTACCATTCGTGGACCAGATGTTGGATCGACCTCCAAGAAAGGAGTATTATTGCTTTTTAGAACGGCATTCAGGATACAACTAAATAGCTATATCTTCGAAGGACCAGCATATGACAACTTTCACTTAGCATATGACAACTTTCACTTACTTGTACGGTACGTTCACTTTTAGACGTATGCCTTTCAGTTTATGTAATGCACCTACAATTTTCCAAAGATGCATGATAATAAATATTTATTGATATGGTTGAGAATTTTGTGGAAGTTTTTATGGATGATTTATCTATTTTTGGTGATTTATATGATGAATGTCTAACCAATTTGGGTAAGGTGCTTAAAAGATATGAGGAAACAAACTTTGCCCTTAACTGAGAGAAGTGTCACTTCATGGCTAAGGAAGGTATTATCTTAGGTCATCGAATATCTAAGAGAGGGATTGAAGTTAACAAAGCAAAAGTGGATTTAATTAAGAAGTTGTGACCCCCATTAACTGTTAAAGGCGTTAGAAGTTTCTTGGGACATGTCAATTTTTATTGGAGGTTTATTAATGACTTTTCAAAGATTTCCAAGCCATTGTGTACTCTACTAGAAAAAGACACATCATTTGACTTCAATAAGTCATGCTTGGGAGCTTTTGAAGAATTTAAAAAATGGTTAGTCTCAGTACCGATCATCATCACACCAGACTAGAACTCTTCTTTCGAGCTAATGTATGGTGCTAATGATTTCACTATGTAAGCTATGATGGGGTAGTGGAGAAACAAAGTATTTCATCCAATCTACTAGGGAAATAAAACTTTCACAAGAGCCCAACTCAATTATACGGTAATTGAGAAAGAATTCTTTACTATAGTTTTTTTCTTTTGACAAGTTCTATTTTTATCTTATAGGTACTAAAGTGACAATTTTCACGGATTATTCAGTCATTAAGTACTTACTTATAAAGAAAGATGGTAATACAAGGTTAATTCGATGGGATTCTTACTCCAATATTTTGACCTTGAAATCCAAGACAAAAAAGGATTCAAGAACCAAGTGGCGGACAATCTGTCATGGTTGGAACAACAAAAGGTAACTCATTCTTCTATTCCTATTGATGAGAATTTCCTATATGAGCATATCTTCGAGGTAAGTCAAGTCCATGAAACTCCTTAGTTTGTCGATTATGCAAATTATTTAGCATGTGGAATGATGCCTTCTAGAATGAGATACCAACAAAGGACGAAATTCCTTTATGACATACAGTATTACTTTTGGGAGGTGTCTTTCTTGTTTAAGCAATGTGCAAATCATATAATCAGGAAGTTTGTCACTGAAAGCGAGGTAGCTGAGATCCTGTATCATTTCCATTCATCCCCAAGTGGGGGACATTTTAAAGGTTCTTGCACCGCAACAAAGGTTTTTCAAGCCAAATTTTTCTGGCCAACTTTATTTAAGGACGCATACGCATATGTAAAGAGTTGCGATCAATGCCAGCGGGTTGGAAACATGTCAAGGAACAATATGCCACTACTGTAATATCCCATTTTTTAGTGGTGTTGGAAATAGTGATTTTGGGACCACAAATCTGAAACGTGAAGTTTTCTTTTTTATTTAATTAATGTTTTTGGAGTTATAGTAGAGTCGTATTAAATTTTGGAGAAGAAAGTTTCTATGTTTAATTGTTAATTGAATAATAAGGATTGAATTATAATAGATATAAAACTCTATTTATAATTGGATTATGCTAATTAAATGGGGTAAGTTCTACAAGTGGAATGGCTTAATTGGTAAATACCATTCTTGTTAGATATAGACGGTTAAGGGTACAATTTTACTATGATAATTGTTTAACTAAAGGGTAAACATGTAATTTAATAATTTTTACTAAATAAAACAATCATCTTCTTCTTTATGGGATTTTTTTCCATCGAAAATAAAAGATTAGAACACTATTATAGTGCTTGAAGTTTCGTCAAGCTTGTAGCTCTTGCATGGTAAGGAATTGTTAACTGTTTCTTGTAATTTTTATGTTTTGTAATCGTTGCAATGAGGTCTAACTAACCCATACCTTCGTGTTTGAATCTGTCAAAGGTTTTAGATGTTGCCATTAATGAGTTCTTGTTGTTTATGATGTTAAAGCTTGGATTTAAAGTGTTGGTTGTTGATTAGGATGAATTTGTAAAGTAATTTTGTTAGTTTTGGTAAAAGGACTATATCGATTGAATGTTAGAAGTTGTAAGGAATTTATGTGAATTTAGAATAAATGTGGGCTGAATATGGTAGGGTAGAAATTAGACTAGTGTATGGTGCTATAATATTTTGTTAAAATTTGATATCTTAAGGATATTGACTAAATTGTAGAGAATATAAAAGTTTAGGGAAAATGTGTAATTAATGAAAAGTTAAGGGTCTCATGCATTGAATTAAATTTGATGTGAATGTGAAATTAATGAATTGAATTGAATTATTATATAGATTAAGAAACGAGTCATAAAGACAACAATCGAGGATATACATGCCACATAAGCCCTGTGATAGTGTGATGCTTTTGATCCACTATAATGTTGTATTTTCTTTTAGATTTAATACGTCAGCTGAGTTGAATCGAGCCGTAGTTAATGAAGTTGAATTAATGAAGTTGAAATTAATGTCCAAGTTTCGAATCCTGAAGCAAGTAATAGTGTATCGATTCCACAGTCCTTTGGTGATGAGATGAGAAATGTGTTTTTTAGTACGATGAACCAGTGGTTCAATGAATTTAAACAAATCTATTCTTACTAAATCCCAACCTAACTAACTAAATTACCTTACTAAAATAATAAACAAATCTAGTTAACTGTAAAATCAGCTAGTTCGCCAAAGTATTTGGGGTGGCGTATGCTTAATTGAAGAGTCTGCCAAACCACAGATCTCGCCAAAACTAAGAGTTAGCAAATTGAAGTAACACTCACAACTCTATGCTTATTCGAAACAAACACTTACTCTTATCTACTATTATATTACCAACTATATGCTAAACAATAATCAAATATAGAGAATTCGTAGGGTGGGCTATTACATGACATGATATTTTGCCAATGATTTGAAATGTTGTTTGGATATGTTCAATTTGTTGGTTTGTTGTCTTATGATATATGGTTATGAAATTAAGTGAATGTTTTGTTAGTATGGAACATGTAAGGTTGAATTTGGTTTGGATGGTCAATGTTTTGGTATTTATCACTTGGAGTTATTGATAGGTTGTAAATTGGTTGCTTGGAAATTTATAAGTGATTTTAGGTCCCTTTTAACTTGTAACAAGTTGATTTTTGGAAGAAACCGATTGCCACGTCGCGATGGCAACCCTCTGACATCGCGATGAGAAACAGAACAAGGTCCATCTAGCGACGTGGTTTTTTCAAGGTCACGACGAGCCCTAACCGGAGACGATGTTGACTCGAAACTCTGTATTCTTTACATTTTGGGCCTTATCAACCTCGGATTAGCAAACGAGATTTCATAAGCTTGTATAAGACTCAGAATTGATTATATAACGTGTAATACATATGAATTACTTGTCATTAAATGTATATAGATTGTCGAACTGAATGTTATAAACTGCAGTTGCTTCGGCAACAAATGTGACACATTATAGCTTAGACCCAATGACTGAGTCGAGTATCGAGGTGTTACAATTTCATATCATAATATTTATTTTAATTATATAAACATTAATTATTTTTTGTTTAAAAAATTAACTAATTCAATTAATCAAATAATAAAAGGGATAATTGTGAATTAAGAAATTCTAATGACTTCTTCTTTTTGTTCAGTTAAGTTTACAAATATATAAAAAAAAAAGAAATATTTTTAGAAATTATTTTATTGGTATTTATACATTATTTATTAGTTTGTATAAATTTTAACTAAAGTTGAAGACTAACTTTGATGGTTAAAGTATAGCTTTAGGCATTAAAGATCATATGCTCAAATCTTATAAAAAGCAAAATTTTGTATGTTTTGTCACCATTATGGATTTGGTTATCCAATGGTTAATAATATTTAATTCGAATTCGAATTTGGATATTAAAACTTGAAAAGTTTACAAATTCGACTTGATATTGGATCAATAAATAATATTAAAATATACTAGCATTAGTATTTGGTAGAGTAGTAGTGTAATTTTTTTTAACTCCGTAAGCAAAATTAATAAAATTTTGTAACCATTGCAAATTTGGATATCCGAAGATTAATAATATTTGGATTTTATTATAGATTAATAATATTTGTAACCAAAATCTTATAAATTGATTTCAATGACATCTTTATATTTTGATTTGGATGTTTATATAGAAGAGAAATTTTGTAAAAGTCAAAGAAGCTGTTCCAATAGCATTTTCATTTTTACTGTGTATTGAGATGTGTGAGGAGTGTTACAATATAATAATAAATAATATTTAAAATATATAAGAATTAGTATTTGGTAGACGAGTTGTATAATTTTTTAACTCCACAAACAAAGTTAATAAAATTACCCTATCTCTTGTTTTTTATATACATTTCATTTTTCTTATATTTAAAAACTATGCCTTATATGACATTTGTCATCACCCAACCTTATGAAATTTAAAAACTGTATCTTTTTAATACACATTATAAAATTAGAAAACTTGCTTTGGTCCATTTAAAATTTACTCTCAGCACATTTTTAAAAAAAAATTAATTTATCCTTGAAAATTGTATAAGATGGGGCTTGGAAAGTTCGAACATAAAAAATTTGTTAATAAATAAAATAATTATTTGAAGTAAATTATTAACAGTCATAAGTATTAATATAATTTTAAAAAAATATTATATTATGACACATCTACTATGTAGATGAAAGTTTTATGTAATAAATTTTTAAAAATGTAATTAGATATTTCTTTCGTTGAAATAATAAAATTAAATTATTAAAAATATAATGTTTTGAATTTGAATTATTATATATAAAAATTATATATGAATATTTTATATATAAATATTTTTAAATAATATTTATTATTTTGTAAAAATAAAAAACTTTAAATGAATCTTTTATTGACTCTAAAAGCAACACCAACTCAATATTTTTTAACTTGCGGTATGCCATGGACGGCAATTTTTTTGTTAATCATGCTTGGTTTGAGCCATCCATGAATATATTTAATACAAATTAGCTGTCACTTGAAAAAAGGAATAGCTGTCGTTTTTGTTTTCTTTTGAGAAAAAAAAAATAGATGTCACCATTTATAGTTTACTGATTCTACATTGTATACCTTTACCCTAAAAGAAATATAAATTATCTTTAGCAATAATTACTTGTGCTCAAATGTAAAAATTGACTTATTTAAGTAATTAAATCAATTGGACCACGTTTCCTTTTTCTTTGTTCAACATTTTTTTAATTATATACAAGATTACACGGAAAGCATATGCTTTAATTTGTTCTTTTAACATAACTGTGTTATATTTATATAATTTAAAATTCATAAATGAGTGCCCTGCTGTATTATCAATTTTTTTGTACAAGTACCAGTAGCAATTATGGCCAAGAAGATAATATAGTAGATGTTGCTGCTTTCCGAGCCATATAGTTAGTTTGAGACTGTAAGAGTTAACCATCTGTTAACGTCATTTCATATTGATTTGGGTT
Source organism: Gossypium longicalyx (assembly GCA_025698465.1). Classification (NCBI taxonomy): domain Eukaryota; kingdom Viridiplantae; phylum Streptophyta; class Magnoliopsida; order Malvales; family Malvaceae; genus Gossypium; species Gossypium longicalyx. Next base: position 57,622,738 of record CM047007.1, read on the forward strand.
GAGGCAAGATTAGATCATTAAAAAATATTTAGTTAATATTCGATTTATTTAGTGGAGCAAAAAGTAAATACATGAACATAATACACTTAATCGAGTTATTAGTACTTTTCTAATATAAATTTAAAGAGGCTAAATCAAATTTTATTTATTATAAATAAAATTTAAAATATACAATTACTTTAAAAAATTAAAAAAACATAAAAAAAATTTACAGATTGAATCCAATTTTTATCAGTCCACTTACAATCCAATTTTAATATAGCAATCAAATTAAAACAAATCATCATTTTTAATTCAATTGGTTAGTTTCACTTACAATTTAATTTATGGGTTAAGTTTTTTTAAAAATAAACACAAGAATTTGACTAATTAATATATCAATCTAAAAAGAAAAATAATTTAAATATCACTTATAACTTAAATAAATTTAAAAACCATTCTGTAGATTAGTCCAATATTTTATAAACCATTATCAATATTTTTATTTTGAATGCTAGAGGTATAACACATTTAATATATATATATATATATATATATATTCTATAGTAAGGTTTAAAAAAAATTGAGTTACTTGAATTAGTTCATTGTGGAACATTTGGCAAGTCATATGATTGCCACGTGTTTTTCAAATGTGAGGGTGACTGTTGAGCTAATTTTTTTAAAACGTGCTTTTGATAGTTGAGTATTAAACTGTAATCTGTCTCGATTTCATTATTGAAAAATTAAAAACTAGTAAAGATTGCAAACAGTACTAATTGTGATATTATTAAGGCAGGAAACGGCTGAAAAATTGGGTTCATTATGTTGCTAAAATTCAATAATTTGATAAATTGTAAAGTCAAAATGAAAAACATGACAAATTATATCAAAAATGGAATTGGTCAATGCTATTTTTAAAAAATTAAGTCAACTTTCTCTAATTACAAAATTTCGAAAAATTAGTTAAGAAATAAGCTTTTCGAAAATTTTAAAGTTTATTACAATTAATTCCATAATATAACCGATTGAATAAATAAAAGTAATAATTCAGGAATAAAAATATTCAGACACAACATAAAACCAATTATTTCCATAAATATAACCGATTGAATAAATTAAAATTAATAAAAACACTTAATTACATCATTATAAACGTCCATTCTAATACTATAAATATTAGACAATCCTATATCCTAAACAACTTCATAAAAATTCTAGAGTTGTTGAAATTAAATTATCTTCCACATGTTTTATTATCATCTAATATTATTTTTTTATTCTTACCATCATTGTTTGGAATTGATCCGATTAAGCAATAAATAAGTAAAAAATAGTGGAAGAAATTGAGAAATTAAACATGCAAATTTAACGTGAAAAAACCCCTCCAAAGATGATAAAAAATCATAGGCAAAGATAATTTTACTATAATATCAAAAGAATAAACAGTACTAAAGATGCAGATAAAAAATTAAATCTCGAAACTTGAAAACAAAGAACTCTCAAAACGTAAACACAATTCTCCAAAAGCATTATGAGTTCTAACCTTTAATTGGTGTATTTTCTAAGATTGTAAATGAGCCTATTTATAGCCTAAATTCGTAGGTCAAATAATAATAAAATAATCTAGACTAATCAGAGTTCGATTGAAACAAATAAACAGAGTTTAACTGGGAGACTATCTTTCAAATTTGACTGAAATACATGATACACTCAACAAATCTCCACCTTGACTCGTATTTCTACAACGTCATCTTTGTCAAAGCCTGCCACGAGCATAACTTGAACTATGCAAGGAATTTACTGAGTCGAATCTGTACTTAAAAGCTAGAAGACTTCTAGCCTTCGACTTTGCACTGTCAAATAAAAACTAACCCGAGTCCGATTTTCACGAACACAACGCTATAACTTTTCAGAACTTGCATCCAAAAGAGAACCTTTCTTCAACGAAACAGTCATACATTTTTCCCTCCTATGACCAAGTTGCCTCCATTCCATTTGAGTTGACTCCAAATCCATAATAGACGAGGGATGTCCGGTTTCAAAGGTCATTGTAGAACCTTTCAGAATATAAAGATTGCTAGTTTTTACCTTTTAACAAAACAAGAGCTTTACAAGACACCTTAATGCTGCTTGACTCAATGTTGATTCTGTAACCTTTCGAGCCTAAAATACTCAAGGAGATGAGATTCATTAATAAATTAGGTACATACTTGACATCTAAGAGTCCCCTAATTGTCCCATCATGCATCCTAATTTTAACAGTACCAATACTGATTAACTTACTGGATGAATCATTTCTCATGCGCACAACTCTACCTTCAACCAAACTGTGTATAGAGAATCATTCCCTATTAGGACACATGTGGAAAGAACATCCTAAATCTAGGATCCACTCGGACGTAAACTTGGAGCTATTGCTCGTTGACATTAACAGGAAATCATTACCGCTTTCGTCGACCAAATTAGCATTAACTACATCTTCCTCGTTACACTCAGCAGCCCTTTTATTTTGCAGTTTATAACAATCTACTTTGATGTGAACTAACTTCTTACAATAGCAACACCTTTTGTCTCGCTCCTTTGATCTACCAAAATGGAAGTTTGCCTATCTGCCTTACTATCCGAACCAAAGTCATTGATCAGTTTGTCTTTACTCAACAAATGACCCTTCACATCCTCGAATGAGAGTCTGTGTAACACCCATTACCCTTGTCCGACACTGGGATAGGATACGAGGCATTACAGGACTTAAACACCAGTAAACATACACAACTGGCCATAAAATTTCATTCAATTTGAAACCAGTCATACACATGTAAATTGTCCCTTATATGGGCCTACGAGGCCCAAAACATACATCGGGAGTAGTTTGAGACTAATCTGAGAACTTTAGAAAAACTTAAAAAAATTTCATGAAATAAGGTCACACGCCTATGTGGGTAGGCCGTGTGATCACACACGCCTGTGTGGCTTGGGACACGCTCGTGTCCTCAGCCCATGTAACTCTCTGTTTATGACATCATCAACACAATTAGGATCACAGGGCCAAGGCACACGCCTGTGTGCTTAGGTTGTGTGGCGAATTAAATTCCAATAATTAAGTGTAGACTTCACACGGCCTAGGCAAATACCCCGAATTTGGGCCTAGAAGTATTAGGCCTTGAGTATGGGTCTGTAAGGAGGTGGTATATAAGTATTTAATTGTGCAAGGAAATGACACAATTAAATGTCTACTTTGGTGGTTAGTGGCCTTGAGAAGTGTTGGAGAAATCTTGGGTTCAAACCTGGGCTTTAGCAAAAATTTTGGTATTAAGTGAATAAAATCCTAGATGCTTGGAGGATGGCCTTTAAAATTATTGTGTTAAATAAATGACACAAGGAAACATGTGGTCTAGTGGTTGTGGCGTCATTAAGGTTGTATGGGAGCCTAGGTTCAAGCCTTGGCTCTTACAATTCATTTTGGCTTTTCTCTTAAGTGAATCTAGATGCTGGCACATATGTCTTAAGGTTAATTATGGACGTTTTTATCACAGAAAGAGCTTGTGGTGGAGTGGTAAGGTGGCGTGTTGTGTAACTGTGAGGTCTGAGGTTTAAGTCTTGGGATGCGCAGTGGAGTATTTATTTTGCTATTTGAGCTATGTGGGAGATGGAGTTGGACTGGAACTCTGTGGTTGAAATGATCATAAGAATGACGAATTTTCCTAATGGTTGAAAGTAATCCCACATCAGGAAGCTAACATGAGAATTGGTGAGAAGCTGGCTTTAAATAGAGCGAACCAGATGAGTTGGTGAGGAAGACTTAATGCAAGATGTGCCAAGGATGGTGATCGTGGACTTCGACGCGTTCTCAAAAACAAGTGTGTATTCGCGCCCTTCTTTGTTAGAAGTCGGCAAAAGTCGAAAAGTCAAAACTTCGACATTTGAGGCTTTACGAGCGTGCAATCGCTCGTGTGGTAAATCGAGCCCACAGATCATGGGCGATAGACTGTAGAGACCGCCACGAGCGTTCTCGTGTGCTGGGACTGTTCTGGGCCTCGATGGACCTGTGGGCCCGTTTGAGTAAATCTAACTGTTAGGTGGAAAGTAGTTGGGCTTGTCATGTCGTGTGCATGGCATAGGCTGTGTGGGCCCAATGGGCCATGGGCCCCACACAGATTAAATCCACAGTAAGTGATAAATGTTGGACTGGGCTTTGTAGGTCACATAGCTGTAACTGAATTTGGGCTAAATGGGCCACATGAGCGTGTGGTCCCACTTGGGCTGAGTAATGGGCCTTAGGCCTATTTGCACTGTTAGGTCTATTTAGGTTACTTAAGTCGCTCGAGGTGATGGTAGACCTTCTGTTGGATCGTTAAGACCCCTGATTTGTAAAATTACTAAAATACCCCTAATTTGTAAAATTACCGAAATACCCCTGATTTGTAAAATTACTAAAATACCCTTAATTTGTAAAATTATCGAAATACCCCCAGTTTGTAAAATTATAGAAATACCCCTAATTTGTAAAATTACCGAAATACCCCCAGTTTGTAAAATTATTGGATTACCCTTGTAATGTAAAATTACTGAAATACCCCTATAGGGTAAAATGACTGTTTTGCCATTGTGGGTAAATGACTGACTTGGACTTGAATTTGACTGATTAACTGTGATTGTATGATTGTGTTTTAACTGACTTGACTATGGTTGTAAAACTGATATGTTTTTAATCTATGTTTAAATGATTGTTACTGAGCATGGCCATTTTGCATACACGTGTGATGATTGAGCATGACATACATGACATATTGCATGGGGTTGGAATTATGAAACAGAGGAAAAAATTGAGGATCGTATGGTTGCTTGACGACTGTGGATCCACCGATTGAGGATCGCATGGTTGCTTGACGACCGTGGATCCACCGATTAAGGATCGCACGGTTGCTTGACGACCATGGATCCACCGGTGGCTTTTAAGCCCAATATATGATTATTGACGACTCTGTGTCGATCATATTTACCCGAGGCTGTGTGCCGATCAGACATCTTATCGCTGATGGCTATGTGCCTAACATGAAACAGCTACCGATGGCTTAAAGCCAATTACTCTGATTGTGGCTTTGTGCCAACCTAAAAATGGCTCTGTGCCATCTTGACTATGGCTTTATGCCAAACGTATTTACCTGTGGCTATGTGCCTAACATACTTATGGATGACTTTGTGTGGATCATATTTACCCAAGGTCATGTGTGCGATTATATTACAATCATCGATGGCTATGTGCCAAACATAATACAATTACCGATGGCTTTGTGCCAATTATAATACTGCTACTGAAGGCTTTTTAAGCCCAATATATGATTAGCAGCTTTGTTGTAATGAAGGTAGTATCGTAACCGAGCTACCATTGATGTGTATCGGATGGGTGGGTCGACATTTATGCCCACATGATGTGTACTGGGGGATGGAGAGTAACATCCTGAATTAGGGCCTAGTCAGAACAGTAGTTTTGGGACCACAAATCTGATGTAAGAAAATTTATTTTTTATTATATTTTTATGGTCTACAATTTTACAGAATGATTTCGTGAAAATTTCGTTTGAGAATTTCGACATTTGGGCACTCAATTTGGTCAAAAGGACTAAATTGTAAAAAGTGCAAAAGTTGAGTTCTACATGTTAGAGGTGTCTAATTGTTATGAAATTTTAAATGGGAGGTCCTTAAATGGTAATTAGACCATTTTATAACTTTTTGGACAAAAATAGACTTGGATGGATAAAATTTCAAAGAAAGGTAAAAAAGGGCATTTTGGTCATTTAGGGGTAAAATGCATTAAAAAACAAATTTTAAAACCCAAATGTGTCCCTTTCTTCTTGATTCGGCCAAAGTTACCAATATCAGCCATGGTTAGGGTTTTTCCAAGCTTCCAAGCTCAATTGTAAGTGATTCCGACCCCCGTTTTTAATGTTCTTTACATTTTTGAAATCTCGGTAACACGTTCTAGCTATTTCTACCATTATTTTGAGCTAGGATTTGTGTTTAAAAATTTACCCATGAATGACATGCTTGTATTTTGATGTATAATGGTAGAAAATGAGTGTTGGGTGTTTAATAAATGACTTTTACGAAGCGGTTTTCAATGAAAACGTCCGAAAGGACCGTTTTGTAAAAGTTGTAAAATTGGTCAAAAATGAGTGATTTAGTGGAAATTGGGGGCTGTCATAGTTATGAAAAATGACCAGAATGTCATAAAATATAATAAAATAGGATAAAGTTTAATTTTCGAGCATTGGGGAAAAAGTGGAAATATGCAAAAGTTTAGGGGTCAAAATACAAATTTGTAAAAATATGATTTTTGGACCCCTATGAATAATGTGACTAATTAGTAGGCTAAATGTAAAATTATAGATCAAGGAAAACAAGATTCAGGCTTAGAACGAGGTTGAACAAGGTTAAGCACAAACTAGAAAGAAATAGTCGTACTCGAAACCGAGGTAAGTTCATATGTCAATGATAATGCAATGATATTATTATTGTTCATACTTGAACTGAAAATGATGTGTTGACATTGTGTGATGGATATTTATTTAGTTGATATGAAGATTATATATGGTAACAAATGCCAAATTATAATTATATGCAATACCATGCTTATTTTATGGACTAATGTCTAAATAAATATGGAAATGTGTTGAAGATGTACATTGCATGAGCAGCTATGCATAATGATATACTTGATAGAAAGAGAAAATTTCGATTGAATAAAAAGGAAATTCGATGGATAAACCATGATTTACATGAGACTTAAGATCCTACATGTGTTGCAGAAAAATATTTAGCCTGGACTGGTAATCCGAAGATCTAAAGTATAAAAAGGATCTAGCCTGGACTGATGTTCCTTAAGTGATCGAGCCTCCTAAAGAATATGTATGCATTGTGGATTTAGCCCGGATGGGTAATCCGATTAGGGTCTAAATTTAGCCTGGACTGGTAATTTAGATCCGAGCTCATTGAGAGTGCTTGTCGTTACAAGGGATTTAGCCTGGACTGGTAATCCCAACATCACTCCATGAGTTTATATTACGGGGGATTTAGCCTGGACTGGTAATCCCGTCGTAAGATGTGAGGTTTGCGGGAGTGCGCACACGAAATGATCACTTGTATGAATTGACGGTGAATGGGATATCCATCGAGATTCTTAGAAATTCAATGAGATTAATATGAAAAATGAAATAAAAGGTTCTTACCATGATACATCATGTATGTTATATGATATTATTATGATGCATATGAGTTGTCATGTTTGGACGAGTGCAGTGCTAAATGATAGCACAGGTAAGTACTCGAAACCCATGAGCACGTGTTTGACATGTGAAATGAAATGGACTTGTGACAATAGTACAAATTAATGAATGATATTTATGTAGTTTCTATGACAAATTTGTGATGGTTATTATCTTGTTGCACTAAGACAGGTTTGGTATAGCAGCATTGGTCTAACTTTGAAAATCCACCAAAAATAGTGGAAATTTAGTTAGAGACTAAAATAAATATGAAATTAAATCTTAATGAGTCTAGTTTCACGTAAAGGAAATAGTGTAAGCAAAATAATTTTGTAGTATGAGATATATGAATTCTTGTGAGATAGAGTCAGAGTGATTCTAGACTCCCCTATCTCAAATTTAGAAAATCACTAAAAATTGTAAAAAAATAGTTAAGAGTTAAAATTCATATGAATGAAATCCTTAATGAGTCTACTTTCAAGAGAAAGAGACAAGAACATTATCCAAGTCTCGTACTATGAGATAAATAAATTTTAGTGAAGAAAGGTTGAAGCTATCAAATAGCGAAATAAGGGAGACTTTGAATAATAAACTGTACTTATTGGCCAGACCAAAAATTCTGGAAATATTATGGTAATAAGATATATAAGTATAGTTTTAGGGAAAATTAATAGATCTTAATTTTGAGTTCCATAGCTTGAGTTATAAATAATTTATCGACTATGACTCGAGTAGACAGCTTGACCAGAATATGAATAAAAGTGTAACTATAGTTGTTTTACTTAAGGAAACATGTTATATTAATATTTATTATTTTCATATGGACTTACTAAGCATAAAGCTTACTCCCTCCTTTCAACTTCTTTTAGTTTTGATAGATTAGCTCAGGTTGGAGATCGTCGGAGGCAGCATCACACTATCGAGCCATTACCCTTGGAGTATTGACATGTATATGTTATATGTTTTTAAGTGAGTGGCATGTATAGGTACTTAGTTTTTCTGTGATCGATGTTGTTGTGATTAGCCAAATGTATTGGCTTATAATGATTTGTTGTACGTAGCCATGAGATGTGGCTTATAATAAATTTGCCTTGGAAGCCTATTTATCTATGATATGTGTAAATGTCTTGTGATGTGGGTATGTGATTATGCTTGTTCACTATGTTTAAGAAGTATATGGCATATGTATATGGTGAATGCCTTAGGACCATTCGAGGTGGTCATGGCCATGGAATAAATGTGTGATATGGTAATAAGTTGTTAGTGCCCTGAACATGGATGTTTAATTTATAAGTTAGTAAACATAGTATAATGGTATAAGTGATTAATAAGATGACAAGGTCACATGAATGTGTAATAATGTGGCTAGATTATTTTATCATGAGGAACAAATGCATAATAATGAACTATTGAGGAATTCCATAGAAATCATGTATGTGTGTGCTTGTAAAGATGACAAAAAAATTTAGAAAATTAGCCTAACTTTTGACTACACGGGCAGGCCACACGGGCGTGTGTCTTTACAGAATGTTAAGGATTAAGTCAGAGAGTTACACGGGCCGAGGACACGGGCGTGTCTAGAGCCACATGGGCGTTTATGTTTACACGGCCTACCCACACGGGCGTGTGACTCTCCAAAGCTAGAAAATTATTAAGTCGTCCAAAGTTTACCGAATGTTTTCGATTTTGTCCCGAACCGCCCTAATGTATGTTATAGGCCTCGAATGCATGTATAAGGGACAATATGCTTGTGTTCGAAAAGTTTTAATTTTGGGCGAAATTTGGTGACCTAGTTTTGTATGTTTATGAATGTTTAAGTCCGGTAATACCTCGAGCCCTGTCCCGGCGTCGGATACGGGTGAGGGGTGTTACACGGAGTTGATGTGTAACGGTTGGATTATTGGGATGGGATAGCGTGCATCCATGCAATCACACATTCTGTTCTGTTATTGGTTTGGGCTGGGCCCAATTGATTCTATTATGGGCTGTGACCCAAATGACATTGTAATAGGCTTTGGCCCACGTATGCTCTGAATTGGGTATCATTATTCGCATTAACGGGCTCTAGCCCGCATCGCTTTCTGCTTTTTGTTTCACGTATCTTGATTGTTACTCTAGTAAAGGGATTACACAGTGAGTTTTTGTAAACTCACCTCGTTTATTAACTGTGCAGGCAATCCCCAGTGTTAGGTGGATCAGTGTCGTAAAGGGACTCAGAGACGACCACACAACTACACATGTTTTTCTATTTTGTTTATTTAGTTAAGCACTTTGGTTTTGATTTGGGTTGTAATAAGGCCTCTTTATTTCCTTAACCTTTTATTTTGAAAGTTTATTTAGTATGTCTAATATCTGTTAGAAGTAGGACACGATTTTCCAAAACAACAACTGTTTTCAAAACATTACGTTTTCACGACTTAACTTTTAAAACATCACGTTTTTGTAAATAGGTTACTTTTAGAATTTGCTTTCGCAAAGTAAAAAGGAGTTTTGGAAATAAAATTAAGAAGTTTTCAATGTACTACGTTTTAAATAAGAAGGGTTTCTAATGAAAACATGGTTTTCGAAAAATACTTCACTATGACAAACCAGATTCGGGTCTAAATTCTGGGTCGGGTTTGGGGTGTTACAGTTAGTGGTATCAAAGTCAAGTTACAAAACTCGGCTGTGGAATGAGTTTTAAAATTGGATTTCTGAAAGAATTGTTTCAAAAAGGTTTTAAAAGATTTTAAGTATTTAAAATGTTTTTCTAGATATTTTCCTGAAAGTGTGGTTACCGGGTCTCCGGCGCTGAATCCGTAAGTTTTCTGTTAGGCTATACTTAAAGTTAGATTTTGTATTTATTCCGTGTATGTTCTGGAAATCAGATTTTTTTAGTTAGCAACAATACTGTGATGGATTCCAAAGGCAAGCAAGGTCGCGAGGAGTTGCCCGTCTCCCCGGAACATGAGATGGTTCAGGAAACTGTAGTCAAGGTAAGTCCTCCAACTTCGAGTAACAATAACTCGGAGCTTGGTACAGAGGCTCTGACCCAGTTGGTAAGGGAAGTCCTGGAAGAAGTGTTCGAGGCAAGTGTTAAGGCGTATGGTGAAACACTTCAGGCTAGGCGCTTGGAGTGCAGCAGGAAGAGGGATCACAGTCCTCTGAAGTAGGAGCCTCGTTCTGTGAAACGCGTTAAGATGCGTCTGAACTTTCTGACTTGCGAGCGTTGGAAAAGGCGCCATCCGGGCGAATGCTGGAGGAAGTCAAGAGCGTGTCTCAGATGCGTGTCTAAGGAGCATCGGGTTCGGGATTGCACAGTTCCTTTTAAGTCAGGTGTGTTTTGTTTGGATGTGATGTTTGAATATAGAAATTGTATGCATGTGTGGTAAATATCTGTTTGCTTCTGTGGTTAGATGCTTGGTTGAGTGTAAGAGGTTTTGAGATTAAGTTAAAAGTGTATTAATGTAGTTTGGAACTAGAGTGTGCAGCGAGAGCGTAGTGGTGTAGGTTGAGCTAAGCGATTGTTCAGGTAGTTGGAAATTTTGAGGACGAAATTTTCTTAAGGGGGTAGAATTGTAACACCTCGAATTTGGGGTTAGAAGTATTATGCCTTGAGTATGGGTCTGTAAGGAGGTGGCATATAAGTATATAATTATGCAAGGAAATTACACAATTAAATGTCTACTTTGGTGGTTAATGGCCCTGAGAAGTGTTGGAGAAATCTTGGGTTCAAACCTGGGCTTTAGCAAAAATTTTGGTATTAAGTGAATAAAACCCTGGATGCTTGGAGGATGGCCTTTAAAATTATTGTGTTAAATAAATGACACAAGGAAACATGTGGTCTAGTGGTTGTGGCATCATTATGGTTGTAAGAGAGCCTTGGTTCAAGTCTTGGCTCTTTCAATTCATTTTAGTTTTTCTCTTAAGTGAATCTGGATGTTGGCACATATGTTTTAAAGTCAATTATGGATGTTTTTATCACAGAAAGAGCCTATGGTGGAGTGGCAAGGTGGCGTGTTGTGTAACTGTGAGGTCTGAGGTTCAAGTCTTGGGATGCATAGCGGAGTACTTATTTTGCTATTTGAGCTGTGTGGGAGGTGAGTTGGACTGGAACTCTGTGGTTGAAGTGGTCATAAGAATGAGGAATTTTCATAATGGTTGAAAGTAATCCCACATCGGGAAGCCAACATGAGAATTGGTGAGAAGTTGGCTTTAAATAAAGCGAACCAGATGAGTTGGTGAGGAAGACTCAATGCAGGATGTGCCAAGGTTGGTGATCGTGGACTTTGGCGCGTTCTCATAAACATGTGTGTATTCGTACTCTTCTTTGTTAGAAGCTGGCAAAAGCCGAAAAGCCAAAATTTCGGCATTTGAGGCTTCACTCACTTGAGTAAATCTAACTGTTAGGTGGAAATAAGCTGAGCTTGTCATGTCGTGTGCATGGCATATGCCGTGTGGGCCCAATGGGCCCGTGGGCCACACACAGATTAAATCCACAGTAAGTGATAAATGTTGGACTGGGCTTTGTAGGTCACATAGCTGTAACTGAATTTGGGCTAAATGGGCCACAAAAGCGTGTGGGCCCACTTGGGCTGAGTAATGGGCCTTAGGCCCATTTGCACTGTTAGGTCTATTTAGGTTACTTAAGTCGCTCGAGGCGACAGTGGACCTTCTATTGGGTCGTTAAGACCCCCGATTTGTAAAATTACCGAAATACCCCTGATTTGTAAAATTACCAAAATACCCTCGATTTGTAAAATTACCAAAATACCCCCAGTTTGTAAAATTACCAAAATACCCTTGATTTGTAAAATTACTAAAATACCCTCGATTTGTAAAATTACCGAAATACCCCATGTTTGTAAAATTATCGAAATACCCCCGATTTGTAAAATTATCGAAATACCCTCGATTTGTAAAATTATCAAAATACCCCCGATTTGTAAAATTATCGGATTACCCTTGTAGTGTAAAATTATTGAAATATCCCTATAGGGTAAAATGCCTGTTTTGCCCTTGTAGGTAAATGATTGACTTGGAATATGAATTTGACTGATTGACTATGATTGTATGATTGTGTTTTAACTGACTTGACTTTGATTATAAAACTGATATGTTTTAAATATATGTTTAAATGATTGTTATTGAGCATGGCCATTTTGCATACACGTGTGATGATTGAGCATGACATACATGACAATTGCATGGGCTTGGAATTGTGAAATGGAGGAAGAAATTGAGGATCACTTGGTTGCTTGACGACCATGGATCCACCGATTGAGGATCACATGGTTGCTTGACGACCGTGGATCCACTAATTAAGGATCGCATGGTTGCTTGACGACTGTGGATCCATCGGTGGCTTTTAAGCCCAATATATGATTATTGATGACTCTGTGTCGATCATATTTACCCGAGGCTGTGTGTTGACTGTATTACCGTCGCTGATGGCTATGTGCCTAACATGAAACAGCTACCGATGGCTTAAAGCCAATTATTCTGATTGTGGCTTTGTGCCAACCTAAAAATGGCTCTGTGCCATCTTGACTATGGCTTTGTGCCAAACGTATTTATCTGTGGCTATGTGCCTAACATACTTATGGATGACTCTGTGTGGATCATATTTATCCATGGCTGTGTGCCGATTATGTTACCATCGTTGATGGTTATGTGCCAAACATAATACAGTTACCGATGGCTTTGTGCCAATTATAATACTGCTACTGAAGGCTTTTTAAGCCCAATATATGATTAGCAGCTTGCTATAATGAAGGTAGTACCGCAACCGAGCTACCATTGATGTGTATCGAGTGGGTGGGTCGATATTTATATCCCCACATGATGTGTACCGGGGGACAGAGTTGACGTGTAACAGTTGGATTATTGGGATAGGATAGCATTCATCCATGCATTCACACATTCTGTTCTGTTATTGGTTTGGGCTGGGCCCAATTGATTCTATTATGGGTTGTGACCGAAATGACATTGTAATAGGCTTTGGCCCACGTATGCCCTGAACTGGACTGTACTGTTACTGTTAACGGGCTCTAGCCCAGACTGTTTCTATTTTTGTTTCTGTATACTGACTGCTACTCTAGTAAGGGGATTACACAGTGAGTTTTCATAAAATCACCCCGTTTATTAACCGTGCAGGTAATCCCCAGCGTTAGGTGGATCGGTGTCGCAGAGGAACTCGGTGATGACCACACAACTGCACATGTTTTTCTATTTCGTTTATTTAGTTAAGCACTTTGGTTTTGATTTGGGTTGTAATAAGGCCTCTTTATTTCCTTAACCTTTTATTTGGAAAGTTTATTTAGTATGTCTAATATCTGTTAGGAGTAGGACACGATTTTCCAAAACAACAACTGTTTTCAAAACACTACGTTTTCACGACTTAACTTTTAAAACATCACGTTTTCGTAAATCGATTACTTTTAAAATTAGCTTCCGCAAAGTAAAAAGGAGTTTTGGAAATAAAATTAAGAAGTTTTCAATGTACTACGTTTTAAATAAGAAGGGTTTCTAATGTAAACATGGTTTTCGAAAAACAGTTCAATGTGACATGCCAGATTCGGTTCTAAATTTGGGCCGTGTTTGGGGTGTTACACTGTGCCCTTCACATGGTTGAGACACACGGTCGTGTCTCTGCCTGTATGTTTACTACTGGGCATTCTGTTTTGCATTAATTAGGGTGCAGGGTGTAACATCCCGAAATAGGGCCTAGTCGGAACAGTGGTTTCGAGACCACAAATATGACATTGAAATATTTATTTTATGATTACTATAAGGTCTAGAATATGAGAATATGCATGTGTTAAAGTTTCATGAAGAAATTCCTTGAGTAAGGTGTCCAATTGGAAAATAGGGACCAAATTGAATAAATTGTAAAACTTGGATTCTAGAAGCAATTTGTATGAATTGCTTTAGATCATTAATTAGAAGGCCTTAAAGAGCAATTTGCCCAATTTCTAAGTTTTTGGACAAAAATGGGCTTGTATGGATGAAATTTGAAAGAAAGAGCTTAAGGGCATTTTGGTCATTTGGCATTTTAATGAAATAAAATGGGAAAAAGAAGGAAAAAATCAGCCATTCTTCTTCCTTGTCTAATAAAAAATTTGGGGTTCTTCATAGCTAGGGTTTTCAACATTTTCAAGCTCAATAACCCTGAGGAACAAATTCTGGAGGTCGATCAAGGAAAACGAAAGGTTTCGGAATAACCGAAACACGATACCGAGACGAGTAACAGGTAAGTTCGGATAACTTAAAGTAAACTCATAATATGCCTAATTGAAGAATTTATAAATGTATGATATGTAACACCCCTAACCCGTATCTGTCGCCGAACTAGGGTTACAAGGTATTACCAGTCAAATACACAAAATAAAATGACCACATACACACACTTGAATTTGAATAGTCGATTTAATCTTTACTATCACATAGTTGAATATACTTATAACTCAACCTCATAATACGTGAAGATAAACATATTTCATTATACCTTAGTCACATGCTGAAACCTAACACAAATGAATTATACAAAATGTACTTCTTAAAATTGTTTGATAAAAATCATATCATAATCGTAATCATTTAATATTGAACTAAACATTTATACATCACATAAAACACTTATAATTTTCATAATTATTATTGCACATGTAACACCATATACATCCTTAATCATACATAACCGAAACACATCATTATACTTCATGTAAATATCATGTGTCATAATGTTCATTTCAATTATCAATATTACCAAATCTTAATAACATATAATACATAATTGTAAATATATGATACCTTACTTATAACATAAACATACAAGTGAACAATAATGACCTAATTTAATCACATTTGCCGAACCACATGTAAAACATATTAGTAAGATTAAATAACATATTCTATTTGAATCTACTTAACCAATTCATTATATTAATGTTCTTGACTTGCACACATGTAATTATATGCACTCATTCGAATATATATATATATCAAGACACTCATTTTATGAAATCACATAGAAAAGGTATTAAAATAGTTCCAACCATTTTCGGTTAATACAAGATGTCCTTTAACATCAATTCATTTATAAAAACTTAACTAGGTAAATTACCACATTCACTTATATACTTTATATTTATATAAATCACTACCAAATCAATCAAAAATATCTATGCAAATATTGTGCCTAATTCATTCATACCACATCCAAAATTCTTTAACCAACTTCAATGCACAAACACATATTATAAATACTAGTCACTCAAAACACATAGCATTTTAACCGTAAATAAACTTGTATTATAATCAAGCAAAGCCAAATTCAAGCATAAGAGTCAAGCCATATTCATATGGCTTAAAATATACATATCAAAATTTAACAAAATACATATAAGCCTATACATGCCAAAAGTTTGAAAATAGACCTTTAAAAGTACCGAAAGTTGACGATAGTGTGGATGACTTCGATAATGATCCCTGAGCTCGTAAATTACAACCAAAATCTATAAAACAGAGTAACAAAAACACACAGAGTAAGCTAACTTAGCTTAGTAAGCCTTAAGAAAATCAAACAACTCAATGAAATAATCAAAACATTCAAACTAACTGAATTATATCAATAATGTTATACTTTAAACAATAAGATACTTTGGTTGAATGTTCATAACCAATTATATAACACTATATAAATATTTCCTATATAGCCGATTACATAAAATCAATTATATCGTCACATAAACACTTACATGTAGAACCGAATACACGAAATTCATTATAACATCGCATGTAACCTATAGTTCAAATTCAATAGAATATCACATATGGTCGAATATGCACATTCAAGATATCTTCACATATAACCGAATATACAAGTTCAATTTGAGCTCACATATAATCGAATACTCAAATTCAATATAACTTCACATGCAGCCGAATACAAAAGTTCAGACCGAACATATACAATGTAATTTAGCTCACTTTCACTTACTCAATATCCACAATAAATTGAAGTCTTATAGTCATAGACTTGAAAACAAATCACCGATATAAAACCTGCTAGGCATAAGCCTGAATCACACACCGGCACAAGGCCTGCTAGAACCAAGGTCTGATATTTATTCACCGGCACTAAGCCTGCTAGGCACAAAGCCCGATCAAAGTCACCAGCACAAGGCTTGCTAGGCTCAAAGCCTGAATATCCCACTTATAGAATCATTCCACAACATTTCATATATCGAATAATCCAATATACCAAGTAACACATACGCACTTTTAGGGGATTTAAATCAATCAATAAAACTTAACCATATTATTTCATTGATATATCACATTCGGCTAACATACTAATAGATTATAAAATTTGAATAATCATATTAAAACATTCTATGTTCAAAATAAATCATGTTTAATTGCTTAAAAACTTACCTCAGATATCGACGGACGTTACAAATCGGCTATTCGACTATTTTTGTTTTTCCTCGATCCAAGTCCGATTTCCTTTGTTCTTGATCTATATAATTTCAAATTAACCTTATTTAAACACAATTTCATTAAATTTAATCCAACAACACATAAATGGGCACATTGCACTTTTGCCCCATACATTTTACACTTTTAGCAATTTAATCCAAAATTCACAAAACACAAAACAAACATAATTTGCCAATGCCATGCTTGAGCCGAATACTCCTCATACACATAAAAGTCCTTACATTTCATTTATTTCACATTTTAGTCCTTTAAATTATCATTTTTGCAATTTAGTCCTAATTACTCAAAATCATCAAAACCTCCAATACAAAACATATTAATCTAAAACATATCTTTCATAATTTATCATCAAACATCACAAAACACAAATATTCATCAATGGCATAACTCAAAATATTCACCAAAATTAAAAACTCAAGCATGGATCGGGTAGTATTCGAAGCAACGATCTCAAAAACGTAAAAATTATCAAAAACCGAAGTAAAAACATACCATGATTTTGCTTAAGAAGTAGCTGAATGCCTAACTCTTTTCTTTTTATTTTACTAGTTTTAGTCATGCAAAGATAAAAGAACCATGGCTTTTAAATTTTTTTATGTTTTGTAATATAATAACCTTTTAATTAAATTACAAATTTAACCTTTATTAACAAATATAAAACAATCATATTACATAGTCACTACCGTCCATCTAATTAAACATGGTCAAATTACCACTTAAATACTTCAACTTACAAAGCTATCAACAATTTGGCCCTTATACTTTTAACTATCAAGTTTTCATTTTACGCGATTGAATTCTTTTATTAAATTAAGCACACATATGATCAATTTTTTGCACGAAACTTTCACACATGTAAATTCACATATAATAATAACAAAAAATAATATTTAAATATTTTTTTGAATCAGATTCGTGGTCTCGAAACTACCGTTCCGATTAGGGTCTAAATCAGACTGTTACATGATAATTGCATTTGACGATGACATGAAAATACATGAAAAGTATCTTTAATAATGACATGTTAATAAATGTCTCGGTTGAGGTTAAAAATAAAGTTCGGTGGATAAACCATGATTTACATGACTTGAGATCCTACATGTGTTGCAGAAGGATTTAGCCCGGACAGGTAATTCGTTGATCTCAAATATAGAAAGGATCTAGCTCGGACGAGTGTTCCTTGAGTGATCGAGCCTTCCGAAGAATATGTGTGCATTGTGGATTTAGCCCGAACGGGTAATCCGATTAGGGTCTGAATTTAGCCTGGATTGGTAATTCAAATCTGAGCTCATTGAGAGTGCTTGTCGTTACAAGGGATTTAGCCTGGACTGGTAATCCCGACATCACTCCATGAGTTTATATTACGAGGGATTTAGCCTGGACTGGTAATCCCGCTGTAAGATGCAAGGATCATGGGAGTGCATACATAAGATGATGTATAAATGAAATGATGAATGATGAGCTCATCTAAGATAAATTACATGGTGCCTTGTTATGTGACTAACCTGTTGATTGAGTGCATGTGTTAGGGAAACCATTCCATACATGTTGGTTTTATTGCCTAATATGGTTGTATGCTAATTACTTGGTAAGTTTACTTTCTAGTTATTCGGGCTTACTAAGCATGCAAATTCTTACCCCTCTCTTTTTCCTGTCTTTCAGAGCTCGAGGACTCGTAAAGATTGGAAGACGATTGCAGAGTCAACACACTATCAACTAATCCAGCTTTGGTATATAGACACTCTTATTTTGTTCAATGGCATGTATAGGACTTGTGGTATATTTTGTTATATGTGTCATTTGATTTGCCAAAATGAAGGCATGTAAAGATGCATCTATCTTCTTGTATTTGGCCATGAGAATTGGCTTATTTTGAAGTGGGTTATGTCCTATAAATTTATGCATGCTTATGTTTGCATGGGATGACTTGACCATAATTGGCAATGAGTTACAATAATGAGCCAATCTTATATGTGTCAATGAGACATGGAAACCCTTAATAAAAAAAAAAGAATTAACCTAGCATGAATAAAATCGATGATATGAGGTTTACAAGCAATAAGGTTTATCAAAATTATATGTAAGGGTATAATCTGGCCTTATTATGTATTAAGGTAACCTATAAGTGTAATTGGTTTATAGAGGGTGACCAAAAGCTTGGAAAATAGCCTTACAAGGTCCACACGGGTAGACATACAGGCATGTGTCTAAGCCGCGTATGACACACAGATCGCCCCTATGGGTGTGTGGTATGCTCGTGCGTCCTCTGTACCTAAAACTTTAGGTCAGTGATGAGCACGGGCTAGACACAAAGGCGTGTGTCTTGGCCGTGTGCCCCTAAATGCATACTGACATCATAAACAGAATGCTCGAGTTTTTTAGACACGGGTAGCCACATGGGTGTGTCAAGGCCTTGTGTGGGACACGAGCTAGAGACACGGGAGTGTGCTCGGCCGTGTAAAAACCCCTGTAGGTTCGAAATGAAAAGTAATTTTCATAAATTCAACACGGGTAGGGGACACGGGCATGTCCCAAAACACACGGGCGTGTGCATTACCTCCACATGGGCATGTGTGGCTTTACCTAGAAAAATTTCTATGAACTTTTGTAAGTTCTCGGTTTAGTCCTGGATCATTCTCAATGTATGTTTAGGGCCTCGTAGGCCCATAATAGGGACAGTTTGATGCAATTTGATCTATTTTATATCAGAATGAAATTTTATAACCCGTATTTCCTAAAAATGTTCAAGCTCATGTCTGGTAATGCCTCGTATCTGGTCTCGGTCTCGGGCACGGGTAAGGGGTGTTACATTTAGTGGTATTTGAGCTACGATTTAGTCGATTCTAGGACTACCATAGAAAGTATTGAGTTTCGCTATACATGCCATTATTCGAACATTGATAGTGTGACATCTCCTAACTGTTTAAATTGTTTTTAAATTTAGTAAATGTCTTCCAATCAAGCTCAAGATGAGTCCGAGGGAGCGAGAGCCATGCTCTAACTTCCGTACAATGAGCTATTTCTAGTAGTAGTAGAAGGCTTATGTCTGAAGGTCGGAAAGAGGCCAGAGCCACCTTCTTTGACATGATGGATGAATAGTTTGAGGATTATTTTAGGAATCGCCCCAACATACCACGACCTCCCCTGCCCCCTAACCAACCTGATGAGGAATTCCCGCGAGGTATGGCACTAGTAAGAATTGGTAAAGCCCCTGTAGATAAACTTAGAAAGTATGGGGCTGAGCAATTCAGAGCTAAAATCGATGATGATGCTGAAAGAGCCGAGTTCTAGATCGAGAATACGACACGAGTATTGGACGAATTATCGTGCACACCTTAGGAGTGCTTAAAATTAGCCGTGTCTCTCCTAAAGGATACTATATACCGTTGGTGGAAGACCATATCCTCAGTGGTGCCAAAGGAAAACATCACTTGGGAATTTTTCCAAGCAGAGTTTAAGAAGAAATACATCAGTCAAAGGTTCTTAGACTCGAAGCGAAAGGAGTTCTTGGAACTCAAACATGGAAATAAGACTATAGTAGAATACGAAAGGAAGTTTGTAAGGCTAAGTCAGTATGCAACTGAATGGGTTCAAATTGTGTCAGAAATGTGTAAACGCTTCGAGGAAGGTCTAAGTAAGGAAATCAAGTTATTGATTAGGATTCTTGAAATACGGGGGTTTGCCGCATTAGTTGATTGGGCAAAGAAGGCCGAGGAGCTCAATAATGGAAGAAAGTAAGTAAAGAGAGAGGCTCGGGTTTCAGGCAAGAGATCCAGCAGTAAGACACTTTCGTTTCCCACAAAGAAATCGATAAGCCAACTTGAACGCTCTACTTCATCGGTAGGGTATTCGGGTAGAACGAGAGGCTCCAAACGACGTAATCAGAAGTCTTCCTCCCTAATGGTGACTAGTGTGGGGAGTGTAGATGACCAGAAGTCAAAGTGTAAAAGTTGTAACAAATTTCACTCTAGAGAGTGCCAAATGAAGAGTGGTGCATGTTTCAGATGTGGTTCTCTTGACCACTTTCTCAGGGACTGCCCAGAGCAAAATGAAAAAGAAGTAGAAGTAGCCCCAAAGTCGAGTGCTCCCATTGCACGAGGTAGACCTTCGAGATATCCTAGAAGTGCTAGTTACAGTCGGGTTGTGGCCAAAGACGCTGCAAAATCAAAGGCCCAAGCCCCAGCAAGAACATATACAATACGTTCTCGAGAGGAAGCCTCTACTCCTGACGTCATCACGGGTACATTTTCTCTTTTTAATATATGTGTTGTTGCCTTAATTGATCTAGGGTCGACACATTCATACATTTGCATGAGATTGGTGTCTAGTATGAACATACCCATTGAACCTACATAATTTATTATTAGAGTGTCGAACCCATTAGGCAAATCATTCCTGGTTGATAAAGTCTGTAAGAATTGTCCTTTGACAATTCAGGGCCAATGTTTTCCGGCTAACCTTATGTTGTTACCATTTGATGAGTTTAATGTAATACTTGGTATGGATTGGTTAGCCCTGCATGATGTAATTGTAAACTCTGGTAGCAAGTATATTGAATTAAAATGCCCAAATGATGAGATTTTATGGGTTGATTCAAGAGAGTTGGATACGCCGCCGATTGTAATCACAGCGATGGTTGCTCAAAGATATATGAGGAAAGGGTATGAAGCCTACCTTGCTTTTGTATTGAACACTAAGGAAACGGAGTTGAAGATTGAGTCTGTGCCAATAGTATGTGAATATCCAGACATGTTCTCGAAAGAATTACCTGGGTTACCTCCTGAAAGAGAGATAGAGTTTGGTATTGAATTAATGCCAAGAACAGCTCCCATTTCTATTACTCCGTACCGGATGGCGCCAACCGAGCTGAAAGAGTTAAAAGTACAGTTGCAAGAGCTGATTTGCAAGGCCAAGTTTTTCACCTTGGGGTGGCCTCGTGTTGTTTGTAAAGAAGAAAGATGGTTCAATGAGGCTATGTATAGATTATCGGCAATTGAACAAGGTGACTATCAAGAATAAGTATCCTTTGCTAAGGATCGATGATTTGTTCGACCAATTGAGAGGAGCCACCGTGTTCTCTAAGATAGACTTGAGGTCTGGCTGCAATCAGTTGAGAGTTAAAGAATCGAATGTGACTAAGACAGCTTTCAGAACAAGGTATGACCACTATGAATTTCTTGTCATGCTGTTTGGGTTAACGAATGCACCGGCCGTATTGATGAACCTAATGAATAGGATCTTTCAGCCATACCTAGATAAGTTCATTTTTGTGTTCATTGACGACATCCTGATTTATCCCAAAGATGAGGCAGAGCATGCGAAGCATCTCAGGACTGTATTGCAGACCTTACGGGAAAAACAATTGTATGCTAAGTTTAGCAAGAGTGAGTTTTGACTCCAAGAAGTTGGATTTTTGGGTCATATTGTTTCGGGTGAAGGCATCCGAGTTGATCCAAGTAAGATCTCTGCTATCGTTGAATGGAATCCGCCTAAAAATGTAACTGAGGTTAGAAGCTTTTTGGGCTTAGCCGATTACTACCAAAGATTTGTGAAAGGATTCTCTATGATAGCGACTCCAATGATGAGGTTACTATAGAAAGAAGTTATGCTTGAATGGACAGAAAAGTGTCAGCAGAGTTCCGAGAGGTTAAAGGCATTACTGACTGAAGCTCCTATTTTAGTATTACCTGAGCCGGAAAAAGAGTTTGTGGTCTACAGTGATGCATCTTTGAATGGACTGGGTTGTGTACTTATGCAAGAAGGCAAGGTGATAGCCTATGCTTCACAACAGTTGAAGCCACACAAGAAGAGCTATCCGACGCACGACTTAGAGTTTGCCACCATTGTTTTTGCCTTGAAAATTTGGAGGCGTTATTTATATGGTGAAACTTGTTATATATTTACAGACCACAAGAGTTTGAAGTATTTGATGACTTAAAAAGAATTAAATCTGAAACAGTGGAGATGGTTGGAATTAATTAAAGATTATGAGCTAATCATTGACTATCACCCAGGAAAGGCAAATGTGGTCGCTGACGCATTAAGTAGAAAATCCTTGTTTACACTGAGAGCCATGGATGCTCGATTAGCATTGCTTGATGATGATTTGGTTTTGGCAGAGCTAGAGGCTAGACCGACATTTCTACAAGAAATTTATGATGCTCAATCTAATGATAGTGACCTGCAAACTAAAAGAACTCAATGTGATTCGGGCTTTGGATCAAATTTTCGGATCAGTCCAGATGGATGTTTGACGTTCAGAGATAGGGTTTGTATACCAAAAGATGATGAGCTTATTTAGAAAATCTTACAAGAAGCACAAGATAGCCATTTGTCTATTCATCTAGGAAGTACCAAGATGTACAATGATTTGAAGAAAATGTACTGGTGGAATGGTATGAAAAGAGACATTTCCGAATTTGTATTGAAATGCTTGATATGTCAGCTATTCAAAGCTAAACATCAAGTACCTTCAGGCTTGTTACAACCTGTGATGGTCCCTGAATGGAAGTGGGACAGAGTTACTATGGATTTCATGATAGGATTTCCATTAACCCTGAAAAAGAAAGATACTATATAGGTTGTGGTGGATAAGTTGACAAAGTTGGCTCATTTCATTTTGGTAAGAACAGATTACTCTCTTGATAGATTGGCCGACTTGTACATATCAGAAATAGTGAGATTACACAGGGCACCGCTGTCGATTATTTTAGACAGAGACCCGAGGTTCACTTCGAGATTCTGTAAGAAGTTACAAGAAGCCTTGGGTACAAAGTTGAGCTTTAGTACAGCTTTTCACCCGCAGACTGATGGTCGTCTGAGCGGATGATTCAGATTCTTGAGTATATGTTGCGATGTTGCATCCTCGAGTTTCAGGGTAGTTGGGAAAAATACTTGCCATTGGTAGAATTTTTCCACAACAACAGTTTTCAAACGAGTTTGAAGATGGCGCCTTATGAGGCCTTGTATGGCAAAAAATGCAGAACCCCGTTGTATTGGATAGAACTTAAGGAGAGTCAGGTTCACGGGGTTGATCTGATCAAGGAAACTGAAGAAAATGTTAAAATGATACGAGACTGTTTAAAAGTGGCATCGGATAGGAAAAAGTCATATGCTGATTTGAAAAGAAAAGAGATTGAGTTCCAAGTTGGAGATAGAGTATTCTTGAAAGTATCTCTATGGAAAAAGGTATTGAGATTTGGCCAGAAAGGCAAGCTGAGCCCGCGAATTATCTGACCGTACGAAATCACTCAAAGAGTTGGACCATTAGCTTATCATTTGGCATTGCCACCCGAACTGGAAAAGATTCACAATGTGTTCCACGTATCCATGTTAAGGCAACATCGATCAGACCCCTCTCATGTGATTTCACCGGCAGAGATTGAGATTAGACTGGACATGACCTATAGAGAGGAACCGGTCAAGATTTTGGCTCGTGAGATTGAACAGTTGAGAAATAAAAATATGGCTTTAGCAAAAGTTTTATGGCAGTGACTTGGTGTGGAAGAGGCTACATGGGAGCCAAAAGAAACCATGAGAAGCCAATATCCAAACCTGTTTACTGGTAAGACTTTCGAGGATGAAAGTCCCTAAGGGGGAGAAATGTAACATCCCGAAATAGGGCCAAGTCGGAACAGTGGTTTCGGGACCACAAAACTGACGTTGAAATATTTACTTTATAATTATTATGAGGTCTAGAATATGATAATATACATGTGTTAAAGTTTCATGAAGAAATTCCTTGAGTAAGATGCCCAATTGGAAAATAGGGACCAAATTAAATAAACTGTAAAACATGGATTCTAGAAGCAATTTGTATGAAATTGCTTTAGATTATTAATTAGAAGGTCTTAAAGAAAAATTTGCCCAATTTCTAAGTTTTTGGACAAAAATGGGCTTGTATGGATGAAATTTCAAAAAAAGGGTTTAAGGGCATTTTTGCCATTTTGGTCATTTTGCATTTTAATGAAATAAAATGGGAAAAAGAATGAAAAAATCAGCCTTTATTCTTTCTTGTCCAGCCGAAAATTTAGGGCTCTCCATAGCTAGGGTTTTCAACATTTTCAAGCTCAATAACCCCGAGGAACAAATTCTGGAGGTCGATCGAGGAAAACGAAAGGTTTCGGAATCACCGAAACACGATACCGAGACGAGTACTAGGTAAGTTTGGATAACTTAAAGTAAACTCATAATATGCCTAATTGCATAATTTATGAATGTATGATAATTACATTTGACGATGGAATAAGAATACATGAAA
Organism: Gossypium longicalyx; assembly: GCA_025698465.1. NCBI lineage: Eukaryota > Viridiplantae > Streptophyta > Magnoliopsida > Malvales > Malvaceae > Gossypium > Gossypium longicalyx. Next base: position 57,647,722 of record CM047007.1, read on the forward strand.
TGTATCTTTAATAATGACATGTTAATAAATGTCCCGGTTGAGGTTAAAAAGGAAGTTCGGTGGATAAACCATGATTTACAAGACTTGAGATCCTACATGTGTTTCAGAAGGATTTAGCCCAGACGGGTAATCCGATGATCTCAAATATAGAAAGGATCTAGCCCGGACAGGTGTTCCTTGAGTGATCGAGCCTCCCGAAGAATATGAGTGCATTGTGGATTTAGCCCGGACGGGTAATCCGATTAGGGTCTAAATTTAGCCTGGATTGGTAATTCAGATCCGAGCTCATTGAGAGTGCTTGTCGTTACAAGGGATTTAGCCTGGACTGGTAATCCCGCTGTAAGATGCGAGGTTCACGAAAGTGCATGCATGAGATGGTCGCTCTTATGATTTGACGGTAAATTGATAATCCATCGAGATTTCCTAGAAACTCAACGGGATTAATATTATATGTATAAATTAAATGATGAATGATGAGCTCATCTAAGATAAATTACATGGTGCCTTGTTATGTGACTAACCTATTGATTGAGTGCATGTATTAGGGAAACCATTCCATGCTTGTTGATTTTATTGCCTAATATGGTTGTATGCTAATTACTTGGTAAGTTTACTTTCCTGTTATTCGGGCTTACTAAGCATGTAAATGCTTACCCCTCTCTTTTTCCTATCTTTCAGAGCTCGAGGACTCGTAAAGACGGGAAGACAGTTGGAGAGTCAACACACTATCAACTAATCCAGCTTTGGTATATAGACACTTTTATTTTGTTCAATGGCATGTATAGGGCTTGTGGTATATTTTGTTATATGTGTCATTTGATTTGCCAAAATGAAGGCATGCAAAGATGTCTCTATCTTCTTGTATTTGGCCTTGGGAATTGGCTTATTTTGAAGTGGGCTATGGCCTATAAATTTATGCATGCTTATGTTTGCATTGGATGGCTTAACCATAATTGGCAATGAGTTACAATAATGAGCCAATCTTATATGTGTCAATGAGACATGGAAACCCTTGATACAAAAAGGGAATTAACCTAGCATGTATAAAACCAATGATATGAGGTTTACATGCAATGAGGTTTATCAAGATTATATGTAAGGGTATAATCTGACCTTATTATGTATTAAGGTAACCTATAAGTGTAATTGGTTGATAGAGGGTGACCAAAAGCTTGGAAAATAGCCTTACAAGGTCCACACGAGTAGACACATGGGCATGTGTCTAGGCTGTGTGTGACACACGAATCGCCCCTATGGGTGTGTGGTATGGACGTTTGTCCCTTGGACCTAAAACTTTAGGTTAGTGACGAGCACGGTCTAGACACATAAGCGTGTGTCTTGGCCATGTGCCCCTAAATGCATGCTGATGTCATAAACAGAATGCTCGAGTTTTTGGACAAAGGCTGCCACACGGGTGTGTCAAGGCCGTGTGTGAGACATGGGCTAGAGTCACATACATGTGCTCAGCTGTGTGAAAACCCTGTAGGTTCGAAATGAAAAATAATTTTCATAAATTCAACATGGGTAGAGGACACGGGCGTGTCCCAAAGCACACGGGCGTGTGCATTACCTCCACATGGGCATGTGAGGCTTTACCTAGGAGAATTTCTATGAATTTTGGTAAGTTCTCGATATAGTCTCGGATCATTCTCAATGTATGTTTAGGGCCTCGTAGGCCCAGAATAGGGACACTTTGATGCAATTTGATCTATTTTATATCGGAATGAAATTTTATAACCCGTATTTCTTGAAAATATCCAAGTTCATGTCTGGTAACGCCTCGTATCCAGTCCCGGTCTCGAGCACGAGTAAGGGGTGTTACACAGGGGACACACGGTTGAATCACACGCCCATGTGGTAGACCGTGTGTCACACACAACCTAGACACATGCCTGTGTCTCTACCTATGTGGACAACTTTGAGGCTATTTTCCAAGCCATTTGTCACCCTTAAATGCTCATTCACTCATACATTTTTGATGGCATGCAACATAGTATATTTACTCATTCAAATATCCATAAACTTGATTAATCCTTAACTTTGTAATATCAACATGTCACCTATCCAATTTCACATAGCATTCCACACCAATTTCATATTTGTTCATCATGGTAATCCTACTTCCAATTTACTCAATTATACCATAGCTTTGGTCATACTTATTATTCACAATTCATTCATTTAGCACATACACCATTCATCACACATATCATTCACAAGCAACCACGTCAAGCATAACACATTGCATGCATGCATAATTAATTCGGGTTACAACCCAAATAATCAATATGAACCATACCACATGGCCATATATAAAATAAATCAAATATTACCATAAGCCAACATATTTGACTAGACCAATATGACATATAATAAAAAGGCCAAGTCCTTATACATGCCATACTCAAAATGTTGAGACTAACTATACCCAAATGTCTAGTTGATAGTGTAAATCAAGTCTCCGACGTCCTTCGATCCCCAAGCTAGCTTGGCAATACTATAAGAAAATGGAAAAGAGAGGGTAGTAAGCATAAAGCTTCGTAAGTTCACATGCAAATAAATAGCAACATAATCATATATATAAATACCAATTTTATAGTTTACTTATGTGTTACCATAAATTCATAGGCATAGCTTAAATTTGAAGACATAACTTACACATTTTCAATCTTCCCAAAAGTTCATTACATACCGAGCTCATTCATATGAGTTTTTCGTACATACCTATACCAACTCGTAACACATTGTTATATTTCCTCATCATTAACTTACTTGTTGAATAACTCATAGGTCTGTTGAACACTCGGAATACTATCGGATACACAGAAAGCTTGCACATAGTGCTTCAAACGTAGCTACATGCTACCTCATATCACAATCACACATTGTTCGCTCTCAAGCTAATCACTGGCCTGCTCACACAAGCTGACAGTCAGGACGTAACTATTCGGGCTACTCACACAAGCTGAAAGGTACTCGTAACAAATGCCGGGCTACCCAGCCACTGGTAGAATGTACAAGACTAGCACTTGGATTCACATAATCACATATACACATAATTTCATGAGCTCATAATCACATAGTTCCTAGTGACATGTCACATTGTATCCTAGATTATTCCTAAGGTTCAAACGAGATTTTTCTCGATATCACATATTTGTCAAACTCGTTCATAATGTCATGCTCATAGACTATAACATCATTCATATACTTGTCATAATAATTAATCATAGAGATTCATACTTAAATTAAGCAATAAAACATGATACAACATTGCATTATTTACACATGAACTTACATCGATACAAAATACGGACAATTAATTCGATTTAGTCTAAAATCTTGTTCTTTCCCCGGTCTAGGTCCAGACTCCGTTTTTCTTAATCTATAATAGCAAATTCAGCTCATTTAATCATCACATTATTCAAATCAGTCAAAAAACTATATTTTGGAAAAATTATAGTTTTGCCCCTAAACTTTCACATATTTACAAATTAATCCCTAGGCTCATAAAATGAAATGTGTTTATTTTCTTTATTACCCAATCCTAGCGGAACTTATAAGTTACTCATAGAAGCCCACATTTCTCATTAAATCATACATCTCACTACCCATTTTACAAACTTTACAAATAAGTCCTTTTTAACCATTTTCACTAGAAATCACTTGGTAAAAGATGTCTATCACACATCAACATTCATATTCCTCCATTAAACATCAAAATACATGCATGTCACACATGGGTAAGTTTTTTAACATGAACCCTAGCTCAAAATAATGGTAGAAATGGCTAGATCGGTTGATGACTACTTAAAAAATGTAAAGAACATTAAAAACGAGGCTTGGGAGTACTTACAATCAAGCTTGAAAAGTTGAAAACCCTAGCTATGGAATCCTTGCAAATTTCGGCACACAAGGAGGAAGATGGACACCATTTTGACTTGATTTTTCACTTTTTATTCTTTTATTTACCAAAAGACAAAAATGCCCTTAAGGCCTTTCTTTTTAATTTTTCCTATTCATGCCCATTTCTGTCCAAAATTTTAGAACTTGGTCAAATTGTTATTTAAGGACCCTTAATTAATGATCCAATGCAATTTCATGCTTGAAGCTTCTAGAACACAAGTTTTACAACTTATTCAATTTAATCCCTAAAGTCAAATTGGACACTTTAGGCATAAAAATTTCTTCATGAAAACTTCTCACAAACATGCAATCATATCATGTACCATCAAATCATCATAAAATAATTATATCTATTTTGGATTTGTGGTCTCGAAGCCACTATTCTGACTAGGCCCTAGTTCAAGATGTTACAATTCTCCCCCTTAGGGATTTTCGTCCCCGAAAATCTTACCGGTGAAAAGGTTTAGGTATTATCTTTCATATGTTTTCCTCAGTCTCCCATGTAGCCTCTTCAACCCCATTTCTTTGCCATAAAACCTTCACAAGAGCAATACTTTTGTTTCTCAATTGCTTGACTTCCCAAGCCAAAATCTTAACTGGCTCTTCGCCATAAGTCATATCCGGTCAAATCTTGACCTCTGTCGATGAAATCATGTGCGAAGGATCAGATCGATATTGGTGTAACATTGACACATGGAACGCATCATGAATCTTTTCCAATTTAGATGGTAAGGCTAACGGGTAGGCAACTGGCCCTACTCTCTCAGTGATCTCATACGGTCCAATAAAGTGTCAACTTAGTTTGCCTTTCCTACCAAATCTCAAAACCTTTTTCCATGAAGACACTTTAAAAAATACCTTATCACCGACCTGAAACTCAAATCTCTTTCCGTTTCAAATCCGCGTGTGACAGCCCTAATTTGACCCTAGTCGGAAAGTGGTTTCGGGATCACAAAACCGAGTCACAAAAATAATTAATCGTTATATTATATACTTATTCTATGTGTAAATACATGTGTGAAAGTTTTATGCTTTGATTTTTGTCATTTGTATGTGAAATTTATTAAATAGGACTTATATGAGACATTTTTGAAATGTGATAGTTTAATGTGTAATGGTCTATTAATGCTTGTTATAAAAGTAGGGACTTGCATGTCAAATATCCCTTTTGGTTATTAGTGGCCGGCCATGATGATGTTTTATATAAAAATATATATATTAATTAACACTTAAAATGGCTTTATATTTTATATTATTAATGAATAAAAATAAAGGAAAAATGGGTGATGAAAACAAAGCTTTATCTTTGTTCTTGGCCGAAACGAAAAAGAGGAAAGGGTAGAAAACTCCATTCGGTCACCTTAGGCTTGAATCAAGGTAAGAATTCATATTAATTCTTAAAATTGTATTTAATTTTAAGTTAGTTACCAAGTTCTTTATTTAACCCATGATAAAATTTTGGTTTTGGGGAGGATTTGAGTTCTCGGCCATGGTAGAAAATGAAAGGGATACATGGTTGTCTTCAAGTTTAATGAATAATTACAAATGGATGATGTTTGAGATAGTTTAAGGTGCTTGTAAGTAGTTTAGATGAATGAACAAAAAAATAAAAATAAATCATCTTGTGTATTGGTGCAATTGCCGAATTTGAACTAGGGATATTTTTTAGTAATGTTTGTATTTTAAATGATGGAATAGAGTGAATGCTTGGAATGTGTTATGCATAAATTATAAGTTGGATTAAAGGCTGTTATATTGCCTTGTCATTTCCGAAAATGGGCTTTGTTAAAGAAATTGGGTGTTGGATGTTTAAGTGATGTAAGTATACGTATATTCGGCTAGTAGTTATATAAGTGTAGTATGAGAAAATAACTCATAATTAAATGCAATGTATGTTTCGGTAAAATTGGTCTTGTTGGCTATTCATGTATGTATATATATACGCAATACTACGTAGTGATTTCTTAGCTTATATGTAAAAGTATATGCAAGCATGATTATAATAAAATTATGGTTTTTGAGAAGTTGAATATTAATATACTCAAATAGTCAGGTGAGTATTCGGTCTAGTAAATAAAAATGCAATTATGTATATATATATATATATATATATATGTGTGTGTGTGTGTGCATTCGGCATGGGTAAAACAAAGTGGCTGGTAAGTTGATTGAAAAATAGACAATGAGTGTATTTGACTTTTCGATCAAGATGATGTTTAAGTGCGAATGTATTTATGTGGATGTACCTATAAGTATAAGTTGAGATTAAATGGTATTTAGTCACTATAAATAAGCATACTTGTAGAATTTATTAAATACATAATTGGTCTTAACGTAGATATGCATATAATTATAAAGTTGTTAATGCCTAGTAAGGTGTTTGGTTGTGCATGACTAGGGAATATATATGTATGCATATGGTGTTTGATATTTAATTATTAAGTCATATGTACCTTAACCTTATAATATACATGTATTATATTAAATTGCCTATTTGATAAGAAATTAAATAAATTCAATTGTTTAAATCAAGCTCAAGAGCAAAGAGGAACTAGATCAGATAAGGGAAAGGAGAAAGCAATCGAATAGCCTATCTGCCACTGTTCAAAAATATCCGAGGTAAGTTTTGAGTAATTACAGTTATTAGATAATTGATGTAATGAGATAAGTATGATAAATGAATTGCGACCTATTGTCTCTACTTGAATAAGGTTGTTTAATAAATAACTTGAGTATATGGCATGTAACCGAATGGATATTAGGAGTTAAGCTGAGATAGTGAAATGGTTATGTGTTCTTGCGTAAAAGTGTTGAACTGAAACTTATATTGAAAGTGTGTTTTCTTTGTGTGCTTATACTCGAATGAAGAAATTGAAGTACAAATGTGATATGTTATGTGAGCCGAGTTATCATGTGGGTAAACACGCTTAGCACTCGATATATATATATATCCGGGTTAAATCCTACAGGCTTCGTGCTAGTAATATATATTCGGGTTAAATCCCGCAGGCTTAGTGCTGGTACTATATCCAGGTTAAATCCTGCAGGCTTCGTGCTGGTAATATATATCCGGGTTAAATCCCGCAGGCTTCGTGCTGGTAATATATATCCGGGTTAAATCTCGCAGGCTTAGTGCTGGTACTATATCCGGGCTTAAAGTTTCGCAGGCTTTGAGCTAGTAACTAGATTCAGGTTTTGAAACCTAGCAGGCTAAACACCGGTGATTCGAATGAGATTACAAATTCAAATGTTCAAAGCAAACTAATATTGATTATGTATGATACATGGTAATGACCAGGTACGTATTATGTACTTATATGTGAATTGATTGCAAGGTAAGTCATTAGTATCAAATAACGATATAATTGTGTGGATGATTAATATATCTATGAATAAGAGAAATGACCTATTCGGTCGATGTCTGCCATTATATGAAAATATGTGAATTAAATTAGTTGTATGAGCCATAGAGTAAAGTGAAGCATGTGCTGAAAATTTCTTTGTGTATTTATATTCGGCCAATAGGCTTTATATGTGGTATACTTGTGTATATTCGGCTGAGTGATTGTAATTAGAATACGAGTTTTGTGATATTTAATGTTCGTTTTATATGATACGTTTTGATTGTTTGAAATGCTTAAACTTACTAAGCTTAGTAATGCTTAATTTGTTGCCTTAATTCTCTGTTTTATAGATCTTGTTAAATCAACTACGATCTCGGGATCTCAAAGTCGAAGTCGTCCACACTATCTAAGCCTTTTGGTACTCTAGTAGTTAAATTTCGATAATGGCATGTATAAGCTTGACTTTTTGTTGTTAAATAATTATCTTTTTGATGATGTATATATGTATAGTCATGCGAAAATGGCTTGATAAGTTACTATATGTGTTCCAAATGGTTAATGTGAATGTGTGGTTGAAATTTGATTAATGTTTTCAATGTTTGATGTGAATTGAACATAAGAATGAATCACTATACCTAATTATCTTGATATGACTCTTTTGTATATGGTAATACTATTTAACCCTCTGGCGACGGGTTAGGGGTGTTACACCGCGTATGATTTCTGTCTATCCAAAGCAACTTCAAATAATCACGTATTATCTTTACTTTTTCCTCAGTTTCTCTAACTAAATCAACTCTGTGAATCTGATTCTCTCTGAGTTCAGTCCAATACAAAGGCATTCGATGCTTACGCCCATACAATGCCTCATAAGGCACCATTTTCAAACTCGACTGAAAACTATTGTTGTAGGCAAATTCTACCAATGGTAAATACTTTTCCCAATTACCTCTGAACTCAAGAACACCACACCGCAGCATATCTTCAAGAATTTGAATTACTCGCTTAGACTGACCGTCGGTCTGCAGATGGAAAGCGGTGCTAAAATTCAACCTTTTACCCAAAGCTTCCTGCAACTTCTTCCAAAATCGCGAAGTGAACCTCGGATCTTTATTCGATATAATTAATAAAGGCACTCTGTGCAACCTCACTATTTCAGAAATATACAACTCAGCTAGCTTATCAAATGAATAGTCAGTGTGTACTGGGATAAAATGAGCCAACTTTTTTAATCGATCAACAACAACCCATACAGCATCTTTCTTTCTTGGTGTCAAAGGCAAACCTGTCACAAAATCCATAGTAATACGGTCTCATTTCCACTCGGGAGCCATCACAAGTTAAACTAAGCTTGAAGGTACTTGGTGTTTAGCTTTCACTTGTTGACAAATTAGGCATCTCGAAACGAGCTCAGAAATATCTCATTTCATACTCGGCCACCAATACAATTTCTTCAAGTCATGGTACATTTTTGTACTACCTGGATGTATAGACAAACGACCACTATGGGCCTCAAGCAAAATCTTCTGAATCAACTCAGTATTCTTAGGAATACAAATCCTATCTCGGAACATCAAGCAACCATCAGAACTAATTCTAAAATCTGATTCCATACCCGATTCACATTGAATTCTTTTGGCTTGCAAATCACCGTCACTTTGCTGGGCTTCATAAATCTCTTAGAGAAACATTGGTCTAGCTCTTAACTCAGCTAGAATCGAACCATCATCTGCTAAGGCCAACTGGGTGTTCATAGCCCTCAATGCAAACAAGGACTTCCTGCTCAAAGCTTTGACGACCACGTTCGCCTTTCTCGGGTGATAATCAATCACTAGCTCATAGTCTTTTATCAACTCTAGCCATCTCCGTTGTTGTAAGTTCAAGTCCTTTTGAGTCATCAAACACTTCAGACTTTTATGATCAGTATACACACAACATTTCTCACCATACAAATGATGTCTCCAAATCTTCAACGCAAACCCAGTGGCAACCAATTTCAAATTGTGCGTCGGATAATTCTTCTCATGCAGTTTCAGTTGCCTCGAGGCATAAGCGATCACATTGCCTTCTTGCATAAGCACACAACCCAATCTATTCAAGGATGCATCACTATAAACCACAAATTCTTTTCCCGGTTCAGGTTGTACTAAAATTGGAGCCTCAATCAACAATGCCTTTAGTTTGTCAAAACTTTGTTGGCATTTTTTCCTTCCATTCGAACTTGACATCTTTCTGTAACAATCTCGTCATCGGAGTAGCAATCATGGAAAATCCTTCAACAAACCGTCTATAATAACCGACTAAGCCTAGGAAGCTTCAAACTTCTGACACATTCTTCGGTGGTTTCCATTCAATAATAGTCAAAATCTTACTCGGATCTACTCGAATGCCATCGCCCTAAACAATGTGCCCTAAGAATCCGACTTCTCGAAGCCAAAACTCACTTTTACTAAACTTAGCATACAACTACTTCTCTCTCAAGGTTTGAAAAATTGTTCTCAAATGTTCTGCATGCTCGGCCTCATTACGAGAATAAATCAGTATATCGTCAATAAAAACAATCACAAATTTATCTAAATATGATCAAAAAATACGATTCATAAATACCGCAGGAGCATTCGTTAAACCAAAAGGCATAACCAAAAATTCATAGTGACCATACCTCATCCGAAATGCAGTCTTTGGTACGTCCGAATCTTTAACTCTCAATTGATAGTAACTGGACCTCAAGTTTATCTTGGAAAATATTGTGGCTCCCTTCAATTGGTCAAACAAGTCATCGATTCTTGGTAAGGGGTACTTATTCTTTATGATTACCTTATTGAGCTGTTGGTAGTCAATGTACAATCTCATCGAACCATGTTTCTTTTTCACAAATAGCACCAGTGCACCTTATGGAGAATAACTAGATCTCGTGAAACCTTTATCCGTTAACTCTTGTAACTGGACTTTTAACTCCTTTAACTCCGTCGGAGCCATCCTATATGGAATGATCAAAATAGGTGCAGTGCTCGGAACTAGTTCGATGCCAAACTTAACTTCCCTAATTGGAGGCAATCTGAGCAACTCTTCCGAGAACACATCTGGATATTTGCATACTACCGGCACTAACTCAATTTTCAACTCAGACCCCTTCGTATTCAACACAAAGGCAAGATAAGCTTCATAACCCTTTCTCAGACATCTTTGAGCAGTCATAGAAGAAATCACTATAAGCAAGCTATCCAATTCATCTGATTCAACCTGAAGAATATCACCACTTTCACACTTCAATTCAATGATTTTCCTTCCACAATTTACTACTACATCATACATGGTCAACCAATCCATACCAAGTATTATATCAAATTCATCAAATGACAAAAACATGAGATTATCTGGAAAACAATGACCTCTAATCATTAAAGGGCACTTCTTACATACTTTGTCAACTATCACATGCTTGCCTAAAGGGTTTGACACTTTTATCACAAATTCTGTAGACTCAACGGGCATATTCATGTTAGACATCAATTTCACACATACATATGAATGGGTAGATCCCGGATCAATCAAAGCAACAACAGAAGTATTATAGAGAGAAAAAGTACCCGTAATCACATCAGGTGATGAAGCCTCTTCGCGACCGTGAATGGCGTAAGTCCTCACAGGTGCTCTACCGTCGGGTCTCACAGCTGGATCCCTAGGTGCACTCTTACTACTCGCTCCATTTCCCGGATTCTTTTATGGTCTCCTTCTAGAAGTAGCTGATGCGAGCTCGACCAAAGGGTTAGATTCAGAACCTATGAAGTTGCCATTAGGACCAATCACTCGAGCCCGTGCCAAGAGGTTTCAAGAAGCCTTGTAAAGTTACATTACTCGATTTGGGATAGAAGGAATGGCCGAACATTAAGTGACCAGCTCAATTTGCAATATTGTGCAAGCTTGCTTAGCTCTTTTCAGCTCCAAGGAGTTCATGGCATCTTGATGCTAGCTCAAGGAGCTTGGTTTCATTTTTTTTTAAATTTATGCATTAATGTTGCTAGAATAAATTTATTAAGTTATTAAAATATCTAAGATCAAATATATGTGTCAAAATCTAGACATAATAAATTAAAGTATTAAATGTGTCTTAGTTCATGCATCAAATTAATGTGTCTTAGTTGGGACAAATTTATTAACTGTAGCTATTTAATTTGTCCAGCCAAATCTAAGTATTTAATTTGTCTTAGTTGTTGCATATTTAAGTTGTCTTAGTTCAACCGAATTAAAGATGTCCTAAACTAATTAAATTGTTCCATTTAATTTGTCTAGGAACATACGTGGGACGACATGAATTTGGACAGCTCATAAGTGCTCATTATTCAGCACCTCTTTGTGGACACCAAGGGCCAAGGGAGCTGACGTTTCCTCTTTTCAAGGCTGGCTGTCTAGCTCTCCAAAGCAGCATCTTGGAGATTTCACATTGCTGCAGCATCTTTTCACATGGAATGGTCATTCACTTTCGTGCATTCACACCAAATGACACCTCATATTCGGGTTTCACACTTGCATGACCATTGGAGTGCCCCAAAATGCTCATTAAAGTCAAGACTCTTTAGCTCATCCAAGCAGCCTTAAATCACCTTGGCCGAATCTTTCCATGTTATTCAGCCCATTAAATTGTTCTAATTATTTTCAGCTGATTGAGATCTCCCAAGTGTGTCCATTGACATCTCCGAGTCCAAGGAAGCTTCATGGAAAGTGTTAGGAAGCTTTAAGGAATTTTCCACTTCCTTAAGTGTTAAGTTGCTGTCCATTTAAGTTCCCTAAGTGCCTATTCAGCTAGCTCCTATTTTAGACTATAAATATGTAGTTCATTCTACTTGAAAAGGATAATGAACAATTTATGAACTTTGCTTATTTTGTGAGATTGTTTTCAACTCTCATTGTTCTTCAAAGACTTGTCTGACTTATCAAGTAACCCTTGTGGCGTCAACCCATCTTTGTTCAAACTTAACACTTTGTTCCCAAAGTGTGGCATTCAAATTATACCGAGGTTCTTATCATCTTTGATAGCGGGTCGAGGTCTCTATCAACTATCCAATATCCTTCCATTGCATTCCTGACTTAGGTGTTCTCATAAGTTACGAGTTAACACACTAATATTGTGTTAGTTCATACTTGAACCCTAGCCGAATCCCATCCACCATTTCTCAAACTACCTAATAACCACATTGAACCATTTTAAACCTAGTTCTTTCTTTCTAAACAACCATTCTCGAAAGAACCTCAACTTACTTGATTATATGATCGGGCAAACGTTATGACTCTAATCTTAACCGAGGTGAGTGCGTATCTGTAGTATTGCCCAATCTTGCACTCTGAAATTTTTCCTTTTCAACCGTCTCAGGACAATCCTTGATAAAATGATCGTGTGAACGACACTTGAAACATGCCTGGCTATTCATCTAGCATTCACTGGGGTGACATCTGCCATAATGTTGACACTCAGGTATATTAGATCGAGCGTTACCTACACTCGCTATCGAAGTAGTTTGAGTCTTATGACTCGAATACGATTTACCATGGTTCCTGTTCGAAAACCCAGCTGAGACACTTGACCGAGTATTAAAATCTCTCGATGTCTTAGTTGAGGACTGAAATGATTTACCCATCTGTCTCTTCTTCGAATCTCGAAACTCTAACTTAGCTTTTCTCTTATCTTTAGCCAATTCCTCAGCTTTATAAGCTCTCTATACGAGTACAACAAATTCTCTCAGTTTAAGGACACCCACTAACAATCGGATGTCTTCATTTAATCCATCTTCAAATCTTTTGCACATGATGGCCTCATTCAATACACATTCTCAAGCGTATTTGTTCAGCCTTACAAATTCACACTTATATTCTGTTACCGTCATTTGGCCCTGTTTTAACTCGAGGAATTCCACCCTTTTCTGATCAATAAATCTCTGGCTAATATAGTTCTTACGGAATTATTCTTGGAAGAATTCCCAATTAACTCTCTCCTTTGATTCCACCGACACAAGGGTGTTCCACCACTGATAAGTCGAGTCTCTCAGAAGGGATACAACACACTTCATGCATTCCTCAGGTGTGCATGATAACTCATCAAACACCCTAATGGTATTTTCAAGCCAGAAGTCTACCCTCTCAGGGTCATCATCTTTACTAGCTCAGAACTCTTCGCCTCTTTGTTTCCAAATCTTATCAACTGCAGGTCTATTCAGCCTCATGAAGTCCATACCTTACGGTGTTATGGGGTTAGGTTGAGGAATAGGTAGGGGTAGAGGGGGTTGAACATTCGGGTTTGTTCGAACGAACTCCGTGTACTAGGCATCCATCATATGGAGAACGACTTCCCTACCTCCTTTTCCTCGACTAACTATAGGGGGTCTACTATCAGACGATGCTGCCCCTTCAGCAGGTGCAAGTGTGTTACTTTGAACATCATCTGCCACTACTCTGTCGAGATCCATTTACTAAATGAAAACACATTTCAAAATCGTCAGGAGTCGTTACACTATCATAATATATCTATGGCATGTATAGCTAGACTCGTATACATGCTAAGTTAGTCTGAGAATTGACTAAACCATAGCTCTGATACCACTAAATATAACACCACTTACCCTTATTGGACACCGAGACAGGATATGAGGCATTACCAGACTTAAACACCAGCAAACATACACAACTGGCCATAAAATTTTGTTCAATTTAAAACCATTCATACACATGTAAACTATCTCTTATATAGGCCTACAAGGCCCCAAACATACATTGGGAGTAGTTCAGGACTAATCTAAGAACTTTAGAAAAATTTAGAAAATTTTTATGAAACAGGATAACACGCTCGTGTGGCTTGGGACATGCTCGTGTCCTCAGCCCGTGTAACTCTTTGTTTATGATGTCATCAACACAATTAGGGTCATACAGCCAAGGCACACGCCCGTGTGCCTAGGTCGTGTGGTGAATTAAATTCCAATAATTAAGTGTAGACTTCACACGGCCTGGGCACACGTCCATGTCCTGAGGCCGTGCCTTTCACATAGCTGAGAAACATGGTCGTGTCTCTGCCCTTGCGTTTACTACTGGGCATTCTATTTTGCATTAATTAGGGTGCAGGGGACACACGGTCGAATCATACGCCCATGGGGCAGACTGTATGTCACACACGGCCTAGACACATACCTATGTGTCTACCCATGTGGACAACTTTGAGGCTATTTTCCAAGCCATTTGTCACCCTTAAATGCTCATTTACTCATACATTTTTTATGGCATGCAACATAGTATATTTACTCACTTAAATACTCATAAACTTGATTAATCCATAACTTTGTAATATCAACATATCACCTATCCAAACCATCAAGCTTTCACATAGCATTCCACATCAATTTCATGTTTGTTCATCATGGTAGTCCTACTTCAAATTTACTCAATTATACCATAGCTTTGGTCATACTTATTAGTCACAATTCATTCATTTAGCACGTACACCATTCATCACACATATCATTCACAAGCAACCACATCAAGCATAACACATTGCATGCAAGCATAATTAATTAGGGTTACAACCCAAACAATCAATATGAACCATATCACATGGCCATATACAAAATAAATCAAATATTACCATAAGCCAACACATTTGACTAGACCAATACGACATATAACAAAAAGACCAAGTCCCTATACATGTTATACTCAAAATGTTGAGACTAACTACACCCAAACGTCCAGTTGATAGTGTAAATCGAGTCTCCGACGTCCTTCGATCTTCGAGCTAGCTTGGTAATACCATAAGAAAATGGAAAATAGAGGGGAGTAAGCATAAAGCTTAGTAAGTTCACATGCAAATAAATAGCAACATAATCATATTTATAAATACCATTAACATAACATATTTTACTTATGTGTTACCATAAATTCATAGGCATAGCTTAAATTTAAAGACATAACATACACATTTTCAATCTTACCAAAAGTTCATCTCATACCGAGCTCATTCATATGAGTTTTTCGTACATACCTGTACCAACTCGTAACACATTGTTATATTTCCTCATTATTGACTTACTTGTCGAATAACTCACAAGTTTACCCGCTGAAAACTCGAAATACTATCGGATACACGGAAAGCTTGCACATAGTGCTTCAAATGTAGCTATATGCTACCTCATATCACAATCACACATTGCTCGCTCTCGAGCTAATCAAGGGCCTGCTCCCACAAGCTAACGGTCAGGACATAACTACTCGGGCTGCTCATATAAGCTGACAGGTACCCGCAACACATGCCGGGCTACCCAGCCACCGGTAGAACTTACAAGACTAGATCCCAGATTCACACATCAAACATTAGGAATAAGTCCTTTTTAACCATTTTCACTAGAAATCGCTTGGTAAAAGATGTTTATCACACATCAAACATTCATATTCCTACATTAATCATCAAAATACATGTATGTCACACATGGGTAAGTTTTTGAACATGAACCCTAGCTCATAATAATGATAGAAATGGCTAGATTGGTTGATGACAACTTCAAAAATGTGAAGTACATTAAAAACGGGGCTTGGGAGAACTTATAATCAAGCTTGAAAAGTTGAAAACCCTAGCTATGGAACCCTTGCAAATATCGGCACACAAGGAGGAAGATGGACACCATTTTGACTTGATTTTTCCCTTTTTATTCTTTTATTTACCAAAAGACAAAAAAGCCCTTAAGGCTTTTCTTTCCAATTTTTCCTATTCATGCCCATTTTTGTCCAAAATTTTAGAACTTGGTCAAATTGCTATTTAAGGACCTTTAATTAATGATCCAATACAATTTCATGCTTGAAGCTTCTAGAACATGAGTTTTACAAATTATTCAATTTAGTCCCTAAAGTCAAATTGGACACTTTAGGCATAAAATTTCTTCATGAAAACTTCACACAAACATGCAATCATATCATGTACCATCAAATAATCATAAAATAATTATTTCTACTTCAGATTTGTGATCTTGAAACCACTGTTTCAACTAGGCCCTAATTCGGGACGTTACAGTTTGTCTCTGCCATAAATCAGAGTCTCTCTAAAATACTTGTATAAAGAAGGTAAAGAACACAATAATAGCATATCCTAATCTTCATCGTCAATCTTAACCTCAACATTCTTTAAATCATTCAAAAGAGTAGTAAATTGATTAATTTGATCTCTAAGAAACTCACCTTCATTCATGTGAAATGTAAATAGACGTTGTTTTAATACTAAACGGCTAGCCAGAGACTTAGATGTATAAAGAGTTTCTACCCTTTTCCGTAAGGCGAATGAGGTTTTCTCCATCAATACCTTCTGCAATACCCTATTCGTGAGGCACAAGTTGATTGCAGACATGACCCTTTCATCAAGCTCTTCCTATTTTGTCTAATCTAGATTCTCAGGCCCGGTAATTACCTTTTTCAGGCCGGTTTGAACTATAATTGTCATCATCCAAACTTGCCGTAGATTGAAATCTGTGACACCATCAAACTTCTCAATGTCAAACCTTGTTGCTGCCATATATTAACAGGCTGATCTATGAAAATTGAACTAACTCTAATACCACTTATTGGGGATTGACCCAATTAAACAACAAAAAAGTAAAAAAAAATAGTGGAAAAAATTGAGACATTGAACATACAAATTTAACATGGAAAAACCACTCTAAAAAGGATAAAAAACCACGGGTACAGATAATTTTATTATAATGTCAAAAGAACGAAGAGTATGAAAGATGGAGATAAAAAACTAAATCCCAAAAACCAAAAACAAAAAACCCCCAATGCATAAACACAAAATTCTCCAAAAGTGTTATGAATTCTAATCTTTAATAGGTGTATTTTCTAAGGTTGTAAAAAAACTTATTTACAACCCAAATTTGTAGATTAAATAATAATAAAATAATCTAGACTAATTAGAGTTCGACTGAAACAAATAAATAGAATTTAACTGAAATACGTGAGATACTCAACAATCATTTTGTATATTATTTATGTTGATTTCTTTTACAATCATATTTATAATTACTTGAATACAAAGTTTCAATTAAGAAGACAAATTGCATCAAACAAATCAATCAGAATAATCCCACCGAGCGCTTCATTTTAGTTTTTTGATTTTGATAAACTTCAATTTATCGTTTCAATTTTGAATAAGCACTTTTAATTATTGTAAATCTTATATTAATATAATATTTTTCCTTTTTTATTTTACAGTTTAATATAAGGAGAATCTTTCATCTATAAAATAATTTAGATCTATATTTTTCATACCTAAAAAATAAGAAAATATATATAAGTTAACAAAATTTAATTAGTGACTTTATCATTTTCCAATGATGGAATGAGTAAAAATAACGGTTACCCCAATTTCATGTTTAAATGGGTTAAAAAATGTAAGATCTCAAAAAATAATATTTAATACCATACCTACAAAAAATTAATCTGACTCCTAAACAATAATAAATATATAACTAAGTTAAAAAAAAAAAATACCACTTACCTTTTCATTTCCCAGATTCTGTATGAGTCAAAGTAAATGATATCTAGTGCCATTGTGTTACCGATTTTAAATAAATTAGTCAATAATAATTTTTTTAATTTTTAAAATATTTTTTCCATATATTTCAAAATTAAAAAATGTTAAATTTACAAAATGTCTTATCGGGTTTAAAAAAATTTAAAGCTCTAAAAAAAGGGAAATTTAAGATAATGTGTGTTTTTTTTAAGGTTCATCGATCTATACTGTTTTTGGAGAGAGAAAGGAAAAAGTATTTTCACTTTGCTAATTCTTTTTTATTTTTCTTACGGTTAGAAATTAGAAGTTTGTAAATCTATTTTTGTCCGTGTTTGAAATAAGCATTGTTATACTTTTAAGATATATTTGAATTTATAGTAATGCTGTGGAGCTGGGTGACTTACAAATTCCATTTGTCATGTGAGTATGGAGCCATCACCCAAGAAGCCGAATCGCATTGCAACTCAAGTTCCCAGTTGACAGTGATTATACGATCTCAGGTTGAATGTAACTAGGGCTTCAACTTTACAATGGTTATGTTGTTAAGGGATGACACATAAATGGGCCCCATTTGACAGTGGTGATGCAGGCACGACAACGAGTTTTTCCTTATTAGAGGAGGATGCTTTATAAAACCCAAATAGAAGTGCGAGGAAGAAAAATGCAGTGTCTTTTCAGTATAATAAAGTAATGCATCTTATCCATCACCACCGAAGGCAATGACCCCGCTATTATAACCTATGACAAAATTAGGGTGTAATAGGTTAACTAACAAAGTGGTCTTCGGTTGAGATGGACAACATGAATTACTTGATTATACTGGAAGGCCTCTTGCATTTTCCTTCCTCGCACTTCCATATGAGTTTCATAAAGCATGCTCCTCCAACGATGAAAAACTCGTTGTTGTGCCCGCATAATAATCGTCAACTAGGGCTCCAGTTATACTCCATCCTTTGATAGCATAACCTTTGTAAACTTGAAACCTTAGTTACACTTTAACTCGAGACAGTATAATCACCGTCAACTTCGACCTCGAGTTGCAATGCGATCTCAGCTTCTCCTGTGATGACTCCATACTCACACAATAGGTGAGATTTGTAGGTTACTGAGCTCCACGACATTACCGTAAACCCAAATGTCTCCCTCAAAGCTAGAGAGAAATAAATCTTTAAACCTAGATAATTCAATAAGCAAGAAAAAGAAAACAAAAATAATTTAATAGAGAATGAGACATGGGTGAGTACGGGATGAGAATAGCTATTTATATAGGGGACGGGGCGGGGTAAGAAGGGAAATTTTTTAATTTGTCCCAAGAATTATGGATTGCAATGTATTAAATTTATCCCAGGAATCCCGGGCTATAGGGGCACAGAAGCAATCAAGTTAGCCTAGGTGTTGAAATGGCCAGAGAGAAAACAGTCCTTACTAGGGGCATTTTCATCTAACATGGCAGTGGAAATGCTTCATGCATGACACATTTTCAACTAAAATGTTAGACATGTGCCTAGAAAATACGTCTTGCAAGAAGCGTTTTCACTGCTATGTCAAGTGAAAATGCCTTTTGTAGGGAGCATTTTCTCTCTGGTCATTTCAACACCCAGGCCAACTTGATTGCTTCTGATCCCCTAAAACCCGATATTCTTGGGATAAATTTCATATATTTAAACCTTGAATTCCCGAATAACGTTGTTGCGAAGGAGCGTTTTCTCCCCCAAAATTTTAAACTTTAAATGTATACCTCAAAAATTCGTGATGCCCGAGGCATGTGTTGTTGCTGGAATCGTTTCATGTGCATTGGTGTAAAAGCTCTATAAAATAAACTCAATACAATCCCTTGAGTTTCTATACCAACCTTTGAAGTAGATTATCAATCTTAAGGATACTTGGCATTAGGAGTTATTAGCGTTGTCATGAAAAACTTGAATTTCGTTCCTATGTTGTTGTTTAAGAACAGGTAATTCGAAAAAACTACATGTAGGTAAAGGAATTTGGGTGATGAGAACTATATTTTTTAACTATTTTCTCGGTTTTAAACATGTGGAATAGACTATTTGGTTCAAGATAAGTAGATGGATCAGAGTTGTTATCCACTATAACGATCAAATTTGTGAGACCAAAATTGGGCTCGTTTTTATATAAGGCATTCAACTAGAGCATAACATTAAAAGAGTTTCAGACAGGGATTAGGTGCAAAATGGGGATCCAGAGAAGAATTTTGAGCCTAAAGTGTAAATATCTTTTATCATTTGACCCCGTTAGATATGTCATTTTTGAGATAATAGGGGACGAGCTAGAGATGATGATTGAATCTTATTACTCTAGTAGGAATGTTATATTAGAGTTATATGCTAACTTTGTCGAAGAAGAGGAAGGTGGCCTGAACTTGATTACACTGTGTCTACCAAATTCCATGCCAAATCAAGAAGCTAAAAGTCTGACCACACGGTTGTGTGGTGGATTTACAACATTACTGCAAAGCTCATACCAAGACACCCTTAAATTGTCATCAATGGCGAGGCATTCATTAGTTTTGCCCCTCGATTTCAACTTCAGGGTACAGTCGAGTGTATTTGGTCACTAAGCCTACGAAACACCCATATGACATTTTGTTAGTGCCTTTGATTTCAACTTTTTCACACCTATGTTCAACCCCGATAATAGTCACATGGGTACGCCATCAAGTTACTGGGGTGGGCCATAAAAAGTGATTTTAGGATTGACATCAAATTTACAAGAACTAATGATCTACTCTTGACAACCTCGACTAACGAGGGCACATCCAACCCTGGACTTGCAACCCAGGTTGATAACGAAGAGGGACAAGAGAATGAAGTGGTCGAAGTTTGAATGGTTCTGCCACAATCCAAGTTTGAAGGGTCATAAAAATGGGCAAGGACCACAGTCCAAGTTTTATAACCCTTCATGGCAGAACCATTCAAACTTTTCTTAAAGTAATCAAGGAGCTATACCAAGTAACATCAACATGCAACCCAGATCAAACCAATCTTCAGAATTCCTACAATAGGTTCAAAAACCACCCTAAGCTGAACCTTTCGATAGTTTGGAGAACTTGCTGAAAGCATACATGGTGAAGAATGACGCTACATTGAGAAATTTGGAGAATCAATTGAGTCAACTAGCCACTGAACTTCAAAATAGACCATAAGGAGCTTTGCCTAATGATACCAAAAATCAAAGAGTTTTAGGCAAGGAACATTGCAAGGCGGTCACATTACAAAGTGGAAAAACCTTAGAACCTAAGGAGGTTAAGATTGAAGAAGGGCTCACTAACAAAGAGGAAGTTGAATTGCAAGTTGAAACTCCTACTCCACAAAAGTTGAATGTTAAAAACTCTGATAGGTAAATCCTAACTTATTCAATTCTAATAAGCTAACACCTATGTTAGATACAGAAACAATTCATCAAAAGAGTTGTCTAGTTCAAGCTAAGGTTCTACCACCTCCATATCCAGAAAGGTGTAAGTAACAAAACCAGAAGGTGTAGTTCAAAAAGTTCCTAGATGTTCTCAAGAAGCTTTATATCAATATCCCATTGGTAGAAGCCTTAGAACAAATGCCAAACTATGTCAAGTTCATGAAAGACATTTTGTCCAAGAAGAGGAGACTTGGAGAACTCGAGATTGTAGCATTGAAGAAGAAGTGCAGGGCATTCTTACTAAATAAGTTACACATGAAGAAGAAAGATCCAGGGTGCTTTACTATTCCCTACAATAATAGATAATCTTATTGCGATAAAGCCCTATGTGATCTAAGAGCGAGCATAAACAAGGTAACCTGAAAGGACTATTTTTCGCTACCATTCACGGACTAGATGTTGGATCGACTTCCAAGAAGGGAGTACTATTGCTTTGTAGAAGGGTATTTGGGATATAACTAAATAGCTATAGCCTTGAAGGACCAGGATATGACAACTTTCACTTGCTTGTACGGTACGTTCACTTTTAGATGTATGCCTTTCGGTTTATGTAATGCACCTAAAATTTTCCAAAGATGCATGATGTAATATCCTATTTTTTAGTGGTGTTGGAAACAGTGGTTTTCGGACCAAAAATCCGAGATTTGAAGTTTTTATTATTATTTAATTAATGCTTTTGGAGTTATAGTAGAGT
Source organism: Gossypium longicalyx (assembly GCA_025698465.1). Lineage (NCBI taxonomy): Eukaryota > Viridiplantae > Streptophyta > Magnoliopsida > Malvales > Malvaceae > Gossypium > Gossypium longicalyx. Next base: position 57,669,638 of record CM047007.1, read on the forward strand.
CGTATTAAAGTTTGAAGAAGAAAGTTTTATGTTTAATTGTTCATTGAATAATAAATATTAAATTGTAATAGACGTAAAACTCTATTTATAATTGGATTATGCTAATTAAATGGGGTAAGTTCTACAAGTGGAATGGCTTAATAGGTAAATATACCATTCTTGTTAGATATGGACGGTTAAGGATACAATTTAACTATGATAATTTTTAAGTAAAGGGTAAACATGTAATTTAATAATTTTTACTAAATAAAACAATCATCTTCTTCGTTATGCGATTTTTGTCCATAAAAAATAAAAGCTTAAAACACTATTGTAGTGCTTGAAGTTTCGGCAAACTTGTAACTCTTGCATGGTAAGGAATTGTTAACTATTTCTTGTAAACTTTTATATTTTTGTGATCGTTGCAACGAGGTCTAGTTGACCCGTACCTTCGTGTTTGAATTTGTCAAAGTTGTCAGATGTTGCCATTAATGAGTTCTTGTTGTTTATGATATTAAAGCTTAGATTTAAAGTGTTGGTTGTTGATTAGGATGAATTTGTAAAATAATTTTGTTAGTTTTGGTAAAAGGATTATGTCGATTTAATGTTAGAATTTATAAGGAATTTATGTGACTTTAAAATAAATGTAGGCTAAATATGGTAGGGTAAAAATTCGACTAGCGTATGGTGTTATAATATTTTATTAAATTTTGATATCTTGAGGATAGAGACTAAATTATAAAGAATATAAAAGTTTAGGGAAAATGTGTAATTAATGTAAAGTTAAAGGTCTCATCCATTGAATTAAATTTGATGTGAATGTGAAATTAATGAATTGAATTGAATTATTATATAGATCAAGAAACGAGACATAAAGACAACAATCGAGGATATACATTACACATATACCCTGTGATAGTGTGATGCTTTTGATCCGCTATAATATTGTATTTTCTTTTAGATTTAATGTGTCAGCTAAGTCGAATCGGGCCATAGTTAATAAAGCTAAAAGTAATATCCAAGCTTCGAATCCTGAAGCAAGTGATAGTGCATCGACTCCACAGTCATTTGGTGATGAGATGATGTAACAACCCAAATTAGGGCCTAAATAGAATAGTGGTTCTGAAACCACAAATCTGAGGTTGAAATATTTATATCGATAAAGTTTTAAGGTCTACTGTGTGATTAAAGAACTGTGTGAAAATATCGATGATAAATTTTACCGATAAGGTGTCTAATTAAATCATTTGGACTAAATTGCAATTAGTGAAAAATATATGTTCTAGTTGATTTAAGGACTTAAATGTGATGGGATTTGAAATTTGAAGTCCTTATTTAGTAAATAGACCATTATATGTCATTATGGACAAAAATGGACATAGGAAGGATAATATATCAAAGTTTTAATGGAAGGGCATTTTGGTCTATTGGTATTTAAAAGAATTAAAAAGCCAAAATAGCCAAAGTTTGGTCATCTTCTCCATGTACCAGCCGAAACCCCCATGGAAGTCATGGCTAGGGTTTGGTTCAAGCTTCCAAGCTCATTTGTAAGTGATCCTGTGTAATATCTCGAATCAGGGCCTAATCGGAATAGATGTTTCGTGACCAAAAATCCGAGATAAAAATAATTATTTTATAATTATTTTGAGGTTTATGATATGATTGCATGATTGTGTGAAAATTTTGTGAAGAAATTCTATGCATAAAATGCTTAATTTAAAGTTAGGGACTAAATCGAATAAGTTGCAAAACTTGCATTCTAGAAGTTTTTAGTATGAAATTGCTTTGAAATATTAATTAGGAGGTCTTAAATAGAAATTTGACCAATTTTAAGTTCATGGGCAAAATTAGGACATGGAAGGAATTTTTGAAAGTTTAGTAAGGAGGGACATTTTGGTCATTTGGGTATTAAATGAAATTAAAAGGGAAAAATAACACAAAATTAGTTATCATCTTCATAGTTGCTGCCGAATGCTCCATCTCTCCATAGCTAGGGTTTCTTCAACTTTCAAGCTTCATAGTAAGTGATTCTAAGCCCGCTTTTAATGATTTTTACGTTTTTGAGATCCCTAACTCGATAAAGCTTATGCTAGCAATAACTTATCCTAGGGTTTATATTTGGAAAAATACCCATAGGTGAAATTTGTGTATTTTGATGTTTTATGATAGAATATGAGGTTTTAAATTATGTTAGACAACTTGTACTACTCGATTTTAAGCAAAAACGAGTAAAAGGGCTTAATCGGTAAAAATACCTAATAGTCACAAGTACATGTTAGAGTGAGAATTTGATGTTGCCATAGAAGATAAAAGTGATCAGCATGTTATAAAACATAAGAATAAGGAATAAAGTTTAATCCCGAGCCTAGGGGCAAAAGTGTAAATATGCAAAAGTTTAGGGGTAAAATTGTAATTTTGTCAAAATTTGAATTAAGGATTAATTTGATAATGTGAGTATTAAATAAGCTAAATATGTTATTTTAGATCAAGAAAGACGTGGAATCGACCCCAATCGAGGAAAAGAAAAGATTATGGACTAAATTGCAAAATATTTGTATTTTGGTACCAAGGTAAGTTCATGTGTAAATAATGTAGCATAATTGTTATTTTTAAGTTATTGATGTCAATTATATGATATGCTGATTTTTATCATGAAATATATGCTTTGTGGTTATTTTCGAATAAAATGAAACTATGTGAGTTACTTGTTAATTATAAATTGTTACCGAGTATTGATTTCGGCATTCTACGGAAGACGGGAAGGATATGTGTTCGAGGAAAATCCCGTTTGAACCTTAGGAATAGATTAGGATACAAGTGACATGTCACTAGGATGGTTGAGCATTCGAACTCGTTGAGTTGAGTCCGAGTTCACTTATGGATGTGAATGTCCGAACTCGTTGAGTTGAGTCCGAGTTCGTGAGATGTAACTAGGCATCCGAACTCGTTGAGTTGAGTCGGAGTTCACTTATGGATGCGAAAGCCCGAGCTCGTTGAGTTGAGTCCGAGTTCGCTTATGGGCGGGTTACATGATTGCTTGATTGCATATGTGGCACTTATGTGCAAATTATCCATGTATCCAAATTATATTCCAATGTGTTCAACGGGTAAAGTTCCACTCAAATGGAGGAATACTCGAGATGAAAAGAGACGTATTGGCAAGTGTTGTGAATTGGATACTTTGGACAGGTATGTACTTAACCCTCGGGTTGAGTATCGATACAACAATGATAAGGTAATAAGATGATGAATGATGATTAGAAATGTGATTTATGTTTTGGTGATACCATACTAATGTTGATTGGTATGATTGTTTTGTTATGTTACTTATTATTTGCATATGAACTTACTAAGAATTTATGCTTACTCCCTTCTTCTTACTCATTGTAGTTTTGGACAAGCCAGCTCAGGAGTCGGGATAGGTCGAAGGCTCGGTCACACTATCTAGAAGACTTTTTGGTAAATGGCTTGTAAAATTTAAGTATGGCATTTATAGCAATATACCTATTTTGAGTAAATGATCTTATGATACGATGAAGGATTGGTTGAGAAAATTCTTGATAATGATAAGTTATGGAAATGGTTAGTTTAGATTATGTTTGATGTCATGGAAGATTAATAGGTTATCTAGTTCATGAAAACTCATAAAAGGGATGAAATTTGCCATAAACAGAACATTGCAGCAACACTGATGTGAGTTTTAAAATTTACTAAAAATCGTAGAAATCGAATTTGGTGATGGATTAAATATGAAATTGAAGCTTAATATGTCTAGTTTCACATAAAACAAACGAAACAGGTCAAGGAATTATATGTTAGAAGATATTTGAATTTTAGTGAAATAGGGTCAGAGCAATTTCTGGATCCCTTGTTCCAACTTTAGAAATTCACCATAAATTGTAAAGATATAATTAGGTGGTGTATATTATATCTTCAGAATCCTTATTGAGTCTAGTTTCAGGAGAAATAAACCTCATAGTCATATGAATTTTTTACAGAGAGATATGTGGTTCGTAGTAAATAGAGGTCAGTCCAGTCAAGTCCTAAAACAGGGGTAAATTTAACTAATAAACTGTACTAATTGGCCCAACCAAAAATTCTAGAAAAAAATTAGTAGGTAGGTATATGAGTCTAGATTCAGGGAAAATTTACGGATCTTGATTTCAAGTTTCGTAACTCGAGATATTATTTTTCTTGTAACTGTGACACAAGTAGCTAGAAAGCTGTGAATGTAGAAACAAGTGATCCAAAGTTCTTAAAAAGTTTAAATTAAGTTTAGTAACACCTCATACTCGACTCCGGCGACGGTCTCGGGCGTGGGGGCGTTACATCCTGAGCCCTATTTTTAATGTTCTTTACATTTTTGAAGTCCCGGTAACATGTTCTAGCTATTTCTACCATTTATTTGAGCTAAGGTTTGTGTTTAAAAATTTACCCATGAATGATATGCATATATTTTGATGTTTAATGGTAGAATATGAAGGCTCGGTGTGTAATAAGTGACTTTTACTAAGCGGTTTTCGATGAAAACGTCCAAAAAGGACTGTTTTGTAAAAATTGTAAAATTGGTCATAAAAGGGTGATTTAGTGGAAATTAGGGGCTGCCATAGTTATGAAAATGATTCGGCTAGGCTTGAAATGCAAGGAAATTGATTAAAAATCATTTTCGAGCATTGGGGCAAAAGTGTAAATATGCAAAAGTTTAGGGGTCAAAAAAATTATAAAAATATGATTTTTGGACCCATATGAGTAATGTGACTAATTAGTATGCTAAATGTGACATTATAGATCAAGCAAAACAAGATTCGGGCTTAGAACGAGGTTGAACAAGGTTAAGCACAAACTCGAAATAAATAGTCGTACTTGAAACCGAGGTAAGTTCATATGTTAATGATAATGCAATGATATTATTATTGTTCATGCTTGAACTTAAATTGATGTGTTGACATTGTGTGATGGATATTTATTTAGTTGATATGAAGATTATATATTGTAACAAATGCCAAATTATAATTATATGCAATACCATGTTTATTTTATGCACTAATGTCTAAATAAACATGAAATGTGTTGAATTGGATGTACATTGCATGATCAGCTATGTATAATGAGATACTTGATGAAAAGAGAAAAATATCTGTTGAATAAAAAAAGGAAATTCGATGGATAGACCATGACTTACATGACTTGAGATCCTGCATGTGTTGCAGAAAGGATTTAGCCCGGACGGGTAATCCGTTGATCTCAAATATAGAAAGGATCTAGCCCAGACGGGTGTTCCTTGAGTGATCAAGCCTCCCGAAGAATATGTGTACGTTAAGGATTTAGCCTGGACGGGTAATCCGATTAGGGTCTGAATTTAGCCTAGACTGGTAATTTAAATCCGAGCTCATTGAGAGTGCTTGTCGTTACAAGGGATTTGGCCTGGACTGGGAATCTCAACATCACTCCATGAGTTTGTATTACGGGGGAATTAGCTTGGACTGGTAATCCCGCCGTAAGATGTGAGGTTCGCAGGAGTGCGTACTTGAAATGATCACTTGCATGACTTAACGGTAAATGGATTGTCCATCCAGATTTCTGAGAAATTCAACGGGTATTATAAAAAATATTGCGATGAAAGTTCCAAGATGGGCGTGGTGATAAAGGTAAAGTTAATGGATATGCTACGGATATGTACAGGTACGTACATTAAACTCATAAGTGATGCCTTATTGAAATGTGATAAATGATGGGTAAACGAATTCATGCATATGTATGTGTATACATGATGAACAAGTGAAAAGAGTTGAAAGATGAACCATCCTTATGCTTATGATTATGAATTGTGTTGCAATATCATGTTAACTTACATTGTGTAATTGAATGTGGGATTCATGAAATAATGAGTCCATGATCAATATGACAATGAATTTATGATAGCTATTGTGATTTTGCACCGAAATAGTGTTGAATAGCAGCAGTAACCCGACTTTGAAAAATCACCATAATTGGTGGAAGTCGAATTAAAGGCTTAATAATATATGAAATTAAATCTTAATGAGTCTAGTTTCACATAAAGGAAATGATGTAAGTAAAAAAATTATGTATTATGAGATAATTGAATTCTTGTGAGACAGAGTCGGAGTGATTCCAGACTCCCCTGTCTTAACTTTGGAAAATCACTATAAATTTTACAAAAATAATTAATAGTTAATATTCATATTATAGAAATCCTTAATGGGTATATTTTTAATAAAAATAAACGTTAACATTATCTGAGTCTCGTACTATGAGATATTTGATTTTTAGTAGATAGAGGTCGAAGCTATCGGGTAGCAAAATAGGGGAGAGTTTAAAGAATAAACTGTACTTATTGGCTAGACAAAAAATTCTAGAAATTTTATGGTAAGAAGATATATAAGTCTAGTTTCAGATAAAATTAACGGATCTTAATTTGAAGTCCTATAGCTTAAGTTATAAATAATTTATCAACTATAACTTGAGTAGACAGCTTGACCAAAACATAAGTAAAAGTGTAATTATGGTTGTTTTACCTAAGGAAACATGTTGTTATAATGGTTATTATTTTCATATGGACTTACTAAGCGTAAGTCTTACTCCCCCTTCCATTTCTTCTAGTGTCCTCAGGTCGGCTCGGGGTTGGAGATCGTCAGAGGCAACCTCACACTATCAAGCTACCATCTTTGGAGTATCGTTGAAACTTAGTTTCTTCAAGTGAGTAGCATGTATAGGGGACTTAATTATTGACATGTGTTTTTATGTTTTAGCCAAGATGTTGACTTATATTGATTAATTATATATAGCCATGAGATGTGGCTTATAATGATTTTGGCTTGTAAGCCTATTTATCCATGGTATGTGTTAATGTCTTGTAATGTGGTTATGTGGTTATGCTTGTTCACCATGTATATAAAGTATATGACACATGTACGTGATAAGTACCCTAGGACCATTCGAGAGGCCATAGCCATGAAGTGAATGTGTGGCATGGTAGTAAGATGATAATAATTAAACATGGACAATTATAGAGATTAAGTGTTGGGTAATAAACACATGTATGACACATGCAAATTATCTAATTAAATTTCACTAAAGGTTGATTAAACATTAAATTGGTGTTATAATTTATGCCTATGATATGTAAAAGTATGGGGGAAAAATAAGGTCAACATAAGGCTTGAAAAATAGCCTAACTGTTAGCTACACGGGCAGAGACACGGCCATGTGTCTTAATTGTGTGGAGGACATGGCTTAGTACACTGGCGTGCGGCCTGGCCGTGTGGTATAAATTATTTTGCTAATGTCATAAATAGAGAGTTACACGGGCTGAGGACACGAGAGTGTCCCAAGCCACACGGGCGTGTGTGACCACACGGCTCCACCCACACGGGCGTGTGACTCTCCAGAGCTAGAAAGTTGTTAAGTTGCCCAAAGATTTTTGAAAGTTCTCAGTTTAGTCCCGAACCACCTAGGTGTATGTTATAGGCCTCGAAGGCCTGTATAAGGGACGATATGCATGTGTTTGAAAAGTTTTAATTTTAGGCGAAATTTTGTGACCGAATTTTGTATGTTTGTGAATGTTTAAGTCCAGTAACGCCTCGAACCCTTTCCCGACGTTGGATAAGGGTGAGGGGTGTTATAGAGTGTCTTTGAGTGAATGGTATGTATAGGGACTTAGTTATCATGATTTGTGTTCTTATAATTTGGCCAAAGATGTTGGCCTAGATTGATTCATTGTGTATAGCCATGAGATGTGGCTTATATTGGTTATGGCTTGTAAGCCTATTTATCCATGCTATGTACTAATGTTTGATGATTATGTTGAGATTAAATGGTATGTTAATGAAAGTTAGTACAAGGGGATCATGAAAGAGTAAAATTGGCATTAAAATAGTTTTGGACAGCATCTGACTTTAAAAATCCACCAAAATTTGTGGAAGTTGAATTAGAGACTAAATAAAATATGAAATTAAAGCTTATTGAGTCTAGTTTCACATAGAGGAACGATGTGAGCAAAAGAATTTCATACTATGATATATTTGAATTTTTGTGAGACAGGGTCAGAGTGATTTCGGGCTCCCCTGTCTTAACTTTGGAAAATCATTAAAAATTTTATAAAGATAATTATAAGTTAGAATTTTTTTAATTTCTTAATGAGTCTATTTTCATGAGAAACAAGCAGTAACATCATCCGAATCCCGTACTAAGAGATAATTAATTTTTAGTGTAGAGGGGTCAGAACTGTCGGGTAGCAAAACATGGGAGATTTTAAAGAATAAACTGTACTTATTGGCTAGACCAAAAATTCTAAAAATTTTATGGTAAGAAGATATGTGAGTCTAGTTTCAGGGAAAATTAACAAATCTTAATTTAGAGTTCTGTAGCTCAATATATTAATAATTTAGTGACTATGAATCAAGTGGACAGTTTTGTTATGAATAGTAATTAATTGTTTTGTTATATTTTAGCCTTGATTATGGTTGTGTTGGTAGCTTATTTGTGCCATGTTGAGTGCCATTCAAAGTGTGCATATGAGTCTGAAATTGAGGGTGGCAAATGGCTTGGTAAATAGCCATTTTCTTGGCCACACGGGTAGAGACAGGGTCGTGTGTCTCAGCTGTGTGGAGGATACGGTCTAGCAAAGGGCGTGTAGCTTGTCCGTGTGACCCTTAATTGTTGATGACGTCATAAATAGAGTGTTACATGGGCTAAGGACACGGGCATACCCCAAGCCACATGGGCGTTTGACTCTCCCAAGCAAGAAAATTGTTAAGTTGCCGAAAGTTTTTCGAAAATTCTCAATTTAGTCCCGAACCGCCCCGATGTATGTTTTAGGCCTTGTAGGCCCGTATAAGGGACGACATGCATGTGTTTGAAAAGTTTTAATTTAGATAAAATTTTGTAGCCCGATTTTGCATATTTGTGAATGTTTAAGTCTGGTAATGCCTCGTACTCTGTCCCGGCGTCGGACTCGGGTAAGGAATATTACATTTAGTGGTATCAGAGCTATGGTTTAGTCGATTCTTGAATTAACCTAGCATGAATGAGAGTCTATCTATACATACCACAAATCCGTGATAGTGTGATGTCTCCTGACGCGAATAAGAACCATCTCGTTTAGACAGAGGAACTCTCTAACCGAGCTACACCGACCATGTTAAATGTGATGCTGAGGTATCCGAGTAAACTACTGTTATGATGAACCTAAACTTTGAAAAGTATGAATTAAAGTTCATGATATGTAAGTGATAACATGTGAAATGAAAGTTTGTGTTGTGATGAATACCCATGCTTATTTGATGTTATTTTCATTCAATTTGTTTTCAGTGAGTATGTTCAATAAGATAGTTGGTGCCATTTTCGAACTGAAAATAAAACATTCATATATCAATATATTTGTATTAAGCAAATGTTTGACAAACGTTTTGTAACATTACAATATGCATTAAGATGATGCATGTCTTACATTAAACCATGAAAACTTTTGTAAGCCCTTGCAACAATAATTCTAACACCCATTAAATCAAGCCATCTTAGAGTGATCATGATCAACTAATAAGAACATGAATTTCCACCCAATTAGTACATAAACCTAATTCCTTAAGCATTCACACCTATTAATAATCGTGTAATGTTTGGCCATCATTTTAACTTAAGCATAGCTTCTTGGGGAGTTACTTAACTAGATGATCTTGAGTGTATAACTATCAACTCAACACCTATCATATCATGCACCACAAATGAGTCCTCTTAGGACAATCTCACCTAGTAACATACCATGACTAGTTGTCCTCTTTGAAGATAGAATTTCTTAATGTATCGTATGATAATACCTACCACAAGGGTCAGTCCAACTGTCATATGATCATAAGAAAATTATGCTTACTTTCAGGAAGTCTCCTCAATGAAATCCACATGAAAATGTCTACCTCAGGGTAGGTCCATTTTATGACATTACAAAAGACCATTGATGGAGGCCATAGGTTTTGTTTAGGGACATTTTCTCATTCAATATTTTAAAAAACATACAAGGTTTTTATAATTTTTTATTTCAATAATGTATGATCAATATATGCATGACAAGTACGTGTGACATTCTTTCTTAAACCATATGATATGCTTATCTGTTATATGCATGACATGTTCTGGCAATTTTATAATATTCACATTCAATTATACACGAGAGTCAATCAAACAATTTAGACTCTCCATAGTTTTTCTTTTAAGGGAAAAACTAAAGAAGTAAATATGAAATGTGCACCAGGTAGGTTCCCAAGAAAGGAACGTGAGTCGTATTTGACTACTTAAAAACCAAGCCTTTCATTGCCAGATCCAATCCTAGACATGCACCTTCTTATTACCACACTTCTCATAGTAATCGAATAACCTAAAGAAGTGAATGGAACAATACAACACATGTATTTTCTCATTACCACATGTAACACCCCTCACCCGTATTCGACGTCGGGATAGGGTTCGAGGCGTTACTGGTAATTCACCTTTACAAACTTACTTAATCGGGTTACTAAATTTCGCTCGTGATTTAACACTGTTCAAACGTGTGCACTTTGTTCTTATACAGGCCTCCGAGGCCTAAAAGCACTCCTAGGGGTAGTATGGAACAAAACCAAAAATTATTCGATAGACTTGGGGCACTTTAGGAAATTTTCTCTTAGTTGAAGTGTAACACGCCCGTGGGGCTTAGAACACGCCCGTGTCCTTTTTCCAGTATACAACACGGCCAAGGCACACGCCCATAGGCTTAGCCCGTGTGCTACACTGACTTCACATTCACCATTCTGTTAAATATACACGGCCAAGGCACACGCCTGTGTGCTTAGCCCGTGCTCTATGCTGACTTAAAATTTCAAGTGCAGGGGACACACAATCATAGCACACACCCGTGGGAGTAGCCCGTGTGTCACATACGGCCTAGACACACGCCCGTGTGTCTACACATGTGGACCTTGTTAGGCTATTTTCCAAGCCTTAAGTCACCCTCTACTAGCCAATTACACTTATAAATTACTATAGTGCATATTTGGGCCAAATTATCCATTTGTAAATATGAAATTTTGATTAACATCATTGCATGTGAACCTCATGTCATTAGTTTCATACATGCTAAGTTAATTCTTATCTTGCATTTAATGATTTATATGTCTGCTTGACATATTAAGATTGACTCGTTATTATAACTCATTGCCAATCATAACTAAGCCATCGCATATAAATATAAACATGCATAGATTTGTAGGGCGTAGCCTACTTCAAAATGAGCCAATTCTCATGGCCCTATACAAAAAAAAAACATACTTTTACATGCCTTCATTAGGAAAATCAAATGACATATATAACAAAATACTCAAAAATCCTATACATGCCATTAGACAAAATAGAAATGTCTTTATACCAAAGCTTGTCTAGTTGATAGTGTGTTGACTCTCCAATTGTCTTCCAATCTTTATGAGTCCATAAGCTCTGAAAAGTAGGGAAAAGAGAGGGGTAAGCATTTACATGCTTAGTAAGCCCGTATAACTGGAAAGTAAACTTACTGATTATTTAGCATACAACCATATTAGGCAATGAAACCAACAAGCATAGGATAGTTTCCCTATCACATGCACTCAGCCATCAAGTTAGTTACATATCAATGCACCATGTAATTCATCTTACATAATCTCATCATTTAACATATCGTCTATACATATTCCTTGTGATAGTCCCGTTGAGTTTCTAGGAAATCTCGATGGATCATCCATTTACCATCAATTCATACGAATGATCGTTTTAGTATACACTCCCACGAACCTCACATCTTACGGCTGGATTACCACTCCAGGCTAAATCCCCCATAATATAAACTCACAAGGTGATGTCGGGATTACCAGTCCAGGCTAAATCTCTCATAACGACAAACACCCTTAATAAGCTTGGGTCTGAACTACCAGTCCAGGCTAAATTCAGACCCTAATCAGATTACCCATCCGGGCTAAATCCACAATGCACACATATTCTTCGGAAGGCTCGATCACTCAAGGAACACCAGTCCAAGCTAGATCTTTTTTATACTTGAGATCTTTGAATTACCAGTCCAGGCTAAATCCTTTTCTGCAACACATGCGGATCTCAAGTCTCATGTAAATCACGGTTTATCCATCGAATTCCCTTTCCAACCTCAACTGAGACATTATCCAACAATTCATTATTAAAGATGCAATTCATGTATTTTCATGCCATCAACTATGCAATTATCATGCATTCACAAAACATACAATTATGCATGTTATAAGCTTACTTCGAGTTATCCGAACTTACCGGGTATTCGTTTCGGAGCTGTGTTTCGGTTATTCCAAAACCTTGCCTTTACCTCGATCGACCTCCGAAATTTGTTCCTCGGGGTCTATAACAATAAAATTATATCATTAATTCACTACATTACACTTTTCAAGTTTAATTTCTACCTCTGGTCCAAATGACTGTTTTGCCCCTAACCTTTGACATATCTACTATTTAGTCCTTAAGCTCGTGTAATGAAGCACATGGAATTTCTATCTTACCCAAGCCTGACCGAACATTTTTCTCTCTTATGGCAGCCCACATTTTCCATTATTTTCTCATTTCTACCACACATTTTAAAACATTTGCAAAGTGGTCCCTACAAGGGCTTTTCATGAAAATCACATAGGAAAAGATGTTTATCACACCTTCAACTTTCATACCCCTCCATAATCCACCAAAATACAAGCAACTCATGCATGGGTGAATTTTTAAACGTGAACCCTAGCATGAAATATGGGTAGAAATGGAGAGAGTAAGCTACCGGGATTCTAAAAATACAAAAAAAATTAAAAACGGGGCTTGAGAGCACTTACTATTGAGCTTGGAAAGCTTGAAAACCCTAGCTATGGAGAGCATGAAATTTTCAGAAGCTATGGAGAAGAAGATGGCTGATTTTGGTTTATTTTTCCTATTTTATTTCATTAAAAAGCCGATTGACCAAAATGTCATTAAGTCTTTTCTTTAAAATTTCATCCATGCAAGCCCATTTTTGTCCAAAAACTTAGAAATTGGGAAAATTTCTCCCCAAGACCTTATTATTTATAATCTAAAGAAATTTCATACAAATTGCTTCTAGAATCCAAGTTTTGCAATTTATTCAATTTAGTCCCTAATTTCCAATTAGACACCTTACTCAAGGAATTTCTTCATGAAACTTTAACATATGCATAATATCATATTATAGGTCTCATAATAATCATAAAATAAATATTTTGATGTCAGATTTGTGGTCCTAAAACCAATGTCCCGACTAGACCCTATTTCGGGATGTTACACCACACTTCTTATCTTTAATAGGTCAACTGATCATCTTATACATATATATCATAATTATATCAAAAATTATTATTAAATAGATATATAAAGGGTAATAAATAAATTGTCAACCAAGGTTTCCATGGTTTTATTTCTAGAAAGTAAATGAAAAAGAAAAAAATTACATAGTTTTTCATCACAAGACATTCCTTGTATCTTCTACTGTCATTACTCCATCTTCTCCTCGTCATGGAATCTTTTTTGGAAAAATTATATTTATGTCCTATGTTCGTTTTCGACTTATAAGATTTCTAAAAATAAAAAATAATCTTACGTGGAAATGATAGTCTATATGGTCTATTTCCTAAGAATCACAATCTTGGAAAAAAATAATAGTTATATAACGAGTATATAATCTTGCATTTGTTCACCTACATTTCCCTAAACATGTGAATAATTACAAGAATGACACATCATATCAAATATTAATCAAATAAGATGAAGAGAGAGATGAGGTCTCGATTTACACTATAAATATAGCATAACCTAGATCTGATACCAATTATTGGAAAAAAAATCCAGTTTGAAAATGGTTTTCTTACACTGCGGGAAATTAAAATTCTAAAAAATGACCCAGTTTGTTATATTTATAACATTAAACCTTGAACCAAAATCATACATGTGTTTTCGAAAAAGCAGATCCTTCAAGTTTTTAAGCTTTCAACCAAATGATCTTCTCTATTATTCTTAAACCACGAACTGCTTCAAATGTGGGACAGAACCAATTAAATCAAAACACAAAACTAGAAAAAAAATTCTTTTCTTTTTTGGTGAAAACGAAAATTCTCTTTTTTTTAATAGAAATCGGTAGAATTGTTATTCTAGAAAAATATATTTCATAGTTGAGAATAAATTTTCTTTATTTTTTGGCAAAGTAACGATCTCTCAAAATTGTGTAAATAGCTCTACTAGTGTCATCTATATATAGGTGGAGAAAGTAGAACCCTTGTTGAGTTCTAGTGGTTTATTTCAAATAGAAAAACAACTTCCTAGTTAGAGTAGGAGAGGGGTGGACGACACACCCTAGTATTCCTACTATGGTTGTTGTCCCCTTCATGTTACATGAGGGTTTTGGGCCTCTCTCACATTGAGTCCAATTACGAGTACTTCTTGAGCCTTTTTGACCCAATACTCTATAATGTGATCCAACCCGATTTGGTATTTCTATTTCCCAAAATAAAATTTATATATAAAACAATTTTCTCATCTCTATTTCACCCCCAACAAAATTTTGAAAACATTACCCCTGGTAAAATTTTGACAGTTTTCCCCTAGTAAAATTTTGAGAATATATGTTCAAAATTTCACAACTCAACATGCTCACTATGATCGAATGGTTTATTTTCATTTTTTGACTTCAAAATAGTCTAAAAACATAAACTCATTCTTTCGATCATTTTTTAAGTATTTCATATAGGATTGCAAATTTCCATTTTCATTTTTGAAAACTTATATTCATTTTCAAATGATTCCATTTCTCCATTTAAGAGAAAACCATAATCATTCCTAAATATTTCCTATTTCTCTTTTTCTATTCATTTTGTTCATTTCTATTCAAACATGCATTTCATTTTTGGTTTCAACAAGCTAGGTGAGGGATTGATTGGACATATGTAGTTGAGGCTCAAATGATTTATGGTCACGATATTCCCCTACTAAAACCATGACATCAACCTCTTGAATCCTAGGTCGTGACTCACCTCTGTTGTAATTGAGATGTCATGCTTCTACCCTCAGTCTCGCAACATGCCTCTTTCATTGTCGTGACACCACCATTGTATTTTGCAATTCTCACATTTTAGTCCTTCATTTATCATGGGTGTTTCTTAAAAGCTTTTTTAAGCTCGCTTATAACTTGAATTTGATTAAATAATGTATTTTAATTAAGTTTTGGAACCCAGTGGCTTGAATAACTTGTTTATTAGATACATAAATGAAATTGTAGTTGTTTTGTCAATGAATGTGGTATCTTCATTTGAGATCCGACTATTGACTCGAGTGTGGTGTGTTACATACATAATATATAAAAATAAATAACATATAAGAATCACATAATATAATATATTACAAACTTAAAAACGGGTTGGCTCGAGCTTGGGCCTTGAATGTTCAAGCTCAAGTTCAACTCATATTTTAAACAAGCCTAATTTGTTTGTCGAAGTCCATTTTTCGAGTATAATATATTTGCCTAAACTCTCCCAAATTTCGGTGGGCCTTTGAGCCTGGGCAAATAGCCCGACCCATGAACAAGTCTAGTGAAATACAAACCCGTGCCAGTTGTATTGGTAAAACCTTAAATTACCACCCAATCAAAGCCTTATTTTGATTTTTTTTGTACTATTGGTTGAGTTAGTGTACAAGTTAATCTAAATTGGTGTCATTTTTTAAAGTTTAATATGGTATATATTCCATCTGTTGTTATTGTTGTTGTTATGATTGGAGGTGGAGTATGAGAGTGTTTGGGATCGCTTGAGGGTTGAATTTAAGCTTTTATGCCTACAACAAAATACTTTTATCACTATACTAAAAGATTGTCAAAAGTTACATTATTTATAATATATTATTTTTAAATACATATTTGTGTTTTAAGTACATAGTTTCCATATATATATATATATATTCATGTGATAAATTAATTTCTAATATATTATAAATAATGATTACTTATGTTGTATATTATAAATAATAAATAATGATTACTTATGTTAATTGTATAAAATTAAATTATTTTATTAAAATAACTAAACGTTAATGCAGTTATATTCAATGTATTAAAATATCGAGAGGAGAGGAAATGATTAAAGGTTTAAAACTTTTGCCAAAAACACGTTTTTTTTTAGGAAGCCAAAAACACATATGTTTAAAATTACTTAAAATATTCACATCATGCTCATTCATGAATATATAATATGGTTAACTTTCAACGCCAAAAACTTTAAGCTAATCCCATTTTGCTTCTGGCCAAAAAGAGAAAAAAAAAATCCCCATTTTGCCAGAAACAAAGAGCTTGTCAAGCAAGCTCCAAGATATCAACAATGGCAGTTGAAACAAGCTCTGCAACTCCATCTCCAATCAAAACAGTGGTTGTTTTGGTTCAAGAGAACCGTTCCTTTGACCACATGTTAGGCTGGTTCAAAACTATAAATCCAGAAATCGACGGTGTCACAGGCTCCGAATCCAACCCCATTTCCACCTCCGACCCCAACTCCACCCAAATCACCTTCAAGGACACCGCCGGCTATGTTGATCCCGACCCCGACCACTCTTTCCAAGCCATATACGAACAAGTATCCGGCAAAACGTGGGATACCAGCAACCCGGATCCGAACCCGGGGATAAAAATGAACGGTTTTGTACAAAATGCTGAACGTACAACTCCGGGGCTGTCGGAGACCGTAATGAATGGGTTTAAACCGGAGGCTGTGCCGGTGTTTAAGCAGTTAGTGACGGAGTTCGCAGTGTGTGATCGGTGGTTTGCGTCGTTGCCGGCGTCGACGCAGCCTAACAGGCTTTACGTACACTCAGCGACATCGCATGGTGCCATGAGCAACAACACACAACAGCTTATCGAAGGATTCCCTCAAAAAACTATATTTGAATCATTGGAAGAGAATGGATATAGCTTTGGGATTTATTATCAATCTTTTCCATCTACGCTTTTTTACAGGTAATAATTTTAACTTAGCTCTTCTGGAATTCTTAATTTTTATTCTATAGAATTACGGTATTAATTTTATTTTTTAAATATTATTTCCTTTGATGATATTAATTTATATTTATTTAATATCAATCTTAATGTGAATTAATTTCTGCACGTATACACTTTTTTCAAACTTTTGATGTTCACAACAGCTAACAAAAGTTTTCCATTATTGAGATGGAGGTTAGATTTTGGTTTTCTATTATTTTCCCTTACCTTTCATTTATATAATATATTTTCTAAAATTTTATTTATGTGCCTTCCTTTCCTCACTCCTTTAACTATAATACAAAATAAATAAATTCTACTATTAATCTATATTTTTTTTATAAAAGTTGTGGGAATAATCTTTATATTTGAGTTTGATTACTTTTAGTTTCTATATATTTTAAATTTTGTAATTTTGATAGTCATCAAAAAATAAGTATTAAATTCATTAAGTTCTAATTCTAAAATCTAATACAGCAAGCATATTATCATATATTATCATATATTATTACTCACTAAAATTCAAGTTAATAAATAAACAATTATCATTTATGTCAAGATTAAATTTTCAAAATTTGAAAATATAAAGATTTAAAATGACTAATTAGAGAATATTGACTAAATCTACTACTAAACTCATAATACAATATTAGTAATAAAATTTAATCAAATATATTTAACCGCTACTATTTGAGTTAGAATTAAAATTTCAAAATTCAAAGACTACAAAGATAAAAATTGATCTATTCAAAAAGGATCGAAACTAAAATTGATCAAATTAAAATATAAAAATTAAATTCATAATTTTATAAAATACAAGGATTAATAAAAAAATTTAACACATTTTAAAGAAATATCTTTTTTATAAGAATAGTAGGAATGTCCAAAATCAAAATATACGAGATTAATTGAATTTTTTTTTCAATAGAATTTGTTTTTTTACACTAGGTTGATGGTATCCTTCTTGTAAATTATATGTTAATTATTTATTTAATTAAAATTAGAGCCATCTAACTTCTGAATCATGATAGGCTGGCCATGGTCTATTATTTAAAGTCAATTACTTTAGCTGCATAATAAGATTGTCTAGAATTTAATTATTTCGTTCTTCCCATCCAAAAACAAAAGAATCCAATAATGTTGAAAGGGTCCCATTCCCATATAATTGAAATTTAAAAATATAATAAACCACTTTAAAAAACAATAAAGCTCATACACAATAACCACTTGCTGCTCTTCTTTTTCTTCGTCAATCCAAATCCAAGTCGTCATACACTATTCACTTTTTAAATATTAATATTAATTAAATATCATATTACTATAAACCTTTTTATATACTTACAAAAAAAAATTATGACTAAAGATTTTTTAATAATTAGGAGTGGAGAATAATATTATTTAAAATTGAACTCAAACTTTTGTATTTATAATATAATGCTTTTGCTAAGAGATCATCCACACTTATTATCTCTTATATCATAATTTTATTGTTTTCAAGATTAAATTTTGAAATTGACAAGTTCCATCAATCCATCTTCAAGAACCCTTTTCTACCATATTTCTATGACTGACAAATTGTTTTTTATCCAATCAATTGTTTCAAAAGGAAAATTTCTTATGTTTGATTGGGATTTATTTACATATATTTGGCTAATTTTGTCTTGGCTAAATTATTTTTTCCCTCAACCTATAAATTTGAACATATTATATATTTAAGCACGTTAAAATCAGAACCTCTAAGTTGGTTTCTATTTTTTCTTTGCTCCTAATTAGGTAACTATGGTAGTCGGTAGATGTGAACACTTTTTCTCTCGTTCATATTTTTATCTTATGATATATTTAAAAAAAATGCTAGGATATAAATTGAATACCCAACTACCATATCTATACTATATATAAAAGGAAGCCTTCCTTCTTTGACACTGACTTCTTTTTTATATAGTAATGGTTAATTTTTAATTTCGGTATTTGATTTTTTTGTTATATAAAATGATTAAATTTTAATTCTGCTCCTTATATAATATTTAAATTTGAAATTTGATCTTTATATTTAAATATTTTATATAATTTAGTACTTCAATGTTTATAACGTCATTAGTTAATTTAAATAATTTATTCTAATTAACATACCAACGTAAATTTAAAGAATTATTAACATCATTAAAATGTCAATGTTTATATTGAAATGCTATTTTTTATTACATGATTATCGAGGTAATACTTTTTTTTCATTTTAAAATGTCATACAAGTAAATTTAACAGAAAAATTTAATGACCTCAATAAGTAGACTTAATTTTTAAATTCAAAAAATAAAATAAAAAACTAAATTAAAAATTAAATTCTAAATATAAACTTAAAACATATAATAAATTTAAAATTTTAACTATTTAATCCAAAATAATTAACACTAACTATTCATAAAACAATTTCAATAATTAAAAGATTAAAATACACGCCATTTCAAATATAAATGAATTAAAAATACTTTTTTCCTTTTTCCTAGTGTGAAGGTAAACAATAGCTAACGAAAGGCAATAAACAGGGACCAATTAAAATCATGACACCCTTCGCGTTTCAGTATCATTAAAAACATGGTGGCTGAATTCTTTATTATTATTACCTAGAGTATGAGTATGACCTTTTAGATATATACAAGTTTTTTTCTCCAAAACCATATCATATTCAAAATTTAATATTTTACATTTAGTTTAATGATTTGTGTTTGTTTTAGGAAAAGTTATTTTTGTTTCTTTCTAATAAGATTCCTTGACTTCTGGGTGCCAATTTTTAGATCTACATTACACGTAAAGTGTTCAAAGAAGAATTTTTTTTTATTTTCAATCAAACTTTCAACTAATTCATCTATAAATTACACGTCAAGTAAAATTAAAGTTAGTGTTTGTCTATAATTAATATTACTGTAAAATTTTTAAAAAAATACTCATATTACAATATTTGAATTACCATTGTTTTTGTAAAATAATCAAAACCTCATTTGTTTTTCATATTAATTTTTTATAAATATATTTCTTATATAATATAATTTCGGGGGTGTCAAGGGCAAAGCCAAATATTTTGGGGCTGAAATTAAATTATATATTTCTATGAGTTAAAATGTAATTTCACTATTATATTAACTTATATCATTATAATTTTGAGGGCAAATTATAATTTTACCTTATATTAACTTATAATTTTATTGATTTTAGAGAGGTTTAAAGAGTAATTTTCCATTTAAGGGGAGAGGAAGTGAGCATATCCCCTACCTATCCTTTAATGGGTGTGCCATAATCTAGTACTTATCTAATGTAGCTAATTAAATTGATGGTATAGGTGAATTCGACATCAATTTAAAAAAAAAAATTGCCTAAAATTATTTTTTTAACAAAGTAATGAATATTAATATAATTGTGTTTCTATCTTTTATTATTTTTATATAAAATATTTAAATAAATCAACTAAAAAACTAAGTATCTAATGATTGAACATGAAAATGCTGAGGGTCTCATTATAAATATTTTACTGTTTTACCAATAATTTAATTGTTAAATAAATCATTTATAAATATATATTGACATAATCTAGTATATATAATCAATGATGATATCTTTGCTAGATAGCTGTTAAATCCCTCTACTCCATGTGTTGGTATTTTTTTAGTTTTAATTTTTTTATTTTTAAATAATATTTTTATAAATTATTATTTTTGAACAATCTCATTATAGGTTATAATAATATTATATGTATTTTTTTGACACAATATTTAAAACTATCCATAGCTACTCCTCAACTCATATATAGGAGGATAATTCGCTTTAACGCACCCGAACTCATTTCCTCTTGCATTGACAACAATGTCCAGACTAATTGAGCTAAGACTCAATGCAATTATTCAACATTTTTATTGGTTATATCTAAGAGAAAATGTTTATTTTATTTTATTTCAACTTTTATTAATTTTTTAATCTCAAACGTTTACAGATAAAAAAAATTAAAAAAGATAACTTAATAACAAATAAAATCACTTAGATTCGGTGGATTGGAGAAAAAAAAAATTCCAAATCTATCTACAAATGAAAGAAAAGAGACGTAAATAAATCTCATTATTCTTACAAAGATCATCCAATAGAAGAAATGTACTAATATGAATTAATTGATGCTGATAATATGGTTTCATTAATTAATATCAGGAAGCTTAGGCACTTGAAATATGTGGACAATTTCCATCAATACGATCTAACCTTCAAGCGTCACTGTAAGGATGGGAAGCTACCAAATTATGTGGTGATTGAGCCCAGATATTTTGACATTTTAACAGCTGCTGCAAACGACGACCACCCTTCCCATGACGTCTCAGAGGGCCAGAAGCTTGTGAAGGAAATCTATGAAGCGCTCAGATCAAGTCCTCAATGGAATGAAATCTTGTTCCTGGTCATATATGATGAACATGGTGGTTTCTATGACCATGTTCCGACACCAACCGGAGTCCCTAGCCCCGATGATATTGTCGGTCCTGAGCCTTATAACTTCAAGTTTGATCGTCTTGGTTGCAGGGTTCCTGCCATTATGGTTTCCCCTTGGATTGAGCCTGGAACAGGTAAGTCCGGATGCAAGATTATGTATATGTTGCTTATAACGCACCTTATTCAGATTGGTTTGGATAAAAATGTGGCTGACATTGAGTATGCTGAATTCAGTGTTGCATAGGCCATCAGGGCCAGATCCTACATCAGAGTTCGAGCATTCCTCCATTGCAGCAACACTTAAGAAGATTTTCAATCTCAAAGAATTTCTAACAAAGCGTGATGCATGGGCTGGTTCCTTTGATATTGTTGTCAATCGAAGCACCCCAAGAACAGACTGTCCAGGTAAATTCAACTATCTAAACGCCCTACAGTTTTTTTTTTTCGCAGTAAAGTGATTGAAAGCTATAATAATAATTATTGCATAAAAATGTAGAAAACCTGGCAAAGCCAGTGAAAATGAGAGACACTGATGCAAAAGAAACAGCAAAACTAAGCGATTTTCAAGAAGAGCTAGTGCAAGCAGCAGCAGCATTGAAAGGAGATCCATTCAATCTTGTCGAAAACATGACAGTTTCATCTGGTCTCAAGTACGTTGAAGATGCCTTCAAAAAATTCTATGATGACGGCCAGAAAGCTAAGGAAATCAATGAAGTTGAAGATACTGTTTCAGCTGATGCATCAACTAGGAGGACAACAGCTTCCAAAACTTTCATGCAGAAAGTTTTCTCCTGTTTGGTTTGTGATCGTTGATCTACAAAAACACGATCATCAATTATCTGCCAAGCTTCCATCAATCCTTTTTTCCCCTATATGTTTGCAATTTGAAGAGATTTGGGGTTTGAAAAGTTAGCATACGTAGCTACTTGACGAGACAAGTTTGTGAGAATCGTGTCATGTTACCGCATTTTAAATTTGATTTACTTTCCTTTTTCGCATCATGATGTGGCTATTCTTCTTCTTCTTCTTGTTATTATAAATTATTTGTATGAAAATTATGTATTAAAATGCAAACGATATTTTGAAACATATAATAGATAATTAAATGTATAGTTTGAAATTAATTAATAATAATACATAAAATATATATACAATACAAGAATAAAGAAAAAAAAATTAAATTGTGAGTAAAATGTAAATTAAACATGTAAATACATCATATTAAAAATATTAAAAATACTACAATTGTTGATTATGGTATTTTCATTGATCTTGAATTAGTGTCTAATTAACTAATAACACAAACTCAATCAACAACATTATCAATACATACAATTAATAGATGTAATAAAGTATGCATAATACAATGAAAATGTAAAAATTATATTAAAATAAAGTTTTGGTTTAGTAGTAAGTTTATGATTATTTATTGATGTAAATAGCATAGGTTCAAATCCTATCACATGCAACATCCCGAGGTTACAACGCCAAAGTTGCTCGTTTGATTCCTTCCTTCAATTAAGTCCTTGAAAGTGCCTTAGCCATACATTAAGCTCAATTGCACATATAATTGACATTTTTATTGAAAATAACATAGGAAATAAATAAAAAAGTGCAGTTAACATAATTTTTAATCTAAATGCAAAAAAAGGATAAAAGACTCAAAACATCGCTTGGAATTAAGCTCTTTAAGAATGAAAAGAGCTTAATTTGTCATATCGAAATATGACGTATCAAGTTACTTAATCACTTTTGTAGGGGAACTTGTCGGTTGGCAATCTAGATTGTAGAAATGTATTGCTTTAGCCGCTACAGAGTTTGAGTTTATTGCAACTATCGAAGCGTGCAATGAGTTATTTTAGGAGAAGCAATTTGAGCAAGAACTCAACTTTACTCATGAGGTATGTAACACCCCTAACTCGTATCTGTCACCGGAATGAGGTTACGAAGCATTACTAGAGTTTACAGAATAATTACAGATAATTCATGTCATTTATTGTTCATATCTGAAACTATTCATATTGTCCCTTGAATGGACCCTCGAAGCCCAATTTAAGCATTAGAAACAAGTTGGGACTAAATCGGGATCTCAGAAAATTTTTCACAAAATTTCAAAAATTTTCTTATATACAAGGGTCACACGCCTGTGTGAGTAGCCACACGACCAAGTGACATGCCCATGTCTCAGGCTGTGTGGACATTCGATGTGAGGCACACGGCCATGTCCTTACCTGTGTAACTTTCTGACTTGTGCCACACGGCCTGCCACATGCCCGTGTGCTAGGCCGTGTGGTCAATTTAAATTTTCACAAATTAGGTGCAAGTTTTACATGGCCAAGAAACACGCCTATGTCGCTACCCATGTGCTTAATTCTGAGGATTCTGTTTCTGAATTTTAAGATGCAGAGGACACACGGCTGAACCACACGCCCATATGTCAGGCTGTGTGTCATACACGGTCAAGACACATGCTCGTGTATCTACCCGTGTGGACAAAATAAAGTCATTTCCTAGCTTTATTTCTCACTCAAATTTGCCAACAACCTACACCAATAATTGCAAACATATATACCAACCAATTCAAGCAATATAACCAGGCCAACTCTAACATTTAACTTGATATATTATCACATGCATTCATGTTTATACCCTTACCTTTTATAGACACTCATGTTTAACTTAACTCAATCAAACCATACTAAACACATATGTAGTTACCATGATATAACTTTGTAAATATACCAAATCAAACCATCACTAGCCATTCCAATGGCTAGATTACAAACTATCATTTACAAGCCAACAATTGGCCAAGTTAATCTATACATGCCATTATACCAAAATAAGTTTACTATTTATACCAAAACAAGCTGGTGGATAGTGTGATGATACTCCGACCAATCTCCAACCTTTGCGAGCTTTTGAGCACTATAATACATAGAAAAGAAAACCTAGTAATCATATAATGCTTAGTAAGTTCGTATAACAGGAATTAAACTTACCAATCATATTCAAATAAATAAGCATAACCGTAACATCCTGAAATAGGGCTTAGTCGGAATAGTGGTTTCGGGACCACAAGTCTGACACTAAAATAATTATTTCATGATCATTATGAGGTCTAGGATATGAAAATAAGCATGTGTTAAATTTTCATGAAGAAATTCTATGTGTAAAGTGTTCAATTGGAAATTAGGGACCAAAATGAATAAATTGCAAAACTTGGATTCTAGAAGCAATTTGTATGAAATTGCTTTGGAATATTAATTAAAGGTCCTTAAAGAGTAATTTTCTCAATTTCTAATTTTTTGGACAAATATGGGCATGCATGGAAAATTTGGAAAGGCTAGTAAGGAAGGGCATTTTAGTCATTTGGTTAATTAATGAAATAAAAAGGGAAAAATCAAGCAAAAATCAGCCATTTTCTTCTCCATAGCTGCCAAAATTTGCATGTTCTCTATAGCTAGGGTTTTCAACATTTCAAGCTTGATAGTAAGTCAATCCTAGCCCCGTTTCTTTTAAATGTTTTTGAGATCCTTGAAACATACTCTTTCTATTTCTACCCATATCTCAAGCTAGGGTTCATGTTTAGAAAATTACCCATGCATTAAATGCTTCTGTTTTGATGATTTATAGAGGAATATGAAAGTTTAAAGGATGGTAAACAACTTTTGCTAGGCAGTTTTTCATGGAAATAGCCTAAAGGACCATTTTGTAAAAGTTGTAAAAATGGGTAGAAAAATGTGAAATGAAGGAAAATTGTGGGCTGCTATAAGCATGAAAAATATTCTACTAGGCTTGGGTAACCTAGAAATTACATGCATTTCATTATACGGGCCTTAGGACTAGATTGTAAAAGTTGTGAAAGGTTAAAGACAAATTGGTCATTTTTCCCTAGGATGAGTTTTAGGTCGGAATTGAATAATGTGAGATGTTAATAATTTATTTTTACTGATATAGACCCTGAGGAACCAATTTCAGAGGTCGACCGTGGAAAACGAAAGGTTTTGGAATAACCAAAATACAAATCCGAAACGACTACCAGGTAAGTTCGTATAACCCGAAGTAAACTCTTAATATACTTAAATATGTACGTTCTCGAATGTATGAAAATCTAGATATCCATTGCATGATAATCTATGAAATGTGCTAGTGTAAATGAAAAGATAAAAAAATGTCACGGTTGAATAAAGAGGGTTATCTGATGGATACGCTATTCTTACATGATATAAGATCCTACATGTGTTGCAGAAAAGGATTTAGCTCAGATGGGTAATCCGTTGATCTTGGTATAGAAAGGATCTAGCCCAAACGGGTGTTCCTAAAGTGATCTAGCCTCCCGAAGAATATGGGTGCATTATGGATTTAGCTGGACAAGTAATCCGTTTAGGGTCTGAATTTAGCCTGGACTGGTAATTCAGATCCGAGCACATTAAGAGTGTTTGTCGTTACAAGGGATTCAGCCTGGACTGGTAATCCCGACATCATTTCATGAGTTTATACTACAGGGGATTTAGCCTGGACTGGTAATCTCGCTAAGATGTAAGGTTCGCGAGAGTGCGTACTTTTGATGATCACTTGTATGACTTGACGGTAAATGGGCTATCCATCGAGATTTTTGAGAAATTCAACGGGATTAAAATGAGAAATGAGAATGGAAACTCTTGAATTGATGAGCTCATCTAGATTAATGTTGTAATATTTTGACATTAGACTAACTTGATGATTTGAGTGCATGTGATAGGAAACTATCCTATACTTGTTGGGATTAATGACTAATATGGTTGTATGTTAATTAACTGGTAAGTTTACTTTCCAGTTATCTGGACTTACTAAGCATATAAATGCGTACCCCTTCCATTTTTCCTATCTTACAGAGCTCGCAGACTCGTGAAGGTTGGAAGACAGTTGGAGAAAGTCATCACACTATCAACTTGTTCAACTTTGGTTTATAGAAACTTTTATTTTGTTTAATGGCATGTATAGTGTTTTTGGTTATTTTTTTGTATGTGTCATTTGGCTAGCCAATGTAAGGGCTTAAATGGTATACCTATTCTTTTGTATATGGCTATGAGATATGGCTCATATTGATGAAAGTTGTAAACCTACTAATGATGCATGTTTATGTTTTAAATATTTCATGAGATATGGTGATGAGGTTTAATATGAATGGATGCTTGAAATGGGACCTAATGTAACACCCTTAACCCCGTCCCGTTGCCGGAACAGGATCAGAAAGTATTACCAGTCATTTTAGTACATTTAGACTAAAACATAATTAAATGCGACACTAAATAGCTAATCATATCTTTAATGGACCCATAGTACTTATTAAGTATAATTAAAACAAACCAAGGCTCGATTGGAAGCTCGAAATTTTTTTCGTGCAATTGTAAAATTTCTTCTTTTGAATAGTACCACACGCCCTTGTGGCTAACTTAACACGCCCGTGTAGCTTACCTCGTGTGCAACACTGACTTTTAAACACGGCCATGACCCACGCCCGTGTACTAAACTGACTTTAAGACACGGCTATGGCAACCTAGGCACACACCCGTGGACTAACTTGGTGGTAACTATTTAGGTGCAGGGGACACACGGCCTAACAACACGCCCACTTGCAAGCTGTGTGTCTAACACGGCTTGATCACACGCCCGTGTGACAAACCATGCGGACTTGAAATGAACCTTATATTTTAATACCAACATATTATTTTCCTACCATCATATATAGCAAACAAGCCTAACTACATCATCACATCAAAAACATAAAACATGACATGGAAAAATTAAACTTATAAACCATAATGAATAAAGGCCACATCTCATGGCCATATACAATAGCTTGATGTAGGCCAATACGTTTGGCCAAATCATAATAATAATACATGACATGAAACAAACTTCCTATACATGCCACTCACTCGATATTTCAAATATTTGAATTAATTTTCTCAAAAGTGATAGCTTGATAGTGTGATTCTGCCTCCGACGATCTCCAACCCTGATGTAACGCCTAATTTTCGGGTTTTCTGTGTTTTTGTGTTTTTTAAAATTTGGGTGTGTTCTGGTTGGTTAAAATATATATTTTAGTAGGTTAGTGGGCCTTTGGAAGGCCCAAACTTAAGTTAAATCCGTAGTAGTCTTCGGAATTTTGATTTTAAGAACAAGTGATGCAATTGGCGTTTGGGCTTTTAAGAGTAAAGGGGTAAAAAATGACACAAAAAGGAGTGTGGTGTAGTGGCAAGGTAGCGCCACTTAGGGGACAAGGAAGTGACACCATAGAGGAAGCAAGGGGTCCAAGGTTCAAGTCTTGGCTCTTGCAATTTATTTTGGTTTTTTTTTCAATAAATCTGGAAGCAAGTAGGTGCGCTTTAAAGTTTAATGTGTTGGACTTATGACACAAATGAGTTGATGGCCTAGTGGTGGTGGCGTGATTTGGCATGTGAGAGGACTTTGGTTCGAATCCCTTGGCACGTAAAGGTTGATTATTTTGCTATGTTGGGATGGCAAGAGTTGGTGTTGGTTTTAAACTCTGATGTTGGAGGGATTCCACATCAGGAAGCTAACATAAGAGTAGATGAAGAGCTGGCTTTAAATAGAGCAAACCATGAGGAGAGTTGGCATACCCTTCTGGGCTGATCCCTTTCGCTTGGTGGCGTGCTCGTTTGGGTTGGGCGTCAGCTAAGAGTGTGGGAGCGCGGATTAACTGCAGTCTCCTAACAGGTGTGTATTTCTCATTACTCTAGCAGTAGGACGGCTATTTCGGGCCGCGATGGGCTGAAATGGGCCATGTAGTCCCAAAGGGTCCATAGGCCCAAGTGGATAAGTTGTAGGATTACTAAAATACCCCTGTAGGGTAGGACTACCGATTTACCCCTGGAGGGTAAAATGACTATTTTGCCCCTCGTGCGTAAATGACTAACTTGTGTGATGATTGGGTTAGTTGACGTGGATTTATGGTAGTTATCGTTAATTCGTAAGTCTAATGTATTAGTGATCGATCGTAGGATTATCGCGTGGGAGATATCGTCATCAATCGTCATCAACCAGGTGTGTAAACGACACCCTCCCTTAGACTGAATCGGTAAAAGCCGAAATACCGAAACGTTGGTATTTTGTGAACTCACGAGCGTGTGAGCACTCGTGAGACAGTTGTTAATGAATATGGTGCATTTGGATGATTAGAGTGCAGAGTGTGCATTTTCGTGCACAACGGTATATTTGGGCTTAATGGGCCGAAAACGGGCCAATGGGCCAACAGGCCTACTTTGGTAAAAAGACGAGGTAAGTAATTCTGATTACTTGGTAAACGTTAGAATGAGCATGAAACCCTAGCAATAGGTAATAATTACTGAAATACCCTTATACATGAAAAATTACGATTTTACCCCTAGGGATATTTTATTTTATCTAAAAAGCATGATGTTACTGCTTTTACGTATGCGTATGCCATGACATATTATTCATTGCATGGGACATGGGTTTATATTGATGGGGAAGCGTTACGCGGCCTCGCGCAATTTGGTGGCCTCGCTACATATATATCTGTTCTGGTGACTTCGTTACAATATCTGGCAGCCTCGCTGCAATCTAGTGGCTTCGCCACATATATAAACATATATATCTATTCTGGTGGCCTCGCCACAATATCTGTATCTGGCAGCCTCACTGCAATTTCTGTGGTGTGTAGCGGTTGGGTGGGTCGAGTAGTCTCCCCACATGGTGTAAGGCTGGTACGGGGGTGTTATGGATGGCTCTGGGTTGGGATTTCTGCATTCATGATATATTTGTTCTCAGATCTCGCGCTATGGGCCTATGAGTTTCATTCTAATTTCTGTACTGGGCCAAGGCCTAGATAAGTCTGACTCTGAGGTTTGATCTGTTTTGGGCTATGGTTGGGTTATGTTACACACTGAGTTTACCAAACTCACCCTTTATTTTCATCTCTGCAGGAAATCCTCAACCATAGTGGGCTTGGAGCTGTGAGGGATTTGGAGTGGCCACATCATCTGCAAAGTTGGTTTTTCTACCTTAGTTTATTTTTATTATTTTTATATTCTGATTTAATTTTGGGTTTTAAGTTGTAATAAGGCCGCTATATAAATTTCTCTTTCCGCTATGGTTTTTATTTTCTGATTATATTTATACTATGTCAAAACTGCTAGTGTTAGGCTGCGCGGGTTTTCAAAATTAATGAACGTTTTCAAGACTCAACAAGCACGACAAATGGATAGCCTAAAGATTGGTAAACTGACTTTTCATTCAATTGTTGTTTTTACAAAGACCACCCTAATCACTTAAACCAACGAATGCATACTAAGTCGTAAGTCCATGTGACATGTCAGATCTGGCCATAACGTCTGGGCCGGGACTGGGGTGTTACATTTAGTGGTATCAGAGCCAGGTTGTAACAACTCGGCTGTGGAACGGGTCTAAAAACGGGAGTTTTAAAGAAATATTGAATAAAGGTTTTTGAAAATCGTTTTTTTAGGAACATGATTATAAATTGTTTTCGAGAATGTTTCCAATATTTTCTCTTTACAAATAGATGATTTTAAAGAGTGAAATCAGTTTTCTAAAATTAGTTTTTTAGAAGGTGGCACACCAAATCTCCGGCCCAAGTCTGTAAGTTTTCTGAGCCTTTCTGATTGTTTCTAAAATATCTGTTATATGCTTGTACAAAACCTTATCATGGTATTTTAGTTAGGGTAACACTGGAACTATAAAAACTCTGATAAGTAGACTGAGACTATAGCTAGGCTACTGCGAAAGAAAACAAACTCAAACTCTGAATTACTGTTATTCATAAGACATCTCAGAATAAACATCAAAATATTAAACTGATTCATAAAATTCTTAATCAGATAATACAAAATGAGTACATGAGCAGCTCGTGGAAGAGGCCGTGGACGTGGCCGAGGTAATGCTCAAGCTGAATCTTCGTCTTCAGGACATGTGCCGGCAGCAGATGCACCGGTACCACCGGCAACGGACGTAGAGTCTCATGATTGAGGCGTCGGGGACGATGCTCTGTCCCAGGCGATGCTCCGAGTTTTGGAAAGGGTTGTTGGGGCAAGTATGGGAAACGAAATTCGGGGGTCTATTTCTGAGCAGCTCCGGGCCAATGGAGCAGAGATATTTAGGGGTGTATCTGGTGTAGCTCCGAATGTGGCTAAGTATTGGTTAGAAGCCACAGAGCGGATTATGGATGATCTGGACTGCTCTGTGGAGCAGAAGCTGAAGGGAGCCATATTGTT
The DNA here is from genome assembly GCA_025698465.1 of Gossypium longicalyx. Taxonomy (NCBI): domain Eukaryota; kingdom Viridiplantae; phylum Streptophyta; class Magnoliopsida; order Malvales; family Malvaceae; genus Gossypium; species Gossypium longicalyx. Next base: position 57,700,409 of record CM047007.1, read on the forward strand.
ACACAGAGATGAGGCTTATCAGTGGTGGCTCACGGTGAGAGATGGAACTCCTGCTGACAGTGTGACTTGGGAGCTGTTTAAGACAGCCTTCAAAGGAAAGTATGTTGGGGCTAGTTACGTGGACGCTCGCCGGAAAGAATTTCTGAACCTGGTGCAAGGGAGTAAGTCAGTGGCTGAGTATGAGTCTGAGTTTCTGAGGCTGAGCCGGTATGCTTCTGGAATTGTCGCTACAGAGTATGAGCGTAGCGTACCCTTCGAGGATGGTCTGAGAGATGAACTTAGGGTGCTGATTACTCCACAGAGGGAGCCTAACTTCGCTGCTTTAGTGGAGAAGCTAAGATAGTTGAGGAAGTGAAGCGTACAGAAAGACAGAATTGTGAGAAAGATCGGAATCGTTTTAGGAGAGATTCAGGACTTTCAGGTGGCATGAACAGGAATATTAAGAGAGCAAGGGTAATGGAGCCAGTTCGAGCAGTATCGATGAATGCTGTTAGACCGCAGGGTTGTAGGAGTTGTGGGAAGATACATATGGGCGAGTGTCGGAAACGTTCTGGTGCTTGTTTCCAATGCGGATCTATGGAGCATAGGGTTAAGGACTGTCCCCAGGAACCAGATCAGGTTCAAGTTTTAGAGCAGAGGGTTGCTCAACCAGTGAGGGGTGGGACATAGTTTCCGAGAGGACGTGGGCAAGGCAGAGGTGGTAATGGAAATGGTCAAGGAAGGGGAGCGCCTGACAGGGGTGCTGGATTTGCTGAGGCTCGTCAGCCAGCGTTGGTGTATGCAGCTCGTCGCCGAGAGGAGGGTGATGCACCTGACGTCATAACTGGTACGTTTCTGATTTCTAGTATGCCATACACTGCGTTGATAGATGTTGGATCTACCCATTCGTATGTTGCATGTGCTATATCTGGGTCGCTGGGTGTGCGCTCTGAGGTAACCGTGAGTGGGGTATCTGTACTAAGTCCTTTGGGTCACTCGGTTAGGGTAGATAAACTGTATAGAGATGTGCCTATAGAAACTCAAGGAAAAGTTTTCTCTGGAGATCTGATGGAGCTACCTTTCCGAGAATTCGATCTCATTTTGGGAATGGATTGGTTTGTTAAGCATAGGGCTACTTTGGATTGTGCTACTAACGAATGATGTTAAAAACCACAAAGGATGAGGAGGTTTTGGTGATAGGCGAGCGTAGGGATTATCTGTCTAATGTGGTGTCGGCATTGAGAGCGGAGAAGTGGATTCGAAAGGGATGTGAGGCTTATTTGGCATTTGTAAGCCAATCGAAAAATGAGGGTCTGACAGTGGATAAAGTTAGAACCGTCAAGGATTTTCAAGATTTTTTTCTAGAGGACCTTCCGGGTTTGCCCCCGAACCGAGAGACTGAGTTTGGAATTGACTTGTTGCCTGGAACGGCACCAGTGTCCATTGCACCTTATAGGATGGCACCGAAGGAGTTGGTGGAGCTGAAAGCCCAAATTCAAAAGTTATTGGATAGAGGCTTCATTAGACCAAGTGTGTCTCCGTGGGGAGCACCAGTGTTGTTCGTTAAGAAGAAGGTTGGGTCAATGCGGATGTGCATCGATTATCAGTAGTTGAACAAGAACAAGTACCCACTGCCGAGAATCGATGATTTATTCGATCAACTTAGAGGAGCTTCAGTATTTTCCAAGATTGACCTTCGATCTGGGTAGCATTAGTTGAGGGTTAAGGAGGTGGATATTCACAAGACGGCATTCAGAACTCGGTATTCACTATGAGTTCTTGGTTATACCATTTGGGTTGACGAACGCACCTGCGGTATTTATGGATCTGATGAATCGAGTGTTCCAGCCATACTTAGATCGATTTGTAGTCATCTTTATCGATGATATTCTGGTTTATTCTGAAACTGAGGAGAAGCATGATGAGCATCTTTATATTATGCTGCAAGTGTTGAGGGAGTAGGAGCTTTATGTGAAATTCAGTAAGTGTGAGTTCTGGTTGAGAGAGGTAACTTTCTTAGGGCATGTTGTCTCTACTGAAGGGATCAAGGTGGACCCTCGAAAGATTGAAGCGATTCTAGAATAGAAGCCACCGAGGTCAGTGTCAGAAATTCAAAGTTTTCTGGGTTTAGCGGGGTACTATAGAAGGTTTGTGGAAGGATTTTCTGTGATGGCTGGGCCTTTGACAAAGCTTATAAGGAAGGGAGTACCATTTGTTTGGATTGAGAAACAACAGGAATCTTTTGAGAAGCTGAAGAAAGTTCTGACCGAGGCACTTGTACTGATTCAGCTGGAGTTTGGAAAAGATTTTACCGTATGTAGTGATGCATCACATGTAGGGTTGGGCTGTGTGCTGATGCAAGAAGGTAAAGTGGTTGCTTATGCATTGCGACAACATAAACCACATGAAGTTAACTATCCTACTCATGATCTGGAGTTGGCAACGGTAATCTTTGCGCTTAAGATTTGGAGACATTACCTGTACGGAGAAAGGTGTATTATATACACAGATCATAAGAGTCTTAAGTACTTGCTGACTCAGAAGGAGCTGAACCTTAGGCAGCGAAGATGGATAGAGTTGCTTAAGGATTATGACTGCGCGATTGAGTATCACCCAGGCAAAGCTAATGTGGTAGCTGATGCCCTAAGTCGTAGAACTGTATCTGATCTGAGAGCCATGTTTGCTCATTTGAGTCTGTATGACGACGGTAGTCTGTTAGCAGAACTGCAAGTTAGGCCGACCTGGGTGGATGAGATTAAGGAAAAACAGTCAAGGGATGAATCCCTAGTTTCTCGATTCTAGTAGGTTAAGAATGGGGATACTTCTGAGTTCGGACTGAACAGTGAGGGAGTTCTGTGTTACCGAGGTAGATTTTGTATTCCAAAGGACTCTGACTTAAGGCAAGCAATTCTGAAAGAAGCTCATAGAGGTCTGTGTGCTATGCATCCTGGAGGGAATAAAATGTATCGTGACTTAAAGGAGTTATATTGGTGGCCTGGATTGAAGCGAGAGGTAACATAATTTGTGGGAAAATGTCTGACTTGTCAGCAAGTGAAAGCTGAACATCAATTACCTTCCGGACTTTTGCAGCCAGTGAAAGTACCACTTTGGAAGTGAGAGAGCGTAACCATGGATTTTGTGAGTAGGTTACCCTTGACTCCGTCGAAGAAAGACTCGATTTGGGTAATTGTGGATAGGTTGACCAAATCTGCTCATTTTATACCTGTCCGCACTGATTATTCACTTCAGAAGTTAGCCAAATTGTATGTGGCGGAAATAGTGCGACTTCACGGAGTTCCAGTGTCTGTGACAACCCTAATTTGGCTCTAGTCAGAAAGTGGTTTCGGGACCACAAAACTGAGTCACAAAAATAATTAGATGCTATATTATGTGCTTATTATATGTGAAAGTGCATGTGTGAAAATTTCATGCTTTGATTTTGTCATTTGTGAGTGAAATTATGGAATAGGACTTATGAGAAAATTTTTGAAAATGTGATAGGTTAATTTGTGGTGGCCAAATAAATTGTAGTGCAAGATAGGAGGATTTGCATGTAAAACTTTCCATTTTAGTTGTAGTGGCCGGCCATGATGGAAATGATAAGCAATATGTGCATTTTATATTATAACTTAAGTATGGTGCAAATAATATATGCATCTTATTTTAGCAATATAATAATTAGTGGATGGCATTTCATGTCTTTTATACTAAAGAATTAAATGTTTAATAGATTAATAGGATGAAATATGAATTTTTATAATAGAAAATGGTGATAAAAACAAAGTTACACCCATCGTTTCTCCTATTTTTGCCGAAAACCATAAAGAAAAGAAGAGAAAATGAAGCTAAGGCATTCGGCTACAGGGAATGTATAGATTAAGGTATGTTTAATGCTCCTTCATTGAAAATCTTTGTATATTTGGAGTGGTCATCAAGTATAGAAGTTAGCTCATGGCAAAATTTTTGTAAATTGATGAAGATGACATTCGGTCATGGATGTTTATATTTCTTTGATGTTGTTTTTGATGTTTTGTGTATTGAGGGGTGTTAATAGATGGAAGTTGAATGGTTGTTGTATGTAGATAGCATGCATGCTAATAATGTTTTTATTTTCTACTTAATACCTTATTGATTATGAGTTAACATGAATGTTCAGTTGAACATATACCTTGAATTATGTTCAAAAAAAATTTTAATTGATTAGTTGTACTCTTCTTTTTGCTTTTGAATATTAGAAATATTGAAGGTGAAAAGCTGGAAAATTTCAAGTTGAAATGTTGTCCGAATGCTGGAAATTTAGCATGCATATTCTTTTATTTAAATGCTTTGACCGAATGTTGGAAGTTAACTTGCATGCTGTTCGGCTACTACATGAGGGAGTTAAAATTTAACTTAAGATAGTTTATTACTAATTAATTTGCTGCTGTAATGCTGTAAATTATTAGCTATCCAAATTAGGACAAATTTATGGTGCTTAGCTAATTAGTATGCTGCTGTAATACTGTAAATTATTGGCTATCCAAATTAGGACAAAATCATGGTGTTATGTGCTAGCATGATATGTATGTGTGATTTAAGTGAAAAATGTTTAGATGATTTATAGTAATTGGCTAATGTGTTTTTGTAGATATAGATGCCGAATGTGGACTTAAGAAATTAATTGGAAAATTCGTTGTTTATTTAGGTGATAGAAAGTATGAAATGGTCTTATGTGATACGTGTATATAAGTAGATGGAAATGAAGTGTCGTATATTTTTGTGTATGGGATTAATTGCACTTTGATTTTAATGTGTATGATTATTACTATGTTTAAAATGTGTGAAAGCCGAATATACTCATGATACAATGCTTGATTAGTTGATTAACAATAAGTTAAATTTGTTTAATTCAAGCTCAAGAGCATAATGAGCCAATTTTGGATAAAGGGAAAGCGAAACTAGTCGATTAGTCAATCCGTAGTTATTCGATAAAATCCAAGGTAAGTTCTTAAGTGTTTGTGTTTGATCATGTTATATGCTTAAGAGTTGAATAATCATAATTAAGAAATGTTTGATTGTATATATGTATATATATATACATATGTTCTTTGTGTTGAATGAATATTAAATTAAAGTTATGAGCCGTATGTGACTAGCATATCTAGTCGACTTTGATACTATTAAATGATGTACTAAGATATGTGTTCCAATGTGGAAATTAAACCCTATGTGGTTGAAAGGATGAAAATCTTTGTTCATAGATATGTGTTTCAGTTATACGTAATTGACGTATAAGTTATGAAAGTGTGAAAGAACAGGTGAATTGTTTATCGAAATGTGATATACGGGCTTCTAGCCTAGCAGGCTATAATGCTGGTGAGATAATATCAGGCCTCGGGCCTAGCAGGCTATAATGCCGGTGAAATGATATCGGGCTTCAAGCCTAGCAGACGAAATGCCGGTGAATGAATTCAGACTTAAAGGTCTAGCAGGCTTATGGCCGGTGATGAAATCAGGTTATTACCTAACAGGCAAATTGCCAGTGAACTATTAAAAGTGTGGTGCTATAAGACTATGGGCTAATACGATATGTGGATTCATTTCGTAAAGTAAATTATTCAGGTACGAATAACCTAATTATGTACATGTGAATTAAATGAATTTGATGATTGATGTGAATCGAACATAAGAGAAATGGTTTCATGTTTATATTCAACTATGAGACCTTGTGTTAAATCGACAATTGAATTCGTTCAATACATTAAGTTGGCTAGGTATACGATATGTACTTATGCATGTTAGATTGATTGAAATTGAATCACGAATGTGAATTGAGAAGCATAGGTGAAAATGCCTATGTCATATATGTGAGTAAGGGTAAAACCATCGTAAATTATCGATAAGGGTGGGCTATGTGTGGAACCATCTTACAATTGCTAATTTGAATGGTTGTGCACGAATCATTGAGCATGATGTATTGCATTGAGATTATGCTTATGAAATTGATTGGTGATATACATGTTTAAATAATATGAATGCAAAGAATGTGTGAAAGAGAATTTGTAATAAATCTGCTTGGGACAGCAGCAGTAATGTGATTTTGGAAAATCACCATAAATTGTGGGAGTTGAGTTAGAAGCTGAATAAATCATGTAATTAAAGATTAATGAGTCTAGTTTCTTATAAAAGAAATCGTGTAAGCAAAAGAATTGCTGATAATGAGATATTTGAAGTGGCGTGGAACAGAATCAAATGACTTTGGGGTCTCCTATTCTGTTTATAGAAAATAATTATAATTTGTGCAAAATTGGTTATGAGATAAAGTTTATATGCTTAGACTCCTTAATGAGTCTAGTTTCAAATGAAATCAACGAGAACATATTTTGAATTCTGTACAATGAGAAATTGGACTCATAGTGAAGAGTGGTCAGATTAGTCAAACAGTGAAATAGGGGAAACTTTAAGAAAAATATGGTATTGATTGGCCAAACCAAAAATTCTGAACATTTTATGGATAGAAGATATATGAGTCTATTTTCAGGGAAAATTAACAGCAATTGATTTGGAGTTTCGTAGCTCCAGTTATAAATAATTTAGTGACTGTTGCTTAGGAAGACAGCTTGTCGTGAACTTGAGTATATGTTGTAAACATTGATAAAACATGTAAATGAGCTGCTAATTGTTTTCTTAAGAACTTACTAAGTGTAAAGCTTACCCCCCTTCTTTCCCATGTTCTCTAGGGTTGCCAGGTTTGCTCGGGTTGGAGGCCATCAGAGATATTATCACACTGTCGAGTTTACACTATTGGTGTAAGTAAATCCTAGTGTTTCGAGTCTATGGCATGTATAGGGTTTTAATGTTGAGTATGTGATATTATAATTTAGCCAAAGGTGTTGGCTTGTATTGATAAAGTGTTTTGGCCATGTGAATTGGCCTATGTTGGCTAATGATGTTGTGGACCTAAATGTTTATTCATATATATGTATGATACTATCGCTTGTGATGTGAGTAAACTCTATGGTATTTATTGCATAATAAAATGACTTGAGCATAACGTTTGTAGATGTTTAAGAGCTCATTTATGCCATGTTGTATGTTATTGGATAAGTATATGTGCACATATTGCGAGGGTGACAAATGGCTTGGAAAATAGCCTTGTAATTGTCCACACGGGTAGACACATGGGCGTGTGTCTAGACCGTGTGTGGCATACGGTCTGCCCCCATGGGCGTGTTGTCCAACCGTGTGTCCCCTGCACTTAAGTTTTTCAAGTTTGCATGCATGGTAGTAGCACACGGACGTGTGCTCTATACCCACAATGGCGTGTGAAGCTTTGATGCAAGAGATTTTCTAAGTTTTTCATGAGTTTCGATTGGGTCCCGAACCACCCCAGATGTATGTTTTGGGCCTTGTAAGCCCATATATGAGACAGATTGCATGTGAAAAGAAAATTTTTAAATTGGTTGAAATTTTACGGCTCAGTTTTTGTGTGATTGATTGAGTTTAAGTCGGGTAACACCTCAAACCCTATTCCAGCGAGGGATACGGGCAAAGGGTGTTATAGTGTCGATTATCTCTGATCAAGATCCTAGATTCAGATCTCGATTTTGGCAAAAGTTGCATGAGACATTGGGTACGCGGTTGAACTTTAGTACAGCCTTTCATCCTCAGACTGATGGTCAGTCGGAAAGGGTTATTCAGATTCTGGAAGACATGTTGAGGGGATGCATTATCGACTTTCGAGGCAGTTGGAAGGATTACTTACCATTGGCAGAGTTTGCATTCAACAACAATTATCAGGCAAGTATTCGAATGGCTCCTTATGAGGCACTGTATGGGCGAAGATGTCGTACACCTAGTTGTTAGACCGAGTTGGGTGAACGACAGGTTCTTGGACCTGAATTGGTGGCAGATACTGAGGATAAGGTCAAGTTGATTAGAGACCGATTGAAGAAAGCATCTAATAGATAGAAGTCATATGCAGATTTGAAACGCAAGGGAATTGAGTACTCTGTGGGTGATATGGTCTTCTTGAAGGTTTCACCTTGGAAGAAAATATTAAGGTTTGGGAGGAAAGGCAAGTTAAGTCCGCGGTTCATTGGGCCTTATCGGATTCTTAAGCGAGTGGGTCTAGTGGCTTATCAGTTGGAGCTACCTCCAGAGTTGGATAGGATTCATGATGTCTTCCACGTCTCCATGTTAAGGCGGTATCATTCTGACCCTACTCATGTTGTGCCGGTTGCAGAGATCGAGGTCCAAACAGACTTGACTTTTGAGGAGGAGCCTGTGTAGATTTTGGATCGAGATGTTAAGATTTTGAGGAGGAAATCAGTTCCCCTAGTAAAGGTGCTGTGGCGTAATCATGGCAGAGGAAGCTACTTGGGAGCCAGAAGTGGCGATGTGTCAACAATATCCTCATCTGTTTGATTCAGGTAAAATTTCGAGGACGAAACTTCTTTAAGAAGGGTAGAGTTGTAACGCCCAATTTTCGAGTTTTCTGTGTTTCTGTGTTTTTTAAAATTTAGGTGTGTTCTGGTTGGTTAAAATATATATTTTAGTAGGTTAGTGGGCCTTTAGAAGGCCCAAACTTAAGTTAAATCCGTGGTAGTCTTCGGAATTTTGATTTTAAGAACAAGTGATGCAATTGGCGTTTGGGCTTTTAAGAGTAAAGGGGTAAAAGATGACACAAAAAGGAGTGTGGTGTAGTGGCAAGGTAGTGCCACTTAAGGGACAAGGAAGTGACGCCATAGAGGAAGAAAGGGGTCCAAGGTTCAAGTCTTGGCTCTTGCAATTTATTTTGGTTTTTCTTTTCAATAAATCTGGAAGCAAGTAGGTGCGCTTTAAAGTTTAATGTGTTGGACTTATGACACAAATGAGTTGATGGCAAAATAGTCCTTTTAGGTGTTTTCATGGTAACACCTTTCACAAAAGTTGTTTATAACACAACTAGGACTCATATTCTTCCATAAAAATTCAGCATATAACACAAGTACATCCATGGCAAAATCCTAAACTCTTGACCATTTTGTAAGATATCACCCTCATTTGAAAGCTCATGCTTCAAGGGTCTAAAAAATATAAAAATCTTGAAGAAAACTCATTAAAATCACTTACTTATGAGTGCTTTAAGTTGCTGCAAATTTTTGAGCTTTCAAACCTCTATTTTGGCTAATATTTTCGGTGATAGAGAAGAAAATGAGAAGGTGATATCATCTTTTTCTTATTTTATTCCTATTTTAGTCAAATTAGACACCAAACCCAACCAAACTTGGACTTTTTGAACAATTTGTCTCCCATGGCCGACCAAGCACTCTAAAAAGGGCCTAATTGCCCTTTAAGTACTCCAAATTTTTATTCTCTAGCAATTTAACACATTTGGGTACTAAAAAACAACTTTTGCCTTTCATGCGATTCAGTCTTTTATCGCAATCGGGCTTGAAAACATTAAAATTAACTCACCAAATTTTTCATGCACTAATATAATAGTACCATAACCTCATAAAAATAATAAAAATAATTTTTCTATCTTTGAATTTGTGGTCCCGAGACCACTGTTCCGACTATGCCCTAAATCGGGTTATTACAATTATCCTTTTCGTATGAGGGATTAACATAGCACATTTTACATTTAGGCCATGTTATAACCATATACCATTACATGTTATACCCACTCTCAAATTATTAGGTCCCATTTCAAGCATCCATCCATGTTAAACCTCATCACCATATCTCATGAAATATTTAAAATATAAACATACATCATTAGTAGGTTTACAACCTACATCAATATGAGCTATATCTCTTGGCCATATACAAAAGAATAGGTATACCATTTAAGCCCTTACATTGGCTAGCCAAATGAAACATACAATAAAATAACTAAAACCCTATACATGCCATTAAACAAAATAAAGGTTTCTATATACCAAAGTTGAACAAGTTGATAGTGTGATGACTTTCTCCAATTGTCTTCCAACCTTCACGAGTCCACGAGCTCGGTAAGATAGGGAAAATGGAAGGGGGTAAGCATTTATATGCTTAGTAAGTCCGGATAACTAGAAAGTAAATTGACCGGTTAATTAACATATAACCATATTAGTCATACATCCCAACAAGTATAGGATAGTTTCCTATCAGATGCACTCAAATCATCAAGTTAGTCTCATGTCAAAATATTATAATGTTGATCTAGATGAGCTCATCAATTCAAGAATTTCCATTCTCATTTCTCATTTTAATCCGGTTGAATTTCTCAGAAATCTTGATGGATAGCCAATTTATCATCAAGTCATACAAGTGGTCATCAAAAGTACGCACTCTCGCAAACCTTACATCTTACGGTGGGATTACCAGTCCAGGCTAAATCCCTTGTAATGACAAAAACTCTTAATAAGCTCGGATCTAAATTACCAGTCCAGGCTAAATTCAGACCCTATTCGGATTACCCGTCCGGGCTAAATTCATAATGCTCACATATTCTTCGGGAGGCTAGATCACTTTAGGTTCACCCGTCCGGGCTAGATCCTTTCTATATCGAGATCAAAGGATTACCTGTCTGGGCTAAATCCTTTTCTGCAACACATGTAGGATCTCATATCATGTAAGAATAACGTATCCATCAGATAACCCTTTTTATTCAACCGAGACATTTTTCATCTTTTCATTCACACTAGCACATTTCATAGATTATAATGCAATGGATATCTAGATTTTCATACATTGGAAAACATGCATATTTAAGTATATTAAGAGTTTACTTTGGGTTATACGAACTTACCTGGTAGTCGTTTCGGATTTGTATTTCAATTATTCTGAAACCTTTAGTTTTGCACGGTCAACCTCTGAAATTGGTTCCTCAGGGTCTATATCAGTAAAAATAAATTATGAACTGCTCACATTATTCAGTTCTGGCCTAAAACCCATCCTAGGGTAAAATGACCAATTTGCCCCTAACCTTTCACAACTTTTACAATCTAGTCCTAAGACCCGCATAATGAAATGCATGTAATTTCTAGGTTACCCAAGCCTAGCCAAATATTTTTCATACTTATAGCAGCCCACAATTTTCCTTCATTACACATTTTTCTACCCTTTTTTTACAACTTTTACAAAATGGTCCTTTAGGCCATTTCCATGAAAAGTTACCTAGTAAAATTTGTTTACCATCCTTTAAACTTTCATATTCCTCCATAAATCATCAAAACACAAGCATTTCATACATGCGTAATTTTCTAAACATGAACCCTAGCTTGAGAGATGGGTAGAAATATTCAAGGATCTCAAAAACATAAAGAACATAAAAAACGGGGCTAGAATTGACTTACTATCAAGCTTGAAATATTAAAAACCCTAGCTATGGAGAACATGCAAATTTCGGTAGCTATAGAGAAGGAAATGGCTGATTTTTTGCCTTGATTTTCAGTTTTTATTTCATTAAGTAACCAAATGACCAAAATACCCTTCCTTACTAACCTTTCTAAATTTTCCATGCATGCCCATTTTTGTCCAAAAACTTAGAAATTGGGAAAATTAATTTTTAAGGACCTCTAATTAATATTCCAAAGCAATTTCATACAAATTGCTTCTGGAATCCATGTTTTGCAATTTATTCAATTTGGTCCCTAATTTCCAATTGGACACTTTACATATAGAATTTCTTCATGAAACTTTAACACATACTTATTTTCATATCCTAGACCCCATAATGATCATGAAATAATTATTTTAACATTAGGCTTGTGGTCCCGAAATCCCTATTCAGACTAGGCCATATTTCTGGATGTTAAATTCTCCCCCTCAGGGACTTTCGTCCTCGAAAGTCTTACCAGTAAACAGGTTCGGATATTGGCTCTTCATGGCTTCTTTAGGTTCCCATGTGGATTCTTCCACTCCATGCCGATGCCATAAAATTTTCACCCAGGCTATATTCTTATTCCTTAACTGTTTGACTTCTCGAGCTAAAATCTTGACCGGCTTTTCACCATAAGTCATGTCCTGTCTAATTTCAACTTTCGTAGGTGAAATCAAATGGGAGGGGTCTGATCAATATCGTTGCAACATGGATACTTGGAATACATCATGAATCCTTTCCAATTTGAGTGGCAATGCTAAACGGTAGGCTAATGGTCCAACTCTTTCAGTGATCTCATATGGTCCAATAAATCGCGGACTCAGTTTCTCTTTCCGGACAAATCTCAATACCTTTTTCCATGGAGACACTGTCAAGAGCACTCTATCTCTGACTTGAAACTCAATCTCTTTTCTTTTCAAATCAGTATACAACTTCTACCTATCCGATGTCACTTTCAAGCAATCCCATATCACTGTAACCTTTTCTTCAATTTCCTTAACTAGGTCAACTCAGTGAATCTGGTTTTCTTTGAGTTCTGTCCAATATAGTGGAGTTCGGCACTTCTTGCCATACAAGGCCTCATAGGGTGCCATTTTCAAACTCGTCTGGAAACTATTGTTGTAGGCGAATTCCACTAATGGTAACTATTTTTCCCAACTACCCTGAAGTTCAAGGATGCAACACCGTAACATGTCCTCAAGAATCTGGATAGTCCGTTCGGACTGACCATCAGTCTGCGGGTGGAAGGCTGTGCTAAAACTCAACTTTGTACCCAAGGCTTCTTGCAGCTTCTTCCAAAATCTCAAAGTGAATCTCAGGTCTCTGTCTGAGATAATCGACAACTGTACCCTGTGTAGTCTCAAAATCTCGGATATGTACAAGTCAGCCAATCTGTCAAGAGAATAATCGGTCCGCACTGGGATGAAGTGAGCCGAATTCATTAGTCTATCAACTATAACCCAAACAATATCTTTCTTTTTCAGGGTTAACGGTAATCCTGTCACGAAATCCATGGTAATCTTGTCCAATTTCCATTTGGGAACCATCACAGGCTGTAACAAACCTGATGGTACTTGGTGTTTAGCCTTGACTTGCTGACATATCAAGCATCTCGACACAAATTCGGAGATGTCCCTTTTCATGCCATTCCACTAGTACATTTTCTTTAAATCATTGTACATCTTGGTACTTCTTGGATGAATAGACAAACGACTATCATGTGTCTCTTGCAGAATTTTTCGGATAAGTTCATCATCTCTCGGTACACATAACCTGTCTCTAAACATCAGACAAACATTAGGATTGATCCAAAAATCTGATTCAATGCCTGACTCGCATTGAGTTCTCTTAACTTGCAGGTCATTATCATTAATCCCGGCATCACAAATTTCCTAAAGAAATATCGGACTAGCCCTTAAATTTTCCAAGACCGAGCCATTTTCAGACAATGCCAACTATGTGTTCAAAGCTCTCAAAGCAAATAAGGATTTTCTGCTCAGTGCATCGGTGACCACATTCGCCTTTCCTGGGTAATAATCAATTATCAACTTATAATCTTTAATCAACTCTAACTATCTCTATTGTCTCAGATTCAATTTCCTTTGAGTCATCAAGTACTTCAAGCTCTTGTGATCAGTGAATACACAACATGTCTCACCATACAAATGGTGTCTCTAAATTTTCAAGGCAAAGACGATGACGGCAAACTCTAAGTCATGTGTTGGATAATTTCTCTTGTGTGGTTTCAATTTCCTCGAAGCATAGGCTATCACTTTACCTTCTTGCATCAGTATGCAGCCCAGTCCATTCAATGACGCATCACTATAAACCATAAATTTCTTTCCAAGCTCAGGTTTTACTAGTACTAGAGTTTCTGTTAGCAATGTCCTCAATCTCTTAAAACTCTGCTGACACTTTTCTGACCATTCAAACTTAACTTCTTTTTGTAGCAACATCGTAAAAGGAGTTGCAATCATTGAAAGTCCTTTTACAAAGCGTCGGTAGTATCCGACTAAGCCCAAAAAGCTTCTAACCTCAGTTACATTCTTCAGCGGCTTCCACTCGACAATAGCAGATATCTTACTTGGATCAACTCGGATGCCTTCACCCGAAATAATGTGACCCAAAAATCATACCTTTCGAAGCCAAAACTTGCTTTTACTAAACTTAGCATACATATATTGTCTCGCAAGGTCTGTAAAACAGTCCTCAGATGTTCAGCATGCTCGGACTCATTACAGAAATAGATCAAAATATCGTCAATGAATACCATAATAAACTTGTCCAAGTATGGTCGAAAAACACGATTCATTAAGTCCATAAACACGTGCGGCGTTCGTTAAACCAAAATGCATGACCAGGAACTCGAAATAACCATACCTCATCCTGAAAGCGGTTTTAGGCACGTTCGACTCTTTAACTCGCAACTAGTAGTAACCAGATCTCAGATCTATTTTTAAAAATACAGTGGCTCCTCTCAATTGATCAAACTGATCGTCAATCCTCGACAACGGATACTTATTCTTGATAGTTACCTTGTTAAGTTATTGGTACTCTATACATAGCCTCATCGAACCATCTTTCTTCTTTACTAAAAATACCAGAGCACCCCAAGGCAAAAAGCTTGGTCTTGCAAAACCTTTATCCGTCAGTTCTTGTAGCTGTGCTTTTAACTCTTTCAGTTCGATTGGTGCAATCTTATACGGAGCAATAGAGATAGGAGTTGTCCTAGACACCAGTTCAATACCAAACTCTACTTCTCTAATAGGAGGTAATCCGGGTAGCTCTTCCGGAAACACATCCGGATACTCGTATACTATCGGTACCGATTCTAATTTCAGCTCAGATTCTTTAGTATTCAACACGAAAGCTAGGTAGGCTTCATATCCTTTTCTCATATACCTTTGAGCCATCATTGAAGTAATCACAACCGACGGAGTATCCAACTCACTTTAATCAATCCGGAGAATCTCACCATCTGAGCATTTCAATTCGATGTACTTGCTACCATAATTTATGATTACATCAGGCACAACTAACCAATCCATGCCAAGTATTACATCAAACTCATTGAATGACAATAACATAAGGTTAGCAGAAAAACAATGACCTTGAATCGTCAAGGGACAATTCTTACAGATTTTATCAACTAGGACTAACTTGCTTAGAGGGTTTGAAACCTTAATCACAAATTTCGTAGGCTCTACAAACATATCCATGCTAGACACCAATTTCATGAAAATGTACAAATGGGTTGATCCTAGATCAATTAAGGCAATGACACGAGTATTATAGATAGAAAATGTACCTGTGATGACATCGGGAGTAGAGGCTTCCTCTCGAGTGGGTATTGCATAAGTTCTTGCCAGGGCTCGAGCCTCTGATTTGCAGTAGCGTCTTTAGCAACAATTCAACTGCCACTTTCACTTTTGGGATGTCTCGGGAGTCTACCTCGAGAAATAGGAGCATTCGGCTAACTCAACCTCTTTATTAGTTCACTCTAGGCAGTCTCTGAGAAAGTGGTCAAGAGGCCCACATCTAAAACACGTACCACTCTTCATTCGGCACTCTCCGAAGTGAAATTTCTTACAACTTTTACACTTCGGTTTTGATCATCTACGCTTCCTACACTAGTTACCATAGGGGAAAAAAACTTCGGGTTATGTTGCTTGGAGCTTCTTGATCTACCTGAATATCCTACCGATGAAGTGGAGTGTTCTTGATGACTTCTCGAGTTCTTTGTGGGGAAGGAGTGTGCTTTGCCACTAGACCTCTTACTTGAAACTCGAGCTTATCTCTTAGCTTGTTTCCTTTCATTATTGAGCTCTTTGGCCTTCTTGGCTCGATCGACTAGTGCAGCAAATTCTCGTATTTCAAGGATCTCGATTAACAGCCTAATTTCCTCATTCAGGCCTTCCTCGAAGTGCTTACACATTTTTGTCTCTGATTGGACCCATTCCGTCGTATACTGATTCAGCCTTACGAACTCTTTTTCATATTCTGACACAGTCTTATTTCCTTGTTTGAGTTTTCGAGTTTAAGAACCTTTGACATATACATTTTCCTAAACTCAGCTTGGAAAAATTCCCATGTAATGTTCACTCTTGGTGCTACCGAGGATATAGTCTTCCACCAGTGGTATGCAGTATCTTTCAAAAGAGATACAACACACTTCAAGCACTCCTCGGGTGTACATGACAATTCATCCAAAACTCGCATAGTATTGTCGAGCTAGAACTCATCTCATTCAACATCATCCTCAACCTTAGCCCTAAACTCTTCAACCCCGTATTTCCTAAGTTTATCCACTGGAGCCTTACCAATTCTCACTGGTTCAACAACCCCTGGTACTTCATCAGGTCGGTTAGCGGGTGGTGGTGGACGTGGTATTTCAAGGCAGTTTCTCAGGTATTCCCCGAAACACTCATCCATCATATCGAAAAAGGCTGCTCTCACCTCTTCCCGGCCTTCAGACATATGCCTTCTACTACTACTAGAAATAGCTCATTGCACAGAAGTTAGAGCATGGCTTTCGAATCCCTCAGACTCATCTTGGGCTTGATTGGAAGACATTTACTATATTCAAATTTAAAAGTTAGGAGATGTCACACTATCAAAATTTGTATAATGGCATGTATAGCTAAACTCGTTACATGCTACGTTAGTCTGAGAATCGACTAAACTGTAGCTCTAATACCACTAAATGTAACACCCCTTACTCGTACCCTAGATCGGGACAAGGTATGAGGCATTACCGTACATAAACATGACATCTCCAGAAAATACGGGTCATAAAATTTCACTTCAAATTAAAACAAATCAAACAACATCATAGTGTCCCCATTATGGACCTACAAGGTCAAAAAATGCATTAAATCGATTCGGGAGCTTAAGAAAATTCTAAGAAAATTTCTAGGTTTAAGCCTCACACGCCCGTGTGGAGGCAATGCACATGCCCGTGTGCTTTGGGACACGCCCGTGAGCTATACCCGTGTGAAATTTCTAGAATTTATTTTTCACTTCGAACCTACAGGGGTTTTCACACGACCAAGTACATGCCCGTGTTCCTCACACAGCCTAGACACATCCGTGTCATCGCCTGTGTCCAACAACTCGAACATTCTGTTTATGACATCATCATTCATTTTGAGGCACACGGTCAAGGCACACGTTCGTGTGCTAGGCCGTGTCCTCCACATGATTGAGACACACGGCCATGTCTCTGTCCGTGTGTTTACTACCATGCAAACTGACCTAGAATTTTAGGTGCAGGGGACACACGGCTAGGCAACATGCCTATGAGGGCTGACCATGTGTCACACATGGCCTAGACACATGCTCGTGTGTCTACCTGTGTGGACATTTTTAGGGCTATTTTCCAAGCCTTTGTTCACCCTCTAACATCTATACACACTTATAGACTTCAATGATATATCACATGGTCTTATTATACTCTTAAGAAACCTTAGCATAACTCATTGCATGTTAGCCTCATCTCATCGGCTTAGTACATGCTACATTATCCTTTTTGTATGAGGGATTAACATAGCACATTTTACATTTTGGCCATGTTATAACCATATACCATTACATGCTATGTCCACTCTCAAATTATTAAGTCCCATTTCAAGCATCCATCCATGTTAAACCTCATCACCATATCTCATGAAATATTTAAAACATAAACATGCATCATTAGTAGGTTTACAACCTACATCAAATTGAGCCATATATCATGGCTATATACAAAAGAATAGGTATACCATTTAGGCCCTCACATTGGCTAGCCAAATGACACATACAACAAAATAACCAAAACCCTATACATGCCATTAAACAAAATAAAAGTTTCTATATACCAAAGTTGAACAAGCTAATAGTGTGATAACTTTCTCCAATTGTCTTCCAACCTTCACGAGTCCGCGAGCTCTGCAAGACAGAGAAAATGGAAGGGGGTAAGCATTTATGTGCTTAGTATGTCTAGATAACTGGAAAGTAGACTTACCGATTAATTAACATACAACCATATTAGTCATACATCCGAACAAGTATAGGATAGTTTCCTATCAAATGCACTCAAATCGATAGTTTCCTATCACATGCACTCAAATCATCAAGTTAGTCTCATGTCAAAATATTATAACGTTGATCTAGATGAGCTCATCAATTCAAGAATTTCCATTCTCATTTCTCATTTTAATCCGGTTGAATTTCTCAAAAATCTCGATGGATAGCCCATTTACTGTCAAGTCATACAAGTGATCATCAAAAGTATGCACTCTCGCGAACCGTACATCTTATGGCAGGATTACTAGTTCAGGCTAAATCCCCGATAGTATAAACTCATGGAGTGATGTCGGGATTACCAGTCCAGGCTAAATCCCTTGTAACGACAAACATTCTTAATGAGCTCTGATATGAATTACCAGTCCAGGCTAAATTCAGACCCTAATCGGATTACTTGTCCGGGCTAAATCCATAATGTACACATATTCTTCAGGAGGCTAGATCACTTAAGGAACACCCGTTTGGGCTAGATCCTTTTTATACCGAGATCAATGGATTACCCATTCGGGCTAAATCCTTTTCTGCAACACATGCAGGATCTTGTATCATGTAAGAATAACGTATCCATCAGATAACACTTTTTCTTCAACTGAGACATTTTTCATCTTTTCATTTACACTAGCACATTTCATAGATTATCATGCGATGAATATCTAGATTTTCATACATTCGAGAACGTGCATATTTAAGTATATTAAGAGTTTACTTCTGGTTATACGAACTTACTTGGTAGTCGTTTCGAATTTGTATTTCGGTTATTCCAAAACCTTTCATTTTCCACGGTCGACCTCTGGAAATGGTTCCTCGGGGTCTATATCAGTAAAAATAAATTATTAACATCTCACATTATTCAAGTCTGGCCTAAAACCCATCCTAGGGAAAAATGACCAATTTGCCCCTAACCTTTCACAACTTTTACAATCTAGTCCTAAGGCCCGTATAATGAAATGCATGTAATTTGTAGGTTTCCCAAGCCTAGCCGGATATTTTTCATGCTTATAGCAGCCCACAATTTTCCTTCATTACACATTTTTCTACCCATTTTTACAACTTTTACAAAATGGTCCTTTAGGCCATTTCCATGAAAAACTACCTAGTAAAAGTTGTTTACCATTCTTTAAACTTTCATATTCCTCCATAAATCATCAAAACACAAGCATTTCACGTATGGGTAATTTTCTAAACATGAACCCTAGCTTGAGATATGGGTAGAAATAGAAAGAGTATGCTTCAAGGATCTCAAAAACATAAAGAACATAAAAAACGGGGCTAGAATTGACTTACTATCAAGCTTGAAATGTTGAAAACCCTAGATTTAGGGAACGTGCAAATTTCGGTAGCTATGGAGAAGAAAATGACTGATTTTTTGCTTGATTTCCCCTTTTTCTTTCATTAATTAACCAAATGACCAAAATACCCTTCCTTACTAACCTTTCCAAATTTTCCATGCATGCCCATTTTTGTCCAAAAACTTAGAAATTGGGTAAATTACTCTTTAAGGACCTCTAATTAATATTCCAAAGCAATTTCATACAAATTTCTTCTAGAATCTAAGTTTTGCAATTTATTCAATTTGGTCTCTAATTTCCAATTGGACACTTTACACATAGAATTTCTTCATGAAACTTTAACACATGCTTATTTTCATATCCTAAACCTCATAACGATCATGAAATAATTATTTTAATGTCGGACTTGTGGTCCTAAAACCACTATTCTGACTAGGCCCTATTTCAGGATGTTACAGATGATCTCTGTTTGAAATAATGGAGACAAGCACTCCATGCAATCTAACAATCTTAGAAACATATAATTTAGCCAATCTATCTAAGGAAATATCCAAATGTACCAGAATAAAGTGTGAAAACTTTGTTAACCGGTCAACGGTTACCCAAATGACATCTTTCTTCTTTAGAGACAAGGGAAATCCTGATACAAAATCCATGATAATTCTTTCCCATTTCCATTCCAGTATCGTAACTGGCTGTAATAACCCTGAAGGCACCTGATGTTCAGCTTTTACTTGCTGACATATCAAACATTTAGATACAAATTCAGAAATATCTCGTTTCATTCTCGGCCACTAATGCATCTTTTTTAAATCATTATACATTTTATTACTACCCGGATGAACATGCATAGTACCATTATGAGCTTCATGTAAAATATTTTGTACCAGTTCTAAATTCCTCGGTACACATATTCTGCCTCTGAATAACAAACAACCATTAGAACCAATCTGAAATTTTGAATCAGAATTCAACTCACATTGTACCCATTTAGCTTTTAGTTCATCATCACTCTTTGGAGCTTCAAAGATCTGATGCAAGAATATTGGTCTAGCTTTCAACTCAGTTAAAATCGAACCATCATCAGACAAAGATAACCGAGTGTTCATTGCTCGTAAAGCAAACAAAGATTTCCTACTCAGAGCATCAGCAACCACATTGACTTTTCCCAGATGATAGTCAATAACCAGATCATAATCTTTTAAGAACTCAAGCCATCTACGCTGTCTCAGATGTAACACTCCTTGCCCATATCCGTCGCCGGATTAGGGTTAAAAGGCATTACCTAGCATATGACAATTCAAAACCCTTTTTTTATATTCAACTAATATATGACAGATCTGTACAAATTAATTATTCAAATTCATAAACAAAACTCACTAATATCAAATTTCTAAACATTCTTTCAATGTAAATTCAACCCAAAAATCATGTATGTATATAATCATTGGCAATATACTTAATCATAGTGCTCATAAATATGAATATATAACCTAATTAATAATCAATTATTTTCCATGTCTCATATCAATCTTTACTAACATATATAAAACATAATTAATCAACTTGACCAAAGGTAGCGCATTTAAATAATAAAACATTTAGACACATTTAAATAAAGTTTAATATAAGTTGCATTTATGGATTATTACTCACCCATCTTGCATTAATTAATAACTTCCATGCAACTCATAATTAACCCAAATAAAATTATGTTACAAACTTTATTTAACAATCACCTATGTAATTTAATTACTTTATACAAGGGTCGAACATACTATTAATGCCCATGCATATAATACACAAATTTCTTCTAAGAAAAGCTCACATTTAACATTAAGTATATATATATACCAAGACAAACGACCAAATTATTCATATAACACCTACAATACAAACCACATATTCATCACTTAAACTATATTACATATCATGTTACCATCATTTCAAATCATAACCGAACTATAATAATAAATATCACTCAAATATATAACTATATATTTAGCAAGATCACATTCACCAACCTATGCATTATTCCAACCAATTTGTTTAGTCAAGAATATAGCTCACATATAATGTACATAATCTCTAAAGTGAACTAATACACATTCGAATACACATTTCAACAAGTATCAGTATCACATCAATTCCCAGACATGTCACATGTAACACAAATATCATATAATTTATAACTCATTTATAATAGCCAAAACATATTAAACCATGATCAAGCATAAACAAATCCAAGCTTAGAAATTAAGCCATTTTCTCATGGCTTTAATTATACATGACCAAAACCCGATATTTCATAAATATGTCCAGCCTATACATGCCATAATCTGAGTTTAACTTATAAAGGTACTGAAATAGCTGATAGTGTGATGAACTTTGCTGACAGTCCCCTGAGCTCGTAGATACACAAAGTTAGCTATCTTAGCTTAGTAAGCCATAAGCAAATAAACAACTCAATAATATATTCAACCTGTTTTACTAAACCGAATTATATTGTCATGACCAATGCTTAACCTTAAACCTACATATGAGATACAATAATATATTTCCATATACCATTTTTTACCTTGGACAAATACTCACATAAACTAATTAATCAAATATCATTCAATTTTTAGGTCCAAAATATCACCAAATAATCAAACATACTTATACCATTTAAATAAGTTCAAGAATCGTAAGATGACATTATACACACATACTTCTTATTTGGCTGAATACTCATATAGTCACTTTAACATTTTAGTAATCAACTTCTAAAGGCAAATAGACATATTAAAATTTAGTACATATTCGCTCAAGTGCATAATCTCAAGTATCAAAATAATATTTCATATACATATATTAATTATATAACCAAAAATACCTCATCATATATACACATATATAAGGGTTATTCATGACATACTAACTACTCATTCATAAAGCCAAATACACATATCACATACACATATTTTCTTTATTTGCATCTTACAAGATTTATAACAAATAGTCAAGGTGTTCACTTAACTTACCTCAAGTAAGTAACATATTAGTTCATACCTGGCATATAGCTCGTTTTACACATTCGAACTCGATTTACCTTTACCCGATGAACCATTTGAAATTGGATAGGACACTCGGATAATCACACAAATTGTACAATGCCAACGTCCCAGATGTGGTCTTACATGTAATCACATATCGATGCTATTGTCCCAGACAG
Organism: Gossypium longicalyx; assembly: GCA_025698465.1. Taxonomy (NCBI): domain Eukaryota; kingdom Viridiplantae; phylum Streptophyta; class Magnoliopsida; order Malvales; family Malvaceae; genus Gossypium; species Gossypium longicalyx. The sequence continues at coordinate 57,722,790 of CM047007.1, forward strand.
GGTCTTACTCGTAAACACATATCGGAATCACATATCGATGCCATGGTCTTACTCGCACACATATATCGAAATCCTATGTCATGATATATGTATCCTAACTATTCCTAAGGTTCATACGGGGCTTTCATACATCATAACTCGGTCGAAATGAATTCGGTAATGTTGTAGCCAAGCCTTTTTATTTTCGGCCATAGCATATATATATTCATACATTTCATAATAGCACATATAACTAGCATTTAACTACAATTAAACACATCTATTTGCTTATAAACTTACCTCGGACGATACAAAACGGAATAGGGTAGCTAGTCAACAATTTTTGCTTTCTTCCGATCCAAATCCAATTTCTTTGGTTCTTGATCTAAACATATTCAAATTAAGCTCATTCAAACATATTTTCATTCAATTTAGTCCAAAAACACATAAATGGGCAATTTACTATTTTACCCCTGATATTTACACTTTTTACAATTTAGTCACTATTGCACAAAACACAAAATACACAAAATTTTAGCATACCTATATTGAGCTGAATTTTACACACTCTCAAACAAATCCATATATTTAATTTATTTCACATTTGAGTCCCTCAAATTATTATTTTTGTAACTTAGTCCTAATAACTCAAAATCATCAAAAACTCTAATACAAAATATGTTAATCTAAAGCATATTATTCATATTTCATCATCAAACAACAAATTTTTTTCCTAGATGCAGTGCACACATGCCCGTGTGGTTAAAGGACACGCCCGTGTTACCATAGGACACACCCGTGTTGCAGGCCATGTTTGACCCTATGTAACTCTCTAACTTGTGCCACACGGCCTGCCACACGCCCGTGTGCTATGCCGTGTGGTAATTTAATTTTTCACAATTTAAGTGTAGGTTTCACACAGCCAAGACACACGCCCGTGTTCTAGGCTGTGTATCACACACGATTGAGACACATGCCCGTGTCTCTGCTCGTGTGCTCAAATCTGAGCAGTCTATTTCTTGAATTTAAGATGCAAGGGACACACGACCAAACCACATGCCCATGTACCAGGCCGTATGCCACACACAGTCAAGACACAGGCCCGTGTGTCTACCCATGTAGACAAAATAAAGCCATTTTGTAGCTTTATTTCTCACCCAAAATTTTCCAATAACCTACACCAAAACTTACAATCATATACCCACCAATCCAAGCATTATACTCAAGCTAATTCTAATATCTAACATGGTATATCATTACATGCATTCATGTTTATAATCTTACATTTAATAGTTATACTCTTTTAACATAACTCAATCAAATCATAATAAATACTTATGTTATTACCATGAGATAACCTTAAAAGTTATCACCAAAACATAACCATCACTAGCCATTCCAATGGCTAGATTACAAACATCCATTTACAAACCAACAATTGGCCAAGTTAACCTATACATGCCATTATACCAAAACAAGTTTACTATTTATACCAAAACAAGTTAGTGGGTAGTGTGATGATGCTCCAACCGATCTCCTTCGCAAGCTTTCAAGCACTATAAAACAGAGAAAATAAAACCTAGTAAGCATTTAATCCTTAGTAAGTTAGTATAAGAGGAACTAAACTTACCAATCACACTCATTTAAATAAGCATAATAATATCATGCTTCCAAACAAATTAGCAATTTGCCTAATCACATATACTCAAATAAGCAAGTTAGTCATTTAATTCACATATAAACCAAATAATCATAGATGAGCTCATCATATTACAATTTTCAAGTATTTTGGGAACATTTGAGATATAATTCATTTAGTATCATAGTTTCTCATTTCAGGAATTTATCCGTTAAATCATTGAAATTTCGATGGACACTCAGGTAGTGCACACAAGGTGTACAAAACTATAAACTGTCAACTCATAATCAGGGGTACCCGTTAGGGCACTTAATCATGGAGCAAACTTTCGAACCACATATCAAGATGCTCAGATGAGTCATGTAATAGGACACTTATCTGAGCTAAATAGGAAAACTCATATGAGTTTTATTCAGGAAGCTCATAAAGCTTAACAGATAACTTCGAAGAGTTAATATCAAGGAGCACCGGATAAGGTAACAGAGAGTTCAAGCGAGCCATGTCAAGAAAATCATAAGAGTTTATATCAGGATGCTCAAATAGATCTGCGTTTGTGTCTGCATTATATGCTGGTTCACAACTGATCGAAACATGTAACAAGACGCTCACAAAGAACTGCGGTAGTGCGCAACACATGCTAAATCACTACTGATCAGGATGCTCACAAGAACTATTTATTAGAATACTTGAGAGGGCTATATCAGGATTACTTATCTAAGCTAAATCATGTCTGCAACATATGCAGAATCACATTCACATACGGGAAATCATACGTATCCATCGATTTTCATTATTCAAACGGAACTTAACATTTTTTTTATATTTCCAATTATGTGATCATTTCATGTATTTATAACATTCATATGAATCACATAAACACATACCACATTCAAACCAAATACAACATTCGATTGAAGCATATTAACATGCATAATTAAGTTATACAAACTTACCTTAATAATCGTTCGTACAAGAAATTCTACTAATTCGAAACATTCTCTTTTCCGCGATCTAACTTCGAATTTGAGTTGTCTAGATCTATATAAATGATTTTAATCATAAATTTAATTTATTTCATATCCAATTGAATTCAATTTAAACCCTAGGAAAAATTACCATTTTGCCCCTAAACTTTTCATAAATTCCAATTTCGTCCTTAGGCTCGGAAAATGAAATTCATACAATTTAATCCTTATACCAAGCGTAACCAAAATTTTAGTATAACATTTGCAGCACATGTATTCCAAAAAGTTTATAATTTTTCTTCAACTTTTACATCTTTACAATTTAGTCCTTAAATCACAATTTCATCAAAATTCACTTTGTAAAAGTTGTTTATCTATCAACAACCTTTCATTTTCTACCATAAATTTTAAATTTTCAACATATTCATCCATTGAAAAATTTCTCTACTATGATATTATTGCAAATTAATCACCAAAATAGATAGATTAGACTATTCTTATCTCAAAAATATAAAAATTACTAAAAACGAGACAAGAATACTTACCCAATTAAGCCAAGAAAACCCGCTTTCTCTTTCCTAGGGTTTCCATGTATATTTTAGGGAAGATGAAAATAAGATGATATTATTTATTTAATTTAATTATCATCTTTTAATTTTTTTACTTTCCAATTTAGTCCTTAGTCTTTTCTAATTTTTACATAGATGAATCACCAAAAATATCTACTATCTTTTCTTTAATGTCTAATTACCATATAAGGATCTCAAATTTTGAATTCCATGGCTATTTAATCCTTCTGGCTACTAGAATTCAACTTTTGCATTCTATGCAATTTGGTCATTTCCATAATTAAGCACATAATTGAATAAATTTTCTTACCAAAATTTTCATACGAAATTCCTATCACAATGCAAATCATGCAATAATATTAAATTAAATTTTCTTTCCGGCTCAAATTTGTGGTCCTGAAATCACTGTTTTGATTTCACTGAAAATGGGCTGTTACAACTTTCCCCCTTAAGAATTTTTGCCTTCAAAAGTCTTACCAATAAATAGATTTGGATATTGCTTTCTCATGGTATCCTTCGGTTCCTAGGTAGCCTCTTCTATACCATGTCGTTGCCAAAGAACTTTCACTAATGCTACCTTTTTATTTCTCAACTCTTTTGTTTCATGTGTTAAGATTTTGATTAGTTTTTCACTATAAGTCATATCAGATTGAATCTCAACCTCTATTGGAGAAATTATATGTGAAGGATCTAATCTATACCGTCGTAACATGGACACATGGAAAACATTATGAATTCTGTCAAGTTCTGGTGGTAATGCCAATCTATATGCAATAGGTCCAATTCTTTCTGTGATTTCATATGGCCCAATGAACTGTGGACTCAGTTTTCCTTTACGGTCAAACCGGAGAACTTTCTTCCAAGGTAATACTTTCAGGAATACCTTGTCACTGACCTGGAATTCTATTTCTTTCTGTTTAACATTAGTATAAGACTTTTGATGATCAGAGGCTGCTTTCAAACTGTCCTGAATAACTTTCACCTTTTCTTTAATTTCATGGACTAAGTCAACTCTGTGTATCTTTTTCTCACTAAGTTCTGTCCAATACAATGGAATTCTACATTTTCGGCCATACAAAGCCTCATACGGTGCCATTTTAATGCTGGACTGATAATTGTTATTATAGGCAAATTCAACTAAAGGCAGATACTTTTCCCAGTTACCTTCAAATTCAAGCATACAACACCAAAGCATATCTTCTAAAATATGTATAACACGTTCAGATTGTCCATCAGTCTGAGGATGGAATACAGTGCTGAAATGCAATTGTTTGCCCAAAGCTTCTTGTAATTTACTCTAGAATCAGGACGTAAACCGAGGATCTTTATCCGAAATAATAGATACAAGTGCTCCATGCAATCTAAAAATCTCAGAAACATATAATTCAGCCAATCTATCCAAGGAAAAATCTATATATACAGGAATAAAGTGTGCAGACTTTGTCAATCGATCGACGATTACCCAAGTGGCATCTTTTTTCTTCGGAGACAAGGGTAACCCTGATACAAAATCCTCGGTAATTCTTTCCCATATCCATTTCGGTATTGTAACTAGCTATAATAATCTTGAAGGCACCTTATGTTCAACTTTTACTTGCTGACATATTAAACATTTAGATACAAATTCAGAAATATCCCGTTTCATTCCTGGTCACCAGTACATTTTTTTCAGATAATTGTACATTTTGTTACTTGTCAGATGAAAAGACATAGTACCATTATGAGCTTCATTCAAAATCTTCTGTACTAGTTCTGAATTCTTCAGTACACATATTCTACCTCTGAAAAACAAACAACCATCAGACCCAACTTGAAATTCTGAATCAGGATTTAACTCACACAGTTCTCGCTTAGCTTGCAATTTCTTATCACTATTCTGAGCTTCACAGATCTGTTGTAGAAACATTGGTCTAACTTTTAACTCAACTATGATTGAACCATTACCTAATAATGAAAACTGAGTATTCATTGCTTGCAAGACAAATAACGACTTTCTGCTTAGAGTATCAGCAACGACGTTGGCTTTTCCCGGATGGTAGTCAATAACAAGATCATAATCTTTCAATAATTTAAGCCACCTGCACTGTCTGAAGTTTAGGTCTTTCTGTGACATCAGATATCTCAAATTTTTATGATCAGTGAAGATGTGACATTTTTCACCAAACAGATAATGTCACCATATTTTTAGTGCAAATACGATGGCTACCAATTCAAGATCATGTATCGGGTAATTCTTCTCAGGTGGTTTTAGCTGTCTATAGGCATAGGCTATTACTTTATCTTTTTGAATCAAAACATAGCCTAAACCATTTAATGACACATCGCTGTAAATTATAAATTCCTTACTCGATTCAGGCTGAACTAACACAGGTGCTTCTGTCAATAATACTTTTAATCTGTTAGAACTTTGTTGGCATTTATCAGACCACAAATTTCACATCTTTCTATAATAATCGATTCATCAGAGAAGCTATCATTGAGAATCTAGCAAAGTTCGATAATATCCAGCCAATCCTAGAAAACTTTGAACTTCAGACACATTTTTTGGTGGCTTCCAATTAACAATGGCTAAAATTTTATTCGGATCTACCCTAATACCTTCAACAGATACAATATGTCCAATAAAACCAACTTCTTGTAGCCAAAATTCACATTTAATAAATTTGACATACAATTGCTTCTCATGTAGTGTTTGCAACACTATTCTCAAATGTTCGGCATGCTCATTTTCATCTCGAGAATATACGAAAATATCATCAATAAATACCACTACAAAACTGTCTAAATATGATCTAAAGATTCTGTTCATCAGATCTATAAATACGGTGGGTGCATTTGTCAAACCAAACGACATCACAAGAAACTCATAGTGCCCGTACCTGGTTCTAAAAGCTATTTTTGACACATCTGAATCTTTTACTCATAGTTGATAGTAGCTAGAACAGTGATCAATCTTTGAAAATACAATAGCACCTTTCAACTGATCAAATAGATCATCAGTTTGAGGCAGTGGATACTTGTTCTTTATTTTGACTTTGTTTAATTGCCTGTAATCTATACACAGTCTCAATAATCCATCTTTCTTTTTTACAAACAGAACTGGTGCATCCCAAGGTGAGAAACTGGGTCGATCAAAGCCTCTATCAATCAACTCTTGCAACTTTGCTTTCAACTTTTTCAATTTTGTAGAAGCCATTCTATAAGGTGCTATGGATATAGGTGTTGTCCTCGGAACAAGATCTCTAGAGAACTCTACTTCTCTAATTGGTAGTAAATTAGGTAATTCCTCTGGAAATACATCAGAAAATTCACAAACAACCGGCACTGACTGAATCTTTGACTCAGATTCTTTAGTATCCAACACATATGCAAGATAAACATCATAACCCTTTCTGACATATTTTTGTACTGTTATTGTTGAAATCATATTAGATAACCAATCTAGTTTATTAGATTCAACATGAAGTAATTCAGCATTTTGACATTTCAACACAATATATTTCTGTTTACAATTTACTACTGCATCATGCAGAGTTAACCAATCCATACCCAGAATTACATTAAATTCATCAAATGGCAACAACATCAAATCAGTCGAAAAACAAAAACCCTTTACCATCAACGGGCAGTTTTTACAAACTTTATCCACCATAACATATTGGCCTAGGGGGTTTGAAACTTTAACCACAAATTCAGTGAATTCGACAGGTAAACTTTTAACAGACACTAAATTTGTGCATATGTATGAATGTGTGGAACCAGGATCAATTAAAGCAGCAATATCAGTATGAAGTAGAGAAAATGTACCAGTAATGACGTATGGTGCAAAAGCATCTTCTCTAGCACGAATAGCATATGTCCTTGCCGGTGCTTGTTCTTCAAACTTGACTGTTGAATCTTTTGTAGCACCTCGGCTACCACTAACATTACCGGGGTGACGAGGTGTTTTTCCTCTCGAGGCAGGATTACTAGGCTTTGAAGTTTCATCAATATATTTTTTAATCCTTTTTGGGTAATCTTTGAGAAAATGACCAAGAGAACCATATAAATAACAGGCTCCACTTCTCAAACGACATTCCCCCAAATGAAATTTGTTGCAATATTTACATTTTAGTTTGGGATTATCGACACTTCCAACACTGGCTACAGATAGAGACGAGTATCTCGGGTTAGGGCATTGAGAGCCTCGCTCTTTCCCAGAATATCCCGTAAAAGTGCTAGAACAATCATGGTACTTCTTTGATTTCTTTGAAGGAGATGATTGTGATTTACCCATAAATATTTTACCAGAAATCCGAGCTTCCCTCTTTGCTTGCTTCTTTTCTTTACTTAATTCCTCAGCTTTATGTGCTCGATCATCTAAAACCACAAATTCCCTTAATTCAAGGATTCCAATCAACAGCTTGATATATTCATTTAAGCCCTCTTCAAAATGTTTGCACATATCTGCCTCAGTCGGGACCCATTCTCTAGCATATTTGCTTAACCAATAAATTCCTTCCCATATTCAAACACAGTTATGTTTCCCTATTTGAGCTCTAAAAATTATTTCTTTTTCTGATCTTGAAATCTCTGACTAATATACTTCTTTCTGAATTCATTTTGGAAAAATTTCCACATAACATTTTCTCTCGGTACATAGAAGTTATGGTTTCCACCAATGGTAGGCTGTGTCTTTTAGTAAAGATACTGCACATTTCAAACATTCAGCCGGTGCACATGATAATTCATCTAGAACTCTGATGGTATTTTCCAACCAAAAACCCAACTCTTTCTGGATCATCATCAATAGTACCTCTAAATGCCTCTGCCCTATATTTATGAATTTTATCTATCGGAGGCTTACTAGTTCTAACGAGTTCAATTCCCGATGGCATCTCTGGAATTGGTTGAGGAGCAGGTGGGGGAGGTTGTTGTATAGCAAGATTTGTTCTTATAAATTCTATAAATAACTCATTCATCATTTGAAAGAAGGCTTCTTTTGCCTCCTCACCTCGGCCATCAAATTCGAGCCTTTTAATACTAAATGTAGCTATTTGAACTAAATTTGGAACATTTCTCTTAACTTCCTCGGATTCAACTCTTGCTTGGTTGGATGATGTTACTATATGAAAAACACATTTAAAAATGATCAGGAGATATTACACTATCACAAATTATATAATGACATGTATAGCTAAACACATATTTGCTATGTTAGTCTGAGAATCAACTAAACTTTAACTCTGATACCAATAAATGTAACACCCTTAACCCGTATCCGTCGCCGGAATAGGGTTACAGAGTATTACTGGAGTTTATAGAACAAATACAAATAATTCATGTTAATTAATATTTATTTCCAAAACTAGACATATTGTCCTTTTAATGGACCCTCGAGGCCCAATATAAACATTGGAATTGAGTTGAGACTAAATCGAGAACTCAGAGAATTTTTCACGAAATTTTAAGTTTTTTCCTAAATGCAGGGCACACACACCCGTGTGGTCAAGGGACACGCCCGTGTGACCATAGGATACACCCGTGTTGCAGGCCGTCTCTAACCTCGTGTAACTCTCTGACTTGTGCCACACGGCCTACCACACACCCGTATGCTAGGCTGTGTGGGTTATTTTATATATTTATAACATTTATATATTCCATGAAATCAAATACCATATTCAAATTAAGCATAAAAATAAACACAATTAAGTTACACGAACTTACCACGATACTTGTTCGTATATAGAAATCTATTAATTCGACACTTTTTCTTTTCCTCGATCTAACTTCGTATTTGAGTTTTCCAGATCTAAATAAATGAATTTAACATCAATTTAATCTATTTTATACTCAATTAATTCAATTCACTTCCTAGGCAAAATTACTATTTTGCCCCTATTCTTTTTCATAAATGACGATTTCATCCCTAAGCTCGGAAAATGAAATTCATGCAATTTAATCCTTATTTCAAGCCTAACCAAATTTTACATGTTACAATAATAGCCCATGAATTTCACAAAAATTAGAAATTTTCCATGGGTTTGACCAGTTTTCAATTTAGTCCCTAAATCACATTTTCATCAAAATTCTCTTTATAAAAGTTGTTTATCTATTAACAACCTTTCATTTTCTACCATAAATTTCATAATTTCAACATATTCATCCATGGAAAAATTTCTATACTTTGATATCTTTTCAGATTAATCCCCAAAATAGATAGATTAAGCTATTCTGATCTCAAAAATATAAAAATTACTAAATACAAAACAGGAATGCTTACCCAATTGAACCAATTAAGCTTGCTTGAACACTTTTCTCTTTCCTAGGGTTTCCATGTCTAAATTTGGGGAAGATGATGTAAAATAAGATGATATTTTCTATTATCATCTTTTAAGTATTTCACTTTCCAATTGAGTCCTTGCCTTTTTTTAACTTTTCCATGGATGAATCACCAAAAATATCTACTAGCTTTTATTTAATGGTCTAATTACCATATAAGGACCTCTTATTTTGAATTCCATAGCTATTTGATCCTTCTAGCTACTAGAATTCAACTTTTGCATTTTATGCAATTTGGTTCTTTCCATAATTAAACACATAATTGGAAAAATTTTCTTATCAAAATTTTCATATATCATTCTTATCATAATACGAACCATACAATAATATTAAAATAAATTTTCTTTCTGGCTCAGATTTGTGGTCCTAAAACCACTGTTCCGATTTCACTAAAAATGGGCTGTTACAAGGTATGAGAATTTTGACAAAAGCTCAACTTTGCTCAAGAAATGAAAATTTGACAAAAAAGACTAAATTGCAAAATTGGAAAAGTTTGAGGACTAAAGTGTATATTTGACTAAAAAGAGAATTTGAACTATTATTGATTTTTTTGTGGTATGAAAATAAGTTGGAATATTCTTTGGAATGGGGAAAATTAATTTTGGGACCAAACTGGAAAGATTTGAAATTACAAGCACTAAATCGTAAATTTATCATTTTATTGGGAAATGGGTAAAATTTTAATTTTCACCATTCATGGGTTTATATTGAAGGTAAATTATGATATTTGGAATAGATAAGTGCTTATTGTTGTGAAGAAAATGGGCTTTGAGGCAAAAGAGGGCAAAATGATAAATTTCCCATACAAGGGCATTTTAGTCATTTATCAATAATTATACATTGGAAATATAATTTTTATGTGATATTTGATATATGGAGTTATTTTCGACCATTGAAAGTGATTTTTGTGAAGAGATTGAATGTGAATCATACAATTTAACAGGGTTTGACCAAACTTTGATTTGAGACTTTTAAATGGATAAAATAAAGGGAGAAAGAGAGAAAAATACCATCTTCCTTCCGGCAAGCTATTGTGACCTTCCATTTTCCAAATGGTTCTCATTTCTTCTCCATTTTTCTTTGCTTTTCTCTTTAAATCTCTTAAAAACCCAACACCCAAACTTTAAGTTTTGTTGAAATCACTTGGAAAATCATCTTCTAAACGTATTTCCACCATCAATCTCTCAAATTTTAGCCTAATGTTTCATGGTTTCTTAAGAGAGAAAATAAAGCTAGAGTGAGAAAGCTTCAAAGAGGAAGAAATAGTGCTTTTCATCTCTCTTAACTTGATTTTTGAGATTAGTTACACGGAAAGGCTTGGATAGATTATGTGTAAATATTTTTTGGTATAAAAATAAGGAAATGTTGAGAAATGGAATCTCAAGCTTGGATGAAGGTGAATTCAAGAATATGGAAGCTTGAGTTTGTGTTTATGTGCATCCAAGAGGTAAGTACCTTGGATACTCATACTTTTCTTATGCTTTAAGTTTGGAAAAATTATATTATTAGGAATATTTAAATAAGTTGATTATGTAACAACTCGATTTTTAGTGGTACTGAAAAAAAGTAATTTTGGAACTCTATTTCTATAAATCGGATCTATAAATATTAAATTAAAATATTTACAGAGTTAGTATAATAGAATATTAAAGTTTATTCCTTCAATTTTTTCTAGTAATTTCTTAATTAAGGTACAAAGACTAAATTGTAAAAGTTTTATCACTATAAATTTTTAATTGGTCAAAGAATTAAGGACTTGAATTGCAATTAACCAAAGATCCAAGATGGTAATCAAACTAGTTTTCTATTATGGTTAGTGGATGGTGATGATTTATCCATTAACTAAGTTTAATTATTAGTTTTTTAATTAAGTATAATTAAATTAATTAAACCTAATTAACTTATCCCTAATCCAACTATATATGATAAAATAAAGAATTAAAAAGGCCATTTTCTATTCATCTTCTCCATCGAACAAAGAAAGAAAGAAAACCTTTAAGGAAGCTGAAACATTTGACCCTAATTTGTAAGTTCAATTAAGTCACTTTTCTTGTAGGTTTTATGTTTTTGAGGTCTTGGGAGCTTGATTTAACTAGCCCAGGTACCAATTTGTAAAATTTTTGAAGTTTTTGGAAGTTCCCATTGATGATATCTTGAAGAAATTAGTGTTAAATTGATAGATTTTAAGCTTAGAAGTGAAAATGACTAGATTGTAATGTTTAATTGTTAGTTTTGTTCAAAAGGACTAAAGTGAATAAATTACTAAATTAATGTGAAATTTCTTTATAGATAGCAGGGGGTCTATATGGATGTGATTGAGATCGATTTTGAAATCGAAGCTAAAAATTTGAAAGATATTGTTATTTTGAATTCAGGGACTAAATTAAATAAAATGGAAAACTTAAGGGGCATTCAAAAAGTGGAATTAAATAGGTTCATGCATATCATGGAATGATATAAAAATATTTGGTATTGGTGAATTGTCTAAAATAATTGTTTAAATCAAGAATTGAATCAAACCAAAGATAATCGGGGAAAAACCATAATTGTTGATCAATTCTTGAGGATTCAATTTGGTTGTTGTTTTGACTAGGTAAGTTCATATGGTATTTATAACTTGATCGAATGCATTTGAATTATATATATGTTTGATTGTAAACTGAATTGGTACAAAAATGTGAGATTTGGAGTAAATTGTAAAGGAATGTTAAATTATGTAATAGATGTCTGTTTGAACTTAGTAGAGGTTAGGATATGATTGGCATGCCAATAGGGTCTTACGTGTGCTTGTATGAGATATGTGTTTGTACAGAGGTTGCCATAGGTTAAACTGAGATCCAACATTTGTTACGGATCATCGAGTATTATTCATCTCTACGAAGACCTTGGTATGGTGGATGGATGTATTAGCATGTGAATTTATGCATATGATGCCTACAGGCTTTGTATTTTGGTGCGCTGGTGTGGTGTAGTCACCTGTGCATCTGATTCCGTTTACTAGGGTTCATTAGGCAAAACAATTTATATGAAACGAGAAATTGAAATGGCATGAAATGAAATCGATGTTCAAATAAACGAATATTGAATGATTTAAGTATAAAGCCTTTGATATATATATGTGATTATATCACTCTTGAATTGAATGAGATTTAAGTTTGTTACCTATTATAACATGTATTTATATGTTAAATACTTGTGATATTACATGTTTAGATTTTATGCTAAAACTCACCTTGCTGATGCTGTGACTTGCCATGTCCAGCTAAACTATGCTCAAGTTATGTTGGCTTTTTGTACTTATTTGAAAGTTAAGGTAAGTTTTGTTTAATGCCTATGAACTTACTAAGCATTGTATATGCTTATCCCGCTGTTTTCCCTTTCCTTTGTAGATTGTCACTTTGCGAAACATGTTAAGCCAAATCATTCGAGGCTCACACTATCCTATACCAATTTGGTAGCTTTTGGACATTTTGAGTCATAGTTTGTGTCATGTATATAGTTTTCATGTTACTTACTTAAATGTATGAAAGTCTTGTTAAATTGAACATGTAAATGATCTTGGTATTTGTTGAATTTGAATGATGTACATGGCTAATGACTTGGTTAATACTTGACTAAGTAATATTGGATACTTTGGTAAGTTACAACATGAACCTAACAGTTAGTATGTGAATTACAAATGCAAGATTTGGAATTGGTTGGTACCTAGTTGAAAAGGTATAACTTATTGATATGCTTAATTTACATATTAGTGAATGGTATGTTTAGTTAATGGATTATGTCATAAAAGTGCTGATGAATGAATGGTGTATGTATTGAAAGTGAAATGACATATTTTGATTGATCTGGTATAAGTAAAAATAGGCATTGGAATGTTTAGGTTTATATGCCAAATGGTATTGAAATGTTTAAGTTTAGTTGATGAAAATGTATTGAATAGTGAGGATGATGGCATATTTATAATAGAGATGCCCCTAACGTCCCATGCTAAAAATAGCATGGGAATCCCTTCAAAATCTCCCTTGCGTGGTCGATCTTGATTAGTGGGAGTGGGAAGGTTGAATTTTCTATTTTTGGAAGATGCCTTCTTTGATTCTCTCTATTGGTGGTTGTTGTCCCTTGAAAAGAGGAGGAAAAGATTTCTTGATTCAAGGAATGAGTCTCTAGACCATTTTACCCTTGGGTGTATGGTTGGGCTCTTCTAAGTTGAATTGCCTTGTTGAAGCCCAAGGAAGCTAGACTGAGATGCCTTAAAAAGGTGTAAATTTCATATTAAGTCCTCAAAAATATAAAAAATTCTGAATTTAGCATAAAATTAATTAAATGGACACTCTTCCATAGTGGAATTTAATATAACAAAAATTAAAAAAAAACTATAAATAATGTTATCAATTACTCAGAATTTGCATAAATTAAATACGAAAAAGTGTTGGAAATAAGTTATCACATCACCAAACTTAATTCATTACTCGTCCAAAGTAATGTCCTTTGAACAAATGCTAAAACATCTAAATTCAACCCCCTCTAGCATAATTAATTCTCCATTTTGGCCGTGCTTAAGAAAATTTTATGCTCAAAAATAAAAATTGCACACTTGTAACTTAAGTACATATATCATTCAATTTCTATCAAGTATTAAAGTGCTAACAAAGTTCATGAGTTTAATGCCTTCTCCCTATGATTGTGCACTAAGTTCTTCGCCATCAATTTTTGTTTCTCTTGATTAAGCTAAGCAACAATCCTAAGGGTTAAATTATGTCTTCATATATTGAACTTAGTAATTCCACTCCACCAATGTAGCAGGAATAAATTTTTAAACTAATAGGTATTTAACAAGGTTGTAATGGGGCTTGGTTCAAGGCATGGAAAGATATAGTTATTTTTAGGTTGTACAACCTCAAATCCAGCTTACTTCGAGCCTCTACAATTCCCCCCTAAAGTACCCAATTCTTCTCTTTTTCCTCACTTTTGGAAGTGTAATGACCCAAAAGTCATTGGTGTCAGGATGTGTGGTTTTGGAACCCTGTTTTCGTAATCCAGACCCATAAATAGTTTTATTAAATATTTACAAAGTTATATTAGGAGAAAATTAAATCTCGGCCAGGTAATTTTTTCAAGTTAGTGCTTAATTAGGGTATAGGGATTAAACCATAAAAGTGTCAAAAGTTCAATTGTTAGTAAATCAAAATGTAGAACATGACAAAGGGACTCATAAGGAAATTAAACCATTTACTTAATAATAGTGCACGGTAAAAACGATTTTGATGGTTAAAAATGTTATAAAATTTTAATTTAAAACAAACAAATAAATTTACTAAAACATAAGTAATAAAATATAGATAGTGAAAATAAAAGAACAAAACATTTTCATCTTTCTTCATGCAACCGAAACTAAGGGAAGGAGAAGAAAGAGGTTCAGCCATGGAGTTTTAAGTTTTCAAGCTTCAATTTGGTTAGTTCAATTTAGTATTTTTCTCATAATTTTTATGTTTTCGAAATCCCGAGAGCTTAAGCTACGTAACATCCTGCCCGACGTAGCCTTAATGTTCAAATATTGTATATAGAAGTAAGGCCTATAGAGTAAGTCTAGAGTAGGAAGGTATTAAGTTTGACTAAGTATAAGAATTCCTTGAGTACACCTTCAAATGAAGTCTACATTAGGCGAGCTTGGTGGTTTGGCGGACTGATAAGTCGTAATTCAGTGTAGTAGATTAAACTAATTTTTGCACTTGAGAAGCCTTAATATAAGCATTTTTATTATGTTTTAGTTGAGGTTTTTAGAATTTTATTTTCATTAAATAAAAAGTGTAATTTGAGTATTTTATTTACCTTAGGGGCCGAATGTGACCTAAAGGTGAGCTAATATACTTTGTGAGTGTGTAGGAGACCATTAGAAGGGCGTACCAACTCAATACTGATCATTGTGTTGCAACGTGGGGAGTTTGATGTCACAACATAGGGAGTAGAGCACAAAAATCCCAAGACTACCTTCAATGCCGTGACACAACCAAGGGATGACACGACACACCCCTAAAGCTACCCTGAGTACGAGCATACTGCCTTCGATGTCGCGACAATGTACTAGAGTGTCATGACATTGGTCCTGTACAGTAAATACTTACGAGCCAGGGCATTTTGGTCTGCACTATCAATGTTTAATACGAGAGTGTCAGCTAACCTAGGGTTGAGAACGATGACAACCCTAAATCTATAAATAGGCTCATTTAACACTTGTTATATACAACTTTTCATACTTTATAATTTCCTTTGTAATTCCAGTTTTAGTTTTTTTCCTTTTTCTTAGGCTTTAGGTTATTTTCAGTTTTGCTATTTTCATTTTTTAAGAGATTTGATTTTTGGAAGTTGGTCAGCTCTTTGTGGATTTTTTGCTTCAATCAATACAATTTAGGATTCTTTTAAAGCTTCGTCTTAGCTCTTTCAAATCAGATACAACCCTACGACTCAGTGCGTCAGTTACCACATTAGCTTTACCAGGGTGATACTCAATTGAATAATCGTAGTCCTTAAGCAACTCTATCCACCTTCGCTGCCTAAGATTCAACTTGTTTTAAGTAAGAATATATTTGAGGCTTTTATGATATGTGTAAATAATCATCTTTTCACCGTATAAGTAATGTCTCCAAATCTTCAGTGCGAAAACCACCGCGGCTAATTCCAAGTCATGAGTGGGGTAAATTGTCTCGTGAGGCTTGAGCTAACGAGACACGTAAGCAACCACCTTACCCTCTTGTATCAACACACAACCCAATCCTATGTGCGACGCATCACTGTAAATAGTAAATTCCTTCCCAGACTCTAGCTGTATCAAAACAGGGGCCTTAGTCAAAACATCCTTCAGTTTCTCAAAACTCTCTTGCTACTTACCAGTCCAATTAAACGGTACCCCTCTACGCAATAACTTAGTTAGATGTGTAGAAATCAATGAAAATCCTTCAACAAAACGTCTGTAATACCCAGCCAGACCTAGAAAGCTTCGAGTCTCAAATATCATCTTCGGTGGTTTCCAATCCACTACAGGTTCAATTTTTTGAGGATCCACCCTAATTTCCTCTGCCGACACTACATGTCCCAGATATGTCACTTCTCGCAGCTAGAATTCACACTTGCTAAACTTTGCATAAAGCTGCTTTTCCCTTAGAACCTGCAAAACAATACGAAGATGTGCATCATGCTCCTCCTTGGTTCTTGAATACACCAAGATGTCATCTATAAACACAACTACGAACCGATCCAAATAAGACTGGAATACTCAGTTCATTAAATCCATGAAAGCCGCTGGTGCATTCATCAACTGAAACGGCATCACCAGAAACTCGTAATGACCATAATGAGTTCTAAACATAGTCTTATACACGTCAACCTCCTTAACCTTTAGCTGATGATACCCAGACCGAAGATCTATCTTAAAGAAAATCATAGCTCCTCACAGCTGGTCAAACAGATTATCTATCTTCAGTAAATGGTACTTATTCTTGATAGTCAGCTTGTTCAATTGGCGATAATCAATGCACAGGCGCATGGATCCATCCTTCTTCTTCATAAAAAACAACGGTGCTCCCCACGGAGACACACTAGGTCAAATGAATCCTCATCCAATAGCTCTTGGATTTGGACCTTTAGCTCCACCAGCTCTTTCGGCGCCATCCTATAAGGGGCGATGGACACAGGAACTATACCAGGTAGGAGTTCAATACCGAATTCAACCTCACAATCTGGAGGCAACCCTAGAAGCTCTTCAGGAAAAACATCCAAAAACTCTTTGACAGTTCTAACATCTCCCACAGAGGGACCTTTAGAATCGAAAATACTAACATATGCTAGGAACGCCTCACAACCATTACGAACCAGCTTATCGGCCCTAAACGCAGAAATCACATTAGACAGATAATCTCTTCGCTCCCCTATCGCAGTCACCTCCTCATCTTCCGTGGAATTTAACACCATACGTTTAGCAGCACAATTCAATTTTGCACGGTGTTTCACTAGCCAATCCATGCCTAATATAACATCAAATTCCCCAAAAAGCAGTTCTATCAAATATACCAAAAAGACCACCCCTTGGACTTCTAAGGGCACATCTCTGAGCAACTTACTCACCCCAACCGATTGTCCCAGTGGACTCAACATAGTCATTTCACTAAATGTATTTTCAGACTGAGTGCCCAACGTCTCAGACACAGTGCACGTAACATACGAGTGTGTAGACCCAATATCAATTAAAGCAGTGTATGGTCAATTACAAATCAGGAACGTACCAGTTATGACGTCAGGGGCATCCTCATACTTTCTGCGCCGAGCAGCATAGACCAAGGCTGGCTGTCTCGCCTTAGTGTTTCCAGCATCTCTACCTAGTGCTCTCCGAGCTCGACTAAACCCGTTTCCACCTTTGGCCTGAGCTCGGCCTCTCCCTAGCTACTGACCACCTCTCACAGGCTGAACATGACTCTGTCCTACAGCTTGCATCAGAGTAAACCCCTGAGTACAGTTCTTAACCTGATGATCCATAGACCCATATCTAAAGCATGCCCTAGTTAGTTTCCAACACTCACCCTGGTGAGCTCTCCCACAATCGGCGCAAGACTGCAGTCTTGAAATAATACCATTAACCGCTCGAACTGGCCCATCAAACCTGACCCTCTTTATAAGCCTTCCAAAAGAACCCGAGGGTCAAAAATCCCTTTTATTTCTGCCCCTATCTTTCTCGCGGTTCTGGTGCTCAGAGCGCTTCACATCCTCGACAATTTTTTCTTTTTCCACAAGGGCAACAAAGTCTAGCTCCCTCTGTGGGGCTATCAACACACGTAACTCATCCCGGAGGCTATCCCTAAACTACACATAGCGTTCATATTCAGTTGTGACTATCCCGCGTGTATACCGACTCAACCGTAGAAACTCTGCCTCGTACTCTGCCACGATTTTATTCCCCTGAGTCAAATTCAGAAATTCCTTCCTTCGGGCGTCTACATAACATGCGCCCACATACTTCCCTGAAAAGGCTGCTTTGAAGAAATCCCATGTCAAATGGTCAGCTTGCGTACCTTCTCTCACAGTGAGCCACCACTGGTACGCCTCATCACACAGTAAAGACACTGCCCTTTTTAATTTTTACTCTGAAGTAAAGTCAAGATCATCCATTACTCGCTTAGTAGCCTCTAACCAATATTCTGCCACTTCGGCGCTACACTCGAAATGCCGAAATGCCGAAATGCCGAAAAGCTAAAAGTTGGGCTACGGTAGTCTTGCGAGTGCGCGAACACTCGTGAGAAGGAAACCTATAGGTTGCCTGAGGCCCATGGGCAATTCCATGGACTTGGGCTGTGAATTGGCCAGCCGGGCCAGAATAGGCTTAATGGGCCTGACGGGCTGTTGGGCCCATAATAGGAAAAAATTGATAATTGATGCTATGTGATAGAAATTCGTATGTGAGCATGTGTATAATGTGATTTTGGCCTAATGGGCCATATAAATGTGATTTCGGCCTAATGGGCATATACATATGATTTGGGTCTAATGGGCCAGATACATGTTATTTGGGTCTAATGGGCCATATAAACATGATTGGGCCTTGTGGGCTATATACAAGTATGTGAATTTGACTAGGCTTTGTATAGGGGTTTTGGGCCTAGCATATGATGACTACATAAAACTTAAATAATTAATTACGACCATGGACAAGTCAAAGGGTTAAGGTGTCGCAACGGGTATATGCATGTCTAGGATTGGATCTAGGGAGAGCTTGGAACTTAAGCAGTCTTAATGACTCACCTCCTCTTCTCTGGAATCCTACCTGATGCATAGTATTCGTTCATCTTAGCTCACGAGATTTGTTACCGGGCCAAGGTAAGTGAAAATCGTAAAGAAAGGGAAAATGACCAAAATACCCTTAGGTGTTGAATGTAAGTTTTATGGATGTGACATGCATACATATTATATTCTGCTAAGGTTGCATAAGGGTTGGGAATTTTGGAACGGAGGAAGTATATGAGGATCGCATGGTTGCTTAACGACCGTGGATCCACCGAAGGCTTTTTAAGCCCATTATATGATTAGCAGCTTACTGCAATGAAGGTAGTTCCAAAACCATGCTACCATTGAAGTGTATCAGTTGGGTGGGTCGATATTTATATCCCCACATGAAGTGTACCAGGAGATGGAGCTGAAGTGTAGCGGATGGATTATTAGGGTGGGTTGCATTGCACTGCATTGCATGTGTGATTTTATGATGATTGATGAATGCTTGCTGCTCGACGAGGGTGTAGACACTGAGTTTGCGAAAACTCACCCCCTCTTTTATTTTTCTCAGGTAATACTCAATAAGAGGTTCGAGGTCTAGAAGGACTCTGGGTGGCCAGCTAGCAAGACAACTTGGACTTGGTTGTTTTAAAAGCATTTAGTTCTTGATTTATTAAGTGATTTTAGACTGGATTGTAATAAGGCCTCCCCTTTTTGTTATTATTTGGATTATTATTCTTATGCATTGTAATTACGAGAAGTTGAACAAGGATTTTCTAAACCATAGTTTTTATTTACTACGTTTCTGCAACCAAACTTTTAATTGATAAACTTTCTTAAATCAAATGTTTAAAACAAAGATTTAGCAACTGAAAAGAGTGTTTTCATAAGTTAACTAAGGTTTTATATCTTAAGGAAGGGTTTTTAATGAAAATAAGGTTTTCACAAAAACACTTCAATGTGATGCGCCAGATTCGGCCATAACGTCTGGGCTGGGTTTGGGGTGTTACAAAAATGCCCTTAGGGTTTTTCTTTCAAGTGTTTCCTATGCATGTCCATTTTTGTCCAAAATTATAGAAATTGGTTAAATTACTAATTAGGACCCTCTAATTCATAATCTAAAGCAATTTCATGCTTAAAGCTTCTAGAATGCAAGTTTTGCATCTTATTCATTTTGGTCCCTAAAGTTCAATTAGACATTTTATGTATAGAATTTCTTCATGAAAATTTAACATAAGCATGCATTCATATCATAGACCTCATAAGAATCATATAATAATTATTTCTATCTTGGATTTGTGGTCTCGAAACCACTATTTTGACTAGGCCCTAATTCAGGATGTTGTAACTCTCCCCTCTTTAGGGATTTTCGTCCCCGAAAATCTTATCGGTAAAAAGGTTTGGGTACTATTTTCTCATAGTCTCCTCAGGCTCTCATGTAGCCTCTTCAACCCCATGTCTTTGCCATAAAACTTTTACAAGAGCAACACTTTTGTTTCTTAATTGCTTGACTTCCCGAGCCAAGATCTTAACAGGTTCTTCACCATTAGTCATATCCGGTTTGATTTCAACCTCTATCATTACAATCACATGTGAAGGATCTGATCGGTGCAACATGGACACATGAAACACATCGTGAATCTTTTCTAACTCAGTCGGTAAAGCCAATCGATAAGCAACAGGCCCTATCTTTTCGATAATCTCATACGATCCTATAAAACGAGGGATCAACCTGCCTTTTCTACCGAATCTTAAAACTTTCTTCCATTGATATACTTTCAAGAATATCTTATCACCGAATTGATACTCAATTTCTTTCCTTTTTAAATCCACATACGACTTTTGTCTATTTGATGCTGCTTTCAAACAATCACGAATTACTTTCACCTTTTCCTCGATTTCCTTAATCAAATCTATTCCATGAATCTTATTCTCCTTATTTTCAGTCCAATACAATGACATTTACGTCCATACAATGCTTCAAAAGGTGCCATTTTCAAACTGTCTGATAATTGTTGTTATAGGCAAATTCAACCAAGGGTAAGTACTTTTCCCAACCACCTTGGAATTCAAGAACATAACATCTGAGCATATCTTCAAGTATCTGAATTACTCTCTCAAATTGTCCATCAGTCTGTAGATGAAAAGCGGTACTAAAATTCAGCTTTGTACCCAAAGCTTCTAGTAACTTCTTCCGAAACCGCGAAGTGAACCTCAAACCTCTATTCGAAATAATCGATAAAGGTATTCCATGAAGTCTCACAATCTCAGAAATATACAATTCGACTAACTTATCAAGTGAATAATAAATACGTACCAATATAAAATGAGCCGATTTAGTCAATCTATCAACCACAACCCATTCGACATCTTTCTTTTTTGGTGTCAATGGCAAGCTTGTCATAAAGTCCATAGTAATTCGGTCTTACTTCCATTTGGGAACTAAAATAGGCTGGAGTAAACCTGAAGGTACCTGGTGTTCGGCCTTTACTTGTTGACAAATCAAGCACCTCGATACAAACTCGAATATATCTCTTTTCATACCATTCCACCAATACATTTTCTTTAAATCATTGTACATTTTCGTGCTTCCCAGGTGAACTAACATACCTCCGTTATGAGCCTCATGCAAAATATTCTGAATCAACTCAACATTCTTTGGAACACAAATCTTTCCACAAAATCTCAAACAACCATCAGAATCTCTCTAAAGTTCTGATTCACTACCCAACTCACACCGAGCCTTCTTAGCTTGTAACTCTTTATCAACTTCCTGAGCATCACAAATCTGTTGAAGAAAAGTCGGTCTAGCTCTTAACTCTACTAGAATTGTACCATTATGAGATAGGGTTATCCGTGCGTTCATAGCTCTCTAAGCAAATAAAGACTTTTTGCTCAAAGCATCGGCAATGACGTTAGCCTTACCGGGGTGATAATCAATCACAAGTTCATAAACTTTTAACAATTCCAGCCATCTTCATTGCCTCAAATTCAAGTCCTTTTGAGTCATTAGGTACTTAAGACTTTTGTGGTCTATATAGACATGACATTTCTCCCCGAATAGGTAATGTCGCCAAATCTTCAAAGTAAATACAATGGTGGCTAATTCTAGATCGTGTATAGGATAATTTTTCTCATGGGGCTTCAATTGCCTCGAAGCATAAGCTACTACCTTGCCTTCTTGCATAAGCACACAACCTAGTGCACTCAAGGACGCATCACTAACACTGGTGCCTCTGTCAATAACATTTTCAACTTCTCAAAACTCTGGTGGCACCTCTCTGTCCATCCGAACTTAACATCCTTTTGTAACAATCTTGTCATTGGAGTGGCAATCATCGAAAATCCCTTCACAAACCGCCTATAGTATCCGGCCAAACCCAAAAGCTCCTAACTTTAGTTACATTCCTTGGCGGCTTCCATTCAACAATAGCAGAAATCTTACTGGGATTAACTTGTATACCATCTCCTGAAATAATGTGGCCTAAGAACTCAACCTCTCGAAGCCAAAACTCACTTTTACTAAACTTGGCATATAACTGTTTATCCTTCAAATTTTGTAACACTGTTCTTAAGTGCTCAGCATGGTCTACCTCATCTTTAGAATAAATAAGAATATCATCAATGAACACCACAACAAACTTATCCAAATATGGCCAAAAAATTCGATTCATTAAATCCATAAACAACGCAGGAGCATTCATTAATCCAAATGGCATAACAAGAAACTCGTAGTGGCCATACCTTGTTCTAAAGGTAGTCTTAGGCACGTCTGACTCCTTAACTCGTAACTGGTAATATCCGGACCTTAAGTTTATCTTAGAGAACCATGTTGCTCCTTTCAGCTGGTCAAACAAGTCATCAACCCTTGGAAGAGGATACTTATTTTTTATTGACACCTTATTGAGTTGCCAATAGTCAATGCATAATCTCATGGAACCGTTCTTCTTCTTTACGAATAATACAGGAGCACCTCATGGTAAAAAGCTCGGTCTCGCAAAATCTTTGTCAGTCAATTCCTACAACTGTGACTTCAATTCTTTCAACTCAGTCAGGGCCATCCGATACAGAGCAATAGAGATAGGTGCTATCCCTGGCATTAGCTCAATACCGAATTCAACTTCTCTAATTGGAGGCAAACTTGGCAATTCCTCCGAAAACACATCCGCATACTCGCATACAACCGGCACTAATTCGATTTTCAATTCGGATTCCTTTGTATTCAATATGTATGTCAAATAAGCTTTATACCCTTTCCTCATACATTTTTGAGCAGTCATTGAAGAAATTACCATTGGCGACTTATCTGCATCATCTGATTCAACCTGAAGAATCTCACCATTTTCACATTTTGATTCCATAACTTTCTGTCTACAATTCACTATAGCATCATGTAGTGTCAACCAATCCATACCCAGTATGACATCAAATTCATCAAAAGGTAACAACATCAAGTCGGTCTGAAAAACAATGACCTTTAACCATCAAAGGGCATTTCTTACACACTTTATCAACTATCACATGCTTTCCTAATGGGTTTGACACCTTAATCATAAATTTTGTAGACTCGACAGGTATATTCATACTAGATGCCAATTTCATACACACATATGAATGAGTAGAGCCAGGGTCTATTAAGGCAATAACATTAGTACCATAGAGAGAAAAATTACTAGTGATCACATCAGGAAAAGTTGTGTCTTCACGTGTGCGTATGGCATAGGCCCTATCCGGAGCCCGCTAGGTTAGTCCGAGAATCAAATACCACTAAATGTAACACCCCTTACTCGTATCCGACGTCGGGACAAGGTACGAGGCATTACCAAACTTGTACTCATACATTCATACAAAAAGTCTGGTAATAAAAATTTTTTCTTTAAAAAAAATTTATTCACACATACACAAATTGTACTTAATATGGGCCTACAAGGCCCAAAATAGCCATAAAAAAAGAATTGGGACTAAATTGGGAACTTTTAGAAAAGCTTGAGAAATTTTCCCTCGTACAGAGCCACACACTAGTGTGAGACATGGGACACGCCCGTGTCCTCTCGACACGCCCGTGTCCTCCAACTGTGTAACTCTCTGACTATGACATCAACACCAATTTAGGGTCACACGGCCGCATCACATGCCCATGTGACCAGACCGTGTGGATAATTAAAATTAAATGAATTTTACATAAAAAGGTGTAGACTTCACATGGCTAGAGTGTAAGGGACACATGGCCATTACACACGTCCGTGGAACAGACCGTGTGTCATACACGGCCTAGACACATGCCCGCGTGTCTACCTGGATGGACAATTTGTAGGCTATTTTCCAAGCCAATTGCCACCCTTAATCATTCATGCACTTAAGCAAATTTCATAAAATGAACCATGTTATACTTAAACACTTAATACTCAACACCATAGCACTTTCACATCTTCATAATTTCATTCTATTGCACCTTCCCTTAATCACACCATTTGGAAGCATTTTATACAAACTTCATGCAAATCAACTTAATTATCAAAATTTCAAGATGCACATTTATAACTATTGTCAGCTTAGGTTATTAAACCATTCTTTATATCCTAGTATTTAATCCATTCATCTTCGTACATCCATCAAGCAATCGTATTCCACATCATCAAGACAATATCTCATCATATACCCATCACACAACCACATAGAATATCATCAATGCATCAACACATGCATGCATGAACAATTAGATATTACAACCCAAGAATCAATCATGAGCCATATCACATGACTATTACAAAATGAATCATCAACATCATAGCTCTTCACAATTTGGCCAAATAGCATGACACATACCACAAAATGACCTAGACCCCTATACATGCCATACTCAAAATAACAAATTCACTATACCCAATGTTCTTTTGATTGTGTGATTGAATGCTCCGACAACTTTCGATCCCCGAGCTAGCTTGGCAGAACTACAAATGATGGAAAAGAGAGGGGAGTAAGCATTTAAGCTTAGTAAGTCCACATGCAAATAATATGCAATATTAATAAACTATAATCATGCAAGACATAACAGCATAACCACCAAGATTATTCATCATTCAAGCATTCTAGCTCATTTATCAAGTGTTCATATATATATATATATGAATATACTTTCTCGTCACATACCATCCTTTAATAGGGCATCCCTTATGAGTATAACGTACGTACCTGTACATATACGTAGCATATCAAATAACTTTACCTTCATTACCATGCCATCTTAGGACTTTCATCGCTTCATTTCTTATAATACTCGTTGAACAATCTGAATACTATTAGATACACGGAGACTTGCACATAAGTGCCACATAAACATACGTAGCCGAAGCTACCTCATATCATGCAATGCTCACCATGGAGCTACTCACGGGCTTGCTCATATAAGCTATCTATCAAGGTGTAACTACACGGGCTGCTCACAAAAGCTATCAGGTATCTGACCACTCAAGATTAACTAGCCACCGGTATCGCATCCATTATGATCTCGAACCACTCAACAAGCTCAGATGCTCGCATCCATAATGAACTTGGACCACTCAACGAGCTCAGATGCCACATATATCATGAACTTGGACCACTCAACGAGCTCGGATGCCACATATATCACGAACTCAGACCACTGAACGGGCTCGAACTTTTTAATTCCTAGTGACATGTCACTTGTATCCTAAACTATTCCTAAGGTTCAAACGGGGTTTTTCTCACTTGCACATTGCACCTCTATTGCACTTGCTCGTGACATTGTGGATAGTAAACATAATATCATTCATGCTTACAATAGCACCATTAAACATAGCATACATAATAGCAATAAAATAACTATCACATAATGACAACACAACATAACATACCATATTTTCACATTATTTACACATGTACTTACCTTGGTACAAAAATGATGGTAATTGAGCCTAATCGTTGTATACTTTATTCTTCCCTCGATCAAGACCCGGTTCATGTTTTTCTTGATCTATAATGCCAAATTTAACTTGTTTATTAATCACATTATGCAAATCAATCCATAATTCATGCTTTTATAAAATTACCTTTTTACCCCTATCTTCCTATTTATTTACGATTTAGTCCCTAGGCTTGTAAAATGAAATGCATGCATTTTCTTGGTTACCCACCTAGCCGAACCTTTACTATGCTCATATCAGCCCATATTTTCCTTTATTTTACATTGTTACTACTCACTTTTACACTTTTACAAACAAGTCCCTTTTTTAGGTGTTTTCACTAAAAAATCACCTAGTAAAAGATGTTTATCATGCATCAAACATTCATATTCCTCCATTAATCAACAAAATACATGTATGTCACACATGGTTCAAATTTCATACATGAACCCTAGCTCAAAAAATAGCTAGAAATGGGTAGATCATGCTTCAAAGACTTCAAAAATACAAAGAACATTAAAAATGGGGCTAGGAAGCACTTACAATCAAGCTTGGAAATGTTGAACAAAAACCTTGCTATGGTTATTGAGAAATTCAGCTAGCACATGAAGAAGATAGACACATTTTTGCTTTGATTTTCCCTTTTTATTCTTTTAATTATCAAATGACCAAAATGCCCTGAAGGTTTTTCTTTCAAGTTTTTCCTATGCATGTCCATTTTTGTCCAAAGTTATAGAAATTGGTCAAATTACTAATTAAGACCCTCTAATTCATAATCTAAAGTAATTTCATACTTAAAGCTTCTCGAATGCAAGTTTTGCATCTTATTCAATTTGGTCCCTAAAGTTCAATTAGACATATTATGCATAGAATTTCTTCACGAAACTTTCACATAAGTATGCATTCATATCATAGACCTTATAAGAATCATATAATAATTATTTCTATCTCGAAATTGTGGTCTCAAAACCACTGTTCTGACTAGGCCCTAATTCAGGATGTTACATTACCACTGATGAATATGTATGTGTTTTGATGTTTGATGATAGAAAACGAATGGTTGTTTTTAAATAAACAACATTTGTTAAGTATTTTTGATAAAATTGTCAACTAGGGATTAAAGTGAGAAATGTGATAAATTATGTTGTAAATGTGTGAAATAATGAAAAGTATGGGTTGCTATGATGAGTATAGGTGAAATTCGAATAGCATGGGTGTGGACTTAATTGCATGAAATTTCATTTTTATGAGCTAGGGACTAAATTGTAAAGAAGTTAAAATATTAAGGGTAAAAGTGTAAAATTGCCATAATATGAATTTTTAGACTGAATTGAATAGAATGTGTTTTAAATGAGTTAAATTTGATTATATAGATCAAGAAAATCAACGGACGGATCTAGATCGGAGGAAAAATAAAGTTTTGGATTAGTTGATGCATTTCGTTGTTTTTGTGATAGACTTAAGTTCGTATGTTAATAAACATTAATATAATTGTGTTTTAAATGACCTATAATTGAATTATTAATGAATATGGCCTTATGAAAATGTTCGACGAAGATTTGGCTACGTGTGAAATTCCGATTGAACCTTAGGAATAGATTAGGATACAAATGACATGTCATTAGGGGTTGTTGTGTTTTGGGTGCTTGTCCGTACATTCTACCGGTGGCTAAGTTTTTTGGCATATCTTGCGAATTCTCCTCAGCTTGTTTATGTAGCACAGTGTAGTTACATCTTGACCATCAGCTTGTGTGAGTAGACCCGGTGATAGCTCGAGATGAGGATTTACATATGAGATATGAGATTGAGATGGTTTTGACCATGTATTGGCACTTAGGGTGTGAGATTCCTAAGTATATGATATTATTTCAAATGGTTCAATGGGTATATTAATGAATTAGAAGAGTATGAAATTGATACGAATTAGTACAGGTATTTACGTGAACTATACAATCATTGAATCGAAGAAATTTATGAAATTCATGTCTAATATTTGGATTGAATATGTGTTAGGTTTTTGGATTTAATTTGAGTTGCATTATGTGATGTTTAAGTACTTAAATTGTAGTTGAATGGTAAGTTTTACTTATAAAGTATACGAGCTTACTAAGCTTTATAGCTTACTCTATTCACATTTCCATGTTTTATAGTGATTTCAAAGCTTACTCAGATTGAGAGTTGTTGGAGATCCCATTACACTATCCAGCTGTCATTTTGGTACTTTTGAACTTGTGTATTTGGTTATATGTCATGTATAGGTGTTGTGGATAATATGGTTTATATGTTTGTGATGTGTATAGCCAATTGAATTGGCTTGTAAATGATACATGTAAAGGTTGTGTTTAGCTATGTAATTTGGCTTATTTTGGTGTACTTGGTGATGTATATATGTATAAATGGCCCTTTTGTTATGTAGCTCATAATTGCTATGTGAATGCTTATTGTGAATTGATATTTTGAGTACCGAATGGTTGAATTTTGAGATATGGTATGCAAGTGGTTTTAGGTAAAAATAATGCATAGTAGAAAGTGACCATTTAGGGTATTTTTAGATGTGAAATTGGTATGAAAGTGAATGGTTAATTGTGATACATATGATCCTTGTAGTTATTGGTATTGATATTGCATGAATTTGACTTAGTTGTAGATGTTTTGAATACCTATTGAAGATAGAGTTATATGCCATTTGATGTGTTTAGGTTGTTGCATATTTTGGGTGAAAAATGTGGCTTCAAACATAGTCTATTTTTGTCCATACGAGCAGAGAAACGGGTGTGGGTCTCAACCGTGTGTGACACACAATTGTGTGACACGGCCGTGTGTTCCCAGGTACTTAATTTGAAAATAAGTCAGTAGCTCCACACGAGCCAGCACATGGGCGTGTAACTTGGCCGTGTGGCATAAGTTAGTATACCCTACAGTTTTAGCACGGCCTAACACACGGCATGGCACACGGGCGTGTGAGGCCATTCCGAAGGGTACATTGGCTAGTCACACGAGCGTGTGGTTGGCTGTGTGACCGAAGTCAGGGAGTTACACGGGGTAGGACACGGGTTAGGAGACGACCATGTGATCCCATTTTGAATGTCCACACAGCTTGTGACACGGACGTGTCTTTGGCCATGTGAGACACATGGTCAGGCCACACGGGCGTGTGTCCCTTGTGTTTTGATATTTTTTCTATGTTTTTCCAAAATTTTTTTAAGGTCTCGGTTTAGTTCTAAACCATTTTTAATGCAAGATTTGGGTCTCGATGGCTCATATTAGGGACAATATGATTGATTATGAATGACTTTTATTTGGATATGAAAAATGTATGGGAAATGTATGTTTGTTTAAGTAATAAGTTTGGTAATTCTCCGTAACCCTATTCCGGCGACAGATATGGGTTAAGGGTGTTACATTTATTGGTATCAGAGCTATAATTTAGTTAATTTTCAGACTAACGTAGCGTATGTGAGTCTAGCTATACATGCCATATATAACATGTGATAGTGAGATATCTCCTAACAATTTTAAATCATGTTTTCATATAGTAATGGATCCCAATCGAGCAGTTGCGGATGACGTAGAAAGTAATGCGCCAACCTCCATTCACGTAGCAGTGCCATCTAAATCGAGACCTATGTCTGAGTGTCAGGGAGGAGAGGCCAAGGAAGCCTTCTTCCAAATGATGAACAAATGGTACACTGAGTTTGTCCGAATATACCCAACTGCTCAACAACCTCAACCCCCACCTGTTCCCAACTGGTTCCCGTAGCTCCTCAAGGTTTGGAACCTTTGCGTTTGAGTAACCATTTGTGGATAAAATTCAAAAGTACGGGGCTGAAGAGTTTAGAGCTATAGTTGATGATGATCTTGAGAGAGCTGAGTTTTGGCTTGAGAATACAATCTGGGTATTTTATGAATTGTCTTGTACACCGGCAGAATGTGTTAAATGTGTTGTATCATTTCTAAGAGATACTGCATATCAGTGGTGGAACAATTTGATATCTATGGTGTCAAGAGAATAAGTCACGTGGGAATTCTTTCAGACTGAGTTCAAAAAGAAATACATAAGCCAACAATTTATTGATCAAAAGCGTAAAGAATTTCTGGAACTAAAATAGGGTCGTATGACTGTGACCGAGTACAAAAGAGAATTTGTAAGACTAAGTAAATACGCTCGAGAATGTGTCTCCACTGAGGAAATTATGTGTAATCGATTCAAAGACGGGTTGAACGAAGACATTAAACTTCTAGTTGGAATTCTAGAATGAAAAGAATTTGTTGTTTTGGTCGATAGAGCTTGCAAAGCTGAGGAGCTTGGCAAAGAAAAGAGAAAAGTTGATTCTGAGGCAAGAGATTTAAAGAAGAGGTCGATGAGTAAACCCTATCATTCTTTTTCAAAGAAATCAAGGGATTCGTATAATCGTTCGAATGCTTCAGTGCGGTATTCTAATAGAGATCATGGGAAAAAACACATGAGTTCAAAAACTCAAGCTACCTTAGTATTGAGCATTGGTAGTGTCAGAACCAACAAAACTGAGTGTCAGCAATGTGAAATATGGCATTTTGGAGACTGCTGGATGAATAATAAAACTTGTTTTAGATGCTGCCCGCCAGATCATTTTATTCAGGATTGTCCTGAGTTACCTAAGAAAGACAAATTTCAGAATACAAGACCGAGCAATACAGTTGCATGAGGGAGACTACCTCGAAATACTAGAAATGTAACTAGTAGCAAAGGGGCAACAAAGGAATCTATTGTGAGATATGGGCCTTAAGCACCAACCAGAGCTTATGCTATTCGTGCTCTCGAAGATGTGTCATCATAGATGTTATCACCAATACATTTTTTCTCTATGACACTGATGTAACTGCTTTGATTGATCCTGAATCAACTCATTCATATGTTTGTATGAATTTATTATCTAGTAAGAGTTTATCTATTGAGTCAACTGAATTTGTGATTAAAGTATCGAACCCCTTACGCTAGTATGTCTTAGTTGATAAAGTTTGCAAGAATTGTCCTTTAATGACTCAGGGTTACCATTTTCGGCTAATTTGATACTTTTACCATTTGATGAATTTGGTGTGATTTTGGGCATGGATTGGTTGATTCTGGATGATGCTATTGTAAACTGTAGACAAAAGACTATTGAGCTGAAATGTCAGAATAGTGAAATTCTTCATATTGAATCTGATGATTCGAGTGGATTGCCTGTTGTGATATTGACGATGTTAGCTCAAAAATATGTGAGGAAAGGTTGCGATGCTTATCTTGTGTATGTACTCGATACAAAAAGTATCTGAATTGAAGATTGAATCAGTGCCAGTGGTTTGTGAATATCCAGATGTGTTTCCAGAAGAGTTACCTGGGTTGCCATCGATCAGAGAGGTTGAATTTGCTATTAAATTAGTACTAGGAACATCACTGATATCAATAACTCTGTACAGAATGGCTCCAACAGAATTGAAACAATTGAAAGCTCAGTTGCAAGAGTTAACAGATAGAGGTTTTGCATGACCTAGTTTTTCGCCTTGGGGTGCACAAGTTCTATTCGTAAAGAAGAAAGATGTATTGATGAGACTGTGTATCGATTATCGTCAGCTTAATAAGGTTACGATTAATAATAGGTATCTTTTGCCTAGAATTGATGATTTGTTCGATCAACTAAAAGGAGCAACAGTATTTTCAAAGATTGATTTACGATCTGGATATTATCAGTTGCGAGTTAAAGATTCGGATGTGCTAAAAACTGCGTTCAGAACCAGGTACGGATATTATGAATTTCTTATTATGCCATTCAGATTAACTAACGCTCCTGCAGTATTTATGGATTTGATGAATCAAATCTTTAGACTGTATTTGGACAGATTTGTTATTGTATTCATTAATGACATTCTGATCTATTCTCGAGATGAATCTGAGCATGCTGAACATTTAAGAATTGTATTACAAACATTGAGAGATAAGAAACTATTTTCTAAATTCAGTAAATGTGAGTTTTGGCTCTAAGAAGTTGGATTTTTATGACACATTGTTTCAGCGGAAGGCATCAGAGTTGATCTGAGTGAGATTTCAGCAGTTATTGATTGGATACCATAAGAAAAGTATTCAAAGTTAGAAGCTTTCTGGGATTAGCTGGCTATTATCGAAATTTTGTAAAAGTATTCTCGATGATTGCTTGAACGATGACTTGATTGTTACGGAAAGATGTGAAGTTTGGGTGGTTTGAGAAATGCCAACAAAATTTTGAACAGTTGAAAGCACTGTTAACTGAAGCACCAGTTTTAGTTTAACTTGAGTCGGGTAAAAAGTCTATGATTTTTAGTGATGCGTCATTGAACAGTTTGGGATGTGTTTTGATACAGGAAGGCAAAGTGATAGCTTATGCTTCCAGACAGTTAAAACCGCATCAAAAGAATTATCCGACGCACGACTTAAAGTTCGCTGCTATTTTTTCGCATTAAAAATTTAGCGACATCATTTATTAGGTGAAAAGTGCCACATATTTATCGATTATAAGAGCTTGAAGTATTTAATGTCTCAGAAAGATTTGAATTTGTGACAATGAAGATGACTCAAGTTATTGAAAAACTAAAAGTTAGTAATTGATTATCATTCGGGGAAAGTGAATGTAGTCACAGATACTCTGAGTAGAAAATCTTTGTTTGCTTTGTGGGCGATGAACACGCAGTTAACTTTGTCTAATGATGGTTCGATATTAGTTGAGTTAAAAGCTAAACTAGTATTTTTTCAACAAATTTGTGAGGCTCAGAAATGAGACAATAAATTGCAAGCTAAAAGATTACAATGCGAGTCAGCTACTGATTTAGAGTATCAAATTGGATTTGATGATTGTTTGCTGTTCCGTGGTAGAGTTTGTGTGCCGAAGAATTTTGAGCTTATTTAGAAAATTCTGCATAAAGCATATAGTGGTTGCTTATCTGTTAATCTGGGGAGTACTAATATGTACAATGATTTAAAACAGTTGTACTAGTGGTCGGGCATGAAACGAGACATTTCAAAATTTGTGTCGAGATGCTTGGTTTGTCAACAAGTCAAAGCCAAACATCAAGTGCCTTTGGGACTACTACAATCAATGATGATACAAGAGTTGAAATGGGATAGAGTTATAATGGATTTCGTATCGGGGTTAGTCTTATCTCCGAAAAAGAAAGATGATATTTGGGTTGCTGTTGATCGATTGACGAAATCTACACATTTCATTTTGGTACGTACAGACTTCTCACTTAATAGATTAGCTGAATTGTATATCTATGAGATTGTCAGATTGCACGAGGTACCAGTTTCTATTATTCCGGATAGAGATCCGAGGTTTATGTCGCGATTTTGGAAGAAATTGCAAGAAGCTTTGGGTACGCGATTACACTTTAGTACAGCATTTCATCCTCAAACAGATGGTCAATCCGAGAGAGTGATTCAGATTCTCAAAGATATGCTACGTTGTTGTGTTTTAGAATTTGAAGGCAACTGGGAAAAATATTTACCGTTGGTTGAATTCGCGTATAATAATAGTTTTCAATCGAGCATAAAGATGGCACCGTATGAAGCTTTATATGGTCGTAAATGCCAAACTCCGCTGTACTGGGCTGAGCTTAGTGAGAAAAAGATTCACGGGGTTGATTTAATTAGAGAGACCGAAGATAAAGTGAAAATAATTTGCGACAGTTTGAAAGCAACTTCAGATCAACAAAAATCATATGCAGAATTGAAACGTAAAGACATTGAATTTCAAATTAGCAACAGAGTGTTTTTAAAAGTATCGTCGTGGAAGAAGATTCTTCAATTTGGTCGTAAAAAAAATTGAGTCCGCGATTTATTGGACCGTAGGAGATTATCAAGAGGATAGGGCCGATGGCATATTAGCTAGCTTTACCATTAAAATTAAAATAGATTCAAAATGTGTTTCATGTGTCGATGTTACGACGGTATTGATCAGACCCATCGCATGTAATTTCTCCGACAAAAGTTGAAATTCAGCTTGACATGTCGTATAGCGAAGAATTGATCAGAACTTTAGGTCGAGATATTAAAATGTTAAGAAATAAAAGCATAGCTCTGGTGAAAGTTCTTTGGCAATGTCATGGTGTCAAAGAAGCTAAGTGGGAACCTGAGGAATCTATGAGAAAATAGTACCCTAACCTATTTTCTGTTAAGATTTTCGAGGACGAAAATTCCTAAGAGGGAGAGTTGTAGCAGCCCGTTTTTAGTCAAATTGGAATAGTGGTTTCAGAACCACAAATTCGAGGTTGAAATATTTATTTTATTATTATTTTAAGGTCTATAGCATGATAGTATAATTGTGTAAAAATTTCATTAAGAAATTTTATCGTTTGAATGCACAATTTGATAAAAAGGTCTAAATCGCGTAAAGTGTAAAAGTTGAATTCTAATAGATAAAAGGGGTCTAATACTTATGGAACTTTAAAATGGAAGTCCTTATATGGTAATTATACCATTGTTAATATGGGTGGACAAAGATGGATATGAATTAAGTGTTTTATGTAGTTGATTAACAAGGTTAAATTAGTAAATTAATAAATAAGTTAAAGTAAATTGACATGAACAAAGATATCATCTTCTTTAGTTAATTTTTCCACTGAAAATAAAAAGAAAGAAACTCCATTGTTGTGCTTGAAGGTTCGGCTAGGTATTAACCTTGCATGTAAGTGTATTTTCATCCCATTTTTAATGATTTCTATGTTTTTTCAGTCGTTGTAGCTTAATCTAGCTAGCCCAGGGACTAATTTGTGAAACTGTTAAAAGTCTAGGGTTTTACCATTGATGAATATGTATGTGTTTTGATGTTTGATGATAGAAAATGAATGGTTGTTGTTAAATAAACAACATTTGTTAAGTGATTTTTGATAAAATTGTCAACTAGATAATAAATTGAGAAATGTGATAAATTGTATCGTAAATGTGTGAAATAATGAAAAGTATGGGCTGCTATGAGTATAGGTGAAATTCAGCTAGCATGGGTGTGGACTTAATTGCATGAAATTTCATTTTTATGAGCTGGGGACTAAATTGTAAAGAAGTTGAAATATTAGGGGTAAAAGTGTAAAATTGCCATAATATGAATTTTTGGACTAAATTGAATAGAATGTGTTTTAAATAAGTTAAATTTGATCATATAGATCAAGAAAAGCAATGTACGGATCTAGATCGAGGGAAAAATAAAGTTTTGGACTAGTTGATCCATTTAGTCATTTTTCTAATCGAGGTAAATTCATATGTTAATAAGCACTAATATAATTGTGTTTTAAGTGATTTATACTTTAATTATTGATGAATATGACCATATGAAAATGTTCGACGAAGATTTGGCTACGTGTGAAATCCCAGTTGAACCTTAGGATAGATTGGGATACAAATGACATGTCATTAGGGGTTATTATATTTTGGGTGTTGGTCTGTACGTTATATCGGTGGCTGAGTTTTTCAGCATTTGTTGTGGATTCTCCTCAGCTTATGTGAGCAGCAGCGTATAGCTATGTCTTGACCGTCAACTTGTGTGAGCAAACCCGGTGATAGCTCAAGATGAGCATTTACATATGAGATATGAGATTGAGATGGTTTCAACCATGTATTGGCACTTAGGGTGTGAGATTCCCAAGTATCCGATATTATTCCAAATGGTTCAACGGGTATATCAATGAACTGGAAGAGTATGAAATTAATACGAATTAGTACAAGTACAAGTATGTACGTGAACTATACAGTCATTGAATCAAAGAAATTTATGAAATTCATGTCTAATCTTTGGATTGAATATGTGTTAGGTTTTTGGATTTAATTTGAGTTGCATTATGTGATGTTTAAGTACTTAAATTGTAGTTGAATGGTAAGTTTTGCTTATTAAGCATACGAGCTTACTAAGCTTTATAGCTTAGTCTGTTTACTTTTCCGTGTTTTATAGTGATTTCGAAGCTTGCTTGGATTAGGAGTTGTTGGAGATCTCATCACACTATCTAGTTGTCATTTTGGTACTTTTGAACTTGTGTACTTATTTATAGGGCATGTATAGGTGTTGTGGATAATATGGTTTATATGTTTGTGATGTGTATAGCTAATTGAATTGACTTGTAAATGAATATGTAAAGGTTATGTGTTTAGCCATGTGATTTGACTTATTTTGGTATACTCGGTGATGTATATATGTATAAATGGCCCTTTTGTTATGTGGCTTATAATTGCTATGTGAATGCTTGTTGTGAATTGTTATTTTGAGTACCAAATGGTTGAATTTTGAGATATGGTCTGCATGTGGTTTGAGGCAAAATGTAACACCCCAAACCCAGCCTGAACGTTACGACCGAATCTGGCGTGTCACATCGAAATGTTTTTCTAAAATAAGACTTAGCGTTATAAATCCAATTTTTAGTTGAAGACCTTTTATTATTATTATCAAACCAACTCTTTACCATTGTATGTCAAATCGTATGCCTTTTGGTATATTAGTTCAACTGAAACCGTAGAAGCATTTTGAAAACTTTGATGTTTAACACTCGTGTTCTTTTGAAAACCTTCAATATTTAGAAAAACTCGTGTTTTCCTAAACTAGCATTTTAATATAAGAAATCAAAAACCCAATTAAAACTTAAACCCATAAAGGCCTTATTACATGATCAAAACCCAAATTTGAAATTTAGAATAAATAAAGTCAAATTGCTAATCAACTATATTCGTGTGGCCACCTCCGAGTCCCTCGCGGTTCCAAATCGTTTAAGGTTGGGGATTACTTGCGCAGTTAAAAGAAAGGGTGAGTTTATGAAAACTCAGTGTGTAATCCCTTATCAGTCAGACAGTAAACAACATGTAGTAATAGTCAGGCCTTAGCCCTATACAGTAGCAGTACAGTCTTGGCCTTAGCCCTATACAGAACAGTGTGGCCTAAGCCCATTACAGTATCAGTACAGTGTAGTGCAAACATGTAACCCGCCCCATTCCAACCAACACACCACCCGTACCAACTAGCACACCATGTGGGGAATAAATCGACCCACCCAGCCAACACACCAGTATTGCAGCGTAGCTGCTAACAGAAACGCAGCAATGCTGCTAATAACAATAAACATGGCAAAAGCACCAGAACAGTAATTACGTGGCAAAGCCACTAATACAGTACTTCCTCCAAATCAGAAACCCAACCCCATGTAATATGTCATGTCACAAATATTACATGTATGCAGTATGTCATACTCAAAACCAATCATATAAATGTCATACATACATCAATTAACCTACCACTAGGGATATAATAGTCATTTCGTCGGTTAGGGGTAAAACAGTAATTCAACCCCTTAGGGGTATTTCAGTCACTTAACTAATTTTGGGGTCTTGGTACAGATAACGACCCTTCAGAAGGTCTTCAGTCGTCTCGAACGACTCATATAACCCATATGGCTAAAACAATGTAAATAGGCCCAAAACCCACTACCCGACCCAAGTGGGCCCACATGCTCGTATGGCCCATTAAGACACAATTCAGTCACGACTATGCGATCAGCATATCCCACTCCATTATTTTCCACTTATCGTAAATTTTATCCGTGTGGGACCCACGAGTATATTAGGCCCACATGGCCTATCTCGGCCCAACGAGGCCCATAACGGTCCAAGCCTACGAGAACGATCGTGGCAGCCTCTACAATCTGTCGCTCATACTTGTGGGCTCGATTTACCACACGAGCGTTCGCACGCTCGTGATGCCCCAAATGTAAAAGTTCCAGCTCTTCGGCTTTTGCCGATTCATAGTGTCATAGTGGTGTGAACACGCATTTATCCAACGCTTTGACAGTAGCAGAATTGGGTGTACGATTACACACCTTTTTTGGCTTTTCGATAGTAATGGTTTACGGTGTATAGTTACACAACTTTTTGCAGAATCACGCAAAAAATCTCCAAGTACCAACCCTACATCAATCAATGTTTTCGGTTAATGTCAATATCTTTTACTAACACTTAATCCCAAAAAAATGGCATTGACACTCACCTTCACCAAAGTGTGGGATTCTGTCCGCTTGTAATGTTAATCGAAGGATGACTACACCCTTTCTTGTCGAAATGCTATAATAACAAAGGAATCCATTAATCAACAAACTCATGATCTAGCACTTGAATCTATTTTATTGCTTAACAAAACCCCAAATCCAAAGATAGGGCATTCGACCGGCCCCAAAGTGCTGACCAAAATGCTTACCTTAAATCGCATGGTAAGAAAACGGTTCTGGTGACTACCTTCAGAAACTCCTTAGCTTCACCGAAAACCTAGAATCCAACAACCACCACCCCATAAGGAAGGGATCATGATTTCAACAATTTAGGTACATGAAGAGACACAGGTAATCGGCTTTTAAAAAAGATAGAAGAACATGTTTGGACACATATAACTATAACAGAAAAACAAGAGAAAACCCGCGAGTACTTACCAGTCTGTCAACACCCTTGTAAACCGAAATCATATGTCACTAGCAAAAGAGAAAAGTAATCAGCCAAGAACCGAGTACAGAGGGTATGCTGAGAGGAAAGCAATGAAGAGTTTAAAAGGGCAATCAATTGGGGGAGAACTGAAAAGAAATTAGTATAGTGAAAGAGATGATGGTAAGAGAAGTGATTGGGACAAAAAATGAAGAAGAGAGGATACAAAGATAGTATATTCGGCCAGGAAAAAGAGAAGTAGAAACAAAGGTGAACAAAGAAAACCGTCAACAAAGGTTGTTTTCGTCAACACCCACTAGCTTCCCAAATGGTAAAAATACATCTCAGCTACCAAAATTGCACAACCTAGAAGAAGAAAAGGAAAAAATGCTGAAGCTAAAAATGACTAAATCCCATTTGGCACTAAGTGGCATGACCGATTAGGTACCCATAACTCCCAATTTTTGCTACACTCCTCTCACACTCTAAACTCCTTGAAAATCTCCATGAATCTCTCCCCTTATCCCTCCTTGTGATCCTCCATAAGAAACACCAAGACCAGTTCAAACTCTCACACAACAGAGTTCGGAACCACCCCAAACTCTTGCCATCCCTAGTAGCAAAATAATTATCCCTTGCCTGCCATGGGATTCAAACCCAAGCCCTCTCAGTTGCTCAACAAGTCACTTGCCACCAAGCCACAAGGCTCTTTTTGTGTCATTAATCAAACACAATTATTCATAAAGCCTAGGTGCTAGTGTCTAGGTTCTCTTAAGAGAAAAAATCTAAAATTTCTGCAAAAGCCAAGGCTTGAACCCAGGCTTCTCAGACACTCCCAAACACACCCAAATCATCTAACCACTCAATCAAACATGCAGTTTTGTCAGATAACGCAAAATTACAAACCCCTTACTTTTGGAGCGTTACAACTTTACCCCCTAAAAGAAATTTTGGCCTCAAAATTTATCTGGTCAAAAAAGGTAAGGGTATTGTTGTCACATTGCCTCCTCAGGCTCCCACGTGGCTTCCTCTGAACTGTGATTACACCAAAGCACCTTGACCAATGGGATAGATTTCCTCCTTAATACTTTAACATTACGATCCAGTATCTGCACCAGTTCTTCCTCGAAGGTTAGATCAGGTCCAATCTCAATTTCCTCCACTGGCACCATGTGAGAGGGATTAGAGCAGTATCGCTTCAACATAGAGACATGGAACACATCATGAATTCTGTTTAATTCAGGAGGCAACTCGAGTTGATAGGCGACTGGTCCCACATGCTTTAATACCCGATAAGGTCCGATGAATCTAGGGCTCAGTTTGCCTTTCCATCCAAATCTCAGAATTTTCTTCCATGGTGAGACCTTCAAAAAGACATAATCCAATACAGAGTACTTGATCTCTTTACGTTTTAAGTCTGCATAAGACTTCTGCCTATCAAATACTTCCTTTAACCGACCTCAAATCAACTTCACCTTTTCTTCGGTATCAGAAACCAACTCTGGCCCCAGAACTCGCTGCTCACCCAGCTCAGTCCAACATGTAGGAGTACGACACCTCTGACTATACAATGCCTCGTACAGTGCCATTTGAATATTGGACTGATAACTGTTGTTGTAAGCGAACTCTACCAACGACAAGTAGTCTTCCCAACTACCTCGAAAATCAATTACACAATATCGTAACATGTCTTCCAGTATTTGGATCACCCTCTCTGACTGACCGTCTGATTGAGGATGGAACGCAGTACTGAAGCCCAACCTTGTACCCAAAGCTTCGTGTAGCTTTTTCCAAAACTGAGATGTAAATCTAGGATCTCTGTCATATATGATAAAAACTGGTACTCCGTGCAGTCTCACAATCTCAGCCACATACAACTTGGCTAATTTCTGCAACGAATAATCAGTGCAGACCGGTATAAAGTGGGCAGATTTAGTCAATCAATCTACAATAACCCATACCAAATCCTTCTTAGTCGGTGTTAAGGGTAGCCCACTTACAAAATCCATGGTTACCCTCTCCCACTTCCAGAGTGGAATCTTTACTGGCTGCAGTAACCTATAAGGCAGTTGATGCTCAACTTTAACTTGCTGACATGTCAAACACTTACCCAGAAAATCAGTAACCTCTCGCTTAAGCCTTGGCCACCAGTACAGCTCACGAAGATCTCGATAGAACTTATTTCTACTAGGATGCATAGCATATGGACTACTATGCACTTCTTGTAGTATAGAATGCCTCAAATTAGAATCCTTCGGTACACAAACCCTTCCACGAAAACATAATACTCCTTCCCTGTTCAACCCAAAATCAGTAGTCTCTCCATTCTCAACTTGTCAAAAACGAGAAACCAGTGACTCATCTAATAATTGTTTCCCCTTAATCTGCTTAGTCCAGGTAGGTCTCACTTGAAGCTCAGCCAACAAGCTGCCATCATCAAACAGGCTGAGACGAGAAAACATTACTCTGAAATTAGATACAACCCTAATGCTCAGTGCGTCAACTACCACGTTAGCCTTACCAGGGTGATACTCAATTGAACAATCATAATCCTTAAGCAACTCTATCCACCTCCATTGCCTAAGGTTCAACTCCTTCTGAGAAAGGAGGTATTTGAGGCTCTTATGATCTATGTAGATATTACACTTCTCACTGTATAAGTGGTGCCTCCAAATTTTCAGTGCGAATACCACCGCAGCTAACTCCAAGTCGTGCATAGGGTAATTCACTTCGTGGGGCTTAAGTTGACGAGATGCATATGCAACTACCTTACCCTCTTGCATCAGCACACAACCCAATCCAATGTGCGACGCATCGCTATAAATAGTGAATTCCTTGCTAGACTCTAGTTGTATTAAGATAGGGGCTTCAGGCTTCAGTCAACTTTTTTTAGTTTTTTAAAACTCTCTTGCTACATATCAGAACAATTAAACGGTACCCCTTTACGTAGTAACTTAGTCAAAGGTGCAGCAATCAATGAAAACCCCTCAGCAAAACATCTGTAATACCCAACCAGACCCAGAAAGCTTCGAATCTCAGATACCGTCTTTGGTGGTTTACAATCCAATATGGCTCCAATCCAGAAATTGAACCTCGACCCACTAACCCAGTA
The DNA here is from genome assembly GCA_025698465.1 of Gossypium longicalyx. Taxonomy (NCBI): domain Eukaryota; kingdom Viridiplantae; phylum Streptophyta; class Magnoliopsida; order Malvales; family Malvaceae; genus Gossypium; species Gossypium longicalyx. The sequence goes on from CM047007.1 coordinate 57,764,484, forward strand.
CTCGCTCTAGTAACCCTTTCAAGAACACGTAACATTACTTGGGATAGAGCATCATCCCCAGCTGCTCGGTCATGAGACCCTGTCTCAGTTACTGGTGAGGCTGATGCCTCCCTAGTTGGCATGTGCCTCGATGCTGAAGACCCAGCTCTAGCACTTCCTTGGCCTCTACCACGGCCTCGTGTACCCCTTCCGTGAGTACCTCTTGTACTCATTTTGATAGTGAATTATCTGTTTAAAAGTCTTATGTATTAGTTTATAATTTTCGTAATTATTAATAATGTGTTATGAACAACCGTAATTAGGGTTTATTTCTGCAAAATAAAGTCTTACTACAGTTTTCAGTCTTCTATAGTCTCAGTTTACTCTAATTAAAGAGTTTTAGTATAGTCCTACTACCTATAGTAGTTCCTCACTAATACATTTCAGTCTATAACAATAAACAGTGTCAGAAAACTTACCAATTTGGTGTCGGAGACTCGGTGTGCCAAATTCCTAATCACAGTGTTTAAAAAGAGTTAAATTTTTAAAACCCATTCCACAGCTGAGTTTTTCAAACCTAGCTCTGATACCACTAAATGTAACATCCCAAACTCGGCCTGGACGTTACGACTGAATCTGACGTGTCACATCAAAATGTTTTTCTAAAACAAGACTTAGTGTTATAAATCTATTTATCTCTTAACCATATCTCTATGTCAATTCAACCGATTAAACACATTTTAATAAGCAAATGTGTTAATGCACATACATACTAATGAAATTAAAAATAATCTCTTGTACATACTCTATGCCAATTCAAACAATTATTTCAATCTCATAAGCACATAAAAGATTACATGAGGTAACAATGTATTCCTACCTTGAAACAATTTAATCAAAATAATCTTGCAAGTTATGCGAGGCTATAGTATCGTTAGATACCGTTGCTAATTTAACCCTCAGTTACCTTAGATGATTAAACATGCACTGATTAAGTATCATGTCAATTAATTACAATTTCAATCCGTTTCAATAATTAATTCATTAGTTACCTTACAATTGCAATGCAAGAAAAACTTAGTTATGGTTTTACTTAATCAAACATCTTACCAAGGCCTATAACAACACAAACACAATTTTAATAAATTAAGTGGACAAAATGCAATCAACCTAACACAAATTAAATTTAAGCCATATTAATTAAATTAAATATATCAACATCACAATTATTCATAGACATGTTCATAACAACAATAATAAAATAAAAAAGATAAGTAACAAGAACGAAATATGGTGTTTCTTTGAGGCTTGACTAGTTTGCTCTACTCCTCCTTCTCTGGTTGTTCTTGTTGAACCGAGGCTTCCACGAACACTTGGATGCTACTCCATATGGTGGTTGAAGGACTCCTTTTCAAGAGGTGAAATCGGCAGGGGAACGGAGAAGGAAATGAAGAACAACGAAATGGATTGAAGAGAGAAAGTGAGAGAAGTGAAAGGATGAGAGGTTTTGAGATGTTTTTCAAATGAGCAGACAATGGGGGTTTTTATATGTTGAGTAGGCTTCTAAAAACAGCAAAATCCAGCAGCCATAGAGTCCCCTCATGGCCGGCCACACATGTGGCAAGTTTGAAGGTTTCAAACTTACTATTTTAAGGTAAGGGCAAATCTAGAAAGGCATGATAAGTGGAGGGGGTTGAATGCAAATTCAAGGAGTCTTCAAGGGTTGTTTTGCAAGCCAAATAATCAGCCAAACAAGCTGATTGGGTCAGCATGTGGGACGGTTTTGGGCAGCCCAGTGCTCGGTCGGATCGGTTTTCTCGGTTCAATTCAATTGGGCCTCTTTTCATAATTAATTAATAATAATTTATTTAACCCAAAATAATTTGGATTAAAATTAAAATTAATTATATTAGGAATTAATATTCATAATTTGGACCTTTTTAGGCTGAAAATTAATTCGCCTTGATGCTTCAAAATCGCTTCTCGGTTTTGCGCTTCTAGTAGTGTCAACCGAACCATTTTTTGCCATTTGTGCAAATCTGTAGAAAATGATCAAAATTAATCAAAATTCATTAGAAAATTAATTAAAATTCAATATGTTAGTAGTTTAAGTACAATTTAATTATTTTATAATTATTATATATTTTTTGACAAGAATTACTATGAATTTGCATGAATTTAAGTACAATTTGCATGAATTTCGTGTTTCCACACCCCCAAACTTAATTCATTGTGCATCTCGACTAATGCACAAATTGAAAAGAATTTCTCAGAAGCACCTTTGAAAAATTCCTTCAGAACAACATTCTTCCCAAAATTATGAATTTAGTATACTTATGCTCAAGAACAAGAATTTTGAGATTTACGCTACATAAGTTTACATATCATTCAAATTAATCTCAATTATTACTATGATAGCAAAAATAGACTAAATTCTTACTCAATAAAGACATGTTAAATAACTACCAATATGATTTTATTCCCTTATTTAATATTAAGCTGCAATCATCAAGTTTAATTTATGCCTTCATATGTTGAGCATAACAATTTCTCTCTACTAATGTAGGTAGCATAGAAAGTTGGGTCAATAGGCCTTTTAAATAGGTTGTAACATGGCTGGGCTAGGGGTAGGTAAAAGATAGATAAATTGTAACAGCCCATTTTTAGTCAAATCAAAATAGTGATTTCGGGACCACAAATCTGAAGTTAAAATAATTATTTTATTATTATTTTAATGTCTACAGAATGATAATATGTTTGTGTGAAATTTTTATTAAGAAATTTTATCATTTGAATGCTTAATTCGATAAAAAGGACTAAATCGTGTAAAGTGCAAAAATGGTGTTCTATTAGCTAAAGGTATATAATAGCTATGACATATTAAATTAGAGGTCCTTATGTGGTAATTATACCATTATTATCATGAGTGGACAATTATGGACAAGCATTAATTGATTTTTTTGTTTTATAACCAAGGTTAATTTTGTAATTTGGTACATAAGGTTAATAAAATAAAACAGAGCCAAGTATCATCTTTTATTCTCCATCTTCAACCAAAAATTAGGCCTTTGGAAGCCATTGTTGAGCTTTTACATCGGGCAAGCTTTCTAGTTCAATAGGTGAATGGTTTTTGTCCCCTTTTCAAAGATTTCTATGTTTTTGAGATCGTTGCAGCTTAATCTAGCTAGCCTAAGGACTATTTTGTAAAAATAATAAAATTTTAGAGTTTTACCATAGTTGATGTAACACTCCTAACGCGGCCTAGACGTTATGGCCAAATCTATGATGTCACATTGGAGTGGGCTTTGTAAAACACAGTTCTTTTGAAAAGGGTCCATTTGTAAAAGCCTCGTTGAAGTTTATATAGTAGCTAATTTATTTTACCCGTTCATTTAGCAAACAATACGTCATTCCCAATCGTTATTTTATTTTAAAAATTGATCAATGTGGAAGCTTTAAAAACAATTTGCGTAGAAGGATAGTTGAAAAACATTTTTTTTTAATTTTGAAAACCCAAGTACTACCGCTATCATATATAAATCGTTTTAAATAAATCCCCAATTAAAGATAAAACTTAAAACGGCCTTATTACATAAAATTTAACTCAAATAAAACTATCACTATTAAAGAGTCCAGTACGTAATATAACAGTGGTGTGGCCTTTCTTGAGTCCCTCGCAGCACCAACCCAGCTAAGGATTACCTGTGCATATAAACAGAAAAGTGAGTTTATGAAAACTTACTGTGTAATACAATCTGGGCCTCAGGCCATATTAGTAACCATACCAGTGTGGGCCTTGGCCCATTTCAGTACAATATCAACCATGCATATATATAGATCCTACCCAACCATCCTCTACACTACACTCCGTCCAGCCCTACACTTCATGTGGGGAATACCTCGACCCACCCATCCCTACACTCCAGAATAACGTACCGATTACGACACTGACAGTGTTTACAGCAGAGATGCCAGTAACAGACTTAAAGCCTTTCAGTACACTTCCTCCAACAATACATATCCCACCCTATGCAATGCAGCATAATATAAGTGTACATATGATAAATATGGCATGCTTAAAAAGTCATACATCACAAAGGGGTATAATCGTAATTTACCTCAACTGGGTAAAACAGTCATTTCTAAAGTCAAGGTTTAGGTACACTTATCAACACAACAGTAGGCCCATAGTCAACTCGCGCGACTTGTGCAACCTTTCCAATCAAACAGCAAAAATGGGCCAAAGCCCATGATACGACCCATGTGGGCCCACGGCCCTATAAGCCCAAATAATGGCCTTGGCCATACAAACTACTCAGCCAGCCCAACAATCTCCACACATCCATGCGGTTTGCCCGTGTAAGGCCCACGAGCTCGTGGGGTCCACACGACCCTTCTCAGCCCAACGGGCCCAAAACGACCCATGCCAACAAGATCGCTCGTGGTGGTCTTCAGAGTCACATGCTCCCGTTTATGTGCTTAGATGACCACACGAACATGCATTCGCTCGTGTGGCGCCGTTGATAATGGTTTTTCAGCTTTTGTCGTACAATGGTTGAGACAGTGTGATTACACACCTATTCTAAGGTTGAAGTCGAATTGCCACCGGAGTCGAGAACCAACAACAACCATAGCCCCTCCTTGCTTCACCCCACGAACTCCCCCCCAACACTTGACCCTTTAAGAATAGCTAATCGATTAATAAGAATCTAAAATCCTGTTTAACCACACCTGAATCTTTAACACTTACCAATAAAGAAGTAGACACTTATAGAAGAAAGCAATTGGCTCCCACCTAGTTAAAGAGATTGAATCCCTATCCATAGTAGTATATAAACGAAAAAAGTTTTAAACCAAAGATGTCTCCCTCGATCGGAAGGAATAGCACTATTCGGCTTAAGATGAACACAAGTCACAACTTCAAGAAACCAACCACATGAGATTCAGTTTGGAAAACTTACCAGCACGCACACGAGATTCGACAGCCCCACCGCAAGAAGCAGCTACGCATAGAAACGAGTAGAAGAGAATGAGAGAAAGAGAAAGATGCTATCTAGGCCTCAACAAGATTTGGCCAAAGAAGGAATAGAGAGCACTCAAACATGACAAGTCGAAAAGCAATAGCAAAGAAGAAGAGACTCAGTTTTAACAGGCCAAAGCCGAAATAGAAAGGAAAGAGAGCTCCAAAGGATATTCGGCCAACAGAGAGTATTTGCTCAAAAAGAAGAGAAAAGAAGAGAATCGCAGCGTTCATTCCCCCACGCTAAATTAAAGGTTTTGAAAAGGAAAAGATGCAACGAGTGTTCAGTCAACAAAAGAAAAGTTGAGAAAAGCTAAGAAAAAGGGTGAGAGTTCGGCACAACCAGTTAGAGAGAAAAGTAAAATAGCACTACTCAAACTAATAGACATCAATGCCAAAACTCGAAAGAATGCAAAACCAAGAGGAAAAGTACCAAAACACACGGTAATTCCTAAAAGAAGGCATACATTCGACACTAGCAACCAAAACCGAACTAGCCTACTGAGAAGCCCTACTTTCGGCCACTACCTCTTCACTCTCCATCTCCCCAAACTTCTCCTAAAATCTCTCCACACATCACTCCACCTGATCACTATTCAAATCCCCCAATTATCTCCTAGATTCTCTCCCTTAACCACCCATTCAAACTCATTCAAACACCCCCAATTTCGGTCAACCTAGGACACTTCCACAGTACCTAGCAAAAAGAACATCATTGTACGCCACATTGCTCGAACTCAAAACCTTAAGAACACTCCACACGCCCTTTGCCACTTGACCAACACACCATTCATGCCTTGTCACACCCTCACTAACTTAAAATCCCACCAGCAAAAAACAAAGGTTATTCACCAAAACCCAAAATTTTGCTAAAGCCTAGGATTGAACCCAAGACTTCTCACACCTCTTATAACCCCTTTAACCAACAAAACCAGCAAGCCACATACAACAAAATACGAAAATTAAATTACTAAGGATTTGGGGTGTTACAGATGAATACATGAGTATTTTGATGTTTAATGATAGATTATGAATGTTTGATGATAGTTATACAAGTTTTGTTAAGTGATTTTTAGTGAAAATGCAAATTAGGGATTAAATTGTGAAATGTGGAAACTATATGGTTAAAATGTGAAATAAATAAATAATATTGGTTGATATGTACACTAGGGAAATTCGGTTAGCATGGGTTGGTATTAAATTGCATGAATTTGTGGTTTTATGAAATAAGGACTAAATTGAAAAAAATGTGAAACATTACGGGTAAATGTGTAAAAGTGCCTTAATGAGAATTTTGGACTAAATTGAATAGAGAGGTAATTAAATAAGTTGATTTTGATTACATATAGATCAAGAAAAGCAAAATTCAGATCTAGATCGATGGAAAAACAAAGTACTCAACTAATCGACCTATTTCGCCATTTTAGCGTCCGAGGTAAGTTCATATGTAATAAGTTTCATTGTAAATGTATAGGATCAGAGCGATATTGTCTCAACATAGAGACATGGAACACATCATGAATTCGGTCCAACTCTGGAGGCAACTCAAGTTGATAAGCAACCGGTCCTACGTGCTTCAATACACGATAAGGCCCAATGAACCTAGGGCTTAGCTTGCCCTTACGACCAAACCTCAGCACTATTTTCCATGGCGAAACCTTAAGAAACACAAAGTTCCCCACCAAAAACTCAATCTCCTTATGCTTCAGATCCTTATAAGACTTCTTTCTGTCTGAAGCCACCTTCAGCCGATCCAGAATCAACTTGACCTTATCTTCAGTATCAGAAATTAACTCAGGTCCTAGTACACGCCGCTCGCTCAACTTAGTCCAACATGCAGGAGTACGACACCTATAACCATACAATGCCTCGTAAGGTGCCATCTCTATGCTAGACTCATAGCTATTATTGTATGCAAATCCGCCAACGGTAAGAAATCCTCCCAACTGCCCCGGAAGTCAATCACACAACTTCTTAACATGTTCTCTAGTATCTGTATCACCCTTTCTGACTGACCATCTATTTGAGGATGGAATGCAGTACTGAAGTCCAACCTTGTACCCAATGCCTCATGCAAATTCTTCCAAAATTGAGACGTAAATCGAGGATCTCCATCGGATATGATGGAAACCGGTACACCATGTAGTCTCACAATTTCAGACACATACAACTTAGCCAGCTTCTGCAGCGAGTAATCAGTACAGACAGGTATGAAGTGGGAAAATTTCATCAGTCGATCTACGATAACCTATATTGAATCCTTCTTAGTAGGCGTTAAGGGCAGCCTACTAACAAAATCCATAGTCACTCTCTCCCACTTCAACAATGGAATTTTGATAGGCTGAAGCAACCCCAAAGGCAATTGATGCTCCGTTTTAACCTGTTGACAAGTCAAATACTTACTCACATACTTAGTGACTTCCCGCTTAAGCCCTGGCCACCAATACAACTCCCGAAGGTCCCAGTACATCTTATTCTCGCCAGGATACATAGTGTAAGGACTACTATACGCCTCTTGGAGTATAGACCGCCTCAAATCGGCATCTTTCTGGACACAAACTCTCCCATAGAAACACAATACTCCTTCGCAATTCAACCTAAAATCTGAAGTCTTCTTATCCCCTATCTGTCGCAACCGCGAACCTAGTGACTCATCCTCTAACTACTTAACTTTAATCTGTTCAATCCAACTCAGTTTAACTTACAGCTCAGCTAGTAGACTACCATCATCGAACAAACTAATATGAGCAAACATCGCCCTCAAGTCAATAACTGCCCTTCGGCTCAGTGCATCGGCTACCACATTAGCCTTTCCAGGATGGTATTCGATCGAACAGTCATAATCCTTAAGCAACTCTATCCATTTACGTTGCCTAAGGTTTAACTCCTTCTGAATGAGAAGATACTTGAGGCTCTTGTGATTCGTGTAGATGATACAACTCTCACCATACAGATAATGCCTCCAAATCTTCAGTACGAATACCATCGCAGCCAACTCTAAGTCATGCGTCGGATAGTTCACTTCATGCGTCTTAAGCTGACGAGATGCATAAGCCACTACCTTACCCTTCTACATCAACACATATCCCAAACCAACATGTAATGCATCACTGTAGACAGTGAATTCCTTCCCTGATTCTGGCTATATTAAGATAGGGGCTTCAGTCAGAACCTTCATGAGTTTCTCAAAACTTTCCTGCTGTTTATCAGTCTAGTTAAACAGTACCCCTTTACGCAACAACTTGGTCAAAAGTGCAGCAATTAACGAGAACCCCTCAACAAACCGTCTATAATACCCTGCCAAACCTAGAAAACTTCGAATCTCTAACACCGACTTAGGTTGCTTCTAGTCTAGAACCGCTTTAATTTTTCGAGGATCAACCCTAATCCCCTCCGCAGATACTACATGACCCAGAAAAGCTACCTCACGTAACCAGAATTCACACTTGCTAAATTTTTGCATACAACTGCGTCTCCCTTAAAATCTATAGAACAACCCGTAAATGAGCATCATGTTTATCCTCAGTCCTCAGGTACACCAGAATGTCATCTATAAACATCATTATGAACTGATCCAGATAGGGTTGGAACACTCGTTTTATCAAATCCAGAAAAGTAGTTGGTGCATTCGTCAGTTCAAACGACATCAGTAAAAACTCGTAAGGACCGTAACGAGTCCTAAATGCTATCTTGTATACATCAGTCTCCTTGACCCTCATTTGATGGTACCCAGATCGGAGATCTATTTTAGAGAAGACCGAAGCTCTTCAAAACTGGTCGAATAAATCGTCAATCTTAGGTAAGGGGTACTTATTCTTAATAGTCAATTTATTCAGCTGCCGATAGTCGATGCACATGCGCATGGATCCATCTTTCTTCTTCAAGAACAACACCAGGGCTCCCTACGGGGACACACTTGGGTAGATGAATCCTCAATCTAGTAGCTCCTGAATTTGAGCCTTAAGCTCAAGAAGCTCCTTTGGTGCCATTCTATAAGGGGCAACAGACACCGGAGCTGTACCAGGCAAGAACTCTATCCTAAACTCCACTTCCCTGCTTGGAGGTAACCCATGCAACTCATCAGGAAAGAATTCCAGAAACTCCTTAACTATTCTGATATCTTTCACAGATGCAACCTCAGAATTAGAAGCACTTATATAAGCTAAATACGCCTTGCAACCCTTGCGAACCAACTTCTCAGCTCTAAGCGCAAAAACCACATTTTAAAGATAATTCCAATGCTCTCCAATCATAACTACCTCGTCACCCTTAGTAGTTTTTAGTATTGCCCACTTAGCAGCGTAATCCAAATTCACCTGATGCTTAACCAGCCAGTCCATACACAATATCAGGTCAAATTCCCCAAAAGGAAGTTCCATTAAGTCAGCTACAAAGATCTTCCTTTGAACCTCTAAAAGTATCCCCTTAAATAGTTTGTTCACTATCACCGACTGCCCTAATGGACTAACACAGCTACCTCGCTCGCAGTGTTTTCACACATCACACCCAAAGTCTCAGACACAGAGCATGCTATATATGAGTGTGTAGAACCAACATCAATCAATGCAGTGTAAGGTACATGATGAATGAAGAACATACCCATAATAACATCTGAGACGTCACTGTCCTCTCGGTGACATACAGCATAAACCAGCACTGGCTACCTCGCCTCAGTATGATTCGCACCCCTGCCCGGTGCCCCTCGACCATGGATTGTACCATTTCCACCCCTAGCTGATCCTCGACCTCTTGGTGGCTGCTGAAAACCTCTCTCTAGCTGAACAGTACCCATACCAGAAGCTTGCACCTGAACGGGCCTCCGTGGACAATCTCTAATACGGTGTTCCATAGATCTACATCTAAAACATGCCCCCTTCTGAACCCAGCACTCGTCCTGATGGCGTTTCCCACAAATTGTACAAGGCTGCAACCCAGAAGTAGCAACACGAGGCCCAACTCTTACTGGTCCATCAACTTTGACCTTCTTTCTAGGTCTCATAGCTGAACCTGAGGGATCCCAAACCCTCTTATTTCTCCCTTTATTCGTTTCATGATTCTGGCGCTCAATGCGCTTTACATTCTTAGTGATCTTTGCCGTTTCAACTAACACTGCAAAATTCCACTATCCTTGAGGCCGTCCTCGAAATGAACACAGCGCTCATACTCAGTGGCTACCATGCCCGCGTATAGCGGCTCAATCGTAAAAATTCTGCCTCATACTCAACTACGGTCTTATCCCCCTAGGTCAAATTTAAAAATTCCCTTCTACGGGCATCAACATAGCTAGCACCCACGTATTTCCCTTGAAAAGCATTTTTGAAAAACTCCCAAGTTAGTCGATCGGGCTGAGTACCCTCCTTCACATTAAGCCACCACTGATAGGCTTCATCTCTCAATAATGACACTGCACCTTTTAGCTTCTGCTCTAGGGTGCAGTCGAGGTCATATATGATCCTCTCTGTGGCCTCGATCCAATACTCTGCCACAATAGGGGCAACTCCAACTATACCCTTAAAGATCTCATCCCCACTAGACCTGAGTCGTTCTATCATCGACCTACGAGCCACAGTAGTAGTATTAGGCCCAACGATTCTTTCCAAAATTTACAGCATAGCTTGAGACAGTGCGTCGTCCCTAGTTGCATGATCATGCGACCCAATCTCAGTCACCGGTGAAGCCGGTGGCTTTCTTATCTCAACATTAGGCATATGACCCGATGCCGAAGATCCAACCCGAGCACCTCCACAGCCTCCGTCATAGCCTTTAGTACCCCTTCCACGAGTACCTCTAGTGCTCATAGTCGATTTACGACTTGTTTGTATTAACAGTTTTATGCATCAGTTTTATAGTTTCAGTGTTTATTAGTGGATGTTTTATGAAACAAAATCATCAATAATTCAGAGTTGTTTGTTTACGCAAAACGTAGTTTTATTACAGTTTTAGGTTTCCCTAATAGGGGTTTTAGTATAGTCTATCATCTACCATAATCTTATTTCAGTTAAATCAAACAATAGTTTTAGAGAACTTACAGAATCAGCGTCAGATACTCGGTAGACCACACAAACGAAAGCTATTACCTCGAAGAATTTTTTCCACTGTTTAAAACAATTCTTTTGAAATTACTTTTCTTTTAAGGGAAAACCCAAATCCACAGCTGAGTTTTGCAACCTGACTATGATACCACTAAATGTAACACCCGTAATGCAGCCTAGATATTATGGCTGAATCTGTGATGTCACATTGGAATGGGCTTTTTAAAACACAGTTCTTTTGAAAAGGGTTTATTTGTAAAATCCTCGTTGAAGTGTTTATAGTAGCTAATTTCTTTTACCGATTCATTTAACAAACCATGCGTCATTTCCAATCGTTATTTTATTTTAAAACATTCATTTATTCGGAAGCTTTAAAAACAATTTGCATAGAAGGATACTTGAAAAACATTTTTTTTATTTTGAAAACCCAAGTACTACCGCTATCAGATATAAACCGTTTTAAATAAACCCCCAATTAAAGATAAAACTTAAAATGACCTTATTACATAAAATTTAACTCAAGTAAAACTACCATTATTAAAGAGTCCAGTACGTAATATAATAGTGGTGTGGCCTTTCTCGAGTCCCTCGTAGCATCGACCCAACTAAGGATTACCTACGCATATAAACAGAAAAGTGAGTTTATGAAAACTTAGTGTGTAATCTGGGCCTAATGCCATATCAGTAACCATATTAGTGTGGGCCTTGGCCCATTTCAGTATAGTATCAACCATGCATATATATAGATCCTACCCAACCGTCCTCTACACTCCACTCCGTCTAGCCCTACACTCCTTGTGGGGAATACCTCGACCTACCCATCCCTACACTCAAGAATAACGTATCGATTACGGGACTAACAGTGTTTGCAGTAGAGCTACCAGTAATAGGCTTAAAGCCTTTCAGTACACTTCCTCCAATAATACATATCCCACCCAATGCAATGCAGCATAATATAAGTGTACATACGATAAATATGGCATGCTTAAAAAGTCATACATTACATAGGGGTATAATCGTAATTTACCTCAACTAGGTAAAACAGTCATTTCTAAAATTAGGGTTTTGGTACACTTATCAACCCAACAATAGGCCCACAGTCGTCTCGCGCGACTCGTGCAACCTTTCTAGTTAAACAGCAAAAATGGGCCAAAGCCCATGATACGACCCATGTGGGCCCATGTGCTCACGTGGCCCTGTAAGCCCAAATAATGGCCTTGGCCATATAAACTACACAGCTAGCCCAACAATCTCCACACATCCGTGCTGTTTGCTCATGCGGGGCCCACGAGCCCGTGGGGCCCACACGACCTATCTCGGCCTAACGTGGCCCAAAATGACCCATGCCCACGAGATCGCTCGTGGTGGTCTTCACAGTCACATGCTCCCGTTTATGCACTTAAATGACCACACGAATGTGCTTTTGCTCATGTGGCACCATTGATAACGATTTTTTGGCTTTTGTCGTACAGTGGTTAAGACAGTGTGATTACACACCTATTCTAAGTTGATGCCGAATTGCCACCGGAGTCGAGAACCAACAACAACCGTAGCCACTCCTTGCTTCACGCCATGAACTCCACCCAACACTTGACCCTTCAAGAATAGCTAATCGATTAATAAGAATCTGAAATCCTGTTTAACCACATCTGAATCATTAACACTTACCAATAAAGAAGTAGACACTTGTAGAATAAAGCAATCGGTTCCCACCTAGTTTAAGAGATTGAATCCCTATCCATATTCGTATATAAATGAAATATGTGATAAGCCAAAGACATCTCTTTCGATTGGAAGGAATATCACTATTCGGCTTAAGATGAACACAAGCCACAACTTCAAGAAACCATCCACATGAGATTCGGTTTGGAAAACCTACCAACACAAACACGAGATTCGACTGCCCCACTGCAAGAAATAGCTGCGCACAGAAATGAGTAGAAGAGAATATGAGAGAAAGAGAAAGACACTATCTAAGCCTCAACAAGGATAGGCCAAAGAAGGAACAGAGAGCACTCAAATATGACAAGTCAGAAAGCAAGAGCAAAGAAGAAAAGATTCAGTTTTAATAAGCCAAAGCTGAAAGAGAAAGGGAAGAGAGGTCTAAAGAATATTCGGCCAACAGAGAGTATTTGCTCAAAAAGAAGAGAAAAGTAGAGAATGGCAGCCTTCGTTCCCCCACGCTAAATCAAAGATTTTGAAAAGAAAAAGATGCAACGAGTGTTCGGTCAACAAAAAAAACGTTGAGAAAAGCCAAGAAAAAGGGTGAGAGTTCGTCACAACCAGTTAGGGAGAAAAGTAAAATAGCACTACTCAAACCGATAGACATCAATGCCAAAACTCGAAAGAATGCAAAACCAAGAGGAAAAGCACCAATGCACACAGTAATTCCTAAAAGAAGGCACACATTCAGCACTAGCAACCAAAACTGAACTAGCCTACTGAGAGGCCCTACTTTCGGCCACTACCTCCTCACTCCCCATCTCCCCAAACTTCTCCTAAAATCTCTCCACACATCACTCCACCTGATCACTATTCAAATCCCGCCATTATCTCCTAGAATCTCTCCCTCAACCACCCATTCAAACTCATTCAAATACCCCCAATTTCGGTCAACCTAGGACACTTCCACGGCACCTAGCAAAAAGAACATCCTTGTGCGCCACATTGCTCGAACTCAAGACCTCAAGAACACTCCACATGCCATTTGCCACTTGACCAACACATGGCTTGTCACACCCTCACTATCTTAAAAGCCCACCAGCAGAAAACAAAGGTTATTCACCAAAACCCAAAATTTTGCTAAAGCCTAGGATTGAACCCAGGACTTCTCACACCTCTTAGAACCCCTTTAACTAACAAAACCAGCAAGCCACATACAACAAAATACGCAAATTAAATTACTAAGGATTTGGGGTGTTACAGATGAATACATGAGTATTTTGATGTTTACTGATAGATTATGAATGTTTGATGATAGTTATGCAAGTTTTGTTAAGTGATTTTTAGTGAAAATGCAAATTAGGGATTAAATTGTGAAATGTGGAAACTATGTGGTTAAAATGTGAAATAAAAAAAAATTGGTTGATATGTACACTAGGGAAATTCAGTTAGCATGGGTTGGTATTAAATTGCATGAATTTGTGATTTTATGAAATAAGGACTAAATTGAAAAAAATATGAAACGTTAGGCGTAAATGTGTAAAAGTGCCTTAATGTGAATTTTGGACTAAATTGAATAGAGAGGTAATTAAATAAGTTGATTTTGATTACATATAGATCAAGAAAAGCAAAATTCAGATCTAGATCGATGGAAAAACAAAGTACTCAACTAATCGACCTATTTCACCATTTTAGCGTCCGAGGTAAGTTCGTATGTAATAATTTTCATTGTAAATGTATTTTAAATGCTTTGATATCGCATAAACTATGAATACGAGACTATGGCCATGTTTGATGTTGATTTGACAGACGTGAAAATCCCGATTGAACCTTAGGAATAGATTAGGATACGAATGACATGTCATTAGGGGTTATTGTGATATTGTGATTCGAGTGTTGGTCCTGTACGTCCTACCGGTGGCTGAGTATAGCGGCATGTGTTGCGGTTACTTGACAGCTTGTGTGAGTAGCACCATGTAGCTACGTCTTGACCCACAGTTTGTGTGAGCAGAACCATTGATAGCACGAGAGTGAGCATATATGTGATTTGAGATTGAGATAGCATTGGCTATATATGTGGCACTTTGGTGCGAGTTTCCCGTGTATCCAATAGTATTCCAAATGGTTCAACAGAAAAATGAAAGATTTGGTTGAGCATGAGATTGATATGAGATGGTACAAGTACATACATGAACCGTATAAGCTTTAAATAGAGGAAACTTGTGAAAGACACGTTTAATCTTATGATTTAAAATATGAAAGGCTTGTTAGTTAATATGAGTTACATGTTGACATGTTCAATTTTTTAAATTGTGCATTTATGAATAGATTGAATTTATCTTATACAAGCTTACTAAGCTATAAAGCTTACTTTGTTTATTTTTTCATGTTTTATAATGATTTCAAAACTAGTTCAGATTTGAGGATCGTCGAAGACTTCATCACACTATCAAGCTAACATTTTGGTACTTTTGAAACTATGTTTTGGAATATATGGCATGTATAGGAATTTTGGTCATTTTGGTATATAAATTGTTGATGAATTTAGCCATTTGGTCTAGGTTGTAAATGTCTATGGTTTAGTTTGTAATATAGCCATGAAAGTTGGCTCAATTTGGTTGGTTTGGTTATGCATATATAGGTGTGCATATTGCCTATGTTATCTGAATGACGTTGGTTTTGTGATGCTTATTGATAGATGGTATTATGGATGTTAAATGGTTGAGAACTGGATTTGGTATATTATGAGATTAAGCTAGATGATGCAAATTTGAAAGTGATCATATTGATGTTTGAAATTAGGAGATTTGATATGGAATTGAATGGTATATTATATTATTATTGTGTTATGTATTGGTTGGCATTGAATGGTATGAATTGATTTGGATTGGAGTTGTTTTAAATGCCTAGTTGTGCTATGTTTTATACCATTTGGATTGATGTATGTGTGCACAAGTTTGGTTGAAAAATTGGCTTGGTAAATAGCCTATTTTTGTCCACACGATCAGAGACACGAGCATGTGTCTCAGCCGTGTGTGATACACGGTCATGTACATGGTTGTGTGTCCCCTAGTGTTGCAATTAAAATTAAGTTAGTATGCTCCACACGGCCTCACACACAGGCATGTGACTTGGCTGTATGGCATAAGTCAGTATACCCTACAGGATTGGCACAGCCTAGCACACGGCCTGGCACACGGGCATGTGTGGCCATTTTTAGGGCACACAGGCTAGCCACACGGGCATGTGTAATGGCCGTGTGACCCAGTTCAGAGAGTTACACGGGGTCAGACACGGGCTGAGACACGGCTATGTGATCCCATTTTGAATGTCCACACGGTCTATGGCACGGGCGTGTATCACACAGCCGGGCCACACAGGCGCGTGTCCCTATTTGTTTTGGAAAAATTTTCTAAATGTTCAAGAAATTTCTAAAGTTATCGGTTTAGTTCCAAACCACCCTGAATGCATGTTTTGGGCCTCATAGGCTCGGAATACATGTTTTGGGCCTCATAGGCTCGTATTAAGGATGATATGAATGAATCTGGTTGATGATTATTTGAATTTGAGAAATTTATGTGAAATGTATGATTATTATGTTGTAAGTCCGGTAATGCTCCGTAACCCTATTCCGGCATTGAATACGGATGTGGGTGTTACATAAATTTAGGCTAAAAACCCTAGACTCAGCTTCAATCAGACCTTCGGAATATTTACCTTCAATACACCAACTTATTTTGCTTTCACATGATCTTTTGTACATCTATTTTCTTTCAAGTACATATGCTCTTCTCTTTTTTTTCTCTTTTTTTTCTTTACGAGCATTTTGTTGTGTGTACTACAAATTTTTGAGCATTTGATACTTCTTTTCAACTTCCCCAAACTTATTTTCAAATAATATTCTGAATAATACTGAGTCTAGTGTTTGGGACAATTTAAAGATAATTAAGAGAGAAGTGATGGCTAAATATTGCATAGGTTCAAATAAAATTAGGCCATATAGTCTCAAAGTTGGGTTTCAAAGGATAAAAATTCATTAAGGTTGGCTTGAAAGGCTCAAACGATCCAAACAAAAGTTTGCCTAAATCATTTTCAACATTCCTTGCTTTCTAGGATTTCGCCTCAAGAAATTACTAAGTCAATTCTAGAGACTTAAACTTGCATGCATACCTAGATTTCCTAAGGAACTAAAATTTTATGGTATGATTTACATACTTTATTAAGAATACGTTTATTTCATAGTTCAGCTAACGTAACAATTATTGAAATAATCGAACTTTATTCATACTGAAGTTTAGCATACTTAACAAAATATCAATTTTTTGAAAAAAAATATAACCTAATATAACTAAAATAAAAATTTATTCTGAGAGGAAATAATTTCAATTTTTTGTTCCCTTTACTTAGGATGAAAATTGTTCTCATTGTTAAAGGGAATAGATATTGTACACTAGGTAGGATTCTAGAAAAGAAAAGGTGAGTCAATTTGACTGCTTAAGTACCAAGCTCTCTCTAGATCCAATCCTAGACATGTATATATATATTGCCACACTTTGTACTTTGCAACTTGTTCATTTTTATTTATGATTTTCACCTCTTATTTTATTATGTGATTAAAAAACAATCTTAATAAAACCTAATACTAAAACATTAAATAACCTAAGAGCGAAAATAAAATAAAGTTAAGATCCCCCTTTTTATTTATTTACAGATCCCTTAGAATCTGACTCATCTTTTGCTCCATCATCTTCGTTTTTGCATGAATCACTTCGCTCCCTCTTCGATAGTGGACTCCATGGTTTAAATATGAAATTTGGAAACTTTGGTATAAAAATAAATGGGTCATTGTATATTTTTGTAAGAGCGCTTCTCATTGAGTCATCCCATATTTTTGAATATCTCAAGTAAGCTTGTTGCTTCCACTGCATATGTTGCATTATTTCCATCAATTTTGACAGCTCATGTTGAAGATCGGGGTGAGGCAATTGAGTTCTGAACATTGAGGTTGTCATGTCAAGTTTAGTTGCTAGTTCCATTGGTTCTGCCTTATCAGGGATTTCAACTGACCGCATTGGTTCGACCTCTGTGGGATCTTCTTCTTCTTCTTCTTCTTTGAGATCCTCACTCTCTTCAATTCTTTGCTGGAGAACAGAGTCTCCGGCTATTCAATTGAGGTCCCAATCTGTGATTGTGCCCTGGCTATAACCTGTCTTCTTTACATTTGCAAGAATTTTAGCTTTCAAGCACAAAATTGTTATCGTAAAGGGAAAGTAAGCTGGGCCAGAACATCTAAAGGCACAATTTCGCATTTCTCTCATAATGATTTTTCCCACATCAATGGTCTTTCTAAATAAAATCGAGTATAATAAGACTATTCGCTTTAATGAAATTGTAGTCCCATGTGAAATAGGCATAAGGCTGAATTGAATGAAATAGAACCATACCTTCGCTAGAGGTGTCAAATATTCTTTGCGACAAGTGTGAATTCGTTGCTTTGACAAAGTCCACTTAAAACCTGAAACTGAAAGTTTCTCGAGAATTTCTTACAGATTTTCAGTCTCAATATTTCTCATTGAGGAAGAATATTCATCATCTTCGAAATTAGGTAATTCAAAGAATTCATTAATGGGGTTTGAGCTTATTGGTACCTTGATTCCTCAGACAGAAACTTCCATCAATTCATTTGAGGTCAAATTAGCATAAAATTCACGAAATAACTCCTCATCTACACTAGATATTTTCTCACAAAACAACTCCAAATTGAGAGCTTCAGTAATTTGTTGAATGCGTGCCATGAAATCAATATAGTTGCTCTCTTTTAGTGGAAAGTCTTTTTCAGGGTGCATTTGTTTATTCTTGAAAATGCTTTCGTATCTCTTTTTGGCTTCTTCACAGTGAAATATGTTTTGTGATTCGTCAATTTGGACATAGGCACAAGTTCTCTTGTGAGGCATGATTAACCTGAACATACGATAGAAACAAATATTTTCTCAAAAATTTAATTAGTATAAAATATTAATAATTCAATAAATTGAAAAATTAAATAATTAAATAAATTTAAAATTTAAGAGAAAAATTTGTCTTACCACCTTTATATAAAAATTAAGAAATCAAATAAAATTAAAAGCAAAATATTGTAATTGAAGGATGGTTGGATGGGTTATCGGCTCAATGTGGGGTGTTGGTATGAGTAGCAAGGCTGGTGTGCCTTGCGAATACTGATAAGCTGCTGGGCGTGCAAGCCTATGCACGGGGGAGCAGCAAGGCCTGGTGTGAGTAGTTGCAGGGGCAGCAGGTATTAACGTTGAGCGAGCAACAGCGTTGGCGTGTGCTAGCTGGAGCTGGGAGTGGCACGATGCTCAGGGAGTAGGACATGCAAGGTAGCAGCAGCGCGTGATGGAGGTAGGTGCGTGCGGGGTGAGTTGCTGGCCAGATGCACCAAGTGCATGCGGGGTGAGCTGCTGGCCGAATAGGGCTACTGGCTAGTGAGCGTGTAATGGGGCAGGTCGCAAGGTACTTGCAAGGGTGGCTACTGGGCGACATGGTAGGTGTTGGAAGAAAGGATGGAGATTAGTTTAGGTGATGTGAGAAAGTGTAGAAGGTGATTGGAATTTATAGTAAAGAGGGTAGGAGTTAAATTAGAATTCTTAGAACAAATTAATAATTAAAATATTCTAAGTTCTAATTCTACACAAAGTTAATAACAATTAATAAATAATATAATGCATATTACTTTATTATTATCTATTAATTTATTAAAATAAAAACTATTAATTAAAATATGATCATTTTTAAGCAAATCCTAATTCTATTCAAAGTTGATAATAATTAATATATATTATAATAAATATAATTATATACTAGTTATTATCATCTTATTTATTAAATTAAAAACATTTATTCTAGATGCATTTGAAAATATTTACAAAAAGAGCAACCAAATTTTGAAAATAATTCAATTAAGTACCTAAACTTAAAGAAAATGTGAAAATTGAGTTGTAATCAAGACTTGGATCAAAATTGACCCCTTCTTTTATTTTAAAAACTAAAAATTTATTTTGCCATTTAAGGAATAATTTCTCAGAAGATTATGTTATAATCAATTCCCAGGAAAGATTGGAGGGGTCACAAGTGGTCCCTCTTAAATTCTAATCTCCTAGATAGAATTTATTTAAACATACTAATCCCAAAAATATATCCTAAATCATTTATTTAAAATGAAAAATAAAAAAAATATCCGATAAAATGAACGAGATTTGATCCCACTCAATTCTATCCCCCAGTAATGTTTTAAGCGCTGAGCATTGACTCGAAAATTACCTCCCTTACTTTGAAGTTCGACAACTCTGTATGGATAAACTTGGTGAATCGTAAATGGACCGGACTAACGTGATTTTAACTTACCTGGAAAGAACCTTAATCTAGAATTGAATAACAAGACTTGCTGACTTGCTTCAAATTCTCGAACTTGAATGTGCTTGTCATGCCATCTTTTAAGACTTTCCTTGAGTAATTTAGACTTTCCTTGAGTAATTTGGCATTCTCGTATGAAAACATTCGGAACTCTTCTAACTCGTTGACTTGAAGCATTCGTTTCTCTTTAGCAAGCTTAAGATCCAAGTTGAGTTGTTGGAGAGCCCAATAAACTTTGTGCTCTAAATCCAAGGGCAGATGACAGGCTTTCCCAAAGACCAGCCTATAGGGTAACATCCCTAAAGGTGTATTGTATGCTATCCTGTAGGCCCATAAAGTATCGTCTAGTGTTTTGGACCAATCATGTCAATTCGGGCAAACTACCTTTTCAAGTATGCCTTTGATCACTTTGTTTGCCAGTTCAACTTGCCCATTTATCTGCAGATGGTAAGCTATGCCAACCTTGTGCTTCACTCCATGTTTGTCGAGTAACCATTTCAACCATTTATTCACAAAATGAGACTCTTCATCTCTGATGATAACTCTCGGGGTTTCAAACCTTGTGAACACATACTTCTACAAAATTTTATCATAACCTTGGCATCATTCGTTAGATATGCCTCGGCCTCAACCTATTTAGACACATAGTCTACTACTACCAATATGTACTTGTAACTAAACGATGGAGGGAAAGGACCGAGAAAGTCAATAACCCAAACATCGAATAATTTTACCTTAATGATGTTTGTTTGGGGCATTTCATTTCTGTTGGTGATGTTTCCAACACTCTGGCATCGATCACAAATCTTTACGTAAACATACTCTTCTATGAATAGTGTTAGCCAAAAGAATTCGACTTGTAATACTTTGGCTGTAGTATGTGTACCTCCGAAGTGTCCCCCACTCGGAGCTGGGTGATAATGATATAGAATCTTATGTACTTCATCTTCTACCATGCATATCCTAATCATTTGATCTACACACTTTTTAAACAAATATGGCTCTTCCCAGAAATAGTACTTAACATCGTGAAGAAACATTTTCTTTTGATGATACGTCTTATCAATCGGCATCAAACCACAAGCTAAATAGTTAGCAATATCAGCAAACCAAAGGGTATTATGGACATGATTTACCTTCAATATGTGTTCATCTAGGAATGCCTCCTAAATGGGTATAAGTGGAGAATTCCCTTCTTGCAGCTCCAATCTAGACAAGTGGTATGATACTTGGTTTTCTACTCCATTTCGATCTTGAATTTCTAGATCAAACTCTTGAAGTAGAAGTACCCATCGGAGAAGTACCCATCAGATCAATCTTGGCTTAGCGTCTTTCTTGGCAAATAAATACTTAATTGCCGAATGATTCGTATAGACAGTTACTTTGGTACCTACAAGATAAGATTGAAACTTGTCAAAGGCAAAAACAATAGCAAGTAACTCTTTCTCTATTATCGTATAATTCAATTGAGCTCCCGTCAGAGTCAAACTTGCGTAGTAGATGGGATGAAAAACTTTGTTCCTTCACTGGCCCATAACAGCTCCTATCACAAAGTCACTTGCGTCACACATCAATTCAAAAGTCAATTCCCAGTTCAGTGTGACGATGATTGGTGCTGAAACTAATCGGCTTTTCAAATCACTGAAAGCTTTTAAAGAACACTCTTCATCAAATTTGAACATCTTGTCTTTCTCCAATAATTTGCATAAAGGTTTAGCAATTTTGGAGAAGTCCTTGACAAATCTTCGATAGAAACTGGTATGGCCTAAAAAGCTCCTAACACCCTTTACAGATGTTGGAGGTGGGAGTTTCTTGATAACATCTACATTTGCTTTATCTACCTCAATTCCATGCCTCGTTATCCAATGTCTTAGAACAATACCTTCTCATACCATGAAATGACACTTTTCCCAATTGAGTACGAGGTTTGTTTCTTCGCATCGCCTTAGTACCTTAGCTAGATTGGCTAAGCAATCATCATATGTATCTCCAAATACTAAAATATCATCCATAAACACTTCCAAATACTTCTCAACCATGTCAGTCAAAATAGACATTATACATCTTTGAAATGTAGCAGGTGCATTACATAAACCAAATGTCCTATGTCTAAATGCAAATGTATCGTACGGACATGTGAATATTATCTTGTGTTGATCTTCCAGTGCTACTGTAATCTGATTATACCCCGAGTATCCATCGAGAAAATAGTAATAGTCTCAGCCCGTGAGTCTATCCAGCATCTAGTCTAAGAACGACAAAGGAAAATGATCTTTCCTAGTCACCTTGTTCAACTTCCGACAATTGATGCAAATTCTCCATCCCGCAACCGTTCTAGTCAGTATCAACTCATTATTCTCGTTCTGAACGACCGTAATACCTCTTTTCTTGGGCATGCATTAGACATGGATGTGCTAAAGATCGATCTGCTAATTGAAGTGTAACTGTAGTAGGTCTAACTTCACCTATCTCCAACTTTCTGAATATGGATATGGGCATCAAGTTGATGCTCGTACCCAAATCGCATAGTGCCTTACTATAATAAGTTGCTCAAATACTGCAAGGTATGGTTAAACATCCAAGATCCTTTAACTTTTGGGGTAGTTTGTCTTGATGATATGCATTGCATTCTTTTGTCAGGGGTACCATCTCAAATTCTCTAAGTCTTCATTTCTTAGGCATGATATCCTTTATGAATTTAACGTAATTCGGCATTTGCTCAAGTGCTTCTACCAACGGATTGTTGATATGAAGTTGGTTGAGTACGTCTAAGAACTTCTTGAATTGGACTTCCTGCTTCTGCTTTTGAAGCTTTTAAGGGTAGAGCGGTGGAGGATTCTTTACTAGAACTGGTTGATTCATCTTCTGTGGAAATTTTACATCTAACAAAGTCGTTAGTTTATCAGAATTGACTGGTTAAGAAGTTACCTTATTGGATTTCAACACTCGGTTGAACTTCCACTAAGTCTTGAGCATCAGCTGGCCCTTGTTCAACTTCGACAGTGTTGGGCTCTAATGTCATTCCGCTCCTCAGTGCCAATGCTTTACAATGCTCATTCCCCGAATTTCTTAGATTCTTCGTATCATTAGGCAAAGCACCTTGTGCACGGTTTCTAAGTTTAGTGGCAAGTTGGCCCATTTGGTTTTCCAGGTTTTTCAATGTGGCTAATTGGCTTTGGATTAAGGCATCATTTTTGGCTATGTATGCCTTCAACAAGTTTTCTAAGCCACTGGAAGTTTCAGCTTGAGGTTGCTTCTAAACTTGTTGGGTAAACACAGGTGGCTGGGTCGATTTAGGTTGGGCATAAGTGTTACTGATTCTATCTCTTTAGTTACCCTAGGAAAAATTAAGGTGGTTTCGCCAAGATGGGTTATAAAAATTGGATTGCAGTCCTTGCCTTCCTCGATTCTGGTTCTAATTACCCATGTAATACATGAATTCTATGTGTGATGGACATTCTTCAAAAAAATGTCCTTCCTCACAATAAATATAGCTATATTTTCAAATTGATTAGGTGGTTGAGCTGCAAAACTATTAAACCCATTAGTGGTAAAACTTTTAAGATTGAAGAAATAGAAGATACCTGAGATGCGAGTGAAGTGAGTGGATCCACTTCATGTATTCCAGCGACTTGTCTTCCTGAGTTGCTCGATAGGTTTGCCATTGATAATTATTGTTGGCAATTCTCTCAATGATTTCATAAGCCTCGTTATAAGACTTAGAAAGAAGAGCACCATTAGCAGAAGCGTCCACTACCATCCTTGTATGAGCATTAAGACCATTATAAAATGTATCAAGTTGGATGCAATGAGGGACTCTATGATGAGGGCACTTCCATAATAACTCATTGTACCTTTCCCATGCCTCATATAAGGATTCATCATCCATTTGTCGAGCAGTGATCTCGTTCCTTAACTTAGCATTCTTGCTATGCGGGAAATACTTCATGAGGAATCTTTTTACAAAATCTTGCCATATGGAAATGGAACCTGGTGGCATTGACTTTAACCAGGCTTAAGCTCTGTCCCTTAGTGAAATAGGAACAGATTTAGTCGTAGCACATCGTCGGGTACTCTAGCTAACTTGAAAGAATTGCTCACCTCCATAAACAGTCTTAAGTGAAGACTAGGATCTTCGGTAGGCATTCCACTGAATTGGCCCATTGTCTGAAGCATCTGGAACATGACTAGCTTCAGCTCGAACTGTTGTGCCTCGATTTCAGGTCTCCTAATACCAGGATTAAGATCATGAAACACTGGCATGGCATACTTTCTTAAAGCTCTATCCCTATCATCAGCAATAAGGATAGGATTTTGAGCAGGGTTTGTTTCATTTTCTTTATTCGGATTTTCGTAGTTCATCTCTTCGGTCCTTTTCTGAAATGCTTGTCTTTTTCGTTGTCGAAAAGTTCCTTCAATCTCAAGGTCTACGGGGAATAAATTGATGATTCGATCGATACTTATAAACACCTGAAACAACACAAAAAAAAATTAATTAAGTTTAAATTGAACGAAAAAATAAACCAAAATGGAAAATTCACAAATAATGACTTTTAAAACAGTCCCCAGCAACGGCGCTAAAAACTTGAAACAACGAAAATTTGCAAGTGTACACAATTGCAACAAGTAATAAAGTGACAAGTAAATGTCGAGTTATCGTACCCACAGGGACTGTGAAAGGAATTATTTATGAATGCAATTAAAAACACTTTGGTGAAGAAAAATATTTTGATTTGAGGAGGTGATTAAAAACTAAGATTTTTAACTCAGTAAAATAAATAAAGAGAAAATAAATGTTCCAATATACGATTTCAAAAGATGATTTTAATTAAGATGACATAATTGTATTAGATTAATTACATTTCTTAACTTAGAATTACTAAACTCATGTTCATGTTGTTACGAATAAATTCACTGCAACTTGGTAATTTGCTAACTTATGAACATACTCACCTACCAAAATCCATTTATCTCTTGACTATATCTTTATGTCAATTCAACCGATTAAACACATTTTAATAAGCAAATGCGTTAATGCACATACATACTAATGAAATTAAAAATAATCTCTTGTACATATCTCTATGCCAATTCAAACAATTATTTCAATCTCATAAGCACATAGAAGATTACGTGAGGTAACAATGTATTCCTACCTTGAAACAATTTAATCACAATAATCTTCCAAGTTATGCAAGGCTAATGTATCGTTAGATACTGTTGCTAATTTAACCTTCAGCTACCTTAGATGATGAAACATGAATTGATTAAGTATCATGTCAATTAATTACAATTTCAATCCGTTTAAATAATTAATTCATTAGTTACATTACGATCGTAATGCAAGAAAAACTTAGTCATGGTTTTACTTAATCAAACATCTTACCAAGGCCTATAACAACACAAACACAATTTTAATAAATTAAGTGGACAAAATGCAATCAACCTAACACAAATTAAATTTAAGCCATATTAATTAAATTAGATATATCAACATCACAATTATTCATAGACATTTTCATAACAACAACAATAAAATTAAAAAGATAAGGAACAAGAATCAAATCTGGTGTTTCTCCAAGGCTTGACTAGTTTGCTCTGCTCCTTCTTCTCCGCTTGTTGAACCGAGACTTCCACAAACACTTGAATACTGCTTCAAATGGTGGTTGAAGGACTCTTTTTCAAAAGGTGAAATCAGCAAGGGAATAGGGAAGGAAATGAAGAACAACTGAAGGGGATTAAAGAGAGAAAGTGAGAGAGAAGTGAAAGGATGAGAGGTTTTGAGATGTGTTTCAAATGAGCAGCCAATGGGGGTTTTTATAGGTTGAGTAGGCTGCTAAAAACAACAAAAATTAGTAGCCATAAAGTCGAATATGGTCGGCCACACATGTGGCAAGTTTTAAGGTTTTGTAACACTCTTTACCTGTATTCGACGCCGGAACAAGGTACGAGGTGTTACCAGACTCACATCACAAACAATCATACAATTCCGAGTCATAAATTTGTGTCCAAATTAAAACCATTTACGTTAATCAAAAAGTCCCTAGTACGAGCGTACGAGGCCCAAAACATGCTTTGGGAGTGGTCCGAGACTAAACCGAGAGCTTTAGAAATTTTTACAAACTTAGAAATTTTTCCACTAAACAGGGGTTACACGCCCGTGTGGATATGGGACACGCCCGTGTGGATATGGGACATGCCCATGTGGGTAGGCTGTGTGGCTACACTCGCCCGTGTCCCAACCCTGTGTAACTTTCTAACTTGTAACCCATAAACAAATTGAGGTCACATAGCCAAGTCATACGTGCTAGGCTGTGTGGAAAATTTTCATAAAATAGATGCAGACTTCACACGGCCAATGCACACGCCTATGTTCGAGGCTGTTTCACACGGCCAATGCACATGCCTGTGTTCGAGGCTGTGCCATCCACACGGCTGAGACACACTCCCATGTCTTTGCCCGTGTGAACTATTTCGAGCATTTTATTTCTCAAAATTAAGGTGCAGGGGACACACGGCCTATACACATGCCTATGGGGCAGATCGTGTGTCACACACGGCTTAGACATACGCCAGTGTGTCTACCTGTATGGACAAAATAAAGGCTATTTACCAAGCCATTTGCCACCCTTATTCACACATACACTTGCACCAAATTAAAGGCACAAAACATGGCATACTTAGGCAACCAAACATCCACAATCATGGCTAAATCATATCAATACAATATCATCCACTATCATACTCACAACATTTATCATGTCCTAAATTAACCATGCTAATTTCACATATACAAAGTATCATTAAATTACTTTCATAACACCTACTTGTGCAAAAGATTATCATCTCACCAATAAAGCACATTTCCAAACATTTCACATTCATGCTAAAAATCACACTCCATCATCCACCAAGCGTGCCATGACCATAACACTGAAGACATTGCACATGTATATATATAAATGGGCTTACAACCATTTTAGCCAAAATAAGCCAATTACATGGCTAAATACCAAATCAACTTAAACAAATATGAGCCAATACATTTGGCCAAATCAAATGACACATATAACAAAATGACCAAGTCCCTATACATGCCATACTTTCAAAATACTAAGATCATTAAATACCCAAAATAATAGTTTTGATAGTGTGAGGCGAATCTCCGATGATCTCCGATTCCGAGCTAGCTTGGCAACACTATAAAACATGGAAAATAAATGAAGTAAGCTATATAGTTTAGTAAGCTTGTATGCAAGAAATAAGCACCTGCCTTACAAATAATATAACAAAATTAAATGTACATTTACCATGGTCTCATAATCATAGCTCATCCCATTACAAAACTTACCTCATATTCATCATTTTAACCATTTATTAGATATGAGCTTCAAGTACATACCTGTACCATCTCGAAAGGGATTTACACATAATCACATCTTTGACATACCTGTGAACCACTCAGAATAATAATATCAGATACTCGAGATTCTTGCACACTAAGTGCCACATATGTAGCCAATCCTACCTCAAATCTCATATCACATAGTTGCTAGCTCTCGAGCTATCAACGGGTCTGCTCATACAAGCTGTCAGTCAAGACGTAGCTACCCGGTGCTGCTCACACAAGCTGTCAAGTATCCGCAACATATGCCAGTATACTTAGCCACTGGTAGGACATACAAGACCAGCACCCAGATCACATAATCACATAACACATACTAACCTTAGTGGCATGTCACTTGTATCCTACCCTATTCCTAAGGTTCAAACGAGATTTCTTGCTTGTCAATTCGTCGTCGAACTCGTTCGTAGAGTTATACTCATCACATACTCAAACATAGAATTTATCCAATATTAAAGCATTTAAATACAATTATTCTAAAGTTTATTTTTAACATACGAACTTACCTCGGTACAAAGTGGCTAATAGTTCGATTTAGTCTACAACTTTTTCTTTCCCCGGTCTAGGTTAGAACCTCTTCTTTCTTGATATATAATATCAAATTTAACTCATTCAATTATCACATTGTTCAATTTAATCCCGAAAATACCTTATGGTAAAAATTACATTTTTACCCCTAACTTTTTAACTTTTTACATTTTAGCCCCTAGGCTCGTAAAATGATTTTCATCCAATTTCTTCATTACCCAAGGCTAACTGAATCTTTTTCATGCTCATAGCAGCCCACATTTTTCATTTATTCACATTTTAACACACATTTTACAAATTTTACAAATAGGTGCGTATTTGACATTTTCATCAAAAATCACTTGGTAAATGTTGTTTACCTAACATTAAACATACATTCTCTACCATTAGACATCAAAATAAACAAATATTCAACATGGGTAAAATTTTAGACTTTGATTTTCTTTCAAATTAGTCATTGAAATAGCTAGATTAGGTTACACCGATCTCAAAAATATAAAAATCATTAAAAACGGGACAAGAACAGACTTACAATCGAGCTTGAAAGTGGCTAAACCCTAGCTATGTCTTCTCTTGAGAAATTTGGCCATGGGGTACTAAATTGAGGAAGATGATATCTTTTTATTAGTTTAATTTTGTCTTTATTTACCAAATGACAAAATTGCTCTTCACTTAAAATTTTGAAATTTCACCCAACCATGTCCATTTTTGTCCAACTCTAATTACCATTTAAGGACCTCCAATTTAAAATTTCATATTTTGCACCTATTGTAGTTTAGTCCTATTAGTCAAATTGGACACTCTATCGATAAAATTTCTTAACGAAATTTTCTCACAATCAGTCAATCATACTGTAGACCATAAAGAAATAATAAAATAAATATTTCTACTTCATATTTGTGGTCCCAAAACCACTGTTCCTGTAACGCCTTAAATTTTGGGCCTAGAAGTATTACGTTCTAAGTGTTCTGGGAGTGTCTGAGAAGCTTTGGGTTCAAGCCTTGGCTTGTGCAAATTTTTTTTAATGGAATAACCCCTATCTCTAGTCAGTAGGCTTATAAACAAATATGGGTATTTTATGACAGAAAGGGCCTACTGGTCTAAGGGGCAGGTGGCGTGTTATCTATGCCAGAGGATTGAGGTTCGAATCCTGGTGGGCGTAGTGGGTATTTTATTTTGCTGCTTGGCCATGGAAGAGTTGTGGTTGACTGAAATTCTGTGTTTGAGGAGTGTGGGGGATGTGTGGCTAGTTTTTAGGAGGAAATATTGGGTTGGTGGGGAAAATAATGAATTTGAGATGTGTGGGAAAGGTATACGGTTCGTAAGGAGTGATTTGAGGAGTGGATTAGGGAATGGGATGAGATAGAACTGAAATTGAACTCTATTTTTCCAAAATTTCAGACTCTCTTTCAAAATTCCCAAAGGTCTGGCGGCAAAGGAAACCTTTCCCCTTAGCCAAAATCTTTTCTTTTGGCAATTCGACTTTACCTTGTTTTCCTCTTCTTCTCTTGGAATTTTTGATAATTGTGTTCTTCTTTACCGTTTTGCATTTCGCTCTCCCCTCTCCCCTCTGCACTTTGCTATTTGTTTTCTTCTTCTTCCTCAAACTCTTCTCTGATACCGAGTGTGTGTTAGTTGTGTTCTTGTTCTCTAGCATAACCTTTTCTCAATTTCGACTTTGAGCTATCGGTTTTCTCAAACTTCAGTTAATTATCCCGCGCCTGTTGACTCTGGTACTGATTTTTGATTCCTTGATCTTTTGTTTTTCCAATTCGGTTTTGACCCTTCTTAATGCAAACTTTCTCCTCCATTGTTAATAGGTTGGCTCTTCTTCTTTTACCCTCTCTGCATCAACTCTTTCGTTACTACTCTGCCAATTTTGGGGGCTAATTTATCCTGCAACTTTGCGTTTGGTAGGTGGTGTTTTGTTTTGTCTCAATTTAGTCATGTGGTATCGGTTAATGAATGTTTCGGTTGGATTGCATAAATTGAAAGTTATACAATTTCAACAGTTTAAGTGGGCGGGTCTCGGTTGTTCAAACGTTGTACGTGAATGCGATGAAGTGATTAAGTATTTCATGTAGAGTTAGTTTAAATTCGTTAGACATGTAGTTAATCATTTGTTATGATTGAACTCAGATTTAAAGGGTTTGAGGACTGAGTACGGCGTTCATAACCAAGTGTGTAAACCATACTGCTATAAACGTTGATCGGCAAAAGCCAAAAAAGTATGACTATTGACGCTATACGAGCGTGCGCTCACTCATGTAGTAATCCAAACGCGTAAAATATGGGTGTATGATCGTAGAGGCCTCCATGAGTAGTTTCATGGGCTTAAGCCGTTTTAGGCCACATTGGGACAGAATGGGCCGTGTGGGCCCCACAGGCTCGTGGGCCCCATCGTGGGTCCCATACTGGTAAACCACACGGACGTGTTGAGATTATTGGGCTAGGCTATATGGTACACGGCCATGGCCATTTTTGAGCTTTGTAGGCCACACGGGCGTGTGGGCCCACATGGGCCGTGATATGGGCTTTTGGGCCCATTTTCACTGTTTGATCGTTAAGGTTGCACGGGTCACCTGAGACGACTATGGACCTACTGTTGGGTCGATAAGTACCCCTAGACCCCATACTAATGAAATGACTATTATACCCCTATAAGGTAAAATGACTAACATACCTTTATGATATGTATGACTGTATTCGAGTATGAAATTTTTGCATACGCATATGATATTATGACATGACATGTTGCATGGGGTGGGTTTGATATATTTGGAGGAAGTGTACTGTACTAGCAGCTCTGCTGCAAATACTATGTAGTGCCGCAATCGGTGCTATGTTTTGGAGTGTAGGGATGGGTGGGTAAATTTAATCTCCACATGGAGTGTAGGGCTAGATGGAGTGGAGTGTAGAGGATGGATGGGTAGGACTTCTGATTGCATTTCTGTTACTGTTACTGGATCGGGCTAAGGCCCTAACTGTTACTGGACTATTATTGAAACGGGCTTAGGCCCAGACTGTATTTACCTATTGTATGAATGATTGTTTGTTTAATAAGGGATTACACACTGAGTTTACATAAACTCACCCTTCTGCTTCTCTGTGCAGGTAATCGTTAGGTGGGCCGTTACTGCGAGGGACTCGATGGTGGCCACACAACCGCACTTAATTCCACTCTTTAGCTTCTAATTTATAAGTAATTAAATTTGGGTATTTGTTTTGTAATATGGCCTTTCTAAGTTTTTATTTTAATTTGGAAGTTATTTACTTGATTCATAACTGCTAGTGGTAGGTCTTGGATTTTTAAAAAGATAAATGCTTTTCAAACACCACGCATACACAACACATTTTAAAAAGCTTCCGCAATAAACCGTGTTTTCAAAATGTAATGAGAATCTAATATGTTTAACATTTTGCTAAGACAAATTGAGTTTTAACAATGAACGAGATATTCTAAACATGCGTTAAGCTAGCGAAGGGGTTTTAATATGACGTGAAATTTTCAACGAGATTATGTTTTTCGAAACGCACTTCAACGTGACATCGCAGATTCAACTATAACATCTAGGCTGGGTTTGGGGTGTTACAGTTTTGATTTGACCCTAAAAAGGGCTGTTATAGGTTTCAAACTTGCTACTTTTAAGTTGGGGCAAATCTAGAAGGGCATGACAAGTGGAGGGGTTTGAATGCAAATTCATGAAGTCTTCAAGGGCAGTTTTACAAGCCAAATAATTAGCCAAACAAGCTAATTGGGTCAGCATGTGGGACAGTTTTGGGTAGCCCAGTGCTTGGTTGGATCGATTTTCTCGGTTCAGCTCAACTGGGCCTCTTTTCATAATTAGTTAATAATAATTTATTTAACCCAAAATAATTTGGTTTAAAATTAAAATTAATTACATTATGAATTAACATTCATAACTTGGACCTTCTTAGTTTGAAAATTAATTCGCCTTGATGCTTCAAAATCGCTTCTCGATTTTACGCTTCTAATAGTGTATGTCGAACCATTTTTTGCCCTTTGTGCAAATTTGTCAAAAATGATCAAAATTAATCAAAATTTATTATAAAATTAATTAAAATTAAATATGTTAATAATTTAAGTACAATTTAATTATTTTATAATTATTATATATTTTTCGATAATAATTACTACGATTTGCATGAATTTGAGTTAAAAAGGGCATAAAAAATTGTGTATATTTTTGTGTTTCTAGTTTTCATTGTGGGTCTGCTGACCACTTTCTTTGAAATTGTCCTAAAAAGCAAAATGATTTCTGGAATCAATCAAATAAGCGCGAATCACTTCTCAGAAGTGTAGACGATCTGGAAATGCTAGAAATACTACTCCAGGTAGAGGAAAACACAGTGAGATGAATGAATGGTCTGGCGTGAGAACACCTACTAGAGCTTATGCAATCCAGGCTCGAGAGGAAGCTACTGCTCCAGATGTTATTGTGAGTACTTTTTCTCTCTGTAACACCCCAAACCCGGCCTGAAAGTTTGGCTCGAATCTGGCGTGTCACATTGAAGTGTTTTTCGAAAACCATGTTTCCATTAAAAACCCTTCTTAATAATTAAAAACTTATACCCTTTTTAAACATTGCTAGAAAACCTCAGTTGAATAACATTCTTAACAACTTTGTAAAAATCTTGGCAGTTGCAGAAGCTTAATTTAAAAACAATTGCGGATACGTGATGTTTTGAACAACAATAGTTGCTTTGGAAAACCGTGTTCTAATACTAGCAATTATAAGATCAATAAATAAAATTCCAAATTTGAAATCCAAAAAATTACAACGGCTTTACTACAACCCACATAAAAACATTGAAAAGTAATAATCAAAACTGTAACATAAACAGTGTGTGTGGCTTCCTCTGATCCCCTCGCAGCTCCGATCCGTCTAAGGCTGGAAATTACCTGAAAGGTTAATAAACGGGGTGAGTTTACGAAAACTCAGTGTGAAATCCCCTACTATATAAAAGGAACAGTCAATCATATAAAAGAATTAAAAGTCTGGCCCTAGCCTTACTTACAGTTTCAGTATGAATTGGGCCTTAGCCCATTATAACAGACAGTACCAGATGCGCCTTAGCCCATTACAGAATAAGAAACATTATCAGAACTAGAATCAAAATGAGAATCAGAATTAGAATCAGGTGACAGAATCAGAATCAGTATTAGGTAACAGAATCAGAATGTGAATGTGAATGCAATCCCAACCCATATCCATCCGTATACACCCCCGTACCAACCTTACACCATGTGGGGAGACAACTCGACCCACCCATCCGCTACACACCACGCAAATTTACAACATGGCTGCTGTATCGAGATATTGTGACAGAGTCACGGATACGAATATTGTGGCGTGAGCTACTGATCAGAGATATTTGTGGCATAGCCACCAGAAAGCTTCCTTCATCAATATAACCCAACCCATGCAACATGTCATGTATGCAGAATGTCATGCCCATATTTGAATCAAACAATCACAGTCAAGTCATTCATATCACCAACATATATATTCACAATCAAATACGTCAACCACACTCCAAGTCAGTCACTTGCCCACAAGGGCAAAACAGTCATTTAACACCCTAGGGGTAAAATGGTAATTTTACCCCACAAGGGTATCTCGGTAATTCTACCCTATAGGGGTATTTCGGTATTTCTACCCTATAAGGATATTTCAATAATTCTACCCTACAAAGGGTATTTTGGTAATTCTACACTACAAGGGTATTTCAGTATTTCTACCCTACAAAGATATTTCAGTAATTCTACCCTACAGGGGTATTTCGGTAATTCTACCCTATAAGGGTATTTCAGTAATTCTACCCTACAGGGGTATTTCGATAATTCTACCCTACAAGGGTATTTCGATAATTCTACCCTATAGGGGTATTTCGGTAATTCTACCCTACAGGGGTATTTTAGTATTTCTACCTTACAAGGGTATTTCGGTAATTCTACCCTACAGGGGTATTTCGATAATTTTACCCTACAAGGGTATTTCGATAATTCTACCCTACAGGGGTATTTCGGTAATTCTACCCTACAGGGGTATTTCGGTATTTCTACCCTACAAAGATATTTCAATAATTCTACCCTACAGAGGTATTTCGGTAATTCTACCCTACAGGGGTATTTCGGTAATTCTACCCTACAAGGGTATTTCGATAATTCTACCCTACAGGGGTATTTCGATATTTCTACCCTACAAGGGTATTTCGGTAATTCTACCCTACAGGGGTATTTTAGTAATTCTACCCTATAAGGGTATTTCGGTATTTCTACCTTATAGGGGTATTTCAGTAATTCTACCCTATAGGGGTATTTCAGTAAACTAGAGTATTCTAAACAGGGATAACAATACGAATGGACCTAAAGCCCATTCTCAGTCTAAATGGGCCCACACGCTCGTGTGGCCCTTTTAGCCCAAATCTAGCCACAGATATGGGATTCACCAAGCCTAGTCCAATATTTACTACACAATCAAACAACTTATCCAATTAGGCCCGTAGGCCCATTGGGCCCACATGGCCCCTTTCGGCCCATCGCGGCCCGAAGTAGCCATCCTACAGCTAGAGTAGTGAGAAATACACACCTGATAGGAGACTGGAGTTAATCCGCACTCTGAGAACTCTTAGCCGACGCCCAACCCAAACGAGCACGCCATAAAGCGAAAGGGATCAGCCAAGAAAGGTACCTTTACTCTTCTCATGGTTCTCTCTATTTAAAGCCAGCTTTGCATCCACTCTTATGTTAGCTTTCCGATGTGGGATCCCTCCATCATCAGAGTTTAAATTCAACACCAACTCTTACCGCCCCCTGTTAGCAAAATAAATGCTCTTTGATTGCCATGAGTTTCGAACCCTGGACCTCATTGCCAACTCTGTGACGCCACCTTCCTGCCTCTTATGTGGCGCTACTTTGCCACTAGACAACAAGGCTTTTTGTGGCACAATTTCTCCAACAATATTCTTAAGGCCTACCTACTACACCCAGGGTTTGATTCACCTTAAACCAAAATTTCTGCTAGAGTTTAGGTTTAAACCCAGGACTTCTCCAACACTTCTCAGCACACTTAACCACTAAAACAAGCCTTCATTAACGAAATTTACATGCACAACAAAATATTATAAGCTGCCTTCAACCGCTCCCATGCTCAAGGCCCAAAACTTCTAGGCCCAAATTCAGGGTGTTACACTCTCTTTGATATTAATGTATATGCATTGATTGATCCTGGATCAACTCATTTGTATATATGCACTAAATTAGTAGACGAAAAGAAAATACCTGTTGAATTCACTGAATATACTGTCAAAGTTATGAATCCCTTGGGTCAATGTGTTCTAGTTAATTAGTTATGTAGAACATGTCCACTGAAAATTAGGGGTTACGATTTTCCTGCTAGTTTGATGTTGTTACCTTTTGATGAGTTTGATGTGATTCTAGGTATGGATTGGTTAACACTACATGATGCTATTGTTAATTGTAGAAGAAAACATATTGTGCAAGATTGTTAGGGTGGTAAATAGGTCTGAATTGAGTCAGACAGATTGGATGGTGCATCTAGTATAATCGGTTCTGATGGTATGTGAGTTCTCAGATGTGTTTCTAGAGGAGGTACTAGGGCTACCTTCGGCTCGGGAAGTTGAGTTTGGTATTGAGTTAGTGCTGAGAACATCCCCAATATCGATAGCTCCATAGAGAATGGCACCTACAGAATTGAAAGAGTTGAAAGCATAGTTGCAAGAGTTGACAAATAGGGGCTTTGCTCGGCCTAACTTTTCTCCTTGAGGTGCTGTAAACTGAAAAATATATAGGATTTTTTCTATATAATTCTTCACCTTTTTACTTAAATTTGTTGTTAAAACCAATTAATTATTTAATAATTTAATGGCATATATGAAAATATGAAATTGGGACATAAAAATTATTAAAATGTGCTTTTATGCTTTATTATATAGTTTACATGCACAAAATGACTTCTTTTATATTAATTTGAGCATATTATATTTTTAAGCTATAAAGTGGGCTATGCATGATTAAATTAAATAATAATATATAAATTTATATTTAATAATTTACTTTAATATATTTCATTAATAAATTGGGTTTTAATTAATTAAGTAAATTGATTAAGTAAAGTGGTTAAATTATATTCTTTGGTCCTCTAAATTATCTACTATTGTTGGAAAGGTTTGAGAGCTTTATGTTGATTACAGAACCATCCAAATGGAGGACCAAGACAACCCGAAATTCGGCTGCATGTGGATGTTTATAAATCAAATTTTGGTTTAATTACACAAGGTCCTTGAAGAGTTGAAGAAATCAGAGATTTACCCAGAGATTTGCAATTGAACAAGTCCAGATCCTGATGATGTTGTGGCACTTAAATCAAGAAAAAATTATCCACACTCCCACAAATCATGGCCGGCCACTCTTGAATGAAGTTTCAAATGATGGACACTCCTATTTTTAGCAAACTAGTTCCCTTGCCTCACCTATAAATAAGACCCCATTTCTCACTTATCCATCATCCCTCACTTATTCATCATTCTCTCCTCTCTCAACTCTCATAGCTTTCTTTCCCACTCAAGCCTGTCATCCGCTTTGCATAAGGATTTTTAGCAAATTAGCCTCTTAAAGAGCCCTCAGTTGACCACCTCGGAGAGTCATCAGCAAAGGAGCAAAGCGAAGGAACGAAGGAGCCCTCATCAGTCAGAGTCTTGGGTGACAGCCACTTTAATTTGGGTTTAATCTTTCTTTTCTTTAACTTAATTCAAGAATGTTTGCTATGTGTCTACTATTCTTGTTTACAACAAAGATAGATTAATTTTATTTAAGTTAAGATGATTGCTTTGATTAAATAATAATTATTTGATTCATGCTTATAATATTTGTGCCTCAATCGATCATGTTTACAATTAATATCAAGTCTGTATTTTGTTCATGCGTGATTGAAATGCACCTGAATTAGCTGAGCGATCCTAACCAGAAGATGGATAATGGACACATAATTGAAATATGCATGCTCAATATAGATCCTAACCTAATTAAATTGCAGGTTACATAACAACCCTAACCAGGCTCTGTTATCTACATAGTTTTTAGATTTGTGTGATTAAACTATTTTGAACCTAACACGTCTCTATTACCTTGCACGAATACTAAGAAACCCTTAGTAAATAAGGATCAGTAAAATGCGTATTTACTAAGTAAAGGATTCCGAAAGGACCTAATGTGGTTTCCAAACTCATGAAAGATCGAGTTGCCATGAAATGTTTTTCTGAATATTGATAAGCATGTTGATAATAATTTAAGTTTAATTAAAGTAATTGGCCTAGCTTATTTATGTTATAATTGTTGCTTATTGTGTTAATTCTTCTAAAATCTATTTCATTCATATAGTTTGCATACTTAGGATAAATTACATTAGGGATCGTTGCATTTAGTTTCATATACTTAATTTTTCATCACTTCTCAATTATATTGTTTTTATTTATCAAATTGTTAATATAATTATACAAATTAAGTGACTTAGCACAAATACAATCCATGTGGAGACGATAACTCGATACTTACTTATTACTTGATAACGACTGTGTACACTTGCACAAACCTGAGTGATAAACCGTCATTTATACATATTTTTACCCCATGCTTAGTGCATCTTATGGATGATTTTTCCTTAGAATTGGTGAATTCGATGCTCCTAATGCCTTAATTTCATGTTTTATACTTAGGTGAGCTTAGGAGAACGAAAGGAACGAGAAACAGGCTAAAAACAGAGAAAATAGGGCAAACATACGAAATCAACACGGCCTGGACTTCCTCACACGGGCAGACCACATGGCCGTGTTAATTTGGCAGAATCAAAGCACGACTCACACAGGTATACCACACGGCCGTGCTATTTTAACAGGCTTAACCAAAACTTGAAGTAATCATACACGGGTGTGTAACACGAGCTTGTCCCTACCGAGCCGAAGTTGAGTCCAATTCAGAAAAGGCTAATTTTGAGGGCTTTTAGGCATTCTAAAGCCTATAAATACACCCTAGAAGAGGAGAAAAGGGGAGCCGTAGAGGAGGAAGCAAGGAATTGCTCAAGGAAAGCCAATTGATCCATCTCAGAAGCCGGATTCACCGTTAAGACTGAAGATCTCCCTTCAATTCCCCTTCAGGAGTTTTGGATTTTTTTTATGTTTTGTATTCATTATTCTTCTAGATGTTTTCCTTTTTAGTTATGAACTAAATCCCCTAAATACCTAAGGGGGATGAAACCTAAGACGAATCTTGTTATTATTTTCTGAATTGTATGATAAATATTTGACTTGTTCTTAATTATGTGTTCTTAATTCTTGTTTTGATATTCCAGGATATTGATTCAAGTTACGCTCTTTTTCAGAGGAGGAATAGACCTTGTCTAAGAGTACAATTGTCATAATTAAGCGGAGTTGATTGTGCGCCTAGAGATAGGGTGACAAGATTTTGCCGGATTAGGGTGAAACCTAATAAGGGGATCTATAGATCGAGTTAATGAAACCCTAGCAAGTTAATTAGAAAGAGATTTCAATTATTCAACCTAGGGTTAGACGTTGTTAGTCTCGAGAGAGATAATAATATAACTTAGGGATTTCTACGGATCAAGTCAAATGAATAAATCGTCTGATTCAGAGCCAGAATAACAAGTAAAGTCTAGGTGGATTCTTCCTTGGGTATTGTCTTAATTCAATCTTTTTCCAAAAGTAATCCCCCAATTCTATTTTCTGTGAATTCTTAGTTTAGTTAATTAGTTAGTTAAAACAAACCCCCTTATTCTTAGGCTAGATAATAAAAAGACAGTCATTAGTAGTACTTTTAGTTCCTTTGGGTTCGATAATCTGGTCTTGCTAAAACTATACTACTGTTCGATAGGTACACTTGCCTGCATCGTGATAATAGTTGGTTTCAAGAGCGATTAATTATAAATATTTAAAACCTATCATAAAATAACACGATCAAGTTTTTGGCGCCGTTACTAGGGAACTAAGATATTAAGAACACTCAAGTTTTATTACTTTAGCCATTTATTTTCCTTGCAAGTTAATTTTATTTTTTTATTATTATTTATTAATTTACTTTTTCTTTCTTTTGGTAGGTTTTTATAGTTTATGACTAGAAAAAACCTGTCAGGACCACTACTTTTTGACGAAGAAATCGATTGTAGAGTTCGCAGAAACCGAAGAGAAATAAGGCGAAGCCTAAGATACATAGAGGAAGAGCAAGAGGACGATATACAAGCCACAACCGAGGAGATGGCTGAAAATCAGGAAAACCTGATACCTCCTATGATTGCTGTTAATCCAGTAAATCAGAATCCTGCTCCACGCACTATGTATGATTATGCTAAACCTTCTTTAATAGGAACTGAGTCAAGTATAGTTAGACCTGCTATTGCTGCAAATAATTTTGAACTAAAACCTAACACTATTCAAATAATACAACAATTTGTTCAGTTTGATGGTTTGCAGGATGAGGATCCAAATACTCAATTGGCAAATTTCCTGCAATTCTACGATACATTTAAAATTAATAGCGTTTTTGACGATACCATTCGTCTTCGGTTATTCCCTTTTTCATTGAGGAGCAAAGCTAAACAGTGGTTGAGCTCGTTAGCACGAGGGTCAATTACTACTTGGGAACAAATGACTGAAAATTTCTTATTAAAATATTTTGCGCCGGCTAAAATGGCTAAATTACGTAATGATGTCTCTTCTTTTGTGCAGATGGATTTAGAGACACTCTACGATGCATGGGAGAGATACAATGATTTTTTGCGAAGATGCCCTCACCATGGGTTACCACTCTGGCTACAGGTTCAAACCTTTCATAATGGCGTGAATCCTTTGACTCGACAAATGGTTGACGCAGCTGCTAGCGGAACCATCAACAATAAAACACCTAAAGCTGCCTATGAATTTATAGAGGAGATGTCACTGAATAACTATCAGTGGCAAGTCATGAGGAAAAAACCAATGAAAACAACCGGCGTTTATAACGTCGACTCGGTCACCATGCTCTCTAATCAGGTAGAACTCTTGAATAAGAAAATTGATGGTTTTCTTAGTTCTTCACAGGTTCACCAGTAGTGCAAAGCAAATGGAGGTGGATCGAGCAGTTTAGAATACCCGCCATATGGTCACAACATGGACAACGAGCAGTTAAATTACATGGGTAATAATCCTCGATCTCAAAAACAATCCTCGATCTCAAAACAATCCTTATAGTAACACTTACAATGCAGGTTGAAGGAACCACCCAAATTTCTCATGGGGAGGCCAAGGCAATCAGAGACCCCCTCTAGGCTTCCAATAAGCACCCTACCAACAAGAGAAGAAGTTGAACCTTGAAGAGATGCTTACAAAGTTTATATCGGTGTCAAAAACTCATTTTTAGAATACCGAGACAGCACTTAAGAATCAACAAGCATTGATCTAAGGGCTCGAAACTCAAATTGGACAGCTTGCCAAGTTGATTTCTGAACGACCACAAGGTAGTTTGCCAAGCAACACAGAATCTAATCCAAGGGAGCAACTCAACGCAATTACTAGTCAAGATGAGGAAAGGTTAGTCACACCTAAACCAAAACCAAGGCAAGATACTGAGATAAGCAAAGGTAAAGGTGAGGTATACCACAAAGAACAGAAACCGGTAAGTACAGAATACAAACCTCGTGATCCATACCTCAATGCGACAAGGAAAGACCGCTCAGATGAACAATTTGGTAAATTTCTTGAACTCTTAAAAAATTACATATTAACTTACCGTTTATTGAAGCTCTATCACAGATGTAATATCCCGAATTAGGGCCTAATCAGAATAGTGGTTTCGTGACCACAAATCTTAGATAAAAATAATTATTTTATAATTATTTTGAGGTTTATGATATGATTGCATGATTGTGTGAAAATTTTGTGAATAAATTCTATGCATAACGAGTTTAATTTAAAGTTAGGGACTAAATCGAATAAGTTGCAAAACTTGCATTCTAGAAGTTTTTAGTATGAAATTGCTTTGAAATATTATTTAGGAGATCTTAAATAGCAATTTTACCAATTTTAAGTTCATGGGCAAAATTAGGACATGGAAGGAATTTTTGAAAGTTTAGTAAGGAAGGGCATTTTGGTCATTTGGATATTAAATGAAATAAAATGGGAAAAATAACACAAAATGGTCATCTTCCTCATTTAGTTGCTGCCGAATTTTACTCTCACCATAGCTAGGGTTTCTTCAACTTTCAAGCTTCATAGTAAGTGATTCTAAGCCCCGTTTTT
Source organism: Gossypium longicalyx (assembly GCA_025698465.1). NCBI lineage: Eukaryota > Viridiplantae > Streptophyta > Magnoliopsida > Malvales > Malvaceae > Gossypium > Gossypium longicalyx. The sequence continues at coordinate 57,805,852 of CM047007.1, forward strand.
AATGATTTTTACGTTTTTGAGATCCCGGTAACTCGATAAAGCTTATGCTAGCAATAATTTAACCTAGGGTTTATATTTGGAAAAATACCCAGAGGTAAAATTTGTGTATTTTGATGTTTTATGATAGAATATGAGGTTTTAAATTATGTTAGACAACTTGTACTACTCGATTTTAAGCAAAAACGAGTAAAAGGGCTTAATCGGTAAAAATACCTAATAGTCACAAGTACATGTTAGAGTAAGAATTTGATATTACCATAGAAGAGAAAAGTGATCAGAATGTTATAAAACATAAGAATAAGGAATAAAGTTTAATCCCGAGCCTAGGGGCAAAAGTGTAAATATGCGAAAGTTTAGGGGTAAAATTGTAATTTTGCCAAAATTTGAATTAAGGATTAATTTGATAATGTGAGTATTAAATAAGCTAAATGTGTTATTTTAGATCAAGAAAGACGTGGAATCGACCTCAATCGAGGAAAAGAAAAGATTGTGGACTAAATTGCAAAATCTTTGTATTTTGGTACCAAGGTAAGTTCATGTGTAAATAATGTAGCATAATTGTTATTTTTAAGTTATTGATGTCAATTATGTGATATGCTGATTTTTATCATGAAAAATATGCTTTGTGGTTATTTTCGAACAAAATGTAAACTATGTGAGCTATTTGTTAAATATAATTGGTACCGAGTATTGGTTTCGGCATTCTACGGAAGACAGCAAGGATATGTGTTCGAGGAAAATCCTGTTTGAACCTTAGGAATAGATTAGGATACAAGTGACATGTCACTAGGATGGTTGAGCATCCGAACTCGTTGAGTTGAGTCCGAGTTCACTTATGGATGCGAATGTCTGAACTCGTTGAGTTGAGTCCGAGTTTGTGAGATGTAACTATGCATCCGAGCTCGTTGAGTTGAGTCCGAGTTCACTTATAGATGCGAATGCCTGAGCTCGTTGAGTTGAGTCTGAGTTCGCTTATGGGCGGGTTACATAATTGCTTGATTGCATATGTGGCACTTATGTGCAAGTTATCCATGTATCCAAATTATATTCCGATGTGTTCAACGGGTAAAGTTTTACTCAAATGGAGGAATACTCGAGATGAAAAGAGACGTATTGTTTCGGACAAGCCAGCTCAGGAGTCGGGATAGGTCGAAGGCTCGGTCACACTATCTGGAAGACTTTTTGGTAAATGGCTTGTAAAATTTAAGTATGGCATGTATAGCAATATACCTATTTTGTGTAAATGATCTTATGATATGGTGATGGAATGGTTGAGAAAATGCTTGATAATGATAAGTTATGGAAATGGTTAGTTTAGATTATGTTTGATGTTATGGGAAGTTATTAGGATATCTAGTTCATGAAAACTCAAAAAAAGGATGAAATTTGCCATAAATAGAACATTGCAGCAACACTGATGTGAGTTTGAAAATTTACTAAAAATCATAGAAATCGAATTAGGTGATGAATTAAATATGAAATTGAAGCTTAATATGTCTAGTTTCACATAAAATAAATGAAACAGGTAAAGAAATTATATGTTAGAAGATATTTGAATTTTAGTGAAACAGGGACAGAGCAGTTACTGGATCCCCTGTTTGAACTTTAGAAATTCACCATAAATTGTACAGATATAATTAGGTGGTGTATTTTATATCCTCAGAATCATTATTGAGTATAGTTTCAGGAGAATAAAACCTCATAATCATATGAATTTTTTACAGAGAGAAATGTGGTTCGTAGTAAACAGAGGTCAGTCCAGTCAAGTCCTGAAACAGGGGTAACTTTAACTAATAAACTGTACTAATTGGCCCAACCAAAAATTCTATAAAAAAATTATTAAATAGGTATATGAGTCTAGATTCAGGGAAAATTTACGGATCTTAATTTTGAGTTTCGTAACTTGAGATATGATTTTTCTTGTAACTGTGACGCAAGTAGCTAGAAAGCTGTGAATGTAGAAACAAGTGATCCAAAGTTCTAAAAAAATTTAAATTAAGTTTAGTAACACCTCATACTCGACTCCGGCGATGGTCTCGGGCATGGGAGCGTTACATTTAGTGGTATCAGAGTAGGTTTAGTCGGTTCTCGGACTACGTGTTGTATGTACGGATTTTGCTATACATGCCATATGTATAAATTGTGATAGTGTGACGACTTCTGACCTTTTTAAATGATTTTTTTATATAGTAAATGGATCCCGATCCAGCTGTGGCAGATGAAGTAGAGAGTAATGCACCAGCTCCGGCTGAAGGAGCAGCGCCGACTGAAAATCCACCTCCTACTGTTGGTCAGGGAGGAGAAGAAAGGGATCGGGAAGCCTTTCTCCAAATGATGAGTGCATGGCACACTGAGTTCGTTCGTACGAACCCAAATGTACGACCTCCCCCACCTCTCCCAATTCCTCAACCTGTACCCCCGATGCCTCAGGGTGTAGATATGATAATATTTCACAGAACTCCAATTGATAGAATTCGTAAACAATGGGCCGAAGAATTTAAGGCAAATATTAATGATGATGCCGAGAAAGCAGAGTTCTGGCTTGAAAATTCTATCCGGGTATTTGATGAATTATCTTGTACACCTGAAGAATGTTTGAAATGCGCTATATCTTTGTTGAGGGATTCAGCCTATAATTGGTGGAAGACTTTGATTTCCGTGGTACCGAAAGAGAGAGTAACCTGGGAATTCTTTCAAGAAGAGTTTCGGAAGAAATATATTAGTGAAAGATTTATTGATCAGAAGCGTAAAGAATTTCTTGAGTTGAAGCAAGGTAATATGACAGTTACAGAATATGAAAGAGAGTTTGTTTGATTAAGTAAGTATGCCAAAGAGTATATTCCTACAGAGGCCAAGATGTGCCGATGATTTGAAGACGGGCTTAACGAAGATATCAAGGTATTTGTTGGAATTCTTGAATTAAAAGAAATGGTAGTATTGGTTGATCGAGCTTGCAAGGCTGAAGAACTACTTAAAGAGAAGAAAAAGGTAGAGGCTGAGACTAGAAATTGGAAGAAAAGACCGATGAGCAGTTCATTTTCACAGCAACCCGGAAAGTCAAGAAATATGAATCCTCGTTCCCAAGTTTCTGCTGGGCAATCATATGGGAATTATAAAAAGCAAAATGTGGGTCCTAAGTCCCGCACTACTTGGCAAAAAGTAGGGAACACGAGATTTGTTAAACCCGAGTGCCAGCGGTGTGGTAGAAATCATTTTGGTCCATGCAGAGCAAATGAATGTTTTCGATGTGGTTCTCCGGATCATTTTATTAGAGACTGCCCAGAGAGAGCTAAAAAAGAAAAATTTCAGAATACAAAAACAAGTGGTGCTGATTCGAGAGGAAGATATCCAAGAAAAACTAGGAGTGAAGCAAGTAGTAAGAATGTAGCCAGGGATGCACCAGTTAGACCTGAAGGAAGGGCTCCGGCTAGAATTTATGCTATTAAAGCGCGTGAAGATGCTTCCTCACCTGATGTGATTACCGGTACATTTTCTCTCTATAATGTTAATGTTATTGCTTTGATTGATCCCGGTTCTACTCATTCATATGTGTGTATGAAACTAGTGTCTAGTATGAATATACCTGTTGAGAACACAGAATTTATGATTAGAGTGTCGAATCCGTTAGGCAAATGTGTGATTGTTGATAAAGTATGTAAGAAATATCCTTTAATGATTCGGGGTCATTACTTTCCAGCCGACTTGATGTTGTTGCCGTTTGATGAGTTTGATGTTATTTTGGGTATGGATTGGTTGACATTGCATGATGCTAAAATAAATTGCAAAGAAAAGGTTATAGAATTACAGCGTGAAAATGGTGAAACTCTGCGGGTTGAATCAGATAAATCAGAGGCATTGCCTAGTGTGATTTCTTCAATGTCGGCTCAAAGATATCTGAGAAAGGGTTATGAAGCTTATTTGGCGTATGTAATTAATACAAAAGAAGTTGAAAGGAAAGTTGAATCAGTGCCGGTTGTGTGTGAATTTGCGGACGTATTTCCAAAAGAATTGCCGGGTTTGCCTCCAGTCAGGGAAGTAGAATTTGGTATTGATTTGATACCAGGAACAGCTCCGATTTGGATTGCTCCATATAGAATGGCACCAGCAGAGTTGAAGGAATTAAAGTCGCAGTTGCAAGAGTTGACTGATAAAGGTTTTGTGAGACCGAGTTTTTCACCTTGGGGTGCTCCCGTGTTATTTGTGAAAAAGAAGGATGGTTCTATGAGGTTGTGAGTTCATTATCGGCAGTTAAACAAGGTGACAATCAAAAATAAGTATCCGTTGCCAAGAATTGATGATTTGTTTGATCAGCTAAAAGGAGCGACATGGTTTTCAAAGATTGACTTGAGATCCGGTATTACCAATCATGGGTAAAAGAGTCGGATGTGCCTAAAATCGCTTTTAGAACAAGGTATGGTCATTATGAATTTTTAGTTATGCCATTCGGGTTGACAAATGCTCCTGCTTTGTATTTATGGATTTAATGAATCGCATATTTCACCATACTTGGACAAATTTGTTGTGGTGTTTATAGATGATATTTTAATTTATTCAAAAGATGAGACAGAGCATGCTTTGAGCATTTGAGGATAGTTTTGCAAACTTTGAGAGATAAGCAATTGTATCTTTGAGTTTAGTAAAAGTGAATTTTGGCTCCGGAAGTTGGATTTTTGGGTCATATTGTTTCAGTGATGTTATACGGGTTGATCCTAGTAAAATTTCAGCCATTGTTGATTGGAAACCACCAAAAATGTAATCAAGTTAGAAGTTTCTTGGGGCTAGCTGGGTATTATCAGTGGTTTGTAAATGGATTTTTATAATTGCTACTCCTATAACTAGACTACTCCGAAAGGATGTTAAATTTGAATGGACGGAGGAATGTCAACAGTTTTGAAGAATTGAAAAAGTTATTAACATAGGCACCGATGTGTTAGTACAAATTTAATCAGTAAAGAATTTGTGATATATAGTGATGCTTCTCTAAATGGTTTGGGGTGTGTGCACATGCAAGAAGGAAAAGTGGTGGCTTATGCTTCGAGGCGATTAAAACCTCATGAGAGGAATTATCCTACTCACGATTTGGAATTGGTCATGAGTGGTGTTTGCTTTGAAGATTTGGCGACATTATTTGTATGGTGAAAAGTGCTCGGGTATATACCGACCATAAAAGTCTTAAGTACTTGATGTCACAAAAGACTTGAATTTGAGACAATAAGATGGTTGGAGTCATTGAAAGATTACGAGCTTGTTGTTGATTATCATCCGGGAAAAGCGAATGTGGTTGCCGATGCTTTAAGCGAGAAAGTTGTTGTTTTCTTTGAGAGTTATGAACACTCGGTTGAAAATGTCGATGATGGTTCGATTCTAGCAGAGTTAAGAGCAAAACCGATGTTTTTACAAGAGATTTCAAGCTCGTAAAGATGATCAAGATTTGCAAGCCAAGAGAAAGCGAAGGTGAAATTGATACAGAGTCGATTTCGAATCGGTTTTGATGGGTGCTTAATGTTTAAAGATCGGATTTGTGTACCAAGAATGAGGAATTGATTCAAAAGATCCTCTGAGAGAAGCACATAGTAGTTGTTTCTTGATTCATCCGGTAGTACGAAAATGTATAATGACTTGAAGAAAATGTATTGGTGGAATGGAATGAAAAAGGATATATCGTAGTTTGTGTCCAAATGCTTAATTTGTCAACAGTGAAAGCTGAACACCAAGTGCCTTCGGGATTACTTCACCTATTATGGTTCCTGAATGGAAATGGGATCGGATTACTATGGATTTTGTTTCAGATTGCCATTAACTCCGGAAAAAGAAAGATGCCATCCGGGTAATAGTTGATGATTAACTAAGTCGGCTCATTTTATCCCTAAGATGCACGGATTATTCTCTTAACAAGTTGGCTGAACTATATGTTAGAGAAATTGTTAGATTACATGGAATACCATTGTCGATTATTTCAGATAGAGATCCAAGGTTTACCTCGCGGTTTTGGCAAAAGTTGTAAGACGCGTTAGGTTCAAAGTTAAATTTCAGTACTGCTTTTCATCCACAAACTGATGGACAATCAGAGAGAGTAATTCAGATTCTTGAAGATATGCTCAGATGTTGTGTATTGGAATTTCAAAGAAGTTGGGAAAAATATTTACCGTTGGTAGAATTTGCTTACAATAATAGTTATCAGACGAGCTTGAAAATGGCACCTTATGAAGCATTGTATGGTCGTAAATGTCGAACGCCTTTGTATTGGACTGAACTCAAGGAAAATCATATTTATGGAGTTGATCTAATAAAAGAAATCAAGAAAAAGTGAAGGTAATTCGAGATTGTTTGAAAGTCGCTCAGATAGACAAATCTTATGCAGATCTAAAACGAAAGGACATTGAATTTCAAGTTGGTGATAAAGTATTTTTAAAGGTGTCTCCGTGGAAGAAAGTTCTTAGATTTGGACGGAAGGGCAAATTAAGTCCGCGTTTTATTGGGCCGTATGAAGTAATTGAAAAAGTTGGACCGGTAGCATATCGGCTAGCTTTACCAGCTGAATTAGAGAAGATTCATGATGTGTTCCACGTATCTATGTTACGTTGGTATCGTTCGGATCCTTCACATATGGTTTCACCGACAGAAATTGAACTACAACCAGATATGACCTATGAAGAAGAACCGATTAAGATTTTAGCTCGAGAGGTCAAACAACTAAGGAATAAAAATATTGCACTTGTGAAGGTGTTGTGGCAAAAGCATGGAGTAGAAGAAGCTACATGGGAATCTGAAGAAAATATGAGAAATCAATATCCACATCTGTTTACCGGTAAGATTTTCGAGGACAAAAATCCTTAAAGGGGGGGAGAGTTGTAATATCCCCAATTAGGGCCTAATCGGAATAGTGGTTTTGTGACCACAAATTCGAGATAGAAATAATTACTTTATAATTATTTTGAGGTTTATGATATGATTGCATGATTGTGTGAAAATTTTGTGAAGAAATTCTATGCATAACAAGTTTAATTTAAAGTTAGGGACTAAATCGAATAAGTTGCAAAACTTGCATTCTAGAAGTTTTTAGTATGAAATTGCTTTGAAATATTAATTAGGAGGTCTTAAATAGCAATTTTACCAATTTTAAGTTCATGGGAAAAATTAGGACATGGAAGGAATTTTTGAAAGTTTAGTAAGGAGGGGCATTTTGGTCATTTGGATATTAAATGAAATAAAATGGGAAAAATAACACAAAATGGTTATCTTCCTCATTTAGTTGCTGCCGAATTTTACTCTCACCATAGCTAGGGTTTCTTCAACTTTCAAGCTTCATAGTAAGTGATTCTAAGCCCCGTTTTTAATGATTTTTACGTTTTTGAGATCCCGGTAACTCGATAAAGCTTATGCTAGCAATAATTTAACCTAGGGTTTATATTTGGAAAAATACCCATTGGTGAAATTTGAGTATTTTGATGTTTTATGATAGAATATGAGGTTTTAAATTATGTTAGACAACTTGTACTACTCGATTTTAAGCAAAAACGAGTAAAAGGGCTTAATCGGTAAAAATACCTAATAGTCACAAGTACATGTTAGAGTAAGAATTTGATGTTGCCATAGAAGAGAAAAGAGATCAGCATGTTATAAAACATAAGAATAAGGAATAAAGTTTAATCCCGAGCCTAGGGGCAAAAGTGTAAATATGCAAAAGTTTAGGGGTAAAATTGTAATTTTACCAAAATTTGAATTAAGGATTAATTTGATAATGTGAGTATTAAATAAGCTAAATGTATTATTTGAGATCAAGAAAGACGTGGAATCGACCTCAATCGAGGAAAAGAAAAGATTGTGGACTAAATTGCAAAATCTTTGTATTTTGGTACCAAGGTAAGTTCATGTGTAAATAATGTAGCATAATTGTTATTTTTAAGTTATTGATGTCAATTATGTGATATGCTGATTTTTATCATGAAAAATATGCTTTGTGGTTATTTTCGAATAAAATGTAAACTATGTGAGCTATTTGTTAAATATAATTGTTACCGAGTATTGGTTTCGGCATTCTACGGAAGACAGCAAGGATGTGTTCGAGGAAAATCCCGTTTGAACCTTAGGAATAGATTAGGATACAAGTGACATGTCACTAGGATGGTTGAGCATCCGAACTCGTTGAGTTGAGTCCGAGTTTGTGAGATGTAACTATGCATCCGAGCTCGTTGAGTTGAGTCCGAGTTCACTTATGGATGCGAACGCCCGAGCTCGTTGAGTTGAGTCCGAGTTCGCTTATGGGCGGGTTACATGATTGCTTGATTGCATATGTGGCACTTATGTGCAAGTTATCCATGTATCCAAATTATATTCCGATGTGTTCAATGGGTAAAGTTTTACTCAAATGGAGGAATACTCGAGATGAAAAGAGACGTATTGTTTTGGACAAGCCAGCTCAGGAGTCGGGATAGGTCGAAGGCTCGGTCACACTATCTGGAAGACTTTTTGGTGAATGGCTTGTAAAATTTAAGTATGGCATGTATAGCAATATACCTATTTTGTGTAAATGATCTTATGATATGGTGATGGAATGGTTGAGAAAATGCTTGATAATGATAAGTTATGGAAATGGTTAGTTTAGATTATGCTTGATGTTATGGGAAGTTATTAGGATATCTAGTTCATGAAAACTCAAAAAAATGATGAAATTTGCCATAAACAGAACATTGCAGCAACACTGACGTGAGTTTGAAAATTTACTAAAAATCATAGAAATCGAATTAGGTGATGGGTTGAATATGAAATTGAAGCTTAATATGTCTAGTTTCACATAAAACAAATGAAACAGGTAAAAGAATTATATGTTAGAAGATATTTGAATTTTAGTGAAACAGGGTCAGAGCAGTTACTGGATCCCCTGTTCCAACTTTAGAAATTCACCATAAATTGTACAGATATAATTATGTGGTGTATTTTATATCCTAAAAATTCTTATTGAGTCTAGTTTCAGGAGAAATAAATCTCATAATCATATGAATTTTTTACAGAGAGAAATGTGGTTCGTAGTAAACAGAGGTCAGTCCAGTCAAGTCCTGAAACAGGGGTAACTTTAACTAATAAACTGTACTAATTGGCCCAACCAAAAATTCTATAAAAAAATTATTAAATAGGTATATGAGTCTAGATTCAGTGAAAATTTACGGATCTTGGTTTCGAGTTTCGTAACTTGAGATATGATTTTTCTTGTAACTGTGACGCAAGTAGCTAGAAAGCTGTGAATGTAGAAACAAGTGATCCAAAGTTCTAAAAAAATTTAAATTAAGTTTAGTAACACCTCATACTCGACTCCGGCGACGGTCTCGGGCGTGGGGGCATTACAACAGATGCCAAATGCTGTAAAATTTTTAAAGGAGTTTTTAGCAAATAAGCAAAAGTTGGATGAGGCGTTGCATGTAGAGCTAAACGCAGTTTGCTCAGCTATTTTACAGTATAAGCTACCCAACAAATTAAAAGACCTAGGGAGTTTTACAATTCCTTGCTTAATTGGTAGTTTAGATGTTAATAATGCATTAGCTGATTTAGGGGCTAGTATTAACATCATGCCCTACAAAATGTTCAAACAATTAGGTCTTGGGAAACCCAAATAGACTAGGATGAGCATACAATTAGCAGATAAAACTATAAGATTTCCTAGGGGTATTATTGAAGATATGCTAGTTAAAATCGATAAATTTATATTTCCCATCGACTTTATTATTCTAGACATAGAGGAGGATAGCAACACACCTTTAATTTTAGGAAGGCTCTTTTTAGCAACTGCTAAAACGATTATTGATGTTGGCACAAGAGAGCTCACACTTCGTGTGGAAGACAAAACAATCACCCTTCAAGCTCGCAATTCTGGCAACACATCAGAAATTGAAGGTGATCGTCTAAACCATTCTACTAAAACTGACAATATGGTGCAACCTACTTTGCAGGAAATGAGTTTGAAGGAAGTACATGAGCCATTCCCAAACAATAGTAGAGAACCTATTCATGAAGATCGAAGGCTACAAATCAAAGAACTAGATGAATGGAGGACGCATAAACCAAGAACACCCGATAAACCAAAACTACGCCAGAATGAGCTCAATACCTTTCCAAATCAACTTAAGGTTGGAGATAAAGTTTTATTAGATGCCGCAGATCCTTATATGGTCACTACTAAACCGAATGAAGAAGTCTCTCTTACAGTACTTAACATTTTCCCATTCGATACAATCGAGGTAAGTCATCCCAAGTTTGACACTTTTAAGGTAAACAACACTCGTCTAAAACCTTATTTTGATAAGATGTGTAGCAGGGATGAGGAGTATAAACTCCTCGAACCACCATGACCATTCAATGGAGAGGTAAGTCGAGCTTAGACTATAAATAAGAGCTTCTCGGGAGGCAACCCGAGCACTAACTATAATAATTTCTTTTTTAACACCTAACTTATTAACGGAGATATTGAATACAGGTTTTCCACACAGACACGGCCAGACACACAGGCGTACTGAGGACCGTGTGAAAACAGGGCAGAGATTTTTCCTAAACACGGGCTACGATAAAATGCCACAGCCGTGCGATATGGCCGTGGGCAAGCCTACCAAAATAACACGAGCGTTCGACACGCCCATGCCTTAGAACCGTGGTTGAACTTGAGAAAATAACACGGGCGTTCGACACGCCCATGTCTAGCACCCGTGGTCGAACCTGTTAAAGTAACACGGGCGTGCGAGAAGCGAACGAAGATAGACACGGTCGTGCGACACTGCTATGTGCACCCACACGCCCAAAATACACGAGTGTGGGCCTAATGCCAGACGCATCCAAATTCAAAATTCACGAATCACACGGGCTAAAATTGGGGAACACGGGCATGTTCCCTGGCCATGTGCCCCAAAATCTATAAATAGGCTGCACTATTCATTGTATTCTACACCCAAAATCCCTAACCCTAGCCGCTGCAAGTCCACACACCCGCCCCGCCACGCCCGTGCACTGCTTCCAACCCCATTTTTGACGCTCATTCTCCCCTTTCTAGCATTTGTTTACTCTTTTCCCTTTAATTGCACTCATTTTTCATGCTAGTTATCATAGCAATCTGCATTTTATATGTTATTTTTATCTTTCTATCACTCAAAATTCATTATCTAGAGTAGTTATCATCTTTTTCATGTGAAATTCTTACTCATTGTATGATTTCCCTGCCCCATTTGACTAGTTTAAAGTAATTATTCATGGTTAGAATAACAAACATACTCATGCATTTTGTGTTGACATGTTTCATCCGTCAAGTATAATTGCATTCCATGAAATTTTCTACCATTCTTATTGCTTTGGTTAAGTTGTGAGTCTTAGTAGTTGTGACTAAAATTATGATTTTTTATTTTAATTTTTGTCTTCATTTTACTTTGACTATTCCTCAAGATGAATTGATGGTTTTGATTGCAGGTACCATGTCGTCTTCACGAGGAATGAAAATCGCCGTCCCCGCTTCGAGGAGAAAGAAGGGGCATCATCTTTCTCGAGTCCTACCACAGAAATCTGTCACCCTTTTTTGCAGTTCCCCATTGGACCCCAAGAAGAACTCTATCAAATACTCCGGGCCTGAAATTTAACTGCGGGCCGCTGCACCGACTGGGCTACAGTAGAACAAGTTCAGTTGGCTGGTGCTATTTGGGCCCTCCTAACCACTGACCCTTGGGAGCTTTTCTTTGGGATCATCGAGCCGACATATCTCGAGCTTACGATGGAACTATGCTCAACGTTTCATCTTTAGATCGTAATGACAAATTACGGTGATCCCGGCAAGGTCCAATTTTGCCTAGGCGGATTAGTCCGCCAGCTAAGCGTCCCAGAATTCAGTATAGCTTTGAGCCTATCTACAGAGGAGTTCATGGATGAGAATGACCTCGATTCTCTCAACCGTCAAATCCACTATTCTCCCTCATAGTGCTGGGGCGCACTCGTACCAAACTCGACCAGCTACGACCCTAGTCACTCCAAGGCATCAGCTCTCCCTCTATCCTTGAGGTATTTACATTCGATTTTATCTCACACCTTGATAGGGTGGAGAGAGAGCATCGGCGTTGTCACCACCAACGACGTCTACTACTTATGGTGTATGTCGCATGGGCACGTCTTCGACCTCGCCTACTTTATCGCCCTTGCCATTCGCCACCAAACGGAGCAGCATCGGAGGGGGGTCATCTCTATTGGGCCCTATGTGACGCGACTGGCGAAACACTTCGGGCTCCTCAACACCGCAGCCCAAGAATCATCCTTTACCCTCATTGGCTAGATGTCTCTACAAGGCATCTCAATCATGTTAAGCATGAGGATGATCGAAAAGCGCCGAGGAACTTACCCTCCTCAATATCATCTCGCCCAATCTACTGAGGAGGAGGCCCCCGAGGACATTACTGATGATGTCCCCCCGCAGCACGAGGACCCACCGTCTCAGCCACCATGCCCCTCTCGTCCAGTTCATGCGGCAGCTTCATACGCTGACATCTTTGAGCACCTTACACGATTTGAGCAGTAATGTTTTTAACGATTTAATCATATTGATGCGACTCTACATCAGATTTGTTAGCATTTTCACATCTCATCACCATCCCCACCTCGTGAACCATCTAGCGATGAAGATGTTTAAAAACTTTTATTAATTATTTTATTTTATGTTTTTACTTGTATTTTATCTTCAGAGTCCTTTTTATTTTTCCTTTCCTTTTTATTTTTCCTTACACTTATCTTTATTAGATTTTATAATTTGTATTTTACAATGACCAACTTCAGCTATTCCATTACGAGTAATTTTGTTTCCTTACATTTCTTAAAAATTTCCTGATTTTGTCACAGTTATAAAAGAGCTCCTAAGCTCATCCTTACATAGAAACTAAAAAACTCCACCGGGAAAGGTTCTCCACGACTGTCATGTTCTACTCGACCACGACTATAGCTACCAACAGATATAATATTCTTTTGGCGTAGGACTTATGGACTAATGAACCTCTACCACCACCGGAGTATCCTCCTCCACTCTTACGCCATTTATTCTCCAAAAACTTCAGTTCAAGGAATTCATTCATCATTCAGGAAGTTTCACTTCTCTCCTTATCTTATGATCATAAATTTATCTTTTTCAATATATCTATCTTTGTACATTGAGGGCAATGTACATATTAAGTGTGGGGCGTCTTTTATATCACCATTAGAATATGTCTTATTCTCACGTGAATTACTCATATCACTATTAGAATGAATTCTAATTAACTCATGATTTTTATTGATATGTCTTGAATTAAAACATAGGCATTTATGCATTGATTGTTTAAACTTTAAGATATTAGAGAATCAAGCATGATAAGTTGATTTTTTGAAGAATTAAAAACTTCTAGGTTGTTTATCTAAGTCTAGGTATTATCTTGAGTTGGAATTCACAAGTTTAAACATAAAAAATCCATAATTTTTATGAGATTTTGAGCCTTCAAGAGCATCTATTATTTCTTCCATGCTCACTTTCATTATGAGGGCACCAATATTGAATTGTTATTCTAGAACTTGCTTGATTATGCATGTTAAGACCACACCATTTGATTTGATATGTCAAAATGATAAAGCCACTTAGGTTTAACCCACTCACTCCATAAAAGCTTACCTTCACAATTTAACCCACTCACTCCATAAAATCTTACCTTCACAATTAACCCTTAGTGAACCCCCTTAAGCCTAACAACCCATTCATTGATTTACCCTCAATATTAACCCATAACTCATTATTGTTGAAATCCTCTAAATTAATTTGATCCCTATTTTTGTCGAGATTTGAGTTGGAATAGTTGTTTAGCTATGTTTTATTTTATTTTGTATTTGAATTGTTCTAAAAAAAATATAACAACAACAATACTTTCATACTTATTAATAGTAATTCGCCATTTTTGAGCTTGAGTGTTAATTCCACATTCTGAGAAGAAGCTCACTTGTAATCAACTGATGATCAGTCATTTTTCTAGTTAAGCAATTTTTTAACTCAATCTCAATTCTAACCCTCTCTTTCAGCTTGTGACCATACCCTCTAACCAAAGCCATGTTACAACCCTTTAAAAGACTTTTTGATTGATGTTTCATCTCAATTTATAATGGTGGAGATTTGATTTTCATGCAAGCCTATGGTAATGACTTTTCATTATTGACTATTGAGTGCTTCATTTATTGTCCTTAAACACCTCGAGTGATTTGAGTGAATCTTTAGTGAGGATGTGAAACTCTGTGATATTTTAAATCAAAGGTAATTACTTAGATGAGGGGAGACACCTATGTTTTCATGATAAAATGCTCAACTTGGAATGTTTGAAACTTTGATGTTCTTTTAGTCAAATTTTCAATGTTTGATTACCTATGGATTATTTTGAGGTATTATCGATAGAAATTATAAGTTGAGAAGAATTTATTTTAATTGTGAGTTGAGGATTTTGCTTGAGGACAAACAAATGCTTAAGTGTGGGGGTATTTGATAAACCGTCATTTATACATATTTTTACCCCATGCTTAGCTCATCTTATGGATGATTTTTCCTTAGAATTGGTGAATTCGATGCTCCTAATGCCTTAATTTCATGTTTTATACTTAGGTGAGCTTAGGAGAGCGAAAGGAACAAGAAACGTGCCAAAAATGGAGAAAATAGGGCCAACATACAAAATTAACACGGCCTGGACTTCCTCACAAGGGCAGACCACATGACCGTGTCAATTTGGCAGAATCGAAGCACGACTCACACAGGTATACCACACGGCCGTGCTATTTTAACAGGCTTAACCATGGCCTGAAGTAATCGTACACGGGCGTGTCCCTACCGAGCCGAAGTTGAGTCCAATTCGGAAAAGGCTAATTTTGAGGGCTTTTAGGCATTCTAAAGCCTATAAATATACCCTAGAAGAGGAGAAAAGGGGAGACACATAGGAGAAAGCAAGGAATTTCTCAAGGAAAGCCGATTGATCCCTCTTAGAAGCCGGATTCACCGTCAAGACTAAAGATCTCCCTCCAATTCTCCTTCAGGAGTTTTGGGTTTTTCTTTATGTTTTGTATTCATTATTCTTCTGAGATGTTTTTCTTTTTAGTTATGAGCTAAATCCCCTAAATACCTAAGGGGGATGAAACCTAAGACGAATCTTGTTATTATTTTCTAAATTGTATGATAAATATTTAACTTGTTCTTAATTATGTGTTCTTAATTCTTGTTTTGATATTCCAGGATATTGATTCAAGTTACGCTCTTATTCAGAGGAGGAATAGACCCTGTCTAAGAGTACAATTGTCATAATTAAGCGGAGTTGATTGCGCGCCTAGAGATAGGGTGACAAGATTTTATCAGATTAGGGTGAAACCTAATAAGGGGATCCATAGATTAAGTTAATGCAACCCTAGGAAGTTAATTAGAAAGAGATTTTAATTATTCAACCTAGGGTTAGACGTTGTTAGTCTCGAGAGAGATAATAATATAACTTAGGGATTTCTACGGATCAAGTCAAATGAATAAATCGTCCGATTCGGAGCTAGAATAACAAGTAAAGTCTAGGTGGATTCTTCTATAGATCGAGTTAATGCAACCCTAGGAAGTTAATTAGAAAGAGATTTTAATTATTCAACCTAGAGTTAGACGTTGTTAGTCTCGAGAGAGATAATAATATAACTTAGGGATTTGTAAAGATCAAGTCAAATGAATAAATCGTCCGATTCAATGCCAGAATAACAAGTAAAGTCTAGGTGGATTCTTCCTTGGGTATTATCTTAATTCAATCGTTTTCCAAAAGTAATCCCCCAATTCTATTTTTTGTGAATTCTTAGTTTAGTTAATTAGTTAGTTAAAACAAACCCCCTTATTCTTAGGCTAGATAGTAAAAAGACAGTTATTACTAGTACTTTTAGTTCCTTTGGGTTCGACAATCCGGTCTTGCTAAAACTATACTACTGTTCGATAGGTACACTTGCCTGCATCGTGATAATAGTTGGTTTCGAGAACGATTAATTATAAATATTTAAAAACAGTCACAAAATAACACAATCACTGAGCGTTACAAGTTTTTGGCGCCGTTGTCGAGGATTGTCAACTATTGCCATAGTCATTCTTTGTGAAATTTTTTATTTTCAATTTGGTTATTTCTAACAATACTAACTTATTCTTTTTAATTTTCTGATTTTGTTTTTAGGTGTTTATGAGCATAGATCAGATTATCGACTTACTCCCAATAGACCCTAAAATTGAGAAAACTTTTAGACAAAGAAGACGTGAACGAACAGCTGACAGACAAGTCAAGATGGACCTTAGAAATCAGAATCAAGACCAAGGTAATGAAGCCGATCATGTACAAAATCCCATCCTCATTGCCAATGATAGGGATTGATGCATCAGACAATATGTTGTGCCGCTTTTCATTGAGTTAAATCCAGGAATTAGAAGGCTAGATATTGAGGCAACCCAATTTGAATTGAAACCAGTGATGTTTCAAATACTACAAATGGTGGGCCAATTTAGTGGTATGCCCACGGAAGATCCACATCTCCACCTTCAATTATTTATGGAGGTGAGTGATTCATTCAAGATAGCCGGTTTGACTGAAGATGCACTGAGGTTGAAGTTGTTTTCGTACGACGAGCATGGCATAATTCATTGCCACCAAGTTCCATATCTACATGGCAAGAATTAGCAGAGAGATTTTTGGTTAAGTATTTCCCTCCTAGCAAGAATGCTAAGTTGAGGAACGAGATCACAACTTTCCAGCAATTGGATGACGAGTCTTTGTATGAGGCTTGGGAGCTATTCATGGAGTT
The DNA here is from genome assembly GCA_025698465.1 of Gossypium longicalyx. Classification (NCBI taxonomy): domain Eukaryota; kingdom Viridiplantae; phylum Streptophyta; class Magnoliopsida; order Malvales; family Malvaceae; genus Gossypium; species Gossypium longicalyx. The sequence goes on from CM047007.1 coordinate 57,822,676, forward strand.
ACTTCATAAGTGTCCTCATCATGGGATTCCTCATTGTATCCAGTTGGAGGCATTCTATAATGGTCTCAATTGTAACACCCCTAACCCGTATCTGTTGCCGGACTAGGGTTAAAAGGTATTACCAGACATATCAAAACATTTCACAAACAAATTCATAATAAAAAATCAAACATCAACATATCATAATCAAATATCACTATTAAGTCCCTTTCTTAGGTCATTGAGACCTTAAGCATGCATTAGAAAGAGGTCGGGACTAAATCGAGCTCATACAAATTTTTTCAAAACTTGAACATTTTTCAAAGTTGTAAAGGTCACACGCCCGTGTGAATAGGCCGTGTGCCTCACACGGCTTTAGACATGCCCATGTGTCTAGGCCATGTCAAAATAGGGCATACATACTAGCTTATCCACACAGCCACAAGACACGCCCGTGTGCCATGCCATGTGAAAATTAAGGAGGCTACTGACTTGGCCACACGATTGACCACACGCCTGTGTGTCTAGCCTGTGGTCGAAACTGACTTGGCCACATGGCCTAGCACATGCCCGTGTGTGCGACCTTGTGGTCTGCCCAGGCTCATTTCGAAATGGCCCTCGAGCAACACGGCTGAGACACACGTCCGTGTCTCTATTTGTGTGGGCAAAAATAGGCCATTTGCAAGGCCAAATTGCCACCCATTAAGGGTCCTCCCTACAAGTATCAAATAGGCATCATATTTTCAATCAATTTCAAAACCAAATCATACATCATTCATATCATATATTCATCAACCTATTTTATTCATAATTCACAATTCAAAACATAACATTCATAAGCCAAAGACATACCAAAACATATGATTTGTAACATCAATTTACCTCATTCATTCTCATGCCAAATTCTTACTAAATCCACAATCAAACATATAACAATAACTTACCAAATTGACCATTTCTCTTGGCCAACCAAAAACACCTCATAATAGCAACATAGCATCACATATCATATACCAAATTCAAACCATAAGTTTAACCATATTCTAGCCATATCACATGCCATGATATACACATTACAAAACATAATCAAAGTACTTCTAGCCTATACATGCCATACTTTAATATTCATATTTTCAAAAGGTATCAAAAAGAAGTTCGATAGTGTGGTGATGATCCTCGACGATCTCCAAGCTTTCAGTAGCTTCGATATCTATAAAACAGATGATAAACACACAAAGTAAGCTTTCCAAAGCTTAGTAAGCCATATACAAATAACTTATAAACACATAAACATATTAGCATCATGAAAATTACATATATTCCATAGCCAAATATTATCATCAATCACATGGTTCATATACACTATACATTTTCCAATTCATTTTATACATATAGCATATTTTCCCATACTTATATCATATGTTCACAAAGGTACATGTACTTACCTTTCATTCTCAAACATAGTATACAATTCAAACATATCTAAATTGGATACACATTCACATAATCATTCATTTTCTCAGAATGCTCGTTGAACCGTTTTGAATCATAAGGATATGTGGATAACTCGGAAAGCTTGTATAATGCCAATGTCCCAGACGCGGTCTTACATGTAATCAAATATCGATGCCTCTGTCCCAGACAGGGTCTTACACAAAATCAAATACGATGCCAATGTCCCAGACATGGTCTTACACGTAAATCATAAGTCGATGTTAATGTCCCAGACATGGTCTTACACAATAACACATATCGAATCCTATGTCATGACATATGTATCCTAACTATTCCTAAGGTTTGTACAGAGCTTTTCGGATATCGGAACTTTGTTGATACTTTCTCGGATGTCTCATATTTTTCAACTCATATAATCATTCATCATAGTTCAATAGCATATAATTGATAATAATTCAATTCAAAACACATTTATTTGTATATTGACTTACCTCGTACGGATTCAAACGAACGGAATCAACTATTCGACGACTTTTAACTTTCCCCAATCTAATTCTGTTTTCTTTTGTTCTTGATCTATATAAATTCAAATTTAACTCTTTTATTCACAAAATCATTCAAATCAACCCAAAAACACATATTTAGGGCATTTTACAAATTAGCCCTCACATTTTCACATTTTGACACTTTAGTCCTTAATTCACAAAATCACAAAATACACATAATTTCTTTGCACACATGCCTAGCCAAATTTTTGTAATGTTCATATAAGCCCATATATTTCATTTATTTCTCATTTTAGTCCCTCAATTTACAAATTTCACAATTTAGCCCAAATTACTCAAATTCATCAAAAATTCAAAGACAAAACTTAGTAATCTAACACATATCTTTAATTTACTATCATCAAACTTCATAAAGCTCACATTATCAATAATGGAATAACACAAAATCATTAACAAAATTAGAAATTAGGACATGGGCTTGATAGATTACTAAGCAACGATTATAAAAACGTAGAAATTATCAAAAATCGATCAAAATTCATACCTTAATTAAGCCTTGTGTGTGCCGAAACCCTAAACTCCTTTTTCTTCTTCTTTTTCTTTCAATTTCAGTGGTAATGGTGATAATATGAACTTATTTTTATGTTTGTTTTATTTAATACATAATAATTCTTCATTTACAAATTTGCCCTTTATAAATTAACATATAATTCATGTTAATTAAGGCCATAAATGTCCAATCAAACTTAAAATGGTCTGTTTACAACATAAGGACCTCAAAATTAAAGATACATAGCAATTAAGCACTTTAACAAATAGAAGGCCACTTTTACATTTTAAGCGATTAGGTCCTTTTCACAAATTAAGCACACAAATGATCGAATTTTCATACGAAATTTTCACACATGATAATTCATATATTATAAACATAGAAAATAATATTAAAATATTTTTGACTCAAATTTGTGGTCTCGAAACTACTATTCCGACTAGGGTCTAAACCAAACTGTTACATCAATGCACATACAAGATTGATGGTAGATGCTTCTATGAATGATGCAATTTTGTCTAAGTATTATAATAAGGCCTATGAGATCATTGAGAGGATCACAAGTAATAACTATCAATGGCCAACAAATCAAATAGCTTTAGGAAGACGTGTATCCAGAGTTCATGAAGTTGATGCCCTCACTTCTTATCAGCTCAGGTATCGTCTATTTCCTCTATGTTAAAATAGTTTACCGCTAATAGTGCTAATAATTTTACAGCACAGTCACCAAGTGCATTTGAAGTAGTTTTCTATGTGTACTATGGGAAAGGTCATTCTTTCGAGAATTACCGTTGAATCCTGAGTCAGTGTACTATATGAGGAACCAAAACCAAAATAGGAGTGGACAAGGACCCCAGTCCAACTTCTATAATCCTTCATGGCGTAATCACCCCGACCTTTCTTGGAGCAACCAAGGAAATGGACCAAACAACAACTTTATATAGAATAGACTCAACCAATCTCAAGGTTTTAATTAGCAAGCTCCAAAACCACCTTAAGCTGAGGTATCAAATAGTTTGGAGAACTAATTGAAAGCGTACATGGCAAAGAATGACGCTTTGATCCAAAGCCAAGCAGCAACACTGAAAAATTTGGAAAACCAAATGGGCCAGTTAGCTACGGAGCTTCGTAATAGACCGCAAGGAACCTTGCCGAGCAATACTGAGAATCCAAGAAATTTGGGTAAAGAACATATCAAGGTAGTGGCATTGCGAAGTGGTAAAATTCTAGAACCCCGATTGATTGAGGACGAAGATAAGCCCGTTGAAGAATCAACCGGTTGTTGAAATTCCTACACCAAAGGAATCAAAATCTGTAAATACTTACAAGGTAAATCCTAACTTAGTGAATTCAGTTAACATTTTCTGATGTAGATTTACCTACTCAGAAGAGTTGTTCGGTTCAACTGAAAGTTCCATCACCTCCATATCCGCAAAGATTGTCGTAACACAAGCAGAAACAGGAGGTGCAATTCAAGAAGTTTTTGGATGTTCTGAAGCAATTACACATCAATATTCCATTGGTGGAGGCTTTAGAACAAATGCCGAATTATGTGGAGTTTATGAAGGATGTACTATCCAAGAAGAAATGACTGAGTGAGTATAAGACTGTCGCCTTGACAAAGGAGTGCAGTGTGTTCCTGCAGAACAAGTTGCCACCGAAATTGAAGGATCTAGGAAGCTTTACGATACCCTATAACATTGGTAAATCTTACTGTGGCAAAACTTTGTGTGACTTATGAGCAAGTATCAACTTGATGCCTAAGTCTATTTTCAAGATGCTAGGGATAGGAGAAGGAAGACCTACAACTGTGACGCTCCAGCTAGTGGATCGATCTTTAGCATACCCTAAAGGAAAGATCGAGGATGTTTTGGTAAGAGTCGATAAATTTATTTTTCCTGATGATTTCATTATTCTAGATTTTGAAGTAGATAAGGAAGTGCCAATTATCCTTGAGAGACCTTCCCTAGCCACAAGAACAACGTTAATTGATGTACAGAAAGGCGAACTCACCATGCAAGTTCAAGACGATCAGGTAACTTTTAACATTCTTAAAGCAATGAAATTTCCTCATCCGACAGAAGAGTGTTCAGTTATGGAAGTGATAGGAACCTTGATTTCTATAGAAAGTAATTTTGAAAAAGATCCATTGGAGAAAGCCTTAGGGTTTGACCTTTTAGATGATAAAGAAAGTGAAGAAAACATGGTTGTGGTAGAAGCCAATCTGAGAAATTTTATTCAATCCACATGGCTTGAACCATTGGAGTTGGCAGTCAGAGAATTTGTGCAACCCAAATTGTCAATCGAAGAACCACCTACACTGAAACTAAAGGTACTTCCTTCGTATCTAAAATTCATTTATTTAGGTGACTGTTCCACTTTGCCTGTGATTATTTCAGCAGAATTGACAAAAAGATCAAGAGAAGTAACTAATTTCTATTCTAAAAAAATTTAAGAAAGTAATTGGTTGGACCATAGCTGATATTTGAGGTATAAGCCCTTCATTTTGCATGCAGAAAGCTATTCTAGAGGAAGGTGAAAAAGCTCGAATTAATGGGCAAAGGAGGCTCAATTCTATTATGAAGGAAGTTGTGAGAAAGGAAGTGATTCAGATAGTTCGTGGGTAAGTCTAGTGCAGTGTGTGCCGAAGAAAGATGAAATTACGATTGTTGAGAATTAGCGTAACGAATTGATCCCAACAAGAACTGTTACTGGTTGGATAATTTACGTTGACTACAGAAAGCTAAATAAAGCCACTTGGAAGGACCATTTTCCGTTGCCTTTTATGGATCAGATGTTAGATTAATTGGCAAGTAATGAATTCTATTATTTTTTAGATGGTTATTCGGGATATAACCAAATAGTTGTACCTCCGGAAGACTAACATAAAAGAACCTTTACTTGTCTGTACGGTATGTTTACTTTTAGGTGAATGCCTTTTGGTTTATGCAATGCACTTGCAACCTTTCAACGATGCATGATGGCAATAGTCACTGATATGGTTGAAAATTTTGTTGAGATTTTCATGGATGATTTTTCTATTTTTGGTAACACTTATGATATTTGTTTGAGTAACTTGGCTAAGGTACTGAAGAGATGCGAAGAGACAAACCTTGTCCTTAACTGGGAGAAATGCCATTTTATGGTTAAGGAAGGGATTGTCTTAGGGCATAGAATTTCAAAGAAAGGAATTGAAGTCGAAAAAGCAAAGGTGGACGTAATTGAAAGATTACCGACCCCAATGAATGTGAAAGGAGTCAAAAGTTTATTAGGCATGTCAGTTTTTACCGAAGTTTTATTAAAGATTTTTCGAAAATTTCTAAACTTTAGTGTTTGTTGTTAGAGAAAGATACAAGTTTGATTTTAACTAAGCATGTTTAGGGGCTTTTGAAGAGCTGAAAAATCAGTTAATCTCAACCCCAATAGTCATTACACCCAATTGGAGAACATCGTTTGAATTGATGTCGATGCAACTGATTATGCTGTTGGAGTTGTGATGGGTCAAAGAAAAAATAAAGTGTTCCACCCCATTTACTATGCAAGTAGAACCTTGACGGGAGCCCAATTCAATTATACAATAACTGAAAGGAACTATTTGCTATGGTTTTTGCTTTTGAGAATTTTCGCTCATATCTTATAGGTACCAAAGTTACAGTATTTACTAACCATGCGACCATTAAATACTTGCTTGCGAAGAAAGATGTGAAACTGAGGCTAATTCGTTGGATACTTTTACTCCAAGAATTTGACCTTGAGATCCAAGACAGAAAAGGAGTTGAAAATCAAGTAGTTGATCATCTGTCGAAGTTGGAACAAGACGAGGTAACTCGATCACATGTGCCTACCAATGAGAATTTCCCAGATGAGCACTTATTTTAGGTAAGTTGAATTCATGAAACACCTTGGTTTGCTGATTTTTCCAATTATCTTGCATGTGGAATAATTCCTCAACAATTGACATACCAACAAAGGAAGAAATTCCTTCATGATAGTCGATATTATTTTTGGGAGGACCCGTTCTTGTTTAAATAGTGTACAGATAATATAATTCAAAAGTGTGTAGATGAAAGTGAGATTGCTGAGCTCTTATATCATTGCCATTCATTTCCAAGTGGGGGAAACTTTAGTGGTGCACGTACTGCTACAAAGATTTTGCAAGCACGTTTATTTTGGCCTACACTATTTAAAGATTCTTATGTTTATGTGAAGAACTATGATAATTGTCAAAGAACCGAAAATATATCACAGAGGAATGAAATGCCCTTAACAAATATTTTGGAGATTGAATTATTCGACGTATGGGGTATTGATTTCTTAAGACCGTTTCCTTCTTCGTATGGGAACAAATACATCTTAGTTATTGTGGATTATGCGTCCAAATGGGTTGAAGCTGAAGCATACCCTACAAATGATGCTAAGGTAGTCATGCGATTCCTACATAAGCATATGTTTACACGATTTGGGACACCAATAGCTATTATTAGTGATGAAGGTTCTTACTTTATGAACAAATGGCATAGGTGGTTGCTTGACAAATATGATGTGAAGCATAAGATTGCTACTACCTATCACCCTCAGTCTAATGGGCAAGTTGAAATAGTGAACCATGAAATCAAAGGTATCCTTGAAAAGGTAGTATGCCCTAGCAAAAAAGATTGATCTTGAGGGCTCGATGATGCATTATGGGCCTATCAAACAACATTTAAGACACCGTTAGGAATGACTCCTTATCGGTTGGTTTTTGGGAAGGCATGTCATTTGCCATTAGAGTTGGAGAATAGAGCTCACTGGGCTTTGAAGAGTTGAATTTTGATCTTAAGCAAGCCAGTGAGAGAAGGATGTTACAGCTGGATGAGTTGGAAGAGTTGAGGTTGTTTTCCTATAAGAATGCCAAAATGTGTAAAGAAAGATAAAAAAAAGATGGCATGATAGTCATACACGACCTCACGAGTTTAATGAAGGCCAGAAGGTTTTGTTGTTTAATTCAAGGCTGAAGCTATTTCCTAGGAAGCTAAAATCATGATGGAAAGGACCTTATACCATCTATCGAGTTTATCCTTATAGAGCTATTGAATTGTACAATAATTACGGCGGTACGTTTAAAGTTAATGGTCAACCTCTCAAGCATTATTAATATGGTGACATTGAGCGAGTTGAATCCTCGTTCAAATTAACAGACCCTTGATTTTTTATGAACTTATTTTGTAAATAAATAAATAATTAGAATTTATTTTCTTAATTTAGTACATTTAATTAATTCTATCTAAGGAGATTGGAACTTAAGCGGGACCGCTGTGATCCCTTCAACCTTTCCTGGGAATTAATTTAATGTAATTTGTTAAGAAGAAATTTTCTAATTAAGATTTAAATTTTTTTCTTTGTAGTTTAATTTATTTTGTTTAATTTAAAATGATTATAGTAATAAAGGGGTCAAATTTGGCCCAAGTACTAATCAGTTTCTCTTTGTTGAATAAGTTTGTAAATATATTCTAAATTTGGGGCCCAAGACAGCAGATAGGAGGGAAAAATCCACACCTATTGCCGCCAATTCCATTGCTTGCCGCCTAAGTAACCTTAATGTAGCTAAATTTTGCTACATGTTGCCCTAGTTTCCCTCCCTTCTTTATTTTACTCATTTTTATATCTTTTAATGCAATTTGCTTAGCCCTAAAATTCCCTAATTTTCCTTCTTGTGCCGCTAGCATCAAATCCAAAAAGAAACCCCTAGTCCATTTCTTTTCTTTTACTGAAACCACCTAGTGCCGCCACAAGAGAATTGTCGGCTCATCAACATCGTTGCCGCACACCACCATTGTTGTCGTACGTTGCCTTCGCCATCGCAACCTCTTCGCCATCACAAGGTTCACCAAAGCAAATCCTACCCACTTGCCAATTTCTCTTCTTCCTCTGTAAGCAGAACTTTGTCGAATTTTTGGGAAAATACCATGTCTCGTAAAAGAACTAGATCATCGAATACTACTCCTGAAAACCCGATTGTGATCGATGAAGAAGTAAAAGAGAGATTTGATTCAATTTTCAAGTATCAACCTATGATGCTGGAAAAAGGTTTTAATTTGAAGAGTAATGATTTGATGGTTGTCCCTGTGCCAATTAGAAAGACAATCAATGCTCTCAAGTGGGAACGATTTTGTAATGCTCATTCACTTTTTGATGATGAACAAGTCTGAGAGTTCTATGCAAGTTTAACCATATAAGATGCTACTGAGGTCATTGTTCGGAAGAAAAAGGTACCACTTACTTCTAATCCCATCAATGATTTGTTTAACTTACCTAATGTTGTAGAAGATGAGTACTACCCTATGATGAACAACATAAATTAGGATTTTCTTCAACAAATACTTGAGGTTGTGATAAATCTGGGATCCCAATGGGGATCCCAATGGATTATAAGAAAGTATGGGAGCCATTCTTGCCTAAGGGAACACCTAAAACCAGTAGCAAAGGTATGGTTTTATTTTGTTCGCTATAGTTTTATGCCTATCTCACATAGTTCCACCATCTCGATGGAACGAATGCTCTTGTTATATGCTATTTTGACAGAAAAGTTAATTAATGTTGGGAAAATTATTCTCAAGGAGATTTATGACTGTGCTAAAAAGAAGACAGGAAGTGCTTATTTCCTATCATTAATCACTTCAGTTTACTTAAGGGCCTATGTTAAAACATAAGCGAATTTGAAGCGGCAATATGTCCAATGGTGCATTACAAGTCATGATCTTGAAAGGTTAGTAGAGAAAGTGCATGAGCTGAATCAAGGTGAGCAAGAAGAACCAACTGAGCTAGATACTAAAGAGTCAACAAGTGAAACTAAAACTGAATCAGTTACAGACACTGAAGAAAAAGAATCTGATAAGGAACCAAACAATCCTAAACCAGTTGAAGGATCTGAAAACCCTGAACCAAGGGCTGAGCCAGAAGAAGAACCAATCAAGCTAAGTGTTGAACCTGAATATACAACTCCCATGCCAACTTCTGTAAGTACTTCAAGGAAATCGAAGTTGTCAATTTTGATGGCTATGTGCAAGTTCATGCACAATTGAGAACAAACTTATTGGAAATATGCAAAAAATTAGAGATGACTCAATTTGAAATTCTTTTAAGAATATCTCTAATACTTTTGTTCCTGTGTTCCCCGATGCTATCTTTGAGAGATGGATAGAAGATATTGACGATGCAAGTGGAGATGGAGCTAAAAAAGACAAGGGAATGAGTTAGAAAAATAAAAGGGGGGATTCTTTTGTTTTTATTTATTTCTTTTAGGTCTTTAGGAATTTGTTTCTTTAGTAACTAGGATTTAATTTCTGCAAAATAAAACATAACAAGCATGAATAAATGTTTCTTTAAAAAGAAAAAAGACTAAGTGGTGTGGTAATGGGAATGAACATGTCTAAGATTGGATTATGAGGAAAGACTTGGTATTTAAACAGTCTTAATGACTCACCTCTCTTTTATTTTTAACCCTACCTGGTGTTCAGTTTTCATTCATTACTTTGTTCTTGCAATGAGGACATTGTTTCTTTTTAAATGGGGTAAGGCAAATAAATTGCTCAAACTTTTAAATTTTTTTCAAGTATGTTTCAAACCATTTCTTTCATGAGTATGTTTTAATAAATGAATGTTTAGAGAAATTCTTTGTTAATGAGATAGTTTGTATGCAAGCATGAATGATGATTTTATCTGAGTGATTATATGTTATCATGAAGAATGAGATGCTTGTATGATCTTAGTCTTAAGTAATGTTTGCCATGAAAACTTAGTTTCTTTTGAGATTAGACATGCGTGAAGGTTTATATCTTTAGAACTGACTTAGTAACTTTCTTGAGGCGAAATCCTAGGGGACATAAAAATCTAAAATGATATAGGCACTATCGTCTGAGCCTTTTCAAACCAATCCTATGATATTTGACCCTTGAAACTAAAAGTTTGAGCTTAAAAGCAAGTTTATTGCAATGAACCTACATTATAAGCCACATTACCATCTTTTAAAGTTATCCTAATTTTGTGCACCTATCTTAACTAAAGTTGTCTTGGTAATCAACATTTGAGGAAATTTTCATTAAGATGTATGTGCTCATGCTATGAAAAAAAATGAAAAAAAGTTTTCTTAACTCCAAAAAGGAAAAATGTATGAGCTTGAGTTCAAAATAAGTTTGGGGGTGTTACAAAGGTTCACTTAAAGAAAAAGGTTGTATTATGAGAAAACCATGGCAAAGTTAAAGGTTAAGATTTTTAAAACCAAAATGTCTCATCTCTTAAAATCCCTACCTTTAACCGAGCCCCATTACAACCTTATAAAAGACCTATTGATGTGATGATTATGTCACCTACATTAGTGGAGAGGAAGTCCTAAGTTCAACATATGAAGATCATAAATAAGCCTTATGCTTGTTTTGCTAGATTGAGGAGAAATTATGTTGAATGAAGAATGTTATCTGTAGCTGTATCATATATACATATTATGATTCATGTTGGCATATCTTGAAACTTAGTATAAAATTTTCAAAATGTTTGCGTATGATTTACTTGTTAATAAAGAAGATCTATGAGCATGAATTTATTAATACATGATTATGGGGAAAGGATTGATGCTACTTACACTTTTAGCAATTTTGCCTTAGCGAGACCTTGTGTTATGCATGAACATTACTTGGGACGAGCAATGATTTAAGTTTGGGGACGTGTAAACTAAAAAATATATATGATTTTTCCTATATAATTCGTCACCTTTTTACTTAAATTTGTTGTTAAAAGCAAGTAATTGTTTAATAAGTTGATGAAATATATGAAAATATGAAATTGGGACATATAAATTATTAAAATGTGATTTTATGCTTTATTATATAGTTTTAATGCAGAAAATGGATTCTTTTATATTAATTTAAGCATATTATATTTTTAAGCTATAAAGTGGGCCATGCATGATTAAATTAAATAATAAAATATAAAGTTGTATTTAATAATTTATTTTAATATATTTCATTAATAAATTGGGTTTTAATTAATTAAGTAAATTGATTAATTAAAGTGGCTAACTTATGTTCTTTGGTCCTCTAAATTATCTACTATTGTTGGACAGGTTTGAGAGCTTTATGTTGATTACAAAACCATCCAAATAGAGTACCAAGTCAACCCAAAATTTAGTTGCATGTGGATGTTCATAAATCAAATTTTGTTTTGATTACAGAAGGTCCTTGAAGAGTTGAAGAAATTGGAGATTTACCCAAAGATTTTTAATTGACCGAGTCCTAATCCTGATGATGTTGTGGCACTTAAATCAAGCAAAAATTAGCCACTCCCACAAATCATGGCCGGCCACTCTTGGATGAAGTTTCAAATGATGGACACTCCTATTTTTAACAAACTAGCTCCCTTGCCTTACCTATAAATAAGACCCCATTTCTCACTTATCCATCATCCCTCACTCATTCATCATTCTCTCCTCTCTAAACTCTCATAGCTTTCTTTCCCCCTCAAGCCTATCATCCTCTTTGCATAAGGATTTTTAGCAAATTATCCTCTTAAAGAGCCCTTGGTTGACCACCTCAGAGAGCCATCAACAAAGGAGCAAAGTGAAAGAATGAAGGAGCCCTTGTCAATCAGAGTATTTGGTGACAGCCACTTTGATTTGGGTTTAATCTTTCTTTTCTTTAACTTAATTCAAGAATGTTTGCTATGTGTCTACTGTTCTTCTTTACAACAAAGATACATTAATTTTACTTAAGTTAGGATGATTGCTTTGATTAAATAATAATTATTTGATTCATGCTTATAATATTTGTGCCTCAATCGATCATGTTTATAATTAATATCAAGTCTGTATTTTGTTCATGCATGATTGAAATGCACCTGAATTAGCTGAGCGATCCTAACCAGACGACGGCTAATGGAAACATAATTGAAATAGGCATGCTCAATTTAGATCTTAACCCGATTAAATTGTAGGTTACATAACAACCCTAACCAGACTCTGTTATCTGCATAGTTTTTAGATTTGTGTGATTAAACTGTTTCAAACCTAACACGTCCTTGTTACCTCACACGAATACTAAGAAATCCTTAGTAAATAAGGATCAGTAAAATGCGTATTTACTAAGTAAAAGATTCCGAAAGGACCAAATGTGGTTTCCAAACTCATGAAAGATCGAGTTGCCATGGAATGTTTTTCCGAATATTGATAAGAATGTTGATAATCATTTAAGTTTAATTAAGGTAATTGTCCTAGCTTATTTATGTTATAATTGTTGCTTATTGTGTTAATTCTGCTAAAATCTGTTTCATTCATATAGTTTGCATACTTAGGATAAATTGCATTAGAGATCATTGCATTTAGTTTCATATACTTAATTTTTCATCACTTCTCAATTATATTGTTTTTATTTATAAATTATTAATATAATTTTACAAATTAAGTGACTTAGCACAAATACAATCCTTGTGGAGATGATAACTCGATACTTACTTATTACTTGATAACGACTTTGTACACTTGCACAAACCGGAGCGTTACAGTTGCTCCTATGTTATTCATTAGGAAAAAGATGGTTCTATGCGGTTATGTATCGATTACCGATAGTATTTTCAAATATTGATCTTCGTTCTGGTTATTGTCAATTGCAAGTCAAAGACTCAGATATGCTGAAAATCGTGTTTAGGGCTAGGTACGGACATTATGAATTTCTTGTGATGCCGTTTGGTTTGACTATTGCACCTATAGTATTTATGGATTTAATAAATAGAATTTTTAGATTGTATTTAGACAGATTCATTGTGGTATTCATTGATGATAGTTTAATTTATTCACTGGATGAGTTAGAGCATGTTGGCATTTCAGAACTGTTTTGCAAACTTTGCGCGAAAAGAAATTATTCACTAAGTTTAGCAAATGTGAATTCTGGCTATGGAAAGTCAATTTTTTGGGACATGTTGTAATGACAGATGGCATTAGAGTTTATTCAAGCAAAATTTCAACTGTTGTTGATTGGAAGCCTTCGAAAAATGTATCTGAGGTTAGAAGTTTTCTAGGTTTAGCCAGGTATTACCGATGATTTGTCAAGGGATTTTCAATGATTGCTATACCGTTGACAAGATTATTACAGAAAGAGGTTAAATTTGAGTGGTCTGAGAAATGTCAGCAAAGTTTTGATCAATTAAAAGCATTGTTAATAGAGGCACCAGTGTTAGTTTAGCCAGAGTCGGGTAAATAATTCATGATTTATAGTGATGCATCATTAAATTGTTTGCGCTATGTTCTGATGCAAGAGCACAAAGTAATAGCGTATGCTTCTAGACAGTTAAAACCACATGAAAAGAATTATTCGACACATGATTTAGAGCTTGTTATGATTGTGTTCACTTTGAAGATTTGGCTACACCATTTGTATGACGAAAAATGTCATATCTTCACAGATCATAAAAGCTTGAAGTATTTAATGTCACAGAAATATTTGAATTTGAGATAGCGCAGATGGCTCGAGTTGTTGAAAAACTATGATTTGATCATTGATTATCATCTGGGAAAAGCTAATGTAGTTGCTGATGCTTTTAGTAGAAAATATTTATTTGCTTTGCGAGTTTTAAGCACGCGGTTGACATTGACTAATGGTGGTTCGATCTTAGCCGAGTTGAAATCTAGACCGCCGAGTTGAAAGCTAGACCGATGTTTATACAACAGATTTGTGAAGCTCAAAAATGCAATGATTTGTTGATAGCTAAACAGAAACGAATTGAAATGACTCTTAATGACTCTTGATTCAGAATTTTAGATTGGATCCGATGATAGTTTATACTTCAAAGCCAGAATTTGCGTTATGAGAAATTCAGATCTTATTTAGAAGATTTTATAGAAAGCTCGTGGTAGCAAGTTGTCTGTTCATCCTGGTAGCAATAAAATGTACAGTGATTTGAAACAAATATATTGGTGGCCAAGTATGAAACTAGAGATTTTTGAGTTCGTATCAAGATGTTTAGTATGTCAGCAAGTTAAAGCTGAACATCAGGTACCTTCAGGACTGTTATAACCAGTAATGATTCCGGAATGGAAATAGGAGCGCGTCACGATAGATTTTGTATCGGGACTACCTCTATCTCCGAGAAAGAAAGATATAGTTTGGGTCACTATTGATCGTTTGACGAAGTTTGTGCATTTCATTCTAGTGTGTATAGATTATTCACTCAAGAGATTAGTAGAGTTAAACATTGTTGAGATTGTTAGATTGCATGGGGTGCCCACTTCTATTATTTTTTATAGAGATCCGCGATTTACGTCTCGATTTTGGAGCAAATTACATGAGGCTCTAGGTACTCATTTGCATTTTAGCACTGCATTTCATCCTCAAATCGATGGTCAATCCGAGGGAGTGATTCAAATACTCAAAGACATGCTTTGATGTTGTATTCTAGAGTTCGAAGGTAACTTGGAGAAATTTTTACCGTTAGTAGAATTCACATACAACAACAATTATCAATCGAGAATAAAGATGGCACCGTACGAAGCTTTGTATGGTCGAAAATGCCGAACTCCATTGCATTGGACTGAGGTTAGTGAGAAAAAGCTTCACAGGGTTAATTTGGTGCGAGAAATCGAAAAAAAGGTTAAAGTGATTCAAAATAGTTTGAAAGTAGCTTCAGATTGACAGAAATCATATGTGGATTTAAAGCGACAGGACATTTAGTTTCAAGTTAGCAATAAAGTGTTCTTGAAAGTATCGCCCTGGAAAAAAGTTCTTCGATTTTGTAGTAAAGGAAAGCTAAGTCAGCGATTTATTGGGTCGTATGAGATCGCTGAAAAAATCAGACCGGTAGCTTACAGATTTGCTTTGTTGTCAGAGTTAGAAAAGATTCACAATGTATTTCACGTATCTATGTTACGACGGTATCAATTGGACCCGTCACATGTGATATCACCTGTCGATGTTGAGATTCAGTCTGATATGATGTAAAATGAGGAACCGATCAAAATTTTAGCTTGAGAGGTTAAAGAATTGAGAAATAAAAGCATAGCTTTAGTGAAAGTCCTTTGGCAACGACATGGTATAGAAGACACTACCTGGAAGCTAGAACAAGCTATGAAAGTGCATTACCCGAACATCTTTTCTGGTAAGATTTTCTGGGATGAAAATTCCTTTAGGGGGAGAGTTGTGACAGCCCGTCTTTAGTGAAATTGGAACAGTGGTTTCGAGACCACAAATCTGATGTGAAATATTTATTTTATTATTTTAATATCTATGGTGTGTTAGTAGTGTCGTATAAAAAATTTGTTAAGAAAATTTGACGTTTGCATGCTTAATAAAGTGAAAAGAACTAAATTGAAAAAGGTGCAAAAGTGGAGTTCTAGTAGTTAGGAGTATCTATTAGCTTTGAAACTTTAAAGTTAAAGAACTTTGTAATTAGACCATTAATGAGGTTAGTGGATGTATATGGCTTGGTATTAATGAAATTTTGGTGTTAAGTAAAGGTTAAATTTGTAAATTAATAAAATAAGTTAAAGTAAAAATTAAACAAACAAAGTGTCATCTTCCAAAATCAGTCTCTTCCACCGAAAATACATGAAGGAAAAATCCATGGATAGGGTTTGAAGCTTCGATTACTTTACTAGCTTGCATGATACGTGTTTTTATCCTATTTTTTATTATTTTTATACTTTTCAGATCATTTTAGCTTAATCTAGATAGCCTATGGACTAATTTGCAAAATTGTTTAATGTCTAAGGTTTTTCAATGAATGTTCTTACTTGATTTATGAAGTTTGTTGGAACAAAATGAGTCATTGTTGTTAAATAAAAAACTTTTGTAAAGTGATTTTTGATGAGATTATCATTTAGGGACTTATTTGTAAAAATAGTAAAAGTACATGGTGAAACTGTGAAATGATGATTTTTATGAGTTGATAAGTGTTCATATTAAATTCGACAAGCATGGGTTAGGGATGAAATTGAATAAATTTCCATTTATGAGCTGGACTAAATTATAAAGAAGTTAAAATGTTAGGGGCAAAAATATAAATTTGTAAAAGTATGAATTTTGGATTAAATTTAATAGTGTGTGTATTAAATAGATTGAATTTTCTTATTTAGATCAAGATAAATCTTAGCTGGACCTGATCTGAGGGAAGGCGAAAGTCACGAATTAGCTCGATCATATTTCTTCGTCCTAGTTGTCAAAGTAAGTTCGTAGTATTTAAATGTATAATCAAATTTCGATATACATTTTCATCTTATAACTATGTAATTAAATACTTATGTTAATTATATTTGATTGCACATTCGTGCCTCTATTTGTACTATGGTACCCCTGATTGCACATATGTGCCTCTATTTCACTTCGGTAACTTCAATAGAGTAAAATAAGAGTTGCATTCAATTGATGTTAAGTTAAAAGATTTACTATGTCTTACTAAGCTTTGTAAGCTTATACGTTTTTGTGTATTGTTTTGTAGATTGTTATTGCTAACCTTCAGATGGATCGAATCTTTGGCTCACACTATCCATCGATGTTGGTAGTTTTTGTACTCCTTATGTAACAGCCTGTTTTTAGTGCAATCGGAACAGTGGTTTTGGGACCATAATTTTGAGTCAAAAAGAAAATTTATTTTACTAAGATTTACTATGTCTTACTAAGCTTTGTAAGCTTATACGTTTTTGTGTATTGTTTTGTAGATTGTTATTGCTGACCTTCGGACGAATCGAATCTTTGGCTCACACTATCCATCGATGTTGGTAGTTTTTGTACTCCTTATGTAACAGCCTGTTTTCAGTGAAATCGGAACAGTAGTTTCGGGACCATAATTTCGAGTCAGAAAGAAAATTTATTTTAATATTATTGCATGGTCTGCATTATGATAGGAATGTTATATGAAAATTTTGATAAGAAAATTTTACCGATTACATGTTTAATTATGGAAAAGAAAATTTTACCGATTACATGTTTAATTATGGAAAGGACCAAATTGTGTAAAGTGCAAAGTTTGAATTCTAGCAGCTAGAAGAATTATATAATTGTGGAATTCAAAATTTGAGGTCCTTATATGGTAATTAGACCATCAAGAAAAGTTAGTAGGTATTTATGATGATTCATCCATGGAAATTAAAGAAAAGAAAATGACTAAATTGGAAAGTTGAAAATTTAAAGATAATAATTAAATTAAAAGACAAAAATATCATATTATTATCATCTTCTTCCCCAAATTTCTATGGAAACCCTAGGAAAGAGAAAGAAAATCAAGCAAGCCTAACTGGATCCGGAAATACCAAATAAGGAGTTAGATCGAGGGAGAGAAAGTTTCAAATTAGTAGATTCTCATATACGAACAAGTATCGAGATAGGTTCGTGTAACTAAATTATGTACCTTTATATGTTTAAATTAAATGTTATATATGTGAATTATATTTTTGCCATGTATATGAAATTGATTGAATATTCGATAATGCCCAGCAAATGTTAAGTTCCGTTTGGACAAATGAAAATTGATGGATGCAAGTTTCCCCTATTGGTTGTAGTCTTACATATGTTGCGGACACATTACTGCTCGAAAAAGCATCTTGTTATTAGCCCTCTTAAGCTTCCTATTATATAGTTCTTACGAGCTACCCGTTATAGCTCTTTGATGCGTCCCAATAGGTTGTGATCCTACATTTGTTGCAGACACACCTTAGCTCTTATAAGCATCTCGATTATAGGCTCTTCATGAGTTTCCTCTTAAATTGGCTCTTTGTGAGCTTCTCGATATGGTTCTTTGTGAACTTCCTGATTATGGCTCTTATGAGCTTCCCGATATATAACCCGAATAAGCTTCCCGATTAAAGGCTCTTTGTGAGCTTCCCGTTATAAGACTCGAGAGTGTGCTTCCTGGTTATGTGCTCTAATGATCACCCCTATATATGATTTGACAGATCATTGATAAGTACACCTTGTGTGTACTACCCGAGTATCCATCAATATTTCAATGATTCAACGGACAAAACACTTGATGTGAAAAAAAAAATACGAGAATTAAATGAATTATATCTTGAATATCCTTGAAATACCTGAAATGGTTACATGATGAGCTCATCTTTGTTTTCTAGATATTCATGTAAATTTCATTACTAACTGGTTTGATGAAAGCATGTTTCTAGACAATTGGCCACAATATTTTGGATGCTTGTTAGTATACTTACTTTAAATGAATATAATTTGGTAAGTTAAATTCTTGTTATACGAACTTACTAAGCATTATATGCTTACTCTGTTTGTTTTCGTTTGTTTTATAGTGATTGGAAGCTCGTAAAGGTTGGAAGTTGGTCGAAGCATCAACACATTATCCTTTAGCTCGTTTTGGTATAAATAACAAACTTATTTTGGTATAATGGCATGTATAGGCTAACTTGGCCAATGTTGGCATGTAAAATGGTTATTTGTAATCTAGCCCTTAGAATGGCTAGTAATGGTATGTTTAGAGTATATATATATATGAGGTTATATAATGATTAATATATGTGTCCTTGGTATAGTTAGATTGAAATATGGTAAACATATATGTTTTACAAAAGATGAGTTTGAATACATAAATACATGTGATGATATATTATGCATAATGTTAATGTGGGCTTGGTTTTAATGTCTTGAATTGATTGATATATATTTATGTAAGTATTGATGTAGGTTGAAGACAATTTAGGTGAGAAAAGTGGCCATGGAAATGGCCTATTTTTGTCCACACGGGTAGACACACGGCCATGAGCACAGGCGTGTGGTTTAGCTGTGTGTCCCCTGTATCTTAAAAATTTAAAAACAAAATGCCTCGAATTGCTCAAACGGGCAGAGACACGAGTGTGTGTCTCAGCCATGGACACTGACGTGTGTCTTGGCTATGTGAATCCTGCACCTAATTTTCAAAAGTTAAATTGTCCACAGGACCTAGCACACTAGCGTGTGGCCGGCCGTGTAACCCAAGTCAAAGAGTTACACGGGTATGAACATGGGCTGGGACATGGCCGTGTGCTTTACATTGAATGCCCACACGGCCTAGGACACGGGCATGTCATTTGGCTGTGTGGCTACCCACACGGGTGTGTGACCCCTGTATTTAAGAAAAATTATAGAATTTTGCAAAAAATTCTCTAAGTTTCCAATATAGTTCCAATTTGTTTCTAATGCATAAATTGGGCCTCGAGGGTCCATTTAAGGGACGATATGTTTGGTTCTAATATGAATAGTAAATGACATGAATTAATAGTATTTGATAGATAAACTTTAGTAATGCTCTGTAACCCTGTTTTGGTGACATATATGGGTTAGGGGTGTTACACCTTGGGGTTGTGGCATGTATATGTAGCATTATAGGCTGTTTTGGTTCATTATGGCAAATTACTAAATTAAGTGGTTAGGTACATTTTTAAGTTGTGAATAGATATCTTTTGGTACAAATAGAATGGTATGAAATTAAACACTTATTGATTGTTTTGGTATGTTGATGAATTAAGTTGTTATGTTTGGCTTGAAAATATGGTATTATGGTTGGTGGGCTTTTGGTCCTTTGATGCTTTGTTGATTGGTATGGATATGGTCAAGTGAAAGTATGTTTTGAATGACCAATTTGGTATGTTTAAATTTGATTTGGTATATGATCAAAGGTGCTATGGCTTGGTGAAATAGGTAGTTGTATAAGGTTGATTTATAGACAAATATTTTTATGTTTTTGGTTGATTTGATGAATTGTGGTTGAGGTGCCTTTTGGCATATTGGTTGTATGGATAAATGGTGTAATGATTTAGTCATATTTAGGCATGTTTTAGGTACGTTTCAAGGCTTCAATGTATGTGCAAATGACTCATAGGATCATGCTTAATTAGGGTGAAGGAAATGGCTTGAATTTGGCCTATTTCTTGTCCACACGGCCAAAGGCACGAGTGCATGTCCCAGCCATGTGTGACACACAACCATGCAACACAGGCGTGTGTCCCCTGTAGATTTTGAAGGGTTGCAAGTCAGGCTATTACACGGTCTAGCACACATCCTGGCACACAGGCGTGTGAGACCATTTTGAGAGTAACACGGCCTAGCACACAGACGTGTAGCTTGGCTGTGTGGACCAAGTCAGAGAGTTACACAGGCTCAAACAAGAGCTGGGACACGACTGTGTGTCCCTATTTCGAAGGCTACACGACCTAAGAGACAAGCGTGTGTCTTAGCCGTGTGAGGCATACCACCTATAGTGTGAATTTTTCCAACTTTTTCCTTAAGGTTTCATATATTTCTGATTTAATCCCGAATCATTTCTTGAGTGTTTCTAAGGCCTCGATGGCTCAAATAAGGGATGATATGCATGTGATTGAATGAATTTTGCTATTATTTTTGAATTGTTTGGAAATTAATGATTTTAAGTTAGATTTTTATGATAATGTTCCGTAACCCTATTCTGATGACGGGAACGGGTTAGGGGTGTTATACAATATTCTTGTTGAGTTGGTGTACTCAGATTGCACCTGCTTAGCATCTTTTCTTATTGACTGCAGCACTTCCTCAATTCTGTCTAGACGTTGACCACATGTAGTATGGTCACTTGGGTTGGTTCTATCTTGGGGTTTCTGCAAGTAATGAGGTTGGTAATTAGTATTTTTAACTTGGTTTGAATTGTTACCTCCTAATTGGTTTCCTCCCCATGTAATAGCTCGTTTTTGGTCAAATCAAAATAGTAGTTTTGGGACCACAAATTCAAGGTCAAAATAATTATTTTATTATTTTAATGTTTACAGTATGATTAAATGATTGTGTGAAAATTTCGTTAAGAAATTTTATCCTTTGAGTCATTAATTTAATAAAAAGGTCAAAATAGCCCGTGTGCCAGGCCGTGTGTGGCCAGTTTTAGGGTACACTGGCTAGTCACACAGGCGTGTGTGTTGGCTGTGTGACCAAAGTCAGAGAGTTACACAGGGTCAGACAAGGGCTGGGACACGACCATGTGATCCCATTTTAAATGTCCACATGGCCTGTGACACGGGCGTGCCTTTTCTCACACGGCCGGGCCACACGGGCTTGTGTCCCTTGTATTTTGCACAATTTTCCATGTGTTCCAAAAGTTTCCTAAGTTATCGGTTTAGTCCCGAACCACCACGAATGTATGTTTTAGGCCTCGTAAACTGATACTAGGGACGATATGTATGTTGTTGAATGTTGATTATTTGGAACTTGAAAATGCATGTGAAATGTATGTGTAATTGTATAATATGTTCGCTAATGCTCCGTAACCCTAATTCGGTGTTGAATATGGATGACGGGTGTTACACCCCATCTCAAGTTCGGTTTATCTTTCCAGCCCGAATTATATGTATTCAAATAAGGTTTTCCACCCTTATTCCTAATGTAATTCACATCCTCGATAGGATTATTGATATAATGGAAGAGTGGCTTGTCTCCTCCATATATAAACGTTGTAGAAGTTGATTCAATATGTTTTAATCTATCCACTATCTGCTGATACTTATCATCCTCTTGAATAGCTTTGACCGTAGTGGTTTTCTGACCATATGTGAAACGTTTGGTTGGCCACTGACAAGATTTTAATGCCTTATTTTCAATAATTTCGTACTCATCTTGGTACATCTTATTCATAAGGGCTTCTCCTACTGCTCTATCTAGTTCAAATCGTGCGTTTGCGTCGAACCTATTGTAAAATACCTACAGTCATATCCACTCAGGAAATCTGTGGTGCGGATATTTTTTAATCAACATTTTGAAGCGTTCCCATGCCTTGTAGAAACAATCTCCCTCCATCTATCTAAAGACAACAATCTCTCTTCTTAGTTGAACTGTTTTGCTAATCGGGAAGAACTTTTGTAAGAACTTT
The DNA here is from genome assembly GCA_025698465.1 of Gossypium longicalyx. Lineage (NCBI taxonomy): Eukaryota > Viridiplantae > Streptophyta > Magnoliopsida > Malvales > Malvaceae > Gossypium > Gossypium longicalyx. The sequence goes on from CM047007.1 coordinate 57,845,008, forward strand.
CTAGCAAGTTCGTCTCATGTCATGATAGATCTTGGTTCCTGTGAGCCTAACTAAAGAAAGGCGTCAGAAATCAAAGAAAAAGGGAACAATTAAAGAAAAATAGCGTCATCAGTGACCCCATTATACTTAAAAGTATCACAGAGTTGGGGAAACCATTTCAAATGTTTATTAGGGTCTTCTATCATAGTGAACTTAAACTATATATTATTTTGGATCATTTGTATCATTGTCAGCTTGATCTCGAAATTATTAGCTGTAACCGCTGGCCTTGCTATACTTTTCTAAACCATGTCTAAACTTGGTAGGGCATAGTCCCTTAAAGTCCTTTCATTTCGAGCCATCTGCAAGTTTGCGGGTAACTATGGTGCTGGTGGGTCTCCTAGGACATTATCGTCAACATCGCAAAACAATGGATTGTTACATGGTACGTTAACTATAGTTGATGGTGCTGGATCTTGCATTTTTTGTTGCTGCTATAGGTGATTTCTTTAGATTATTCTTTCTAGATCGTAGCTGCTACAATAGGTGTGCCTCTACAGTGAGTCATACACCAACCCCAGAAAGAAAAGATTAGTAATACTAAAATAAAATAAAATTGTATCTATAACTGAGAAATTTCCTAATTATTCTTTTAATAATCAAAATTAAAATCAATCTAGTGACATTGCCTCCCCAGAAATGGTGCCAACAACCTGACCACATCCAGACGTACTAACGTCCAAAGTGTGAATATTGCAATACAATAGAGAATTACGAGGCAGTATCTGCAAGTATACGGGTCGAGTTGTAATATAGATTTTACAGTAAAAAGGTGAGTACTCTGAGGATCGTACCGAAGGGAGGTAAGTACTAAATTAATCTTAACCTAAATAATTAAAGATCTAATTAATACTTTCAATCAGTTATAGTACAAAAGTAAAATGAGAAATATGTTTAAAATTTGTAAAATAATAAAATGAAATGAAAAAAACAACGAATTAAAATTGTAAGAGATAAAGATAGATAAAGTAAATCAAATCTGAGGATAGGTGATTAACTCGCTTCAACAATCTGAATCAACTGTCATCTCGGGTTCTTTCTCAATCAACTAGTTGCTACCCTACCAGGATCTTCTGATCTTCCACCAACATAATGAGTTAGCAAGAACTACTTATTTTCTGACCTCACAATCCAAATTAATTGGGGCCAAGGTGTTCACGGATGGGCAATACCAATTTTGGGTTAATTCCCACCTTGATAACTTTCCAAGGTTGTCAGGCCCAGGGTTTGTTTCATGTTCTTCCTTTCCTAAACAGTTGATCCATTGAATTACCCAACAAAACATTTAAAGGATCATGCTTCCACCAACATAGAGTAGATATAACAATTAATCATAATGAATGAATAGTAGAGAGTTCCTAATTAATATTGATAATGAATGCAAATCCATAAGATTCGATCTCATTTACAACTCAAATCTCTTGAAAGAAAATAAAGAACAAAAGAAACGAAACTCTGAAAACCTAAGAAAATGAAATTAAACCTAAAGAGAAAGTCTAAGCTAATGGAATGGTGCCTACAATGAGTACTAGAGAGGTCTATTTATATAGCCTTTAGGTTGTCGTCTAGGGTAGCTGACGTTCCCAAGCTCTAAAGTTTGATTGAGCAGAACAAAACACCCTTACTTCGTGTTTAATTCTCATCACAGAGTCGATGTCGTGATACACTAGGACTTGTGTCGTGATGTAGTAACCAGCATGTCCCTTTGTAGCCATCTTCAGGGGTATTTAGTGACACTTTCAGCCTATGTCGTGACATTGAAGGTAGTTTCTCATTTTCTCTATTATGCTTTCTATGTTGCGACATTGGATCCCCCATGTTGCGACATAGCATCAAGTAATGCTTTCTAATGGTCTCCTGCATACTCACAAAGTACGTTATCTCTCCTTTAGGGCTTATTTGGCACTTATGGTTAGTAAAAGACTCGATGTGCACATTTTATTGAATGTAAACAAAACTAAAGAAACTAAATTAAAACATAGTGAAAATTCTTGTATTCAAACTCCTTAAATGTGAAAACTAGCTTAATCTACTACACCGAATTACGATAGATCAATTGCCCAAATTGAGCTGAATTGAATAGTTGAATCGAATAGAGATCAGAATGTAGAGCATGTTGTTACTTCCACTAGAGGTAGACGACTGGAAATAGTGGCACCACTGGAGTCAGTAGAAATGGGACCAAAGATACAACAGTTCAATCTAAAACTTGAGCTCCTACCAGAACTTACGCGATTCGTGCACATGAGGAGACCTTAGCTCTAAATGTTATTGATGGTATCTTTCTATCTTTGATATTATTGTGTTTGTATTAATTGACCTTGTGTCGACACACTTATATGTGCACTATGTTAGTAATGGAAAAGAGTTTATTGGTTGTGTCAACTGGATATGTTGTTAAAGTAACGAACCTTATAGGCCAAAGAGTCATAGTCGATTAGGTTACCAAATAATGTCCACTGAAAATTTAGGGTTATGACTTCTATGTTGATTTGATGTTACTACCTTTTAATGAATTTGTCATTATTCTGGGAATGGATTGGCTTATTGTTCACTATGTTGTAATGAATTGCTGACATAAACGAATTGATTTGAGATGTCAAAATAGGAAATTGATTTCGGTTAAATCTACTAAGTTCAATTTTTTAATACGATTTCTATGATATCCGCACAGAAATTGGTCTGATAAGGTTGTAACACGTTTTTAGCTTATATCCTGGATTCCAGAGTATCAAAAATGAAAGTTGATCAGGTACCAATAGTTTGTGATTTTACAAATGTATTTACTGAAGAATTGTGTATTTACCGCTAGAGTGAAAAGTCGAGTTTGTTACAGAATTAGTGCCAGGGACTTCTCCGGTTTCGATTGCTCCATACATAATGGCACCAGAAAAATTAAAAGAATTAAAAGCTCAGTTGCAAGAATTGATAGACAAACGTTTTATTCGATCGAGTGTATCACCCTAAGGCACACCTGTTCTATTTGAGAAAAAGAAAGATAGGTCGATGAGATTGTGTATAGATTATCGACAATTGAATAAAGTCATGATAAAGAGTAAATATTTGTTGCCTCTTATTGATGATTTATTTGAGCAACTAAAAGGTGCTACAATGTTCTTGAAGATAGATCTCCAATCTGGTTGCTATCATTTGCGAGTTAAAGATGTCGATGTACCGAAAACAACATACAAAACCCGTTACAGACACTACGAGTTTCTAGTCATGCCATTCCAATTAACGAATGCCCTGGCAACATTTATGGATCTGATGAATCAGGTTTTTCAACCACATCTCGATAAGAAAATGTTCAATTTGTTTGGTCAGTTGAAAACTTTATTGACAATAGCTTCGATACTGATTTAGCCTAAATCTAAGAAGGAATTCATTGTTTACAATAATGCTTCACTCAAATGACCTTGAATTATGGTAGTTCAATTGTTACAAAGTTGAGAGTTAAACCTTTAATTCTTTAGAGAAATTGTAAGATTAAAAGAAAAGATCCGAATTTGTTAGCTAAATGTGAACAAATTCAGAATGATGAAACCACTTGTAACGATTCGATAGTTAGGGGTGTCAAAAACTGTATTCCCGGGACTCCCTAACCGTAAATCAGACCCATAAATATTTTTATTAAATATTTATGAGGCTAGCTTAGTATCTAACTAGTTTTTGGATAGTAAATTTCGTGAAATTAGGAGTTATTAAGGTACATGGAATAAATTGCGTAAGAGTTAAAAGTTGAATTATAAATTGAAATAAACTTAAAGGGCTAAAGTAGTAATTATGCCACTTAATTAATGTTTGTAAATAGGTGGTCGGCCATGAGCTAAGTAAAATGCATGTATATATATTATATATGTGTGTGCTACCATTAATGTATGTATATATATTATAATAATTGTTAAAATAATAAAAACAAAAGAAAGAGAAGATTCATTCTTTGTTACATGCAATTAGAAAAGAAAGAAAAAGAAAAGAAGAAGACTCATGCGCGGCTAAGAGTTTGGAAGTTCAAGCTCAAATTGGTTAGTGCAATTTAGTCCCTACACTTGTAATTTTTATATTTTTGGAATCTCGGTACTTAAGGCTACCCGACCCATATGGTAATTGAGTTGCTTAGTGCCTAAGTAAGTAGGAAATGGTAAACTTGAGTTTTAAGGTACTTTTAGATGCACACAGCCTGGACACACGGACGTGTGACACAAGTCAAATAGTTACACGACCTAGCCACACGGGCATGTGTCTCAACCATGTGAAGCACACTGTAACACCCCAAACCTGGCCCAGACGTCATGGTCGAATCCGGCGTGTCACATTGAAGTGTTTTAGCAAAAACCGTGTTTTCATTGAAAACTCTTCTTAAAATAAAAGAAACTTTAATTAACTTAAAAAACACACCTTTCAATTACGAAAACCTTGTTTGAAACATTTGATTTAAGAAAACTTAACATTTAAAAATTTAATTGCAAAAATGTAGAAAACATACTATAATTTAGGAAACCCATGTTCAACTTCTCATAATTACAATGAAAATAATAATAATAATTCAAGTAATAATAACATAATGAAAACCTTATTACATTCTGGTCTGAAACATACTTAATAAAATAAAACTTATATGCTTAAAAAAAAAACAAGTCCAAATTATCTTGCTAGTTGGCCACCCAGAGTCCCTCCAAATATCAAACCTTCTACTGAGCATCACCTAAAAATAAAATAAAAGAGGGGGTGCGTTTTTGCAAACTCAGTGTGTACAACCCTCGACAAAAACAAGCATTCAAAAAAATCATCATACATCAAACATGCAATGCAATCCCATCCCAATTATCCATCCGCTACACACCAGCTCTGTCCCCCGTCACACCATGTGGGGATATAAATATCGACCCACCCAACCGACACATCAATGGTAGCCCAGTTACGGAACTATCTTCATTTACATATTGGGATTTAAAAGCCGTCGGTGGATCCACGATTGTCATATACTTCCTCCGTTCCATAAGTCCAACCCATATGCAACCTAAGCAGAATATCATATTTATGCATGTCACATCCATAAAACTTACATTCAACATCTAGGGGTATTTTGGTCATTTTTGCCCTTAGGGGCAATTCGGTAATTTTCCCTTTATTACGGTTTTCAGTTACCTTATCCCGTTAACAAATCTCGTGAGCTAAGACGAATGAATACTATGCACCAGGTAGGATTCCAGGAAAGACGAGGTGGGTCATTAAGACCGCTTAAGTACCAAGCTCTCCTTAGATCCAATCCTAGACATGCATATACTCGTTGCCACACCTTAACCCTATGACTTGTCCACGGTCGCAATATATTAATTAAGTTTTATGTAGTTATCATACACTAGGCCCAAAACCCTTTACAAAGCCCAATCAAATTCGCATACCTCTATCTGGCCCATTAAGCCCAATCATATTCATATGGCCAATTAGGCCCAAATCACATTTATATGGACCGTTAGACCCAGTCACATTCATATTCATGCTCACATACAAATTTTCTATCACATAGCATCAATTATCAATTTTTGCCTATTATGGGCCCAATAGCCCATCGGGCCCATTAAGCCTATTCTGGCCCGGTTGGCCAGATCATAGCCCAAGTCCATGGAATCGCTCATGGGGCCACAGACAACCTACCGGTTTCCTCCTTATGAGTGTTCGCGCACTCGCAAGAGTACCATAGCCAAACTTTCGACTTTTCGGCATTTCGGCTTTTGCTGATCTACTTGTGTGTGCAGTGTATGTACACACCTGGTAAGCAAACGTACTACGATTCCCTTAGTCACCAACCTACAAACGATATCACCCTTCAATTAATCGCATGTTTAATACATATCTTTACTAAAATTGAAACCTCACCTTAACCTTACCTTGTGCGATCAGCCTCTTCTTAAATCACTAACCACGATTAACTCCTAGATCTTGTAATATCCCGAATTAGGGCCTAATCAGAATAGTGGTTTCGTGACCACAAATTTGAGATAGAAATAATTATTTTATAATTATTTTGATGTTTATGATATGATTGCATGATTGTGTGAAAATTTCGTGACGAAATTCTATGCATAAAGTGCTTAAGTTAAAATTAGGGACTAAATCGAATAATTTGCAAAACTTGCATTCTAGAAGTTTTTAGTATGAAATTACTTTGGAATATTAATGAGGAGGTCTTAAATAGAATTTGGCCAATTTCTAAAATTTTAGACAAAAATGGGCTTGTACATGAAAATTTTCAAAGAAAGGTATTAAGGGTATTTTGGTCATTTGGTAATTAAAATATTAAAAAAAGGAAAAAGATGGAAAAATATGTCCATATTCTTCATTAGGACGAAAATTAAAGGGTTCTCCATAGCTAGGGTTTGTTTCAAGCTTCCAAGCTCCATAGTAAGTGATTCCAAGGCCCGTTTTTAATGTTCTTTACGTTTTTGGAGTCCCAGTAACTCGATTTAGCTTATGCTAGCAATAATTTAACCTAGGGTTCATATTTGGAAAAATACCCATAGGTGAAATTTGTGTATTTTGGTGTTTTATGATAGAATATGAGGTTTTAAATTATGTCAGACAACTTGTACTACTCGGTTTTAAGCGAAAACGAGTAAAAGTGCTTAATCGGTAAAAATACCTAATAGTCATAAGTACATGTTAGAGTGTGAAATTGATGCTGCCATAGAAGGGAAAAATGATCAGCATATCATAAAACATAAGAAAATAGGATGAAGTTTAATTCCCGAGCCTAGGGGCAAAAGTGTAATTATGCAAAAGTTTAGGGGAAAAATGTAATTTTGCCAAAGTTTGTATTAAATGCTGTTTTGATGAATGTATGTATTAAATAAGATTAATTTGGCATTATAGATCAAGAGAAACAAGATTCAAGTCACGATCGAGGGAAAAACAAAGTTTACAAAGAATAGGCTCGATTGCTAATAATTTTATACCGAGGTAAGTTCATGTGTAAATGTAGTAACATAATTGTCATTTTAAGTAATTTAATGTTATTTATGTGATATGATGATTAATATAATGAAATATTATGCTTTACGGTTATTATTGAATAATATGTAAATTATGAATTGCTACCGAGTATCGGTTTCGATGTTCCGTGGAAGACGACAAAGATGTGTAATCGAGGAAAAAGCCTGTTTGAACCTTGGGAATAGATTAGAATACAAGTGACATGTCACTAGGATGGTTGGGCATCCGAACTCGTTGAGTTGAGTCCGAGTTCACTTATGGATGCAAATGTCCGAACTCGTTGAGTTGAGTCCGAGTTCGTGAGATGTAACTAGGCACCCGAGCTCGTTGAGTTGAGTCCGAGTTCACTTATGGATGCGAACGCTCGAGCTCGTTGAGCTGAGTCCGAGTTCGCTTATGGACGGGTTACATGGTAGCTTGGCTACATATGTGGCACTTATGTACAAACTTTCCGTGTATTCGAATTATATTCCAATGTGTTCAACGGGTGGATCTTAAGAAAATAAGAAGAATGCCTAAAACGAAGGTGACATGTTGGTAAGTGTGGTAAATGAGAAAATTTGACAGGTATGTGCTTAAACCCTCGGGTTGAAAACTTGGTAAGATGAAATCTTAGAAAGATATTAAATGTAAATGATGTTTTATGTGGGATTGTGTGATTATGTTACTTGCTATTTGCATGTGAACTTACTAAGCATTTATGCTTACTCTCTCCTTTTCTTTCATTTTAGTTTTGACAAACCAGCTTGAGAATCGGGTTAGGTCGAAGACTCGTTCACACTATCCGAAGGCTTAAATCGGTAAAATGGCTTGTATATTTTGAATGTGGCATGTATGGCAAAATACTCATTTTGTGTAAATGATCTTATGATATGGCTATGGTTTGGCAAGAAAAGGGTTTGTAAATGATTAGCCATTGTAATGGCCAATCTAATTCATATTTGATGTTATGTATGTTTAAAATGATATTTAGTCCATGAAAATCCTTAGTAAAGTGAAATTTGCCATAAAACAGAATCTGACAGCAGCAGTGATGTAAATTTGAAAAATCACTAAAAATAGTATAAATGGAATTAAATGATGAGTAAGTTATGAAATTGAAGCTTCATGAGTCTATTTTCATATGGATAGAACAAAACAGGTATATAAATTATAATTTATGAGACATTTGAATTTTTGTGAAACAGGGCCAGTGCGATTTCTGGATCCCCTATTCTGACTTTGAAAATTCATCATAAATTGCATAAAAATAATTAGAAGTCATGATTTATATGTACAAGTTTCTTATAGAGTCTAGTTTTAATAGAAATAAACGGTATAGTCATTGAAACTCTGTACAGGGAGATATCTGACTCGTAATACACAGAGGTCAGAGCAGTCGAACCCTGAAATAGGGGAGACTTTAACTAATAAACTGTACTAATTGGCCCAGCCAAAAATTCTAGAAAACAATTAGTAAATAGATATATGAGTCTAGTTTCAGGGAAAATTTACATAATTTTATTTTGAGTTTCGGAGCTCGAGATATGAATTTTTAAGCGACTGTGACGCAGATTGCTAGCTTGACTGAAAATTTTAAAATTTAATTGTTTGAGCTGTTTAAGCAATGAATTAAGTCTGTTAACACCTCGTGTTCGACTCCGGCAACGGTCTCAGGCATGGGTCGTTACAGATCTGCACCAATATTAACTATTAAAACTAGAATAATAGACAAATCTTATCCAATACAAGTCCCCTTACCTTAATTATGAACATTCGGCCACCTTAGCCAATGGGAGAGGAATACTTACCAAAACCGCAAACACCTAAAGAGCAATTTGGCAGAGAGCTAAGATTCGAGATCCGATACTAATTCCCTACCATAGTTGATTAGAAAGAGTGAGGGACAATAATCAATACTTAGCAAAGAAAACCAATTGGAAGAGCAACACTTACACTAGATTCGGTCAAAGAGTATTCAGCCCTTGGGGGAATCGACTTCTTGCCTTTCAAACTTAGTATGGTGAATAAAGTTTATTTGGCATAGATTAAAGAAGAAGAGTAGTAGAAGAAATCGGCTAAGTGAACAAAGAAAATTGTGTAGAGGAAGGATGAGAAGTCAATACAAGGAAATAAAAAAGGAGAATAAGGGTTTTCGACTTTTGGAGAAAGGGGTTTCTGGTAACAAAGTGAAGAAGAATTTCGGCAGTAGCCTGGAAACCTTGTATTCGGCCCCTATTTATAGCCCTTATAGCTGAATTTTCCATGCCCAATTCCCAATTCGGCTCTATCACTTCTCCCTTCTCATCTCCTCGTTTTTCTCCCTAATAACCCCTTGATCTTTTCTTTAATTTTCTCTTCTGAACACTCCTCTTGGAGTCCATCTTCACGCCACTTCCAACCTTCTATAAGGCCAAAATTAAACTTCTAAAAACACTAAGCTAGGATTTGAACCTTGGACCTCCTTGCTAGCTACTAACGCCACCTTTCTACTCCCTAAGTGGCGTCACTTAGCCACTCCTCCACAAGGCTTTTTGATGCCATTTTCCCCTATTTTTATTTAAAAGCCCAACTACTTGTCATCAGGTTTCCTTAATAATTATTAACGCATAATTTCTTTTTCCCCTAAGTTCAAATTCAAACCTTAGCTAAGACCTACTATTACCTACTTAACCGAAAATACCTTGCACACATTTTTTTTATCAGAACCAAAAAAGAAAATTCGAGATTTTGGAATTTTGGGATTTTTGGGTTTCAGGATTTTTGGGGCGTTACATACACGGCCTGGCCACATGGGTATGTGACCCCTGAAGTCAAAATTATTGAAATTATTTCCTAAACTTCCAGAATTGTTTCAAATTAATCCCTACATATTTTTAAACAACTTTTAAGGTCTCGTAGACTCAAAATAGGGGCAGTTAGAATAATTTTTACTCTGTATTGGGGTGGATTAGCAAACCTAAGTTAAGTGCATTCCACTAACATCATCAAAGATAAATTAAAAAGATAATTGTAGATGGAGTATGGACTAATATTCTGATGCTAATAATTGAAATAGTCTTGTATGCATCCAAATTCTGACATTCAAGAAGGGATAAATAGTGATAAGAGTGTAGACAGTGGAATATTAAATTCAGTAATGTATAAATAGTGATAAGAGTGTAGACAGTGGAAGACCAAGTTTAGCATTGCATACCATGAATTGTTATTCGATTGTATAATATTGTAGTATGATATGATCTCATTGTTTGTGACCTGCCCCTGTATATTATATTATTAATGGATAGAATATATATGTGTAATTATGATTGATTAATTGTGTGACGTGTTAATAATTCCCGTGACCCTAATATGACAATGGAAAGGGGTTAGGGGTGTTATATTTAGTGGTATTAGAGCTACAGGTTTAGTCGACTCTTAAACTAAATCGAGCTTAGAATTAAGTCTAGAGGTGCATGCCAAAGTTGAGTCGAGTTGAGTCGAGATTTGGATGCTAATTATAATTATTTTTGTTTTATAGTTAAAAGATGGAAAATGAATCAGATAATGAACTGGAACAAGATTTCTACTCTAGTGATGAGCATAGTGATGATTGTGAGGCAACAGAGTCAGTAACTCCAAATGTTAACCCAACCGGTGCTCAACGACTTAATGTTGATCGAGATGATAATGATTGAGCAAGTGATTCACATTTACTTAGAGCTATCACTAATGCACTTCAGCTGTTGTGGAAACTATGTCTACTACAACACCTGCACCTACCATTCGACGGGCTCCGATAAAAGAACTACAAAGATATGGTGCAATTGAGTTTTGGGGGTTGAAAGGGGTCGATCCTTGAGCAGCAGAAGTTTGGATTGAATCCACTAAATGCGTTTTGCAACAACTTGAATGCAACTCGCATGAAATCATGATTTGTGTTGTTTCTCTACTGTATGAAGAAGCATATACATGGTGGCAGTCAGTAACACACCTCGTACTTATTGAACAGGCCAATTGGGAATTCTTTCAAAAGGAATTTCAAAAGAAATATGTCTGAGAATTGTACATTGAAGATAGAAGACAAGATTTTTTATTGTTAATGCAGAGTAGTGTTTTAGTGGCCGATTATGAACGAGAGTTCGTATGACTTAGTAAGTACGCTACTGAATATACAACATATGAAATCAAAAGTTGGAAACAATTTTTATGTGGGCTATATGATAAATTGTAGGTACAACTAGTATCGTATTGAATTACAGAATTTTTCGATCTAGTTGAACGAGCAAAGATGGTAGAACAAGCCTTTGGACTTGATAAAAAGGTTGAGCAGGCTCGCATTACTGGGAAATGGTTTGGAGCTACTAGCTCGCATCCACAACTAAAATAAACTAAAAAATTTCAAGATGGTTGGAAATTGACTTTTAAGTCTAACAGATCTGATAGAAACCATGATCAACAATAGACTGTGTCCATGGGTAGTGTGCGAGGTCCGTCCAGGGACACTAATATTTTGAATTGTGAACATTGTGGGAAAAAGCACCGTGGTGAATGTTGGAAGCTAACTCAGGCCTGTTTTCACTGTGGATCTATGGAGCATTTTACTCAAGAGTGTTCGAAGAATGAGAATGCTACTCATGTTTCTTCTCAAAGTTCTGTGCCTACATCTAGGGGCCGTGGAACAAATCGTGGTGGTTCTTTTGCTAGAGCTGGTGCTAAAAAGGGAAGCTATACTGTTACTCACCAGGTGTAACAGCTCGGTTTAGACCCTAGTTAGAATAGTGGCTTTGAGACCACAAATCTGAGTTAGAAAAATATTTTAATATTATTTTCCATGCTTAATATATGTGAATTAGTATGTGTGAAAATTTCATACGAAAATTTGATCGTTTGTATGCTTAATTTGATAAAAAGACCTAATCGCATAAAATGTAAAAGTTGCTTGCCATATGTTAAAAGTGCCTATTTGCTATGTCTTTTTAAATGACAGGTCCATATGTTTCTATTATGCCATTGATAAGGTTAATGGACTTAAATGACCATCCATTATTTGTTTATTTTATGTTTAAACAAAGGTTAAATAAGTAAATATGAAAATAAACTTATAATAATTAAAAGAAAAGCTATCATAATCTTTATTTCTTGGTTCATCAATCGAAAATAGAAGTAAAAGAAAAAAAGAGTTAGCTAGGGTTCGGCCATGCTAAAGCTCAATTAAAGGTTTGTTTTTGTTCCGTTTTTTAAATTTTCTACTTTTTTTGTGATCGTTGCTTTGTGTTTTACTAAGCCCATGTCTCAATTTCTGATTTTGTTGATGATTTTGAGTTATGCCATTGATGAAACTATGAGTTTTATGAATTTTGATGATAGTATATGGAAGCTTGATGTTGGGTTAACATGTTTTGTCTTTGAACTTTTGATGAATTTGAGTAATTTGGGCTAAATTGTAAAAATGATATTTTGAGGGACTAAAATGTAAAATAAATGAAATATGTGGACTTGTTTGAATACTATGAATATTCGACCAAGTATAAGTATAAAGAAATTTTGTGTATTTTGTGATTTTGTGAAATAGGGACTAAAGTGTTAAAATGTGAAAATGTGAGGGCTAATTTGTAAAATGCCCTAAATATGTGTTTTTGGATTGATTTTAATGAATGTGAGTTTGAATAAGTTAAATTTGAATTGATTTAGATCAAGAAACAAAGAAAACAGAATTAGATCGGGGGAAAACGGAAGTCGTTGAATAGTTGTTCGTTTCCGTTCATTTTCCTACGAGGTAAGTCGATATACAAATAAACGTGTTTTGAATTGAATTATTACTTTTAATATAATATTGAACATTGATGAATGGTTATATGAGTTGAGCATGAGATATCTGAGAAAGTATCGACAAAGTTTCGACGTTCGAAAAGCCCCGTACGAGCCATAGGAATAGTTAGGATACATATGTCATGACATAGGTTTCGATATGTGTTTTCGTGTAAGACCACATTTGAGACGTTGGCATCGACTTATGATTTACGTGTAAGACCATTTCTGGGACATCGACAATGTATTTGATTTCGTAAAGGACCCTGTCTAGGACAGTGGCATCGATATTTAGTTACAAGTAAGACCACGTATGAGACGTTGGCATTGTACGAGCTATCTGAGCTATCTGTATATCCTTATGATTTTGAACGGTTCAACGGGCATTCCGAGAAAAGAATGAATATATGAAATGTGTATCCAAATCAGGTACGTTGGAAATGTATACTATGTTTGATAATAAAAGGTAAGTACATTGTGCAAGTGATGATATACAAAATAAGTAAGAGAAAATATGCTATGTGAGCAAATGAATTAGGATTATGTGGATTGTATATGAATTATGTAGTAAGTGATATCATTTTGGCCATGAATTACATGATTGATTTGGTTTATAATTGTGTTATATGATAAGTTTATTTGTATATGGCTTACTAAGCTTTTGAAAGCTTACTTTGTGTATGTTTGCATTGTTTTATAGATATCAAAGCTACCGGAAGCTCGGGGATCGTCGAGGATTATCATCACACTATCGAACTTCTTTTTTTGGTAACTTTTGAAAATGTGAATATTAAAGTATGGCATGTATAGGCTAGAAGTACTTTGATTATATTTTGTGATGTATATATTTAGCCATGTGATATGGCTTGGTTTTGGTTGTGATTATGGTTTGATTTTGGTATATGAAATGTGATGCAATATGATCACTATGATGTGCTTATGAATGGCAAAGAGATTTGCTAAGTTTAGTAAGTTTTTTATATGTACTTAATTGTGGATTTGGTAAGAGTATGGTATGAGAATGAATGAGGTAAATTGAAGTTACAATTTGGTTTGATTATAACTCATGTTATAGTATGTTTTGGTATGGATGTTAAGTATGGAATTTGTTGATAATGAAATGGCATGAAAGATGTATGTTTTGGTTATGAAATGGTTGAGAATTTGGTATAAAATGATGTGGTTTTGATGCTTGTAGGGAGAACCCTTAATGGGTAGCAAATTGGCCTTGTAAATGGCCTATTTTTGTCTACACGGACAGAGACACGCGCGTGTGTCTCAGCCGTGTCGCTCGAAGACCATTTCGAAATGAGCCTGGGCAAACCACATGGTCGCACACATGGGCATGTGCTAAGCCATGTGGCCAAGTTAGTTTCGAGCATGGGCTAGATACACGGGCGTGTGACTGGCCATGTGACCCAAGTCAGTAGCCTCCTTAATTTTCACACGGCCTAGCACACAGGCGTGTCATGTGGTCGTGTGAACAAGTCAGTATGTATGCCCTATTTTGACACGGCCTAGGGCGTGTCTAATACCGTGTGAGGCACACGGCCTGTTCACACGGGTGTGTGGCCTGTATAACTTTGAAAAATGTTTAAGTTTCAAAAAATTTTATATGTGCTCGATTTAGTCCCGACTTCTTTCTAGTGCATGTTTAAGGTTTTGTTGACCTAAAAAAAAGACTTAATAGTGATATTTGATTATGATATGTCGATGTTTGATTTTTTATTATGAATTTGTTTGTGATATGTTTTGATATTTCCAGTAATACCTCTTTACCCTAGTCCAGCGACGGATACAGGTTAGGGGTGTTACACTAGGCAGAAGCTAGAGCGCCAGCACAAGCTTAATTAGTATAGACACTTGAAGATAGTGATGCTACCGATGTTGTGACAGGTATCTTTTTATTGCATTCAGAACCTGTTTATGCTTTGATAGACTTAGGATCTTTACATTCATATGTTAATGCTAAATTAGTTAAACCGGGAAGTTTAAAAGTCGAGATATCTAGAGTATCAATAGTTGTGTCAAGTCCTTTAGGACAGTCCATAATAGTGGATCATGTGTGTAGGTGATGTTCGGTAGGGATACAGAATGTAACATTCCCTGTTGATTTGTTAATAATGCCATTTGGAAAATTTGATTTAATATTGGGAATGGGTTGGCTTACTAAGCACGAAGTGATTCCAGACTATCGTAAAAAGAAATTTATGGTTTAGAGTAAAGATGGTAACATAATTGAAGTGAATGGTATTCGAACGAGTGGATCAACTCATATCATTTCAATGATACGAGCTAATAAACTTCCCAATCAAGGCTATAAAGCTTTTATAGCCTATGTTATCAACTCGAATTATAGTGATAGCTAGAGCAATAAGATTTGTACTGTTTGTGAATTCTCTGATGTGTTTCCCAAGGAATTACTGAGATTACCACCAGATCGAGAGGTTGAATTTGCAATTGAAATGTTTCCTAGGACGGCTCCGGTGTCAATGTCCTCTTATCGTATAGCACCCACAAAGCTAAAAGAATTGAAGGTGCACTTGCAAGATTTGTTGGATCGCAGGTTTATACACCCTAGTATATCGCCTTGGGGAGCTCCAGTGTTATTTGTTAAAAAAAAAGATGGCTCGATACGACTCTATATAGACTATCGACAATGGAATAAGTTGACGATTAAGAATCGATACCCTCTAGCTCGTATCGACTTGTTTGATCAACTAAATGAAGCTTCTGCCTTCTCTAAGATTGATTTGAGATCTGGTTACTATCAGTTGAAAGTAAAAGATAGTGATGTACCTAAGACGGCATTTCGTACGTGTTATGCCTACTATGAATTTTTAGTGATGCCTTTGGGCTAACTAATGCTCCAGCGACATTCATGGATCTTATGAACCATATATTCCAACTGTATTTGGATCAATTTGTGGTAGTTTACACTGACGACATTGTGATTTATTCAAAATCTGAATCCGAGCATGAGCAAACACCTCAAAATTGTTATGCAAGTGTCACGAGAGAAATAATTATAAGGAAAGCTTAGCAAATGTGAATTTTGGTTATCAGTGGTTGTGTTTTTTGGAAATGTTATCTCAGCAGATGGAGTTAGAGTTGACTCGAAAAAGATTAAAGCCATTGTTTAGTGGAAAGCACCAAAAAATGTGTTAGAGGTTCACAATTTTCTTCATTTAGCCGATTATTATAAAAGATTCGTAAATGGATTTTCCAATATAGCGTTGCTGATGACAAAGCTATTGTATAAAAACGTTCAGTTCATTTATAGCAATGAATGTCAAGAGAGTTTTAAGAAATTAAAACAGATGCTGACTAAGGCACCGTATTTAACTCTACTTGAATCGGGAAAAGATTTTGTGATCTATAGTGACGCCTCATTGAGTGGTCTCGATTGTGTCTTGATGCAAGACTGAAAAGTGATCGCGTATGTGTCTCGTCAACTAAAAATGCATGAACGTTACTATCTGAAGCACGACTTAGAGTTAGCTGCTGTGGTCTTTGCTCTAAAGATCTGGAGACACTATCTCTACGGTAAAAAGAGTCATATCTATACCAATCACAAGAGTCTTAAATAACTCCTATCACAAAAGGAGTTGAATTTGAGACAATGATGTTGGGTCGATCTTCTAAAAGATTATGATTGTGTTATTGATTATCATATTGGTAAAGCTAATGTCGTAGCTAACGCGTTGAGCTGGAAAATAGCTATTGAGTTGTAAGCGATGTTTGCTCAACACGTATTAAAATAAACTTAAGGGGATAAATTAGCAATTATGCCATTTAATTAATGTTTGTAAATAGATGGCCGGCCATGAGCTAAGTAAAATGCATGTATATATTATATATATATGTATGTTATCATTAATGTGTGTATATATATTATAATAATTGTTATAATAATAAAAATAAAAGAAAGAGAATATTCATTCTTTGTTACATGCAATTAGAGAAGAAAGAAAAAGAAAAAATTAAGACTCACACATGGCTAAGGGTTTGGAAGTTCAAGCTCAAATTGGTTAGTGCAATTTAGTCCCTACACTTGTAATTTTTATATTTTTGGAATCCTGGTACTTAAGGCTACCCGACCAATATGGTAATTGAGTTGCTTAGTGCCTAAGTAAGTAGAAAATGGTAAAATTGAGTTTTAAGGTACTTTTGGGTGCACATGGTCTGGCTACATGGGCGTGTGTCACACACGGGCAACATACATGGACGTGTGAACCAAGTTAGACAGTTACACGGCCTGGCCACACGGGTGTGTGACCCTTGAAATCAAAATTTTTGTAATTATTTCTTAAACTTCTAGAATTGTTTCAAATTAGTCCCTACCTATTTTTAAACTACTTTTAATGTCCCGTAGACTCGAAATAGGGGCTGTAAGAGTAATTTTTACTTTGTATTGAGGTGGATTAGCGAACCTAAATTAACTGCATTTGACTAACATCATCGAAAATAATTTAAAAAGATAATTGTAGACAGAGTATGGACCAATACTCTAATGCTAATAATTGGAATAGTCTTGTATGCATCCAAATTCTAACTTTCAAGAAGGGATAAATAGTGATAAGAGTGTAGACAGTGGAAGACCAAGTTTAGTATTACATAGCATGAATCATTATTTGATTGTATAACTGTAACACCCCAAACCCATAACCGTCACTGAAATAGGTTAAGAGGCATTACCGGACTTATAACTCAAATCAGAACCACCATACAACAAATATCATCTCATTAATAATAAAAGTCATTCATTCACATTCAATATTCACATAAAATTTAGTATACAATGCTTAAAACATGCATTTGGGACTAAATTGACAACATATGAAAGGTTTCAGAACTTATAAGAATTTTCAACTTTTAAAAAGGTCACGCGCCCGTGTGAACAGGCCGTGTGCTTCACACGGTCTAGACACGCCCGTGTGTCAAAGCTGTGGCAAAACAGGGCATAGCTACTGACTTGCTCACACGGCCAGACCACACGCCCGTGTCCAGGCTGTGTGCTAGGCCATGCCGAAAATAGGGGGTATTTTGTTTGTGACGTCAGCATACCAATTAGGGTCACATGGCCAAACCACACGCCCGTGTGCCTTGGCCATGTTCGGGCCTAACTTACAATTGAAGGGTACCCCAGGGGACACATGGCCATGCAACATAGCCGTGTGTCGCACACGACTGAGACACACGCCCGTGTCTCTGCCCGTGTGGACAAAAATAGGCCATTTGAATAGCCAATTTGCCACCCCAATTGGGTCAACCTACAAGCAAAGAAAACAATCATATTTCTACCACCAATTCAGCCAATATTTATGCTATAACATTCATCATTTATAACATATCAATATCAACCATTTTCCTACTAATTAACCTTACCAATTCATGCTAAACATAAGGTAAGATCATATCAAAAACATCACTCAATCTCATTCCATGAACTCATCAAATTTACCATTTTCTTAATACAACTAAAACATACCACAATTGCATAATAACATCACATACCATAAACCATTATCAACTATGAGTTCAAGCACAAATTAGCCAAATCATATGGCTAAGCATATCCAACACAAAACATACTTCCCCAACTACTAGCCTATACATGCCATACTTCAAAAAGATATGCATTTTCAAAAGTACCAAAATAAGATTCGATAGTGTGGTGACGATCCTTGACGATCCCCGAGCTTGTAATAGCTTCGATATCTATAAAACAATACAAACACCCAAAGTAAGCTTTCAAAAGCTTAGTAAGCTCGTACTAAAATCATCAACAATATATAAAATATAAATCATCAACACTTAAGTATTTACAATTTCTCAATTTACCTATCAAATCTATACCAACACAATCCATAAATCTTTACCAATTCAATGAGTTTTATAAACATAATATCATCTACCACATAGGAATTATACTTACCCGATCATTTTTATATTCATTCGTTTTCAATCTCACCTCTTGTTCGAATACTTTAACACTTCCCAAAGATTGCCAATGTTTTAAACATCTGCACACTTAGTTCTTAAAGGTTAGCCGAAGCTAGAACAATTTCCGCACACTTAGTGCTATCTCAATTAACCAAGACTAAGTTGGTATCGCACACTTAGTGCCTCAAGTAGCCAAAGCTAGTTTAAATCACACACTTAGTGCCAAATACCTTTGATTCATCATCATATACATCCAGCTCAATTATTTATACATCTATGCATAATCAAAACAGCAATATATATTTATAATATCATGTTTTACGTACGAACTTACATTGTACTCGAAGTTGTCAACTTGAACGTTTATTCTACAATCTTCGACTTCCCCCGATCTAAATCTGAATTCCTCTTTTCTTGATCTATATGTATTCAAAATTAACTCTTTTATTCACTAAATCATTCAAAACAATCCATATACAGACAATTAGGGCATTTTGCAAAATAGACCTCACATTTTTACATTTTAACACTTTAGTCCCTAATTCACAAAATCACCAAATACACAAAATTTGAATATACTCATGCTTGGGCGAATTCTCCTAGCTCTCATACAAATCCATACATTTCATTTATTTTATAGTTTAGTCCCTCAAAATAACATTTTTACAATTTAACCCAAATTACTCAATTTCATCAAAAATTCAAAGACAAAACATTTAAACCCAACATCAAGCTCTCATAATTCATCAAATAACATCACAAAGCTCATAGTTTCATCAATGGCACATTTCAAAATCATCATAAAAATCAGAAATTGAGGCATGAGTTTGGTAGTATACGAATCAACGATTACAAAAACATAAAAATTATCAAAACCGAACAAAAATGAACCTTTAATCAAGCTTGGGATTAGCCGTATATCAAAGTGTAAAAACCCTAGCTTGTACTTCTTAAATTTCGGCAAAGATGAAGACATAATGAGCAAATTTTCATGCTTGTTTTATTAATATTAACATAATAAACATTTTACTATTATAACCTTTATTAAACTATTATAAAATCACATAATGGATGGTTATTAATGTTCATTCAAACTTCCCATGGTCAAATAACCACATAAGGACCCTTGCTTTACAAAGCCAAATCAAATAAGAACTTTAACATCTAGCACACAGCTTTTACATTTTACGCGATTAGGTCCTTTTTGCAAATTAAGCACACAAACAGTTAAATTTTCACACAAAACTTTCACACAAGTCAATTCACTTATAAAAGGCACAGAAAATAATACTAAAATATTTTTCTGACTCGGATATTTGGTCCCAAAACCACTATTCCGACTAAGGTCAAAATTGGACTGTTACAATAATATTCTAGTATGATATGATCTGATTGTTTGTGACCTGCCCCTACATATTATATTGTTAATGGCTAGTATATATATGTGTAATTATGATTGATTAATTGTGTGACATGTTAGCAATGCTTCTGACCCTAATCTGATGACGAAGAGGGGTTAAAGGTGCTACATCACTAATTTTAGAATTGATTGTGACAAAAGTGTATATTTTCGAAATTGAATATATGTGTTCAACAATTTTGAGATTATACGAGACATCTTTGTCACGCCGCATATTTTATTTATTTTAATTCGTTAGTTTATGTCGTAAGGAATTAAATGACCTATTGATTTAGTGAGTGAAGTGTTTTCAAAAGATCCCATGTTCAAGTCCCCACAATCCTACTTTTTATTTAATTTTTTTTTACAGCTCAAGTGGGTCAAACCCCCATGTGCCATCCTTTTAGTTGCCAAATAGGGAAGACTTCTTTCCCTTTTTGCTTGGTTAACATCCCTTTTTAACTTTCCTTTTTCACTCCTTTAATCCCTTTATGTTCCACTTTTCACTCCCCTTGTCCTCAAACCTACCTTTTCACCCCCTTTGACTACCTTGGACGACCATGCACCTAGACATTCTTCCATTTTTTTATTTTTTTCTCATATTTGCTCTCCTCCTCTCGCTTTAGCTGCCCCTCCTTCTTGCTCCTCCCTTTTCTCTTTTTTTTTTATTTTTACCACCTAAACTACATTTTCTTCTAATTTCTCCTCCACTCCACCACCTCTAAAAGCCACCAAACCACTACCTTACCACTGCTGTCGTCACACCTCTGCCCCACCACTGTCATTAAGCACCACCAAAATTTTTCGTTCTTCTTCTTTCCTCATCCTCTACTCATAACCGGTTCTTTTAAACACTAAATTCTAATATTTTAATCATAAAAGGGATTATGTCATTGCCTAATTCTAACTGGTTTATTTCATATTTTGTTATTTTCTATCTAGTTACGAAATATCCTCCCTAATCGGTTCTTCGTGGAAAGTTGTTGAGCCCTATTCATTCAAAATTATGTAAGTATGAAAGATCCTCCATTTTTTATATTCTCTCGTATTTTTATATGTTTAATTAGGCTAATTCTAACATTTTAGTTTATTGGATATTATGAAGTGATATTCAAAAATCTCGAATCTGTACCTTACTTTTGGAATAGCGCGATTGGGTAATCGATTACGTAAGTATTTCACTTAATCATAAAAGTTAGGGTTATTCACTAAAATTACTTATTCTAATACGGTATGAAATTGTTTAACCTTAAGGATTCAAGATTCAAACTCTTCTTTTGGAAGTTGGAAACAGAGTTGTTGGCATCGAATTTGCGAAAACAGGTGTGGGGACCTATATTATTCAAAATACATGATACAGTTTTTATTTGTAAAAATACAAAAGTACTAAATAATTATATAATAAAAATCTCTGAAAAGTGAAATTGGGCAAATACACAAGTATCCAAATGGATTGATAAAATCTTATATAAAGGAGGATTCCAAGTAAGTGATTCTGAAACTTCATATCTATGATGTTTTGTATGTGGTTATGTGATTTTTCTATTAAATGTGATGATGTATGTTTTCCTGATACTCATGTTATGTGATATATGGCGATATCGGATATGCATGTATTATAAACATGTCACTAATTTATAGATATTTTGATTCGAATGTTGAGCATGCAACTTTCTGATTCTGATTCGCATGTTAAACATGCCACTGTTTTAAACTTAATAAGATTTGATTTGTATGTAAAGCATGCCTACTGAAAATTCTATTTTGTAAGCCATATCACATGCATGGTGTCACACCCCAAAATTGGGTCTAGAAGTTTTGAGGCTAATTTAGGGATCTTGGCTCGAAATGACCTCGAAATTTTGAAGTATGGTAACCCAAAAATATATTCAACTTTGGCTTTTTGAAAGTTAAATCAAATTTTAAAAATTATGTAGAAAATACCTTTCATTTTAAAATCTGGACTATTTTGAAAAATGGGTTAAAAATTAGGAGTACCATAAAGGTAAATATACCAAAGTTTAAAAATTGCCCTATTTCTTTCCCCATACCTACAAGAAATTCATGAAAGTTTTTCCCCTAACCCTCTTCGTTGTCCCTTGAAATCCCAAGCACTATTCACCTATTTTGATCTTCTAAACTTCAATTCTTTTGGTTTCTATTAACTTTCAAGCATTAAACTTCTCTAAAATTCCAAAATAAGCAACAAGAACACTATTAAATTCCCTTGACGTTCAACTTGAGGGATTCTCAAATTTACTATCAAATATTCATTTTCTCCCCAACTAAGGTAATATTTTTCTTTCCTATTAGTTCCTAATGTAATCTAGCTATTTAAATCGAGTTTTAAGTTATTAAATCGAAGATTTTATATAAATGTAAGAATTTGGGGTGTTAATGGTGGAATTTGGGATTTTGAATGAAATCAATGTTTCAAAGTTTTTTTCCAACTTTTTTAAAGTGATTAGAAGGTTTCTAAACTCTCCTTAAAGTTTCGTTAAGATTTTAAGTTTTTATGAAAAATGGCCATTGTACGTCAAAGTTTTGGAACCATGATTTTGAGTAGTTTAGTGTGGTATGAAGGTTGGGAATCATTTTTAGATAAATAATTATATGATTGGAATCGATTTTAGGTAAAGGGAATAAGTAAAGATTAAGATATTTTAGTTTTGAATTTGTAAGTTGAAAATTTCAATTCCAAGAGGAAGAAACCTCAGACCTACTTTTTTTTATTGTTTGGGTGTGTTTATAGCTATAAATTAATTATCTTTGTTATATGGTTAATTTTGGTGAAGATTTGGAACTATTGGAGCCTTCGATAAGCAAGGCAAAAGGAAAGGAAAAGCAAGTTTAGGCTTTCGATCACTAGGCGAAAGCATGAACGGTGAGTGTTTAGAACCACTACTTGTAGACACGTTTCATAGTATTAAATGGGAGCTTAGGAGTAACCTAAACCCCTATCCTGAGTTTCAAGTGTATGTTTTCTTATTTCCCTGATTAACTTTGCAAGTTAAGTAATTATGAGATGTGGTTTGAGTATTATGATGTTTTAATGAGATATGTAATATATGTTTGTAATGGCTATTGTGAATGTGCTAATTGTGTGTGTTATACATGTTGAATGACAGTGACGATGTTGTGTTAATAAAGCGAATATGCAGTGAGAGTATGCAAAAAATAGGAAAAAAATATGATTTAATTATGGATACTTTGGTCTTGTGACCTTTTGATATCGTTGGATATAGTTGGCATGCCATAGGATTATGTGAGTAGTCACCCTTGTGTTGTGATTTGGGCCATAGAGACCCGAGACAATTTTGGAGAGATAAGGAAATGTGAGCTCAACTCTATTCACCGAGATATGTTGCTATGTTGGAGAGTGTTAGCTAAATGCTACGCTTTTGGGATATGTTTCACTTATCAAGTTATAGGTGTGCTAGAGATCCATGTATCCAATGTCTGGTGGTAGAGCCCACTTTTATGTTTCATAGCTCAAGGGCCAATTTATCATTAAATGAAATATTATAAAATGTGGTGTATGTCTAATTAGCTGATTATAGAGTTAAATGAGTTGATAGATGATGCATGAATATTTTAGTATGTCACCATGGCTAAATATGTACAGAAATGTGTTCTGGTTGCTTTCATTTAATAAATGATATCATGTTTATTGGTAGCTTTCTGATCATCTACTGACCTTGTTTTAGCTCACACACTCCATTCTAAACCATTACAAATAATTAGCATTACGATGTGAATGATTCGAAATTCCAAAGAAGTGGTCCAAGCTAGGCTTAGTGTTTAATTAGGTTTATTACTATTATTTTTATGTAACATCTCGAATTAGGGCCTAGTTGGAATAGTGGTTTCAAGACCCCAAATCTGAATTAGAAATAATTATTTTATGATTATTATGAGGTCTATAGTATGATTGTGTATTTGTGTGAAACTTTCATGAAGAAATTTTATTGATAAAATGTCCAATTTGACATTTAGGACTAAATTGCAAAAGTTGCAAAATGTGAATTCTAGAAGCTTTAAGCATGAAATTGTCACGAATTATTAATTAGAGGTCCTTAAATAGTAATTTTTCCAATTTTTATTTTTATGGACAAAAATGGGCATGAATAGGAAAATTTTGAAAGAAAGGCCTAAAGGGCATTTTTGTCATTTGGTTAATAAAAGAATAAAAAGGAAAAATAAGTCAAAATTTTGTCCATCTTGTCCCACCTTGGCCGAAAATCTCAAGGGTTCCATAGCTAGGGTTTCTTCAACTTTCAAGCTCAATAGTAAGTGTATCCTAGCCTCGTTTTTAATGTTCTTTATGTTTTTGAGATCCTTAAAGCATGAACTAGCTATTTCTACCATTATTTTGAGCTAGGGTTCATGTTCAAAAACTTACCCATGTGTGACATGCATGTATTTTGGTGTTTAAAGGAGGAATATGAAAGTTTGATGCATGATAAATATCTTTTTCTAAGTGATTTTTCATGAAAACACCTAAAAGGACTTGTTTGTAAAACATGAAAAAATAGGTGTTAAAAATGTGATTTGATGAAAAATATAGGCTGTTATAAGAGGGAATATGAACCGGCTAGGCTTGGGTAATAAAGAAATTGGACACATTTCATTTTATGAGCTTAAGGACCAAAGTGTAAATATGTGAAAGTTTAGGGGCAAAATTATAATATTGCCTAAATATAGTTTTTGGACTGATTTGAATAATGTGATGATTAAATGAGCCAAATTTGCTATTATAGATCAACAAAAATGAAGTCTGGACTTAGACCGGGGAAATAGCAAGATTTTGGACTAAATCGAATTAATTGTCCATATTTTGTACTAAGGTAAGTTCATGTGTAAATAATGCAATGATATATCATATTTTAATATTTTATTAATGTATGAGTCTCTATGATTAATTATTATGACAAGTGTATGAATGATGTTATAGTCTACGAGTATGATATTGTGAACGAGTTCGACAAAGATGAGATGTCGAGAAAATCCCGTTTGAACCTTAGGAATAGTTTAGGATACAAGTGACATGTCACTAGGAATTATGTGCTTATGAGTTCATGAGATTATGTATATATGTGATTATGTGAATCCGGGTGCTGGTCATGTATGTTCTATCGATGGCTGGGTAGCCCGGCATATGTTGCGGGTACCTGTCAGATTATGTGAGCAGCCCAAGTAGTTACGTCCTGACTGTCACCTTGTGTGAGCAGGCCCATGATTAGATCGAGAGTGAGCAATGTGTGATTGTGAAAATTAGGTAGCATGTGGCTACATTTGAAGCACTATGTGCAAGTTTTTCGTGTATCCGATAGTATTCCGAGTGTTTAACGGGTAAACCTGTGAGTTATTCGACAAGTAAGTAAATGATGAGGAAATATGACAATTTGTTTCGAGTTGGTACAGGTATGTACGAAAAACCCATATAAATGAGCTCGGTATGTGATGAACTTTTGGTAAGATTGAAAATGTGTAAGTTATGCCTATGAATTTATGATGACACATATGTAAACTATGTTATGTTAATGGTATTTATATATATATGATTATGTTGTTATGTTCTTGCATGTGAACTTACTAAGCTTTATGCTTACTCCCCTCTCTTTTCCATTTTCTTGTAGTATCACCAAGCTAGCTTGGGGATTGAAGGACGTCGGAGACTCGATCACACTATCAACTAGACATTTGGGTATAGTTAGCCTCAACATTTTGAGTATGGCTTGTATAGGGACTTGGTCTTTTGTTATATGTCATATTGGTCTAGCCAAATGTGTTGGCTTATGGTAATATTTGATTCATCTTGTATATTGCCATGTGATATGGTTCATATTGATTATTTGGGTTGTAACCCTAATTAATTATGCATGCATACAACGTGTTAAGCTTGATGTGGTTGTTTGTGGATGAAATGTGTGATGAATGGCATAAGTGCTAAATGAATGAATCGTGGCTAATAAGTATGATCAAAGCTATGGTATAATTGAGTAAATTGTAAGTAGGTTTACCAAGGTGAATAAATATGAAATTGATGTGGAATGCCATATGAAAGCAGATAGATTGAATAGGTGATATGTTGACATTGCAAAGTCATGGATTAATCATGTTTATGAGAATTTGAGTGACTAAAAATACTATGTTGCATGCCATCAAAAATGCATGAGTGAGTGAGCATTTAAGGGTGACAAATGGCTTGAAATCTAGCCTCAAAGTAGTTCACACGGGTAGACACACGGGCGTGTGTCTAGACCGTGTGTGACACACGGTCTGCCTTATGGGCGTGTGATTCGACCGTGTGTCCCCTGCACCCTAATTAATGCAAAACAGAATGCCTAGTAGTAAACACACGGGCAGAGACACGAGTGTATGTCTCTGCCGTGTGAAGGGCATGGCCTTAGGACATGGGCGTGTGCCCAGGCCGTGTGAAGTCTGCACCTGATTTTGGAATTTAATTCGCCACACGGTCTGAGCACCCGAGCATCTGACTTGGCCATGTGACTCTATTTATGTTGATGGCGTCAAAAACAGAAAGTTACATGGGCTGAGGACATGGGCGTGTCCCAAGCCACACGGGCGTGTGTGACTACACGGTCTACCCACACAGGCGTGTGACCCTGTTTCATGAAAAATTTTCTAAGTTTTTCTAAAGTTCTCGAATTAGTCCCGAACTGACCCCGTTGTATGTTTTAGGTCTCGTAGGCCCATACAAGGACAATTTGCATGTGTATGACTTGTTTTAAATTGAACGAAGTTTTATGGTCGGTTGTGTATGTTACTGGTGTTTAAGTCCGGTAATGCCTTGTATCCTATCCCGGTGTCGGACACGGGTAAGGGATGTTACATTTTAACTGGAGAAATAAGGCAATATGGTAGAGTTTTTGGTTGATTAATATTACATCTTAAATGGTTGTGTTGATTTTAGACCCATAGGTCTGATAGTCAATGTTATTATATTTTATTGGTTTTGTTTTGGTTTGAATTATTAATGTTGTTTTGAACTGCAAGCATGGTCGTTTTTTTGTTAAAACTAAAGTATGGATGCATGTTGAAGTAGAATGTGATTGAATATGTTAAATTTTCTATTTTGTTATAATTTTTCCTAATTTATACAGAGGTATCGATAATTAAGGCTTAAGTACCGATACCCCCATGTTGAAAGGAATGTGCAAGAAGTCAATAGCTTAAATTGGTATCGATACCCTTCTTCGAGTATCGATACTCGGGGTGAAATTATAGACACTTAATGAATTGTATTGGTAAATTGTTGGGTTTTAAATTTTGCAAAGAAACATAATGCTAAAAAGGTACTGATTTTCCTATTGGTATTGATACCAATCTTCATAAATATTGATACTTGCGATTGAGGATCGATAACCTACATGCTTGTCTTTGGAAATTTATGATAAATGGTCTTTAAGCATGTTCTTAACTTGATACAAGGTCGTTTAATGTATGTTTAGTAAGTTTTAATGTCACCTAGGGTATTTTAGACTTAAAACTCCTATAAATAAGTAAATGTGATGATGTTTGTATGCTAATGAGATGGTGTGTAATGTGTGATGTTGTGACATGTGATGTGTTTATGTATATATACATTATAGTTAACATAACATAGGATTGGTTGCTTGAAAATCAATTTCTAAAAATGAGATCTCCTATACTTAGTTTTTTTCTGGATTATAGTGAGTATATGAACTTAAGGACTTTTGAAGCCAAATTTAGTCATATTGCCTCAGCATTATTAAATAAAGGACAGTAGGGACTTTAATGCTTAGAATTGTTGAGTAAGTCAGCACTACTTTGTTTCCTCCATTGTGTTGTTGACTGGAAAGGTGAGTTTAAGTAAGAGTGTGTAATAGAAAGTAAATAAATTAGGGGCACTCCGCTGCAGTAACGGGCTGAGGAGGTAGTTGTTTGCTCCATCCATCTTTTAAGTCAAAAGCCTCAGCTTCAAGAGTGATTTCTATTCAAATTGTGACATGATTGAGTACTAAGTAATTCAGTGTATGCTCCATTGTGATTATCAAGTCAAAGAATTTTGTGACATGCTAAATCCCCTAATATACTAATTATTTAAAAAAAACCTAATTATAAATGCTTTATACATTTCAAGTATGCTTAGAGCAAAAGTAACTTGAGTTTAAGTAACAAATGAACTGAGTAAATTATGAGGTATTTGCCATGGCCAGAAAACACATAGTACTTAGGAAATTTTGTTTTTAGGGAGCAATTTTCTGCACTACCTTTGTTAAACTGAACTTTTAAAACTCAAACAAGTTTTTAAGAAGATTGCTGAGAACTAATGTATATATTGTTCTTCGAATAGATTGACAATACAAAATGGGTATATGCACTGGTAATATGTTTTCATTCATGCACTCATGCATATTTTGCTTGAGGACAAGAAATAACTCAAGTTTAGGGGTGTGATAACTCTTGAAAAGAGTTATATTTCATGCCTTTAGACCGAGCTAATTGCTTGTACTTGGAACTTTTAGTTGCATTTTAGGACATTTTATTGGTATTTTTATAATTGCATTAGGATCTTGGATTGTGTTTAAATGTCAGATACTTTTAAATTGCATATGGAAAGGTTGTGTTTGGTGGTTTGGCACGTGCAAGATGTGGAGAAAGAAATAAAGGAGTAAAGTTTTATCGGGGCAAAAGGCTAGACAATTTGCCAGAACGAATGTCGTGGCAATTTTAGGAAGATGACGGAGTCAACACTCAACGCATACTAGTTTCATCCCAACTCTACTTGTACCAGAAAAATCTACATAAAAAAGAGGAGAAGATATTATGGGCTGTTGGAGTTACACTAGGAAGAAATGCTTATAAAAATCCAAAAGAATAAACTCTAAAGGGTGTAGAGATCTAGAGGCAACAATAGAGGGTAGCAACTGAGTAGAGACAAAAGGTGGAAACGGAATGCAGTCCCTCTCAGCCACCATAAGACACTGTGCTGTTGGATTGTGAATTAACTCGGCAACAACCACCTTTCTAAGTTCTTCCATTATTTTTTAATTTGTTTTCCCGTGAATTGATTTGATCGAAACAATGTTGGGTGTTATTTTGAACTTGAATTTTAATTGCCAACCCATGAGCTAAATCTCATAGGGTTAGGATTACATGATGAAACTTGTATTTTTGTTAATGGTTGAAGCATATATTTGATTTAGTGTACTGTTTCATTTAATTGTTTTTGTTTCCCAATTTTATGCGTACATTCTCTAAATATAGATGAGTGTGCAGCATGCCTATAAGTTAAATCTAATTCTGAAAAGGTTAGATTAGTTGGACTAGAACTGAATGATACAAACGGGTATTCGATCGAATACTTGCAATAGACTTTAGACATAGAGCAGCATTTGTATAAAATGAAGAGAAAATAGTGTAGGGTACCATGCGAAGGCCTATAGACATAGGCCAAGTAACTTGAGCTCTAGCTCTCGAAAGAAGTAAGTCACTTTAGTTCTCTTCTGAATAGTAGATTGAGTACGATTTTGCTGAGGCATTACTGAAAGTAAGGGCAGATTCTTAGTAATCCAATCTTCCAAATCAATATTGCAGACCCTTAATCCTTTACCACAGTATCTTTGCCATAGCATTCTTAGTTATTTATTTATTTGCTCGCAGATTATTTACATAATTATTCTCGTAATTGCAATTGCATTTTTACTCTTGTTTTGCCTTAGGATTTTTTTAGTATTTGTCAATATACATTTTGCACACATCCTTACTGCTCTAATTTACCATTGCGTACTTAACTTGGTTTTGCCATAACATTAATCATAATTCATTATAATAACTTGACCACTTTTATACCTAATCCGATCCCTATATAGACGATCTCATTTATCACTTTATTACTTGATTCGACATGTGTATTTGCACAATTCACATACCATTTCACACGCAACAATTTCCGTTTTATGAGTTTGACATAATTTTGGGAATGGACTAGTTAACAAAGCATAAAGCCAAGATTGATTTTGAACTAAAGGAAGTTACATTACGAAGCAGTGAAGGCAAGAAAGTGGTTGTGGTTGGTGAGCAAGCACTGACTATGACTAGTGTGATATCAGTGCTGAAGGCAGAAAAGATGTTGAGTAAGGGCTACGAAGCCTATCGCACTTTCGTGATGGGTTCACAGGACATGGTGAAAGGGGTTCGTGAGATGCAAACTGTGAAAGATTTTCCTGATGTGTTTTCTAATAAGCTACCTAAACTACCTCTAGACTGCGAAGTGGAGTTCACCATTAAGTTTTACCCTCGTAGATCGCCAGTGTCCATTACACCATATCGCATGGCACCCAAGGAGTTAAATATACAACTTCAGGAGCTTCTCAATAAAGGTTTAATTCGTCCAAGGCTATTTGTGAAGAAGAAGGATGATATCATGAGGATGTGTATTAATTACAGACAGTGAATAAGCTGACTGTCAAGAACAAGTACCCACAGCCACGAATTGATGATTTGTTTGACCAGCTGCGAAGTGCCACTGTGTTTTCAAAGATTGATATGCGATTTGGTTACTACCAACTCAAGGTGAAGGAGTCTGATGTGTTAAAGACAATATTTAGACCAAGGTAAGGGCACTATGAGTTCTAGTGGTGCCCTTTGGATTGACAAATGCACCTGTTGTTTTCATAGACCTAATAAACCGAATGTTCCATGAATACTTGGATCATTGTGTAGCATTCTAGTGTATTTACAAACTACAGAAGAGCATAATACCCATCTACGAGTTGTATTACAAATTCTGCAAGAGAAATAACTATTCACGAAGTTCAGCAAGTCCAAATTTTGGCTTAGAGAAGTTGTATTTTTGGGGCACATTGTTTTGGCTAAAGGGGTTTGCGTAGACCCAAAGAAAATCAAAGCCATTGTGAAGTGGAGATTGATAAGAAGTGTTACTGAAGTGTGAAGCTTTTTAGAGCTCACATGGTACTACTGTAGGTTTGTTGAAGGGTTCACCACTATAGCAACACCCTTAACAAAATTGCTTCAAAAGAAAGTGGAGTTTGTGTGGACAAATAAAAGACAACGGAGCTTCAACAGCCTTAAGAACATATTCACCAAAGCACCCATGTTGACTCAACCAGAACTAGGAAAGAGGTTTGTGTTTACAACAATGGCTCCTACATAGGGCTTGGATGCATGCTAATGTAGGAAGGGAAGGTGGTAGCTTATGCTACCAGACAACTGAAGGTTCATGAGCATAACTACCCAACCCATAACTTAGACTAGTAGCAGTGGTGTTCGCACTAAAGATTCAGTGACACTACTTGTACGGTGAGAAGTGTACCATCTACACAGACCACAAAAGTCTCAAGTATTTACTTCTACAGAAGGAATTGAGTCTACAACAAAGAAGGTGGATCGAGTTGCTAAAGGACTACAACAATGTGATAAAGTATCACCCTAGTAAGGCAAATGTCGTAGCAGATGTGCTAAGCAGAAAGTCTATGACTGAGCTGCGAGCTATGTTAGCGCAGCTAAGTGTGACCAGTGATGGAGGATTGCTTGCAAAACTTCAAATGAGACCAACTCTATCACAACGGATCAAGGTGAAGCAAGTTTTTGATAAGGAGTTGGTGAAAAGGGTTCGCCAAGTGGAACAAGGAGTGCAAGGTGACTTTGCACTTAACAAGGAAGGAGTGCTTTGTTTTTATGGAAGGCTTTGCATGCCTAATGATAAAGAGATTCAATAAATAATTCTGAAAGAAGCACACAATAGTCCTTACGCGATGCACCCAGACAGTAACAAGATGCATCATGACCTCCGCAAACTATACTAGTGGCCTAGTTTGAAATGAGCTATTACAGAGTTTATAGAAAGTGCTTAGTTTGCCAGAAAGTCAAAGCTAAGCATCAATTTCCTTCAAGATTGTTACAACCACTCAAGATCCCTGAATGGAAGTGGGAAAGGATCACCATGGACTTTGTGACTGGTTTACTAATGATTGTAATGCGTAGGTTTGTGCAAGTGTACATAGTCATTATCAAGTAAAAAGTAAGTATCAAGTTATCGTCTCCACTAGGATTGTATTTGTACTAAGTCACTCAATTTGTAAAATTATATTAACAATTTGGTAAATAAAAACACAATTTAGTTGAAAAATAATGATTAAAATATATTAAACTAAATGCAATGATCCCTAATGCAAATTAACCTAAGTATGCAAACTATATGAATGAAATAGATTTTAGAAAAATTAAACACAATTTGCAACAATTATAACATAAATAGACTAGGACAATTACTTTAATTAAAATCAACTTATTATCAACATGCTTAATAATATTCGGAAAAATATTCCATGGTAACTCGATCTTTCATGAGTTTGGAAACCACGTTAGGTCCTTTTGGAATCCTTTACTTAGTAAATACGCATTTTACTAATCCTTATTTACTAAAGGTTTCTTAGTATTCGTGCGAGGTAACAGGGACGTGTTAGGTTTGAAACAGTTTAATCACACAAATCTAAAAACTATGTAGATAACAGAGCCTGGTTAGGGTTGTTATGCAACCTGCAATTTAATCGGGTTAGGATCTAAATTGAGCATGCACATTTCAATTATGCATCCACTAGCCGTCGTCTAGTTAGGATCACTTAGCTAACTCAAGAGCATTTCAATCACTTATGAATGAAATACAGACTTGATTTTAATTGAAAACATGATCGATTGAGGCACAAACATTATAAGCATGAAACTAATAAATATTATTTAATCAAAGCAATCATCCTAGCTTAAATAAAATTAAGCTAACATTGTTGTAAACAAGAACAAAGAACACATAGCAAACATCTTTAAATTAAATTAAAAGAAGAAAGATTAAACCCAATTCAGAGTGGCTGTCACCTAAGACTATGACTGACGAGGCTCCTTTGTTCCTTTGCTTCGCTCTTTTGCTAATGGCTCTCCAAGGTGGTCGACCAAGGGTTCTTTAAGAGGCTCATATGCTAAAATCTTTATGAAAATATGATGATAGGCATGGGGAAAAAATAAAAATGCTAAGATAATTTAGAAAGGAGAGAATGATGATGAATGAGGGATAAGGGATAATTAGAAATGTGAGAATGAAGTCTTATTTATAGGTGAGGAGAGGGGGATAGTTTACTAAAAATAGGAGTTTTCATCTTTTAAAGCATCTTCCATGGGTGGCCGGCCATAGATGGAGGAAGTTGAGCTAATTTTTGCTTGATTTTTGGTCAATTTGAGTGTCGCAACAACTTAGGATTGAGACTCAACTAAATGCAAATCTTCTGGTAAATCTCTAATCTCTTCAACTCTTTAAGGACCTTGTGCAATTAAACCAAAAAGTGGTTTATGGACAGCCATGTGCAGCTGAATTTTGGGTTGACTTGGTCCCCAATTTGGACGGTTTGGTAATCCAGCAAAGCTATCAGACCTGTCCAGAATAAATCAGCAAGTTAGAGGACCAAAGAATAAAATTAATTCAATTTAATTAATTAATTTGAAACCCAAATTATTAATGAAGTATTTTAAAATAAACTATTAAATATAATTTTATGTTTTATTATTTAATTTAATCATGCATGACCCATTTTATGTCTTAAAAAATATAAGTTATTCAAATTAATATAAAATAAGTCATTTATTGCATGAAAACGATAAAATAAAGCATAAAATAATATTTTAATAATTTCTATGTCCTAATTTCATATTTTCACATATTTCATTAATTTATTAAACAATTACTTAATTTTAACAATAATTTTAAGTAAAAAGGTGATAAATGTCCTATATATTTTTCCGTTTACAGTGATCGCAACTAAGAAAAATGCAATTTGGGTGATTGTGTATCGCCTCACCAAGAGTGCACACTTTTTAGCTATTTGCATGAGCTACTCTTTGCAAAGGCTCATCAAGATTTATGTTGCTGAAATAATTCGATTGCATGGCGTGCTAGTTTCTGTTACTTCTAATCGAGATCCACGACTCACATCACGATTTTGGGAACCTTTGCAATGAGCTTTGGGTTCAAAGCTTCAATTCAGTACTGCTTATCATCATTAAAAAGATAGCCAATCTGAGAGAGTCATACAAGTGTTGGAAGACATGTTGTAAAGCTATGTTTTGGAGTTCATAAGAAGTTGGGAACTTTATTTACCATTGGCTAAGTTTGCCTATAACAACAGTTATCAGGCAAGTATTGAACAACCCATTTTCAGTTGTGTCAGAAACAGTGGTTTCGAGACCACAATCTGACAAGTGAGTTAGTATTTTATCATTTATTGTTTATAGTATTATTATTATAAGGTCGTATGAAAATTTGGTTAGAGAACTTTAACGTTTAGATAATTAATGAAGTAAAAAAGACTAAATAGTAAAAGGTGCAAAAGTTAGTTTTTATTATCTAAAGGTGTTAAATGATTATAGAAATGTGAATTAATGGACTTAATTGGTAAATATATCATTAGATAGATAGTGGACAGTTATGGACATTGTTTTGTTAATTGTTAAGTTAATTCTTAAGGGTAATTTGATAATTAATTAACTTATTACATAATCAAATAAGAAAAATGCTAACATCTTCTTCCTTTGTATTAACCGAAAAATCACCATTGTAACTTAGAGAGCATTCGGCCAAGCCTTGTTCTTCATGCATGGTATGTAACTTTTTCCCGTTTTTAAATATTTTTATGTTTTTGTGATCGTTTTAACTTAATCTAGCTAACCCGAGGGTTAATTTGTAAAATTGTTAAATGTTTTGAAAGGTGTCATTGATGTGTTCGAAGTTTTTTTGAAGTTTGATGGTAGATTATTAAGTTTGATAGTTAAATATGATTATTTTGTAAAGTAGTTTTTAATGATTTTAATGTTTAGGGATTAAATTGTTAAAATAGTAAAACTTCATAGAATTATTGTGAAATTATGATAAATATGGGCTATAGAGACCTTAGAAAACTTTGCTAGCTTGAGTTGTGATTAAATGTATTTAATTTGTAAGTTTTGGGTTAAGGGACTAAATTATATAAAGTGTAAGATTTAGGGATAATTTTCTAAATTTCTAATCAAAAGACTTATAAGAATAAGTTTAATTATTCAAGTTGCTTGAATCGATTAATTGAATAAATTATTATATAGATCAATGATCTGTTATAATTCGATGTAGCAAATTAAACTAGTTTTTGCACTTTAGGAGCTTGAATATAAGCATTTTAATTAAGTTTTAATTACATTTTAGTAATTATTAGTTAAGTTAATAAAATGTGTAATTTGAGTCTTTTAATAACCTTAGAGATCAAATGAGGCCTAAGGGTGAGCTAATATACTTTGTGAGTATGTAGGAGACCGTTAAAAGGCGCATTAACTCGATATTGGTTGCTAGGTTGCAACACGAAGCATGTGATGTCACAACATAGGGAATAGAATAAGAAAAGTCCAAGACTACCTTCAATGTCGCGACAAAGCTTGAGGATGTCGTGACATACCCCTGAAGACACCCTAAAGTTGATCATACTACCCTCGATGTCGCAACATAGGACCTGGTGTGTCGGGACATCGCCTCTGTACAAGAAATTAATATGAGCCAAGGGTCTTTTAGTCTGCACAAACCAACTTTAAGCTCGAGAACGTCAATTGACCTAAGGTTAAGGACGACAACCATTCTTAGTCTATAAATAAGCTCAACTAACACATGTTAAAGACACATTTTTCTATTGTATAATTTTCTCTTTAGTTTTAGTCTTTAGTTTTTCCCTGTTCTTAGATTTTAAATTTTATTCCCGTTCTTGTTATTTACTTTTGGGTAGAAATCAGATTTTGGAATTATTCTCAAACTCTATGAGGATTCTGCGTTTAAATTCAATACAATCAGGCTTCTTCTAAACTCTATTCTTGAAATTATTCTTTTTATGATCATTCTTTCATTCAAGTTTATATTGTTTACTAGATCCATTAGGAACTAATCCTTTGGTGGGGGATTTGCAAGTGGAAGTATGAATAACTAACTATTTTGTAGGGATTTCTCAACGGATCAGTTGTTCAAGAAAGGAAGAACCTAAACCCTAAGCCTGACAACACTAAGAAGTCATTAAGGTGGGAATTAACCCAAATTTGATATGGACTATTTGTGAACACCTTAACCCTGAGCGGGTTCGGACTGTGAAGACGGAAGATAAATAGTTCTTGCCCACTCAATATTTTAGTGGACGTATCAAAAGATCTTGTTGGGGTATTAACTAGTTGATTGAACAAGAAAAGCCAAGATGACAAGTGATTAAGATTACCAAAGCGAGCTAATCACCCATGACCAGATTTGATACATATTTTCTTATTTGATTTCTTACATTGCGTTTATTTAATTTTCTGTTATGTCCTTGCTTATTATTAGTACAGTTCATTAAAAACCCTTCTTTTAATCTTTCATACTATAATTCAATTAAAGTATTAATAAGATCTATTTATATTTAAGTTAGAATTAATTTAGCGCTCACCTCCCTTGGGTACGATCCTCGGAGTACTTACCTACTTTGTTGTAACTATATTACAACCTAGCCTGTATACTTACGGATACCATTTTTTCACAACTTTTGTATAGGATTTCTACTCTGGACATTGGTACGTCAGGAGGCGGTCAAGTTGTTGGAGTCATTGTCGGGGAGGCAACATCACTATATTAGTTTTAATTTTTTCATAATAATAGAATAATTAAGAAATTTTTAGGTTATAGTTTTGAATTTAATTTTCATTTCTACAAATTTATCTTTTTGGGTTTATTGTAGGACTTGTAGTAGGGGAACACCTATGGAGCTAAGCACAGATTCAGAAAGAATAATATGAAAAAATCATCGACACTAACGACAATAGCAGATGCAGATGCAGAATCCACCACCTGCTGTAAGCAACATACCACAAGAGAATCCACTATCCGATGAAGCTAGCAATAACAGTCTAAAAGATTCACCACCACCACCACAACTACCTGCAAATATAAACATGGCACATAATGAGAGGACTTTAAGGGAGTACGCGCTAGCAAACTTGGATATGGTTCAAGGGAGTATAACAAGGCCAGCAATCATGGCCAATAATTTCGAGATTAAACCAACAATGATCCAAATGATCTAGAATAATTTGCAGTTTCACAGAACAATGACAGAGGATCCGAGTCAGCATTTAAAACAATTCCTTTAACTTTGTGATACCTTCAAATACAATGGGGTCACTGATGATGCTATTCATCTTCAGTTGTTCCCATTTTTATTAATCGATAATGCCTTTTCCTAGTTGGATTTGCAGGCCCCATGGTCAATCACGACATGGGATGAACTCGTAGGGAAATTCCTACACAAGTTCTTCCCTTTTATCAAGACAATCCAACTAAAAAGGGAAATTTCGATGTTCAAATAGCTAGAAGGGGAAAGCTTTCAAGAAGCAAGAGAGCGTTTTAAGATGATAATTTAGAAGTGCCCACACCACGAATTGCTTGAGTGGTTACGACTGCAAATTTTCTACAATGGGTTGGATGTGCATTAGAATTTAGGATTGATGGAGCAACAGGAGGAGTTTTTATGAAAAGAACGTATGAGGATGCGTGCGAATTGATAGAAAGTATGGTGGTGAACTCCTACCAGTGGCCTATTGAATCATACACATACGGCCAAAGACCATCTACAGTAAAGGCTGTCCAAGAGGATGATAGATATCAACAAGTGTAGAATCAACCAAATAGAGCCTGAGAAGAGTGCACCATCTATTTATGGAGGAGACAAACTACTCTTCCACTATATTAATAATCCCACCAAGAATGTAAACTACATCAGAAATAGGGGTGTAACACCTCAAACCCGGCCTGAACGTTATGGCCGAACCTGGCGATGTCACATTAAAGTGTTTTTCGTAAAGTGTGATACTGTTAAAAACCCATTCTCTATTACCTCTTTGAGTGATCTGAAAAATGATTTCGAAACATGTCGTTTATTTTCCAAATGTGAGTCGTTTGTTGAAAGTTAATCATGTTAAAACGTCGTCATTATTTTTATTTTTTTCAAAACGTTATTTCTTACGGAAGCTCTTAAAACTGATTACGTATACGTGGTATTTTTTAAAAACCTTTATCTTTTTGAAAACCCACGTCTTTTCCTACTACTAGCATTTATATTTCAAAGCAAATAAAAATTCCAAATTAAAAATAAAAAACAAACAGGCCTTATTGCAATAAAAATACCCAAAATAAAATTACTCATAATTTAAAATCAAGTAAGGAAGTTATGTGCAGTTGTGTGGCCACCTTTGAGTACCTCGCAACCTCGATCCGCCTAAGATTGGGGATTACATGTATAGATAAACAGATGGGTGAGTTATGAAAACTCAGTATGGAATCCTATATCAAATAACCAAACGGTGCACATATACAGTCTGGGCTTAAGCCCAATTCAGTAATGGTTCAGTCTCAGTTAGGGCCTTAGCCCATTACAGGATCAGTATCAGTTTAGGCCTGAGCCCATTTCAATGACAGTAACAATACAGATATGCAATCAAGAGATCCTACCCAGCCAGCCTCTACACTCCATCTCCGTCCAACCCTGCACTCCATGTGGGGATATAGTCAACCCACCCATCCTTACACTCCAAATAGTACCGGTTGCAGCACTAAACAGTATTTGCAGCAGAGCTGCCAATATAGTACACTTCCTCCAATCATAATAAAACCCAACTCCATGTAACACATCATGCATCATGTTATGTCATGTCATAATATCATACATGTACTCAATACGTCTAAAATGGCATGCTTAACACAATCATACATCATATAGGGGCATAACAGTCATTTTATCACATAGGGGTATAACAGTCATTTTATCAATTAGGGGGTCTAGGTAAACTTATCGACCCAATAGTAGGTCCACAGTCGTCTCGGGTGACCCGTGCAATCTTAACAATCAAATCAAAACATCGAAAGCCTTTCTGAGCCGAGGCATGCCCCCTTTAAAAAACATCTGCTTGCACGAGGTGCAAGCTTCTGACGTAGCTGGGCAGGTATATAAGTATAGCAAAAAAAGTATAATATTTTCATAATCAGGTGGCGATCCAAACAGGCACTGATATGAAGTAATGTCACCCACGGCCCATATTGCGGGCCCATGAAATGGCCTTGGTCGTGAGGATACACAACCTGGCCCAATATTCTCCACACATTCGTGTGGTTTACCCATGTGGGACCCACATGCCCATGGGCCTACACGGCCCAGTTCGACCCAATACGGCCTAATACGGCCTCAGCCCATGAAATCACTCATGGCCGGCCATGTCGACAGTATGCCCATGTTAAATTACATGGCCTACCTACACGGTCGCGAGCACGCCCGTGTGGCGTCGACATTCACTCAATTTGGCTTTTGCTGATTTCTATAACCAGAGTTGCGGTTGTACACACCTTGTTGCGAAAGTGTGCAAACAGTCCACAAGCACTCAAAACCTATATTCAAACACGATACCCCATCAGTCACCTAACAAGATTAAACAACCCCTCTAACAACACTTATCCAAAAAGTTAATCATCACCTGTCTTGATCAATCGAATGAGGTTTGCACACTTAACCCGTTGCAAGAGACTGATTACTAGGCCTTAGGGATTACCAGCATTCCAAAAGAACCTTATTAACCATTAATACCCATACAAGTAGCTTAAATCAAACGCATACCAACTTACAAAAAATGTAGAACCCAAAAATAGGGGAATGAAGCAATCGGCCTACACCCAAGAATGCAAGTCAAAGCACCCGAGTTGAACACGTGATAACTAAGGACAATGTTACCTTCGATCGAGTGAAGAGAGAGAGTGTAACACCCCAAACCCGACCCAGACGTTATGGCCAAATCTGGTGTGTCACATTGAAGTGTTTTAGGGAAAACCATGTTTTCATTGAAAACCCTTCTTAAAATAAAAGAAACCTTAATTAACTTAAAAAAAACACACCTTTCAGTTGCAAAAACCTTGTTGAAACATTTGATTTAAGAAAACTTATCATTTAAATATTTTAATTGTGGAAACGTAAAAAGCATACTATAATTTAGAAAACCCATGTTCAACTTCTTGTAATTACATTGAAAATAATAATAATTCAAGTAATAATAACACAATGAAAACCTTATTACAATCTGGTCTGGAACATACTTAAAAAGAAGTAAAAACTTAAATGCTTGAAAAAAACCCAAGTCCGAATCATCTTGCTAGCTGGCCACCCAGAGTCCTTCCAAACATCGAACCTTCTACTGAGCATCACCTGAAAATAAAATAAAAGAGGGGGTGAGTTTTCGCAAACTCAGTGTGTACAACCCTCAGTAAAAACAAGCATTCAAAAAAAACATCATTCATCAATCATGCAATGCAATCCCATCCAAATTATCCATCCACTACACAGTGGCTCCATCCCCCGTCACACCATGTGGGGATATAAATATCGACCCACCCAACCCACACACCATGGTAGCTTGGTTGCGAAACTACCTTCGTTTACATATTGGGCTTTAAAAGCCGTCGGTGGATCCACGATTATCAAGCAACCATGCGATCCTCATATACTTCCTCCATTCCATAATTCCCAACCCATATGCAACCTAAGTAAAATATCATATGTATGCATGCCGCATCCACAAAACTTACATTTAACACCTAGGGGTATTTGGTCATTTTCGCCCTTAGGGGCATTTCGGTAAATTTCCTTTAATTACAATTTTCACTTACCTTGACCCGTTAACAAGTCTCGTGAGTTAAGATGAATGAATACTATGCACCAAGTAGGATTCCAGAGAATAGGAGGTGGGTCATTAAGACCGCTTAAGTACCAAGCTCTCCCTAAATCCAATCCTAGACATGCATATACTCGTTGCCACACCTTAACCCTTTGACTTGTCCACGGTCGCAATATATTAATTAAGTCTTATGTGGATATCATATACTAGGCCCAAAAACCCCTTACAAAGCCTAACAATTTCATATACCTGCATCTGGCCCATTAAGCCCAATCATATTTGTATGGCCCATTAGGCCCAAATCACCTGTATATGGCCCATTAGGCCCAAATCACATTTATATGGCCCGTTAGGCAAAGTCATATACATATTCATGCTCACATACAAATTCCTATCACATAGTATCAATATTCAGTTTTTGCCTATTATGGGGCCAACAGCCCATCGGGCCCATTTAGCCCATTTTGGCCCATGTGGCCAAATCACAACCCAAGTCCACGAAATCTCCCGTAGGCCTCAGGCAACCTATTGGTCTCCTCCTTATGAGTGTTCGCGCACTCGCAAGACTACTGTAGCCAAACTTTCGGCTTTTCGACATTTCGGCATTTTGGCTTTTACCGATTCATAGTGTGTGTGCAGTGTATGTAGACACCTGGTAAGCAAGCGTGATGCAATCTCCTTAGCCCAAACCTACAATCGATATCACCCTTCAATTAATCGCATGCTTAATACTTATTTACTCAAAAACCGAAACCTCACCTTAACCTTACCTTGAGCCCAATCTTTAATCGCTTTTTCCTTGATCACATATTTCCTAGATCTGCACAAATCTTAACTATTAAAACCCGAATAATAGGTGACTTGTATCCAACACAAGTCTCCTTACCATAACTATGACCATTTGACCACCTTAGCCAATGGGAGAAGATTACTTACCAAAACCGCAACACCTTAAGGAGCAATTCGGCAGAGAGCTAAAAACCAAGATCCGATACTAATTCCCTACCAAAGTTGATTAGAAAGAGTGAGGGACAATAATCGATACTAAACAAAGAAAAACCAATTGGAAGAGCAACACTTACACTAGATTCGGTCAAAAAGTATTCGGCCCTTAGAAGATTCGGTTTTTTGGCTTTTCAAACTAAGTATGGTGAATAAGGTTTATTTGGTATAGATTAAAGAACAAGAGTAGTAGAAGAAATTAGCAAAGAAGATTGTGTAGAGGAGAATAGAAATCGGCAGAAAAAAAAGTAAGTAAAATAGAGGGTTTTCAGCTTTTTGGATCTTGAAAAGAAAAGGGTTTTCGGCTTTTAGAGAAAGGGGTTTCTAGCAACAAGGTGAAGAAGAATTTCGGCAGTAGCTTGGCAACCTTGTATTCGGCCCCTATTTATAGCCCATATAGTCAAATTTTCCATGCCCAATTCCCAATTTGGCTCCATCACTTTTCCCTTCTTATCTCCTTGTTTTTCTCCCTGATAACTCCTTGATCTTTTCCTAAATTTTCTCTCCTAAACACTCCCCTTAGAGTCCATATTCATGCCACTTCCATCCTTCTAGAAGGCCAAAATTAAACTTTAAAAATACTAAGCTAGGATTTGAACCTTGGACCCCCTTGCTAGCTACTAACGCCACCTCACTACACCTTATGTGGCGTCACTTAGCCATTTCACCACAGGCACTTTTTGTGTCCAATTGTTTCTTCATTTATTCAAAAGCCCACCTACTTGTTAGCCCTGATTCTTTTAATAATTAAATTATAATTTATTCTACCCCTTAATTCGAACTCAACCTTAGCTAAGACCTACTAAATTTATCGCTTGGATAAGAATATTCAACACAATTTTTATCAAAATTGAAAATAAAAAAAATTCGAGATTTCTGGATTTTTTTGGGGAGTTACAACTCTACCCCCCTAAAAGGAATTTCGTCCTCGAAATTTACCTTGTTTAAACAGTTGAGGATATTGACATCGCATCACTTCTTCAGGTTCCCAAGTAGCCTCCTCAGCCTTGTGATTCCGCCAAAGTACTTTGACCAATGGAACGGACTTCCTTCTTAGTACTTTGACATCTCGACCAATTATTTGTATGGGCTCTTCCTCGAAAGTCAGGTCGGGCCTAACCTCAATTTCTTCCACCGCCACGACATGTGAAAGATCTGAGCGATACCATCTTAGCATGGAAACATGAAACACGTCGAGGATCTGGCTTAGTTCAGGAGGTAATTCTAGTTGATAAGCGACCGGCCCAATCCGTCTTACCACCCGATATGGCCCAATGAACCTTGGGCTTAGCTTCCCCTTTCGTCCAAACCTTAACACTTTCTTCCACAGAGAAACCTTCAGAAAAACTAAGTCTCCTACTGCATACTCTGTTTCTCGACGCTTAAGGTTAGCATACGACTTCTGCCTATCCGAGGTCTCTTTCAAATGATCCCGAATCAATTTTACCTATCCTCAGTA
The DNA here is from genome assembly GCA_025698465.1 of Gossypium longicalyx. Classification (NCBI taxonomy): domain Eukaryota; kingdom Viridiplantae; phylum Streptophyta; class Magnoliopsida; order Malvales; family Malvaceae; genus Gossypium; species Gossypium longicalyx. The sequence goes on from CM047007.1 coordinate 57,888,363, forward strand.
TTGGCTACTAACTCAGGGCCCAAAACTCTCCGTTCACCCAACTCCGTCCAACATGTTGGAGTTCGGCACCTTCGTCCATACAGTGCTTCACACGGAGCCATCCCGATGCTTACTTGGTAGCTATTATTGTACGCGAATTCGGCTAACAGTAAATAGTCCTTCCAACTACCTCGAAACTCAATCACACATCCCCTCAACATATCCTTCAATACTTTGATCACTCTTTCCGACTGTCCATCAGTTTGAGGGTGGAAAGCCGTACTGAAATTCAACCTAGTTCCCAATGCCTCATGCAGCTTCTTCCAAAATCGCAAAGTGAAACGCGGGTCCCTATCAGATATTATGGAAACTGGCACTCCATGCAATTTTACAATCTCTGCCACATACAGCCTAGCCAGCTTTTGCAATGAGTAATCGGTGCAAACCGATACAAAATGGGCAGACTTGGTTAACCAATCCACTATAACCCATATCGAGTCTTTCTTAGCAGGCGTCAAGGGTAGCCCACTAACAAAGTCCATAGTTGTGATATCCTGAATTAGGGCCTAAACGGAATAGTGGTTTCGAAACCACAATTCTAAAGTAGAAAATTTTATTCCGATTAATTTTTATAATTTATTGAGTGATTAGATGCATGTGTTAGAATATCGATAGAAAATTTCATGAATTGCATGTCTAATTTGCCTATTAGGACTTAATTGCAAAAGTTGATAAATATGAGTTTTAGATGTTAAAGGATTTAATTGAAGAGCATAATTGAAGTAGAGGTCCTTAAATGGCAATTATACCATTAGGCTTTCATGGACAAAAATGGACATACATAGGTAGAAATAACCAAAGTTTTTAATGAAGGGTATTTTAGTCATTTGGTAATTAAAAGAATAAAAAAAGGAAAAAGATGGCAAAATATGTCCATCTTCTTCATTAGGATGAAATTTCAAGGGTTTTCCATAGCTAGGGTTTGTTTCAAGCTTCCAAGCTCCATAGTAAGTGATTCCAAGCCTCGTTTTTAATGTTCTTTACGTTTTTGGAGTCCCGGTAACTTGATTTAGCTTATCCTAGCAATAATTTAACCTAGGATTTATATTTTGAAAAATACCCATAGGTGAAACATGTTTATTTCGATGTTTTATGGTAGAATATGAAGCTTGAAATTGTGTTAAATAACTTTTGCCAAGCGATTTTATGTGAACGAGTAAAACGACAAAATCGGTAAAAATACCTAATGTTCATAAATACATGATAGAGTGTGAATTTGATGTTGCTATAGAAGGGAAAAATGATCAGCATGTCATAAAACATAAGAAAATAGGATGAAGTTTAATTTTCGAGCTTTGGGGTAAAAGTGCAAATATGCAAAAGTTTAGGGGTAAAAATGTAATTTTTCCAAAGTTTGAGTCAAGGACTGCTTTAATAAATGTGAGTATTAAATAAGCTAAATTTGTTATTATAGATCAAGAGAAACGAGACACAAGTCGTGATTGAGGGAAAAATAAAGTTTTCGAGGAATAGGCTTGATTTCTAACATATTGTACCGAGGTAAGTTCATATGTAAATATTGTAATATAACCGTTATTTTAAATTATTTAATGCTATTTATACGATATTATGATTGTTATTATGCGATTCTATGCTTTGTGGTAATTGTTGGACAACATGCAAAAATTTTATGAATTATGTGAAAAATGTGAAAGACTACCGAAGTATCGTCATTGGTATTCCAAAGAGAATGGTAAAGGAGTACGAACAAGGAAAGTCCCGTTGAACCTTAGGAATAGATTAGGATACTTGGGCATCCGAGCTCGCTGAGTCGAGTTCGAGTTCACTTATGGATGCAAATATCCAAACTCATTGAGTTGAGTCCGAGTTCGTGAGATGTAACTAGGCATCCGAGCTCGTTGAGTTGAGTCCGAGTTCACTTATGGATGCGAACGCCCGAGCTCGTTGAGTTGAGTCCAAGTTCGCTTATGGGCGGGTTACATGGTAGCTTGGCTACATATGTGGCACTTATGTACAAACTTTCCATGTATCCGAATTATATTTCGATGTGTTCAACGGGTAAAATTCTAGTAAAATGGAAGAATACTCAAGATACAAGTGACGTATTGGTAAGTGTTGTGGAATGGGCACTTTGGACAGGTATGTACTTAACCCTCGGGTTGAGACTTGATACGACAACAATAATATGGTAAGATGATGAATGATGAATGGAAATGTGATATATGTTTTGGTGATATTATGCTAATGTTGATTGGTATAATTGCTTTGTTAAGTTATTTGTTATTTGCATATGGACTTACTAAGCATCTATGCTTACTCCCTTCTTTGTATTCTTTGTAGTTTTGACAAGTCAATTTGGAGATCGGGACGGTCGGAGGCACGCTCACACTATCACTGGACAATTGCGGTATAATAACTTGTAATTTTTGGAAATATGGCATGTATAGCATTCCAATCATTTTGTGTGTATAATCTTAAGATATGGCCACGGATGGATTGGAAATGTTTGAGAATGATTAGCTATTTGAATGGCTAATCAAGTTTATATATGATAACATGTATGCTTATTGTCTTAACTAAACCATGAAAATCCTTGGAATGGTAAAATTGGCCACAAAACAAAATCAGTCAGTAGCAGTGACGTGAGTTTGAAAAATCACTAAAAATAGTATAAATAGAATTAGATGATGAATAAAATATTTAATTGAAGCTTAATTAATCTATTTTTATGTGGAAGAAACAAAATATGTAAAGAATTTTTATTTTATGAGATATTTATGTTTTGGTGAAATAGGGTCAGAGCAATTTCTGAATCCCCTGTTCTGACTTTAAAAATTTACCATAAATTGTACAAAAACAATTATGAGTTTTACCTTACATGTATGAAATTCTTATTTAGTATAGGTTTATGGGAAACAAACGACATAGTCATTGAAACTCTGTACAGGGAGATATCTGATTCGTAATACACAGAGGTTAGAGTAGTCGAATCCTAAAACAGGGGAGATTTTAACTAATAAACTGTACTAATTGCCCTGACCAAAAATTCTATAAAAAAATAGTAAGTAGATATATGAGTCTAGTTTTAGGGAAAATTTACGAAATTGGATTTTGAGTTTCGTAGCTCAAGATATAATTTTTTGAGCAACTGTGACGCAGATGGACAGTTTACAATGAGAATTGTTTGAACTTGTTTAAATACTAAAATAAGTTTAGTAATGTTTCATACTCGACTCCGGCGATGATCTCGGATAATGGGGCATTACATTTGGTGGTATCAGAGCTATAGTTTAGTCAGTTCTTGGACTAACGTGGCGTATGTACGGTCTTACTATACATGCCATATATATATTTTGTGATAGTGTGACGACTCCTGACCTTTTTAAATGATTTTTTTATAGTAAATGGATCTTGATCCAGCTATGGATGATGATGTAGAGAGCAATGCGCTAGCTCCTACTGAAGGGGTGGTGCCGACTGAAAGTCGACCACCTACTGTTGGTCAAGGAGGAGGAGAAGGGGCTCGAGAAGCCTTTCTCCAGATGATGAATGCATGGTACACCGAGTTCGTTCGTACGAACACGAATGCTCAACCTCCCCCACCTCCCCTGATTCCTCAACCAGCACCCCCGATGCCTCAAGGTATGGATTTGATGAAATTTCATAGAACCCCAGTTGACAAAATTTGCAAGCAAGGGGTCGAAGAATTTAGGGCAAATGTTGATGATGATGCTGAAAAAGCAGAATTTTGGCTCAAAAATTCTATTCGGGTATTTGATGAGTTATCTTGTACACCTGAAGAGTGTTTGAAGTGTGCTATATCATTGCTGAGGGATTTGGCTTATCATTGGTGGAAGACATTAATTTCAGTGGTGCCGAAAGAGAAGGTGACTTGGGAATTCTTTCAAGAAAAATTTCAGAAGAAATATATCAGCGAAAGATTTATAGACAATAAGCGTAAAGAGTTTTTCGAGTTGAAGCAAGGCAACATGACAGTTACCGAGTATGAAAGAGAGTTCGTTCGATTGAGCAAGTATGCTCGAGAATATATTTCTTCAGAGGCTAATATGTGCAGACGATTCGAAGATGGACTTAATGAAGACATCAAAGTACTTGTAGGAATTCTTGAATTGAAAGAGTTCGTAGTACTTGTTGATTGAGCTTGCAAGGCTGAAGAACTAGTTAAAGAGTAGAGAAAGGCGGAGACTGAGACTAGAAACTTGAATAAAAGACCGATGAGCAATACACTCCCACCATAGTCTAGAAAGTCCAGGGATATGTATTCTCGTTCTCATGCTTCGACAGGACATTCATATGGGGATCATAAGAAGCAAAATGTGGATTCCAAATCTCAAGCTACCTCTATAGCTAGTGTGGGAAATTCTAGACTTGTTGGACCCGAGTGCCAAAGATGTGGTAGAAGTCATTTTGGTCGATGTAGAATTAATGATAGATCTTGTTATCGGTGCGGTTCTCCAGATCATTTCATTAAAGATTGTCCGGAGATGAATGAGAAAGAAAAATTTCAGAGTGCAAAACCTAATAGTGCAATTTCGAGAGGAAGATATTTGAAAAATGCTGGAAACGAGGCAAGCAGCAAGAATGTAGTTAGAGAATCAGCGATTAAATCTGAAGCTAGAGCTCTAGCTAGAGCTTATGCCATAAGGGCGTGTGAAGATGTTTCATCTCCCGACTTGATCACTGGTACTTTCTCTCTTTATGATGTTAATGTTATTGCTTTGATTGATCCCAGTTCCACTCATTCATATGTGTGCATGAAATTGTTGTCTAATATGAGTATACCTATTGAGTCTACGAAATTTATGATTAAAGTGTCGAACCCGTTAGGCAAATGTGTTGTGGTTGATAAAGTATGCAAGAAATGTCCTTTGATGATTAGGGGTCATTATTTTCCGGCCGACTTGATGTTGTTGTCGTTTGATGAATTCGATGTCATTTTGGGTATGGATTGGTTAACATTGCATGATGCTATAGTGAATTGTAGACAGAAAGTTATTGAATTGAAATGTTAAAATAGTGAAATTTTGCGGGTTGAACTGGACAAATCAGAGGCATTGCCTAGTGTGATTACTTCGATATCAGCTCAGAGTTGAAAAAGGGTTATGAAGCTTATTTGGCGTATGTGTTGAATACAAAAGAATCTGAGAAAAAAATGGAATTAGTGTTGATTAAGTGTGAATTCGCGATTGTATTTCCAGAAGAGTTACCGGGTTTGCCTCCTGTCAGAGAAGTAGAATTTGGTATTGAGTTGATACCAAGAACAACTCCGATCTCGATTGCTCCATATAGAATGGCACTAACAGAGTTGAAAGAATTGAAGTCACAGTTGCAAGAGTTGACTGACAAAGGTTTTGTGAGACCGAGTTTTTCGCCTTGGGGTGCTCCCGTATTATTTGTGAAAAAAAAGGATGGTTCAATGAGATTGTGTGTAGACTATCAGCAGTTGAATAAGGTGACAGTCAAGAACAAGTATCTATTGCCGAGAATTGATGACTTGTTCGATCAGTTGAAAGGAGCGACATGGTTTTCAAAGATCAATTTGAGGTCTGGGTACTACCAGTTGCGGGTGAAAGAATCAGATGTGCCTAAAACTGCTTTTAGAACAAGGTACGGCCATTATGAATTTTTAGTTATGCCATTTGGTTTTACAAATGCTCCTGTTGTGTTTATGGATTTAATGAACTGCAATTTCGGCCATACTTGGACAAGTTTGTTGTGGTATTTATTGATGATATCTTGATCTATTCAAAGGATGAGACAGAGCATGCTGAGCATTTGAGAATAGTTTTGCAAACTTTAAGAGATAAACAGTTGTATGCCAAGTTTAGTAAAAGTGAGTTTTGGCTTCGAGAAGTTGGATTCTTGGGTCATATTGTTTCAGGTGATGGTATACGGGTTGATCCTAGTAAAATTTCGGCAATTATTGATTGGAAATCGCCGAAGAATGTGACTGAGGTCAGAAGTTTCATGGGTTTGGCTGGTTATTATCGACGATTTGTGAATGGATTTTCTATGATTGCTACTCCTATGACTAGACTGCTCCAAAAGGATGTTAAATTCGAGTGGACGGAAGAAAGTCAACAGAGTTTTGAGAAATTGAAAAAGTTACTGACTGAAGCACTAGTGTTGGTACAACCCGAGTCAGGTAAAGAATTTGTGATGTATAGTGATGGTTCTCTAAATGGATTGGGATGTGTACTTATGCAAGAAGGAAAAGTTGTGGCTTATGCTTCGAGGCAGTTAAAACCTCACGAAAGGAATTATCTGACTCATGATTTGGAACTGGCTGCTGTAGTGTTTGCTTTAAAGATTTGGTGACATTATCTGTATGGTGAAAAGAGCCAAATATATACTGACCACAAAAGTCTCAAGTACTTGATGTCACAAAAAGACTTGAATTTGAGACAGCGGAGATGGTTAGAATTATTGAGAGATTACGAGCTTGTAATTGACTATCATCCGGGGAAAGCAAATGAGGTTGCCAATGCCTCGAGTAGAAAGTCGTTATTTGCTTTGAGAGCTATGAATACTCAGTTGACGGTATCTGACGATGGTTCGATTATAGTAGAGTTGAGAGCAAGACCGATGTTTTTACAAGAGATTTGTGAAGCTCAGAAAAATGATCAAGATTTGCAAGCCAAGAGAAAGCAATGTGAGGCTGATACAGGATCAGATTTCAAAATCGGTTCTAATAGTTACTTGATGTTTAAAGATCGGATTTGAGTACCAAAAAATGATAAGTTGATTCAGAAGATCTTGTACAAAGCACATAGTGGTTGTTTGTCAATGCATCCGGGCAGTACAAAAATGTACAATGATTTGAAAAAAATATATTAGTGGAACGGAATGAAAAGAGATATTTTCGAGTTTGTATCGAAATGTCTAATTTGTCAACAAGTGAAAGCTGAACACCAAGTGCCTTCGGGTCTACTTCAGCCTATCATGATTCCCGAATGGAAGTGGGATCGAATTACCATGGACTTTGTGTCAGGATTGCCATTAACTGTGAAGAAGAAAGATGCCATCTGGGTAATAGTCAACAGATTAACTAAATCGGCTCATTTTATTCTGGTACATACTGATTATTCTCTTGATAAATTGGCTGAATTGTATGTCAGTGAGATTGTTAGACTTCACAGAGTACCTTTGTCGATCATTTCGGATAGAGATCCGAGGTTTACCTCGCGATTTTGGCAAAAATTGCAGGAGGCATTAGGTATGAAGTTAAATTTCAATACTGCTTTCCATCCACAGACTGATGGACAATCAGAGAAAGTAATTCAGATTCTTAAAGACATGCTCAGATGTTGTGTATTAGAATTTTAAGGTAGTTGGGAAAGGTACTTACCGCTGGTAGAATTTGCTTACAATAACAGTTATCAGACGAGTTTGAAAATGGCACCTTATGAAGCGTTGTATGGTCGCAAGTGTCAGACACTGCTATATTGGACTGAACTCAAAGAAAACCAGATTTACGGATTTGATTTAATCAAGGAAACTGAAGAAAAAGTGAAAGTGATTCGAGACTGTTTGAAAGCTGCTTTGGATAGGCAAAAATCTTACGCAGATTTGAAGCGAAAAGAGATCGAGTTTTAAGTTGGTGATAAAGTGTTTTTAAAAGTGTTTCCGTGGAAGAAGGTTCTCAGATTCAGTCAAAAAGGTAAATTGAGTCCACGTTTCATTGGACCATATGAGATAATTGAAAGAATTGGACCGGTAGCATATCGGTTAGCACTACCACCGGAATTAGAGAAGATTCATGATGTATTCCATGTATCTATGTTACGTCGGTATCATTCGGATCCTTCACATGTAATTTCACCGACAGAAATTGAGCTACAACCAGATATGACTTAAAATGAAGAACCGATTAATCTTTTAGCTCGGGAGGTCAAGCAACTAAGAAATAAAAGTATCGCTCTCGTGAAAGTATTATGGCAAAAGCACGGAGTAGAAGAGGCTGCATGGGAGCCCGAGGAAACTATGAGGAATCAATACCCACACCTATTTACTGGTAAGATTTTCGGGGACGAAAATCCCAAAAGGGGGGGAGTTGTGATATCCCGAATTAAGGCCTAAACGGAATAGTGGTTTCAAAACCACAATTTTGAAGTAGAAAATTTTATTCCGATTAATTTTTATAATTTATTGAGTGATTAGATGCATGTGTTAGAATATCGATAAAAAATTTCATGAATTGCATGTCTAATTTGCCTATTAGGACTTAATTACAAAAGTTGATAAATATGAGTTTTAGATGTTAAAGGATTTAATTGAAGAGCATAATTGAAGTAGAGGTCCTTAAATGGTAATTATACCATTAGGCTTTCATGGACAAAAATGGACATACATAGGTAGAAATAACCAAAGTTTTTAATGAAGGGTATTTTAGTCATTTGGTAATTAAAAGAATAAAAAAAGGAAAAAGATGGAAAAATATGTCCATCTTCTTCATTAGGATGAAATTTCAAGGGTTCTCCATAGCTAGGGTTTGTTTCAAGCTTCTAAGCTCCATAGTAAGTGATTCCAAGCCCCGTTTTTTATGTTCTTTACGTTTTTGGAGTCCCAGTAACTTGATTTAGCTTATCCTAGCAATAATTTAACCTAGGGTTTATATTTGGAAAAATACGCATAGGTGAAATTGTTTATTTTGATGTTTTATGGTAGAAAATGAAACTTCAAATTGTGTTAAATAACTTTTGCTAAGCGATTTTACGTGAAAACAAGTAAAACAACAAAATCGGTAAAAATACCTAATGCTCATAAATACATGATAGAGTGTGAATTTGATGTTGCTATAGAATGGAAAAATGATCAACATGTCATAAAACATAAGAAAACAGGATGAAGTTTAATTTTCGAGCTTTGGGGTAAAAGTGCAAATATGCAAAAGTTTAGGGGTAAAAATGTAATTTTGCCAAAGTTTGAGTCAAGGACTGTTTTAATAAATGTGAGTATTAAATAAGCTAAATTTGTTATTATAGATCAAGAGAAACGAGATTCAAGTCGTGATCGAGGGAAAAATAAAGTTTTCGAGGAATAGGCTTGATTTCTAACATATTGTACCGAGGTAAGTTCATATGTAAATATTGTAATATAACCGTTATTTTAAATTATTTAATGCTATTTATACGATATTATGATTGTTATTATGCAATTCTATGCTTTGTGGTAATTGTTGGACAACATGCAAAAATTTTATGAATTATGTGAAAAATGTGAAAGACTACCGAAGTATCGTCATTAGTATTCCAAGGAGAATGGTAAAGGAGTACGAACGAGGAAAGACCCGTTGAACCATAATAATAGATTAGGATACTTGGGCATCCGAGCTCGCTGAGTCAAGTCCGAGTTCACTTATGGATGCAAATGTCCGAACTCGTTGAGTTGAGTCCGAGTTCGTGAGATGTAACTAGGCATCCGAGCTCGTTGAGTTGAGTCTGAGTTCACTTATGGATGCGAACGCCCGAGCATGTTGAGTTGAGTTCGAGTTCGCTTATGGGCGGGTTACATGGTAGCTTGGCTACATATGTGGCACTTATGTACAAACTTTCCATGTATCCGAATTATATTCCAATGTGTTCAACGGGTAAAATTCTAGTAAAATGGAAGAATACTCAAGATACAAGTGACGTGTTGGTAAGTGTTGTGGAATAGGCACTTTGGACAGGTATGTACTTAACCCTCGGGTTGAGACTTGATACGACAACAATAATATGGTAAGATGATGAATGATGAATGGAAATGTGATATATGTTTTGGTGATATTATGCTAATGTTGATTGGTATAATTGCTTTGTTAAGTTATTTGTTATTTGCATATGGACTTACTAAGCATCTATGCTTACTCTCTTCTTTGCATTCTTTGTAGTTTTGACAAGTCAATTTAGAGATCGGGACGGTCGAAGGCACGCTCACACTATCACTGGACAATTGCGGTACAATGACTTGTAATTTTTGGAAATATGGCATGTATAGCATTCCAATCATTTTGTGTGTATAATCTTAAGATATGGCCATGGATGGATTGGAAATGTTTGAGAATGATTAGCTATTGGAATGGCTAATCAAGTTTATATATGATAACATGTATGCTTATTGTCTTAACTAAACCATGAAAATCCTTGGAATGGTAAAATTGGCCACAAAACAAAATCAGTCAGTTGCAGTAACGTGAGTTTGAAAAATCACTAAAAATAGTATAGATAGAATTAGATGATGAATAAGATATTTAATTTAATATTAATGAATCTATTTTCATGTGGAAGAAACAAAATAAGTAAAAGAGTTGTATTTTATGAGATATTTATGTTTTAGTGAAACAGGGTCAGAGCGATTTCTGAATCCCCTGTTCTGACTTTAAAAATTTTTCATAAATTGTACAAAAACAATTAGGAGTTTTATATTACATGTATTAAATCTTTATTGAGTCTAGTTTTATAGGAATCAAACGGCATAGTCATTGAAACTCTGTACAAGAAGATATCTGATTCATAATACGCAGGGGTCAGAGTAGCCGAACCTTGAAACAGGGGAGACTTTAACTACTAAACTGTACTAATTGGCCTGACCAAAAATTCTATAAAAAAATTATTAAGTAGATATATGAGTCTAGTTTCAGGGAAAATTTACAAAATTGGATTTTGAGTTTTGTAACTCGAAATATAATTTTTTTAGCGACTATGATGTAGTTGGACAGTTTACTATGAGAATTGTTTGAACTTGTTTAAATACTAAAATAAGTTTAGTAATGTCTCATACTCGACTCTGGCGATGGTCTCGGGTAATAGGGTGTTACAATAGTGATCCTTTCCCACTTCCAGAGTGGAATCTTCACTAGCTGAAGCAATCCTGAAGGCAACTGATGTTCTGCTTTCACCTTTTGACAAACCAAGCATTTACCTACGAACTCCATAACCTCGCGCTTAAGTTCAGGCCACCAATAAAGCTCACGCAAATTTTGATACATCTTGTTTCAGCCAGGATACATTGCGTAGAGACTGTTATGCTTCCCGTAGAATAGACTACCTTAGATCATCGTCTTTTGGTATACACATTCTCCCACGGAAACACAATACTCCGTTACCATTTATCCCAAAGTCTGATGTCTCCCCACTCTCCACTTGTTTAAAACGATCACTCAAAGTCTCATCCACTAATTGCTTACTCCTTATCTGCTCGACCCACACCTGCCTTACTTGAAGCTCAGCTAATAAGCTACCATCATCCAACAAGATTAAACGGGCGAGGATAGCTCTCAAGTCTAACTTAGCCCTACGACTCAACGCGTCGGCTACCACATTCGCTTTGCCAGGGAGGTATTCAATTGTACAATCACAATTCTTCAATAACTCCACCCATCTACGTTGCCTAAGGTTTAGCTCCTTTTATGTAAGGAGGTACCTTAAACTCTTGTAGTTCGAATAGATTATGCACATCTCCCCGTATAAGTAATGCCTCCATATTTTGAGCGCAAACACCACCGCAGCTAGCTCCAAATCATGGGTTGGGTAATTCACCTCATGAGTTTTAAGTTGTCGTAACGCATATTTAACCACCTTTCCTTCTTGCATCAATACGCAACCTAAGCCTACATGCGACGCGTCACTATAAATCGTAAACTCTTTCCCAGGCACTGGCTGAATCAACATAGGGGCCTCAGTTAAAACTTTCTTAAGTTTTCCAAAACTCTCTTGCTGCTTGTCCGTCCAAACAAATGGTACCCCTTTCCTCAAAAACTTAGTCAAGGGTGCAGCATTTACGGAAAAGCCCTCAACAAACCACCTATAGTATCCTGCCAAGCCCAGAAAACTTCAGATTTTCGATACCGTCTTGGGTGTTTTCCAGTCTAACACTGCTTCAATTTTTCGAGGATCCACCTTAATCCCCTCGGCTGACACCACATGTCCTAGGAAAGTAACCTCCCTTAGCCAAAATTCACACTTACTGAATTTGGCATATAGCTGCTTCTTTCTCAAAGACTGCAGCACAATCGTTAAGTGTGCATCATGCTCATCTTCATCTTTTGAGTACACCAAAATGTCATCTATAAAGACTACCACGAACCGATCCAAGTAGGGTTGGAAAACCCGATTCATGAGATCCATGAAAGCGAAGAAGTGCGTTAAATCATTAAATGGCATCACCAAGAACTCGTAGTGCCCATAACGAGTTCTGAAAGCTGTCTTATGAACATCGGCCTCCTTAACCCTTAGTTGGTGATATCCCGAACGTAAGTCAATCTTCGAGAACACCAAAGCTCCCCTAAACTAATTAAAAAGATCATCGATTCTTAGTAGAGGGTACTTATTCTTAACAGTTAACTTGTTTAACTATAGATAATCAATGCACATTCGTAAGGTTCAATCTTTCTTCTTCACGAATAACATCGGTGCTCCCCATAGAGACGCACTTGGTCGGATGAACCCTCGATCCAACAATTCCTGAATCTGTGCCTTAAGTTTCACCAACTCTTTTGGTGCCATTCGATAAGGAGCGATAGACACCGGAGCCGTCCCAGGTAACAACTCGATTCCAAATTCCACTTCTCTGCTAGGTGGCAACCCAGGCAGCTCCTCGAAAAAGACATCCGAAAATTACCTAACTGTTCTCAACTCCTTAACAGTAAGGCTCTTAGCCTCCGTATCACTAATATAAGCCAAAAAGGTTTCGCATCCCTTTCGTACTAACTTCTCAGCCCTTAATGCCGAGATCACGTTCGACAGATAGTTCCGGCGTTCACCAATCACCACTACTTCCTTATCCTCCGCCGTTCTTAACACCATTCGCTTTGCAACGCAATCTAAAGTGGCTCGGTGCTTTCCCAGTCAATCCATACCTAAGATTAAGTCAAATTCGCTAAACGGCAGTTCCATCAAATCCGCTAAAAAAGTAACCCCTTAGACTACTAAGGGTACCTCCCTAAACATCTTATTCACTCTTACCGACTGCCCTAACGGACTTATCATAGTCATCTCATTTGCAATAATCTCAAACATATCACCCAAAAACTCATTCTTATTGCATGCAACATATGAATGGATCGATCCAATATCAATCAAGGTTGTGTAAGATAACTCATATATAAAGAACATACCCGTTATCACATCTGGGGCATCCCCGTCTTCTCGACGACGAGCAGCATAAACCAAAGTTGGCTGTCTCGCCTCATCTTGGCCCGTATTTTTGCCTGGTGCTCCGCGTCCACGTCCATTACCGTTACCGCCCCTAGCCTGCCCACGACCCCTTGGCGGCAGCTGTCCACCCCTTGGTGGCTGAGCACCTCCTTGACCCACTACTGGCTCTCGACCTAGCGTTCGAGGGCAATCCTTGATCCTATGCTCCATAGACCCATAACCAAAACAAGCTCCCATTCTCTTCCAACACTCGCCTCCACGCCTCCTCCCACAATCAACACAAGGTGGCACCTTTGGATTAGCAGCAGGGGGCCCTGCTCTAATTGGCCCATTATTTCTGGCCCTAGTCCTAGGCCTTTGTCCAACACCCGAGGTCTCAGCCTCTCTCTTATTCTTACCCCTTTCCTTCTCCCAGTTTAGGTGCTCAGTACGCTTTACCTCCTCCGCTATCTTTGCTTTCTCCACCAACTCCGAGAAAACTCGTTCCCTTTGTAGAGCTATCAATACCCTGAGGCTATCTCTAAGCCCATCCTCAAACCCAACGCAACACTCATACTCTGTTACCACCATTACCCTTGCATACCTACTAAGGCGTAGAAACTCCGCCTCATACTCTGCCACCGATTTATTACCTTGGGTCAAGTTTAGGAACTCCTTCCTCCTAGCATCCACATAGCTTGCACCCACATACTTCCCTTGGAATGTAGCTTTGAAAAACTCCCAGGTGACCCGCTCCGGTTGGGTGCCCTCTTTCACTGTCAGCCACCACTAGTAGGCTTCCTCCCTAAGCAATGACACCGCCCCTTTCAACTTTTGCTCAGGTGAGCAGTCCAAATCCTCCATTACTCTTTCAGTGGCCTCCAACCAATATTCCGCCACATTAGGAGCCACGCCAGCCATGCCCTTAAAGATCTCAGCCCCGTTCGATTGAAGTCGTTCTGGAATGGACCCCCGATTTTCGTTGCCATTATTGGGCCCAACGACCCTTTCCAAAATCCTCACAATTGCCTGCGACAATGCATCTTCTCCCGCGGCCTGGTCATACTGTCCATTCCCAACCGCAGGTGAGGCCGGAGCCTCTTCTACTCCAACATTAGGCATATGGCTTGATGCCGACGATTCAGCCCTAACACTTCTGCGACTTCAGCCACAGCCTCTTGCACCTCTTCTAGCACTCATCGTTGATTCGCGTATTATCTGAATTAAAAATTTTATGAAGTTTTAGTTAGTTTAATAATTACACTGATGTTTTATGAAAATATTTAAAGAGAAGATCGTTTTCGAAAATCCTCTATAGCTTCCAGATCCTACGGGCTTTAGTTCCATTCTAACCATCATCTAAAGTAGCCCTCTAACTATCTACTACATAACAATTTAAACAAACTTAAATAAAAGTACTTACTTGGTTCGATGTCGGAGACTCGGTGTGCCGCTCAACAAGATTTCTCTTTTTCCAAAGCATCGCGATCCAAAATATTTTTTTAATCCAAATAATAAGTAGAAAAGACACCAAATAATAGTAAGGCCCAATTCACAGCTCGAGTTTTGTAACTTGGCTCTGATACCACTAAATGTAACACCCCAAACCCGGCCCAGACGTCATGGCCGAATCTGGTGTGTCACATTGAAGTGTTTTAGCAAAAACCGTGTTTTCATTGAAAACCCTTCTTAAAATAAAAGAAACCTTAATTAACTTTACAAAAACACACATTTCAGTTGCAAAAACCTTGTTGAAACATTTGATTTAAGAAAACTTATCATTTAAAAATTTTAATTGCAGAAACGTAGAAAACATACTATAATTTAGAAAACTCATTTTCAACTTCTTGTAATTACATTGAAAATAATAATAATTCAAGTAATAATAACACAATGAAAACCTTATTACAATCTGGTCTAGAACATACTTAAAAAGAAGTAAAAACTTAAATGCTTAAAAAAAAAACCCAAGTCCAAATCATCTTGCTAGCTGGCCACCCAGAGTCCTTCCAAACATCGAACCTTCTACTGAGCATCACCTGAAAATAAAATAAAAGAGGGGTGAGTTTTTGCAAACTCAGTGAGTACAACCCTCGGTAAAAACAAACATTAAAAAAAACCATCATTCATAAATCATGCAATGCAATCCCATCCAAATTATCCACCCGCTACACACTGGCTCCATCCCCCGTCACACCATGTGGGGATATAAATATCGACCCACCCAACCCACACACCATGGTAGCCCAGTTGCGGAACTATCTTTATTTACATATTGGGCTTTAAAAGCCGTCGGGGATCCACGATTGTCAAGCAACCATGCGATCCTCATATACTTCCTCCATTCCATAATTCCCAACCCATATGCAACCTAAGCAGAATATCATATGTATGCATGTTGCATCCACAAAACTTACATTTAACACCTAGGGGTATTTTGGTCATTTTTGCCCTTAGGGGCATTTCGATAATTTTCCTTTAATTACGATTTTCACTTACCTTGGCCTGTTAACAAGTCCTGCGAGTTAATATGAACGAATACTATGCACCAAGTAGGATTCCAAAGAAGAGGAGGTAGGTCATTAAGACCGCTTAAGTACCAAGCTCTCCCTAGATCCAATCCTAGACATGCATATACCCGTTGCCACACCTTAACCCTTTGACTTGTCCACGGTCGCAATATATTAATTAAGTCTTATGTGGATATCATATACTAGGCCCAAAAACCCCTTACAAAGCCTAACAATTTCACATACTTGCATCTGGCCCATTAAGCCCAATATATTCGTATGGCCCATTAGGCCAAAATCACTTATATATGGCCCATTAGGCCCAAACCACATTTATATGGCCCGTTAGGCCCAGTCATATACATATTCATCCTTACATACAAATTCCTATCACATAGCATCAATATTAAGTTTTTACCTATTATGGGGCCAACAGCCCATCTGGCCCATTTAGCCCATTCTGGCCCATGTGGCCAAATCACAACCCAAGTCCAAGGAATCTCCCGTGGGCCTCAGGCAGCCTATCGGTCTCCTCCTTATGAGTGTTGGCGCACTCGCAAGACTACCGTAGCCAAACTTTTGACTTTTCGGCATTTCGGCTTTTACAGATTCATAATGTGTGTGTGCAGTGTATGTACACACCTGGTAAGCAAGCATGATGCGATCTCCTTAGCCCAAACCTACAATCGATATCACCCTTCAATTAATCACATGCTTAATACTTATTTACTCAAAAACTGAAACCTCACCGTAACCTTACCTTGAGCCCAATCCTTAATCACTTTTTCCTTGATCACGTATTTCCTAGAATTTCACAAATCTTAACTATTAAAACCTAAATAATAGGTGACCCGTATCCAACACAAGTCTCCTTACCATAACTATGACCATTCGACTACCTTAGCCAATGGGAGAAGATTACTTACCAAAACCGCAACACATTAAGGAGCAATTCGGTAGAGAGCTAAAAACCAAGATCCAATACTAATTCCCTACCAAAGTTGATTAGAAAGAGTGAGAGAAAATAATCAATACTAAATAAAGAAAAATCGATTGGAAGAGCAACACTTACATTAGATTCGGTCAAAAAGTATTTGTCCCTCAGAAGATTCGATTTTTTGGCTTTTCAAACTAAGTATTGTGAATAAGGTTTATTTGGTACAGATTAAAGAAGAAGAGTAGTAGAAGAAATCAGCAAAAAAGATTGTGTAGAGGAGAATAGAAATTGGCAGAAAGAAAAGAAAGTAAAATTGAGGGTTTTTGGCTTTTTGGATCTTGAAAAGAAAAGGGTTTTTGGCTTTTGGAAAAAGGGGTTTCTGGCAACAAGGTGAAGAAGAATTTTGGCAGTAGCCTGACAACCTTGTATTCAGGCCCTATTTATAGCCCTTATAGTCTAATTTTCCATGCCCAATTCCCAATTTGGCTCCATCACTTTTCCCTTCCCATCTCCTCGTTTTTCTCCCTGATAACCCTTTGATCTTTTCCTAAATTTTCTCTCCTAAACACTCCCCTTAGTGTCCATCTTCACGCCACTTCCATCCTTCTAGAAGGCCAAAATTAAACTCTAAAAATACTAAGCTAGGATTCAAACCTTGGACCCCCTTGCTAGCTACTAACGCCACCTCACTACACATTATGTGGCGTCACTTAGCCACTCCACCACAGGCTCTTTTTGTGTCCAATTGTTTCTTCATTTATTCAAAAGCCCACCTACTTGTCAGCCCTGATTCTTTTAATAATTAAATTATAATTTCTTCTACCCCTTAATTCGAACTCAACATTAGCTAAGACCTACTAAAATTATCGCTTGGATAAGAATATTAACAGAGAGGTTTCACTCGCTCTAATAACAATGAATAATCTTTCACTTCACGAAAAGTTTCAAAAACTAAGAGGAAACACAACAGATAAGAAAGAGAGGAAGAGATTCATCAATAAAAGAGGGGAAGAGATGGATGGGGAAAAGGCAAGGTTCGGTTACAAGGAGAGAAGGTATTAGGCCACCGCAAAATAAAATAAAGATAGGGGAATTCACTAAAAGTCGAATGAATTAAAAGAGGGAAAAGAGGGAGTATTCAGCCAAAGAAAGAACCAATTCAGAGAGAGGAGAAGGGTATTCGGTCAAAGGCCAAAAAAGGAGGCACATCTGTTAGAAGAGTAGAGGAAGAATAGGGAATCAGTAAACAAAAGAATTGTAGGGAAAAACCAAGTCGAAAAGAAAACTGAAAATGAAAGATACTAGCAAGAAGCCCTAGCACAATTCGGCCACCAAAAGCAAAACAAAAGTGAGCTATGATCGATTTTGACAAAATGAAACTCCTAATTCGGTAAGACCTCAAAACACACCCCTCACTTGACACCTCCAAACTCTCCAACAACAACCGAGATTCTCAGGCCAGAGTTCAAATTCGGCACTACTCTCCCACTCATTCAAAATCCCATATTTTCCTCCCCAAATCCCTCCATACTGTCCACTACTCCCTCAACCACTTAATTTGAATTCCACTCAAACACTTTAGAGTTTTAGTCAAACCCCAACATTCCTACGGCACCAGCAGCAAAATAAAACACTCCTCTCCATCACCAAGACTCGAACTCAAGACCCTCTGTATCAGTAACACGCTACCTATCCCTTAGATCAGTAGGCCC
Source organism: Gossypium longicalyx (assembly GCA_025698465.1). Taxonomy (NCBI): domain Eukaryota; kingdom Viridiplantae; phylum Streptophyta; class Magnoliopsida; order Malvales; family Malvaceae; genus Gossypium; species Gossypium longicalyx. The sequence goes on from CM047007.1 coordinate 57,906,658, forward strand.
ATTCTGACATAAAATACCCACATTTATTTAAAAGGCTACTGACTAGAGACAGGGTTTATTTTTTAAAAAACAAAACTTTTTCTCAAGCCAAGGCTTGAACCCAAGACTTTTCATAATCTTCCTAGGAAACTTAACCACTAAGATAGACGTGCATTTGTATAACACAAACATTTAAGAATAAATACTTAGGATTTTTGGGGCGTTACAGGGGAGGAAACCTTATTCGAATACATACAATACCAGATAGAGAGATCACAGAATTTGAGATGGGGAGGAGACAAGGAGGAGGTAATAGTTCAAATCAAGTTAAAAATTCTAACTATCAACCTCCTTATTTATAGAAACCCTAAAAAAGGGCCAACCCGAAAAACCATACTGTATGTAGTCAATGTCTGGATAGAATCGAGGGGGAGATGCAGTCAATGGGAATAAATATGAAGCAGGTGCAGTCTAAGTGCACAAATTTAATGAGAATATTGACTAAACTTGAAGATTAGATGAGTCGCTTGATGAGCATGATGGGTGATATAAAAAGACAAATCGGCACAGGTATTCCCAAGAATACTGAAAATAATCCTCATAGAGAAGGGAATGAGCACGTAAAAGCCATAGTGCTCCACTCAAGTAAAGTACTGAGTAGCCCAGAAAACCCAACTTAAGAGGTAAATATGGAGAATACTAATGATCTTCAAGCAAACCCCTAAAAGCTAAAAATGAACTGGAGCCAGAAGAAGTAGTTGCACCAGAAATTGAACTAGAGAAAGAAACAACTAAAGATTCTGTTGTTACAAAGATACCATTCCCTTCAAGGCTAGAAAAGAAGCAAAAGCGGGATGAAGATGAGTTTGTAAGTTTTCTAAACTTGTTCAAAACATTAAATGTTAACATGCCTTTGATTGAATTAATTGAGAAAGGTCCCAAGTACGTAAAGTTTTTAAAGGAAATTATGTCTAAGCATAGGAAGATTAAGGTAGGTGAACAAGTTAATATAAGTGTTTCCTGTAATATTATTATTTCAAGACAGGTTCCTCAAAAATTGAAAGACCCAGGAAGTTTTACTATTCCCATAGAGATAGGGAGCATTCATTTTAATAGAGCTCTATGTAACCTAGGAGCTAGTATTAATTTGATGCCTTTAGGCATATGAAAAAATCAGGATAGGGGACCTTAAAACTACCTAGATAACACCACAGTTGGCCGATAAATCCTCGATGAATCCGAAAGGAGTACTGGAAGATGTGTTAGTCAAAGTACGCAACTTTATCATCCTAACTGATTTTGTGGTTCTAGACTTTAAGAAAGATCGAGAATTACCAATCCTACTAGGTAGACCTTTTCTAGCCACCTCAAGGTCCACTATTGATTTACAAAAAATGAATAAACCATGAAAATTAATAGTGAGACCGAAACTTTTAAGTGTGGTCACCAACTAAGTGAGAAAGGTAGGAAGAAGTTAGGAGAGCATTGTAATGAATTATTTATTTCGAATACTCCCCAGTCAAGGGACATACTTCCTTTAATCCTTGTAGGTCAAAAAAAACAAGTTCAAGAAAAATGATAAGTGGACAAAGGTGGAACGACATGACGGATGATGGACTAATACAGATAGAACCAAATAATCGTCTTTTTGTGAATTAATAATGTTGTTGGATGAATCTGGCAATAAAACTTGAACTATTTAAATTAATATTTGACTTTTTATAAATTATTATACATCGTGTCGTAACACCAAGGCCAGACTTGATGCAATTGAGAAAATCATCACGATGTCGCGACACAGACTGTGTGTGACGCAACACTAAAATTAGTATACCCAGAAATCCAAAATTCTAAAGTGTGTCATGACATCGAACCCCGATGTTGCAACAACGGCAAACTGACAGGTTTGTCGTGATATGGAACCCTATATTGCAACACCGCTGCAATTTTTTGCTGGGTTGACCCAACCTATTCACGCCACCTAGTGAATTAAACCTTACTTTACCCGAACTTTAACCCTCAAAACACCTATTTTATAACCTAAATATATATTATCCCCATATTTTAACATTTTAAACACCTCACAACTCTCTCAAAACCAAAACCCTTTTCCAATAAAACTCTAAATCTATAACCCTTCTTTGCTAAGTTGCTAAACACAGAATTGTCCCAACTAGTGGAGAACGAAGCAGTACGGATTACAACATTAAGGTTAAGGATTCTAAACTTCCTTTTTACTATTCCATTGAAATATTGCTTGAGTAGCTCATTTGTATATTTTAATAAATATGCCTCCTAAGAAGCTTAAAAAGTAGATTGTGCAAGAACCACCAACAGTCTTGGATCCCTTAAAATTTTGAATAAAAATTCTAAGAAATACTATCTTGAACTTCAAGGCAAAAATTTTATTCAAGAATAAGGATTTGAACCAACAATGGTTCTTTGCAAAGAAATATGGTCGTTGGTCTTGGTACCATAGCTCGGAATACTTTTGTGTAACCCCGAAGAAAAATGCTATTATTCTTTTAGTCCAAGAGTTTTATGCTACTCTTAGGGATGAAAAGACACAAGACCACACATTTTCCAGTGGAATATAGTAACAATGATAGGTAAAGATGTTTCATTCAAACCATAAACTATTTGTGAATTTTATTATGCTCATTATTATGAAATTGATTACTTAGAAAATAGTGATTTAAATAAATTTTAGGATTTAGACATGGAGAGGATCGTAAAATATTTAACTGAGAATCATGGTGAATGGAATCTTCGACCAGATACAGGACTTCTGACCAATTTTAATCAGGCAAACATGTTTCCGATAGCTAAGATGTGGATGCAATTTATCTATACTAGAGTAGCACCTGCATTAAATGTTTCTAATGTAAATACTTTTAGATTTATCTTGTTATACGATATTTTATAGAAAAAAATAGATATGCATTGAAGAGTAGATCTATCAAAACATGAAGCATTGTGTCGATGGCAAGAAGGTTGGGATTTTCTTTCCCCATCTAGTGACTGTTGTAATGCGTAGGTTTGTGCAAGTGTACACAATTGATATCAAGTAATAAGTAAGTATCGAGTTATCGTCTCCACAGGGATTGTATTTATGCTAAGTCACTTAATTTGTAAAATTATATTAACAATTTGGTAAATAAAAACACAATTTAGTTGAGAAGTGATGATTAAAATATATTAAACTAAATGCAATGATCCCTAATGCAAATTAACCTAAGCATGCAAACTATACGAATAACATAGATTTTACCAAAATTAAACACAATTTGCAACAATTATAACATAAATAAACTAGGAAAATTACATTAATTACACTCAATTTATTACCATGTTTAATAATATTTGGAAAAACATTCCATGGCAACTCGATCTTTCATAAGTTTGGAAACCATGTTAGGTCCTTTCGGAATCCTTTTCTTAGTAAATATGCATTATACTAATCCTTATTTACTAAGTGTTTCTTAGTATTCGTGTGTGATAACAAGAACGTGTTAGGTTTGAAATGGTTTAATCACACAAATCTAAAAACTATGTAGCTAACAGAGCTTGGTTAGGGTTGTTATGCAACCTGCAATTTAATTGGGTTAGGATCTAAATTGAGCATGCACATTTCAATTATGCGTCCACTAGCCGTCGTCTGGTTAGGATCGCTCAACTAATTCAGGTGCATTTCAATCACATATAAACAAAATACAAACTTGATTTTAATTGAAAACATGATCGATTGGGGCACAAACATTATAAGCATGAACCTAATAAATATTATTTAATCAAAGCAATCATCCTAGCTTAAATAAAATTAAGCTAACATTGTTGCAAACAAGAACAAAGAACACATAGCAAACATCTTTAAATTAAATTAAAGAAAAGAAATATTAAACCCAATTCAGAATGGTTGTCACCCAAGACTCTGACTGACGAGGCTCCTTCATTCCTTTGCTTCACTCCTTTGCTGATGGCTTTCCAAGGTGGTCGACCAAGGGTTCTTTAAGAGGCTCAAATTCTAAAATCTTTATGAAAAGATGATGATAGGCGTGGGGAGAAAAGAAGAATGCTAAGAGAATGAATAAGGAATAAATGATGATTGATGAGGGTTGAGGGATGATTAGAAATGTGAGAATGAGGTCTTATTTATAGGTGAGAAAAGGGGGATAGTTTACTAAAAATAGGAGTTTTCATCTTTTGAAGCATCTTCCATGGGTGGCTGGCCATAAGTGGAGGAAGTTGAGCTAATTTTTGCTTGATTTTTGGTCAATTTGAGTGCCACAACAACTCAGGAATGAGACTCGGTCAAGTGCAAATTTTCATGTAAATCTCTAATTTCTTCAACTCTTTAAGAACCTTATGCAATTAAACCAAAAAATGGTTTATGGACAGCCATGTGCAATCGAATTTTGGGTTGACTTGGTCCCCTATGACATCCCGAATTAGGGCCTAGTCCAAATAGTGGTTTTGAAACCACAAATTTGAGATAGAAATAATTATTTTATGTTTTTATGAGGTCTATAATATGAATGCATGCTTATGTGAAAGTTTCATGAAGAAATTCTATGCATAAAATGTCTAATTGAATTTTAGGGACCAAATTGAATAAAATGCAAAACTTGCATTCTAGAAGCTTTAAGCATGAAATTGCTTTAGATTATGAATTAGAGGGCCCTAATTAGCAATTTGACCAATTTCTATAATTTTGGACAAAAATGGACATGCATAGGAAAAATTTGAAAGAAAGACCCTAAGGGCATTTTGGTCATTTGGTAATTAAAAGAATAAAAAGGGAAAATCAAAGCAAAAATGTATCCATCTTCTCCAAGTGCTTGCCGAATTTCTCAATAGCCATAGCTAAGGGTTTTGTTCAACATTTCCAAGCTTGATTGTAAGTGCTCCACAGCCCCGTTTTTAATGTTCTTTGTGTTTTTGAAGTCTTTGAAGCACGATCTACCCATTTGCAGCTATATTTTGAGCTAAGATTCATGTATGAAATTTTACCCATGTGTAACATGCATGTATTTTGATGATTAATGGAGGAATATGAATGTTTGATACATGATAAACATCTTTTACTAGGTGATTTTTAGTGAAAACACCTAAAAAGGGGACTTGTTTGTAAAAGTGTAAAAGTGGGTAGTTATAATGTGAAATAAAGGAAATTTTGGGCTTATATGAGCATGGTATAGGTTCGGCTAGGCTTAGGTAACAAAGAAAATGCATGCATTTCATTTTACGAGCCTAGGGACTAAATCGTAAATAAGTGAAAAGTTAGGGGAAAAAAAGGTAATTTTACCAAAGCATGAACTATGGACTGATTTGAATAATGTGATTAATAAACAAGTTAAATTTGGCATTATAGATGAAGAAAAATGTGAACCGGGCCTTGATCGAGGAAAGAGTAAAGTATACGACGATTAGGCTCGATTACCATCATTTTGTACCTAGGAAAATGCATATGCAAATAATGTGGTGTTGTAGCACGTTTTTAATGTTTTGATATTATGTGATAAATGTTTCCTTGTTATTATGAGTTATATACTTATTGGTTGTTATGAAAGTATAAATGATAATTGGTCGTTACACACAACATCACGAGCAAGTATGACAAAGTATGCCTTGTGCAAGTGAGGAAAAATCTTGTTTGAACCTTAGGAATAGTCTAGGATACAACTGACATGTCACTAGGAATTTAGAAATCTGAACTCGTTGAGTTGGTCCGAGTTCATGATATGTATTAGGCATGCAAGCTCATTGAGTTGGTCCGAGTTCATTAGGAATGCGAGCATCCGAGCTCGTTGAGTTGGTCCGAGTTCATTATGGATGCGATACATGTAATTGGGTTCCAGGCAATGGTCTTGTGTATCCTACTGGTGGCTAGGTAATCCTTGAGTTTGTCGGATACCTGACAACTTGTATGAGTAGCCCTGTAGCTACACCTTGACCGATAGCTTTTATGAGCAAGCCCGTGAGTAACTCCATTGCGAGCGTTACATGTTATGAGGTAGCTTTGGCTACGTATGTATATATGGCACTTATGTGCAAGTTTTTTGAGTATCCAATAGTATTTCAAGTGTTCAACGGGTAATGCAATGGATGTGATGAAAGTCCCGATGAGGGCATGTTAAAGAGGTATGGTTATATGATATACTACGATGAGTATAGGTATGTACGGTAAACCTATGAATAATGCCTTGGTAAAGAATTATTTGTAATGAGAAAGTTATGTGTACATATGATAAGTAAGTCAAAACGTTTAAGTGATGAATAATCTTTATGTATATGTTACTATGTCTTTGCAAGTTGATTGCTTACTACCATTGCATATTATTTGCATGTAGACTTACTAAGCTTTAATGCTTACCCCCCTTTTCTTTCCATCCTTTGTAGTTCTGCCAAGCTAGCTCAGGGATCGGAAGCTGTCAAAGTATTCGATCACACTATCAAAAGATTATTAGGTATAGTGAATTTGTTATTTTGAGTATGTCATGTATAAGGGACTTGGTTATTTTGTGATATGTGTCATGCTATTTGGCCAAATTGTGAAGGCCTATGATGATGATGATTCATTTTGTAATGGCCGTGTGATATGGCTTATACTTGATCGTTGGGTTGTAATCTAATTACCTATGCATGCATGTGTTAGTGCCTTGATGATGTGATATGTTATTGCTTAGTGAATGTATGATAAAGTATGGATTAGATGCTAAAAGATAAGGGATGACTCAATGGCTTAAAATGATTATAGTCATGAATGCATAATTTGAAGTTATGGTAACAAGTTTGATAATGCATGAAATTGGTGTGGAATGTTTCTAAATGGTGTAACAAAATGAATGTGCAATAGGATGACATTAAGAAGATGTGAGAGTGCCATGGTGATGAATATTTGAGTGTCTAAATATGTCATGTTGCATGCTATGAAATATGTTTGAATGTATGAATGATTGAGGGTGACAATTGGCTTGAAAAATAGCCTTTAAATGGTCCACACGGGTAGACACACGGGCATGGGTCTAGACCATGTGTGACACACAGTCCGCCCCACGGGTGTGTTGAATGGCCATGTGTCCCCTGTCTCACATGGGCGTGTGGCTCTGTATTAGAGAAAATTTCCCAAACTTTTCTAAAGTCTTCGGTTTAGTCCCAAATCCCTTCCGATGGTTGTTTTGGGCCTCGCAGGCCCATATTAGGGACCAATTGTGTATGAATTAATGAAGTTGTTTTAAAGAAGAATTTTATAGCCCGATTTTTACATGAATGACTGTGTATGTGTTCGGTAATGCCTTGTATCCTATCCCGGCCTTGGGCACAAGTAAGGGGTGTTACATCCCCAATTTGGACGATTTTGTAATCCAGCAAAGCTATCAGACCTGTCTAGAATAAATCAACAAGTTAGAGGACCAAAGAATAAAATTTATCAAATTTAATTAATTAATTTAAAACCCAAATTACTAATGAAATATTTTAAAATAAATTATTAAATATAATTTTATATTTTATTATTTAATTTAATCGTGCATGGCCCATTTTATGTCTTAAAAAATATAATATATTCAAATTAATATAAAATAATCCATTTATTGCATGAAAACTATATAATAAAGCATAAAATCACATTTTAATAATTTTTATGTCCTAATTTCATATTTTCACATATTTCATTAATTTATTAAACAATTACTTAGTTTTAACAACAATTTTAAGTGAAAAGGTGATAAATTACAATGGAAAAATCTTATATATTTTTCCGTTTACACACCCCCAAACTTAAATCATTGCTCGTCCCAAGTAATGTTCATGCACAGCAAAAGGTTTTGCTAAGGAAAAATTGCTAATTGTGTAGGTAGCATCAATCTTTGTCTTATAATCATGCATTAATAACTTCATGCTCATCAACCTTCTTTATTAACAAGTAATTCATATGCAAACATTCTTTAATATTTATACTAAGCTTCAAAATATGCCAACATGAATCATAGTTTGCATGTATGTCACATTCAACATAAGTTCCTATCAATCAAGCAAACAATCACAAGGCTTATTTATGATCTTCATATGTTAAACTTAGGATGTAATAGCCTGGTTTAGACCCTAGTCGGAAAGTGGTTTCGGGACCACAAATTCGAGTCAGAAAATATTTTAAATATTATTTTCTGTGCTTATGGTATGTGAATTCGAATGTGTGAAAGTTTCGTATGAAAATTTTTTTGTTTGTGTGCTCAATTAGATAAAAAGGACCTAATCGCATAAAATGCAAAAGTAGCTTTCTATATTGAAAAGGTATCTATTTGTCATGGCTTTCTAAAGCAAGGGTCCTTATGTGGTTATTAGCCCATTGACAAGATTAATGGACATAAATGGACATTTGGTAATGGTTTAATTATGTTATAAAATAAGGGCAAAATGGGAAATTGATTAATATGTTAATATTAATCAAAACAAATCAACATGTGGCCATTTTATTCATCTTTTTCTATCGAAAATAGAAGAGAAGAAAGGGTTTTAAGCTTCATTTTATTCGGCCATTGATTTCCTTAATTAAGGTATGGATTTTGTTTGATTTTTCATAATTTTTATGTTTTTTTGATCGTTGCTTTGTGTTTTTCTAAGCCCTTGCCTCAATTTATAAATTTTATTATGATTTTAAGTTATGCCATTGATGAAACTATGAGTTTTGTGAAGTTAGTTGTTGATAAATGGAAGATATGTTTTGGGTTAGCATGTTTTGTCTTTGAATTTTTGATGAATTTGAGTAAAATGGGCTAAATTGTGAAATTTGTAAATTGAGGGACTAAAATGTGAAATAAATAAAATGTGTGGACTTGTATGAGTGCTATGAATATTCGGCTATGTACATGCCTAAAGAAATTATGTGTATTTTGTGATTTTATGAATTAGGGACTAAAGTGTTAAAATGTGAAAATATGATGGCTAAATTGTAAAATGCCCTAAATGAATGTTTATCGATTGATTTGAATTATTTGGTGAGTAAAAGGGTTAATTCTTAATACATATAGATCAAGAAAAGAGGAGCTCTAACTTAGACCGAGGGAAGTCGAAGGTTATAGAGTAGACAAGCTAAGTCGACAATTTCGAGTACGAGGTAAGTTCATATGTGATACACGATGTTACAAGTATACTTTTAATGCTTTGATTATGCATAAATTGTATATATATTGTATATGGTTTGAATACAATGATAAAACAATTGTATTTGGCACTAAGTGTGCGATTTAAAATAGCTTCGGCTATAAATAGCACTAAGCGTGCTAAATCGAATAGCTTCGGCTATATGAGGCACTAAGTGTGTGATACCGAGATAGCTTCGGTTATTTGAAATGGCACTAAGTGTGTGGAATTGTTCTAGCTTAGGCTAACCCTTAAAGCACTAAGTGTGTGGATGCTTTAAGCATGGATAACCTTTGGAAAGCTTTAAAATATCCGAACGAGAGGTGAGAATGAAAATGAATAAATACGGGAAGGTTCAGGTATGTACGATACCTATGTGGTAGATGATATTATGTGTATGAAGTTTGTTGATTTGGTATGAAATGAGAAATGGTAATGAATGAGGTTGAGTAGTGATATGAATTGAACTAAATGTTAATTAGTATGTCTTATAGCTTTTAAATGTTAAGTCAAATGTGTTACACTATGAACTTACTAAGCTCTAAGCTTACTTTATGAGATTTTCTCTGTTTTACAGTGTTATAAAGCTAGCTCGGATCTAAAAATCATCAGTGACTCATCCACACTATCGAACATCCATTTTGGTACTATTTGGGGGTTGTATATTTGGTCTATGGCATGTATAGGCTAGGAGAATTTGGACATGTTTTGTAATGTATATATCAGGCCATGTGATATGGCTAACTTGTGTTTAAACTTATGGTTGGTAATGATATATTATATGTGATGCGAATGTGTTATTGTGATGTGTTCTTAGATGGCCAAAGAAAATGGTAAATTTGGTAAACTTTTGGCATGAGATGTTATTGTATGTTTGGAGTGTATGAAATATACGTATTGGTATGTTTTTGGCTTATAGAATGACATGAATTGGTATGAGTTATATACATGAAATAGTTGTTAATAGTATGACATGAATGATATATGTTTTGGTATTGAAATTGGCTAAAATTATAGTGCAAATATGCTTGGTTTGAGGCTTTTAGGTTTGACCCAAATTAGGTGGAAAAATGGCTTTTCAAATGGCCTATTTTTGTCCACACGGGCAGAGACACGGGCATGTGTCTCAGCTGTGTTTGACACACGGTCATGTTGCACAGTCGTGTATCCCCTAGGGTACCCCATGATTTTATGTCAATCTTGAGCACGGCCAAGGCACATGGACGTGTGGCTAGCTGTGTGACCTAAGTCAGGCTCGACCACGGCCAAGGCACATGGATGTGTCTTGTGGCCGTGTGTGCAAGTCAGTATGTATGTCCTGTTTTGACACAACCTAAACACACGGGCATGTCTGATGTCGTGTAAGGCACACGGCCTGTTCAAACGGGTGTGTGTCCTTTACAGCTTTGAAATTGTTTAAGTTTTGAAAATTTTTGTATAAGCTTGGTTTAGTCCCGAACCCTTTTTAATGCATGTTTTAGGTCTCGATGACCCATATAAGAGACTCCATGATAATGTATAACTTATAATGCTATGATGTTTGTGAAATGAAAGTTAATTGTTTCGAATGTCTAGTAATGCCTTTAACCCTATTCCAGCGACGGATACGGTATAAGGGTGTTACATAGGACTTCCTCTCCACTAATGTAGGTGACAAAATCATCAAATCAATAGGTCTTTTATAAGGTTGTAATGGGGCCCGGTTAAAGGTAAGGATTTTAAGAGATGGGACATTTCAGTTTTAAAAATCTTAACCTTTAACGTTGTCTTGGTTTTCTCGTAATACAACTTTTTTCTTTAAGTGAACCTTTGGAACACCCCTAAACTTATCTTGAACTCAAGTTCATACATTTTTCCTTTCTGAAGACTAAGCAAACTTTTCTTCGCTCTTTTTTTTTAAGCATGAGCACATACATCTTTATGAAAACTTCCTTAAATGTTGATTACCAAAACAACTTTAGTTAAGATAGGTGTACAAAATTAGGATAACTTTAAAAGATGGTAATGTGGCTTATAATGTAGGTTCATTGCAATAAACAGGCCTTTAAGCTCAAAATTTCAGTTTCAAGGGTCAAATATTATAGGGTTGGCTTGAAAGGCTCAAACGATCCAAAGAAATAGTGCCTATATCATTTTAGATTTTTATGTCCCCTAGGATTTTGCCTCAAGAAAGTTACTAAGTCAATTCTAAAGATATAAACCTTCATGCATGTCTAATCTCAAAAGAAACTAAGTTTTCATGGCAAACATTACTAAGGCTAAGATCATACAAGCATTCCATTGTTCATGATAACATACTTTCACTCAGATAAAATCATCATTCATACTTGCATACAAACTATCTTATTAAAAAAAATCTCTAAACATTCATTTACTAAAACATACTTATCAAAAAAATGATTGAAACATACTTGAAAAAAAATTAAAAGTTTGAGCAATTTTGAGCAATTTATTTTGCCTTACCCCTCATTTAAAAAGAAGCAATGTCCTCATTGCAAGAACAAAGTAATGAATGAAAACTGAACACCAGGTAGGGTTGTAAAGAAAGAGAGGTTTGTCATCAAGACTACTTAAATACCAGGTCTTTCCTAAGAACCCAATCCTAGACATGTTCATTCCCATTACCACATCACTTAGTCTTTTTCTTTCTAAAGAAGTGTTAAGTTTATTCATGCTTGCTATGTTTTATTCTGCAGAAATTAAATCCTAATTACGAAAGAAATAAATTCCTAAGGACCTAAAAATAAATAAATAATAAGACAAGAATCCCCTCTTTTATTTTCTTGACTCATTCCCTTTGTCTTTTTCAGCTCCATCTCCACTTGCATCGTCAATATCTTCCATCCATGTCTCAAAGATAGCATCTGGGAACTCAGGAACAAAAGTATTAGAGATATTCTTAAAAGAATTTCGAATTGAGTCATCTCTAATTTTTGCATATTTCCAGTAAGTTTGTTGTTGATTGTGCATGAACTTGCACATATACATCAAAATTGACAACTCTGATTTCCTTGAAGTACTTGCAGAAGTCGGCATGGGAGTTGTATATTCAGGTTCAACACTTAGCCTGACTGGTTCTTCTTCTGGCTCAACTCTTAGTTCAGGAATGTTTTGTTCCTTACCAGATTCTTCCTCTTCAATGTCTATAACTAAATTAGCTTCAGTCTCAGTTCCGTCTGTTGTCTCCTTGGTATCTAGCTCAGTTGGCTCTTCTTGCTCACTTTGATTCAGCTCATACACCCTCTCTACTAACCTTTCAAGATTATAATTTGAAATGCACCCTTGAACATATCGCCCCTTTAAATTTGCTTGTGTTTCAAAATGGGCCCTTAAGCAAAGTGAAGTGATTAATGATGGGAAATAAGCACTTCCAGCCTTCTTTTTAGCACAATCGTGAATCTCCTTGAGGATAATTTTCCCAACATTAATGGACTTTTCTGTCAAGATTGCATATAACAAGAGCATTCGTTCCATCAAGATGGTGTAACTATGTGAGATAGGCATAAAACTGTAGCGAACAAAATAAAACCATACCTTTGATACTGGTTTTAAGTATTCCTTTCGAAAAGAATCGCTCCCATACTTTCTTATAATCCATTGGGATCTCGGATTTGTCACAACATCAAGCACTTGTTGAAGAAAATCCCAATTGGTATTGTTCATCATAGGGTAGTACTCATCTTCTTTAACATCAGGTAAGTTAAACAAATCATTGATGGACTTAGAAGTAAAAGGTACCTTTTTCTTTCGAACGACGACCTCAGTAGCATCTTGTGTTGTCAAACTTGCATAGAATTCTCGAACTAGTTCATCATCGGGAAGTGAACGAGTATTATAAAATCGTTCCACTTGAGAACATTGATTATCTTTCTAATTGGCACAGGAACAACCATCAAATCATTACTCTTCAAGCTAAAGCCTTTTTTCGGCATCATAGGTTGATGCTTGAAATTGAATCAAATCTCTCTTTCACTTCTTCATCAATCAAAATTGGGTTTTCAAAAGTAGTCTTTGAAGATTTGGTTCTTTTGCGAGACATGGTATCTTTTCCCAAAAATTTGGCAAAGTTTCTGCTTACTGAGGAAGAAGAGAAATCGAAAAATGGGTAGAACTTGCTACAGCAAAAATTTTGCGACAGTAAGAATGGTGCGGCAGCGACGGTGATGCTTCGGTAATAGGTGATTTCGGCAAAAAAAGAAGAGAACTAGGGTTTCTTTCAGAATTTGAGGTTGACGGCATAAAAGAGAAATTTAGGGATTTTTTAAGGTGTAAGCAAATTGCTTTGAGGGATCTAAAATTTAGTAGAATGGAGAGGGGTTTATATAGGGAAAGATTAGGGCAACATGTAGCAAAAAATTAGCTACATTAGGGTTACTTGGGCGGCAAGTAATGGGAGTGGCGGCACTAGGTATGGATTTTTCCCTCCTTTATGCTATATTGGGCCTCAAATTTAGGCTGTATTTTCAGGCTTACTCAAGAAAAAAAATTGATTAGTACTTGGGCCAAATTTGATCCCCTTTAAAAATAAAATTTTAAACAAAACAAATTAAACTTAAAAATTTTAAATCTCAATTAGAAAATTCCTTCTCAATAAATTACATTAAATTAATTCCCAAGAAAGGTTGGAGGGGGCACAGCGGTCCCGCTTAAGTTTCAATCTCCTTAGACAGAATTAATTAAATGTACTAAATTAAGAAAATAAATTCTAACTATTTATTTATTTACGAAACAAGTTCATGAAAAATCAAGGGTCTGTTAATTTGAACAAGGATTCAACTCACTCAACTTCACCATCCCAATAATGTTTGAGACGTTGACCATTAACTTTAAACATAGCTCCGTGATTGCCATATAATTCAACAGCTCCATAAGGATACACTCGGTAGATGGTATAGGGTCCTTTCCATCGGGATTTAAGCTTCCCAAGAAATAACTTTATCCTTGAATTAAACAACAAAACCTTTTGACCTTTTTTAAACTCGCGAGTTTGTATATGACTATCATGCCATCTTTTTTATCTTTCTTTACACATTTTGGCATTTTCATAGGAAAACAACCTTAACTCTTCCAACTCATCCAGTTGTAACCTCCTTCTCTCACCAACTTGCTTAAGATCAAAGTTCAATTGCTTCAAGGCCCAATGACCTCTATTCTCCAACTCTAATGGCAAATGACATGCCTTCCTAAAAAATAACTGATAAGGAGTCATTCCTAACAGTGTCTTAAATGTTGTTCGATAGGCCCATAATGCATCATCGAGCCTTCAAGACCAATCCTTTCTGCTAGAGCGTACTACCTTTTCAAGGATACCTTTGATTTCACGGTTCACTCTCTCAACTTGCCCATTGGACTGGGGGTAAGCAGTAGCAATCTTATGCTTCACATCATATTTGTCAAGCAACCACTTAAGCCATTTGTTCACAAAGTGAGAACCTTCATCACTAATAATAGCTCTTGGTATCCCAAATTGTGTAAACACATGCTTATGTAGGAATCGCATGACTACCTTAGCATCATTTTTAGGGTATGCTTCAGCTTCAACCCACTTGGATACATAGTCCACAGCAGCTAAGATGTATTTTTTCCCATATGAAAAAGGAAATGGGCCTAAGAAGTCAATGCCCCGTACGTCAAATAATTCAATCTCCAAAATGTTTGTCAAGGACATCTCATTCCTCCTTGATATATTTCCAGTCCTTTGGCATTTATCACAGTTCTTCACATAAGCATAAGCATCTCTAAATAGCATAGGCCAAAAGAAATCTACTTGCAAAATCTTTGCTGCAATACGTGAACTACCAAAGTGTCCCTCACTTGGAGAGGAATCGCAATGATACAAGATCTTAGCAATCTCACTTTCAGCTACACACTTTCAGATTATATTATATGCACATTGTTTAAACAAAAACAGATCCTCCCAAAATTAATATCGACTATCAAGAAGGAATTTTTTCCTTTGTTGGTATGTCATTTCTTGAGGAATTATTCCATATGCAAGATAATTGGAAAAATTAGCAAACCAAGGTGTTTCATGAATTCAATTTACCTCAAATAAGTGCTCATCTGGGAAATTCTCGTTGATAGGCACACATGATCGAGTTCCCTCATATTGTGCCAACCTCGACAGATGATCAGTTATCTAATTTTTGACACCATTTCTATCTTGGATCTCAAGGTCAAATTCTTAGAGTTAGTATCCAACGAATTAGCCTCAGCTTCGCATCTTTCTTCGTGAGCAAGTATTTAATGGCTGCATGGTTAGTAAATACTGTAACTTTGGTACCTATAAGATATGAGTGAAATTTGTCAAAAGCAAAAACTATTGCAAAGAGTTCTTTTTCATTTACTGTATAATTGAGTTGGGCTCTCATCAAAGTTCTACTTGCATAGTAAATAGGGTGAAACACTTTGTTTCTTCTTTGACCCATCATAGCTCCAACAGCATAATCATTTGCATCGCACATCAACTCAAAAGGTGAGTTCCAATCAGGTGTAACGATTATTGGGGCCGAGATTAACCCTTTTTTTTTCAGATCTTCAAAAGCTTCCAAACATGCTTTGTTGAAATCAAACAATGTATCTTTCTCTAACAACAAACATAACGATTTAGAAATTTTCGAGAAATCTTTGATAAACCTTCGGTAAAAACCGGCATGGCCTAAGAAGCTTCTAATTCCTTTAACATTAATTGGGTCTGGTAATCTTTCAATTATGCCCACCTTTGCTTTATCGACTTCAATTCCTCTCTTTGAGATTTTATGTCCTAAGACAATCCCTTCCTTAACCATAAAATGGCATTTCTCCCAGTTAAGGACAAGATTCGTCTCTTCGCATCTCTTTAGTACCTTAGCCAAATTACTCAAAAAAATATCATAAGTGTTACAAAAAATAGAAAAATCATCCATGAAAACCTCAACAAAATTTTCAACCATATCAGTGAATATTGCCATCATGCATCATTGAAAGGTTGCAAGTGCATTGCATAAACCAAAAGGCATTCGCCTAAAAGAAAACATATCGTATAGACAAGTAAAGGTTGTTTTATGTTGGTCTTCTAGGACTATAACTATTTGGTTATATCCCGAATAGCCATCTAAAAAATAATAGAATTCATTACCTGTCAATCGATCTAACATCTAATCCATAAAAGGCAAAGGAAAATGGTCATTCCGAGTGGCTTTGTTCAATTTTCTGTAATCAATATAGATTCTCCAACTGGTAACAATTCTCATTGGAATTAACTCGTTATGCTCATTTTCGACAATCGTGATTCCACCTTTCTTCAACACACACTGTACCAAACTTACCCACAAACTATCTGAAATAGGATAGGTGATTCCTACATCTCACCGTTTGATCACTTCCTTTCTCACAACTTCTTTCATAATAGGATTGAGCCTCCTTTGCCCATCAATTTGAGCTCTTTCACCTTCTTACAAAATAATTGTATACATGCAAAAAGAAGGGCTTATACCTCGAATATCAGCTATGGTCCAACCAATTGCTTTCTTAAATTTCTTTAGAATAGCAATTAGTTGCTCCTCTTGATCTTTTGTCAGTTCTGCTGAAATAATCACAGGAAAAGTAGAACAATCACCTAAATGAACGTATTTCAAATGGGAAGGAAGTACCTTTCATTCGAGTTTAGGTGGTTCTTCGACTGACAACTTAGGTCGCACAAATTCTCTAACTTCCAACTCCAACAGTTCAAACCGTATGGATTGAATAAAATTTTTCAGATTGGCTTCCATCAAAGCCATGTTTTCTTCACCTTCTTCATCCTCTAAAGAGTCAAGATCTAAGGCTTTCTCTAGTGGATCTTCTTCAAAATTGCTTGCCATAGAAACCAAGGTTTCTATCTCTTCCATAACTGAACACTATTCTGCCAGATCGAGAAATTTCATCACTTTAGGAATGTTAAAGGTTACCTGATCATCTTGAACTAGCATGGTGAGTTCACCTTTCTGCACATACATGAATCATGTGCGAAACAGCGCATACATACTGACTTATCCACACGGTCAAAAGACACGCCCGTGTGTGCGCAACCGTATGGTCTGCTCAGGCTCATTTTGAAATGTCCCTCGAGCAACACGGCAGAGACACATGCCCATGTCCCTGCTCGTGTGGGCAAAAATAGGCCATTTACAAGGCCAATATGCCCCCCCATTTGGGTCTTCCCTACAATTCCAAAATCAAGCATCATATATACAACAATTTCAGCCAAATTCAAATCCAAACATGTATCAATTAATTCATAATATCATCAACCAATTTCATATTCATTCTCTATATCAAAACATACTAAAATCATTTATCAAACATGACCTAAATTCTCAACTATGAACATACCAAATATATGCCATATTAACATCATGAATAAGCCATTTTCGCATGGCTATATAAATACACAAGTCAAAATGAACCATATCAAAACTAGCCTATACATGCCATATTACCAAAACTTAAAGCTTTTATTTACCGAAGCAATAACCGGATAGTGTGATGACGTCTCCACCAACTTCCAACCCGAGCGAGTGTCTGAAACTCTATAGACATAGGATAATAAATAACAGAGTAAGCTTTGAAAGCTTAGTAAGTCATAAGCAATTAAATCATCTCAATGATATTTATAAACCAATATCACTAAACCGAAATTTACAAATCTCAATCACATACACCTTCATTGTACTCGTACATTCATGTAATCACATTAAAAAATTCACTTAACTTATTTAGTAATGAACGTATACCCATGCTTTCAAACTCGACTAACAACCGTTAGTTCATTCATATAAATCAAGCTCACACATATTCATTTCATCGCCAATCAAACCATGGTCACTTATTACAAATCATACATAAAGTTATATCAACTCCTTTATAAACACTTCCAAACTCGAACATCCATAATTTCATTATTCACATAAACCAAATTCACATACATGAATCGTAGAGCCAACTCAACCATTTTGATTTCATTATTTGTTCAAGTTTTCGAACCAAACAATCATACATCAAAACCATGTTTCATGTTTCGTAAATTTCATATCTGAAAAATAAGACCATAATTTCATATAACGAGTATATATATAACACATCATATTACTGACCCTTATTCAAAGCCATATCTCACTTCCATTCCACATCTTTAATCTTTTAAATAGCATTAATAACGCTATCCAATCCAACTCATTTCATCATTCATTTACATAATTTTCATCTACTTCATACTTAACATCATCAACCACAAAGGTTCCGTACATACCTGTACCATTACGTTCTTATCTATCACATTTCTCACTTGAAAGCTTGAAACACTAATTCATTCGATCGTCCTTGAACATTCAACGAACTTGCACACTTAGTGCCAATTAATTAGCTGAAGTTATAATTGTATCACACACTTAGTGCCATTACATTAAACCAAACTTATATCGGTATCGCACACATAGTTCCCTTTTCTCAGCCAATGCTATTATAATCTCGCACACTCAGTGCCATTTTAATAGCCGTAGCTATTTCATTTATCGCACACTCAGTGCCTCAAATTCAATTCACATTTTACATATTTCAAATTCAAAATTATATTTCTTTACAACTCAATTCAGCACATATAATTCACATATATTTCAATTTAACAACATTTATTTACTTAGGAACTTACCTCGTACTAACACGAACGGACCGAAATGACTATTCGATAATATTCGACTTTCCCTGATTCAAATTCGATTTTCTCATTTCTTGATCTAATTCAATACAAATTTAACTTATTTAATCATATATTCAATCAAATTTATCTAAAAACACATAATTGGGCTAATTACACTTTTGCCCCTAACATTTCACATTTTTACAATTTAGTCCTTATTCACAAAAATCACAAAATACACAAAATTTCATATTTCCCATGCTTGGATGAATACTCATATAGTCCATATAAGTCCACATATTTCATTTATTTACACTTTTAAATACTCAATTTACACTTTTCACAAATTAATCCCTTTTATGAAATTTCACTAAAATTCACTTTACAAAACATGATAATCCATCAACAAACTTTCATAATTCAACATCAAACTTCATAAATCTCAACATTTCATCAATGGAATATTTCAAAATCATCATCAAAATCGAAAATTTAGGCATGGGATATATAGAACACTAAGCAACGATCACAAAAATGTAAAAATTATCGAAAACTGATTAAAAACGAACCTTTTATCAAGCTTTATCATGACCAAACCCTAAAACACATCCATGGCTTTTCTTTTTCTCTAACATTTGGCTGAACATGATGATAATAAAGCCAAATTCTTGTTTTTTTTATTATATTAACCTTTATTAATCAATTTCCCATTTTGCCCTTAATGAATAACCTTTAAAATCATATAATGGTTGTCCATATATGTCCACCCATGTATTTAGTGGTCTAATATCAACATAAGGACCCTACATTATAAAGGCCATAGCAATATAGCACTTTAACAAATAGCATGTAACTTTTACACTTTACGCGATTAAGTCCTTTTTACCGAATTAACCATTCAAACGATAAAATTTCTTCACGAAATTTTCACACAATTCTAATATCATGCTATAAATATTAAAATAATAATAAAATAAATTTTTCAGTGTCGGATCATGGTCCTATAACCACTATTCTGACTAAGGTCTAAACCGGGCTGTTACACACTAAGTTGTTTCTTCTTGGATAGTATATCCTTCATAAAATTCACATAATTTGGCATTTGTTCTAAAGCCTCCACCAACGGAATATTGATATGTAACTGCTTTAGAACATCCGAAAACTTCTTGAATTGCACCTCTAATTTCTGCTTGTGTTGCTGCAATCTTTGCGGATATAGAGGTGATGAAACTTTCGGTTGAACCGGACAACTTTTCTGAGTAGGTAAATCTGCATCCAAAGAAGATGTTAAAGTATCTGAATTCACTAAGTTAGGATTTACCGTGCCAGTCTTTGCAAATTCTGATTCCTTTGGTGTAGGAATTTCAATAATTGGTTGATTCTTCTCAATGGGCTTATCTTCAACATCAAGCAATCGGGGTTCCAGAATTTTACCACTTCGCAATGCCACTGCCTTGATATGTTCTTTACCCAAATTTCTTGGATTCTCAGTATTGCTCGGTAAGCTTCCTTGTGATCTATTATGAAGCTCTATAGCTAACTAACCCATTTGGTTTTCCAAATTTTTCATTGTATCAAAGTGTCATTCTTTGTCATGTACGCTTTATACAAGTTCTCCAAACTGTTTGATGCCTCAACTTGAGGTGGTTTTAGAACTTGCTGATTAAACCATTGAGATTGGTTGGGTCTATGCTGCAACGAGTTGTGGGTCTATTTCCTTGGTTACTCCAAGAAAAGTTAGGATGATTACGCCATGAAGGATTATAGAAGTTGGACCGGGGCCCTTGTCCACTCCTATTTTGATATTGGTTCCCCATATAGTACATTGACTTAGGATTTGATGGACAATTCTCAAAATAATGACCTTTCTCACAATACACACAGAAAACTACTTCAAACGGACTTGGTGGCTGAGGTGCAAAATTATTAGCAATATTAGCGGTAAACTATTTTAACATAGAAGAAATAGACGATACCTGAGCTGATAACGAAGTGAGGGCGTCAATTTCATGAACTCCGGCTACACGTCTTCCTTGTAACGCCCCAAATTTTGGGCCTAGAAGAAATGGGCTTCACGTATCGGAGGAATTGGAATTTAGTTATGCAAGTGGATTGCACAAATAAAGGCCTGCTTCAGTGGTTAAGTGTCCTGGGAAGTGCCTGAGAAGTCTTGGGTTCAAGCCTTGGCTCTTGCAAAATTTTGGTTTTTAACGGGTGAACCATGGCTCTGGCATGCTGGCTTTATAAATATTTGTGGATGATTTATGACACAGAAAGAGCCTGTGGTGGAGTGGCAAGGTGGCGTGTGGTGTAACTGTGAGGTTTGAGGTTCAAGTCTTGGAATGTGCAATGGATTATTTATTTTGCTGGCTGAGCTTGGAAAGAGGTGGAGTTGGACTGAGACTCTAAGGTTGAATTGGTCATGGGAGTTTGAATAGAGTTTGAATGGGAAGTTGGAGTGATTTGTGGAGGGATTTTAGGAAAGGAAAGGGGAGTTTGAGAGTGGGTAGGTGTGTGCCGAATTTGCTTAGGGAAAACTCATAAATTCGACTTTGGAAAGGGAAGTGTTTATTTTCGGCAATTGAGAGCCTTTAGAGGGGTCTTTCGGGTTTTATTTTGTTCTCTTTTTCTTTCCATTTTCACGGCAATCATTCTTCTTATGTGCTGTGCGTTTTTGAGTTAAAACTGAGGTGACTTTTTGGGTATGCACTTTTCATCTTTCTCTCTCTTCTTTGTCCCCTCTTCTCAAAAGTCGAATACTCTTTTTCCGATTTCATTCTTCCCACTCCTCTGTTCTTTGGCAAGTTGAATCTTTGCCTCTCTTTCTTGGTTGGCCGATTATCCTAAGTAGTGTTCACTTCTTCTTCTCTGTTCTCCAAATCGATTACCCTCTATCTTTGAGTAGCCGACATTGTCAAGGACAAGTTATCTTCTCCCTTCTCTTCTTATCTTTCCCTTGGCCAATGCTTGTTGAAGTGCTACCGAAAATTCCTTGATTTTTTGGGTAAGTATTCCATGGTTTGTTTTCCCCTTAGCCGAATCTCTTTTTGGTTTCTTATCAAAGATTCGGCTTTGGCATCTCTTAGGCCGAGTGGTTGCTTTCTCTCTTTCCTACCATGGGGGTAGTTTTCATCTAACACCCTTTTTAATTCCTCATTCGTACGATTGATACTAGGGGCTCAATTTCTGTAATCAGGGTGCTTAGTCGATTACCCTGTCCCTGCAAGGGGTGCCTTCTCTTTTGATTGAAGCTTTGGGAAGAATACACGGATTCTAGGAACGAGAGGAGTTCTGCAACAGTACGTTTGGTAAGTAGCAATGGTTCGGTTAAAGTTCCTGCAGTGCTTTGATTTTTGGATTAACCGTAAATATGACTGATGGTGGGGTTGTGGTTGATCATAGGTTCTTGTTTCAGAAGTGGTTTTGTTGCAACTCCATAGCATGTGTGTATTCACACACTAAATAGACTGTAGATAAGCAAAAGTCGAAAAGTCGAAAAGCCAAAATACGACTTTTTTTGTTGCGGTACGTGTATCCGATCGCACATGTGGTGTTTCGAGCCTACAAATCCTAGGCGTGGGACTGTAGAGGCCGTTATGGGCCTCGATAGGCCGAAAGAGGCCATATGGGCCCAATGGGCTCGTGGGCCCTACACAGATAAAATCTGTAATTTGTGGTAAATGTTGGACTGGGCTATGTAGGTCACATAGCCGTAACTAAATTTGGGTTAAATAGGCCACACGAGTGCATGGGCCCACTTGGGCCAAGAAAGGGCCTTAGGCCCATTTATACCGTTATGTTCGATTTGTTGGCCATTGATAATTATTACTTGTGATCCTCTCGATGATATCATAAACCTCATTATAAGACTTAGACAAAATTGTACCATTCGCAGAAGCATCTACCATCAATCTTGTATGTGCATTGAGACCATTATAGAATGTCTCCAACTGGATATAATAAGGAATCCCACGATGAGGACACTTACGAAGTAACTCCTTGAATCACTCCCAAGCCTCATACAAAGACTCGTTATCCAATTGTTGGAAAGTTGTGACTCGTTCCTCAACTTAGCATTTTTGCTAGGTGGGAAATACTTAACCAAAAATCTCTCTACTAATTCTTGTCATGTAGATATGAAACTTGGTGGAAATGAATTGAGCCATGCTTGTGCTCGATCTCGTAACGAGTACGGAAATAACTTCAACCTCAGTGCATCTTCAGTCACACTGGTTATCTTGAAAAAATCACTCACCTCCATAAACAATCGAAGGTGGAGATGTGGATCTTCCATGGGCATACCACTGAATTGGCCCATCGTTTGAAGCATTGGAAACATCATTGGTTTCAATTCAAATTGGGTTGCCTCAATATTTGGCCCTCTAATTCCTGGATTTAACTTACTGAAAAGTGGCACAACATATTGTCTGATGCATCGATTTCTATCATCGACAATGTGAATAGGATTTCGTACATGATCGGCTTCGTTACATTGGTCTTGATTCTGATTTCCAAGGTCCATCTCGACTTGTCTTTGAGCTATTCGTTCATGTCCCCTTTGTCTAAAAGTTTGCTCAATTTCAGGGTCTACAGGGAATAAATCGATAATTCAATCTATGCTTATAAACACTTGAAAAGAAAATCAAAAAATTAAAAAGAATAAGTTAGTGATGTTAGAAATAAATCAAATTGAAAATAAATAACTTCACGAAAGAAATGACTATGGCAACAATTGACAATCCCCGGCAACGGCGCCAAAAACTTATAACTCGTAGGTTTGTGCAAGTGTACACAGTCGTTATCAAGTAATAAGTAAGTATCGAGTTATCGTCTCCACAAGGATTGTATCTGTGCTAAGTCACTTAATTTGTAAAATTATATTAATAATTTGGTAAATAAAAACACAATTTAGTTGAGAAGTGATGATTAAAATATATTAAACTAAATGCAATGATCCCTAATGCAAATTAACCTAAGTATACAAACTATATGAATGAAATAGATTTTAGCAAAATTAAACATAATTTGTAGCAATTATAACATAAATAAAATAGGACAATTACTTTAATTAAACTTAATTTATTATCAATATGCTTAATAATATTCGGAAAAACATTCCATGGCAACTCGATCTTTCATGAGTTTGGAAACCACGTTAGGTCCTTTCAGAATCCTTTACTTAGTAAATATGAATTTTACTGATCCTTATTTACTAAAGGTTTCTTAGTATTCGTGTGAGGTAACAGGGACGTGTTAGGTTTGAAACAGTTTAATCACACAAATCTAAAAACTATGCAGATAACAGAGCCTGGTTAGGGTTGTTATGCAACCTGTAATTTAATCGGGTTAGGACCTAAATTGAGCATGCACATTTCAATTATGCATCCACTATTCATCGTCTGGTTAGGATCGCTCAGCTAATTCAAGTGCATTTCAATTGTGGCTAATAAGTATGACCAAATCTATGGTATAATTGAGTAAATTGAAAGTAGGTTATCATGGTGAATAAATATGAAATTGGTGTGGAATGCCATATGAAAGCATGATGGTTTGGTTAGGTAGTATGTTGACATTGCAAAGTCATGGATTAATCATGTTTATGAGGATTTGAATAACTAAATATACTATGTTGCATGGCACCAAGAATGTATGACTGAATGAGCATTTAAGGGCGACAAATGGCTTGGAAAATAGCCTCAAAGTTGTCCAGTAGTAAACACACGAGTAGAGACACGACCGTGTGTCTCAGCCATGTGAAGGGCACAGCCTTAGGACATGGGCGTGTGCCCAGGCCGTGTGACCCTATTTGTGTTGATGACGTCATAAATAGAGAGTTACACGGGCTGGAGACACAGGCGTATCCCAAGCCACACGGGTGTGTGACTCTTGTTTTGAGGAAAAATTTTCTAAGTGATACGAAGCTTCCAAAAGTTCTCGATTTAGTCCCGCATCACACCTATTGTATATTTTGGGCCTCGAGGACGCATATAAGGGACGGCATGGTTGTGATTGATAGGTTTTAAATTTGGACAAGATTTTATAGCTCAGTTATGTATGTTTGCTCATGTTTAAGTGCAGTAATGCCTCGTATCCTATCCCGGCGTCAGACACGGGTAAAGAGTGTTACATTTAGTGGTATCAGAGCTATGGTTTAGTTAATTCTCAGACTAACGTAGCATGTGTACGAGTCTAGCTATACATGCCATGCATATATTATGATAGTGTGACGACTCCTGATGATTTTGACATGTGTTTTTATATAGTAAATAGATCCCGACAGAGCAGTGGTGGATGATGTTGAAAGTAACGCACCTGCACCCTCTAAAGGGGCAGCATCGTCTGATAGTAGACCCCCTACAATGAGTCGAGGAGAAGGGGCAGGAAAGCCTTTCTCCATATGATGGACGCCTAGTATACGGAGTTTGTTCGAATGAACCCGAACGCTCAACCCCCTCTACCCACGCCTATTCCTTAACCTATTCCTGTAGCACCCCAAAGTATAGGTTTTATGAGACTGAATAGACCTCCAGTGGATATAATTTGAAAGCAAGGGTCCGAAGAGTTCCGAGCCAGTAAAAATGATGACCTCGAGAGGGAAGAGCTCTAGCTCGAGAATACCATTAGAGTGTTTGATGAGTTATCATGCACACCTAAGGAATGCATGAAATCTGTCGTGTCCCTCCTCAGAGACTATGCTTATCAGTAGTGGAACACCCTTGTGTCAGTGATACCAAAGAAGAGAGTTAACTAGAAATTCTTCCAAGTAGAATTACGTAAGAAGTATATTAGCCAAAGATTTATTGATCTGAAAAGGAAGGAACTCATCGAGTTAAAACAAGGCTGAATGATGGTAACAGAATATGAGCCTAAATTTGTGAGACTGAGCAAATACGCTCGATAATGTGTATCAACTGAGGCCATCATGTGCAAAAGATTTGAAGATGGATTAAACGAAGACATTCGACTATTGGTGGGTGTCCTTGAACTGAGAGAATTTGTTATGCTGGTAGAGAGAGCTTGTAAAGCCAAGGAATTGGCTAAAGAGAAGAGAAAAGCTGAGTTGGAGTCTCAAGATTCGAAGAAGAGACAGATGGGTAAATCATTTCAGTCCTCAACTAAGAAACTGAGAGAGTTTAATACTCGATCGAGTGTTTCATCTGGGTTTTTGAATGGAAACCATCGGAAATAGAATTCGGGTCATAAGGCTCAAACTACTTTGATAGCGAGTGTGGGTAACACTCGACCTAATAGACAAATATCAATTTGTACTTACCCCTTTTCTTTGGTCCTAAGATGTACAACTATAGACGTTTGGCCATATGTATTGAGGGTTAAGTAAATACATTTTGGAAGATTTTGTAAAAATAGAGTGAAATAGAAGGGATCAGTGTGATATGGTAATTATAGGTTAGCCAATATGTGCAACAAAAGAAAATTTCAAGAAAATCAAAATGAGTAGAAAAAGTACTTGAAAAGTAAAAGCATTTGTGAGTGAGATGTATTGAAAAAGAAAAAAATGTGACAAAGTCATAAAAGAAGAAAACCTAATTCAGTGCACAAAAACTCGTGAGCTAACCATGATTTCCTATGTGGAGAAATAAGGAAGGTGAGAGAATGAGACATAAGTCGGTGAGTATGAAAGTGTTACAAAGGGAGAATAGGGGACAATATGATGTGCCAAATTATTTTCGTGCTTGAAAATATTTGATGCTTACTATTCTTGAAATCTACTCCTATCCTACGCCTCAGAATGTTACAAGCCGAAAAGCCCTATGTGATCTAGGAAAACTTATTCAAAATTCAAAATCATACGGAATAATTGCATTTATAACTGTTTGTATTCTGCTAGAATAATCAAATTACTTATATAATTTATTGATGGATTCATACATTTGAAACCCTTCTTGCTTGTATACTTTGTTATGTTCCGAACTTAGGTTTTTTATATAAAAAGTAGGTAAGTCAGTTATATCTTATGCCAAGTTAGTGTAAGTATGAAATGCCTACTCATGTGCTCCAAACCTAACATTTGTACCATACTTGCTCAAGGGTCGTCTTTTTTTTTTTATGTTTGTGTTTCTTAGGGACAAATAATAACTTAAGTGCGGAGGAGTTTTATTTGTCGTAATTCGGTGTAGCAGATTAAACTAGTTTTCGTACTTTAAGAGGTTGAATATAAGCATTTTAATTAAGTTTTAATTATATTTCAATAAGTATTAGTTAAATTTTAAAATGTGTAATTTGAGTCTTTTATTGACCTTAGGGGTCAAATGAGGCCTAAGGGTGAGCTAATATACTTTATAAGTGTGCAAGAGACCATTAGAAGGCGCATTAACTCAATAATGGTCGCTAGGTTGCAACACGGAGCATGGGATGTCACAACATAGGGAGCAAATAAGAAAAGTCCAAGACTGCCTTCAATGCCATGACATAGCCTAAGGATGTCGCGACTTACCTCTAAAGACACCCTGAAGTTTAGCATACGACCCTCGATGTCACGAAACAGGACTAGGTGTACTACGACATCGCCACTATATGGGAAATAATACGAGCCAGGGGCGTCTTTATGATCATTCCTTCATTCAATTTTATATTGTTTACTAGATCCATGAGGAACTAATCCTTCTGTGGAGGATTAGCGAGTAAAGGTATGAATAATTGTTTTGTAGGGATTTCTTAACAAATTAATTATTCAGGAAAGGAATAACCTAAACCCTAAGCCTGAAAACTCTAGGAAATCATTAAGGTAGGAATTAACCCAAATTTTGTATGGTCTATCCGTGCACACCTTAACCCTAAATCAATTTGGACTATAAGATCGGAAGATAAGTAGTTTTTGCCCACTCAGTATTTCAGTGGATGTATCGAAAGATCCTGCTGGGGTATTGACTAGTTGATTGAATAAGAAAACTTCAGACAATAGGTGATTAAGATTACCAAAGTGAACTAATCACCCATGCCCAGATTTGATACATATTTTCTTATTTGAATTCTTACTTTGCGTTTATTTAATTTTCTTTTATGTCATTGCTTATTATTAGTATATTTCATTAAAAGCCCTTCTTTTAAACTTTT
The DNA here is from genome assembly GCA_025698465.1 of Gossypium longicalyx. NCBI lineage: Eukaryota > Viridiplantae > Streptophyta > Magnoliopsida > Malvales > Malvaceae > Gossypium > Gossypium longicalyx. Next base: position 57,934,508 of record CM047007.1, read on the forward strand.
GTACTATAATTCGATTAGTATTAATAATATCTATTTATGTTTAAGTTAGAATTAATTTAGTGCTCGCCTCTCTTCGGTACGATCCTAAGAGTACTTACCTACTCTGTTTTAACTATATTACAACCTAACCCGTACACTTGCAGATGCAACTTTTTCACATCTTTTGTGCAGGAATTCTACTCTGGTCATTGGTATGTCTGGAGGCAATCAATCAAGAAACAAATCAAACGGACATAAATTGTGGAAAAATAAAGTTAGCAAAATAGTCGTCGGCATCGTGTTCGCGGTCGTTTTTATTTTGGTAGGTTCGTATAATGATTGAATTTATTAAGTTTTTGTTTTGGATGAAATGTTAATAAATATCTATGTTAAGTATAGTTTTAAAATGAATGTTATGTGATCATTGGTAATTTCGATCAAATTGCATTAAAGGCTAAATTGATGGATATGCTTGAAAAATAAGAATTATATGAGTGTGAATTGCGAAAGTATAAAATGTGTGAAGTTAAATGGTTTGGAAATGAAAAGTGACTCGTATGAACCTCATGAATTCTTAGGATACAAATGACATGTCATTAAGTGTAATGCCATAAAAATTCTAAGTATATATTTCCGTATGTTGTAGTACAAAATTATATGTCTGCCTCAGTGGTTATGTGTTCTGGGAAGTATCTAAGAAGTATTGGGTTCAAGTCTTGGCTTATGCAAAAGTTTTTTTTTATTGGTTAAACCCTTGGCTCTAGGCAGTAGGCTTTTAAATATAATGGGTATTTTATGACAGAAAGGGCCTGCTGGTCTAGGGGATAAGTGGCGTGGTACTTATGCCTGTGGACTGAGGTTCGAGTCCTGGTGGGCGCAGTGGAGTGTTTTATTTTGCTGCTGTATTGTGGGAGCATTGTGGTTGGACCGAAACACTGAAGTGTTTGTGTGGGTTTCAAATTTAGGGGTTAAAGGAGGAGTGATCGGTTGGAGTGATTTGAGGAAGGAAAATAAGGGATTTGAGGAGTGATTCGGCTTTTGGGAAAGAATTTGACTTTGTGCAAATCACTCTTGTTTTCTGGCATTCTTTTTGGTTCTTTTCTCTCTGAAACATCTCGAATTAGGGCTAGTCGAAACAGTGATTTTGGGACCACAAATTTGACATAAGAAAATTTATTTTTATTATATTTTTATGTTCTACGACTTCACGGAATGATTCAGTGAAAATTTCGTTTGAAAATTTCGACGTTTGGGCACTCAATTTGGTCAAAAGGACTAAATTGTAAAAAGTGCAAAAGTTGAGTTCTACATGTTAGAGGTGTCTAATTGTTATGAAATTTTAAATAGGAGGTCCTTAAATGGTAATTAGACCATTAGTTCATTGTTGGACAAAAATAGACATGAAATGGGTGTAATAAAATATTTTTAAGTTAGGGGCATTTTGGTAAACAAATAATTAAAAGAATTAAAAAGCCAAAATAGCCAAAATTTGGTCATCTTCTCCATGTAACAGTCGAAACCCCCATGGAAGCCATGGCTAGGGTTTGGTTCAAGCTTCCAAGCTCATTTGTAAGTGATCCCGAGCCCCATTTTTAATGTTCTTTACATTTTTGAAGTCCCGATAACATGTTCTAGCTATTTCCACCATTTATTTGAGCTAAGGTTTGTGTTTGAAAATCTACCCATGAATGATATACATGTATTTTGATTTTTAATGGTAGAATATGAAGGCTCCGTGTGTAATAAACGACTTTTGCTAAGTGATTTTCGGTAAAAATGCTTAAAAAGGGCGAAAGCGTAAAAGTTATAAATTAGTCATAAAAGGGTGATTTAGTAGAAATTGGGGGCTGTCATAGTTATGAAAATGCTCCGACTATGCTTTAAATGCAAGGAAATTGAATAAAAATGATTTTACGAGCATTGGGGCAAAAGTGCAAATATGTAAAAGTTTAAGGGTCAAAATGCAAATTTGTAAAAATATTATTTTTGGACCCATATGAATAATGTAACTAATTATTAGGCTAAATATGATATTATAGATCAAGGAAAACAATATTCGGGCTTAGAACGAGGTTGAACAAGGTTAAGCACAAACTCGAAATAAATAGTCGTACTCGAAACCGAGGTAAGTTCATATGTTAATGATAATGCAATGATATTATTATTGTTCATACTTGAACTTAAATTGATGTTTTAACATTGTGTGATTGATATTTATTTAGTTGATATGAAGATTATATATTGTAACAAATGCCAAATTATAATTATATGCAATACCATGTTTATTTTATGGACTAATGTCTAAATAAACATGGAAATGTGTTGAATTGGGTGTACATTGCATGATTAGCTATGCATAATAAGATACTTGATGAAAAGAGAAAAATCCTGGTTGAATAAAAAGGGAAATTCGTTGGATAAACCATGGCTTACATGACTTGAGATCCTACATGTGTTGCAGAAAGGATTTAGCCTGGACGGGTGTTCATTGAGTGATCTAGCCTCCCGAAGAATATTTGTACATTATGGATTTAGCTCGGACGGGTAATCTGATTAGGGTCTGAATTTAGCCTGGACTGGTAATTCAGATCCGAGCTCATTGAGAGTGCTTATCACTACAAGGGATTTAGCCTGGACTGGTAATCCCGACATCACTCCATGAGTTTATACTACGGGGGATTTAGCCTGGACTGGTAATCCCGCCGTAAGATGTGAGGTTCGCAGGAGTGCATATTTGAGGTGATCACTTGTATGACTTGACAGTAAATGGATTATCCATCGAGATTTTTCGAGAAATTCAACGGGTATTATAATGAATAATATAATGAAAGTCCCGAGATAGGTGTGGTGATAAAGGTAAAGTTAATTGTTATGCTATGGGTATGTACAGGTACGTACATTCTACTCATGAGTGCTGCCTTATTGAAAGGTGATAAATGATGAGTAAGCAAATTCATGCATATGTATATGTATACATGATGAACAAGTGAAAGGATTTGAAAGATGAACCATCCTTATGCTTATGATTATGAATTGTGTTGCAATATCATGTTAACTTACATTGTGTAATTGAATATGGGATTCATGAAATAATGAGTCATTGATCAATGTGACAATGAGTTTATGATAGCTATTGTGAATTTGCACCGAAACAGTGCTAAATAGCAGTAGTAGCCTGGCTTTGAAAAATAATCATAAATGGTGGAAGTCGAATTAGAGGCTGAATAATATATGAAATTAAAGCTTAATGAGTCTAGTTTCTCATAAAGGAAACGGGGTAAGCAAAACAATTTTTTATTATGAGATATTCAATTTCTTGTGAGATAGAGTCGGAGTGATTCCACACTCTCCTGTCTTAAATTTAGAAAATCACTAGAAATTGTACAAAAATAATTATGAGTTAAAATTCATATGAATGAAATCCTTAATGAAACTATTTTAAAGATAAAGATATGGGAACATTATCCAAGTCTCGTACTATGAGATATTTTATTTTTAGTAGATAGAGGTTGAAGCTGTCAGACAGCGAAATAGGGGAGAGTTTAAAGAATAAATTGTACTTATTGGCTAGACCAAAAATTCTATAAATTTTATGGTAAGAATATATATAAGTCTAGTTTCAAGGAAAATTAACAGATCTTAATTTGGAGTCTCGTAGCTCGAGTTATAAATAATTTATCGACTATGACTCGAGTAGACAGCTTGACCAGAATATGAATAAAAGTGTAATTATAGTTGTTTTACCTAAGGAAACATGTTATTATAATGCTTATTATTTTCATATGAACTTACTAAGTGTAAAGCTTACTCCCCCTTCCATTTTTCTAATGTCCTCAAATTGGCTCGGGGTTGGAGATCGTCGGAGGTAGCATCACACTATCGAGCTATCAATAAGGGTTATCGATAAGCCTTAAGCATCTTCAAGTAAGTAGCATGTATTGGAGTTTAACTATTGATATGTGTTTTTATTGTTTTGGCCAAGATGTTGGCTTATATTAATTCATTGTATCTAGCCATGAGACGTGGCTTATAATGATTTTGGCTTGTAAGCCTATTTGTCCATGATATGTGTTAATGTCTTGTGATGTAGCTAGACTAGTTTATCATGAGTAGGTGGAACTAATGCATAACAACGAGCTAATGATGAATGCCATTGAAATCGTGTATGTTTGTGCATGTAAAGATGACGAAAAGGCTTGGAAACTAGCCTAAGTCTTGACCACACGGGTAGAGACACAGCCGTGTGTCTCAGCCGTGTGGAGGACACGGCCTATGGCCACGGGCGTGTGCATTGGCTGTGTGCCCTTAAACGGTTGCTAATGTCATAAACAGCGAGTTACACGGGCTAAGGACATAGGCATGTCCCACACCACACGGGCGTGTGTGACCACACGGCCCTACCCACATGGGCGTGTGAGTCTCCAAAGCTAGAAAATTGGTTAAGCTGCCCAAAGTTTTTCAAAGTTTTTGGTTTTGTCCCGAACCGCCCTAATGTATATTTTAGGCCTTGAAGGCCTGTATAAGGCCTTTTTAAATTTTTATTTTAGGTATTTTTAATGTAATAAGGCCTTTTTAAATTTTTAATCTTTAATTTGGTTTTTATTTATTTTGATTTATATCAGCTAGTAGTAAGATGCGGGTTTTCAAAAAAGAAAAATATAATAAATGTTTTTAAAACACCACGTTTACGCAACATGTTTTAAAAGCTTCCGCAAGAAATAATGTTTTAAAATTAATAACAATTTAATACGATTAAATTTTTGCCTAAGGACTTAAATTTTGAAAATGAACGAGACATCCTAAAATCTTCGTTAAGATCACAAAGAGGTTAAATATTGAACGGGTTTTTCAATGATATTATACTTTGCAAAAAAAACACTTCAATGTGACTTCACCAGAGTCAGCCATAATATTCGGGCCGGGTTTGGGGTATTACATTTAGTGGTATTAGAGCCAGGTTATAAAACTCGACTGTGGATTTGGGTTCTTGTAAACTTAGAATTTTTAAAAGAATTGCTTCAAATAATTCAAAGTATTTTTGAAACATGTGGTACACCGAGTCTCCGGCCCCAATTCTGTAAGTCTTTTAAAACTGTTGCTTGTTTTAAATTGAAATACTGAGACTACTGTAGTTAGTAAACTGTACGAAAACACTCTATTTAGGGTAAACTAAAACTGTAGTAAAACTACGGCCCGCAAAAATGAATTCTAAATTACTGATACTATTTTTCATAAAATATCTGTTAATAAACACTGGAACTATAAACTTGTGCATAAAATTGTTAATACAGATAAAGCGTAATTCGATAATGAGCACCAGAGGTACTCGTGGAAGGGGAACAAGAGGCCGTGGCGGAGGCCGTGGCTAGGTCTTCGTCATCTGGCCACATGCCTAATGTTGAAGCTAAGAAGGCGTCGGCTTCACCTGTGAATGAGACAGGGTCTCATGATCGTGTGACTAGGGATGACGCATTGTCCCAGGCCATGTTGCGAATTTTGGAGAGGGTCGTTGGGCCCAATACTGGTGCTGTGGGCTGTGGGCCATGAGTCGGTTTTAGAATGACTCTGGTCTAATGGAGCTGAGATTTTTAGGGAAATTGCTAGAGTTGCCTTTAATGTGGCTGAATATTGGATTGAAGCCACAGAAAAGATCATGGATGATCTCGATTGTACCCCCGAGTAGAAACTAAAGTTGTAGTGTCACTATTACGAGTTGAGGCCTACCAGTGGTGGCTTACGGTTAAAAAGGGTACTTAGCTCGATCAGCTAACTTGGGAATTTTTCAAGGCTGCTTTTCAAAGAAAGTATGTAGGCGCTAGTTATGTGGATGCCCAGAGGAGGGAGTTTCTAAATCTAACACAGGGGGATAAATTAGTGGCCGAATATGAGGCTGAATTTTTACGATTAAGCTGCTATGCGCAAGGCATGGTGGAGACTGAGTACGAGCGGTGTGTTCGTTTCAAGGACGGCCTCAGGGATAGCCTAAAGTTTCTGATAGCTCCACAGAGGGAACGAGTTTTTACTGCTTTAGTGGATAAGGCGAAGATCACCAAGTATGTAAAGCGCGCTGAGCGCCAAAACCGTGAGAAGGAGAAAGGTAGGAACAAGTGGGATTTGGAGCCCTCAAGTTCATTTCTGAGGCTTAAGAAAAAGGTCAGAGTTGATGGGCCGGTCAGAGTTGGGCCCCTTATTGCTGCTACTAGGCCGCAGCCCTGTACTGATTGTGGAAGACACCATCAAGGCGAGTGTTGAAAAAGGATCAGGGAATATCTGAGGTGCGGATCATTAGAGCATCATATCATATATTTGTAGTTTTCTGGGACTGGCAGGGTATTATCGACGATTTTTTAAGGGGTTTTCATTTATTGCAGCACTGCTGACTAAGTTGTTGTGTAAGGGTATGCCGTTTAATTGGGCTGATGTACAGCAAGAGAGTTTTCAGAAGCTTAAGAAAGTTCTGACTAAGGCCCCTATCTTAATTTAGCCAGAGTCTGGGAAAGAGTTCACTATTTATAGCGATGCATCACATGTTGGGTTGGGATGTGTGTTGATGTAAGAGGGTAAGGTGATTACATATGCGTCTCGTCAGCTTAAGGCTAATGAGGCAAATTATCTGACGCATGACCTAGAATTGGCCGCAGTGGTGTTCGCACTGAAAATTTAGAGGCATTTCCTGTACGATGATAAGTGTATTATTTACACGGATTATAAGAGCCTTAAGTATCTCATCACTCAGAAGGAGCTAAATCTTAAGTAGCTTAGATGGATTGAGCTACTTAAAGACTATGATTGTACGATCGAATACCATCCTGGTAAGGCCAATGTGGTGGCGAGCTATGACTGATCTGAAAGCAATATTTGCTCGCCTCAGCTTATTTGATGATGGTAGTCTGTTGGCCAAACTTCAGGTCAAACCGACATGGATTTAGCAGATTAAAGGTAAACAGTTAGAGGATGAGTCATTGGGTCTTCGATTCCAACAGATTGAAATTAGTAACATATCAGATTTTGGACTGAATAGCAAAGGGGTACTCTGTTTTCGTGGGAGAATCTGCGTACCGAAAGATATTGATTTGAGGCAGTCTATACTGCGAGAAGCGCATAGTAGCCCTTATACTATGCATCCTGGTGAGAATAAGATGTACCGAGATCTTCGTGAGTTTTACTGGTGGCTGGGTTTTAAGAGTGAAGTTACCGACTTTGTGAGTAAATGTTTGACTTGCCAGCAAGTTAAGGCTGAACATCAGTTACCCTTAGGGTTGCTTCAGCTAGTTAAAATTCTGATCTGGAAGTGGGAGAGAGTGACTATGGACTTTGTTAGTGGGCTGCCCCTAACGTCTACTAAGAAGGATTCAGTATGGGTCATCGTGGATCGATTGACCAAATCTACCCATTTCATTCCAGTCCATACTGATTACTCTTTGCAGAAGTTGGCTAAACTGTATGTGTCTGAGATAGTGAGACTGCATGGGGTACCGGTTTTCATAATATCTGATAAAAATCCTCGCTTCACGTTTAGGTTCTGGAAGAAGTTACACGAGGCTTTGGGTACAAGGTTGGACTTCAGTACTGTGTTCCATCCTCTGATTGATGGTCAGTCAGAGAGGGTGATTTAGATACTGGAGGACATGTTAAAGAGTTGTGTGATTGATTTTTGAGGCAGTTGGGAGGATTACTTGCCGCTAGCAAAGTTTACTTATACCAATAGCTATTAGTCTAGCCTATAGATGGCACCTTACGAGGCATTATATGGTCGTAGGTGTCGTACTCCTTCGTGTTGGACTGAGTTGGGTGAGCGGTATGTTTTGGGCCCTAAATTGGTTTTTGATACCAAGGATAAAGTTAGACTAATACTGGATCGACTGAATGCAGCATCAGATAGACAAAAGTCGTATGCAGATCTGAAGCGTAAAGAGATTGAATATTCTGTAGGGGACTTTATTTTTCTCAAGGTCTCACCATGGAAGAAGGTACTGAGGTTTGGATGGAAGGAAAAGTTGAGCCCTAGGTTTATTGGGCCTTACCGCATACTGAAACGTGTGGGGCCGATTGCATATCAGTTGGAGTTACCTTTAGAGTTAAACCAGATTCACGATGTGTTTAACGTCTCTATGCTAAGGCGCAACCGTTCGGATCCCACGTATGTTATTTGGGTTGAGGAGGTTGAGGTTAAACCAGATCTAACTATTGAGGATAAATCGATTCAGATATTAGAGCGTTATGTGAAGGTTTTAAGGAAGAAGTCTATCCCATTGGTGAAGGTTCTTTGGCGTAATCATAGTTCTGACGAGGCCACGTGGAAACCTGAGGAGGCGATGCGACAATAATACCCTCATCTGTTCTGATCAAGTAAATTTCGAGGCCAAAATTTTCTTTTAGGGGGTAGAGTTATAATGCCCCAAAAATTCTAAGTATTTATTTTCGTATGTTGTAGTACACAATTGTATGTCTGCCTTAGTGGTTAAGTGTTCTGGGAAGTGTCTGAAAAGTCTTGGGTTCAAGCCTTGGCTTATGCAAAAGTTTTGTTTTTATTGGTTAAACCCTTGGCTCTAGGCAGTAGGCTTTTAAATAAGAGTGGGTATTTTATGACAGAAAGGGCCTGCTAGTCTAGGGGATAAGTGGCATGGTACCTATGCTTGTGGACTGAGGTTTGAGTCCTGGTGGGCACAGTGGAGTGTTTTATTTTGCTGTTGTGCCGTTGGAGCGTTGTGGTTGGACTAAAAAACTGAAGTGTTTGTGTGGGTTTCAAATTAAGGGGTTGAGGGAGGAGTGATCGGTTGGAATGATTTGAAGAGGGATTTCAGGAGAAAAATAAGAGATTTTGAAGGAGTGGGAGTGTTGTGCCGAATTGGGACTTTGGGCACTCAAAGAATTCGGCTTTAGGGAAATAATTTGTCTTTGTGCAAATCACTCTTGTTTTCTGGCATTTTTTTTTGTTCTTTTCTCTCTTTGAGGCCGAATACTACATTTAGGGTATCCTCTCATTTTTGTTGTTTGTTCCGAATTGGCACTTCACTGGCTCACCTCTAACAGTCTTTATCTCAGCTTTCTTTGCTTTGACCGATTGCTTCTAGATCTTTTTTCCCTCTCTCAATTGGTTTTTCCTCTTTGGCCGAATGACCCTTCTCTCTCTCTTAATTCTTTTTGTTTAACAACTTCTCCCTCTGCTACTGATTTCTTTTCAACTTCCTGACGCTATTGTTTTTCTCTCTTTGGCTTGTATTATTCACTTCAGGTTCTTCCTTTTCCCTAAAGACCTTGCCAAATCTTTGTTCTTCCTCCACTCTAGACTTTCGGTTTCTCTCTGAAAAAAGGGAATTGGCGTGGGTTTATCTCTGTTCCCTTGGTCGAATACTTGGTCTTTCCTATCTTCCCTCTTCTGCCAGCATTCCTCTCTTAAGCAGTTGGTTATGTTCAACGCAAGTTGTTTCAATTGGTAAGTCTTTTGGTAAGGGCGGAAGTTATGCCTCAAACATTTTGAGTAATGTTGTTATTTATTTAGTAATCTATTAAGTTTCTAACATGCAATCATGTCGTATTGTGGTGTGCAGCATCAAGCCATAATGAACTCAGTTTACTAGGGGTATCGTAAGTTATACCTTTTGGTGCAGTAAGGGTAAGCAACACGAATATAGGTCAATTGTTGTTGTTTTATCGGGTTGGTTCCAAGCGTGACAAACATTGCATATGGAATTGTCATTGTTTTAGGTGCAGTTCATCTCAAGAGAGGTTGCGTACCTAGAATCCTATTAGGTGTGTACAAACACAACTTTGGCTATGGTAACGAAAAAGCAGAAATAAGTGACGACGACGCTACACGGGCGTACGCTCGCTCGTATGGTAGTCCATATGCCTAAACAAGGGCATAGGATTGTTAAGGCTGTCCATGAGCAATTTCATGGGTCGAGGCCATTTTGGGCCATTTTGGACTGAACTGGGTCGTGTGGGCCCCACACGGGTAAACCACACGAACATGTGGAGAATATTGGGCCAGGTTGTATAATCCATACGGCTAAAGCCATTTCTAGGCTATGTGGGCTACACGGGTGTGTAGGCCCACATGGGCTCGCAATATGAGCCGTGGGCCTATTTTCACTGTATGACTGTTAAGGCTGCATGGGTTACCTGAGACGGCTATGGACCTACTGTTGGGTCGGTAAGTGTACCTAGACCCCCTTTATGGTAAAATGACTGTATTGCCCCTGTGTGATGAAATGACTATTATGCCCTTATGAGATGTATGATTATATTTGAGCATGCCACTTTACATATATTGGGTACACGTATGATATTATGACACGACATGATATGTTGCATGGGGTTAGGTTTTATTATAATTGGAGGAAGTGTACTGTACTGGCGATTCTGCTGCAAATACTGTTTACTGCCGCAACCGGTACTACTTGGAGTGTAGGGATGGGTGGGTTGATTTTATCCCTACATGGAGTGTAGGGTTGGACGGAGACGGATTGTAGAGGCTGGTTGGGTAGGATCTATTGATTGCATATCGGTACTGTACTATCACTAATATGGGCTCAGGCCCACACTAATACTGATACTGTAATGGGATAAGGCCCTAACTGAAACTAAACCGTTACTGAATTGGGCTTAGGCCCAGACTGTATATGCTCACTGATTGGTTATTTGATATGGGATTACACACTGAGTTTTCATAACTCACCTATCTGTTTAGCTGTACAAGTAATCCCCAGACTTAGGCGAGTCGGTGCAGCAAGGGACTCAAAGGTGGCCACACAACTGCATGGACTTTCTCATTGGGTTTTAAATTATAATAGTTTTATTTTGGGTATTTTTAATTTAATAAGGCCTTTTTAAATTTTAATATTTAATTTGGGGTTTTATTTATTTTGATTTATATCTGCTAGTAGTAGGATGCAGGTTTTCAAAAAAGAAAAATATAATAAATATTTTTCAAAACACCAAGTTTATGCAACATGTTTTAAAAGCTTTCGCAAGAAATAATGTTTTAAAATTAATAACAATTTAATATGATTAACTTTTTGCCTAAGGACTTAAATTTTGAAAATGAACGAGACATCCTAAAATCATCGTTAAGATCTCTAATAGGTTAAATACAGAACGGGTTTTTCAATGATATTATACTTTACGAAAAATACTTCAATGTGACTTTGCCAAAGTCGGCCATAACTTTCGGACCAAGTTTGGGGGTGTTATATTAAGGGTTATTTACAATTTCGGGTGCTGGTCTTGAATGTCCTACCAATGGCTGAGGTCCTGCATTTGTTGCAGATTCTCCATAATTCATGTGAGCAGCCTCGTGTAGCCTAATATCCCAACCTACAACTCATGTGAGCAGGCCGGTTTCACAACTCATGTGAACAAATAAGGTTACAACCATTGCTTGTGTGAGCATTTTCCCGAGTATCCAATGTTATTTCATTAGGTTTAATGGGTTTTAAAGGCTTAAACAAATAAACATATTTATATGAAACATTATATGATCTTGATAGATGAAATGGAAAATGTTTGTATGAATGCTTTAAAATGAAAAAGTGATGCTTATTGGAGATGTAATCAATGAAATGTATATTTTTCATGTTTACTATTACATGTTCCATGATAAGTTGAGATTATATGTTTCATTGTTGTACTTACTAACCTTATGAGGTTTGTGTTGTCTAAGAAAGAAATATATATGCTCATGATCTAATGAATGAATCTATGCATGAATGGTTTGAATAACTACATATTCGGTAAGTTAAATTTACGTTATACGAGCTTACTAAGCACTGGTTGGTTACGTTAGTCGTTTTCTTTCCTTGTAAATAATCGAAAATCTTGGTTGGTTGGAAGTAAGTCAAAACATTCACACTATCCGTTCTTCAACTCAGTAGAAGTTTAATCATTTTGAAGTTAGGGTATGAATGGCATGTACTAGGAGCTTTTAAGTTCTTTTGTTATGATAAATGGTGTTTAAAATTTGGTTTAAGTATACTTGTAGATATGTTATATCTTGGGTTTTAGCTCATATATGTCCATTTTCAGTATTTGGTTCATGTTTTTATTGAAAGTGGTTGACGATTTGGTAAAATAAATGTGAATGAAAGGAGTGAAATGGCATGTTTGGTTTGATTCTAAATAAGAACTTGTGAATATTGAATGTGAGTTTAGATTGATTTTGAATTATGGTGCCAATGAGAGCATATTGGTTAGGCACTTAGGTTGAATGTTTTGGTATGTTTTAAGCATGTTTGAATGTGTTTTGAGTGTTTAAAATTGGTTGAATTTGGTTTGGCTTAGTACCTAAGAAATGGGTGATGATTTGCCTTATTTTAGTAACCATTTTCGGTGCACACGGCCTGAGACACGGTCTGTCACACAATCATATGCCACACACGGTCACTCCACACGCCCATATGGCCTGTTTAATTTTGGTGCTGGTTTTTCCCACATAGCCATAGGTTGTTACGCAGCCGTGTGACCATATTTTCAAATTGTACACAATTTGGCCACACGGCCACGTCTTTAAGCCACACAACCTGGGCTCTGTCACATGTCTGGCCACATGGCTGTGTGACCTCTGTTTTCAGTTTTTTCTACATTTTTTATTTTGTTTTAGTTTAGTCCCAAATTGTTTCCAATTTGAATTTTAGGTTTCGCATACTCGATTTAAAGCTCGTTTTAGTATGAATGTCATGGTTGATTATTGGTTATGAATAGTTAATAATTGATTTGTTTTTATGATTTATTGATAATCTTTATTTGTCGTAATACTCCGTAACCTTAATCTGACAACATAGACAAGTTAGAGGTGTTACAAGTATTCAGATGACTCCCTTTGAAACGTTGTATGGAAGGAGGTGTCGAACACCTTTGTGTTGGGTTGAGTTAGATGAAAAGAGAATCGTTAGACCTGAGTTGGTTCGCGAGACTAAAAACAAAAAGAAAATGATATGTGAAAGGCTTAAGGCTACTTCATACAAATAGAAGTCGTACACTGATTTGAAACAGCGAGACGTGGAGTACCAAATGGGTGAGCATATGTTTCTTAAAGTATCACCATAGAAGAAAGTCATATGGTTTGGGCATAAGGGTAAGTTAAGCCCAAGTTTATTGGTCTCTATGAAGTGTTAGAACGAGTTGGTCCGATAGCGTACCGACTCAAGTTGCCCTACAAACTTGATAAGATCCATGATATTTTCCATGTGTTTATACTAAGGAGGTATCGCACAAACCAATTTTCATTTAGTAGTAGTAGTCGATGATATTAAAGTACGATCAGATTTGACATATGAGGAAGAACCAATAAAGATTGTGGCTTGCAAGGTGAAAGTCTTGCGAAGCAAACAGATCCCTTTAGTTAAAGTATTGTGGCGAAACCATAAGACTAGATAAGCTACTTGAGAGACAGAAGAAGTAATGAAGAAATAGTATCCTTAGCTATTCAAAGATAAACATTTTGAGGACGAAATGTCTTAAGAGTGAGAGAATTATAACATCTTGAAGTCAAGCCTGGAAGTTTTGGCTTCGCATGTAAGGGTTTGCCAGTGTTTCGGGGAACTGAGGGTTCGCCAAGATTGATGTGAGTTGGGGGTTCGCCAAAAGGGTATAAAAAAAAGGTTCTCCAATTCTCTGCAAGGTATGTTGACTAGTGTGTTTGGCGAGCCGGTGTTCGCCAAGTAAGTTGTGAACTGGGGTTTGCTAGTCAAGTTGCGAATTGGGTTCGCTAGTCAAAGATATAGTTAGACTCAATTTAGGAAATAAAGATATAGTGTATCTAGGAATACTTTACGTGAAAGTGACATCTTTCCTAAGTTAAGTAGGGTATCCTAAGATTTCCAAGACTCCTAGGTTTATAAATAGGACCCTTAATTATGTGAAATTCTTCTCTGAATATTCTGCCATCAAAATCTCTATTCTGAGTTTAGTTCATAGCATCTAGGTAAGCCTTTGTCTTGTTAGGTGTGATTACCCAGGTTCACTTGCATGAATTCTGTATGTTTTATTATGTTTAAGTAATCTATGTGTTTGTTGCAAACCAGCCGAACCGTCTGCTAGCAAGGATAAAGAAAAAGGCAAACTTGTTTAAGTTTCTCTATTTTTCGATGAGTGATTAGGATTCAAAATGAGTATGTTCTTTTTAAGTTTTCAAAAGTGTGAGTGGTCTGAATTATTAGGAGTATGTTAACTACCACGATTTTCAGTTTAACTGATATGTTTTCTAAGAACTATGTTTTGAAACAAGTTTCAAAAGTAAGTTATTATTTTAAGCTACAGGACTCTATTTTCAAATATGATTTTAAGCAACAGTTTTGTGCGAGCTGCTAAGCAAGCCAATGTTTTTAAGAATGTTTTAAGAAACGGTTTTACAAGTTGTGTATCAGCCAAGCTCCTTACGTGAGCTCTCTGTGATAAGAAGTTGTGTATCAACCAAGCTCCCTATGTGAACTCTCTGTGATAAGATTTTGCTCCTTAGTGAGCCTAGCTTTATGAGCTTTCTGTATGTCTCACTCTATGTGCTCCTTTGCGAGCTAGGTTGGATGTATTATACCCAATGAGACTCTTGTTTGACCAAACTAGTCTTGTGATCTAAGGTAGACTCTGTTCGTGTCTTCTATTTAACTGAACCAGTCTTACGACCTAAGGCAGACCTTGTCTGTGGTTTCTCTTTAACAAACCAGTCTTACGACCTAAGGCAAACTTTGTTCATATGTGTGAATTGGTCTTACGACCTAAGGCAGACCCTGTTCAAAGGTTTTTTGAAAAATATACGCGAGCTGGCATCGCGACCTAAGGCAAACCCAAACTCAGGTTTTAAATGTTTTTGAACAACAAAACAAGCCTTGCGATTTAAGGCAACCCCCTGCTAGGCAAGTTTTGAAAAGCTTAATGAGTTTTCAAACTATTTTCCCAAAAGTTATGTTTTTGACAGAATGCGTGAACTGGGTCTCGCAACGTCACCCGCGAACCCAGCATGCAAAACATTTTTCAAAGATTAAGTTTTTTATGTTTTTTTTAAAAACTCTGTTTTAAGCATAACCTATTGGTTTTTGATTATTCATTGAGTTCTCAATAAACTCACCCAATCCTCTCTTACTTCTCAGGTAAATAGGTCGTGAATAACATTGGCAAGGTCGATGATTGGCATGGATCACTCCTGAGCGGATATTGGTAAACCTAGGATAAAGGCGATGGGATTTACTGTGTTTTATGGGTTTTAGACTTATTATATTATTCCTAATTTAGTGATTGAGACAAAGTTATTTGAGGTTAAAATATTTTTATTTGTTTAAATTTTTAGTATCGTTTTGCAAAACATGTCTTAAAATATGTGATTATTTCATAAATAGAAATTGATGTTATCCATGTACAAGAATGTTATGTATTATTTATATATGAGATAGACTTATGAATATGCTTTTCTGTGAATCCTATATCTTGCGTGCCATATTTACATATGTACCCTTAACTTAGCGAACTTATGCATGCTATGTGTCTTAATTACATGCGTAATCTTGATGTTGTGAACCCATATATGTGTGTGAAGCCATGTTTTTATGCGAGCCCTACTAAAGTATGTGGAATGACAAAAATGTGCAAGTGTACATAATCGCAACAAGTAATAAAGTGATAAGTAAATGTCGAGTTATTGTACCCATAGGGACTATGAAAAGAATTATTTATGAATGCAATTAAAAACACTTTGGTGAAGAAAAATATTTTGATTTGAGGAGGTGATTAAAAACTAATATTTTGAACTAAGTAAAATAAATAAAGAGAAAATAAAAGTTTCAATGCACGATTTCAAAAGATGATTTTAATCAAGATGACATGATTGTGCTAGATTAATTACATTTCTTAACTTAGAATTACTAAACTCATGTTCATGTTGTTACAAATAAATCCACAGCAACTTGGTACTTTGCTAACTTATGAACATACTCACCTACCAAAATCCATTTATCTCTTAACTATATCTCTATGTCAATTCAACCGATTAAACAAATTTTAATAAGAAAATGTATTAATGCACATACATACTTATGAAATTAAAATAATCTCTTGTACATATCTCTATACCAATTCAAATAATTAATTCAATCTCATAAGCACATAAAAGATTGCGTGAAGTAACAATGTATTCCTACCTTGAAACAGTTTAATCACAATAATCTTGTAAGTTATGCAAGGCTAATGTATCGTTAGATACAATTGCTAATTTAACCCTCAACTACCTTAAATGATCAAATATGCACTGATTAAGTATTGTGTCAATTAATTACAATTTCAATCCATTTAAATAATTAATTCATTAGTTACCTTACAATTGTAATGCAAGAATAACTTAGTCATGGTATTACTTAAGCAAACATCTTACCAAGGCCTATAACAACACAAACACAATTTTAATAAATTAAGTGGACAAAATGCAATCAACCTAACACGAATTAAATTTAAGTCATATTACTTAAATTAAACATATCAACATCACAAATATTCATAGACATATTCATAACAACAATAAAATTAAAAGGATAAGGAATAAGAATCAAATCTGGTGTTTTTTCGAGGCTTAACTAGTTTTCTCCTCTCTTCTTTCTCTGCTTGTTCTTGTTGATCCGATGCTTCCATGAACACTTGAATGCTGCTTCAAATGGTGGTTGAAGGAATATTTTTCAAGAGGTGAAATCGGCAAAGGAATGGGGAAGAAAACGAAGAACAATGGAAGGGGTTTGAAGAGAGAAAGTGAGAAAGAAGTGAAAGGATGAGAGAGTTTTAGATGCGTTTCAAATGAGCAGCCAAGGGGGGTTTTATAGGTTGATTAGGCTGCTAAAAATAACAAAAATTAGCAGCCATAGAGTCCCCCCATGGCCGGCCATAGATGTGGCAAGTTTGAAGGTTTCAAACTTGCTATTTTAAGGTAGGGGCAAATCTAGAAAGGCATGAATAGTGGAGGGGTTTGAATGCAAATTCAAGGAGTCTTCAAGGGCTATTTTGCAAGCCAAAAAATCATCCAAAAAAGCTGATTGGGTCAGAATGTGTGACGGTTTCGGGCTGCCAAGTGCTCGGTCGAATCGATTTTCTCGGTTCAGCTCAACTGGGCCTTCTTTTCATAATTAATTAATAATAATTTATTTAACCTAAAATAATTTGGATTAATATTAAAATTAATTACATTATGAATTAATATTCATAATTTGGACCGTCTTAGGCTAAAAAATTAATTCGCCTTGATGCTTCAAAATCACTTCTCGATTTTGCGCTTCTAATAGTGTCTGCCGAGCCAATTTTCGCCCTTTGTGCGATTCTGTCAAAAATGATCAAAAATAATCAAAATTTAATATAAAATTAATTAAAATTCAACATGTTAAAATTTTAAGTGAAATTTAATTATTTTATAATTATTATAAATTTTTCGACAAGAATTTTACCGAGACTGCATGAATTTGAGTTAAAAAGGGCATGAAAAAGTGTGTATATTTTCATGTTTCCAGTATGATAACCCTTGCATGTGTGTTTCCTTTGTTTGTAAAGTTTGTTTATTAACGAAACCATGATGTATATTAAGAATTTTAGGTACTATGTGAACCTATGATTGTGTGAAACCCATACTTTAGGAGTTATGTGAACCTATGAGTTAAGTGTTTTTAAGTAAAGACTGGAAAGTATGTGAATTCGTGCCTCATACTATTTTGCGAACTCTTAAGATTTCTTTGTTGTACAATTTGTGTTGTTGTATGCAAACCTAAGTTATGCTGCGAACTCTTAAGTTTATTATCAAGCATGCGAACCTGCTTAAGTTACTTTGTGAAGCTCGCTTGTTTTACATTCTGTTTCCGCTACTATTTTTTTGTTTTAGCACAACTTTTGCTATTAGTAAGTGGTGTGTTAGAGGTTAGGTTGGGAGTTAACAGAGAGTCACTCTGGTGATTAATGTAGTTTGCTAGACTCGAGTCGTTCCTTTTCGATCGGGTTTGAGGCGTTACATGATGTTTTGACATCAGCCATCAAACTATCTATATTATTGTGACATGGTTTCTTAGAAGTGTTGTAGAATAGGGTACCACGGCGTAAAATATAGCATATATAAACTTTAAATAAATAAATTTAAAGTTAAAATTGAATTAGATAAATATTGTGAAATATAGAACAAATCTAAATACAACATGAGAAAATAATTATAACATGTTACAACAAAACGTAAATATATGTACATATCAAAATTCTTATGAAATATATTATTAACAGATAAAAATTTATATACATTTATAGGACTTTGAACATGCACAAAATAACATAAGCATTAATAAGTGATGCCACCCAAAATTTTATCTAAATTAAATTAATATAAAAAATACAAATATGCCATTAATTGTGACATGGGCGGAAAAATTATATAAAACCATAATTAAATTGAAAGGGTAAAATATATATTACCCATTACAAGTAGTGTTTGTTTAATTGAAAATAATTTATGAAAAATAATTTTTGAAAAATAGATTAATTATATTTGGAAGAAAAGATATTTTTTGATGTTGGGATGATTTTATATAACATATTTTTCATTGTTTGACAATTTTTCTGAAATCATTTTTTTAAAGTTGTTTTTAGCGAAACAAACAAAACAAAAATATATTTGTTACAAAATATTATAGCAAATTTTCTTTTGACAATTGAAATTTATTTTATAATAATTAATATCATATATAAACTTGATTATAAACAAAGTCTAATTAAAACTTTATTTAAACTACATATATATAAACTTGATTATAAACAAAGTCTAATTAAAACTTTATTTAAACTACATATATTATTGAAACAAAGCATAATTTAAATAAATACTCATATTTATATAATTAAAATATTCACATTTTATATCATAAAACATTTCTTATTAAATTTTTATAAATTATAATATATTTATTATTAAAATATTAATATAAATATTTTTCAATAATGTACTAAGAATATTATTTAAAATTTAAAATTATTATTGTTGAAATAAAATTATAATAGTAAATAATTTATTAAAATGATAAATTATATTAATACTTTTTATATTATTAAATATAAATAATTAAATATGTATGTTTAATAGTATTTTTTGTCACAATATAATATTGAAGATTATAATATTTGATTTTAATATTTTAAAACTTAAAATAAAAAATTCTTATTAATATCATAATATTAGATTTGATTCAAGTTATTTTTTATATAAAAATAAAATTATTTATAAATGAGATTTTTTTGAAAATTAATTTACTTTTTTTCAAAAGGGTAAGTCAATTAAAAAAAAAATTTATTTTTTGTTGACTAAGCTGTTAACTATAAAATAAACACAAGTAAAACAAATGCACTCTTATTTAATTTATATTTTTATTAACTACCTAAATTGCTATTTGACCAATAAGATTAATTTTTATTTAATTGAAAATCATAAAATACATAAATATGGTTGTGGAATAATTTTAAATACCAAAACAATATTTCAAAGTTAAACCGGATCCAAACATTTTTAGTTTTTTCAGTTCGAATTTGACCCAACTCATGGCAATTTCATAAATAGACAGGTATTTTTGGGTTTCTATTCGGTCCATGCGAACGAAAATTCCAATTAGGTAAAGCCCACGTTACATTCCTCAATCCAACTTTTGTTAACCTCGTCCAATTAATATTTCGACATTATATATTCAAATCCGAAACCTTTGGAAAAAGTAAATGGCTTTTCCGAGTGGCGAGCAGGAGACGCTGCAGCGTAAGCACTGCTGCTTAATCCATGAATTTTACAGAGCAGCAAGCAAAAGCCCTGACAAAATAGCCATTATCCACGCGTCTCCATCTAACCCGTCAGCTAATGAGGTCCGGATTGACAGAGAGTTGATCAACGGTGGGAATCCTCCGGTGTATAAAGGCGACCGGTGTTTCACTTTCGCTAACCTTTTAGCGTCCGTTGAATATCTCAGTTTTCGTATATGTTCCGTTCTTGATGGTGCTGATGATCGTTACTTGATTAAACCCCAAACCTCAGGTACTTTGTTCTTTTTTCCCCTTCAGTTATGAATTTGTTTATTAAGATTCTGTTTGTTTGTTACTAGAAAAATGAGTGCAATTTGTATAAATTACTAAGGTTTGTCTTTTTGATTAATGAAAAGGATTTCAAATATAATTCAGCATGAATACTGTCCATAAGAAGAGGAGGAACCTCCTCAATCATTTCTTGGTATTCTGTGAATTTTAATATATTTATATCTTTATTTCATTTGTTGGTTCTTGTTCACGGTAACCTTTGATATATCAAAGAGAAAATAGGAGAAATAAAAACCAAGTGCTTTTTTAAGGAATTTTAATTTTGTTTCTTAATTCTTAATTTCTTATATGATTTGATGAAATGGGTTTGAATATTTCATGTTGATGATGACTGCAAGAGGAAAAAAAGGCATGAATTAATTAGAAATGTTAAGAGTTGTGTACAAGTATTTTGTTGTTTTAGAAGGAATTTTGTGTGCGTGTGTTTTTAAGTATCCTTATTGGTCATTTTCTGTATCAATGAAGGTGATAACTCCAATGGCAAGCATCCTCAGTCTGTTCAAATGTCGGAAGCTTCATTGGATTTCATTCGAGGAGTTTGTCAACATACTGACCTTGAGAATATGTATGTACCAAAGATTGTTGCACTTTTTATGCCACCTTCAGTGGAATACGTAGTTTCTGTTCTTTCTGTTTTGAAGTGTGGGGAGGCTTTCTTGCCTGTTGATCCTGCATGGCCGAGAGATAGAATATTGTCGGTTTTGGATTCTTTAGATGCTGCTCTTGTTGTCACTTGTGGATCTTCACTTGTGAAAAGTGGTAGTGAGCTGGTTGATCAATTAGATTGGCTCTTAGAATGCTGCAGTTGTCCTATCATGCGCTTTTCTATGGAGGCAAGTATTGAACCGCATAAAAGTCAATCAAGTCTAGCATGGCCTTGTGAAAATGAAAGAAAAAGATTGTTTTGTTATCTAATGTACACTTCAGGATCTACTGGAAAGCCTAAAGGTGTATGTGGCACAGAAGAAGGTATGTTTTTTTTCATGATTTGAATACAACCGTAGTGTTTGTGTACAACTATGCTGCTGGAAATAGTTTACGTTTCACAATATGGATCTATGTTATCTCTTTCATCTTATCATTGTTAATAACTTTTTCGTAGAAAATCTGGTCAGGAACTAGGCTCCTAGTTGAACTAGAGAGACCTGAATTCATGTGAAAATATAGTTGTTCTTTCATAGCTTAGCAGAAAAAAAAAAATGTTCTTTCATATCCTAGTACTAGTCTCTTAAGGAAAAACCAAACTTGATTTCTGCAACTAAATGGCAGACAGCATTATAAAGAGCTCATAACCTAATAGAGACTTCCTAAGTCTTGAGAGATTTGAGTGATCTTTTGTGGTTCATAATGCTAGCTTGCTACCTTTCTTTATCTTAAATTCTTAAACCATCCACTTGAGATTGTATGAGGAGGGCTTGTGTATTTTTGAATTAAGGAGAAAAATAAATGAAGAAATTTTGGTTGTAACCACCATAGGATAATTGGAGGTTGTATATTCGGATTTAAATACAAGTTGCTCCATGATTGTGTTCCCATATAAATGTCAATACAATAGAAGTTGTAGTTTCTTGTCATGTTATTGGTTGATCATTGTATAGTTCACTAATTAATTCCTTCATTATTGCAAGATAACATGTGCATAGTGCAATAAAATGCCAAAATGTATTGTTTCCGGGGCCTTTTCATCTTGTGCTACAACATAACATCAACGAGCAAGTTTTGATCCATACCCAGTCAACCAAATATCTTTACTTATGCATTCTGTTAACCTTTGTGACCTTTAATCTTGATGTGGTTTAAACGAGAAAACAACAACAAACAAGAACGTTAGGGTTTTAAAATTAATTAGAACAAAGTTGGAACTCTTGAAAACGTAGGTTTTAAAGAAGCCTTTGTTTATATTAATTAAAAGAATAATAATGAGAATAATAATAATGATAACAATATCTCAAAGTTGTATGTTTAGCTCTATCATTGTTATTTATTTATAGAGAGAAGAGATGAAACTCTTGTTAAATTGTAGAAGTCTATTTCAATAAGAAAACAAACTCCTAGTTTAACTATAATTAGGTGGGCAGCAACCCTAGTTAAATAAACTAATGTTTGTCGTCTCTAGCATTAAATGAGGGGTTTTTCGGCCTCTCCTGTATCAAGTCTAATTACAAATACTTTTTCGAGTTTTAACCTAGTACTTTATAATTCAATCCAACTCTATACTTGTTTTTTTATTTCTTGAAATAAATATATTAAATTAATTAAAATTAATTAATTAATTTTGTAATTAAATAATTTTCTAAACCTAATTCTAATTCGTTAAAATTATAACGATTTTACTGTAAAAGAATTTATAAAAATATATATTTAATATTTCTACATTCAATGAACTTACCATGATTAATTAATTTATTTTGATTTTCGAACATCAATTAATTAATTATTAATTCGAAAAGCCATAAAATCATTTTTCAAGTCATTTCTATTTGGAAAAAACCACATTTATTTTCAAATGTTTTTTATTTCTCTAACTTTCCCATTTCTATTCATTTCTTTTCATTTGATTAAAAATGTAATTCATTTCTTATTTCAACTAGCTAGCGAAACGATCGATTGGACATGCAATTAGGGCTCAAATGATTTATAATTAAGTTTCAAATTTTTATCTATTAATTATAAACTTATTTAGTCATGAAATAATTCCATTATAGTATTGTAATTGATCTTTTCCTAAATATATACCTTTACGAAAGTAACTTGATTAGTGCTCATCCAATAACCTTTTCATAAGTTTGTTATACTTATATTTTTAATTTCTTTGAGATAAATTTGTTCTCCTAATATTATTTAATTTCATGGTAATCATTACTTCTTTCATAAAAAGTTAATTACTATCAAATAATAATCAAATCATCCATCACAAACACGAACGATCTGTGGACACATTTATTTTTAATCAAAAATGTAATGTCAATAAGAGGATACCATTTACCAATATCTCGGATTTCAAATTTTACTATTGTGAATGACGCCACATGCTATAGAAGTTGTATACCCAATGCATTAGCTTTTAGTTACTTATCTATTTGAACTCAGACTTTTACTTATATTAAAGTATACGAGTCACGTATATATAGTTCGTCATTTATTCAGGATTAAGGTATGCCACACTTTGAACGTAACAGGTGAATAAATCAATAAACAGATTTAGAATCTATTCTTTTTGGGTCCAGCCTGATTTACTGTTAGCTCAGTCAGTTACATTTTTGTCTATATCTTTTGGGAGTCATCTATTTCGATGTCCAAGATAAGACATCTCAACAATTGGACTTGATAGATGACATATTAGTCTTTTAATCGATTTTATCATTTTTTATTTGATTAATGACATATTTAGGTTTGTCTATTAATATTAGTTGTCTTTTCATATTATGATCCAACCACGTAATATCGTTTGGTATTAGTTTAAAAATTAGACAATTAGTGAGCTTATATTTACTCCTATACCACATTAGAACAATTATACAAAGTATGTTAATATAATTTATAAATTATTTTATTAACCAATATGTTTTAAAAAATTACAAATATGTAAATAAATATATTATACTTAGAGTATCAGATCCAACATAAACATCAAATGATGTTACTTTCACCTATATTTGTTGCCAAAATAATTTTTCGCTTTTTAGGTGCAACAATGTCAATTTCTTGTTGATTAATGGTTAGCATAAAAGTATGTAGAGGAAAAATCATAAACTTGCTTAGAAGTGTCATCCCAAATAGTGAGGAATATGAGAATAGGTCTATTAGCATCATCACAATAAATATGTTTTATTTTGAACTCCACCGAACCCAAATCACCTTGTGAACCTGACCAAGCTTCAAGTTAATGTCGAATCGAAGCATTGTGATTCTTATATACAGAATCAATTCCAATCCTCAGCTTCAAAAATAGGAAACTTCCTTGAACTAGTTCCATGAACTTGGGTAACACCCTCACTGTCAAAGTATTGTTTGAAGTTGTTACAATTCGATTTCCTTTCCAATTGTTTAACTTTACCATCAAATAAACTTATGTTGCTTCAAATAAGACTTCTATCACAGCTACTTTCTCTTTGGACTTTATTGGGTTGTCAATCAAAGGAACCTTACGAAAAAATAATAATGTTAAGTTATACCTCTAATGTATTTGGTTGCTATGATAAGCAACATCGAGACAACAATTCCCATTTGAGAACACAATTCACTACAGTCACAACATATTCAAGAATTTTCAAGATTATCTTTTGCAACAATTGGGGAAATCCAACCATGTTAAAGATTAGGACAGTAACAATCTTCACTTGCTGACACAACTTATACTTTGATGACTAGAAAAATTTTAAACTTTTTGCTTACTACTACCTACAAATGTCTTGCAACATTTTGACAGGCTTCAATGTCTTTAATTTTATTTTTCCCTGTTCCCAAGTTTCATCACCAATAGTAGATAATGCTTGAATTCTATTATGGTCGTTGGCCTTTATGTGAGAATACTTATCTTTTTCCTTTAGTAAGACCTTTTTGAGCTAGGTTAATAAGAATATCAACAATAAATAGGAAACCAAATCCATGAATGATGCCAAATTTAGTAAGATAAAACAAAGTTGGCCATTTGGCACAAGCACTTATTGCGTATAAAGTAGCTACTTGAGCAACAACATGTTGTTTTGCAATGTCAAGTGGTCTACCTACCTCACTCATGATCTGCATAAATGTATTTGGCATTTCTAACAAATCACAAAAGTCATCTTTGATCTCTAAAAATTGTCTTCCATTCATCAATACTTCTCAACTTGATTTGATGATATTTGCTTTTTGAATTGAACTTTGAACACACCATAAAACTAGCCAATTAATCAGGAAAGGTATCCTCACAGTATTATGATCCACATCCATAGTAACATCATGGAAGGAAGGATCATCCAGGTGAGGTCACTCTTGAAAGAATGCTTCCATCTATTGGATTTTATGTTGGGTATGGCGATGGTAATGCTTCTTTTTAAAATGCTTGACATGATCCTAATTACCGCTGAAGAGAACATCTATTTCTATATCTGATTGGGTCTCATCATCATCATCTTCGAGCTTCCTCATTAATTCACCTTCAGAGATCTCATGGTTCATGCTGAACATATTGGGACTCAAATATGTTTGGGTTGAAATATGGGTAAGTTTCAAACTGATCCTTAACTTATTTAAAAAGACAAAAACCCTTCACTTGAGCACTCAATGCCTTGTGAAGATTGTTAGCTAAGTGCATCTACCACAACGCTAGACTTCTCTCCCACTTTTGGTTTTGTTGCCAACACATCAAAAACAATGAAGGATTCTACCTCAAATTTTTTTTTTGGATACTCATCATAAATAGGATTTAACAGATCATAGTTTGGCTCTTATGCATGAATCTATCTTTCCAAGAAAATCAACAATCTCAACTTTAATTTGATCCTCATTTAATTCGACAACATGCGCTAACTACTCCTTCAGTCCAGCTTGTACCGTAAGGTTTACTTGTCCAGCATCATGAAAGGGGTTTTCCTTCTTACCAAAATCAAATTTATTAGCTACGCTACCTTCTGATATGTCAATTTGGTTGTAGGTACCTTCTAGAAACTCCATCAAGGTTCCTTCTTGTTCTTGTTGCAGCCAAGCATAAACTGCACCTACATTTCTTCAATCTCACCTTGTATTGTAGCCAATTCTGTTTCTTGATTTTGACTTCCTCTTTCTTGACCTCTAGATTGTCAGACCATGTCTTAAAGCAAACTCTACTTTAAACCCTAGTGTCACGAGGCTAGACCTTTCGTCTCGCAATCCATGCAGTTTTAGGCGACCCGTTTGTCCAAACTCGACTAAGTCAATTTTTTCTCAAGTGAGGGTTCCTTAAGAACTCCTCCAAGGCACCAATTGTAGAGCGAAAGCGATTTATGCCAAAAGAAGCAACCAAAAGAACAACAAAAAAGGACGCACACAAAGTGTTTGAGTAAATGCTCTCTATTCTCTTATTCATAAATAATAATGAAATAATGTAATCGAGTGATTACAAATGAGGGAGAGGTTCTTTATTTATAGTTGAGTTTCCCCAAAATCGACGGTTAAGATACATTTACATTGATGGACGAGATTAACCGTATCTCATGATTTAAGGGATTTACAAGATTTCATATCAAATCCTATCTAATCTTTACAAGATATAATTCTCTCTATCTTTTAATATTAATTATCAAATCAGCCTAAGTTGTCATATCTTCGCTATCAGGCCAACCAGGCTTCTTCAACAGTTCCTTGAATCGGGCCAATTCTCGTTGGCTAAATGATTCCCATCTAAACAATAGACCTTCATCGGATGCATTTGGTGCGATGGTCACGGGCTTTGAATTCAGACCCATGACATTCTCTCCCACCCATTCTCGCAACGTCCTTGTTGCTATTTCTGAATGGCATTGACTTGATTCATCTCGATCTCGTCTTGACGCCTTAGCTTTTCCCTTCCTTCGGGATTTTTGTCTCGGCTTCCGTCGCTTCTTAACTCGAGCTGTCTTGCTCGTTGCATTTACTCTGGTCAACTGTCCCACATTCATCACTTCTTTTTCCTTTAAGTCCGATGCACCACTCACCTCTCCCATAGGTGAAAGTCTTGTCAATGACTCGGCCAACTTCGACGCTTCACTCGACTTGAGCCTCATTGGTTCCAGCTTCATTGTTTTCATCATAACTTCTTCCTCTAAGTTTGATGGCAAACTCATCTCTTCCTTGGGTGGAAGCCCCTCCGACGATTCACCATACTCAGACGTTGCCTTTCCTTTGGCTACAGCTTGTTTTGGACAGTTCTGCAACTCATGCGAACCACGGCACAAGAAGTACTTTACTCGCTTATTTTTGCTCCTCTTTGCCCTCTTGGTTTCGGCTTTTCTCTTGCTCGAACCAAGCTTCTTGGGCTCCTTGTCTGCTCCATCGTTCTCTTCGATGACAGATTTGTTCCTCTTTGCCCTCTTAATTTCGGTTTTTTCTTTGCTCGAACTAAGCTTCTTGGGCTCCTTGCCTGCTCCATCTTTCCCTTCAATGATAGACTTTTTCAGACACTTCCGCAACTTATGCGGACCATGACACAAGAAGCACTCCACTGGCTTCTTCTCACTTTTGGCCTCCTTGGCTTCAACACCCCTTGCGCTCGAACCAAGTACCAAGGCCTTAACCATCGGTTTCTTCTTAAGCGCGGATTTCTTCAGACATTTTTTCAACATATGTGGACCATTGCAGAGAAAGTATTTCAACTTATCCTTTTTCCTCTTAAGTTTCTTCTTCCCAACTCGTGGTTTTCCATTACCACCATTGTCGCTGTTGTCATTGCCATCATCCTTGTCTTTCTTGTGATTCCTTTCACATACGTCTTTTTTCTCGGACTTGGAAGACCTAAGCTTGTCTTTCCCTGGACCAAGCTTAATCACAGATTTTGCTATCGTCATGGCTTCCGACAACTTTTGGACATCTTTTTGTTCTATCTCCTGTCTGACCCATGGCTTCAATCCCTCTTAAAAAGCAAGTAATGCTTCTTTCTCTGTCACATTTGAAACTTGGAGCATGAGTTCCTTAAACTTTCGAACATGCTCCCCCACTGTACCCCGTTGCGTTATCCCTTGCGACTTTGTCTGAGCTTCTTCCTCGGCAAACTCTGGGTAAAATTGTCCCTTCAACTCACATTGGAACTCTTGCCACGTTTCAATTTTACCTTTCCTTTTATCTGTGGTCCTACCTTGCCACCATAAAAGTGCAATATCAGTAAGAAATAATGAAGCAGTATTTAACTTACCCGCATCATCCACGATACCTTTGGCAGAAAGTAGTTTTCCATCCTCCACAAGAAATTGTTCACATCGCATGCAGACTTTGTCCCTACAAACCCTTTCGGCTTCGGGACATACTCGTTATTGATTGCTGCACTTGCCACTCCTTTCCCTACGGCTGCTCGGCACAAGGTTAGCTCTCCCTTAAGCTTCTCTATTCTTGTGCTCAAAGTCATCGTCGTGGCCATTGTTTCCTCCTTCAAAGCCTTAACCACGGCTTCGAGAGCATTATTCCTCTCCGTCAGCTTCTTCCTTTGGGTATCTAGCAACTTTTACACGCTACCCTTTGGGAAGTGAGACACATGGTCACAAAGTCCCTAGACTGCTCCCTCAAGTCCTTAATGCTTTCTCCAAGCGCATTGTCTGACTCTTTTACGTCCTTCATGGACTCCTCAAATTTACCCACGCGTTCCTCAATAGCCGACAGCATCTTCTTCAAAGACTTTCTCGCCCACCTTTGTTCGAACTCTTCTTTCGACATCCCAACAGTGCCTCCGAATCAATAGCTCGGATACCACTTGTCACGGGGCTAGACCTTTCGTCTCGCAATCTGTGCAGCCTTAGGCGATCCGTTCATCCAAATTTGTCTAAATCAGTTTTTTTTCGAGTGAGGGTTCCTTAAGAACTCTTCCAAGGCACCAATTGTAGAGCAGAAGCGATTTATGCCAAAAGAAACAACCAAAAGAACAACAAAAAGGGACACACACAAAGTGATTGAGTAAATACTCTCTATTCTCTTATTCACAAAGAATAATGAAACAATGTAATTGAGTGATTACAAATGAGGGGAGGCTCTCTATTTATAGTTGAGCTCCCCAAAACCGACGGTTAAGATACATTTACATCGACGGACGAGATTAATCATATCCCATAATTTAAGGGATTTACAAGATATGTCATATCAAATACTATCTAATCTTTACAAGATTTGATTCTCTCTATCTTCTAAGATTAGTTACCAAATTAGTCTAAGTTGTCATATCTTCGCTATCGGGCCAACTAGGTTTCAATCTGACAGGCTTCTCCAGCAGTTCCTTGAATCGGGTCAGTTCTCGTAAGCCAAATGATCCCCATCTAAACAATAGACCTCTATCGGATGCATTTAGTACGATGGTCACGGGCTTTGAACTCTAACCCGTGACACTAGGATCTAATTAGGTTATGATGCCAAAATTGATGTGGTTTAAGAGAGAAAACAGTAGCAAACAAGAGAAGTAGGATGATAAAACTAATTAGAAAGTTGGAACTCCAAAAAAACTTAGGTTTTAAAAAAACCTGTAGTTTCTTTATATTCTCTAAGAAAAATAATGAGAATAATATGGTTGTAAAGCCTACAACTTATTTATATAGGCTTTCTTTTTTGCAAGTAAATTTCTAGGCTTTCTTGCAAATAATGTTTTATTCCTAGTGTTGGATTTAAGTCCTAAAGTTAACTAATAACCCTAACCATCTATAATATATCTAACACTTAAAATACATATTATAAAATAAAACTGAAATAATAAAATATTATAATAGAAATAAAGCTCCTGCGTCGGGTTTGTTTAAGAGAGATCAAACAACAAAGTCAGGTTATAAAGGGTTTGTATTTAGTTGTAAATTACTTTCTTTCCTGATCAATGCCTGTTTGACATCCTAAGTTAGTTTTTCTTTTCTTTTTTTTTTTTAGGCCAGTTGTCTTATTATTGCTTTTGCGTGCGAAGTTCATTTTGATAATGCAACCTCCTCTACCTTTTTAAGGTCTTTTAAATCGCTTTCTGTGGATGCAAGAATTGTATCCCATGCAAGGAGAGGAACTTTTGTTATTCAAGACATCAATAAGCTTTGTTGATCATCTGCAAGAATTTCTTATTGCTGCTCTTACTGCTTGTACGCTGGTTATACCTCCTTTCACTGAGTTAAAACAAAATGTTTTTTCTATCATTGATTTTCTCCAGGTAATCTTTTCATACATTACTTATTGTCCTCCATGTTTTCTCAAGTTAATAGTTGAATTCACATTGTTTTGGCTGCACTTCTTGAAATACAGCAAAAAGTTATTAAGTCAGAATTGAATGATTAAAACTTTTGCTGTTGTTTTTTGTTATGGTCAATGGTTATTTAGAAGTCTAACATGGCAATTTAATTCTGGTCTTGGCTGCAAATTTGTTATCATTTTCACAACTTAGGACTTGTAATGCATTCAGCTGTCTATAGCTTGAAACGAATAGGCAGGGTGGTTGAAATCTATTTATTTGAGCTGTCAGCTGTCAATAGCTTGTTAGAGGCATTTATGATTTGGTGAAATTGAATTATCTTAAGTTATGCTTGAATTCTTGTATATATTTTCTTATAAATATAAACTCATTAAAAGATTTACTACATGAAATATGTGCATGGACGTGAAGAATGAGATTGATAGAAATTGAGAGAATATGGAATGTATGGAGTAACTAGAGACGTAATCCAGAAAAAAAATTACCCTGAGAATGTGATCTAGAAAATCATGTCAAGAAGAAAATGGACAGCTTCTTCTGGGTCCCCAGTGAATATTTTGAATCAAATTTTGTTAGAACAGAGAAACCTGGAATAATATTCACATGGTTTGGATGTGAATCTTGTGGAGTTTCTGCTTTAAGAAACTTTGTCATGTAAGATGTCCTTTACTGAATGACTGCTCTACTCGGCTCTGGATGTGATATGTAAATGTTTCCATTTACCTCCTTGTTAGCCAATCAAAATGTTAGTGATTTTTCAGCTTATTTGCTAATAGTATTTTGCACTGCTGTTGTAGGCATACAGCATTAATAGACTCACAGCTGTTCCATCACTTATGAGGATGATCCTTCCTGCCATGCAAAGTCAACATGATATTCGTATTTCAAGTTCTCTGAAGTTGTTAGTTCTAAGTGGTGAAGTCCTACCCTTATCCTTATGGAACGTGCTTTCCAATTTGTTACCCAAAACCTCTATTCTGAATTTGTATGGGAGCACAGAGGTATTTTTTTCATTTTAGGTTATTTCTACTATAACGGATTAATTCTTGATGTCTGGCTCTAGAAGTTTTTGAGGAATTGATAATTTTAATCTTTTACTTAAATCCTGCAAGCATCTTCATGGTCTTTCTATCTCTGTCTCTATGAATTTGTTACATTTAATTGTACTTTAATTATTGAGGGAGAAGATCGTTCTATTTCCTCTTTTGTAGGTTCCCAAAGACCCCTTGGGTATTCTTTTTATCTTTTCCCCTTTATCACTTATTTTTCCACCTAAATTGACGTGCTAATAATAACAAATTATAAGAATGAACTGGTCCTGTCACTATAATTACATAGAGATCCTCAATATTTAGCTATAAAATTATAGAGGACATTTGTTATAGGAAACTACACCCTAGCCTAAAAATATAAACATTGTTAATGGAAATTAGAAAATTATCATATTGCTAAAACCAGTCTTCATCAATGTTTTCTTCTCTACGTGCTCTCTTCTCAACCAAGACAAACCGCTGAAGAGAGTTTTTTTTTTATCTTTTCTTTTTTGGACACCAACTCATCAAGCAAAGAAGTTATTTTATGAATTTACTTCTCTTCTTATTTGTCTATTCGCTTCAAATTTTGTTATGTGGCATTTATAAGAAAGAGAAACATGGATGGAGCAGACCATAGTGAGAAGAAAGAATTTGAGTACTAGTCTTGCTTGCCATGCTTGTAGCCTTCAAAGAATGTTGACTTGTATTTTTTTTTTCTTGCTCTTTGGTGCTGAATTTTATTTTTATGAGTTTAATTTTTTTATTTTACAATTTAGAATTACTTTTGAGTTTCATGGATCTCTAAAGATTTCCACCCAGGCTCCCCCTTATACCTTCTTGTTTTTCACAATTTTTAGTGTTAATATTAGATATACCAGTATCCCCAGAGTTTATAGGCTCTTGAATAAGTTTCACGGGACCTTTGGGTTTTCACTTTTCATGCACTCGTATATAATCTTTATTGGTGCTATTATCACTTTAACAAATAATTTTATTAGATAAACAACTATAGATATGCTCATCTCTGCTTTTTCCAATTGAATGAGGAAAAGATCCATAGGTAAAGGTAGAAAACGGTATTTCTAAACATGATTAAATCTTCATTTTTTTTCATGATAAGATAGATTGAAGCAAAATAGCTATTAAACTATAACTTTGGTTTGACATAATGCTTTTCCGAAGGATTTTCAAATAGAAATAGAGAAGGCAGTAACCAGAAAAGAATTTCTATTCTAATCCCACTCTTCTAGAAGGATCATCTAGAATGAAAATTGCTTTGAATGCATTCAGACAAAAAGCTAGCATAGATGTTATGGTAGATTTATCATACTAGTGTCGTTTGTAATTAAGGCCAATCCTTAAGGAACTATGTTTATTGTCCCCTATTCATTATTATCATCATAGTGACTACTTCTGCAGCATTTTTTTTTCGTTTTCTAACATCTGAACTTGTGATTTAAGGTATCTGGAGATTGTTTATATTTTGACTGCAAGGGGTTGCCTTCAATTTTGGAGATGGAGAAATTAACAAGTGTTCCAATTGGTTTGCCTATTTCTAAATGCAGTACTGTACTTATTGGTGAAACCGGTAATTCTAATGTTGGAGAAATATGCGTTAGAGGTGTATGTGTTTCTACTGGTTACCTTTTTGAAAATGCTATTATACCTTTGAACAATGCAAAGTTGCACCAGAATTCAATTTGCAAGTGTTCTACGGTGGAGTGTGGAGGTCTGATATATTTTAGGACTGGTGATTTTGCTCACCTGTTATCAAGTGGTGACTTGGTTTTCCTGGGGAGAAAGGACCGTACCATAAAAGTTAATGGCCAACGCATTGCTTTAGAAGAGTTAGAAGATATATTAAGGGGGCATAATGATGTTGTTGATGCTTCTGTTATTTCTCAAAAGGACCAGGGAGACAATGAATTCATTGTAGCATTCATATCATTAGGAGAGAAGGTAAAGTCTGCTGAAATAGTTAAAACATCCATCAGAAACTCGATGATCAATAAATTTCCTTCAGTGATGGTTCCTAGTAGGTTTGTTTTTTTGGATTCATTGCCAGTGTCTGCCAGTGGAAAAGTAGACTATGCACAGTTGACAGACTCAATATTCTCCATCAGTCATGTTAAAGATGAGATAGGTGACATTGGGGCTAGCAATCTCATGCAAATTATAAAAAAGGTTTCCTCTGTTTTTATTCTCCGTCTTCTTTTTTTTTATTTCCTTTTTTTGTGTGACACAATGATGTCCTTAGTTTCTTCTTTTAGTTACCATATCTGGAGGAATTATTGGAAGGTTGCACCATGGCGGTATTGAAACTATAGCAGCAATCTAATGGAGAGATTCAATTGCAAATTTTCATATGGAAATTAATTTAATGATTTAGACTAAGCATACACTTTGTTTCTTCTTCTTCTTTTTTTTTTTTTTTTTTTTTGGGGGTAAAGAACTAATATTGGGTGAAGGAGTTAATGATTTCAAAAGAAAAATATGATGAAACTTAAAGTCTTATTAGTAATGATGCATGGATTAAGAAAGTAATATAGAATGCTTGGAAATACTTTTGGCTTTTATTCAATGTGCTGTGTTGAGAAGAATTAAGCTTATATTTATGAATATACTGCAGGCTATTTGTGACGCTTTAATGGTGGAAGATGTTTCAGATGATGATGATTTCTTTATGATAGGTGGTAACTCCATCACTGCAGCACATGTTTCTCATAATCTTGGGATTGATATGAGATTGCTGTATACCTTTTCAACTCCAGCTAAGCTCGTAATGTCCCTCCTAGAGAAAAATGTATTAATTAATACAAAATTTGGAGTCAATGATATCCCAGAATCAACAATGGAACCAGACAAGGTGAATCAATTTTCTTTTCCTGAATCTGAAACTCCTGATCCCCTTGGCTCAAAGCTACAAGGACATTTGTCATTGATGCCTCATGAAAGGAACGATGATCAAGCTGATCAGTCTAAACGTTTGAAGGTGGATTTAAATAAATATTATGTTCTGGAGCCCATTGATTTGTTCTGTGGATATCCATGGAACTCTGCACCAATGCGCAACTCATTTTCATTTAGTCGCTGCAACAAGGTTATGCATGAAGGTGGACAGGTGGTCAATGGTACCTGGCAAGTTCAGTTAGTGGAAGTTTCAAGAACTAGAACAGGATATATGCAAGAACTGTGGAAAGTTAACATGGAGGCCTGTGTTGATGCCTCACCACTTGTTGTGTTCAATGATTCTGATATTTATTTATTTGTTGGATCGCACTCATACAAGTTCCTCTGCATTAACGCCAAAAGGTATGGATCTCACCTTAATCCCTTAGAGAAAACTAATGAATTAAGC
The DNA here is from genome assembly GCA_025698465.1 of Gossypium longicalyx. NCBI lineage: Eukaryota > Viridiplantae > Streptophyta > Magnoliopsida > Malvales > Malvaceae > Gossypium > Gossypium longicalyx. Next base: position 57,968,814 of record CM047007.1, read on the forward strand.
TTTATTCACTCAGTTGAACATCTTTTCGACTTCATTTCGTAGTTGATTCTTTGTTATTAGCATCGACTAATTAAGACCAAGTTGAATTTATTTTTGCTGTTACAGTATTTCATTTCAGCTCTAGATGTAGATATATGCAATTAGCATATTTCCTTTTCAGAAAAAATTAATATATATGGTTTTGCTGTGGTCATTCTGGTTAATGGAAATAATTGTTTAAGTTTACATGTGGCCATTTAACCATATGAACGTCAAATTTCATTGTTAAAACTGAAAATTAGAAATGTGGAAGTGATGAATGGACTATATGTAAATTGAAATATGAATGTACATGCTCAACTTCAACATTCATTTTGTGTGTCTCTGGGTTTTATTTCATCAACTTGGTGCTTCAGTTCACTAACAGTTAGCTGGTTTTATTTGGCTAAAAATTGTTCTCTCTCTCTCTCTCATTGGAAGCTCATTACTGTGAACAATTATTGAGATTTATTTGGCTAAAATTGTTGTCTCTCTCTTATTGGATATTTGGTTTCCTTAGTAACAAGAGCTTCATGCTTGACTTCTGCTGCTGCTGGTTTTATTCATCATCAAAATGCTCTTGAAAGTTAAAGGATAAGGAATCATTTTTTTATGGACTAAATATAGTTCGAGGCCTGAAGTTCCGATTTTTGCATCACATGTATAATGGAAGAAGAGAGAGAGAAGGAATCAAATGTTAATTCATTCGTAATTATTCTGAGGTCAGCTCTTAAACATAAAAGTGACCTCCCTTCCTAATCCCTTGGAATCGAGAAACAAGTAATTATAACAACTAATTATATCAGAAAGAATAAAGTAAAACTACCAAATTAACAAAATAACAAATGACACTACTGAAAGTTTTCAAGAGAGCTTTTAATAAAATTGTTCTATATTATTAAGAAAAGAATTAAACTTAAATAGAGAAAAGAGTCCTAATACTAATTGGGAAAATAGTTCCCTTATTCTAATAAACTACTAAAACATAAAAGAAAATAGTTCTCTTATTCTAATAAACTACTAAAAGATAAAATAAAAATATTTCTAAAATATGAATAAAACTTATCTACCTAAATAAAATTTATCTACCTAAATAAATTTAAAATATATGTATATTTCAACACCCTCCCTCAAGTTGGTGCATATATATCAATCATATCTAACTTGCTTACAAGAAAATCAAAGCTTGTCTTAGAGAGTCCTTTGGTGAGTATGTCAGCAATTTGTTGTTTTGAAGGAACAAACGGCATGCACACTTGGCCTTCTTCAATCTTCTCCTTGATAAAGTGTCTATCAATCTCAACATGTTTAGTTCTGTCATGTTGGACTGAGTTGTGAGCAATACTAATGGCAGTTTTGCTATCACAGTACAACTTCATTGGTGAAGTTATTGGTTTCCTCAGCTCTTCCATAATTCTTTTTAACCACATCATTTCACAAATTCCTTGAGCCATTGATAAACTCAGCCTTTGCACTACTTCTTGCTACAACACTTTGTTTTTTGCTTCGCCAAGTCACAAGGTTTCCCCAAACAAATGTACAGTATCCTGATGTAGATCTTCTATCTGTTATTGAGCCTGCCCAATCTGCATCTGTATAAGCTTCAATTCCTTTTTGTTCGGATTTCTTGAAGAATAAGCCATTTCCCGGTGAACTCTTCAAGTATCTTAGAATTTGAAACACTGCTTCTTCATGTTCCTCTATTGGGGAGTGTATAAATTGACTCGCTAAGCTCACTGCAAAAGCTATGTCTGGCCTTGTATGTGATAAGTAAATTAACTTACTAACTAATCTTTGGTATTGCCCTTTATCAACTAATCGACCTTCTTTATTTCCGAATTTTACATTTGGATCAATTGGTGTGTCAGCTGGGCGACAACCACTCATCCCAGCCTCTTTTAAAAGATCAATCACATATTTTTTCTGAGAGACCACAAGACCCTTTTTTGATCGAGCAACTTCCATTCCAAGAAAGTATTTCAAAGGACTCAAGTCTATGATCTTAAACTCCAATGCTAGATGCTCCTTGAGACGCCTTATTTCATCCATATCATCTCCTGTAAGAATGATATCATCGACATAAACTATAATAACTGTTATTCTACCTTTTTGCGAATGTCGATAGAACATTGTGTGATCAGCTTGCTCTTGTGAGTAACCTTGTTTTTTAACAACTTGAGTGAATCGTTCAAACCAAGCTCGAGGAGACTACTGCAGACCATACAAAGATGTCTTGAGTTTACATACTCGAGTTCCAAATTTTTCTTCAAAACCTGAAGGAGAATCCATGTAAACTTCTTCTTCAAGTTTTCCATTTAGGAAAGCATTCTTCACATCTAGCTGTTGTAAAGACCAATCAAGATTAACAGCAATTGATAAAAGAACTCTTAACGGAATTTAATTTTGCCACTGGAGCAAACGTTTCAAGATAATCTATCCCGTATGTTTGAGTGTACCCTTTAGCCACCAACCGGGCTTTGTATCTATCTAAAGATCCATCTGGTTTGAATTTGATTGTGAACACCCATTTATAGCCCACTGTTTTTTTCCCTATAGGTAATTCCATTTTTTCCCATGTACCTGTTTTTTCAAGAGCGCGCATCTCCTCTAAAATAGCCTCCTTCCACTCAGGAACCTATAAAGCATCTTTCACATTTTTGGGTATTTGCACAGTATCGAAACATGAAACAAAAGTTGAGAATGTCGAAGATAAGACTTTATAGGATACAAAATTAGACATAGGATATTTGACAATATTTCTAACACCTTTTCTTTTGGCAATTGGAATATCTAAATCAAAAAATTCATTGGCTGGATTACGAGTTTTACATGGACTTTTGACAGGATCTTGCGGGTCGGATTCTTGGTGATGAATCTGGTGAATTCTACTTTCTTGATTTCGATTTCTTCTTCAGTAAACAATTAACTCCTTTGTTTCTTCTTTATTCTCATGATCAGACTCTACACCTTCATCCTCCTTTTCATTAACATTAACATCATTAATTTCTGTGTTAATTAGAAATTCGCCTTCCCCATTATTAGAATCCCTATGTTGTATATTCTTAGTCTTTTCTTGATCAATTATAGAATCTTCCTTAGTATAATTCCCTCCCTGAAGATTAGAATCAAATTAAGATTGTGTTTCAACGACATCCATGGTAACAATAATCTTCCTATCAATTAGATCATAACATTTGTAACCCTTTTTATTAGAAGCATAACCAACAAAGATACATTTTTTTGCTCTAGGATCTAGTTTACCTTGGTTGTGAAGATGAACAAAAACACTACACCCAAAAATTCGGAGGGATAAATCTGTCATCAATTTAGAGTTAGGAAAATTATCTTTAAAGAGACAAAAAGGAGTACTATAATTTAGAGTTTTATTGGGCATTCTGTTAATAAGATATGTAGTTGTTAACAAGGCTTCGCCCCAAAGATAACGTGGTCCCTTACTAGTGAACATTAAGGCTCTAATTACTTCCAAAAGATGTCGGTTTTTTCTTTCTGCAATCCCATTTTGTTGTGGTGTATTTGTACAAGAACTTTGGTGGACTATTCCATGTTTGGTTAAGAAAACACCTAATTGGTCGCTAAAAAATTCTCCACCATTGTCAGTTTGAAATACTTTTATTTTCACACCAAATTGTGTTTTCACCATAGCATAAAAAGACTGAAACACATTTTTAACTTCAGACTTATATTTTAATAAAAACACCCAACAAAGTCGAGTATGATCATCAATAAAAGTGACAAACCAACGTTTTCCTGAAAAAGTCGAGACTTTTGAAGGTCCCCAAACATCACTATGAATTAACGAAAAAGGTTTGGAGGCTTTATATTTTTGAGATGGAAAGAATGACAGATGATGTTTAGCCAATTCACAAAATTCACAATGATACGAAGAAGGACTTCTATTTTTAAATAGATTAGTTAACAAATATTTTAAATAGTAAAAATTAAGATGTCCAAGCCTATAATGTTAAATCATAACCTTATCAAAATCAGAAACAGAATTTAAACATAAAGTAGTTGTTGGTTGACTTAGATGGTCGTCTTTAAGAAAGTAAATTCCAGAAATTCTTTAGCATTGCCAATCATCTTTCTCGAGACCATGTCTTGAAACTTACAAATAGAGGAGTTAAATATAACATGACAATTTGAGGACTGGGATAATTTACTGATCGATATGAGATTACAAGTTAGATTTGGCACATGTAAAACATCATGTAAAACCAAGGAAGATGAAATTTTAACAGTGCCTTTCTCGGGTATTGCCGAGAAGGACCCATCTGCTACTTTGATCTTTTTGTTTCCTGCGCAAGGTGTGTAAGTTGAAAAAAGAAAATGACTACTAGTCATGTGATCACTAGCTCCAGAATCAACGATCCATGTATTTGTTTTACAAGGCTTGACACTGAAAAAACAGAAAAATCAGTACCTGATTGGGCAAAAGAAGAAGAAGGATTATTGGATCAGTTAGGAATAGAAGAATTCATCCGAAATTGTGGTGATTGAAAAAACTTGTATAGATGCTGTAATTGTTCCTTAGTGAATGGAGACCCTTCTAGAGAACTTTGGCCCTTATAATTTCCATTAGTTGTTTGGAAAGCTCTGCTATCCCCTGATTGTGAACCACGACCATTGCCACTCTTTTTCCTTTCATTTGTCGGTTTTCCATGGAGCTTCCAACACGTTTCTCGAGTGTGCCAATATTTTTTGCAATGATCGCACCAAGGTTTTTTCTTATCTCCAGTGAAGGTTGTTTTAACCATGATGTTTCTAGAGATTTTAACCTAACTCAAATGCCATGAAAGTTTTCAAGAGAGCTTTTAATAAAACTGTTCTATATTATTAAGTAAAGAATTAAACTTAAATAGAGAAAAGAGTCCTAATCCTAATTGGGAAAATAGTTCCCTTATTCTAATAAACTACTAAAACATAAAAGAAAATAGTTCCCTTATTCTAATAAACTACTAAAAGATAAATAAAAATATGAATAAAATATGAATAAAACTTATCTACCTAAATAAAATTTATTTACCTAAATAAATTTAAAATATATACATATTTCAACAACTGCTAGACACCATATTGACCACTCTAGACTCAGCCTAACTTAACAACTTTCCAGCCAATTCTCGCAAGCTCCAATGGCTACAAGCCCCAATGTTCCATAATTCAAACTTTGGCCTGTTACACCATGTTGCTCTGACTGCTTAAATTAAGTAGCCATGTACAGCATATTCAACCAGAGGTATGGGAATATGACCTTTCAAGGACCCTCCAAATATATGGAAAAAGGTTAGGAAAAATTAAACATTTTCATGTTGGACACATGCCCGTTTCCAATTCTCATATGCCAGTCCCAGTAACATAGGCTATTGTTATTTCCTAATTTTTATATATGTTTTGTCTAACCATATACAAAATTGCATATATCTTATATTGCCAATTTTTTAGCGATGATAAAGCAGACTATCTAATTCTGAATTGAGGCTAACTATAATATTATTCATCATCTAGCACTGGTTGATTTATCTCATGTCCCATCTTCTTTATTGGCAGCCTATCTGATATCTTTGCAGTAAAATTTGCCTGATGACTAAGAGATGGGGAAGAAATTTAATCATTAGGGTGATGCAGTTAAAGTCTAGAGGAATTTGATTATGCATGAAATATCCTGAACATTTTTCCTTATGCTCTTTTCGTGTTCTATCTCGACCAGTTTATTACTACTTAATCTGGTTTAGTGGTTTTATCCAGTGGGAAACCAGACTGCAAGGACGAGTTGAAGGTTCTGCAGCAATTGTAGCGGACTTCTCTCAGGTGTTCATCATTTCTTCTCTGTTGCCTTCACTATATAGATTCCTTTTGCAGCCAAGCAAGTAACTATTGTTTCTATTTCCTGGATACTTTATGTCAATAGGTGGTTGTAGGTTGCTATGATGGGAACATATATTTTCTTGAGCTTTTAAATGGCAACATCTGTTGGACTTTCCATACATCTGGCGAGGTATGTGGTTTAAAAAGCTTTACCATGTTGTACAAAGTTTTCTTGTGTTAGAGATAGATGTGCATTGATCAGGAAATAAGTTTTCTGAGCACTTTAGAGTGTTGAGCAGGTTAATCTGTTAGCTTTTAGGTCTATTTGGTATCCTGTTTGAGACATTTAATGTTTTCAGTTTTCATTTAAATTTTTGTTTATTTTTACTTATCCAAGAATATATTGTTCTGAAAAGAAGAATGAAATGCATTTGATTATATTGTAGATATGACTTTATAATATGTTCTTTTACTGTACTGTTTTTTACATACGTGGAAATTTTCTAAGGTTTCTTATTCATTGGCTTCAAACTTTAGCCAATTTAATTTTTTAACGACACCGGGATTCAATAGATGGTAAAGGAATATGTCAATGCTATCTTGTTGGCTCTTGAAATATTAGATGCAATTATGCAAGACCTTGTTGGTGTATTCTTTTGATTTTCAAGCTCAAAATGGGAAGAGTTCTGTGGAGTATTCAGGGTTGGATGGACTTTACTGGAGCACACTTTAAAAAGGGATACCAACCTTGGATCTCAAAGAGGGAGAGCTTCCTCTCTCAAACTTGAATAATTTTCTACTTACTCTTTCCATTCCATTTTGCTGTTTGAATAACAACGCTAGGAACAAAGCTTCTGTTTGATTGTCCCCCTAATATTCTGGTTGAGCAAGCATTGGCACCTTGCTGTTACTGTTTCTTGTTCAAGCCTTTGGCCTGACAGTGCTTCCTGACTTTGGGATAGACTATCAATTTGAACAGTCAACAAAGCAAGTGCGGCCTGTTATCGGTCAAGGCAGCGCTTCCCAACATGAGCTTTATCATCTTCATAATTTGATTCATTTGGTTGCTTGGGTCTTCCCTGGAACCTGGCTCTGAGGCCAAATTGTTATAAGCCTTAGATAGGGATCTAGTCACAGGACGATTTGGCTTGGGTTTTCTATGAGAACCTATGGTGAGAGAATTGTTAAGAGAGACTGCTATTCAAAGTGGGCTACCAACCTTGGAGGCTGGAGCTAAATAGAGAGAGCTGCCTACCTCAAACTTTAATAATTTTTTTTCTTACTCTTTCATTTCATTTTGCTGTTCAAATAACAAAGCTAGGCTTACTAATTTAGGTAATACATATAATAGGGATTCTAATCCCTTTATTATTTTATATTGTTGCCTTAATTTGTGAGATCTTGATTGCATCCTTGATTCTTGCCTTGATTCTATTGATTCTTTCCATTCATAACACAAACCAAGGCCATAACTCAGATTGTGCTGATTAGGTAAGTTAAATGAGACTTGATGGTTTATTCCTTAATAATCCCGTTTATTTGGATGTCAAAAATTCGAAAAGTGAGGCTTAGATGATGATCATCCTTAATAATCTCCAGAAGTGAAGGTTCACTATTAAGTGAGGCTTTGATGATAAATCTTGTTGATTTGGAATGCCTTTTGCATTAATGAGCTTATATATATGGTGGTGATAAGTATTTTTTAGCAATATGGAGTGTTTTAACTTTCATCATTTCTCCATAGGATTTGATTAAAAATAACATAAACATTTAATTACAGCTGCAGTATTTTTGCTTCTCTGTTTTTCCCTCTCTCACCTGCCTGCCTTCTTATTGAAATGTTAATCTCACATTTCGTCCCTAAGAATCAATACCGTCTTTATAGGGTCCCTTGTAAAACATTTCCTGGTAATCTTTCTACTTTGTAGTGAACATTTTATTTCCTTGCTTGATGCTATTATTCATGTTGAACTTTTCTGTTGTGAATGTTTGTAGGTGAAATGCCAGCCAATTGTGCATACACATAGGGGATTGATCTGGTAAGAGTTTCTCCGTTCATGAATGTTTTTATCTTCATGCTGCTGTTTCTGTTCTATTTCTTATAATTGCTCAATGTTTCTTAAGCTCATTTTCAAGATTATGGTTCTCCTTTGCATCAGATGAGCATGGATCTGTACCATTTTTTCTTTTATCTTGAAATTGAGCTGGATTGGTAACAGTATTTACCGACATCAGTGTTTGCATTTAGATTGTCAACCAACTTCTGGGAAGCTTAAAATATTTATTTAATTTTTTTGTGGTTTTGATACTTGGATTTTATAATGTTCTCTTTGCTATTGGGTGACAACTTGGTCATATTTTGATTTGGTTGCAAGTATTTAAAGGGCTTGTTGCTAGTACTATATCCATTTGTTGTTGTTGGCGGTGACGGTTAGTAAGGAGCCCTGATTTGTTTAAGAATTGATCTTCGTGATCAATATGGATTTTGTGATGATCTAAAACTTGGATGTCCTTGTTATTTTGCATATGATGCGCATGTATTTTTCCTAGTAATTCTAGATGATGTGAAGAAGCTATGTTTCTGAAAATTTTGGACGTTAGCATCTACTTAGATTAATAATATAGTGATTGTTAGGAAAAAGTACCCATTTTTCTAGGATGATTATCATGGCTGCGGTCGTAGACAAAGTATATAGCTGGGACTTGGGTTCTTACCATATGGTAAATAATTGGAAGGTAGTTGTAAGAAGTTCCTTTCTCTTCAGCTTTAAACATAAGAGAGATTGTTATAGGTTGTTGCTTGTATAGGGTTGAGTGACAGGTTTGCTTTTATAGTAAAAGTGATGCCATGTTTATCATATGGATTCTAAAATCAGTTTAAAGGTCAATAATCTATGTTCCATTCTCTAGTTAGATGGAATGCATGTTGCTTGCTACTTCCAGTGGTAGAACTTCATGAAACCCGGTTCAATGAATCATTTTATTGGATTGTTGTTCCTCTATGTTCGGTAATGGCTACAAAGTTATCACTACTGGCACATGATTATCAGTTATTCTGATTTCTGATGCATTGCGTTATGCATTATTGTATTGATAACTATTATAGCCGACACTAGGAACATATCTTTTTTGTCATTACCATCAACATGTCAATTATTGGAAATTCTTTATCATTTTACATTTCCAAATTAAGCCAATACCTCCCTCCTTCCCCCTTCAAGTTTTGATGACCTATTTACATGATCTAATCTCTGGAAGAATTATATGCAGGTGTGGATCACATGACCATAACTTATATGCTCTTGATTATAGAAATAAGTGCTGTGTATACACGCTTCCTTGTGGTGGTAGCATTTTTGGGTCACCTGCAATTGATGAGGTGAGATTTTTCTTTCAAGTGTATACTGAACCTTTAATCTCATTTGTCCGATGGAACTGTTTTCAAGTATATATTGAATTCTTTCTAACAGCTCATGTGCTCAAACACTGTTTTTTTTTTTTTAAATTTCTTTTCTTATTTCTCGATCTTTGTGCCTTGCATTGCATCCTTGTTTTATTTCTTTGTATATCATCCTGTTGGTTTCTGACATGTCTGTTTAATCTCTGGGTAATTTCACTCAGTAGAAACTTAATAGATTGTATCATAAGTTTTCTAATGAATATTGGGGATTTGATCTTAGATTATAGGTTTCTTTTGGGAATTTATTATTGGCTTGGAGTGACGAGGGACAGCATAGAGCCCCGAAACAAACTAAACAACCAATACAGGACATGTTTGATTCCAAGTGAGATGCCAGGATATATTCAAATTCAGCTCTGATTCTAACTTCAAAGTAAATCAGCTAAAAGCTCCTAGGCTAGAACTGAATCATTGGGCTATGGTTATTTAATAAAGGTTTGTGCAAGATTCTAGTTGTCTATGATCTTAGGCATAAAAACATTCATGTGTTGTCTTATGGAAAACACAGAGCACTAAGGGCATAAAGCTTATTGTTGGAATTATCCCGAATTCAGCCATCTAGAGAGGGTCTTTGAAGGTAAAACTAACATGGCTGGGAGGTGTTTGCAGTGTACTGGTCTAAGTAGCTTATTGGCTGTTTTCAAATGGATAATCATCATGTACAGAGCTTGTACCAAAATCAATTAGAATTTGGATTCCTAGTCTAACTGTTATGTGTGACTAATAGAATCTGAAGTATGATAGATTGCATTTTCTTCTCCTTACCTATGGTGGTACATGTTATGAGTAGCTTTCAAGTAAATCACTCTAGCCGAGTTGTTTATCATCACTTGATGTACTTTGTGGTTTATGTTTCAATAGACACATGGTGCACTTTATGCAGCATCTACTAGTGGCCGTGTGACAGCTATATCAATTAAGGTACAACTATTTTTGACATTGTTATTTGGAATAAAACGTTACATTCTTACAATGTGTATTTGCCTATATTTCTACGAGTCTTCATTTTTCTTGAAGTTCCTATGTCCGGCATCCGTATCTGGAATATTTTTGAATATGGGTATGGGACTGTCTGAATACATGGAAAAAAAAAAAAAAAAAAAAAACCCTTATGCTCCATTTGGGAACATGAATTTTTCAAATTTGAATTTGGATTTCATTATTATGTAAATGGTAAGAATGAAATGAATATATTATGGACAAATTAGTTGGAATTTAATATAATATATATTTGAAAGGTATAAAAACATGATTTGTCAAAGAAAAGATCTCTTTAGAAATTCTATTTCATTACTAAATAAGCCTCTGACAAATACATGATTTGAGAAATTATCATGAATGTTACATTTCTAAATAGTTTACTATCAATTTACACTATTTTTGAAATCCAAACCAAATTCTAAAATCCAAATTCCTAAAAACTACCTTAGAAATCTTAGACATACCCTTGCCTGACACGTACCTATATCCAATACTCATACCTGAGTTTGAGTAACATAGGTATTAGCTTCAACTTTTGTCTAAATAACTATGTTCCTGGACATGGTATGTCTGAAGGTCTTTCTTAGTGGAATTTATCAGTGGTTATTTCCTTCATGTTCAAACCCAACAAGGTGAAACTCTTCCCTTTTTGGAATGTTCTATGCTCTAATTACAGGAAATGCCCTTTTGTACTTTGTGGTTACATGAACTTGAGGTGCCAGTATTTGGGTCACTTTCTGTCAGTTCACCACATGGATATGGTACATTTTTCTCTATCTTTCCCATCAGTATCCGGATCCCCCTATTGTATCTTTATTTCTTTATGCTGCTCCTAAATAATCTATTATTTGTCTTTTTGTAGTCATTTGTTGCTTGGTGGATGGTCATGTTGTTGCATTGGATTCTAGCGGATGCATTGTTTGGAAGGTATGTGCTTAAAATTCATCATATTTGTTAAGAATTTAAAATAAAATGTTGACTAATTAGCTTGCCCATTATTTTTGCTCCCTTAAGAAAATATTCCAAGGTCTGTTCCCAATATATATCTGTAATATGGACTTTTCTCTTGCACAGTGATTTTTCTTTTTTGTTTTTGTCACCTTCATGCTGATTATCCTATTTTCTCGTACAGTGGAAAACTGGTGGTCCAATATTTGCTGGAGCTTGCATATCTTCTGCGCTTCCTTCTCAAGTAATGCATCTCTTTCAGTTTTAAGATTAAACCTGGTAAAAATTTATTACTTATAAAGAGTCTAGATGGTGAATTATCGCCACAATGTCTTTGGCTTGACGGTAATTGAGTGTTGAGATTTTAATTCACTTTGTTTTAACGCTCAAACTTTCTCTATATTTTATCTTATTTTGTGATCCTATGGGATATTTATGGTTGACTGAGATTCTGTCTACTTGTCCTACAGGTGCTAATCTGTTCCCGAAATGGAAGTGTGTATTCCTTTGAAATGGTAAGGAGGAGAATTGAATTGGTATGAGTGTGTATACAAGAAATATGTTTTCACCACGATTTAGTGGTCATTCTTTTATGCTTTTCTGCTATGACTTGAAAATTCAAGCTCATGCCAGATTGCCAGCTAAAGTGCCTGAAAATTACTTGGTCGTGCCAATCAAATGATAATTAGTGCTCCATCCCAATTGAATTGATTCACATATTCTAGTACTTTGTTTTTCCACAAAGCCATTAATCTTAACATTGAAGTGAACCATGCAAAACCCTAAAAGACTGAAGTTTCATCCAAAAGCCGTTCTGAGTTGGAAGTATACCATTCTCTTTTACTTCTGTTGAGACTATATCTTTTGTTCCCTTCAGGAGAAAGGTGAACTGCTCTGGGAAGTGAATGTTGGAGATCCAATCACAGCATCTGCTTATGTTGATGAGAACTTACAGTTGGTTTCAAATGATCCCTCCATTTCAGTTGACAGGTAAACAAACTGCTTGAATGCTATAAGATGATTGCAAACATTTCTTTTTAAACAAATCCGTACGATTTATCTTGCAGATTGGTTTGTGTTTGTACTAGCTCTGGAGGCATATTTTTGTTTCGAATCAACTTGGACGAAGGGACCGGAGATCATCAAAAAAAATATGGGGTGCAGAAATTTGCAACGCTTAAGCTGGAAGGGGATGTGTTTTCATCACCTGTGATTATTGGAGGCAGGATTTTTGTTGGTTGCAGGGATGATTATTTGCACTGCATTGCTGTGGAAACTTGAAATTTAGGGTGCATTCTTCGTTTTGGTGGGAAAGCCAAAAGTGTTTTTTCACTGCAAAAGCAGCAAAGAACACTTGCTGAGTCAAAACTGAGATTTGAGTATTTTTGCCTTTCACATTTGGAAGTAAAAATTATTAAAATATCAATATTCATATTAACTATTTAAAATATATATAAAAATTAGATTAATTTTATTTTAGATATTATTATATTAAATCATTTAAATACAATTTATTATTATATTTTAAAATTTTAAAATATTTAAGGTATCACTAAAAAGGATATTTTGACCTTCAATAGTAATTTTTGGCACCAATAGAAAATATTAAAAATTAACAAATTATTCATTTTCAGCGTATTTTTTTACTACATTTTTCAGGATTACTTAACAAAAAGCACGTTTGAAATTATTTTTCAACTGCAATAGCTTTGGAGAACTAATCCTTAGTTGGATCATGAAATAAAGGTTTGTGTCTGATATTTGGATCTGAAGTTGTAACGTCTCAAAATGGTTGATATCATAATTCAGGTGGTTACAGTAATCACGCGAACTAAATTTACGAGTACAAGTCTAATTAATTTGATTAAAATTATTAAAATTCAAAAATTCAATTCAATTAATTTTTAGTCGGTTCAATTGATTTTTAGTTGGTTTAACCAATTTGTATTGGTTCTCAATCCAAAGGATCGGTTTGGTTCAAACAATACTAGTATTATTTATTATGATACGGAGAAAGTATTGGAACTGAATGTGTTACGGATACTCAAGTGGCATATGGGTTAAATTGTGGGAGCTAGAAAATGACATGTAACAATTTGGTACCCAACCTGATTGTCGAGTCTAAACTACAGGATGTTATATTTGTTGTTGGAACATCAATTATATTCAAATTAAAACCATTGAACATTCAAATACGAATAATACATGCATATAAACCATTAATTGAACTTGGATAGGGTTGAGATCCAAGTCTGGTTTGGTTGGATTAGAACCAGCAGATTCCTTAGTGGGAGACAAAATGATTACTAACGAGTTTATAGCTGAGCGAAAAGAGTTATAAATAACTGGGAAAATGAGAGATAACTATGGAAGCTCTGCATGGGGCGATGATCAAGAGATTTAAGTCTGAAAAGGAGGACATCTAACGAACTAGTAAGGCTTTAAGTCCTTTAGTAATCGTAAGGTAAGAATTTACAAAACCTTGGGTTCTGCATGTTTTTGGAAAACCATGTTTTAAACTGAAAAATTCTGAACTTAACTCATGATTTTGGCATTTAAAAAAGTTAACATGCACGGGAACGATTGAAGTACATTCGAGTTCATTAAGTGGACCAAATTCCAAGTTACCCGTTTCAAAAAAAGATCCAATTGAAATTCTCATAGGGTTTAAACAGGCGATGATGGGCCTGATTCAGCAAGTTTGGGCTGAACATGAGATGTCCAACCTTTATTGGACCCAAAATAACGTCCCAAGTACATGCAATGTTTTGCATGTGGTTGTTAGTTTAGTTTAATTAATTTTACAGCTTTTAATTATATCTTGTTTATTATATGCAATTAATGTCTTGCATTATTAATCTACATCTTTTAATTGTGACATGCACTATGTGTTCTGCATTTAATAAAATCATGCATTATGTAACTCTCATAAGTTTGCATCATAAATTATGACATGCATTATGTAACTCCCATGTTAGTTAAAATTTGCATCATTAAATTAATTCATACATTGAGTAACTCATTTGTTAATTTAGTTTGCATTTTAAACCATGCATTTAAGCATCATAGTTGCTAAATATGTTTGAGTTTGTTTATATAAGTATGTTATTTAATTTGTTGTTTTTATGAGTGTTTTAAGTTATTGTTTAATGCTTAATTATCTATTTTTGCAGGTGACTTTTCATATGACTAAAGACTCTTCAAGTTAGACGGTTTCAAAGCTTTTTAAAAAACATTATGGAGGTTGTTTAATGGACCAAATAAGCCTCTTCAAGTCTGAACGTTTTTGGAATCTTAAACCTTTATCATGATGTCATTTAAGAGGATGTTACACAAGCTTTTATAATTTGGTTTCAAAGGAGCTGAAGAGACATCAATTAAACACATTAAGGATACATTAAGTCTACATTAAGGAGAATTGGCATGCCTTTTCAACTACATCAGATTTCAATGAAGAGACATGACTCATTGGCTTCCCTACATGAGTTTAAAACAAAATTAATGCTTGTAATAACCTTACTTAATTATTGAAGATGAAAGGTCTCACATAGGCATTGGAATAGTCACAATACTGCCTATAAATAGTTTGTAAGAGGATAATGTTTAGGAGACTATGATGAATGAATATTTTTGAGTTATTACGAGAATTTTATCTCATTGTTCTTGAAAGAACTTACTTGGACTTATCAAGGTTCTCCTTGTGGCGTCAAAACTTTTTCTTTTAAACTTATCACTTTCTTTCTTTCTTTGTTCTGAAGTGTGGCGTTCTAACATACTGATAGTTCCTATTTTGCTAAATAGTGGGTCACAGTCTTCTTCTTCTTTAAAGACTTGTTTGTCATTTCTAAGTGTCCATTTCGTGCAAGTTATCCATCCAACACCATTTCCATCCTTTCTATCAAATCAATAACCATTAATCCCATTTTCACCTTAAAGTCTATTTCAAAACGATACAACATTAGACGATCGGGTAACTCAAAGTCTTCTAATCAAATTCACGATTACGAGTACACATCAAGAGTCATCAGGTTAGTTTCTACACTCCATTCCTGAAATGTTAAGTACGTTTCAGATTGTATAGGTACATGCATATCCACCATTTTAGTTAAGTATGTATGAATTAACTATGATTCCTTGGAATTTCATCTATGAAATGCATGTGTTGCTTGTTTATAATGGTAGAATGTGAAAAGGAATTATTGATGGGTTAGACAAAGTTATGAATGAGAAAAAGGGTGATTCCATTAGAGACCGTCGTACGGTGATGCTGAGTGCACCCGTGATATGCGAAGCTCCGGGCCTTTTATAGGGACACTGCAGTGTTCGAGCATCAAGGTGAGGAATAGAGAAATAGAGGAATGGGTGGAGGAATATAGAAATTGGAATTTCGTTAATATTCTACCATTCGGGATTGCTGGGAGCAAATCATGATGTGTGAAGCTTCAGGCCTTATGCTGGGAGGGACACTTTGGTGTTCGAGCATCAAGGTAGATACGCGATAAATCAATATCAATAGTATAAGGTTTTATAGAGTAACACCACTACGGCGATTAGCAAGCTCTATGGGGCGACACTGCTACGATGGTAAGTCCTTCAAGGCAACGCCTCCAAGAGGTTTAAGGTGTAAGACCATTGCTTAGCAATGGACCGATAAAGTTCATCGGAACAATAAACACGGGGTAGTCCACCAAGACAGTAAACACGAGGTAGTCCGTTGCGATAATAAACACCGAATAGTCCATTGAAACTATGGATACAAGGTAGTTTGTTGGAACAAATAACACATAATAGATCTCTATGATGGAAATCGTAGGAATACACACAATCCAGGAAAAAAGGTTGGAAGAAAAAAAAGTAAGTAATGACAAAATAATAATGATCCAAAAGATTATTAGGAAATCTATCAAATAAGGAAAATGAAGTAGAAAAGGAAACAATCGGCCAAAACAACAATCAGAAAAGCTGAAAGGGCATATGGGTGGCAACTGAGCAAGATTTAGAGAAGGGAAATGACGTGCCAATAAAGATTGGGGTAATGACAAGCGAGAGATGTATCCAAGGATCGCCAATGAGGATCCACCATTAAGGTCTACCAGAAGGCATTCAATAAATTTGGTATGTGAGAGTATGGTACTAATAAGGGATACCAAGTGACAAATATGTTTGTCAAGACTATTCCTCTAAAAGGAATTTTTATCACAAGTACAACACCATGAAGCTAGTTCCAAAAAGGAAACCCTTACACAAGAGAAACCATAAACTTGTATGGTTGTTGAGATAACCATTTAATGGAAGCCGACGTCCATAAGGATCCTCTATAGATGGATGTGTTTCACCTTAAAGGAAAGGTATAGCAAACAATGCGAGTTACCAAGGAGTAATCCAAACAACATTGTAACCCAAGTGTAGGTTATGATAAAGAAGGGTAAGACAAGAAATTCAGAAAAGAGGAGAGTAGTGTATTGGAAGCTCTATTGAGAATAGAGTGTTTAGATGAACTCCATCCCAAGGAAGACGATAGAGGTACATCCCAATAAGATTCAAGATTTAAGAACTTAGTATTGGGGTAATGGGAAACAATGATTCATTCACAAAAGTATGTTGGTAAGGTGAGAATCCGTCAAGATAACATAATATGTAGAAACCATTAAAACCCTATAGACAAGATATAAGCTCTACCAAGTTCTTATGGTATTAGCAACCGAACCACCAATAAGGAAAGGCTGAAAACATTTGAGAGCCCGCCAGTTCAGACACAACCCAAAAGCCTGAATAAATCAGTGAGTTAAAGTATTTTAATTTCTTTTAATTTAATACCCCAACTAAAAAGGGGTGAGCTATGCATGGTAGTAGCAAAGAAACTCATTAAGTTCATTTGAACTTACAAATGTTTTAGCCTATGATTGTAGAACTCGTTGGATAAGGAACTCGAGGTGGGATCAATCTAGATATTAGTAGAACAAGAATCAACATTAGTAGGGAGTCATGCACATAGGAAGGGGTACCTTTAGGGGCTTCGCCTCAAGGTGGAACATATTGTAGTTATGAAGATCCTTAGAGTTTGAGTTTGAAGATAGTAAACTTTTATTTTGAGATTTTAAGGATTTTATTATAAGGAAATAGTTACCTCTCAATAAAGTTCGTCCTAAAATTTATCCAGCTTACAATTTGATATCCAGTCCTACCTGGTGCACGGTTCGCATTCACTTCTTTAGCTTTTCCCTTAAAAGAAAAACTGTGGAAAATCAAAATTGTTTGATTGACTATTGTAAATAATTGAATGTGAATATTATAAAATTGCCATAACATGTCATGCATGCATGAGATAAGCATGCCATATAGTTTAGGAAAGAATGCTACAAGCACTTGTGATGGATATATTGATCATACATGATTGAAATCGAAAATTAAAAATCTTGTGTAACACCTCAACCTGGTTTGGTCACCAGACCCGAGTTACAAGATGCTACAAACAAACAGGATAAACTTGTTCAACTTAACCATCAACTATACATAATTATACAAACATTAACCATTAACAATGAAAATAAAACAATATCAAGCTTCAAACTACTATAAAATTTGATTCGAGTTCGAATAAATGAATTAAATTATAAAACTTTTAAAACTTTGGACTAGTATTGATACCAAGCAAATAAGTATAGATATTTTGTAATAAGTATCGATATGAAAATATTTATCGATTTCATTTTAGCATTCTGTCAAATTAAAGTATCGATATTATATCCACAATATTAATACAAATTAGAAAATTATCAATACTAAGTAAAATTATCGATACTAAATTTGTGTTATGTCAATTTTGAAACTATTCATATGGTTTGGTATAGATACTTTAGTCCATTATATCAATACTTTCACTAAAACGATAAAAAAAAAATCAAGTTGAAAAGATCACTTCATACAAATCTCAAAACTTAGCTTAAGAATGCATATAGACAAACATGTAACATATATATACACATTAAATCCAATCTAAATGTTTAACCAATATGCCCTCATTGGCACCACAATTGAAGCATAACCATTAACCATCCAAACTAAAACATAACTAACTTATCAAGATTGTTTATACATTAATTAAACCATAAACATCAAATGCTAAAATTCATCCATTCTTACCAAGTTTCCAAAGGCTAACATAATCCAACCAAATTTTGATAAGTACCAAAACAAAATGGCCATATCAACAATAATTATCCAAGTTAGCCATCAAATGATATGCTACCAATTCAAGTCACCAGAGCACCATATACATATTTACATCTCAAATAGCACAAATCATCACCAAGATACCTATTAACATAAACATACCAAAACCTTATTTACATGCCATTTATAAACGGGACAAAATAAACAAAAGCTACCGATAGAGTTGTTGGATAGTGCGATCTTCAATGATGTTTCAATCGATAGCAAGAGTTCGACAATCTACAAAGAAGAAAACCGAATAAAGTAAGCCTATGTAAAGCTTAGTAAGTTTGCAAAACAAAACATTACATACCTGTCAATTTAAGTTTACAATTTATACATAACATAAAAATTACATTCCGTTGTCTTGTTCCATAATTTCTACCATGTCAAATGGTTAGGCCTGGATAAATTAAATCATCAAAACATAACATGCCAAGATACACATACCAAGTTATACCCAATATAACATAATTTATCATGTCTTCTTATTTCATTTCCATTTCAGTAATTAACTGTTTTGCCCGGAGAACTATAGTAAATTGACTTCAGATATGCCGGAGAGTAATACTCACACAATCTGACAAACGAGACATTAACCAATACACGAAGCTGCTTACACAAGCTTCAAAGAATCCGCAACACATGTAGGATCTCAAGCTATTGGTTGGCATCCACCACTAGTACATAGTACCTGAAACTATAAACACCGGCACAGAGTGTTTGGAACTGTATCATCGGTACATAGTACCTGGAACTATAATCATCGACAACTAGTGCCTGGAATGCCTTAATGACATGTAATTTGTATCCTAGCTATTCACTAAGTTCAAATGAGTTTTAACATGTATAAGGTAAACTTTGCATGACATTAACCATATACCAAGATTAATTGTATACCAACTCTCCATAGCATAACATGTTTCAATTCGAACAAATACAAAAGCCATATTTTTCCATTCAAGTTTTTGATCACATTTGCAACTTACCTTAATCAACCATATTTATTATAGACATATACAAATACAAATATATATATACATCTATGATTTCAACATTAATAAGCATAATAACATCTAATATGAACTTACCAAAACGCAATAGTTACCAATACTTTGACGAAGACTATTCAACGACTTTTTCTTTCTTGCGATTATCAAACGGTTGATCCGTTTATTAATCTAAATATAATAATTTAATTCAATTAACCAAATCCAATATCTTAAACCACTTAAATTCACATATTTGAATTTTAATCAACATTTTACACTTTTACCCCAAACTTTTATCTTTTACTCAATTTAGTCTACAAACCCAAAACTTTCAAATCTATTACAATTTAACCAAATCAATGTTAGCTAATTTTTATATAATCTCTATATAACCCATAGTTATCATTTTTTACAAGAATTTCATGTAACTATAATACCAACTAAAAATACTTTACAGAATAATCCTATTTAACTATCAAGTTTATAAATCAATCATCAAACTTCAAAAATATCATAAATTCATCGATGGCATAAATCAAAACATTTAACAGTTTTATGAATTACTCCCTAGGATAGCTAGATTAAGCTACAGCTGTAACGCCACAAAAATTTGAATGTCTAACAGTTGAATTCTGTCATAATTAAGTCTCTGTTTCAATGACTATGAGTCCTACTTATGTGTTCAATGTCAGGAGTTTGAGTCATGTTTTCATTTTTGAAAGTCTTGTTATTTTAAGTTAAACTAACCTTTATTCCTAATCTATCGACTTAATTTTAATTCAGTGCAAACATATGTTAAGAATGAGCTTGTTGGTTCACTGATTAAGTTTCTGTATTCTGTCTATTCCTATGTTTGAGTCCTGGAGTATGCATAGGAAACATTTTTGCTAAATGCTAGGAATCTGATTGGTAGTTAATTAGGATCTAACGTTAGTCATCTTCTTTTATTTTTTTCTTTTTATTATTTCTTCTTTTTTTACTTATCTTTTTTCTTTTCCGATTCTTTTACTTTTTCCCTCATTTTGATTACTGTCGTAAGTGAATACGGGACTAATCAAAGTTATACATTATTAGTTGTGTCGGTCGAAAGGTTATTAAGTAAGTTTCACTGTAATTCATTTAATTCTGTGGTTTTTTTTGTTCTTCGTAGCATGTTCTAAATTGGGTGTTTCGAGTGTATTGTGTAATTCTCTAATAATCAATCATTTAGTTTCCTTATTAGGCAGGGATATCGGGAGTAGCGAACCTCAAAACGTCAATTCGAGTAATCGTTGTTGATCTTTCAATAAGTGTTGGTTTCGTTTAAGGTTTCATGTCGAAACTTTTGACATAAGTATTCTGCGTATAATTGTGTATTATTGTTGATATAATTGGTTGATTGAGTTATTGGATGGTCATTCTAGGTTTCGAAAGTCTACTACATTGTTTTGACTTCGAAATTACTTCAAGTGCGTACTGAAAATCCGAGTTTTTATGAATTTTGGATGCTAGAAAACATGGTTGTCAACGCCACATGGCCATTTGCCAGGCTATGTGGTAGGCCGTGTAACTCACTGTCTGTCAAATACGAGCCACACAGGCAAGGGACACGGGTGTGTGTCCAGGCCATGTGTGATCATGTTAGTGCAAGGTTCACATGGGCCAAGGACACGAGCGTGTGTCCAGGTCGTGTAACTCACTAATTACAAGATAAGGATCATACGGGCCAGAGACACGGACGTGTGACTCATTGTTTGCAATTTAGGACCACACGGGCATATGACATGGGCGTGTGTTAGGCCGTGTGAGACACATGGGTGTGTATTGATGATGATTCACTTAACTAACTAAAATCACGAAAAAGGCAAGTGCACTTATCGAATATTAGTATAGCTATGGTGAGTTAGGAATATCGTATCCACGAGGACTAAAAGTACTAGTACTTACTATCTTTCTATTATCTAGCCAGTAAATTGAAGGAGTTTGTTTTAAATCTAAAATTATCTAATTACTAAAGACGCAACAGAGAATAAGTAAGTAAATAATCGAATAAACCAATGAGAGAGACAATACTCAGGAAAGAATCTACCTAAACTTCACTTATTATTCTGAATCTAAATTAAATGATTTATTCACTTGCCTTGATCCGTAGAAATCACTAAATTATATTAATATCTCTTTCGAGAGTAAAAATAACTGACTCTAGGTTGATTAATTAAAATTTCTTTCTAATTAAAACCCTATTGTCTCATTAACTCGATCTATGGATTCCCCTATTAGATTTGACTCTAATCCAGTAGATATATGTCGTCCTATTTTTAGGATTGCATGCAACTCCACTCAATTATGGCAGATCTACTCTTAAACAGGGACTTTTGCTCCATTGAAATAAACACATCAATCATGAATTAATATCCTGAAAACATTAAAACATGGAATAAGTACACATAATTGAGATCAAGAAATCAAGTATTTATCATGTAATTCAAAAATTAAATAACAAATCCATCATAGGTTTCATCTTTCCTAGGTATCTAGGGAATTTAGTTCATGCTTTGGGAGGAAAACATCTTAAAATTAGGAAAACTACAAAACATAATGAAACCCAAAAACTTCTAGAGAAGTTGATTGGAGATCTTCAATCTTGAAGGAGATCCTGCTTCTGAGTTGATTTCGATGGAGTTCTTCGAGTAATTTATTTATTCTTCTCTGCTTCCCCCCTTAGGTCCTCTTATAGTGTGTATTTATAGACTTTAGAATGCTCAGAACCCTAAAAATTGGCTTTTTCCATGTGTTCGGGAAACAGGGAGCGATATTGACACTGGCTGGCACATGGGTGTGTGGCCAGCCCGTGTGAGAATGGCCAGGCTGTGTGGATCCTAAAAGTAGCTCGTTTTGTCCAATTTTGGCTTGTTTTCTGCTCCTTTTGCTCTCCTATGCTCATCTAAGTATAGAAACATGAAATTAAATGATTAGGAGCATCAAATTCACTAAATTAGATAATAAATCATCCAAAAACACATCAAGAATAGGATTAAAATATGTTACTTTTATGACTTGTCATGTGTTAGGCGATGTGGGCTCATACGGGCCAGCCACCTTGGCCATGTGGAACCACACAGGCGTGTGGGTCAGATCTGGAATTTATCTTCGAGGTCATAAGTGTCGTCTAATGCAAACGTAGGCCTTCTGTAGTGTACTTATGATCTAAACTAGACCGTATGAGTTGTTATTTGATGATCTGAAATTGAGCTGTTGATTATATAAATATATACTGGCTGTGGTGACTATCGATGATATTGATCTGTACTACCTGACTATGAATTGAATCTGAATGACTGTGTGTACGTTCTTGACATCTGTAATATGCATTTGCATTGGGTGGGAATTATGTAAAGGAGGAAGTGATATGTTCTGATTCAGTGGCTAAGCCACAATTTATATATAAATATGGCATTTTATAGCTATTTGATCTGGCGGCTGATCTACAATCACATATAGCTATTTGATCTGGCAGCTGGTCTACAATCACATAAAACGTGTCGGATCGACACTATATGGTGTGTAGGGCTGGATGGGTATTAAACTACCTTAACGATGTGTTGGGATGGTCAGAGATAGTGTGTAATGAGTGGGGATAGGAATAACTGCATATTTTCCTGATCTATTCTGTATTTGAACTAGAATTGTCTGTCATTTAATTGATGTGTTAAAACTGTATTGGATAAGAAATTGGCCAAAATCAAGTCATTTCCTTCACCCACTTCAAGCATGTACCTAAACACAATTTTCACATACGACCAAGGTATAAAAATATATCAAAACATGCATAAATTGACCAATTCAAATGACCAAGTCTCATTCAACCAATATGCCATATAGGCACCTCAATCACAATCAAACTAACATGCCTAAACTTGTGCATAATTGGTCATATTTCATACAAACACATCTAGCTCATACATTATAACTACTTCATCACATACCAAATTGAATATTGAAAACATGCATCAACTTAACCATACTAACAAACATCAACAAGATGCCATAAGTACCAAAAGTGTACCAACCATAATAACACATATACATGTCAAACTTATCAACTAACATAAACCACAAGTCCACATATACATGCTATTATAACCTTGATCAAAACATCAAAATCTACTAATATAATCGCTAGATAGTGTGATAAGTCTCTAACGAGCTTCCAAACTAATCGAGCTTCCGATAAACTATAAAACATAGGAAAGAAAACTACGTAAGCGTATAATGCTTAGTAAGTTCGTAAAACCTAAACATAACTTACCATTTCATTGTATAACATTAAAATTATGCATGATATAATCCAACAATAAGTTTGGACAAGCCTAAGCATAAACAACAACACCAGTTAGTGCTATAACACATTACTCAATTGAACTATCACATGGTAAGATAGATTTTCATGAACATAGTGCCATTGAATTCATGCTTTCCATAAACATAGATATACATACATTGATCATTATCATTTCATACCTTTCCATAAATTCATAACGTAGCCGATCGGAACACTTACTGTTCCTTCCCTTTACATGCCCGTTGAACCACTTAGAATAGTACACAAAGTATGCTAAACATATGGTCGAAACCATTTCTTTTCATTTTCCTTTACATCGTTGCTCACTCAAGCCATAAAATGGGTTTGCTCATATAAGCTGACAATTGAAATGTAAGCTACACGATGCCGCTCACACAAGCTGACGAGCATCTACAACAAATGCAAGACCTTAGCCATCAGTAGGACATTCATGACCAGTACCCAAAATATGGTAACCTTAATGACATGTTATTTGTATCTTATATATTCCTAAGGTTCAAACGGGGCTAAATAATTGTCGAAATATCATTGGATTCTCACCATTTCATTACATGATATATAGTACAATTCATAAATACCAAAATAACATTACAACATTATTTAAACATACGAACTTATCTTGATAATAAAAATGTCGAAACAAGGTCAACTAATTCAAGGCTTTCGCTTTTCCTCGATCTAGATCCGTATGAGATTTATCTTAATCTAAATAAGCAAATTCAATCCATTTAATATTCATACTATTCAATTTAGTCCAAAATTCATACTTTTTAAAATTTACACTTTAGCCCCTAATATTTTAACTTCTTTACAATTTAGTCCTTAAGCTCGTAAATTGACGTTTATGCAAATTCATCCACATTTCATGTTAGCTGAATTTACTAGGGATCTATACAGCCTCATAAAAATCAACATTTCACAATTTATCATGGTAATTTACTACTTTTACAAATAAATCCCTAAATGATAATTTCATAAAAAATCTCTTTACAAAACTTGTTTATTTAACAATAAAGACTCATATTATTTCATTAAACTTCAAGAATCATGCAATAAAATTTATGGAAAAACCCTAAACCTTTAACGATTTTGTAAATTAGTCCCTAAGCTAGCTAGGTTAAGCTACAACGACTTCAAAAACATAGAAATCATTAAAAATGGGGTTGTAAAACATACCATGCAAGCACCACAACCTAGCCGAACCCTAGCAAGCTTCCATGGAGTTTTCTTCTTTTAAAATTTCAATGGAGGAAGATGACACAAAAGATGATATCTTTTGTTTTCTTCATTTTACTTAACATATTTATTAATTTACATATTTAACCTTGTTAATTAACCTTAAATTCACTTATTTTTTTTCCATGAATGTCCACTAATAATAATGATATAATTACCATATAAATCCCTTTACAATTTAATTTCATAGCTAATAGCTACCTTTAACTAATAGAACTCTACTTTTGCAACTTTTACGATTTAGTCCTTTTTACTAAATTAAGCATACAAACATCAAAATTTCTTAACCAAATATTTATACGACTCTACCAATATACCATAGATGTTAAAATAATAATAAAATAAAAATTTTCTCATAGAATTTGTGGTCCCGAAACCACTGTTTTGATTTAACTAAAAACGAGCTGTTACATTTCTCAACAATGACAACTTGCTAAAAACTTAACAATTGGACAAATTAATACATGTGCTAGCTAAATCAAACTTCCGTGATCATAAATCTATAAAAATTACATGAAATTAACTTAATTACCTTATGAATTTTAGTTGGCTGAATGTTAAAGTTTGAACCAAGTTTTTCCTTTCTTTTTCTTCTTTTAATTTTGGATGGTGAAGCAAGTGGAGAAGATGACAATCTTCCACCCAATTTAGCTTATATACTTAGATTAATATTAAATTTGTTTAATTAACCATTCTTAATTAATTATAATATTATTATACATATTTTAATCTTAAACTAAACTTAGTGGAATTAACCATCATTGTCCACTAATTCATGATGGATAATGGTTTAATAACCATTTTAGTCATTTGGATAATTGCTACTTAGGACTTTAATCTTTTTCTAAATTAAAACTCTATAGTGATGAACTTTTACAATTTAATCCCTGAATTTTAATTAACCAATTTCTTAATCGAACTTTATTATATTTTCATATTAACTCTATAAATATTTC
Organism: Gossypium longicalyx; assembly: GCA_025698465.1. Classification (NCBI taxonomy): domain Eukaryota; kingdom Viridiplantae; phylum Streptophyta; class Magnoliopsida; order Malvales; family Malvaceae; genus Gossypium; species Gossypium longicalyx. Next base: position 57,994,785 of record CM047007.1, read on the forward strand.
AATTTTATATTTACGGACTTAGTTTATGAAAATGAGATTTCGAAATCGTATTTTTCGACACCACTGAAATTCGAATCGTTACAGATTTAACATGCTCAAAACTCTTACTTCCAATTTCCATAAAAATCAAACATAATTTCATCAAATACCCATTAGTGGAAACTTGATAAACATTCAAAAATAAAAAAATCCAAGGTATGGGTAACCTTAATTAAGCTTGGATGATCATGAAAATATAAAAATTGAAAAAAAAAAACATGTTTGCCTTAAAAATTTTAGGACCAAATTATAGAAGGAAGAAAAAGGATTTTTCTTCTTTTCTTTAGTTATGGATGGCACCAAAAGAGAAAAAAGGATGATGTTTTGTTTTTCTTGCCACTCACTTCCATATATATATATACACACACACTATGACTAGTGATTTAATTAAAGCTTAATTAAAAGTTTTAACCTTTAAAACATGTTTAAATAATATTTCTTAATAAAACTAGGTTGATGTTACCACTATAATAAAAATGGTTTAATAACCATTTAGGCCCTTTGCATAAATTTTAATTGGGTCCCTATGCATTTTTAAAATAAAATTTTATAACGATTGTAATTCTTGTGCTATAATTAATAATTTTTTAGATTTAATTACTTAACCATTTTTAATATATTTTCATACTAACTTTATAAATTTCTCTATTCATATTTTTACTGACTCGATTTACAAAATTGAGTTCCAAAAAGAAAACTCACTTTAAGAGCAAGAATAACTTATGAGGTAGCCATCCTATTTGTGTAATAGAAATAAATGAAATCGTCAAATATCAAGAGACTTGAGTATTAAAATAGTGCTAAAAAGAAATATGAAATGAAATGTAATATAAAAATTATTACACAATTAAAACTAGATCAAAATAGTCTTATCATTAAGTGGATTAAATTAATTCTTATATTATTAAAAAATTTAAATAAATTCAAGTTATAATAAAGTTAATATTTACGGTATCAAAATATTTTTAAAACTAATTTTTCAATTATAGTTTAATTCAAAATCAAATATTTTATTTACAAAGCCATTAAAAAGTAAAACTATTAATTCTGATAAAAAGTAAATATTAATTTTTATTCTAACTTAATATTATTTATTTTTAATTATAAAAGGAATAAATTATTTATTTCATACTGAATGGACTAATTTAATACATTTACCTTTTTTTTCCGAAGCAAAAACAACTGTTAAATCCTCTATATAAAGTCAAAATAAATTATTCAAATGAAAACGGAGGAAAGAGCAGCCAGCAAGTGACGTCACATCTAACCTTCCAAGTTCCAACTCTTTCTTTCCATACATCCTCAGTTTCTCCTTTAATTATTATTATTATTATTATTTTTTGTTTTTAATTTTCAGATTTCCTTTTTGTCTTATCAAAATCCGATCGAGGGCCTCGATCTCTCTCAAGATCTGCTGCCACTCTCGCCTTTCTCTTCCCGTAATTATACTCAGGTAACTTTTCTCTTTTGTGTTTCAAATTCTAACACTGCCGCTAGAAATAACCATTCTAGGCATTCTTTTATTCTATTTGAAAAAAGAATATTGATTTTATGCAGTTGATCTATTATTATTTTAGTTGGGAAGGTGCAGGCGCAGGCGGGGATGATAGAATGCAGTGTTTGTCATTCAAAAATAGCACCGCCCACTAGTAAAACCATTTCGAGGGCTTATGACAGGCACCGCAGCCATGTCTCCTCCAAAACTCGTTTCCTCAATGTTCTTTTGGTCGGTGGGGACTGTTTTGGTCGGTTTTCAGGTCAGTTCATTTCTTGTAATCATCAAATCTAGACCGGCAATGTTGATCTGTGATTTCCTTGCATTCTAAATATATATATGTGTGTGTGTGTGTGTATTATTGCAGCCTATATTGGTTTATATGTCAAAGGTGGATGGGGGTTTCAAGTTTAGTCCCATTAGCGTTAACTTTCTCACTGAGGTGGCCAAAGTTATTTTCGCCATTACTATGCTCTTGTTCCAGGTACTTCTAGCATTTTATTAACCTTCAACTTTCGAATAGGAGGTGTTTTTTCACCCATATAGGTAAAACGGGGTTTAAGAACTCCACAAACAGGTTCATATGCCTGTCAAGTGTTCATTTAGCTATAAATAAATAAGTCAACATTGAAGGATTGAGTCAGCATATATAGTTTGTTAGACATATCACATTCAGCATTCAGATAAACCCTCTTGTGAAATTTTGAACTCTTTTACTAAGTATTGCTGCCATTTATTCTTTGTTTTTTCTGCTTTAATTATCATAAAGTTTGTGAGGCTTAGACCATTATCTCCTATTGAATCCCTATTCTTCACTAATTCAAGTTTGGTGTCCAGTGCATGACTCTTTTGTCCTTTTGGAGTTGTATTCTCAATTGAGTTTTGGTTTTACGTGTTGAATTTAAGGTTGATTTAGATTTGTTTTCTAGACTAGGTTAGATAAGTCAAAGTAAACTGGAGGGGTCTGAAAGAGGGACGGGATTACAAAATTCGTCAACTATTGCTGTAAGCTCACAAATTCTCCTTGTATAAGACAATAGAAATTATATTTAGTGGGGGCACTCCTGACATGCAGGAACAAATAGATTATGTTCGTTTCTAACCATTATCAGATAATCTAGAGGTGTCAAGGACGGAGAGATCTGCTGCATTAGTTGTGGAAATTAGAGGGATTGCTAAGATAAAAATTGTTTGTGCTGATTGACGTGCAGTGTTAGAAAAAGTTACTAAGCAGAGCCTGTATAAGATCAGTGTGCTTGCTATTAGCATTCAGTAGGAATAGGAACAGTTGCATTTCAAAGATTAGTGGAAGTCCAAGTCCATCAATTATATCTTATGAAATGTTCAGATTCTTTTTATTAAATCGTTTGTTAGATGTAACTGTTGTTCTTATTTAACTCTTTCTCTTTTTGAAGGCTCGACATAAGAAAGTTGGTGAGAAATCTCTTCTTTCAATTTCTTCATTAGTGCAGGTAAGAAATTTACTTCCACAACTCTATGATTCTGATTGCAATTGTATCATTAGTTTTTGTATCACTAATTTCACCATTGATTCTCAGTAATATTAATAATCTTGATGGTTTTATGTTGTATCTCATTAAGCTTCTATAAAGAAGGAAACTACTCCAAGCTTGAGTTAAATATGTGTTGCAACAAGTGATTAGAACTTGTAGGCTATGCTGAAAACGAACGGTTGGGTTTATTAGTGGTTTAATGTTAATCTTTTAGGTTTCTTCTGATGAAATGGGATCACTTTGTATTGAGTGTTAAATTGTGTGACTGATTAAGAAACTGACTTAACCATACATGCTTTCTGGTAATACCAACATGGTTATTCATTGTGATCCTAGTTGATGCTTTTTAGATATTTTGGGTAAAAAATGTGGAGAAGTTAGAAGAATTCCAGTTGCCACGCTGAAAGTAGAGATGCAGCAGGTTGGTGAAATGTTTTTAATTTCACATAGATTTGGCTTCTTTATACGTTTTCTTGATCTTTTGCAGTAAATTTGGTGGGACACAGCACTATGCAGTGTTCAACTTTGATGAGACTAATGTTAGATGAGCCATCAATTTTGTTTTATCTTTCCATAGTGAAGTTATGTTCCTAGCCGCCTTTTATTTTTGAGTGGCTGTATTTTTTATGCTTCACTTGTGCGTCTACTGGTGTGTGTGTCTGTGTTATAGCTGAACCATAAAAAAATTGTTCCTTTAATTTTCTTAATAGTTTATATAATTTGAACTCTATTCATATTATGGGTTTTCTGGCAAAAATGCTTCCAATTATGCATCCTTTTGGTTGACAAAAATGTGTTTGGGTTGCATTCTGTAAACTAAATATCTGTACTACTATTAACGTGGTATCACTTTGGTCTAGCAAAACCATCATTATGTGACATGAAGTCCTTTTGAAACTTTTAGTTCATTATTCTCCTTATCTAGACCGAATTGTTTTTCTCAGACAACATCTTTTTGACCTCAAGGTGTTGTTCTCTTTGTTCTTAAAATTTTACAGGCTGCTCGAAATAATGTGCTTCTTGCAGTTCCAGCTCTGCTTTATGCTATTAATAATTACCTAAAGTTTTTCATGCAGGTGGTGTTTTCTTACTTGTCTTTTCTGCTTCTTCTGTGTCACCATAATAACAAAATTCTATATAATTTTGAGAAATAGAATTTAACTATGCACTGTGTTTCTGTTAAACTGTATATCCACAACTAAAATAACTTATTAATATTCTTTGGCTTGTTTTTCTTAAAGTAGTAGTTTTCTAATAATTATGCTGTTATTCCTTTGCAGCTTTATTTCAATCCTGCAACTGTGAAGATGCTTAGCAACCTGAAGGTAGAATAATACATATTGTTTAATGATTACTTAAATAGCATAGTTTCTAACCAATCTCCTTTTCGCTCTAACAAAATGTATTTTGGGTTAGTTTATGATCATTTCCTTTTGCTCGCTCATCACGTGGTAGTTACCACCACAATCAATGAGTGATGGATCCTAAATACTATTTTTTTATGACTCATTTTATCTAGAAGTGAAAACTAACTTTATACTGCTGTCCTCCATGTTAAAAAAATAAGTACTATGCACATGATCTTACTGTTTCTTTTGGTTTTTCTGTGAGAATTCTTAGTGAATCTATTTCAGTGCCATCCAACATATGCAGGTTTTGGTAATAGCTGTCTTGTTAAAGATGATCATGAAACGGCGGTTTTCTATCATTCAGGTTTGTTTGAACAGAATGATTTTTTTCATTGCACTGCATCTCAGCCAATTATCCAAAAACTGAAAGCAAATCTGTGGGTCTTTGGAATAATTAATTGGTTATAGTTTATCCATGTTGCACATGTGGTGCTGATACATGTTTGTAACAGTGAGGCTCTTGCTTTGTTGCTTATTGGAATTAGCATAAACCAGATGCAGTCTTTACCAGAGGGTACTACTTCGTCTAACGGTTGCAACTGGCGCATACTTGTATACACTAATTTTCGTAAGTTGTTAAAACAATTGCTTCACTTAATCGATATGGTGACAGTTTGAACTGTCTCTATTACGAAGGATTATATCTTGCAATGATGTTATTCATACAGTAGGACTTTTGAGATGCATATTTTTTTGCCCTTTGTTCATAAATATAGAAAATTAGAAATTGCTTATTTACATATTATAGTTTAGCTTAACACAGCTTAAATAGTTATTTTGCAATGAACTAGTGGGGCGTGTGAAAGTTGCAACATGTAATATACTAATAGTGTGTTTGGGAGAGGACTTTTTGGTTACCTATCAAAGTTAAAATAGTAACGAACTTAAGGATGAGTAGGTAAATTTTATGATTTGTTAAGTTAAAACTATATGAAATGGTTTAGACCTTTGGTCTTTTGAAGCAATTAATGTTAGATGTGAATTAGAAAAGATAAAAAACTAACTTTAGTTATAATATAAATAGGGCTTTCACACTATTTGTTAACCATTGCACTTTCTAAGCTGTTACTTTGACCAAATTTGTAAATTAATCAAAACTCTCCATTATTACAACTACTTGACTATCTCTTAGAAATTATGCAATAATTATTCCAGCTATTTGGGTTTGAGCTTGAGTAAATTGACTAATAAATTCTCATAATTTACTATGCAGTCTTTCAAAATCGTCTATCTAAATATATATCTAGTTAAGATCTTGATGCTAGAGTTGATCAAATCGAGTTACTAGCATAGTTGAATACTATGTTGGTTTCATAAAGATCCCTACTCCCTAGTAATTTTAATATGTCAATAGAAAAAAAAAGAATAGAAATAGAATCAATTGATAGTTCATATTTGACAAACTTACTTTTTTGGGTTGGGATTTTAGAGTCAATTGATAATTTAGGATAATAGGATTTCAAGACCAAAAATGATGTTTTACAGACATAAGTTCAAAAATGGCTGGTAATAAATAAATATAGGAAGTGCTACAGCACGGTAAAAACTAGTGAAGAAAACCTACATATGGCCCAAAAGACTATGAAAACACAAACTGCGAAGAATAATGATGAAGGGTGAACTATTGTGCTAATTGTGCCCCTCTCACAAAGACACTGCTATAACATAGTGTTAACAATCTTTAGTTATATGTATAACATTAATGCATCTATTATGCTAGAGATTGTGACTCAATGAAACTTAACTCTATGACATTTATACAGGTTACTGTTCCATCCCTGGCATCTGTCTTTAATGAATATGCTTTAAAGACCCAGTTTGAGACAAGCATTTACCATCAGGTGCGTTTATAATGATATTATTGTGTTCTAGACTTTAGCATTGATTCTTAATGAGGGAAAGAAAAATAAAAACTTTCCAAGTGGTCAACAAGGAATTTTTTGACCATTAGTCTGTATACTCCATTAATTTGTGGTTGCTTTTTATGTTCCACAGAACTTGTTTCTTTATGGATATGGTGCCATTTTTAATTTCCTAGCCATTCTTGGAACTGCAATTTTTAAAGGTAGGAAGTCTAAGCTTGGAATTTATTGTTGTTGCTTGGAGGCCTGGTGCTGCTGATAAGCTCTGAGTATTTGGAGGAAATTATGATGATTATCAACTGAGCTTCATTGATCACATTTTGAAAGTTTTCAAGAGAGCATTTAATAAAACTGTTCTGTCTTTTACTAACTAAACAACAGAATTTCAATAGAGAAAAGAGCAATAACCTAATTGGGAAATAATTTTCTTATTCTAATAAACTACTAAAAAATAAGGAAAATAATTTCCTTATTCTAATAAACTACTAAAAGATAAAATAAAATATTATAGAATATCTCAAATAATTTTTTCTAAGATTTATCTATTTAAATAAGATTTATCTACCTAAATAACTTTAAAATATATCCCAAAATATATGTGTTTCACATATTTTAACATTCTCCCTCAAGTTGGTGCATATATATCAATAATGCCCAAACTTGCTTACAAGAAAATCAAAGTTTGTCTTACAGAGCCCTTTAGTGAGTATGACAGCAATCTGTTGTTTTGAAGGAACAAACGACATATACACTTGGCCTTCTTCAATCTTCTCATTGATAAAGTTCTATCAATCTCAACATGTTTAGTTTTGTCATGCTGGACTAAGTTGTGAGCAATATTAATGGTAGCTTTGCTATCACAGTACAACTCCATTGGTGAAGTTATTGGTTTCGTCAGCTCTTCCATAATTCTTTTTAATATCATTTCACAAATTCCTTGAGCCATTAATCTAAACTTAGCCTCTGCACTATTTCTTGCTACAACATTTTGTTTTTTACTTCGCCAAGTCACAAAACAAATGTATAGTATCCTAATGTAGATCTTCTATTTGTTATTGAGCCTGCCCAGTCTGCACCTGTATAAGCTTCAATTCCTCTTTGTTCGGATTTCTTGAAGAATAAGCCCTTTTCAGGTGAACTCTTCAAGTATCTCAGAATCCGAAACACTGCTTCTTCATGTTCCTCTATTGGGGAGTGCATAAATTGACTCACTAAGCTCACTGTAAAAGCTATGTCTGGCATTGTATGTGATAAGTAAATTAACTTACCGACTAATCTTTGGTACTTCCCTTTATCAACTAATTGACCTTTATTTTTGAATTTTACATTTGGATTAATTGGTGTGTCAGTTGGGTGGCAACCACTCATCCCAGCCTCGTTTAAAAGATCAATCACTTTTTTTCTGAGAGACCACAAGATCCTTTTTTGATCGAGTAACTTCCATTCTAAGAAAGTATTTCAAAAGACTCAAGTCTTTGATTTCAAACTCCAATGCTAGATGCTCCTTGAGATGCCTTATTTCATCCACATCATCTCCTGTAAGAATGATATCATCGACATAAATTATAATAACTGCTATTCTACCTTTTTGTGAGTGTCGATAGAACATTGTGTGATTAACTTGCCTTTGTGAGTAAACTTATTTTTTAATAACTTGAGTGAACCATTCAAACCAAGCTTGAGGAGACTACTTTAAACCATATAAAGATTTTCTAAGCTTACATACTTGAGTTCCAAATTTTTCTTCAAAACCTGGAGGAGGATCCAAACTTATTTAAGTTTCCCATTTAAGAAAACATTCTTCACATCTAGCTGCTATAAGGACCAGTCAAGATTAACAACAATTGATGAAAGAACTCTAACAGAATTTAATTTAGCTACTGGAGCAAATGTTTCAAGATAATCTATCCTATATGTTTGAGTGTACCCTTTAGCTATTAGTCGGGCTTTGTATCTATCTAAAGATCCATTCAGTTTGAATTTGGTTGTAAACACCCATTTACAGCCCACAGTTTTTTTTCCTTACAGGTAATTTCACTCTTTCTCATGTACTTGATTTTTCAAGAGCGTGCATCTCATCTAAATTAGCCTCTTTCCACTTCGGAACTTGTAGACACATTTTTGTGTACTTTCACAGTATCGAGACACGAAACAAAAGTTGAGAATGTCGAAGTTAAGACTTTATAGGACACGAAGTTAGATATGAGATATTTAACAACATTTCTAACACCTTTTCTTTTAGCAATTGGTATATCTAAATCAAAAAATTTATTGGTTGGATTATGAGCTTTACCTGGACTTTTGACATGATCTTGCGAGTCGGATTCTTGGTGATGAATCTGATAGGTTCTACTTTCTTGATTTCAATTTTTTCTTGAGTAAATAATTAACTCCTTTGTTTGTTCTTTATTCTTATGATCAAATTCTACACCTTCATACTCCTTTTTATTTACAACATTAACATCATTAATTTCTTTGTTAATCATAAATTCGCCTTTCCCATTATTAGAATCCCTATGTTGTATATTCTTAGTGTTTTCTTAATCAATTATAGAATCTTCCTTACTATAATTTCTCCCCTGAAGATTAGAATTAAAGTACGATTGTGTTTTAACAAATGTGACATCCATGGTAACAATAATCTTCCTATCAATTGGATCATAACATTTGTAATCCTTTTTATTAGAAGCATAGCCAACAAAGACACATTTTTTTGCTCTAGGATCTAGTTTACCTTGGTTGTGAAGATGAACAAAAACCGTACACCCAAAAATTCGGAGCGATAAATCTGTGATCAATTTAGAGTTAGGAAAGTTATCTTTAAAGAGACTGAAAGGGGTTCTATAGTTTAGAGTTTTACTAGGCATTCTATTAATAAGATATGTAGCTGTTAATAAGGCTTCGCCCCAAAGATAATATGGTACCTGACTAGTGAACATCAAGGCTCTAGTTACTTCCAAAAGATGTCGGTTTTTTCTTTCTGCAATCCAATTTTGTTTTGGTGTATTTGTTAAGAGTTTTGGTGGATTATACCATGTTTGGTTAAGAAAATATTTAATTGGTAACTAAAAAATTCCTCACCATTGTCATTTCGAAGTACTTCTATTCTCACACCAGATTGTGTAGATGCTCTAGTTGTTCCTTAGTGAATAAAGACCCTTCTAGAGAACTTTGGCCCTCATAATTTTCATTAGTTGTTCCAACGGTAAAACTTTTTTCCTCTGTTTGATTGCTGGATCTCTTATCTTTAAAAAATGTTGTTTTAATCATGATGTCTGATATCATGAAAGTTTTCAAGAGAGCATTTAATAAAATTGTTCTGTTTTTTATTAACTAAATAACTGAATTTAAATAGAGAAAAAAGTCATAACCTAATTGGGAAAATAATTTCCTTATTCTAATAAACTACTAAAAGATAAAGAAAATAATTCCCTTATTCTAATAAACTACTAAAAGATAAAATAAAATATTCTAGAATATCTCAAATAATTTATTCTAAGATTTATCTACTTAAATAACTTTAAAATATATCTCAAAAATATATGGGTTTCACATATTTCAACACATTTTGTTACTTTTTTTGCACAAATTTTTTTAGACATGCATGCATGCATGCATGCATACATACATACATATGAGGGATCCACTTCAATCCACGATGTAAGAACAGGATCCGATTGACCAATTCAATTGGGAACAGTTAGGTCCGGCAGTTTAACATCACAAGTAACTGAGAAAATAATGAACCAGCCAAAACCAGAAATCAGTACTGAAAATCATCATTGAACCTGAAATCCCTATAAAATCAGAATTAGAACCCTTTGTGTCTGCGAACCTCTAACTCCACTATGTCTCTTCTAGAACACTGATAAGTTTCTTGAACTTTTTTGTTTAAAACGGGAAGTTTGTATGTTAAATACAATAATTTGGAGCTAGTTTGTATCTTCTGTTGAACTTTGGAAGTTTGGTGAGTTAGCAAAGACATGTTTTTGGTTAATAAAGTTTGAAGATGCATATTTTCTTTCTTTTTTGGCATTAAGAAAGAGAGAAGTAAAATTGCATTAGAAGAAGATAGCTCCATTTTTCAGTTCCACTCCTCTTAGATCAGCACTATAACAATGAAACAAAGTAACTTGGTAAGACCATAAGCACATTAACCAATATAAAAAGTACTAAAGTATTCAATAAAAGTAATCCTGAAATTGGCAGTCTTGTCATGATAATTGTTGGAGACTGTAGAGCTTTAGTTTCTCAAAATTTCTTAATTTTATTCTTATAATTGAATTGGCTAGTTGAACTGGAAACTGAAAGTTTAATCGGTTTAACCTTTAGTCTGGTGTTTTAGTCATCGGCTTAAATTAGTGTAAAATTAATTTACTTTTACATATGAGTATATTTGTTTAATCTAACCATTGTAGTCCATGTGTGTATCGAGTCTAGAGTAAGTTAAAAATGTTTAGCTATTCAACCATTAAATATATTTAGAGAAATTCAGCAGTTTTGAGCGATGTGATAGTGATATCAGATTGATTCAAAAGTTTATGTTAATGAAAAGTAGAATAATATTGCTAAATCCAACAGTGAGCTTGTTAAAATGTTAGATTGATTCAAAAATTTAGTTTTGCACGTGTAATTGTATTCCTCCTCTCTCTATATATCTGTACTGATATTTTAACCTGTAGAGCTAGTATATATTGCTCTAAGCAAACTCAATCTTTTTCTGATTAGTTGCTGTAATTCCATGACCTTCTTGCTTTTATTTTAGGTCCCAATAGCTTGGATATCCTGCAGGGACATTCAAAGGCTACCATGCTCTTAATATGCAACAATGCAGCCCAAGGGATCTTATCATCTTTCTTCTTCAAATATGCAGGTAAAATTTCAATAGTAAAGAGTGTGTGTAGATAATGGAAAAAGTCTAAGCAGATAAAGGGGTTACTGGAAAATACTAATAGCTAATAAGACCTTGGAAAAATAGAGTTAATGCATGCATATCTGCATGATCTGAATTGGTTTTAAAAGGGTGAAAAGGAGGTACCAACATTAAGAGCACGTTTGGTTCACTGAGATGAAAGAGTAGGAACTGAATTAGCCTATTTGGTGGGAATAAAAAATAAAGAGGTAATAGTGTTGGCATGAAATAGAGTAGTAATAGTTTACATTGTTTGGTGGGGTAAAATGATTTATGGTACAATTTTACCTTTATATAACAATAGTATTTTAATTATATTATTAATATCTTAGATCTAAATAAATTATTTAATAAAATATAAAACAATTATCAACTTTTTAAAATTTGATTAATTAAAATATTTTTACAATTATATTAAAATTTCATTATCAAAATAATAATTATAAGCATTTAAAAATTAGTTATTTTAATAAAATATACTAAATGTTAATATTTTATTTAAGTAAATTTTTATATGTTATTTACTTTATATCAAATTTAATATAAATCATATTTTACATTAATTTAAAATATTATTTAAAAATATTTTTAGATATTATATTAAAATTTTTTTTTGGAATAATTTATTATTTTAGGGTATTTTAGAAATATTTAAGTTAGCTTTTTTAGCCTTTCTCTTTCCGGATTCTTTCCCATTCTTCCCCTTACTCTAAACTTTCATCTTCTATATGCTAAGATAAAAACCCATCTAAATGTTTTGTCTCTTTACTAAACCCAGAAAAACAAATTAGTTCCAGTTTTTGACGACTCAACCACCTCCAGCCACCATGACCACCGTTACTGACTGCTGTAACCTTACCCAAAAAATTCCCCAACTTCATGTCATCCATCATTTCAATATCAACAATTCAGTTTTTTTTCAGTTAATTTTCTCTAAAAATCACCAGAAAACTGTAAATCTACAAAAGAAATTGGCAAAATCCATGTCGGCAGCCACTCCAAGTGCTCCAGATTCTTGATATGTTCTTCTTCTTCTTTTTCTCTTTTGCAATATTTGGAGCAACCAAAACTCCCTTCACATGGGAGTGGAAAAAATCATTTTGATTTATATTTTTAAATTATTGATTATTTTTGATTTGGTATTTTGTTCAGATTTTAGTTTTGTGAATGTTGGTATTGTGGGTGTTTTGGGAATAAATTTTTTGAGGCTATTCCTTGAGCTATATTCATGGTTTGGCTGTAATAGGCTATTCAGCTGAATAATATTGAGGTGAATCAAACGCATGACTTGATATAGCTCTCTGAATTAGCCTAGTTAGTTAGCTATTCATGCCAACGAAACATATTGTAAGTTTAACGCTTGGTTATCCTTCATGCCTTTATGATAATGTGCAACAGACTAAATCGTACACGAATATTAACTGGTCATGGTTTCCAGCTTGTTTGTAGGTAAAGTAATTCCTGCTGACATCATAGCTTAAATAGCTGCCATCATTGATTGAAACTCTTTGGAAAATTTTACAACCATCAACTGTGTCTGTCATAGAGGCCATGCAAATGTATAAAGCAATAATGGCAACTGATGCTATCTCCTAATTGAAGCGTTTACCCAAAAAAACATTTTTTTAGGGAAGTTAGTGATTCAAGGTCATAGTCTGGTCATCTAGATACTGTGGTTAGAAGGATAGGAGAGGGTTCTTTGTGAAACCTGTTATAAAAATATTAATAAAAAAAAAAGAAAAAGAAAGATGGTTTCAGCTATTCTGCAAGTTAAGCTAACAAAACACCTGGAAATTACATGTATGCAATTTACCTTTTTCAAAAGACCATTTTTGGGAAAATGTTATACTGTTCTGTAGCTAAATATCTAGTTTAACTGGAAACTTTTCAGCTATTCTGCAAATTAGGCATAATGCTGCCTTTCACATTATGGTTTGATTAAGTTTTAGCTGATCCTGATCATGATTGTAAAGAATCATCGGTATATGGAAAGGAACTTTATGCGATACTTGGTTAATCATTTTTGTATGTTCATGGGAAGGAATAAGTTCTCTTCAGTCAAGTATGACATTTGGACCACTTTTTATGACTACACTTGGAGTTCCCGTAGTCTTGGTTCATGTGAGAATGATCTAACTGTATAATTAAGACCCAAAACATTTCATACTAATAGTGCTGTTGATTATCCTGCTAAAAATTTGTGAAACCAGTTTCCGTATTTCAGTACTGTTCACTAGATTTCTTTCTTTGGCCAATTGGTTGCTTCTTTCTTAGTAGAATCTTGCATTATTAGTGACACCATATTTTGTTTATTTCTTTATTTACTTACTGTTTATAGGATTTTCATATTGTTTGTATTTTGTCTTCTCAAATTTGGTTCCTTGTTCTTGCAGATACAATCTTGAAAAAGTACTCCTCAACTATTGCCACAATTTTTACTGGCATAGCATGTGCTGTGTTGTTTGGTCGCACATTGACTATCAACTTTGTTTTAGGAATATCAGTTGTGATTATCTCCATGCATCAGGTAATTTAAGCTTATATAGGTGCTTGTATATGCTCATGTTCACCTATTTGTTTTTCTATATTCCTATTCTGTTGTGCTATCCTTGTCTGCTACTTTTGAGGAAGAGACTGCTTATAATTGTGCCATATACTTCAATTCAGTTTTTCTCAGCACTTTCTAAGGTTAAAGATGAAAAACAAAGTGGTAGTTTGGAGATGATGGACAGCCAAGATAGCAAGAGGTATGGCTTTTGCATGCATGCTATTTTTGTGGACCATAAGTGAACTGTTCTATGCTCAGATATTGATGAAAGTTTTCAAGAGAGCTTTTAATAAAACTTTTTTATATTATTAATTAAAGAATTGAACTTAAATAGAGAAAAGAGTCCTAATCCTAATTGGAAAAATAGTTCCCGTATTTTAATAAACTACTAAAATATAAAAGAAAATAGTTCTCTTATTCTAATAAACTACTAAAAGATAAAATAAAAATATTTCTAGAATATGAATAAAACTTATCTACCTAAATAAATTTAAAATATATACATATTTCAACAACCTCTCTCAAGTTGGTGCATATATATCAATCATGCCCAACTTGCTTACAAGAAAATCAAAGCTTGTCTTAAAGAGTCCTTTGGTGAGTATGTCAGCAATCTGTTGTTTTGAAGGAACAAACGGCATGCACACTTGGCCTTCTTCAATCTTCTCCTTGATAAAGTGTTTATCAATCTCAACATGTCAATCTCAACACCACTATGAATTCTTTAGCATTGCCAATCATCCTCCCTGAGACCATATCCTGAAACTTACACATAGAGGAGTCAAATATAACATGACAATTTGAGGACTGGGATAATTTACTGACTGATATGAGATTACAAGCTAGATTTGGCACATGTAAAACATCATGTAAAATCAAGGAAGATGAAATTTTAACAGTGCCTTTGGCACATGTAAAACATCATGTAAAACCAAGGAAGATGAAATTTTAATAGTGCCTTTGGCACATGTAAAACATCATGTAAAACTAAGGAAGACGAAATTTTAATAGTGCCTTTCTCGGCTATTGCTGAAAAGGACTCATCTGCTACTTTGATCTTTTTGTTTCCTGTGCAAGGTAAGTTGAAAAAGAAAATAACTACTAGTCATGTGATCACTAGCTCCAGAATCAATGATCCACGTGTTTGTTTTACAAGGCTTGACACTGAAAAAAATAGAAAAATCAGTACTTAATTGGGCAAAAGAGGAAGAAGGATTATTGGATGAGTTAGGACTAGAAGAACTCATCTGAAACTGTGGTGATTGAAAAAATTTGTGTAGATGTTGTAATTGTTCCTTAGTGAATGGAGACCGTTCTAGAGAACTTTGGTGCTCATAATTTTTATTAGTTGTTTGGAAAGCTCTGCTATCCCTTGATTGTGAACCACGACTATTGCCACTCTTTTTCCTTCTATTTGTCGGTTTCCCATGGAGCTTCCAACACATTTCTCGAATGTGCCAATATTTTTTGCAGTGATCGCACCTAGGTTTTTTTCCTTTTTTCACTATCATCATTATTTTTAATAGTTACAAGAGCAAAATTATTATCATTAGCTTCAAACCCTGGCTTTAACATTACTTTTCTCCTTGTCTCCTCTCTTCTAACCTCAGAAAAAATCTCACGAAGTTTTAGAAGTGGTTTTTTCCCTAGGATCCGAGATATCACTTCATCAAATTCTTTAATAAACTAGCTAGAAACAAATAAGCTCTTTTATTCTCTTCTCTTTTCATAGCTTTTACACCATCTCTGGGACACTCCCATTCATCATTATAACACTGATCCAGTTCTTGCCAAAGAGACATCATCTCGTTATAATAAAAAGTAACTTCTTTTTCCCCTTGCCTAGCTTTCCAAAGTTTTATTTTTAACTCAAAAATCTATGAAGCGTTTCTAAATCTGAATAGGTGTTTTTCACAGCGTCCCAAACATCTTTAGCAGTTGGGAGAAAAATAAAAGGTTTACCTACATATGCTTCTATGGAATCAATAAGCCACGCAATTATCATAGAATTTTCTGACTTCCACTTGCTCATCTTTGGATCGCCCATCTATGGTTGCTCAACTTCTTCATTTAAATGACCTAGCTTGCCGCGCCCATCAATTGCTAATTTTACGGACTGCGACCATTCCAGATAATTCTTGCCATTCAACTTGTGAGATGTCAATTGAAAAGAAAGGTGAGATGCCTCTGTCCCTTGAGTTATTGTACTCTCGGTAGAACTTTCTTCCTCTGTTTGATTGTTGGATCTCTTATCTCCAGTGAAGGCTATTTTAACCATGATGTTACTAGAGATTTAACCTAACTCTGATATCATGAAAGTTTTCAAGAGAGCTTTTAATAAAACTGTTTTATATTATTAATTAAAGAACTGAACTTAAATAGAGAAAAAGTCCTAATTCTAATTGGGAAAATAGTTCCCTTATTCTAATAAACTACTAAAACATAAAAGA
This sequence comes from Gossypium longicalyx, assembly GCA_025698465.1. NCBI lineage: Eukaryota > Viridiplantae > Streptophyta > Magnoliopsida > Malvales > Malvaceae > Gossypium > Gossypium longicalyx. The sequence goes on from CM047007.1 coordinate 58,011,014, forward strand.
AAATAGTTCCCTATTCTAATAAACTATTAAAAGATAAAATAAAAATATTCCTAAAATATGAATAAAACTTATCTACCTAAATAAGATTTATTTACCTAAATAAATTTAAAATATATACATATTTCAACAATTGATTATGGCATTAATTGGATCTATGAAATTTTATTCAAAATTGAGAAATGACTGGTCTATTTCTATTCCTGATCACGAGCTAGTTGAAAAGGAGGGTTAAAGTGAACAAATAGTGATTAGTATAAGAGACATTGGAACAATGAGAGTTCTTAAGATTTAAAGACTTGTCTAAGGTGTTTTTATGCCTTTATGATGCAAGCATATGACATCCACTTCTGTCTTGTGTCTAAAATGATGTGGTTTAGGGGAGAAAACAACAACAATAGGAAGAATTAGGGCTGATCAAACAAGTTAGAAAAACTCAGAGTTTAAAAAACCCTCTAGTTTCTTTATATTAAGTCAAAGGAAAAAAATACGAACAATAATGATTTCTTTAAAGTCTACAGCTTATTTATATAGGCTTTCTTTCTTAGAAATTAAGTTAATCCTCATTGCTTTGTTCATGCTCAAGTTGTTGAAAAATGTTTTACATGAGCATTGTGTTAAATTAAGCTTTATTTGATAGAACAAATTATAAGTGTTTTTCATAAGCTAAAATTGACAAAATAATTTTTAAATATGAAGTCAGAGATAAAACCTTGAAACAATTTTAAAATCAAGTGCAAATAATTTTAACAAGTCAAAATGATTTCAATCAAGTTAAAATCATTTTAAAATGATTTTCAAACAATTCAAATTTGCTTCAGGGCAATAGGTATCAATACCTTATGCACAGGTATCGGTAGTTTTGGAAATATTGATATCCTTAGAAAAATCAAGATAAAAAAGGCATTCTGTTTTCAGAAACCCTACAAATTATCGATATCATGTTTTTGGTATCGATACTTTATGAAATAATCAATACCATTCTTAAAAACGATACAAAATAGCATTCTGTTTTACATAAACCTTATCGATAAAATATTTTTAATTATTGATTATTTCATTCCAACGGTCATTGAATTAGCATTTATGACAAAAAAATATTGATACTCGCAATTACAGGTGAAATAAATGCTCTTGTTTTACATCCCCAACGGCCATATTAACTTCACCAACAACCTCAACGGTTGGAAATCTGTTAAGGGGTATAAATACCATCTTTCAAAATACTATAATATCCAAGAAAGTACTTTCAAGAAAAAAATCATCAATCAAACAACCCTAAAGCTTAACTTTTCATATTCTTCTTACATACACTTATGAGTTTTATCTCTATTTTTTTGCTCAAGTATATCTCATTGTATTTGTGCTTCAATTTACAAACAATTTTATCTTGTAAGGATTGTTTCTTTGTTTGCTCATTTGTATCTCTTTGAGATGGTTTGAAACTTAAGATTTGGGGTAGAAATCTTAAGGAGTTGTAAGGTTTAAACCTTGTCCTCGAAGGTTGAACAAATTAGTGAATTTGGGAAATCTTTAGTGGTGGAAAGCTAAAGTAGTGGAGTAGGCAATTGGGGCCGGACCACTCTAAATTCTTTGTGTTCATTGTTTCATTCTTATCTTTGCTTTCACCAAATTTTTTAATGGTCAATTCAGCCCCTCTCATGGCATTTTCGGTTTGCTTCATCGAGCTAACACATTGAAGAGTGTAGGCCTTATTGTCTCTTCTCCAAGTAAGCTTGCTCTGAAGTTTATCTTGTTGCAGAGTATGTTCACTAGATTCAAACTAAAAGAAGAGAAGCACAATGAAAATCAATTTTATCAGTAAGTCTACCTTTCTGTATGTCAAACTGGTTGTGGGCACCTTTTGGAATCTCCACCAAGTTTCTCTCTTGTTCTTGTTGCAGCCAAGCATTAAGTGCATGCGACAATTCTTTAATTGCACTTTATGGTATAGTCGGTTTGTTTTTTGATCCTGATTTCCTCAAACTCTTTTTTGCATCCACCCGTGGCTTAAAAGCAAATCCTAATATAATCCTTAGGATCTAATTAGGCTTTGATACCAAAATTGATGTGGTTTAGAAGAGAAAACATCAGTAATAGAAAGAATTAAGACTGACCAAACAAGAAAGAAGTTGGAACTCTAGAAAACTTATGGTTTAAAAAACCCTATAGTTTCTTTATATTGATTTAAAGAAAAATAGTAAGAATAATAATGATAGCTGTAAAGCCTACAACTTATATCTTGCAAAGTTTTATTTCTAGCCCTAGCTTTAAACCCTAAGATAACTAATAGCTTTAGCTGTCTATAATATATCTAATATTTAATAAACACAACTGAAATAATAAAATATTAGAAAAGAAATAAAAGCTCCTCTGCCTTAAAAACACGGTTTCCATTGAGCCAACAGAAGGTGCCAAATCATTGTGCTTATCATCAAAATTGGGTCTAACTTCCTTTCCCCCCTTAAATCATTATGCTTTTATTTATTTATCTTTCTTTTTTTTATTCCATGCATCTTCCTAATAGCTTGACCAAAAGGTGCCAATATTCTGGCTGACAGCATTAGATCCTTCTTTTTGGGCCTTATTGTCTTTTCCTATTCTTTGCTTCAGTGTGATATGAACCAGTAAGATACAATGACTAGCCATGTTTTGATCATAGCTGACTGAAAACAAAGTTTGTTTAATTATAATGCATGCCTAAGGTATCAAGCGTGAACTTTTGTTGCTGAGTTTCATGCCTAAGGTTCAGAATATCAAAGAATTTTTTCAGAGAGTTGGTTGGATTGTCATTAAAGGAACAACTTTTTTGAAGTTCATGAATGATTATGTTGTGTAGTTCATTTGTTGGCATTTCGTTTAGCTTATTTTATGCGCAATGAGTGCAAAGAATGGAGAAAAAAATATATTCAGAGAGAACTAAGGTATCAAGCGTAAATTTTTTGTTTCTGAGGTTCATTCCTGCTATATCAGTTGGTTCATCAAGCTTATACTACCACTTAAGTTGAAAGTGCATGTCCTAAGGTTCTGTACTTGTTGGAACTCCTAAAATTAAGGATAGAAAACTTACCTTATTACTAGGAGTTCTCTTGTAAATAGAAACTAATCTCAGTCACTGATTCTTAGGAAGTTACTGATTTTTAGGGATGTTTTTTCCTTGTTTGTGTGAATTCCTCTCTTTATAGGTGTAAACTAATTAGCAGAAAAATAAGAATCTATTTTCTAAGTTTCTTCATGGTATCAAGAGCTTTAGGATTCATTCGATCCTGCTCATTCGTCTCTAATCTCACTTCCTAAAAATCCCTCCGGTTTAGTCCTCCTCCCATGGGTGACGTCAATGAAACTCTGTCTGAAACTGAGACTTCACAAATAACTCAAAATGTCAATCAGGGAATCACTCAAGGTGAACTTAATTCCTCCCTTATAATCACCAATCATCGGCTAAATGGGAAGAACTTCTTACAATGGTCTCAATCGGTCCTTATGGTGATTCGTGGTCGTGGCAAATTAGGATACATCAATGGAGAAATTCCTCGACCAACCACAGCTGACCCGACTTATGCCACTTGGGAACTCAACAACTCGATTGTAATGGCTTGGCTAATTAATTCGATGGAAGGCCATATAAGCCGCACTTATCTTTTTTTCAAAACTACAAAAGACATGTGGGATACAGTCAAAGAAAACTACTCGGATCTTGGAAACGCCTCCCAAGTATTTGAGATCAAGCTTAAGTTAAAGAATATCCGACAAGGGACACTCGAAGTAACTCACTACTACAACAATCTAAAAATTTTGTGGCAGGAACTGGATATGTACTATGAGGCAGATTGGAGTGAAGGATTGGAATACACCAAGTTCATGACTCACCTCAACAATGAACGTCTTTATGAATTTCTAGTAGGACTGAATCGTGAGTTAGATGAGGTCCGTGGCCGAATTCTGGGCAGATCACCTCTACCAACCATCGGTGAAGCATTTGCAGAAGTTAGAAGAGAAGAAAAGCGCCGTCTTGTCATGATGGGAGACTCAAAGGAACCTAAACATGTGACAACTCTTGGCAACCAGTCTACTGAGACCTCTGCCCTCATCTTCAGAGGTCCACAGCCACAAAAACCACGTGCTGGAAATGATTCTGGATCAACTAGGCCATGGTGTAACCACTGCAACCGTGTTGGTCATACAAAGGAAAAGTGCTTCAAACTCCATGGCTATCCCGAAAAAAACGAAGGATAATAAGATCGCCTCGTTATCCTCCACCGCTGCAGATGATGTTCTCGATGTTCGCCTAACCAAAACCCAACTTGAGACTCTCCATAAGATACTTGGTATTTCCACTGCTCATGGATCTCTAGCCACCCAAGGTACTGCCCTCAATATTGCCTTTGAATCAAATAATCAATCTTCTTGGATACTCAATTCGGGTGCATCCGATCACATGACAGGTAACTCCACTTTGTTTCACACCTACACCCCTTGTCATGACAAGTCCTGAATCCGTATAGCTGATGGTTTTTACTCACCTGTGGCTGGAGTAGGAGAAGTACAAATAACAGAGAATTTTTTTCTCGATAAAGTCCTACATGTCCCAACTTGTCCTGCAATTTACTTTCAATCAATAAACTTACTAAGGATGAAAAACTTCTTGCTGAATTTTCTGCAATTGGTTGTGTGATACAGGAACAGAAATCGGGGAGGATGATTGGCACTGCTAAAGTTGATGATGGACTATATGTTTGGAATAAAGACAACACACAAGGAGGATTGGCTCTATCCACTTCAAAAGAGGACACAATTATGTTATGGCACCGTAGGTTAGGGTATTCAAATTTTTTGTATTTGAAGAAACATCTTCCGCTGTTATTTCGAAATAAAAGTATTAATTCCTTGAAGTGTGAAATTTGCCAATTATCCAAACATACCCGTGTGCCATACCCATTAAAACCATATATCCAAATCCCAACCATTTTCATTAATCCACAAAGACCTATGGGGAGCAGTAAGTGAAAAATATTACGGGGGCTAGGTGGTTTATAACATTCATTGATGATCACACTAGGGTATGTTGGGTCTATCTCCTCAAAGAAAAATCAAAAACACCCAAAGTATTCCAAAATTTTCACTCAATGGTTCGAACCCAGCTTCAACTCTACCATACATACTCTTCACACTGACAATGGGAGAGAATACTTTAATTCTGTCCTAAGCCCATACCTTTCTGACCAAGGCATCATACACCAAAGCTCTTGTCCTGACACTCCTCAACAAAACGGGATCTCCATGAAAAAAATCGTCATCTCCTTGCTGTAGCTCGAGCCATAATGTTCACCATGAATGTTCCAAAATACTTGTAGGGAGAGGCTGTCCTCACTGCCTGCTATCTCATAAACCGAATGCCATCAAAGGTCCTCAATTTCCAAACACCTTTAAATACCCTTCTAAAGTCCTTTCCTCTATTTGGTGTTCCTAATCTTCCAGCCAAAATATTCGGTTGCAAAGTTTTTGTCCATAACCATCAACCAAATCAATCCAAACTTGATCCTCGAGCCCACACCTGCATCTTCATTGGATATTCCCCCACACAAAAAGGCTATAAGTGTTATTCACCAACCTTGCGCCGAATGTTTGTCTCTTGGGATGTTACCTTTTTTGAAAATGAACCATACTTTGTAGCATCTCATCTTCAGGGGGAGACTTTTAATGAAGATGGGACCCTTAATACTCTCCTCATTATACCTCATGATCCTACAACTACTATCACAAACAAGCCTAACAACCAAGGTGCTGTGGTAATCCCAGTTTAGAGATCTGTTTCCCTGTGCGCAGCAAGAAATTAGCCCGATCCTTCCCAATAACAATACCACCACCAAGTCAATACCCACGATCAAGGAAAACAAGAAAACAAGTTCCCGAAATACAAAGTTTACTCTCGACGGAATCATTCTCCTGAATCGAGCATGGCGAAGTGCCAATTGTATCCCCAACCGAGGACTGTTCTGAAACAGAAGTCTCACCTTCGTCACCATCTATCTATCTTCCAATTGTAGTTCGAAAGGGCACAAAGAGCTGCACTCAACACCCTATTTCTCGGTTTGTATCCTATGGAAATTTATCTAAGTCTTACAAAGCTTTTGTGACTAATGTTGATTCTGTAAAAACTCCAAAAAATATAGAAGAGGCTCTTGAATCAGCTGAGTGGAGACAAGCTGTGATGGAAGAAATGAAGGCCCTCAAAAATAATGAAACATGGGAAGTCTCGGATCTACCTAAGGGAAAAACAGTAGGATGCAAATGGATCTTTACTACGAAATTTAAACCCGATGGCCGTATTGACCGATACAAGGCTCGACTTGTAGCTAAGGGCTTCACTCAAACTTACGGTCTTGACTACGACGAGACGTTTGCACCAGTTGCCAAGCTAAACACCATTCGAGTCCTCTTATCTCTTGCTGCCAACCTTGATTGGCACTTGACTCAATTGGATGAAAAAATGCTTTCCTCAACGGAGAATTAAGTGAGGAAGTGTACATGGATTTCCCACTCGGGTTTGAAGAAAGCAAGGGCCAAGTGTGTAAGTTGAAGAAGTCCTTGTATGGGCTGAAACAATCTCCACTGGCGTGGTTCAGCCGATTTGCAAAAGCTATGACCAGCAGAAATTACATTCAAGGGCAGGCAGACCACACCATGTTCTACAAGCACTCGGAAAAGGGAAAATGCTGCATCCTCCACCGTTTATGTGGACGAAATGATATTAACAGAGATGACTCAAGCGAAATTGTGAGGTTGAAAGAATTCCTTGGTACAGAGTTCGAGCTTAAAGACTTGGGGAATCTTAAATACTTTCTTGGTATGGAGGTAGCAAGGTCTCAAACAGTATTTCCATCTCCCAAAGGAAATATGTTCTTGATCTCTTGTCGAAGTTGGTTTGATGGGCTGCAAACCAGCAAAACTCCTATGGAATTTAACCTTAAATTGGGCACTGATGAGGATGGAGAAGAAATCGACAGGGGGAGATATCAACGACTAGTAGGAAGACTCATTTACCTATCTCACACCCGTCCAGACATAGCCTTTAGTGTAAGTGTTATCAGTCAGTACATGCATGCCCCGAGGGAGAAGCACCTGGAAGTTGCATATAGAATATTAAGGTATCTGAAAGGGACTCCTGGTAAAGGCCTGCATTTCAAGAAAACTGCAAACCAGAATGTGGAAGTCTACACTGATGCAGACTGGGCAGGTTCTGTTAATGATAGACGCTCTACAAGTGGCTATTGTAGTTATGTTTGGGGTAACCTCGTGACGTGGAGAAGCAAAAAACAGTCTGTTGTAGCACGCAGCAGTGCAGAGGCAGAATATCGAGCACTATCTCATGGTATATGCGAAGGAGTTTGGATACAAAGACTTATGGGGGAACTAAAAGTGCCTTACACCAGGCCTATGAAGATGTACTGTGACAACCAGGCAGCTGTCAGCATAGCACATAATCCTATGCATCATGATCGCACCAAACATGTGGAAATAGATCGCCACTTTATAAAAGAAAAGATACACTCAGGAGAAGTGTGCATCACCTACCTACCTACTAGACAACAAGTTGCAGACGTATTAACTAAAAGTTTGAACAGAAATATGTTTGAAGAAGTTGTTGGCAAGCTGGGTTTGATAAACATCTACACTCCAGCTTGAGGGGGAGTGCTGGAACTCCTAAAATTAAGGATAGAAAACTTACCTTATTATTAGGAGTTCTCTTGTAAATAGAAACTAATCTCAGTCACTGATTCTTAGGAAGTTACTGATTTTTAGGGATTTTTTTTCTTGTTTGTGTGAATTCCTCTCTTTATAGGTGTAAACTAATTAGCAGAAAAATAAGAATCTATTTTCTAAGTTTCTTCAGTACTATTGTCAGAGAACATATTCAGAGTGTTGGTTGATGGCCATTAAAGGAACAGCTGTTTTAAAGTCTGAATGATTTTATGTTGATCTATAGACACTGTATAACACTATATACTATTCTATTTTCTTGAAAATTCTCATGCAGTTGATTGGTTGGCATTTCTATTAGCATATTTTCTGTGCAATGATTGCAAGGGAAAAAAAAAAAGAGTACAAGAGAGGCCTCCTGGTTTTTAGTTCATTCCTTCTTTTTCTAGTGAATGTAGATCTCTTTTTATGTACTTCTCATTACATCACATCTTGTGTTACCCTCACTTCTCCAATATTTTATTTCTTAGATCCATTGCAAACTAAAGATGCTTGTCAATATCTTATCAGGTCTAAGGATACATCAATCCTAAATATGACTGCTGGAGGAAATGAAGATGTGAGAGCTCTTGCCTGCAGTTTTCTATTAAATATGCTGACTTTTTTCTCTTAATACTTTTTATCTGCAATTATGTTATGCAATTTTTTATTTTTAATTTTCTCCAGGCTAGTCATCGTGTTCATGAGGATGATAAAAGACCACTTCTTCCAGTTTAAGTTCCACATAATTGGTATGAATAATGAGTGTGCAGTATTGGCTTATAAGTAGAATGTTTTCTAACTGTCTAAAACTTACCATTTCTTTTTGTGCTATTGAAAAATAACATGAGGTTTCAAATATTAAAAGAAAAAATAAACTCTGCTTATCTACATGGATTCTATTGATATTCAAAACTTGTAGTGGATTTTATAATATCAGAATATAGATGTTGTAATTAGGGGTGTTAGGTTAATCTCACTTATCAGATTCCATTGTGGAAGACAATTTTTTCTGAAGAATTCGCCATGATATAACTGATCCATGCATAATATCATGAAAAATGGATACAAATTCTTTACTGCTACTTGGTATTGCCAATAGGTCTGAAAAAGTATATAAAAATATTAAATTTAGATATTTGTACCCTGTCAAAGTAAGGAACCATGGCATAATAGATTCAGTTTTGAGAGAGTTGAAAAAGCACTATCTTGTTGAGGTTGGGTTATTAGATCAGGTTCGATTTTCCTCTTTTAGAGTGAAATCTGTGTTGTGGATTGCATTAGGGTTTGAGCAGGTTGGGTGAGTTTTATTTTGTTAGGATTTGATCAGTTAAGTGGTTTTGTTTGATATTTCTGACTTCAAAAGTATATAATTCTTGTAAATGGTTTTGATTTCAGGAACAATTTTCGAGTAATACATTTTTTTAGGTGGACTCAGATGGACAAAAGAAAATTTTTTTAGCTACTGAACAGAATAAACGCCATCTAAATGGTTCCTCATAATTCTTAACTTCATTCGTCTCTTAATGCATTAGTCTATGAAACAAGTGGGCTGCTGGCTGCATCACCAGTAAGTTGAAGATCTGCATCTGCTATAGAAGAAAAGTTGAAAATTTTTATACTGGATTATAGAAATCTTATATTTCTTTTTTATTCATGGAGTGAAGGAATATAGTTATTTTAATCAACCCTTCAAACTCATGAACCATTGCATTTGTGAACATTGAATATGCCTTGAATATTTTGATATCCAATCGAATGCACTCTACATTTACCAAGAAGAGCTGATTTATTTCGTCAAGCTCAAATAACTGTTTAAGTCTTGTTTAATCGGGTTTGATTTTGCATCAGTAATGATTCGTTCTTTGTGATTTCTTTTTTTATAATCTCGGACTTTAGCCTTCGTATTTCTTCTATATCGATCAATATTCCATTTTGTCTAAATTGCGTTGTACTTTAAACCAACGCGGTCTACCTGCGAGTTGGCTTGGGAGTATATGTTCTGACCGAAATTTGATCGCAAACAACATTTCTTCATAGATTGACTGTGGAAATTGAGAGTTCCAAATTGCAATCTTAGCTTTTTCAAAGCTTCAGATGCGTTTAAAGATCATATATATTTTCTGCTGCAAGCAATTGACTTGAGGGATTGGAGGTGGATATTTCTTCCGTAATTAAATGGCGCTTTGCAAAACGTTGCCCATATATCTATTAGCATCAAATATTTAGTAATAGGTGAAAAAATAGTTCGCTCTAATTTACTAAACAGCTCAAAATTGGGTCGGATTTAGACAAACACAAAAGTTATTAGGTTAAATATTGCAATAATTTGTAAAAGTTGTGGATTTAGTTTTTAAAGTTGATTACTTTTAGTCTTTATAATTTTTTTAATTTAAAATTTTGGTTTAAATTTAATTACTAGTTGTGTACTATGCATTCAATTGTAGATTTGATCCATAATTTTCAATTAAATTATTTTAAGTTTATATTTTTTGAATTTTGAAGTTTCATTATTGATGCAAATTACAGTCGTTAATTTATTAATTGGACTTGTATTATATGTGGAAATAATTTGACATGTCATTAACCATGGGATAATATGTTTTGATTTATTAGATTTAGAAATAGTAGAAATTAATGAATTTAATAGTTATCATTTAGTGTGATTGAAATTTTAAAATTCGATACATGTAGAGACTAAAATTGATCAAATTAAAGTATAAGAGCTAAATCTACACCTTTTGTAAAGTAAATGGTAGCGTTACTACAAGTTTGGTGTGAAACTTTATCCACGAGCAAGTATGTTGGTTTAAGTTGGACACTTTTCCTTTCTTTTTTTATTACCACCAAAAAAGGAAAAATAGTAGTTGTAAAACTTTAAGCTAATGCTTCAAGCTATGTCTCTTTTAGGTCAAGATTATCGAGGAGATTTATTTTCCTTTGTAGTGGAGTGTTTGTAATGGCCAAAACATTTTTCTTCGCAAGCAAAATGGACCTTCCTTCTTTTGAGGTGTTTTTTTTCGCCTCCATTTGATGTTGTGTATTTTATTTTTAAGGATTTGTCACCAAATTGTCGATCCTATAAAATGGACCTAAAAAAGTCCTCATTCAATGAAACCAAATGTAAGGCTATTGCTTCTACTCCTTATTGAACCAACTGTTTCGCACTTTTTTGTGGATGGAACCTACTTTGTAAGGTTGGGTTGGCAACTTGTTTGGTCTATGCTTTTAGCGTACCAAAAGGATCTAGCTTTTAATTTTCTTTGATAAAGGATGGAACCTAATTTAGGCCTTGAATGGTGCTACATGTAGAGCTTGCCATAATATGGTTGCTTTAAGAGTCAAGTGCTATCTTCTAGCTTTAATTACAAGCCACGAGAGGGTTTTTCGAGATTTAGAAAATGGTGTGGATTGATATCGTAAGTTTTAATCTTGATTTTGGTTATTTGGATTTTAAAGGCCTTATTTGTCAAATTTTCTAGCACCTTTGGAAGGCTAGGGACATGTTTGTTTTGGAAAATACTATTAAAGAACATGTTTTGGTTTGACTGCAAGCCTTTAGGGATTTTTTTCAATTTTATTAACAAGGCCTACGATGATTTTTTATTTTAGAAGAAAGAATGAGAGAGAATTTTCTTAACAAAGGCCTCCTTCCAATTTTGTCAAACTTAAAAGTGATGCTTCTTTCAATGTCATTGCTTTTTCTACTGGTGGTGTTGTTCGCAAGGATTTGGATGACTCATTCCTTGATGGTGCTAATTCTTTTGTGTCAAGTTGCTCCCCTAAAGGTATTAAAAACCAAGGCCATTAGGCTTGCTTGCTCTTTGACTCATAGAAAAGGATGATCTTCTATCATTATGGAATCTTATTGTAATGGACCAAAATTTCTCAATGTCGAAAGGTTACAAAGTACTAAAAAAAAAATTGAGTTGTTCTGGAAAGTTAAACTAAAAGATTCCTGAGAATGAGTACTAGTTACCTTTATGACTCGATATAATTGAATTTTCATTATTAAATGTCACTAAATTAGTTAGAATTAAGAATTTAGAAAATTGAGGTCTTGATTATTTTGTAAGAAAATGTTAAATGTCTTAAGGGGAGGAACGATGATTTAGAGTCAAGAGAGGAGTTAATGTGGTTATATAACTAAGGACCATCAATAGTGAATTTGTTAGGAGGGAACAATTAACTTCCATTCTCATTCACACAAAGCTTTGGAAAAAATCTCGAGAAAATTCTCTTATTCATTTTCTCTTCAATTCTTGATTCAATCCCTTCCATCTAAGCTTGAAAAGTTAATTTTCTATTGGTTTTACCATCATTTAATTCCCTAAAAGCAAGATTTCACCATTTTCTTCTCTATTCTTCTCATTCACATCAGTCTCATCTTCGGAGAAAGAGTTGTAATTCTTGAGTTTTCTTGATGTTTATAGTTAAGATTTTGAGCGTTTTTAAGTTTAGAATATCATTAAATTAGTGAAATTCAGATTTAGTAAGAATTTGAGAGAGTTATCAGAAGGTTTGAATTAGATTCTTGAGAGAGAAAAAGAGTTGATCATTGAATTTCTTATTCAATTTAGATTAGAGAGGGATCATTTTTGACTTTTAGATCACTATAAAATCACTAGAGTTATGATTTGACGAGGTTAGATTAGAGTTTGGAAGGATTTTCTTTAGTGATTTTAGAAGCGAAGTTGGTTCTCGCTTTATTATATGTTGATTAGTAGTTTTAGGAGCTTTGATCATTGATTCTTGTTAATCTAACTTAATTTTGGTTGTGAAATTGAAGCTAAGGAGGTGGATGAAAGTTCAAAGGCCAAAGGGAAAGCTAAAGTTCTTGAGGATGACTTGGTTACCAATTTGTGCTCTCTAAATCCTGTTTTACTTTATATATTTGTAAGTTGATTGCCTAGGTTTGGTAGTAAGGTAATTAGAATGTTTGAAAATGTTAAGTGATTAAATGATATGTAATTGTATGTATTGTCGAGTTTATGATTATTGGTGTGTTTGGATGCTTAAAAATGCAATTGTTGTGTTGAAAGACGCAATTATGCTGCTACTTGTGTTTCAATTCAATGATGAGATGTTAATTGAGTGAAAGTTCATGCTTTAATTGTTAAACAACCCTATTAAATGATTTGGAGTGTTTTGTAACACCCTAAAATCTTTCAGTTTATCGTACGATGCTTTCTGAAATTAACAAAGAGGATTTGCAGAGGTTCGAGTGGATTGCATGAAGAAAGGTGCCAGTATATGAGTGCCCTTTATGGGACGTATCTGAGAGCCTCTTTATAGGATGTATGAATGTAACAGCCCGGTTTAGACCCTAGTCGGAACAGTGGTTTCGGGACCATAAATCTGAGTCAAAAAATATTTTAATATTATTTTCTGTACCTATAATATGTGAATTGATATGTGTGAAAGTTTCGTGTGGAAATTTTATCGTTTGTGTGCTTAATTTGCAAAAAGGACCTAATTGCTTAAAATGTAAAAGTTACATGCTATATGTTAAGTGTGCCTAATTGATATGGCTTATTATTTGTGAGGTCCTTATATGGTTATTTGACCATGGCTTGCATTAAATGACTTAGTTGGATATATAATGATTTGTTAATGTTTTAATGCAAGGGTAAAATGGTAAACTAATTAATAATGTTGATTAATAAAACAAAAGCATGTAAATAAGGCCATTATTCTTCATTTAGCCGAAATTGAAGAAGGAAAATAGGGTTTTAAAGTCTTCAAACATTTCGCGCTTGCAAGCATCAATTAGGTATGTGTTTTTGATTGGTTTTTGATAATTTCTACGTTTTTTGTGATTGTTGCTTAGTAATCTATTAAGTCCATGTCTCAATTTCTGATTTTGTTGATGATTTTGAGTTATGCCATTGATGAAATTGTAAGCTTTGTGAAGTTAGTTGATGGAAAATGAAAGATATGTGTTGGGTTAATATATTTTGTCTTTGATTTTTTGATGAATTTGAGCAATTTGGGCTAAATTGTAAAAATGAGATTTTGAGGGACTAAAATGTGAAATAAATGAAATATGTGCGCTTATATGAACACTATGAATATTTGGCCATGCATGTGAAAAAGGAAATTTTATGTATTTTGTGATTTTGTGAATTAGGGACTAAAGTGTTAAAATGTGAAAATGTGAAAATGTGAGGGCTAATTTGTAAAATGCCCTAAATGTGTGTATATGGATTGATTTGAATGAATGTGTGACTGAATAAGTCAATTTTGAATGTGTTTAGATCAAGAGCCAAAGAAAACAGAATTAGACCGGGGAAAGTCAAAAATTGTCGAGTAGTTGATTCCGTTCGTTCGAATTCGTACGAGGTAAGTCGATATACAAATAAATATATTGGAATTGATTTATTCATGTTTAAACGATATTGAAATGTGGTGAATGGTATTAGAAGCTGATTATTTGAAATTGGGAAAGTTTTGATAATGTGACGACGTTCGAAAAGCCCCGTACGAACCATAGGAATAGTAAGGATACATATGTCATGACATAGAATTTCTGATATGTGATTTCGTGTAAGACCACATCTGGGATGTTGGCATCGACATATGATTTATGTGTAAGACCATGTCTGAGACATCAGCATCGTATTTGATTTCGTGTAAGACCCTATCTGCGACAGTGACATCGATATTTGATTACATGTAAGGCCACGTCTGGGACGTTGGCATTGTATGAGCTTTCTGAGCTATTTGAGTATCCTTATTGATTCCGAACGTTCAATGGGAATTCTGAGAAAATGGATGACTATGTGAATGTGTATTTGATTCAAGTATGTTTGAATTGTATACCATGTTTGAGAATGAAAGGTAAGTACATGTACCTTTGTGAAAATATGATATAAGTATGAGTTACTTTGAGAATGAGATATGATATATATGTGAATCATGTTCAATTGAACTATAAGAGACATATGGCTATGTGAATGTATTTTGCCTTGAGTTATATGAATTAATTGATCTAGATTGATGTTATGTGTTAAGTTTATTTGTATATGACTTACTAAGCTTTTGAAAGCTTACTTTGTGTGTGTTTTCAACTGTTTTATAGATATCAAGGCTATCAAAAGCTCAGGAATCGTTGAGGATCATCACCACACTATCGAACTCTATTTTGGTACCTCTTGAAAATGTGTATATTGAAGTATGGCATGTATAAGCTAGAAGTATTTGAATATGTGTTGTATTGTGTATATCTAGCCATGTGATATGGATTGGATTTGATTGTGTATAAGAATGAATTATGGCTATAAATTATGTGATGCATTATGGTCAATATGATATGTTCATGAATGGCCAAGTGAATTGGTCAATTTGGTAAGTTTTGGTATGTGCTTATTTGAGGAATTGGTAAGTTTATGGCATGAGATTGAATGAAATGAATTGAGATTATGAAACTCATATTTGGTATGACTAGGATTTGATATGTTTCGATTTGTATATTGAGGGTGAAATATGTTGATAATGATATTGCATGAATGATTTATATTTTGGTTGAAAATTTGGTATAAAATGTGTTGGTTTTGATGCTTGTAGGGAGGACTTGTAACACGCCAAACCCGGCTTGGACGTTATGGCCGAATCTGCGATGTCACATTGAAGTGTTTTTCATAAAATGTGATCTCGTTTGAAAAGCCCAAGCCTTTTTGGGTGATCTAAAAGATGATGTTAAAACTTGCATCATCATCAAAAAGTATATTCTTTAAAACATTATTAATTGCAAAATCTCGTTTATAGCGGAAGCTTTTTAAAACAGTTGCGTACTTGAGTTTTACTTGTAAAACGTTGTTTTCTTGCAGTAGCTCTTAAAACCATTTATGTATTTGTGGTATTTTTGAAAAACATTTATCTTTTGAAAACTCGCTTCCTACTGCTAGCAGAATTAAAGCAAAACAGATATAAATCTCCAAATAAAAAACTAAAACTTAGGCCTTATTACATAAAAATAACCAAATTAAGCTACTTATAAATTAAAAGACAAATATGGGAGCATAAGCTATTGTGTGGCCACTTTCGAGTCTGTCGTAGCACCAATCCGCCTAAGACTGGGGATTACCTGTACAGTTAAACTGATGGGTGAGTTTACGAAAACTCAGTGTGTAATCCCAGAATAAACAAACAATCAAACATATAGTGAACAAATACAGAGTAATAGTGACAATATCAGTTTGGGCTTTAGCCCATCTCAATACAGAAGCAGTCATATACCTAGGCCTTGACCCATTACAATAACAGTTAATAGTGCAGTATTAGTAACAGTATACAGGTCCTACCCATCCAGCCTGTACACACCATCTCCGTACCAACCCTACACACCATGTGGGGATAAAATCGACCCACCCATCCCTACACTCTAGAATTAGCACCGGTTGCGGCACTAAACAGTATTTGTAGCTGAGCTGCCAGTATAATAGGCTTAAAACCATTAGTGATTTACAGCAGAGTTGCCAGTACAGTACACTTCCTCCAATCATATAAAATCCCACCCCCATGCAATGCATCATGCCACATGTCATGTCATAGCATCATATTAAACATGTACTCAACACAGTTATAATAGTATGCTAAAATATAAACATATATCACATAAGGGCAAAACAATCATTTTACCACATAAGGGAAAAATAGTCATTTTACCACATAAGGGCAAAATAGTCATTTTACCATAAAAGGGAAAAATAGTCATTTTATCGATTAAGGGTCCAGGTATGCTTACAGCCCCAATAGAAGGTCACAGTTGTCTCGGGCAACCCATGCAACCTTAACAGCCAAATAGTGTAATTGGGCCCAAGGCCCATATTACGGCCCACACGCCCGTGTGGCCCAATAAGCCCAAAAATGACCTTGGCTGTGTGAACTACACAGCCTGTCCCAATAATCTCCACACGTCCGTGTGGTTTACCCGTGTAGGGTTCACACGCTCGTTGGGCCCACGCGACCCATTTCGGCCCAACGAAGCCCAACCCGGCCTAAGCCCATGAAATCGCTCATGGTGGCCTCTATGATCGAATGCCCATGTTTTGTGCATCCGGTTCATCACAGGAGCGAGCGCACGCTCATATAGCTACACTAGCCATATTTTTCGGCTATTGCCGAATTACGATTTAAGCAGTGTGATCACACACTTGTTTTCGAAAGCTTGTGAATAGCTCTCGAGTACTCCAACCTATATTCAGTCACAAGTTTTGGTTAATAGACTAACATTCGAGTCGAAGAAAACTCTAATCAAACACTTATCCAAAAGATTACCTATCACTTGTCCTGATCGATCACACCCTAAAACCACTGCAAGTGATCGCTTGGAATCCTTAGTTACTACTTGCATCCCAATCGCCATTTGTTAACTAAGACCACAAACGCAAATAACCAACCACGAGAGTAGCAACTTACAGAGAGTGAAGACTAAGAATAGAAGATAGTAGTATTCGACCTACCCCCCAAAAGCACCCACTCGAACTGAGGCTCCAGATGCAACAATCGCACCTCTATTTGAGACAACAATAGAGGAAAAAAATAATTCAACCAAGAGAGAATTGATTGAGGGAGACTAAATATTCGACCAAGGTGCAAGGTGAAAATGGGATATAATACTGAAAGGAAGAGAAAAAGTGTATTCGGTTTTAATCAATACAAGACACTCGATAAAAGCCGAAAGAAATGAAAGAGAAGAGAAAGGAATGTTCGATCACTGCACAAAAGAAGATGATAATGACGGCACCGAACCAATTGAGAGGGGAAGAATGGTATTCGGTTAGGTTCACAAGGATGAGCACATTCGGTAGTATAGTAGATGAGAAAGAATTGGCTAACAACAGAGAAATGGTCAAAAGAGGAAACAAAACCGAAAAGCATGCAAGAGGAAAAATACCCGAATGGTCTTTTGCTATGTTCGGTCCCAAGAAGAGAAGGAGTGATCACTCAAAATTGAAAAGGCAGAGAATAAAAGTCACTCTAACACTATTCGGTTTCTAAAAAGAGCCAAAATGCTCACCAAACCCGAAATAGACTACTTCAGCCTACCAAAGCTAAAAGCCTAGAGTGCCACAGTAAAATTCAGCACACCACTCCCTTCTCCATAATTTCCTCCTGTCCACCAATTCAAACAATCGAAATCCCCTATCCCCTCCTTAGATTCGGCTAACAACAACCCCATTCAAATATGTTCAAACTCTTGGTGTTCCGGTCAAACACAACTTCCTCCCATGGCCATCAGTAAAAATTAAAACACTCCCTTGCGCATTGTAGGATTCGAACTTCAGACCTCATGAAACACTCCACATGCCACTTCCCCTAGACCAGTAGGAATTTTATGACATATTTTACGCACATTTAATTAAAAGCTTACTTCCTAGAGACAATGCTTATTCCTTTAAAAACAAAACTTTTTGCACTTGCTCAAGCTTGGACCCAAGACTTCTCAGACACTCCCAGAACACTCAGAACACTTAACCACTGAATCAGATACACAATTGTGTCACTTTCTTGCACAACTAAATATTTATGTACCGCTTCCTAATTGTTCCCATGCTTAAGACCTAATACTTCTAGGCCCAAATTCAGGGCGTTACAGGACTCTTAATGTAACATCCCGAAATAGGGTCTAGTCGGGACAGTGGTTTTGGGACCACAAATCCGACTTCAAAATATTTATTTTATGATTATTATGAGACCTATAATATGAGATTATGCATGTGTTACAGTTTCATGAAGAAATTCATTGAGTAAGGTGTCTAATTGGAAATTAGAGACTAAATTGAATAAATTGCAAAACTTGGATTCTAGAAGCAATTTTTATGAAATTTATTTAGATTATAAATTAGAAGGTCTTGGGGAGAAATTTGCCCAATTTTTAAGTTTTTGGACAAAAATGGGCTTGCATGGATGAAATTTTAAAGAAAGAACTTAAGGACATTTTGGTCAATTAGCTTTTTAATGAAATAAAATGGGAAAAATAAGCCAAAATCAGCCATCTTCTTCTCCATAGCTGTCAAAAATTTCATGCTCTCCATAGCTAGGGTTTTCAAGCTTTCCAAGCTCAATAGTGAGTGCTCCCAATCCCCGTTTTTAATATTCTTTGTATTTTTAGAATCCCGGTAGCTTACTCTCTCCATTTCTACCCATATTTCATGCTAGGGTTCATGTTTAAAAATTTACCCATGCATGAGTTGCTTGTATTTTGGTGGATTATGGAGGGGTATGAAAGTTGAAGGTGTGATAAACATCTTTTCCTAAGTGATTTTCATGAAAAGCCCTTGTAGGGACCACTTTGCAAATGTTTTAAAATGTGTGGTAGAGATGAGAAAATAATGGAAAATGTGGGCTGCCATAAGAGATAAAAATGTTCGGTCAGGCTTGGGTAAGATAAAAATTCCATGTGTTTAATTACACGAGCTTAAGGACTAAATAGTAAAAATGTCAAAGGTTAGGGGCAAAACAGTCATTTGGACCGGGGTAGAAATTAAACTTGAAAAGTGTAATGTAGTGAACTAATGATATAATTTTGTTGTTATAGACCCCGAGGAACAAATTCCGGAGGTTGATCGAGGTAAACGTAAGGTTTCGGAATAACTGAAACACAGCTCCGAAACGAATACTAGGTAAGTTCGGATAACTCGAAGTAAGCCTATAACATGCATAATTGTATGTTTTGTGAATGCATGATAATTGCATTGTTGATGGCATGAAAATGTATGAATTGCATCTTTAATAATGAATTGTTGGATAATGTCTCGGTTGAGGTTGGAAAGGGAATTCGATGGATAAACCATGATTTACATGAGACTTGAGATCTTGCATGTGTTGCAGAAAAGAATTTAGCTTGGACAGGTAATTTGAAGATCTCAAGTATAAAAAGGATCTTGCCTGGACTGGTGTTCCTTGAGTGATCGAGCCTCCTAAAGAATATGTGTGCATTGTGAATTTAGCCAGGACGAGTAATTCGATTTGGGTCTGAATTTAGCCTGGACTGGTAATTCAGACCCGAGCTTATTAAGGGTGTTTGTCGTTATAAGGGATTTAGCCTGGACTGGTAATTCTGACATCACCTTATGAGTTTATATTACGGGGGAGTTAGCCTGGACTAGTAATCTCGCCGTAAGATGTGAGGTTCGCGGGAGTGCATATTGAAACAATCATTCGTACAAATTGATGGTAAATGGATGACCATCGAGATTTCCTAGAAACTCAACGGGACTATCACAAGGAATATGTATAGATGATATGTTAAATGATGAGCTTATCTAAGATGAATTACATGGTGCATTGATATGAAACTAACTTGATGGTTGAGTGCATGTGATACGGAAACTATCCTATGCTTGTTGGTTTCATTGCCTAATATGGTTGTATGCTAAATAATCGATAAGTTTACTTTCAAGTTATTCGAGCTTACTAAGCATGTAAATGCTTACCCCTCTCTTTTCCCTACTTTTCAGAGCTCAAGGACTCATAAGGATTGGAAGACAATTAGAGAGTCAACACACTATCAACTAGACAAGCTTTGGTATAAAGACATTTCTATTTTGTCCAATGGCATGTATAGGATTTTTGAGTATTTTGTTATATATGTCATTTGATTTGGCTAATGAAGGCATGTAAAAATATGTTTATCTTTTTTTTTTGGTATATGGCCATGGGAATTGGCTCATTTTGAAGTAGGCTATGCCCTACAAGTCTATGCATGTTTATATTTATATGCAATGGCTTAGTTATAATTGGTAATGAGTTATAATAAGGAGCCAATCTTAATATGTCAAGCAGACATATAAATCATTAAATGCAAGATAAGAATTAACTTAGCATGTATGAAACTAATGACATGAGGTTCACATGCAATGAAATTAATCAAAATTTCTTATTTACAAATGGATAATTTGGCCCAAATATGCACTATAGTAATCTATAAGTGTAATTGGCTAGTAGAGGGTGACTTAAGGCTTGGAAAATAGCCTAACAAGGTCCACATGGGTAGACACACGGGTGTGTGTCTAGACCGTGTGTGACACACAGGCTACTCCCATGGATGTGTGCTATGATCGTGTGTCCCCTGCACCTGATATTTTAAATCAGCATAGAGCACGGGCTAAGCACACAAGCATGTGCCTTGGCCGTGTATATTTAAAAGAATGGTGAGGTTGAAGTCAGTGTAGCACACGGGCTAAGCCCACGGGCGTGTGCCTTAGCCATGTTGCATACTGGAAAAAGGACACGGGCATGTTCTAAGCCCCACGGGCGTGTTACACTTCAACTAAGGGAAAATTTCCTAAAGTACCCCAAGTCTATCGAACAATTTCAGTTTTGTTCCGTACTACCCCTAGGAGTGTTTTTAGGCCTCAGAGGCCTGTATAAGAGACAAAGTACAAAGTGCACACGTTTGAAAAGTGTTAAATCATGAGCGAAATTCAGTAACCCGATTGAGTAAGTTTGTAAAGGTGAATTACTGCTAACGCTTCGAACCCTATCCCAGCCTCGGATATGGGCGAGGGGTGTTACACTTAAAGGGTGGCAATATGGCCTTGTAAATGGCTTATTTTTTCCCACACAGGCAGGGACACGGGCATGTGTCTCAGCCGTGTTGCTCGAGGGCCATTTCGAAATGTTCCTGGGCAGACCACACAGATGCACACACGGGCGTGTGCTAGGCCGTGTGGCCAAGTCAGTTTCGAACACAGGCTAGACACACAGGCATGTGACTAGCCCTGTGACCAAGTCAGCAGCCTTCCTAATTTTCACACGGCCTGGCACACGGGCGTGTCTTGTGACCGTGTGGACAAGTCAGTATGTATGCCCTGTTTTGACACGGCCTAGACACACGGACGTGTCTAATGCCGTGTGAGGCACACGACTTGTTCACATGGGCGTGTGACCTTTATAACTTAGAAAAATGTTTAAGTTTACAAAAAAATTGTATGTGCTCGGTTTAGTCTTGGCCCTTTTTTAAAGCATGTTTGGGGTCTCGATGACCTAAGGAGGGGACTTTATATGGATGTTTGATTATGATATGATGATGTATGACTTTTTGATTGTGAAATGAATTTGAAATGTTTTGATATGTCCGGTAATACCTCTTAACCCTAGTCTGGTGACATATACGGGCTAGGGGTGTTACAGTGAAAGTCCTTTATGGGACGTTTGAATGAAGGCAGGTCTATGGCCATGGCCAGATCCAATGAGATCTACAAAGCAGTTCGCGTTATGAATTCGTTGGACTTGCCTAGGTTGCATAATCATGTGGAAGTTCGCGAGATAAAATCGCATGTGAGAATATATATATGTATGTTGCCTCTTTGCCTCCACAAAATTGGGATCCGCTTGATAAGTCCGTTAAGAGAGGGTTATTGGTTACATGAGTCTATATGTGCAAGATAAGATAGTTCACCAGGACTATCTTACAAGTACAATTCCGCAAATAGGGGATTCGCTCTTAGGAATCCACTTACATGTTATCGACTTCTAAAAGTGAACCATTATAGATAGGTTATCTGTAATTACTGAGGCAGGATACGACGATTTGCTAGATTTTTCTGTTTGATTAAGATGAGTTGTTTTTATTTCTTAACCCACAATGGGAGTTTTCATTATGAATCCGCCAGTATGATTTAGTAAAACATGAATTTGCAGATTTGGTTCTAAAACTGGAATAGATGATGATCATAATACGAATCTGAGTCCTTTAGGGAAAGTCGCTAATAACAGTTCGCAATAGTGACTTTTTGCCAAAATCTAGCTTATTTGATTATCTGTAATTATTGGTGCGAGACACATTAAGGGGGATTATTTATGTAACATCCCAAATTTTTTGAGAGAATTAAGGAGTGGGTGCAGTAGTCTTTGAGACCCGAGTTTGAATCCCTTCTATTTCATATTGTTGAATTTTTTGAAATGTAACACCCCAAACCCGACCTAAACGTTATGGCCGAATCTGTTATATCACATTGGAGTTTTTTTTTCCAAAACACAAATTTGATGAAAATTCGTTCTTCTTAAAAGTTCCTTTGGGTTGATTAAAACTTAGGATGTCTTTCATAAGGAAAACTCAAGTTATTTTAGGAGATCATATTAGGTTGTCGTTAAACTCTTTGAACAATAGTTGTTTCTAAAACTCTCATAATGCATTGTTTAAACGTGGTGTTTTTAGAAAAACATTAGTTTATAACTTTTTAATTTTAAAACCCGAGACCTACTACTAACAGTTAAAAACTCAAGTAAGTAAATCCCCAAATTAAATAAAAATTAAATCAGCCTTATTACATAATAAAAACCCAAAATAAAACCTTAATTATAGTATAAAAAGAAATAACTACGTTGAGCGGCCACCATTGAGTCCTTTGTCGCCTCGATTCGTCTAAGCCTGGGGATTTCCTACACAGATAACAGATGGGTGAGTTTACGAAAACTCAGTGTGTGAAATCCCATAATAGCAAACAATCAGAGTAAGCGCAATCTGGGCCTAAGCCCTTTCAGTTTCAGTTAGAGGCCTTAGCCCATTTTTCAGTCAGTAGCAGTTTGGGCCTTAGCCCATTTTAGTAATAGTGACAGTTTGGGCCTTAGCCCATTCCAGTACAGTATGCAAACAAAGAGTCTAACCCAATCCATCCGCTACACACCAACTCCGTACCAGCCCTAGACACCATGTGGGGATAAAATTGACCCACCCAACCCTACACACCAAATCGTACCGAATTCGATACTAAAATAGTACTCGCAGCAGAGCTGCCAGTAATAGGCTTATAGCCTTTCAGTACACTTCCTCCGAAATCATATATCCCACCCCATGTAATGCAACATAATAACATATGTGTATGCAAAAATATTATGCTCAGAAACAGTCATACATAATACAGGGGTATTTCAGTCAATTTTACCTCACAGGGGTATAATGGTTATTTCATCAGTATGGGGTCTAAGTATACTTACTGACCCAACAGTAGGTCCATAGTCGTCTTAAGCGACCCGTGCAACCTTAACAGTCAATCAGTGATAATGGGCTGTAAGCCCATATTGCGGGCCCATGTGGGCCCATACTCTTGTATGGCTCACATAGCCCAGAATTGGCCTTAGCCGTGTAGTTTACAAAGCCTGGCCCCCAATTTACCACACTTTGTGTGATTTTTTCGTGTAAGGCCCGCTGGCCCATTGGGCCTACACGGCCCAGTTTGCCTAAAATGGCCCAATATTGTTTCGGATAAGGAAATCGCTCATGGCCATCTCGTCAGCAACACAACCTCGTTTTACTGCTTGGCCTGCGACACAGGCGGTCACATGCCCGTGTGGAGTCGACGATGCACTTTTCAGTTTTTTGACTTTTGCCGTTTAATAGTTTTACAGTGTGATTATACACCTGTTTGCGAAAAGTGATATGAGCCCACGAGCACCACAGTCTACATGTATAAACGACATATAATCAGTCTTTTTTCATTAGGGTTAACACCCTCTTAACAACTTTCAAATCCTAACTGGTAACTATTCCCTACCTTAACTAGACGAAGATGGTTTATCCGCCTTAAATCGCTAGTTAGGATGAACTTCTAGATCCTTGGTAAACTCTGCATTACGACTGCATCATGTTAACCAATACTATATATGTGAATATGATGAAGCAAGTGAGACAACTTACCGAAATGTGGAACGAAAAAGGTAGGTAGAAGTATTCAGCCTACAATAACACACCCACAATCGAGGCACGAGATAGACGATCACACCCCTGTTAGAGATGGCACACAAAGATGGTTTAGAGGAGAATGCTAATAGGACAGAGAGAAAGGAAAAGGGAAAGAATAATTGAGAATCCAAAGCAGTAGTGATAGCAACCGCAAGATTCAGCTATAAGCCGAGAAGAACCAATTTACCTAAATCAAACGCAGGGAGATTCAGCTTCAAGAGAGAAGAGTATTTGACTAGCAAGGAAAAACAAAGATGTCGGCTCAGATTTCAAATGAAAGAGAGCTAGTAGGGATTCGGCAAGGCTATGAAGGTAGAAGAAAGTATTCAATTAAAAGAGAAGCAGTTAAGAGTAGAAGAAGAAATGACTAAACAAGAGGGATACCATCTAAAGAGAAAGAGAGAAAAAGAAAGTTGCCTAATCGGCACAAGCAAAGAACAACCCTCCAAAAGACCCGAATGGTTAAGCAAAAATCAGTTACTACACAACCAACACTTAGTAGAGAAGCAAAAGAAAAGAAGCAAAGCCAGCGGAGAGCCAAAAAAACTAAAAACCATTCGGCATCAAGGGTACATGATCCTATGACCGAATTGGTACAAGGGAGACTCCTACATTCGGCCAACTACTACCTCTCCTCCCACTCTTTGATCCACTCCTCCTATCTCTCCCTGAATCTCTCCTCTTTTTCTTCACTTGACCGATTCAAACTCCCTTAACTACTCCTCACTCATCCAACCACTAGAGTCCCAATGCCATCCAACTACCCACACGGCCGTTTACAAAAAGGGACACTCTTGCGTGCAATAGGACTCGAACTCTAGTCTCCCAGAAATAACAACACACCCTTATCCCTTGGACCAGCAGACTTTTTATGACATGCTACCCTCTCATAAATTTAAGAAGCTTACTATCAGAAAACAAGGGTTTATTCAGGTAGGAGCAAAAATTTGCTCAAACTAAGGCTTGAACCCAAGACTTCCCAGACACTCCCAGGGCACTAGACCACTAAGGCAGACATACATCCATGTCGCATATACACAAAATAATTTTTAACAGGGTTTTCAGGATTTGGGGCGTTACATGCAAAATTTTCTTCTTGCTCCTATTGTATTGCCGTCCAATTTAGTAACCCTAGGGTTAAATGTACTTTTTTATTTTATTTTCTGTATTGCTTTATTGTTCTCTTTTTGTAGCTACCATCCAACACCTCATCTTCCTTCTGTCTCAATATATATTTTTTCCTTTCTCTTTTCCTTTCTTGAGTTGCCCATACCCTAGTCTTTTGCACTTTCTTTGCCGTCTACTTCTTCTCCACTGGTGGTGGTTTTTTGTTCATTTTCTTCACCTTCTTGTAGTCCTTTTTCCATTCATTTTCCAATCTTTATTTTTCTATTGTCATCATACAAAAACAATCCTCATTGCTGCCATAAAAAAATCACCATTGCCGCCCCTCTCTTCTTTGTGTAAGTGATGTTTATTTTCTCTTTCTTTTATTGCTATTTATTTTTGATTTATTTCTATAATTTTTATGTTAATTTTTTTGATAAAAAATAGCCTCTTTGTAGCATTATACATTCCCTAGAAATTGCCTAAGGCAGCCTCTTAAACCATCATCGTTGGGGGTGTTTGCCGTTCCTTAAAACCTCTAATGTGGCTGTCGATTTGTGCCCTTAATATACTGATATAACCTTCTACTTCCATCCTTTTTTCCTTTATTTTTTCAGACTTAAAACAATCCCTAATCAGCCTTTTAAGCTCTTCCTTATGCCATCCCTAAGCAGCCCCTTTTTGTGCCGTCCATGGTGGTGTGCCTTAAACACCACTTTGGGGGTTGATGCTTTTATCACTTTTGCCACCCTTTTCTAGCTAGTAAAATATTGTCACTCATCTCATATAATCAATTTTTAATCATGTTTTTATTATTTTTAGGCGAAGTCGTTTCCCTTTGTTCAGTGATACGAAAGTAGTGAACAAGTAGCGTAAGTGCAAAATTTAGCGAAATCTAGTGTTGTATTAATTTTTATGAAAGTTGATGTTTTGGCCGAATATTTCTAAGGCCTTTTAGTAAAGTTTAATTACTGATTTTTTTTTATAAAATTGATCATAGGTGCTGATTGTAACATCCTAGATGAGCAGTAAAATCGGAACCTAATCGCACTCTCGCTAAGTATTGTTTCAGTGTAAGATTGATCATTTTTTGAAATTTGAATTTTTTTATTGAAATATTGCTTTGTCTGAAACCTTAGGAGTGTAAGATGGATGTTTTAATGATGTTTTCGAATCAACAACTGTTTAAGGTTCAAAAGTGTGGCTCTTTATGACATAGTGCTGCGAGTTGCGAATTAAGGTGTGAGTCCTAAGTTTAAATAATTGTTTGTAATACATTAAAATATATGTTGAATTGGTAAATACTGCTTGCTGGTCAGAGATGGTCGAGTGGCCAAATAAGCATATTGAATGGTGCCGGGCAAGGTACATATTTACAATTGACTGAGAGACGAGCCTTATTAAATTTGCATGAATGCACAATTGATGTGTCTGATTAATTGGTTGCATGCTTGATATTGATATACTCTGTAATGACATGATATGGATTGTTATTGTTTACTGAGTACTTGAATAGCATGCGACTCATTGAGTCATTGTTTGATTGCATAATAAGTATGTTTGATTGCGATGTCATTTCATCGATTGACTGAAGGCTTGCAATCCATTTACTAAAACTCTTACCATAAGCATATTAAGCACGCCACTAAATTGAATATGTTACTATGAGCATGTTTAAGCATGCCATTGAATTGAATATGTTACCGTAAGCATGTAAAACATGCCATTGTACTAAAATTGAACTGAAAGCATGATTTTGCTCAATGATTGTATGTCATATTGCATACGCATGAGGTGGGTTGTTATGGTTGAAAGAGGAGTTTCATGGAGTACCGACGACAGTTAAATTTCACAATATTGTTTTCAGTGCACTGCACCAAAAGTACCGAGGAGATTGGTGATTTTATCGCATTATTAACAGCTTGTTTACATTGTTGCTGGTTTGTCCACACTATTGGTAGTTTAACTAAATTTACCGTTACTATTGGCTTGTCCACGATATTGGCTATTTACCGTTACTATTGGCTTGTCCACGATATTGGCTGCTTGTCTGCATATTTATTGGCAATTTATCTACATATTTATTGGCAGTTTATTTGTACTACTGTACTGGTGGTTTATCCACATCGAGCTTTGGCTTGCATTGTTTGGTGTTTGGCAAACGAGTTTTGGAGAACTCATGGTGTGTAGTAGATGGATGGGTAGGAACCTTTTTGCATTGCATCACTCTCATAACATATTCGTATGTTTATTGAAATTTGCCTTGTATTGTACTGTACTATATTTAAATTTTTGATTGATTATATTTATATTGATTCACGCTAAACTATTTTAAGCTCACCCACTAGTCTTAACTTCTCAGGTAATGATCGAGATTAGGATCAGACCAGGATCAGACCCGACATGTGGACGTATCAAGGACTTCGAAATATTATTACTATTAATAATTTTTTATAAGTATTTATTCGACTTTTGGACTGTAAAGTAATTTTTTGGGTGTGGTTTGTGGTTTCGAATTTGGGTTTTATGCATGCATTATTTAAACACATCGACTATATATGTTAACAAAAAAATGCATGTTACTTGACCTAATTAAAATTTGCTATGTATAGTGTTTTTCCACTACCTTGAAAGATAATGAAATTTTACAAAACAAAGTGACAAACAACGAGTTTCTAGAAAACATCACTATCAATAATAAAAAAAATTAGACTTAAGAATGGATGGCTCAATAAATGAAATATTTCTCAAACTAACTCAAGTGCAACTGAGGTTTTCCAAAATGAGTTGAATTAAGGTTTTTATGGTTCGAAGGTTTACTTAGTCATTTCGGTGGCTAATGTAGTCTTCACAATCTAGCCATAACGTTTAGACCGGGTTGGGGAGGTTACAATTGATAGGTTTCTTTCAAAATTTTGTGAGTAAGAATCCGTAAGAATTTACTCTCAAGAAAATACATGTATTGGGGTTCGCAAAGGCATTTAGTGAAGTTAGAATTTGCAGGGATAATCAGACCAAAGGTCAATCGCTATTAAATATGTATTATGGTATTACATCTATGAAATCTCATAGTGAAAGCTTTATATGTGCAAGGCTTTGAATCGAACATGAAATATTCGATTTTCAAGTCATCCGTAATAGATCAAAGGCAATCAAGTAAGATGAATTGTCTTCCGGGATGCGCAAATATATAAGCGATAGTGTCTTTGAGGATAATGCACCAAATACAAGTGTGCCAGTTTGTATGATGTAAATAATATACTAATGAGATTGGCAAACCGTCCTAGTACAAATAGTCAGATTTAAATTCTAAATTATGAAGCGCCCGCTTGTGCATTGCATCACGCTCATGCCATATTCGTACGTTTATTGAAATTTGCCTTGTACTGTACTATACTGTAATGAAATTGTTGATTGATTATATTGATATTGATTCACACTGAGCTATTTTAAGCTCACCCTCTAGTCTTAGCTTCTCAGGTAATGATCGAGACTAGGATCAGACCCGACATGCGGACATATCCTAGACTTTGGACTATTTTTACTATTAATAATTTTTAATAAGTATTTATTCAGTTTTTGGACTGTAAAGTACTATTTTTGGATTAAGGTTTGTGGTTTTCGGATTTGGGTTTTATGCATGCATTATTTAAACACATCAACTATATATGTTAACTAGAAAATGCATGTTACTTGACCTAATTAAAGTCTGATATGTATAGTGTTTTTCCGTTGCCATGAAAGATAATGAAATTTTGCAAAACAAAGTAACTGTAAAACCCTTTACCTGTATCTGGCACCGGGGCAGGGTTCGAGGCGTTACTGGACCAAAACATAAACATTCCTACAAAATCAGGCCATAAAATTTCATTCAATTCAAAACCATTCATACAAAAGCATGTTGCCCTTTATACGAGCCCACGAGGCCCAAAACATACATTGAAAACGAATCGGGACTAAACTGAGAACTTTCAAAATTTTGTGGCACTTAAAAAAAATTCTTGTTTTGGGGAGTCACACGCCCGTGTGGTCACACATGCCTGTGTGGCTTGGGACATGCTTGTGTAACTCTCTGTTTATGACGTCATCAACACAATTAGGGTCACACAGCCACGTCACACCCCGTGTGCTTAGGCCGTGTGGCGAATGAAATTTTAAAATCAGCTGTAGACTTTACACGGCCTAGGGACACGCCCATGTCCGAAGGTTGTGTCTTTCACTCGGCTGAGACACATGGCCGTGTCTCTACCTATGTGTTTACCACTGGGCATTCTATTTTGCATTAGTTAGGGTGTAGGGGACACACAATCAGAGCACACACCCATAGGGTAGACTGTGTGTCACACATGGCCTAGAGACACGTCCGTGTGTCTACCCGTGTTGACAACTTTGAGGCTATTTTCCAAGCCTTTTGTCACCCTTAATGGTACATGCACACTTACACATCTTAATAACATCTATATGGCATAAATAAGCACTTACTCCTTCACAAACAAAGCTCATGCATATCAACTTCTTATCAATTAGTACTTGTTAAGACTCCATATTTTATTTAAACTAAGCTTACCAAATCACATGCAATATACAACATCAATTTACTTCCATTTTACACATTTATGCCTTAGTTGTTATTATGCCATTTACTCATGATCCATCGTCAAACATCAATGATCATATCCACAATTCATCCATACCAAAATGAATTTAACCACATCATGAATGACCTTAGCAAAAACATGCATATATAAATAGGATTACATCTCCATAATTAATATGAGCCATATCTCATAGCCATCTACAAATGAATCATCAAATCATTATAAGCCAACACATTTGGCTAACCCAATATGACATATAGCAAAAATACCAAGTCCCTATACACGCCATACTCAAAATGTTGAAACTAACTATACCCAAATATCCAATTGATAGTGTGATCGAGTCTCCAACGTCCTTCGATCCCCGAGCTGGCTTTGCGATACTATAGGAAAATGGAAAAGAGAAGGGAGTAAGCATAAAGCTTAGTAGTTTCAGATGCAAATAAATAGAAACATAGTCATGAATATACATATATACCATTGACATAACATAGTTTACTTATATGTCATCATAAATTCATAGGCATAACTTAAATTTATAGGCATAAATTACACATTTTCAATCTTACCAAAAGGTCATCATGTATTGAGTTCATTCACAAGAGTTTTCTTGTACATACCTGTACTAACTTGTAATACATTCTCATATTTTCTCATCAACGACTTACTTGTCGAATAACTCACCTATTTACCCGTTGAACACTCGAAATACTATCGGATACACAGAAGGCTTGCACATAGTGCTTCAAATGTAGTCACTTGTAACCTCATATCACAAATCACACATTGCTCGCTCTCGAGCTAATCACGGGCCTACTCACACAAGCTGATAGTCAGAATGTAATAACTCGGGCTGCTCACACAAGGTGACAAGTACCCGCAATACATGCCGAGCTACCCAGCCACCGGTAGAACGTACAAGACTAGCACCCGGATTCACATAATCATATATACATATAATTTCATGAGCTCATGATCACATAGTTTCGAGTGACATGTCATATTGTATCCAAAATTATTCCTAAGGTTCAAAAGGGATTTTCTCGATAACGCATATTCGTCGAACTCGTTCACAATGTCATGCTCATAGACAATAAAGTTGCATACACTCGTCATAATTATTAAAAATAAAGATTCATACATGAATAAAATATTCAAACATGATATATTATTGCATTATTTACACATAAACTTACCTCGGTACAAAATATAGACAATTAATTCGATTTAGTCTAAAATCTTATTCTTTCCTTGGTTCAGGTCCGAACTCCGTTTTTCTTGATCTATAATAGAAAATTTAGCTCATTTAATCACCACATTATTCAAACCAGTCCAAAAACTATATTTTGGCAAAATTATAGTTTTTCCCTTAAACTTTTACATATATATAAATTAGCCTCTAGGCTCGTAAAATGAAATGTGTTCATTTTCTTTGTTACCCAAGCCTAGCCGAACCTATAACATACTTATAGCAACCCACATTTCTCATTAAATCATACATCTTACCACTCATTTTGCGTCTTTTACAAATAGGTCTTTTTCATGCATTTCTATCAAAAATCACTTAGTAAAAAATATTAAACACACATCAAACTTTCATATTCCTCCATTAAACATCAAAACTCATGCATGTCATACATGGGTCAAATTTCAAACATGAACCATAGTTAAAAATATTGTTAGAAATAGGTAAATTGGGTTACGAGGGTTTCAATAATGTAAAGAGCATTAAAAACGGGGCTAGGATGCACTTACTATTGAGCTTGAAAGTTGAAGAAACAGTAGCTATGGAACCCTTTAGATTTTTGTCCAAGGTGGGAGAAGATGGACACAATTTTTGACTTATTTTCCCTTTTTATTCTTTTATTTACCAAATGACCAAAATGCCCTTAAGGCCTTTCTTTCAAAATTTTCCTATTCATGCCCGTTTTTGTCCATAATTATAGAAATTGGGAAAATTGCTATTTAAGGACCTCTAATTAGTAATCCATGACAATTTCATGCTTAAAGCTTCTAGAACTCACATTTTGCAACTTTTGCAATTTAGTCCTAAATGTCAAATTGGACACTTTATCAACAAAATTTCTTCATGAAATTTTCACAGAAATATGGAATCATATCATAGACCTCATAATAATCATAAAATAATTATTTTTACTTTGAATTTGTGGTCTCAAAACCACTATTCTGACTAGGCCCCAATTCAGGATGTTACAGTAATACACAATGAGTTTCTAGAAACATCACTATCAATAATAAAAAAATAAGACTTAAGAATGGATGGCTTAATAAATGAAATATTTTTCAAACTAACTCAAGTGCAACCAAGGTTTTCCAAAATGAGTTGAATTAAGCTTTTTGTGGTCTGAAGGTTTATTTAGTCATTTTAGTGGCTAATGTAGTCTTCACAATCTAGCCATAACATCTAGGTTGGGTTGGAGAGGTTACAGTTTATGGGTTTCTTTCAAAAGTTTGTAAGTAAGAATCTGTAAGGATTTACTCAAGAAAATAGATGTATTGGGGTCTGTAAAGGCATCTGATGAAGTTAGAATCTCTAGGGATGATCCGACAAAAGGTCAATCGCTATTAAATCTGTATTCTAGTATTTCATCTATGAAATCTCATAGTGAAAGCTTTATGTGTGTAAGGCTTTGTATAATCGAACATGAAATAGTCTGTTTTCAAGTCATCCGTAATAGATCAAAGGCAGTTGAGTAAGATGAATTGGCTCCCAGAATGCATAAATAATTAAGCGATGGTGTCTTTAAGGATAATGCACCAAATAGAAGTGTGTCAGTTTGTATGATGTAAATACTACACTAATGAGATTGGCAAATCATCCTAGTACAAATAGTCAGGCTTAAATTCTAAATCATGAAGGGCCCGATTGTGCATTGCATCACGCTCATGACATATTCGTTTGTTTATTGAATTTTGCCTTGTACTGTACTATACTGTAATGAAATTGTTGATTGATTATGTTGATATTGATTCACACTAAGCTATTTTAAGCTCACCCCCTAGTCTTAACTTCTTAGGTAATGATCAAGACTAGGATTAGACCCGACATGTGAACGGATCATGGACTTCAGACTATTTTTACTATTATTAATTTTTAATTAGTATTCATTCAGTTTTTGGACTGTAAAGTATTATTTATGACTCTGGTTCGTGGTTTTCCGGGTTTGGGTTTTATGCATGCATGTTACTTGACCTAATTATAATCTGAAATGTATAGTGTTTTTCCACTGCTTTGAAAGATAATGAAATTTTGCAAAACAAAGTGAAAAACAACAAGTTTCTAGAAACATCACCATCAATACAAAAAAGGAGACTTAAGAATGGATGGACCAGTAAATGAATATTTTTCAAACTAACTCAAGTGCAACCGTGGTTTTCCAAAATGATTTGAATTAAGGTTTTCATGGTCTGAAGGTTGACTTAGTCATTTCTGTGGCTAATGTAGTCTTCACGCTCTAGCCATAACGTCTAGGCCGAGTTGAGTGGTTACAATTTATAGGTTTTCTTTCACAAGTTTGTATGTAAGAATCCGCAAGCATTTACTCTCAAGAAAATAGATGTATTGGGGTCCACAAAGGCATTTAGTGCAGTTAGAATCTGTAGGGATGATCTGGTAAGAGGTCAATCGCTATTAAATTTGTATTATGGTATTTCATATATGAAATCTCATAGTGAAAGCTTTATGTGTGTAAGGATTTTTATAATCGAACATGAAATATTTTTTTCTCAAGTCATTCGTAATAGATCAAAGGCAATCGAGCAAGGTGAATTGTCTTCCGGGATGCGCAAATAATTAACCTGTGGTGTCTTTAAGGATAATGAACCAAATACAAGTGTGCCAGTTTGTATGATGTAAATGCTACACCAATGAGATTGGCGAACCGTCCTAGTACAGATAGTCAGACTTAAATTCTTAATCATGAAGTGCTAGTTTGTTTGCATTCTGTTGATGCAAGGTATGGATAATTTACTAAGTTCATTTGAGCTTATGTGTTATTATGTATTACAGGTAAAAAGTGAAAATGTGAGGATTTGAAGAAGACCAGGCCAGACTTTACATATACTTAGACAAACATTCTCGTTAGATGTAATATGCATACAATGGGGTGACCTAGAGGCGAAGTTTCAAGGTTAGAGTCCTATTTTTAATAGCATTGATAGTAATATTTTTTTCAAACTAAAAAAATATTTAATAGGTTAAAATTAATTTGTGAAATCATTGTACCTTAAATTAAAGTTTTATCACTAAAATAAATTACGATCATCCCAAATTTATTTGTAAACACAAGCAACCTATGTACATGCTCCTAACCAATCAATTTTATTTCTACAAGCTCAAGCACACAAAAGACAAGAAAAATAAAAGAAAAATGTAGCAACAAATAAACAAGTTTTCTATGTTACCTCCCCACACTTTAGTTGACACATTGTCCTCAACGTGTAGCCCATAAATATAAAAAAAAAGTTGCTCGATTGATCGTGGTCACTCTAACTATTAATGGTGGGTGCTTCCTCTTTCGATCGTGTTAAGCTTGAATTGTTTGTGTCTCCTTCGTGTTGGTTCCTACATAGAAAACCTAAACAAAACATAACTAAAAATATACTATTAATCCTACTCCTATAGTGTCTAAATCAAAATTAACCAAAAATTAATACAAGTCTTTGAAAAAAAATAAAAATGTTCAATCCTCTTCTCATTATCCCACAATGGTGCCTGCCTCATTTCCATTGGAGCTTTTCTCTTTCCTTTAACATGTGTTTGGTGAGAGCTCCCACTCGTTGAAGGTGCATGGTGAGTTGGGCTTCATATGATAGGCCCTTTTGGTGTAGAAAATTACGGCTGAAATATTGTTTCATATTCGTCCTTCATTTTAGGGTACGCCTGAGCAGTACCTTCCATCTTAAGATTAGCCCCCTGATCCTGATGAGTCAGAGTCATCCTAAACATGTTCGGGGAATAATTCGGAGTGCGTAACCCATTCATTTTTGCAAATTCTTGGAGTACCAGGCTTGTTTCCTGTATCCATCCTATCATCCCATCAAGTTTTGGTTCTATGTTTCTGTAGGCTCCCTTCCTATCATTTGATTGATCTTTCTATTTAAGTGATGCTGGCACGTCCATTTTCTCCTTCCTCCTTTGATTCCATTATGTAATTTGCTTTCGCTGACGCTCAATGTACTTATAACAACCAGTTTTTAGGGTTAAACAGAATAGTGGTTTTGAGACCACAATTCAAATTCTAAATATTTATTCTATTATTTTATTAAATTTAATATTATGATAGAATGTTTGTGTGAAAATTTCGTAAAGAAATTTTACCGTTTGAGTGGTTAATTCGGTAAAAAGGACTAAATCGCGTAAAGTGTAAAACTTGTGTTCTATAAGCTAAAAGTGTCAAATAGATATAGAATATTAAAGTAAAGGTCCTTAGTGATAAATAGGCCAATTGTGGTTAGTGGATGATGATATCATGGAAAGTGGTGTAATTTTAATATTTTTAAAGGTTAATTTAGTAAATTGGTAAACAAGGTTAATAAAATAAGATAAAAAAATTTTAAGCTTATTTTTCATCATCTTCCACTGAAATTGAACAAAGTTAACAGCCATGGAAGATTTCTTGGGCTCGGTACACTATTAGCTTGATTAAGGTACGATTTTAGCTTCGTTTTTATGATTCTTACGTTTTTGAGCTCGTTACACCTTAATCTAGCTATTCCGTACCTTCGTTTTCGAAACTGCTATAGATTTTGAATGATGCCATTATTGAATGCTTGGTTTTTTAGATGTTTTATGATAGATTATTAATGTTTGAAGCTAGATTAACAAGTTTTATAAAGTGATTTTTGACGAAATTTTCAATTAGGGATTAATTTGTAAAATTGTAAAATTTTATGGTTAAATGTTTGAATAAAATGAAATATGGGATGTTATAAAGCTATGAAAAATTCAGCTAGCATGGGTTGTCCTTAAATTTCATGAATTTGCAATTTTACGTGATAAGGACTAATTTGCAAAAATGTAAAACATTAGGGGAAAAAGCGTAAATTTTTCCAAAATGTGTATTATATGTTAAATTGAATAATTTGGAAGTTAATATACTAAATTTGATACTATATCTAGATTAAGATAAGCAATTACTGGAACTAGATTAGGGAAAATGAAAAATGGACAAATAGCCAATAGTTTTATTCGAGCAACTCGAGGTAAGTTTGTATAGCTGGAACTGAATTATTAAACATATGTAATTGTTTAAATTGTATGTTTATAAGTTGAATGAATAATCCACATGAAATTTGAATTACCGGTTATATGATTATATTACTGTTTACATAAATAGAAGTGAAATGTTACAAATGTTATATAGGTTACATGGATTCGGTATGATCATATGCATTAAGTATGCAAATTGAGTATTTAAATGCATATATTTAATTGAATTGAATGTATATGATTTTATAAATTGAATTATTGATCATTAAATGCTTAAATGATGAAGTTGGATAATACCAAGCCTCGTTCGAACTTTAGAAAATCGTAGAATACGAGTGACATGTCACTAGGGTTACTATTTTGGTCGAGCTCCTGCATTTGTTTTAGACTTACCACAGATTGAATGAGCTTACCGCTATATCAGCTCATAAGAGCTTACTACTTTTACCTCATTGGAGCTTACCGTTTCAGCTCGTATGAGCTTACTATTCAGCTTGATAGAGCTTACCGTTTCAGCTTAATAGAGCTTATTGTTCATCAGCTCAAGAGGAGCTTACTGATCATGGATCGAAAGAGCATAAATGATAATGAATTGATGGATTATCGATTAATACACTTATAGTGTATCACCCTAGTATTCTACGATATTCTAATAGGTTCAGCGGGCATAATTTCTGTTACTGATCATATGAATATGATATGTGTTTATATGGATGAATTACTATTGATATGGATGAATTACTGTTATTACTAATGAACCACTGTTTATACGGATGAACTACTGGTTATATGAATGAATTACAGTTTATATGAATAGAAATGAGTTGTCATAATGTTAT
This sequence comes from Gossypium longicalyx, assembly GCA_025698465.1. Taxonomy (NCBI): domain Eukaryota; kingdom Viridiplantae; phylum Streptophyta; class Magnoliopsida; order Malvales; family Malvaceae; genus Gossypium; species Gossypium longicalyx. The sequence continues at coordinate 58,048,217 of CM047007.1, forward strand.
GTGAATTACATGGTATTGATGATTTTATATGCTTATGCATTTGGCTAATTTGGTTGGATTGTATGAAATGGTAATATAGGTTATAATGACTTACGAACAAATGTTATATATGTGAATCGAGATATGGGTGGTTTAACCACATATATGCCCATTAGTGTGCAAGATACAGAATATTCAATGTTGTTTCCATGGTTCAATGGAGAAGATAACGGGGCAAGAATTGAAATGATGATATGATTCAGTTCAGGTATACGTGACACGCTCAACAAATAAGTGATATTTAATAATTTCATATGATATGTATGTGAAAACCGATGAATACATATAGGAATTACCAGGTTGTTATTGTATTACGTGTTGATTTTGATGGAGCTGATTTATATGTCCTCATGATTCTCTAATTCTGAATTAATTGTTAAATTATATATAGTACATACTAGTCATACGAGCTTACTAAGCTTATTAGCTTATTCTGTTTATTTTTTGTATTTTACAGTGATTTGAAAGCTCGCTTGGGTTGGAAGTCATCGAAGATTTCATCACACTATCCAGGAGTTGATTTGGTATTTTTGAACTCTTTGAAATTGGTAATATGGCATGTATAGGCTAGTTGATGATATGAGATGTATGAGTTATTTTAGCTATTGAAGCTTATATGCATTGATGTGTTTAAGCCATGTGATTTGGCTTAACTTGGTTAAATATGGTTATGTATATATGTACTAAATATGGTATGTTTTGGCAAGTAGTTGATGAGATGAAGATATGCAAATTGTTTGAATTATTAATAGATTATATGCATATATTGGCTTACAAGTCATATTTGTTTGGTATGTGTTTGATGGCACAAATGGTATTAATTTTATTATATTGATGCTTGGATTTTTAAATGGCACATAATGTGTTTTTGAAATGGTTGTTTTGGCTGCCAAATTGAATAAGAGTATGGTGTTATATGTATGCTTATAGGTGATTGAACTTGGGTGAGGAAACTTGGGTGAGGAAACTTGGCTTAAATAAGCCTATTTCTCGTCCACACGATTTAGCAAACGGGCGTGTGACTCGACTGTGTGTCTGCCGAAGCTTAGTTAAAATGTAATGCCCCAAATCCTGAAAACCCTTGTTAAATTATTTTTGTGTGTTGAGGCATGGATGTATGCCTGACTTGTGGTTTAGTGCTCTGAGGGTGTCTGGGAAGTCTTGGGTTCAAGCCTTGGCTTGAGCAAAGTTTTTCTTCTACCTGAATAAACCCTTGTCTTCTAATAGTAGGTTTCTTAATTAATGTGGGTAAATAATGTCATAAAAAGCTTACTGGTCAAGGGGATAGTGGCGTGTTTCTAGTGCCAAGGGACTATAGTTCGAGTCCTACTGCACGCAAGGAGTGTCTTTTTGCAAACTGCCGTGTGGGTGGTTGTATGGCATTGGGACTCTGTTGTTGGATGGTTGAGGTGTTTGAGTGGAGTAAGGGATCAAGTAGTCGAATTTGAGGAGTAGTTGAGGGAGTTTGAATCGGTCAAGGGAGGAAATGGCAGAGAGATTGGGGGAGTGGATCAAGGTGTGGGGGAGTGGCAGTTGGTTGCCGAAAGTAGGTCTCTCTTGGTGCAAATCTGTCATAGGCACTTAGTGCCGAAATTTTATTCTTTTTGGTAACTTTTCTCTCCTAGCTTCTTTTCTCTGTTTGTTTTTGTGCTTGTTTTGAGTAGCTGAATTGTACCTTGGCCTTTTTCGTATTTCTCTTCCCCTGCATTCTTTTCGATTATCTACCCTTCCTATCATGCCATCCTGGTGCCCTTGACCGAAAATCTCTTTTCCCTTACTCTTTTGAGCAGTAGCCGTATATCCCTCTTTTCTTCTTATCTTTATTCTTTCAGTTTCTAGTCAAGTGTTTTCTCTCATTTGTGTAAACTGACTACATCTACTCTTTCCTCATTTCAGTTTATTTTCGGGCCTCTCCTTCATCCAAGTTAGTGGATCAACAGAATACTTCTCCTCTTTTCTTTTATCTTGTCTTTGGCTAGTGAGAGTTCTCTAGCGTTCAGTAAGTGCTCATGATTCCCTTTCTGATTCTTTCTACTGTCTGGATCTTTCCTACTAAACATCTCTTTCTTTCTGTTGTTGTTGATAGAGGAAGCGATTGTTACACTTCGCCTCAACCATTGTTTGTACTTTCGGCAATTGGTGGTGGTGGTTGATTGTTCTTTTTCTCCTGAGTTGGACCCTGCGTTTTGGTAAGTGGCTTTTCATCTAGTATAATTGTTCAGTTGTTGATGGTTGATAAGTGTGGTTGGAATGCAGATAACCCCCTAAGGCCTATCGATTGGTATCTTACAAATGGATTCAATGAGTAAGCCATATTCGGCGGATCTATTCAAGTGAGGGGTAAGTTTGGACAAGTTTTGGATAAGTTGATTAACATATAGTTAACTGAATCTTGTGAATGAATGTAGGTTGGAATACTCGTGGATTCTTTGTACATTTTCGTGAATAGGTGTGTGTGTGTGTGTAGTTACACTGATTCAATCGTAAATCGGCAAAGGCCAAAAACCGTTACCATTGATGCTGCACGGGCATGCGTTCGCTCGTATGGTCATCTGAATGCTTAAGCGCGAGCATTTGATCGTAGAGACCACCATGAGAAATTTAGTGGGCTTGGGTTGCTTTGGGCCACGCTAGGCCGAAATGGGCCGTGTGGGCCCCACAGTCATGTGGTCTCGCATGGGCCCGCAATATGGGCTATAGGCCCATTATCATTAATTAACTGTTAAGGTTGCACGGGTCACCCAAGACGACTGTGGACCTATCGTTGGGTCGGTAAGTACCCTTAGACCCCATATTGATGAAATGACCGTTATACCCTTATTATGTAAAATGACTGATATACCCCTATGTGATGTGTGACTATTTGAGCATGCCATTCTTATTGTATGTACATTTATATTATGTTGCACTGCATGGGGTGGGATATATGATTTTGGAGGAAGTGTACTGAAATGCTATAAGCCTATTACTGGCAGCTCTGCTGCAAATACTGTTTTAGTGCTGGAATTGGTATGATTTGGTGTGTAGGGTTAGGTGGGTCAATTTTATCCCCACATGGTGTGTAGGGCTAGTATAGAGATGGTGTGTAGCGGATGGCAGAGAAAGACGGGTCGATGAGGTTATGTATTGACTATAGACAACTCAACAAGGTAACAGTAAAAAACAAGTATCCTTTGCCAAGGATCGATGACCTGTTTGATCAGTTAAAGTGAGCCATTGTATTTTCCAAGATTGACCTGAGGTCAGGATATTACCAGTTAAGAGTTAAGGAGGAAGCTGTATCGAAGACTGCGTTTCGAACGAGATACGGGCATTATGAGTTCCTTGTCATGCCTTTTGGTTTGACCAATGCCCCGGCGGTGTTTATGGATTTGATGAACTGAATTTGTCGACCGTATTTGGATAAGTTCGTAGTGGTCTTTATTGACGACATACTGATTTACTTGCGTGACAAGGGGAGTATGAGAAGCATTTGAGAACGGTTCTACAAACTTTGAGAGATAAGAAACTTTACTCCAAGTTCAGTAAGAGTGAATTTTGGCTTAAAGAGGTCGAAATTCTAGGACATATTGTGTCGGGTGATGGGATTAGAGTTGACCCAAGCAAGATCTCGACTATTGGTGAGTGGAAACCGCCGAGGAATGTGACTGAGGTTCGAAGCTTTTTGGGTTTGGTCGAATATTTTAGACGGTTTGTAAATGGATTCTCTATGATAGCTATGCCGATGACAAGGCTGCTGCAAAAAGATGTTAAGTTCGAATGGACAGAAAAGTGCCAGCAGAGTTTCAAGAAATTAAAGGCTTTGTTGATCGAAGCCCTAGTTTTAGTGCAACCAGATTCAGACAAGTAGTTTGTGATATATAGCGATGCCTCCTTGAATGGTTTGGGTGTATGCTCATGCAAGAAGGCAAGGTAATAGCCTATGCCTCGAGATAGCTAAAGCAACATGAGAAAAACTATGCGACGCACGATTTATAGTTGGCGGTCATCGTATTTGCATTGAAAATTTGGAGACACCATCTGTATTGTAACCCCCAAAAATCCTGAAATCCCAAATTTTTTTCAGTTCTGATAAAAAAATGTACTAGGTATTTTCGGTTAAGTAGGTGATAATAGGTCTTGGCTAAGGTTTAAGTTCGAACTTAGGGGAAAAGAAAATTATGCGTTAAGAATTAAAAGGACCTTGTTGGGAAGTAGTTGGGCTTTTAAATAAAGATAAGGGAAAAGGGCATCAAAAAGCCAAATGGAAGAGTGGCTAAATGACGCCACTTAGAGTGTAGAGAGGTGGCGTTAGTGGCTAGCAAGGAGACCCAAGGTTCAAATCCTAGCTTAGTATTTTTAGAAGTTTAATTTTGGCCTTCTAGAAGATTGGAAGTGGCGTGAAGATGGACTACAAGGGGAGTGTTCAGAAGAGAAAAGTTAGGAAATAGATTGGGGAGTTATCAGGGAGAAAAACGAGGAGATGAGAAGGGGGAAGTGATGGAGCCAAATGGGGAATTTAACCATGAGGAATTCGGCTATAAGGGCTATAAATAGGTGCCGAATGTAAGGTTGCCAGGCTAATGCCGAAATCTTTTTCACCTTATTACTGGAAACTCTTTTCTCTTCAAGATCCAAAAAGCCGAAAAGCCTTACTTCTTGTTTTCTTTTCTTGTGTAGATTTTCATTCTTCCTCTACTTCATTGCCGACTTTTCTTTCTTTTTTCTTGGAGTCGAATAACTCTCTTTTGCCATACAAAATCGCAAAGGGGAGAAACTTTCTTGGCCGAATACTCTTTGACCGAATCTAGTGTAAGTGTTTGCCCTTCCAATCGGTTTTTGCTAAAGTACTGATTATTGTTACTCACTTCTTCTAATCGATTTTGGGTAGGAATAGGTAACGAATCTTAGTTCTGGATCCTTGCCAATTTGCTCTTCAGGTAAGGGGCTTTGGTAAGTACTCTTAATCTTAGTTGGCCGAATAGTCAGAGTTAAGGTAAGGGGACTTGTGTTGGATACGAGTCACCTATTATTCTGGTTTCTAATAGTTAAGATTGATGCAGATCTAGGAGTTGATCGTGGTTAGTGATTTAAGAAGGGGCTGTTATACTTATCGCGCAAGGTAAGGTTAAGATGAGGTTTCGGTTTTAGTAAAGATATGTATTAAGCATGTGGTTAATTGAAGGGTGATATCGTTTGTAGGTTGGTGACTAAGGGAATCACAGCACGCTTGCTTACCAGGTGTGTACATACACTGCACACACACAATGAATCAGTAAAAGCCAAAATGCCGAAAAGCCGAAATGTCGAAAAGCCGAAAGTTGGGCTACGGTAGTCTTGCGAGTGCGCGAACACTCGTGAGGAGGAAACCGGTAGGTTGTCTGAGGCCCCATGGGCAATTCTATAGACTTGGGCTGTGAATTGGCCAACCGGGCCAGAATAGGCTTAATGGGTCTGACGGGCTATTGGGCCCATAATAGGCAAAAATTGATAATTGATGCTATGTGATAAAAATTCATATGTAAACATGTGTATAATGTGATTTGGGCCTAATGGGCCATATACAGGTGATTTGGGCCTAATGGGCCATATGAATGTGATTGGGCCTAATGGGCCATATGCAGGTATGTGAATTTGACTGGGCTTTGTAAAGGGGTTTTGGGCCTAGTATATGATGACTACATAAAACTTAATTAATTTTTTGTGACCGTGGACAAGTCAAAGGGTTAACGTGTGGCAACGGGTATATGGATATCTAAGATTGGATTGAGGGAGCGCTTGGTACTTAAGCAGTCTTAATGACTCACCTCCTCTTCTTTGGAATCCAACCTGGTGCATAGTATTCGTTCATATTAGCTCATGAGATTTGTTAACGGGCCAAGGTAAGTGAAAATCGTAAAGAAAGAGAAAATTATCGAAATGCCCTTAAGGGCTAAAATGACCAAAATACCCCTAGGTGTTGAATGTAAGTTTTATGGATGTGACATGCATACATATGATACTCTGCTTAGGTTGCATATGGGTTGGGAATCATGAAACGGAGGAAGTATATGAGGATCGCATGGTTGCTTGACAATCGTGGATCCACCGACGGCTTTTAAGCCCAATGTGTAAATACAGGTAGTTCCACAACCGGGCTACCATAGATGTGTCGGATGGGTGGGTCGATATTTATATCCTTACATGGTGTGACGGGGGACGGAGCTGGTGTGTAGCGGATGAAATATTGGGATGTGATTGCATTGCATGTGATGTATGGTGTTTATTGAATGCTTGTTGCTCGTCGAGGGTTGTACACACTGAGTTTACGAAAACTCACCCCTTCTTTTATTTTATTTTCAGGTGATGCTCAGTAGAAGGTTTGATGTTTGGAGGGACTCTGGGTGGCCAGTTAGCAAGGCAACATGGACGTGTTTTTCTCTTAAAAGCATACAAGTGTCTATTTTATTAAGTACTTTTCCGTCCAGATTGTAATAAGGCTTCCATTTTGTTATTATTTGGGTTTTTATTTTCTTGCGTTGTAATTACGAAATGTTGAACATGGGTTTGCTAAATCATAGTATGTTTTTCTACGCTTCCACAATAGAATTTTAAAATGACAAGCTTTCCGAAATCATATGTTTTAAACAGGTGTTCGTGATTGAAAAATAAAAAGAGTTTTTATAAGTTAATTAAGGTTTCTTTTATTTTAAGAAGGGTTTTCAATGAAAACACAGATTTCGCTAAAACACTTCAATGTGATGTGCCAGATTTGACCATAACGTTCGGGCTGGGTTTGGGGTGTTACATGTATTGTGAGAAGTGTAGGGTGTTCACCGATCACAAGAGCCTTAGGTACTTGATGACTCAAAAGGAGTTGAACCTAAGGCAACGACGATGGTTAGAGCTAATAAAGGATTATGAGTTGATTATCAACTACCACCCGGGAAAGGTGAACGAGGTCACTGATGCTTTGAGTAGAAAATCGATATTTGCATTGAGATCATTGAATGCCAATTTGGCTTTGTCTGATGATGGTTCGGTTCAAGTAGAGTTGAGAGCTAGACTAATGTTTCTACATGAGATTCAAGAAGCTCAGAATAATGACAATGATTCGTAAGCCAAGAGAACTCAGTGTGAGTTGGGGGTTGAATCAGACTTTCGGATTGGCACCGATGGATGTCTAATATTCAAAGATAAAGTTTGTGTACCCAAAGACAATGAGCTTATTCAGAAGATTCTTCGAGAGGCACATAGGGGTTGTTTGTCCATCCACCCGGGCAGTGTGAAAATGTACAACGACCTAAAGAAAATGTACTGGTGATCGGGAATGAAAAGAGACATATCAGAATTCGTTTCCAAGTGCCTTGTGTGTTAGCAAGTGAAGGCTGAACACCATGTGCCTTCGGGTCTACTTCAGCCTGTCACGGTCTCCGAGTGGAAGTGGGATCAGATTACTATAGACTTTGTGACGGGTTTGCCGGTAACCTCGAAGAAAAAGGATGCTGTTTGGGTTGTTGTGGATTATTAACAAAGTCAGCACATTTTATACCAGTGCATATCGATTATTCCCTTGAGAAACTGGCCGGCTTGTACGTTTCTGAGATTGTGAGGCTTCATGGAGTACTTTTGTCGATTATTTCAGATAGAGACCCGAGATTTACCTCAAGATTTTGGGGTTAAATTATAAGAGGCATTGGGAACAAAGTTGAGTTTTAGCACGGCATTTCAACTGCAAATAACGGTAGGTTTAAAAGTGTGATTCAGATTTTAAAAGATATGTTGAGGTGCTGTATTCTCGAATTTCAAGGTAGTTGGGAAAGGTACTTACCATCGGTTGAATTCGCCTACAACAATTGTTATCAGGCAAGTCTGAAAATGGCGCCTTATGAGGCTTTGTATGGGTGAAGGTGTCGAAAGCCCTTATATTAGGCTGAGCTAAGAGAAAGTCAGATTCATGGGGTTGATTTAGTTAAAAAGACCAAAGAGAAATTTAAAGTGATTCGTGATTGTTTGAAGGCCGTTTCAAATAGATAGAAATCCTACGCGGATTTGAAACGAAAAGAGATTGAATTTCGGGTCGGTGATAGAGTGTTTTTGAAAGTATCCCTGTGGAGGAAAGTTTTCAGATTTTGTAGAAGAGGGAAGTTGAGTCCTCAATTTATAGGACCTTATGAAGTTACCGAGAGAGTAGGGCTGGTTGCCTATCGATTGACTTTACCACCAGAATTGGAAAAGATTCACGACGTGTTTCATGTGTCCATGCTACGTCGATATAGATCAGACCCTTCGCATGTGATTGCACCAACAGAGGTTAAGATTCATTCGGACATGACCTATGGCGAAGAGCCGGTCAAGATATTGGCTTGTGAAGTCAAACAGTTAAGGAATAAGAGTATAGCACTCGTGAAAGTTTTGTGGCATAGACATGGAGTCGAGGAAGCCACATGGGAACCCAAAGAGATTATGAGGGATCAATACCCGAATTTATTCACTGGTAAGATTTTCGGGGACAAAAATCCCTAAGGGGGAGAAATGTAATAGCCCAATTTTTGGGCTAGTCGAAACAGTGGTCTTAGGACCACGAATCCGAATGTTGGAAAAAAATATTTTATTATTATGGGATTATAGCATGTTTATAAGAGTGCATGAAAAATTTGGTGAAATAATTTTAGCGTTTGTGAGCCCGATTGCGAAAAAAAGGACTAAAGTGCATATAGTGCAAAAGTCCTATTTTAATAGCTAAAGGTGTCAAATAGCTAGAAAATTAAATTGGGGGTCTTTAAAGGGAAATTAGACCCTATTGTGATAGCTTGGAAGGCCATGGGAGATGGAAATGTTGAAAAGTCAACATAAGGTAATGTTGATGACATAAGGTGTATTAAAATAATGCACAAAAAGCCTAGCTATAATCTTTTTTCTCCTTCCTTTTTTCTTGACCGAAATTTTCAGAAAAGAAATGGGGTTTTAAGAGCTTGAAATTTCAGCAACTTTAAGCCTTCACAAGTAAGTGATTTTAATGGCTTTTCTTGAATATTTTTGTACTTTTGAGACCCTTGAAGCATGAGCTTTCAAATGAGGGTGCTATTTTGAAAAATGATTAAGAGTTTAGGGTTTTTCCATGAAAGGACTTGTGATGTTTGCTGAGTTTTTATGGAAGAAAATAAGCCTTGGGTGTGTTATAAACAACTTTTGTGAAAGGTGTTAGCATGAAAACACCTAAAAGGACTATTTTGCATAAGTTGTAAAATAGATGTTAAATATGTGAAATAGTGGGATTTTTGGAGTTGCTATAAGAGTAAAAAGGGTTCGGCTAAGCTTAAAATACGAAGAAATTTGATGAAAAGCGATTTTCGAGTTGAAGGTTAGAATGGTCATTTTACAAATGTCTAGGGGCAAAATGGTCATTTTGCCCAATTATGATTTGTTGAGTGCCTAGGTTGATAAAGTGATTACATAAGTGCATTTTGTATTTTATAGATCAAGAAATACCGAATCCGAACCTAGACCGGGGGAAAGCCAAGCAAATCGACTAGACCGTCTCGTCGCTACATTTTGTAACCCAAGGTAAGTTGTATGTAAATAATACAAATACATTTCTAATGTTTGTGTTAAATTATATTTGAATTAATATGTCAGGAAATGCTTGATTTTGGAATTGAGAAAGTATGATGATAATAGAGATAGTAGAGTTCCCGTTTGAACCTAACAAATAAATCGGATATTCATGCCATGACATATGGGTTATTGTGAGCTAGCGTAAGACATGTCTGGGACATGCATCGACCACATTATGAGAGCCAGTGTAAGACCGTGTCTGGGACATGGCATCGGCATTGAGACGAGTTCTAGTGTAAGACATTCTGGGACATGTATTGGCCTCGAGACATATGCCAGTGTAAGACATGTCTGGGACATGCATCGGCTACGAAATGATAATCAGTGTAAGACCATGTCTAGGACGTGGCATCGACTTGAGATGTGAGCTAGTGTAAGACCATGTTTGGGACATGGCATCGGCACCCTACCCCATGTTTGAGGCTTATCGAATATCCGATAAAGTTTTGAACGGTTCAACGGTGAGAGATACAGTTTAAGCTAATGAGTAAGGTATAATTGTCTTGCGAGTGGTACAGGTACCTAATTGAAATGTATGAGATACGAGTCTGATACATGCTATGAGATTTGTATGGATAGTGATGAGTAAGTTATGCTTATGCCCATTTTTGTGTTATGAGCATGTTGATGAATGGTAAAATTGTTGTTGTATATTTATTTATGTACAACTTACTAAGCTTTATGCTTACTCCCTCTCCTTTCCATTTTCTTATAGTGCCGCCTAACTAGCTCGAGGATCATCGAAAGTTAGAGGCAACAAATGCACTATCAACTGAAGCACTCGGTATAGTTAGACTATTTATTTTTGAGGATGGCATGTATAGGGCTAGACTTAGATGTTTTGAGTCTTTGAAAAATTGGCCAAATGTGTTGGCATGGGTGATTCCCCTTCATTTTGTATTAAGCCTCCAATGATGGCTAATATTCATTTTGATATATGTTAATGATGTTATTTTCATGGATGAGTAAAATGCACAATTGAAATGTTGTCCATTGTAGCTGATTTTGTTGCATGAAATAGTATTGTATTGGCTTTGGTTGTTATTGTGTAGGTTGTGTAAGTAAGGGTGGCAAGGAGGCTTGGTAAATAGCCATATATTGTCCACACGGGTAGACACACGGGCGTGTGACTAGATCGTTTGTGACACACGAACTGTCCCATAGGCGTGTGGTCTGGTTGTGTGTCCCCTGCACATAAAATTTGCAAGTCAGTATGCATGATAGTAAACGCAAGGGCAGAGACACGGCCGTGTGTCTTGGCCGTGTGAAGGGCACGGCCTAGCACACGGGCGTGTGCTTTGGCCATGTGGTCCTTAATAATTGTTGACGTCAGAAACAGAATGTCCAGGTTTTTGCACATGGGCTAGGACACGACCGTGTCGTGGCCGTGTGAAGGGCATGTGCCAGGGACATGGGCGTGTGCCAAGCCATGTGAAAACCCCTGTAGGTGTGATCTTAGACTTAATTCCACACGAGTGTAGGACATGGGCGTGTCCCTATATTGCTTAGGCCATGTGAGCCACACAGGCCGACAGCACTACCATATCGAAATGGTCACACGGGCATGTTGTGTAACGCCCCGGAATTGGGCCTAGAAGTATTGGGCCTTGAGCATGGGAGCGGTTAGGAGACTGCTCATAAATATTTTAGTTAAATAAGAAGGTGACACAAATTACATGTTTGCTTTATTGGCTAAGTGATTTGGGGGTGTTGGGGAGTGTTTGAGGAGCCTGGGTTCAAGTCTTGGCCTTTGCAGAAATTTTAAATTAGCTCTTAAATGAATCTGGACTCTAGTACATAGGCTTTATAAATAATTGCGCTTGTTTCAAGTCACAAAAAGCCTTGTGGACTAGTGGTAAGGTGGCGTGTAAAGGAACCTTGAGGTCTGAGGTTCGAGCGTTGGCATAGCGCAAATGAGGTATTTATTTTGCAGCTTGGTTCGGCCAGTGGTTTTGTTGCAGTAAAATTCTGATGGGTAAGTGGTGGAGTGATAGGTGGAAGATATTAAGGAGGAAATCGTGGAGAGGATTAGGGAGAGATTTGTGGAGAGGAATTAGGAGATTGAGGTGTGGGGGTTGTTGTGCCGAATTTGAAGTCTTGTGGGGAGGGAGTTGGTGCCGTTTGAGTCCCCTAGTTGCATAAGGGAATTCGGCTATAGGCTTTGGAAGCCGATTTTGTGTTAGCTAACTATAGGACAATTTCGATTTCTATACCTCGGGTTTTTGGCTACTTTAATTCTTTCTTTTGGTTTTGGTGGTATATTTGTGAAAACCTCTCAGCCTCTCATTTTGCTTTGGCCATGTATCCAAGTGGTATCTTAACCCTTCTTCTTTGGCCGATTGAGCATTGAGCACCTTTTTTTTCTTCTGCTTTTCTCTGAAGCCGAATACCCATACTCTCCCCTCTCAAATCTTGTTCCTGTTACTGTAGCCGAATCTTCTTTACCTTCTTTTCCCTTTCTTTCAATTGACTTTACCCTAACCGATCGTATTGTCTTGCCCCTCTATCTCTTTCGATTTCGACTTTAGTGAATGATTTATTCTTTTCTTTCTCCCTTCTCTACAGTGTAATCTAATTCTTGTTGGCCACATAGTACTCTGGTATTAACCTTCTGTGAACCGATCCCTCTGCTGCTTTTCTCTGTCAATTTTGGTGGTAACTGCTACTCAATCGATTGTGGTCTCTATTCATTATTCTCCTTTCTGCTATATCTTTGGTTCTATTAACCTTTCCTTTCTGATCGACATTGCTAGGGGAGTGATAGCGCTAGTTCTGCCTTGTGAAGCAACTATCTAGTTGGGGATTGTGAACCGATTGTGTTTCATTTTTTAGAAGCGGGTACTCAACCTTTGTGGTAAGTGTTGTTGTGGGTTCAATTGTGCATACAAATTTTCTAGTAGATGATAATGGAATCTCGGTTTGAATGCAGGCGATCTGTAAGAACTTGTAGTCAATCCTCGGCAACGACTAAGGGGTGAGGGACCTTAAGTGTTCAATCAAGGTAAGTGTCGAACCATGATTGTGATAAGCATTCTTAAAGGGTTAGTTACCCATTTGTTAAAGGACTAATTTTAGGGATGTTGTGTTTATGAACACTAACAAATGAAAGACTGACTGTATGTGGAATTGAATGTAGGTTGGGCATTTGAGGAACTTGGAACGGTTGCATAAACAGGTGTGTAACTGCGCACCAAAATCCTCTTTACTGTAGATAGGAAAAAGCTGAAAAGCTGAAGGGCCGAAGGGCAGAAGCTTTGACATTTGAGGTCTCACGAGCGTGCGATTGCTCGTGGGGTAAATCGAGCCCACAAATCATGGGTGATAGTTTATAAAGGCCACCACAAGCATTTCCGTGGACTTGGGCCGTTATGGGCCATGTTAGGTCGAGATGGGCTGTGTGGTCCCAATGGGCTCGTAGGCCCCACAAAGATTAAATCCACAGTAAGTGATAAATATTGGACTGGGCTATGTAGGTCACATAGCCGTAACTGAATCTGGGCTAAATGGGCCGCACGAGTGTGTAGACCCACTTGAGCCGAGTAATGGGCCTTGGGCCCATTTACACCATTATGATAATTTAGGTTAGTGTCACTCGAGGCGACTGTAGACCTTCGGAGAGGTCATTATTTGAGCTGCAAAAGCTAAAATGGGTAAAATGACCATAATGCCTCTGTAGGGTAAAATGACCGTAATGCTCCTGTAAGGTAAAATGACTGTAATACCCTTGTATGGTTAAATGACGATTATGCCCTTGTGTACCGTATGACTGATGTGCTTATGATTTACATATATAATTGTACTGAGTATGACCTTGAATACATGTAATATTTTTGACATGACATTCTGCATGGGGTTGGGGGTCTGACTTGGAGGAAGTTCTGTACTAGTGGTTTTGCCACGTATTCTGATTCTAGTGGCTCCGCCACATTTTCTATTATTAGCAGCTTCGCTGCCTTATTAGTGTATTGGCTGGGTGGGTCGATCGAATCCCAACATGGTGTGATGGCTGGTATAGGTGGTGTGCTGGTTGGATTGGTTTGGGATACCTATTTGCCCTATATTGATTTCTGTTTTGGGCTTGGGCCCACTCTGCTACTATACCCTAAACCCTAAAACCCTAAACCCTAAAACCCTAAACCCTAAACCCTAAACCCTAAACCCTAAACCCTAAACCCTAAACCTTAAACCCTAAACCCTAAACCCTAAACCCTAAACCTTCCTTAATCGGTCTCATAGGCCAGAGTACCTTGAGCCTTGAAAAAGGATCTCAAATAGCCTTTTGTAGTAAGCCTATTAGTAGCTCGTACCGCTTCTCTAGTTCAGGTAATCCCCAGCCTTAGACGATTTGGTACCGCGAGGGACTTGGAGGTGGCCACACGAATTTTATATTTTGCATTTGACTTTATTTAATTTAAACTTCACTTTTGGGTTTTAATTCTGTAATAAGGCCGTTTGTGGATTTTAATTTTTAATTGGGCTTTGGATTATATATTTTTAAACTGCTAGCCTTAGGTAAAGATGAGTTTTTAAAACAATTACTATTTTTTGAAACACGTGTTTTAAACTTCATCGACTTTAAAAGCTTCCGCATCTTTAAATCAATTTATTATAACACTGATGGTTAATAAGTAAATGTTTTGACGAGAACTCTTGTTAATAATAATAAAAGGATTTAAACTCAGTAACAGATTGTTACTGAAAAGATCAATTTTCGAAAAACATTTCGAAGTGACACGCCAGATTCAGCCATAATGTCTAGGCCGGGTTTAGGGTGTTACATGTTGCCCCCTCCCACACGGGGGTGTGCCCCTGTGTCTAGTAACATTTTTCAGAGTTTGTGGATTGACCCGAATATTTTCCAAATGGTTTTAAATGGCTATTTGGAGCCTCGTAGGCCCTTATTAAGGATGTATGGAACGTTTGAAAAAGTTTTAAATTTGTTGACATCTTAGAGACTCGGAAATGGTCGTAAACACGAGTTCGAGTTAGGTAACGCCTCATATTCTGTCCTGGCATAGAATACGGGTATGAGGTGCTTCAAATAAGGCTTCTTTAAGTTTATTTTAATTTTGAGATTTGTTTACTTGATTCATATCTTTTAGAGGTAGGATTCGAATTTCCAAGAAAATATAACCAAATGTTTTTCTAAAGCACCACGTTTACGCAACATTATTTGAAAGTTTCCACAATTAACACTATTTTAAAGTTTAATAACAATCTAATATGACCAATACTTTACTAAAATAACTCGAGTTTTCACAATGAACAAGACATTCTAAATTTTTGTAAGAACCCAAAAAAGTTTTATGTAGAACTGGCTTTCACGGAGTTTATGTTTTGAAAAACACTTCAATGGGACATCGTAGACTTGACCATAACGTCTAGGCCGGGTTTGGGGTGTTACATAAAATAAGTCAGTGAGTTACACGGCTTAGACACACGGGCGTGTTTATTAGCCGTGTATGGCACACGGGCTGACACACGGGCGTGTGGTCGACCGTGTGACCCAAGTCTGTATGTATGCCCTGTTTCCACACGGTCTAAGACACGGGCATGTCTATTAGCCGTGTGAGGTACGCGGCCTGTTCACATGGGCGTGTGATACTTGAAATGTTGAAATTTTTCTAAGTTTCTAAAATTTTCATATGTTACTGATTTAGTCCCGAATGCATGATTTAAACTTTGTATGCTCGATTTAAGTACACGTTTAATGTGACTAAATGATATTTACTGAAATGAGGTGACATTTGATAAATGATTGTTTTGAATTGAGTTACAAGTTCGGTAATGCCTCTTAACCTATTCTGGTGACGGTTACGGGTTAGGGGTGTTCAGTACTGGGTATATAGTGTGTCTCCAATGATGCTTCTTGTTTGCTTAATAAAATGTTTGTTTTCACTCATTGGAACTTTTTCCTGGTGACATAGTACTGTTACGAGATGAGAGATGTGTCACCAAAACCTGACCGGGACAGACCAGCCTAAATTCAAAGCGTTACATTAGCCATCGAAGCGACTCTCCAAGTAACGACCGCTCGACACAAACCCCAACCTTATAACACCTCATTTATGACAAATTAACTATCATTTATTAATGCAGAAGCAATTTATGAACCATTTTAAAACTTTTTCTAAGTATTTAAACCTAAGGGTATTTTGGTTATTTTACCACCTAAAACTATCTCGATTTTATTTCCAAATAGTTACTGACCTTCTTTTAGTCAAATTATGCAAGCCCAAAAAATTTCAGCTTAATTTGAATTCATTTACTATGTCTAATTCAAGTTTTATAATTAGGGACTAAATCGTAACTATTACAAAATTTTAGTACATTTTCCAAATAAAAAAATAAGAGTGTTTCTTCCAAATATTAATAGTTACAAGTCTAATCCTAAAATATTACCAAGTTTCCCTATCATTAAGGGATTCAATTAATCTAATCAAGTTTTAAGACTAAATTATAAATTAAGCAAATTAGAATACTAGATTACAAAAACCAAAAATCAAACCCCCCCCCAAAACTCACATGCCTATGTGAAAAGACACACGCCGTGTGCAAACCACTGCACCTATTTTGTAAAAAAAGTTTGTTTTAATTTCCCGATATTACATATTTTACTTACTTATTAAACTTGAAATAACTACAATTAATTATCATAAACATCCACATCTTCAATTTAATTTATTTACAACAAATATGCAACAATTAATCAAAATTTAACACCCAATTACACGCTTAGCAAACACTAATTAATTCACACAAGCTACATACCTTAGTCGCAAGCAATCCACTCCATGGTAAGCTTAAATTATACATTGCTAGTATAAAATACTTGCTTCATACACCGTGTTATCAACCACCGTACGAACACTAGTAAACATACCATAAACCAAATATCATACTAACTATATCCAATGGATCCACCATGCAATGTTGCCAATATAATCATACATACAAGGCATAAAATCTATTGTTTAATCACTTAATTTAGGATGTTAAAATGCAAGTAAAAGCATGTTGTTAAGCAAATTTTAACATCAATAAAATTAAGAATAGTAAATATTATTTTCCCAATATTCATATACCAATTAGAATACCTTTATCAAATGTTCAATAAATCAACAATTCATGCTCCAAATATCAATTTATTCCATACAATTTAATCATGCTAAAAGCATAATACACAACTTACCAAACCAATTGTCATTTTGCTCTTTTATAAAATAAAACCTATTTTTGCAAATCCAACCATCACTAACCTCCACTGTAACAGCCTGGTTTTAGCTAAATCAGAACAGTGGTTTCAGAACCACAAATTTGATGTCAAAAAATTATTTTAATATTATTTTCAATATTTACAACATGCTATTTGATATGTGTGAAAATTTCGTGAGCTAATTTTATCGACTGGTTGGTTAATTTGATAAAAAGGATTAAATCGCGTAAAATGCAAAAGTTGCATTCTACTTGTTAAAGGTGTTTAATTGCTATGATTAATTAAATTAAAAGTCCTTATGATGATATTAGACCATTGGTAGTATTAATGGACATTAATGGACATGCATGATAAATTTCTATGTTTATTCATTAAGGGTAAATAAGTAAATTGATAAATTAAGTTAATTAAATTATATCAAAACATGAATTTGTGTTCATATTCTTCCTTGGTAACCGAATATCAAAGGAAAAAGAAAGGTGGGAAGCTTGTTAGGGTTCGTCTAATGCATGCTCCAATTGTAAGTAATTTTGAGCTCAGTTTTTAGTGATTATTGTGTTTTTGTGATCGTTGCATCTAGTACTAGCTAGCTCGTATCTCCATTTTTAAATCTGTTAAAGATTGTAAGAGTTTCCATTGATGAGTTTATGTGTTATTTGATGTTTGGAGATGAAATATGAATTTTTTATGATAGATTTTCATGTTTTGTAAAGTGATTTTTGATGAAAATGCATAATAGGGATTAAATTGTGAAATGTGCAAATTGTGTGGTTGAAATGTGAAATAAAAGAAAGTTTTGGGCTGTTAAGGACCTATATATAATTCGGCCAAGCATTGGTTTTGTTGAATTGTGTGAATTTTGTGTATCTGTGAAATAGTGACTAAATTGATTAAATACGAAAGTTTAGGGGCTAATGTGTAAAAATGCCCAAATGTGTATTTCTGGATTAATTGAATAAGTAGATGAATAAATATCATATAGATCAAGAAAGAAAGAATTCAGAGTTAGATCGGGGGAAAAGCAAGGTTATCAAGTAGTCGACTCGATCTGTCAATTCCGAGTACGAGGTAAGTTCGTATGTCAAATGTATGTTAAAATGCTTTAATATTGCAGAAATTTTTAAAACAGGATTATGGATAATGTATGAATTGTGAAAACGAATGCATTCGATCATAGAAACGAAAAGTGTGAAAGCCCAGTTGAACCTTAAGAATAGTTTTGGATACTATTGACATGTCAGTAAGTGATACATTGAGTTGGCTTTGGGCCACGATATTAGCACTTCGGGGGCGTATTTTTTCGATTTAGCTTCGGGCCATGCATATCGAATGATTTGGCTTCGGGCCATGATAATAGTTCTTCAGGTAAGTTACGTTGATTTGGCTACGAGCCATGGTATAGGTACTTATTGTATGAGACTCCTGAGTATTCAATTTCTATTCTAAATAGTTCAATGGGTAAACGAATGATGTGGTAGAAAAAGAGGTTAGTACGAGGCGGTACAGGTATGTGCAGAACCAATTCGAGTATTAAATAATGAAAGTTCGATGAGTTTGTATTTGATCATATTTTGAGACATGAGAAAGGTTTGTAGTTAATGTGTATATGGTTTTGCCATGTGTAATTGGTTAATTTGCATTTATTCGATGAATTAAGTTATTCACATACGAGCTTACTAAGCTATGAAGCTTACTTCATGCTATCTTTCTATGTTTTATAGTGAATCAAAGCTAGCTCAAATCCAGGAGTCGTCGGGAACATCATCGCACTATCAAACATTTAAGTTGGTACTTTTGAATTATACATTTATGGTAAATGGCATGTATAGGCTAGATGTGGTATTTTGGTTGTGATTATAGCCATGAGATTTGGCTTGTAAATGATGTTAATATTGATATGTGTTTGGCTACTAGAAATGGTTGTATTTTTATAGCATGAATTGTGCATGAATTGGGATTGATTTGGCTGCCCTTTGTGTATGGAAATTGTACATTTTGCCTTGTGTAGGTACATTGAAGTTGGGGTGGCAAATTGGCCTTGCAAATGACCTATTTTTGTCCACACAGGCAGAGACACGGGCTTGTGTCTCAGCCGTGTGTGACACACGGTCATGGTATACGGCTGTGTGTGACACACAGTCGTGGTTTAGGGTTTAGGGTTTAGGGTTTTAGGGTTTAGGGTTTCCCCTAATGATGCTTAGAAATTATGTTAGTGAATTACACGGCCTAGACACACGAAAGTGTGATCGTGTAACGCCCCCAAAATCCCAAAACTCAAAAAAATCCCGAAATCCTGAATTTTCTTTATTTTCGATTTTGATAAAAATTGTGTTTAATATTCTTATCCAAGTGATAATTTTAGTAGGTCTTAGCTAAGGTTGAGTTCGAGTTAAGGGGTAGAAGAAATTATAATTTAATTATTAAAAGAATCAGGGCTGACAAGTAGGTGGGCTTTTGAATAAATGAAGAAACAATTGGACACAAAAAGAGCCTGTGGTAGAGTGGCTAAGTGACACCACATAAGGTGTAGTGAGGTGGCGTTAGTAGCTAGCAAGGGGGTCCAAGGTTCAAATCCTAGCTTAGTATTTTTAGAGTTTAATTTTTGCCTTCTAGAAGGATGGAAGTGGCGTGAAGATGGACTCCAAGGGGAGTGTTCAAAAGAGAAAATTAAGGAAAGGATCAAGGGGTTATCAGAGAGAAAAACGAGGAGATGAGAAGGGAGAAGTGATGGAGCCAAATTGGGAATTGGGCATGGAAAATTCAGCTATAAGGGCTATAAATAGGGTCCAAATATAGGGTTGCCTGGCTACTACCGAAATTATTCTTCACCTTATTGCCAGAAACCCTTTTCTCAAAAAAGCCGAAAACCCTTTTGTCTTTCTTTCTTTTCTTTCTGCTGATTTCTATTCTTCTCTGTTTCACTTAGCTGATTTCTTCTTCTACTATTCTTCTTTTTTAGTCTGTACCGAATAAACCTTATTCACCATACTTAGTTTGAAAAGCCGAAAAACTGAATCTTCCAAGGGTCGAATACTCTTTGACCGAATCTAGTGTAAGTGTTGCTCTTCCAATCGGTTTTCTTTGTTTAGTATCGATTATTGTCCCTCACTCTTTCTAATCAACTTTGGTAGGGAATTAGTATCGGATCTTGGTTTTTAGCTCTCTACCGAATTGCTCCTTAAGGTGTTGCGATTTTGGTAAGTATTCTTTTCCCATTGGCTAAGGTGGCCGAATGGTCATAGTTATGGTAAGGAGACTTGTGTTGGATACGAGTCACCTATTATTCGGGTTTTAATAGTTAAGATTTGCGCAGATCTAGGAAATACGCGATCAAGGAAAAAGCGATTAAGGATTGGGCTCAAGGTAAGGTTAAGGTGAGGTTTCGGTTTTTGAGTAAATAATTATTAAGCATGCGATTAATTGAAGGGTGATATCGATTGTAGGTTTGGGCTAAGGAGATCGCATCACGCTTGCTTACCAGGTGTGTACATACACTGTACACACACAATGAATCGACAAAAGCCGAAAAGCTGAAAAGTCGAAAGTTTGGCTACGGTAGTCTTGCGAGTGCGCGAACACTCATAAAGGGGGAACCGATAAGTTGCCTGAGGCCCACGGGCGATTCCATGGACTTGGGTTGTGATTTGGCCATATGCGCCGGAATGGGCTAAATGGGCCCGATGGGCTGTTGGGCCCATAATAGGTAAAAACATAATATTGATGCTTTGTGATAGGAATTTGTATGTGAGCATGAATATGAATGTGACTGGGCCTGACGGGCCATATAAATGTGATTTGGGCCTAATGGGCCATATACTGGTGATTTGGGCCTAATGGGCCATATGAATATGATTGGGCTTAATGGGCCAGATGCAGGTATGTGAAATTGTTAGGCTTTGTAAGGGGTTTTTGGGCCTACTATATGAGATCCACATAAGACTTAATTAATATATTGCGACCGTGGACAAGTCAAAGTGTTAAGGTGTGGCAACGGGGATATGCATGTCTAGGATTTGATCTAGGGAGAGCTTGGTACTTAAGCGGTCTTAATGACCTACCTCCTCTTCTCTGGAATCCTACCTGGTGCATAGTATTCGTTCATCTTAGCTCACGGGACTTGTTAACGAGCCAAGATAAGTGAAAATCGTAATTAAGGGAAAATTATCGAAATGCCCCTAAGGGCGAAAATGACCAAAATACCCCTAGGTGTTGAATGTAGGTTTTATGGATGTGACATGCATACATATGATATTCTGCTTAGGTTACAAATGGGTTGGGAATTATGGAATGGAGGAAGTATATGAGGATCGCATGGTTGCTTGACAATCGTAGATCTACCGACGGGTTTGAAAGCCCACTATGTAAATGAAGGTAGTTCCGCAATCGGGCTGCCATGGTGTGTGGGTTGGGTGGGTCGATATTTATATCCCCACATGGTGTGACGGGGGATAGAGCCGGTGTGTAACAGATGGATAATTTGGATGGGATTGCATTGCATGATTAATGAATGATGTTTTTTTTAATGCTTGTTTTTGTCGAGGGTTGTACACACTGAGTTTGTGAAAACTCACCCCCTCTTTTATTTTATTTTCAGGTGATGCTCAGTAGAAGGTTCGATGTTTGGAGGGACTCTGGGTGGCAGCTAGCAAGATAATTTGGACTTTTTTTTTAGGCATGTAAGTTTTTATTTAATTAAGTATGTTTCAGATCAGATTGTAATAAGGTTTTCGTTATGTTATTATTACTTGAACTATTATTATTATTTTCATTGTAATTTACAAGAAGTTGAACATGGGTTTCCTAAATTATAGTATGTTTTCTACATTTCCGCAATTAAATTTTTAAATGATAAGTTTTCTTAAATCAAATGTTTCAAACAAGGTTTTTGCAACTGAAAGGTGTTTTTTCTAAGTTAATTAAGGTTTCTTTTATTTTAAGAAGGATTTTCAATGAAAACATGGTTTTCGCTAAAACACTTCAATGTGACACACCAGATTCGGCCATAACGTCTGGCCGGGTTTGGGGTGTTACAGATCGTGCATGTGGCCAAGTCAGTATACCCTCCAGTTTTCACATAGCCTGGCACACGGACGTGTCCTCAGCCTTGTAATTCAAGTCAGTATGTATGCTGTAACACTCTAAACTAGGCCTAGACATTACGATCGAATCTGCAGTGTCACATCAAATTGCCTTCTAATCAAAACTTGTTGGTGAAAACCGTTTTTAATTTAAAACCCATTTGGTTTTTAATACTTGAGAAAACCCAGTAGATTTCGATATTACAACTAAAAGTAGCTTGTCAAAACATTTGTTATCATTGACTTCTTAATCTGATTAAAACCGCAGAAGCTTCTCTAGTTGAAAAACTTAAGGTTTAAAAAAAAAGTGCATGTTTTTCTTTGAAATCGTTATTAATTTGAAAACCCGATGTTCCTACTCTAGCAGTTTAAAATACGAAATCATAAACCCAATAAAATTTAAAAATTCCCCAAATGGCGTTATTACATAATTAAAACCCAAATATAATAATCTCTGAATAAATTTAGTTATAACCAAAACATCTGCGGACGTGTGGCCACCTCTGAGTCCCTCGCGGCTCCAAATCGTCTAAGACTGGGGATTACCTGCACAATTAGAAGAAAAGGTGAGTTTACAAAAACTCAATGTGTAATCCCCTATCAGGGAAACAGTAAACAGTACATACAGTAATGGTCTGGGCGTGAGCCCTATTCAGTAACAGTATAGTCTGGGCCTTAGCCCTATATAGTGATAGTGTGGGCCTAAGCCCAAAATAGTATTAGTATAGTGCAAGTATGCAATCCATCCCATCCCAATCCAACCAACACACCACCCGTACCAACCAACACACCATGTGGGGATTAAATCGACCCATCCAGCCAACACACCAATATCACAGCGAAGCTGCTAGCATTAACGCAACAAAGCTGCTAACAATAATAAATGTGGCGTAGCCACTAATATCAAAATATGTGGCAGAGCCACCAGAACAGTGAAAACATGGCAGAGCCACCAATACAATACTTCCTCCATATCAGAATCTCAATGTAACACCCCAAACCCGGCCTAGACGTTATGACCAGATTCGACGCGCCACATCGGAACGTTAAAAACATTTTCTATTCTTAGTCCAGAAAATCGTACTTAGTGTTCGAAAAATGATTTCATTATAGGGTAAAGTGAATGGAAGCTGTGCACTAGGTAGGAAACCAGAAAAGAGGAGGCGAGTCTATCGGACTGCTTAAGTACCAAGCTCCCTTCAGATCCAATCCTAGACATGCACACCACCATTGCCACACCTTAACTTAGTGTATGTTCTTAGGAAACCAATTCATTTAAGTCTAGTTTAGGAAAAGATGATTAACTTTGGAAAGCGTTTTCGTTGCGGAAGTTTTGCGTTGTTGTCGTGGTATTTTAAAAATCAGTTATTGTTTTTGAAAACGCGCCCTAAGACTAACCAATTTCAATGATTAAGATAATACTATACCTATTCTAGTAAATCATATTCAAAAAAATTAAAAATCATTAAAGCGGCGTTATTACAACTTAAAATCCAAATCATAAAAGTAAATAAAAAGATGTCCAATTCACCAGAAGAAAACCAAATTTGCGGAACGAGTGGCCACTCTGAATCCCTCACAGCTCCAAGCCCACTATGGTTGGGGATTACCTGCGTGGATGAAAATAAGGGGTGAGTTTGGGAAACTCAGTGTGTAAAATAACCCAGCCATAGTCTAAACCAGTTCAAACCACAGAAACAGATCAAATTGGCCTTAGCCCAGAACAGATTTCAGAATGAAGCCCATAGGCCCATAACAGAACAGAACATAAATTACATGTTTATGCAGAAACCAAACCATATCCAACCGTATACACCCCCGTACCATCCTTACACCATGTGGGGAGACTACTCGACCCACCCATCTGCTACACACCATAGAAATTTGCAGCATGGTCGCTGAGCGATATAGTGTGAGAGTCACCAGATCTGAGATATTTGTGGCAGAGCCACTGTATCAGATATTTGTGGCATAGCCACCAGGACGCTTCCTCCATAAATACAACCCATGTCCCCATGCAACAGATATACAAATCATGGCATACATCATACAGAATCAGATCATCATGCTTTTCAGTCAAATTAACCCTAGGGGTATAATGGTCATTTTACATATAAGGGTATAATGGTAATTTTCATATTTAAGGGTATTCTAGTAATTTATCTCTTTTGGGGGTTTTCATGCATATTTCCACCATTCACGTACTAACAGAAACACTTACCGAGTGTTCTTATCGAATTGGGCCCGTTGGCCCATTATCCTAATTTTGGCCCATTAAGCCCAAAAATATCTCAGGCACAAAAATCATTCACTCTGTAGTCTAAACACTATAGTTTACCAAATATGTTAATCGATCTACCTTACGAGCATTCGCACACTTGCAAGTTCACAAAATATCAATTTTTCAGCATTTTGGCTTTTCGGCTTTTGTCGATCTAGTCTATGAGAGGGTGTCAGTTACACACCTGGTTGCGATGAAACGCTGACGAGTTCCACACGCGAGTTGCCTACAGTCAATTACTAATACGTTAACTATGAATCCATAACAACTTGTATACAAATCTCCTTACCAATAGTTAGCCATTAACACTTTAGACACTAGAGATCCTACCTTTGCCGAAACTAGCGACTAGGTCTAAATCCAGTCGTTCCACTTGTCCAAGCCTTCGATCAGCAGCCTCTAGATCACACTAACATCATAATAAAATAATTGTCACAACCCTTAGAGCCATAGGGCCCAATCGACAGCCTCCCTAAGCCTTTAGGGGTTTTGGCTTTTCTAAAACCCGAAATAAAGAATAGATTCAAAAACTTACCACCGGTTCCTTTAGTCAACGATTCCACTTTAGTTCCTATACGATTCTGATACAGATCTAAACCCTTAAATGTTAGCAGAAATCAAATCTTTAAAGGTCTAAAGATTCGGCTATGCCCCTAAGACTATGGGGTTTTCGGCTTTTGAAACCTGTGAACTAAAAGATGATTTCTTTAAGGAGGTTTTTGCAAAGTTGAAGTCGGCAGAAATTCGAGTTTAGAGGATGGGATAATAGACCAAAAAGATAGAGAATAATAAGAGGGTTTGGCTAGAAGAAATCAGCACAACGGAAACAAGTTTTCGGGATTTTGGCTTTTATGGTAATCGGCTTCAAAGGCTTAAAAACGAATGGAATAGAAGAGTAGAATGGTAGGAAGGGTTCGGCTATAGAAGAAGAAGCAAAGAAGAAGAAAAGAGAATAGGAGATGAGAGGAGAAAAGAAAAAGAGAAGAGAATGGTTAGAACCCAAATGCCAAATTTTCCCTATACTAGCCGAATTTCCCCTATACTAGCAACCCTTGGCCGGCCAACTCTTGCTCCTCAAGAGTCCATATTCAGCCAATACTACACCTCCTAATCAGCTCCTAAATCTTCTCCCTTATCCTCTCCTTACTCGATCTCCTGAGCAGCTCAAACTCTCCCTAACAGAGTTCCACCTGAGTTCCATCACATCCCCTTTCTATAAATAAAAATTAATACTAATATTTGCTCACCTTGTGACTTGAACCTTAGCTCTCCCTAGTCATCCACACGCCACCTTTTTAGCACCCTAGTGGCGTCACATGCCACTTTGCCACCTGCCTTCTTGTGGCTTATTTTACCCATTAAATCTTAAAAGCCCAAATTACCAGAACCCCTTTTTCCCTAAGAATTAAAATTAGTTAAAACTTCCGGATTTCATCTCAAACTTGGGCTTCTAGAGGCCCACTAACATACTTAGACCTACGCCCAGCAGTCAAAACATAGAAATTCAAAAATTCACCAAAAATCACAGAAGTCCAGAAAATTGTTGCGTTACACCCAACCTCAATGCAGAATTTCATGTCATAAATATTACGTGTATGCAAGGTCTCATGCTCAGATACAGTCATGCATATATCATACACTCATCAATCCACCTACCTCTAGGGTATAATGGTCATTTCCATCCATTAGGGGCAAAATAGTAATTTTACCCCATTTAGAGGTATTTTGGTCATTTCACTAATTTTGGGATCTCGGTATAAACCACGACCTCTCGAAAGGTCTACCATTGTCTCGAGTGACTTAGGTAACCAATATGGCCAAAACGGTATAAATGGGCCTAAAGCCTATTACTCGACCCAAATTGGCCCACACTCTCGTGTGGCCCATTTAGCCCATATTCAGTCATGACTATGTGACCACCATAGCCTATTCCATTACTTGTTACTTACCACAAATCTTATCCGTTTGGGGCCAACGAGCCCATTGGGCCCATACAGCCTATCTCGGTCCACAACGGCCCAAGCCCATGAGAACACTCGTGGAGGCCTCTATAGTCTACCACCCATGGTTGGTGGCCTCGGTTTACCACACAAACGTTTGCATGTTTGTGAAAACTCAAATGCCAAAGTTTCGACATTTTAGGTTTTCGGCTTTTGCCGATTCACAGTGGCGTAGTGGTGTGAATACACACCTCTTGGCTATTAGACAGTAATAGTATGGTGTACGGTTACACACCTGGATTTTTAAAAATGAGAGAATCTCCTACAAGTCCAAAGCCTGCAATCGATCCATCATTCAGTTAGTCTCCACTTAAATCAATCGAAAACAACTAATCTATAACCCAAATCTTCCGCTTACCCTGATCAAAAAGAGGGTGGCCAACTATGTCTGGATTAGTTAGGGTTGATCACCCGTATTTAGGCACCTAATCAAGTATTGGAAGATAGGGTTTTGATGGTTCAAGAACATTCTACGCCCTTCGTTTCTCAGCGATACCAATGGTAGAGGATCCTAGAGTTCGGCCAACCAAACCAACTGGGTAACACAGACACTAAAATGATGAACAAAAGAAACAGGGAAATGTTTGAAGAAAAGGGAAGAAGTTTCAGCAAAGAGGGTGTTATGTTCAACAGCTGGGTGAAGCGAAGAAAAGAAAGATGGGTATTAGACAGAGGCTATATTTGGCCAAAGATTTAGAAGGGAAGAAAGAAAAAAGAAATATGATTCGACACCAAATAGAATAAAAGAAGGAAGTTGCGACAAGGGATTTTGGCTTTGATCCCGAAAAAGCATGAAAGACTACCAGTGAGATCAGCACAAGGGAGAATGGTACCAAAATGGTCAAAAAGAACAAAACCTAAAATAGAAGAGAAGGAATTCGACACCTACTCCCACACCAATTGCCGAAAATGCACTCCCAAAACCCTTTGGCTGAATTTGCACCAACAAGTACCCCCATTCGGCTACAACTCAACCCAATTTAAAACTCTTTGAAAATCTCGAAGATTTTCTCCCTTTATCCCTCCTTGATATCCTCCATAACAACCACTATGACCCATTCAAACTCTCCATCACTAGAGTTCAAATCCAACACCAACTCTTGCCGTTCCCTGGTAGCAAAATAAACTCTCCATCACTAGAGTTCTCAGATGCTCCACACGCTTCTTGCCACTAAGCCACAAGGCTTTTTGTGACATACAATCCCACACACTAAAACATAAGTCCTAGCTGCTAACTGCCAGTCTCACTTAAGAACAAAACTTAAAAATTTTGCCAAGACCTAGACTCGAACCCAGGCTTCTCACACACTCCCAAACACACCCAAATCACTTAGCCAAAAAGTAAAACATGAAATTTGTGTCAAAGCACGCAAAATTACAGACCCTACATTTTTTGGGCATTACATATGCCCTATGTAACATTCCAATTTAGACCCTAGTCGAAATAGTGGTTTTGGAACCACAAATCTGAGTCAGAAAAGTATTTTTAATATTATTTTATATGTTTATAATATGTGAATTAATATCTGTGAAAATTTCGTGATTGAATTTTATCGTTTGTGTGTCGAATTATGAGAAATGACAAATCCCAGAAAGTGCAAAATTGTTCTTCTATTCGAATAATGGCTGAATTAATGTGTCTTTATAATTGAGAAGTCCTTATGTAGTTAATAAACCATTGGTTGTGCTAATGGACAATAATGGCCTTATATTATGTGCTTTATAATGGTTTTCATTAAGGTTAAGTTTGTAAAATGATTATAATGATAATATAATTAAAACAAAAGTCAAATTTTAGTTCATTTTATTTCTTCTTAACCGAAACTACAAAAGAAAAAGAAAGAAAAGACCAAGCTAGGTTTCGGCCATGTCCATGCTTGATTAAAGGTCCGTTTTTGTTCTGTTTTCGATGATTTGTATGTTTTTGTGATCATTGTTATGAGTTTTAGCTAGCCCATGCTTAAATTCACGAAATTTTTGATGATTTCATGAGATGCCATTGATGAATTCATGAGCTTTGTAATGTTAGTTGATGAGATATGGAAGTTTGATGATAGATAAATATGTTTTGTTTTGGGATTTTTGATGAATTTGATTATTATGGGCTAAATTGTGAAATTTGTAAATAGAGGGACTAAAATGTGAAATAAATGAAAAATAAATGAAAGATATAGGCTTATATAAACTACATTAATATTTGGCTAAGTATGTGTATAAGGAAAATTTGTGTATTTTGTGATTTTGTTAATTAGGGACCAAAATGTCAAAATATGAAAATGTGAGGTCTAATTTGTAAAATGCCCTAGTTATATGTTTTTGGATTGAATTGAATGAATTGTTGAATAAAAGAATTAAATTTGAATGTGTATAGATCAAGAACCAAAGAAAATAGAATTAAATTGGGGAAAGTCGAAAGTAGTTGAATAGCCATTCGTTTCCGTTCATTCCCGTATGAGGTAAGTCGATATACAAATAAATGTGTTTTAAATTGAATTATTATTGCTTATATGCTATTGAATAGTGATGAATGACTATTTGAGTTGAATATGAGAAATAGGAGAAAGTTTCGATAATGTGACGATGTCTGAAAAGTCCCGTACGAACCATAGGAATAGTTAGGATACATATGTCATGACATAGGATTTCGACATGTGATTTCGTGTAAGACCACGTCTGGGACATTGGCATCAATTTTAGAATTACGTGTAAGACCATGTCTGGGACATCGGCATCGTATTTAATTTCGTGTAAGACCCTGTCTAGGACAGTGGCATCGATATTTGATTACATGTAAGACCACGTCTGGGACATTGGCATTGTACGAGCTTTCTAAACTATCTACGTATCCAATTTGATTTCATACGATTCAATGGGCACTCCGAGAAACAAATAACTATGTGAATGTGTATCCAATGCAGGTACGTTTGAAATGTATATCATGTTTGAGAATGAAAGGTAAGTATATGTACAATTGTGGACATATGATATATGTAAGAATTATCATGAGAATGAGATGTGTTATATGTAAGTGAATTATGATCAAATAGGCTATATGAGACATGTGGATATGTGATTGTGTTTTGCCATGAGCTATATGAATGAATTGGTTTAGAAATGTGTTATGTGATAAGTTTATTTGTATATGGCTTACTAAGCTTTTGAAAGCTAACTTTGTGTTTTTTTACAATTGTTTTGTAGATATCGAAGCTACTGGGAGCTCGGGGATTGTTGAGGATCATCACCACACTATTGAACTCTATTTTGGTACTTTTTGAATATGTGAATATTGAAGTATGGCATGTATAAGATAGAAGTATTTGAATATGATTTGTCAAATGTATATCATGCCATGTGGTATGGATAGATTAAAATTTTTATTTGGTGTAGTTTTTTTTTTTGGTATATAAGTTATGTTAAGAAATGGTATTTGTTGATGTGCATAAATGGCCTAGTGAGAAATGGTCAATTTGGTAAGTTAATTATGTGAATTAGTTATGAAAATGATATGATTTTGATATGAGAATGGATGTGAAAAATTGGGATAATAACATGTATGAATGAATGAGTTTGGTATGTTTTGGTATGAATAATAAGGATGGAATTGATTGGTGACATTGTGGATTGAATTATGCATGTTTGAGTATGGTTTTGGTTTCTATTTGGTCATGAATTGTGCTTTGATTTTGGATTTGTAGGGATAACCATTAAGGGTGGCAAATTGGCTTTGCAAATAGCCTATTTTTGTCCACACGGACGTGTGTCTCAGCCATGTGCGACACACGGTCATGTTACACGGCCATGTGTCCCCTGGGATACCCTTTCGAATTAGGGCAGTATACCCTACAATTTTGACACGTTCTAGACACACGGGCATATCTACTAGCCGTGGGAGTGGCACACGAGCTGGCACATGGGCATGTGATCGGCCGTGTGGCCAAGTCAGTAGCCTCCCTAATTTTCACACGGCCTGGCACACGGGCGTGTCTTGTGGCTGTGTGGACAAGTCAGTATGTATGCCCTGTTTTGCCATGGCCTAGACACACGGGTGTGTCTAATGCCATGCAAGGCACATGGCCTGATCACACGGGCGTGTGACCTCTGTAACTTTGAAAATTTGTTAAGTTTCTGAGAAATTTTGTATATGCTCGGTTTAGTTTCGACCCCTTCATAAAGCATGTTTAAGGTCTCGTTGACCTAAAAAAGGGGACTTTGAATTGATGTTTGACTATGATGCTGTGATGAGTGGATGTTATTTGTGAATTGATTATTAAATGTTCTGATATGTTTCGTAATGCTTCATAACCCTAGTCCAGTAATGGATACGGGTTAGGGGTGTTACATTTTATTTGGTATCAGGGCTACGGTTTAGTCAATTTT
Organism: Gossypium longicalyx; assembly: GCA_025698465.1. Taxonomy (NCBI): domain Eukaryota; kingdom Viridiplantae; phylum Streptophyta; class Magnoliopsida; order Malvales; family Malvaceae; genus Gossypium; species Gossypium longicalyx. Next base: position 58,078,784 of record CM047007.1, read on the forward strand.
AGGACTAACGTAGCATATGTGAGTCTAGCTATACATGCCATATTTATAAACTGCGATAGTGTGATGAATCCTGACAGTTAAAAATGTGTTTTTATATAGTAAATGGATCCCAATCGAGCCATAGCTGTAACAGTCCGGTTTAGACCCTAGTCGGAATAGTGGTTTTGGGACCACAAATTTAAGTTAAAAAAATATTTAAATATTATTTTCTGTGATTATGATATGTGAATTAGCACGTGTGAAAGTTTCGCATGAAAATTTGATCATTTGTGTGCTTAATTTAATAAAAGGACCTAATCGCGAAAAATGTAAAAGTGGCCTTCTAATTGTTAAAGTGCTTATTTGATTTGGCTTTATAATTGTGAGGTCCTTATGTGGTTATTTAACCATGGAAGGAATTAAATGACATAAATGGCATTATGTTTAATGAATAAATGATTTTATAACAAAGGGTAAAATGGGAATTTAGTTAATATGATAATTATAATAAAACATAAGTATGAAATTAAGCATTTTGTTCATCCATTTGTTCCGAAAATACAAGAAAAATAAAAAGAAAAAGAAAAAGAAAAAGAAAAAGAACATTAGGGTTCGGCCAATGATTAAGGTATGTGTTCTGATCCGTTTTTGATAATTTCTACATTTTTGTAATCGTTGCTTTGTGTTTTACTAAGCCCATGCCTCAATTTCTGATTTTTATGATAATTTTGAAATGTGTCATGGATGAATTCATAAGCTTTATGTTGATAAGTGATGAAATATGAAAGTTTGATGTTGGGTTGATATCTTTTATTTTTGGATTTTTGTTGATTTTGAGTAAAATGGGCTAAATTTTGAAATGTGTAAAGTGAGGGACTAAAATGTGAAATAAATGAAATGTGTGGACTAGTATGAGTATTAGGAGAATTCGGCCAAGCATGCGTATATGCAAATTATGTGTATTTTGTGATTTTTTGAATTAGAGACTAAAGTGTCGAAATGTGAAAATGTGAGGGCTCATATCTCAAATGCCCTAAATTTGTATTCATGGATTATTTTGAATGAATGTGTGATTAAATGAGTCAAATTTGAATTTTTATAGATCAAGAGTTAAAGAAAACAAAATTAGATTGGGGAAAGTCGAAAGTCGTCGAGTAGCCTATTCCGACTATTTGAATCCGTACGAGGTAAGTTTATATACAAATAAACATGTTTGAATTGAATTATTATTATTCATATGACATTGAATTGTGATGAATGAATATTCAAACTATACATGTGCCATTCGAGAAAGTTTCGACAAAGTTTCGACGTCTGAAAAGCCCCGTATGAACCCTAGGAATAGTTAGGATACATATGTCATGACATAGGATTTTCGATATGTGTTATCGTGTAAGACCATATTTGGAACGTTGGCATCGACTTCTACTTTACGTGTAAGACCATGTCTAGGATATTGGCATCATATCTAATTTTGTGTAAGACCCTATCAGGGACAGTGGCATCGATGTTTGATTACATGTAAGACCAAGTTTGGGACGTTTGCATTGTATATACTTTCCGAGCTATCCGCGTATCCTTACATTTTCGAATGGCTCAAACGAGTATTTCGAGAAAATGAATGACTTTGTGAAGTTGTATCCGATTTAGGAACGTTTAATTTGTATATGATGTTTGAGAATGAAAGGTAATTATACAAGTAAATAATGATATATATAATCTAACTATGTGAATATATGTTATATGTGCAAATGATTTGAGAATATGTGATGAGTATATGAACAAGAGGTTTGTTTTGGTTATTGGCTACTATGTATATGAAAGTTGATGATGTTTACATGTTTTAAATGATGAGTTTATTTGTATATGGCTTACTAAGCTTTTGAAAGCTTACTCTGTGTGTTTTTCAACTATTTTATATATATAGAAGCTACTGGGAGCTCAGGGATCGTCGAGGATTATCACCACACTATTGAATCTTATTTTGGTACCTTTTGAAATTGTATATGATAAGGTATGGCATGTATAGGCTAGTAGTGCATGGATATGTTTTGTAATATATATATCATGCCATGTGATATGGCTAGCTTGAGATTGAACTTATGGTTGGAAATGTTATATGATATGTGATCCATTATGAATTATATGGTATGTTTTGAATGACCAAAAGAAATGGTCAATGTTGATAAGTTTTGGTAAGTTTTGAGTATGAGATTGAATGATGTATCGAAACATATGTTTGATATGATTTTAGTTTAGGTTTTGGTATGATTTAGTTGATGAACTGAGGTTGGAATTTATTAATAATGTAAAGGCATGAACAATGTATGTTATTGAAATTGGCTGAAGTTGTGTTGGAAATATACTTGGCTTGGTGCTTGTAGGTTTGACCCAATTGGGGTGGCAAATTGGGTATTCAAATGGCTTATTTTTGTCCACATGGGCAGAGACACGGGCGTTTGTCTCAGCCGTGTGTCACACACGGCTGTGTTGCACGGCAGTGTGTCCCCTTGGGTACCCTACGATTGTAATTCAGTCTTGGGCATGGTCAAGGCACACGTGCGTGAGGCTAGCCGTGTGGCCCAAGTCAGGCTCGACCACGGCCAAGGCACACTGGCGTGTCTTGAGGCCGTGTGAGCAAGTCAGTATGTATGCCCTGTTTTGACACGGCCTAGACACAAGGGCATGTCTAATGCCGTGTAAGGCACACGGCCTATTCACACGAGCGTGTGACCTGTACTTCTTTGAAAATGTTTAAGTTTTGGAAAATTTTTGTATATGTTCGGTTTAGTCTCGGCTACTTTCTAATGCATGTTTAAGGTCTCGATGACCCATATAAGGGACTCTATATTGATATTTGACTTCTGATGCTTTGATGCTTATGAAATGTATGTTAGTTGTTCCATTTTGTCCGGTAACGCCTTTAACCCTATTTCGGTGACAGATACGGGTTAAGGGTGTTACATTTGGTTGGTATCAGAGCTATGGCTTAGTTGGTTCTAAGACTACCATATCGTATGTGAGTCTAGGTATACATGTCATATTTATGGACTGCAATAGTGTGATGAATCCTGACATTGAAAATGTGCTTTTATTTAGCAAATGGATCCCAAACGAGCAGTAGTAGACGATGTCGAAAGTAATGCGTCTGCTCCCGCGCAAGGGATAGTGCCATCCGATTCTAGATTGGCTACGAGTAGCCGTGATGGTGAGGCTAGACAAGCCTTCTATCAAATGATGAACGATTGGTTTAGCGAATATATTTGAACCAATCCGGCTGTACAACAACCTCCAGCCTCGGTCAATTCTTCGCAAGCTCTTGCTATACCATTAGTGAATCTGGTTCAGTTAAGTAAGCCTCCGGTAGATAAGATTAGAAAGTATAGGGCCAAAGAGTTTTGAGGTACAACAAATGATGATGTTGAAAGGGCTGAGTTCTGGTTAGAGAACACGATAAGAGTATTTGATGAATTGTCATTAAATCCCGATGAATGCATAAAATGTGCCGTTTCACTTCTAAGATATACGGCATACCATTGGTGGAAAACTTTAATATCGGTAGTTCCGAGTGAGTGAGTTACCTGGGATTTCTTCCAAGCTGAATTTCGAAAAAAATATATCAGTCAGGGATTCATCGACCAAAAATGTAAAGAGTTTCTCGTGTTTAAAAAAGGTCGTATGTCTGTCACAGAATACGAGCGGGAATTTGTAAGATTAAGTCAGTATGCTCGTGAATGTGTATCTTCTGAGGCGATAATGTGTAAGAGATTTGAAGATGGTTTGAACGAGGATATTCATTTATTAGACGGGATTCTTGAGATTAAAGAATTTGTTGTACTTGTTGAACGAGCATGTAAAGACGAAGATCTCGAAAAAAAGAAAAGAAAAGCTAATTCTAAAGCTAGAGAAGTGCGAAAGAGATCTGTGAGTAAATCATTTCAGTCTGCATCAAAGAAGTTTAGAGATGATTTTAACCGTTCAAGGGCTAATGTGGGGCATTCGAGTAGAGATCGTGCTAGATTGAATTCGAGTTTCAAAGCTCCAGCTACATCTGTTGCTAGTGTTGGAAATGCTAAACTTGATCGCCCTGAGTGCAAGCATTGTGGTAAAAGACATCCTGGTAATTGTAGACTGTATGATCGGGCTTGTTTTAGATGTGGATTGTTAGATCATTTTATTCGTGATTGCCCTGAATCTGTTGAGCAAGAAATTGTGCAAAATCTGAAGCCAAGTGGTAATACATCTCATGGTAGACCTCCCAGAAATTCGAGTAATGTAAGTGGTAGTCAAAGAGGGACTAAAGACACTGCTGTTCGATCTGAGGATCGTGCACTTGCCAGAGCTTATGCCATACGAGCTCGTGAGGAAGCTTCATCACCAGCTGTGATCACGAGTACTTTTACTCTTTATGATACTTTTGTAATTGCTTTGATAGATCCTAGATCGACATATTCATATATATGCATGAACGTAGTGAATAGTAAGACTTTGCCTGTAGAGTCTGCTGAATTCGTAATTAGAGTTTCGAACCCCCTAGGCAAATCTATTTTGGTTAATAAGGTCTATAAGAATTGTCCGTTAATGTTTCGAGATATTTTTTTTGACTGATTTGATGTTATTACCTTTTGATGAGTTTGATATAATTCTGGGTATGGTTTGGTTAATTTTGCACGATGCTATTTTGAATTGTAAATAGAAAACTGTTGATTTGAGATGCAAGAATGATAAAATAGTTTGAATTGAATCTAGTGATTTGAATGGATTGCCTGCTGTGATATCTTCGATGAAAGCTATGAGTATTGTGAGAAAAGGGTGTGAAGCTTACTTTGCCTATGTGATTGATTCGAAAGTATCAGGGAGGAAAATTGAATCAGTGCCTTTTGTTTGTGAATTTTCTTATGTATTTCCTGAAGAACTTCCCAAATTACCTCCGATACGAGAAGTTGAATTTGGCATTGAGTTGTTACGAGGAACTACTTTGATTTCGATAGCTCCGTATAGAATGGCTCCGACTGAATTAATAGAATTAAAGTCTTAGTTGCAAGAGTTAACTGATAGAGGGTTTGCAAGAGCAAGTTTCTCATCTTAGGGTGCACCTGTTCTGTTTGTGAAAAAGAAAGACGGTACGATGAGAATGTGGATAGATTATCGTCAGTTGAATAAAGTGATTATCAAGAACAAGTATCCTCTACCCCGAATTGACGATTTGTTTGATCAATTGAAAGGAGCTACTGTGTTTTCGAAGATATACTTGAGATCGGGATATTATCAGTTGCGAGTAAAAGATTCAGACATTCCGAAAACTACTTTCAGAACGAGGTATGGTCATTATGAATTCTTAGTTATGCCTTTCGGATTAACAAATGCACCAGCTATCTTTATGGATTTGATGAACCAAATTTTTAGGCCGTATTTAGATCGATTTGTTGTCGTATTCATTAATGACATATTGATTTATTCACAAGATGAAACCGAACATGTCGAGCATCTGAGAATAGTGCTATAGACTCTGCGAGATAAACAGTTGTATGCGAAGTTTAGCAAATGTGAACTTTGGTTACGAGAGGTTGGTTTTCTGGGTCATATTGTTTCAGCATCTGGTATTTGAGTTGATCCGAGTAAGATTTCAGCTATTCTACATTTGTAATTTACAATGATGCTTCGATGAACGGTTTAGGTTGTATTCTGATGCAAGAAGACAAAGTAATAGCCTATGCTTTGAGACAGTTAAAGCCACATGAAAAGAATTATCTGACGCACGACCTTGAATTAGTTGCTATTGTATTTGCTTTAAAAATCTGGCGACACTATCTGTATGGTGAGAAATGTCACGTATATTCTGATCACAAAAGATTAAAATATTTGTTGACCTAGAAAGATCTAAATTTACGACAGCGGAGATGGCTAGAATTACTAAAAGACTACGAGCTTGTTATTGATTATCATCCAGGAAAAGCAAATGTTGTTGCTGATGCTTTGAGTCAGAAATCATTGTTTGCATTGCGTGTGATGAATACTCATTTAGTTCTGTCTAATGATAGTTCAGTATTAGCTGAATTGAAAGTGAGACCGTTATTTATTCAGTAGATTTGCGAAGCTCAGAAGGTTGATAATGAGATTACAGCAAAACGAGCTCAGTGTGAATTGAATTTTGATTCAGAATTTAGAGTTGATGATAATGATTATTTGAGATTTCGAGATAGTGTAACGCCCCAAAAATTTAGAGTCTTTAATTTTGTATTATCTGACACAAATATTTGTTTGCTTTATTGGCTAAGTGATTTGGGTGTGTTTGGGAGTGGTTGAAAAGCTTGGGGTTCAAGTCTTGGCTTTTACTGAATTTTTAGTTTTGCTCTTAAATGAATCTAGACACCGTCATATGGGCCTTATAAATAATAGTGCTTGTTTTATGACACAAAGGGAGTGTGTGGTCTAGTGGAAAGGTGGCGTGTTGCTTCTACTGGGGGACTTGAGTTCGAGTCCTGGGTTACGCAATGGTGTATTTATTTTGCTATTTGAGCTATGTAGGTAGTGGAGTCGGACTGAGACTCTGAGGTTGAATTGGTCATGAGAGTTTGAATAGAGTTTGACTGGGATGTTGGAGTGGTTTGTGGAGAGAATCATGGAGAGATATTAGAAGAATATTAAGGATGTTGAGGATGTGGAGGTGGTAGTGCCGAATTGGGATTCTAGCTACTCAGAGTTTTGGCTGTAACTTCTTTGGGGAAGTATTCCTTGTTTCAGTTTCTCTTTTGACACTCTTTCCTTCGCATTTTTTCTCTGTGGCTGAATATTCTTGGTTCGTGACAACGTAAATCACACTTTGGTCAATTGCTGGCAAGCTAAGTGCTTCTTTGTACCTTTTGGGTTTGAGGTTTCCGTTCTCTGGTAACCAAGACTCTTTCCCTCAATCTCTTTACTTTGGTAGGCTGAATACACCTTTTCTCTCCCTCACTATTCTGTCCTTCAGTTTTCCCTCCTGACTGAACCTCTCTTTTCTCTCTTCTCTGTGCTTCTTTTCCATCTTCCCTCTTGCTCCCTTTTTGTTGGTAAACTGATTGCTCACTGCCTCTTCTCCTCCTCTTTTTCATCCATTTTAGTTTTAGCCATTGGTTCATGACTTGGGGCTTGATGACTATTGTAGGTGCATTCAAATCTTGCTTGTTTTTCTTTAATCTTTTTCATGTTACCTCTGCTTAAAGCAGAATGCTCCTCCCTTCTCTTGTTCCCTTACAGCTGATTCTTGTCTTCTTCTTTTAGGTGTGCTATTCTTTAGATTCTCGAAATTCCTAGAGAAGTGAAGGAGTTTTTGGTGATATTTAGCCGTCGAAATCATTTTCTTATCACTCGACTAAAGGTAAGTATGTGGGCTAACATGTTGGGGTGTTGGCCAAAGGACCTATCTCTGGTTTTAAGTTTTATTTAGGCAATAGGTATCGATTCAAGTCCTTGGTTTATGCGATTGTTGTTAATGGGTTCCCTGGATAATGCAGCTTTTTGGCAAAAGAGGGTGTGGCCAACCTGTAACACCCCTAACCCGTATCCGTTGCCGGAATGGGGTTACGAGATATTACCAATCAGAACATAAATTCGAACAATCACATGCATAAACTTATACCAACTTATAAACCAATCAATCTTAATATAAAAAGGATATAGCACATTTTAAACATTCATAAGGAGTACAGGACAACTCATCAAACACACGAATGGTATTATCAAGCAAGAACTCAGCCCACTCAGTGTCATCATCATCAGTGGCTTTAAACTCTTCAGCATTATGTTTTCTGATCTTATCGACAGGTGGTCTATTCAATCACAACAGATCACTTACTTGAGGTACAACAGGTATGGAAGATGGATTAATCGGGTGTGGAGGTTGTTGTGCAACCAGGTTAGTCCGGATATATTGGGTAAACCAATCATTCATCATTTGATACAAGGCTTGTTTAGCCTCACTTTCTTGATTACTCGAAGTCGGTCGATAATCAACCGGCGCTATCCCTTGCGTGGGAGCAGGCGCTACGCTCTCGACATCATCAGCTAAAACTCTGTCGGGATCCATTTACTATATAAAAACACATTTCAAATGTCAGAAGTCATCACATTATCGCAATCTATAATTATAGCATGTATAGCTAAACTCACACACGCTACGTTAGTCCTAGAACTGACTAAACCATAACTTTAATACCAATAAAATGTAACACCCCTAACTCGTATCCGTCGCCAGAATAGGGTTACGGGATAATACCAATCCGAACATAAATTCGAACAATCACATGCATAAACTTATACCAACTTATAAACCAATCAATTTTAATATAAAAAGTCAATTTATTAAATAATAACACCTAACCAAAAGTAATATGGATACAATTTTTTTTATTTATAGAAATTATACATTCATACCTCAAACGAAAAAGTCACAGGTAAATAGAATACACAAAATCAAGTACATCAATTTATTCCAATATTATCATGTCAAGATCGACTTTTTAAAATGTTACTTATATGTCAAATTATACTATAATAAAAGGACATACACACTAACTACTTAGTAATTGCTTGCTAAAGTACAAGTCATCATTCAATTTGCCATTTTCATTTCATTTAGCCTAATGTATATGCATTATCCATGATACTTAACAATCATTCATATCTAACCTTATTCGCCCATCTTAAGAATCGATACTTATTTAATATACATTTTAAAAACATATACCGAATATATTTCTCCAACTCATAACTAGCATTTTAGCTTATTAAAGTAAAACTCATTATAGTTCAATATATATTCCCTATTCATGAATAACTGATCACATCATTAGACATTATCAAGTTTATGTTTATAGGCATGTATACCTTAAGATAAATTATATATCAAGTCAATTCCACATGCATGATTATTTATATATTTAATTGCCAAATCACAAGTTGATCAAAACCATTTCAAATGGCTTCATTTATAACAAACAAATCAAACGGTCACCTTTCAGACATTTTAACCTGTGGTCCATTTATTGCTAACCATGACTCTATTTAATAGCAAAATCATAATATCAACTTAAACATGCAATCTTAAACCCTATGCACCAACAAATCTAACAAACTATCATTTACATATATTTATTGGCAAAGTCAAATCACAACTCAAACTTAGCCATCATATTCAATTCCATTTTATGACCGAATATATCAAATTCATATAGGTTTCACCTATGCAAAACATTGACCGAACCATTTACTCATGCTTATGGCCGATTCTACCTTGCTCCATACAAGGTCATAACCCACCTTAATATATGATCATATAACGCATTTCACAATTATTCATAGCACACGGTACCTAGATCAAAATAGTATTAAACCATAATGGAACCGAAACCAAAATCAAGCAAAATAATTAAGCCATTTTCGTATGGCTAATATACATTCATTTTCAGAATACCTAACTTCAAAATAGCCTATACATGCCATAATTCAAGTTTAGTTTAAAGGTACCAAATCTGTAGATAGTGTAATGAACTTGGCTGACGATCCCCGAGCTTGCAGCTTAACTTTAAAATCTATAAAACAGAGTAACGTAATACACTAAGCTACCACAGCTTAGTAAATTATAAGCAGTAAACAACTCAATAACATATTTGATTTTTATTAACTGAACGAAATGCATTAACATTATTCACTATCTAAGCCGAATACATATATAATCATCTAATACACTATAAATCAACTTCCATTTCCAAGCCTAATAGCCATAACAACCATACATCCATATACTCTTTTATGCAATTCAAAAATCATTAAAAGTCACCCCATGTATAATTTATACCTAAGTAACCGAATACACAAAGTATACATATACACATATTAAATGACATTTCAATACCACACAATTTATTCATCACAAGCCGAATACACATATCCAAATACACATGGATTCCTCATTTGCACTATATATGATTTATAGCACACAACTATAACATTTTCTTACCTTGTCTTAAGTAAATATCAAATTAACTCATACCTGACCATTTAGCTCGTATTATACAATCTGCGCGCGGTTTACCTATGCCCGATGAACCATTCAAAATCGGATAGGACACTCGAATTATCACATATATCGTACAATGCCAACGTCCCAGACTTGGTCTTACATGTAGCCACATATCGATGCCATTGTCCCAGACAGGGTCTTATTCATAAACACTTATCGAAAACACAAATCCATGCCATATACTTACTCCAACACATATATCAGAATCCTATGTCATGACATATGTATCCTAGCTATTCCTAAGGTTCATACGGGGCTTACGGACGTCGTAACTCGGTCAGATCGAACTCGGAAATGTCATAGCCAAATTTAACATATTAGGCCTTAGCATAATTTAATTATAAAATTTCATAACAGCATGTAATTATAACATAAATAGGCAAATTACTATTTTACCCCAGACATTTACAATTTTTACGATTTAGTCCCTATTGCACAAAACACAAAATACACAAAATTTCCAAATACCCATGTTTAGCCGAATCCTACCCATTACCATACAAGTCCATATATTTAATTTATTTCACATTTTAGTTCCTCAAATTATGATTTTTGCAATTAAGTCCTAATTACTCAAAATCATCAAAAACTTCAATACAAATATGTTAATCTAAAACATATTTTTCATTTTTCATCATCAAACAACAAAAATCACAGGCAATCAACAATGGCACAACTCAAAATATTCATCAAATAAAAAATTTAAGCATGGGTTTTGTAGTACTCGAAGCAACGATCTCAAAAACGTAGAAATTATCAAAAACTGACAAAGAACAAACCTTGATTTTAGCTTGAAAGATGGCTGAAATAGGTTTATTCTTTCTTTCTTTTCTTATTCGGTTTATGAACTAAAATAAAATAATGAATATGATAACTTATTTTTAACATATATAAGTTTATTAACCAATTTACCTAAATAACCTTAATGATATAATAATAAAATCATATAACCTAAGTCCATTACCATCCAACATCATATATAATAGGATTATTTCATCATAAATACTCCCATTTAGAAAGCCATTAACAAATAAGCCCTTTACAAATTAAACTGCCCAATTTTCAATTTACGCGAATAAGTCCTTTTATTTAATCGGACACCTAAACGACAAAATTAAATCACGAAAATTTCACAGACATAAATTCACACAAAATAAACACAGAAAATAATTTAAAAATATTTTTTTGGCTCAGATTCGTGGTTTCGAAACCACCATTCTAATTAGGGTCTAAATTGGGCTGTTACAACTCTCCCCCCTTAGAGATTTTCATCCCCGAAAACTTACCGGTGAATAGGTTTGGATAATGTTCTCTCATTGCATCCTCTGGCTCCCATGTTGCTTCCTCAACTTCATGCTTATGCCACAATACTTTAACTAATGGAATCTTCTTATTCCACAACTCTTTAATCTCACGAGTCAAAATATGAATTGGTTCTTCTTCGTAGGTCATATTAGGCTGAATTTAAATCTCAGACGGGCTAATCACATGTGACGGATCAGATCGATACCTCCGAAGCATTGAAATGTGGAACACATCGTGGATCTTTTCTAACTCAGGTGGAAACGATAATCTGTAAGCTACTGGCCCAATAAATCTCGGACTCAATTTGCCTTTACGACTGAATCTGAGTATTTTCTTCCATGGTGAGACATTCAAAAAGACTTTATCTCCGATATGAAAGTCTATATCTTTATGTTTCAAGTTCGCATAAGATTTCTATCAATCTGACGCTGCCTTCAAACTTTCACAGATCATTTTCACCTTCTGTTCAGTTTCTCTGATCAAGTCAACCCTATGTATCTTATTTTCACTGAGCTCAGTCCAGTACATTGGCATACGACATTTATGACCATACAAAACCTCATAAGGTGTCATTTTGATACTCGATTGAAAGTTATTATTATACGCAAATTCAATCAGAGGTAGGTATCCTTCCCATGTACCTTCAAACTCGAGAATGCAACATTTCAACATATCCTCAAGTATCTGAATGATTCGCTCAGACTGGCCATCTGATTGCGGATGGAAAACAGTACTGAAATGTAATTTAGTACCTAGTACATCCTGCAATTTCTTCCAAAACCGCGATGTAAATCTCGGATCTCTATCCGAAACAATAGATATAGGCACACCATGTAGTCTCACAATCTGAGAAACATACAATTCAGCCAGCTTATCAAGTGAGTTGTCTATACGTATCGGGACAAAATGAGTCGATTTAGTCAACCTATCAACAACAACCCAGATTGCGTCTTTCTTGCTCGGTGTTAACGATAAACCAGATACAAAATCCATTGTAACTCTATCCCACTTGCATTCTGGTATCATAATCGGCTGAAGTAACCCTGAAGGTACCTGATGCTTGGCTTTTACTTGTTGACAGACTAAACATCTTGCAACAAAGTCAGTGATGTCTCGTTTCATGCCAGGCCACCAATAAAGTCGTTTCAGATCATTACACATCTTTGTACTACTTGGGTGAACAGATAACCGACTGTTATGAGCTTCATTCAAAATCTTCTGAATTAACATTGAATTCCTCGGAACACATATTCGATCTCTGAATCTCAAACAATCATTAGCATCAACTTTGAACTCTGAATCAGCATTTGTCTCACACTGAACTCGTTTTGCAATCAGCTCATTATCAACCCTCTAGGCATCATAAATTTGTTGAACAAATAATGGTCTGGATTTCAATTCAGCTACTATGGAACCATCATCAAACATAGCCATATGCATATTCATTGCTCACAAATCAAATAGTGATTTTCGGCTTAAAGCATCAGCAATAATATTAGCCTTTCCCGGGTGATAGTCAATCACAAGCTCGTAGTCCTTTAGCAATTCTAACCATCGATGTTGTCTCAAGTTCAAATATTTCTGAGTCATCAAATATTTCAGGCTTTTATGATCAGAATAAATATGACATTTCTCACCAAACAGATAGTGACGCCAGGTTTTTAACATAAACACAATGGCTGCCAGTTCCAAGTTGTGTGTCGGATAATTCCTTTCATGTGGCTTCAACTATCTCGAGGCATAAGCTATAACTTTGTCATCCTGTATCAGAACACAGCAAAAACCATTCAAAGATGCATCACTATAAATAAAAAATTCTTTACCTGACTCTGGCTGAACTAGTACTGGAGCTTCAGTCAAAAGGGCTTTCAACTGATCAAAACTTTTTTGACACTTCTCCGACCACTCGAACTTAACATCTTTCTGCAATAGCTTTGTCATCAGGGCTGCAATAAAAGAGAAACCTTTCACAAATCGTCTATAATAACCAGCAAGTCCCAGAAAGCTTCAGACTTCAGAAACATTATTCGGAGGTTTCTAATCCAGTATAGCTGAAATTTTACTCGGATCAACCTGAATACCTGATGCTGATACCACATGACCCAGAAAACTGACTTCACTTAACCAGAACTCACATTTACTGAATTTTGCATACAACTACTTATCTCGCAAGGTCTGCAACACAAGTCTCAAATGTTCGGTATGTTTAGCTTCACCACGAGAGTAGATCAAAATGTCATCTATAAACACAACCACAAACTGATCCAGATAGGATCTGAAGATCCAATTCATCAAATCCATGAAAACAATAGGTGCATTAGTGAGTCCGAAAGGCGTAACAAAAAACTCATAGTGTCCGTACCTCGTTCTGAAAGCAGTCTTTGGCACATCTGAATCTTTAACTCGCGACTGATAATAGCCTGATCTCAAATCTATCTTCGAAAATACTGTAGCCCCTTTCAGTTGGTCAAACAGATCGTCAATCCGTGGCAACGGATACTTATTCTTTATAGTCACCTTGTTAAGTTATCTGTAATCGATGCACATTCTCGTAGTTCCGTCTTTCTTTTTCACAAACAACACAGGTGCACCCCACGGAGAGAAACTCGGTCGCGTGAAACCTCTATTTATCAATTCTTGCAACTGAGCTTTCAATTCTTTTAATTCTGTAGGTGCCATTCTTTATGGAGCTATAGATATCAGAGTTGTCCCAAGCATTAACTCAATACCAAACTCTACTTCCCGAATAGGTGAAAAAATCGGTAATTCTTCAGGAAAGACATCGGATGCTCACACACAACAGGTACTGATTCAATGTTTCTTTCAGCCACTTTACTGTCAAGACATAGGCAAAATAAGCTTCACACCCTTTTCTCACATATTTCTAAGCTAGCATCGAAGAAATACTACTGGTAAACCATACAAATCACTAGATTCAATCCAGATAATTTCATCATTCTGGCTTCGTAGATTAATGGTTTTTCTTTTGCAGTTCACAACAGCATCATGTAAAGTCAACCAATCCATACCCAAAATTATGTCGAACTCATCAAATGGCAGCAACATCAAATCAGTCGGAAAGCACAAATCTCAGACCATCAAAGGACAATTCTTACACACTTTATCAACCATAACATAACAGCCCAAGGGGTTTGACGCTCTAATCACAAACTCAGTAGACTCAACAGGTAGAATCTTGCTGAATACTAATGTCTCACACATATAAGAATGAGTAGAACCAGGATCAATCAGTGCAATTACATTAGTATTATAAAGAGTAAATGTACCAGTAATAACATCTGGGAATGAAGCCTCCTCTCGTGCACATATAGCAAAGGCTCTGGTAGGTGCACGAGCCTCAGATCTGATTGCAGTATCTTTAGTCCCTCTCTGAATGCTACTCGTATTACCAGTATTTCTAGGTGGTCTACCTCGAGCTGCAGTGTTACCCGATCTCGTATTCTGCACTGGATTTTCCTCATCTAACATTGGGTAGTCTCGAATATAATGATCTGTCAATCCACATTTGAAATAGGCCCGATCATGTAATCTGCAACTACCGGGATGTCATTTACCACAGTGTTCACACTTGGGTTAATTTGATCTGACATTACCCACACTCGCTACTGAGGTAGCTCTCGAGCTCACTGGTGGTTTATTCTGATCCCGTCTGGAGTAACCTGAAGTGGCTCTAAAACGGCTGAAATCATCTCAGAACTTCTTTGATGCCGACTGGAATGACTTACTATATTTTTTTACGTGCATCTCTAGCTTCAAAGTCAGCTTTTCTTTTCTCTTTCCCGAGCTCTTCAGCTTTGCAAGCTCGCTCTACCAGTACCATGAACTTTTTTATCTCAAGTATGCCAACTAACAGTTTAATGTCTTCATTCAGCCCATCTTCAAATCTTTTACAAATTATGGCTTCAGTGGAAACACACTCTATGGCAAACTGACTGAGTCTTACAAATTTTCGCTCACACTCTGTCACGGTCATCCGACCCTGTTTCAGCTCCAAAAATTCCTTACGCTTCTGGTCGATAAATCTCTGACTAATATATTTATTACGGAACTCAGTCTGAAAGAATTCCCAGGTCACCTGCTATGTCTCGAAGCAAGGATATAGCACATTTTAAACATTCATCAGGAGTACAGGACAACTCATCAAACACACGAATGGTATTATCAAGCCAAAACTCAGCCCACTCAGCGTCATCATCATCAGTGGCTTTAAATTCTTCAGCTCCATGTTTTCTGATTTTATCGACAGGTGGTCTATTCAATCGCAATGGATCACTTACTTGAGGTACAATAGGCATGGAAGATGGATTAAATGGCGGTGGAGGTTGTTGTGCAGCTAGGTTAGTCCGGATATATTGGGTAAACCAATCATTCATCATTTGATAAAAGGCTTGTTTATCCTCACTTTCTTGATTACTCGAAGTCAGTTGAGAATCAGCCGGCGCTGTCCCTTGCACGAGAGCAGGCGCTATGCTCTCGACATCATCAGCTACAACTCTGTCGGGATCCATTTACTATATAAAAACACATTTCAAATGTCAGAGGTCATCACATTATCGCAATATATAATTATGGCATGTATAGCTAAACTCACACACGCTACGTTAGTCCTAGAACCGACTAAACCGTAGCTCTAATACCAATAAAATGTAACACCCCTAACCCGTATCCGTCGCCAGAATAGGGTTACGGGATATTACCAATCAAAACATAAATTCGAACAATCACATGCATAAACTTATACCAACTTATAAACCAATCAATTTTAATATAAAAGGTCAATTTATTAAATAATAACACCTAACCAAAAGTAATATGGATACAAATTTTTTTATTTATACAAATTATACATTCATACCTCAAATGAAAAAGTCACAGGTAAATAGAATACACAAAATCAAGTACATCAATTTATTTCAATATTATCATGTCAGGATCGACTTTTTAATATGATACTTATATGTCAAATTATATTATAATAAAAGGACATACACACTGACTACTTAGTAATTGCTTACTAAAGTACAAGTCATCATTCAATTTTCCATTTTCATTTCATTTAGCCGAATGTATATGCATTATCCACGATACTTAACAATCATTCATATCTAACCTTATTTGCCCATCTTAAGAATCGATACTTATTTAATATACTTATTTTCCCAACTCATAACTAGCATTTTAGCTTATTAAAGTAAAACTCATTACAGTTCAATATATATTCCCTATTCATGAATAACCAAACACATCATTAGACATTATCAAGTTTATGTTTATAGGCATGTATACCTTAAGATAAATTATATATCAAGTCAATTCCACATGCTTGATTATTTATATATTTAATTGCCAAATCACAAGTTGATCAAAACCATTTCAAATGGCTTCATTTATAACAAACAAATTGAACAGTCACCATTCAGACATTTTAACCTATGGTCCGTTTATTGCTAACCATGACTCTATTTAATAGAAAAATCATAATATCAACTTAAACATGCAATCTTAAACCCCGTGCACCAACAAATCTAACAAACTATCATATACATATATTTATAGGCAAAGTCAAATCACAACGCAAACTTAGCCATCATATTCAATTCCATTTTATGACCGAATATATCAAATTCATATAGGTTTCACCTATGCAAAACATTGACCGAACCATTTACTCGTGCTTATGGCCGATTCTACCTTGCTCCATACAAGGTCATAACCCACCTTAATATATGATCATATAACGCATTTCACAATTATTCATAGCCCACAGTACCTAGATCAAAATAGTATTAAACCATAATTGAACCGAAACCAAAATCAAGCAAAATAATTAAGCAATTTTTGCATGGCTAATATACATTCATTTTCAGAATATCTAACTTCAAAATAGACTATACATGCCATAATCCAAGTTTAGTTTAAAGGTACCAAAGCTGTAGATAGTGTAATGAACTTGGCTGACGATCCCCGAGCTTGCAGCTTAACTTCAAAATCTATAAAACAGAGTAACGTAATACACTAAGTAAGCTACCATAGCTTAGTAAGTTGTAAGCAATAAACAACTCAATAACATATTTGATTTTTATTAACTGAACGAAATGCATTAACATTATTCACTACCTAAGCCGAATACATATATAATCATCTAATACACTATAAATCAACTTCCATTTCCAAGCCTAATAGCCATAACAACCATATATCCATATACTCTTTTATGCAATTCAAAAATCATCAAAAGTCACCCCATGTATAATTTATACCTAAGTAGCCGAATACACAAAGTATACATATACACATATTAAATGACATTTCAATACCACACAATTTATTCATCATAAGCTGAATTCACATATCCAAGTACACATGGATTCCTCATTTGCATTATATATGATTTATAGCACACAACTATAACATTTTCTTACCTTGTCTTAAGTAAATATCAAATTAACTCATACCTGACCATTTAGCTTGTATTATCTAATCCGCACGTGATTTACCTATGCCCGATGAACCATTCAGAATCGGATAGGACATTCGAATTATCACATATATCGAAAACACAAATCAATGCCATGGACTTACTCACACACATATATCAGAATCCTATGTCATAACATTTGCATCCTAGCTATTCCTAAGGTTCATACGGGGCTTACGGACGTCGTAACTCGATCGGATCGAACTCGAAAATGTCATAGCCAAATTTAACATATTCGGCCTTAGCATAATTTAATTATAACATTTCATAAAAGCATGTAATTATAACATTATACTATCAATAAACACGTCTATTTGTTTATAAACTTACCTTGGACAATACAAAACAGAATCGGGCAGCTAGTCGACAACTTTTGTTTTCCCACGATCCAAATCTGATTTCTTTGGTTCTTGATCTAAACATATTCAAATTAAGCTTATTCAAACAAATTTTCATTAAATTTAGTCCAAAAACACATAAATAGGCAAATTACCATTTTACCCTAAACATTTACAATTTTTACAATTTAATCCCTATTACACAAAACACAAAATACACAAAATTTCCAAATACCCATGTTTAGCTGAATCCTACCCATTACCATACAAGTCCATATATTTCATTTATTTCACATTTTAGTCCCTCAAATTATTACTTTTGCAATTAAGTCCTATTTACTCAAAATCATCAAAAACTCTAATACAAAATATGTTAATCTAAAAAATATCTTTCATTTTTCATCATCAAACAACAAAAATCACAAGCTATCAACAATGGCACACTCAAAATATTCATCAAAATAAAAAAATTCAAGCATGGGTTTTGTAGTACTCGAAGCAACGATCTCAAAAATGTAGAAATTATCAAAAATTGACAAGGAACGAACCTTGATTTTAGCTTGAAAGATGCCTAAACTAGGTTACTTCTTTATTTCTTTTCTTATTCAGTTTATGAAGAAAAATAAAATAATGAATATGATAACTTATTTTTAACATATATAAGTTTATTAACCAATTTACCTAAATAACCTTAATGATATAATAATCAAATAATATAACCTAAGTCCATTACCATCCAACATCATATATAATGGGCTTATTTCATCATAAATACTCCCATTTAGAAAGCCATTAACAAATAAGCCATTTACAAATTAAACTGTCCAATTTTTAATTTACGCGATTAAGTCCTTTTATTTAATCGGACTCCTAAACGACAAAATTAAATCACGAAAATTTCACAGACATAAATTCACACAAAATAAACACATAAAATAATTTAAAAATATTTTTTTGACTCAGATTCATGGTTTCGAAACCACCATTTTGATTAGGGTCTAAATGGGGCTGTTACACAACCTGCGATTAACAGTATTGACTTGTTAAACCACATTCGTTGATTAAGGCAAGTGTTAATGCTATTCTTTTTGGGATTAGGCATTAGTAAGTGGGTGTTGACCCTAGCCAAACGTTTAACAAAATGTTTTGATTAATGTAGGTTGGTGTTCGAAGGCTTTTTGCAAGTATTCACAGCCAGGTGTGTAATCACACCCTCTTTCAACTGTAAAACGACAAAAGCTGAAAAGCCAAAAAATATGGCGTTTGAGGCCATAGGAGCGTGTGATCACTCGTGCGGTAAACCAAGCCCATGAATCATGGCGTAAGACTATAGAGGCCTCTATGGGCATTCCCATGGGCTTAGGCTGTTTTGGGTCATGTTGGGCCAAAATGGGCCGTACGGGCCCAATGGGCTCGTGGGCTCTGCAAGGATAAAATCCTCGATACGTGGAAAATACTAGACTGGGCTGTGTAGTTCGCATAGCCATGTCTAAACATGGGCTAAATTTTGGGCCAAATAATGGGCCTTGCACCCATTTACACCGTTATGACCGTTAGGGCTGCTTGAATCGCCCGAGGTAACTTTGGACCTTCATAGGGGTCGATATGCGACTTTGGACTCCAAGACAGGTAAAATGACCAAAATACCCCTAAAGGGTAAAATGGTTATTTTACCCCTAATAGATTAATATGACCATTATACCCTTAGGGGTAGATTGACTAATGTGCTAAAATAAGTCTATTGACTATACTGAGCATGAAATTTTGCATATACGTATGATTTATGACATGACATTCTGCATGGGGTTGGGATATCATAAAGAGGAAGTGTCTCAGTCTTGGTGGCTTTGCCACATATCGATCTTGGCGACTTTCTTTGTGACATTATTACTAGCAGTTATGCTGCGATATTGGTGTGTTGGCTGGGTGGGTTGACTTTTTCCCCACATGGTGTGTTGGTGGTATGGAGTGGTGAGTTGGTTGGATTGGGATGGGTTGCATTATTGTACTGTACTGTTACTATATTGAGCTAAAGCCCACTCTATGCTATTTCTGAGTAGGGCTCAGGCCCAGACTATTACTGTATACTGTATTTCGATCAACTGATAGGGGATTACACTGAGTTTTCATAAACTCACCCTTTCTTTTATCTATGCAGGAAATCCCCAGCTATAGGCGATTTGGTGCTGCGAGAGACTTGGAGGTGGCCACATAACTGTAATTAGATTACCTTTGGTTTTATTTATACTTAAAGTTTTGTTTTGGGTTTTATTTCTTTTAGTAAGGCCATTTATGGGATTTATTTTATAATTGGGCTTTTATTTACTTATTTAAAAACTGCTTGTTATAAGAAGTCGAGCCTCCAAAATAATAACTGTTTTTCAAAGACACGCGTTTCAACTTCAAGCTTTTAAAAGCTTCCAAAATCTAAAACAATTTAGCATATCAAAAGAAATTAATCTGGTAAAACATTTTGACAAGATGATTTGGTAATTGCAAGGAACTTAATTCACTAAAGTTTAAAAAAAAAAGAAAAATCAAAATCACAAAGAGATTTTTGTCTGACGACAAGTTTTGATTCATAAGTCCTCATTTTCGAAAGACACTTCAATGTGACACGCCAGATCCGACCATAACATCTGGGCCAGGTTTTGGGTGTTACATTTAGTGGTATTAGAGCCAAGTTGCAAAACTCAGCTATGGAATGGGTTTTGAAAATATTTGAAATTTCTGGAAAATTGTTCTTGAAATATTTTGGAGGATTCGCAAGTGTGGCACACCGAGTCCCCAACGTCGAATCTGTAAGTTTCTTAATAACTGATAATTGTTTGGACTTAAATATAATACTAAGATTACTTTAGATATGAGACTGTACTGTGATACTCTAGTTAGAGTAAAATGAAACTATGAGAAATTGAAAACTATAGTGAGATCTTGATCTGCGAAAACAAACTCTGATTACTATTTTTCATAAGACATCTATTACTAATTACTGGAATTACTAACTGATGCATAAAACTACTAAAACAGATAAGACACGAATTGATATGAGCACTAGAGGTACTCGCAGATGGGGTACAAGAGGCTACGGTAGAGGCCATGGAAGTCCTAGGGCTGGGTCTTCGGCATTGGGCCACATGCCTAACGTTGAGGCTAGGGAGGCACCAGCATCACCGGTAATTAAGATGGGATCATACGATCGAGCAGCTAGGGATGATGCACTATCCCAGGCTATGCTCTAAATTCTAGAGAGAGTTGCTGGAGCCAATACGAGTGCCGTGGTTCATAGGTCAATTTCGGAACGACTCTGGTCAAATGGAGAAAAAATTTTTAGGGGTATTTCTGGAGTAGCCCCTAATGTGGTTGAATACTGGTTGGAAGCCACGGAGAGAATAATGGATGATCTTAACTACACTTCTGAGCAAAAACTAAAAGGTGTAGTGTCTTTACTGTGAGACGAGGCCTATCAGTGGTGGCTTACCGTGAAAGAAGGTACTCAGGCCGACCGGCTAACATGGGATTTCTTTAAGGCGGCTTTCTAAGGGAAATATGTGGGAACAAGTTATGTGGACGCCCAAAGAAGGGAATTTTTGAGCTTGACTTAGGGGAATAAATCTGTGGCAAAATATGAGGCAGAGTTTTTACGACTTAGCCGCTATGCTCGTGGGATGGTGGCGACTGAATATGAACGTTGTGTGCATTTCGAGGATAGCCTCTGAGATGAGTTACGAGTCCAGATAGCTCCACAGAGGGAGCAAGATTTTGCTACCCTCGTAGAAAAGACGAAAATCATTAAGGATGTGAAGCGCTCTGAGCGCGAGAACCAAGAAAAGGATAGGGGAAAAAATAAGAGGTATTCAGGGCCCTCAGGTTCTTTTGGTGGGTCTAAAAAGAAGGCCAAGTTTGATGGGCTAGTCTGAGCTGGGGTTCCTGTTGCGAGATCGCAGCCTTGTGCAGATTGTGGGAGACATCACCTGGGTGAGTGCTAGAAGAAGATTGGGGCGTGCTTCAGATGTGGGTCTATGGAGCATCAAGTTAAGAATTGTCCTCAGAAACCTATTCAAATGCTAGCTACAGGACAGGGTTATGTACAACCAGCGAGAGGTGTTTTGCAGCCACTGAGAGGCCGTGGTCAGGATAGAGGTGGAAATGGTATTGTCTGAGGTTGTGGAGCACCAAGGAGAGGTGCTAGTACTACTGAGGCAAGGCAGCCAGCTCTGGTATATGCTACACATCGCCGAGAGGATGGAGACGCTCCAGATGTTATAACCAGTACGTTCCTAATCCATAATGTACCTTATACTTCTCTGATTGATATTGGATCTACGCACTCATACATTGCATGCACTGTGTCTAGAACTTTGGGTATCTTGGGTGCGAGTACTGTTAGTGAGATGACTGTGATAAGTCCACTGGGACAGCTAGTAAGGGTAGATAAGTTGTTCAGGAATGTACCCTAGAGGTTCAAGGAGTAATCTTTCCAGTAGATCTGATGGAGCTATCGTTTGGTGAATTTGACCTTATCTTGAGGATGGATTGGCTGGTAAAATATTGTGCAAGTTTGGATTGTGCTACTAAGCATATGGTATTGAAGACTACTGAGGATGAGGAGGTGGTTGTGATTGGGGAGCGAAGGGATTATCTATCAAATGTAATCTCTACATTAAGGGCCGAGAAATTTGTTCGTAAGGGTTGTGAGGCATTTCTAGCCTACATTGGTGTATCTGATTCTGAGGGTTCTTCGGTCAAAGGTATTAGAACTGTTAAAAATTTTCCTGATGTATTTCCTGATGAACTCCCTGGGTTGCCTCCAAACCGTGCGGTCGAATTTAGTATTGAGCTCCTGCCTATAATAGCTCCAGTGTCCATCACCCCTTATAGGATGGCACTGAAGGAGCTAGTAGAGTTAAAAGCTCAAATTCAAGAACTATTGGACGGAGGATTCATTCGACCCAGTGTGTCTCCGTAGGGAGCACTAGTGTTGTTCGTGAAGAAGAATGATGGATCTATGCGCATGTGCATTGACTATTAGCAGTTGAACAAACTGACTATCAAGAATAAGTACCCTTTGCCAAGGATAGATGATTTATTTGATCAGCTACGATGAGCTTCAGTTTTCTCCAAACTAGATCTTCGTTCTAGGTATCATTAGCTAAAGTTAAAGAGATTGATGTGTACAAGATAATGTTTCGGACTCGTTATGGTCATTATGAGTTCTAATTGATGTCGTTTGGGCTGACGAATGCACCAACTGCCTTTATGGATCTGAAGAACCAAGTGTTCCAGCCCTATCTGGATCAGTTTGTGATAGTATTTATAAATGATATCCTGGTGTATTCGAGAACTGAGGAAGAACATGATGCGCATCTCCGTGTCGTTCTGCAGATTTTAAGGGTGAAGTAGTTATATTCTAAGTTCAGTAAATGTGAGTTCTGGCTGCGCGAGGTGACATTTTTGGGTTACGTGGTATCTGTCGAGGGGATTAGGGTTGATCCTCAAAAAATAGAAGCTATTATGGATTGGAAACCACCTAAGACCATATCTGAGATTCAAAGTTTTCTGAGTCTGGCTGGATATTACATACGTTTTGTCGAGGGGTTTTCACTGATTGCTGCACCTCTGACTAAGTTACTGTGTAAAGAAGTACCGTTTGATTGGACAGATAGGCAGCAAGAAAGTTTCGAAAGGCTGAAGAAGGTTCTGATTGAGGCCCCTATCTTGATACAACCAGAATCTAGGAAGGAATTCACTGTTTTTAGCGATGTATCACACGTTGATTTGGGTTGTGTGTTGATGCAAGAGGGTAAGGTGGTTGCTTACGTGTCTCGTCAGCTTAAAACCCATGAGGCGAATTACCCTACACATGACTTGGAGTTAGCTGCGGTGGTATTTGCTCTAAAGATCTGGAGGCATTACTTGTACAATGAGAAGTGTATCATTTACACTGATCATAAAAGCCTTAAGTACCTCCTCACTCAAAAGGAGTTAAATCTTATAGGCAGCGAAGGTGGATAGTGTAACAACCTAATTTTCAATGGTGTCAGAAACAGTGATTCAAGATCACTAAATCTGACGAGTGAGTTGAAAATTTAATAAATTAATACCTATGAGTCAAGTGTGATTATAGAAGTATTTTTTTAGTGAATTTTGTGATTTAAAATAATTAATTAGGTAAATCAGGTTGAAAATGAGGTATCGAGACCTCAGATTCATAAACCGATCCATAAATATTTTTATGAATATTTATGGAGTGTTATTAAGTTAGTATTAAAGTTTCGTTAGAAAATTTTAACGTTTGGTTACTCAATTAATTAAAAAGGACTAAATTAAAAATACTGCAAAATTTGGTAAAGTGATTAAATAGCTTAAGTGACTAATAAGGAGGGATTTAAAAGGTAATTAGACCCAAATTATATGGGCTGGATGGTTTGGGCAAGAAAATCAGCAAAAAGACAAGGAGAAACAAGGGCAAAAATGGAAATTTTGCAAATTAAACATATAAAATAAAGACAAAATTGAAAAATCTATAGATATCATCATTTTTCTTCAGCAAAAACGCCATGGGAGGTCTGGAAGTTACTAGTGTTTCATATTTTGACATATGTGAGTTCAATTTTTACTTTTTCTTAGTAATTTTTATGTTTTTGAGACTTTTACAATTAGGTCCAACTACCTAATTCATTAGTTTTTGATTTTATGGGTGACTTTAAAAGTTACCATGAATAAGTGCTGTAAGATTATGGTGAATTATTATGGAATTGAAGTTCTTATTTTATTATATGATGATTTTATTAAGTAATTTTGATAGAAATTGATTTTAGGACCTAATTGTGAAAAAGTTGTGAATTAAGGTTTGGTGCTGAAATTATGATTTTCAAAGGTTTAGTAGTAGCTTATAATGAATAAATAAAGTGTTAATTGAGAAAAATTAGCTCAATTGATGGGTTAATTGAGCAGGGACTAAATCATAAATATTGTAAAAATTGGGGTAAAAGTGTAATTTTAGGAATTAAAGGGTATAAACTGTGAAGTAGAGTAAAATTGAAATGAATGCTAATAAATGAATGATTTTATGATTATAGATCAAGAACCCAAAAGTGAATCGTGGAAAAGAGAAAATAGCCGATTAGTCCCTAAACTTTTATGACTTTTGCGAATTTGCCTAGGTAAGTTCATATGACTAAAATTATATGTTTTGATATGAAAATTTCATGAATGATATAGTATATTGTTGCATATGAATGTCATTAAACTGTGATAGTTGTAAAAGGATATTTGAATAAAAGTATAAATTAAGTGGAACAACGGATTTGAGTACTTTCATTCAGTGGCTAAGACGAATTGACGGAAAAGACCATGGTTGGACTATGGCAACATGTGATATGTGATTTTCGTATAAGACCATAGCTGGGCTATGACATCGGTGTGATGTGAACATGTGATTTTCGTATAAGACCATAGCTGGGCTATGGCATCAGAGAGATGTGATTATGTGCTTCCGTATAAGACCATATCTGGGATATGACATCGATGTGATATGTGCTACTGTATAAGACCATATTTGGGATATGGCATCAGTGTGATATGTGATCCGTGTAATACCATGGCTGGGTTATGGCTTCAGTGAGTAATATGTGACTATGTGCAAGACCATAGTTTTACTATGGCATTGTGATAACGAAGTACTCAATTCTGTAATCGTTCCCTAATTTGACTATGAAAGTAAATGAGAAATGGGCCCAAAAGATCAAGAATTGGTGAATAGTGACATTGAAATCAATCAAATGAGTTTATTAATGATTTTGTAATTTACAGGAGGATTTAATGAAAATAAATGTTATATGATTATGTGCAATGTTCGGTAAGATTTATTTTTCTATGCCTATGAGCGTACTAAGCTTTCATAAGCTTACTCTTGTGTGTTAAATGTTCTTTGTAGATTGACGTGAAATCGGTGGATTGGATCAACACATCAGGGCACACTATCCAGATTACTTTGGTAAATTTTATTATACATCTTAAGGTTTATATGACATGTATAGGGTTTAATTGAAAGGAAGTAAATGTGTTATAAACTTAGCTATCAACATTTTTCACTGAAACAGTTTTGGACAGCAGTAGTAGTCCAACTTTGAAAAATCAATAAAAATTGTGGAAATCGACTTAGAGGTTGAATAAAATATGAAATTAAATCCTATTGAGTCTAGTTTTACATAAAATAAATGGTGTAATCAAAATAATTTCATATTATGATATATTTTAATTTTTGTGAGACAAGGTCAGAATGATTTTGGGTTCCCCTTTTATGACTTTGGAAAATCATAATAAATTGAAGAAAAATAGTTATGGGCTTAAATTTATATGCTTAAAATCTTTAATGAGTATATTTTAAAAAGAAGCAAACAATAACATTATCCGAATTTCGTATAAGGAAATAATTAATCTTTAGTAAAGAGGGGTTGGAACTATCTGATAGCGAAACAGGGGTGAATTTGAAGAATAAACTGTACTTATTGGCTAAACAAAAAATTATAAAAATTTTATGTTAAGGAGATATATGAGTCTAGTTTAAGGAAAGATTAGAGGAACTTAATTTGGAGTCCTGTAGCTCAAGATATAAATATTTTAGTGACTATGACTCAAGTGGACAGTTTCGCTATGAACAGTAAATATCATGAATTATCTGAAAATGTTCTGAAATTTTTGGTAATGCTTCGTAACCTTATTCCAGTGTCAAATACGGGTTAGGGGTGTTACATTTATTGGTATCACAGCTTCGGTTTAGCCGATTCTTGGAACGAATGAGATGTATAAAGTGTCTAGAAATACATGCCATATAAATCTGTGATAGTGTGATGTGTATGATCCGATCTAATCTTTGATTTACTTATAGATAGAGATGCTTTCCAACCGAGCTATTTTCGATAGTACTAAAAGTGATTTTGAGATATTTAAAATGTTTTTATGATGAAACGGAACTTAAAAAGGTATGAATAGAAGCTCATGATATGTGTGTGATAATGTACGAAATGAGATAATCATAAGTTGAGAAATGTGGAAACGTGAATGAAATGAAAGTTTATATTGTGATAAGCTTATATATGTTTGTGTGGCATTCATATGATGTTATGTGCCTGACTTGTTTGATTAAGTAAATGCTATGAGTAAACTTACTCAAAATTCATGGAATGTATGTTTAAGTACACTTGTTTGAAAAGGATAATTGAAAAGTTCATGTAACATAATTATGTATGTTAATTTGCTTGAAGTGAATTATGTAATTGTGAGGATATGATGTTGATGATAAATTTTAAGTCATATGTGTGTATTTATGAGAGTCCAGTTAGAGGATTTATGACCTCACCCCCTTACCAATGTGGTATTTTATAACGAAAATTCATGAGAATTATGTTGAATAAGTTCACAAGTGTGAAACTAAATAGTATAGTAGTGGAATAATTAATAATGCAGATGGAGTTGAAAATAGTTTGACAAGTGAATACAGTTTTGAAAAAGATATCAGATTATTCTAAAGATCATTTAGATTACGTTATGTCACGGTTAAAGAAAAAGTTATCCTCGACTAATCGGCTTATTCAAATATGATGTCTAAAGTATGTGTTTGCTGAAGTTTTTCCCGAATTGGTTTTCGTTAGTGAATGGAATGATGTAGGGTTCATGATGACAGAATTAGCCAGAGAAATGATAATTGAGTAGTAAAGATGTCTGTGTGTGATAGTTATAGTTGAAATAAATATGATGATCTTTTCTGGGTATTATATATATTCTTTTATTCTCAGATATATGTGTGTGGTTGTTCAATTTTTGAAGGAGTTCTTATGTTGTGAGAATCTAGCTAACTATGATGTTAGACGAAAGCCCTGTTGGTCTTGTCAGTTTATGATCAGTATTTCTTCATCTCTTTGGAATTCTATTCTAATATGTTGGAATGAAGTAGATGGTAAAAATTTATATAAGACTATTCTTATATTTCTACTTATTATGATTTTGTTTTATACATGCGGGAAATATATTATTTCTGTTATGATGGAAGTCCAGAGTCGGTAAGCAGTGTTTTTCTTCTGGTTTTCTCGGAGGAATTATCAAGACCTTTATTATCTTCTTGTGAGTTAGATAATGTTTTTCTTCTGTTTTTCTTCTTGTGAGCTAGTGATTGCACGAGCGTTACATAATGTTTTTGAGTTCATGTTCAGATGTCTATTTGTTAGCAAGTAAGCCGAACATCAAGAGCATTCAAGATTATTGCATCCAGTGATGATACTAGTGTGTTATGAGATAGAATGGCTATAAATTTCGAATTGAGATTGTCATTAACATTGGAAAGGAAAATGTTATTTAGTTTATGGTTGATAATTTGACAAAGAAAGATCTGTATGATCATTTCAGTAGGTACAAAATTTTTATTTGACAGATCAACTAAGTATATGTGTTCTTGAGAGGGTAATTCAAAATTTTGACAGTATGTTCCAACATTGTGTTCTAGAGTTCAAAGGTGACTGGAAAAAGATATTCGAGGTTAAATCGAATTGTGATTCTGAGAAGTTAGTAAAAGTGTTTCATGAGTGTTGAAAGCAACTTCTTCTAGTAAGATTTTCGAGGACGAAAATCCCTAAAGGGGGAGAGTTGTAACAACCTAATTTTTGTGATTACTAAATCTGACGAGTGAGTTGAAAATTGAATAAATTAATACCTATGAGTCAAGTGTGATTATAGAAATACTTTTTTTAGTGAATTTTGTGATTTAAAAGAATTAATTAGGTAAATCGAGTTGAAAATGAGGTATTGAGACATCAGATTCATAAACCGAGCCATAAATACTTTTATGAATATTTATGGAGTGTTATTAAGTTAGTATTAAAGTTTCGTTAGAAAATTTTAATGTTTGGTTAGTCAATTAATTAAAAAGGACTAAATTGAAAATACTGCAAAATTTGGTAAAGTGATTAAATAGATTAAGTGACTAATAAGGAGGGATTTAAAAGGTAATTAGACCCAAATTATATGGGCTGGACGGTTTGGGCAAGAAAATAAGCAAAAAGACAAGGAGAAACAAGGGCAAAATTGGAAATTTTGCAAATTAAACATATAAAATAAAGACAAAATTGAAAAATCTAGAGATATCATCATTTTTCTTCAGCAAAAATGCCATGGGAGGTCTGGAAGTTACTGGTGTTTCATATTTTGACATATGTGAGTTCAATTTTTACTTTTTCTTAGTAATTTTTATGTTTTTGAGACTTTTACAATTAGGTCCAACTATCTAATTCATTAATTTTTGATTTTATGGGTGACTTTAAAAGTTACCATGAATAAGTGCTGTAAGATTATTGTGAATTATTTTGGAATTGAAGTTCTTATTTTATTATATGATGATTTTATTAAGTAGTTTTGATGGAAATTGATTTTAGGACCTAATTGTGAAAAAGATGTGAATTAAGGTTTGGTGCTGAAATTATGATTTTCATAGGTTTAGTAGTAGCTTTATAATGAATAAATAAAGTGTTAATTGAGAAAAATTAGCTCAATTGATGGGCTAATTGAGCAGAGACTAAATCATAAAATTTGTAAAATTTGGGGCAAAAGTGTAATTTTAGGAATTAAAGGGTATAAACTGTGAAGTAGAGTAAAATTGAAATGAATGCTAATAAATGAATGATTTTGCGATTATAGATCAAGAACCCAAAGTGAATCGTGGAAAAGAGAAAATAGTCGATTAGTCCCTGAACTTGTATGTCTTTTGCGAATTTGCCCAGGTAAGTTCATATGGCTAAATTTATATGTTTTGATATGAAAATGTAACGCCCCGATTTTTGGGCCTAGGAGTAATGGGCCTTGAGTCTTGGTTCGGGTAGAAGACGGCTCGAACAATTTGGATGTTTTAATTATTATTATTATTTAGTATGTAATTAAATAAATTACGAAGGGTTATGGTGTGGGAAAAATGCCCAAGAGTAAATTTAATTCGAGGCAATTTAATTCGAGGCAATTCCTGAATTTTTAATTTTGGAGAAAGAGGGTTCTGGCGATATGGGCTTTTAAAATTGAGGTGGTAAATTATGATACAAATAAGGCCTTGGTAAAGTGGCAAGGTGGCGCCACTAAGTTCCTAAAAAAATGGCGCCTGGGAAGGAATTAAAGGTCCAGGGTTCAAGTTGCAAGGTAGGCATATTGTTACTTTTTAATTTTAGGCATGTGCCGGGCATGTGATCACTTAAGTAAATTTCGGCAAGGGCCTTAGGGAGGTTGGGCTGATTGTTTTAGTTGATATTAGGGGTTAGGTTCTTTCTTTTTCTGTCTTGGAGAATTAGGGTTAGCCACTTGAAAGCTTTCACTGTCATTCAACCCTTCTGAGTTCTCATAAAAGCCGAAAACGCAAATTCCTTCTCCTTGGTGCCGAGTTCTTCTTCCTCTCTTTTTCCTCCATTTTCTTTCTTCCTTTTTGCTTTTTCTTCTAACCGAAACCTTCTAATCACCTTACTCACCTCCTCTATCGATCCCATCCTCCACAAAACCTTCATAGCCGATCGCCATAAAAGCCGAAATCTCGAAAACTCACTTCTTGTGCCGATTTTTCCAAGCCAAAATCCTTCAGTTATTTTTGTTCCTTTTGATTAACTTCCATCTTCTCTAAACCCTTATTATCTGTCGGCAATATTACTTCAAAGTTATAGCCTCAAATCGTCATCTTCTTCATCACTTAAAAAGCCGAAGTACCATAGATTTAGGGACTTATAGCCGAAACTTCAGATCTCCTGGATTCGAGTTCTACTATCGTTTAGAGGATAGATCTGCATCAGATCTACATAGAAATCAAAGAGGAACAAGTGGTAACTGCTCTTCACCTCAGATCTAGTCTTATTTTACAATTTAGAAAAAGCCAAAGTCCCTAAAATCTAGGGAGGTTGTCGATTTGGGCATAGAGCTTTAAGGGTCTTTAATCGACGATTTCTTTTGGTGATTAGTGTCTTCTAGAGGTTGGATTGAAGGCTTGGATCTTTGGAACAACTAGACTTAGATCTAGTCATCGGTTTTCGGCAAAAAGGTAAGATTCTAAAGGTTTTAGGGGCATGGTTCGAATATGGTAGGTGAATATTGGGATTGGTTATTGTGGTTTGCAATCTAAGAATTATGGTAATCAATTGTAGGACATCATAAGGGATCTTAGTGGCAGTCGTCGCGAAACAGTTGTGTATCGAACACCCTCTCATAGTTCAATTTGGCAAAAGCTGAAATGCCGAAATTCTGGCATTTCATGGGCTTGTGAGTGTGCGAGTGCTCAGAAGACATTTAGAAATCATTTGATCTGA
Organism: Gossypium longicalyx; assembly: GCA_025698465.1. NCBI lineage: Eukaryota > Viridiplantae > Streptophyta > Magnoliopsida > Malvales > Malvaceae > Gossypium > Gossypium longicalyx. The sequence goes on from CM047007.1 coordinate 58,110,293, forward strand.
AATCGCAAAGTGGTAAGTTAGTCGTGTGTAAACGACACCCACTCATAGACTAGATCGGTAAAAGTCGAAAAGCCGAAAAGCTGAAAAGTCAGCATTTGTGAACTTGCGAGCGTGCGAGCGCTCGTGAGGTGGTTTGGTTGTTAATTTTTGGTAATCGCAAGCAGTATGATTGCAGAGTGAAAAATTTTGTGCACTTCGGTATATTTGGGCTTAATGGGCCAAAATCAGGTTAATGGGCCAACGGACCCAATTCGGTAAAAACGCTCAGTAAGTGTTGCTGATAGTACGTTAATAACTGTAATGAGCATGAAACCCTAAAAAGACTGATAAAATTATTGAAATATCTCTGTAAGGTGGAATTACCATAATATCCCTAAAGGGGTAAGTTTACGATTACGCCTCTCGAGGGTAATTAACTGTTCTTACGCTATAATCTGACTGTCTTTCTGAAGCATGTCTTGTTAATTATATATATATTCTGCATACATGCCATACTGCATGGGGTTGGGTTTTGTTATAGAGGAAGAACTCGTTCTGGTGGCTGTGCCACATATTCTGATATAAGCGCCTTTGTCTTTGCGATTATAGTTAGTGCCGCAACCGGTGCTAACATTGTAAGTGTAGGGATGGCGTGGGTGATTTAATCCCCACAGGAAGTGTAGGGATGGACGGAGGCAAGTGCAGGGTTGGATGGGTTTATCATGCATTAATCCTATAAGACTGTTTTGTTATGGGCCAACTGTATTGTAATGGGCCCAACGGTGTTAATATGGGCAAGGCCCAATATATCTCGACTTGTAATAGGGTTACGGCCCAAATTAATACTGATATGGGCAAGGCCCAATATATCTCGACTTGTAATAAGGGGCTATGGCCCAGATTAATACTGATATGGGCAAGGCCCAGTTAGCTCTGAAATCTGAATAGGGCTTAGGCCCAGTAAAGCTTGAACTAATTTGGGCTCTGGTTGGGATACTTTACACACTGAGATTTCCAAACTCACCCCCTTTCTCTTCCATCCTTGCAGGTGAGCCCTAATTGGTGGACTTGGAGTTGGGCGGGATTCAGAGTGGCCACGAAGATTAAATTCCTGGTTTTTAAATAAGTTTCAATTAGCTCCCTTTTAAATTTTGCATTTACTTTTGATTATTTCTATTTTGGTTAAAGATGTAATAAGGCCGCTCTATTATTTTTATTTTGGGTTTTTAAATTACTTAAATCGTTTTCAACTTGAGATTCACATCACTTAAATTGATTCCTTAAATTTGGTTAGCTCTAGGGCGTGTTTTATAAAAGTTACTTATTTTCAAAATATCACGATAACCGAGCAAAGCTTCTGCAACATAAATGTTTTCAAGGGAAATAAATATTTTAAATAGACTTAAACTTAATTTGTTGTTCGTGGACAAGTAATAAGCTTAAAGTGTGGCAATGGATGCGTGCATGTCTAGGATTGGATCATGGAAGAGCTAGGTACTTAAGTAGTCTAATTAATTCACCTCCTCTTTTCTTGAATCCTACCTGGTGCGCAGCTTCCATTCACTTTAATCTATAACAAAAATACTCTTTAAACACTGAGAAAGATGTTAGTTAAAACATGACTTTTACAGTAACGCTTCAATGTGACACGCCGAATTCGGGCCTAACTTCTAGGTCGGGTTTGGGGTGTTATATTTAGTGGTATCAGAGCCCGATTGCAACAACTCGGCTGTGGATCGGGTCCGAACGTTTTTCATAAAATTTTGAAATCTAGTTCCATGGAAAAACACTAAAATCGATTTTGTGGAAATGTTAAAAAAAATTACTTTTAAATTTTGTTTTCAAAGTGCACAAAGAATAAATTTGAACTCTTGATTTCTGAAGAAGTGGCACACTGAATCCCCGGCACCAAGTCTGTAAGTACCTTTTCTAAACTTTACTAAGTATCTGTTATATTACTGAAACTCTGTTATGACATTGTAGTTGGAGCTATATTGAGACTATAAGATTGAGACTGTAGCTAGGCTGAGATTTGCGAAAGCGAACTCTGAAACTCTATCTGTGTATAAGACATCTATAATAAACACTAAAATACTAAGCTGTTTCATAAAATTCGCATGGTTGTTACTGAAATTAGACTGCGCAGTGGAAGCATAGTGGTATGACTTGAGTAATACGGTTAGTTAATAGTTTGAAATTTCGAGGACGAAATTTCTTTAAGGGGAGTAGAGTTGTAGCGCCCCGATTTTTGGGCCTAGGAGTAATAGGCCTTGAGTCTAAGTTCGGGTAGAAGACGGCTCAAACAATTTGGATGTTTTAATTATTATTAGTATTTAGTATGTAATTAAATAAATTATGAAGGGTTATGGTGTGGGAAAAAGGCCCAAGAGTAAATTTAATTCGAGGCAATTCCTGAATTTTTAATTTTGGTGAAAGAGGGTTCTGGCGATATGGGCTTTTAAAATTGAGGTGGTAAATTATGATACAAATAAGGCCTTGGTAAAGTGGCAAGGTGGCGCCACTAAGTTCCTAAAAAAATGGCGCTGGGAAGGAATTAAAGGTCCAGGTTCAAAGTTGCAAGGTAGGCATCTTGTTACTTTTTAATTTTAGGCATGTGCCGGGCATGTGATCACTTAAGTGAATTTCGGTAAGGGCCTTAGGGAGGTTGGGCTGATTGTTTTAGTTGATATTAGGGTTAGGTTCTTTTCTTTTTCTGTCTTGGAGAATTAGGGTTAGCCACCTGAAAGCTTTCACTATCATTCATCCCTTCTGAGTTCTCACAAAAGCCGAAAACGCAAATTCCTTCTTCCTCTCTTTTTCCTCCATTTTCTTTCTTCTTTTTTGTTTTTTCTTCTAGCCGAAACCTTATGATCACCTTACTCACCTCCTCTATCGATCCCATCCTCCACAAAACCTTCATAGCCAATCGCCATAAAAGCCGAAATCCCGAAAACTCACTTCTTGTGCCGATTTCTCCAAGCCAAAATCCTTCAGTTATTTTTGTTCCTTTTGATTAACTTCCATCTTCTCTAAACCCTTATTATCTATCGGCAACATTACTTCAAAGTTATAGCCTCAAATCGTCATCTTCTTCATCACTTAAAAAGCCGAAGTACCATAGATTTAGGGACTTATAGCCGAAACTTCAGATCTCCTGGACTCGAGTTCTACTATCGTTTAGAGGATAGATCTGCATCAGATCTGCGTAGAAATCAAAGAGGAACAAGTGGTAAGTGCTCATCACTTCAGATCTAGTCTTATTTTACAATTTAGAAAAAGCCGAAGTCCCTAAAATCTAGGGAGGCTGTCGATTTGGGCATAGGGCTTTAAGGGTCTTTAACTGACGATTTCTTTTGGTTATTAGTGTCTTCTAGAGGTTGGATCGAAGGCTTGGATCTTTGGAACAACTAGACTTAGATCTAGTCATCGGTTTTTGGCAAAAAGGTAAGATTTTAAAGCCTTTAGGGGCATGGTTCGATTATGGTAGGTGAATATTGGGATTGGTTATTGTGGTTTGCAATCTAAGAATTGTGGTAATCAATTGTAGGACATTGTAAGGGATCTCAGTGGCAGTCGTCGCGAAATAGGTGTGTATCGAACACCCTCTCATAGTTCAATTCGGCAAAAGCCGAAATGCCAAAATTTCGGCATTTCGTGGGCTTGTGAGTGTGCGAGTGCTCACAAGACGTTTAGAAATCATTTGATCTGAAATCGCAAAGTGGTAAGTTAGTCGTGTGTAAACGACAACCACTCACAGACTAGATCGGCAAAAGCCGAAAAGCTAAAAAGCCGCATTTGTGAACTTGCGAGCGTGCGAGCGCTCGTAAGGTGTAACATCCCGAAATAGGGCCTAAACGGAACAGTGGTTACGAAACCACAAATCCGAGGTAGAAAAATTTATTTTATTATTATTTTGAGGTTCATGATATGATTACATGATTGTGCGAAAATTTCATGATGAAATTCTATGCATAAAGTGCTTAAGTTGAGGTTAGGGATTAAATCGAATAATTTGCAAACTTGCATTCTAGAAGTTTTTAGTATGAAATTGTTTTGGAATATTAATGAGGAGATCTTAAATAGCAATTTAACAAATTTTAAGTTCATGGACAAAAATTAGGACATGGAAGGAATTTTTGAAAGTTTAGTAAGGAGGGGCATTTTGGTCATTTGTATATTAAATGAAATAAAATGGGAAAAATAACACAAAATGGTCATCTTTCTCATATGGTTGCTGCCGAATATTACTCTCTCCATAGCTAGGGTTTCTTCAATTTTCAAGCTCCATAGTAAGTGAGTCCAAGCCCCGTTTTTAATGTTCTTTACATTTTCGGAGTCCCGATAGCTCGATAAAGCTTATGCTAGCAATAATTTAAGTTAGGGTTCATATTTGGAAAAATACTCGTAGGTGAAAAGTGTTTATTTTGATGTTTTACGATAGAATATGAGGTCTTAGATTATGTTAGAAAACTTGTGCTACTCGGTTTTAGGTAAAAACGAGTAAAATAGCTTAATCAGTAAAATACCTAATAGTCATAAGTGCATGTTAGAGTATGAATTTGATGCTGTCATAGAAGAGAAAAATGATCAGCATGTCATAAAACATAAGAAAATAGGTTGAAGTTTAATTTACGAGATTTGGGGTAAAAGTGTAAATATGCAAAAGTTTAGGGGTAAAAATGTAATTTTTTCAAAGTTTGAGCAAAGGACTGTTTTGATAAATGTGAATATTAAATAAGTTAAATTTGCTATTATAGATCAAGAAGAATGAAATTCAGGAGTAGATCGGGGAAAAGAAAAAGTAAAGGACTAAATTGTAAAGTTTAGTCACATTTTGTATCGAGGTAAGTTTACAGTAAATAAATGCAATATTCTTATATTTTACATTATTATTGTTAATTTCCAGCATTTATATACTTATTTTTTTTAGAATATTTAAAGTCGAATTAAAGGCGAAGTGGCAGAGAAAAAGCATTAGGAAGCCCCGTTTGAACCTTAGGAATACTAGGATATTGGGGTTGACAGGACAGGATAGAAATGAGCCATGTAAGTCCATATCAGATATATGGCTTTGGAGACAGGAATGAGCCATGTAAGCCCATATTATATATATAAATATGGCATTGGAGATAGGAATAATTCATGTAAGTCCATGTCGAAGACATGGCATTGGCAGGATATTGATAGACAAGAACGACCCTAGTATCCTTAGTATTCCGAGTGGTTCAACGGGTCATTGTATATGTTAAATCATAGTGAATTATCAGCAAAAAGGGAAGGTAGATTATATTTATGAATAGTGAAAGGTCAGGTAAGAAAGAAGGTAAGTGAGTAAAGAAGAAGGTAGAAAATGATAAGTACAGAAAGTTTATGAGGCTAGGTGACTTGATGTATATTTATTCATTATGTTGAATGTTGTAATTTATTTGCTTGTAAGCTTACTAAGCCTAGTGCTTACTCTCTTATTTTCTTTTTCTTATAGTTTTTATCAAGCCACTCGGGGATCGAAGGAAACTTCGGAGACCCGATCACACTATCGAAGAAATTACATTGGTATAGTTAGACGTTTCGTTTTGTGTATGGCATGTATAGAAACTTGGTTTCTTTTGATATGATATGATCAATGAATGATGTGTAAGTATTTGCTAGTGATTAGCTAATATAATGGCTGATGATATACATGTTTAATAGTATGTATGATTAAGTAGTAACTATCACATGAAAATAATGAAAAATGTGAAAGTAACTTAAAAACGGATTCAAGTTTCAGAAATAACGTGATTTTGAAAAATCACAAAAATTTGTAGAGACATGGTTGATAGTGAATAATATATGAAATTAAAGCTCATTGTGTCTATTTTCATATGGAATAAGCAAAGCAGGTAAAGGTTTTGTATTTTATAAGATATCTGAGTTTTAGTGAAATAGGGCCAGAGCGATTTCTGGATCCCCTGTTTCAACTTTAGAAATTCACCATAAATTTTATAAAAATAATTAGGTGGTGTACTTTATATGGTTAGAATCCTTATTTAATCTAGTTTTAATAGAAACAAACGTTATTGTCATACAAAATTTTTACTGGGAGAAAAGTTGTTCGTAGTAAGTAGAGGTCAGTGCCGTCGAATTCTAAAACAGGAGTAACTTTAACTAATAAACTGTACTAATTGGCTCATCCAAAAATTCTAGAAAAAAATTCGTAAATATATATATGAGTCTATTTTCATAAAAATTTACTAAATTGGATTTTGAGTTTCTTAACTCGAGATATGAATCTTTAAGCAACCATGATGCAGAAAAATAGTTTATTCCGAAAATTAATATAAGTAGTTAGAACTGTTTAAAAAGGTAAAATAAGATTAGTAACACCTCAAGCTTAACTCCAATGACGGTTTTGGGCGTGGGGACGTTACATTTATTGGTATCAGAGCAGGTTTAGTCGGTTCTCGGAACAGTTAGTGTGAGTAAAAGTCTAGCTATACATGCCATACCTGTATTTTGATAGTGTGACGACTCCTGATGATTTTTAAATATTTTGTTTTATAGTAATGGATCCCGAGCGAGCTGGTGATGATGATGTAGAAAATAATGCGTCTGCTCCCACGGAAGAGGCAAATACCATCCGAGAATAGGCCAATGAATGATTAATCGGGGAGGAGTGACTCGAGAAGCTCTCTTCCAAGCTTTGAATGATTTGTTTGCCGAGTTCGTTCGCACGAATCCGGCAGCTTAGACTGCACCCCTCATGATTCTCAAAGCTACCCATGCAGCTCAAGCTTCCCTAGTCACAGGTACAGTGATAAGAGAAAAGCCACCAGTTGATAGAATTAGGAAACAAGGGGCAGAAGAGTTCCGAGCAACAAAGGATGATGATGCAGAAAGAGCAAAATTTTGGTTAGAAAATACTATCAGAGTCTTTGACTAATTATCTTGTACACCCGAGGAATGTATGAAATGTGTAGTATCACTTCTTAGAGACTCAGCCTACCACTGGTGGAAAACACTTGTATCAATTGTACCAAAGGAGAGGGTCACTTGGGATTTCTTTCAGGAGGAATTTCGTAAAAAGTACATCAGTCAGAGGTTTATTGATCAGAAGAGAAAGGAATTCCTGGAATTGAAACAAGGTAATATGACGGTGACCGATTATGAGCGCGAATTTGTCAGGCTTAGTAATTATGCTAGAGAATGTGTGTCCACAAAGGCTATCATGTGTAAAAGGTTTGAGAATGGGTTAAATGATGATATCCGACTGTCAGTGGGTGTCCTAGAAATAAAAGTGTTCGTTATTTTAGTTGAGAGAGCCTGTAAGGTAGATGAGCTATTAAAAAGAAAAGGCAAAGTTGAGACAGAGACACAAGATACAAAGAAGAGACAGATGAGCAGGTCATTCCAAGCTACATCCAAAAGGCCAAAGGAGTTTTCTACCAGATCTAGTTTCTCAGCCATGTATTCTAGTCAGAATAGAGGCAGCAGATTTAAGGATTCGAAGGCTCAGCCCACCTCGACTGCGAGTGTAGGTAATGTTGGACAGGGTAGATCAAGGTGTCCACGGTGTGGTAGACTTCATTATGGTCCTTGTCGGGCAGGCGAAAAATGTTTGTTATAAATGCGGTGCTCCGGATCATTTTGTACGAGAATGTCCAGAGGTAGCTAATCGAGAGATAACACAGAGTGCTAGATCCGGAAATGCTCCTACTAGAGGCGATGCGAGGCAACCGGGAGTAGGAGCAAGTAATGAGGTACCTCAAGAGATTCAGCCATGAGACCGGATGCTAGAGCCCCCGCAAGGACTTATGCTATTCGTACACGCGAAGAGGCATCCTTCCCGATGTGATTACGAGTACATTTTCTCTACATAATATTAATGTCATTGCTTTGATTGATCCGGGTTCAACTCATTCATATGTTTGCAAGAAATTGATGCCTAGTATAAGTATGCCTATAGAATCTACTGAAATTTGTGATTAAAGTATCGAATCCATTAGGCAAGCATGTATTAGTAGATAAAGTATGTAGAAATTGTCCTTTGATGATTAGAGAGGCTCTTTTTTCCTACGATCTCATGCTATTGCCATTTGATGAGTTTGATGTGATTCTTGGTATGGATTGGTTGACTACACATGATGTGATAGTGAATTGTGGGAAGAAATTCATTAAGTTGAAGTGTGAAAATGGTGAAATTATTCGGGTTAATTCAGAAGAGTCAGATAATTCATTTTCCACAATTTCTGTTATGTCTACTCAGAAATGTTTGAGAAAAGGGTATGAAGCTTATCTTGCTTTTGTGTTAAACACTAAAGATCTAGAATTGAAAATTGAATTAGTGCCTGTGGTATGTGAGTTTCCCGATGTGTTTCCGGAAGAACTACCAGGTTTGCCTCCTGTTAGAGAAGTTGAGTTTGGTATTGAGTTGATTCCAGGTACCACACCCATTTCTATTGCTCCTTATAGAATGGCTCCATTGGAATTGAAAACTCAGTTGCAGGAATTAACAGATAAAGGCTTTGTAAGACCCAGTAGTTCACCATGGGGTGCACCAGTGCTATTTATGAAAAAGAAAGACGGATCGATGAGATTGTGCATAGATTATCGGCAACTTAACAAGGTAACAGTAAAGAACAAGTATCCATTGCCTAGAATTGATGATCTGTTTGATCAATTGAAGGGAGCTACTGTGTTTTCCAAGATAGATTTGAGATCCGGATACTATCAGTTGCGAGTTAAAGAGTCAGATATCCTGAAGACTGCTTTCCGGACTAGGTATGGTCATTATGAGTTCCTTGTGATGCCATTTGGCTTGACTAATGCTCCTCTCATTTTCATGGACTTAATGAACCGAATTTTCAGACCGTACCTGGATAAGTTTACAGTTGTGTTCATTGATGATATTTTGATTTATTCTCATGATGAGACTGAGCATGCAGAGCATTTGAGAACAATTTTACAGATTTTGAGAGATAATCAGTTGTATGTCAAGTTTAGCAAAAGTGAGTTCTGGTTACGAGAAGTTGGTTTTCTTGGACATATTGTCTCAGGTGAAGGTATTAAGGTTGATTCGAGCAAGATTTCAGCCATTGTTGATTGGAAGCCTCCTAGAAATGTATCAGAAGTTAGAAGTTTTCTTGGTCTTGCCGGATATTATAGACGATTTGTAGAGGGATTTTCTATGATAGCTACCCCACCGACAAGATTGCTGCGAAAGGATGTCAAGTTTGAATGGATGAGAAGTGTCAACGAGTTTTGATAAGTTAAAAGCATTGTTGACTAAAGCTCTGCTTTAGTACAACCGTAACCGGTAAGGAGTTTGTGATTTACGAGTGATGCGTCCATGGATGGACATGGTTGTGTACTTATGCGGGAAGGGAAGGTAATCGCTTATGCCTCTAGACAGCTAAGCCACATGAGAAGAACTATCCGACACATGATTTAGAGCTAGCTGCCATTGTTTTTGCGTTGAAATTTTGGAGACATCATTTGTACGGTGAGAAGTGCCACATATTTACTGATCACAAAAGTTTGAAATATTTGATGACTCAAAAAGATTTGAATTTGAGGCAAAGAAGATGGTTAGAGTTGATTAAAGATTATGAGCTAGTGATCGATTATCACTCAGGTAAGGCAAACGTTGTTGCTGATACTTTGAGTAGGAAATCTTTGTTTGCATTAAGAGCTTTGAACACTAGTCTAGCCTTATCAGATGATGGTTTTATCTTAGTTGAGTTGAGAGCCAAACCGATGTTTCTTGAAGAAATTTGTGAAGCTCAGAAAAATGACAGTGAGTTGTTAGCCAAAAGAGATTAGTGTGAGTCGGATATAGAGTCAGATTTTCAGATCAATTCTGACGGTTGTTTGATGTTCGAGACGTGGTATGCGTGCATCAAGAATGATGAGCTTATTCGAAAGGTCTTACAGAAGCACATAGTAGTTCTTTGTCTATTCATCCGGTAGTACAAAGATGTATAATGATTTGAAGAAAATGTATTGGTGGGTAGAAATGAAAAGGGACATTTGAGTTTGTTTCTAGATGCTTGATCATCACAATGGTAAAGGCCGAACATCGGTACCTTGGTGTTTATTGCAGCCCCCTGCTAGTCCTCGAGTGGAAATGGGATCGACTTACTATGGATTTTATGACAGGATTGCCGTTTACACCAAGAAAGAAAGATACGATGGGGTTGTGATTGATAAATTAACAAAGTCGGCTCATTTTATCCCGATTCAGTATGGATTATTCACTTGACAAGTTGGCGAGTTGTATATTTCGAGAGATAGTCGACTACACGGGTACCATTATCGATCATTTGATGTAGATCCAAGATTTACTTCACGATTTTAGAAGAAATTACGAAAGCTTTGGGCACAAAGTTGAGTTTTAGTCAGACTTTCCATCCTCAAACCGACGGTCGATCGAGAGAGTTATTCAGTACTTGAAGATATGCTTAGATGCTTTGTGTCTTTGGAATTTCAAGGCAGTTGGGAAAAATATTTACCATTAGTAGAGTTTTCCTATAATAATAGTTATCAGTCGAGTTTGAAGATGGCACCTTATGAAGCTTTGTACGGACGTAAATGTCGCACACCTTTGTATTGGACAGATCTTACGGAAGATCAGATTTACGGGGTTGATCTAGTTAAGGAAACAGAAGAGAAAGTAAAAATCATCAGAGATTGCTTGAAAGTAGCTTCAGACAGACAAAAGTCGTATGCAGATTTGAAGAGAAAAGAGATTGAATATCAAGTTGGTTACAAAGCTTTTTTTGAAAGGATTCCCGGGGAAGAAAGTTCTTAGATTTGGCAAGAAAGGCAAACTAAGTCCACGTTTTATTGGACCATTTGAAGTGATTGAGAGAGTCGGACCATTAGCATATCGGTTAGCTTTGCCGATTGAGTTAGAGAAGATTCATAATGTATTTCATGTGTCTATGCTACGTCGTTATCGTTCAGATCCGTCACATGTGATTTCTCAGACAGAGGTTGAGATTCAGCCAGACATAACTTACGGTGAAGAACCACTAAAGATTCTAGCTCGAGAGGTAAAGCAATTAAGGAACAAAAGTATTGCACTTGTGAAAGTACTATGAAATAGACATGGGGTAGACGAGGCTACATGGGAACTCGAAGAGGCTATGCGAAAACAATACCCAAATCTCTTCACAGGTAAGATTTTCGGGGACGAAAATCCCTAAAGGGGGGGAGAAATGTAACATCCCGAAATAGGGCCTAAACGGAACAGTGGTTACGAAACCAAAAATTCGAGGTAGAAAAATTTATTTTATTATTATTTTGAGGTTCATGATATGATTACATGATTGTGCGAAAATTTCATGATGAAATTCTATGCATAAAGTGCTTAAGTTGAGGTTAGGGATTAAATCAAATAATTTGCAAACTTGCATTCTAAAAGTTTTTAGTATGAAATTGTTTTGGAATATTAATGAGGAAGTCTTAAATAGCAATTTAACCAATTTTAAGTTCATGGACAAAAATTAAGACATGGAAGGAATTTTTGAAAGTTTAGTAAGGAGGGGCATTTTGGTCATTTGTATATTAAATGAAATAAAATGGGAAAAATAACACAAAATGGTCATCTTTCTCATATGGTTGCTGCCGAATATTACTCTCTCTATAGCTAGGGTTTCTTCAATTTTCAAGCTCCATAGTAAGTGAGTCCAAGCCCCGTTTTTAATGTTCTTTACGTTTTCAGAGTCCCGGTAGCTCGATAAAGCTTATGCTAGCAATAATTTAAGTTAGGGTTCATATTTGGAAAAATACCCATAGGTTAAAAGTGTTTATTTTGATGTTTTATGATAGAATATGAGGTCTTAGATTATGTTAGACAACTTGTGCTACTTGGTTTTAGGTAAAAACGAGTAAAATGACTTAATCGGTAAAATACCTAATAGTCATAAGTGTATGTTAGAGTATGAATTTGATGCTGTCATAGAAGAGAAAAATGATCAGCATGTCATAAAACATAAGAAAATAGGTTGAAGTTTAATTTACGAGATTTGGGGTAAAAGTGTAAATATGCAAAAGTTTAGGGGTAAAAATGTAATTTTTCAAAGTTTGAGCAAAGGACTGTTTTGATAAATGTGAATATTAAATAAGTTAAATTTGCTATTATAGATCAAGAAGAACGAAATTCGTGGAGTAGATCGGGAAAAAAAAGTAAAGGACTAAATTGTAAAGTTTAGTCACATTTTGTATCGAGGTAAGTTTACTGATGAAATAAATGCAATATTCTTATATTTTACATTATTATTGTTAATTTCCAGCATTTATATACTTATTTTTTTCAGAATATTTAAAGTCGAATTAAAGGCTAAGTAGCAGAGAGAAAGCATTAGGAAGCCCCGCTTGAACCTTAGGAATATTAGGATATTGGGGTTGACAGACAGATAGAAATGAGCCATGTAAGTCCATATCAGATATATGGCTTTGGAGGCAGGAATGAGCCATGTAAGCCCATATTATATATATAAATATGGCATTGGAGATAGGAATAATTCATGTAAGTCCATGTCGAAGACATGGCATTGGCAGGATATTGATAGACAAGAACGACCCTATTATCCTTAGTATTCCGAGTGGTTCAATGGGTCAGTGTATATGTTAAATCATAGTGAATTATCAGCAAAAGGGAAGGTAGATTATATTTATGAATAGTGAAAGGTCAGGTAAGAAAGAAGGTAAGTGAGTAAAAAAGAAGGTAGAAAATGAGAAGTAAAGAAAGTTTATGAGGCTAGGTGACTTGATGTATATTTATTCATTATGTTGAATGTTGTAATTTATTTGCTTGTAAGCTTACTAAGCCTAGTGCTTACTCTCTTATTTTCTTTTTCTTATAGTTTTTATCAAGCCACTCGGGGATCGAAGGAAACGTCGGACACCCGATCACACTATTGAAGAAATTACATTGGTATAGTTAGACGTTTCGTTTTGTGTATGGCATGTATAGAAACTTGGTTTCTTTTGATATGATATGATCAAAGAATGATGTGTAAGTATTTGCTAGTGATTAGCTAATAGAATGGCTGATGATATACATGTTTAATAGTATGTATGATTAAGTAGTAACTATCACTTGAAAATAATGAAAAATGTGAAAGTAACTTAAAAACGGATTCAAGTATCAGAAATAATGTGATTTTGAAAAATCACAAAAATTTGTAGAGACATGGTTTGATAGTGAATAATATATGAAATTAAATTTCGTTGTGTCTATTTTCATACGGAATAAGCAAAGCAGGTAAAGGTTTTGTATTTTATAAGATATCTGAGTTTTAGTGAAATAGGGCCAGAGCGATTTCTGGATCCCCTATTTCAACTTTAGAAATTCACCATAAATTTTATAAAAATCATTAGGTGGTTTACTTTATATTTTTAGAATCCTTATTGAATCTAGTTTTAATAGAAACAAACGGTATTGTCATACGAAATTTTTATTGGGAGAAAAGTGGTTCGTAGTAAGTAGAGGTCAGTGCAGTCAAATTCTGAAATAGGAGTAAATTTAACTAATAAACTGTACTAATTGGCTCATCAAAAAATTCTATAAAAAACTTAGTAAATAGATATATGAGTGTATTTTTAGGAAAAATTTACATAATTAGATTTTGAGTTTCGTAACTCGAGATATGAATTTTTAACCAACCATGATGCAGAAAAACAGTTTATTCCGAAAATTAATATAAGTAGTTAGAATTGTTTAAAAAGGTAAAATAAGATTAGTAACACCTCAAGCTTAACTCCGATGACGGTTTCGGGTGTGGGGGCGTTACATGAGGTGGTTTGATTGTTAAGTTTTGGTAATTGCAAGCAGTATGATTGCAAAGTGCGCAATTTCGTGCACTTCGGTATATTTGGGCTCAATGGGCCGAAATCGGGTTAATGGGCCAACAGACCCAATTTGGTAAAAACTGTAACGCCCCGTACCTGAGACCGTTTCTGGAGTCGAACACGAGGTGTTAACAGACTTAATTCATTGCTTAAACAGCTCAAACAATTTAATTTTAAAATTTTCAGTCAAGCTAGCAATCTGCATCACAGTCGCTTAAAAATTCATATCTCGAGTTCCAAAACTCAAAATCCAATTTCATAAATTTTCCCTGAAACTAGACTCATATATGTATTTACTAATATTTTTCTAGAATTTTTGGCTAAGTCAATTAGTATAGTTTATTAGTTAAAATCTCCCCTGTTTCAGGGTTCAACTGCTCTGACCTCTGTGTATTGTGAATCCGATATCTCTCCGTACAGAATTTCAATGACTATTAAGTTTGTTTCTACTAAAACTAGACTCAATAATAAATATTTATATAAAAATTATGACTTCTAATTATTTTTATACAATTTATGGTGAATTTCAAAAGTCAGAATAGGGGATCCAGAAATCACTCTGGCCCTGTTTCATAAAAATTCAAATGTCTCTTAAATTGTAATTCATATACCTATTTTGTTCAATCCATATGAAAATAGACTCATTAAGCTTCAATTTAATAACTTACTCATCATTTAATTCCATTTCTACTATTTTTAGTGATTTTTCAAATTTACATCACTGCTGCTGTCAGATTCTGTTTTATGGCAAATTTCACTTTACTAAGGATTTTCATGGACTAAATATCATTTTAAACATACATAACATCAAATATGACTTACATTGGTCATTCCAATGGCTAATCATTTACAAACCCTTTTCTTGCCAAACCATAGCCATATCATAAGATCAATTACACAAAGTGAGTATTTTGCCATACATGCCATATTCAAAATATACAAGCCATTTTACCGATTTAAGCCTTCGGATAGTGTGAACGAGTCTTCGACCTATCCCAGTTCTCAAGCCGGTTTGTCAAAACTACAATGAAGGAAAAGGAAGGAGTAAGCATAAATGCTTAGTAAGTTCACATGCAAATAGCAAGTAACATAATCACACAATCCCACATAAAACATCATTTACATTTAATATCTTTCTACGATTTCATCTTACCAAGTTTTCAACCTGATGGTTTAAGCACATACCTGTCAAATTTTCTCATTTACCACACTTACCAACATGTCACCTTCGTTTTAGGCATTCTCCTTATTTTCTTAAGATCCACCCGTTGAACACATCGGAATATGATTCGAATACACGGAAAGTTTGTACATAAGTGCCACATATGTAGCCAAGCTACCATGTAACCCGCCCATAAGCGAACTCAGACTCAACTCAACGAGCTCGGGCGTTCGCATCCATAAGTGAACTCGGACTCAACTCAACGAGCTCGGATGCCTAGTTACATCTCACGAACTTGGACTCAACTCAATGAGTTCGGACATTTGCATCCATAAGTGAATTCGGACTCAACTCAACGAGTTCGGATGCCCAACCATCCTAGTGACATGTCACTTGTATTCTAATCTATTCCCAAGGTTCAAACGGGCTTTTTCCTCGATTACACATCTTTCCCGCCTTCCACGGAACATCGAAATCGATACTCGGTAGCAAATCATAATTTACATATTATTCAATAATAACCATAAAGCATAATATTTCATGATGTTAATCATCATATCACATAAATAACATTAAATTACTTAAAATGACAATTATGTTACTACATTTACACATGAACTTACCTCAGTATAAAATTATTAGCAATCGAGCCTATTCTTCGTAAACTTTGTTTTTCCCTCGATCGCGACTTGAATCTCGTTTCTCTTGATCTATAATGTCAAATTAATCTTATTTAATACATACATTCATCAAAACAGTATTTAATACGAACTTTGGCAAAATTACATTTTTGCCCCTAAACTTTTGCATAATTACACTTTTGCCCCTAGGCTTGGGAATTAAACTTCATCCTATTTTCTTATTTTTTATGACATGCTGATCATTTTTCCCTTCTATGGCAGCATCAATTTCACACTCTAACATGTACTTATGACTATTAGGTATTTTTACCGATTAAGCCCTTTTACTCATTTTCGCTTAAAACAGAGTAGTACAAGTTGTCTGACATAATTTAAAACCTCATATTCTATCATAAAACACCAAAATACACAAATTTCACCTATGGGTATTTTTCCAAATATGAACCCTAGGTTAAATTATTGCTAGCATAAGCTAAATCAAGTTACCGAGACTCCAAAAACGTAAAGAACATTAAAAACGGGGGTTAGAATCACTTACTATGGAGCTTGGAAGCTTGAAACAAACCCTAGCTATGGAGAACCCTTTAATTTTCGTCCTAATGAAGAAGATGGACATATTTTGCCATCTTTTTCCTTTTTTTAATCTTTTAATTACCAAATGACCAAAATACCCTTAATACCTTTCTTTGAAAATTTTCATGTACAAGCCCATTTTTGTCCAAAATTTTAGAAATTGGTCAAATTGCTATTTAAGGCCTCCTCATTAATATTCCAAAGTAATTTCTTACTAAAAACTTCTAGAATGCAAGTTTTGCAACTTATTCGATTTAGTCCCTAATTTCAAATTAAGCACTTTATGCATAGAATTTCGTCACGAAATTTTCACACAATCATGCAATCATATCATAAACATCAAAATAATTATAAAATAATTATTTCTATCTCGAATTTGTGGTCACGAAACCACTATTCTGATTAGGCCCTAATTCGGGATATTACAACTCTCCCCCCTTTAAGGATTTTCGTCCTCGAAAATCTTACCGATAAACAGGTGTGGGTATTGATTTCTCATAGTTTCCTCAGGTTCCCATGTAGTCTCTTCTACCCCGTGCTTTTGCCATAATACTTTCACGAGAGCGACACTTTTATTTCTTAGTTGCTTGACCTCTCGAGCTAAAATCTTAATAGGTTCTTCTTCGTAAGTCATATCCGGTCGTAGTTCAATTTCTATCGGTGAAATTATATGTGAAGGATCCGAACGATACCGACGTAGCATAGATACGTGGAACACATCATGCATCTTCTATAATTCAGATGGCAATGCTAACCGATAAGCTACTAGTCCAACTCTTTCAATTATTTCATACGGCTCAATAAAACGCGGACTTAACTTGCCCTTTCGTCCAAATCTAAGAACTTTATTCCATGGAGTCACTTTCAAAAATACCTTATCACCAACCTGAAACTCGATTTCTTTTCGTTTCAAATCCGCATAAGATTTCTGTCTATCCGAAGCAGTTTTCAAACAATCTCGAATCACTTTCACCTTTTTTTCAGTTTCTTTTATTAGATCAACTCCATAAATCTGATTTTCCTTGAGTTCAGTCCAATACAATGGCGTCCGACATTTACGACCATACAATGCTTCATAAGGTGCCATCTTCAAACTCGTTTGATAACTATTATTATAAGCAAATTCTACTAACGGTAAGTACCTTTCCCAACTACCTTTAAATTCCAATACGCAACATCTGAGCATGTCTTCAAGAATTTAAATTACTCTCTCTGATTGTCCATCAGTTTGTGGATGAAAGGCAGTGCTAAAATTTAACTTTGTACCTAATGCCTTTTGCAACTTTTGCCAAAACCGTGAAGTAAATCTCGGATCTCTATCCGAAATGATTGACAAAGGTATTCCATGAAGTCTAACAATCTCACGGATATACAATTCAGCCAACTTATTAAGAGAATAATCCGTACGTACTGGAATAAAATGAGCTGATTTAGTCGATCATCAACTATTACCCGATGGCATTTTTCTTCCCGGAGTTAACGACAACCACGATATAAAATCCATAGTAATCCGATCCCATTTCCATTCAGGAACCATGATAGGTGGAGTAATCCCAAGGTACTTGGTGTTCAACTTTCACTTGTTGACAAACTAAGCAATTTGATACAAACTCGGAAATATCTCTTTTCATTCCACTCCACGAAGACATTTTCTTCAAGTCATTATACATTTTAAATCTTCGCCGGATGAACCGTCAAACAACCATTATGTGCTTCATGCAAAATCTTTTGAATCAACTCATTATTTTTCGGTACACAAATCTGATTTTTAAACATCAAGCAACCATCAGAATCGATTTTGAAATCTGACCCCGTATCAGCTTCACACTGTTTTCTCTTGGCTTGCAAATCTTCATCGCTTTTTTGAACTTCAGAAATCTCTTGTAAAAACATAGGTCTTGCTCTTAACTCTGCTAGAATCGAACCATCATTTGATATCTTTAACTGAGTGTTCATAGCTCTCAAAGCAAATAGTAATTTTCTGCTTAAAGCATCGGCAACTACATTCGCTTTTCCCGGATGGTAATCAATAACAAGCTCGTAATCTTTCAATAACTCCAACCATCTTCGCTGTCTCAAATTCAAGTCTTTTTGTGGCATCAAGTACTTAAGACTTTTGTGGTCGGTATATACTCGGCACTTTTCACCATAAAAATAATGTCGCCAAATCTTCAAAGCAAACACTATAGCAGCTAATTCCAAATCATGAGTCGGATAATTTCTTTCATGAGATTTTAACTGGCTCGAAGCATAAGCCACCACTTTTCCTTCTTTCATAAGTACACATCCTAAGCCATTTCGAGAAGCATCACTATACACCACAAATTCTTTACCTGATTCGGGTTGTACCAACACTGGTGCTTCAGTCAATAACTTTTTCAATTCTTCAAAACTCTGTTGACATTCTTCCGTCCACTCAAACTCAATATTCTTTCGGATTAATCTAGTTATAGGAGCAGCAATTATAGAAAATCCATTTACAAACCGCCGATAATACCCAGCTAGCCCCAAGAAACTTCTAACCTCGGTTACATTTTTTCTGGTGGTTTCCAATCAACAATGGCTGAAATTTTACTAGGATCAACTCGTATACCATCACCAGAAACAATATGACCCAAAAATCCAACTTCCCAAAGCCAAAATTCACTTTTACTAAACTTAGCATACAGCTGCTTATCTCTCAAAGTTTGCAAAACTATCCTCAAATGCTCAGCATGCTCTGTCTCATCTTTTGAATAAATTAAAATATCATCTATAAACACCACAACAAATTTGTCCAAGTATGGCCGAAATATGCGATTCATTAAATCCATAAACACAGCAGGAGCATTTGTCAACCCGAATGGCATAACTAAAAATTCATAATGACCATACCTTGTTCTAAAAGCAGTTTTAGGCACATTCGACTCTTTTACTCGCAGCTGGTAATACCCAGATCTCAAGTCAATCTTTGAAAACCATGTTGCTCCTTTTAGCTGATCAAATAAATCATCAATTCTCGGCAACGGATACTTGTTCTTGATTGTCACCTTGTTTAACTGCCGATAGTCAACACACAATCTCATAGAACCATCCTTCTTTTTCACAAATAACACGGGAGCACCCCAAGGTGAAAAACTCGGTCTCACAAAGCCTTTATCAGTCAACTCTTGCAACTGCGACTTTAATTCTTTCAACTCTGCTGGTGCCATTTTATATGGAGCAATCGAGATCGGAGCTATTCCCGGTATCAAATCAATACCAAATTCTACTTCTTTGACTGGAGGCAAACCCGACAATTCTTTTAGAATTACGTTCGCAAATTCACACACAACCTGCACTGATTCAACTTTCTTTTCAACTTCTTTTGTATTAATTACATACGCCAAATAAGCTTCATAACCCTTCCTCAAATATCTCTGAGCCGACATCGAAGAATCACACTAGATAGTGCCTCGATTTGCTGGTTCAACCCGTAGAATTTCACCACTTTCACACTTTAATTCTCAGAACCTTTTCTTTGCAATTTACTATAGCATCATGCAATGTCAACCAATCCATACCCAAAATAACATCAAATTCATCAAACGGCAACAACATCAAGTCAGCCGGAAAGTAATGACCCCGAATCATTAAAGGGCATTTCTTGCATACTTTATCAACTATCACACATTTGCCTAACGGATTCGACACTTTAATCATAAATTCTATGTTCTCAACAGGTATATTCATACTAGACACAAGTTTCATGCATACATATGAATGAGTAGAACCGGGATCAATCAAAGCATTAACATTAACATCATAAAGAGAAAATATACCAGTAATCACATCGGGTGATGAAGCATTTTCACGTGCCTTTATAGCATAAGTTCTAGCTGGAGCTCTTGCTTCAGATTTAGCTGCTGAATATATGGCTACATTTTTGCTGCTTGCTTCATTTCCAGCTTCTCTCGAATATCTTCCCCTCGAGTCTACACCACTAGCTTTTACATTCTGAAATTTTTCTTTTTCAGCTCTCGTTGGGCAGTCTCTAATAAAATGATCCAGATAACCACACCGAAAACATTCATTCGCTCTACATGGGCCAAAATGACTTCTACCACATCTTTGGCACTCGGGTCCAATAAATCTAGAATTTCCCAATTCACCTTCTCTTTCGGTACCACTGAAATCAATGTCTTTCACTAATGATAGGCTGAATCCCTCAACAATGATATAGTGCATTTCAAGCATTCCTCAGGTGTACACGATAATTCATCAAATACTCGAATAGAATTCTCGAGCCAAAACTCTGCTTTCTCGGTATCATCATCAATATTTGCCCTGAATTCTTTGGCCCCTTGCTAGCGGATTCTGTCAACTGGAGTTCTATGAAATTTCATCAAATCCACACCTTGAGGCATCGGGGGTATAGGTTGAGGAATCGGAGGAGGTGGGGGAGGTTGTGCATTCGGGTTCGTACGAACGAACTCAATATACCAGGCACTCATCATCTGGAGAAAGGCTTCTCGAACCCCTTCTCCTCCTCCTTGACCAACAGTAGGAGGTGGATTTTCAGTTGGCACCACCCCTTCAGCCGGAGCTGGTGCATTACTCTCTACATCATCACCCACAGCTGGATCGGGATCCATTTACTATAAAAAAAATCATTTAAAAGGTCAGAAGTCGTCACACTATCAGAATATATATTAGCATGTATAGCAAAATCCGTACATACAACACGTTAGTCCGAGAACCGACTAAACCTGCTTTGATACCACCAAATGTAATGCTCCATACCCGAGAACTTTGTCGGAGTCAAACACGAGGTGTTAATAGGCTTAATTCATTGCTTAAACAGCTCAAACAATTTAATTTTAAAATTTTCAGTCAAGCTAGCAATCTGCGTCACAGTTGCTTAAAAATTCATATCTCGAGTTCCAAAACTCAAAATCCAATTCCGTAAATTTTCCCTGAAACTAGACTCATATATATATTTACTAATATTTTTCTAGAATTTTTTTTCTAGTCAAATTAGTACAGTTTATTAGTTAAAGTCTCCCCTATTTCAGGGTTCGACTGCTCTAACCTCTGTGTATTACGAATCCGATATCTCTCTGTACAGAATTTCAATGACTATTAAGTTTGTTCTCTTAAAACTAGACTCAATAAGATATCTTTACATATAAAGTATGACTTCTAATTATTTTTATACAATTTATGGTGAATTTCCAAAGTCAGAACAGGGGATCCAGAAATCACTCTGATCCTGTTTCACAAAAATTCAAATGTCTCTTAAATTATAATTCATATACCTGTTTTGTTCAATACATATGAAAATAGACTCATTAAGCTTCAATTTCATAACTTACTCATCATTTAATTCCATTTCTACTATTTTTAGTGATTTTTAAAATTTACATCACTGCTGCTGTCAGATTCTGTTTTATGGCAAATTTCACTTTACTAAGGATTTTCATGGACTAAATATCAGTTTAAACATACATAACATCAAATATGACTTAGATTGGCCATTCCAATGGCTAATCATTTACAAACCCTTTTCTTGCCAAACCATAGCCATATCATAAGATCAATTACACAAAGTGAGTATTTTGCCATACATGCCATATTCAAAATATACAACTCATTTTACCGATTTAAGCCTTCGGATAGTGTGAACGAGTCTTCGACCTATCCCGATTCTCAAGTCGGTTTGTCAAAACTACAATGAAGGAAAAGGAAGGAGTAAGCATAAATGCTTAGTAAGTTCACATGCAAATAGCAAGTAACATAATCACACAATCCCACATAAAACATCATTTACATTTAATATCTTTCTACGATTTCATCTTACCAAGTTTTCAACCCGAGGGTTTAAGCACATACCTGTCCAATTTTCTCATTTACCACACTTACCAACATGTCACCTTCGTTTTAGGCATTCTCCTTATTTTCTTAAGATCCACCCGTTGAACACATCGGAATATGATTCGAATACACGAAAAGTTTGTACATAAGTGCCACATATGTAGCCAAGCTACCATGTAACCCACCCATAAGCGAACTCAGACTCAACTCAACGAGCTCGGGCGTTCGCATCCATAAGTGAACTCGGACTCAACTCAACGAGCTCGGATGCCTAGTTACATCTCACGAACTCGGACTCAACTCAACGAGTTCAGACATTTGCATCCATAAGTGAACTCAGACTCAACTCAACGAGTTCGGATGCCCAACCATTCTAGTGACATGTCACTTGTATTCTAATCTATTCCCAAGGTTCAAACGGGCTTTTTCCTCGATTACACATCTTTGTCGCCTTCTACGGAACATCAAAATCGATACTCGGTAGCAAATCATAATTTACATATTATTCAATAATAACCATAAAGCATAATATTTCATGATATTAATCATCATATCACATAAATAACATTAAATTACTTAAAATGAAAATTATGTTACTACATTTACACATGAACTTACCTCGGTATAAAATTATTAGCAATCGAGCCTATTCTTCGTAAACTTTATTTTTCCCTCGATCGCGACTTGAATCTCGTTTCTCTTGATCTATAATGCCAAATTAATCTTATTTAATACATACATTCATCAAAACAGTATTTAATACGAACTTTGGCAAAATTACATTTTTGCCCCTAAACTTTTGCATAATTACACTTTTACCCCTAGGCTCAGGAATTAAAATTCATCCTATTTTCTTATGTTTTGTGACATGCTGATCATTTTTCCCTTCTATGGCAGCATCAATTTCACACTCTAACATGTACTTATGACTATTAGGTATTTTTACCGATTAAGCCCTTTTACTCGTTTTCACTTAAAACAGAGTAGTACAAGTTGTCTAACATAATTTAAAACCTCATATTCTATCATAAAACACCAAAATACACAAATTTCACCTATGGTTATTTTTCCAAATATGAACCCTAGGTTAAATTATTGCTACCATAAGCTAAATCAAGTTACAGGGACTCCAAAAACGTAAAGAACATTAAAAACGGGGCTTGGAATCACTAACTATGGAGCTTGGAAGCTTGAAACAAACCCTAGCTATGAAGAACCCTTTAATTTTCGTCCTAATGAAGAAGATGGACATATTTTGCCATCTTTTTCTTTTTTTTTTTAATCTTTTAATTACCAAATGACCAAAATACCCTTAATACCTTTCTTTGAAAATTTTCTTGTACAAACCCATTTTTGTCCAAAATTTTAGAAATTGGTCAAATTTCTATTTAAGACCTCCTCATTAATATTCCAAAGTAATTTCATACTAAAAACTTCTAGAATGCAAGTTTTGCAACTTATTCGATTTAGTCCCTAATTTCAAATTAAGCACTTTATGCATAGAATTTCGTCACGAAATTTTCACACAATCATGCAATCATATCATAAACATAAAAATAATTATAAAATAATTATTTCTATCTCGGATTTGTGGTCACAAAACTACTATTCCGATTAGGCCCTAATTCGAGATATTACAAAAACGCTCGGTAAGTGTTGTTGATAGTACGTTAATAACTGTAATGAGCATGAAACCCTAAAAAGACTGATAAAATTACTGAAATATCTCTGTAAGGTGGAATTACCCTAATATCCCTAAAGGGGTAAGTTTACGATTACGCCCCTCGAGGGTAAATAACTGTTCTTACGCTATAATCTAACTGTCTTTCTGAAGCATGTCTTGTTAATTATATATATATTCTGCATACATGTCATACTGCATGGGGTTGGGTTTTGTTATGGAGGAAGAACTCGTTCTGGTGGCTGCGCCACATATTCTGATATAAGCAGCTTTGCTGCGGATTATAGTTAGTGCCGCAACCGGTGCTAACACTGTAAGTGTAGGGATGGCGTGGGTGATTTAATCCCCACAGGAAGTGTAGGGATGGACGGAGGTAAGTGCAGGGTTGGATGGGTTTATCATGCATTAATCCTATAAGACTGTTTTGTTATGGGCCAACTGTATTGTAATGGGCCCAACGGTGTTAATATGGGTAAGGCCCAATATATCTCGACTTGTAATAGGGCTACGGCCCAGATTAATACTGATATGGGCAAGGCCCAATATATCTCGACTTGTAATAAGGGGCTATGGCCCAGATTAATATTGATATGGGCTTAGGCCCAGTTAGCTCTGATTTCTGAATAGGGCTTAGGCCCAATAAAGCTTGAACTGATTTGGGCTCTGGTTGGGATACTTTACACACTGAGTTTTCCAAACTCACCCCCTTTCTCTTCCATCCTTGCGGTGAGCCCCCTAGTTGGTGGACTTGGGTGGGCGGGATTCAGAGTGGCCACAAAGATTAAATTCTGGTTTTTAAATAAGTTTCAATTAGCTCCTTTTAAATTTCGCATTTACTTTTGATTATTTCTATTTTGGTTAAAGTTGTAATAAGGCCGCTCTATTATTTTTATTTTGGGTTTTTAAATTACTTAAATCGTTTTCAACTTGAGATTCACATCACTTAAATTGATTCCTTAAATTTGGTTAGCTCTAGGGCGCGTTTTATAAAAGTTACTTATTTTCAAAATATCACGATAACCGAGCAAAGCTT
This sequence comes from Gossypium longicalyx, assembly GCA_025698465.1. Classification (NCBI taxonomy): domain Eukaryota; kingdom Viridiplantae; phylum Streptophyta; class Magnoliopsida; order Malvales; family Malvaceae; genus Gossypium; species Gossypium longicalyx. Next base: position 58,135,030 of record CM047007.1, read on the forward strand.
CCGCAACGTAAATGTTTTCAAGGGAAATAAATATTTTAAATAGACTTAAACTTAATTTGTTGTTCGTGGACAAGTAATAAGCTTAAAGTGTGGCAATGGATGTGTGCATGTCTAGGATTGGATCATGGAAGAGCTAGGTACTTAAGTAGTCTAATTGACTCACCTCCTCTTTTCTTGAATCCTACTTGGTGCGCAGCTTCCATTCACTTTAATCTATAACAAAAATACTCTTTAAACACTAAGAAAGATGTTAGTTAAAACATGACTTTTACAGTAACACTTCAATGTGACACGCCGAATTCGGGCCTAACTTCTAGGCCGAGTTTGGGGTGTTACAGAAAATTTCGTGAATGATATAGTATATTATTGCATATGAATGTCATTAAACTGTGATAGTTGTAAAATGATATTTGAATAAAAGTACAAATTAAGTGGAACAACAGATTTGAGTACTTTCGTTCAGTGGCTAAGATGAATTGACGGAAAAGACCATGGTTGGACCATGGCAACATGTGATATGTGATTTCCATATAAGACCATAGCTGGGCTATGGCATCGGTGTGATGTGATCATGTGATTTCCGTATAAGACCATAATTAGGCTATGGCATCGGAGAGATGTGATTATGTGCTTTCGTATAAGACCATATCTGGGATATGACATCGGTGTGATATGTGCTACTGTATAAGACCATATCTGGGATATGACATCAGTGTGATATGTGATCTATGTAAGACCATGTGTAACACCCCTTACTCCAGACTGTCGCCAGAGTCGAGCACGAGGCGTTACCTGTGTTAGCTTACTAATTCGGGGCATAAAAATTTTCTTTTAAAATTAATTTAGCTTCATTCATTCAATATGTCCTTAAAAAGGGTCCCCAAGACCCTAAAACATGAAATTGAAATGGTTCGGGAACAAAGCGGAATCAATAAAAATTTTTCGATTACTTAAACAAATCAAAACAATTTATTTCATCTTTCATAAATAATCTATCCATCTGCGTCATAGTCACTAAATAAATCATAACTCAAGTTACGAAACTCGAAATCCAAATCCATAAATTTTCTCTGAAACTAGACTCATATATATTCTTACTAATTTTTTTTATAATTTTTGGTCAAGCCAATTAGTACATTTTATTAGTTAAAGTTTCCCCTTTTTCTGTGTTCGGCTGCTCTGACCTCTTTTCACTACGAATTAATTTTCTCCTTGTCAAGAATTCAAATAACCATGCCATTTATTTTATTTTAAATTAGGCTCAATAAAGAATCTATACATATAAAGTATAACTCCTAATTATTTTTGTACAATTTTTAGTGAATTTCTAATAGAACAGGGGATTTAGAAATTACTCTGACCCTGTCTCACCAAAACTTAAATATCTCGTAAAATACAACTCCTTTATTTACTCTGTTTCTTTCATATGAAAATAGACTCAATAAAATTTAATTCTATATCTCATTCACTATCTAAATCCATTTATATTATTTTTAGTGATTTTCCAAATTCACATCATTACTGTTGTCCGATTCTATTTTAAAGCTAATTTCACCTTTTTCATGATTTCCATGGAATAACTTGCATTTAGGCATACATAACACCAAGCATGTCCTTGATTAGTTATTCCAATAGCTAATAATTATCAAGCATTTACATACCATTCATTAACCATATCATAAGATCATACACACAAATGGCTACGATGCTATACATGCCATACTCAAAATGAAACGTCTAGCTATACCAAAATAATCCTTGTGATAGTGTGCCCGAACCTCCGACGTACTTTACGATCCCCGAGTTAGCTTGACAAAACTATAAAAAGAAGAAAAATAAAGGGGGTAAGCATTAAGCTTAGTAAGTTTGCATGCAAATAAATAACAACATTCATAAGAATTATCTTACTATTTGGCATGATACTACTTAATGCAACTTCATTAATTGTCATAGACATATTTAAACTTCTTCACTTACTCACTTACTTAAGTACTTACTTACTTAATCAAATTTATTAATACATTTTACTTACCTTTTTTCTTATCAAGCATACATGAACATTATATACTTACCTTTGCTCTTCTAGTATGAACTTGTCTTACCTTTTTAGTATAACTCGTCTTACCTTACCTTACCTTGATATTCTCTTTAAATTTTCCCGTTGAACCACTTGGAATACTAAGGATACACGGGTACCTTACCATTGCCATGACTTGTCATGGTCTTACGTGGTATCCTTTTGAAACTTACCATTGCCATGTCTCGACGTGGCCTTACATGGTATCCTTGCCTTATGAACTCACCAATGCCATGCCTTGGCATGGTCTTACATGGGACCTTTGCCTTATAGTAACTTATCAATGCCATGTCTTGACATGGTCTTACATGATTTCCTTGCCTTAGAAACCTTACCAATTGCCATGCCTTGGCATGGTCTTACATGGTATCCTTAAACCCTAATGTCATGACATTTGTATCCTACACATTCCTAAGGTTCAACCGGGACTTTCTGAAATTACTTCTCTGTCAATTCATGCTTGAGTCTTCTTTGAATAGTTTCATAAAATAAATATGCACATGCTGTAAATTAACAACATTAACATAAAATAATAGAATATTGCATTTATTTACCGCAAACTTACCTCGAAACAAAATACGATCAACTATATCGATTTAGTCCACTATCTTTTTCTTTCCTCGGTCTAACTCCGGATTTCGTTCTTCTTAATCTATAATAAAAAAAATTTAGCTTATTTAATACTCACATTTATTAAAACAGTCCTTGACTCAAACTTTGGCAAAATTGCATTTTTCCCTGAACTTTTACATATTTACACTTTTTCCCCAAGGCTCGAAAATTAAAATTCATCCTATTTTCTTATGTTTAATGACATGCTGATCATTTTTCCCTTCTATGGAAACATCAAATTCTCACTCTAACATGTACTTATGAACATTAGGTATTTTTACCGATTATGTCGTTTTACTTGTTTTCACGTAAAATCGCTTAGAAAAAGTTGTTTAACACAATTTCAAGCTTCATATTCTACCATAAAACATCAAAATAAACACATTTCACCTATGGGTATTTTTCCAAATATAAACCCTAGGTTAAACTATTGCTAGAATAAGCTTAATCAAGTTACTGAGACTCCAAAATCGTAAAGAACATTAAAAACGGGGCTAAAACGGATTTACAAGCGAGCTTGGAAGCTTGAAAAACCCTAGCTATGTTTTACTCATGTGAAATTCGGCCAAGGGGTTGAATATGGACAAAAATTGGTTTTTAGTTTTGTTTTTAATTCATTTTAATAACTAAATAACCAAAATGCCCTTAATTAAAAACTATAGTGTTTTATCCTCCTTTAGGTATTTTTGTCCAAACTAGTATAATGGTATAATTACTATCCAAGGACCTCTACTTTGCCAAATTCATGATTTAATTATATCATGTTTAATCTTAATGAAATACATTGAAACAGTAACTGCTCAATTGGTAACGTGCTTATGTCCATGAAAAGGTGAAATAAATCAAAGTATGTACTTTCTTATGCAATGGTTGATTATGTAGTTGATTCCAAAAGAGCTATGTTTAAATGCACTAGTTTGTATTCATGGTTGATATTATGCGTAGATCATTTGTGTTATGCATATGAAAAGGGTGAGGAAAGGTAATGAAATGGTAAATTCATAGTTGAAATGAAATTTGATGAAAATGGGGTAATGAGTTTGAATGATGTACTATATATGAGAAGTTTATGTATGTTATGGATGAATATACCTATATCATGGATAAATACACTAAGTCAGGAATTGATAATATTGTTTAGGCTTGTGATAAGCATTAGGAACAGAATGAAAAGAAAGTAGATTGAAAAGTGTATAATCTTATAGAAAAGTTGATGATTATCTATTAAGTCCCATAAAGTTCTATCATGTTATAAATGATAAATGTATGTAACATTAATGAACTTACTCATTTGTGAGTTGATGATCATATCGATTGATGAATCTTATGGCATTAGCATAGATTTATGTTTATTCTATAAAGTTTATTATTGAAATGGAATATTATGCTTAAAGTTTATACGAACGTACTAAGCATACATTGCTTACAAAGTTATTTTCCCTTACTTTATAGATTATCGGAAGCTCGATCGAGTTGAAAGCTGGTCAGAGATCCACCACACTATCCATCTATTTTATCGGTATATTTTTATGCTTTGGTCGCGGTTATAATGGCATGTATAGGTGTTTTGTGCTTGATGATAAGGCCATTATGTTTGGCTTGTAAATATGGTTTATGATTGATGACATTTTGGCATTTTTGGGCTTGATGGTTAATGTTGAATTGATTTAGTGATGATATGCTTGGAATGGTCAAATTGGTATGCTTGTGTGTGATATTGGCATGAAATGTTGCTTTGAATTTGTGAAACTTATGTTATTTTGATGCCTTGATGATTGGTGTTTATAAGATTAAATTGATGTATGATTTGTGACCAAAGTGATAATTGTTGACATGGTTGCAAAATGATCATTTATGGCATTTATTGATATAGAATTTAAATCAAATATGTTTAGTTGAATTACGACCACTTGGACATTAATTTGGTGTGATTGATATGTATCAATTGTGATATGTTTTGGCATGGAAATAAAATAGTTAATAAATGGTAAATGTGCACAAGTTTAGGTTGATTTGATGATTATGTTTGAAGTGTCTTTTGGCATATTCGTTGTATGGATAAATGGCTTATTGAATTTGTAAAAACTCGATTTTGGGCCTAGTCGGAACAGTGGTTTCGGAACCACAAATCTAAGATCGGAGAAATTATTTTTGATATTATTTTATATGTTATAGCATGATTTTATAGATATTTGAAAAGTTTGGTGTATTAATTTTAGCAGTTGCATGCTTAATTTCGAAAAAGGGATTAAATCGCATAAAGAGTGAAAATTATGTTCTACTAGTCAAAAGTGTTATGTAGCTAAAGAAATTAGATGTGGAGGTCCTTATTGAGTAAATAGACCACTAATAATGAGTGGTGGATGTACATGGAGACAAAAAAAAATTAAAATGGTCAAAGTTGGTGGCTTTAGGTGACTTAATAGGTAGAATAATAGTAAAATAAAAAGAAAAGCTATCATATTTTTACTTCTCTTTCTTCTCCAGCGATTCTTACCCAAGGAAATGGTGATGGAAGCTTGAAAATTTCAGCAACTTCAAACCCTCACAAGTAAGTGATTTTGATGGTAATTTTTTTTTACGATTTTTGTATTTTTGAACCCTTGTAGCTTAATCTAGCTAATGAGGGGACTATTTTCAAAATAGTTAAAAGTCTAAGGTTTTTCCATAAGAATATTCATGTTATTTGCTACATTTTTATGGAAGAAAATGAATATTGGTTTTTAAATAAACAACTTTTGTTAAATGATTTTCATGAAAATACCTAAAATGGGCCATTTTGTAAAAGTTGTAAAATAGGTGGTAAATGTGTAAAATGATGGAAAATGTGGGCTGCCCTAAGCATGAAAAAGATTCGGCTATGCATGGGTAGTAAAGAAATTGAACACATTTCATTTTACGATCCTAGGGGCAAAAGTGTAAATATGACAAAGTATAAGGGTAAAAATATAATTTTACCAAAAATGTGAAATTGGGCTAATTTGAGTAGCAAGATGAATAAATAAATTAATGTGTTGTTATAGATCAAGGAAGATGAAATTCGAAATTAGTTCGGGGGAAAAGCAAGATAATCGAGTAATTGACTTATTTCATCGTTTCATGCCGAGGTAAGTTCGTATTTTAATAAGCATTAAATTTGATATGTTTAAATGCTTAATCGATATCATGTATTATTTCGTATGTTATTATTGGGTCATGAATAATATAATAATACGAGATCGTATTGAAATATCAAATGAAGAGAAATGCAGGGTTGAGCATGATCGAATTACGACATGTTGTGAATTGACGGTAAAGACCATGGTTGGACCATGGCAATATGTGTAACCGTGTAAGACCATATCTGGGATATGGCATCGGCATGTGATCCCGTATAAGACCATGTCTGGGACATGGCATCAGCATCATTATGTGAGCCAAGACCATGTATGGGACATGGCATCGACATTGTTATGTGAGTCAGTGTAAGACCATGTCTGGGACATGGCATCGGCATTGTTTTGTGACCTAGTGTAAAACCATGTCTGGGAAATGGCATTGGCATTATTATGTGAGCCAGTGTAAAACCATGTTTGGGACATGGCATCGGTATCGTTATGTGAGCCAGTGTAAGACCATGTCTGGGACATGGCATCGGCATTGTTATGTGAGCCAGTGTAAGACCATGTCTGGGACAAGGCATCAGCATCGTTATGTGAGCTAGTGTAAGACCATGCCTGGGACATGGCATCGGCATGAGGCATCGTGTAAGACCATAGCTGGGCTATTGGCATTGATATGATATTTCCATGTAAGACCATATCTGGGACATGGCATTGGTATGATACATCATGTACGAGTTTTGCCGAGTATCCCTTGGTATTCCAAGAGGTTCAACGGGTAAATCCAAAGATTTTTTCAAAGAAATGACAAGGTATAATCATGTTGAAAGGGTACAGGTATGTACACAAAATTCATGAGTAATGAATTCGATGTATATGAGACATTTGGTAAGAATGTAAATGAGTAAGTCCTACCTATGAAAATGATCTTGTGATGGCCTTGTGACTATAAGTCAATACTTATGATGCATAAATAGGTGGTAAATTTGATTGATGATCATGTGTGAGGCTTTTAGGCCAAATTAAATTGAGACATGATAAGTTTAAGCTTTGTTGTTGATGTATAGGTTAAATTGGCCAATGAATGACATGTAAATATTTGATAATGACTAGCTATTGAAATGGCTAGTTAAGGATATGCTTTGGTGTTATGTATGATTAAATGGATGTTAAAACAAAGAAATCATGAAAGAGTAAAGTTAGCAGTAAAACAGTTCTAGACAGGAGCAATTGTATAACTTTGAAAAATCACCAAAAATTGTGGAAATTGAATTAGAGGTTTAATAAGATACTGAGCCTAGTTTCACATAGAAGAAACAACGTAAGCAAAAGAATTTCATATTATGAGATGTTTGAATTTTTGTGGGACAAGGTTAGGATGAATTCGGAATCCCCTATTCTGACTTTGGAAAATCATTAAAAATAGTATAAAAATAATTATGAGTTATAATTTATACTTTTTACATTCTTAATGAATCTATTTTATAGAGAATCAAACGAGAACATGTACGAGTCCCGTACAAGGAGATAATTAATTTTTAGTGAAGAAGGGTCGAAACTGTCGGACAGTAGAACATGGACGATTTTAAAGAATAAACTGTACTTATTGGCTAAACCAAAAATCTGGAAATTTTATGGTAAGAATATGCGTGAGTCTAGTTTCAGGGAAAATTAGCAAAACTTAATTTGGAGTTCCGTAGCTCAAGATATAAATAATTTAGTGACTATAACTTGCATATACAGCTTGATATGAACATAAGTGAATAGTATGATTGCATTATCTTGAGAACATATTATGAGGATTGTTAAAAGCATGTTAATAAATTATTTATTATTTACATACCTACTTACTAACCTATATGCTTACTCTCTCTTCCTTTCCTTTTTCTTATAATGTCACAGATGCTAGCTCGAGTTGGAGGTCATTGGAGATCCTATCACACTAACAAGATATTGATGGGTATCAATGATTTTCTATGTAACACCCCTTACCCAAGACCATCACCGGATTCGATCACGAGGCGTTACCATACTTATCTTACTTATTCGGGGCATAAAAAAAAGTTTTCGATTATTTACACAAATCAAAACAACTTATTTCACTATTCATAATAAAACTGTCCACCTGCATAGCAGTCATTAAATTAATTATAACTCAAGTTATGAAACTCAAAATTTAAATCAATAAATTTTTCCTGAAATTAGACTCATATAATTTCTTAACATAATTTTTCCAGAATTTTTGGTTTGGCCAATTAGTACAGTTTATTCATTAAAATTTCCCCTGTTTCGCAGTTCAGCGGACCTGGCCTCTCTTCACTTAAAATCAATTATCTCATTATACAGAATTCAGATAACATTTCCATTTGTTCCTAATGAAATCAAACTCACTAAGGAATCTAGACATATAAACTATGATTTATAATTCTTTTTTTACAATTTCCAGTGATTTTCCAAAGTTGGAACAGGGGATCACGAAGTCTCTATGAACCAGTCTTATAAAAATTTAAATATCTCAGAATATAGACTTCCTTTGTTTGTTCTGTTTCTTTCCTATGAAAATAGACACAATAATATTTAATTCTATATCTCATTCACTATTAATTCCATTTCTACAATTTTTAGTGATTTTTCAAAGTCACGTTACTGCTGCTGTTTCCTAACTGTTCCATGGCCAACTCTTCCTCTTTCATAATTTCTTTGCATCAAACCTCATTTAGGCATACATAGTACCAAAACATGTTCTTATTTAGCTATATCATAAGCTAATGATTATCAAGTATTCATATTCCATTCTTTAATCATATCATAGGGACATACACACAAAATAGCCAAGTCCCTATACATGCCATAACTTAAAGTATTTCTAGTCACAAAATACCGAGATAACTCTTTGATAGTGTGAGGCGATCTCCAACGTCCTTACGATTTTTCGAGTTGGCTTTACGATACTATAAAAAAAAAGAGAGAAAAGAAAGGGAGTAAGCATAAAGCTTAGTAAGTTTGCATGTAAATAAATAACAATATTCTAAATGAATTATCTCTTTCTTATCTTATCAAAACCACTATAACCTTTAAACTCAATGTGCATAAGTCTTGAATTCTTACCTGAACCTCTCAAATATGTACTTATCTTACCTTTCCTTTGGTACACTCTTTGAATTTCCCGTTGAACCACTTGGAATACTAAGGATACATAGGTACCTTTCCTTTTTAAACTTACCATTGCCATGTCTTGACATGGTCTTACATGGTATCCTTGCCTTATGAACTCACCATTGCCATGCCTTGGCATGGTCTTACATGGGATCTTTGCCTTATAGTAGTTTATCAATGTCATGTCCTGACATGGTCTTACATGATTTCCTTGCGTTGTAGAACTTACCAATGCCATGCTTTGGCATGGTCTTACTTGATATCCTTAAACCCTAATGTCATGATATTTGTATCCTACACATTCCAAAGGTTCAACCGGGACTTTTAAGTACCATTTCTCCGTTAATTCTTGCTTGAATCATCAAGGAGTAAATTTACAAAATAAATATATAGATGCTGAAAAATAACATCACTAATTATAAATAATAAAACATTGCATTTTTTTACCGTAAACTTACCTCGATAAAAAATATGATCAAATATTTTTATTTAGTCCTCAACATTTTTCTTTCCTCGGTCTAACCCTGAATTTCATTCTTCTTGATCTATAATAGCAAATTTAACTTATTTAATATTCACATTTTTCAAAACAGTCCTTAACTCTAACTTTGGTAAAATTATGATTTTGCCCCTAAACTTTTACATATTTACACTTTTACCTCAAAGCTCAGAAATGAAACTTTATCCCTAATTCTTATGTTTTATGACATGCTGATCATTTATTTACCTACGGCAACATCAAATTCCCACTCTAACATGTACTTATGACCATTAGGTATTTTTACCTATTATGTCGTTTTACTCGTTTTCACTTAAAATCGCTTAGCGCAAATCGTTTAACATAATTTCAAGCTTCATATTATACCATTAAAAATCAAAATAAACACACTTCACCTATGGGTATTTTTCCAAATATGAACCCTAGGTTAATTTATTGCTAGAATAAGCTAAATCAAGTTATCGGGACTCTAAAAACGTAAAGAACATTAAAAACGGGGATTGGAATCACTTACTATGGAGCTTGGAAGCTTGACAAAACCCTAGCTATGGAGAAACCTTGAAATTTCGGCCTAATGAAGAAGATGGGCACATTTTTCCATCTTCTTCCCTTTTTTAATCTTTTAATTACCAAATGACTAAAATACCCTTCATTAAAACTTTAGTTATTTTTACCTATGTATGTCCATTTTTGTCCATGAAAACCTAATGATCTAATTACCATTTAAGGACCTCTGCTTCAATTATGCTCTTCAATTTAATCCTTCAGCATCTAAAACTCATATTTATCAACTTTTGCAATTAAGCCCTAATAGGCAAATTAAACATGCTATCTATAAAATTTTCCATCGATACTCTAACATATGCATCTACTCACTCGATAAATTATAAAAATTAATTAGAAAAATTTTTTAATCTCAGATTCGTGGTTTTACAACCACTATTCTGTTTAGGCCCTATTTTGGGATGTTACATTCTAGCATTTTAAGTGTATGGCATGTATAGGTATTTGGTTTGTGTACATGATATTATGAGTTGGCCTAGAATATTGGCCTATGCTAATTGAAGGTCACTGTTGTATAAGGCCATTTAGTGTGGTCAATATTTGCTATGTTATAAGTCTATGAAGAAGCATTACATGGATGTGCATGTTTGTTTGGGTTGGATGAGTGAATGTGTGATAATTATGTGTGGCAAATACTAAATGTGAATGGTTGAGTAAGTTACATGTTATAATTAGTTAAGTGTGTGTGTGGTTGTGCATGTTGAATATGATTTATAAATAGTGTGTGAATGCCATGGTTTGGTTATTGGGATGCCTAAAAATGTCATGTTGTGTGTTGATAAACTTAGCATGGGTGTGCAAGGGTTTTTGGATGGAAAAAGGCTTGGCAAATACCCTAACTATCATCCGCACGGATGGCCACACGGCCTAGCACATGGGAGTGTGACATGGCCGTGTGACCCTAAATGGGTGATGATGTCATAAATAGAGAGTTACACGGGTAGAGGACACGGGCGTGTCCTGAGCCACACGGGCGTGTCCTGAGCCATACGGGCATGTGTGACCACACGGCTTGCCCACACGGGGGTGTGACTCTCCAAAATATGAAATTTTTCTTAGTGTCTCAAAAGTTTCAAAAGTTCTCGGTTTAGTCCCTAACCACCTCCAATGTAAGCTTTGGGCCTCGTAGGCCCATATAAGGGACTTTAAGATAGAAATTGAAAAGTTTTAAATTTGAACGAAATTTTATGACTTGAAAATGTTTGTATGCATGTGTTTGAGTCCGGTAACGCCCTATACCCTATTCCGGCAATGGACGTGGGTAAGGGGTGTTACATTTAGTGGTATCAGAGCTACAATTTAGTCAGTTCTCAGACTAACGTAACGTATGTGAGTCTAGCTATACATGCCATATTACTACTTGTATGGTGTGATATCTCCCAGCTCTAACAAAATTGTTTTGTTAAGATAGAGATGACTTCCAACCGAGCTATTTTCAATAATGCTGAAAAATGATATTAAGGTGATTGAAATGTGTTTATGATGAGACAAAACTGAGAAAGGTATGAACAAAAGTTCATGATATATATGTGTTAATGTACAAAGTGAGATAACCATGAGTTGAGAAATATGGAAACGTAGAATAAAATAAAAGTTTATATGGTGATAAGCCCATCCGTGTTTGCTTGGCATGCATATGATGCTATGTGCTCAACATATTTGATTAAGTGAATATGGTAAGCAAATTTACTCAAATAGGTAGAATGTATGTTTATGTACACTTGCTTGAATAAGTGTAATCAGTATGTTCATATGGTAGAATCTTATGTTTAATAGTTAAATTAGAGATAATATGATGTTTTGTTTTATGTCTTTGTTATTGAACCATGAATATTATAATAGTATGAAAATTGAATTGGAAGATCAAATTGAGTAGAACGCAGGAAATGAGTATGATCGTTCAATGAGGAATTGACGGATAAGACCATGGTTGGACCATGGCAAAGTATGGAATGTAAGTCCATAGCTGGGCTATGGCATCGTAATGACATGTAAGACCATAGTTGGGCTATGGCATTGTGATTTTGTGTAAGACCATAGTTAGACTATGGCATCAAGTAAATGGCGTACTCAGACCCGTAAGGCGTTCTCTAATTTGACAAATGTCGATAAGTAAAATGGAAGCTAAGTGTTGGAATTTAATTAGATATTAATATTGAGCTTGAATAAGTAAATTCATTGTTTGAAATTGTGGATGACAAAAAAAATTGTATAATAAATAAGTGTGTTAATTTGTTGGGAATGAACTATGTGATTATGATGGTATTACATTTGTGATGAATGCTAAGACATATATGTGTATTTATGAGAGTCAAGTTAAAGGCTTTACGACCTCACCTCCTTTACTAGTATTGCTTTATGACGAAATTTTACGAGAATCATGTTGAATAAGTTCATAAGTGTGAACTAAAGAGTTTACTGGTGAAATAATTAGTAATACAAACAGATTTGAGTATAGTGTGATAAACGAACTCGGTTTTAAAAGAAATATCAGATTGTTTTAAAGATTATACGGATTATGTAATGTCACGGTTAAAGAAGAAGTTAGTCTCGACTAATCAACCCAATTAGTTATGGAGTCTAAAGATGTGTTTACTGAAAGTTCTTCCAAATTGATTTTCGTTAATGAGTGGAATAATACAGGGGTTTATGATAACAGGATTAGTCAGAGAAATGATGTTTGAATTGTAAATATGTTTGTGTGTAACAATTATGGTTGAATAGATTACAATGATCTTTTCTGAGTATTCTGAATATATATTCATTCATCCTCAGAGATTCACGTGAATGTCTATTTTCTGATGAAATTCTTATTGAGTGAGAATGTTAGTTGACTTTAATGTTAGATCAAAGTATTGATGGTCTATTTGAATTATGAATGGCATTGTCTCATCTCTTCGGGATTCTATTCTATTATGTTAGAATACGAGTGGATGATGAAAATTTATATGAGACTACTCTTCTGTTGTACTTGTATATTTGGAATATATATATTACCCCTCTTACAATTGATTTCAGAACATGTGTATTCGTTGGCTTGTGATAGCTATGTTTGTTATAGGTGTAATCCTGATTCGATCATAAGAATGTAATGCTTATGATATTAGAATTCCTTTATTTTTCATGAAAAGAATTGACCTCGACAAAGGTAAAAATAGTGAAAGCTTAGGCTCAAACTCTATGAAAATTTTCTTTTTCTCAGGAAAGTCTGATTAAAGTCAGTGAGTTCAATTAGAATATTTTGTTTTCCTTGAGCAAATGCAGTTGTGAAGGTTTTGATTAGAATGCTAAAAGAGTTGTAAAAGATTGTACGTTTGAGTTAGTTAATAGCATGAAGAAAAGAGTATTTTGATATGTTATTATTTAGTGCTTGAAATCAACTCAATTGTTTTCATTTGAATGAGCTGGTCTGTTGCATATTAGTAAAATCGAAAAATAATAGTTGAAAGTGTTATTAATCGAAGTGCTAGTTTTGAGTTCTGTTTAAATTGATTAGAGAATTCGTGATTTGTAAGTATTGCACTATCGAACGGATTGGAATGTTTTCTAAAATAAGAATGTAAAGTGACAGTTTATGCGTTCGAACGGTTAAAATATCATTAAAAGAGTTTCTAAATGAGTGGCTTAGAATCGACTGCTAGTGTGCCGGTGTTGAGAAATTGATTACTTTGTTTGTTTGACGAATAAAGTCATATGCTCCTTGATTCCAAGAATGTGGAGGATACAATGTTATAGACAATTGAATGGAAGGCCTTTGTTCATTTTGTGAGTGTTGGCTACATATCATTCCTGTTTGATGGGAGTCTGAATTTAGCTAAAATGTAAAGCTAGAGTGAAGTCTTCTTTGCAAGACTGAGAACTATCAGAATGTGATGGTGAGTGGCAACTAAACAAGTACAATGTGAGATGGCTTCAGATTCGGATTTCTATTATTGTTAATACTTCAAGATGGGATTGATTTGTAATTCTGAGGAAAAAGGGGGGTGAAAGTGATTTGTGAAAGTTGAAAGCAACTTCAGACTCGCATGTGGTATATGGGTTTCAAAATTTAAGATGTTTGAATTCAGGTCGATGATAGAGTGGTCATGGAAGTATCCCTTCGAAAGGGACTCTTTGTCAAGATAGGGGAAACTACGAGAATGATACTCTTATCTCTTTTCCGATGAGATTTTTGAGGATGAAAATCCCTAAGGGGGAAGAATTGTAACATCTCGATTTTGGGCCTAGTCGGAACAGTGATTTCGAAATCACAAATTCGAGGTCGGAGAAATTATTTTTGATATTATTTTATGTGTTATAGCATGATTTTATAGATATTTGAAAAGTTTGGTGAATTAATTTTAGCAGTTGCATGTTAAATTTTGAAAAAGGGATTAAATTGCATAAAGAGTGAAAATTATGTTCTACTAGTCAAAAGTGTTATGTAGCCAAAGAAATTAGATGTGTAGGTCCTTATTGAGTAAATATACCACTAATAATGAGTGTTGGATGTACATGGAGACAAAAAAATTAAAAAGGTCAAAGTTGGTGGCTTTAGGTGACTTAATCGATAGAATAATAGTAAAATAAAAAGAAAAGCTATCATCTTTTTACTTCTCTTTCTTCTCCACTGATTCTTACCCAAGGAAATGGCCATGGAAGCTTGAAAATTTTAGCAACTTCTAACCCTCACAAGTAAGTGATTTTGAAGGTCATTTTTGATGATTTTTATATTTTTGGAACCCTTGTAGCTTAATCTAGCTAATGAGGGGACTATTTTAAAAAATGGTTGAAAGTTTAGGGTTTTTCCATGAGAATATTCATGTTATTTGCTGCATTTGTATGGAAGAAAATGAATATTGGCTGTAAAATACACAACTTTTGTTAAATGATTTTCATGAAAACACCTAAAATGGGCCATTTTGTAAAAGTTGCAAAATAGGTGGTAAATGTGGGCTGCCCTAAGCATGAAAAAGGTTCAGCTATGCTTGGGTCGTAAAGAAATTGAACACATTTCATTTTACGAGCCTAGAGGCAAAAGTGCAAATATGACAAAGTATAAGGGTAAAAATATAATTTTACCAAAAATGTGAAATTGGGCTAATTTGAGTAGCATGATGAATAAATAAATTAAATATGTTTTTATATATCAAGGAAGAAGAACTTCAGAATTAGTTTCGGGGAAAAGCAAGATAATTGAGTAATTGACTTATTTCATCGTTTCATACTGAGGTAAGTTCGTATTTTAATAAGCATTAAATTTGATATGTTTAAATGCTTAATCGATATCATGTATTATTTCGTATGTTATTATTGGATCATGAATAATATAAAAATACGAGATCGTATTGAAAGATCAAATTAAGAGAAATGCAGGGTTGAGCATGATCGAATTACGACAGGTTATGAATTGACAGTAAAGACCATGGTTGGACCATGGCAATATGTGTAATCGTGTAAGACCATATCTGGGATATGGCATCGACATGTGATCCTGTATGAGACCATGTCTGGGACTTGGCATCGGCATCGTTATGTGAGCCACTATAACACCATGTCTAGGACATGGCATCGGCATTGTTATGTGAGCCAGTGTAAGACCATGTCTGGGACATGGCATCGGCATCGTTATGTAAGCCAGTGTAGGACAATGTCTAGGACATTACATCGGCATTGTTATGTGAGCCAGTGTAAGACGATGTCTGGGACATGGCATCGGCATCATTTTGTGAGCCAGTGTAAGATCGTGTCTAGGACATGGCATCGACATGAGGCATCGTGTAATACCATAGCTGGGCTATTGGCTTCGATATGAGATTTCCATGTAAGACCATGTCTGGGATATGGCATTGTTACGATACATCATGTACGAGTTTTCCCAATTATCCTTAGTATCCCAAGAGGTTCAGTGGGTAAATCCAAAGATTTTGTCAAAGAAATAATAAGGTATGATCATGTTGAAAGGGTACAGGTATGTACGTAAAATTCATGAGTAATGAATTCGATTTTTATGGAACATTTGGTAAGAATGTAAATGAGTAAATCCTACCTATGAAAATGATCTTGTGATGAACTTATGATTATAAGTCTATACTTATGATGTATAAAAAGGTGGTAAATTTGATTGATGATCATGTGTGAGGCTTTTGGGCCAAATTAAATTGAGACATGGTAAGTTTAAGTTTTGTTGTTGACGTATAGGTTAAATGTAATACTCCAAACCCGGCCCAGACGTTATGGCCGAATTTGGCGTTTCATATCAAAGCGTCGTTCAGAAATTAAGTTGCCGTTAAAAGTTCATTTCTATAATTAAAACCTTTTACTCGAGGTTAGCAAATCATCTCCTCAAAAATGCTTACTTAATGTTTGGCATTGTTACCTTAAGTTATTTCAAATCGTGGAAGCTACTAAAGTTTGAAATATAAAAACTGTTTTTGAAATAACTTATTAATTTTTGAAAATTCATGTTTAGCAGTTTTAAATAAGGAAATCAGAAGCCCAACTAAAAATTTAATCCCTCAAAGGCCTTATTACAGAACTAAAACCCCAAAATATAAAATTAAAATAAAAAAAATTCTACAGTAGAGCATCAGCGGTCGTGTGGCCACCTTCGAGTCTCTCACGGCTCCAAATCGCCTAAGGCTAGGAATTACCTATACAGTTAGACAGAAGGGTGAGTTTGTGAAAACTCAGTGTGTAATCCTCTAGCATCCAAACAGTTAGTCAAAAATAGAATTTAGAACCATTCTGGGCTTGAGCCCTATCCAGTAACAGTACAGTCCAGTTCAGAATATATGTGGGCCCAAAGCCCGATTCATTAACATTTGGGTCTCAACCCATCACAGTATCAATAGGGCCTAGCCCATCTCAGAATCACTATCAGTTGGGCCTAGCCCATTTCAATTTCAAACCCATATGAATAATGCATGATAACCCATCCAACCCTGCACTTGCCTCCGTCCAACCCTTCACTTGGCTTCGTCCAACCCTGCACTACATGTGGGGAATAAATCACCCATGCCATCCCTACACTTACAGTGTTAGCACCGGTTGCGGCACTAACTAGAGTCGCAGCAAAGCTGCTAATATCAGAACATGTGGCATAGCCACCAATACGGTTTCTTCCTCCATAGCAATATCTCAATCCCAAGTAGTATGTCATGTATGTAGAATGTCATGCACAAAAGCAGTCATACAAATCACAGACAAATCAGCCATTTATCCTCGAGGGGCAAAACAGTCATTTTACCCTTTAAGGGTAATTTGGTCATTTTACTAATTTTAGGGGTCCCAGTACAGATTACGACCTCATAGATGGTCTTTCATCACCTCGAGCGACTCAGGTAACCTAGATGGTCAAAACGGTGTAAATGAGCCCAAGGCCCATTACTCGGCCCAAGTGGGCCCACAGGCCTGTGTGGCCCATTTAGCCCAATTTCAGTCACGAAAATGTGAACACCATAGCCTAGTTCATTATTTTCCACTTACCATAGATTATATTCGTGTGGGGCCCACAAGCCAATGGGGCCCACACAACCTGTCGAGGCCCAAAACAGCCCAAGTACATGAGAACACTCGTGGTAGCCTCTACAGTCTATCGCCCCTGATCTGTGGGCTCAGTTTACACACGAGCAATCGCACACTCGTGAGGCCTCAAATGCTGAAATTTTGGCTTTTCGGCTTTTGCTGATTTTCAATAACGAGGGGTGTGAATACACACCTGTTAAAGAAAATGAGATAAGGATCCGCGAGTACTCCAACCTACATTCATCCCAAACATTCAATCAATCATTCACTTATTAGAGTTCATAGGCTCTTAATCCCCAAATCAATAATACAATCTACCTCAATTGAACAAACCATGGCCTGCTCTACTAAGTCGTAGTAGACTAAAGTCGATCCCACTTTACTTGCCGATAATCTGCGATATCAAAAGATCTTACTAGGTGAGATTGCCAAGGATCACAACATAAATATCATAGAGATATAAGGGCATTCCGCCTATGCCCAAATAATAAGAAAGGTAATGTTCTTACCTTAATAGAATAACAGAAGAAAGGGTTTGATGACTTGAGTACTTCTGCACTTCACCACTCCTCGGGAATACCTAAATCCCCACGATCACATCTTGTCAAGAACTCTTGTAGAACCGGAATAGAAAGAGAGAGATGGGACAAGGAATGTTCAGCCAAATCAGAACAAGATAAACAAGGTTGGCAAGCAAGAGATAGATGATATTTGATAGGAAAGAAATCGGAATATCGAGAGGAAAAGAGAACAGAAAATAGAGAAAAAGATGGGGAGAAAAGAGACTAAATTCAATCAAGAAAATGAAAGGTAAGAAAGGTGAAAGAAGGAAAGTAGTCGACAGAGGTTAAGAGAGATATTCGACAATACACATAACTTTACCCAAATGGTCAATTCAACAATGCCAGCAACCAAAACAAAAACCAAAATAAGAGACTACTTTCGGCACTTTAGTTCATAACAAAATTAGTAGAAAAGGAAGGATTCCCCAAAACAAAAGTGACCAAAATTGAACAAAAGAGAGTGGAAAAACTAGCTTAGCCGAATTTCCACACCCCTAATGCCCATTTCATCACATTTCCCTTAACTCATCAAACTCCTAACTTTTCTCCACAAAACCTTCCCCAATCTTCTCCTTGAATCTCTCCCCTTATCACTTCACAAATCACTCCAACAACTCCTCCATGACCATTTCAACTTAGAGTCCCAAACCAACTCCAATACTAGTCGTCTATGTAGCAAAAAAAATATCCATCATAAAACTATGGCGACACTCGAACCCCTGACCACATGCACACTCCTAACGCCTCCATGCCACCTGACCACATGCTTCTTTGTGTCACCTTTTAACCTTAATTATTTAAAAGGCTTCCTACCCAACATCAGGGTTTTATTCACTTAAAACCAAAAATTTTGCTAAAGCTCAGGTTTGAACCTAGGACTTCTTAAAAATCCCCAAATAAACCCAATTCACTTAACAACCACACCAACATTCAATTTGTGTCATTTTATTGCTCAACTAAAATATTTATAAGCCACCTACTAACAGTTCCCACGCTCAAGGCCCAATACTTCTAGGCCTAGAATTCGAGGCGTTACATTAAATTGGCCAAAGAATGGCATGTAAATATTTTATAATGACTAACTATTGGAATGGCTAGTTAAGGATATGCTTTGGTGTTATGTACGATTAAATGGATGTTAATACAAAGAAATCATGAAAGAGTAAAGTTAGCAGCAAAACAGTTCTGGACAAGAGCAATTGTATAACATTGAAAAATTACCAAATATTATGGAAATTGAATTAGAGGTTGAATAAGATATGAAATTAAATATTATTGAGTCTAGTTTCACATTGAAGAAACAAAGTAAGCAAAAGAATTTCATATTATGAGAGGTTTGAATTTTTCCGGGACAGGGTTAGGATGTATTCGAAATCCCCTGTTCTGAATTTGGAAAATCATTAAAAATAGTATAAAAATAGTTACAAGTTATAATTTATACTTTTTAAATTCCTAGTGAATATATTTTCAAGAGAATGAAACAAAAACATCATTTAAATCTCGTACGATGAGATAATTAAGTTTTAGTGAAGAAGGTCGAAACTATCAGACAGCAGAACAGGGAAGATTTTAATGAATAAACTGAACTTATTGGCTAAACCAAAAATTCTGGAATTTTTATAGTAAGGAGATATATGAGTCTAGTTTTAGGTAAAATTATTATAACTTAATTTGGAGTTTCGTATCTCAAGATATAAATAATTTAGTGACTATAACTCCTGTAGACAGCTTGATATGAACATAAGTGAATAGTGGAACTTTGTGCAATTATGATTGCATTATCTTGAGAACATATTATGAGGATTGTTAAAAGCATGTTAATAAATTTTTTATTATTTACGTACCTACTTACGAAGCTATATGCTTACTCTCTCTTCCTTTCCTTTTTCTTATAGTGTCACAGATGCTAGCTCGAGTTGGAGGTTGTCGGAGATCCTATCACACTAACAAGCTATTGATGGGTATCAATGATTTTCTAGCATTTTAAGTGTATGGCATGTATAGGGATTTGGTTATTGTGTACATCATATTATGAGTTGGCCTAGAATATTGGCCTATGCTAATTGAAGGTTATTGTTGTATAAGGCCATTTAGTGTGGCCAATATTTGCTATGTTATAAGTCTATGATGAAGCATTACATGGATGAGCATCTTTGTTTGGGTTGGATGAGTGAATGTGTGATAATCATGTTGACAAATACTAAATGTGAATGGTTGAGTAAGTTACATGTTATAATTAGTTAACTGTGTGTGTGGTTGTGCCTATTGAATGTGATTTATAAATAGTGTGTGAATGCCATGGTTTGGTTATTGGGATGCCTAAAAATGCCATGTTGTGTGTTGATAAACTTAGTATGGGCGTGCAAGTGTTTTTGGGTTGAAAAAGGCTTGGTAAATAGCCTAACTATCATCCACACGGATGGTCACATGACTTAGCACACGGGCGTGTGACATGGCCGTTTAACCCTATATGGGTGATAACGTCATAAACAGAGAGTTACACGGGTGGAGGAAACAGGCATGTCCTGAGCCACACGGGTGTGTGTGACCACACGGCCTGCCCATGCGGGCGTGTGACTCTCCAAAATATGAAAATTTTCTTAATGTCTCAAAAGTTTTAAAAGTTCTCGGTTTAGTCCCTAACCACCTCCAATGTATGTTTTGGGCCTCGTAGGCCCATATAAGGGACTTTAAGATAGAAATAGAAAAGTTTTAAATTTGAATGAAATTTTATGACTTGGAAATGTTTGTATGCATGTGTTTGAGTTCGATAACACCTCGTACCCTATTTCGACGATGGACGTGGGTAAGGGGTGTTATAGAATTGGTCTTAATATGCATGCTTTGGTATGTTTGAAAGCTTGATTGTATGTGCAAATGTCTTATGGGTGTGAGCTTGTAATGGGTGAAAGGAACGGCTTGAAATTGGCTTATTTCTTGTCCACATGGCCTTAGGCATGGGCGTGTGTCTCAGCCGCGTGTGACACACAGCCATGCGACACGGCCATTTGTCCCCTATAGTTTTTAAAAGGTTGCATTCCGAGAGTTACACAGCCTGGCTCACGAGTGTGTGGGTTAGCCGTGTGAACCAAGTCAAAGAGTTACACGGGCAAGGACACGGGTTGGGACATGGTCGTGTGTCCTTACTTCGAATGCCCACACGGCCTAAGACACGGGCATGTGTTTCAACCGTTTGAGTCACATGGCCTGGCCACACAGCCATGTGACCCCCGTAGCATAAATTTTTCTATCTTTTGCCATGAAGTCCTAAATATTTTTTATTTTGTCCCGAATTATTTCTAAAGTGTTTCTAAAGCCTAAAGAGCTCGAAAAGAGACGTTACACATGTCTTTGATTTGATTTTACAACGATTATGAAATGATTTAAATGAATGATTTGAGTTATGTTTTTACAGTAATGCTCTGTAACCCTATTCTGGCAACGGATACGGGTTTGGGCTGCTACAAACTAACATAATTAAACAAAATATTTAATATGTAATAAAACAAAACATAATATTTTAAAACATATTAAAATGCAGCAAACATGTTTAAGATGCATTAAAAACCATGTAAAAACAAGATATATGATAATAAAAGTTGTGGAATTCACCACAAATTTAAAGTGCATAATTAGGCCTTAACGTCCACATGTAAGAATTGCATGGTTTGAATGATTTAACCTTGCACTTAGGCCCTCCGAGCTTGGTTTAGTTTTGAGTTCTTTTTGCTAAATCACATGATCTAACTGGAATCATATAATTGATTAGTTAAAACATCACTCGCCTTTGTATGGACAAGTTCTTTCTTTTCCCTCTCTTCTTTTTCAATCTCGGTTTCTTTTCTTTCTTCTTTCTTCTTTCTTCATTTTTTTTTCTCTCTCTCGCCCTCTTTTTCAATTTCATTTTCTTGCTCACATTCTCTTTTTATTCCAATCTCTTTTCTCACAACTTCTTTTTCAATTTCTTTTTTCCTTCTCTCAATCTCTCTTAATTTTCTTTCGCCAACAACACTTGTTTTTCTTTTCTTTCAAACTCACGGATTTTTAGATCCCTCACCAATTGAATTTGATCTTTTATAACGTGGTGTTGCAATGTAAGAATTTAAAAAGTTTGATTTATTTGGGATCAAAATGAAATATCATCATAGAATTCATGTTCACCGTTCTTTGTTGACGTGGATGAAAATTTCGACACACTCGAGGTAATACTTGCATATTTAATTTGTGTACCTTCATGTTTGTCACCTGGAGCGGTGTTAAACTTGTGATCCACTTTACCTCGACTTGAATCCCGTGATGAATATCAATCAAAATGTGGATCTCTTCATAAGGAATCAATAAATGATTGCCTCCGTGGTGATCTTTCGTCTTTATGATCGAATCTTTCTTGTACTTGTTCAATTTTCAATCATATAACTCTTCGCATCTCTTTCATCAAATATTACATTTGAAAATCTAAAGGTGCTTCTTGAGACATGATTTACAAAAGAGATTAGAATGCAAAGGAATTTAAAATGGTAGTAGTGAATACCTCATCAATACAAAATCCTCACAAATCCACTCTGAATGAAATTCACTCCACTCATGTTTTCTCTAAAAAAATATTGGCTTTTTCCTCTCGAATGATCTTACCCACTTCGTGCCTTTTTCTACTCATAATTTCTCTAGTGGGGTTCTTAAGAGAACTAATAGAACTCTTTAAAACCTTTCAAAAATGTGGATTGGAAATTGGCTCAGAGTTTGCTCGAGTTGTAACAGCCCATTTTTAGTCAAATTAAAAAAGTGGTTTCGAGACCACAAATCTGAAGTCAAAATAGTTATTTTATTATTATTTTAATGTTTACAGCATGATATTATGTTTGTGTGAAATTTTCATTAAGAAACTTTATCGTTTGAATGCTTAATTTGATAAAAATGACTAAATCGCATAAAGTGTAAAACTTGTGTTCTATTAGCTAAAGGTATTAAATGACTATGAAATTAAATAATAAATGTCTTTATGTGGCAGTTAAACCATTTTTAAAATGAGTGGACAAATATGGCCATTACTTAAGTGATTTTAATGGTTTCTGAATAAGAAGTAATTAAATGAAATAAAAACAATTATCATCTTTTTAGTCATTATCTTCAACTGTTTGCTAGGGAGAAGAAAGCCATTCTTAGGGTTTTCATTCAGCTAAGCATATATAGCTCGTTAAGATTAAGAAAAATGAAATTCGGATTTAGATCGGGGAAAGAACAAGGTTTTGGACTAATCGACTCGTTTCGTCATTTTTGCATTCGAGGTAAGTTCATACGTAATAAGCATTGTTATGTTTATGTTTTAAATGTTTTGATATTACATAAATTGTGAATACAACCTTGTGGATATGATCGACGACGATTTGACTACGAGAAATCCCGGTTGAACCTTAGGATTAGATTAGGATACGAATGACATGTCATTTGGGATTATGTGATTTGGGTGCTGGTCCATACATTCTACTGGTGGCTGAGTTATCCGACATGTGTTGTAGATTCTCGTCAGCTTGTGTGAGCAGTACCATGTAGCTTCATCATGACCGTCAGCTTGTGTGAGCAGACCCGTTGTTAGCTCGAGTGTAAGCATTATATGTTATAGGAGATTGAGATAGCTTCGGCTATGTATGTGGCACTTAAGGTACGAGATTTCCCAAGTATCTGATAGTATTCCAAATGGTTCAATGGGTATACGAAAGATATGGATGAGTATGAGACTGATACGAGATGGTACAGGTATGTACATGAACTGTATAAGCTTTAAACCGAAGAAACTTGTGATGTTCACATCTAATCTTGTGATTGAATATTTGATAGGTTTGTATATTTATACAAGTTGTATATTCATATGATCAAATTTTTGAATTGTATATTTTTGGTAATTTGAGTTATTTTCATACGAGCTTACTAAGCTTTATAGCTTACTTTGTTTACTTTTCCTTGTTTTATAGTGATATCGAAGCTAGCTCAGATTTGGGAATCGTTGGAGACCTCATCACACTATCAAGCTATCACTTTGGTACTTTTGAATCTATGATTTTGGTTATATGGCATGTATAGGAACTTTGGTCATTTTGGTATGTAGTTTGGTAATGAATTTAGCTATTTGGACTGTCTTGTAAATGTTTAATGTTTAGCTTTGTATATGGTCATTAGAGTTAGCTTATGTTGATATATTTGGTGATGTATATATATATATGCATTATTGAAAATGATCGTTTAGGTGATGTGAAAATGTAGAATTTGGCATGAATGAAATAGCCTATTTTGATATTTATGTGTATTGCAGATGATGGTGTATAATTTGCATGATTTAAGCTTTGTTGAGATTGATTGAATGTTTATACATGCTATGTTTTTGTAACAATTGAATTGGTATATGTGTGTGCAAATTTGGGTGGCAAAATGGCTTGGTAAATAGCCTATTTTTGTCCATATAGGCAGAGACACGGGTGTGTCTCAGTCGTGTGTGACACACGGTCAGGTTACACGGCTATGTGTCCCCTAGTGTTGAATTAAAAATCAAGTTAGTATGCTCCACACGGCCTAGCACACGGGCGCATGACTTGGCCGTGTGGCATAAGTCAGAATACCCTACAGGTTTGGCATGGCCTAGCACATGGCCTTACACACAAGCGTGTGTGGTCATTTTTAGGGCACACGAGCTGGTCACACGGGCATGTCGTTGGCCGTGTGACACAAGTCAGAGAGTTACACAGGCTGGGACACGACCATATGATCTGATTTTAAATGTCCACACAGCCTATGATACGAGGGTGCACACGGCCGGGCCACAAGGACGTGTGACCCCTGTAATTTGAAAAATTTTCTAAGTTTTCTAATAGTTTCCTGAGTTATCGATTTAGTCTTGAACCATTCTTAAAGCATGATTTGGGCCTCATGGGCTCGTATTAAGGACGATATGAATGTATGTTAATGTTTTATATTTGAAATGAAAAATGTAACACCCCTAACCCATATCCATCGCTAGAGTAGGGTTACGAGGTATTACTGATCAATACACATCATTTAATATCCAAATCTTATACATTCATACATTCATATACAAATACCATTCAATAAAATCATATTGTTCCTAATAAGGGCCTATGAGGCCTTAAACATGCTTTGGAAGTGGTTCGAGACTAAACAGATAACATATAGGAATTTTGGAAAATTAGAAAAAAAATTCAACATTTCAGGGTTCACACGCCCGTGTGAATAGGCCGTGTACCTCACATGGCCAATAGACACGCCCGTGTCACAAGACATGTATACTGACTTGTATCACATGGCCGAAGACACGCCCGTGTGACAGGCTGTGTGAAAACTAGAGAATATACTGACTTGGGTCACACGGCCAACCACACGCCCGTGTCTAGCCCGTGTACCCTTCGAAGTGGCCACTCACGCCCATATGCCAGGCCATGTGCTAGGTCGTGCCAAACATGTAGGGTATACTGACTTGTACGACACGGCCAGTCAGACGCCCGTGTGTGAGACCGTGTGGAGCATACTGACTTCAATTCCAATTCAACACAAAGGAACACAGGGCTATGTAACATGGCCATGTGTCACACACGGCTGAGACACACTCTCGTGTCCCGACCCATGTGGACAAAAATAGGCTATTTGCAAAGTCATTTTGCCACCCTATTTTCACAATCATACACAAGCATAAATGGCAACATTTCATAACCCAATAGGAAACCATTCCAAAACATTTCATACACATATTATACCAATTCATGTGCCAACTACATATCAAGACATCATTTGCACATTTTAATTCCATCTATTTCTTGCCAAAACATACCATAATTAAACATTTATACACAACCAAAACATTGTACCAAAATAAGCCAAATCATATGGCTTAACTTATACACAAAAAGCACCAAATCGATAATCTCAAATAACCATAATTATCACCATTAAAACTAGCCTATACATGCCATATTTACAATTATTCACAAATTCAAATGTACCAATCAGCAACTGGATAGTATGATGTGTAACTCCAACTTGTCCAAAACGAGCGAGCTAACGAACCTTTATAAAACATAGAAAAAGAAACAGAGTAAGCTTTATAGCTTCTTAAGCCCGTATAATTCAGAATTAGACTTACCATTTTTACCAAATCAAGATAAATAAATAAGGTAAACTCATTACAATTACCAAATGCCTAGCACAAGCATTCATCAATAGGTTAGTCATATAAATACATGAAATCATCCATTATCACAATTCAATACTCAAAATATATTGTATTCAACATTTCATTCTCAATCATATAATAAATAATTCATTTAGTAACAATACTCATCCATATGAAAAGAATTTATGCCCGTTGAACCTATTAGAACTTCAAAGGATACTTGGGTGATATACATCAGTAATCCACAATTCATTATCATTTTTGCTCTTTCGAGCCATGATTGGTAAGCTCCTCCTGAGCTGATGAACAGTAAGCTCTAATGAGCTAAACAGTAAGCTCTGACGAGCTAAACAGTAAGCTCTGACGAGCTAAACAGTAAGCTCATACGAGCTGAGAACAGTAAGCTCTTACGAGCTGATATATCGGTAAGCTCATTCGAGTTGCGGTGACTCTGCAACACATGCAGGATCTCAACCAAAACGGTGACCTTAGTGACATGTCACTCGTATCCTACGAATTCTTACGGTTCAGACGAGGCTTGGTAACAATTGAACTATATCGATAAGGCATTCACAATCCAAATATATCAACTACTCAATTATATACATTCATTACAATTATTTCAAGTATGTAAGAGTTCGATTCTAATTATACAAACTTACCTCGTATCGCTCGGATAATAACTAACGGCTATTCGTCAATATTTCCTTTTCCCCGATATAAACTTGATCTCGGGTTATCTTGATCTATATATTATCAAATTCAGTACATTCAATATTCAATCAATTCAATTTAGCCCTTAATACATAATTTTGGCAAATTTACACATCTACCCCTACACTTTTCATATTTTTACAACTTAGTCCTTTTCACATAAAATTGCAACTTCATGCAATTTAGTACAATTTCATGCTAGCCAAATTTCATAGGGACTCCTAGCAACCGATATTTTTCATTATTTCACACTTCTAACCACTACAGTTTACATTTTCACTATTTAATCCCTCTTTTTAACATTTTCTCTAAAAATCACTTTACAAAACTTGTATATCTAACAACAATAATTTATTATCCATCATCAACTAAAAATGTAACACCCCTTACCCATGTTCTAAGCCGGAACAAGGTACGAAATGTTACAAATCACGAAAACATGAAATCACACATTTACCTAATCTTACATAATTAATTCCTCTAGCTTGAACAAAATAGATCTACAAAAGTACAAGTAAATTATCAAATTTTGAAAAGTAATATTTTAAAACAAATTAATTATGGCATATAACAAAATGATTCAGCCCTCTTTACATGCCATAATTCCAAAATAGTGTTTACAAAGTACCAAAAAGTATTGATAGTGTGGATGGGTCTCCGACGATCTCCAAATCTCGAGCTGGCTTAGTAATTCTATAAGACGAGAAAAAGAAAAGAAGGTAAGCATATAGCTTAGTAAGTAAGTACGAAATTGATATTCAATTTATCAAAGTAAAACAATCATACTAGTATATAATCACATATTCAGGACAGGCTGTTTTCTGGAGTCCCGGTTTAAAAAAATCATATCTTGAGCTGCAAAACTCAAAATCCAATTCCATAAATTTTCCCTGAAACTAGACTCATATGTCTACTTACTAATTTTTTTCTAGAATTTTTGGTTAGGAAAATTAGTACAGTTTATTAGTTAAAGTCTCTCCTGTTTCAGGGTACGACTACTCTAACCCCTGTGCACTACGAACCAAATTTCTTCCTGTACATAATTCCAACGACCATTTAGTTTGTTTCCCCTAAAAATAGAATCAATAATGAATCCATGCATGTAAGGTATGACTCTTAATAATTTTTGTACAATTTATGGTGAATTTCTAAAGTCAGAATAAGGGATCTCAAATTCATTCAAACCCTGTTTCACAAGAATTCAAATATCACACAATATAGAATTCTTTTGCTTCCCATTTTTCTTTTATGTGAAAATAGACTCATTAAGCTTTATTTTCATACATCATTTAGATTTTTATTCAACTTCCACGATTTTTGGTAAATTTTTAATATCATGTAACTGCTGCTGTCCAACACTGTTTTATTTCTAACATTCATTCTTGCATAATTTCACCTAGTCCTTTTTGTTATACCAGAACTCACTCAATTATCGAGCACATAGCTCCTAAATTTTCATAAACATAAATTTGCACATATCCACCTTATAATAACTTTCACATATTATCACTTTATCGATTTTCTCCGTTGAACTCAACGGAAAAATAACAAATATACCATTGTTTACACATATTTCCCCCTTTCCACACTTATAGCCGAAGCTATCTGATACGCATAGTAGCCTACACTTAGTACTACACATGCGACCAACAATCCGGTACCCGTAGTAGCCTGCACTTAGTACTACACACGTGATCGAGGTCATTGAGTACGCATAGTAGCCTACACTTAGTACTACACATGCGACTTAACAGTATGGTACACGTAGTAGCCTGCACTTAATACTACACACGTGTATTCACAATGGGTCATTCGTATTGTTCCTGTTCCGAAGGTTCAACCGGAAAATTCTTTCCTTTTTCACTGTTAACACTTATTCATAATCTAATTAAATTTGTAAATTCCCATCATTTAATCATTCTATGGACAGTCACCAATTCATATGATAACAACATAAAATAACATAAAAAAAATTGATAAATTATTCATGTACGAACTTACCTCGGTGCAAACTTTAGAAATATTATAATTTAGTCTGAAAGCTTTTCTTTTCCCCGATCATGATCGATTCCACGTCTTTCTTGATCTATAACAACACATTTAGCTCATTTAACACTCATACTATTTATTTCAATCCAAAAATCACATTATGGAAAAATTACATTTTTGCCCCCTAACTTTTACAAAATTATGATTTTGCGCCTAGGCTCAGAAATTTAATTTCAGTCCTTATTCTTATGTTTTATGACATGATAAACATTTTTCTCTTATATGGAAACATCAAATTCTCACTCTAACATGTACTTATGAACATTAGGTATTTTTACCAATTAAGCCCTTTTACTCGTTTTCACTCAAAACCGAGTAGCACAAGTTGTCTAACATAATTTAAAACCTCATATTCTATCATAAAACACCAAAATACACAGATTTCACCTATGAGTATTTTTCCAAATATGAACCCTAGGTTGAATTATTGCTAACATAAGCTAAATCGAGCTTCCGGGATTTCAAAAACATAAAAATCATTAAAAACGGGGCTTGAAATCACTTACTATGAAGATTGAAAGTTGAAGAAACCCTAGCTATGGAGGAGAGAAAAATTTGGCAGCAACTAATTGAGAAGATGACCATTTTTGTGTTATTTTTCCCATTTTATTTCATTTAATATACAAATGACCAAAATGTCCTTACTACTAAACTTTCCAAAAATTCCATCCATGTCCAATTTTATCCATAAACTTAGAAATTGGTCAAATTGCTACTTAAGACCTCCTAATTAATATTCCAAAGCAATTTCATACTCAAAACTTCTAGAACACAAGTTTTGCAATTTATTCGATTTAGTCCCTAATCTCAACTTAAGCGCTTAATGCATAGAATTTCATCACGAAATTTTCACTCAATCATGAAATCATATCATAAACCTAAAAATAATTATAAAATAATTATTTTTATCTCAGATTTGTGGCCACGAAACCACTATTCCGATTAGGCCCTAATCCGGGTTGTCAAAATTCTCCCCCCTTTAGGGATTTTCGTCCCCGAAAATCTTACCGGTAAAGAGGTTCGGGTACTGTTTCCTCAAAGCTTCCTCGGGTTCCCACATAGCCTCCTCTATTCCATGTCTGTGCCACAAAACTTTCACTAAGGCTATACTTTTATTTCTCAACTGTTTAATTTCCCGAGCCAATATTTTAGGGACTCAACTTGCCCTTTCGGCCAAACCTTAAAATTTTCTTCCACGGAGATACCTTTAGAAAAAATTTATCACCCACTTGGAACTTAATTTCTTTTCTCTTCAAATCTGCATATGACTTTTTCGATCTGAAGCAGCTTTCAGACAATCACGAATCACTTTCACTTTCTCTTCAGTTTCTTTAATCAAATCAACTCCGTGAATCTGTTTCTCACTGAGCTCGGTCCAATACAAAGGAGTCCAACACTTGCGACCATACAATGCTTCGTACGGTGCCATCTGTATGCTCGATTGAAAACTGTTGTTGTAGGCAAATTCGACCAAAGGTAAATATTTCTCCCAACTGCCCTGAAATTCTAAAACACAACATCGGAGCATATCCTCGAGTACCGAATTACTCATCGGATTGATTTGTCGGTTTGTGGATGAAATGCGATCTTGAAATTCAATTTCGTACCCAAAGCTTCTTGTAACTTTTTCCAAAACCTCGAAGTAAATCTCGGATCTCTATCCGAAATAATAGACATAGGTACTCCGTGCAATTTCACAATTTCAGAAATATATAATTCAGCCAACTTATCAAGAAAATAGTTCATACGTACCGGAATAAAATGAGCTGATTTAGTCAGTCTGTCAACTATTACCCAGATGGCATTTTTCTTTTTCGGAGTCAGAGGCAACCCTATCACAAAATCCATCGTAATTTTGTCCTATTTCCACTCGGGAATCATCAATGGTTGAAGTAAACCTGAAGATACTTGGTGCTCAGCTTTCACTTGCTGGCAAATCAAGCATTTTGCTACAAACTCAGAGATATCTCTCTTCATACCATTCCACCAATGTATTTTCTTTAGATCGTTGTACATTTTCATACTACAAGGATGAACTTGCAAACAACCACTATGTGCCTCATGTAAAATCTTCTGAATCAACTCAGCATCTTTCAGTACACATACTCGATCACGGAACACTAAGCAATCCTCTGGTCTGATTCGAAAATCTGAGTTATAATCCAATTCACATTGAGCTCGCTTGGCTCGCAATTCACTGTCATTCTTCTGAGCTTCACAAATTTGCTGAAGAAATAACGGCCTAACTCTTAACTCGGCCAAAATCAAACCATCATCAGACATAGCCAAATCTGTACCCATAGCTCTCAAAGCAAACAAAGATTTTCTACTTAAGGCATCTGCGACTACATTCGCTTTCCCGGGATGATAATCAATTATTAATTAATAATCCTTTAATAATTCAAGCCATCTCCGTTGTCGTAAATTCAAATCTTTTTTATTCATCAAATATTTCAAACTTTTGTGATCAGTAAAGATTCGGCATTTCTCACCATATAAATAATGACGCCAAATCTTCAAAGCAAAGACAATGGCGGCCAACTCTAAATCATGCGTCGGGTAACTCTTCTCGTGCGATTTCAACTGTCTTGAGGCATAAGCTACTACTTTACCTTCTTGCATTAAAACACAACCAAGACCAATTGATGACGCGTCACTATAAATCACAAATTCTTTCCCCGACTCGGGTTGCACTAACACTGGCGCTTTGGTCAACCACTCTTTCAACTTCTCAAAACTTTGTTGACATTCTTCAGCCCAATTAAACTTAACATTCTTTTGCAGCAGCTTAGTCATAGAAGAGGTGATCATCGAAAATCCCTTGACAAAGTGTCGATAATATCCAGCTAAGCCCAAAAAGATTCTAATCTCAGATACATCCTTCGACGGTTTCCAATTAACAACTGCCGAAACTTTGCTCGGATCGACTCGAATACCATCACCCGAAACTACATGTCCCAAAAATTTGACTTCATGAAGCCAAAATTCACTTTTACTGAATTTAGCAAACAATTTCTTTTCTCTTAAAATCTGTAAGACCATTCTTAAATGTTCAGCATGCTCAGACTCGTTTCAAGAATAAATCAGGATATCATCTATGAACTCAACCACAAACCTATCCAAGAATGGCCGAAAGATTCGATTCATCAAATCCATAAAGATAGCCGGAGCATTGGTTAAACTAAAAGGCATCACAAGGAATTCGTAATGTCCATACCTCGTTCTAAAAGCGGTTTTTGGTACATCCAACTCTTTAACTCTCAACTGATAGTAACTGGATCTCAAATCAATCTTTGAAAACACTGTCGCCCCTTTTAACTGGTCAAACAAATCATCGACTCTCGGCAATGGATACCTGTTCTTTATGGTCACCTTGTTGAGCTGTCGATAGTCAATACAAAGTCCCATAGATCTATCCTTTTTCTTTACAAACAACACGGGGGCACCCCAGGGAGAGAAACCCGGTCTCACAAACCCTTTATCTGTTAACTCTTGCAACTGAGCTTTTAATTCTTTCAATTCAATCGGAGCCATTCTATATGGAGAGATCGAAATTGGTGCAGTTCCAGGTAATAAATCAATAGCAAACTCTACCTCTCTGATCGGAGGCAACCCCGGTAATTCGTCTAGAAATACATCCGGGAACTCATGATTCTCGTGCTTGATTCAAGCTTTGACTCGGACACATTTAGTATTTAATACATAAGCAAGATAAGCTTCACACCCTTTTCGCATATATCGCTGAGCAGACATATACGAAATCACCATAGGCAATTTATTTGATTCATTTGTTTCCACCCGAAGAATCTCACCATTTTCACATTTCAACTCAAGAGTTTTCTGTAAGCAATTTACTCTGGCATCATGTAGTATCAACCAATCCATACCGAAAATGACATTAAACTCATCAAATGGTAGCAACATTACATTAGCCGGAAAACAGTGACGTTGAATCATCAAAGGGCAATTTTTGCAAACCTTATCTACTAACACATATTTTCCTAAAGGGTTTGAAACTTTAATCACAAATTCAGTAGATTCTACAGGCAAACTCTTACTAGATACCAAATTCACACAAACATAAGAATGAGTAGATCCGGGATCAATCAATGCAATGACAATAGTATCATAAAGAGAAAATATACCAGTGATTACATCAGGAGATGACGCCTCTTCCCGAGCACGTATGGCATAAGCTCTAGTAGGTATTCTAGCTTCCGGTCTCCCAGTTGATTTCTTTGTCACACTTCGACTGCTAGTTCCACTTCTAGTATTTCTCAGAGGTCTACCTCTATTAGTAGCACTAGTCTGTCTAGCACTCTGAAATTTTTCTTCTTCAACCCTTTTTGGACAATCCTTAATATAATGTTCTCGGGAACCACATTTGAAACATGCCCAGCTAATCGTCCAACACTCCCTGAAATGTTGTTTACCACAGTGATGACACTCGGGTCTATTAGATCTCACATTACCTACACTCTCCATTGAAGTAGCTTGAGCTTTAGAACCCGAATATGATCTCCCACGATCCCGACACGAATGTCCAGTTGAAACAGTCAACCGAGGATTCATTTCTTTAGACTTCTTTGACTGAGATTGGAATGACTTACTCATTGGCCTCTTTCTTGCATCTCTGGATACATAATATTTTACAACATATTAAAATGAAACAACCATGTTTAAGTCACATTAAAAACCATGTAATAACAAGACATAGGATAAATAAAAGTTGTGGAATTCAACACAAATTTAAAGTGCATAATTGGGCTTCAACATCCACATGCAAGAATTGTATGGTTTGAAAGATTTCATCTTGTACTTAGGCCCTTCGAGGTTGGGCCAATTTCAAGTCCTTTTTTTCAATTCACATGATGTGACTAGAATCACATCAGCCCCTTTAACCTCCTCCAATTTCTTCCATTTTTCTAATAGTTCCTTATTTTCAATTAAAGCTTATTTTATAAATTATTTTTAAATCTGATCTCGTTTTAAAAATACATTTTAAGGAAATTAATTGCTAGACACCTTGTAACATCCGAGATAGGGTCTAAAAGTTTGGGCCTCACAAGTAGGAGTTCACAAGTAGTAGGGTTAACAGAAGTCTGCCAGAAGACTTACAGTAAGGAGTTAGCTAGTGATTCAACGAAAAGTGTAGGCCAAAAGTCGTGGTAAGGAGGGTTCACCAGTTGGGTGTGTGCCCAAGTATTCACCATTATAAGTAGATTCAAACTTGAACTAGGAAGTTGACTTATATTCTACTTAGGGTACTACTTATTCACATAACTTGTTTTCCTAAGACAAGTAGGGTATCTTAAGAATGCCAAAACACCTAGTGTATATAAATTAAGACCTTCTCATAGAGAATTCACTAATATATTATTTTGTTGTCAAGTCTCTGCTTAGTAACCGAGTTAATAGGAACCAGGTTAAGTCTTCAACTTGTTAGGGTTTTGTCCAGGAAACTAGGTTCGTTCATATGTTTGAATTGAATGTGTTCTATTTGTTCTATGTTTATGTGTATGTATGTTATGAACCAGCCAGATCATTTACCAGCAAGGGTAAAAGAAAAGAAAAACTTGTTTAAAATTCTTAGCAAATCGGTGAGTGTTCAAGGATTGTCACTCATATGTGCAAACTATTATGGAATTCAGAAGCTTAGGGTTTTTAAACTAAGTTCCAAGAGTAAGCTTTTCTAGAAAATTTGTTCTATGCGTGCTCCTACATGAGCCTAATGTTTTGAAGATATGTTTTTAAGGCATGTTTTTATAAACACTTTTTTTTTTGCGAGCTCTATCGGATCAAGTATTTTATGCGAACTCTATGTTTTTAAAGTTTTGACATGATAAACATCGACAAATGCTGGATATAATGGCATACCATAGGATTGTGAGTACTCACTCTCAAGTTTTGTGATTTGGGCGTTGAGGACTTGGAACATTTGGAGAGATAAGGGAATGTCGGTCTATGCTCCATTTATTGGGACAAGTTGGTGTGATGGAGAGTGTTTAGCTTAATGCAACACCTATGGGACAAGTTAAGGACTCTCTGAGTCACAAGTGAGGTTGACGTGAGCTCGATCACACTATGTGAATATTTGAACAGAAGGGCACATGAGTGGACCAATGATCCATTTCTATTAGCAAACATGATCCGTTTTGGACTACTATGGAAGAATGATTAGGCCCATTGTGTGAAACCAATACTAATATGAAGCATTACTTTGGATTAACTATTTGGGCCCTATCACTTAGCCATTTAGTTTTTGGGTTCAAGGCTTCATTGGTTTAATTTATGATCTTTCTTTAATAATTAGGTGTCAAGTGTGTCTTCAATTTATGTTTTGTGTCATATTTAGTTTCCACAACTTTTGTGTGTTGTAAACTCTAAATTATATAGATTTTTTCTAGTAATTTATGGCACCTTTTAACTTAAAGATAATGTTAATCCCAAGTATTTGATAGTTATTTGGGTGAATTTTGTTCATATTACGATAATGGTCATGATTTAATACAATATGCAATTTTATGCTTTTATGTATTAATTTTATGCATAATTTAATTAATTCATGCTACATATTAATTTCCTCTATTCACATGTTGCAATGAGGCTATGGAGTTGATAATTTAGGAAGCTTATTTTTATCTTGCATGGGCATGAGACTTATTCTACCTCGTTGGATGGAAAAGGCATGCAATTTGGGTCGTGAAAAGGTCACCTTGATCTAGTTAAAATGATTAAATTAAAAGACAACTCTGACAATTGAATGGGTTACAAAACCATCCAAACAAATGGGGAAGAAGCCCAATTCGACAGGGGCATTTGCAAAATAATTAAAATTCAGCTCTTAACAATCACTCATGAAATTTTCCACCACCTTGCTTGATTCAAGCATGATTTCATGCATAAATCAAGCAACGAACAACCTATCCTCTCCATAATTCATGGCCGAAAAAGCAAAGGAGCCGCTATTTTTATCAAACACTCATGTCACCCCTGTAACACCCCCTACCCGTATCCGTCGCCAGAATAGAGTACGAGGAATTACCGAGAAGCATGAAACACTTACAGATAAATTAAATATATTTTCATAACAATTTGTTTCGATTTCATACTATTTCATATTTAAGCTTTTATATATCATAGTTTATATCATATTTATGCAAATAGCACACATGAGGTACATAATTCCATAATTATGAATGAACACATTTATCAAACATATTCCATGTTTTTATATATATCATAGTTTCATATTTCCATGTATCAATTACCATCACTTTCTCGTATTTCAGACATATTCGTGTAACAATTCATAAATATTCAATTCATAAATATTCAATTTATTAACTCTTCCTACCAATCACGATTTAAATTGCCAAATCACTTATTGAGCCCAATTTCAATGTTCACTAAAATCTATCATATAAATTTGGATGTACGTATTCATCAATAAATTCCATGTACAGATATCATTATCTCATACTTCCACATACATTTACTTTCCACATTTATGAATTCAAATAGCATATAGAAGTCATACCAATGTATTTCAAGTTCATGATATTTCATTTCGAACTCAGATTATTTCATACTAGAAGTTTTCTCATTAACTCATTGGGAATACCAATTCATACGGATAATACACTCAAGGCGTAGAAATATATAATCACAAATGAACTCATTCATCAACCAAGTTTTATGCTCATGTCTCATCAACTCGTATTTCCTTATGTCACATAATTCCATGTAATTGTAATACTTACCAAACTTCTTCAAATTAGTGAACATCTTACGGGATTAGTCTGCACCGGTATGCACTGAATTTTACTGATAATCACTGATGCCATAGCATAGCTATGGTCTTTTCACTAGAATTCCATAGCTCAGCTATGGTCTTACATCTTATACACATATCACATCGATGCCATATCCCAGATATGGTCTTACACAAAAATCACTTGTCACTTGTAGCCGAAGCTACCACTATTCACTGATCAGGTAGCCGGAGCTACCATTTTTCATTGATCAAGTAGCCGATGATTAGGTAGCTGAAGCTACCACTTTTCACTGATCAGGTAGCAGAAGCTACCACTTTTTACTTGTCATTTGTCCTTGATCAGATAAGTGTAGCTGAAGCTATCACTTATCACTTTCACTTGTTCTTGATCAGATAAGTGTAGCCGAAGCTATCACTTATCACTTTCACTTGTCCTTGATCAGATAAGTGTAGCCAAATCTATCACTTATCACTTGTTGCCATGGTCCAACCATGGTCTTTTCCTTCAATTCATCTTGTCACTGAACTGAAATGCTCAATTTGATCATTTATTCAATTTTCATGCTTTTACATTATTCACGATTTTATCATCAATACATATGAAATAACGCATCATGAAATTCATAAAATTAACAAATGATCACTAAAATTTAGCCATATAAACTCAGAAGTTCGATTTTTGTATTATAACGATAATCATAATTTCATAATAAATATTCCAAATAAAACATTATATCATTTCTAATTCAACACTTATCGATTATAATCGGGCATGTGATCAATTTATACACAAGTCATTCATATATATAAATGTATATTTTTTCTCCTCCTCCTCTCCATCCACATCCTTAGTATAAATAACACACTTGTAAGTAACATTATCCATAATTTTCACTATTTACTTATGTGAATATTCAAGCTATTCGTCCGTGTCATAGTCACTAAATTATTTTTATCTTGAGCTACAAAACTCCAAATTAATATCCATAAATTTTCCTAGAAACTATACTCATATTTCTTCTTACCATAAAAATTTTATAATTTTTGGTTGGGCCAATTAATACATTTTATTCATTGAAGCCTCCCCTATTCTGCTGTCTGACAGTTCCTACCCTTCTTCACTAAAAATTAATTATCTCCTCGTACAGAATTCGAGTGATCTTCTCATTTATTTCTCTTGAAAATAGACTCATTCAGAATTCTAAACATATAAATTTAAGCCCATTATTATTTTTATCCAATTTTTTATTATTTTACAAATTCAGAACAGGGGAACCCGAAATCATTCTGAATTTGTCTCACAAAATTTATCATATCTTATTATTTACAATTCCATTGCTTACATAATTTCTTCTATAAGAAACTAGACTCAATAAGTTTTAATTTCATATTTTATTCATCCTCTAATTCTATTTATAAAATTTTTGGTGATTTTTCAAAGTTAGACTACTGCTGCTGTCCAAAACAGTTTTAGTGCAAAATGTTGATTTCCATTTTGCCCCAAATTTCGCAATTCATACAATTCAGTCCTTGCTCAATTAACCCCTCAATTAAGATAATTTTCTAAATTAATACTTTTCCTAGACATTATAAGTTATTTCATAACTATTGAAATTCAGAATTTCCACATAGAACACTAACTTCAAACTCTTTTACAATTAGGTCCCAAACATTCACTTTCTATTCAATTCTTTCAATAAAATCAGCATATAAACAATTTAAAGCTCTAATTCCATGCCAATCATCATATACTTCTAGCACATATTCACAGCAACTTTCAATTTCTTTCATAGAATCAAAAACTAATGAATTCAACAAGTGGACCTAGTTGTAAAAGTCACAAAAACACAAAAATTTCAAGAAATAATCAAGAATTGAACTTACTTGAAGTAAAAATATGAAAAACCAGCTTAAGGGAACACTTCCATGGAGTTTTTTGCTGATAAGAATGCAGAAAAATAAAGAGAAATCTAGATAATTCCACTTTGGTCCTAGCTTTATTAAGTAAATTTTGCAATTTTCCAGTTTTTCCCTTAATTCTCCTTATTTCCTTGTTGATTTCATGCCCTTGCCGTCCAGCCCAAATAGACCTTGGGTCTATTTGCCTTTTAAACCCTCTTTCTTTTATCATTTAAGCTATTTAATCATTTCTCACAATTTTGTATTTGATACAATTTAGTCCTTTTTGTTCAATTAACTCTCAGAACTTTAAAATTTCACGATGAAACTTTAATACTAACTTATTAACACTCCATAAATATTTATAAAAATATTTATGGCTCGATTTAAAATTCCTGAGGTCTCGATACCTCGTTTTCGATTCTAATTATTTTAATATTTATTTTTAGTACACTATTCACTATTTCAAAATTTTTCCTAACGTCACATTTAACTTATACTCACTAAATTAATAATATTTCCTACTCATTTGTCGAATTTAGTGATCTCGAATCACTGTTCCGACACCACTGAAAATTAAGCTGTTACAACCCCTTTATTATAAATAATAACCCTCACTTCCCACCCCTCATTCTTCGTAATGGATCGCAATGAGCCCTACCGAGCGATATAGAAAATCTAAGGAATTAAGGAACATTGCAAGGTAGTTATTTTATGGAGTGGTAAGACTTTGGAACCCAAGGAAGCAGTAATTAAGGATGAACATATTAAGAAGGAGGAAAGTCAACCAACAGTTGAAATTCCTGCATCAAAAGAGCCAGATTTACAAAGTCTAATGAGGTAAAATTTAAACTAGTGAATTCCGATAAGCTAACACCTTCTTTAGATAAAGATTTATCTCCTTAAAAAAGTTGTCCAGTCTAACCCAAAGTTCCATCACCTCCATATCCCCAAAGGTTACAACAACATAAGCAGAAACAAGAGGTGAAATTCAAGAAGTTTTTGGACATTCTAAAGCTACTTCACATCAATATACCGTTGGTGAAGGATTTAGAACAAATATTGAACTATGTCAAGTTCATGAAAGACATTCTGTCCAAGAAGAAGAGACTCAGTGAGTATGAGATTATAGCACTAACAAAGGAGAGCAGTGCGTTCTTACAGAACAAACTACCTCTGAAAATGAAAGACCCTTAAAACTTTACTATACCCTGTAATATTGGAGAGTCTTACTATGGTAAAGCTTTATGTGATCTTGGAGTCAACATCAACTTGATGATAAAATATATTTTCAAGATGTTGGGAATAGGTGAAGTAAGACCCACGATTGTGACACTTCAACTGACAGATCGATCTTTAGCATACCCAAAAGGAAAGATCGAGGATATTCTGGTACGTGTAGATAATTTTATTTTTCCTTCTGATTTCATTGACTTAGATTCTTAAGTAGATAAGGAAGTGTTGATCATCCTAGGGAGACCTTTCTTAACCACAGGAAGAACATTAATAGATGTGTAAAAAGGTGAACTCACCATGAGAGTTCAAGATGATTAGGTAACATTTAATGTTCTTAAAGCGATGAAGTTTCCCGATCCGATGAATTAGTGATGGAGGATCTAGAAACCTTAGTTTCTAGGGAATGGAAGAATAATTTTGTCGAAGACCCACTAGAAAACACCTTAAGGTCTGAGCCATTGGAATATGAAGAAGGTAATGAAAGTATGGCTTCGATGAAAGCCAATCCAAGGAACTTTGTTCAACCAACATGGTTTGAACCATTAGAGTTGGAAGCTCGAGAATTTACACAACTGACGTTGTCAATCGAGGAACCACCAAAACTCGAACTTAAGGTACTTCCTTCTTATTTGAAATACGTTTATTTGGGTAACAATTCTACTTTATGCCTTGCTAGGCCATTATTTGTTTGCAATTTCAACCAATAATAGATTCACATCATATAAAATTTTAAAAATATTTTTTTTATTTGTTTTTTACTTTTTAACTTATCTCTATTTTTTTCAAGAATGCTTGAAATATGCCCTTTCAAGGTTGAGACATTGGCAATTAATTTTGTTTTCAAACTTCACCGCCTGCTTGCTCAACTTGATAAGATTGAAAAAGTTCTTCCATCAATTAAAACCAATGTTTTGGATTTCAAAATTAGACCGGATTGGTCGGTCAAACCGGCTCAACTAGGAATCAATTGTGGTACTGCTTTGGAGATGGGGTTGAACCGACTGACTTGCAGAGCTTAAAAACCAAGTTGAACTAATTTTCTCTATTTTAATTTTTAAATTTTTATATTTTTTTAATAATTTATTTGTTCAAATTGAACGAACCAATTAAATCAGGAATTGGCAGCCTATTTGGTTCAACCATTAATCTAGTTCTAAAAACCAGATTAACGGTTGAACTAACAGAGGTGTCAACATAGAAAAAAAGCGTAGTTGAAGTATCACTTGTGACCAAAAAAATATTTAAGTTCCAATATAAAAAATTATGTACCAATCCAGTGTTAAGCTTCTTTTTAAATAGACTTAATGATTTAACTAACAAAGGTACAACTTGGCGGTAAAAGTGATTAGGTATCACTTGTGGTAAAAGAAAAAATAGGTACCATAATGAGAAAAAAATGTATAATTTAGATACCAATTTATAGATTAAACCAATTAGTTTTTTATTTTCTTTAAAAATCTATATAATAGCTCTTCTTATAATTTTATATATTTTTTAGAATTTTTATACCTTTTTTATTCTTCCAATTTTATATTTCTTTTATAACTTTATTCATTTGCATCATGCCAAAACTAACCCAAAAAGAAAAACCAGTTACCATTAAAGTCAAGTAACCAATTCAGTGGAAAGAAAAAAACAGTACATTTGGTTCCTTCCAAATTTAAAAGAAAGGGAGATCAAGGTTTTTAAACCCTTGCAAAATTATAGGTTCAACGCGAGCTTGAAATCTGGTGTAGTCAAAAAAGATGCTCCAACAATTTATTTATCTGCAATGCAGCTGAAACCCTGCCACTTCCAACTAAGACTATTATTTGGCGTAAATTATAACAGTAGAAATTACATATGAATACATTGGGAAGACAGATGTTACATGTAGCAAGTCTGGTTCAACGTACGGTTGGACAGAGAGAACTATATACAAGGCAACAATATAAACATACAGCGAACTCTTCCTCCAAACAGCAGTTTCTCAATGCTGCTCTGCTGTGCTGGCTTGTATCATGTTAAAGAGGTGGAAAGGGCAATGGGAAACCCCTTTTCCCTAACTTTCGCAATGTCCAAAGACCTATGCCATGGCAACTGGACATCGACATTTCAAGCTGCAAAGTTGATGTCTATCCATCCAGGCAAATAAATCAGGTGTAGGTAATGAATATTTATCGACCCTGCTGGCAAATTTGGCAAAAGCTGGCAAGCAGTTCCATCGAAAAGGTACATATTCCCAAAGATCAGTGGCCAGAATCATCAATATTTCTGTTAGAGCCACTGGATCTGGGGGTTGAACCTTTTCCCTTCCCACTTCTTCCCCTACTGCTACCACCTCCCAAGCTCTTTGAGCTCCCCATCCTGCTGCAAGCTCCACGAGAGTTCACATCTGATAGACCATTTTCTAGAGCTCGAACTAAATTCTCAAAGAAATTTCGTGTCACACTGTTCTCACAAATTTCATAGTAATTAGTTAGATAAAAGATGGCATCCGAATTCTCTCAAAATGCAACGGATAAGATGAAATACTCCTCTATAAATAAAAAGATAACGCTCTCTTTCCAACATGGTAACTTCTTTCCACAAAAGGGTTTTGGACGCACAATTCCTTGAAAAATTCATGTTATGATCTAAATGAAAATTACCTAGTCAATCCAGCAAGTTTTGAGCGAAACTCATTAAAATCCTTTAACTGCTCCTCTGCATTGAGGTAAACCTGAAGCTCCTTCTCGGCACATTGATGAAGTCTTTCTAAC
This sequence comes from Gossypium longicalyx, assembly GCA_025698465.1. Taxonomy (NCBI): domain Eukaryota; kingdom Viridiplantae; phylum Streptophyta; class Magnoliopsida; order Malvales; family Malvaceae; genus Gossypium; species Gossypium longicalyx. The sequence goes on from CM047007.1 coordinate 58,177,700, forward strand.
CCAGACTCAGCCTCACCTGCAAGACATACAGGGAATTAGTGCAAAGTGAGCAGGAATATAAAGCCATAGTTTATATTATAGCTTATAGATGGAGACACATTACCTTGTAGGTATTCAAAGAAGTGCCTTTTAGCATGTTCATTTTCTGGTAAATAATATCCATATGCATATGTCCATTTTAGGACTCTCCTACATTCTATTATCTACACAAGTGGAGCAGCAACAATGAGCTAAAGCAGTATGTACAGAGGTGGACCGTTTAAAGGGCCTAGGGGGGCCTTAGCCCCTCCAAAATTTTAGGAAATTATGATTTTTCACTTGAAATTTTTAGAAAGTTATAATTAGGCCCCCAATAATTTTTGGAAATTTTCATTTCTCCCTTGAAGTTTTTAAAAAAATTTAATTAGACACCCTCAAATTTTTGAAAATTTTCATAATAACTTCTAATTTTTTTGAAAATTTTAATTAAGCTCACTTAAAATATTTGAAAATTCTCATTAATCTCACAAAAATTTTAAAATTTTTAATTAGACCCCAATTTTTTTTTTAAATTCTCAATGAACTAAATTTTTTTAAAATTTTACTAGCCCCACAGAACTTAGTCCCAAGACCAGCCACTGAGTATGTAGCTAGTGCTGTAAGCAAATTTTTGAAATTTACCTGTAGCCATGCCTCAGTGATGAATTTCAGCTGTGATTCAGGTTGGCACTGTGTCTCGCTCAGCTTCTCCAGCTACAATTACATTGTAGTCGTCAGCAGTTCCCATAGTAATAATGATAAAAATCAGTCTGATGCAAGATAAACACTATCAAGAGGGAACAGAACTATTCATCCAACTTCTCCCTTCTCTTCTTCCCTCTCTTCATTTTATTATTAGTAAATTTTACACTGCAATATTTTTATATTTTTGGCAGGGGAGATTTAACCCCTGGGGGCGGGGTAGGTGAAACGATGGAGAAGCCGGTGACAAGGACATGACAGTACTGAATGGGCAAGAATGTCTGACCAAGTGCTCTATAGTAATGTTCCATTGGTTACACAAATCTTGACAGTTTAAAACTTAATAATATGTGCTTTGCAGATTCAAAAGATAAACTCAGATGAAAAGCATATGCAATGTCATGCAAAGCAACATATTAAAACCATTGGTGATGGATCATAAACTTATCCAGTGTTTTTAATAGTCTTCAAACCCATCTACAGGACATCCACAAGAAATGGTACAAAAATAATTGAACAGACCAGCAACAACAAACAGGAAATTTGTAATTTTAAGAAATTTGGCTTACATGCACAGACTGCATTTGCTGTAGATCAGCCAGTGCCTTTTGCCTAGACTGCATGAAGCCAAGAAAAGTTTTAACAAGACACATGTTTTCTCATTTAAGAAAATAGTAGCATAACATCCAGAAAAAATTCCCAGAAAATAAATTTAAGCAGTTAAAAGAAAGGTGCCAATAATGTATTTCATGCATTCAAGCTTATATATTGTAATCTGCATCATGTCAAACTTCAGTACAAATTCCACAAACTAATACATACTGATTGGTTGGTTGCCCATCGTTCATAATAGTGAGTATACTTCTCTACAGATAATTTAGCCATCTCTCTTCGTTTCTCCTCCTCATCAAACTGAAAATAAATAGTATTGATCAGAAAGGCATAAAAGTGGGCAGTTAAATCATGATGCACAATGACAAAAGACGAGCACTGGGAAATGCTGACAGCAAGAATAAAGAATTAATTTCATACTGTCCCCTCCTTTTTTGCTGTCTCGTAACGGTTGCAAGCATAATAACCACCAGTTACCTCACCATGCTCTGACCATGCACCAAGGCAAAGCCTGCATACATATGTGATCAACTGACAGACTTTTATGCAAAAAGGAGAAAACAAAACAGTTGGTATGTAGCAAGAGAAAAAAAATCAGTTTGTGTTTGGTACAAGATCTTTTAGTACAGCCTTCATTAAGGAAAAATATCTCTTCTTCAGAAGATAATATAGCTAAAGGAAGTAGGAAAGAGTAGCAGAATTATTTATATTTTTTTCATTAAAAAAGACAGCCAAAAAGGTAGCGAGGACAGACTTCAATCAAAATACAAGCAGCGCATATGTAAGCAAAAATATAAAGCTCACCAGCAAAATTCAAATCTACAAGGTGGTGTGCATGTCATATGCATACATCCATGGTTCTTCTCAATTGGGCGCTTGCATTTTGGACAAGGCTTGGAATTAGCCAATATCCTGAAGATTAAAATAGGCATATCGATTGATAACCAGCACATTATGAAAACATAACATGGTATAATATATAATGCGGAACAACCATTTAGTAATTGGACAATCATAAACAAGCACATTGGTATAAGGGGAAAGAGAAAAGGAAACTTCATTTTAAGGAAGAAAATTTCAAAGGAGACATTTATTTTGTTCACTTTAAAGAGGAAAGTTAAATGATAGGTAATTTAGAATATAAATTTGATATATCAGATGTGTCACTCGAACTTGGATATGTCGTATACAAATGTGTCCAATACAAATATGTTCAACTTTTTTATAAATTTTTCCATGTATTCGAAGTTTCTTCGGGAAGTCAAATCCTCATACCCATGTCCAAATATGCATCAGAACCTATGTCATATACTGATACTTCAAGAAAAGTGAAGAGCTGGAGTAACATAGCATATTAGTATAGACATATAGATTGGGGATATTTATTACACTACTTCATTTAGTAGCAAAAATAGTTAAATGCATAAAGGAAAATGAGAATCTATAACTATAAATATTTCCATGTTCACAACCCTCTAATGTATCAACTGAGCCCCAATAACACCCCTTACCCCAACCCAAGAATCCCTTTCTCTTATCTTTTTCTGATACTCAGACTTGTGGTTGTAAGGAATGAATTCAGGCAAAGCTTTCCCAAATGCCCTAGTGGGAATATCCAAAACAAGTAGTATTCAAATAAGAAAGCATTCTACAAGCATACTGTTTACTTTTCGAGATAAGAGCCCCTCGCATTCAAGATCAGCATGGTAAGGAACAAAGAAAGTTGATTCTTTTATGTGGGCCATTCAGCACCAAATTAACAACCCCGCTATTTGGTATGAATTAAACAACCTCATGCAGTACAATGAATCTAGCTACTATAATCCTGCTCCATACCAATTCATATTTTCAGATTCTGCACTGTTTTTCAGTATCCACTTGGCTACAGTGTCACAATCAACAGGACGGTGAGCTTCTTCAGTGCACTGCAAAGTCAAATTCACATTAACGGTCAATTGTCCATGTTTGCTATTTCAAAAATGAAAGAAGAAAGAAGCAGAAAGCAATATGCATGAATTGTTAAAAGTACTCCAACCAGAAACAGCACCAGAGGTTCTTACATTCCAACAAAAGCTATATGAGCAGCGACAGGTTACATCATAATTTCCACTGCCAAAAATAAAGTCCACAGCATAATCACACCCAGGTGCAGGACACCATTTTGTCTGCAGTAAGACATAAAAGTACTGAAAACGTTTACAGTACCAAGAAGGTGAACACGAAATAATGAAAAAAGTTATGTCTATTCTTAGTGATTTCGGTGCATCATCATCATCATCATAATAATAAAGCTGAAAAAGAACATATCAATCAATAGATTCATGCCTATAATCCATGACAAGCTTGAGGAAACCCCACTTGTGAAGCTACAATTGAGAGAAATATTAGAAATATTTTCTTACACCCTTAACAAAGACACAAATGCGGAAGAAATAGTTCACAAAACTCCTAACTTTTAGTCAAAAGTATATTTCAAACATTAAAAGAAAAAAAAAACACGTTCTTAGAGAAGAAAGAATCGCAAAAAATCAGTAAGGTGGATGACAATTGTTTATACATGCATAAATATAAAAGCTAGAGTAGAGATAAGATAATGTGGTTAATATCTTTTTTATGCAAAACTGCGAAAGGGGACAACCAATTTTCAATAAATCACCCAATTACTAACCATAAGGCACTGGAAAATACAATCTAGAATCTTACAATTCCACTACAAATGCAGTTGCACTTCATCCTTCAACCCAAAATACATATATTAAAATAAATATTAAAAATATATTCGTATTTTTAAGGATGCAATTCTGAGAAATCCTTTTGCAAATTTCAAGTGAACAAAAAGTAAATGCACATATCAAATAACAATAGTCCAATTACTCAAAATATTTTAAGTATTACCTTCCTATTACTCAATATATTTTAAGTATTACCTTCCTATTGTCTTCAACATAAGATCTAATGAAATAACGAGAGTACTTCTCTCGGTCTTCATCAGAAGCCAATGCAGTTATCATATCTTGACCAACAGCGGCGACACAGGATGGATCAGGACATCGCAACATCAAACATCCAGGACCATCACTAATGGCTGTGCTTATATAGCCTAAACAAATAAAAAATTATATATATCACAACCATACAAGATATTCCACAAGCAATCAAATATGGAAAGGCTGGTAAACACACAAAAGTTCAAATATTAGTAAATAACTCTCAGACAGGAAAAAAATCATTAAGACATAAACCATTTCATTAACCATATTAAAAATAAAGCTAGAATAGTTAATAACCTGGTGTACCAATGAGCTTAAAAACAAAGTATAATGTACATAATCATGTAAAAAGAATTTATACATATACAGGGCCATTACAACTGCTAGGAGTATTCCTCAATGTGGACTATTCATCATAATCAGGGTAAATAGGACAAACCAAGAACTATATCCTTAGACAATAAGCCCTTTTCCCCTTTCAAGACAGCTTAGACATGTGAACCCAATGCATTTTCGACAAAAAACTTCCCAAATCTAACCAATAGCTTTAAATATAACTCTGAAAATGAAAATTAAAAGGGCAGGGTCCAGTGGAGCATAAACCTATATAACAGCATTAATAATAGTACATAATTTCTACATAGTGACAGAGAATTGTTGATCTTGCTTATATCAACTTTCTAAAAATTTCATTAGCCATGTATAGAAGCTAATTGATGGTTACAACATTAATGATGAGCCTCTTTAAAGTATACTGGTAATCTCTTGTAAAAGTTTTCTTATATTTCTTTCTTAAAAATATTTTTAGCAGTTCCTCATGCAAATTATCAAATTATATTCCACTAGGGAAAAAGAAGTAAACTGAATTATACAGCTGAAAAAGATAAATAAAGCCTTCTTTTCTTCCAGAACCTAGACGTAGATGCCTTGCCTGAACTCACAAGATCTTTTCCTAAATTTTATGATTCTGATTTTAGAACAAAAATCATTAAAAACAAATTAAAATGAGGGGAGAGGACCAGGAAAAGAGTGTAAATTAGTGGTCCCTAAGATAATTAAACGTTTTACTTCCAAGAAATAATCCTTTCCTTTATCAACCAAGCATGCCATTGCCAGTACCATCTGGTGATGTAGCTCTGGCCTTAGGTATGTTGGCAGGACAAGGCAATCAGTCCAGTTTTGAAACCAAAACAAGTAAAAATTCAGATTATACACAGCAAAGGCATGTTCTTGGTTGCCACAGAACAAAATTAAAAACAAACAGTCAAAAGATTTGACACACTAAGAATAACAGACATTAATATCAAAAAAATGTTGAACTTTTAAGTACCATGATATGAAAATATAAGGTGTGGCTGTAGCACAACAGACCTGACCAGCAAGAGTTACAAAAAGGATGACCACATGCAGCAGCATGAAGCAGATCATATGGATAGGTTTCAAAACATATCCCACAAATCATCTGCCAAAATACAAGATGTGAAGAAAAATGAAAGACGTAAGCTGTCAAACAGCACATAACAAACAAGCCCTGGAAGTCCTAGCTCATAAAATAAAAGTTGAAACTCCCAAATGAGAATGCATCACTTACTTCACCATCTGGGAATGGGACTACAGGCTTCTCCAATAAGCCAACAGATCTGCGAACCTTTTCCTCATCTGCAAACCATTCGTCATGTACTTTACTGACATTCCTGTAAATCCAAAGTAAACATAAACCTCAAGACACACAAATCTATCATCATTAAGAGATAGTAAAACATATGCCTATTGAACAAAACAATGAAAGGCAAAATGCTAATCTTCACTCTGCATTTACATACCACAGTTAAGTTCCATTAAAAGTAGGATTATCATCCTACACAATGGCATTTAAATCCACAAACAGGGTTAAAAAAATGCCACATGTTCCACATATTTATCTTTTATGTTTTTTAAATAACAACTTAGAACATGTTTTAACCTCACTTGTTGAGTTATAAAAAAAAACTCCATTGCTAATGTACCTGATGTTAATCCTTAAAGAAAATTTTCAACAAGTGAATCTGTACAAATTTGGAAGGAACAAAAGTAAAGAGATTATCGAATAATAGAAATTATACCAATAATGATCACTCACCAACTATAATAGCGTAGTAGGATTCCTGCTTCAACCTTTGAGATGGAAAGCACAGTAGATATCCTCGTGATGTCATCCTCTTGACGCTGATGAATATCTACTTCACTCAAAATGGTATAATTTTGCTAAGAAAAGAAGAGACAAATGTTTAGGATAAACAGCTTTAAAAAGTTTTAATTGTTTAACAGAAGAGCGGCTCAAAATACACAAACTTTTATGTACAAAAAGATGAAAAATATTATAAGCCCGTAGGGGAAACCACAGTATCAAAATTCAGTCCTATGGCAAAAGAACTAAATGCATGCAGTGCAAGTAAAAGAAAAAACTATGAAGTCTGTAAATTACATTAATTATAACATCCACAAAGAAGGTGTTTCTGTTTCAGATATTCACTGCCAAATGTCAGTATATTCCCATTGGTGCTAACAGTAGAGCAGCACAAATACAGTTAAAGAAAAGGATCAGAGAGTGCTGAGAATCTTTTGATTATTTGATAGCATTAATTAGTATTTTTAGAGATTACAATTGATTTTTAGAGATTTTAATTAAGAGATGTTTTTCCTTAAGTTGATTCGATCTTCATGTATATATAGTTGTGCATATTTCTAAGAAATACATACTTTTGAGTGAGTTTTTCCTCAATATATTAGAGTATGCATCTCTAATTTCATCATGGTATCAGTTTTTTGATCCGATGTTTTTTCCGACATCATTGCTGTGCTCTCTGCTCCCTTCCAGTCATTCTCCTCTCGGTAGTGGTGTTTTTTGGCTAAGTATTTTGTGTTCTTTTTTTGGGTGTTCTATTCCCTAATTTTTCAAGCAGGTTTTTTTGGGATATTAGTTGTTTTTTTCCCAACATTATGTATAAGGATGAGAAGCTCGTGATGCCAACCGATAATCCCTCGCTGCAAATTAGTCCTGTGAAGCTTGATAGAAATAATTACCTTACTTGGTCAAGGTCCTGTTTGTTGTTTATCAAGGCTTGTGAGTTGCGAGGATATATCACCAGTAAAACGACGAAACCTGAACTCACTGATTCAACTTTTAGTCAGTGGAATTCAGCGACCTCTCTTGTTATGGCATGACTTATCAACTCTATGCAACCTAATATTTTCAAAACTTATTTTCTGTTTGATACTGCGGACAAGACTTGGAAAGTTGCTGCTCTCACCAACTCTCATGTTGGGAATGATGCGCAAATATTTGAGATTCGTAAAGGTCCATGGTACAAAACAGTAGGGGCTAAGGATTTCTCAATATTTTGTGAATTAAATGGGTTGTGTCAGGAACTTGATTATTATTAAGATTTTCAGGCGACTTGTACCAATGATGCCAAAAAATTTCAGACGATGGTAGAAAAGGAGCGCGTTTTTTATTTCTTGGCTGGGTTGAGTACTGAGTATGATCAACTTTAGGTTCAAGTTCTTAGCAAGACTCTGTTTCCTTCTATCCTTGAGGCATACTCCTATGTACAACAGAAGGAGAGTTGTCGTGTTGTTATGCTCTATAATCATCTCTTGAGAAAGTTGACCTCATTGCTAACTAGTCATTGCTACCTAAGATGGTCCAGGGGGTGGTAACTCTGACAATGATCACTTGACGTGTCACTATTGTGCTAAGCCTCGGCATACTAAAGATTCATGCTAGAAGTTGTATGGTCGCCCCACTCGAGGTCGTGGTGGAAAACGAAGGGTAATTCTTGATCTCAAGCAAATTTGTCGGCCTCTGTGACAACAGAGGAAAAAGTCCACTTCTGTTGGGAGTTTTACCTCGGACGAGATTCAACATCTCCGACGCCTCTTGTCTCAAATGGACTCTACCTCGATTGCTAAGTCCAATCATGCGAAATCAAGTATTGTTTTAAATGCTAGATCTATTTTTGAATTTTGGATTATTGATTCCGGTGCAAATAGACATATGACAGTGTCAAACAAAAGTTTATTTAAATATACTACTTGTCCATCTAAAGATAGTGTGCGAATAGCCGATGGCTCCCTTACCTTTGTCTCTGGAACAAGTTCTGTTGTTTGTACTCCTAATATCCTCTATCTTCTATGTCCCTAAATTTTCAGTTAACCTTCTATCTGTTAGTACTATCACTAAAGCCTTAAATTGTAAACTTGAATTCTTTTCTAATCACTGTGTCTTTCAAGACCTTCAAACAGGGAGGACGATTGACCGTGATAGATTGTGTGATGGCTTTTATCCTCTGGATCGATCATCCAGCATGTCTCAAGCCTTATTTGGAGACAATAAAGATGTCAACCGGGAGATAATTCAGTGGCATAGGTAGTTATGACATCCATCATTTACTGTTCTTGTCAAGATGTTTCCTACTTTGTTTTTAAGACCTCAGTTAGACTCTTTAGTTTGTAATGTCTGTGAGGTTGCTAGGCATGCACAAAACAGTTATCCTTTACGTAATAATAGTATTGTTCCTTCTGAGATTATTCATTCGAATGTTTGGGGCTACTCAGCTTACTTCTCTATCTGGTAATCATTGGTTTGTCACATTTATTGATTGTTCCCCATTAGATGAGTCTTCTTTACCTAAGTTTGCTACTGATTTAAAATTACCAATAGCCCAACGAAAAGGTGTTAGAACTTGCACTTTACATCTTATCTCTAACTTTTTATCTTATGATTCCTTATCCCCATCCTATAGAGTTTTTACTTTGTCTTTGTTTTCTATGTTTGTTCCACATGACTTGAGATATGTTATCACTAATCCAATATGGAAGAAGACTATGATTGAATAAATGAGGGTTTTAACAAAAAATGAGACGTGGGAACTGGTTAATCTTTCTGAGGGGCAGGAATGGTTGGCTGCAAATGGGTGTTTACCATCAAGTATAAGGCTAATGGTTCAATTGAAAGACTCAAAGCCAAATTAGTAGCGCAAGGATTCACTCAGACATATGAAATAGATTATTAAGAAACATTTGCTCCAGTTGTAAATTGAACACGATTAGGATCCTTTTATCATGTGCAACAAATCTCAATTTGGACTTATAACAACTTGATGTAAAGAATGCTTTCTTACATGAAGACCTGGAAGAAGTGTATATGAGAGTTCCTCTAGGATTTGAGAATAAAGATACTCAAGGGAAGGTATGTAGACTGAAAAAGTCCCTATATGGACTAAAGCAATCTAATAGAGTTTGGTTTTATAGATTTAATAAAGTCATGGTGTCGTTTGGCTATTGACAAAGTAATGCTGATCATACCTTCTTTATAAAACATCACAAGGGTAAGATGAGTCTCCTTATAGTTTAAATTGATGACATAATTATGACAAAAGATAACAAGGACAAAATGGCCCAACTTAAGAAACAATTGGCTCAGGAATTTGAAATTAAAAACTTGAGAAAGTTACAATAATTCCTCATAATAGAAGTGGTCAGATCGAAAGAGTGAATCTTTATTTCCCAAAGAAAGTATGTCTTGGTTCTTCTGACAGAAACTGACATGTTAGGTTGCAAACCAGCAGAATCACTTATTGAAAATAATCACAAGTAGGGATCGGTAAAATAGTGGATAAAGGGATATATCAAAGATTCGTCGGACGATTAATTTATCTCGCACATACTTAACCTGATATAGCCTATGTGGTTAGTTTGGTAAGCCAATTTATGCATAATCCTTGCAAAACTCATATGCAGGCAGTATTGCAAATTTTGTGCTATTTGAAGTCTGCATTAGGCAAAGGTATTCTCTTCTCCAAAAATAGTCATCTCAAGATAGAAGTATTTACAAATGCAAATTCGGCTGGCTCTCTTGATGACAGAAGGTCTACAACGGGTTATTTTACTCTTGTGGGAGGAAACTTAGTCACTTGGAGGAGCAATAAACAAAGTGTTGTGGCTCGATTAAGTGCAGAGGCTGAATATAAGGCCATGGCTCAAGGTGTTTGTGAGATTTTATGGCTGCAACAGGTATTGGAAGAGCTAAAATTGTTGAACGAAAATGGATCAACCTTGTACTGTGACAACAAAGCAACCATCAACATAGCTCAAAATCTAGTGCAACACGATAGAACCAAGCGCATCAAAATAGATCGTCCTTTTGTCAAGGAAAAAATAGCCAGTGCTGCCTTAAGTCTATCTTATCCAGCATCCGAAAAACAATTGGCAGATGTTTTTACTACAGGGCTCAACTGTAAGACTTATCATAATCTTCTTTACAAGTAGGACATGCGAGACATCTATACACCAACTTGAGTGAGAGTGTTGAGAATCTTTTAATTATTTGATAGCATTAATTAATATATTTAAAACAACCGATTTTTAGAGATTCTAATTAAGAGATATTCTTTCCTTAAGTTGATTCAATCTTCATGTATATATAGCTGTACATATTTCTAACAAATACATACTTTTGAGTGAGTTTTTCCTCAATACATTGGAGTATTCATCTCTAATTTCATCAGAGTTTACTAGTTTAACAAACAAAGCAGGTAATGAGCAGCACCAAGCTGGATTTCAAATTGTATCAATAAAATAACCTTTACAAAATGGAACCTAGTATGGTTGTACTTTTTCATTATGTACTAACACTAAATTGTAAAGTGTAAATATTACATAAGGTGCAATGAATTGTGGAAGGAAAAACAAATAAGGTCCCTTTTTTCAGTAACAATGAATATGCCACAAAGTTCTTTCCAAAAGTAAAATGATTTTAGTCTAGAGTTTGGCAGCACGATTTTGACTTAGAACTTTGATATGTTTATTCAACACCTAAAGAAACTAAAATTGAAGATGCTTGGGAAAAACAAAAATCAAAAGGTTTGTGAAAACAGAAAGAAATGGAAAACTTAGTAAGTTTTAGCGAACCAACGGGTCATGAAATCATTTTATTGTGCTATTTAATTTAATTTCCTTTCCATCCATTCTGTTCAGTACCAACCTTAGCACTGCACATAATCCAATGGTTCAGTATCTAGTAAAAGCTTCGAATAAATAAATCCTTTTACGGGTAAGATCAATTTTTTCCGACTTTAGGAACCAAAAAGCTTCAAAATCTTGTGTATAATCTCAAAATTTTACGGAGAAAAAAAAAAGAATAATGAAAATCAAGCATATTAAGGTAGTCAATGTTCGCAAGCATTACCTTCTAAAGATAATATAATTTGTTAAAAAAAAAAGGCAAGAGCAACTCAATAATCACGCAGACAAAAATAACAATTTAATTGGAATTAGAAAAGGTTCAAATTGTACAAAATAATAATGCATGTGACAAGCATTTAACTCACATAAAAAAATTACAACATAAGCCACAAAATTAGTACTGAAAAAGGCATAAGTTTTAATTTCTAAAGGAAAAAATCAAAGCAAACAAAGCGAAACCAAAGGGAAAAAAATTGGAACAGATACCTGGTGACTATGAGAGACATAATCAACGGAATCATCAGAATCGTTGTCGATAAACTCGTAATCAGCGTCATCGGCATCGGAATCATCGTAAGTAGCCATGGCTCCAGCATCATCGTCGCGGCCACTGTAGAAATCGTCTTCCCCCGACTCGTTGGCATCGTGCATATCGAAATCATCCTCCGACTCCATATTCCTGCCTCCTTTCTTCCTTTCTTCCTTCCCTCTTCAAATATATATAATCAAGGGAGAAATCAAAACAAAGCAAACCCTAGCAGGAATAGCCCGGATGGTATGAGATCAATGAAGGATGAATTAGGTTGGAGAATGAGTGGCAGAGATGTAAATAAGGGGAGAGAAAATGTGTGAAACTAGGGAGGGGAAGGAAAGGCAGAAAGGAAATGGAAATCGAAAATAAAATAGAGAAACTTTAGTAAGTTAAATTAGTTTCGGCTTTTGATGGGGGTGAGCACTGGAGAATCAAGAAAAGAAAACAAAGGTGCAATTAATTCTATTTTATGTAGTTAATTATATTTGGCAAAAACACAAATTTAGTAATTTTGGACCGAAATTAAAACATGGATCTACAAAATCACATCATCACTACTATTTGGGACCGAAATTAAAGGGAATCACATTGCAAATTTTTAAAGTCAAAAAGTTTTTTTTTCCTTTTTTACGAGAAAAGGAGCATAATCATATATTTAGGTTGAAAACTAAGATTCTTTTTAATACCAAATATAAAGATCAATTTAGTATTGTTTCTAAGAAACAATTTTAAAACAAAAAAAATTTATTTAGCAATGCTTGTATCTCAAAAGTATTTTCTGTTTCAAAAGTACTTTTTAGAAGTAATGTTAAACTAATCCTGAGAAAGTATTGGCGAGCAAAAAGGAGTATAACATCCCGAATTAAGACTTAGTCGGATCAGTAATTTCGAGACCAAGAACCTGACGTAAGAAAATTTATTTTTATTATATTTTTATGGTCTAAAATTCTATGAAATTGTTTTGCGAAAATTTCCTCCAGAAATTTTAACATTTGGGCACTCGATTTAGTCAAAAAGACTAAATCGTAAAAAGTGCAAAAGTTGAGTTCTACATGCTAGAGGTGTCTAATTGTTATTAAATTTTAAATTGGAGGTCCTTAAATGGTAATTAGACCATTGGTTAATTTGATGGACAAAATGGACATGAAATGGCTGAAATAGAATATTTTTAAGTTTGGGGCATTTTGGTCATTTAGTAATTAAAATGAATTAAAAACAAAATTAAAAGTCAATTTTTGTCCATCTTCAACCCCATGGCCGAAACTTGTATGGAGAAGACATAGCTAGGATTTTTCAAGCTTCCAAGCTCGATTGTAAGTCCGTTCTAGCCCCGTTTTTAATGTTTTTTACGTTTTTCAAATCCTCGTAACAAGATCTACCTATTTCTACCATTTATTTGAATTATGATGAAGGTCTAGGGTTTGACCCATGTTAGAAATTTGTACATTTTGATGTTTAATGGTAGATTATGCATGTTTATGGTTGGAGAAATGACTTTTACTAAGTAGTTTTCGGTGAAAACACTAAAAATGACTAAATTGTAAAAGTTATAAAATTTGTCATAAAAGTGTGATTTAGTGGAAATTGTGAACTGCTATAGTTATGAAAATGATTTGGCTAGGTCTAAAGTGCAAAAAAATTTAAATAAAAATCATTTTACGAGGCTAGGGGTAAAAGTGTAAATATGACAAAGTTTAGGTGTAAAAATGAAAATTTTTAAAAGTATAATTTTTGAGTCAATTTGAATAATGTGAATAATAAATGAGCTATATTTGAAATTTTAGATAAAGAAAATCGAGATTCGGGCCTAAATCGGGAAAGTTCGAGATTATGGATTAAATTGGAATAATTGGTCGTAATTGCATTTAAGGTAAGTTCATGTGATTAAATAAGCATGATATTCATGTTATTGTTGTTACACTTGAAATTTATTTTTCTATGGTTGTATTGATTTATATGTTAATGATATTGTGTATGGGAACGTGATGTACCCATGAAGTAATCGATAGCTCAAATGTCGATAACATGTGATGGGATGATTGAATATAATGGAAATTTGATGGAACATGATATTTATTTGAAACGAGTAAGTTTGTATGTAAATAATATATCGTTTTTACTTATGTTATAATATTTTGTTATTATATGAGATGTGGTTGTATATTGAATGATCACTTGATGTAAATTATGAATTGAAGTTGATTATGCATGAATTGGTAAAATGTTGAAAAGTGAGGAATTTCCCAGTTGGACCTTCGGAATAGAAAAGATACGAATGATCCGTTGTCAGAACACATGTGTAATACTATGTGCAGGCTACTATGTGTTTAAGATGATTTTAGGTCACGTGTGTAGTACTAAGTGCAGGCTACTACGTGTACTAGATGGTTAGGTCGCATGTGTAGTACTAAGTACAGGCTACTATGCGTACCCGATAGCTTTAATCACATGTGTGGTACTAAGTGCAGGCCACTATGTGTAAGAGACGATTTTGGTCACAGATGTAGTACTAAGTGCAGGCTACTATGTGCACCAAATAGCTTAGGTTACAAGGGTGGTAATATGTACAGACCACTGTGTATCTGTTATTATTCCGATGAGTTCAACGGGAAATTAACTAAGTGAAAATACATGTGATCATGTAATGACTAGTGTAATTGAATATGACTATGTGATGAATAAATGCAGGTATATGTGTGTGTGAAAATTTATGAGCAATGTACTCGATATTTGAGAGAACTTTCGGTAAGATGGAATGGAGTAAGTGGGATTATGTAACAGTGAAATTTGTAATAAAATAGTTTTGGACAATAGTAGTTGTGTGATTTTGAAAAATCACCAAAAATGGTGGAAATCGAATTAGAAGTTGAATAAGATATGAAATAAAAGCTTATTGAGCCTATTTTCACATAAAAGAAATGGTGAAAACAAAAGAATTTTGTATTCTGTGATATTTGAATTTTTGTGAGACAGGGCCAGGATGATTTTAGAATCTCCTATTCTGACTTGGAAAAATCATTAAAAATTGTACAAATATAATTATGGGTTATAATTTATATTCTTAAAATCCTTAATGAGTCTATTTTTGAAATAAAAAAATGGAAACATTATCCAAATCTTGTACGAAAAGATAATTAATTTTTAGTGTAGAGGGGTCAGAATTGTCGGACAGTGAAACAGGAGAGACTTTAAAGAATAAACTGTACTTATTGGCTAATCCAAAAATTCTAAAAATTTTATGATAAGTAGATACATGAGTCTAGTTTCAGGAAAAATTAGCGGATCTTGAATTGGAGTTCCGTAGCTCAAGTTATAAGTAACTGAGTGACTATGACTCGAGTAAACAGATTAAATTGAACATAAGTAAAAGTGCAATTATGATTATTTTACCTTAGAATCATGTTGTAAGAATTGATGGAATCATATTGATAAATTGCTTATTATTTTCATATGGACTTACTAAGCTATATAGCTTACCATTTCCTTTTCATTTCTTTAGTGTTGTCAGGTTAGCTTGGGGTTGGAGATCGTCGGAGGCAGCATTACACTATCAAGCTATCAATAGCGGATATCGATAAGTCTTAAGCATCTTCAAGTGAGTGGAATGTATAGGAGCTTAGTTATTGATATGTGTTCTTGTAATAGCCCAATTTTGGGGCTAATCGGAACAATGGTTTAGGGACCACAAATCCGAGGCCGAGAAATTATTTTATTATTTTTGTTAATATTATTTTGGTGTCATAATATGATTTTATGAGAGTATGAAAATTTTGGTGAATTACTTTTAGCATCTATGAGCTTAATTGTGAAAAAAGACTAAATTACATAAAGTGCAAAAGTCCTATTTTGATAGCTAAGGGTGCTAAATAGCTAGAGAACCAAATTGAGGGTCTTTAAAGGAAAAATAGACCCTTTAGAAGCTGATGGCCGGCCATAGGGAACAAGAAACTCAAAATGGTCAATGGGTAGGTGACTTATTACATAGTAAAATATTACCCTAGTGTCTAGCCATCATCTTTTTTTTCATTTTATTTCTTCTCCACTGAATTTTTCAGCAGAAATGGGGTTTTTGGAAGCTTGAAATTTCAGCAAATTGTAGCCCTCACAAATCAAGAAAAACGAGGAACTGACCTTGACCGGGGGAAAAACAAGGTGTACGAAGACTAGACTCGTTTTTACAAATTTTGTATCGAGGTAAGTTCACACGTAAAAAATGCAATGTGAATCATGTATAAATGCTTGAATGATGCATGAATTGTAATTTCTACGCTTGAAGGTAAGTTACATTATTTTTTTTATTATTATGCGGGATTATGTGGTAATCCTTTTATCATGAAATTATGTAATTGCCTGTGTGACCGAGTTTGTTGAAGGTAAGTCTACAAGAAAAAAATACCGTTTGAACTTTATGAATAAATTAGGATACAATGTGACATGTCACTAGGAACTATGTGGTTATGAGCTCATTTGTATATGTGATGTGTGATTTTATAGATCCTGGCGCTAGTCATGTACGTTCTACCGGTGGCTGGGTAACCCGGCATGTGTTGCAGGTACCCGTCAGCTTATGTAAGCAGCCCATGTAGTTACATCTTGACTGTCAGCTTGTGTGAGCAGGCCTGTGATTAGCTCGAAAACGAGCAACATGTGATGTGTTAAATAAGGTAGCATGTGGCTACATATAATGCGTTATGTGTAAGATTTCTGAGTATCCAATAATATTCCTAGTGTTCAACGGGTAAGTTAGTAGTCATTCGGCGCCTAAGTCAATGTTGGGAATTATGAAATTGTGTTACGAGTTGGTGCATGTATGTACGTAAAACTCTTGAGTAGAGAATGCGATATGTTAAATACTTGTGGTAAGAGTGTGTATATATAAAAAAGTTAAGCTTATGAAACTTTGCCTTATTTTAATTAATGAGTTATGTTGTTTATTATTTGCATGTGAGCTTACTAAGCTTTATGCTTACTCCCTTCTTTTCCATTTTCTTATAGTGCCATCAAGCTAGTATCGGGGATCAAGAGGTGTCGGAGGCATTGATCACACTATCACCTGAAGCTTTTGGTATAGCTAGTTCAAATGTTTTGATTTTTAGCATGTATAGGGACTCGAATCCTTAGTTTAATGTCTTGTTAGTTTAGCCACAAGTGTTGGCTCATAGGATGGATGTGATGTTCATTTTGTATAGGCCATTAATGTTGGCTAATGTTAATCAATATTATATGCATTTGATGCAAATTCCTAATGGTTGTGGCTGATTTGATTATATATATGTTATGCTAGTATTGGGTTGGGTGGTCTTGTGTAGGTTAGTGTAAGGTAAGGATGACAAAGAGGCTTAGTAAATAGCCTTATTTTTGTCCACACGGGTAGACACACGGGCGTGTGTCTAGATCGTGTGAGACACATGGTCTGCCCCATGGGTATGTTATCTGGCCGTGTGTCCCCTGCACGTTAAATTTGCAAGTCAGTATGCATGGTAGTAAACATACGGGCAGAGACACGGCCGTGTGTCTCAATCGTATGAAGGACACAGCCTCTGGCCATGGGGGTGTGCCCTTAAATCGTTGCTGACATCAGAAATAGAATGTCAAGGTTTTTAGACACGGGCTAAGACACGAACGTGTCATGGTCGTGTGAGGGACACGAGCCACAGACACAGGCGTGTGCCTGGCCGTGTGAAAACCCTTGTAGGTTCGAATTTAGAATTTGATTCACACAGGTATGAGGCATGGGCGTGTCCCCTTGTGCCTAGGCCGTGCGAACTACTCGGGCCATCAACATGGCCATGTTATAATGGACACACGAGCGTGTGCCCTGATTCAAAGTTCATTTTTTTCTTAAAGTGGGTTAAGGACCTGAGTTGGTCCCAAATGGTTTCGAATGGACGTTTAAGGCCTCGTAGGCCCATGTTAAGGAGTTTAGACAAATTTTGAAAAAATTTTAAATTTGATTAAGCCTTGATGATTCGAAATCGTTGGAATGCATGTGTTTAAGTTCAGTAATGCCTCATATTCTGTCCCGGCGTAGGGCACGAGTGTGGGGTGTTATAGTTCTTATGATTTAGCCAAATGTATTGGCTTATATTGATTCATTGTATATAGCCATGAGATATGGCTTATAATGTTTTGGCTTGTAAGTCTAATTATCCTTGCCATGTGTTGATACTTTGTGATATGATCATAATTGTTTGCCATGAATGAATAGTAAATAACATATGTGCACAAGAATGCCCTAGGACTATTCGGGGTGGTCATAGCTATGGAATAAACACGTAAATTGACATTAAGTTGATAATGATTGAACATGAACATTTGTTGAATAAGTAAAGATTAATTAGTGGGTAATATGTTATGGTTGATTGTTAAAAATGTGATTTAGGGAGGCATGCTAAATCATTAAAATGATGTTATGATATGTGTCTTTAAAGTATTTAAGTATGTGAAAGATTAAGGCAATAAAATGGCTTGGAAAATAGCCTAAGTGTTGACCACACGGGTAGAGACACGGCCTTGTGTCTCAGCCTTCTGGAGGACACGGCCTTAGCACATGGGGGTGTGACTTGGCTGTGTGACCCTAAATGTTTGCTGACGTCATAAATAGAGAGTTACACTAGCTGAGGACACGGGCGTGTGACTCTCCAAACATGAAAATTTTCTAGGTGTTGTAAAAATGTTCGCGAGTTCTCGGTTTAGTCCTAAACCGCTTTTAATGCATGTTTAGAGCCTCGAAGGCTCGTGTATGGGACATTTTGCATGTGATCGAATGATTCTGATATGATTGAAATTTATGGCCCAGTTTTACATGTATGTGCATGTTTGAGTCCGGTAATGCCTCGTATCCTGTCCCGGCATCGGACACGGGTAAGGGGTGTTACAAGGAGGCTAAAAGTCCATGCCATCTTTATATATATGGTTACAAAGATGTTTAAGTTTATATTTATAAATATAAAAAGTATATATAATATAAAACTCTACTTCTAATAAACATTAGAGTCTTAACTACATCAAATTTATCTTGATTTTAATGGATATTTATTTAATAATAAAATATTCATAACACTTATGTCCATACCTTGTGGAAAAAAAATAGTGAGGGAAAAAAGTACATTTACTTGTGGTGCACATAACATGTTACTTCATTAAAAATCTTACCAGAAAAATCTAGTAGGATAAAACCTTGAAAGAGAAGTACTGTGTGTATTTACTCCCCTAATGACAACATCACATGATATCTCATATTTTATGCATTTCATTTTGAATATTAACTTTTCAAATGATCACTTGAACAAATTTACTAAACATTTATATTATCATTCTTCTGGAAGTCATGATTGTGGAAGGCTTTTTTAGACAATACTTTAATCTATTCAGAGTCCCAATAATAATCATAGCAAACTTTCATCATGATCCTTCTTTACATGTATATCTTGGATTATTTTATAATCTTCCTTCAACTATTATACATTAAGTCAAGTTTACCACATATATTTAAATCATTTCAACTCATATAAAATTGACGCAAACATATTGAATAATTTCCTAGGAATTTTTATATGTTTCTAGCATTCTAAATCCTTCAAAGATTTAAATATAAACTTCATTGTATAGTGATTCGTATAAAAGGTTATAACAACAATCATAATACCCATGTCAAATATTTCATAAACTATTATACTTAATAATATATCTAAAGGCTATTGCATCAACCACAAAAGAATATTGTATCTTTTCATAATTTGTAACCCATTTTTATTTTGGTCAAGCTTTTCCATGTTTATATTTCTCGATAGATTTATTCAAAATCCTCATTTTGTTGATTATCTCAATAATAGTATCATTGCATACAAAATCATTGTTAACAAATTTTCATATTTCAAGGTTCTAAATTTTCTCATATTGGCATAACTTATCAAGATCTCTTTATTTTCATTGTTTACATCTTCAAGTACATGAATCTATTTGGGAGTTTTAATAATTTGTTATGTCTTAGGTCTCTTTTGAAGCACCGCCTCCACTATATGACAATTTAGATTTATTATTTTCTTTTACAATAATTTTCATCTTTGGAACCAATTGAACTATCATGCTTTAGATATGCATTACTTTCATTTATTCTAACAAGTTGTTCTATTGGGACTTGAATTCAAATCAAAACTTTAGCTAGTATATAACACTTGGTTATTCTTATCAGGCCAATAAATACATCTAGCAAATAACTTGTAATAAAGTGAATTATCTTGTTTAACTTCTGGTTCAAATTACTTTCTATGAGTATCTAGATAATGATAATTCATTCTAAGTAATTGATTTCATCTAGCTATTATTTATCTCCCTCTAATATTGAGAAAACTGTCAAATCAAAGTTGTAATCACCAAATCATGTCAAAATTGAATCTTTAATACATTCAAAACATTTAAAAATATAAGAAGATTCATAATTAATATATATTATCAACTTTCTTTGAATACTCATTTTGGGAATTGTGGTGCCCCCTTATTCATTCATTGATTATTATTTTTTGAGTTATTAAAATTCTTTTTGAGTATTTTTTTGAAGAATTTCTCTTGAGTTTTCTCTTAGAAGAGTTTTAACTATATTTTTAAATTGTAGGAATCATCTTCAAGCTTTTTCTTGCCAAAGAGTCTTTCTTGGAGGGGTTGTGGATTCATCTTATTTCCAAAGCTCCTTAGGACTTTCTGCGCACCACTTTCATCTTTCCCATCTCTTTTCTTTCTTTTCTTGTTTTTTTTTTTATGTTCTTGTTATTTTGAAGCTAATATTTGAATTTACTTAATTCCAAGTCTTGTTTCCATCAAGAGGGGCATTCTCCTATCTTCTCTCATCAAGAAACATCCTAAAAATAGTTCTTTGCTTTTCTTGTTGTTTGAACTCTTTTGTTACAGAATAGTTTGCTTTTGGCATAAATCTTTATTCTATTAAATTGTTTTTGTTATTTTGTGTCAGATCTAATTGGAGACTTCTTTAGAGTCCAATAATTGTTTCTTCTCTTTCAAGAAATCTTATTCTACTCATTCTTGGACTCCTTTTGGCCACCCGTACATTTTTTTGTTGTTGGGCTTATTTTTCAATATTTTTCATTCAATTTTTATTTCTTTTGTTTAGATCTTAATTCGATAGCTTATTCTTTATAAAGAATGACCCAAACCCCTTCAAACATCTAGTTATTTATTATTCTTGGCTGATCGAACATTCTCTTTAATCTTTCTTGTGATTGCATTCGGTTTTAGTCCCTATTCTTCAAATTTGTTCTAATTATTTGTTTTCACTTAATTGACAATCGATTTCATTTGGAAATCATTAAGAACAAGAGTTTTCTTAACTAACTTGGATTTCTTCAAGAACCCTAGTTCATAATTCTGTCTCCTTGTTTTTTTATTACTTGATTTTATTAATGCCCTATCAATTCTAATTTGGATTGTTCGTATTTCAGGTTGAGTCAAATTCCAAGTTTCTTTCTGATAATTTAGAGCCCTAAGTCAAATCTGCGACTTTGACAAACTTACGGTCCTGTTCTACACGTGTCACCATCATTTGGTATTAGTTTCTTGGGCGTTTTGAGTGTTCTTTGTGTTTTTATAAACTAATTTCCAGCAAAACAACCTCAAACATATTTTTTTACCCATTTTTTTTGAAAAGAATATTTTTAGTGGATAAATGTTTTCCAAACGATCTAAAACTTTTCGTACTAATTCTTGACACTCTTTTAGAATAGTAAGAAATATTTCCCACAAAAAAAAGTGATCAAAAAAGTGAAAAATAGAAAAATATGAAAAAAATAAAAATTAGAAAATATTTTGTGGGTTTAATCTCATGCCTAAACTTTCCCAATTAGATTTATATTATTTGAGAAGACTCTAGTTTAAATTATGTGATTTTTAGAAATCGGTAACACCTCAAAACAAACCTTGTCAAGTTGCTTCGCAATTATCAAGTTTTCGGGTTTTAGTGATTTCCATTGACTCTTAGTTTTAGGTTTTCATTTGTTTTGAATTTTTATTGTTCCTTTATGCATTCAAACACTTTATTGTTTTTTTGTGTTAGTAGGTTAAAGCATGTTGTGCATTCCTTCCTCCATGCAACACAATTCTTTGGTGTTCAATTGATTTTGGACTCCTACTGCCACTAGGTTTGCTTTGTGTAATGCCCTGATTTATTTAACCTTGATTCTGTGAAATATGTCATAAACAAGTATCTACTTCAGTGGCTAAGTGTTTTGATTGTGTGTTTGAGGTCTTGGGTTCAAGTCCCACTTTTGGAAAAATAAGCTATTTTTTATCCTAACCTATTCCTTGGCGATTGGGCTTAAATTTTATTTTCGTTAAATTCATATCAGAATGAGCCTGATGGTTTAAGTGGTAAGGTGTTAGTTTACCCTAAGGTCTCGTGTTTCAATCCCCGTGTGAGTGTAGATGATAATTTTTGCTTCTGTTATGTGATAGAGGTTCGGTGGAACCAAAACTCTTTGGTTGTTGGATGAGGATCAAGGTGTGGGTTAGTAGAGAGTTAAGATATTTGTCAGAAAATAATAATTTTCTTATTATTATTTTATTTTCTATTATTGTTCTTAAAAAAAATTCTCTCTATTTTCACGTTTCTCTCTTCTCACATTTTGACTTCTTTCTTTCTTTCTTTCCCTTCCTTGTTCTATGTCGTTTCTTTCGTTTTCCCTTTTGATTCTGTCGTAATTCTTCATTCATATCACTGTGCTTGGAATTCGTGGTTCCTTCATTTGGTTCAGTAAGTGGTGTGTGGCTTATTATTTTCTGTTTTCACTTTTAATTTCTGTAAATCAACTGTGGAGTTTTCTTTTGAAAAGATGTAAGGGTGTGTAGTTAGGGGATTTGATGTTTTAATGAATCTACTACGTATGAGGAGACGGTGAAGTAGTAGTTTTTGCTCTAACAGTCTAATTTGTGCGTGTGATCGTGTTTGTAGCGGTAAGTTTGTGCGCGTTGTTCGGTTTAATATTGATAAATTGGTAGATTGATTGCTAATTAGTCTTTAGAATATTGTTTCTTATGTTTCAGAGGTCTCGGGTCTGTTATAGCATAAAAAACGAATTAGGGTGTAACGATAATGCAGGAAAACGAAGTTCGGCGAAAGCGAAAAAAATGGCCCATTGACGCCACACGAGCGTGTGGCCAGCCATGTGGTAGGCCGTGTGACTAGTGTTTGTGGCTATGTGGGTCATACGGTCTAGGCCAGTTCAAGCGTGTGGGCCATACAGGCAAAGCCAATTCGGGCGTGTGAGCCACAATGTCAAGCCACATGGGACTGTGGGTCCAAAATACAATATTTTTCCCTAAGGTCACATAAGTTTTTCCGATTGACTGTGGTCTTTCCGTAGGGTTGGTAAGGGCAAAACTCTAAAGCATGTGATCTACTATTTTGATAGACTGATTTGATTATTAAGGAAACCGATATGTATGATTTGACCGTTTTGTTTAAATATGTATGATATCTGCATATGAGCATACGGGACATGTGAATTCTATTATATCTATTTATTTGTTATGTATATCTGTCTATGGGGTGGAATTTGTATACTTGGAAGAAGTGTTTTGTGAGGCAACATTACGCCGATATACTAGCAGCATGGCTGCAATCTATTCTGACAAGTGTCGTATAGACACTATGTGGTGTGTAAGGATGGGTGGGTGTTTTATACCCCACATGGTGTGTTGGGATGGTCGGAGTTCATATGTGGAGGATGAGGGTAAGACTTTGCATATTTGCATGATTCTGATATGATCTGATTCTATTAAAGACTTATGTCCGGTTTTGATTTGTTATGTTGGAAATCTGAATTATATGTATGTATGTTTCGTTGAGTTACACACTGAGTTTTTGAAAACTCATATCAGTTTGTTTGTTCAGTTCAGGTAATCCTCAAACATAGGCGGGTCGGTGCGACGAAGGCTTAGTGACGACCATTGGTTCATGAACTATTTTTAATTAAATGTTTTATTTTAATTTTTGGTTTTTCTTGATAGTTTTGTAATTTTGGGACTCTCTGAATTTTTGGATTTCTTTTGGTTTTGTAGATTAGTTTCAGTTTTGATTATGTTTTCTGAAACGCACAACAAACAAGTTTTTGAAAACAACAATTTCATGCAAATGCACATTTTAGGAATTATGAACTTGGTTTTCAAAATATAACGACTTTTAAGATTTTCGCTGCAAGCTATGTTTTTCTGAAAAAGAAACCAATGACGATTTCAGTAAGGAACATGATAATGAATATGTTTTATAAAAAATGAACTCCTTTTTAGCAATAAACTATACAAGGTTTTTAACGTGATAAGATTAGATTCGAAACCCTTCTTCGTAACATTCCTAGATTCGGCCGTAACGTCTAAGTCAGGTTTGAGGTGTTATATTTAGTGGTATTAGAGCCAAGTTACAAAACTTGATCTGTGAATTTTGGGTTCAAAATTTTATTTGTAAAAGAACTAGTTTTCAAACAAAATTTATTTCATTTTTGAGTAAGTATGTGGTACACCGAGTCTCTTGCATCGATCCTGTAAGTACTTCTAACTTAGAAATTCTGTAGTGAAAAAACTTTGAACTTTCTAAAATTGTACTGAGTTAGTTAGAAACTGAGACTTCTAAAAGATTTTTGAAACTTCTGATAAATATTTGAAGCACAAAATACTTGTCAATAAACGCTGGAACTAATACATAAAATTTTGTAATGTAGATAAAACAATAATTACGATGAGAGCTCGTGGAACATGTGGTCATGGTATTTGTGGGCGCGACGGGCGCCATAAGAGGACTTGAGCTGAGTCTTCCTCATTGGATAGTATCCTAAATTTGGATACGAGCGAGACACTAGCTACACTTACTATCGATACCGAGTCTCAAAGTCACTTGACTGGGGACGACGCATTGTCTCAAGCTATGTTGAGAGTTTTGGAGAGGATCGCTGGACCCCATTCTGAATCTGGGGGCCAAGAGTTGGTAACTGAACGACTCTGGTCTAATAGAGTTGAACTGTTTAGGAGAGTCATTGGAGTCGCCCCTACCGTGGCCAAGTATTGGTTGGAGGCCACCGAAAGAATAATGAACATTATTAACTGCACACCTAAGCAGAAACTAAAGGGTGCAGTTTCTTTGCTTCGGGATGAGACATACTAGTGGTGGTTATCGGTTGAAGAGGGTACTTAACTGGATTGTCTTAATTGGGATTATTTCAAAACCACCTTCTAGGGGAAGTATGTGGGTGCGAGCTATATAGATGGTCGTAGGCATGAGTTCATGAATCTCATGCAAGGAGATAGGACTGTGGCCAAGTATGAGGCTGAATTTTTGAGACTGAGCCGCTATACTCGAGGGATGGTGGCATCGGAGTACGAAAAGTGTGTTCGGTTTGAGGATAGTCTGAGGGATAATTTGAGAGTATTGATTGCTCCATAGAGGGAGCGAGAGTTTGTTGTACTAGTGGACAAGGCAAAGATCGCTGAAGAGGTTAAGCGCTTGAAGTGCCAGAATCAGGATCAAGAGAGGGGTAAGAATAAGAGGGATTTAGAGCCCTCTAATTCTGCTTAGAGGCCTAAGAAATGGGCTAGACCTGATGGGCCTTTTAGAGTGGGAGTTCCAGTTGCTCCTACGGGGGTTCAGCCCTGCAGTGATTGTGGTAGGCGCCATCCAGGCAAGTGTTGGAGGATATTGAGGGCATGGTTGCATTGTGGGTTGATGGATCATTGTATTAGTGTAACAACCCGTTTTCAGTTAAATCAGAACAATGGTTTTAGGACCACTAATTTGAAGTGGAAATAATTATTTTATTATTATTTTAAGGTCTACATCATGTTAGTATTACCGTATAAAAATTTAGTTAAGAAATTTTATCATTTGCATGCTTAATTTGATCAAAAGTTGAGTTCTAGTAGCTAAAGGTATTAAATAGCTATAGAACTTTAAAGTGGAAGCCCTTATATGCTAATTAGACCATTAGAGTTAATAGTGGATTTTAATAGTTTGGCATTATTGAAATTTGGATAAATTTTTAAGGTTAATTTTGGTAATTATTAATTAAAGTTAAAATGAATAAAACAAAAACAAATTTTCATCTTCTTCCATCATTTTTCAAACAAAAATTAGGGCAAGAATAGCCATTAAAGAGCTCCAACATTCGTCTAAGCTAACCACCTTGCATTGGTATGAATTTTTGTCCTGTTTTTAATGATTTCTATGTTTTTGGAGTCGTTGTAGCTTAATCTAGCTAGCCCAGGGACTAATTTGTAAAACTGTTAAAGTATTAGGGTTTTACCATTGATGAATGTATATGTGTTTTGATGTTTGATGAAAGAAAATGAATGGTTGTTGTTAGATAAACAAGTTTTGTAAAGTGATTTTGGTTGAAAATGTCAAATAGAGATTAAATTGAGAAAAGTGAAATTTTTGTGGTGAAATGTGTGAAATATTGAAATGTATTGGCTGCTATGGGTCTATATAGAATTTAACTAGCATGGGTGTGGATTAAATTGCATGAATTTGCATTTTTATGAGCTAGAGACTAAATTGTAATGAAGTCAATTGTTTAGGGGCAAAATAGTAATTTTTCCATAACATGAAATTGGATTGAATTGAATAGAATAAATATTAAAGTGGTTAAATTTGATTATATAGATCAAGAAAAGCCACGTTCAGAATTAGATCGGGGGAAAAACAAAGTAGTAGATTAATTGGTCGATTTTTTCCGTATTAATTCAAGGTAAGTTTGTATATTAATAAGCTTTAAATTATATGTGTTTACATGCTTAATTAATATAATTGTGATGATACAATACTATGGAAATTCTCGACGAGATATCAACAATTGTATGGATCCTGGTTGAACCTTAGAAATAGATAGGATACAAATAACATGTCATTAGGGGTTACCGTGTTATGGGTGCTGGTCCTGTACGTTATACCGGTGGCTGAGTTTTTCGACATGTGTTACGGTTACTTGTTAGCTTGTGTGAGCAGTACAGTGTAGCTACGTCTTGACCGTCAGCTTGTGTAAGCAGACCCAGTGATGGCTCGAGAGTGAGCATCTATATGAAATATGAGATAGAGATGGTTTCGACCATGTTTTGGCACTTAGTGTGCGAGATACCCGAGTATCTAATATTATTCCAAATGGTTCAAAGGGCACAGTGATGTTACGAGAATGTATGAGTTCAATATGAACCGGTACGAGTATGTACGTAAATCATTTGGAAATTGAATCTATGAGATTTGTGATTCCATAATTAACTTTGTTGGTGATTATATGTTAGGTTAATGAGACTAAATTGAGTTGCATTATGATTTAAATTACTTGCTTAATTGTGGTTGATTGGTAAGTTATATTTACAATTATACGAACTTACTAAGCTTAATTGCTTACTTTTCCATGTTTTATAGTGATTTGGAAGCTCGCTCGTTTTGGAAGTTGTCGAAGATTGCATCGCACTATCGAGCTCTCATTTTGGTATTTTTGGACTTTATATATTTTAGTTATATGGCATGTATAGATCATTTGGCTAATAGAAGGCTATATGTTTTGTTATATGTTTTGTTCACTTGTGACGTTCATAGTGTGACATACCTAAATCTTGAGCGAATGATAGACTATGTACGTGTGACTCATACACTTTGATGTAAGTAAAAACATGAGTTCAAATAGATAAGGAACCAAAAGCTAGTGCGTTGGGTGTAAGACTTTTGCAGTATGTAGCGTCATTCACAACAGTGGAATCCATATCCTAAGACATAGGTAAATGATATCCTCTCATTGGCATTACATGGTTAATGAAAAGTAAATTTGGCCACAGGTCGTTAGTCATTGTGATGAATGACTTGATTACTATTTGATAGTAATTGACTTTTCATGAAGGAAGATGTAATGGTTACCATGAGAACGAATATTATCCCAAAGAGATTAAGGATATCCTATGAGGGTAACACACTTATGATAAGGTAATTTGACGAGCACTAACCGAGTTGCTTTCATAATGGTATGTGTAACAGCCCGATTTTGGGTCTAATCAGAACAGTGGTTTCGGGACCACAAATTCAACATAAGAAAATTTATTTTTATTATATTTTTATGGTTTACAAATTCACGGGATGATTTTGTGAAAATTCCGTTCAAAAATTTTGACGTTTGGGCACTCAATTTGGTCAAAAGGACTAAATTGTAAAAATGCAAAAGTTGAGTTCTACATGTTAGAGGTGCCTAATTGTTATGAAATTTTAAACTGGAGGCCCTTAAATGGTAATTAGACCATTGGATAATTTGTTGGACAAAAATGGACATGAAATGGGTGAAATAGAATATTTTTAAGCTAGGGACGTTTTGGTAATCTAGTAATTAAAATGAATTAAAAACAAAATCAAAGCCAAAATTTCTTGTCCATCTTCTTCCTTGGCTGAATATTGCAAGAAGAAACCATGGCTAGGGTTTTCCAAGCTTCCAAGCTCGATTGTAAGTCTGTTCTTGCCCCTTTTTAATGATTTTTACGTTTTTGAAATCCTCGTAACAAGATCTACTTATTTCTACCATTTATTTGAGTTATCATGAAGGTCTAGGGTTTGACCCATGTTAGAAATTTGTGCATTTTGATGTTTAATGGTAGATTATGCATGTTTATGGTTGGAGAAACAGCTTTTACTAAGTGATTTTCGGTGAAAATGCTTAAAAGGACTAAATCGTAAAAGTTATAAAATATGTAGTAAAAGTGTGTTCTAGTGGAAATTTTGGGCTGTTATAGTTATGAAAATGATTTGAATAAAAATCATTTTACGAGCTTAGGGGCAAAAGTGTAAATATGACAAAGTTTAGGGGTAAAAATGTAATTTTACCATAATATGATTTTTGGGTCACGATGAATAATGTAACTAATTAGCAAGCTAAATGTGATATTATAGATCAAGGAAAACGAGATTCGGACTTAAATCGGGAAGGTACGAGATTATGGACTAAAAAGGAATAATTAGCCGTGCTCGGATTCGAGGTAAGTTCGTGTGATAATAATAATAATGCAATGTCATACTGGAATTGTAAATTATGTTATTGTCTCATAAATTGAATGAGTTGTCATACGGATGTATATTACGAGAATTTGACAAGTAAGTACCTAAGCTAATGTTATCGTTGATTGTGACTGAATCTAAATTGGTAAGTTGAATTGAACTTGTCGAGTTAAAGGTTATTATATGCTATGCATAAAAAGTTGTAACACCCCTAACCCGTATCCGTCGCCGGACTGGGGTTACGAGGCATTACCAGAAAAGATATAAATTTTTATACATTTACACAATCACTCGAACCATATTTGAAGATAAACATTTGTAACTTTAGTTTATAAATTCTTGAATCATTAATACATAAAGCACAAAACAATTTTATTAAACTCATACATATCCATTTTGTTATCTTATAACATAATTACTATTCATATGGTAAATTTTCAATACAGGAATTGAATATTAAAACATACTAAGTACATATGCTATATTCATTGTCAACTTTATTTTTCTCTATTACTATACATGCATAAAACATTTCATAGCATCTAATTCGTATATTCAATAACCAAACCATTCCATATACCTAGTTATATAAACTCATCATAAAGCTATGCGCATAAGACCATAATCATTTAAACTCTCTTGAGCGCAAATAACAAATTAAAGTATACCCATTTCACATGCTAATTTTTCATACCCAAAATACATATACACAACCAATCAATTAGCCATATATTCGGTCATCAAATTTAACTTCAATAGTTCATACCATTATCACAATGAAATTTCAACTATGAATACTATCTCGTTGTTATTTAACATTATTAACTAGATACATTGTCCTTGCTCAAATGACCAACTCATTATCTATAGAACATAGTCATATTTTGCTATCACAAACTGTATTAAAAAGACCAATTTCACAAGCAATAATAAAATTATAACTTATTTAAACTTGCCACAACCAAAATCATATCCATCACTACAATATCATCACACAAATCGATTCTTAACCATCCACAAAATGCAACCTATGCCATCAAACAAACTTACCAAAATGAGCTAAATATTAAACCAATTATACATTATAATTACCACTTCTCATTGTCGAATCATTTAACTAGACATCACAATCATATTACCAAGGAATATACTTACAAAATATGCTTATCCCATGTCAAAATACTAAATCATTAATTAAACTAATATACAAGCCGAACCATATAGCTAAATACCACAAATATATATATACCGTGGCCGAAATTTGCTTGAACATAAACATCATACTTTGCCATTTTTGCATGGCTTTATATACATACACAAACCAAAATCCAGCATTTCAAAATATAATCTAGCCTATACATGCCATAAGTTTGAAATTCAGCTTATAAAGTAGCGAAATAGTCGATAGTGTGATAAACTTTGCTGATGATCCCCGAGCTCGTAACTAGATCTCAAAATCTATAAAACAGGGGCAAACATAACACACAATACGATATTAAAGCTTAGTAAGTTATAAACAAATAAATAACTCAATTTAACCAAACTAATTTATACAATCATGATCAGATTTACTTTCAAGCTCACAATTTCATATATAACAAATACTTCCATATACAAATTTTACCTTGGCCGAATATACATGTATCTATTATCAAAGTATCATTAAATTTCAAAACCATGGTACCATTGTATAACCTAATATACATAAATTCATATACATATATTCATAAGACCGAATGTGTAACGCCCCAATTTTCAGGATTTTTGGGATTTCTGTGATTTTTGATGAATTTTAGAATTTCTGTGTTTTGACTATACAATGTAGGTCTGAGTATGTTAGTGGGCCTTTAGAAGGCCCAAGAGTAAATTTAGCCCGAGGCAATTTCAGAATTTTCAATTTTAGAGAGAGAGGGTTCTGGCGTTATGGGCTTTTAAAATAAAGGTGGTAAAATAAGCCACAAGAAGATCTGTGGTAAAGTGACATGTGACGCCATATAGGTGTTTGGGGAGCAGCGTGCGGATGTTTAGGGGGAGCCAAGGTTCAAGTCGCAAGGTAAGTTAATTAGGGTATTTATTTTTGTGAACTGGAAAGGTAGGTATTGGAACATAGGTGGAACTCTGTTAGGAGGAGGTTGAGCTGTTCAGGGGATTGAGTACGGGAGAGATAAGGGAGGAAATTTAGGAGATGATTATGGATCTTGGTGTTGGCCGAAGTTGGACTCTTGAGGAGCAAGAGTTGGCCGACCAAGGGTCTCTAGTATAGGCAAATTCGGCTAGGTATCTAAAGTAGCAATTTCAGCATTAGGAAAGTTTTGTGCCGTTTCTTTGTAGCTTTTCTTTTAGGGTTTCGGTTTAGTCTTCTTTTGGCTTACCAAAATAAGGAATTTTGCTTAGGGTTTTTCTCTTTTCCCTTCCATTTTGCTTGTATCCGAAACTTGGAACACCTCATAACTCTCTGTACCGTTTTCCCTTGCCATAACCGAATACTACTTTCCCTTCTCACCTTTCTTTCTTCCATCTTTTCCTTTTCCCCATAGCCGAACTTATACTCCCCTCTCTTTTGTTGCTTTCAACAATTTATTTTCTCCATTTTTCCTCAATTGGCCGAATCTACCATCCCTTCCCTTCTCTTCTTCTCTTCATTTATTCCTCTCACATCTAGGAGGCCGAATCTTACTATAGCCGAACCTCTTTCCCTTTTTCTTTAAGAAGCCGAAACCTTCATACCTGTGGTATAGAAAGCTGAATCTTTGGCTACTTGAACCTGTTTATTCTCGTAATCACTGTAGATCGGGATTAATATCATAGATAGGAACCCTCTTTTGGGAAGAACAACGATTGGTAAGTATTTGAACAACTTTCGTTAGTTACTTATGCTTTAAGGTAAAGCCGAAACCCCTTAAGGGTGGCTAATGTTTGGACTAAGGGCATATTCGCCTCTTTCTTTTGGTTTTGTGTGCACTAGAGTGGACAAGGGGGACATTCAGCAAAGGGCTTTGAAGGCTAACACTGTTGGACATCTAGATCTAGTCCATATTTCGGCAGAAAGGTAAGAACTTTAGGAACTAAGGCAATGTTGGCCGAGTATGGTAGGAAGATTAGTACGTATTTTGTTTTTGATGTGTAGTTTGACGTATTAGTAACTCGATTGTAGGCAGCTCGTGTGTGGATCTAGCCAACGTATCGTTACAGATCAGGTGTGTAAACGACACCCACTTATAAACTAGATCGGCAAAAGCCGAAAAGTTGAAACGCCGAAGAGCCGGCATTTTGTGGACTTATGAGGGTGTGAGTGCTCGTGAGGTAGTTGTTTGTTAATCCCGATAATCTCAAGCGGTAAGCTTGCAGAGTGCACAATTTCGTGCACTTCGGTATGTTTGGGCTTAATGGGCCAAAATCGGGTTAATGGGCCAATAGGCACAATTCGGTAAAAACGCTCGGTAAGTGTTTCTGTTAATACGGTAATGGCTGTAATATGCATGAAAACCCTAAAATAGTAAATTTACTAAAATACCCCTAAAGTATGAAAATTACCATTATACCCCTAGGTCCAAAGTGACCGTTATACCCCTAGGGTTAATTTTGACTAGAATGCATGATATTCTGATTCTGTATGTTGTATGCCATGACATGTATATCTGTTGCATGGGATATGGGTTATATTGATGGAAGAAGCGTTCTGGTGGCTATGCCACAAATATCTGTTCTGGTGGCTCTGCCACAATATCTATATCTGGTGACTCTGTCACAATATCTGTTCTGGCAGCCATGCTGCAAATTCTATGGTGTGTAGCGGATGGGTGGGTCAAGTTGTCTCCCCACATGGTGTAAGGTTGGTACGGGGGTGTATACGAATGGATGTGGGTTGGGTTTTCTACATACATGATATTTCATTGCACACTGCATGGGCCTATGGGCTTCATTCTGAATTTTGTATAGGGCTAAGGCCCAACTTAATCTGTTCCTGTGGTTTGAACTGATTTGGACTATGGTTGGGTTATTTTACACACTGAGTTTTCCAAACTCACCCCCCTTTATTTCATCCATGCAGGAAATCCCTAACCGTAGTGGACTTGGAGCTGTGAGGGATTCGGAGTGGCCACATGTTCTGCAAATTCGGTTCTCTTCAGGTGTTTTGACCAGCCTTTACTTACTTTAATTGTTTAAGGTTTTTAAGTTGTAATAAGACCGCTCGTAAATTTTGTGGTTTTCTTAATTGCTTTACTTATACTCGATTTAAACTGTTAGATTCAGGCTGTATGGGTTTTGTTCAAAATTAATAAACGATTTCAAAACACAACGAGCGTAACAAATGGATAACCTAAAGACTTAATTAATCGGTGTTCTTTTCTTAGTCAACAATTAACCTTTTTTTACAAAATCACCCTGATTACCATAAACAAAGAACACAATCAACCATAAGTCAATGTGACACGTCAGACTTGGCCGTAACGTCTCGGTCGAGTTTGGGGTGTTACATTTAGTGGTATCAGAGCCAGGTTGCAACAACTCGGCTGTGGATTGGGTCTAAAAGAAAATAAACAAACACATAAACAAAAGTTTTTAGAATTTAAAAAAATAAAATAAAGATTTTCAAAAAATTGCTTTGGGGAATTCATTTTTTTAAATTTTCTTTCTACAATAAATGATTTCAAATAATGCAAATCCGGTTTTCTAAAATTTGGATTCTGAGAAGGTGGCACACCGAATCTCTAGCCCAAGCTTGTAAGTATCCGTCTGAATTTTTCTGAATGTTTCTGAATTATCAGCTATATGCCTGTACTGAAACCCTATTATGATACTCTGGTTAGGGTGATACTGAAACTGTAGGAATTTTGATAAGTAGACTGAGACTATAGCTAGGCTACGATTCCGCGAAAAACAAACTCTGAATTACTATCTGTTCATAAAACATCTATAATAAACACTGAAATATTTAATTGATGCATAAAATTCGTAAACAGATAATACGATATGAGTACGAGAGCAGCTCGTAGAAGAGGCTGTGGACGTGGCCGAGGTAGTGCACGGGCTGGATCTTCGTCTTCAGAACATATGCCGGTAGCAGATGCACCGGTACCACCGGTAATAGAAGTGGAGTCTCATGATCGAGGTGCCTGGGATGACGCTCTATCTCAGACAATGCTTCGTGTTTTGGAAAGGGTTGTCGGGGCAAGTACGGGTAACAGAATTTGGGGATCTATTTTTGAGTGACTCTAGGCTAATGGAACAGAGATCTTTAGGGGCGTATCTGGTGTAGCCCCGAATGTGGCTGAATATTGGTTAGAAGCCACGGAATGAATTATGGATGATTTGGACTGTTCCGTAGAGCAAAAGCTGAAGGGAGACACATCATTGTTACGAGATGAGGCTTATCAATGGTGGCTCACTGTGAGAGATGGGACCCCAGCTAAGAGGGTGACTTGGGAGCTGTTTAAGATGGCCTTCAAGAGAAAATATGTTGGGGCGAGTTATATGGACGCCCGCAGGAAAGAATTTTTGAATCTGGTTCAAGGGGGTAAGATAGTTGCTGAGTACGAGGCTGAGTTTCTGAGGCTGAGTCGGTATGCCGTTGGGATAGTCGCTACAGAGTATGAACATAGTGTGCGCTTCGAGGATGGTCTTAGAGATGAACTTAGGGTTCTGATTGCTCCACAGAGGGAGTGTGACTTTGCTGCTTTGGTGGAGAAAGCTAAGATAGCTGAGAAGGTGAAGCGTACTGAAAGACAAAATCGTGAGAAGGATCGAAACCGTTTTCGGAGGGATTCAGGACCTTCGGGTGGTGCAAAATGGAATGTTAAAAGAGCAAGAGTGGAAGAGCCAGTTCGAGCAGTTTCGATGAATGTTGTTAGACCGCAAGTTTGTGGAGACTGTGGTAAGGTGCATCTAGGCAAGTGTAGGAGACGTTCTGGTGCTTGTTTCGGTGCAGATCTATGGAGCATAAAGTCAAGGACCGCCCTCGAAAAAGTCGATCGTTCAAGTTGCGTAAGCGAGGGTTGCTCAACCAAAGAGAGGTGGGCCACAACCGCCCGCAGGACGTGGACAAGGTAGGGCGCGAATGGAAATGGTCGTGGTCGAGGAGCACACCGCGAGATGCCGAATACACGAGGCTCGTCACCCGGCGCGTTGGTGTATGCAGCTCGTCGTCGAGAGAAGGGTGATGCACCCGACATCATAAATGGTACGTTCTTGATTTCTAGCATGCCGTACACTGCTTTGATAGATATTGGATCTACTCATTCGTATGTTGCATGTGCCATATCTGGGTCGATGAGTGTGCACTCGAGGAGAGATCGTGAGTGGGGTATCGCATTAAGTCCTTTGGGCCACTCGGTTAGGGTAGACAAACTGTATAGAGACGTGCCTTTAGAAACTCAAAGTAAGATTTTCTCTAGAGACTTGATGGAGTTACTGTTCGGAGAAATTGACCTAATTCTGGGAATGGACTGGCTTATTAAGCATAGGGCAACTCTGGACTGTACTGCTAAGCGAATGGTGTTAAAGATCACGGAGGGTGAGGAGGTTATGGTGATAGGTGAACGAAGGGATTATTTGTGCAATATGGTGTCGGCGTTGAGAGCTGAGAAGTGGATTCGTAAGGGTTGTGAGGCTTACTTGGCATTTGTAAGTCAGTCAAAGACTGAGGGTCTGACGGTGGATAAGGTTAGAACCGTTAAGGAATTCCAAGATGTTTTTCCAAATGAGCTTCTGGGATTGCCTCTGAACCGAGAAGTTGAGTTTGGAATAGACTTGTTGCCTGGAACGACATCAGTGTCTATCGCACCATACAGGATGGCACCGAAGGAGTTAGTGGAGCTGAAAGCACAGATTCAAGAGTTGTTGGATAGAGGCTTTATTAGGCCGAGTGTGTCTCCGTGGGAAGCACCAATGTTGTTTGTGAAAAAGAAGGATGGGACGATGCGGATGTGCATCGATTATCGGCAGTTGAACAAACTGACGATTAAGAATAAGTACCCTTTCCCAAGAATCGACGACCTGTTTGACCAACTTAGAGGAGCTTCGGTATTCTCCAAGATCGATCTTCAAGCTGGATACCATCAGTTAAGGGTCAAGGAAGTAGATATTCATAAGATGGCATTCAGGACTCGGTATGGTCATTATGAGTTTCTAGTTATGCCATTTGGACTGATGAACGCTCCTGCAGCATTCATGGACCTGATGAATCGTGTATTCCAACCATTTTTGGATCGATTCGTAGTCATTTTTATTGACGATATTCTGGTATATTCTGAAACTGAAGAGAAGCATGTTGAACATCTTCGCACTGTGCTACAAGTGTTGAGGGAGAAGAAACTTTATGCGAAATTCAGTAAGTGTGAATTCTGGTTGAGGGAGGTAACCTTCTTAGGTCATGTTGTCTCTGCTGAGGGGATCAAGGTGGACCCTCGAAAGATTGAAGCGATTCTGGAGTGGAAGCCACCTAGGTCGGTGTCGAAAATTCGAAGTTTCCTGGGTTTGGCAGGGTACTACAGAAGGTTTGTGGAAGGTTTTTCTTTGTTGGCAGCACCATTGACAAAGCTTATAAGGAAATGAACACCGTTTGTTTGGACCGAGAAGCAGTAGGAAGCTTTTGAGAAATTGAAGAAAGTTCTAACCGAGGCACCTGTATTAATTCAGCCGGAGTTTGGGAAGGATTTTACCGTGTACAGTGATGCATCACATGTGGGTTTGGGCTGTGTGTTGATGCAAGAGGGTAGGGTGGTTGCTTATGCATCACGACAGCTTAAGCCTCACGAAGTAAACTATCCTACTCACGATTTAGAATTGACAGCAGTAATCTTTGCACTTAAGATTTGGAGACTCTACTTGTACGGAGAAAGGAGTGTCATATACACGGATTATAAGAGCCTTAAGTACTTGCTGACTCAGAAGGAGCTGAACCTTAGGCAACGAAGATGGATAGAGTTGCTTAAGGATTATGACTGTTCGATTGAGTATCACCCAAGCAAGGCTAATGTGGTAGCCGATGCCCTAAGCCATAGAGTTGTATCTGATCTAAGAGCAATATTTGCTCGTCTGAGTCTGTATGATGATGGTAGTTTATTGGCTGAGTTACAAGTAAGGCCAACCTGGGAGGATCAGATTAGGGAAAAGCAGTTCAAGGATGA
Source organism: Gossypium longicalyx (assembly GCA_025698465.1). Taxonomy (NCBI): domain Eukaryota; kingdom Viridiplantae; phylum Streptophyta; class Magnoliopsida; order Malvales; family Malvaceae; genus Gossypium; species Gossypium longicalyx. The sequence goes on from CM047007.1 coordinate 58,214,720, forward strand.
GTCTTTAGTTTCTCGATTCTAGCAAGTTAAAAAAGGGGGGAAACTTCTGAGTTTGGGTTGAATAGTGAAGGAGTTCTGTGTTTTCGAGGAAGAGTTTGCATTCCGAAGGACTCTGACTTAAGGCAGTCAATACTGAAAGAAGCTCATGGAGGACTTTGTGTTATGCATCCTGGAGGGAATAAGTTGTATCGCGACTTACGAGAATTGTATTAGTAGCCTAGTCTTAAATTAGAAGTAATAGAGTTTGTGGGGAAATGTCTGACATGCCAGCAAGTGAAAGCTGCAACTACCTTCCGGACTTTTACAGCCAGTGAAGATATCACTTTGGAAGTGGGAGAGGGTAACCATGGACTTTGTGAGTGGGCTACCCTTGACACCGACGAAGAAGGACTCGATTTGGGTACTTGTGGATAGGTTGACCAAATCTGCTCATTTTATACCTGTCCGCACTGATTATTCACTTCAGAAGCTAGCCAAATTGTACGTGGCAGAGATTGTGCGATTTCATGGAGTGCCAGTATCGATTATTTCTGACCGGGATCCTAGGTTCACATCCCGGTTCTGGCAAAAGTTGCATGAGGCGTTGGGAACGCTATTGAACTTTCGCGCGACTTTTCATCCTCAGACTGATGGTCAGTCGGAAAGGGTTATTCAGATTTTGGAAGACATGTTGAGAGGATGCGTTATTGACTTCCGAGGTAGTTGGGAAGATTACTTGCCGTTGGCAGAGTTTGCGTATAACAATAGTTATCGGGCAAGTATCCGAATGGCACCATATAAAGCGTTGTATGGACGTAGGTGTCGTACACCTAGTTGTTGGACTAAATTGGGGGAACGACATGTTCTTGGACCTGAGTTGGTAGCGAATACGGAAGATAAGGTCAGGATAATCAGAGATCGGTTAAAAGAAGCATCTGATAGGCAAAAGTTGTATGCATATTTGAAGCGTAAGGAGATTGAGTACTCAGTGGGTGATATGGTCTTCTTGAAGGTTTCTCCTTGGAAGAAGATATTAAGGTTTGGTAAGAAGGGCAAGTTGAGTCCGCGGTTCATCAGGCCTTATCGGGTTCTTAAGCGAGTAGGTCTAGAGGCTTACCAATTGGAATTACCTCCGGAGTTAGACAGGATTCATGATGTTTTTCACGTCTCCATGTTATGGCGATATCATTCTGATCCTACCCATGTTGTGCCAGTTGCAGAGATTGAAGTGCAGCCTGATTTGACTTTCGAAGAAGAGCCTGTGCAGATATTGGATCGAGATGTTAAGGTTCTAAGAAGGAAGCCAGTTCCATTGGTAAAGGTACTTTGGCGTAATCATGGCAGAAAGGAAGCTACTTGGGAACCAGAAGAGGCGATACATCAACAATACCCTCATCTGTTTGGATCAGGTAAATTTCGAGGACGAAATTTCTTTAAGGAGGGTAGAGTTGTAACGGCCCAATTTTCGGGATTTCTTTGATTTTTGATGAATTTTAGAATTTTCGCGTTTTGACTGTACAATGTAGGTCTGAGTATGTTAGTGGGCCTTTGGAAGGCCCAAGAGTAAATTTAACCCGAGGCAATTTCAGAATTTTCAATTTTAGAGAGAGAGAGGGTTCTGGCATTATGGGCTTTTAAAATAAAGGTGGTAAAATAAGCCACAAGAAGATCTGTGGTAAAGTGGCATGTGATGGCACATAGGTGTTTGGGGAGTGGCGTGTGGATGTTTAGGGGGAGCCAAGGTTCAAGTCGCAAGGTAAGTTAATTAGGGTATTTATTTCTGTGAACAGGAAAGGTAGGTATTGGAACATAGGTGGAACTCTGTTAGGAGGAGTTTGAGCTGTTCAGGGGATTGAGTAAGGGAGAGATAAGGGAGGAAATTTAGGAGCTGATCAAGGAGCTTGGTGTTGGCTGAATGTTGGACTCTTGAGGAGCAAGATTTGGCCGGCCAAGGGTCTCTAGTATAGGCGAATTCGGCTAGGTCTCTGAAGTAGCAATTTCAGCATTAGGGAAGTTTTGTGCCGTTTCTTTGTAGCTTTTCCTTTAAGGTTTCGGTTTAGTTTTCTTTTGGCTTGCTGAAATAAGGTATTGTGCTTAGGGTTTTTCTCTTTTCCCTTCCATTTTGCTTGTATCCGAAACTTGGAACACCTCATAACTCTTTGTTTCGTTTTCCCTTGCCATAACCGAATACTACTTTCCCTTCTCACCTTTCTTTCTTCCATCTTTTCCTTTTCCCCATAGCCGAACCTATACTCCCCTATCTTTTGTTGCTTTCAACAATTTCTTTTCTCCATTGTTCCTCAATTGGCCGAATCTACCATCCCTTTCCTTCTCTTCTTTTCTTCATTTATTCCCCTCACATCTAGGAGACCGAATCTTATTATAGCCGAACCTCTTTCCCTTTTTCTTTAAGAAGCCGAAAACTTCATACCTGTGGTATAGAAAGCCGAATCTTTGGCTACTTGAACCTGTTTATTCTCGTAACCACGGTAGATCGGGATTAATATCATAGATAGGAACACTATTTTGGGCAGAACAACGATTGGTAAGTATTCGAACAACTTTCGTCAGTTACTTATGCTTTAAGGTAAAGCCGAAACCCCTTAAGGGTGGCTAACGTTTGGACTAAAGGCATATTGGCCTCTTTCTTTTGGTTTTGTGTGCGCTAGAGTGGACAAGGGGGACATTCAGCAAAGGGCTTTGAAGGCTAACACTGTTGGACATCTAGATCTAGTCCATATTTCGACAGAAAGGTAAGAAATTTAGGAACTAAGGCAATGTTGGCTGAGTATGGTGAGGAGATTAGTACGTATTTTGTTTTTGATGTGTAGTCTGACGTATTAGTAACTCGATTGTAGGCAGCTCGTGTGTGGATCCCGCCAACGTATCGTTACAGATCAGGTGTGTAAACGACACCCATTTATAGACTAGATCGGTAAAAGCTGAAAAGTCGAAACGCCAAAGAGCCGGCATTTTGTGGACTTATGAGCGTGCGAGCGCTTGTGAGGTAGTTGTTTGTTAATCCCGATAATCTCAAGCAGTAAGCTTGCAGAGTGCACAATTTCGTGCACTTCGGTATATTTGGGCTTAATAGGCCGAAATCGGGTTAATGGGCCAACGGGCCTAATTCGATAAAAACGCTCGGTAAGTGTTTTCTGTTAATACGGTAATGGCTGTAATATGCATGAAAACCATAAAATAGTAAATTTACTAAAATACCCATAAAGTATGAAAATTACCATTATACCCCTAGGTCCAAAGTGACCGTTATACCCCTAGGGTTAATTTTGACTGGAATGCATGATATTCTGATTCTGTATGTTGTATGCCATGACATGTATATCTGTTGCATGGGATATGGGTTATATTGTTGGAAGAAGCGTTCTGGTGGCTATGCCACAAATATCTGTTCTGGTGGCTCTGCCACAATATCTATATCTGGTGACTCTGTCACAATATTCGCTCGCGCCATGCTGCAAATTCGTGTGGTGTGTAGCGGATGGGTGGGTTAAGTTGTCTCCTCACATGGTGTAAGGTTGGTACGGGGGTGTATACGGATGGATATGGGTTGGGTTTTCTACATACATGATATTTCTATTCTGTACCTGTTATGGGCCTAGAGTTGTGAGGGATTCGGAGTGACCACATGTTCTGCAAATTCGGTTCTCTTCAAGTGTTTTGACCAGCCTTTACTTACTTTAATTGTTTAAGGTTTTTAAGTTGTAATAAGGCCGCTCGTAAATTTTATGGTTTTCTTAATTGCTTTACTTATACTCGATTTAAACTGTTAGATTCAGGCTGTGTGGGTTTTGTACAAAATTAATAAACGATTTCAAAACACAACGAGCGTAACAAATGGAAAACCTAAAGACTTAATTAATCGGTGTTCTTTTCTTAGTCAACAATTAACCATTATTTTACAAAATCTCCCTGATTACCATAAACAAAGAACACAATCAACCGTAAGTCAATGTGACATGTCATACTTAGCCGTAACGTCTGGGCCGGGTTTGGGGTGTTACAGAATGAATCATTTATATATGTTTGCATATAAATCACCATTATAATATCACTATACAAACCTTTGGCCGAATGTACTTTTCAATACACATTTAATTTTTCATTCACATCATAAATGATTTGCAACACATATCAAATAACCAACTTACCTTATTTCAAATAAGAAATAAGCTATTACATAAGAAATAAGCTATTACATACCTGATCACTTTTAATCGTTTTACACATTCAATCACAACCTATCATTGCCCATTGAACCATTCGGAATTGAATAGGATACTCGGATAATCATATATATCATACAATGACAATGTCCCAGACTTGGTCTTACATGCTATCACATATCAATGCCACTGTCCTAGACAGGGTCTTACACGAATCAAATATGATGCCGATGTCCCAGACATGGTCTTACACGTAATTAAATATCGATGCCAACGTTCCAGATATGGTGTTACACGAGAACACATATAGGAAGTCCTATGTCAGGACATATGTATGCTAGCAATTCCTATGGTTCGCACGGGGCTTTTGGACGTTGTAATTCAGTCGAATCGAACTCGTAAACTTAGTTCCCAAGCATATGTACATTCGACTTTTAGATATATAATCTCACATAATTTAATTTCAGCATATAAACTTGTATATAATTAAAATTAACAATATCTAATCTCACATAATTTAATTTTAGCATAAAAACTTGTATATAATTAAAATTAACAATATCTATTTGCTTATAAACTTACTTCAGACAACAGTAATCTAAACAGGACGATTAATCGACAACTTTGGCTTTCCCCTGATCCAATTCTGATTTCTTTGGCTCTTGATCTAAACATATTCAAATTAAACTTATTCAAACATAATTTCATTCAATTTAGCCCAAAAACACATAAATAAACAAATTACCATTTTACCTCTGACATTTCACATTTTTTACAATTTAGTCCAAATTGCACAAAACACAAAACATGCAAAATTTGCACACATCATGCTTAGGTCGAATACTACCCATGTTCATACAAGTTCATACATTTCATTTATTTCACATTTTAGTCTCTCAATTTATTATTTTTGCAATTTAGCCCTAATTACTCAAAATCATCAAAAATTCCAATACAAAACATATTAATCCAAAACATAGATTTCATCATTCATCAACTAACATCACAAAGCTCAATTATTAATCAATGGAATAACTCAAAATATTCATCAAAATAAAAAAATTCAAGCATGGGCTTTGTACATTACACTGCAAACGATCTCAAAAACGTAAAAATTATAAAAAATCGAGCTAGTTACGTACCTTGATTAAGCTATCAAATGGCCGAACCCTTAAAAGCTTTCTTTTCTTTCTTATTTTGAAGTTTCAGTCATGGAAAGAAAATATAAACATTGGCTTTTAATTTTATGTTTTATGTTATTATAACTTAATTTACATATATAACCTTTATAATAAAATAAAAGCCATTTTAATATAAGGTCACTACCGTTCACACATTTAATTATGACCTAATTGCATTATATGTGCTTCATATTATAAAGACAACAACAAGTAGGCACTTTCACATTTAACCATCAAATTTTCATTTTAAGCGATTAAGCCCTTTTTATTAAATCGGCACTCAAACGATAAAATTAAAGTACAAAAATTTCATAGATATAAATTCACACATAATAAACACAGAAAATAATTTTAAGATATTTTTTTGACTCGGATTCGTGGTCCCGAAACCACCATTCTGAATAGGGTCTAAATCGGGTTGTTACAGAAGTGATCTACAATATGTCTATGATGTGAGATGACAATATGATGAATTGTAATTTTGTGTTAAAAAGTGATTATCATGATTATTAACATTATGTGAAATCATGAGCTTAATTACCATCATGGGATATATGATTCGTTCCTAGGGACAAGTTTTGATGAGATGTGTACTCGAAGAAGCCTTGAGTGACCCTGAGGAATGCTTAGGATTCAGATATCATGTCACCATGGTTAATGAGATCCCGTGTAAGACCATGTATTGGACATGGCGTCGGCATCTGAGATGAGAGCCAGTGCAAGACCATGTCTGAGACATGGCATCGGCAATGATATGTGTGCCAGTGTAAGACCATGTCTAGGACATGGCATCGGCGATGATATGTGTGCCAGTTTAAGACCATGTCTAGGATATGGCATCGGCGATGATATGTGTGCTAGTATAAGACCATGTCTGGGACATGGCATCAGCACTGACATGAGACCTTGTGTAAGACCACAACTGGGATATGGCGATGACATGTGGATCCATGTAAGACCAAGTCTGGGACATGGCTTTGATAATTGATTTGGTGTATGATGATTCTGAATGACCTTCAGTATTCCAGGTGGTTCAATAGGCCATTCAAGATTATGTTTAAGAAGTGGAGTAATATGTGAAAAGTGTTGAAAGGGTACAGCTATGAACACTAAGCTTATGGTTATTGAGACTATGAAATGTCGAGACCTCGGTGAGCTAAGATGTATGAATTATGATTACAAATTTTGTTGCAATATCACACTAACTTACATTTTGTAATTGAACATGGAATCCATGAAATGGTGAGTTCATGATTAGTTGAAAATGAACTTATGATAGTTATCATCATATTGCACTAAAACAGTTTTGTACAGAAGCAGTAGTTTGAATTTGAAAATCCACCTAAAATTGTGGAAATCGAATTAGAGACTGAATAAAATATTAAATTAAAGGTTATTGAGTCTATTTTCACATATAGGAAACTATGTAAGCAAAAGAATTCCGTATTAAGAGATATTTGAATTTTTGTGAGACAGGGTCAGAGTGATTTGAATTTTTGTGAGACAGGGTCAGAGTGATTTCGTGCTCCCCTGTCTTAAATTTGGAACATCACTAAAAATTGTACAAGAATAATTATGGGTTATAATTTATATGCTTAAAATCTTTAATGAGTTTATTTTCAGAAGAAACAAATGGAACATCATCTGAATCCATTATGAAAAGATAATTAATTTTTAGTTAAGAGGGGTCGGAACTGTCAGACAACGAAACAAGGGAGACTTCAAAGAATAAATTGTACTTATTGGCTAGACCAAAAATTCTAAAAATTTTATGGTAAAAAGATATGTGAGTCTAGTTTCAGGAAAAATTAGCGGATCTAAATTTGGAGTTTTGTATCCCAAGATATTAATAATTTAGTGACTATGACTCTAGTAGACAACTTGACTGGAATATGAGCAAATAGTGGAATTATGTGCAACTTCGATTGTGTTACCATGAGAATATGTTGTAAGAGTTTGGCAAAAGCATGTTAATAAATTGCTTATTATTATTTTCGTATGGACTTACTAAGCTATAAAGCTTACCCCCTCCTTTCCATTCTTTAGTGTGTCAGGTTAGCTCGGGGTTGGATATCGTGGGAGGCAGCATCACACTATCAAAATTTCAAGTTGGGGTATTAATAAACCTTAAGTGTTTTGAAGTGAGTGGTATGTATAGAGACTTAGTACTTTATGATATGTGTTTCATGATTTGGCCAATTGAGTTGGCTTATAATGATTCATTTGTATAGAGCCATGAGATATGACTCATATTTGATCATTGAGTTGTAAACCTAATTGATTTTGCATGACTAATCAAATGTCTTTATGATGTGCATGTTGTGATGGCTTGGTATTGATGAATGTTTGATATGGTATGCATATTTCGTGGATGAACTTTGATTAATAGATGTGACCATATTCTTAGTGTAAAAGTGTAAATTTAGAGTAAGTTAATGATGTTAATGAAGAATGGAATTAGTGTGGAATGCCTTATGGAAACATGTTAATGTGAGTGTGTGACATTAAGGATATGAATTAGACATGACTATGAATGCTAGATGACTAAGTTGAAAATTACAGCATGAAGACAAACATGGTATATGAGTATAAGTAGTAGTGAAGATGACAAGGCCAAATGAATATGATTTGGTATGTCTAGACTTGATATAAAATGAGTATGAGAAACACAAGTATGATGACATGCAAATGCTATGTTTGTGACTTAATTGAAGATGTTTAATCGTTAAATGGACGCCATGTTATATATCCTTGATGTTGTATAAATGTGTGAGGGATCATGGTCGACCAAAGCTTGGAAAATAGCCTAAGTGTTGGCCACACGGGTAGATACACGGTCGTGTGTCTCAGCCGTGTGGAGAACATGACCTTAGCACACGGGCGTGTGACTTGGCTGTGTGACCTCATTTTGTTGCAGACGTCATAAACAGAGATTTACACAAGCTGAGGACACGGGCGTGTCCCGAGCCTAACAGGCGTGTGTGATCACATGGCCTAATCCACATGGGCATGTGACTCTCTAAACATAGAAAATTTCTCTAAGTTTTGTAACATTTTTAGAAGTTCTTGGTTCAGTCCTGAACCAACCCCGATGTGTGTTTTGGGCCTCGTAGGCTCGTATAAGGAACGATATGCATGTATTTGAATGTTTTTGAATTGGTTCAAATTTTATGGCCCAGTTTTATATGTATGTGTATGTTTAAGCCCGATAATGCCTCATATCCTGTCTTGGCATCGGACACGGAGAAGGGGTGTTACAGTATGCCATTAGGAAGATCAGTCACGATACTATAGTGTTATGACTTCGCAATTAAATAAGTTTATAATTAATAGGTAAGAAGATAGAACTTAATTATAAATCATTTGAGCCTCAATTGCATATGTCCAATCGATCCCTCCGCTAGCTTGTTGAAACAAGAAATGTAACCTCCCAAACCTGGCCTAGACGTTATGACCGAATTCTGAAGGTTACATAAGCCACCGGAATGACATAAAATGTCACAACCCGTTTTCAGTGAAATTAGAATAGTGGTTTCGGGACCACAAATCCAGTAAGTAAATATTTATTTTATTATTATTTTAATGTCCACGGTATGTTAGTAGGGTCATGTAAAAATTTCGTTAAGAAATTTTAAATTTGCATGCTTAATTATGTGAAAAAGACTAAATCGTAAAAGGTGCAAAAGTAGAGTTCTATAAGTTAAAGGTATCAATTAGCCATGAAAGTTTAATATGAGTGGACTTAGATGGTAAATAGACCATTTATATAGTTAGTAAACATACATGGATTGGTTTTATTGAAATAATTAAAGTTTTTAAAGGTTATTTTGGTAATTAGGTAATTAAGGTTAAAATTTAATAAAATAAATTTCATTTTCATTCTCTTCTTCTTCCACCAAAATTTGAAGGTTAGAAAGCCATATTAGGGTTCTTCCATTCGACTATTTCAAGTGCTAGCATGTAAGTGTGATTTTGTCCCCCTTTTTAACGATTTTTATATTTTTGGGATCATTGTAGCTTAATCTAGCTAGCTTAGGGACTAATTTGTAAAATTATTAAAGGTTTAGGGTTTTTCATGAACATGTTTGTATTTTTTTTGAAGTTTAATGAAAGATTATGCGTCTTTGTTGATAAGTAAACAAGTTTTGTAATGGGATTTTTGATGAAATTGTCAATTAGGGATTTATTTGTAAAAGTAGTAAAATACCATGATAAATTTGTGAAATTTTGATTTGTATGAGGTTGTATAAGTCCCTAGGTAATTTGACTAGCATTAAATGTGGATGAAATTACATAAATTTCAATTTACGAGCTTAAGGACTAAATTGTTAAGAAGTTAAAAAATTAGGGGCAAAAGTGTAATTTTGAAAAAGCATGAATTTTGGACTAAATTGAATAGTATAAGTATTAAATGGATTAAATTTTCTTATTTAGATCAAGATAAACCTTGTACGGATCTAGATCGAGGAAAAGCTAAAGCATCAGATTAGTTGATCTTGTTTTGACATCTTTGTTATCAAGGTAAGTTCGTATGTTTAAATAATGTTTTAATGTTATTTTGATATATATGTTATTATGTTATTTATCATGTAAAGAAATGATGGAAATACAACAATGTTACAACGATTATCGAGCCCCGTTTGAACCTTAGGAATATATATGATACAAATGACATGTCATTAGGGTTACCATGTTTCTGGTACTAGTCCTGAATGTCCTATCGATGGCTGAGGTCCGACGCTTGTTATGGATACTCATTAGCTTGTGTGAGCAGCATCGTGTAGCTTACATTTCGACTGTCAACTTGTGTGAGCAGACCCATTTTACAGCTGGAGTGAGCAACAAGGTAAAGGAAAAAGATAGAAAAGGTTATATGTTTAGCACACTTTATGTGTGCTTTCCCATGTATCTGATGTTATTCTGAATGGTTCAATGGGTATGAAAAGGGAAGGAACAATAAGTGTTCCAATTGACTATGATATGAACCTATGGAAAGGTATGAAATGATAATGATCAATGAATGTATATCTATGTTTATGGAAAGTATGAATTCAATGGTATTTTGTTCATGCAAATCTACCTTACCATGTGATAATTCAATTGAGTTATGTGTTAAAGCACAAACATGTGTTGTTGATGATGCTTAAGCTTGTGTCAAGCTTATGTTGGATTGAATCATGTTTAAATTATAAGGTTATGCATTGAAATGGTGTTATATTCATGATCTGCAAACTTACTAAGCATTACATACTCACGTAGTTTTCTTTCTTATGTTTTATAGATTATCAGAAGCTCGATCGATTTGGAAGCTCGTCGGAGACATATCACACTATCCAACGATTATATCGGTAGTTTTTGATGTTTTGACCAAGGTTATAATGGCATGTATAGGTGGACTTGTGGTTTACGTTAGTTGAGGCATGTATATGTGTTATTATGGTTAGTATACTTTTGGTACTTATGGCATCTTGTTGATGTTTGTCAAATTGGTTAAGTTGATGCAGGTTTCAATAGCCAATTTAGTATGTGATGGAGTAGATGCAATGTGGCCAAGTATGGTATGTTTTGTTATGGAATTGAGCTAGATGTGTATGATTGAAATATGACCAACTAAGCATAAGTTTAGGTATATTTTTTATTGTTATTGAGGTGCCTATATGACATATTGGTTGAATGGAATTTGGTCATTTGAATTGGTCATATTATGCATATTTTGGTATGTTTTGGTGCCTTGATCATAGGTGTAAGTTACTTGTAGGTACATGTTTGAAATGGGTGATGGAAATGACTTAATTTTGGCCAATTTCATGTCCACACGGCCTAAGACATGGACGTGTGTCTTAGCCAAGTGTGACACATGATCTGTAACACCCCTAACCTGAAACCGTCGCCGGAATAGGTTAAGAGGCATTACCGAACTCACAACTCAAATCAGAACCACCACACATCAAAAATTATCTCATTACTAAAAGAATTCAATCATTCATATTCACTAATCACATATAATTAAGTATACAATGCTTAAACATGCATTCAGGACCAAATTGATAACATACAAAAGTTTCAGAACTTAAAAACATTTTCAATTCTGTTGAGGTCACACGCCCATGTGACCAGGCCGTGTGCCTCACATGGGCACCAGACATGCCCATGTGATCCAACCGTGCCAAAACAGGGTATATATACTGACTTTTATCCACGACTAACAGGCACGCCCGTGTGCTATGGCCGTGTGATACTTAGTTAGCTACTGACTTGAGCCCACGGCCATATGACACACCCATGTGTCTTAACTGTGTGATCTTAAGAGTTTACTACTTTGCATACACGACCACAAGGCATGCCCGTGGTCCCTGACCGTCTGGCACAATGCAGGCTTGGTTTAAGCCAACTTGCCACCCCTTTTTGGGTCATTCCTACAAGCAATATTAAACAAACATTTATACCAAAATTTTCAGCCAATTCCATGCTCAAAACATGCTTCATTATAACTAAATTATCATTATTCTATAACCTATTCAAATTTATATCAAAACACATTAAAATCTCATTACAACAACATGCCATAATACGTACTTCATAGTTCACATATGACACTATCTAACTCATGCTTAAACTTACCATTTCCTCAACTTGGCATATTCAAAATGATCACCACATATAAGGTCATATAACCATTACATGCATGCACAATTTGGCATCACAACCATTTACCAAAACTAAGCACAAACATACCATTTGTTAGCCAACTCTCATGGCATAACATATATACATACCAAAGTTTACATACATAGACATTCTAGCCTATACATGCCATACTGAAAAATATTTACACTTTCAAAATACCAAAAAAAAAAAGAGGTTCGATAGTGTGGTGATGATCCTTGACGGTCCCCGAGCTTGCAGTAGCTTCGATATTTATAAAACAATGCTAACACACAAAAAGTAAGCTTTCAAAAGCTTAGTAAGCTCGTACTAAAATCATCAACAATATATATAAAACTTAACTTATCAATACATAAGTATTTACACATTTTCAATCCATAAGATCATATCAATTTATTAAACTTAACATACACAATACCATTTACCACTTAGGTATCGTACATACCTGAATCTCCCCATACTTATTCAATTTCATACTTACCTCTCGTTAAATATTATAAGACTCTCCGTCAACTACTCGTACTTTAAACCTTCACACACTTAGTGCTAAAAAGGTTAACCGAAGCTAGAACAATTTCGCACACTCAGTGCCATCTCAATTAGCCGAAGCTAAATCGGTATCGCACATTTAGTGCCACAAATAACTGAAGCTAGTTTAGATTGCACACTTAGTGCCATTTGTAGCCAAAGATATATATGTATTAAACCGCACACTTAGTGCTAAGAATAGTTGAATATCATCGTACTCAAACCGTAATCAAATATTTATACAATTTATGCATTGTAATCGTATTAAAACATAAATTTAACATCACTTATCACGTACGAACTTACCTCGTACTCGGAATTGTCGATTTGAATTGTTTACTTGATAGCCTTCGACTTCCCTCGATCTAAATCCGAATTCCTCCTTTCTTGATCTATATGTATTCAAAATTAACCCTTTTTTATTCAATAATTAATTCAATTCAATCCATAAACACATATTTAGGGCATTTTGAAAACTAGCCCTCACATTTTCACATTTTAACACTTTAGTCCCTATTTCACAAAATACACATAATTTGCATATACACAACCTTAGCCGAATTTTCCTAGCTCTCATACAAGTCCAAATATTTCATTTATTTCACATTTTAGTCCCTCAAAAATAATATCTTTACAATTTAGCCCAAATTACTCAATTTCATAAAAAATCCAAAGACAAAACATGTAAACCCAACATCAAGCTTTCATAAGTCAACATATGACATCACCAAGCTCATGAATTCATCCATGGCACATTTCCAAATTATCAACAATTTCATGAATTTAAGCATGTGCTAGCTAGAACACTTAACAACAATCACAAAAGCGTAGAAATTATAAAAAACCGAGTAAAACTCATACCTTAATCAAGTTCTTCAATGGCCGAATGTAAAAACATAAAAACCTAGCTTTCTTTCTTCAATTTCGGCATGAACAAGATGATAATGGCCATTTTCATGCTTTGTTTTATTTTATTGAACCTTATATGCCATTTACCAACTTTGCCCTTATTATTAACATATAAAAATCCACCTACTAATGTCTATATTTGTCCATGCATTAGTACAATGGTCCAATTGCATCATAAGGACTTCATACTTAAAAAGCCACATCAAATAGGCACTTAATCAATCAGCACACAACTTTTAAATTCTATGCAACTAAGTCCTTTTTCCAAATTAAGCACACAAACAATTAAATTTTTATACGAGATTTTCACACATGCTAATTCACACATCATAAGCACGAAAAATAATATTTAAATATTTCTCTGACTCGGATTTGTGGTCCCGAAACCACTGTTCCAACTAAGGTCAAAATCAGACTGTTACAATTCTCTCCCCTTAGAGATTTTCGTCCCTGAAAATCTTACCATTAAACAGATTTGGATATTGTTGTCTCATAGCATCTTCAAGCTCCTACGTGGCCTCTTCTATACCGTGTCGATGCCACATCACTTTAACTAACGAAATTTTCTTATTTCATAACTCTTTAACTTCATGAGTTAAGATAGGGATCTGCTTTCTTCATAAGTCATATCAGACTGATTTCAATCTCAGATAGAGGAATCACATGCAAAGGATCGGATCTGTACTTTCAAAGCATCGATACGTGAAACACGTTATGAATCTTTTCTAATTCTTGTGGCAACAACAATCTATAAGCAATCGGCCCAATACGCTTGATAATTTCATACGGTCCGATGAACCTCAGACTCAACTTGCCTTTTCTACCAAACCGAAGCACTTTCTTCCACAGAGACACTTTCAAAAACACTTTGTCACCGATCTCAAACTCAATGTCTTTTCTTTTCAAATCCACATATGATTTTTGATGATCAGAAGCTGTTTTCAAAGTATCTCAGATTACTTTTACTTTCTGTTCGATTTCTTTTATCAAATCAACCCCATAAATCCTGTTTTTGCTGAGCTCGGTCCAATACAAAGGTGTACGTCATTTGCAACCATATAAAGCCTCGTATAGTGCCATTTTAATGCTTAACTGAAAGCTATTATTATACGCAAATTCAATCAAAGGTAGATATTGTTCCCACGTACCTTCAAACTCAAGAATGCAACATCTCAACATATCCTTGAGCATCTGAATGATCTTCTCAGATTGACCATTCGTTTACGGATGAAAAGCAGTACTAAAGTGCAATTTAGTAGCTAATGCATCTTGCAACTTCTTCCAAAATCATGATGTAAATCTCGGATCTCTATCCAACATTATCGACAATGGCACACCATGCAATTTCACAATATCAGAAATGTATAACTCAACTAATTTAGCAAGTGAGTAATCGGATCGAATCAGAATAAAATGGGCCGATTTCGTCAAACGATCAACTACAACCCAAATTGCATCTTTCTTTCTCGGAGACAAGGGCAAACCCGAAACAAAATACATTGTCACTCGATCCCATTTCCACTCTAGAATCATAATCGGTTGTAGCAAACCAGATGGCACCTGATGTTCAACTTTAAATTGTTGACATATCAAACATTTAGAAACAAAATCAGAGATATCTCTTTTCATTCTAGACCACCAATAATGCTGTTTCAAATCATTATACATTTTTGTACTACCCGAATGCACAGTTAAACAATTACTGTGAGCTTCACGTAGAATCATTTGCATTAACTCTGGATTTCTCAGAATACAAATTTGATCTCAAAATCTCAAGCAATCATCTTTATCAACTCTGAATTCTGAATCAGACTCTACATCATACTGAGCTCGTTTAGCTAAAATCTCATTATCAATATTCTGAGCTTCAATAATCTGCTGTAAGAACAAGGGTCTTGCTTTTAATTCAGTTAAAACTAAACCATCATCAGATAGAACCAATTGAACATTCATCGCATGCAAAGCAAACAATGATTTTCGACTCAGGGTATTAGCAACAACATTTGCTTTACCCGGATGATAATCTATCACAAGTTCGTATCTTTTAGCAATTCTAACCATCTTCTTTGTCGCAGATTCAGATCTTTCTGAGCCATCAAATACTTCAAACTTTTATGATCAGAGTATACATGACACTTTTTACCGAACAAGTAATGGCACCAAATCTTTAGAGCAAATACAATCGCAGCTAATTCAAGATCATGCGTCGGATTGTTCTTTTCGTGCGGCTTTAACTATCTTGAAGCATAAGCAATGACTTTTCCTTCTTGCATTAGAACACATCCCAAACCAATTAATGAAGCATCACTGTAAATCACAAATTTTTTACCCGATTCAGGTTGTACTAATACCAGAGCTTCAGTCAACAAAGCTTTCAACTGATCAAAGCTGTTTTGACACTTTTCAGACCACTTAAACTTCACATCTTTCTGAAGCAGTTTTGTTAACGGAGTTGCGATCGTCAAAAAACCTTTCACGAATCTTCTATAATAACCCACAAGTCCCAGAAAGCTACGAACTTTAGATACATTACTGGGATCAACTCGAATACTAGAGGCTGATACAATATGACCCAGGAAACTAACTTCTCGCAACTAGAACTCACATTTACTGAATTTTGCATACAACTATTTATCTCTCAAAATCTATAATACTAACCTTAGATGCTCGGCATGTTCAGATTCATCACGTGAATAAATCAATTTGTCATCAATGAATACCACAACAAATTGATCTAAATACGGTCTGAAAATTCTATTCATCAAATCCATGAAAATAGTAGACGTGTTAGTCAATCCGAAAAGCATAACTAAAAATTCATAGTGACGTACCTTGTTCTGAAAGCAGTTTTCAGAATATCTGAGTCTTTCACTCGCAACTGATAATAGCCTGATCTTAAATCTATTTTTGAAAACACAGCAACTCCTTTCAACTGATCAAACAAATCATCAATTCGGGGCAGGGGATATTTATTGTTGATAGTCACTTTATTCAACTGACGATAGTCAATACACATTCTCATTGTACCGTCTTTCTTTTTCAAAAATAGAACCGGAGCACCCTAAGGTGAGAAACTCAGTCTAGCAAATCCTCGATTGGTCAACTCTTGCAACTGAAACTTTAATTCTTTCAATTCAGTCGGGGCCATTCTATATGAAGCTATTGAAATCGGAGTAGTACCAGGTACCAATTCAATGCCAAAATCTACCTCTCTAACCAGAGGTAATCCCAGAAGTTCTTCAGGAAACACATCAGGGAACTCACAAACAACAGGCACAGATTCAACCTTCTTTTTTGATACTCTCGAATCAATCACATATGCAAAATAAGCTTCACAACTCTTTCTCACAGTACTTAAAGCTTTCATCGAAGATATCACAGTAGATAATCCATTCAAATCACTAGATTCAATTCTATCTGTTTCATCATTCTTGCATCTCAAATAAATAGTTTTCCTTTTGCAATTCACCATAACATCATGCAAAGTTAACCAATCTATAGCCAGAATTATATCAAACTCATCAAAAGGAAATAACATTAGATCTGCCGGAAAATAATTATCTCAAAACATTAACAAACAATTCTTGCAGACTTTATCAACCAAAACACATCTGCCTAGGGGGTTTGAAACTCTAATTACAAATTCAGTAGACTCTACAAGCAAAGTCTAACTCTTCACTAAGTTCATGCATATATATGAATGTGTCAATCCAGGATCTATCAAAGCAGTCACAAAAGTATCATAAAGAGTAAATGTACCCGTAATCACATCTGGCGATGAAGCTTCTTCGCGAGCTCTGATAGCATAGGCTCTGGCAGGTGCACGAGCCTTAGATCTCACAGCTATGTCTTTCGTTCCTCTCTGACTACCGCTCATATTTCCCAAATTTTTGAGTGGTCTACCTCGAGAAACATTACCACTCTGCTTTGGATTCTGAACATGATCTTTTTCAGCTAAATCTGGGCAATCTTTTATAAAATGATTTCTTGAACCACAACTATAACAAGCTCGATTAATACTTTTTCCCCAACATTCACCAAAATGTCATCTTCTACACTAATCACACTCAAGCTTTTCATTCTTTACATTATCAACACTGGCAACAAATGTAGCTGAAGATTTGAAATTCGATTGCGATCTAGCACAATCTCTGGTCGAAGGTCCCATACTAGTCTTTAAACGACTGCTATCATCTCTAAACTTCTTGGATCCAGATTGAAATGATTTGCCTGGAAATCTCTTTCGTACCTCTCTAGCTTCAAAATCAGCCTTTCTTTTCTCTTTCCCTAGATCTTCAACTTTACATGCTTGTTCAACAAGCACTACGAATTCTTTGATTTCTAAGATCCCAACTAACAAACGAATATCTTCATTCAAGTCGTCTTCAAATCTTTAACACATTATTGCTTCCGTAGATACACATTCACGAGCATATTGACTCAGCCTTACAAATTCCCGCTCGTATTCCGTGATAGACATTTGGCCTTGTTTAAGCTCAAGAAACTCTTTACGCTTCTGATCAATGAATCTCTAACAGATATATTTATTTCGGAATTCAGCTTGGAAGAAATCCCAGGTAACTCGTTCACTCGGAACCACAGATGTCAAATTCTTCCACCAATGATATGCCGTATCTCTCAAAAAAGAAACAACACATTTTATGCATTCCTCAGGACTCAAAGACAACTCATCAAATAATCTTATTGTATTCTCTAACCAGAACTCAACTTTTTCAGCATCATCCTTTGCTGTAGCTCAAAACTCTTCAACCCCGTGTTTTCTAATCTTATCAACTAGTGGTCTACTCAACTGTATCGGATTTACTGGTGGCATAACAGAAGTTTGAGGGGGATTAACTGGGGGTGAAGGTTGTTGTACAGCCAGATTGGTTCTAATGTATTGGGTGAACAAATCATTCATCATCTGATAGAAGGCTTTTTTAGCCTTACCATCACGGCTACTTGTAGCCGGTCGAGAATCAGCTTGCATCGTCCCTTGTGCAGGAGCAGGTGCATTACTTTCAACATCGTCTGTTACAGCTCTATTAGGAACCATTGCTATATAAAAGCACATTTCATTGTCAGGATTCATCACACTATCCCAGTTCATAAATATGGCATCTATAGCTAGACTCACATACGCTATGGTAGTCCTAGAACCGACTAAACCATAGTTTTGATACCAAAAAAATGTAACACCCCTAACCCGAAACCGTCACCGGAATAGGTTAAGAGGCATTACCGAACTCACAATTCAAATCAGAACCACCACACATAAAAAATTATCTCATTACTAAAAGAAGTCATTCATTCATATTCACTAATCACATATAACTAAGTATATAATGCTTAAACATGCATTCAGGACCAAATTGATAACATACAAAAGTTTCAGAACTTAAAAACATTTTTCAATTCTGTTGAGGTCACAAGCCTATGTGACCAGGCCGTGTGCCTCACATGGGCACTAGACACGCCCATGTGATCCAACCATGCCAAAATAGGGTATATATACTGACTTTTATCCACGACCAACAGGCACGCCCGTGTGCTATGGCCATGTGATACTTAACTAGCTACTGACTTGAGCCCACGGCTATATGACACGCCCATGTGTCTTAACCGTGTGATCTTAAGAGTTTACTACTTTGCATACACAACCACAAGGCACACCCGTGGTCCCTGACAGTGTGGCACAATGCAGGCTTAGTTTAAGCCAACTTGCCACCCCTTTTTGGGTCATTCCTACAAGAAATATTAAACAAACATTTATACCAAAATTTTCAGCCAATTCCATGCTCAAAACATGCTTCATTATAACTAAATTATCATTTTTCTATAACCTATTCAAATTTATATCAAAACACATTAAAATCTCATTACAACAACATGCCATAATACTTACTTCATAGTTCACATATGACACTATCTAACTCATGCTTAAACTTACCATTTCCTCAACTTGGCATATTCAAAATGATCACCACATATAAGGTCATATAACCATTACATGCATACACAACTTGGCATCACAACCATTTACCAAAACTAAGCACAAACATACCATTTGTTAGCCAACTCTCATGGCATAACATATATACATACCAAAGTTTAAATACATAGACATTCTAGCCTATACATGCCATACTGAAAAATATTTACACTTTCAAAATACCAAAAAAAGAGGTTCGATAGTGTGGTGATGATCCTTGATGGTCCCCGAGCTTGCAGTAGCTTCGATATCTATAAAACAATGCTAACACACACAAAGTAAGCTTTCAAAAGCTTAGTAAGCTCGTACTAAAATCATCAACAATATATATAAAACTTAACTTATCAATACATAAGTATTTACCCATTTGCAATCCATAAGATCATATCAATTTATTGAACTTAACATACACAATATCATCTACTACTTAGGTATCGTACATACCTGAATCTCTCCGTACTTATTCAATTTCATATTTACCTCTCGTTAAATATTATAAGACTATCCGTCAATTACTCGTACTTTAAACCTCCGCACACTTAGTGCTAAAAAGGTTAACCGAAGCTAGAACAATTCCGCACACTCAGTGCCATCTCAATTAGCCGAAGCTAAATCGGTATCACACACTTAGTGCCATTTGTAGCCAAAGATATATATGTATTAAACCGCACACTTAGTGCTAAGCATAGCTGAATATCATCGTGCTCAAACCGTAATCAAATATTTATACAATTTATGCATTGTAATCGCATTAAAACATAAATTAAACATCACTTATCACGTACGAACTTACCTCGTACTCGGAATTGTCGATTTGAATTGTTTACTCGATAGCCTTCAACTTCCCTCGATCTAAATCTGAATTCCTCCTTTCTTGATCTATATGTATTCAAAATTAACCCTTTTTTATTCACTAATTAATTCAATTCAATCCATAAACACATATTTAGGGCATTTTGCAAACTAGCCCTCACATTTTCACATTTCAACACTTTAGTCCCTATTTCACAAAATACACATAATTTGCATGTACACAAGCTTGGCCGAATTCTCTTAGCTCTCATACAAGTCCAAATATTTCATTTATTTTACATTTTAGTCCCTCAAAAATAACATCTTTAGAATTTAGCCCAAATTACTCAATTTCATCAAAAATCTAAAGATAAAATATGTAAATCCAACATCAAGCTTTCATAATTCAACATATGACATCTCTAAGCTCATGAAATCATCCATGGCACATTTCCAAATCATCAAAAATTTCATGAATTTAAGCATGAGCTAGCTAGAACACTTAAAAACGATCACAAAAGCGTAGAAATTATAAAAAATCGAGTAAAACTCATACCTTAATCAAGTTCTTTAATGGCCGAATGTTAAAACATAAAAACCTAGCTTTTCTTTCTTTAATTTCGGCATGAACAAGATGATAATGGCCATTTTCATGCTTTGTTTTATTTTATTCAACCTTATATGCCAGTTACCAAATTTGCCTTTATTATTAACATATAAAAATCCACCTACTAATGTCTATACTTGTCCATGCATTAGTACAATGGTCCAATTGCATCATAAGGACTTCATACTTAAAAATCCACATCAAATAGGCACTTAATCAATCAGCACACAAATTTTAAATTCTATACAATTAAGTCCTTTTTGCAAATTAAGCACACAAATAATTAAATTTTTATACGAGATTTTCACACATGCTAATTCACACATCATAAGCACGAAATATAATATTTAAACATTTCTCTGACTCAGATTTGTGGTCTCGAAACCACTGTTCCAATTAGGGTCAAAACTGGACTGTTACATGATCATGCGACATGGCCGTGTGTCCCCTGTAGTTTTTAAAGGTTACATGTCTGGTAGTTACACGACCTAGCACACAGCCTGGCACACGGGCATGTGAGGCCATTTCTAGTGTTACGCGGTTGACACACGGGCGTGTGGCTTGGCTGTGTGACCCAACTCAGAGAGTTACACGAGTACGAACATAGGCTGGGACACAGCCATGTGTCCCTATTTTGGTTGTTACACGGCCTGAGACATGGGCGTGTGACCCCTGTAGCTCAATTTTTTTAACTTTTTCTTAAATGTTCCAAAATTTTTTGATTTAGTAATGTGGTCGAATTGTAATACGAAAAGACAACTTGTCTTAGTAGACAAACCTAAACATGTCCTTTGTCTAATTAGAAATGAGCAAACTGATTGAAAAAATAATATGACGTCTATCAAGTCCAATTGGGGGGATATCTTGTCTTTGGCATTAGAACGAATAACTCTTAGAAGATAAAGACATAGATGTAATTCACTAGACTGATAGTACATTTGACAAGACCAAGTAAAATAGATCTTAAATCTATTTATGGATTAATTCATTTGTGACGTTCATAATGTGATATACCTAAATCTTGAGTGGATGGCAGACTATGTATGCTTGACTCGTACACTTTGATGTATGTAAAAGCCTAAGCTCAAATAGATAAGGAACCAAAAGCTATTGTGTTAGGGGTATGACTTCTATAGTATGTAGCGTCATTCACAATAGTGGAATTCATAGACCAAAACATGGGTAAATGATATCCTCTCATTGGCATTACATGATTGATGAAAAGTAAATGTGGCTAAGGGCCATCCGTCTTTGTGATGGATGACTTGATTACTATTTAATAGTGATTGACTTTCGTGAAGGGAGATGTAATGGTTAGCATGAGATCAAATAGGATCATATTGGAAGAATAAATATTATCCCAAAGAGATCAAGGACCCTATGAAGGTAATACACTTATGCCAAGGTCATTGGATGAGCACTAAGTAGTTGCTTTCATAATGGTATGTCGTTAGGGAGAGCTCAGTCACGATACTATAGAGGAATGACTTTGTGACTAAATGAGTTTATAATTAATAGGTGAAAATCTATAACTTAATTATAAATCATTTGAGCCTCAACTACATATGTCCAATCAGTCTCTCCGCTACCTCATTGAAACCATAAATGAATTGGGTGTTTGAATAGAAATGAACAAAATAAATAGAAAAAGAGAAACAAGAAACATTTAGAAATGATTTTAGTTTTCTCTGAAATGGAGAAATGGAATAATTTGGAAATGAATGTAGGTTTCAAAAAATGGAAATGGAAGTGAAGATGGAAACTTGCAATCCTATATAGGATTACTTAAAAAATGACGGAAGAATGAGTTTATGTTTTTGGATTATTTTGAAACCCTACGTTCGAGGTAAGTTCGTGTATAATACACATTGTTTGTATAATGTTTATATGTGATGAAATAAATACAAATGAGATTGAGAAGTTGGAGTATGTGAAATGTCTATCGAATTTGAGGCACTAAGTGTGCGAGGAATGAAATAGCTAAAGCTATTAAAAATGGCACTAAGTGTGCGAGAATATAACAACAATGGATGAATAAATGGCGCTATGTGTGCGATACCGATATAAGTTCGATTTAATGAAATGGTACTAAGTGTACGATATTATTATAGCTCCGGCTAATTAATTGGCACTAAGTGTGCTAGTTCATAGAATGTTCAAGTATGATCGAATGAAGTAGTGTATCGAGCATCAAAGTGATAAATGCAATAGATAAGAACGTGATGATACAGGTGATCGTGATTTTGTGATAGGTTTTAAATATTTATAATTAATCATTCTTGAAACTAACTATTATCACGATGTAGGCAAGTGTACCTATCGAACAGTAGTATAGTTTTAGCAAGACCGGATTGTCGAACCCAAAGGAACTAAAAGTACTAGTAATGACTGTCTTTTTATTATCTAGCCTAAGAATAAAGGGGGTTTGTTTTAACTAACTAATTAACTAAACTAAGAATTCACAGAAAATAGAATTGGGGGATTACTTTTGGAAAATGATTGAATTAAGACAATACCTAAGGAAGAATCCACCTAGGCTTTACTTGTTATTCTGACTCTGAATCGGATGATTTATTCATTTAACTTGTTCCGTAGAGATCCCTAAATTATGTTATTATCCCTATTCAAGACTAATAACATCTAATCCCTAGATTGAATAACTGAGACGTTTCTCTAATTATCACCCTAGGGTTGCATTAACACGATCTATGGATCCCCTTATTAGGTTTCACCCTAATCTGGCAAAATCTTGTCACCCTATCTCTAGGCGCGCAATCAACTCCGCTTAATTATGACAATTGTACTCTTAGATAGGGTCTATTCCTCCTCTGAATAAGAGCATAACTTGAATTAATATCCTGGAATATCAAAACAAGAATTAAGAACACATAATTAAGAACAAGTCAAATATTTATCGTACAATTCAGAAAATAATAACAAGATTCGTCTTAGGTTTCATCCCCTTTAGGTATTTAGGGGATTTAGTTCATAACTAAAAAGGAAAACATCTCTGAAGAATAATGAATACAAAACATAAAGAAAACCCAAAACTCCTGAAGGGAAATTGAGGGGAGATCTTTAGTCTTGAGGATGAATCCGACTTCTGAGATGGATCAATCAGCTTTCTTCGAGTAATTCCTTCCTTCCTCCCTGTGCCTCCTTCTTTTCTCCTCTTCTAGGGTGTATTTATAGGCTTTGGAATGCCTAAGAGCCCTCAAAATTAGCCTTTTCCGAATTGGACTCAACTTGGGTTCGGCAGGGGCACGCCCATGTGACACGCCCATGTGCGATTACTTCAGGCCGTGTTCGAGCCTGTTGGAATGGCACGACCGTGTGGTCTGCTCGTGTGAGGAAGTTTAGGCCGTGTTAATTTTGTACGTTGGCCCATTTTCTCTATTTTTTGCCCGTTTCTCGTTCTTTTCGCTCTCCTAAGCTCACCTAAGTATAAAACATGAAATTAAGGCATTAGGAGCATCAAATTCACCAATTTTAAGGAAAAATCATCCATACAATGCGCAAATCATGGGGTAAAAATATGTATAAATGATGGTTTATCAACAGGTATGTACGAAACCTATGTGATTAGTTATATTGAGTATGAAGTAGATGAAAGGTTATGTAAATGAATGATAAGATGAGTTGTATTAAGTGTTAGCTAATTGATAGAATTTTATTTTAATTGAGGAGTTAAATGTGTTATATCATGAACTTACTAAGCTTTTAAGCTTACTGTGTGAAATGTTCTCTGATTTACAGTGTTATAAAGCTAGCTCGGATCCAGGGATCGTCAGCGACTCACTCACGCTATCGGACATCTATTTTGGTAGCATTTTAAAAGTTGTATGTATGGTATATGGCATGTATAGGCTAGTGTCATTTTGGTATGTTTTGTGTTGTGATTAGCCATGAGATTTGGCTTGTAAATATTAGTATGTATGGCCTCTTAAGTTGGCTAAAATGGTGTGTTTGATAGGTAAGTCATATGATGTATATAATGTTCATGTGATGGTTTGATTTTGGAATGTTGAATTGGTAAGTTTTGTGGTATGAAGTATTTGATTAAATGATAAGTTTATGTATTTGGAATTTATGCAAGTTGTGATCATTTTGGTACATTGATTTGGTATGTTGGTTGTGAAATTGAGTAGTGAATCGGATGGTAATTGAATGTCATGAAATATATATATAAATTGGTTGATTTGGTTGCCTATGAATGTATGCAAATAATGCTAAAACGTTATGGTTTTTGGAATGCTTGAGATAGGTGGGAAATGTGGCATAAACCAAGCCTAATTTCACCCCACATGGTTGAGCACACGGGCGTGTGTCTTGACCGTGTGTTTGTTGTAATTTAGCTATTCAAGTCAGTCTCAAGCACAGCCTAGACACACGGGCGTGTCTGGTGGTCGTGTGAGGCACACAGCCTTGGTACATGAGCATGTGTGGCCATTTCGAAGGGTACACGGGCTAGACACATGGGCGTGTGGTTGGCCGTGTGACCCAAGTCAGTTTCGACCACGGCCAAGGCACACGGGTGTGTCTTGTGGCCGTGTGGTAAAGTTACTATGTATGCCCTGTTTTGACACAGTGCAGGCACATGGGCGTGTCTAATGCCATGTGAGGCACACGGCCCATTCACACGGGCGTGTGACCTCTGTAACTTTGAAAAATGTTTAAGTTTTCAAAAAATTTTGTATGAGCTCGGTTTAGTCCTGACCCCTTCCTAATGCATGTTTAAGGTATCGATGACCTGTATAAGGGACTCTTTGGATGAAGTTTATGAATTGTTTGTAAAATGTTCCGATTCGTCCGGTAACGCCTTTAACCCTAGTCCGGCGACGGATATGGGTTAGGGGTGTTACAGTTGTAAGAGCCCAATTTTGGGTCTAGTCGAAATAGCAATTTCGGGACCACAAATCTGAAGTCGAAAAATTTATTTTCTTAATTTATTATATTTTACGGCATGATGAAATTATTATGTGAAAGTTTTGTAAAGAAATTTTACCGTTTAAATGCTTAATTCGCGGAAATGAACTAAATCGCGTAAAGTGAAAAATGTGAGTTCTATAGTTTAAATGCATTAAATGGCTAAGAGATAAGTAGTTGGAGGATTTATGTTGTAATTATCCCTTCTATATGGTAAGTGGACAGTTATGTGCATATTTTGGTGAATTTCTAATGTTTAACTAAAGGACAAAATGGTAATTAGTGAATTAAAGGTTATTAATTAAACAAAAATTAATTTTAAGTTTATTTTGCTCATCTTCTTTCCGAAAAACAAAAGAAAAAGAAAGGTTGAAGCTCAACTAGGGTTCGGCCATTGTTAAGCTCAATTAGGTAAGCATACGAGCTCGGTTTTTGATGATTTACATGTTTTTGAGATCGTTGCATCGAATACTAGCTAGCCCGTACCTTGTTTTTTAATTTTGTTGATGATTATGTAAGATGTCATTGATGAATAGTTGAGCTCTTGAATGTTTGATGATGAAAAATGAATATTTGTTGATAAATTATCACTTTTTGTTAAGTGATTTTTTGGTGAAAATGCTATTTAGGGACTAAATTATGAATTTTGCAAATTGAGAGGTTGAAATGTGAAATAAATGTGAATTATGGGCTACTAGGGACTCATATGAAATTCGGCTAAGCTTGGGTATAAAGAAATTATGTGAATTGTGTTGTTTTGAAATAGGGACTAAATTGAGAAAATGTGAAATTTTAGGGGCTAATGTGTAAAAATGCCCATTTGTGTGTTTTGAATGAAATTGAATAAAAGTATGATTAAATAAGTTAATTTTGAATATATCTAGATCAAGAAAAGCGGAATTCGGATCTAGTACGGGGAAAAATATCAAAGTATCAGATTAGTCGACATAATTCGTTGTTTCAGCAGACGAGGTAAGTTCATATGTTAATAAATATTCTTAAGTTGTGTTATAAATGCTTATTTATTATGGAATTGAAATAAATGCTGACTGATTATGAATATGAGCCAAGATCGACAGAGTTACGACGTCCAGAAGTCCCGTACGAATCTTAGGAATAATATAGGATATAAATGTCATGACATTAGGTTATCGAGATGTGATTAAGTGTAAGACCATGTCTGGGACATTGGCATTGTATTGAGATTATGTGTAAGACCATGTCTGGGACATTGACATCATATTGTGGTTTCGTGTAAGACCCTGTCTGGGATAGTGGCATCGATATGTATTTACATGTAAGACCATATCTGGGATATGGCATTGTACGAGCTTATGTGATTTCCGAGTATCCCTAATGACTTCGAATGGTTCAATGGGAAAAGTTAAGTTGAGAATGAAAATGCGATCGAGTTAAGCAAGACAGGTACGTACAGAACCTATGTGAGAATCAAATGAAAGTAAATTGGTGAGTTCATATCGTATCATGAATATGAAATGAGAAAGATATGTGTTCAAATAAGTTATATGCCAAAATGTGCTCATTTAGTTATATAGAGGTATGAATTGAATGTTCTTGTGAAAGCTAAGGTGAGCTATGTAAATGATTATATGATTGAATGGTGAAAGCTCATGAATTATGTTATACTATGTGTAATTGCTTATAATGTGTTTAATTGCTTATGAGTTTATTAGCCATACAAGCTTACTAAGCTTTATAGCTTACTTTGTGTATTTTTCCTATGTTTATAAAGTTGTGGAGACTTGCTCAGGTTGGAAGTCATTGGAGATTTCATCACACTATCCGATTATCACTTCGGTAATTGAAAGCTTTGAGTTTTGGTTATCTGGCATGCAAAACCCCTAACCCGTATCCATCTCCGAACTAGGGTTAAAAGGCATTACCAGACATATCGAAACATTTCAAAAATATTTCATAATCATCACAACATTAAAGTCACACATCAATACAAAGTCCCTTACATAGGTCAACGAGACCTTAAACATGCTTTAGAAAGGGGTTGGGACTAAACTAAATGCATACAAATTTTTTTGAAACTTAAACATTTTACAAAGTTATTAGGTCACACGCTCGTGTGAACAAGCCATGTGCCTCACACGGCATTAGACATGCCCGTGTGTCTAGGTCGTGGCAAAACAAGGCATACATACTAACTTATCCACACGGCCACATGACACACCCATGTGTGTAACAGTCCGGTTTAAACCCTAGTCAGAATAGTGGTTTTGGGACCACAAATCCGAGTCTGAAAAATATTTTAATATTATTTTCTGTGTCTGTGATATGTGAATGTATATCTGCAAAATTTCTGTGATTTCATTCGTCTGTTTCTGTGCTTAATTTTGATAAAGGACTAAATCGCGTGAAATGCAAAAGTTGCATGCTAATTGTTAATAGGGTTAATTGGCCTTGGATTTTAAAAAAAGAGTCCTTGAATGTCAAATATACCATTAATGTTAATGGTGGACAATTATGGACATCTAGTTGGTGAAATTTTAATGATTATAATAATGTTAAAATGGTAAAATGCATATTAATGTATATTATAATAAAACAAAAACATGTTAATGGATGAATTATTCATCCATACTTGCCGAAAATCAAAGAAAATAGAAAGAAGAAGACCATCCTAGGGTTTGGTCATTGATTTGGTTGATTAAGGTATGTACTTTGGTCTATTTTTGATAATTTCTACGTTTCTGTGATCGTTGCTTCGTGTTCTTCAAAACCCATGCCTAAATTTCTATTTTTGTTGAAGAATATGAAATGTGCCATTGATGATTATATGAGCTTTGTAATGCTTTTATATGGATTATGAAAGATATATGTGAGATTATCATGCTTTGTTCTTAAATTTTTGATGGAATAGAGCTATTTGGGCTAATTTGTGAAAATGAGGTTTTGAAGGAATAAATTGTAAATTAAATATGTTATTTGGACTAGTATGTAAGTTATGTATATTCGGTCAAGTTATAGTCTTGGTGAATTTTTCATATTTGTGATCTTGTGAAAAATGGATTAAATTGTCAAAGTGTGAAAATTGTAAGGGATAAAAATGCAAAGTGCCCTAAATATGTGTTCATGGATTATTTTGAATGAAATGAATGATTGAATGGTTGAATTTGAATTGTATTAGATCAAGAACAAAGAAAATCAGATTTAGATCGAGGGAAGTCCAAAATAGTTGAATAGTCAACTCGTTTCTATCCGAAATCCGTACGAGGTAAGTCAAATTACAATTACATGTTAAATTGACTAAATTATGCACATACAAACTGTAATCGGTATTGGACGACCTTGAGAGCCTGATGAATAAATTTTGAGTAAACTTCAATAATATGGTAGTATCTGAAAAGCTCTGTACGTTTTTAAAAGAACGTTGTCATTAATCTGAGATATCGCGTAAGACCGTGTCTAGGACATAGGCCTCGATTTGAGATTTACGTGTAAGACCATGTCTGTGACATCACATCGTATTGGATTTCGTGTAAGACCCTATTTGGGACAGAGGCATCGATGCTGAATTACATGTAAGACCACGTCCGGGACGTCGCCATTGTACTCATTTATGAATAGCTGTATCGTTTCTGAACTGTCTGATGATAGAGTACGGAATATGGGAATGAATATAAGAAATATATAATTTATACAGGTACGTTTGTATCGTACTAAATTTCTGAATATGAAAGACTCTATTTCTATGAAATAATGAATGCAAAGTATGTATGAAATCATAGAAATGAAACATGACATGTATACAAGCAAATGAGCATGGTTAGACTTATGAATTACTCTATGAAATCGCTATGAATTCTTGTTATTGACTTTTATTTTATATGCTTTAGTAGTTAGACCAATTGTATTTGGCTTACTAAGCTCTTTGTAGCTTACTCTGTGTGATTGCTGTCTGTTTTACAGTTATCGTAGCTACTGAAGGCTCGGGGATAGTCGAGGATTGTCACCACACTATTGAACTCATTTTGGTACTTTTAAAAGTGTAAATTTGTGAAGTATGGCATGTATAGGCTAGAATGTCTATGTATTAAGCTTTGATATGTATATATGTTATGCCATGAGAGTTGGCTAAAAAATGGTATGTTTGTGCTTAGTTTTGGTAAATGGTTGTGATGCCAAATTGTGTATGCTTGTATGTGGTGGTTATTTTAAAATATGCCAAGTTGATGAAATGGTAAGTTTAATCATGAGTTAGAAGGTGCCAAAAGTGAGCTATGAAATGAGCATTTTGGCAGGTTGTTGTAATAAGATTTTTAATGTGTTTTAGTATGGATTTGAATAGGTTATTGAATGATGATGATTTAGTTATAATGAAGCATGTTTTGTGCATGGAATTGGCTGAAAATTTTGGTATAAATGTTGTCTAATATTGCTTGTAGGAATGACCCAAAAAGGAGTGGCAAGTTGGCTTAAACCTAGCTTGCATTGTGCCACACGGTCAGAGACAACGGGCGTGCCTTGTGGCTGTGTGTGCAAAGTAGTAAACTCTTAAGATCACATGGTTAAGACACATGGGCGTGTCATATGGCCATGGGCTCAAGTCAGTAGCTAGCTAAGTATCACACGGCCATAGCACACGGGTGTGTCTATTGGCTGTGGTTAAAGTCAGTATATATACTCTATTTTGGCACGGTTGGATCACATGGGCGTGTCTGGTGCCTATGTGAGGCACACAGCCTGGTTACACGGGCGTATGATCTCAACAAAATTGAAAAATTAAGTTCTGAAAATTCTGAATGTGTTCGGTTTAGTCCCAACTATCCTTAAAAGTATGTTTTAGGTCTTGTAGACCATCATAAGGGATCAATTGTTGATGATTGCTTATGTATTAATGTTATGTGATATCTGTGATTCTGAATTGGTCTAAAATGTTCTATCTGTCTGGTAATGCCTTGTAACCCTAATCTGATGACGGTTATGGGTTAGGGGTGTTACAGTGTGCCAGGCCATCTGAAAATTAAGAAGGCTACTGACTTGGGTCACAAGGCCAGTCAACGCCCGTGTGTCTAGCTCGTGCTTAAAACTGACTTGGCCACACAGCCTAGCACACGCCTGTGTATGCGACCGTGTGGTCTGCCCAAGCTCATTTCAAAATAGCAATTGAGCAATACGACTGAGACACACGCCCGTGCCCCTGCCCGTGTGGGCAAAAATAGGCCATTTACAAGGCCAATTTGCCACCCATTTAGGGTTCTCCCTACAAATACCATTCAAGCATCAAATACATCATATTTCCAACCAATTTCAACCACAAAACATTCATCATTCATATCATATATTCATCAAATAAATTCATGCTCATTATCCAAACTAAAACATACCATATTTACCTACCAAACACATTCAATTATACATGTCCTTATCACTAAATTTCACATTCATTCTCATATCAAATTCATATCATTTCCATAACCAAAGCACATTACTAACTTACCAAATTGACCATTTCTCACTAGGTCATATATATACATCAAATATACCACTTTTGCATCACATATCAAATACCAAAATCAAACCATAAATTCAACCATAATCTAGCCATATCACATGGCATGATAAACACTTTACAAAACATATTCACATACTTCTAGCCTATACATGCCATACTTCAATATATACATTTTACTAAGGTACCAAAATAGAGTCGATAGTGTGGTGATAATCCTTGACGATCCCTGAGCTTCCAGTAGCTTCGATATCTATAAAACAATTGAAAACACGCATAAAGTAAGCTTTCAAAAGCTTAGTAAGCCATATACAAATAAACTTATCGCATAGTATCAATCTAGATCAATTCATTCATATAACTCAAGGTAAAAATACATTCACATAGCCATATGTATCTTATAGTTCATTTGATCATAATACCCATGTGTGTATATCATACCTCAATCTCATAGCAATTCATACTTATATCTTATGTTCAGAAAGGTACATGTACTTACCTTTCATTTTCTACATGGTATACAATTCAAACGTACCTGAATCGGATACTCATTCACATAGTCATTCATTTTTTTCAAAATGCTCGTTGAACCATTCAAAATTAATAAAGATACTCGGATAGCTCAGAAAGCTCGTACAATGCCAACGTCCCAGACATTGTCTTACATGTAATCAAATATCGATGCCACTGTCCCAGACAAGGTCTTACACGAAATCAAATACGATGCCGATGTCCCAGACATGGTCTTACACATAAATCATAAGTCGATGCCAACGTCCCAGATGTGGTCTTACACGAAAACATATATCTGATCCTATGTCATGATATATGTATCCTAACTATTCCTATGGTTCGTACGGGGCTTTCTGGACGTCGAAACACTGTTGATGCTTTCACAATTCCACATATTTATTTTCCAAGCCATCCATTTAATTTCAATAGCATATAAGCATAATTAAATTGATTCAAACACATTTATTTGTATATCGACTTACCTCGTACAGATTCGAACGAACAGAGTCGACTACTCGACAAATTTTGACTTCTGCCGATCTAATTCTGTTTTCTTTTGTTCTTGATCTAAATAAAAAAATCAATGGCCGAGCCCTAGGAATTTTTTTCTTTCTTTTCTTTGTATTTTCGGCTAAGATGAAGAAATAATGAACAAATTTCATGCTTGCTTTATTTTAACTAACACTATTAATTAGTTTACCAATTTGCCCTTGCATTAAAACATTAATAAACCATTATATATAAGGCCATTAGTGTCCATTAACCATATTAATGGTCCAATTACATCACAAGAACCTCATATTTAAAAAGCCATAACAAATAAGCATACTTAACATATATCATACAACTTTTACATTTTCTGTGATTTAGTCCTTTTATCAATTTAAGCACACAAACAATTAAATTTTCATACAAAAATGTGTAAATGGGAGTAATCAGCAAGGGCACAAGATGGATAAAGGAAAGGCTTGAAAGAGAAAAGAGTGAAAACCAAGATAGTGGAGCCGTAAGAAAAGAAAGAGTAGAAGGTGTTCGGTTCTTAGCCACAGGAGGAGGGTGCTTGATAAAAGTTGAGAGAACAAAGATGAGGAGAGAAAGGTATTCAGCAAGGGTTTGGAGAACTATAGGACGAATCCTAAATGGTCACTTCGACCTCAACCCCCTAAATGTGAGGAAAGACTACAATAGTTACCAAAATGAAGAGTAAAAATCCCAACCACATTCGGCACTCCCTGGAGAAAGAACTGAAAGCAACAAATCAAATGACCAATCTTCAGACATTGCTCAAAAGCCGAATACTCCTAAGAGTGAGAGTCCCACTTCAGCATATCCTCTACCACTCCCCTCAAACCTCCTAATTCTCCTTCTCAAAACACTACCCATATCATTCAACCACCAACTCCCATATCCGATCCTACCATCCACTCCTCAAAATTGACTATTCAGTCTCCACTCAACCGTTCATATTACAGAGTTCCAGTCAACCCCAACTTCCTACATGGCCAGAGCAGCAAAATAGAACACCTTTGCGCATAGGAGGGCTTGAACTCAAGATCCCTCTGTACACACCAAACGCCACTTACCACTAGGCTAGCAGGCCTTATGTTGTCATGCTTTACTCATTTTAACTTAAGAAGCCTACTGTCAGAAGACAAGGGTTTATTCAAGTAGAAGCAAAAAATTGTTCAAGCCAAGGCTTGAACCCATGACTTCCCAGACACTCCCAGAGCACTGAACCACTAAGTTAGACATACATCCATACCGCAACACTCAAAAATAATTTAGCAAGGGTTTTCAGGATTTGGGGCGTTACAATTCTACCCTCATTAAAGAAAATTTCGGTCTCAAAATTTATCTGGTCAAATTAGGTGAGAGTATTGTTGTCACAATGCCTCCTCGGGTTCCCACGTAGCCTCCTCAGAACTGTGGTTCCGCCAAAGAACTTTTACTAAGGGGATTGATTTCTTTCTCAAGACTTTTACCTTACAATCCAAAATCTAGACTGGCTCCTCCTCGAAAGTCAGATCTAGTCTAACTTCAATCTTCTCAACCGGCACAACATGCATAGGATCAGAGCGGTAGCGTCTCAGCATAGAGACGTGGAACACGTCATGAATTCACTCTAATTCCGGAGGTAGCTCTAACGGGTAGGCAACTGGTCTTACTCGTCTCAATATGCGGTAAGGCCTAATAAACCTTGGGCTCAACTTGCCCTTACGCCTAAATCTCAACACCTTCTCCAATAGCGAGACCCTCAGAAAGACAAAATCTCCCACAGAAAACTCAATTTCCTTACGCTTTAGATCCGCATATGACTTCTATCTGTTTGATGCCGCCTTCAGTCAATCCTGAATTAGTTTGACCTTATCCTCGGTATCAGATTCTAGCTCAGGACCTAAAACACACCGTTCACCCAACTCAGTCCAACATGACGGATTACGACACCTATGACCATATAGTGCTTCGTAAGGTGCCATATGTATGCTAGACTGGTAGCTATTGTTGTAAGCAAACTCTGCTAACGGCAAATAATCCTCCCAACTGCCTCGGAAGTTAATTAGACAACTCCTTAACAAGTCCTCTAGTATCTGAATCACCCTCTCTGACTGACCATCTGCCTGAGGATGGAACGCAGTACTGAACTCCAACTGTGTACCTAGAGCTTCATGTAACTTCTTCCAGAATCAAGAAGTGAAGCAAGGATCTCTGTCAAATATTATGGAAACTGGTACCCCATGAAGTCTCACTATCTCTGATACATACAGTTTAACCAGTTTCTTCAACGTATAATCTATACGAACTGGTATAAAATGGGCAATTTTGGTCAATCGGTGCACGATGACCCACACCGAATCTTTCTTAGAAGGTTTTAGGGGTAACCCACTCACAAAATCCATGTTTACTCTTTCCCATTTCCACAGCGGAATCTTAACTGGCTAAAGCAACCCCGAAGGTAACTGATGTTCCGCTTTAACCTGTTGGCAAGTCAAATATTTCCCCACAAAGTCAGTAATCTCACGCTTAAGACCCGGCCACCAATATATCTCACAAAGATCTCTGTACATCTTATTATCCTCTGGGTGCATAGCATAGGGGATACTATGCGCCTCTCGCAGTATAGCTTGCCTCAAATCAATATCTTTAGGTACACAAATTCTGCCTCGAAAACAGAGTACCCTTTCACTGTTCAATCCAAAATCCACAGTATTACCATTTTCGATTTGACGGAACCGAGGACCCAATGACTCATCCTCCAACTATTTACCCTTAATCTGCTCAATCCACACCGGTTTAACTTGGAGCTCAGCCAATAAGCTACCATCATCGAATAAGTTGAGACGAGCAAACATTGCTCTTAGATCAGTCATAGTCCTATGGCTCAGTGCATCGGCCATCACATTGGCCTTACCAGGGTGATATTCAATTGAGTAGTCATAATCTTTAAGCAGCTTAATCCATCTACGCTGCCTAAGGTTTAACTCCTTCTGAGTGAGGAGATACTTGAGGCTCTTATGATCCGTGTAAATGATACACTTCTCACCGTACAAATAATGCCTCCAAATTTTCAATGCGAATACCACTGCGGCCAACTCCAAGTCATGTGTTGGGTAATTCACCTCATGAGTCTTAAGCTGGCGAGATGCATAAGCTACCACCTTACCTTCTTGCATCAACACACAACCCAGCCCCACGTGTGATGCATCGCTGTAGACTGTAAATTCTTTCCCAAACTCCAGCTGAATCAAAACAGGGGACTCAGTCAGTACTTTCTTGAGCTTCTCAAAGCTCTCTTGCTGCGCATCTGTCCAGCTAAATGGCAAGCCCTTATGTAGCAACTTAGTTAAGGGAGCAGCAATCAGTGCGAATCCCTCTACAAATCTTCAATAGTACCCAGCCAGTCCTAGAAAACTACGAATTTCTGATCCACTCTTAGGCTACTTCCAATCCAACACAGCCTCAATTTTCCTAGGATTAGCCTTAATCCCCTCAACAGATACCATATGACCAAGAAATGTTACCTCACGTAACCAGAATTGACACTTGCCGATCTTGGCGTACAATTATTTCTCCCTCAAGATTTGCATAACTATCCGAAGATATTCATCATGTTCAACATTAGTCCTTGAATACACCAGTATCTCATCGATAAATGCTACAACAAACCGATCCAAATAGGGTTGAAACACTCTTTTCAATAGATCCATAAAAGCTGCCGATGCATTTGTCAGCCCAAAAGGCATTACCAGAAACTCGTAATGACCATAACGAGTCCTAAACGCCATTTTGTGCACATCGGCCTCTTTAACTCTCGATTGGTGATACCCCGACTGGAGATCTATTTTAGAGAAAGCAAATGCTCTTCATAGTTGGTCGAACAGATCATCAATTCTTGGCAGTGGGTATTTGTTCTTAATGGTCAGCTTATTCAGTTGTCTATAGTCGATGCACATACGCATGGATCCATCCTTCTTTCTCAC
The DNA here is from genome assembly GCA_025698465.1 of Gossypium longicalyx. Taxonomy (NCBI): domain Eukaryota; kingdom Viridiplantae; phylum Streptophyta; class Magnoliopsida; order Malvales; family Malvaceae; genus Gossypium; species Gossypium longicalyx. The sequence continues at coordinate 58,250,957 of CM047007.1, forward strand.
AAACAAGACTGGTACTCCCCACGGAGACACACTAGGTCAGATAAACCCACGATCCAGTAATTCTTGAATCTAGGCCTTAAGCTCGACAAGCTCCTTCGGTGCCATTCTGTAAGGGGCGATGGACATCGGAGCTGTACCAGAAAAGAGCTCAATCCCAAACTCCACTTCACGCTCTAGAGATAACCCCGATAACTCTTCAGGGAAGACGTCTGAAAAATCCTTAACCATCTTGATATCTTTTATAGTAGAGTCCCCAACATCTGAAACACTGACGTAGGCTAAGAACGCCTCACAACCCTTGCAAACCAACTTCTTGACCCTTAGCACAGAAATTACATTACTCAAATAGTTTCGTTGTTCACCAATTACCACTACCTCCTCATCTGCCTCAGTTCTCAGTACGACCCATTTAGTGGCACAATCCAAGCTTACTCGGTGTTTAACCAACCAATCCATGCCCAGTATTAGGTCGAATTCTCTGAAAGGCAGCTCCATAAGATTGGCCAGAAAAACAACTCATTGTATCTCTAAAGGAACATCTCTAAACAACTTATTTACGCGAACGAACTGTCCCAGTGGACTTAGAACAGTAATCTCACTCATAGTGTTTTCAGCCATAATAACCAATATCTTAGACACAGAGCATGCTACATATGAATATGTAGACCCAACATCAATCAATGCAGTATAAGGCATATTATGGATAAAGAACGTACCCATTATGACATCTGGAGCATCCCCGTCCTCTCGGCAACGTGTAGCATAAACTAGTGTCGTCTGCCTTGCCTCGGTAAGACCAGCAACTCTGCCCGGTGCTCCATGACCACAGCCTATACCATTTCCACCCTTGGCCTTACCTCGGCCTCTCAGTGGCTGCTGACCACCCCGTTGTACATTACCCATACCAGTAGATTGCATCTGCTCGGGCCTCTATGGACAATCCTTGACACAGTACTCCAATGATCCACATATCAAACATGCACCCATCTTTTTCCAACATTCACCCTGGTAGTGTTTTCCAAAATCAGCATAAAACTGCGGTCTAGTAGTAGCAACAGCAGGGGTCCTAACTCTGGTTGGCCCCTCAGCTCTGTTCTTTTTCTTAAACCTCTATAAAGAATTTGAGAGCTCAGCATCCCTCTTACCTCTGCCTTTCTCTCTGTTCTGGCGCTTAACGCGCGCCACATCCTTGGCGATTTTTACCTTGTCAAACAGTGCTGCGAAATCTCACTCCTTCTAAGGAGCTATCAGAACCCTTAAACCATTTCTGAGGCCATCCTCAAATCAAACACACCACTTGTTTTCTGTTGCCACCATCCCACATGCATAGCGGCTCAGTCGTAAAAATTCAGCCTCATATTCAGCCACTGTCCTATCTCCCTAAGTTAAGTTTAGAAATTACCTTTTACGAGCATCCACATAGCTGGCACCCACATACTTAGCCTAGAAAGTAGTCTTGAAAAACCCCCAGGTCAACCGATTGGCCTGAGTGCCCTCTTTGACAGTAAGCCACCATTGGTAGGCCTCGTCTCTCAGTAGAGATACTGCACCTTTTAGCTTTTGATCAGGGGTACAGTCAAGGTCATCCATGATCCTTTCTATGGCCTCCATCCAATACTCAGCCACATTAGGGGAAACTCCAGTAATACCCCTGAATATTTCTTCCCCATTAGACCTGAGTCGTTCCATAACCGGCCCACGGCCTCTACTACCAACACTAGGTCCAATGACCCTTTCCAGAATCCTCAACATTGCTTGGGACAGTGCGTCGTCCCCAGCCGCTCGATTTTGAGACCCCGTCTCAGCCATAGGTGAAGCTGGAACCTCTTTAGCTTTCTCATTAGGCTGGTGTCCATAAGACGAAGACCCAGCCCGATCACCTCCACGGCCTCTGCCGCGGTCTCTACCCCGAGTACCTCTAATGCTCATTATCCAATCATGCTTTTCTTTTTTCTGTTTTAACAATTTTATGCTAGTCATTTTATTGTTCTAGTGTTTATTACAGATATTTTATGAACATTATTATTTCAAAGTTTGTTTTCGCAGTTCGCAGTCTTACTACGATTCATAATTTACTCTAACTAGAAAGTTTCAGTACAGTTTTACTACTTAAAGTAGTCTCAGTAAAAACATTTCAATATTATTATTTCAGTATAAACAATCAGAAGACTTACCGGATACCACTCCTTTTAGTAAAACACTTCTAAATAATCATTTTAAACCATTTGAACCAATTTTTGTCAAAATTTTCACGTTTTTGAAAAACCCAAATCCACAATCAAGTTTTGTAACCCGCTTTGATGCCACTAAATGTAACACCTCAAACCTAACCTAGACGTTATGGCTGAATCTGTGATGTCACATTGGAGTGTTTTTTCAAAACACAAATTTGGTGAAAATTTGTTCTACATAAAACTTCTTTAGGTCATTAACAAAAGTCTAGGATGTCCGGTTCATTGTGAAAACTCAAGTCGTCTTAGCAAAATATTAATGATATTAGTTTGTTATTAAACTTTAAAACGGTGTTTGTTGTGGAAGCTTTCAAAATATATTGTGTAAACGTGGTGTTTTAGAAAAACCATTTGTTTATATTTTCTTAAAAATCTGAGACCTACTACTACCAGATTAAAATTCAAGTAACTAAATCCTCAACTTAAAATAAAAATAAAATGAAAGAGGCCTTATTACATAAGAAAAACCTAGAATAAAATATTAAGTATAGTATAAAAAGAAATAACTACAACGAGTGGCCCCCACTAAGTCCTCCGTCGCCTCGATTTGTCTAAGCCTGGGGATTTCCTGCACAGATAACAGATAGGTGAGTTTACGAAAACTTAGTGTGTGAAACCCTATAATAGCAACCAAATAGAGTAAGCGCAATTTGGGCCTAAGCCCTTTCAGTTTCAATTAGGGGCCTTAGCCTCTTTTACGATGAGCAAAGAGCAATCTGGGCTGAGCCCATTTCGATGTGATGGCGGCACTGGGCCTTTGCCCATTTCAGTATAGTATGCAAAGAATCCTACCCAATCCATCTGCTACACACCATCTCCGTACCAGCCCTACACACCATGTGGGGATAAAATCGACCCACCCAACCCTACACACCAAGTCGTACTGGTTGCGGCACTAAACAGTATTTACAGCAGAGCTGCCATTAATAGGCTTATAGCCTTTCAGTACACTTCCTCCAACATCATATATCCCACCCCATGTAATGCAACATAATATCATACGAGTATGTAGTAATGTCAGCCTCAAAACTAGTCATACATAATACAGGGGTATTTCAGTCAATTTACCTCACAGGGGTATAATGGTCATTTCATTAGTATGGGGTCTAAGTATACTTACCGATCCAACAGTAGGTCCACAGTCGTCTTGGGCGACCCGTGCAACCTTAATAGTCAATTAGTGGTAATAGGCCTACAACTCTTATTGCAAGACCATGTGGGCCTACACTCTCGTATGTCCCACATAGCCCAGAAATGGCATCAGCCATGTAGTTTACACAGCTTGGCCCATAATTTACCACACTTTGTGTGATTTTTCCGGGTGAGGCTCATTGGGCCTACATGACCCAGATCGGCCCACTATCGATTTGGCCTATGAAAGCGCTCATGACCAGTTCATCGACCACACGGCCTACCACACAGGTGGCCACACGCCTGTATGGTGTTGACAGCTCCAATTTTTAGCTTTTCGGCTTTCCTACCGTTTCACACCTAATGGTAGTGTTGTATACACACACACACACACACCCCCCTGATTTCGAGGACGCTCAAATTAGCCCACGTACACCCCAACCTATAATAATAGAAACCTCGGTTAAACCTAACACACGAGTCGAAAGAACTCTAACCAAAACTTGTTTAAGGATTACTTACTATCGCCTTGCTTGAGTGAGCGAAAAGAGAAAGATTCTTGATCGATTCAGAATTGTTAGCGAATCCCTTCACTCCACGAGTGATACTAAACCTGGAGGAACACCATGACTAGGAGAGAAAAGAAATAAGAATTAGCGTTAGGGAAAAGAGGAGGAAGCCGAAAGAGTGGAAACCAATAGAGACTCACCAATCAATATACAACCACCCCAAGCAACCACCGAAAGCACAGAGAAACAATAGAGGCAAAGATGACCAATTGTACTCCTATCAATGAACGGTAGAAGAAAAGGTGTTTGCAGGCAAGATCCTAACAGAAGAGCGAAACCAGAGGGGGAGCATAAGCGCTTATCGAATTGCTAGAGGCCTTTTGCAAACCGCCACCAAGAACACAACAAAAGTGTAAAAAGGAGTAATTAGCAAGGGCACAAGATGGATAAAGGAAATGCTTGAAAGAGAAAAGAGCACAAAGCAAGATGGTTGAGCTGTAAGAAAAGAAAGAGTAGAAGGTGTTCGGTTCTTAGCCACGGAAGGAAGGTGCTTGATAGAAGTTGAGAGAATAGAAATGAAGAGAGAAATGTGTTCGAAAAGGGTTTGGAGAACTATAGGACGAATCCTTAATGGTCACTTTGACCTCAACCCCCTAAATGTGAAGAAAGACAACAATAGTTACCAAAATGAAGAGTAAAAATCCCAACCACATTCGGCACTCCCTGGAGAAAGAACTGAAAGCAACAAAACAAATGACCAATCTTCAGACATTTCTCAAAAGTCGAATACTCCTAAGAGTGAGAGTCCCACTTCGGCAAATCCTCTACCACTCCCCTCAAACCTACTAATTTTCCTCCTCAAAACTCTCCCCATATCACTCAACCACCAACTCCCATATCCAATCCCCGCATGTAGTCCTCAAAATCGGCTATTCTATCTCCACTCAACCACTCATATTATCGAGTTTCAGTCAACCCCAACTTCTTACATGGCCAGGGCAGCAAAATAGAACACCTTTGTGCATAGGAGGGCTCGAACTCAGGACCCCTATGCACACACCACAGCCACTTACCACTAGGCTAGCAGGCCTTATATTGTCATGCTTTACTCACTTTAATTTAAGAAGCCTACTGTCAGAAGACAAGGTTTTATTCAAATAGAAGCAAAAATTTATTCAAGCCAAGGCTTGAACCTATGACTTCCCAGACACTCCCAGAGCACTGAACCACTAAGTCAGACATACATCCATGCTGCAACACGCAAAAATAATTTAGCAGGGGTTTTCGGGATTTGGGGCGTTACAGTATTCACATTTCATTTCCATATACATCACATAACATTCTTTGTACATATGTACTTACCTTTCGCTTTCAAATATTATATACATTTCAACGTACCTAAATCAGAATGTCTTTCACTTAATCATTTATTTGTCAGAATGCCTGTTGAACCGTTCAGAATCAATAAGGATACTCAGATAACTCATAAGCTCGTACAATGCCAATGTCCCAGACGTGGTCTTACATGTAATCAAATATCGATGCCACTGCCCCAGACAAGGTCTTACACGGAATCATATACGATGCCAATGTCCCAAACATGGTCTTACACATAAATCACAAATCAATGCCAACGTTCTAGACGTGGTCTTACATGATAACACATATCAGAACCTATGTCATGACATATGTATCCTAACTATTCCTATGGTTTGTACGGGGCTTTTCGGATGTCGTCACATTATCGAAACTTTCTCTTATTCATATATTCTACTTCTCGAACAATTCAATACCAGAATAACAAATATATAACTTATTCAAAATACATATATTTGTATTACCATTCGGCATTGAATTCAAATGTACAAATAGTATGCATTTATGATATGATTTCGTAACATTTATTAAGATATGAACTTAGCTCGTTCGCAGTAACGACAAATTAAGTCGACTAATCCGATACTTTGATTTTTCCTCAATTTAGATCCGAATTCCACTTTTGCCAATCTAATTAATATCAAAATTAACTTACTTATTCAACATTTCATCAAATTTTATCCAAGAACACATAATTTGGACATTTTGTATTTTCGCCCCTAACATTTCACATTTTTACAATTTAGTCCCTATTTCAAAATAACACAAAATACATAAAATCTCATCAAACCCATATTAGGACAAATTTACCTTAGGTCTCTAGCAACCCATTTCTTTCATTTATTTCATATTTTGACCCCTCAATTTACAAATTTCTTAATTTATCCTTAATACACATTTTTATCAAAAATCACTTAATTAAACATGAAAATCAAACATCAAAGATTTATTATTGATCATCAAACAACAATTTCATCACATTATCAACAATGGAAAATCTCAAATTCGTCATCAATTCTGAAAATCGAAGCATGGGCTAACTAATATTCGAAGCAACGATCTTAAAAACGTAAAAATTATCAAAAATCGAGCAAAACACATACCCGAATCAAGCCTCCTAAGTGTCGAACTCCAAAGCTTCAAGATGGTTTCTTTCTTCTCAATATTCGACCATGAAAATAAAATATGAACATGCAAAAATTTTCTTTATGTTTTATTTTATTAACTTTAATACATAATTTACTATTTTAACCTTAATGAATTAATAATAAAACCATATAATGGTTGTCCATTACCATCCATTAGCTTTAATAATGGCCAAATTTCATTTTAAGGACTTAAAAATTAATAAACCAGAGCAAAGTACTTTAACAAATAGAATGCCACTTTTACATTTTGCGCAATTAAGTCCTTTTTATAAAATCGAGCACACAAACGATAAAATTTTCATATGAAAATTTTACACATATCAATCCACATACTTTAAGCATAAAATATAATATTAAAATATTATTTTGACTCAGATTCATGGTCCCGAAACCACTGTTTCGACTAGGGTCTAAATCGGGCTGTTACAACTCTCCCCCTTAGGGGTTTTCGTCCCCGAAAATCTTACCAAAAAGTAGATTAAGGATTTGATTCCACACAGTACATTTCAAATTCACACATAGTTTCGGATTTCAATCTCCTTAATCTCACAACTGAAATTTCGATCTGTCTTTCACTATACGTCATATCAAGCTGAAACTGCTTCTAACTGCATTGAATTACTTTCATTTTCTGCTTTATTTCGCTGATGATATTAATATCATGAATCATTTACTCACAAAGCTCGATCCTGAACAACGGAGTTAGGTAACTGCCACATACAATACCTCATACAATGTCACTTTTATACTCACCTGATAATTTGTCAAACAACAACAATCTTTCTTAATTGCTTTCAAACTCTAAAACATAGGGACAAATAAATATTTTAAGAATTTTTAGAACAACCTCGTACTCACAGCTTACTATATTTTCTTCTAGAATTACCATATAAATTTTAGATTTCAATTTGAAACAATGATGACTGGCACTATGTGCAAACTGACATTCTATGTACGAACAACTCAGCTAATTTATCAAAAGAAAAATCCATGCATACTGAAAGACATATTCAGACAGTTAATAATAATTCAGGTAACATCTATCCTTTCCAATGATAAGAGATAATTCCAATACAAAATTCATCAAAATTGTAAAATCCCGAATTAAGGCCTAATCAAAATAGTGGTTTCGTGACCACAAATCTGAGATAGAAATAATTATTTTATAATTATTTTGAGGTTTATGATACGATTGGATGATTGTGTGAAAATTTCGTGACGAAATTCTATGCATAAAGTGCTTAAGTTGAAATTAGGGACTAAATCGAATAAGTTGCAAAACTTGCATTCTAGAAGTTTTTAGTATGAAATTAATTTGGAATATTAATGAGAAGGTCTTAAATAGAAATTTGACCAATTTCTAAAATTTTGGACAAAAATGGGCTTGTACATGAAAATTTTCAAAGAAAGGTATTAAGGGTATTTTGGTCATTTGCATATTAAATGAAATAAAATGAGACAAATAACACAAAATAATCATCTTCTCCATATAGTTGCTGCCGAATTTTGCTCTCTCCATAGCTAGGGTTTCTTCAACTTTTAAGCCTTGATTGTAAGTGATTTCTATGCCCGTTTTTAATGTTCTTTACATTTTTCAAATCCCGATAGCTCGATTTAGCTTATGCTAGCAATAATTCAACCTAGGGTTCATATTTGAAAAAATACCCATAGGTAAAATTTGTGTATTTTGGTGTTTTATGATAGAATATGAAGTTTTAAATTATGCTAGACAACTTGTGCTACTCAATTTTAAGTGAAAACGAGAAAAAAAGGGCTTAATCGGTAAAAATATCTAATAGTTATAAGTACATGCTAGAATGAGAATTTGATGTTGCCATAGAAGGGAAAAATAATCAGCATGTCATAAAACATAAGAAAATGGGATGAAGTTTAATTCCCGAGCCTAGGGGCAAAAGTGTAATTTTGCAAAAGTTTAGGGGCAAAATGGTAATTTTGCCAAAGTTCGTATTTGGGCTATTTTGATGAATGTATGTATTAAATAAGATTAATTTGGCATTATAGATCAAGAGAAACGAAATTCAAGTCGTGATTGAGGGGAAAACAAAGTTTACGAGGAATAGGCTTGATTGTTAATATTTTGTATCGAGGTAAGTTCATGTGTAAATTTAGTAACATAATTGTCATTTTAAGTAATTTAATGTTATTTTTGTGATATGATGATTAATATCATGAAATATTATGCTTTATGGTTATTATTGAATAATATGTAAATTATGATTTGCTACCAAGTATCGGTTTCGATGTTCCGTGGAAGACAACAAAGATGTGTAATCGAGAAAAAAGCCCGTTTGAACCTTGGGAATAGATTAGAATACAAGTGACATGTCACTAGGATGGTTGGGCATCCGAGCTCGTTGAGTTGAGTCCGAGTTCACTTATGGATGCAAATGTCCGAACTTGTTGAGTTGAGTCCGAGTTCGTGAGATGTAACTAGGCATCCGAGCTCGTTGAGTTGAGTCCGAGTTCACTTATGGATGCGAACGCCCAAGCTCGTTGAGTTGAGTCTGAGTTCGTGAGATGTAACTAGGCATCCAAGCTCGTTGAGTTGAGTTCGATTTCACTTATGGATGTGAACGCCTGAGCTCATTGATTTGAGTCCGAGTTCGCTTATGGGCGGGTTACGTGGTAGCTTGGCTACATATGTGGCACTTACGTACAAACTTTCTGTATATTCGAATCATATTCTGATGTGTTCAACGGGTGAATCTTAAGAGAATAAGGAGAATGCCTAAAACAAAGGTGACATGATGGTAAGTGTGGTAAATGAGAAAATTTGACAGGTATGATGAAATCATAGCATGATATTAAATGCAAATGTAACATGAATGTCTTGGTGTTGTTTATGCAAATGATGTTTTTATGTGGAATTGCATGATTATGTTACTTACTATTTGCATGTGAACTTACTAAGCATTTATGCTTACTCCTTCATTTTTCCTTCATTGTAGTTTTGACAAACCGGCTTGAGAATCGGGATAGGTCGAAGACTCGTTCACACTATCCGAAAGCCTAAATTGGTAAAATGGCTTGTGTATCTTGAATGTGGCATGTATGGCAAACTACTCACTTTGTGTAAATGATCTTATGATATGATTATGCTTTGGCAAGAAAAGAGTTTTGTGAATGATTAGCCACTGGAATGGCCAATCTAAATCATATTTGATACCATGAAAATTTATAGTAAAGTAAAATTTGCTATAAAACAGAATATTGCTGCAGCAATGATGTGAATTTGAAAAATCACTAAAAATAGTAGAAATGGAATTAAATGATGAATAAGTTATATAATCGAATATTAATGAGTCTATTTTCATATGGATGGAACAAAACAGGTATATGAACGATATTCTATGAGATGTTTAAATTTTTGTGAAACAGGGCCAGAGTGATTTTTGGATCCCCTGTTCTGACTTTGGAAATTCACCATAAATTGTATAAAAATAATTAGAAGTCATGCTTTATGTTTACAGGTTCCTTATAGAGTCTAGTTTTAATAGAAACAAACGGAATAGTTATTGAAACTCTGTACAGGGAGATATCTATTCGTAATACACAGAGATCAGAGCAGTTGTACCCTGAAACAGGGGAGACTTTAACTAATAAACTGTACTAATTGGCCTGACCAAAAATTCTAGAAAAAAAATAGTAAATAGATATATGAGTCTAGTTTTAGGGAAAATTTAAAAAATTGGATTTCAAGTTTCAGAACTTGAGATATGAATTTTTAAGTGACTGTGACGCAGTTAGCCAGCTTGTCTGGAAATTTTAAAAATAAATTGTTTAAGCTATTTAATTGATGAAATTAAGTTTAGTAACACCTCGTGCTCGACTCCGGCGACGGTCTCGGGCACGGGGCATTACAAAAATTCTATTTCACAATTACTCAGATATCAAAACATGCCAAAATAGTTCTGAAGACGCTTAATAATTAACTTTAACCTGTTGATTGCTCAAAAATTTAAACGTGAGGTCAGAAATATTACGTTTTATACCCATTTATCAATACCACTTTCTCATATGATCAAGCATCTTGTTACTTCTGTATGAACAGTCCAACTGACATTGTGAGCCACCTGCAACAATGGTTATTCAGTCTCAGAGCTTATTAATATACACTCTTTCTCGAAGCAACAAACAATCATCCATTCCACATTTTTAGTTCTGAATCAGAAATCAGTTTATTTTGAACCCCTTTTTAACTTTAATTTGATAACACATCTCTAAGTTTCATGAATTCACTTAGTAAGTATCAATTTAACTTCTAATCCAACTAACATATAATCATCCTCTGATAAAATCAATCTCGTATTCATCGTTCGTAAAGCACACAAAAGTTTCTTATTCAGATCATTCGAAACTATAATCATTTCTCTCGGATAATAATATTTACTTACAGACTCAAAAGTTTTTCAATGATTCAAGCTAGCTTTACTGTGCCAAATTCGAATCTCGCTCTGCAACGTCGAACATTTTAAACTCTTGTAATCATCAAATATATCACATAACTCTTTTCATGCAGCTTTAATCGTATGGAATCACATGATATCTCTGTACACTCTATTAGTAAAACACACTTCAAACCATTATTAACACATGACTGAAGATCATACAGTTTTTCTTCAAATTAGACTAAACCAGTACTGATGTTTTGGTTGACAATATCTTTGTCCAAAAAGAAAAACTTCAACAATCGAACTAACTTTAATCTACTACAACATTACTCAGATAATATTGTTTCGATAGACATAATTCTGCATCAAGTCTTCAAGAATACAAATTCTTCTTTCAGACCATCCCTCAATTCACACCTATACGTTTAAAGTTTATTTCTATAACCCAGTTAACTTTTCAATCAAATAATTTCAGATCAGACTAAACCACTAAACCGGTCCTTTCGAAGAAATTCTTTATTCTTGTTAAAAGGATAACCCAGACATATCATTATACAGAAACCACAACCATCAAATAGAAATCATAATGTCATAATAAGACCGACGTCTTACCCGTGACAATAGATAATATCCTGACTGTTAATAAAGCATTTGAACCCAGAAGAAAATCAAATATGATTTGAACAACAACCAATGCAGAACCACAGCTTTTATAACTTTGATAATGGTGTAACACCCCTATCCCGTAACCATCGCCGGAATAGGTAAGGGGCATTACCAGACAGATAGAACATTTCAAACTGATTCAGAATTTCAGATATCACATAACATTAATACATAAACAATCATCAACAATTCATCCCTTATGATGGTCTACGAGACTTAAAACATGCTTTTAAGGATAGTCAGGACTAAATCAAACACATTCATAAATTTCAAAACTTAGAAAATTTTTCAATTCTGTTGAGGTCACACGCTCGTGTAACCAGGCCGTGTGCCTTACATGGGCACCAGACACGCCCATGTGATCTAGTCGTGCCAAAATAGAGTATAAAAACTCACTTTCACCCACAGCCAACAGACACGCCCATGTGCTACGGCCGTGTGATACTTAGCTAGCTACTGACTTGAGCCCACGGCCATATGACACGCCTATGTGTCTTAACTGTGTAATCTTAAAAGGTTACTACTTTGCATACATAGCCACAAAGCACGCCCGTGGTCCCTGACTGTGTGGCACAATCCAAGCTTGGTTTAAGCCAACTTGCCACCCCTTTATGGGTCAATGCTACAAGCAATATTAGACAACATTTATACCAAAATTTTCAGCCAATTCCATGCTCAATGCATACTTCATTATAACTAAATCATCATCATTCAATAACCTATTCAAATCTATACCAAAACATATTAAAAATCTTATTACAACAACATGCCAAAATGCTCATTTCATAGCTTACTTATAGCACCTTCTAACTCATGCTTAAACTTACCATTTCCTCAACTTGGCATATTTCAAAATGACCACCACATACAAGGCTATATAACTATTACAAGCATACACAATTTGGCACCGCAAACCATTTACCAAAACTAAGCACAAACATACCATTTGTTAGCCGACTCTCATGGCATAACATATATACATATCAAAGCTTAAATACATAGACATTCTAGCCTATACATGCCATACTTCAAAAATTTACACTTTTAAAAGTACCAAAATGAGTTTGATAGTATGGTGACAATTCTCGACTATCCCTGAGCCTTCAGTAGCTATGATAACTGTAAAACAGACAGAAATCACACAGCGTAAGCTACAAAGAGCTTAGTAAGCAAAATACAATTGGTCTAACTATTAAAGCATATAAAGTAAAAGTCAATAGTAAGAATTCATAGCCTTTTCACAGAGTAATTCATGAGCTTAACCATGCCCATTTGCTTGTATACAGGTCATTTTTTCTTTCCATGATTTTATACATACTTCGCATTCGTTATTTCACAGAAATAGAGTATTTCATATTCAGAAATTTAGTACAATACAAACGTATCTGTATAGACTATAAATTTCATATATTCATTCCCATATCTCGTACTCTATCATCAGATGGTTCAGAAACGATACAGATATTTATAAACGAATACAATGCCGACGTCCTGGACATGGTCTTACATGTATTCAATATCGATGCCTCTGTCCTAGACAGGGTCGTACACTTAAATCTCAAATCGAGGCCTGTGTCCTAGACATGGTCTTACACGGTATCTCAGATCAATGTTAACATTTTTTTAGAAACGTAAAGAGCTTTTTAGATACTAGCATATTAACAGAGTTTACTCAAAATTTATTCATCAGGCTCTCATGTCCATCCAATATAGATTACAGTATATATCTGTAGAATATAGTCAATTTAACATGTAATTGTAATTTGACTTACCTCGTATGAATTTCGGACGGAAACGAGTCGACTATTCAACTATTTTAGACTTCCCTCGATCTAAGTCTGATTTTCTTTACTCTTGATCTAATACAATTCAAACTCAACCATTCAATCATTCATTTCATTCAAAATAATCCATGAAAACATATTTAGGGCACTTTGCATTTTAGCCCTTACATTTTCACACTTTGACAATTTAGTCCATTTTTCACAAAATCACAAATATGCAAAATTCACCAAGGCTATAGCTTGGCCGAATATACATAGCTTCCATACAAGCTGAAATAACATATTTAATTTACAATTTAGTCCTTCAAGACCTCATTTTTCACAAATTAGCCTAAATAGCTCTATTCCATCAAAAATTCAAGAACAAAGCATGATAATCTCACATATATCTTTCATAATCCATATAAAAACATTACAAAGCTCATATAATCATCAATGGCACATTTCAAAATCTTCAACAGAAATAGAAATTCAGACATGGGTTTTGAAGAACATGAAACAACGATAACAGAAATGTAGAAATTATCAAAAAGGGACCAAAGTACGTACCTTAATCAACCAGATCAATGACCGAACCCTAGGATGGTCTTCTCTTCTATTTTCTTGATATAATGGGCTATACCAATGATAATAATGGCCACTTTCATATTTTCATTTTATTAATATTAACATATTAACTAAATGACAACTTTGCCCTTTGTTATAAAATTATTCATTCACCAAACACATGCCTTTTTATGTCCATTAAAACTTCCAATGATCAAATAACATAATAAGGACCTCATACTTAAAAGCCATGTCAAATAAACATACTTAACATATAGCAGGCCACTTTTACATTTTACGCGATGAAGTCCTTATTCAAATTTAAGCATAGAAATAGACAAATTAAATCACAGAAACTTCGCAAATATAAATTCACATATCACAGACATAGAAAATAATATTAAAATATTTTTCAAAATTGGTTATGTGGTCCCGAAACCACTGTTCTGACTAGGGTCTAAACCGGGCTGTTGCAATTCTCCCCCTTAGGGATTTTCGTCTCCGAAAATCTTACCGTTAAACAGATTCAGATATTGTTGTCTTATTGAATCTTCAGGCTCCCACGTGGCCTCTTCAACACCGTGTCGATGCCAATTTACTTTAACTAATGGAATTTTCTTGTTTCGTAACTCTTTAACCTCACAAGCTAAAATACAGATCAGCTTTTCTTCATAAGTCATATCAGATTGGATTTTAATATCAGACGAAGAAATTATATGCGAAGGACCGAAACTGTATCGTCGGAGCATCGATACATGAAATACATTGTGAATCTTTTCTAACTTAGATGGAAGCCTCAATCTATAAGCAACCGGCCCAACTCGCTCGATGATTTCATACGGTCCAATGAACCTCGGACTCAACTTGCCCTTCTTACCAAATCGGAACAGTTTCTTCCAATGAGATACTTTCAGAAACACTTTATCACCGATCTCAAATTTGATATCTTTTCGTTTTAAATCTGCATAAGATTTCTGACGATCAGAGGCAGCTTTTAGACTATCTCGGATTACTTTCACTTTCTGTTCTATTTTTTTTATCAGATCAATACCATAAATCTTATTCTCACTGAGCTCAGACCAGTATAACGGAGTTCTACACTTTCTACCGTATAAGGCTTCGTACGGTGCCATTTTAATACTCGATTGAAAGCTATTATTATAAGCGAATTCAATCAAAGGTAAATATTGTTCCCACGTACCTTCAAACTCAAGAATGCAACATCTCAACGTATCCTCGAGTATGTAAATAGTCCACTCGGATTGACCGTCTGTTTGGGGATGAAAAGCAGTACTAAAATGCAATTTAGTACCCAGAGCATCTTGCAATTTCTTCCAAAATCGCGATGTAAATCTCGGGTCTTTATTTGACACTATCAAAAATGGCACACCATGCAGTCTCACGATATTAAAAATATATAACTCAGCTAATTTATCGAGTGAGTAATCAAATCGAATCAGAATAAAATGAGCTGATTTCGTCAAATGATCAACTACAACCCAAGTTGCGTCTCTCTTTCTCGGAGACAGTGGCAAACTCGAAACAAAATCCATGGTCACTCGATCGTATTTCCACTCCGGAATCATAATTAGTTGTAATAACCCAGGTGGCACTTGATGTTCAGATTTAATTTGTTGACAGATTAAACATTTAGAAACAAAATCAGAGATATCTCTTTTCATTCCGGACCACCAATAATGCTGCTTTAGATCATTATACATTTTCGTACTACCTGGATGTACAGATAAACAACTACTGTGAGCTTCACTCAAAATCGTCTAAATTAACTCTAGATTTCTTGGAACACAAAGCCTATTTCTGTATCTCAAACAATCATCAACATCAACTTGGAATTCAGAATCACACTGAGCTCGTTTTGCTATTAATTCATTATCAAACTTCTAAGCTTCAATAATCTGTCGTAAGAACAAAGGTCTCGCTTTTAATTCAGCTAAAACTGAACCATCATCAGACATAACCAAATGAGCATTCATTGCACGCAGAGCAAACAATGATTTCTGACTTAAGGCATCGGTAACAACATTTGCTTTTCCCAGATGATAATCAATCACAAGTTAGTAGTCTTTTAACAGTTCTAACCATCTTCTCTGTCGCAGATTCAAATCTTTTTGTGTCATTAAATACTTCAGACTTTTATAATCAGAAAACACGTGAAATTTCTCACCAAACAAACAGTGACGCTAGATTTTCAAAGCAAACACAATAGCAGTTAATTCCATATCATGGGTCGGGTAATTCTTTTCATGCGGTTTTAATTGTCTCGAGGCATAATATATAACCTGGCCTTCTTGCATCAGAACACAACCTAGTCCATTCAACGAAGCATAACTAGAAACAATGAATTCTTTACCTGATTCAGGTTGTACAAGTACCGGGGCTTTAGTTAACAGAGCTTTTAACTGATCAAAATTGTTCTGACACTTTTCAGACCACTCAAACTTCACATCTTTCTGAAGTAATTTGTCAACGGAGTCGCAATCATTGGAAAACCTTTTACGAATCGTCTGTAGTAACTGGAAAGTCCCAGAAAACTACGGACTTCAGAAACATTTCTCGGAAACTTCCAATCCAGAATAGTAGAAATTTTATTCAGATCAACTCGAATACCCGATGCTGACACAATGTGGCCTAGAAAACCAACTTCTCGTAACCAAAACTCACATTTATTGAACTTTGCATACAACTGTTTATCTCGCAGAGTCTGTAGCACTATTCTCAAATGCTCGACATGTTCAGATTCATCACATGAATAAATCAATATATCATCAATGAATACCACAACAAATTGATCTAAATACGGTCTAAAAATTCTATTCATCAAATCTATAAAGATAACAGGCGCATTCATTAATCCAAAAGGCATAACTAAAAATTCATAATGCCCGTACCTCGTTCTAAAAGCAGTTTTTGGAATGTCAGATTCCTTTACTTGCAACTGATAGTAACCCGATCTCAGATCTATCTTTGAAAACACAGTAGCACATTTCAACTGATCGAATAAATCATCAATTCTGGGCAGAGGATATTTGTTCATTATAGTCACTTTGTTAAGCTGACGGTAATCAACACATTCTCATTGACGGCTGCTAGACCACTCAAAAACAAAACTAGGTTTTCTTTTTAGGGTTATTATCTATATATATAACTCCCCTTTTAAATTTGGTATATTTATATCAAATATTTTAAAATAAATAAATATAATGATGTTTTAACCGAAAATTATAATTACATTAATTATAACAAAGATTTCGGTAAACTATATTTATTTAAATTTATATATGAACCAACTTCATATATTAATAGAATTATGTTCTCATTATGTGTACAACATTCTTGTACATATAATATGTTCGATATTTGATTGTCCAATTAAATTAATTCTATAATTAATTTAATTCATGTGACAACCAAAAACAATACCAACTATGTTTTATTCCAATCATCTCAACCATATGGTGTGACCCTGTAGGCTCTTGTAACGTTAGCAGTAATACTAGAATGATTCTAATGTTACATGCAATGAGTGGCATCTAGCAATTCATCATTGCTACCTAAGTTATAAGAAGTCATGATTCGACATAACATTTTTGTTATTTATCTTTCATGCATTAATCCTTAAGTCCTTTATTTCTGGAATGAACACAAGTCATGGCTTGCATAGTCCATCTCATGTTTCTTGATATCTTGAGTAGACTATGATATACAAATAAGTATGGCATCCCATATCAACTTATTTGAGCATGGCTGTCTCACTCAATCAAGTGGCCTAAGATATTACTCCCATTATGTAGGAAGGACCTATTCTATATTGATCAACCATATCCCTCTACATAGATTGTGGTATATCCAACATCAACCTTTATAGAACAACCAGTTACGGTGTACATTTGACTGTATTAAAATATACAACTCACAATGTTGGGATAATGATGATCTCAAGTCTGAGGATTATATACATATTAATCACTATGAGTAATGTTGTGACAATTACATAATAATCCAAGAAACATACTCATAGCGGGTCAGTCCAATATGTTGTTTTCTAACACACATATTCATGCATTGATTTTAACATTCCATATCAATGACAACTCTTTATCATCAATCAACTACATGTTAGTCTCAATGCATTATTGTTGTCCTAGTCAACAATAAAACTTGACTAAGGATCTTTTAAGAACAATCATATTATTCCTAGGACATTATTATAAAACAGTTTATTTATACACACAGAAAGAAAAAACTGAAATAATAATGGAAACGCCTGATATTAGAACATGATAAATCAAGTATGTTATTACAGCCATCTCATGATTGATCTTTGGGCATACTCTTACATGAGGCTTATAGAATATTCAATAGTATTCTGAAAGGTTCAATTTAAAGGTTATAAAAGTGATTTGATAAGGAAAGTATAATAATGTTGTGAGTGGTACAGGTACCTAGTTGGTATGCATGAGTAATGAGCTCAAATTAGAAAATGTGACTTGAGTAGTCGGTAATGAGTAAGTCAAGTTTATGCTTACCTTTGAACTATGAGTATGATGACTAATGGTGAAATTGTTGTTGTATACCTATTTATATGCAACTTACTAAGCTTTATGCTTACTCTCTTTCCTTTTCTTTTTCTTCTAGTGTCGCTTAACTAGCTCAAGAATCCTTTGAAGTTAGAGATATCGATCACACTATCAGCCGTAATACTCGGTATAGTAGGATTTATATTTTTAATTATGGCATGTATAGGACTAGACATTATTATTTTGGTGTCTTTGAGATTTGGCCAAATCTGTTGGCTTGAAATTGATTCAACACTTCACATTAAGCCTTAAATGAGGGTAAAAATCATTTTGAGTCTATAATATATGCATCTTCTTGGTTAAATGAATGTCTATCATGCTTGATTTGATATTGGTTGGTATTGACATGAAAATAGGCATACTATGGTGGCAATGAGACTTGGTAAATAGCCTCATATTGTCCACACAAGTAGACACAAGGGCATGTGTCTAGGCCGTGTGTGACACACGGACAGCCCCATGAGCATGTGAGAAGGCCGTGTGTCCCCTGCACTTAGAAATTTCAAGTCAGAATGCATGGTGATGGTCACATGGGCAAAGACACGACCGTGTGTCTCAGCCATGTGGAGGGGCACGGCCTGATGCTGACGTCAGAAACAGAATACCTAGGTTTTTGCACACTGGCTGCGCCACGGACGTGTCATGGCCGTGTAAAAGTACATGGGTAAGGGACACGGGCATGTGTCCCGACCGTGTGAAGTTTGCACCTATTTTATGAAAAAATGTGGAATTAAATTGGCCACACGGGTATGAGACACGGGCGTGTCCCTAGCACATAGGCGTGTGCCCTATACCCATACGGGCGTGTGGAGCCTTAAAGCATGAATTTCTCTGAGTTTTTCTTGAGCTCTCGATTTGGTCCCGAACCACCTTGAGTGTATATTTTAGGCCCCGTAAGCCCAATTAAAAGACCAATTGAATATGAAATGAAAAGTTTTAAATTGATCAAAATTTTATGGCCTGATTTCCTAATATTGGTTGAGTTTAAGTTCGGTAGCACCTTAAATCCTGTTTCGACGTTGGATACGGGCGAGGGGTGTTACATTTAGTGGTATCAAAGCTATGGTTTAGTCGATTTTAGGACTAACCTAGCGAGAGTACGAGTCTAGCTATACATTCCATAGTTGTACTTTGATAGTGTAATGAATTCTGATGATTATAAATTAAATTATCATATAGTAAATGGATCCTGATAGAGCCACAGCAGATGAAGTGGAAAGTAATGTGCCGGTTCCCGCAGAGGGGACTGCGCCAATAGAGAGCGAGCCCGTGACTATGGGCCATGATGGAGGGCCTAGAAAGGCCTACCTCCGTATGATGGACGCTTTGTATACCCCGAACACTTCACCTCCTCCACCTCTTCTGATTCCTTAGTATGCTCCGATAGCTTTGCAAGGTGCGGACATGTTTAGAAGAGAAATGTCTCCGGTAGACAAAATCCAGAAACAAAGGGCCGAGGAATTTCGGGCTAGTATAGATGATGATCCGAAGAGAGCAGAGTTTTGGCTAGAAAATACCATAAGGGTATTCGATAAACTGTCATGCACACTTGAAGAGTGCGTGAAGTGTGTCGTGTCACTTCTACGGGACTCGACTTATTAGTGGTGGAACACTCTTGTGTCTGTGGTACCAAGAGAGAGAATCAATTGGGAATTTTTCCAAGAAGAGTTCCGAAAGAAGTACATTAGCCAGAGGTTCATGGACCAGAAAAGGAAAGAATTTTTAGGGTTGAAACAAGGTAATAAGACTGTGACGGAGTATGAACGTGAGTTTGTAAAACTTAGCAAGTTTGCACGGGAATGCATATCCACTGAAGCTACCATGTGTAAGAGGTTTGAGGATAGCCTTAATGAAGATATCCGGGTGTTTGTGGGCATCCTAGAAATAAGAGAATTTTTGGTGCTCGTCGAGAGAGCGTGCAAGGCAGAGGAGCTGATAAAAAGGAGGAGGAAAGCGGACTTTGAGTCGAGGGATTTGAAGAAAAGACAGATGGGGAAGCACATCAGTCTTCATCTAAGAGATCAAAAGAATTTACTACCCGATCAAATGCTTCGGTGGGGTATTCAAAGAGAAATAAGAAACAACAGAATACGGTAGCTAGAGCCCAAACTACTTTGGTCGCTAGTATTTGTAGTGCTCGACCAAATAGGCCAAAGTGTTCACAATGTGGGAGACATCATTTAGGCGGATGGCGAGTAGACGAGAGGGGCTGCTATAAGTGTGGGTCACTAGACCACTTTATTCACGATTTCCCTAAGATGGAAGAGAGAGAGAAGAAGCAAGAAATGAAGGCAAATAGTGCTCTGTTGAGGGGTAGACCACAAAATAACCTCGGGAGTGGGGCTAGTAGTAGGGGTGCGGCAAAAGATGTTGCAGTGAGGTCCGAGGGCAGAGCGCCTGCAAGGACTTATGCTTTTCGTGCCCGTGGTGAGGCAGAGTCTCCTAATGTGATCACGGGTACTTTTTCTATCCATGATATATCTGTTGTTGCATTAATTGATCTGGGGTCTACCCACTCCTATATTTGTTGGAATTGATTCCTCAAATAAACATGATAGTGGAGTCTACTGAAATTGTAATGAGAGTATCCAATCCCTTGGGTAGATATGTGTTAGTAGACCAAGTCTGTCGAGATTGTCCTTTAACAATTATAGGTCATTATTTTTTGACTAAATGTTATTGTCATTCAATGAGTTTGATGTAATCCTCGGGATGGATTGGTTGACTACTCATAGTGTTGTAGTGGATTGTGGAAAAAAAGAAATTAAGCTAAAATGTTAAGACGAGAATGTTCTTCGAGTTGGACCAAATGAGTCAGATAAATTGCCCGTAATAGTATCGCTTTTAACTGCTGAGAAATATTTGAGAAAAAGATATAAGGCTTATTTAGCTTTTGTGTTGAATACTCGAGAGTCAGAGTTAAAGATTGAATCAGTGCCAGTAGTCTACGAGTTCACAGATGTGTTCCCGAAAGAGTTACCCAGATTACCTCCTGTGACGGAAGTTGAGTTTGAGATTGAATTAGTTCCTGGAATGGCACCCATCTCGATCACCCCATATAGGATGGCTCCAACAGAGTTGAGAGAATTGAAAGCACAGTTGCAAGAGCTAACAGACAAGAGTTTTATGAGATCGAGCTATTCCCCGTGGTGTGCTTCGGTACTTTTTGTAAAGAAGAAAGATGGATCGATGAGGCTATGCATCAACTATAGACAACTCAACAAGGTGATAGTGAAAAACAAGTATCCTCTGCCAAGGACTGATGATTTGTTCGACCAGTTAAAGGGAGCCACCATGTTTTCTAAGATCAACCTGAAGTCTGGCTATTATCAGCTAAGGGTTAAAGAGAAAGATGTGTCGAAGACTGCATTTCAGACAAGATACGAGCATTATGAGTTCCTCGTCATGTCCTTTGGCTTGACTAACGCCCCGACGATTTTTATGGACCTGATGAATCGCATTATCAGGCCGTATTTGGATAAGTTTGTCGTCATCTTCATCGATGATATATTAATTTATTCGCGTGATAAGAGTGAGCATGCGGATTATCTGAGAGTTGTATTACAAACCTTGAGAGACCAACAATTGTATGCCAAATTCAGTAAGAGTGAATTTTGGCTTAAGGAGGTTGGGTTCCTAGAACACATTGTGTCGGGTAATAGGATTCGAGTGGACCCAAGTAAGATCTCGGCTATTGTTGAGTGGAAACCGCCAAGGAATATGACAGAGGTCCGAAACTTTTTGGGTTTGGCCGGATATTATAGACGATTTGTAAATGGATTCTCTATGATAGCTACCTCGATGACTAGGCTGTTGCAAAAAGATGTCAAGTTTGAATGGACGGAAAAGTGTCAGCAAAGTTTTGAGAGCTTAAAAGTTTTATTAACGGAAGCCCCAGTGTTAGTGCAACCAGAGTCGGGCAAGGAGTTTATGATCTTTAGCGACGCCTCCTTAAATGGTTTGGGGTGTGTGCTCATGCAAGAAGGCAAGGTTATAGCCTATGCCTCGAGGCAGCTAAAGCAACACGAGAGAAATTATCCAACCCATGATTTGGAATTAGCGGCTGTAGTGTTCGCATTGAAGATTTGGAGACACCATTTGTATGGAGAGAAATGTCAGGTATTCACCGATCATAAGAGTTTAAAGTACTTGATGACTCAAAGGAAGTTGAATTTGCGGCAACGCCAATGGTTAGAGCTATTAAAGAATTATGAGTTAATTATCGACTACTATCCAGGAAAGGCGAATGTGGTCGTCGACGCCCTGAGTAGGAAGTCGTTGTTTGCCTTGAGAGCCTTGAATACTCAGTTAACTGTATCTAATGATGGTTCGATTCTAGCCGAGTTGAGGTCTAGATCGACATTTCTTCAAGAGATCCGAGAAGCTCAGAGAAGTGATGAGAAATTGCAAGCCAAGAGAACTTAATGTGAGTCAAAAATTGATTCGGATTTTCGTATCAGTACCGATGAGTGTATAATGTTCAAAGATAGGGTTTCTGTAACCAAGGATAAAGAGCTTATTTAGAAGATTCTGAGTGAGGATAGTGGTTGTTTATTTGTTCACCCGGGTAGTGCAAAAATGTACAACGACCTTAAGAAAATGTATTGGTGGTCAGGTATGAAAAGAGACATTTCAGAGTTCGTTTCCAGGTGCCTAGTGTGTCAGCAAGTAAAGGCTAAACATCAAGTACCTTCGAGTTTACTTCAGCCTATTATTGTCCCCAAGTGGAAATGGGATCGTATCACTATGGACTTCGTGACCAGTTGGCCAGTAACCCCGAAAAAGAAAGATACAGTATGGGTTATTGTCGACAGACTAACTAAGTCGACACATTTCGTACTAGTGCGTACTGATTTCACCCTTGAGGAATTAGCTGACTTATATATTTCTGAGATTGTGAGGCTTCATGGAGTGCCATTGTCGATTGTGTCAGATAGAGATTCGAGGTTTACCTTAAGGTTTTGGAAAAAGTTACAAGAGGCTTTGGAAACCAAGTTGAGTTTCAGCATGGTATTTCATCCGCAAACTGACGGACAGTCGGAAAGAGTGATACAAATCTTAGAGGACATGTTGAGATGTTGTGTTCTTGAATTTCAAGGAAGTTGGGAAAAATACTTGCCATTGGTTGAATTCGCCTACAACAACAACTATTAGTTGAGTCTGAAAATGGCGCCTTAGGAGGCTTTATACGGGTAAAAGTGTCGAACGCCCTTATACTGGACTGAGTTGAGAGAGAATCAGATTCACGGGGTCGATTTGGTTAAAGAGGCTAAGGAGAAAGTTAATGTGATTCGTGACTACCTGAGAGCCACCTCGTATAGACAAAAATCCTATGCGGATTTGAGACGAAAGGAAATTAAGTTTGAAGTCAGTGTTAAGGTATTTTTGAAAGTTTCCCCGTGGAGGAAAGTCCTCAGATTTGGCAAAAAGGGCAAGTTGAGTTCTCGTTTCATAGGACCTTATGAGATTACCGAAAGAGTAGGGCCTATTTTCTACCGATTGGATTTGCCTCCAGAGTTAGAAAAGATTCACGATGTGTTTCATGTGTCCATGTTACGCCGATACAGATTAGACCTTTCGCATGTAATTGCTCCAACTGAAGTTGAGATTCTTCCGGATATGACTTATGGTGAGGAGCCGGTCAAGATTTTGGCTCGAGAAGTCAAACAATTGAGAAATAAGAACATACCACTTGTGAAGGTTTTGTGGCATAGACATGGGGTCAAGGAAGCCACATGGGAACCCAAGGAGTCTCTGAGAGAGCAGTACCCAAACTTATTCATCGGTAAGATTTTCGGGGACAAAAATCCCTAAAGGGGGAGAAATGTAACAGCCCAAATTAGGGCCTAGTCGGAATGGTGGTCTCGAGACCACAAATTCAAAGTTGGGAAATTATTTTTATTATTATTGTGAGGTTATAGTATGATTATATTAGTGCATGAAAAATTTGGGGAGTTAATTTTAATGTTTGTGAGCCCGATTGCGAAAAAGGACTAAATTGCATAAAAGACAAAAGTTGCATTTTAGTACCCAAATGTGTTAAATAGCTAGAGAACTAACATTGAGGGCTTTTAAAGGGCAATTATACCCTTTTTAATTGTATTGGCCGGCCATGAGATGGATTTTAAACAAATAGTCAAAGTTTAGGTAAGTGATGTCATGATTTGGTGATAAAATAGTGCCTAAAAGCCTAGCTATTATTTTCTTCTTCTCCATCTCTTCTCTCCACCGAAAATATCAACAAATATGGAGGTTTGAAAGCTGAAATTTGGCAACAACTTATTCCTCTCATAATGTAAGTGATCTTGATGATTTTCTTGATGATTTTTTTTTTACATTTTTGGAATGCTTGTTTTACGGGCTTTTAAATAAGAGGACTACCTTGCGAAATGGTGATAAGTCTAGGGTTTCACCATGTGAATGTTCATGTCATTTTCTGAAATTTTATGGAAGAATATGAGTCTTAGAAGAGTTCTAAACAACTTTTGTGAAGGGTGTTAGCATGAAAACACCTAAAGGGACTATTTTACATAAGTTGCAAAATAGGTGATAAGTGTGTGAAATAGTTGGATTTTGGTGATGCTATACGAGTAAAAAGGGGTCAGTTAGTCCTAAGATACGAAGAAATTCAATAAAAATAAAATTTCAAGCATAGGGGCAAAATGGTCATTTTGCCAAGCTCTAGGGGCAAAATGGTCATTTGACCAAAGAGGTGAATTTATGAATTCCTAATTGTAATTAGTGATTAAATGAGTGTATTTTGTTATTATAGATCAAGTTTTGCCAAATTTGAACCTAGACCGGGGGAAAGCCAAGCAAGTCGATTAAACTGACTAGTCGAGTACATTTTGTAAACCGAGATAAGTTGTACGTAAATAATACAACTACGTTGTTAATGCATGTATTTGAAATGTTACTGATTTGATATAGTATGAATTACTAGATTGTGAACTGAAAATGCATATTAATGATTGAGATAATGGAAAGATCCCGTTGGAACTCTAGGAAACAAACCGAATATTCATGCCATGACATTCAGGTTATTTGTGTGCCAGTGTAAGACATGTCTGGAACATGCATCGACCACAAGATGAGAGCCAATGTAAGACCTTGTCTGAGACATGGCATCGGTATTGAGATGAGTGCTAGTGTAAGACATGTCTGGGACATGTATCGGCTACGAGTTATGCTAGAGTAAGACCATGTCTGGGACATGACATTGACAATTTATCCCATGTTTGAGGCTTGTAGAATATCTGGTAGTATTCCGGAAGGTTCAACTTTAAAGGTTATAAAAGTGATTTGATAAGGAAAGTATAATAATTTTGTGAGTGGTACAGGTACCTAGTTTGTATGCATGAGTAATGAGCTCAAATTAGAAAATGTGACTTGAGTAGTCGGTAATGATTAAGTCAAGTTTATGCTTACCTTTGAACTATGAGTATGATGACTAATGGTGAAATTGTTGTTGTATACCTATTTATATGCAACTTACTAAGCTTTATGCTTACTCTGTTTCCTTTTCTTTTTCTTCCAGTGCCGTTTAACTAGCTCAAGGATCCATTGAAGTCAGAAATATCGATCACACTATCAGCCGTAATACTCGGTATAGTAGGATTTATATTTTTTTATTATGGCATGTATAGGACTAGACATTATTATTTTGGTGTCTTTGAGATTTGGCCAAATGTGTTGGCTTGAAATTGATTCCACACTTGTAACACCCTTATCTCGTAACCGTCACCAGAATAGGTAAGGGGCATTACAAGACAGACAGTACATTACAGATCAATACAGAATCACAGATATCACATAATATTAATGCATAAGCAAATAAAAAATACATTCCTTATGGAGGTCTCTAAGACCTAAGACATACTTTTAGAAAAGGTTGGGACTAAACCAAACACATTCAGAATTTTTAGAACTTAGAAAAAAGATTTCAATTCTGTTGAGGTCACATGCCCGTGTGACCAGGCCGTGTGCCTTACAGGGGCACTAGACATGCCCATGTGATCCAGCCGTGCCAAAACAAAATATATATACTAACTTTTACACACGGCCAATAGACACGGCCGTGTCCCATGGCCGTGTAATACTTAGCTGGCTACTGACTTAATCCCAGGGCTATATGACACGCCCATGTATCTTAATTGTGTGATCTTAAGAGGTTACTGCTTTGTATACATGGCCACGAGGCATGCCCGTGTTCCTTGACCGTGTGGCACAATGCAGGCTTAGTTTAAGCCAATTTGCCACCCCTTTTTGGGTCATTCTTACAAGCAATATCAAACAACATTTATACCAAACTTTTTAGGCAATTCCATGCTTAAAACATGTTTCATTATAACTAAATCATCATCATTCAATAACCTATTCAAATCCATACCAAAACACATTAAAATCTTATTACAACAACATGCCAAAAATGCTCATTTCATAGCTCACTTATGACACTTTCTAACTCATGCTTAAACTTACCATTTCCTCAACTTGGCATATTTCAAAATGACCACCACATACAAGGCTATATAACCATTACAAGCATACACAATTTGGCATCACAATCCATTTACCAAAACTATGCGCAAACATATCATTTGTTAGCCAACTCTCATGGCATAACATATTTACATATCAAAGCTTAAATACATAAACATTCTAGCCTATACATGCCATACTTAAAAAATTTACACTTTCAAAAGTACCAAAATGAGTTTGATAGTATGATGACAATCCTCGACTATCCCTGAGCCTTCAGTAGCTACGATAACTGTAAAACAGACAGAAATCACACAGAGTAAGCTACAAAGAGTTTAGTAAGCCAAATACAACTAGTCTAACTATTAAAGCATAAAAAGTAAAAGTCAATAGTAAAAATTCATAGCCATTTCACAGAGCAATTCATGAGCCTAACCATGCTCATTTGCTTGTATACATGTCATGTTTCATTTCCATGATTTTGTACATACCTCACATTCATTATTTAACAGAAACAGAGTCTTTCATATTCAGAAATTTAGTACGATAAAAAATTACCTGTATAGATTATACATTTCATATATTCATTCTCATATCTCATACTCTATCATCAGACGGTTCAGAAACGATACAGATACTCATAGACGAGTACAATACCGATGTCCCGAACGTGGTCTTACATGTAATTCAGTATCAGTGCCTCTGCCCCAGACATGGTCTTACACGAAATCAGATACGATGCTGATGTCCCAGACATGGTCTTACACGTAAATCTCAAATCGAGGCCTGTGTCCCAGACATGGTCTTACACAATATCTCAGATTGATGTCAACATTCCTTTAGAAACATACAAAGCTTTTCAGATACTAACATATTATCAGAATTTACTCAGAATTCATTCATCAGTCTCTCACAGCCATCCAATACAGATTATAACTAGTATATACAACATTCAATCGATTTAACACGTAATTGTATTTTGACTTACCTCGTACGGATTTTGGACGAAAACGAGTCGACTATTCAACTATTTTGGACTTCCTTCGATCTAAGTCTGATTTTCTTTGTTCTTGATCTAATACAATTCAAATTCAACCATTCAATCATTCATTTCATTCAAAATAATCCATGAACACATATTTAGGGCACTTTGCATTTTAGCCCTAACATTTTCACACTTTGACAATTTAGTCCATTTTTCACAAAATCACAAATATGAAAAATTCACCAAGACTATAGTTTGGCCGAATATACATAGCTTCTATACAAGCCCAAATAAAATATTTAATTCATAATTTAGTCCTTCAAAACCTCATTTTCACAAATTAGCCCAAATAGCTCTATTCCATAAAAAATTCAAGAACAAAGCATGATAATCTTACATATATCTTTCATAATCCATATAAAAGCATTACAAAACTCATATAATCATCAATGGCATATTTCATAATCTTCAACAGAAATAGAAATTTAGACATGGGTTTTGAAGAACACAAAGCAACGATCACAGAAACATAGAAATTATCAAAAACAGACGAAAATTCATACCTTAATCAAGGATTAAGCTAGTCGAAACCAAAAATGGCTTTCTTCTTTTTTATTTTCTTTGATTTTCAGTTATAATATGTGTTTATGAACACATGCATGCAATTTGTTTTCTTTAATTCATGTTAAAGCACGAATTACCATTGTATCCCTCATTAATAAACATATCAATTACATAAAACAAGGTCGTTTATGACCACTCATAAATTCCATAGAGTAATTGCCACATAAGGCCATAATAATCCAAAGCCATGCCAATTAAACACATTGAATATATGGCATGCAAATTTTATCATTTACGCGATTAAATCCTTTTTCATAATTAAGCACAAAAATGGACAATTTAAATCCCAGAAACTTCGCAGATATAAATTCACATATCACAAACACAGAAAATAATATTAAATTATTTTTTAGACTCGAATTTGTGGTCCCGAAACCACTATTCCGACTAGGGTCTAAACCGGACTGTTACAACACTTCACATTAAGCCTTGAATAAGGGTAACAATCATTTTGAGTCTATAATAGATGCATCTTCTTGGTTAAATGAATGTCTATCATACTTGATTTGGTATTGGTTGGTATTGACATGAAAATATGCATACTAGGGTGGCAATGAGACTTGGTAAATATCCTCATATTGTCCACACGGGTAGACACACAGGTGTGTGTCTAGGCCGTGTGTGACACACAGATAGCTCCATGGGCGTATGAGAAGGCCGTGTGTCCCCTGCACTTAGAAATTTCAAGTCAGAATGCATGGTGATGGTCACATGGGTAGAGACACGGCCATGTGTCTCAGCCGTGTGAAGGGGCACGGCCTAGTACACGGGCGTGTACCATGGTCGTGTGATGCTGACGTCAGAAATAGAATACCCAAGTTTTTGCACACGGGCTGCACCACGGGCGTGTCGTGGCAGTGTGAAAGGACACGGGCAAGGGACACGGGCATCTGTCTCGACCGTGTGAAGTCTGCACCTATTTTATGAAAAATTATGGAATTAAATTGACCACATGAGTATGGGACACGGACGTGTCCCTAGCACACGGACGTGTGCCCTATACCCACACGGTTGTTTGGAGCCTTAAAGCATGAATTTCTCCGAGTTTTTCTCGAGCCCTCGGTTTGGTCCCAAACCACCTTGAGTGTATGTTTTGGGCCTCGTAAGCCCTATTAAAGGAAAATTTAATATGAAATGAAAAGTTTTAAATTGATCAAAATTTTATGGCCCGATTTCCTAAGATTGGTTGAGTTTAAGTTTGGTAGCACCTCAAACCTTGTTCCGACGTTGGATACGGGCGAGGGGTGTTACATAACCAAGTTCAAATAGTTCCATTTCAAGATACAAATAAGCAGCCAAAAGTCATCAACCAAAGTTCAAATCATACGAGTTCTTTACCATTAATACAAATCATAAATATACCATAATTTGTCATATAATTTCATACCTAATTCATATATACCATTCAATTAACTAAACTATTCCAAACATGCATTATTCATTCAACCTCAATTACTCATTATGGGTCAATTACAAAACTCAAATTAGAACCATTTGCACATATATAAACATCATCAAGTTCATCATCTTATGCCAACTCAAATGGCCAAAATACATATCCATCAAGCATACCAAAATGAAACAAGCCTATACATGCCATATACCATATATACACACTTCAAAAGTACCAAAATAGATGTCTAATAGTGTGATGAAGTCTCTGACAATCCCCAAATCCGAGCTAGCTTCTTTATCGCTATGAAACATGGGAAAATACACAAAGTAAGCTAATAAGCTTAGTAAGCTCATATGATATAAACTTAAATAATCACAAATACAACATTCATCAATCTAAAGATATTATCATCTACTTTATGAATACTAACAAACCTTTCACCTGTTGAATCATAAACTTATATTCAAGCTTTATAACTTCTTCGATTTTAAGCTTATAATATACATGTACATACCTATACCAATCCATAACAAGTTCATATATACACGGAATGCCATTGAATAATAAATGCCTCACACACTAAATGTCATACTCGATATGATACGATCTCGAGTTGCGAAAGTGTTCGAGTCATAGTTGTGCCCGATCGTTAAGATGAAGAAGTATCGCTTTTGTTGGAGTTGATGGATATTCGGCTAAGTTTATGTGCAAAAACAAAAGGCTCAATAGTGTAGGAGTAAGGATATTAGTTCGACTAGGGAATAGAAACAAATGAGATAAGGTGATGAATAAACAGATAAATGAACTTAAGGTTAAGAATGAACCAATAATATGAAGAGTATTGACTCGAGACTTATATGACACTTAAGGTGATGGAATTTGAAGCTATTTATATCAAGATAGGAACCAGAGGTATGTTACATGAATGCCACACTCGGTTTAAGAGTGATAAGTTCAAAGAAACAAGAATGATGCCACTAGTAAGCTAGATAAGCCAACTTGAGTCTTAAACGAAATTTGAGAGTTGAATTAAACTCACAAAGTAATTAAAATTCATTCAAGTAGCAAAAGTCCCTATTACAACTTAGGAGCCTCATATTTATAGGCTCAAATACTAGGCTAGCCGAATAGTCAAATAAGAAACCAAATAGGCAGCTTGTGTGTAGCTTATATGAGCTGAATCTTCCATGAAGTTTCCAAGCAAGTTCCTTGAAGATTCTCCAACATTGGTAACACCAATGGACAAGTCCTTTCCTGATTCCAATCAATTGGAATTAAATAAAAATTAATTGATGAGCTGATTGGACTAGCTAGGTTCAGCCAAGGGGTGTGAAAGACTTTAATTGAGCTACTTTGATCAGCTGAATGGTCTTGAAAATTTAATGGTATCTTGAGTACTCCAATGGCCATTAGGTGTGAAAGTCGAATGTGAGCAGCCCCTTGTGTGTGAATACACAAAACTGAATAGCCATGACATGTGAAAAGAACCTCCAACAATGTGAAAACAATTAAGCATCTAGATGGTCAGCTTGGGAAGAGAAATCAATAGCTCTTTTGGCCCTTGGCATACATTAAGAGGTGCTTGGAAGAGCTGAACCATCAGCACACCATATTCATGTCGAGCAATGTATGTAGCTACACCAATTTAATTCAGCAATTAGTTTGTCTTAAGATATATTAAATTCAGCAGCAGTTGGGACATATTAAAAACAATCATAAAATGCAGCCGAACAAATTAAATTTGAGGCGTGGTCGTATCACGATATCTCATACACTAAGTGTCGTACATAGCCGAAGCTATCTCAAATTGCACACTAAGTGCCATATATAGCCGAAGCTATGTCAAATTGCACACTAAGTGCCATATACAGCCGAAGCTATGTCAAATTGCACACTAAGTGCCACAAATAGCCAATTTGTCATCGAACATAACTATAGTCCCGTATATACAATTTATGCAATATCAAAACACTAAAAGCATAATATTTACAATGCTTAATACATACGAACTTACCTCGGATGCTAAAATAGTGAATCGAGTCGATTAGTCGATAACTTTATCTTTTCCCAGATCCAAGTCTGTATTCTACTTTTCTTGATCTAATTATATTTAAAATTAACTTATTCAATCATTTATTCGTTCAATTTAGTCTAAAATACACTTTAAAACACATTTATACTTTTGCCCCATAATTTTACATTTTTCACAATTTAGTCCTTATTTCATAAAATCACAAATTAATGGAATTCAAGACTAACCCATGCTAGTCGAATTACCATAATGCCCCTACAAACCCTAATTTTCATTTATTCACACTTTTAACCACTAAATTTACACATTTCTTAATTTAATCCCTATTTTGAATTTTCACTAAAAATCACTTTACAAAACTTGCTTAACTATCAACAACCATTCATAATCTATCAAGAAACTTAAAATGCACATGTATTCAACAATGGCATCATTCAAAATATTTAATAGTTTTGCTAAATAGTCCCTGGCCTAGCTAGACCTAGTTGCAACGATCTCAAAAACATAGAAATCATTAAAAACCTAGCTAAAACCGTACCTTAATCAAGCTAGGAGTGTGACAAACTTAAGAAAGCTTTAAACCCTTTCTTTCTTTTCTATTTTCAATTTCCAAGGAAGAAGATGAACAAAATTTCATGTTTTGCTATATTTTAATTAACTTAATTTATCAATTTACTATAATAACCTTTGTTATAAACATATAAAAACATATAATGGATGGCCATAATTGTCCATTAACACAACCAATGGTCTAATATCATCATAAGGACTTTTAATTTAATAAATCATAGCAATTAAATACCTTTAACAAGTAGAATGCAACTTTTGTATTTTATGCGATTAAGTCCTTTTATCAAAGTAAACAACCAATCGATAAAATTAGCTCACGAAATTTTCACACATATCAAATAACATGCTGTAAATATCGAAAATAATATTAAAATAATTTTTTGACATCGATTTTGTGGTTCTGAAACCATTATTCTGATTTAGCCAAAATCAAGCTGTTACATCATTTGTATTTCTGTCTTTCATTTTTTGCATGCATAGCGAAACTTTGACCAACAAATATTAGCTCATTGATTGCCTAAGTTCAAACTGATTATAAGTGGCATTATAAGAAGGTTTACATTACGAGGAAGACAACTTAATTCAGTAGATAATCTAAACTAGTCCATAATCCCGCAAAAGAATCAAAGTGAGCATTTGATTCAAATACTAAGAAGGACTATTATGTTGTCTACAATTTCAATTAAAGAGATGACTAGTCTTGGCTATCGAGGTAGTTGACTCCACGGGTAAAGACATAGATGTATTCATTGGTAGAATAATACATTGGATTGGACCCAAGATTAATTAATTTTGTATCTATTTGTGAATTAATTCACTTGTGACATTCATGGTGTGATTTACCTAGATCTTGAGTTAGTCACTAACCATGTGTATATAACTCATGTGCTTTGATATAAGTGGAGGTTTATGCTGATTGATTTCGAGATAAAGCAATAAGGCAAATTTTGATGGATCATTGAATGATCAGAATGGGTCGAACCATCAAGGTCCAATTATGCAAGAAATGACCAAGACCATGCAAGATCCTTTGTAAATTCCTCTTGGGCCAATTACAAGGGCCTGAGCAAAGCATTTTAAGGAGGCTGCATGGACTTTGGAATCAAGCCCAAGTTAACATTGTTCAAATTGGGTTGAGCTCAGGTCCTATTCTGGTTCACATGGTCAAAGTATTGGTCGAGCATTCTAATGGGCCACCTCGAACCTTTTGAATCAATTTTATTTTTATTTTATTTAATAAGTTTACATTTTTTTAATTCACAGATTTAATTATTTCCTATGTTTCAACTATTTGTGTTAAATTGTGTCATGCTTTTATTCGTCTGTTTAAGTTGTTTTCAATTGGTTTTTTTTTAATTATCATATTAGTTTAGCATGTGTCATTTATTCATATTAAGAGTTTAAGGTTGTCATGTTTTAAGTGTCATGAGTTAGTGACTTTTGCTTATTTGAAATGTGCTTGCTTGAAATGATCTAACATCTATTTATACTTGTTTTGTAGGGACTATTTGGCTAGCCATTTGAAAGATCATCATGAATTCTCATTAAAGTTGAATGCATGCATAAGTACATTAATGGAATACTCAAATACATGCCATTATTTTTGGTGCATGCGACCATTCATATGAAAGGGCCAAACACATGGATTCATGCATTTGTTACTTGGTTGAATTCAAGGGATGGGCATAGTGCATGGATGGTGGCTTGAAGGGAGATTAATTTGACCAATTAGCTTCCATACATGCATGAACATCCAATGGGAAAGAGCTACCATAAATTTGTTACATTGAATTTCCACAAGTTGGAAGATGAATCTACAAGATACATGTAATAAGTTCATAACCATGCATCTCATTAATGCACCTATTTATAAAGGGTGCATGTCCCATGAAAATATATGTTCTGTCAAAGGGTATGGAGGAGGCCTTTGTTGATCATTCATAGCATTTAAAGGTTTCTTCTTACCTAAGAATACATGCACGACAAAAGGAAGATGAATATGTCCCTTCAAGAGTTTGTTGAACCTAAAACTATACATGAATGTATTTAATCAAGCATGAACATCCACTTATGGTTGAATGTGGCTCCTTAGCTCCCTAGTTCTATAAATAGATCAAGTTAGGTCATTTGTAAGGTTACACAGCAACATCTTGAATATATATTTTCTTTATGAGATATTTATCTCTCGGTTCTTCATTGAACTGTCGAACTTATCAAATCTTAAGGTTTTTTGGCATTCATCTTTTGTCTTATCACTCCGTCCATCCATCCTGGAGTGTGGCGACTTCACTATACCAAAGTTTGAGTACTTTTTCAAGTTAAGTGGGTCAGGTTCAATATAACTTTTGTAAGGACCTGAAAATAGGTCTAGTAGTTTCAAGTAAGTTTACCGGGTTCCGAGTGAAAATTAGGAGTTAATTGGGTTTATTAGTATTTTTTAAATTTAGTTAGCACAATTTCATTTAAAAATTGGTAAATAATATTTCAGAAAATAAAAATATTTTTAGAAAATTTAATTTTATGGTTTTAAATAATTTTTGGGTAAAATACATATTTTGGGTCTAATTAGAATTGAAAAATAAATTAAAATGGGGGTTTAATTGAGAGAATTTAAAATATTAATTAAATAGGATCATTTTGCATAACAAGAGAAATGTAAGAGTGGTTTTATAGCAAATTATCCTTATTTTCAGAATTTTGGAGGAAAAAGAGTATTTTATGAAACAAGGGAAATGTGGGAGTGGTCTGATGGCAATTTCCCCAATTTTTGAAGATTAGGTGGGGGTTTTCAGTTTTAAAACACTACAACTACCTCACTTTGCATACCATTTTCAGCTGAATTAAGAGCTTTTTCTCTTGTTTTTGTTTTTTTGCTCATTTTCATAGACCACATACCAGATAATAGATATAAACTTTTACTCTCTAAAAATTCTCTCTAAAATCTCCATAAAAGTTTTCCAAAGTTGAGCAAAAGTCATCCGAAATTTCTTCAAGGGTCTTCATTCAATCTTCTAAATTGATGATTTGAGATTTATTAAAGGTAATTCTCAAATCTAACTTCATTTTTAAGTTGTTTTCAATTATTATTTACTATTTAAATTGATTAAAATGGATTTTCAAGTTTTGATTTCTTCTTTCTTGAACATGGAACTGAACAATGGTGAATCCATGATTTTCAGTTGGAATCCAAGTTTTAATGGATTTCTAAGCTCAAAATATGTTTATTAGGTTTTTAATCACAAAACAAGAGATCAAACTCATTTGGTTGATCAATTTTGATAAATTCATCTTTAATTAAGAAGATAAGTTGATTTTCTGAAAAATTTTAAAATGATTTAATAGATGAAATTAACACTTAGGTTTTATGTTAATGGACTAGGAATGAAGTTTAGAAGTGGTTTGTGGTGCTGACAAGGTTGTTTAGTTGATAAATTTTATTTTTCGGCTTAATTGTGCAATTTTAGTAAGGTAGATTAGAGAAACAAATTAGATGCGTATAGTTTATGAATTTTTGACTTTCTTGGTGTTAATGTTAGTTTTTAATGAATATTTTGTCTCTGTTAAAGCTTCTCATTGAGATTTGGATTATGCTAATCGGATTTGAGGCTCAAACTTACCTACTTGAACATACTTTTGTTTGAAAAAACAAAGTGTGGAAATGAGTGATTTTAAAGGTTATTAGTAAATTTGCCTAGTTATGTGTTAAATTGAAGTTTTAAATAGTTTTTTTAATGACTTAATCGCATCTTATTTTGTTGGATTGGCAAAAATTACTTTTATTTTACAAGAGCATTATTGCAATTTGCTTTTGTAAAATTGTGTGTTCAGATTTTGGCATGATTAATTTGGATTGAATGGATTGTTAATTGGAGTATGAGTTACTGAATTTTTGAGCACTTGATGTTGGTGTTATGATTGGTTTAAGACTCACGGACAAAGGCATTTGTTGTGCTTAGTTTTATTGATGTTGAAATTGTTAAGCTCCATGCTTTTAGTTGCATTTTTACATCTTAAATTAAGTGCTTAAACATTAGATTTTATGTCTTGTATGTATGATTATATTGACAACATTGCATGGTGGATCCATTAGATATAGTTGGCATGCCATAGGATTTGTGAGTACTTACTATTATATATGTTATTTGTAAGCATATGGCTCAAGAAGTTCTAATTTTTGGAGTAAATAAGGGAGTGTTGAGCTTGTGTCTCCACTCAATGGGACTGTGAGCCAATATAAGGAAGCGTGTGACTTCGGCCCGTTCAACCCGAGACTATTTCTGATATGTAAGAGTTTGGAGATCCGTTTATCCAATGTATGATCACACGTTTAAATATTGCCATGGATGTATTATGCCAATATAAGTGTATGTTCACAAGTTAAATTATGATTTCATATGCCATATTAAATTGGAATTTTATTCATGGAATTGCATATGTTATTATGACTATAATATGTAATATTGTGACTAAAATTTTAATGCTTAATTTGCTTGGATCTATGGATGAATTGGGTGCAATTTACTTTTTTTTTATGATTATTCACTGAGCTTTTTAAGCTTACACCCTCACACCTTTGTGTAGAGACTTTTCCGGCTTGAGGAGTTGAGGAGCGAGCACAAGGCCGATCCAAGAT
Organism: Gossypium longicalyx; assembly: GCA_025698465.1. Taxonomy (NCBI): domain Eukaryota; kingdom Viridiplantae; phylum Streptophyta; class Magnoliopsida; order Malvales; family Malvaceae; genus Gossypium; species Gossypium longicalyx. Next base: position 58,288,080 of record CM047007.1, read on the forward strand.
TAAGGTTCGGTAGTATCTTAAGGATTCTTCTTTAGAAACAATAGGAGGAATTGTGACACTTATTGGGACTAGATTTAATTTAATTGTAATGAACATTGGACATTTATTTTGGTGATGTTATAATTACTTTAATGCTTGATTTTTATGCTTACTTGTTGCGTGGCTTATGGTATGTTGATGAGAGTTCATATGGTGATTGAGAACATGATGTTTGAAGCATGTATTTTATTCTAACATAGTTTAATTGTAGCTTGCCAAGGAATGGAATGCTTGTGTCTAAGGTATACACCTTGTGTGATATAATTGATGGTTGCTAAGTATGATTATAATTTAGTCCTAAAACATGATTAGATTAATTGAAGCCTTTAATGATAGGAAAACTCGATAATATTTTAGAAATAGATTTGTGAGTGTTAAAATTTGGTAGAAATATTCTTAGATAATATTTTCGGTAATGTATTAAAAGTTTATAAAATTCACGTTTTAGTTCCTATTAATAAAATAATAATTAGACTTAGTAAATGAACTCGATTGAAACTAATTTTTTTAGGGCTTCCATAAATTGAATAAAAGAAGGCTAGTAATCATTTAGAACAAAAAAGAGACTATTTAACTTTAGATGGTAAAATGACCAAAATACCCTTAAGGTTAAATAATTATAAATAATTTTAAAATGGTTCACAAAAACGCTTCCTGTAACACCTCAAACCCGACCTAGACGTTATGGCCAAATCTGCAATGTCACATTGGAATGTTTTTCAAAACACAATTGCTTGGAAAATCCGTTCCATATAAAAATCTTCTTTGGGTTCTTTACAAAAATTTAGGATGTATGTTAATTGTGAAAACTCAAGTTGTTTTAGCAAAATATTGACCATATTAGATTGTTATTACACTTTAAAATAGTGTTTATTTCGGAAACTCTCAAAATATGTTGCGTAAACATGGTGGTTTAGAAAAACATTTGTTTATATTTTCTTGGAAATCCGAATCCTACCACTAGAAGATATAAATCAAGTAAATAAATCCCCAAATTAAAATAAAACATAAAGTGGCCTTATTTCATAATGAAAACCCAAATTAAAATCTTAATTATAATATCAAAAGATAACTATGTCGAGTGGTCAGCACTGAGTCCTCTGTCGCATCGATCCGTTTAAGTCTGGGGATTTCCTGCACAGTTAATAGATAGGTAAGTTTACGAAAAATCAATGTGTGAAATCCCATAAAACATCCAATCAGAGTAAACACAATTTAGGCCTAAACCCCTTTCAGTATCAGTTAGGCCTTAGCCTATTTCGATAATAAGATGGCGATGCGGGCCTAAGCCCATTTCGATGTGATGAAGTCCGGGCCTAAGCCCATTAACATAATAGTACAGTAAGCAAATAGAAAATCCTACCCAATCTATCCTCTGCACACCATCACCGTACCAACCCTACACACCATGTGGGGATAAAATCGACCCACCCATCCCTACACTCCAAGTAGCACCGGTTACGGTACTAAACAGTATTTGCAGCAGAGCTGCCAGTAATAGGCTTATAGCCTTACAGTACACTTTCTCCAAAATCATATATCCCACCCCATTTAATGCAACATAATATAAGTGTATTTACAGTAAAAATGGCATGCTCAAATAGTCATACATCACATAGGGGTATATCAATCATTTACAAAAATAAGGGTCCAGGTACACTTACTGACCCAACAGTAGGTCCACAGTCGTCTCGGGCAACCCGTGCAACCTTAATAGATAATCAGTGAAAATGGGCCCACGGCACATATTGCAGGCCCATGTGGGCGCACACTCTCGTATGGCCCACATAGCCCAGAAATGGCCTTAGCCGTGTGGTTGCACAGCTTGGCCCAATATTTAGCACAACTTTGTGCAATTTACCGTATGGGACCCACAGGCCCATTGGGTACACTTGGCCAAGTTCGGCCCAAAATGGCCCTATATCGTTTTGGTCCGTGAAAGCGCTCATGGCCATCTCATTGACCATACAACCATGTTTTACTACACGGTTTGCCACACGGGCGGCCACACCCCAGTGTGGTGCCGACAACCCACTTTTTGGCTTCTTGGCTTTCTGCCGATCTATGTTAATAACAGTGTGGTTACACACACCTGTTTGGATTCCAGATACGCAACCCCTCTTGAAACGAACTGCACCTAAAACCATTGACCAATCCACAACTAATGTTAGATACGCTTGAACTTAAACCCAAAAACAATTGACTTACAGTAGTGTTGTTTTCCTTACTGCTCCAAACGGACGTAGTCTACCACTCCGAAGATAAACCCCACTCGTTACGATTAATAGTTGCCAACACCATTTGATAGAACCAAATATTAGGAACTTACAAAAAGAACAATAATTACAACCCAACATTTCCAACCGATAGAGGCAAAACTTCCACCCTTACCAAAGACTTACCACTCTAAATCACGTAGGGCAGGACCAATCAGCCTAAGAACAGGAAATCCGTAGAAGAAAGGGAATTGATCTGAAATAGAAAGTAGGGGGTAGTGATTCAAGAAGAAAAAAGAGAGGAAACAATGCTCAGATAAGTAAAAGCCGAAAGGAGAACAAATCGGGCAGAGGCTTACCTAACAATATTCGGCCAAAAGAGGGGTGATTGAATGAGGGGGAAGATATAGTATGCGGCCAAAACACAAAATGAAGGGAGGTTTGAATCAAAAAGGTTGAGGGAGAAAAGAAAAAGAATCACTTAGTACTTGCTAAACTGAAACAAGGAAAATAATGTGGAAAAGGATTGGTGAGGTATTCGACCGAAAGGAAAAGAGAAGCAAATGAGAAAGTCGAATGAAAAAAAATAATAGGCTCTAAGATGCTTACCCGAATGAATCAAAGGAAGGAATATGGCTAAGTTCTCTAGCACTAAACGGCTTTCAAAGAAAAGAGTCCCAAAAACTAATGCCGGTTACCAAAAAGAAGTACAAAAACATCCCAAAATTGAAACTAAAAGTTGCCTACAACCCCCAATCGGCCCTAACACTCCCACCATTTCTCACTTTCTTGATCTACTCCCAAAATCTCTCCACAAAGTCCTCTAACCGATCACTATCCCAATCGCCCCTTCTCCTCATAAATTTCAGCTACCAACAGCCCCTACCCCATTCAAACACTCCAATAGTCCAAGCATCAGAGTTCCACTACCCTACAACTTTTTACCCAGCAACTTGCAAAATAAAACACACTTTGCTCGAAACAAGATTCGAACCCAAGTCTCCTAGCAACAGCAACACGACATTATCCCCTAGACCAACAAGCATTTTATGACATGCAACCCTCACATAAATTTAAAAGTTTACTAGCTGAAGATAATGGTTAATCCAAGTAGAAGCAAAATTTTGCTCAAGTGAAGGCTTGAACCCATGACTTCCCAGACACTCCCAGAGCACTAAACCACTAAGGCAGACACACATCCATGCCACAAACACACAAAAATAATTTTAACAGGGGTTTTTAGGATTTGGGGCATTATAATTCTACCCTCCTTAAAGAAAATTTCGGCCTCAAAATTTACCTGGTTAGAATAGGTGAGGGTATTGTTGTCGCATTGCCTCATCAAATTCCCACGTAGCCTCCTTAGAACTATGGTTCCACCAAAGAACTTTTACTAATAAGATTGATTTCCTTCTCAAGACTTTCACCTCTCGATCCAAAATTTAGACTGGTTCTTCCAAGAAAGTCAGATCTGGTCCAACTTCAATCTCCTCAACCGGTACCACATGCGTAGGATCATAGCGGTAGCATATCAGCATAGAGACATGGAACACATCATGAATCCACTCTAATTCCAGAGGTAGCTCTAACTGGTAGGCAACTGGTCCTACTCGTCTCAATATGCGGTAAAGCCCAATAAACCTTGGGCTCAACTTGCCCTTACGCCCAAATCTCAGTACCTTCTTCCATGGCGAGACCTTCAGAAAAATAAAGTCTCCCACCGAATACTCAATTTCCTTACGTTTCAGATCCACATATGACTTCTGTCTATCTGATGCTGTCTTTAGTCGATCCTGAATTAATCTGATCTTATCCTCAGTATCAAATACTAGCTCAGGACCCAAAACACGCTGCTCACCCAACTCAGTCCAACAAGAAGGAGTGCGACACCTACGACCATATAGTGCTTCATAAGGTGCCATTTGTATGCTAGACTGGTAGTTATTATTGTAAGCAAACTCTACTAGCAGCAAGTAATCCTCCCAATTGCCTCAGAAGTCAATCACACAACTCCTTAACATGTCCTCCAGTATCTGAATCACCCTCTCTAGCTAACCATCTGTCTGAGGATGAAATGCAGTACTGAAGTCCAACCGTGTACCCAGAGCTTCATGTAACTTCTTCCAGAATCGAGACGTGAAGCGAGGATCTCTGTCAGATATTATAGAAACTGGTACCCCAGTTTCACTATCTCGGATACATACAGCTTAGCCAGTTTCTGTAACAAATAATCTATGGGAACCGGTATGAAATGGGCAGTTTTGGTCAACCGATCCACGATAACTCACACTGAATCTTTCTTAGAAGGCGTTAGGGGTAACCCACTGACAAAGTCCATAGTTACTCTTTCCCACTTCCACAGTGGAATCTGAACTGGATGAAGCAACACAGAAGGCAACTGATGTTCTGCTTTAACCCGTTGGCAAGTTAAACATTTCCCCACAAAGTCGGAAACCTCACGCTTAAGACCTGGCCATCAATATATCTCACGAAGATCTCTGTACATCTTATTCCCACCTGGGTGCATAGTATAGGGACTACTATGCGCCTCTCACAGTATAGCCTGCCTCAAATCAGTATCCTTAGGTACACAAATTCTGCCTCGAAAATAGAGTACCCCTTCACTGTTCAGCCCAAAATCCACAGTATTACCATTTTCATTCTGACGAAACCGAAGACCCAATGACTCATATTCCAACTGTTTATTCTTAACATGTTTAATCCATACTGGTTTAACTTGGAGCAAAGCCAACAAGCTACCATCATCAAATAAGCTAAGACGAGCAAACATTGCTCTCAGATCAGTCATAGCCCTACGGCTCAATGCGTCGGCCACCACATTGGCCTTGCCAGGGTGGTATTCAATCGAACAGTCATAATCCTTAAGCAACTCAATCCATCTATGCTGCCTAATATTTAACTTCTTCTGAGTGAGAAGATACTTAAGCCTTTTGTGATCCGTGTAAATGATACACTTCTCACCGTACAAGTAATGCCTCTAAATTTTCAATGCAAATACCACTGCAGCCAACTCCAAGTCATGTGTTGGGTAATTCACCTCATAGGTCTTAAGCTGGCGAGACGCATAAGCTACCACCTTACCCTCTTGCATCAACACACAACCCAAACCAACGTGTGATGCATCGCTGTAGATAGTAAATTCTTTCCCAGACTTCGGCTGAATCAAGACAGGGGCCTCAGTCAAAACTTTCTTGAGCTTTTCAAAACTCTCTTGCTACGCATCAGTCTATTTAAATGGCATGCCCTTATGTAGCAGCTTAGTTAAGGGTGCGAAAATCAGTGAGAACCCCTCCACAAATCTTCGATAGTACCCAGCCAGTCCCAGAAAACTACGAATTTTCGATACAGTCTTAGGCTGCTTTCAATATAAAACAACTTCAATTTTTTGAGGATCAACCCTAATCCCCTCAACAGATACCATATGACCAAGAAATGTTACCTCACGTAACCAGAATTCACACTTGCTGAACTTGGGGTACAGTTGTTTCTCCCTTAAAATTTGCACAACTACCCAAAGATGTTCATCATGTTCATCTTCAGTCCTCGAATACACCAATATGTTGTCGAAAAATACTACAACAAACCGATCCAGATAGGGTTGAAACACTCTATTTACCAGATCCATAAAAGTTGCCAGTGCATTTGACAATCCAAATGGTATTACCAGGAACTCGTAATGACCATAACAAGTCCTAAATGCTATCTTGTGCACATCGGCCTCTCTAACTCTCAGTTGATGATACTCCAACTGAAAATCTATTTTAGAGAAAATCATCGCTACTCATAGTTGGTCGAACAGATCATCAATCCTTGGCAAAGGGTATTTGTTCTTAATGGTCAGCTTATTCAGTTGTCTGTAATCGATGCACATACGCATGGATCCATCCTTTATTTTCACAAACAAGACTGGTGCTCCCCTCGGAGACACACTAGGTCGAATAAACCCACGGTCTAGTAACTCTTGAATCTGGGCCTTAAGCACCAAAAGCTCTTTCGGTGCCATTCTGTAAGGGGCAATGGACACCAGAGCTGTACCAAGAAGGAGCTCAATCTCAAAATCCACTTCACGTTCTAAAGGTAACCCCAGTAACTCTTCAGGAAAGATGTCCAGAAAATCTTTAACTGTCCTGATATCCTTTATCGAAGAGTCCCCAACATCTGAAACACTGACGTAGGCCAAGAACACCTCACAACCCTTGTGAACCAATTTCTCGGCCCTTAGTGTAGAAATTACATTACTCAAATAGTTCCGTCGTTCCCCAATTACCACTACCTCCTCGTCTGCCTCAGTTCTCATTACTACCCATTTAGTGGCGTAATTTAAGCTTACTCAATGTTTAACTAACCAATCCATGCCCAGTATCAGGTCAAATTCTCCGAAAGGTAGCTCCATAAGATCGGCCAAAAAGACAACTCCTTGTATCTCCAAGGGGACATCTCTAAACATCTTATTTACTTGGACAGACTGCCCTAACAGACTTAGTACAGTAATCTCACTCGTAGTGTTTTCAACCATAATACCCAATATCTCAGACACAAAGCATGCTATGTATGAATGTGTAAACCCAAAATCAATCAATGTAGTATAAGGTACATTATGGATAAAGAACGTACCCGTAATAACATCTGGGCTATCACCATCCTCTTGGTGACTTGCAGCATAAACTAGTGCCGACTGCCTCTCCTCAGCATGACCAGGACCTCTGCCTGGTGCTCCACGACCACGGCCCATACCATTTCCACCCCTGGCCTGACCATGGCCTCTTGGTGGCTACTGACCACCCCACTGTACATTACCTAAACCTGTAGCTTGCATTTTCTTGGGCCTCCATGGACAATCCTTGACATGGTGCTCCAATGATCCATATCTCAGATATGCACCCATCTTTTTCCAACATTTGCCCTGATGGCGTCTTCCAGAATTAGCACAAAATTGCGGTCCAGTAGTAACAGCAGCAGAGGCCCCAACTCTGATTGGCCTATCAGCTCTGAGCTTTTTCCTAGGCCTCTGAAAAGAATTTGAGGGCTCAGCATCCCTCTTACCTCTACTTTTCTCTCTATTCAGGCGCTCAATGCGCTTCACTTCCTCGGAGATTTTTACCTTGTTAACCAGTGCTGAAAAATCCTGCTCCCTCTGAGGAGCTATCAGAACCCTTAGACCATCTCTGAGGCCATCCTCAAATCGAACACACTGCTCGTATTTTGTTGTCACCATCCCACGTGCATAGTGGCTCAGTCATAAAAATTCGGCCTCATATTTATCCACTATCCTATCTCCCTAAATTAAGTTCAGAAATTCCCTCCTACAGGCATCCACATAGTTGGCACCCATATACTTAGCCTGGAAAATAGTCTTGAAAAACTCCCAGGTCAATTGATCGGCTTGAGTGCCCTCTTTGACAGTAAGCCACCACTGGTATGCCTTGTCTCTCAACAGTGATACTGCACCTTTTAGCTTCAGATCAGGGGTGTAGTCAAGGTTATCCATGATCTTTTTTGTGGCCTCAATCCAATATTCAGCCACATTAGGGGCAACTCCTGCAATACACCTGAATATCTCTGCCCCATTAGACCTGAGTCATTCCGTAACTGACCTACGGCCCATAGTACCAGTACTAGGCCCAGCGACCCTTTCTAGAATCCTCAACATCGCTTGGGATAGTGCGTCGTCCCCAGCTGCCCAATTTTCAAACCCTGCCTCAGTCATAGGAGAAGCTGGTATAGCTTTCTCATTAGGCTGGTGTCTAGATGACGAAGACTCAGCCCGAGCACCTCCACGGCCTCTGCCGCAGCCTTTACCACGAGTACCTCTAGTGCTCATTATCCAATCGTAATTTTATCTGTATTAATAGTTTTATGCCAGTCAATTTATTGTTTCAGTGTTTATTACAGATATTTTATGATCAATATTATCTTAGAGTCTGTTTTCACAGTTCGCAATCTTACTATGTTTCATAGTTTACTATAGCTAGAGAGTTTTAGTACAGTTTTACTACCTAAAGTAGTCTCAGTAATAACATCTCAGTATAATATTTTTAGTGTAAATAATCAGAAGACTTACTAGATCGGCGCGGAAACTCGTTGTACTACTCCTTCAGTAAAACATTTCCAAATTATATTACTCACTTTAAACCATTTGAAACAATTCTATTAAAATTTCCAAGTTTTTGAAAAAACCAAAATCCACAGTCAAGTTTTGCAACCTGGCTCTGATACGACTAAATGTAACACCTAAAATCCAGCCTAGACGTTATGGTCGAATCTGCGATGTCACATTGGAGTGTTTTTCAAAACACAATTGCTTGGAAAATTCGTTCTACAAAAAAACTTCTCTGGTTCTTAACAAAAATTTTGGATGTATGTTCATTGTGAAAACTCAAGTTGTTTTAGCAAAATATTGATCATATTAGATTGTTATTACACTTTAAATTAGTGTTTATTTCGGAAACTCTCAAAATATGTTGCGTAAACGTGGTGGTTTAGAAAAACATTTGTTTATATTTTCTTGGAAATTTGAATCCTACCACTAGTAGATATAAATCAAGTAAATAAATCCCCAAATTAAACTAAAACTTTAAGAGGCCTTATTACATAATGAAAACCCAAATTAAAACCTTAATTATAATATCAAAAGATAAATACATCGAATGGCCACCACTGATTCCTCAGTCGCATCGGTTAGGCCTTAGCCTATTTCAGTAACAGTAGCAGTCTGGGCTTGAGCCCATTTTATTAACAGTAAGAGTCTGGGCCTAAGCCCATTAACATAATAGTACAGTAAGCAAATAGAAAATCCTACCCAATCCATCCTCTACACACCATCACCGTACCAACCCTACACACCATGTGGGGATAAAATCGACCCACCTATCCCTACACTCCAAGTAGCATCAGTTACGGCACTAAACAGTATTTGCAATAGAGCTACCAGTAATAGGCTTATAGCCTTACAGTACACTTCCTCCAAAATCATATATCCCACCCTATGTAATGCAACATAATATAAATATATTTACAGTAAAAATGGGATGCTCCAATCATACATCACATAAGGGTATATCAGTTATTTATAAAAATAAGGGTCCAGGTACACTTACCGGCCCAACAGTAGGTCCACAGTCGTCTCGGGCAACCCATGCAACCTTAATAGACAATCATTGAAAATGGGCCCACACTCTCGTATGGCCCACATAGCCCAGAAATGGCTTTAGCCGTGTGGTTGCACAGCCTGGCCCAATATTTAGCACACCTTAGTGCAATTTACCTGTATGGGACCCACAGGCCCATTGGGCCCACACGACCCAGTTCAGCCCAAAATGGCCCTATATCGTTTTGGTCCATGAAAGCGCTCATGGCCAGCTTATCGACCACACGGCCATGTTTTACTACACGGCCTACCACACGGGTGGCCACACGCCCGTATGGTGTTGATAGACCATTTTTTAGCTTCTCAGCTTTCTGTCGACCTACGTTAATGGCAATGTGGTTGCACACACCTATTTGGATTCCAGATATGCAACCCTTCTTGAAACGAACTGCACCTAAAACCATTGACCAATCCACAACTAATGTTAGATACGCTTGAACCTAAACCCAAAAACAATTGATTTACAGTAGTGTTGTTTACCTTACTGCTCCAAACAAACGTAGTCTACCACTCCGAAGATAAACCCCACTCGTTTCGATTAATAACTGCCAACACCATTTGATAGAACCAAATATTAGGAACTTATGAAAAGAACAATAATTACAACCCAACACTTCCAACCAATAGAGGCAAAACTTCCACCCTTACCAAAGACTTACCACTCTAAATCACGTAGGGCAGAACCAAACAGCCTAAGAACAGGAAATCGATGGAAGAAAGGGAATTGATCTGAAATAAATATTAGGAGGTAGTGATTCAAGAAGAAAAAAGAGGGGCAACGGTGCTTAGATAAGTAAAAGCTGAAAGGAGAACAAATAGGGCAGAGGCTTACCTGACAGTATTCGGCCGAATGAGGGGGAAGATACAGTATGAAGCCAAAATACAAAATAGAGAGAGGTTTGAATCAAAAGGGTTGACAAAGAGAAGAAAAAGAATCACTGAGTACTTGCCAAATCGAAACAAAGAAAACAAAGTGGAAAGGGGTTGGTGAGGTATTCAGCCGAAAGGAAAAGAGAAGCAAAGGAGAAAGTCGAATAAAATAAAAATAATAGGCTCTAAGATGCTTACCTAAAACTAAAGGAAGAAATATGGCTAAGTACCCTAGCACTAAACGGCTTCCAAAGAAAAGAGTCCAAAAAACTAATACCGGTTACCAAAAAGAAGTGCAAAAACATCCCAAAACCAAAACTAAAAGTTACCTACAACCCCTAATCGGCCCCAACACTCCCACCACTTCTCACTCCCTTGATCTACTCCTAAAATGTCTTTACAAAGTCCTCTAACTGATCACTATCCCAATCCCCCATTCTCCTCCTAAATTTCAGCTACCAACATCCCCTACCCCATTCAAACACTCCAACCGTCCAAGCATCAGAGTCCCACTGCCCTACAAATTCTTACCCAGCAACTTGCAAAATAAAACACACCTTGCTCGCAACAAGATTCGAACCCGATTCTCTTATCAATAGCAGCACGCCACTATCCCCTAGACCAACAAGCTTTTTATGACATGCAACCCTCGCATAAATTTAAAAGTTTACTAGCTGAAGACAATGGTTTATCCAAGTAAAAGCAAAATTTTGCTCAAGCGAAGGCTTGAACCCATGACTTCCCAGACACTCCCAGAGCACTAAACCACTAAGGCAGACACACATCCACGCCACAAACACACAAAAATAATTTTAACAGGGGTTTTTGGGATTTAGGGTGTTACACTTTCGCATAAAAGTTAGATAGTTAATTAGTTAGAATTGAGGTGTTATAAGGTTGGGGTGTGTTTTTGGGTTGTCTTTAGTGGCTATTGTGTCTCTTTAGATTCATGTTGATCTATCCTAGTCGGGTTTTCGATATCATAATTGATGGTATCAGAGCCAAGTTTTGTTAAACATAAGAGGTCTTAGATTTTATAATGCTGAAGTCTACCTTATCTGATAATATTTCTTAAAATTACATGTTTTCCTTTTTTGTATTCTTTGTTCTATAAATTGTTTTATGGAGTAGGAATTGGGAACATAATGCCCTATAGGAAATTATACTCAGTTAAGCCTTGGATCACTTCCCACTACTCACTCCTGATACGTTTTCTCTACTTTTTCTGTAGTATTCAATTTACGTTATACCTCCGAAACATGAACGAGTAGTCAAGATGAGGATGCACCGTCGTAGCCACGTGATAATGCTCATATGGGTTAAGTTGAACACTTTATGTCTAAGATGATTAGGGCATTGCAATGTATCACTGGTGCCAATGTTGCTCCTCTTCGTTAGGGATTATCATCTAAGTGTTTGTAAGCTCTAGGTGGTAAGGAATTTTGAGGAGTTAGGGGTGGAAACCCTACTCGTCCTAAATACTAATGGGCTATTCTGAGGAGGATAAGCTTGGGTGCATCGTGTCGTTTCTTATTGATGAGGCTCATCGCTGTGGAGAACAATCGAACGTGGTACTGCACCGGAGAGAATGAATTGGGAGTTTTTCCTAGAGTCTTTCAAGAGGAAGTGTAATGTCTTGAATTTTGGGCCTAGAAGTATTGGGCCTTGAGCGTGGGGACTGTTAGTAGGCGACTTATAAATATTTTAGTTGAGCAAGAATGTGACTCAAATTGCATGTTCAGTGTGGTGGTTAAGTAAATTGGGTGTGTTTTAAGATGTCTGAGAAGTCCTGGGTTCAAATCTAGGCTTTAGCAAAATTTTAGTTTTTTCCCTTAAGTGAACCTTGGCTTTGGCTTGTAGGCCTTATAAATATTAGTGGTTAAAATTTATCACAAGAAAGCATGTGGTCTAATGGTTGTGGCATCATTATGGTGGAAAGGGGATCTTGAGTTCTAATCCCATGATTTGCAAGGTATATTTATTTTATTCCCATGGGGTGTGAGAGGTAGAGTTGGATTAAAACTCTCCTGAGGTGGTTGTGGAATTGGTCAAGGGGAGAAAATCAAGGGATATGATAATGATTGTTATGGAAACAGAAGAGAATTAGGTGGAGAAAATCAAGGAATTTCAAACTTGGAGAGTGTTGTAGCCGAATAGGGGAATTAGTGGATGTAAATTCAGCTAAGGGGTCCCTTTGTGTGCATTTTCGACAATTGGAGAGTTTTGGGAGTTGTTCTCTTTGTGAAGTTTCAATTTTGGGGGCATTTAGTCCTGAATTGGTACCGTGTAGCCGAATCCAAGTGTGACCATTTGGGCAGTTTTCTGTAACTCTTTACTTCTCTATTACCTTTCAAGTGCATTCACTTGAACGATTTCTTCTCCCTCTCGCTCTCAGTATTATCTTCCTTGGTATGTTGTTCCTTGATTAGCCGAACCTTTATTTCTCTTTTCTTACAATCAAGTTGACCATATTCTTTAATTACCTTTCTTCTCCTCTCAATATCCCTTTTGGTTCTTGGTCGAATATGGTTTTCCACTGCCCCTATATTTCGTTTCCTTAGGTTTTCTCCTAACCAATTGATTCACTTTTCTTTTCTTAACCTTTTATCGATTTTCCTACTTTGTGGTGTTAGTCATTTTCTTTTGTGTCTGCTATTGGTGTTGTGGTTACAGTCTTGCAAGGTTCTGACAAATCAATAGAGTTCCAATGGAGTGAAGAAGCGCTGGTGTTTGGGTAGCAATCGAACCTCTCTCCTACTAAGGTAATTCCCAACATTAGGAGGATCGATGCTACGAGGGACTCGGATATGGCCATATAGCTGCTTTTGTTATCTACTACGTTTATTTTCTTCTCAGTACTTTAATTTTAGTTTGGGTTGTAATAAGGTCTCTCTGGTTTTTATTTTAAACTTTGGGATTTTATTTACTATGTTTGATATTTGTTAGAAGTAGATCGCAGTTTTCCAAAACAATAATTGTTTTCAAAACACTATGTTTTCGCAACTTAACTTTTAAACATCATGTTTTTGTAAATTAACTATTTTAAATTAAGCTTCCACAACAAACACCATTTTAAATAGGAATAACTTTCCAGTGAACCATGTTTTGCAATAAAAAAAATTGAGGTTTTCACAAGGAATAAAATGGCCAGAGGTTTTAAATAGTAAGGAGGGTTTTCAATGAAAACATGATTTTCGAAAAACACTTTAATATGATACGCCAGATTTGGCCATAACGTCTAGGCTACGTTTGAGGTGTTACATTTAGTGGTAGAGTCGAGTTACAAAACTCGGCTGTGGATTGGGTTTTAAAATGAAATTTCTAAAAGAACTGTTTAAAAAGATTTGGAGTATTTGAACTATTTTTTCTGTATGTTTCCTGAAAGTGTGGTTCACCGAGTCTCCGACGTCGAATCTGTAAGTCTTTTGAATATTATTTCTGCTTTTAAACTATTATGCAATAGGAAACACTATGATTAGTTTAGAAATTTGACCATACTACTCTAGTTAGAGTAAAATATGAAACCGTAAGAAACTAAGACTGTGGTGAGCCTACGAACGCAAAAACAAACTCTAAAATTTTGCTTCCCATAAAACATCTGTTTAATTACTAGAACTATGTGTGAATCTGTATAAAATTTTTAATTCAGATAATACGCAAATCGATTATGAGCACCAGAAGTACTCGTGGAAGGGGTACAAGAAGCAGCGGCAGAGGCCGTGAAAGTGCTGGGGCTGGGTCATCGTCATCGGGCCACATGTCTAATGCTAAAGGTAAGGAAGCACCGACTTCACCTGTTACTAAAACTAGATTTCACGATCGAGCAGTTGGTTACGATGCACTGTCTCAAGCTATGTTAAGGATTCTGGAAAGGGTCGCTGGGCCGAAAAATGGTACTGTGGGTCTTGGGTCGATTACAAAATGACTTCAGTCAAATGGAGCTGAGACTTTTAGAGGTATTGCTGGAGTAGCCGCTAATGTGGCTAAATATTGGATTGAGGCCACGGAAAGGATAATGGATGACCTCGACTGTACCCCTGAGCAGAAGCTAAAAGGTGTAGTGTCTTTGTTGGGAGACGAAACCTGTCAGTGGTGGCTTACAGTGAAAGAGGGTACTCAGCCTGACCGATTAACTTGGGATTTCTTCAAGTCTGCATATCAAAGGAAGTATATAGGTGCTAGTTACGTGGATGCCCGAAGAAGGGAGTTTCTAAACTTGACTCAAGGGGATAAATCTGTGGTAGAATACAAGGCAGAGTTTTTACGACTTAGCCGCTATGCTCATGGAATGGTGGCAACAGAATATGAACGTTGTGTTCATTCTGAGGACGGCCTTAGAGATAGTCTTTGGGTTTCGATAGCTCCACAGAGGGATCGAGATTTTGCTGCGTTAGTGGAAAAGGCAAAGATTGCGGAGGAAGTGAAGCATGTGGAGCGCTAGAACCGTGAGAAGAAAAGAGGCGGAAGTAAGAGGGATTCAGAGCCCTTAGGTTCATTTGGTAGGTCTAAGAAAAAGGCCAGAGTTGATGGGCCGGTCCAAGTTGGGGCCCCTGTTGTTGTTACTAGATCACAGCTTTGTGCAGATTGTGGGAAAAGTCATCTTGGAAAGTGCTGAAAAAAGACTAAAACTTGTTTAAGGTGTGGATCGATGGAGAACCATTTCAGAGAGTGTCCTCGGAGGCCGAATTTTACGCGAGCTACTGGTATAGGTAATGTACAGCCGTCGAGGGGTGACCAGCAGCCACTGAGAGGCCGTGGTAATGTAATTGGCCGTGGTTGTGGAGCATCAGGCAGGGGTATGGGTCATACAGAGGCGAGGCAGCTAGCTTTGGTCTACGCAGTACGTCGTCTAGAGGACATTGACGCTTCGAATGCAAATACTGGTACGTACTTTACCCATAGTGTACTATTTATTTAATTTGGAATTAGAGTGAGTAGCAGGAGCATAGTGTTGTAATCCATGTTGTGCGACTGTTATAACAGTTGGAAATTTTAGGGACGAAATTTCTTTAAGGAATGGTGAGTTGTAATGCCTCGAATTTTGGGCTTAAAAGTACTGGGCCTTGAGTGTGAGAACTGTTAGTAGGCAGCTTGTAAATATTTTAATTGAGAAAGAAAGTGACACAAATTGCATGTTCGGTGTGGTGGTTAAGTGAACTGGGTGTGTTTAGGTATGTCTAAGAAGTCCTGGGTTCAAATCTAGGCTTTAGCAAAATTTTAGTTTTTTTCCCTTAAGTGAACCTTGGCTTTAGCTTGTAGGCCTTATAAATATTAGTGGTTAAAATTTATCACAAAGAAGCATGTGGTCTAGTGGTTGTGGCGTCATTATTGTGGAAAGGGGATCTTGAGTTCGAATCCCATGATTTGCAAGGTACATTTATTTTATTCCCATGAGGTAAGAGAGGTAGAGTTGGACTAAAACTCTCCTGAGGTGGTTGTGGAATAGGTCAAGGGGAGAAAATCAAGGGATATGATAATGGTTTTTATGGACATAGAAGAGAATTGGGTGGAAAAAATCAAGGAATTTCAAACTTGGAGAGTGTTGTAGCCGAATAGGGAAACTAGTGGGTGCAAATTCAGCTAAGGGGTCCCTTTGTGTGCATTTTCGGCAATTGGAGAGTTTTGGGAGTTGTTCTCTTTGTGCAATTTCAATTTTAGGGCATTTAGTGCTGAATTGGTACCTTTCTTTTCTCCTTTTACAAGTGTAGCCGAATCCAAGTGTGACCATTTGGGCAGTTCTCTGTGACTCTTTATTTCTCTATTACCTTTCAAGTGCATTCGCTTGAACGATTTCTTCTCCCTCTCACACTTAGTATTATCTTCCTTGGTATGTTGTTCCTTGATTAGTCGAACCTTTATTTCTCTTCTCTTACAATCAAGTCGACTACATTCTTCAATTACCTTTCTTCTCCTCTCAATACCCCTTTTGGTTCTTGGCCGAACATGGTTTTCCTCTGCCCCTATATTTCGTTTCCTTGGGTTTTCTCCTAACCAATTGATTCACTTTCCTTTTCTTAACCTTCTATCAGTTTCCCTACTTTGTGGTGTTGGCCGTTTGCTTTTGTGTCTACTATTGGTGTTGTGGTTACAGTCTTGGAAGGTTCTGACAAATCAATAGAGTTTCAGTGGAGTGAAGAAGTGCTGGTGTTTGGGTAGCAATCGAACCTCTCTCCCACTAAGGTAAATGCGATGCCATATTTTACCTTGGGGCTTAAGCCGAATGTGATTTGTTTCTCCTTATGTGATAGTAAGTGGGTGTTGACCCTTGTTGCCAAGAGATTAATTAAATACCATGAATGATGTAGGTTGTTGCTCAAAGGATTTTCGAAAAGTTTCGCAATTAGGTATGTATTCACACCCTTCTTTATTGAAAATCGGTAAAAGCCAAAAAGCTGAAACATCGGCATTTGAGGCCTCACGTGCGTACAATCGTTCATATCGTAAACCGACCCCACAGACTAGGGGCGATAGACTGTAGAGGCCACCACGAGTGTTCTCATGTACTTGGGCTATTCTGGGCGTCGATGGACCGAAATGGGTCGTGTGGGACAAATGGGCTCATGGGCCCCACACGGATGAAATCTGCGGTAAGTGAGAAATAATGAATTAGGCTCTGGTGTTCGCATAGCCGTGACTAAAATTGGGATAAATGGGCCACACGAGCGTATGGGCCCACTTGGGCCGAGTAATGGGCCTAGGGATCATTTACACCGTTTTGACCATCTAAGTTACCTGAGTCGTGCGAGGCGACGACAGACCATCTATGTAATTAGTAAAATAATACCCCTAAAGGGTAAAATGACTATTTTTCCCCTCGAGGGTAAATGACTGATTTGTATGTGATTTGTATGGCTGCTTTCGTGCATGACATTCTGCATACATGACATACTACTTGGGATTGGGATATTGTTATGGAGGAAGAAACGGTATTGGTGGCTGTGCCACATATTCTGATATTAGCAGCTTTGCTGCCGCTCTAGTTAGTGCCGCAACTGGTGCTAATACTATAAGTATAGGGATGGCGTGGGTGATTTATTCCCCACAGGTAGTGTAGGATTGGACGGAGGCAAGTGTAGGGTTGGATGGGTCATCATGCATTATTCATATAGGTTTGAAATCAAATGGGCTAGGCCCAACTGATATTGGTTCTGATATAGGCTAGGCCCAACTGATATTGATTTTGAGATGGGCTAGGCCCAATTGATACTGTGTTGGGTTGAGACCCAAATGTTAATTAATCGGGCTTTGGCCCACATATATTCTGAATTGGACTATTTTGTTACTGAATAGGGCTCAAGCCTAGATTGGTTCTAAATTCTATTTTTGACTGACTGTTTGTATACTAGGGGATTACACACTAAGTTTTCGTAAACTCACCCTGTTTTTAACTGTACAGGTAATCCCCAACATTAGGAGGATCAGTGCTGTGAGGGACTTGGAGATGGCCACACAGCTGCTTTTGTTATCTGCTACATTTATTTACTTCTCAGTACTTTAATTTCGGTTTGGGTTGTAATAAGGCCTCTCTGGTTTTTATTTTAAACTTTGGGATTTTATTTACTATGATTGATATTTGTTAGAAGTAGGTCGTGGTTTTCCAAAACAATAACTGTTTTCAAAACACTACGTTTTCGCAACTTAACTTTTAAACATCATGTTTTCGTAAATCGACTATTTTAAATTAAGCTTCCATAACAAACACATTTTTAAATAGGAATAACTTTCCAGTGAACCACGTTTTGCAATAAAAAAAACCAACGTAAACTGAGGTTTTCACAAGGAATAAAATGGCCAGAGGTTTTAAATAGTAAGAAGGGTTTTCAATGAAAACATGGTTTTCGAAAAACACTTCAATATGACATGCCAGATTCTGCCATAACGTCTAGGCCAGGTTTGGGGTGTTACAGGAAGTTCATGGGAGAGTAATATCTAGAGGCGAGGAGACGTGAGCTCATGGATTTAGTCTAGGGTACTTTGTCTGTGGACGAGTACGAGGTAGATTTCGTGTGTTTTAGCCAGTATGCACCTGAGTTGGTGGCTCATGAGGTGAGTTGTTGTAAGAGGTTCAAGTTTGGACTGAACTTGGATATTAAGTTGTATCTTGCTGCATAGTCTACTGAGGTTTTCGACGAGTTGGTTGAGAAGTCCCGTGCTTTAGAGGAGACTTTAGAGGAGAAGCCCAAAGCTATTGTCCCTGGTACTGCTAAGAGGTCATTTGAGTAAGATAGTGGATCTGGCCAGAAGGGCAAGAGAGGTCATTTTGGGAGGTCTGGATGACGAGTTGCTGAAGGTCAGGGCCAGGTTACGTAAGGCCGTAAGAGCTGAGACTCGTACAGGTGATTAGAGATGTATTACATGGACGTTGTGTGAGCATTGTAACCGATGACATTGAAACACCCCTCACCCGTATTCAGCACTAGGACAAGGCTCGAGGCGTTACCGGGTTTAAACTTTCACGACATACTAATCTAGTTTACCAAATTAGGCCCAAAATTTAAAACTTCACACACACCCATGCATATTGTCCCTTATACATGCCCTCGAGGCGTGAAACATACATCGGAACGATTCGGGACAAAATCAAAAACATTCAATCGATTCTGAGCAACTTAATGATTTTCTTGCCTTGGTGAGTTACACGCCCGTGTGGGTGGGGCCGTGTGGTCACACACGCCCGTGTGGCTTGGGACACGCCCGTGCCTACAACATGTGTGGCTCTCTGTTTATGACATCAATATGTATCTAGGGACACACGGCCAAGACACACGCCCGTGTGCTTAACCCGTGTGCTATATTGACTTAAAATTTCAAGTGCAAGGGATACACGGCCATGCCACACACCCATAAGGGCAAGCTGTGTGTCACACACGGTATAGACACACGCCCGTATGCCTACCCTTGTGGACCTTATTAGGCTATTTTCCCAACCTTTGATCACCTTCTATCAACCGAACATACTTATGGGTTACTTTAGTACATGTTAAGGCCAAATTATACACTTATATAAAACTTTGATTAACTTCATTGCATGTAAACCTTGTGTTATTGGTTTTATACATGCTAAGTTAATTCTCATCTTGCATTTAAGGATTTCCAGGTCTCCTTAACATATTTAAGATTGGCTCGTTCTTACAACTCATTGCCAATTAAAAACCAAGCCGTCGCATAATAACATAAACATGCATTGATTTGTAGGTCATAGCCTACTTCAAAATGAGCCACTTCCCATGGCCATATACAAAAAGATATGTATATTTTTACATTCCTTCATCTTGGCAAATCAAATGACACATATGACCAAATACTCAAAAGTTCTATACATACCATTAAAAAAAACATAAGTATCTATATACCAAAGCTGAGCTAGTTGATAGCGTGTTGATTCTCCAACCGTCTTCCAATCGTTACGAGTCCTCGAGCTCTGTACGACAGGGAAAAGAGAGGGGTAAGCATTTACATGCTTAGTAAGCTTGAATAACTGGAAAGTAAACTTACTGATAAATTAGCATAAGGCCATGTTATGCAATAGAATCAACAAGCATAATAATGGTATTCCTATCACATGCACTCAATCAACAAGTTATTCACAATAATAAGGCACCATGTAATTTATCTTAGATGAGCTCACCATTCATCATTTCATTCACATACATCGTATTAATCCTATTGAGTTTCTAGGAAATTCTGATGGATTATCCATTCTCCGTCAATTCATAAGAATGATTCCTTTCAAGTATGGCACTCCGGCGAACCTCACATTTTACGGCAAGATTTCCAGTCCAGGCTAAATCCCCCGTATTGTAAACTCATAAGGTGATGTCGGGATTACCAGTCCAGGCTAAATCCCTTGTAGCGACAAGCGCCCTTAATGAGCTCGATCTGAATTGCCAGTCCAAGCTAAATTTAGACCCTAATCGGATTACCCGTTTGGGCTAAATCCTTAAAGCACATATATTCTTCAAGAGGCTAGATCATTCAAGGAACACCCATCCGAGCTAGATCCTTTCTATCTTTGAGATCCACAGATTACCCGTCCGGGCTAAATCTTTTCTGCAACACATGTAGGATCTCAAATCTCATATAATTCATGGTTTATCCATCGAACTTCCTTTTCAACCTCAACCAGGACATTCATAATCAAGTCATTATTAAAGAATACATTTCATGTATTTTCATGCCATCATTAAATGCAACTACCATACACTCTCGAATCATGCATTTAGGCATATTAGAAGTTTACTTAAGTTATTCGAACTTACCTGGTACTAATCTCGGTATTATGTTTCGGTTATTCCGAAACTTTTTGTTTTCCTCGATCGACCTCCGGAATTTGTTCCTCGGGGTCTATAACAATAAGAATAAATTATAGTAACTCACATTGTACCTTTTTTAGCCTAAATTTTATCCCGGTCCAACTGACCATTTTGCCCCTAACCTTTCACATTTTTATGATTTAGTCCCTAGGCTCATATAATGAAACACATGCAATTTCGACCTTACCCAAGCCTAGCCAAATATTTTTTCCTCCTATGGCAGCCCACATTTTCCCATTATTTCTCATTTCTACCACATATTTTACACCTTTTTCAAAAAGGTCCTTATAAGGGTTTTTCATGAAAATCACCTTGGAAAAGATGTTTAACACACATCCAACTTTCATATCCCTCCATAAATCATCAAAATACAAGTAACTCATGCATGGGAAAATTTCTAAACATGAACCCTAACATGAAATATGGGTAGAAATAGAGAGAGTAAGCTACCGGGATTTCAAAAATACAAAGAGCATTAAAAACGGGGCTTGGGAGCACTTACTATTGAGCTTGAAAAGCTTGGAAACCATAGCTATGGAGAACCTTAGAATTTTGGCAGCAACAAGAAGGAAATGAACTGATTTTGGCTTATTTTTCTCCTTTTATTTCATTAAAATGCCAAATGACCAAAATGCCTTTAAGCTCTTTCTTTTCAATTTCATCCATACAAGCCCGTTTTTGTCCAAAAACTTGGAAATTGGGCATATTGCTCTCTAAGACCTTCTAATTTATAATCTAAAGCAATTTCATACAAATTGCTTCTAGAACCCAAGTTTTGCAATTTATTCAATTTGGTCCTTATTTTCCGATTGGACACCTTACTCAAAGAATTTCTTCATGAAACTTTAACACATGCATATTCTCATATTCTAGCTCCCATAATAATCATAGACTAATTATTTTGATGTCAGATTTGTGGTCTCAAAACCACTATTTCGATAAGGCCTTATTTCAAGATGTTAGAAACATCTTAGAGAGTGTTGGAGGATGATTGGTGCCTGTTTTGCCCGCGGATAGATTGAGCACCGTTTAGTGATTGTCCTAGGAGAGAAGTTATGGTTAGAGACCAACTTGCTGTTGTTGTTGCACTTGCTGTAACATCCCTAACCCGCATCCATCACCGGAATAGGGTTACAAGGCATTACTGGTCATAACACAGCTCAAAACAAACCTTCATTACATTCATAACATTTGTAAACTTTAAATAAATTCAAACATGTACTAACATAAAGTGACTTTACCAAAATAATAAAATCCCATTCGAATACCTAATTCATAATTTTACAAATGCACATGTTATGCATATTAAACTAAGTTAAATTATCCACATGGCATACTTGACATACATATATATATATATACTCAATAACAAACATCATTTCAAAACCAAATATATCTACTCTCACTTCATCCCATGTTTATGTGCATATGACTGTATCTATTTGAACCATTTACGAATACCAATATTAAACACATCACTCTACAAGTACATTATAGTTCTATTAGCCGAACTTATTGTCTAAATATTATGGCATTAAAACTCCTATAATAAATAACATTCATGTAATCAAACCAAATCATCTTCTTCCATAACCGAATATATACCTATACACGTATATTATAATAGTTCAATTAATCAACCAATCATTCATGACACAAATATTTTCCTTGTCATTACAAACCGAATCATATGCAAACATGTCATATGCATCATTTATAAATATATTCAATTACTTATCTTTAGCCGAATATGAATGTGCACCATTTATCATTTCATTAATAAATAACCAATTCCACGAGACCATATTAGTACTAATTCATCTAGTACTTTACACATAATTATAATCAAACTTTTAACTAATCAAATTGACGTTAAAAACCGAATCACAAACAAAACATATCATATATTTATTTATGCATAATTTGCCTATCATTAGCCAAATATAAACATCATATTTTACACTTTTAAATATTTCATTATAGGCTAACCAAAATATACCTAAATCATAATCCTCAATTATCATTTGAAATTATACCAAAACACTTAACCAAAACAGTAAAGTAGCATATTCATTTCTTACCTTCACTAACCGAACCTAATAGTCAAATACCAACAATGACATATACATTACTTAACCAATTTAACACATATCATATACCGAACATACATCTATCCGTTATCTCATTACCAAGTCGATTTATAAGTCCAAACATCACACCAAACACATCAAAGAAAAACATACCTTCTAAATTAAGCTAATTTCATGGCCTAATATGCATTGCCTTGCATTACTCATTACGGCATCACCAAAACCAAACACATCAAACATATTAACCAGGGGCATATATAACCGAACTTAAGCATAATGATTAAGCCATTTTCACATGGCCTAATATATAAAACTCAAAATCAAACATAATATAACAAACCTATACATGCCATATGTTCAAAGTTTCAAACTTATAAAATACCGAAATAATGATTGATAGTGTGACAGACTTCCTTGACGATCCCCGAGCTCGTAATTAGCTTTCCAAAATCTATAAAACAATGAACAAGCACACATAGTAAGCTTGAATAGCTTAATAAGTCATAAGCAAATATATCAATACATGAATATTAACATTATAATATCACTTGGCTAAATTTAAACAATCACATGTACATATAAATCACCTTTTATAACATGCATAATTTATATCATCATTTCAAGTACTAGACTTACCTTAATTTCATGAACATAACTTCGCACTCACCTAAACCATTTAACTCGATTTCACATTTGATCTTAACTTAACATTGCCCGTTGAACTATTCGAAATCAATAAGGATACTCGGATAGCTCAAAAAGCTCATACAATACCTACGTCCCAGACGAGGTCTTACATGTAATCAACTATCGATGCCACTGTCCCAGATAGGGTCTTACACGAAATCACATACGATTCTAATGTCCCAGACATGGTCTTACACATAAATCTCAAATCGATGCCAACGTCCCAAACGTGGTCTTACACGAAATCATATATCGTAATCCTATGTCATGACATATGTATCCTAACTATTCTTAAGGTTCGTATGGGGCTTACGGATGTCGTAATTCGATCGATTCAAGCTCGTAATCAATTCACCCGTGCTTAAGCCACTTCGGCATATACACATATATTCATTATAAATCAATTCGGCATACATATATAGTTACTAAAATTCAATTCGGCACAGTTAAATACATTTTCATATGAATTTAACAACAATTATTTACTTATGAACTTACCTCGAACAAAGACAAACGGACCAAAGTAATTATTCAACAACTTTAGATTTCCCCCGATCCAAATCTGATTTCCTCTTTTCTTGATCTAAATTAATATAAATTTGACTTATTTAATCATATATTCTTTCAAATTCATCCAAAAACACATAAATGGGCAATTTACACTTTTTCCTCTAATATTTCACATTTTTCACAATTTAGTCCCTATTTCACAAAACATAAAATATTCAAAATTTTACCACACCCATGCTTGGCCGAATTTCACTAAGGTCCCTAGCTGCCCATTTCTTTTATTTATTTCACATTTTGACCCCTCAATTTACAAAATTCACAATTTAATCCTAAATAGGCATTTTTACTAAAAATCACTTAATTAAACATAATAATCTATCAACAAAGATTTATTTTTCATCATCAAACCAAAAAAATCTCAAGCTATCAACAATGGAAAATCACAAAATCCACAACCAAATCAAAAATTCTATCATGGGCTAGCTAGTATTCGAAGCAACGATCTCAAAAACGTAAAAATTATCAAAAACCGAGCAAACCACATACCTAATTCAAGCTTCCAAGTGTGCCAAACTATTTAACCAACCATGGTTGCTTTTTTCCTTCAACTTTTGGCCAAAAAACATGAGAATGCATGGCTATTTTATGTTTTGTTTATTTAATTCATAATAATATATCATTTACCATTTTGTCCATTAATTAAACATTATAAAATCATCAATTATAAGCCCAATACCATCCATGTTAATATTGAATGGTCAAATTTCAACATAAGGACCCTACATTATAAAATTCATAGCAATATAGCACTTTAACAAAAAAAATGCTACTTTTTCATTTTACGCGATTAAGTCCTTTTATAAAATTGAGCACACAAATGATAAAATTTTCACACGAAATTTTCACACATATCATGCTGTAAACATAGAAAATAATATTAAAATATTTTTCTAACTTAGATTTGTGGTCCCGAAACCACTGTTTCGACTAAGGTCTAAATCGGGCTGTTACAACTCTCCCCCCTTTAAGGATTTTCGTCCTCGAAAATCTTACTAGCGAATAGGTTTGGGTAACATTCTCTCATACTATCCTCAGGCTCCCACGTAGCTTCTTCAATCCCACACCGATGCCATAAGACTTTCACTAAAGAGATTTTCTTATTTCTCAGTTCTTTAACCTCACAATCTAAAACTCAGATCGGTTCTTCTTCATATGTCATATCGGATCGAATCTCAATCTCAGATGGGGAAATCACATGCAATGGATTGGATCGATATCGTCTAAGCATCAATACGTGAAATACATTGTGAATCTTTTCAAATTTAGGTGGAAATAACAAGCTGTAAGCAATCGGCCTGATACGCTCAATAATCTCATAGGCCTAATGAATCTCGAACTTAATTTTCCTTTACAACCGAATTGGAGTATTTTCTTCCACAAAGATACTTTCAAAAACACTTTATCCCCTATCTGAAAATCAATATCTTTCCGTTTCAAGTCTGAGTATGATTTTTGACGATCTGACGCTGTCTTTAGACTTTCACGAATCACTTTTACTTTCTGTTCAGTCTCTTTGATCAAATCGATCCCATGTATCTTGTTCTCATTGAGTTCAGTCCAATACAAGGGCGTTATACATTTGCGACTGTACAAAGCTTCGTAAGGTGCCATTTTTATACTCGATTGAAAGCTATTATTATACACAAATTTAATCAGTGGCAGGTATTATTCCCATGTACCTTCAAACTCAAGAATGCAACATTTCAACATATCTCCGAGTATCTGAATAATCCGCTCGATTTGACCATCTGTCTGTGGGTGATAAGTAGTATTGAAGTGTAGCTTCGTACCTAATGATGTAACACCCCTAACCCGTATCCGTCGCTAGAATAGGGTCACGAGGTATTACCGATCAATCGCAACATTAAACATATATTTCACATTCAAAGATCATTCATTATCAAATAACATTCATCCACAAACATAGTGTCCCTTATATAGGTCTACGAGACCTAAAACATGCTTTTAAGAAGGATCGGGACTAAACTGGTTACACATAAAAATTTCTAAACTTTAGGAATTTTCTAAGTAACTTTAAGAAGGCTTGAATTGTATACCATGTTGTAAATGAAAGGTAAGTACAAGTACCTTTGTGAATATAAGATATAAGTATGAATTGCTATGAGATTGAGGTATGATATATACACATGTGTATTATGATCAAATGAACTATAAGATACATATGGCTACGTGAATGTATTTTTTCCTTGAGCTATATGAATGAATTGATCTAGATTGATATTATGTAATAAGTTTATTTGTATATGGCTTACTAAGCTTCTGAAAGCTTACTTTGTGTGTGTTTTTAATTATTTTATAGATATTGAAGCTACTGGAAGCTCAGGGATCGTCAAGGATTATCACCACACTATCGACTCTATTTTGGTACCTTAGTAAAATGTATATATTGAAGTATGCCATGTATAGGCTAAAAGTATGTGAATATGTTTTGTAAAGTGTTTATCATGCCATGTGATAGGCTAGATTATGGTTGAATTTATGGTTTGATTTTGGTATTTGATATGTGATGCAAAAGTGGTATATTTGATGTATATATATATGACCTAGTGAGAAATGGTCAATTTGGTAAGTTAGTAATGTGGTTTGGTTATATGAATTTGATATGAGAATGAATGTGAAATTTAGTGATAAGGACATGTATAATTGAATGTGTTTGGTAGGTAAATATGGTATGTTTTAGTTTGGATAATGAGCATGAATTTAGTTGATAAATATATGATATGAATGATGAATGTTTTGTGGTTGAAATTGGTTGGAAATATGATGTATTTGATGCTTAAATGGTATCTTTAGGGAGAACCCTAAATGAGTGGCAAATTGGCCTTGTAAAAGGCCTATTTTTGCCCACACGGGCAGGGACACGGGCGTGTGTCTCAGTCGTGTTGTTGAATGGCCATTTCGAAATGAGCCTGGGCAGGCCACACAGTCACACACATGGGTGTGTGCTAGGCCATCTGGCCAAGACAGTTTCAAGCACAAGCTAGACACACGGGCCTGTGACTGGCCGTATGACCCAATTCAGTAGCTTCCTTAATTTTCACATGGCCTGGCACACGAGCATGTCATGTGGTCGTGTGGACAAGTTAGTATGTATGCCCTGTCTTGCCACGGCCTAGACACACAGGCTTGTGACCTGTACAACTTTAAAAAATGTTTAAGTTTCAAAAAAATTTTTATGCAATTGGTTTAGTTCTGAGCCCTTTCTAAAGCATGTTTAAGGTCTCGTTGACCTAAATGTTCCTATATGTCCGGTAATGCCTCTTAACCCTAATTCAGTGACGGATACGGGTTAGGAGTGTTACATTTGGTTGGTATCAGAGCTACTATTTAGTCGATTCTAAGACTAACGTAGCGTACGTGAGTCTAGCTATACATGCCATATTTATGAATTACGATAGTATGATGAATCTTGACAATGAAAATGTGTTTGTTATATAGTAAATGGATCTCGAACGAGCCGTAGCTGATGATGTTGAAAGCAATGCGCTTGCTCCCACTCAAGGGACAGTGTCGTCTGATTCTAAACCTACTGCTATTAGTCATGATAGAGGGGCTAAACAAGCTTTTTATCAAATGATGAATAATTGGTTCACCCAATATATTTGAACTAATTCGACTGTGCCACAACCTTTACCCCCGGTCAATCCTCCGAAAGTCCCTGTCATGCCACAAGTTAATCCGGTTTAGTTGAATAAGCCTCCAGTCAATAAAATTAGAAAATATGGGGTCAAAAAATTTCGTGCTACTACTAATGATGATGCTGAGAGAGTCGAGTTGTGGTTAGAGAATACAATACGAGTGTTTGATAAATTGTCATTGACTTCGAATGAATGCCTTAAATGTGTTGTGTCACTTCAGAGAGATACGTCATATCATTGGTGGAAGATATTGATATCAGTGGTTCCGAGAGAACCAGTTACTTGGGATTTCTTTCAAGTTGAGTTCCGAAAGAAATACATCAGTCAGAGATTTATCAATCAGAAACACAAAGAGTTTCTTGAGCTTAAACAAGGCTGTATGTTTGTTACATAATACAAGCGAGAATTTTTAAGGTTAAGTCAGTATGCACGAGAATGTGTCTCGACTGAAGCAATTATGTGTAAGAGATTCGAGGATGGCTTGAAATGATGACATCAAATTGTTAGTTGGGATTCTAGAGAAAAAAATTTGCTGTACTTGTTGAACGAGCATGTAAAGCTGAAGAGCTCGGGAAAGAGAAAAGAAAAGCTGATTCAGAAGCTAGAGATATGAGAAAGAGATTCGCAAATAAATCATTTCAGTCTGTGTCGAAGAAGTTTCAAGATGATTATAGCCGTTCAAAGGCTAATGTGGGGCATTCGAGTAGAGATCGTGCTAGATCGCATTTGAGCTTTAGAGCTCCAACTACTTCTATTGCAAGTGTTGGAAATGTTCAATCGAATCGACCCGAGTGTAAACATTATGGTAAAAGACATCCTGGCAATTGTAGACTGTATGATCGGGCTTGTTTCAAATGTGGATCTTTAGATCACTTTATCCGAGATTGTCCTAAGTTTGTTGAACAAGAGATAGCATAAAATCTGAGACCGAGTAACACCTCAACTCAAGGTAGACCACCCAGAAATACGAGAAATATGAGTGGTAGTCAAAGAGGGACTAAAGATACGACTTTTAGATTTGAGGCTCTTGCACTTGTCAGAGCCTACGCCATTCGAGCTTGTAAGGAAGCTTCGTCTTCCAATGTTATAACTGATACTTTTACTTTTTACAATACTTTTTTTATTGCATTGATAGATCCAGGATCGATACATTCGTATATGTGCATGAATTTAGTATCTAATAAGGCTTTTCCTATAGAGTCTACTGAATTTGTGATTAGAGCATCGATCCCCCTAGGTAAAAGTGTTTTACTTGACAAAGTCTGCAAGAATTGTCCGTTAATGTTTTAAGACATTTTTTTCTCGCTGATCTGATGTTATTACCTTTTGATGAGTTTGATATAATTTTAGGTATGGATTGGTTAACTTTGCATGATGCTATTGTGAATTACAAACGGAAAACTATTGATTTGAGATGCAAGAATGATGAAATAGTCTGAATTAAATCTAGTGAGTCGAATGGGTTACCGACTGTGATTTCGTCAATGAAAGCTTTGAGTATTGTGAGAAAGGGTTGTGAAGCCTACTTTGCCTTTGTGATTGATTCGAAAGTAACAGAAAAGAAAGTGGAATTAGTGTTTGTTGTCTGTGAATTCCTTAATGTGTTTCCTGAAAAACTTTTAGGATTACCTTCTATTCGAAAAGTTGAATTTGGCATTGAGCTAGTACCGGGAACTATTCCAATTTCAATGACTCTGTATAGAATGACTCTGACTGAGTTAAAAGAATTAAAGTCTCAATTGCAAGAGTTGACTGATAGAGGATTTGCAAGACTGAGCTTTTCTCCATGAGGTGCTCCTGTTCTTTTTGTGAAAAAGAAAGATGACATGATGAGAATGTACATTGATTATCGTTAGTTGAACAAAGTGACTATCAAGAATAAATACCCTCTACCTCGAATTGATGATTTGTTTGATCAGTTGAAAGGAACTACCGTGTTTTCAAAGATAGATATGAGATCGGGCTATTATTAGTTGCGAGTAAAAGATACAGACATTTCGAAAACTACTTTTTGAACGAGGTACGACCACTATGAGTTTTTAGTTATGGCTTTCGGATTAACGAATGCACCTACTATCTTTATGGATTTGATAAACAAAATTTTTAGACCGTATTTAGATCAGTTTGTTGTTGTATGCATTGATGACATTTTGATTTACTCACGTGATGAAAATAAGCATGCCAAACATCTAAAAATAGTGCTACAAACTTTACAAGATAAACAATTGTATGCGAAGTTTAGCAAATGGGAATTCTGATTATGAGAAGTTGGTTTTCTAGGACATATTGTGTCAGTATCAGGTATCTGTGTCGATCTGAGTAAAATTTCAGCTATTTTGGATTGGAAGCCTCCGAGAAATGTTTTTGATGTTTGCAATTTTCTGGGACTTACCGGTTATTATAGACGATTTGTGAAAGAATTTTCTATGATCGCGACTCCATTGATGAAACTACTTCAGAAAGATGTGAAATTTGAATGGTCTAAAAAGTGTTAGAAAAGCTTTGATCAGTTTAAAGCCCTATTGACAGAAGCTTCGGTGTTAGTACAACCAGAATCAATTAAAAAATTTGTGATTTACAGTGATTCTTCATTGAACGATTTGGGTTGCATTTTGATGCAGGAAGGCAAAGTCATAGCCTATGCTTCGAGACAGTTAAAACCATACAAAAATAACTATTCGACGCACAACCTTGAGTTAGCTACGATTGTATTTGCTTTGAAGATTTGGCGCCACTATCTGTTTGGTGAGAAATGCCATATATATTCAGATCATAAGAGTTTGAAATATCTGATGACACAGAAAGATTTGAATTTGCGACAGAGAAGATGGTTAAGGTTGCTGAAAGATTACGAGCTTGTTATCGATTATCATCTAGGAAAAACAAATGTTGTTACTGATGCTTTGAGTTGAAAATTACTATTTGCATTACGTGCTATGAATGCTCAGTTGTGTATGTCTGATGATGGTTTGATTTTAGCTGAACTGAAAGTGAGACCATTGTTTTTACAACATATTATTGACGCTCAAAAGGTTGATAATGAGATTATAGCAAAACGAGCTCAGCGTGATTTGAATTCTGATTCAGAATTTAGAGTTGATAATGACGACTATTTGAGATTTCAAGATCAGATTTGTGTTCCAAGAAATCCAGAATTGATTCAGATGATTTTGAACGAAGCTCATAACAGTCGATTATCTATGCATCTGGGTAGTGTGAAAATGTATAATGATTTGAAACAACATTATTTGTGGTCTAGAATAAAACGAGATATCTCTGATTTTGTTTCGAAATGCTTAATTTGTCAGCAAGTTGAAGCTGGACATCAAGTGCCATCCAATTTGCTACAACTGATTATGATTCCGGAATGGAAATGTGATAGAGTGGCAATGGATTTTGTGTCGAATTTGCCCCTATCTCCGAGAAAGAAAGTCTAACAGCCCGGTTTAGACCCTAGTCAGAACAGTGGTTTCGGGACCACGAATCTGAGTCAGAAAAATATTTTAATATTATATTTTATGCTTAAAGTATGTGAATTGATATGTGTGAAATTTTCGTATGAAAATTTTATCGTTTGTGTGCTCGATTTTATAAAAAGGACTTAATCACATAAAATGTAAAAGTGGCATTCTATTTGTTAAAGTTTTAACTTGCTATGGTTTATTAATTGGTAAGTCCTTAAAATGAAATTAGGCCATTATTAAATCTAATGGACGATAATGGACAACCATTATATGGTTTTCTTATTAATTCATTAAGGTTAAAATAGTAAATTATGTATTAAAGTTAATAAAATAAAACATAAAGAAAATTTTTGCATGTTCATATTTTATTTTGATGGCCGAATATTGAGAAGGAAGAACCATCTTGAAGCTTTGGATTTCGACATTTAGGAGGCTTGATTCGGGTATGTGTTTTGCTCGATTTTTGATAATTTTTATGTTTTTAGATCGTTGCTTCGAATATTGCTTAGCCCAAGCTTCAATTTTCAGAATTGATGATGAATTTTAGATTTTTCATTGTTGACAATATGAAGAAATTATTGTTTGTTGATGATAATAAATCTTTGATGTTTGATTTTCATGTTTAATTAAGTGATTTTTGATAAAAATGTGTATTAAGGACTAAATTGAGAAATTTGTAAATTGAAGGGTCAAAATGTGAAATAAATGAAAGAAATGAAAGAAATGGGTTGTTAGAGACCTAAGGTAAATTTGGCCTAATATGGGTTTGATGAGATTTTGTGTATTTTGTGTTATTTTGAAATAGGGACTAAATTGTAAAAATCTTAAATGTTAAGGGCTAAAATGCAAAACACCCATATTATGTGTTCTTGGATAAAATTTAATGAAATGTTGAATAAGTAAGTTAATTTTGATATTAATTAGATTGGCAAAAGCGGAATTCGGATCTAGATCGAGGAAAAATCAAAGTATCAGATTAGTCAACTTAATTTGTTGTTACTGTGAATGATGTAAGTTCGTATCTTAATAAATGTTACGAAATCATATTATAAATGCATAATATTTGTATGATTGAATTCAATGTCGAATGGAAATACAAATATATGTATTTTGAATAAGTTATATATATATATATGTTATTATGGTATTGAATTGTTCGAGAAGCAGGATATATGAATACGAGAAAGTTCTGATAATGTGACGATGTCCGAAAGCCCCGTACGAACCATAGGAAGAGTTAGGATACAGATGTCATGACACAGGATTCCGATATGTGTTATCGTGTAAGACCACATCTAGGATGTTGGCATCGATTTGTGATTTACGTGTAAGACCATGTCTAGGATATTGGCATCGTATACGATTTCGTGTAAGACCTTTTATGGGATAGTGGCATTGATATTTGATTACATGTAAGACCACGTCCCAGACGTTGGCATTGTACGAGCTTATGAGTTATCCGAGTATCCTTATTGATTCTGAACGGTTCAACGAGTATTCCGAGAAATAAATGATTAAGTGAAAGACATTCCAATTCAGGTATGTTGAAATGTATACAATATTTGAAAATGAAAGGTAAGTATATATGTGCAAAGAATGTTATGTGACGTATATGGAAATGAAATGTGAATACGTGTAAATGAAACATGTATAAATGAATAAGATATGGTTTATAAAGTGGCATACGTGAAATTGTCAGATGTTATATATATATGAAAGGTGAAATTGATTATAAATGATGATATGAGATTTATGTGTATATATATATGATTAGATGTGTTATTTCCATAATGTGCTCATTTGGCTATATGAAAGTATGAATTGAATGATATAGGAGAATTGAGTTGAATAAGCTTGTGGAAGCTAAAGTTATTAAAGTAAACAAGTATAACATTGAATGATGATAATTCGATATGAGAACATGTTCTATAACTTGGAAAAGTTGCATGAGATAGCATATCAAGCATATGACTTTGTAATGAAATTATTTGTTATATTAAGTTTATTAAGATACGAGCTTACTATGCTTTAAAGCTTACTTTGTGTGCATTTTTCTATGTTTATAGAGTTTTGGAGACTTACTCAGGCTTACTTTGTGTGCATTTTTCTATGTTTATAGAGTTTTGGAGACTTACTCAGGTTGGAAGTTAAAGGAGATCTCATCACACTATCCGGTTATCGTTTCGGTAAATTAAAGTTTTGAGTTTTAGTTATGTGGCATGTATAGGCTAGTTTTGATATAGTTGATTTTGGAATTAGTATATGTATATAGCCATGCGAAAATGGCTTGTTCATGATGCGAATGTTGGTATTTATATTCAGTCACATTATAAGCTTAATTTAAGAGGTATGATTCATGATAAATATGCGGTGATGTTGGTTACATGAAATTAGTTTTGAGTAATGATAAGTAAGGTTTATAATTAGCTTATTATGGTAAACTTGATTCATAGTATGTCTTGCATTTGTGGATTAATATAATTCTGTTTAAGTGAAGTAAATATAGTTGATGGATGTGATTAGGTTGTAGTTTATTATTGACTTGTTTTGGTTGTATAATTTATCTTGTGAATTGGTTTGGCAGTGGTAAATAATAAACATGCTTTGCGGTCGTAAGGTTATTTTATAATGTGTCGTGTTATTAACTTAGCTAACCGAATTGATGAGAAATGAATTAGATATGTATAGGTAATATTGACATGTTATTTAGCACATAAGTTTTGTATATTGGTTCAGAAATTGAGTTAGAAAATAGCTATTGATAACATGGTAACTATGCACTTATATATATAGACGGTATTAAAAGTATATTTGTCCATTTGGTAAGGTTGGCTTTGATTCATGTATGGATGCCTTTTAAGGCATAGGTTTTGTCTTGATTATGACTTAAATGCACATATGACTATGTTGTTTAAAATCTGTACTTGACAATTTTATGAAGTTGGTTTTGCCAAATATGCTAAAGGACCATAAGACATGTGATATGAATTATTCTGTTTGATATGTGCATGAATTGAAGTAATAAGTTCGATAATTAGCTTATGAAATATATATGTAATGTTATATGTTCAGTTATAAGTTAAGCATTAGATTGTCATGATTCATCGGATATAATGTTTGAATATTACTTTGGGAAATGTATGAAGGACTGCCTATTAATTGGTTTGAAACGAATCATAATGAGATGGATTAGATATGCATGAGCAGGGGAAGAAATGTGGCTTAAATCAAGCCAAATTTCATACCACACGGTCTGGACACATGGGCGTGTGTGAATACCTGTGTGATCAAGTCAATATGTATACCCTGTTTTGCCACGGCCTAGACACATGGGCTTGTCTAATGCCGTGTGAGGCACATTGCCTGTTCACACGGACGTGTGACCTTTATAACTTCGAAAAATATTTAAGTATCAAAACATTTTATATATGTTCGGTTTAGTCCCGACCCCTTCCTAATGAATGCTTAAGGTCTCAATGACCTATATAAAGAACTCTGTAATGATGTGTGATTATGTTAATATGACGATTATGAAATTTTTGTAAATTATTTCGATTTGTTCGGTAATGCCTTCAACCCTAGTTCGGCAACGGATATGAGTTAGGGGTGTTATATTTGGTTGGTATCAGAGCTACGATTTAGTCAGTTTTAGGACTACAATAGCATATGTGAGTTTAGCTATACATGCCACATTTAATCTGTGATAGTGTGATATCTCCTGACTCTGACAAAAATTGTTTTGATGAGACAAGTAAGTTTTCCAACCAAGCTAATTCTGATAGTACGGAATGTGTACTCAAATGTTTGAACGAAAATATGTTGATTATGAGTTGAAACTCATAAAGGTATGGATCAAAGTGTACGACATTTTGTTATTGATAAATGTTGTAAATATATGAGCATATGAGTTATGATATTTGGATTATGATTATTATATGAAATATTTTGATCATGAATTAGTGATTTGAGTTGGCATATGAACTATGTGTTAACAACAAAAGTGATTAAAAGCAAATGTTTATTAAATGTTTTGAGAATGTGAAATTAGAAATGAATTGACTAGTTGTGATGCCCATTGCCTGTAAAATGTTACAATGAAATCTGTAAGATTTGGGTTGAATAAGCCTACAAGTGTGTTATTACAGAAGTCCTTGTTCAAAAGATTAATAATATGATCAGAGAAGTGAATGAACCAGCAAATGAAGATAGTACTAAAGAAGATATTGAAATGTTCTGATGACTATTCAAATTATGTAAAGTCACTGTTAACAAAGAGGTTGAATTCGATAAAATAAAAGTATTCAAATATGATATCTAAAGAAAGGTATTAACTAAAAGTTCTTTTGAATTGATTTTTGTTATTGATGGGATAATATGGACTTAATGTTGACAGAATTAGACAGTTGAATAATGTTTGAATTATACTAATGGCTGAGTGCAGTAGTTATAGTCGAGCAGTTACTATGACTTCTTCTGGACATTCTATGTGTATATTTATCCTTAGAAGTATATGTGACTGTTTAATTTCAAAAGGAATTCTTATCGTATGAGAACATTAGCTAAACATGCTAATAGACGAAAGTATCGTTGGTCTGTTTGAGTTATGCTCGACATTGCTATGTCTTTCTCTGGTATTTATTCCATTGTGTGGATATGAAAGTCGATGGTAAAATCTGTAAGATGCTAATACTCTGTTTTTGATGGATATTGTTCTGTTGAAAATATGTAAAGATTATATTGCTTTTGTTACTGTGGATTCCAGTATTTATGAGTGATATTGTTCTATCTGGACATTTTCTGGGATATTATCGGAGTTGATATCATTCTATATGGGTTGTAATTTTCTGAAACTCTATGTAGCTACAGATGTAGAAAATTTCGTTATTCTGGTTTTCTTATGATTCTATGTGATTATCTATAAGAGATATCTATTTGACGGAAATGGCTATATCTATTATACTCATAATTTCTGTTATGAAATCTTACCATTTGTAACAGCCCAGTTTAGACCCTAGTCGAAATAGTAGTTTCAAGACCACGTAACCGATTCTAAAAATATTTTAATATTATTTTCTGTGCTTGTGATATGTGAATTTATATCTGCGAAGTTTCTGTGTTTTAATTTGTCTATTTCTGTGCTTAAATTTGAATAAGGACTTAATCGCGTAAAATGTAAAAGTGGCATGCTATATGTTAAGTATGTTTATTTGACATGGCTTTTAAGTATGAGGTCCTTATTATGTTATTTGATCATTGGAAGTTTGAATGGACATAAAAGGGCATGTGTTAGGTGAATGAATAATTTTATAGCAAAGGGAAAAGTTGTCATTTAGTTAATATGTTAATATTAATAAAATGAAAACATGAAAGTGGCCATTATTATCATTATTAATAAAATGAAAACATGAAAGTGGCCATTATTAATAAAATGAATTTATACCTGTACCACTCACAACATTATTATACTTTCCTTATCAAATCACTTTTATAACTTTTAAAGTTGAACCTTTCGGAATACTATCGGATATTCTATAAGCCTCAAACATGGGATAAATTGTCGATGCCATGTCCCAGACATGGTCTTACACTAGCTCTCGTATATACATGCTGATGCATGTCCTAGACATGTCTTACACTAGCACAACTTGTAGCCGATGCATGTCCCAGACATGTCTTACGCTGGCTATCATCATCGAGGTCGATGCATGTCCCAGACATGTCTTACACTAGCACTCGTCTCAATGCCGATGCCATGTCCTAGACATGGTCTTACACTGGCTCTCATCTTGTGGTCGATGCATGTCCCAGACATGTTTTACACTGCCACACAAATAACCCGAATGTCATGACATGAATATCCAGTTTGTTTCTTAGAGTTCTAACGGGATCTTTCTATTATCTCAATCATTAATATGCATTCTCAGTTCACAATATAGTAATTCATACTATATCAAATCAGTAACAATTCGAATACATGCATTAACAATGTAGTTGTATTATTTACGTACAACTTACCTCGGTTTACAAAATGTACTCGACTAGTCGGTTTAATCGACTTGCTTGGCTTTCCCCTAGTCTAGGTTCAAATTTGGCAAAACTTGATCTATAATAACAAAATACACTCATTTAATCACTAATTACAATTAGGAATGCATAAATTCACTTCTTTGGTAAAATGACCATTTTTTCCCAAAGACCTTGGCAAATGACCATTTTGCCCCTATGCTCGAAATTTGATTTTTATTGAATTTCTTCATATCTTAGGACTATCTGACCCCTTTTTACTCTTATAGAATCACCAAAATCCCACTATTCCACACACTTATCACCTATTTTACAACTTATGCAAAATAGTCCCTTCAGGTGTTTTCATGCTAACACCTTTCACAAAAGTTGTTTAGAACTCTTCTAAGACTCATATTCTTCCATAAAATTTTAGAAAATGACATGAACATTCACATGGTGAAACCCTAGACTTATCACCATTTTGCAAGGTAGTCCTCTCATTTGAAAGCCCTTAAAACAAGCATTCCAAAAATGTAAAAAAAAATCATCAAGAAAATCATCAAGATCACTTACATTATGAGAGGAATAAGTTGCTGCCAATTTTCAGCTTTCAAAACTCGATATTTTCTGATATTTTCGGTTGAGAGAAGAGATGGAGAAGAAGAAAATAATAGCTAGGCTTTTAGGCACTATTTAATCACCAAATCATGACATCACTTACCTAAAATTTGACTATCTGTTTAAAATCCATCTCATGGCTGGCCAACATAATTAAAAAAGGTATAATTTCCCTTTAAAAGCCCTCAATTTTAGTTTTCTAACTATTTAACACATTTGGGGTACTAAAATACAACTTTTGTCTTTTATGCGATTTAGTCCTTTTTCGCAATCGGGCTCACAAACATAAAAATTAACTCCCCAAATTTTTTGTGCACTAATATAATCATACTATAACCTCACAATAATTATAAAAATAATTTCCCAACTTCGGATTTATGGTCCCAAGACTACCGTTCTAACTAGGCCCTAATTCGGGCTATTACATTTCTCCCCCTTTAGGGATTTTCGTCCTCGAAAATCTTACCGGTGAATAAGTTCGGGTACTACTCTCTCAGAGACTCTTCGGGTTCCCATGTGGCTTACTCGACCCCATGTCTATGCCACAAAACCTTCACAAGTGGTATGTTCTTATTTCTCAATTGTTTGACTTCTCGAGCCAAAATCTTGACCGGCTCCTCACCATAAGTCATGTCCGGAAGAATCTCAACTTCAGTTGGAGCAATTACATGCGAAGGGTTTGATCTATATCGATGTAACATGGACACATGAAACACATCATGAATC
The DNA here is from genome assembly GCA_025698465.1 of Gossypium longicalyx. Classification (NCBI taxonomy): domain Eukaryota; kingdom Viridiplantae; phylum Streptophyta; class Magnoliopsida; order Malvales; family Malvaceae; genus Gossypium; species Gossypium longicalyx. Next base: position 58,326,506 of record CM047007.1, read on the forward strand.
TTTTCTAACTCTGGTGGCAAATCCAATCGGTAGGCAACAGGCCCTACTCTCTCGAAAATCTCATAAGGTCCTATGAAATGAGGACTCAACTTGCCCTTTTTGCCAAATCTGAGGACTTTCCTCCACGGGGAAACCTTCAAAAATACCTTATCACCGACTTCAAACTTAATTTCCTTTCGTCTCAAATCCGCATAGGATTTTTGTCTATCCGAGGTGGCTCTCAGGCAATCACGAACCACATTAACTTTTTCCTTAGCCTCTTTAACCAAATCGACCTCGTGAAGCTGATTCTCTCTCAACTCAGTCCAGTATAAGGGCGTTCGACACTTTCACCCGTATAAAGCCTTATAAGGCGCCATTTTCAGACTTAACTGATAGCTATTGTTGTAGGCGAATTCAACCAATGGCAAGTAGTTTTCCCAACTTCCTTGAAATTCAAGAACACAACATCTTAACATGTCCTCTAAGATCTGTATCACTCCTTCCGACTGTCTGTCAGTTTGCAGATGAAATGCCGTGCTGAAACTCAACTTCGTTTCCAAAGCCTCTTGTAACTTTTTCCAAAACCTTGAGGTAAACCTCGAATCTCTATCTGACACAATCGATAATGGCACTCCTTGAAGCCTCACAATCTCATAAATATATAAGTCGGCTAATTTCTCAAGGGAGAAATCAGTACGCACTGGTACGAAATGTGTCGACTTAGTTAGTCTGTTGACAATAACCCATACTGCATCTTTCTTTTTCGGGGTTACTAGCAAACTGGTCACGAAGTCCATAGTGATACGATCCCATTTCCACTCGGGGACCATAATAGGCTGAATTAAACCCAAACATACTTGATGTTTAGCCTTTACTTACTGACACACTAGGCACCTGGAAAGGAACTCTGAAATGTCTCTTTTCATACCCGACCACCAATACATTTTCTGAAGGTCGTTGTACATTTTTGCACTATCCGGGTGAACAGATAAACAACCACTATGTGCCTTACTCAAAATCTTCTAAATAAGCTCTTTGTCCTTGAGTACAAAAACCATATCCTTGAACATTATACACTCATCGGTATTGATATGAAAATCCAAATCAATTTTTGACTCACATTGAGTTCTCTTAGCTTGCAATTTCTCATCACTTCTCTGAGCTTTCAGATCTCTTAAAGAAATGTCGATCTAGAACTCAACTCAGCTAGAATTGAACCATCATTAGATATAGTTAACTGAGTATTCAAGGCTCTCAAGGTAAACAACGACTTCCTACTCAGGGCGTCGGCGACCACATTCGCCTTTCCCAGATAGTATAATCCTTTAATAGCTCTAACCATCGGCGTTGCTGCAAATTCAACTCCTTTTGAGTCATCAAGTACTTTAAACTCTTATGATCGGTGAATACCCGACATTTCTCTCCATACAAATGGTGTCTCCAAATATTTAACGCGAACACTATAGCTGTTAATTCCAAATCATGGGTTGGATAATTTCTCTCATGTTGCTTTAGCTATCTCGAGGCATAGCCTATAACCTTACCTTCTTGCATGAGCATACACCCCAAACCATTTAAGGAGGCATCACTATAGATCACAAACTCCTTGCTCGACTCTGGTTGCACTAGCATTGGGGCTTTCGTTAATAAAACTTTTAATCTCTCAAAAATTCGCTGACACTGTTCCGTCCATTCAAACTTGACGTATTTTTGCAGCAGCCTAGTCATCAGGGTAGCTATCATAGAGAATCCATTTACAAACTGTTTATAATATCCGGCCAAACCCAAAAAGCTTCGGACCTCTGTCACATTTCTTGGCGGTTTCCACTCAACAATAGCCGAGATCTTGCTTGGGTCCACTCGAATCCCATTACCCGACACAATGTGTTCTAGGAATCCAACCTCCTTAAGCCAAAATTCACTCTTACTGAATTTGAGGTACAATTGTTGGTCTCTCAAGGTTTGTAATACAACTCTCAGATGATCCGCATGGTCACTCTCATCACACGAATAAATTAATATATCATCGATGAAGACAACGACAAACTTATCGAAATACGGCCTGAAAATGCGGTTCATCAGGTCCATAAAAACCGCTAGGGAGTTAGTCAAACCAAAAGGCATGACGAGGAACTAATAATGCTCGTATCTTGTCCAACATGTAGTCTTCGACACATCTTTCTCTTTAACCTTTAGCTGATAATAGCCAGACCTCAGGTGGATCTTAGAAAACACGGTGGCTCCTTTTAACTGATCGAACAAATCATCAATCCTTGGCCAAGGATACTTGTTTTTCACTATCACCTTATTGAGTTGTCTATAGTCGATGCATAGCCTCATCGATCCATCTTTCTTCTTCAGAAAAAGTACTAGAGCACCCCACAAGGAATAGCTCGGTCTCGTAAAACCTTTGTCTATTAGCTCTTGCAACTGTGCTTTCAATTCTCTCAACTCTGTTAGAGCCATCCTATACGGGGCGATCGAGATGGGTGCCATTCCAGGAACTAATTCAATCTCAAACTGAACTTCCCTCATTGGAGGTAATCTGGGCAACTCTTCCGGGAACACATCTGTGAACTCACAGACTACCGGCACTGATTCAATCTTTAACTCTGACTCTCGAGTATTCAGCACAAAAGCTAAATAAGCCTCATATCCTTTTTCTCAAATATTTCTCAGCAGTTAAAAACGATACTATTACGGGCAATTTATCTAACTCATTTGGTCCAACTCAAAGAACATTATCGTCTTCACATTTCAGCTTAATTTCTTTCTTTCCACAGTCCACTACAACACTATGGGCAGTAAACCAATCCATCCTGAGGATTACATCAAACCCATTGAACGACAATTACATTAAGTCCTTTTTTGCAATTAAAAAGGGTATAATTTCCATTTAAAAGCCCTCAATTTTATTTCTCTATCAATTTAGCACATTTGGGTACTAAAATGCAACTTTTGCCTTTTATGCGATTTAGTCCTTTTTCGCAATCGGGCTCACAAACATTAAAATTAACTCCCCAAATTTTTCATGCACTAATATAATCATACTATAACCTCATAATAATAAAAATAATTTCCCAACTTTGAATTTGTGGTCCCGAGACCACCGTTCTGACTAGGCCCTAATTCGGGTTGTTACAGCTTAGGTATGTGCAAAACGGGTGGCAAGATGACTAGGTAAATAGCCTATTTTTATCCACATGGGCAGAGACACGGGCGTGTGTCTCAGTCGTGTGTGACACACGGTCATGTTACAAGGCGGTGTGTCCTTTGGTGTTGAATTTGAAAACAAGTCAGGATGCTCCACACGGCCTCACACACGGGCATGTGACTTGGCCGTGTGGCATAAGTCAGTATACCCTATAGGACTGGCATGGCATAGCACACGTCCTGGCACACGGGCATGTGTGGTAAATTTTTGGGCACACGAACGTGTGTGTTGGCCGTGTAACCCAAGTCAGAGAGTTACACGGGGTCAGACACAGGTTGGAACATGGCCATGTGCTCCCATTTCGAATGTCCACATAGCCTATGACAGGGGCGTGTCTAGTGGCCATGTGAAACACACGGCTTGGCCACACGGGCGTGTGTCTTCTGTTTTGAGAAAATTTTTTCAAAGTTTTGTGGAAACTTCATAAGTTATCAGTTTAGTCTCGAACCGCTCCCAAAGCATGTTTAAGGCCTTGTAGGCTAGTATAAGGGATAAATAGACTGAATCTGAATGATGATTGTATGAAATGATTGAATGTATGAGAAAAGAATGTTTATATGTTTTGTAAGTTCACTAATGCTTCGTAACCCTATTTCAGTTTGAATACGGGTGAGGGGTGTTAAATTTATTGATATCAGAGCTACAGTTTAGTCGATTCTAGGACTAACGTAGCATTTGTGAGTCTAGCTATACATCCCATATATATAAACTGAGATAGTGTGATGACTCTTGACATTTTAAATTGTGTTTTCATATAGTAATGGATCCCAATCGAGATATAGCCAATGAGGTTGAGAGTAATGCGCCTGCTTCCATGTAAGGGATAGCACCATCTGATTCTAGGACCGTGACGGGTAGCTAGGGGGAGAGGCTAAAGAAGCCTTCTTCCAAATGATGAACGAATGGTTGACTTAATATATTCAAACAAACGCGGCTGCTCAACAACCTCCACCCCCTCTTAATCCCCAACCGACTCTAGTAGCTCCTCAAGGAGTTGAGCTTTTAAGATTGAATAAACCTCATGTTGACAAGATCCACAAACATGAGGTGGAAGAGTTCAGAGCTAATGTTGATGATGATCCTGAGAGAGCTGAGTTTTGGCTTGAAAATACAATCCAAGTGTTGATGAACTTTCGTCCATGCCAGTTGAATGTTTAAAGTGTGCCATTTCACTATTGAGAGACACAACATATCAATGGTGGAATACTTTGGTGTCTGTAGTACCGAGAGAGCGTGTGACTTGGGAATTCTTTCAGACGGAGTTCTGAAAGAAATATATAAGTCAGTGGTTCCTTGATCAAAAGCATAAAAAGTTTTTAGAACTAAAACAAGGCCACATGACAGTAACTGAGTGCAAATGAGAATTTGTACGGTTCAGCAAGTATGCTCAGGAATATGTTTCCACTAAGGAAATCATGTGCAAGCGATTTGTAGATGGGTTGAAGGAAGACATTAAACTTCTCGTTGGAATTTTAGAACTGAAGAAATTCATTGTTTTTGTAAATAGAGCTTACAAAGCCGAGTAACTTAGTAAAGAAATGAGAAAGGCTGATTCAGATGCAAGAGATTCGAGGAAGAGATCGATGAGTAAACCTTATCAGTCCCCGTCGAAGAAATCTAGAGACCATGTTAACCAATCAACAGCTTCAGTGGGATATTCCAATAGAGATCATGGAAAGCAATACATCAACCCTAAGGCTCAAGCCACATCAGTATCGAGTGTTAGCAATGTGAAAGATGTTAAACCCGAATGTCAACAGTATGGAAGACGACATTTTGGAGATTGCTTGGTGAAAAATAATAACAGAGCTTGTTACAGCTGTGGTTCGCGAGATCATTTTATCTAAGATTGTCCTGAGTTAAATGAAAAAGATAAATCTTAGTATGCAAGTTCAAGCAATACGACAATGAGAGGGAGACCGCCAAGAAATATAGGGAATGTATCCAGTGGTAGAAGTGTGATCAGAAATTCTGCTATGAGATCTAAAGCACGAGCACCTACCCAAGCTTATGCTATTCGTGCACGAGAGGAGGCATCATCTCCAGATGTTATCACCAGTACTTTTCTCTTTTCGATATTGATATAGTTGCATTGATAGATCTTGGAACAGCCCATTCGTATATATGTATGAATTTAGTATCTAGTAAGACTTTGTCTGTAGAGTCTACTGAATTTGTAATTAAAGTATCGAACCCCTTAGGCAAATATGTTTTGGTTGACAAAGTCTGCAAGAATTGCCCGTTAATGAATCGAGATTTCTATTTTTTGGCTAATCTGATGTTGTTGCCATTCGATGAATTTGATGTGATTTTGGGTATGGATTGGCTAACAATGCATGATGCTATAGTGAATTGTAGATGAAAGATAATTGAACTGAAATGTCAGAATAATGAGATTATTAGAATTAAATCTGATGATTTGAATAGTTTGCCAGTTGTGATCTCGTCTATGTGAGCTCAAAGATTTGTGAGAAAGGGGTGTGAAGCCTATCTTGCTTATGTATATGATACGAAAGTGATAGACACAAATATTGAATTAGTACTAGTTGTGTGCGAGTATCCAGATGTATTTCTCGAAGAATTACTGGGTTTACCAGCTATCAGAAAGGTTGAGTTTGGTATTGAATTAGTACTGGGAACAACGCCAATATCGATAGCTTCGTACAGAATGGCTCTGATAGAGTTAAAAGAATTGAAAGGTCAGTTGCAAGAGTTGACAGATAGAGGTTTTGCAGGACCAAGTTTCTCTCCTTGGGGTGCACCGGTGTTATTTGTGACAAAGAAAGATGGCACGATGAGAATGTGTATAGACTATCGACAACTCAACAATGTGACGATCAAGAATAAATACCCTTTGCCACGAATCGATGATTTGTTTGATCAGATAAAAGCGGCAACTGTGTTTTTGAAAATTGATTTGAGATCAAGTTATTACCAGTTGTGAGTTAAAGACTCAGATGTGCCAAAGACTGCATTTAGAACGAGGTACGAACACTGCGAATTTCTTGTTATGCCTTTTGGACTAACAAATGCACCTGCTATTTTTATGGACTTGATGAACCGAATTTTTAGGCCGTACTTAGACCGATTCATAGTTGTGTTTATTGATGACATTTTGATTTACTCTCGTGATGAATCTGAGCATGCCGAGCATTTGAGAATCGTGTTACAAATTTTGAGAGATAAACAGTTGTTTGCAAAGTTCAGTAAATGTGAGTTTTAGCTACGAGAGGTTTTTTCTGGAACATATAGTTTCAGCCGCGGGTATCCGAGTTGACCTGAGCAAAATTTCTGGGATTATAGATTGGAAGCCTTCGAGAAATGTATCCTAAGTCTGTAGTTTTCTGGGACTAGCCGGTTATTATAGATGATTTGTGAAAGGCTTCTCGATGATTGTGATCCGATGACACGATTGCTTTAAAAATATGTTAAATTTGAGTGGTCAGAAAAGTGTCAGCAGAGCTTCGAATAGTTGAAAGCATTATTGATAGAGGCACCAGTGTTAGCTTAGCCTAAGTCAGGTAAAGAATTTGTAGTTTTCAGTGATGCATCGTTAAATGGCCTGGGTTGTGTTTTGATGCAAGAAGGCAAAGTTGTAGCTTATGCCTCAAGATATTTGAAGCTGCACGAAAAGAATTATCTGACGCACGATCTAGAGCTAACTGCGATAGTGTTCGCATTGAAAATTTGGCGTCATTACTTGTTTGGTGAGAAATGACATATTTATACAGACCACAAAAGCTTGAAATATCTAATAACTCAGAAAGATTTGAATTTGAGACAACGGAAATGGTTAGAATTGCTAAAAGACTATGAATTAATGATTGACTATCATCCAGGGAAAGTAAATGTAATTGTTGATGCTTTGAGCTGAAAGTCCTTATTTACTTTTCGTGCTTTGAACACACAATTAGCTTTGTCTGACGATGGTTCGTTAGTAGCTGAGTTGAAAGCGAGCTCATTATTTCTACAGTAGATTTATGAGGCTCAAAAATTTGATAATGAATTGCAAGCAAAATGAGCTCAGTGTAAGTCGACTTCTAATTCAGAGTTTCGAATAGGGTCTAATGATTGTTTGATGTTTCGTGATAGAATATGTGTACCAAGAAATTCTGACCTCATTCGAAAGATTCTAAATGAAGCACACAGTAGTTTTTTATCAGTACATTTGGGAAGCATGAAAATGTATAACGATTTGAAATAGCTTTATGGTGGCATAGCATGAAAAGAGATATCCCAGAATTTGTTTCGAAATGTTTGATTTGTCAGCAAGTCAAAGTTGAGCATCAAGTGCCATCAGGTTTATTATAGCCTATTATGATTCTTGGGTGGAAGTGGGATAGAGTAACAGTGGATTTCGTATAGGGTTTGCCCTTATCTTCGAAAAAAAAATGAGATCTGGGTAGTTGTTAACAGATTGGCAAAATTAGCTCATTTCATTCTGGTACGTACATATTTCTCGCTTGATAAATTAGATGAGTTATGTATTTCTGAAATTGTGAGATTACATGGTGTTCCCCTATTGATTGTTTTGGATAGAGATCCAAGATTTGCTTCACGATTTTGAAAGAAATTGCAAGAAGCTTGTAACACCCCTAACCTGTATCCGTCGCTGGACTAGGGTTAAAGGCATTACCGGACAAATCAGAATATTTAAAATTCATATAATAAACATTTTAACATCAGAGATCAAACATCAATATAGAGTCCCTTATATAGGTCATCAAGACTTTAAACATGCATCAGAAAGGGGTCGCGACTAAACCAAGCACATACAATTTTTTTTTCCAAAACTTGTACATTTTCAAAGAAGTACAAGTCACACGCCCGTGTGAACAGGCCTTGTACCTTACACGGCATTAGACACGCCCGTGTGTCTAGGCCATTTCAAAATAGGGCATACATACTGACTTGCTCACATGACCACAAGACACACCCGTGTGCCTTGGCCGTGGTCGAGCCTGACTTGGGCCACACGGCTAGCCACACGCCCGTGTGCCTTGGCTGTGCTCGAGCATGACTTACAATTATAGGGTACCCCAGAGGACACACGACCGTGCAACATAGTCGTGTGCTGCACACGGATGAGACACATGCCTGTGTCTCTGCCTGTGTGGACAAAAATAGGCTATTTGAAAAGCCATCTTGCCACCCCAATTAGGTCAAACCTACAAGTACCAAACCAGGTATATATACCCAAAAACTTCAACCAATTTCAATACCAAATCATACATCATTCATGCCATAACATTATCAACCATTTACATGCTTATAAACTCAACTCAATTGTGCCAAAACATAAGACGAAATCATATCGAACATATGGTTTCATAATTTCTAAACTCATGACCAAACCTCATACCAAAACTTACCAAACTTACCATTTCTCTTAACTATTCATGAACACATCAAATAGATCATCCTGCATCATATTTCATATACTAAAATCAATACATAAACACAACCATATCAAGCCATATCACATGGCTAAATATAAACAGTACAAAACCTATCCAAAGAACTTCTAGCCTATACATGCCATACTTTATCATATATAATTTCAAAAGGTACCAAAATGAGATTCAATAGTGTGATGACAATCCTCGACGATCCCCGAGCTTATAGCGGCTTCGATATCTATAAAACAATGCAAACACACACAAAGTAAGCTTTCCAAAGCTTAGTAAGCTCGTATTAAATATCATCAACAACTTATAAAATATAAAACATCAACACATAAACACTTATTAGTTCTCAATTCATCTATCAATTCTATGCCAACACAATTCATATGTTTATACCAATCCATGAACTTCATATACGTAATATCATCTACCACATAAGTATCGTACATACCTAAACCTTCCCGTACTTATTCATTTTCATTCTCACCTATTGTCCAGATATTTTAAGACTTTCTGAAGATTATTCATGCTTTAAGCATCCGCACACTTAGTATTTTAAATTTTAGCCGAAGCTAGAATGATTCCGCACACTTAGTGCCATCTCAATTAACCGAAGCTATCTCGATATCGAACACTTAGTGCCTCATACAGTCGAAGCTATACCATTTCGCACACTTTGTGCTATTTATAGCCGAAGCTATACCAATTCGCATACTTAGTGCTATTTATAGCTGAAGCTATACCAATTCGCACAATTAGTGCTATTTATAGCCAAAGCTATACCAATTCGCACACTTAGTGCTATTTATAGTCAAAGCTATTTCGAATCGCACACTTAGTGCCAAATGTAGTTGATTTATCATCATATTCAAACCATAATCAAATATATACACAATTTATGTATAATAAAAGCATCAAAAATATACTTGCAACATCATGTATCACGTACGAACTTACCTTGTATTCGGAATTGCTGACTAAGATTATCTACTCTATAACCTTCAATTTCCCTCAGTCTAAATTTGAATTCCTCTTTTCTTGATCTATATGTATTCAAATTTAACCATTTTATTCATCAAATCATTCAAATCAATCCATATACACATAACTAGGGCATTTTAAAAATTTGCCCTTACATTTTCACATTTTAGTCCCTAATTCACAAAATGACAAAATACACATAATTTCATTAGACATATACATGGCCGAATATTCATAGCTCTCATACAAGTCCACACATTTCATTTATTTCACATTTTAGTCCTTTAATTTACAATTTTCACAATTTAGCATATTTTACTCAAATTCATCAAAAATCCAAAGACAGAACATGTTAACCCAAAACATATCTTCCATTTATCAACAACTAACTTCAAAAAACTCATAGTTTCATCTATGGCACATTTCAAAATCATCAACAAAATTAGAAATTGAGACATGGGTTTGATAGTATTCGAAGCAACGATTATTAAAACGTAGAAATTATCAAAAACTGATAAAAACACATACCTTAATTAAAGATTACAGTGTCTAAACCTAAAATGATCCATAAAACGATCCATTTTCTTGTATTTTCGGCCAAGGATGAACATAAAATGATCCATTTTCATGCATTTATTTTATTATTATATACATATTAATTAAATTTCCATTTTACCCTTTGTTATAAAACTATTAAAACATGAATATCAAGGTCATAAATGTCCATTAACCATATAAATAACATATTAACCACATAAACACCTCTCAAATAATAAGCCAAATCAAATAGGCACTTTTAACAAACAACAGGCAACTTTTACATTTTACGCGATTAGGTCCTTTTATCAAATTAAGCATACAATTGATCAAATTCTCGTGCGAAACTTTCACACATGCTAATTCATATAACATAAGAATGTAAAATAATATTAAATTTTTTTTCTAAAGCATGTAAAATAATATTAAATTTTTCTAACTCAAATTTGTGGTCTCGAAACCATTATTCCGTCTAGGGTTTAAATCGAACTGTTACAATTCTCCCCCCTTAGGGATTTTTGTCCCTGAAAATCTTACCGTTGAACAGATTCGGATACTACTGTCTCATAGCATCTTCAGGCTCCAACATGGCCTCTTCAATACCATGTCGATGCCACATCACTTTTACTAACGGAATTTTCTTATTTCGTAGTTCTTTAACCTCGTGAGCTAAGATACGGATCGATTCTTCTCTATAAGTCATGTAAGACTGAATTTCAATCTTAGACGGAGGAATCTTTTCTAACTCTGGTGGCAACAACAATCTATATGCTACCAGCGCAATACGCTCGGTAATCTCATACGGTCCGATAAACCTCAGACTCAATTTGCCCTTTTTACCAAATCGGAGTACTTTCTTCCACGGAGATACTTTCAGAAAGACTTTGTCACCAATCTCAAATTCGATGTCTTTTCTTTTCAAGTCTACATAAGATTTCTAACGATCGGAAGCTGTTTTCAAACTATCTCTGATCACTTTCACTTTTTTTCAGTTTCTTTTATCAAATCAACCCCGTGTATCTTATTTTCACTGAGCTCAGTCCAATATAAAGGTGTACGGTATTTGCAACCATATAAAGCCTCGTCTGTTTCCATTTTGATACTTGATTGAAAATTGTTATTATAAGCGAATCCAATCAAAGGTAAATTCTGTTCCCACGTACTTTCAAACTCAAGAATGCAACATCTCAACATATCCTCGAGTATCTGAATAATCCATTCAGATTGACTGTTCGTTTGCGGGTGATAAGCAGTACTAAAATGCAATTTTGTACCATGAGCATCATGTAACTTCTTCCAGAATTGTGAACTAAATCTCGGATCTCTATCTGACACTATAGACAATGGCACACTATGAAATCTTACGATTTCAGAAATGTATAACTCAACTAATTTATCAAGCGAGTAATCAGATCGAACCAGAATAAAATGAGCTGATTTCGTCAAACGATCAACTACAACCCAAATTGCATCTTTCTTTCTCAAAGATAAGGGTAAACTTGAAACAAAGTCCATTATCACTCGATCCCATTTCCACTTTGGAACCATAATCGGTTGTAACAAACCAGATGACACTTGATATTCAGCTTTAACTTGCTGACAGATCAAACATTTAGAAACAAAGTCAGAGATATCTCTTTTCATTCCAGACCACCAGTAATACTATTTCAGATTATTGTATATTTTCGTACTACCCAGATGCATAGATAACTGACTGTTATGAGCTTCATTCAAAGTCATCTAAATTAACTCTAGATTTCTTGAAACACAAATTCTATCTCAGAATCTCAAACAATCATTTTTATCAACTCTGAATTCTGAATCAGACTCTAAATCATACTGAGCTCGTTTTACTAAAATCTCATTATTAATCTTCTGAGCTTTGATAATCTGCTGTAAAAATAAAGGTCTCGCTTTCAATTCGGCTAAAACTGAACCATCATCGGACATAACCAAATGAGCATTCATCGCACGCAGAACAAACAATGATTTTTGACTCAAAGCGTTAGCAACAGCATTTGCTTTACCCGGAGGATAATCAATCACAAAGTCATAGTTTTTTAGCAGTTCTAACCATCTTCTCTATCGCAGATTCAAATCTTTCTGTGTCATCAGATATTTCAAACCTTATGATCAAAATATACGTGACATTTCTCACCAAACAGATAGTGATGCCAGATTTTCAAAGCAAACATAATCACAGCTAACTCAAGGTCGTGCGTCGGATAGTTCTTTTCATGCAGCTTCAGTTGTCTAGAAGCATAAGCAATGACTTTACCTTCTTGTATTAAAACACATCCTAGACCAATCAACGAAGCATCACTATATATCACGAATTCTTTACCCGTTTCGGGTTGTACTAACACTGGAGCTTCAGTCAAGAAGGTTTTCAACTGATTAAAGCTTTTCTGACACTTTTCAGACCATTCAAGCTTCATATCTTTCTGAAGTAGTTTTGTTAATGGAGTCACAATCATCGAAAAGCCTTTTACGAAACGTCTATAATAACCAACAAGTCCCAGAAGACTGCGGACTTCAGAGACATTCCTCGGAGGTTTCCAATATAAAATAGCTTAAATCTTACTCGGATCAACTCGAATACCAGATGCTGAAATAATATGACCCAGAAAATCGGCCTCTCGTAACCAGAATTCACATTTGTTAAACTTCGCATACAACTATTTATCTCGTAAAGTCTGTAGCACTATTCTTAGATGCTCGGCATATTTGTTTTTATCTCGTGAATAAATCAATATGTCATCAATGAATACAACAACAAATCGATCTAAATATGGTCTGAAAATTCTATTCATCAAATCCATAAAGATAGCAGGTGCATTAGTCAATCCAGAAGGCATAACTAAAAATTCATAGTGACTGTACCTTGTTCTGAAATCAGTTTTCGAAATGTTTGAGTCTTTCACTCGCAACTGATAATAGTTTGATCTCAAATCTATTTTTTAAAATACAATAGCTACTTTCAATTGATCAAACATATCATCAATTTGGGGCAGAGGATACTTATTCTTGATAGTCACTTTGTTCAACTGACGATAATCTATACACATTCTCATCATACCGTCTTTCTTTTTCACAAACAGAACAGGAGCACCCCAAGGTGAGAAACTCGGTCTAGTAAATCCTCTATCAGTTAACTCTTGCAACTGAGACTTTAATTCTTTTAATTCAATCAAAGCTATTCTATATAGAGCTATCGCAATCGGAGTAGTTCCCGGTACTAACTCAATACCAAATTCAACTTCTCGGATTGAAGGTAATCCTGAAAGTTCTTTAGGAAACACATTAGGGAACTCACATACAACAGGCACTGATTCAACTTCCTTTTCTAACACTTTTGAATCAATCACATAAGAAAAGTAGGCTTCACCACCCTTTCTCACAATACTCAAAGCTTTCATCGAAGATATCAAAGCATGCAATCCATTCAAATCACTAGATTCAATTCCCACTATTTCATTATTCTTGCATCTCAAATTAATAGTTTTTCATTTGCAGTTCACAACTGCATCATGCAAAGTTAACCAATCCATACCTAGAATTATATCAAACTCATCAAAAGGTAACAACATCAAATCAGCTTGAAAATAAGTGTCTCGAAACATTAACGGGCAATTCTTGCAGACTTTATCAACTAAAACACATCTACCTAAGGGGTTCGAAACTCTAATTACAAATTCAGTAGACTTTACAGACAAAGTCTTACTATTCACTAAGTTCACGCATATATACGAATGAGTTGATCCAGGATCTATTAAAGCAATCACAGAAGTATCATAAAGAGTAAATGTACCTGTAATCACATCTGGCGATGAAGCTTTCTCACGAGCTCGGATAGCATAGGCTCTGGCAGGTGTACGAGCCTCGGATCTAACAGTTGTATCTTTTGTTCCTCTCTGACTACCGCTTACACTTCCCGTATTTCTAGGAGGTCTACCACGAGAAGCATTGCTACTTGGCCTCAAATTCTAAACATTATCTTTTTCAGCTAACTCTGGGCAATCTTTTATTAAGTGATCTCGTGAACCATAACTGTAACAAGCTCTGTTATTACTTTTTACCCAGCATTCTCTAAAATGTCATCTTCTACATTGATTACACCCAGGCTTTTCATTCTTTACATTACAAACACTGGCAACAGACGTAGCTAGAGCTTTGAAATTCAAATGCGATCTAGCACGATCTCTATTCAAAAGTCCCATATTAGCATTGGAACGGCTATTATCATCTCGAAATTTCTTTGGTGCATATTAAAATGAATTGCCCGATGATCTCTTTCGCAATTCTTTAGCTTCAAAATCAAATTTTCTTTTCTCTTTCCCAAGATCTTCGGCTTTACATGCTCATTCAACAAGCACAACGAATTTTTTAATCTCAAGAATCCCGACTAACAAACTGATGTCTTTGTTCAAACCATCCTCAAATCTTTTGCACATTATTGCCTCAGTAGATAAACATTCACGACTATATTGACTCAATCTTACAAATTCCCGCTAGTATTCTGTGACAAACATACGACCTTATTTAAGCTCGAGAAACTCTTTACATTTTTGGTCGATGAATCTATGACTGATATATTTCTTCTGAAATTCAGCTTGAAAGAAATCCCAGGTAACTCGCTCACTCGGAACTACCGATATTAAAGTTTTTCACCAATGGTACGCCGTATCTCTCAGAAGTGAAACGGCACATTTTATGCATTCATCAAGATTTAATGACAATTCATCAAATACTCTTATCGTGTTCCTTAACCAGAACTCGGCCCTTTCAACATCATTATTTGTTGTAGCTTAGAACTCTTCGGCCCCATACTTTCTAATCTTATCTACCAGAGGCTTACTTAATTGAACCGGATTCACTAATGGCATAGCAGGAGCTTGTGGATGATTAACAGGGGGTGAAGGTTGTTGTACAGCCGGATTGGTTCTAATATATTGGCTAAACCAATCGTTCATCATTTGATAGAAGGCTTGTCTAGCCTCACCATCACGGCTACTCGTAGTCGGTCTAGAATCAAATGGCATCGTCCCTTGCGCGGGAGCAGGCACATTACTTTCGACATCATCTGTTACAGCTTGTTCGGGATCCATTTTCTATATAAAAGTACATTTTCAATGTCAGGATTCATTACACTATCGCAGTTCATAAATATGGCATGTATAACTAGACTCGCATACGCTATGGTAGTCCTAAATCGACTAAACTATAGCTCTGATACCAATAAAATGTAACACCCCTAACCTGTATCCGTCGCCAGACTAGGGTTAAAGGCATTATCGGACAAATCAAAATATTTATCATTCATTTCATAAACATTTTAACATCAGAGATCAAACATCAATATAGAGTCCCTTATATAGGTCATCGAGACCTTAAACATGCATCAGAAAGGGGTCTAGACTAAACAGAACACATACAAATTTTTTTCAAAACTTATACATTTTCAAAGAACTACAGGTCACACGCCCATGTGAATAGGCCCTGTGCCTTACACGGCATTAGACACGCCCGTCTGTCTAGACTGTGCCAAAACAGGGCATTCATACTGACTTGCTCACATGGCCACAAGACACACCTGTGTGCCTTGGTCGTGGTTGAGCCTGAATTGGGCCAGACGGCTAGCCACACGCCCGTGTGCCTTGGTCGTGCTCGTGCTTGACTTACAATTACAGGGTACCCCAATGGACACACGAGTATGCAACATAGTCGTGTGTTGCACACGGCTGAGACACACGCCCGTGTCTCTGCCCGTATGGACAAAAATAGGCCATTTGATAAGCCATATTGCCACCCCAATTAGGTCAAACCTACAAGTACCAAACCAAGTATATATACCCAACAACTTCAACCAATTTCAATACCAAACCATTCATTATTCATTCCATAACATTATCAACCATTCACATGCTCATAAACTCAACTCAATTGTGCTAAAACATAAGACCAAATCATATCGAACATATGGTATCATAATCTCTAAACTCATGACCAAATCTCATACCAAAACTTACCAAACTTACCATTTCTCTTAACTATTCATGAACACATAAAATAGATCATCCTGCATCACATTTCATATACTAAAATCAATACATGAACACAACCATATCAAGCAATATCACATGGCTAAATATAAATAATACAAAACCTATCCAAAAAACTTCTAGCCTATACATGCCATACTTTATCATATACAATTTCAAAAGGTACCAAAATGAGATTCGTTAGTGTGATGACAATCCTCGACGATCCCTGAGCTCACAACCGCTTCGATATCTTTAAAACAATGCAAACACACACAAAGTAAGCTTTCCAAAGCTTAGTAAGTTCGTATTAAATATCATCAACAGCTTATAAAATATAAAACATCAACACATAAACACTTATTAGTTCTCAATTCATTTATCAATTCTATGCCAACACAATTCATATGTTTATACCAATCCACGAACTTTATATACGCAATATCATCTACCACATAAGTATCGTACATACCTGAACCTTCCCGTACTTATTCATTTTCATTCTCACCTCTCGTCCAGATATTTTATGACTTTCCAAAAATTATTCATGATTTAAGCATCCGCACACTTAGTACTTTAAACTTTAGCCGAAGCTAGAACGATTCTGCACACTTAGTGCCATCTTAATTAACCGAAGCTATCTCGATATCGCACACTTAGTGCCTCATACAGCCGAAGCTATACCAATTCACACACTTAATGCTATTTATAGCCGAAGGCTATACCAATTTGCACACTTAGTGCTATTTATAGCTGAAGCTATACCAATTTGCACACTTAGTGCTATTTATAGCCGAAGCTATTTCGAATCACACACTTAGTGCCAAATGTAGTTGATTTATCATTATATTCAAACCATAATCAAATATATACACAATTTATGTATAATCAAAGCATCAAAAATATACTTGTAACATCATGTATCACATACGAACTTACCTCGTATTTAAAATTGTCGACTCGGATTATCTACTCTATAACCTTTGACTTCCCTCAGTCTAAATCTGAATTCCTCTTTTCTTGATCTATATGTATTCAAATTTAACCATTTTATTCACCAAATCATTCAAATCAATCCATATAGACATAATTAGGGCATTTAACAAATTTGCCCTTACATTTTCACATTTTGACATTTTAGTCCTTAATTCACAAAATCACAAAATACACATAATTTCATTGGACATGTACATGGCCAAATATTCATAGCTCTCATACAAGTCCACACATTTCATTTATTTCACATTTTAGTCCTTCAATTTACAATTTTCACAATTTAGCCCGTTTTACTCAAATTCATAAAAAATCCAAAGACAAAACATGTTAACCCAAAACATATCTTCCATTTATGAACAACTAACTTCACAAAAATCATAGTTTCATCAATGGAACATTTCAAAATCATCAACAAAATTAGAAGTTGAGACATGGGCTTGATAGTATTCGAAGCAACGATTATTAAAATGTAGAAATTATCAAAAACCGATCAAAACACATACCTTAATCAAAGATTACAAGTGCTGAACCCTAAGAAAACTTTTATATTTTATTTTCTTGTATTTTCATCCAAGGATTAACATAAAATGATCCATTTTTAGGCATTTGTTTAATTATTATTAACATATTTATTAAATTCCCATTTTACCCTTTGTTATAAAACTATTAAAACATGAATATCAAGGTCATAAATGTCCATTAACCATATAAATGGCATATTAACCACATAAGGACCTCTCAAATAATAAGCCAAATCAAATAGGCACTTTTAACAAATAGTAGGCAACTTTTACATTTTACGCGATTAGGTCATTTTATCAAATTAAGTACACAATTGATCAAATTCTCTTACGAAACTTTCACACATGCTAACTCATATGACATAAGCACGTAAAATAATATTAAATTTTTTTTCTAACTCATATTTGTGGTCCCAAAACAACTATTCTGACTAGGGTTTAAACCAGACTATTACAAAGCTTTAGGTTCAATGCTGCATTTTAGCATTGCATTTCACCCGCAAATGGATGGTCAATCTGAGCGAGTTATTCAGATACTTGAGGATATATTACGTTGTTGCATTCTTGAGTTTGAAGGTAGATGGGAGAAATTTTTACCACTGATTGAATTTGCTTACAATAATAGCTTCCAATCGAGTATAAAGATGGCACTGTACGAAGCTCTATACGGTCGTAAATGTCGAACAACGTTGTACTAGAGTGAGCTCAGTGAAAATAGGATTCACGAGATTGATCTTATCAGAGAGAGTGAAGAA
Source organism: Gossypium longicalyx (assembly GCA_025698465.1). Taxonomy (NCBI): domain Eukaryota; kingdom Viridiplantae; phylum Streptophyta; class Magnoliopsida; order Malvales; family Malvaceae; genus Gossypium; species Gossypium longicalyx. The sequence goes on from CM047007.1 coordinate 58,344,938, forward strand.
AAATTGAAAGTAATTCGTGATAGTTTGAAAGAAGTATCGAATCGACAGAAATCGTACGCATACTTGAAATGGAAAGATATTGAGTTCCAGATCGGGGATAAAGTGTTTTTGAAACTGTCTCTGTGGAAAAAGATATTGTGGTTTGGTCGAAAAGGGAAATTGAGGCCGCAATTCATAGGACCATATGAGGTTATTGAGCGAGTTGGGCCAGTGGCATATCGACTACCTTTACCATCTGAGTTAGAGAAAATACATAATGTGTTTCATGTATCAATGCTTCAACGATACTGATCTAACCCTTCACATGTCATTTCCCCGACCGAGGTTGAAATTCAGTCTAATATGTCATATGCTGAAGAACCGATTCAAATTTTAGCTTGTGAGATCAAAAAGCTGAGAAATAAGAGAATCGCATTAGTGAAAGTATTATGGCATCGACACAGGGTTCAAGAAGCTACATGGGAACCCGAGGATGCAATGAGCAAACAATGCCCGAACCTATTCACTAGTAAGATTTTCGGGGACAAAAATACCTAAGGGGGAGAGTTGTAACAGCTTGATTTTGGCTAAATCGAAACAGTACTTTCAGAATCACAAATCCGATGTCAAAAAATTATTTTAATAATATTTTTGGTATTTACAACATGTTATTTGATATGTGTGAAAATTTTGTGAGCTAATTCTATCGATTGGTTGTTTAATTTGATAAAAGGACTTAATCGTGTAAAATACAAAAGTTGCATTCTACTTGTTAAAGGTGTTTAATTGCTATGATTTATTAAATTAGAAGTCCTTATGATGATATTAGACCATTTTTAGTGTTAATAGACAATTATGGCCATCCATTATATGTTTTTATATGTTTATAATGAAGGTTATTATAGTAAATGGATAAATTAAGTTAATTAAAATATAGCAAAACATGAAATTTTGTTCATCTTCTTCCTTGGCAACTGAAAATAGAAAAGAAAAAAAGGGTTTGAAGCTTTCTTAAGTTTGGCACGCTCCTAGCTTGATTAAGGTACGGTTTTAGCTCGATTTTTAATGATTTTTATGTTTTTGAGATCGTTACAATTAGGTTTAGCTAGCCCAGGGACTATTTTGCAAAACTATTAAAGATTTTGAATGATTCCATTGTTGAATACATGTGTATTTTGAAGTTTCTTGATAGATTATGAATGGTTGTTGATAGTTAGCCAAGTTTTGTAAAGTGATTTTTAGTGAAAATGCAAAATAGGGATTAAATTGAGAAATGTGTAAAGTTAGTGGTTAAAAGAGTGAATAAATGAAAATTATGGGTTGCTAGGGGCATTATGGTAATTCGGCTAGCATGGGTTAGTCTTGAATTTCATTAATTTGTGATTTTGTGAAATAAGAACTAAATTGTAAGAAATTTGAAATTGTGGGGAAAAAGTGTAAATGTGTTTTAAAGTGTATTTTGGACTAAAATGAATGAATTAATGATTGAATAAGTTAATTTTGAATACAATCAAATCAAGAAAAGCAGAATAAGGACTTGGATCCGAGGAAAGATAAAGTTATCGACTAATCGATTCGATTCGTTATTTTAGCATCTGAGGTAAGTTCGTATGTATTAAGCATTGTAAATATTATGCTTTTAGTGTTTTGATATTGCATAAATTGTATATGGGGGACTATAGTTATGTTCGATGACAAATCAACTATTTGTGGCACTTAGTGTGCGATTTGACATAGCTTCGTCTATATATGGCACTTAGTGTGCGATTTGAGATAGCTTCGGCTATGTACGACACTTAATGTACGAGATATCGAGTATGGCACTTCGTGTGCAAGGTATTGAGTATTCAAAGGCATTCCATGTATGTATGAACTTGTTATGGATTGGTACAGGTATGTACATGTATATTATGAGCTTAAAATCGAAGAAGTTATAAAGCTTGTATATAAGCTTATGATTAAGTAGGTGAAAGGTTTGGTAGTATTCATAAAGTAAATGATAATATGTTTAGATTGATGAATGTTGTATTTTTGATTAGTTAAGTTTATATCATATGAGCTTACTAAGCTTATTAGCTTACTTTGTGTATTTTCCTATGTTCCATAGTGATATCGAAGCTAGCTCAGATTCGAGGATCGTCAGAGACTTCATCGCACTATCGGACATCTATTTTGGTACTTTTGAAGTATGTATATATGGTATATGGCATGTATAGACTTGTGTCATTTTGGTATGCTTAATGGATATGTATTTTGGCCATTTGAGTTGGCATGAGATAATGAACTTGATGATGTTTATATATGTGTAAATGGTTCTAATTTGAGTTTGGTAATTGACCTATAATGAGTAATTGAGGTTAAATGAATAATGCATGTTTGGAATGGTTTAGTTAATTGAATGGTATATGTGAGGGCTAGTCAGAATAGTGGTCTCAAAACCACAAATTCGAATATTGGAAAAATATTTTATTATTATGGGATTATAGCATAATTATATAAGAGTATGAAAATTTTGGTGAATTAATTTTGTCGATTTCATGCTTAATTGTGAAAAAGGACTAAATCGCATAGAGTGCAAAAGTCCTATTTTGATAGCTAAAAATGCAAAATTTTCCATGAATCCTAAATTGGGGGCCTTTAAAGAGAAATTAGACCCTTAGAGAATAGGGTGGCCGGCCATAGGGGACATATTGATGAGAAAGTCAAAATTAGGTGGTGTTTTGGTGACCTATTTTGACTAGTATTAATATTAAAATAAAACAAAAGGCTTCATCTTTTTTATTTTTCTTCTTCTTCAATCAATTTTCATCATCTAAAGGGGGTTTTTAAGAGCTCAAATATCAGCCATTAATATCTCTTGCAAGTAAGTCATTTAGAAAGTTATTCTTGATGATTTTTACATTTTTGGACCCCTTAAAGCATAACCTTTCAAATGGGGGTACCATTTTGCAAAATGATTAAGAGTTTAGAGTTTTTACATGAAATGATTTGTAATGTTTGCTGAGTTTTTATGGAAGAAAATGAGTCTTGGGTGTCTTATAAACAACTTTTGTGAATGGTGTTAACATGAAAACATCTAAAACGAACTATTTTGCATAAGTTGTAAAATAGATGATAAATGTGTGAAATAGTGGAAATTTGGAGTTGCTATAGGAGTTAAAAGGGTTCGGTTAGGCTTAAGATATGAAGAAATTCGATAAAAATCAATTTTCGGGTCTAGGGGTAAAATGGTCATTTTGTCAAAATCTAGGGGCAAGATAGTCATTTTACCAAAAATGTGAATTGTCAATTACTTAATACTGTTTAGTGACTAAATAAGTACATTTTGTTATTATAAATCAATAATTACCAAATCCGAACCTAGACTGGGGAAAAGCCAAGCAAATCGACTAAATCGACTAGTCGCTTGTAACACCCCAAACCCGGCCCAGACCTTATGGCCGAATCTGATGCATCACATTGAAGTGTTTTAGCGAAAACCTTGTTTTCATTGAAAACCCTTCCTTAAGATATGAAACCTTAGTTAACTTATGAAAACACTCTTTTCAGTTGTGAAAGCTTTGTTTAAAACATTTGATTTAAGAAAGTTTATCAATTAAAAGTTTGGTTGCGGAAACGTAGTAAATAAAAACTATGGTTTAGAAAATCCTTGTTCAACCTCTCGTAATTACAATGCGTAAGAATAATAAATCAAATAATAACAAAAAGGGGAGGCCTTATTACAATCTAATCTAAAATCACTTAATAAATCAGGAACTAAATGCTTTTAAAACAACCAAGTCCAAGTCGTCTTGCTAGCTGGTCACCCAGAGTCCCTCCAAACTCCGAACCTCCTATTGAGCATTATCTGAGAAAAAATAAAAGAGGGGATGAGTTTTTACAAAATCAGTGTGTACACCCTCGTCAAGCAGCAAGCATTCATCAATCATCATAAAATCACACATGCAATGCAGTGCAATGCAACCCACCCCAATAATCCATCCACTACACTTCAGCTCCATCCTCCGGTACACTTCATGTGGGGATATAAATATCGACCCACCCAACTGATACACTTCAATGGTATCCCGGTTGCGGGACTACCTTCATTGCAGCACGCTGCTAATCATATAATGGGCTTAAAAAGCCTTCGGTGGATCCACGGTCGTCAAGCAACCATGCGATGCTCATATACTTCCTCCGTTCCAAAATTCCCAACCCATATGCAACCTAAGCAGAATATCATATGTATGCATGTCACATCCATAAAACATACATTCAACACCTAGGGGTATTTTGGTCATTTTTTCCCTTAGGGGCATTTCGATAATTTTCCCTTTCTTTACGGTTTTCACTTACCTTGGCCCATTAACAAATCCCGTGAGCTAAGATGAATAAATACTATGCACTAGGTAGGATTCCAAAGAAGAGGAGGTGAGTCATTAAGACCGCTTAAGTACCAAGCTCTCCCTAGGTCTAATCCTAGACATGCATATACCCGTTGCCACACCTTAACCCTTTGACTTGTCCACAGTCGCAATAAATTAATTAAGTTTTATGTAGTCATCATATACTAGGCCCAAAACCCCTTACAAAGCCCAGCCAAATTCACATACCTGCATATGGCCCACTAGGCCCAATCACATTCATATGGCCCATTAGGCCCAAATCACCTGTATATGGCCCATTGGGCCCAAATCACATTTATATGGCCCATTAAGCCCAAATCACATTATACACATGCTCACATACGAATTTCTATCGCATAGCATCAATTATCAAATTTTGCCTATTATGGGCCCAACAGCCCGTCAGGCCCATTAAGCCTATTCTGGCCCAATTGGCCAATTTACAGCCCAAGTCCATGGAATCGCCCATGGGGCCTCAAATAACCTATCGGTTTCCTCCTCACGAGTGTTCATGCACTCGCAAGACTACAGTGCCCAACTTTTGGCATTTCGGCTTTTGCCGATTCATTTTGTGTGTGCAGTGTATGTACACACCTGGTAAGCAAGTGTGCTGTGATTCCCTTAGTCACCAACCTAAAAACGATATCACCCTTCAATTAATCACATGTTTAATACATATCTTTACTAAAATCGAAACCTCACCTTAACCTTACCTTGCGCGATAAGTATAACAACCCCTTTTTAAATCACTAACCACGTTCAACTCCTAGATCTGCACCAATCTTAACTATTAAAACTAGAATAATTGGTGAATCGTATCCAACACAAGTCCCCTTACCTTAACTATGAACATTCGGCCACCTTAGCCAATGGAAGAGGAATACTTACAAAAACCGCAAACACCTAAGGAGCAATTTTATCAGAGAGCTAAGATCTAAGATCCGACACTAATTCCCTACCACAGTTGATTAGAAAGAGTAAGGAAATAATAGCGTAATATATTCTTAGAAAAATCGATTGGGAGAACAACACTCGCACTAAATTTAACCGAAATAGAATGAGTAGTAATTGCACCAAGTGTATTCAGCCAAAGAGTATTCGGCCCTTGGGAGATTCGACTTTCAAGATTAGTATGGTGAATAAGGTTTATTTGGCACAGGTTAAAGAAGAAGAGTAGAAGATGAATAGAAAATTGGCACAAGAAAGAAAGAAAGAAGCAAAGGTTTTCAGCTTTTTGGATCTTGAAGAGAAAAAGGTTTCCCATAACAAAGTGAGAGAGATTTCGGCATTAGCCTGGCAACCTAGCATTTGGCACCTATTTATAGCTCCTATAGCCAAATTTCCTAACCCTCAATTCCCCATTCAGCTCCATCACTTCCCTCTTCTCATCTCCTCGTTTTTCTCTCTGATAACCCCTTGATCCTTTCCTCAATTTTCTCTTCTGAACACTCCCCTTAGAGTCCATCTTCACGCCACTTCCAATCTTCTAGAAGGCCAAAATTAAAATTCTAAAAATACTAAGCTAGAATTTGAACCTTGGATCTCCTTGCTAGCCACTAATGCCACCTCCCTACACTCTAAGTGGTGTCACTTAGCCACTCCTTCACAAGGCTTTTTGATGGCACTTTACCCTATCTTTATTTAAAAGTCCAACTACTTGCCAACAAGGTCCTTTTAATTATTAACGCATAATTTTATTTTCCCCTAAGTTCAAACTTAAACCTTAGCCAAGACCTACTATTACCTACTTAACTGAAAATACCTAGCACATTTTTTTATAAGAAGCGAAAAAAAGAAAATTCAGGATTTCGAGATTTTTGGGGCGTTACATCGCTGCATTTTTTTATCCGAGGTAAGTTGTTTGTAAATAATACAACTACATTGTTATTATATGTATTAAATTAATATAGCATAATTTGCTTGATTGTGGAAATCAAAATGCATGATGATAATTTATATAGTAGAATTCTTATTTGAACCATAGGGAATAAATCGGATATTCATGCCATGACGTTGGGGTTATTGTGGGCTAGTGTAAGACATGTTTAGGACATGCATCGGCCACAATATGAGAGCCAGTGTAAGACCATGTCTGGGACCTGGCATCGGCATTGAGATGAGAGCTAGTGTAAGACATGTCTAGGACATGCATCGACCTCGTGAAGTAAGCCAGTATAAGACATGTCTGGGACATGCGTTGGCTATAAGATGTGTCAGTGTAAGACCATGTCTGGGACATGGCATCGACTTGAGATATGAGCCAGTGTAAGACCATGTTTGGGACATGGCATCAGCATTCTACCCCATGTTTGAGGCTTGTTGAATATCCGGTAGTGTTTCGAATGGTTCAGAGGTGAGAGTTACGGTTTAAGTTAAACGAGAAAGTATAACCATGTTGTAAGTGGTACAGGTGCCCATTTGAAATGTATGAGATATGAGCTCAATGTATGCCATGTGAATTGTATTGGATAGTGATGAGTAAGTTGTGCTTATGCCTACTTTTGTATTATGAGTATGATGATGAATGGTAAAGTTGTTGTTATATTTATTTGCATGTGACTTACTAAGCTTTATGCTTACTCCCTCTCCTTTCCATTTTCTTATAGTGCCGCCTAATTAGCTCGAGGATCATCGAACGTCAGAGGTATCAATCACACTATCAACCGAAGCACTTGGTATAGTTGGTTTTATTATTTTGAATATAGCATGTATAGGGCTTAGACTTTTGAAGTTTGTGTCATGTTAATTTGGCCAAATGTGTTGGCTTGGGATGAATCCCTTCATTTTTTATTAAGCCTCGAAATAATAGCTAATGTTCATTAATGATATATGTAAATGATGATATTTGTATGAATGAGATAATGCCTTGTGTGGCTGATTATACCTTGTATTTTTGAATGGATGTTGTTATATTGTGTTTCAGGGTGGCAAAGGGCTTTGTAGATAGCCCTATATTCTCTACACGGGTAGGCACACGGGCGTGTGTCTAGGCCGTGTGTCAGCCCTATGGGCGTGTTGTCCGGCCGTGTGTCCCCTGCACATAAAATTTGCAAGTTAGAATGCATGGTAGTAAACACACGGGTAGAGACACGGCCGTGTGTCTCAGCCATGTGGAGGACACGGCTTCTAGCCACGGGCGTGTCATGGCTGTGTGAGGGAAACGAACCATAGACACAAGGGTGTGTCAGGCCATGTAAAAACCCCTATAGGTTCGAATTTGGAATTTTATTAACACGGGTATGGGACACGGGCATGTCCCTAGGTGCTTAGGTTGTTTGTGTCACACGGGCCATCAGCACAGCCATGTCACAAGAGCCACACGAGCATGTTGCCTTTCCACACGAGCGTATATGCCCTGTTTCAAGGGTTATTTTTTTATTAAGTCGGTTTAACCACCCTAGTGGTTTCCAATGAATGTTTGAGGCCTTGTAGGCTCGTATTAAGGGGATTAAAGAAAGTTCAAAAAGTTATAAATTTTGATTAAGTCTTGGTGACTCGGAAATGATCGTGTGCATGTGTTAAAGTTTAGTAACACCTCGTATGTCGTCTCGAGGTAGGGTATGGGTGTGGGGTGTTACAGTATTAATGGTAAAGAATTGGTATGATTTTGAACTTTGGTTGATGACTTTTGGCTGCTTATTTGTGTCTTGAAATGGAACTATTTCAACTTGGTTAGGTATGTGCAAATGGGTGGCAAGATGGCTTGGTAAATAAACTATTTTTGTCTACACAGGCAAAGACACGGGCGTGTGCCTCAGCCGTGTGTGATGTAACACTCCTTACCCATACCCGAGACCGAGACAAGGTACGAGGCATTACCAGACATATACTCAAGCATTTTTGAAAATTACAAGTTATAAAATTTCATTCTAATTTAAAACCAACCAAACAACATCATAGTGTCTCGACTATGGACTTACAATGTCCAAAACATACATTAAAATGATCCAAGACAAAATTGAGAACTATAGAAAATTTTAGTAAAATTCCTAGGATTATACCTCACACGCCCGTGTGGAGACAAAGCACACGCCCGTGTGGAGACAAAGCACACGCCCGTATGCTTGGGGACATGCCCGTGTGTCCCACCTGTGTTGAATTATTTGGATTTATTTTCCATTTCAAACCTACAAGGGTTTTCACATGGCCAATCACATGCCCCTGTTCCTGGCTCGTGTCCCTTACACGGCCTAGACATGCCCGTGTCATCGCCTGTGTCCAAAAACCCAGACATTCTATTTATAACATCATCATTCATTTTGAGGCACACGGCCAAGGCATACGCCTGTGGGATAGGCCGTGTCTTCCACGCAGTCGAGACACATGGTCGTGTCTCTGCCCATGTGTTTACTACCATGCAAACTGATCTAAAATTTTAGGTGTAGGGGACACACGACCAGGCAACACGTCCATGGGGCTGACCGTGTGTCACACACGGCCTAGACACATGCCCGTGTGTTTACCCCTGTGGACCTTTTTAGGGCTGTTTTCCAAGCCTTTGGTCACCCTCTAACATCCATAAGCACTTATAGATTTCAATGGTATTTAGCATGGTCTAATTATATTCTTAAACAACCTTGACATAACCCATTGGATGTTAACCACATCTCATCGGTTTAGTACACGCTAAATTATCCTTTTCGTATTAGGGATTAACATAGCACATTTTTACATTTTACACTTAGGCCATATTATAACTATATACCATTTTATGTTGTGCCCCATTTCAAGCATCTATCCATGATAAATCTCATCATCATATCTCATAAAACATTTAAACATAAACATGCATCATTAGTAGGTTTATAACCTACATCAATATAAGCCATATCTCATGGCCATATACAAAAGGATAAGTAAACCATTTAAGCCCTTACAAGGCTAGCCAAATGACACATATAACAATATAACCAAAAATCTTATACATGCCATTAAACAAAATAAAACTATCTATATACCAAAGCGGGACAAGTCGATAGTGTGTTGATTCTCCAACCGTCTTCCAACCTTCACGAGTCCGCGAGCTCTGTAAGACAGGGAAAAGATAAGGGGGTAAGCATTTATATGCTTAGTAATTCCGTATAACTGGAAAGTAAACTTACCAGTTAATTAGCATATAACCATATTTAGGAAATAAATCCAACAAGCATGAAATAGTTTCCCTATCACATGCACTCAATCATCTAGTTAGTCTCATAACAATACATCATATCATTAGTCTTAGATGAGTTCATCAATTCAATATCTTCATTCTTCATTTCATCATGTTAATCCCATTGAATTTCTCAAAAATCCTGATGGATAATCCAATTACGGTCAAGTCATACAAGTGATCATCTCAAGGATGCGCTCCTATGAACCTTATATCTTACGGCGGGATTACCAGTCCAGGCTAAATCCCTCGTAGTATTAACTTATAGAGAAATGTCGGGATTACTAGTCCAGGCCAAATCCCTTTCAATGACAATTGCTCTCATAAGCTCGGATCTGAATTGCCAGTCCAGGTTAAATTCAGTTCTCAATCGGATTACCCATCAGAGCTAAATCCTTAATGCAACCATATCCTTCGGGAGGCTCGATCACTCAAGGAACACCCATCCAAGCTAGATCCTTTCTGTTTTGAGATCACCGGATTACCGGTCTGGGCTAAATCTTTTTTTGCAACACATGCAGGATCTCATGTTATGTAAGCCATAATTTATCCATCAGATTTCCCTTTCTATTTCAACTGGGACATTTATCATCTTTTCAATTACACTACTACAGTTCATGGATTATCATGCAATGAATATCTAATTTTTCATACATTCAAGAACATGCATATTTAAGCATATTAAGAGTTTACTTCGGGTTTACGAACTTACCTAGTAATGGTTTCGGTTTCGTATTCCAATTATTCTGAAACCTTTCTTTTACCACGGTCGACCTCCGAAATTGGTTCCTCGGGGTCTGTATCAGTAAAAATAATTTATTAACATCTCACATTATTCATTTCCGGCCTAGAACTCACACTAGGGCAAAATGACCGTTTTGCCCCTAACCTTTCACAATATTTATGATTTAGTCCCTAGGCTCATATGACAAAATGCATGCAATTTCTACATTACCCAAGCCTAGCCAAATTTTTTTCCCTCTTATGAAAGCCCACATTTTTCCTTCATTTCACATTTTTCTACCCATTTTTACAACTTTTACAAAATGGTCCTTTAGGCCATTTCCATGAAAACTACTTAGTAAAAGTTGTTTACCATCCTTTAAACCTTCACATTCCTCCATAAATCATCAAAACACAAACATCTCATGCATGGTTAAGTTTTTGAACATGAAACCTAGATTGAAATATGGGTAGAAAAAGAGAGCATGTTATGAGGATCTCCAAAATATGAAGAACATTAAAAACGGGCCTAAGATTGACTTACTATCAAGCTTGAAATGTTGAAAACCCTAGCTATGGAGAACATGCAAATTTCAGCAGCTATAGGGAAGAAAATGGCTAATTTTTGCTTGATTTTTCCCTTTTTATTTCATTAATTAACCAAATGACCAAAATGCCCTTCCTTACTAACCTTTCCAAAATTTCCATGCATGCCCATTTTTGTCCAAAAACTTAGAAATTGGGAAAATTACTCTTTAAGGTCCTCTAATTAATAATTGAAAGCAATTTCATACAAATTGCTTCTAGAACCCAAGTTTTGCAATTTATTCAATTTGGTTCCTAATTTCCAATTGGACACCTTACACATAGAATTTCTTCATGAAACTTTAACACATGCTTGTTTTCATATCCTAGACCTCATAATGATCATAAAATAATTATTTTAGCATTAGATTTATGGTCCCGAAACCACTATTCTGACTAGGCCTAATTTTAGGATGTTACATTTCTCCCCCTTAAGGACTTTCGTCCTCGAAAGTCTTACCAGTAAACAGGTTCGGATATTGACTTCTCATGATTTCTTTGGGCTCCCATGTAGCTTCTTCCACTCCATGTCTATGCGATAAAACTTTCACTAAAGATATATCCTTGTTCCTCAACTATTTGACTTCTTGAGCCAAAATCTTAACCGGTTCTTCACCATTGGTCATATCTGGTCTAATCTCAATTTCCATCGGTGAAATCACATGAGGGGTCTGATCCATATCTACACAACATGGACACATGGAATACATCATGAATCTTCTCCAATTCTGGTGGCAGTGCTAAATGATAGGCTAATGGTTCAACTCTTTCAGTAACCTCTTATGGCCCGATAAACTGCAAGCTCAATTTGCCTTTTCGGCCAAATCTCAATACCTTTTTCCATTGAGATACTTTTAAGAACACTTTATCTCCAACTTGAAGCTCGATCTCCTTTCTCTTCAAATTAGCATATGATTTTTGCCTATCCGATGCTGCTTTTAGGCAATCACGAATCACTTTAACCTTTTCTTCAGTTTCCTTGACTAGATCAACACCGTGAATCTGGCTTTCCTTGAGTTCTATCCAATACAAAGGAGTTCGGCACTTCCTACCATACAAGGCCTCATAAGGTGCCATTTTCAAACTCGCCTGAAAACTATCATTGTAGGCGAATTCCACCAAGGGTAAGTATTTTTCCCAACTACCCTGAAATTCAAGGACGTAACATCGTAACATATCTTCAGGAATCTGAATCGTCCGCTTAGACTGTCCATCACTCTACAGGTGAAAATTCGTACTAAAATTCAACTTTGTACCCAAAGCTTCTTCCAGCTTCTTCCAAAATCTCGAATTGAATCTCGGGTCCTTATCTGAAATAATTAATAAAGGTACCCCATGTAAACTCACAATCTCAGATACATACAAGCCGACCAATTTGTCAAGTGGGTAGTTAGTTTGTACTGGAATAAAGTGAGCCGACTTCATTAGGCTATCAACCACAACCCAAACAACATCTTTCTTTTTTGGGGTTAACAGTAATCCTGTCACGAAATCCATAGTAATCCTATCCCACATCCACTCAGAGGCCATTACAGGTTGTAACAAACCTGAAGGTACTTGATGTTCAGCCTTGACTTGCTGACATATTAAGCATTTTGATACAAATTCGGAGATGTCTCTTTTCATGCCATTCCACCAGTACATTTTCTTCAAATCATTGTACATTTTGGTACTTCCCAGATGAATAGACAAACGACTATCATGTGCCTCTTGCAAAATTTTCTGAATAAGCTCATCGTCTCTTGGTACACAGATCCTGTCTCTAAAAATCAAGCAACCGTCGAGACCAACCCAAAAATCTGATTCGGTGCCTGACTCGTATTGAGTTCTCTTAGCTTGTAAATCACTATCATTGATCTGAGCTGCACATATTTCTTGTAGAAACATTGGTCTAGCTCTTAACTCTGCCAAAATTGAACCATCATCTAACAAGGCCAACGGGGTGTTCAAGGCCCCTAAAGTGAAAAAGGATTTTCTGCTTAGTGCATATGCGACCACATTCGCCTTTCCCGGGTGATAGTCAATGATCAGTTCATAATCTTTAATCAACTCTAACCATCTCCGTTGTCTCAGATTCAATTCTTTTTTAGTTATCAAATATTTCAAACTCTTGTGATTAGTGAATACACGGCATGTCTCACCATACAAATGGCGTCTCCAAATCTTCTGTAACAGTCCGATTTATACCCTAATAAGATTTGGGACCATGAATCTGAGTTAGAAAAAAATTTAAATATTATTTTCCATGTTTATTATATGTGAATTTGCATGTGTGAAAGTTTCGTACGAAAATTTGATTGTTTGTGTGCTTAATTTGATAAAAGAACTTAATCGCATAAATTGAAAACTTGATAGTTTAAATCATAAAGGTTGAATTGTTAGTGGCTTATTAATATGGAGTATTTAAGTTGAAAATAAACCTTTAGACTATGTGATTTCCAAATGTATCCATATTATGTATGCTTTGTCATTAATTTTAAAAGTTTAAATATGTAATATAATAATTAAAATATATGTTATCATAAAACATAAAATAAACATAAGTTTCATTTTATTTTCTTAGTGACCGAAACCTTAAAAAGAAAAGAAAAGAAGAAAGCTTAGGTATTCAGCAACTTTGAAGCTTGATTAAGGTATTGACTTTGCTCGGTTTTTGATAATTCTTATATTTTTGAAATCGTTGATTCGAATACTACCCGGCCCATGCTTGAACTTTTTATTTTGGTGAATATTTTGAGTTATGCCATTGTTGAATATTTGTGTTTTTTGATAAATTATGACAGATATGTTTTGGATTAATATATTTTGTATTGAAGTTTTTGATGATTTTGATTTATTTGGACTAAATTGCAAAAATAAAAAATTGAAGGACTAAAATGAAAAATAAATGAAATATATGGATTAGTATGAGTATAAAGAAGATTCAGCCTAACTATGATGTGGTGAGATTTTGTGTATTTTGTGTTTTATGCAATTAGGACTAGTTTGAAAAAGTATGAAATCTCGAGGGTAAAATGGTAATTTGCCCATTTATGCGTTGCTAGATTAAATTGAATGAAATTGTGTTTAAATGAGGTTAATTTGAAATTATATAGATCAAGAACAAAAGAAATCAGACTTGGATCGGGGAAAAGCAAAAATAGTCGAATAGACGATTTATAACGTTCGTTGATATCCGAGGTAAGTCTTTAAGCAATTTAACATCATTTATTTCGAATTTAAAATGGTTTACTATGATGATTCAAATTTTATATTTGAAAAGTAGAATAGCCAAATGTGGTTTAACATTGAATTTAATGTGGTTGAGTTTTATTCGACTGAGTTAAAACCTCTGAAAGTTTGTATGAACTACATGGAATATTTGGATGATTTGATATATAAACTGTTTATGGAATGACTTTATAATAGAGATATTCAGGCCTTCAGCCTGGCAACCCTTGTGCTGGTGAATTTGATCAGGCTTTATGCCTAGCAGGCTTATTGCTAGTGAATAAATAAGAATCAGACCTTGAGTCTAGCAGACCTTGTGTCGGTGTGTAATTCAGGCTTATGCCTAGCAGGTTTTATACCAGTGATTTATTTTCAAGCCTATGCTTATAAGATTTCAAGTTGATGTGGAAATTGAGCAAGCAAAATTGAGTTAAATGACCTTGTATATATTTGGCCACTTAGGTATGTATATATGTGATGATATATTGAACTTATATATTCAACCACATGTGATATTATATTAAACTTGAATATTCAGCTACATGTAATGTTTTATTGAACTAGTATACTCGACCATATGTGATGATAAAATAAACCTTCTGTATTCAGCCATACAAGTAAGTATTTATGAGATGATATATTGGATCTTATATATTAGATTATATAGGTAAGTATTTATGTGGTGTTTTATTTGACCTTGAATATTCAACCAAATGGTGTGTATATATGTGATATTATATTTGATTTTCTATAATCGACCAAATGAGTGATGTTGGTTTATAAAGTTGAGTTTGATTCATGAGTATATATATTTGAATGTAAGCATAATTGAGATAGTGTTATTTTGGGAATGAAAAGTTGAATGACATTATGTTAAATGTGAAATATTAGCATTCGGCCAAGGTAACCCTTTTGTAGAAAAGTATAAGTTATAATAAATAAATGAGATGATATGATTGAGATAATGTATAATATTGATGTTATAATTTGGTTTGTTTAAAATGTTTTGATTATTATTTTAAATGGTTAAATTTGCTTATGACTTACTAAGCTAAGTTAGCTTACTCTGTGTGCGTCTTTGTTACTCTATTTTATAGATTTTATTGTGACGAGCTCAGGGATCATTAGAGAAGTCATCCACACTATCGTTAACTTTCGGTACTTTTAAAAGTCTATTTTCAACCTTATGGCATGTATAGGCTAATATGTATTTTGTTCAACTTTGGGTATGTATAATTTGAGCCATACGAATATGGCTTAACTTCAAAGTTTGGATTTGGTTATGTTTGATAATGGTTTATTCCGTTTTGATTATAATTTTATATGAAATGAATGAATGGTATATGTGATTGGTGCTATATATTTTGGAAATAACTTGAAAATGATTGGTGGACTTGGTTGTGGTTGATGATTCGGTCATGGTGTGTATAAATTTGTGTAAGTATGGCTAGATGATTTGATCTTGGTGTATGTTTAGTCAATTATTAACATGAGTTCTGATGTTAAGCTTGTTTAAAGTATATTTAGATATGCATGATATAGGGTATGTTATGTATTAATGAATGAGACTCGGTTTTGGTTATTAACAGATTAAAAAAAATGTTAATGAGGTATGTGTATATTCGAATATGCATAGATCAATTTGGCTCGGTTTTCATGGAAAATGTATGTGTACTTTAAGTGTTTAAATGGTTAAATACATTGGTATGGTTCATAAAGTTAAATAATGATTGCTTATTGAGATTGTTTTGTTTAATATGGTATGTAAGTGAGACAATGATAAATGACCAAATGAATTGTAATTTGTGCAATAGTAAACTATGGGAATTATATGAGTTTTAGCAAGATGTTGATTATATGTATATGCACATGTATATGTGAGTGTAATTGAATGATGCTTGTCATTATGGCTCGGTTTATAATGAAAGTGTATACGCATATATATAAATATATGATGCTTATGTGGTTGGTATAAATTGTGAAATTTATAATGATATATATATGCTAAGGAATAGATACCTTGTATTAATATTATTTGGTTATATATGTGCACGTTTAGAATTAAGAAATGTAAAGTTTAATTTTTTTCAATATATTTGTAATGTATGTTTATTATGTAATTGTTTACATGCTTTACATGTATATATATGATAATGACCTGTGTTAACTTGGAAATGTTCAGAACTGTATTTATGTTCAGTAATGCCTCGTAACCCTAGTCTGGCGACGGATACGAGTTAAGGGTGTTACATTTTATTGGTATCAGAGCTACGGTTTAGTCAATTCTAGGACTAACGTAGCATGTGTGAGTCTAGCTATACATGCCATAATTTTATACTACAATAGTGTAATGACTTCTAACATTTGAAAATGTGCTTTCATATAGTAAATGGATCCCGATAGAGCTGTAGCCGATGATGTCGAGAATGTAGCGCCTACTCCCGCGCAAGGGACAGTGCCAGTTGAATCTCGACCTATCTCGAGTAGCCATGAGGGGGAGGCTAAACAAGCCTTCTATTAAATGATGAACGATTGGTTTACTCAGTATATCCGGACTAATTCGGCTGTACAACAACCTCCACCCCTGAATAATCCATCTCTAATACCTGTGGTACATCTGATGATTAATCTAATGAGATTTAATAGGCCTCCTGTAGATAAAATCAGAAAACACGGGGCTGAAGAGTTTAAAGCTAATGATGATAATGACGCTGAGCGGGCTGAGTTGTGGCTTGATAATACTATCAGTGTATTTGACAAGCTATCTTGTACTCCAGATGAATGTTTAAAGTGTGCCGTATCTTTATTACGAGACATCGTATATCACTGGTGGAATACACTGGTATCGGTAGTCCCAAAAGAGATAGTGACCTGGGAATTCTTTCAGACTGAGTTCCGTAAGAAATACATCAACCAGAGATTTATCGACCAGAAACGCAAAGAATTCCTGGAATTAAAATAGGGACATATGATAGTAACTGAATATGAGTGAAAATTTGAGAGACTAAGTCGATATGCT
Organism: Gossypium longicalyx; assembly: GCA_025698465.1. Classification (NCBI taxonomy): domain Eukaryota; kingdom Viridiplantae; phylum Streptophyta; class Magnoliopsida; order Malvales; family Malvaceae; genus Gossypium; species Gossypium longicalyx. The sequence goes on from CM047007.1 coordinate 58,361,994, forward strand.
CGTGAATGTGTTTCAACCGAAGCTATTATGTGTAAAAGATTTGAAGATGGTTTGAACAAAGACATTAAATTGCTGGTTGGTATACTTGAAATCAAAGAGTTCGTGGTACTTGTTGAGCGAGCTTGCAAAGCCAAAGAGCTCAGGAAAGAGAAAAGAAAAGTTGGTTTTGAAGCCAGAGATTCCCGTAAAAGATCATCGAGTAAGACTTTTCACTCAGCATCGAAGAAGTTTAGAGATGATTCCAGTCGATCTAGAGAAACTGCGGGCTTTTCTAGACGAGATTGAGACCGACCCCCTGTGAGTTCACGAGCCACTTCGATAGCAAGTGTTGGCAATGTTTGACAGAATAGATTCAAATGCAAGCATTGTGGTAAATGGCATTTTGAAAATTGTAGATTGCATGATCGATCTTCTTTTAAATGTGGATCGATGGATCATTTTATCCGAGATTGCCCGATGTTAGCCGAGCAAAACACTGTTTAGAATGTGAGGCCGAGTAATATGTCAGTGCGTGGTAGACCACCCAGGCATTTGGGTAATGTGAGTGGCAGTCAAAGAGGGACGAAAGACACAACAACCCGATCTGAGGCTCATGGACTTGCCAGAGCATATGCTATACGCGCTCGCGAGGATGCTTCTTCCCCAGATGTTATTACTGGTACTTTCACTCTTTATGATACTAGTGTTATTGCATTGATTGATCCTGGTTCGACTCATTCATATGTGTGTGAAACATTAGTATTCAGTAAGACTTTGCCAGTTGAGTCTACTGAGTTTGTAATTCGAGTATCGAACCCCCTGGGACGGTGTGTTATGGTTGACAAAGTGTGTAAAAATTGCTCATTGATTATTTGAGATTCATGCTTTTCGGTCGATTTGATGTTGTTACCTTTTGACGAGTTCGATATAATTTTGGGTATAGACTGGTTGACCTTGCACGATCCCTTTGTTAATTGCAAAAGAAAGACCATCGATTTGAGATGTCAGAACAACGAGATTATTTGAATTGAATCTAATGATCTAAATGGTTTACCAGCAGTAATATCTTCAATGTTAGCTCAGAAGTATGTGAGAAAAGGTTGTGAAGCTTATTTTGCTTATGTGATTGATAGTAAAGTGACTGAAATGAAGATTGAATTTGTACCAGTTATGTGCGAGTATATGGACTTGTTTCCTAAAGAATTGTCGGGTTTGCCACCTATCCGAGACGTAGAGTTCGGTATTGAGTTAGTATTGGGAACAACTCTGATTTCAATAGCTCCATATCGGATGGCACCTACTGAAGTAAAAGAGCTGAAAGCACAGTTGCAAGAGTTAACAGATAGAGGTTTTGCACGACTGAGTTTCTTTCCCTAGGGTGCGCCAGTTCTATTTGTGAAAAAGAAATATGGAACTATGAGAATGTGTATTGATTACTTTCAGCTAAATAAGATAACTATAAAGAATAAATATCCATTGCCACGGATTGACGACCTGTTCGATCAGTTGAAAGGGGCTTTAGTGTTTTCAAAGATAGATTTGAGATCGAGTTATTATCAATTGCGAGTAAGAGACTTTGATGTTCCAAAGACTACTTTTCGAATGAGGTACGGACATTATGAGTTTTTGGTTATGCCATTCGGACTTACTAATGCACTTGCAGTTTTTATGTATTTGATGAATCGGATCTTCAGATAGTATTTAGATCGATTTTTTGTTGTGTTCATTGATGATATATTGATCTACTCCCGTAATGTAACCGAACATGCTGAGCATTTGAGACTTGTGTTACAAACTTTACGAAAAAACGGTTGTATGCGAAGTTTAGTAAATGTGTGTTTTGGTTACACAAAGTTTGTAACACCTCTATCCTATAACCGTCGCTGGATTAGGTAAGGGGCATTACCAGACAGACGGAACATTACAGATCAATACAGAATCACAAATATCACATAATATTAATGCATAAGCAAATCAACAATTCATCCCTTATGAAGGTCTCCAAGACCTAAGACATACTTTTAGAAAAGGTCGGGACTAAACCGAGCACATTTAGAATTTTCAGAACTTAGAAAAATTTTTCAATTCTGTTGAGGTCACAGGCCCATATGACCAGGCCGTGTGCCTTACACAGGCACTAGACACGCCCATGTGATCCAGCCTGCCAAAACAGAGTATATATACTGACTTTTACACACGGCCGTGTGCCATGGTCGTGTAATACTTAGCTTGCTACTGATTTTATCCCACAGCCATATGACACGCCCATGTGTCTTAATCATGTGATCTTAAGAGGTTACTACTTTGCATACATGGCCACGAGGCATGCCCGTGTTCCCTGACCATGTGGCACAATGCAGGCTTGGTTTAAGCCAATTTGCCACCCTTTTTTGGGTCATTCCTACAAGCAATATTAAACAACATTTATACCAAACTTTTTAGGCAATTCCTTGCTCAAAACATGCTTCATTATAACTAAATCATCATCATTCAATAACCTATTCAAATCCATATCAAAACACATTAAAATCTTATTACAACAACATGCCAAAAATGCTCATTTCATAGCTCACTTATGACACTTTCTAACTCATGCTTAAACTTACCATTTCCTCAACTTGGCATATTTCAAAATGACCACCACATACAATGCTATATAACCATTACAAGCATACACAATTTGGCATCACAATCCATTTACTAAAACTATGCACAAACATATTATTTGCTAGCCAACTCTCATGGCATAACATATTTACATATTAAAGCTTAAATACATAAACATTCTAGCCTATACATGTTATACTTCAAAAATTTACACTTTCAAAAGTACCAAAGTGAGTTTGATAGTATGGTAACAATCCTCGACTATCCCTGAGCCTTCAGCAGCTATGATAATTGTAAAACAAACAGAAATCACACAGAGTAAGCTACAAAGAGCTTAGTAAGCCAAATACACCTAGTCTAACTATTAAAGCATATAAAGTAAAAGTCAATAGTAAAAATTCATAGCCATTTCACAGAGTAATTCATGAGCCTAACCATGCTCATTTGCTTGTATACATGTCATGTTTCATTTCCATGATTTCGTACATACCTCGTATTTCACAGAAACAGTCTTTCATATTAAAAAATTTAGTATGATACAAACGTACTTGTATAGATTATACATTTCATATTTTCATTCCCATATCTTGTACACTATCATCAGACGGTTCAGAAACGATACATATACTCATAAACGGGTACAATGCCAACGTCCCGAACATGGTCTTACATGTAATTCAGTATCGATGCCTCTGTCTCAGATAGGGTCTTACATGAAATTAAATACGATGCCGATGTCCCAGACATGGTCTTACACGTAAATCTCAAATCAAGGCCTGTGTCCCAGACACAGTTTTACACAATATCTCAGATAGATGTTAACGTTCTTTTAAAAACATACAGAGCTTTTCAGATACTAACATATTATTGGAATTTACTCGGAATTCATTCATCAGGCTCTCACAGTCGTCCAATAAAGATTATAACTAGTATATACAACATTCAATCGATTTAACACGTAATTGTATTTTGACTTACCTCGTACGGATTTTTGACGGAAACGAGTCGACTATTCAACTATTTTGGACTTCCCTCGATCTAAGTCTGATTTTCTTTGTTCTTGATCTAATACAATTCAAATTCAACCATTCAATCATTCATTTCATTCAAAATAATCAATGAACACATATTTAGGGCACTTTGCATTTTAGCCCTTACATTTTCACACTTTGACAATTTAGTCCATTTTTCACAAAATCACAAATATGCAAAATTCACCAAGACTATAGTTTGGCCGAATATACATAGCTTCCATACAAGCCCAAATAACATATTTAATTCACAATTTAGTCCTTCAAAACCTCATTTTCACAAATTAGCCCAAATAGCTCTATTCCATCAAAAATTCAAGAACAAAGCATGATAATCTTACATATATCTTTCATAATCCATATAAAAACATTACAAAAATCATATAATCATCAATGGAACATTTCATAATCTTTAACAGAAATAGAAATTCAGACATGGGTTTTGAAGAACACGAAGCAACGATCACAGAAACGTAGAAATTATCAAAAACAGACGACAATTCATACCTTAATCAAGGATTAAGCTAGCCGAAACCTAAAATGGCTTTCTTATTTTTATTTTCTTTTATTTTCGGTTATAATATGTGTTTAGGAACACATGCATGCAATTTTTTTCTTTAATTCATGTTAAGGCATGAATTACCATTGTATCCCTCATTAATAAACATATCAATTACATAAAACAAGGTCATTTATGACCACTCATAAATTCTATGGAGTAATTGCCACATAAGGCCATAATAATCCAAAGCCATGCCAATTAAACACATTGAATATATGGCATGCAAATTTTATCATTTACGCTATTAAATCCTTTTTCATAATTAAGCACAGAAACAGACAATTTAAATCACAGAAACTTCGCAGATATAAATTCACATATCATAGACACAGAAAATAATATTAAATTATTTTTCAAACTCGGATTTGTGGTCCTGAAGCCACTATTCTGACTAGGGTATAAACCAGACTGTTACAAAGTTAGCTTTCTAGGACATGTTGTTTCAGCATCAGGTATTCGGGTTGATCCGAGTAAGATTTCAGCTATACTCGATTGGAAACCTCTGAGAAACGTTTCTGAAGTCAGAAGTTTTCTCGGACTTGCTGGTTACTATAGACGATTTGTGAAAGGTTTCTCTATGATTGCAACCCCGATGACGAAGCTACTGCATAAAGATGTTAAGTTTGAGTGGTCAAAAAAGTGCCAGAAAAGTTTTGATCAGTTGAAAGCCCTTTTGACCAAAGCACTAATGTTAGTTCAGCCAGAATCGAGTAAAGAATTTGTTATCTATAGTGATGCATCTGTAAATGGTTTGGGTTTTGTTTTGATGCAGGAAGGCAAAGTTATAGCTTATGCCTCGAGACAGTTAAAACTACATGAAAAGAATTATCCGACACACGTTCTAGAATTGGCAGCTATTGTGTTTGCGTTGAAAATATGGCGTCACTATTTGTTTGATGAAAAATGTCATGTTTATTCTGATCACAAAAGCTTGAAGTACTTGATGACTCAGAAAGATTAGAATTTGAGACAACGCTGATGGTTAGAGTTGCTAAAAGATTACGAACTAGTGATTGATTATCATCCGGGAAAAGCTAATGTTGTTGTTGATGCTCTAAGTCGAAAATCCTTGTTTATTTTGCACGCAATGAATGTACATATGGCTATGTCAGATGATGGTACAATAATAGCTGAATTGAAAGCAAGACCATTATTTGTTCAACAAATATGCGATGCCCAGAAGATTGATAATGAGTTGTTAGCAAAACGAGCTCAAAGTGATTCAAATGCTGATTCAGAGTTTCAAGTTGATGCTGATGATTGTTTGAGATTTAGGAAACGAATATGCATTATGAGAAATACAGAGTTGATTCAAATGATTTTGAATGAAGCGCATAATAGTCGATTATCTATTCACCCAGGTAGTACGAAGATGTATAATGATCTGAAATAGCTCTATTGGTGGCATGGTATGAAACGAGACATTTTCGACTTTGTTTCGAAATGCTTGGTCTGTCAGCAAGTAAAAGCTAAAGATCAGGTACCTTCTAGATTGCTACAGCCTATTATGATACCTGAATGGAAATAGCATAGAGTCACGATGGATTTTGTATCCGGTTTACCATTAACACCGAGCAAGAAAGATGCAATCTGGGTTATTGTAGATAAATTGACTAAATCTGCTCACTTTGTTCTTGTTCATACAGATTACTCGCTTGATAAACTGGCTGAATTGTATGTTTCTCAGATTGTGAGGTTACATGGTGTACCTATATCTGTTGTTTCGGATAGAGATTCGAGGTTTACATCGCGGTTTTGGAAGAAAATACAAGATGCATTAGGTACTAAACTGCATTTTAGCACTGCTTTTAATCCCCAGATAGATGGTCAGTCCGAACGAATCATTTAGATACTTGAGGATATGTTAAGATGTTGCATTCTCGAGTTCGAAGGTACGAGGGAACGATATCTACCTCTGATTGAATTTACGTACAATAATAGCTTTCAATCGAGTATCAAAATGGCACCTTATGAGGCTTTGTATGGTCGTAAATGTCGTACACTGTTATATTGGACTGAGCTCAATGAAAATAAGATACACGGGGTCGATTTGATCAAAGAAATTGAACAGAAAGTGAAAGTAATCTGTGAAAGTCTGAAAGCAGCACCAGATCGTCAGAAATCGTATGCAGACTTGAAATGTAAAGACATAGAGTTTCAGATCAAGGATAAAGTGTTTTTGAAAGTCTCACCATGGAAGAAAATACATAGATTCGGTCGTAAAGGCAAATTGAGTCCGAGGTTTATTGGGTTGTATGAGGTTATAGAGCGTATCAGGTCAGTTGCTTATAGACTGTTGTTGTCACCTGAACTAGAAAAGATCCACAATGTATTCCATGTCTTGATGCTACGAAGATATCGATTTGATCCTTCACACGTGATTAGTCTGACTGAAGTTGAGATTAAGCCCGATATGTCATACGAGGAAAAACCGATTCATATTCTGGCTCGTGAAATTAAAGAATTACGAAATAAGAAAATTCCATTGGTTAAAGTACTGTGGTATAAACACAGAGTTGAGGAAGAAACGTGGGAGCCAAAAGATGCCATGAAAGAACATTATCCGAACCTATTCACTGGTAAGATTTTTGAGGACGAAAATCCCTTAGGGGGTTGAGTTGTAACAGTCTGATTTATACCCTAATCGGAACCGTGGTTTTGGGACCACGAATCTGAGGCAAAAAATATTTAAATATTATTTTTCATGTTTATTATATGTGAATTTGCATGAGTGAAAGTTTCATACGAAAATTTGATTGTTTGTGTGCTTAATTTGATAAAAGGACTTAATCGCATAAATTGAAAACTTGATAGTTTAAATCATAAAGGTTGAAATGTTAGTGGCTTATTAATATGGAGTATTTAAGATGCAAATAAACCTTTAGACTATGTGATTGCCAAATGTATCCATATTATGTATGTTTTGTCATTAATTTTAAAAGGTTAAATATGTAATATAATAATTAAAATATATGTTATCATAAAACATAAAATAAACATAAGTTTCATTTTATTTTCTTGGTGACTAAAACCTTAAAAAGAAAAGAAAAGAAGAAAGCATAGGTATTTGGCAACTTTGAAGCTTGATTAAAGTATGGACTTTGCTCGGTTTTTGATAATATTTATGTTTTTGAGATCGTTGCTTCGAATACTACTCGGCCCATGCTTGAATTTTTTATTTCGGTGAATATTTTGAGTTATGCCATTGATAAATATTTGTGTTTTGTGATGTTTGATGATAAATTATGAAAGATATGTTTTGGATTAATATATTTTGTATTGAAGTTTTGATGATTTTGAGTTATTAGGACTAAATTGCAAAAATAATAAATTGAAGGACTAAAGTGCAAAATAAATGAAATATATGGACTAGTATAAGTATATGGAAGATTTCGGCCTAACTACGATGTGGTGAGATTTTGTGTATTTTGTGTTTTATGCAATTAGGACTAATTTGAAAAAGTATGAAATTTCAGGGGTAAAATGGTAATTTCCCATTTATGTATTGTGTAACACCCCAAACCCGGCCTAGACGTTATGACCGAATCTGACGTGCCACATCGAGGTGCCAAAAAATTTTCTATATTTAGTCTAGAAAATCGGGCTTAGTGTTCAAAGGATGATTTCATTATGGTTTAAGGTGAATGGAAGTCAGTGCACCGTAGGAAACCTAGGAAAGAGGAGGTGAGTCCATCTGATCGCTTAAGTACCAAGCTCCTTCCGGATCCAATCCTAGACAAGCACACCACCATTGCCACACCTTAACTTAGTGTATGTTCTTAGGAAACCAATTCATTTAAGTCCATTTTAAGAAAAGGTGATTAACTTTGGAAAGCATTTTCGTTGCGGAAGTTTTGCTTTGTTGTCGTGATATTTTAAAATCAATTACTGTTTTTGAAAACACTCCCTAAGACTAATCAGCTTCAGTGATTAAGATAATATTATACCTATTCTAGTAAATCATATTGAAAACAATTAAAAATAATTAAAGCGGCCTTATTACAACTTAAAACCCAAATCATAAAAGTAAATAAAAAGATGTCCAATTCACCGTAAGAAAACCAAATTTGCGAGCAACGCGTGGCCACTCTGAATCCCTCACAGCTCCAAGCCCACTATGGTTGGGGATTACCTGCGTGGATGAAAATAAGGGGTGAGTTTGGGAAACTCAGTGTGTAAAATAACACAACCATAGTCTAAACCAGTTCAAACCGCAGAAACAGATCAAATTGGCCTTAGCCTAAAATAGATTTCAGAATGAAGCCCATAGGCCTATAACAGAACAGAACAGAAATTACATGTTTATGCAAAAACCCAACCATATCCAACCGTATACACCCCCGTACCATCCTTACACCATGTGGGGAGACTACTCGACCCACCCAACCGCTACACGCCATAGAATTTGCAGCATGGCTGCCAGAATAGATAGTGTGATAGAGTCACCAGATACATATATTTGTGGATAGAGCCAACAGAACAGATATTTGTGGCAGAGCCACCAGAACAAATAATTGTGGCATAGCCACCAGGATGCTTCCTCCATAAATATAACCCATGTCCCCATGCAACAGATATACAAATCATGGCATACATCATACAGAATCAGATCATCATGCTTTTCAGTCAAATTAACCCAAGGGGTATAATGGTCAGTTTACACTTAGGGATATAACAGTAATTTTCATACTTAAGGGTATTCTAGTAATTTATCTATTTTGGGGGTTTTCATGCATATTTCCACCATTCACGTACTAATAGAAACACTTACCGAGTGTTCTTACCGAATTGGGCCCGTTGGCCCATTATCCCAATTTTGGCCCATTAAGCCCAAAAAATATCTCAGGCACAAAAATCATGCACTCTGCCGTCTAAACACTGTAGTTTACCAAATACATTAATCGATCTAACTCACGAGCATTCGCAAACTCGCAAGTCCACAGAATACCAGTTTTTTGGCATTTTGGCTTTTCGGCTTTTGCCGATCTAGTCTATGAGAGGGTGTCAGTTACACACCTGCTTGCGACGAAACGTTGACGATTTCCACACGCGAGTTGCCTACAGTCAATTACTAATACGTTAACTACGAATCCATAACAACTTGTATACAAATCTCCTTACCAACAGTCGGCCATTAACACTTTAGACACTAGAGATTTTACCTTTGCCGAAACTAGCGACTAGGTTTAGATCCAGTCGTTCCACTTGTCCAAGCCTTCGATCAGCAGCCTCTAGATCACACTAACATCATAATAAAACAATTGTCACAACCCTTAGAGCCATAGGGCCCAATCGATAGCATCCTTAAGCCTTTAGGGGTTTCGGCTTTTCTAAAACCCGAAATAAAGAATAGATTCCAAAACTTACCACCGGTTCCTTTAGTCAACGATTCCACTTTAGTTCCTATAGGATTCTGATGCAGATCTAAACCCTTAAATGTTATCAGAAATCAAATCTTTAAAGGTCCAAAAATTCGGCTATGCCCCTAAGACTATGGGGTTTTCGGCTTTTTGAAATAGTGAAGAGAAAGATGAAATATGAGGGTTTTGTGGTGGTTTTATCGACAAGACTTTGGGGTTCAGAGGATGAGAGAATCGGTCAAAAAGATGGAGAAGAAACAGAGGGTTTGGCTAGGAGAAATCGGCACAGAAGAAAAACAGGCTTTCAGGATTTTGGCTTTTATGGTAATCGGCTTCAAAGGCTTAAAAACGAATGGAATGGAAGAGTAGAATGGTAGGAAGGGTTCGGCTATAGAAGAAGAAGCAAAGAAGAATAAAAGAGAATAGGAGAAGAGAAGAATGATCAGAAACGGGACAACTTTTTCCCTAAATGCCGAAATTACAACTATCAATAGACCTAGCCGAATTTTGCCCTCTATAGAAACCCTTGGCCGGCCAACTCTTGCTCCTCAAGAGTCCACCATTCGGCCAATACTACACTCCCTAATCAGCTTCTAAATCTTCTCCCTTATCTCCTCCTTACTCAATCTCCTGAGCAGCTCAAACTCTTCCTAACAGAGTTCCACCTGAGTTCCATCACATCCCCTTTCTGTAAATAAAAATTAATACTAATATTTGCTCACCTTGTAACTTGAACTTTAGCTCTCTCTACCTTTTTAGCACCCTAGTGGCGTCATATGCCACTTTGCCACCTGCCTTCTTGTGGCTTATTTTGCCCATTAAATCTTAAACGCCCAACTTACCAGAACCCCTTTTTCCCCTAAGAATTAAAATTAGCTAAAACTTCCGGATTTTATCTTAAACTTGGGCATTCTAGAGGCCTACTAACATACTTAGACCTATGCCAAGCAGTCAAAAAACAGATCTTCTAAAATTCGCCCAAAATTCACAGAAGGCCGAAAAATTGGGGCGTTACAACTCTACCCTCCTTAAAGAAATTTCGTCCTCGAAATTTACCTGATCCAAACAGATGAGGGTATTGTTGTCGCATCGCCTCTTCTGGCTCCCAAGTAGCTTCCTCCCTACCGTGATTATGCCAAAGCACCTTTACTAAAGGAACAGATTTATTTCTTAACACCTTGACATCTCGGTCCAATATCTGCACAGCCTCTTCTTCGAAAGTCAAATCAGGCTGCACCTCAATTTCTGCAACCGACACGACATTAGTAGGGTCAGAACGATAACGCCTTAACATGGAAACGTGAAAAACATCGTGAATCCTGTCTAACTGTGGAGATAATTCCAATTGATATGCCACTGGTCCTACTCGCTTCATAATTCCAATTGATATGCCACTGGTCCTACTCGCTTCAAAACCCGATAAGGCCCAATGAACTGCGAACTCAACTTGCCTTTCTTACCAAACCTTAATATCTTCTTCCAAGCAGAAACCTTTAAGAAGACCATATCACCTACTGAGTACTCAATCTCCTTGCGCTTCAAGTCTGCATACGACTTTTGCCTATTAGTAGCTTCTTTTAACCGATCTTTGATTACTCTGACCTTATCCTCAGTGTCAGCTACTAACTCGGGTCCAAGAACCCGCCGCTCTCCCAGTTTGGTCCAACAACTAGGGGTACGACACCTTCGTCCATACAGCACTTCATACGGTTCCATTCGAATACTCACTTGATAACTGTTGTTGTACACAAACTCCGCCAACGGCAAGTAATCCTCCCAACTACCTCGGAAGTCAATAACGCATCCCCTCAACATGTCTTCCAGAATCTAAATAACCCTTTCCAACTGACCATCAGTCTGGGGATGGAAAGCCGTACTAAAATTCAATCGCGTTCCCAATGACTCATGCAACTTTTTCCAAGACCGAGATGTAAATCTGATATCCCGATAAGAAATTATTGAAATTGGGACACCATGAAGTCGCACGATCTCTGCCACATACAACTTGGCTAACTTTTGAAGTGAAAAGTCGGTGCGGATAGGTATGAAATGAGCCGATTTGGTCAACCTATCCACGATCACCCAAACCGAGTCTTTCTTTGTTGGTGTCAAGGGTAACCCACTCACAAATTCCATGGTTACCCTCTCCCACTTTCAAAGTGGTATCTTCACTGGCTGCAAAAGCCCAGAAGGTAGTTGATGCTCAGCTTTCACTTGCTAGCATGTCAAACATTTCCCTATAACCTCCGTTACTTTCCGCTTAAGCCCGGGCCACCAATACAATTTTCGCAAGTCGTGATACAACTTATTCCCTCCAGGATGCATGGCACAAAGTCTCCCATGAGCTTCTTTCAATATCGACTGCCTCAAGTCAGAGTCCTTCGAAACACAAATTCTCCCTCGGAAACACAGAACTCCTTCATTATTCAACCCAAACTTAGAGGTTTCCCCTTCCTTAACCTACTGGAAATGAGCAGCCAAAGACTCATCTCTCAACTGCTTCTCCTTAATCTAATCCACCCAGGTTGGCCTTACTTGCAACTCAGCCAATAGACTACCATCATCATACAGACTCAGGCAAGCAAACATTGCTCTCAGATCAGATACAGCTCTTCGACTTAGAGCATCGGCTACCACGTTAGCCTTGCCTGAGTGGTACTCAATCATACAATCATAACCTTTAAGCAACTCTATCCATGTTCTTTGCCTAAGGTTCAGCTCCTTCTGAGTCAGCAAGTACTTGAGACTCTTATGGTCTGCGTATATAATACACTTCTCTCCGAACAAGTAGTGTCTCCAAATCTTAAGTGCAAAGATTACTGCTGCCAATTCCAAATCATGAGTAGGATAGTTTCCTTCGTGAGGCTTAAGCTATCGTGATGCATAAGCAACCACCTTACCCTCTTGCATCAACATGTAGCCCAAACCCACATGTGATGCGTCACTGTACACGGTAAAATCCTTCCCAGACTCCGGCTGAATCAACACAGGTGCTTCAGTCAGAATTTTCTTCAACTTCTCAAAAGCTTCCTACTGCTTCTCTGTCCAAACAAATAGTACTCCTTTCCTTATAAGTTTTGTCAAAGGCGCTGCCATCACAGAAAAACCTTCCACAAACCTCTTATAGTATCCTGCCAACCCTAAGAAACTCCAAATTTTTGACACCGACCTAGGTGGCTTCCATTCCAAAATTGCTTCAATCTTTTGTGGGTCCACCTTAATCCCCTCAGCACAGACAACATGTCCTAAGAAGGTTATCTCCCTCAACCAGAATTCACATTTTTTGAATTTCGCATAAAGTTCTTTCTCCCTTAACACTTGCAGCACAATGTGGAGATGCTCATCATGTTTCGCTTCAGTTTCAGAATATACCAGAATAACGTCAATAATGACGACTACAAACCGATCCAAAAATGGTTGGAATACACGATTCATCAGATCCATAAACGTCGCAGGAGCGTTTGTCAGTCCAAATGGCATCACCAGAAACTCGTAATGACCATACCGAGTTCTGAATGCCGTCTTATGGATATTTGCCTCTTTGACCCTTAACTGATGATATCCAGATCGAAGGTCGGTCTTGGAAAATATAGAAGCTCCTCTAAGTTGGTCGAACAGATCGTCAATCCTTGGCAGTGGATACTTATTCTTAATCGTCAGTTATTTCAACTGACGATAATCAATACACATTCGCATCGTCCCATCCTTCTTTTTTACGAATAGCATTGGTGCTCCCCACGGAGACACACTTGGCCTAATAAAGGCCCTATCCAACAACTCTTGAATTTGTGCTTTTAACTCCACTAACTCCTTTGGTGCCATCCTATACGGTGTGATGGACACTGGTACCGTTCCAGGCAGCAAGTCGATTCCAAATTCGACTTCTCGGTTCAAAGGCAGTCCCGAAAGCTCCTCCGGAAAAACATCTTGGAACTCCTAACGGTTCTAACCTTATCCACTGTCAGTCCCTCATCTTTCGCCTGACTTACAAATGCCAAATAGGCCTCACAACCTTTACGAATCCATTTTTCGGCTCTCAATGCCGACACCACATTGGACAAATAATCCCTTCGCTCACCTATTACCATAACCTCTTCCCCTTTCGTGGTCCTTAACACCATTCGTTTAGCAGCACAATCCAGAGTCACCCTATGCTTAACAAGCCAGTCCATTCCCAGAATGAGGTCGAATTCTCCTAACGGTAACTCCATCAAGTCTCCAGAGAAAATATTACCTTGGGTTTCTAAAGGTACATCCCTATATAGTTTGTCTACTTTAACTGAGTAACCCAAAGGACTTAGTACAGTTATCCCACTCACTATCTCCTCAGAGTGCACACCTAACGACTCAGATATGGCACATGCAACATAGGAATGACTAGATCCAATATCCACCAAAGCAGTATACGGCATGCTAGAAAGCAAGAACGTACCAGTTATGACGTCAGGTGCATCACCCTCCTCTCGATGACGCCTACACCAACACTGGCTGTCGAGCCTCAGTATTTCTGGCACCCCTGCCAGGTGCCCCCCGCCCTCGACCATTACCATTTCTGCCCCTTCCTTATCCACGTCCTCTCGGTGGTTGTGGCCCACCTCTCACTGGTTGAGCAACTTTTTGTTCAGCAACTTGAATCTGATCCGTTTTCTGAGGACAGTCTTTGACTCTATGCTCCATAGATCCGCATCGAAAACAGGCACCGGAACGTTTCCTACACTCGCCCAGATGTACCTTACCACAGTCTCCACCAAGACCGCAAAGTCACGCTCCCTCTGCGGAGCAATCAACACCCTAAGTTCATCTCTAAGACCATCCTCGAAGCGCACACTACGCTCATATTCCGTAACGACTATTCCCACGGCATACAGGCTCAGCCTCAGAAACTCAGCCTCGTATTCAACAACTGTTTTACCTCCTTGCACCAGATTCAAGAATTCCTTCCTGCGGGCGTCCACATAGCTCGCCCCAACATATTTCCCTTTAAAGGCTACCTTAAACAACTCCCAAGTTACCCTATCAGCTGGGGTCCCGTCTCTCACCGTAAGCCACCACTGATAAACCTCGTCTCATAGCAACGATACGGCTCCCTTCAGTTTTTGCACCACAGAGCAGTCCAAGTCATCCATAATCCGTCCCGTGGCCTCCAACCAATATTCTGCCACATTCGGGGCTACACTAGATACACCCTAAAGATCTCCGCTCCGTTAGCCCAGAGTTGCTTAGAAATATATCCTCGAATTCTGTTACCCTACTTGCCCCAGCAACCCTTTCTAGAACACAAAGCATTGCCTGGGACAAGGCATCATCCACGACACCACGATCATGAGACTCCACTTCTGTTGCCGGTGGTACCGGTACCTCTGCTATCAGCATATGCCCTGAGGATGCAGTTCCTGCTCGAGCACTACCTCGGCCACGTCCACGGCCTCTTCCACGAACTACTCTCATACTCATATCGTATTATCTGATTACGAATTTTATGCATCAATCAAATATTCCAGTGTTTATTACAGATGTTTTATGAATAGACAGTAATTCAGAGTTTGTTTTTCGTAGAATCGAAGTCTAGCTACAGTCTCAGTCTATTACCAAAATTTCCTATAGTTTCAGTACAATCCCACTAGATTATCCTAATAAGGTGTTAATATAGACAGATAATTTAGGAAAAAAATATTTTAGAAAAGTTCTAAATAATACTTACAGACTTGGGCCGGAGATTCAGGTGCCATCTTTTTAAGGATCCAAATTTGAAAATCGAGTTTCTTAATTTTTGTAAAAATTTCATTTCCGAAAATCTTTGTTTTTATAGACCCATTCCACAGCCGAGTTGTTGCAACTTAGCTCTGATACCACTAAATGTAACACCCTAAACCTGGCCTAGACGTTATGACCAGATCCGACGTGCCACATCGAGGTGCCAAAACATTTTCTATATTTAGTCCAGAAAATCGGGCTTAGTGTTCAAAGGATGATTTCATTATGGTTTAAGGTGAATGGAAGCTGTGCACCAGGTAGGAAACCGGAAAAGAAGAGGTGATTCCATCGGACTGCTTAAGTACCAAGCTCCATTCAGATCCAATCCTAGACATGCACACCACCATTGCCACTCCTTAACTTAGTGTATGTTCTTAGGAAACCAATTCATTTATGTCCATTTTAAGAAAAAGTGATTAACTTTGGAAAGCGTTTTCGTTGCGAAAGTTTTGCTTTGTTGTCGTGATATTTTAAAATCAATTACTGTTTTTGAAAATGCGCCCTAAGACTAATCAGCTTCAGTGATTAAGATAATATTATACCTATTCTAGTAAATCATATTGAAAACAATTAAAAATCATTAAAGCGGCCTTATTACAACTTAAAACCCAAATCATAAAAGTAAATAAAAAGATGTCCAATTCACCGAAGAAAAAAAAAATTGCGAACGCAGCGTGGCCACTCCGAATCCCTCACGGCTCCAAGCCCACTATGGTTGGGGATTACTGCGTGGATGAAAATAAGGGGTGAGTTTGGGAAACTCGGTGTGTAAAATAACCCAACCATAGTCTAAACCAGTTCAAACCACGAAGCAGATCAAATTGGCCTTAGCCTAAAATGCAGATTTCGAAATGAAGCCCATAGGCCCATAACGAGCGAGCGAAATGTAAATTACATGTTTCTGTAGAAACCCAACCATATCCAACCTTATACACTCCCGAACCATCCTTACACTATGTGGGGAGACTACTTGACCCACCTAACCACTACACGTCACAGAATTTGCAGCATGGTCGCGAGCGCGAGCAGTGTGGCAGAGTCACTAGATACGAGATATTTGTGGGCGAGCCACGAGCATCGATATTTGTGGCGAGCCAGCCAGAGCAGAGCAATTGTGGCATAGCCACCAGGACGCTTCCTCCATAAATATAACCATGTCCCCATGCAACAGATATACAAATCATGGCATACATCATACAGAATTAGATCATCATGCTTTTCAGTCAAATTAACCCTAGGGGTATAATGGTCATTTTACACCTAGAGGTATAACGATAATTTTCATACTTAAGGGTATTCTAGTAATTTTTCTATTTTGCGGGTTTTCATGCATATTTCCACCATTCACGTACTAACAGAAACACTTACCGAGTGTTCTTACCGAATTGGGCCCTTTGGCCCATTATCCCAATTTTGGCCCATTAAGCCCAAAAAATATCTCAGGCACAAAAATCATGCACTTTGCAGTTTAAACACTGTAGTTTACCAAATACATTAATCGATCTACCTCACGAGCATTCGCACACTCGCAAGTCTACAAAATACTGATTTTTCGGCATTTTGGCTTTTCGACTTTTGCCGATCTAGTCTATGAGAGGGTGTCAGTTACACAACTGTTTGCAACGAAACGTTGATGAGTTCCACACGCGAGTTGCCTATAGTCAATTACTAATATGTTAACTACGAATCCATAACAACTTGTATACAAATCTCCTTACCAACAATCGGCTATTAACACTTTAGACACTAGAGATCCTACCTTTGTCGAAACTAGCGACTAGGTTTACATCCAGTCGTTCCACTTGTCCAAGCCTTCGATCAGCAGCCTCTAGATCACACTAACAACATAATAAAACAATTGTCACAACCCTTAGAGCCATAGGGCCCAATCGACAGCCTCCCTAAGCCTTTAGGGGGTTTGACTTTTAAAACCCGAAATAAAGAATAGAGTCGAAAACTTACCACTGGTTCCTTTAGTCAACGATTCCACTTTAGTTTCTATACGATTCTGGTACAGATCTAAACCCTTAAATGTTAGCAGAAATCAAATCTTTAAAGGTCTAAAGATTCGGCTATGCCCCTAAGACTATGGGGTTTTCGGCTTTTTGAAATAGTGAAGAGAAAGATGAAATATGAGGGTTTTGCGGTGGTTTTTTTTTTTACAAGACTTTGGGGTTCAGAGGATGAGAGAATCGGGCAAAAAGATAGAGAAGAATCAGAGGGTTTGGCTAGGAGAAATCAGCATAGAAGAAAAATAAGCTTTTGGGATTTTGGCTTTTATGGTAATCGGCTTCAAAGGCTTAAAAACGAATGGAATGGAAGAGTAGAATGGTAGGAAGGGTTCGGCTATGGAAGAAGAAGCAAAGAAGAAGAAAAGAGAATAGGAGAAGAGAAGAATGATCAGAAACAGCACAACTTTTTCCCCAAATGCCGAAATTACTACTATCAATAGACCTAGCCAAATTTTACCCTCTACAGAAACCCTTGGCCAGCCAACTCTTGCTCCTCAAGAGTCCACCATTCGGCCAATACTACACTCCCTAATCAGCTCCTAAATCTTCTCCCTTATCTCCTCCTTACTCGATCTCCTGAGTAGCTCAAACTCTTCCTAACAGAGTTCCACCTGAGTTCCATCACATCCCCTTTCTGTAAATAAAAATTAATACTAATATTTGCTCACCTTGTGACTTGAACCTTAGCTCTCCCTAGTCATCCACACGCCACCTTTTTAGCACCTTAGTGGTGTCATATGCCACTTTGCCACCTGCCTTCTTGTGGCTTATTTTACCCATTAAATCTTAAACGCCCAACTTACTAGAACCCCTTTTCCCCTAAGATTTTGTGTATTTTGTGTTTTGTGCAATTAGGACTAGTTTGAAAAAGTATGAAATCTCGAGGGTAAAATGGTAATTTTCCCATTTATGCGTTGTTGGATTAAATTGAATGAAATTGTATTTAAATGAGGTTAATTTGAAATTATATAGATCAATAACAAAAGAAATTGGACTTGGATCGGGGAAAAGCAAAAATAGTCGAATAGCCGATTTATAACGTTCGTCGATATCCGAGGTAAGTCTTTAAGCAATTTAACATCGTTTATTTCAAAAATAAAATGCTTTACTATGATGATTCGAATTTTATAGTTGTATAGCAGAATAGCCAAATGTGGTTTAACATTGAATTTAATATGGTTGAGTTTTATTCGACTGAGTTAAAACCTCTGAAAGTTTGTATGAACTACATGGAATATTTGGACGATTCGATATATGAACTGTTTATGGAATGACTTTATAATAGAGATATTCGGGCCTTGAGACTAACAAGCCTTGTGCAAGTGAATTTGATCGGGCTTTATGCCTAGCAGGCTTATTGCTGGTGAATAAATAAGAATCAGACCTTGAGTCTAGCAAGCCTTGTGCCTGTGTGTGATTCAGGCTTATGCCTAGCAGGTTTTATACCGGTGATTTATTTTCAAGCCTATGCTTATAAGATTTCAAGTTGATGTGGAAATTGAGCAAGCAAAATTGAGTTAAATGACCTTGTATATATTCGGCCACTTAGGTATGTATATATTTGATGATATATTGAACTTATATATTCGACCACATGTGATATTATATTAGACTTGAATATTCGGCTACATGTGGTGTTTTGTTGAACTTGTATACTTGACCATATGTGATGATATAATGAACCTTGTGTATTCAGCCATACAAGTAAGTATTTATGAGATGCTATATTGGATCTTATAAATTTGGTTATATAGGTAAGTATTTATGTGGTGTTTTATTTGACCTTGAATATTCAACCAAATAGGTGTGTATATATGTGATATTATATTTGATTTTTTATAATCGACCAAATGAGTGATGTTGGTTTATAAAGTTGAGTTTGATTCATGAGTATATATATTTGAATGTAAGCATAATTGAGATAGTGTTATTTTGGGAATGAAAAGTTGAATGATATTATGTTAAATGTGAAATATTAGCATTCGGCCAAGGTAACCCTTTTGTATAAAAGTATAAGTTATAATAAATAAATGAGATGATATGATCGAGGTAATGTATAATATTGATATTATAATTTGGTTTGTTTAAAATGTTTTGATTATTATTTTGAATGGTTAAATTTGCTTATGACTTACTAAGCTGAGTTAGCTTACTCTATGTGTGTCTTTGTTACTCTATTTTATAGATTTTATTGTGAGTTACGACCTCGGGGATCATATCCTTAGATAAGTTATCCACACTATCGTTAACTTCTGGTACTTTTAAAAGTCTATTTTCGAACTTATGGCATGTATAGGCTAATATGTATTTTGTTCAACTTTGGGTATATATAATTTGAGCCATACGAATATGGCTTAACTTCAAAGTTTGGATTTGGTTATGTTTGATAATGGTTTATTCCATTTTGATTATAATGTTATATGAAATGAATGAATGGTATATGTTATTGGTGCTATATGTTTTGGAAATAGCTTGAAAATGATTGGTGGACTTGGTTGTAGTTGATGATTCGGTCATGGTGTGTATAAATTTGTATAAGTATGGTTAGATGATTCGATCTTGATGTATGTTTAGTCAATTATAAACATGAGTTCAGATGTTAAGCTTGTTTAAGGTATATTTAGATATGCATGATATAGGGTATGTTATGTATTAATGAATGAAACTCAGTTTTGGTTATTAACAGATTAAAAAAAATGTTAATGAGGTATGTGTATATTCAAATATGCATAGATTAATTTGGTTCGGTTTGCATGGAAAATGTATGTGTACTTTAAGTGGCTAAATGGTTAAATACATTGGTATGGTTAATAAAGTTAAATAATGATTATCTATTGAGATTGTTTTGTTTAATATGGTATGTAAGTGAGACAATGATAAATGACCAAATGAATCGTGATTTGTGCAATAGTAAACAACGGGAATTATATGAGTTTTAGTAAGATGTTGATTATATATATATGCACATGTATATATGAGTGTAATCGAATAATTCTTGTCATTATGGCTCGGTTTATAATGAAAGTGTATACGCATATATATAAATATATGATGCTTATGTGGTTGGTATAAATTGTGAAATTTATAATGATATATATTTGCTAAGGAATAAATATCTTGTATTAATATTATTCGGTTATATATGCGCACGTTTAGAATTAAGAAATGTAAAGTTTAATTTTTTTTCAATATATTTATAATGTATGTTTAATATGTAATTGTTTACATGCTTTACATGTATATATATAAGAGTATGACCTGTGTTAACTTGGAAATGTTCGGAACTATATTTATGTTCAGTAATGCCTCGTAACCCTAGTCCAGCGACAGATATGGGTTAGGGGTGTTACATCTTCAGGGAAAATACAATAGCTGCTAGCTCCAGGTCATGTATCAAATAGTTTTTCTCGTGTGGTTTCAATTGCCTCAAAGCATAGGCTATCACTTTACCTTCCTGCATCAGTACGCAGCCCAGTCCATTCAAAGACGCCTCACTAAAAACCACAAATTCCTTTCCCAGCTCAGGTTGTACTAGTACTAGAGCTTCAATCAGTAATGTCTTCAATTTCTCGAAACTCTGCTGACACTTCTTTGACCATTCGAACTTAACATCTTTTTGCAACAACCTTGTCAAAGGAGTTGCGATCATCGAAAATCCTTTTACAAAGCATCGATAGTAACCATCTAAGCCCAAGAAGCTTCTAACTTCGGTTATGTTCGTCGACGGCTTCCACTCTACAATAGTAGAAATCTTATTTGGACCAACTCGGATCTATCACCTGACACAATGTGACCGAGGAATCTGACCTCTCAAAGCCAAAATTCACTTTTTCTGAACTTAGCATACAATTTCTTGTCTCGCAAAGTCTGTAAAACCGTTCTCAAATGTTCCGCATGCTCAGTCTTATTACGAGAATAGATCAAAATATCGACAATGAATACCACAACAAATTTGTCCAAGTATGGTCAAAAAACGCAATTCATTAAGTCCATAAACATAGCTGGGGCATTCGTTAGACCAAAAGGCATGACAAGGAACTCGTAATGACCATACCTCATCCTGAAAGTAGTCTTTGGTACGTCCGACTCTTTAACTCACAACTGGTAGTAGCCGGATCTCAGGTCTATCTTAGAAAACACAGTGGTTTCCCTCAATTGATCAAACAAGTCGTCAATCCTAGGCAACGAATACTTGTTTTTGATGGTTACCTTGTTAAGTTTTTAGTAGTCTATACATAACCTCATTGAGCCATCTTTCTTCTTTACAAATAACACTGGAGCACCCCAAAGTGAAAAGCTCAGTCTTGCAAAAACTTTATCCGTCAGTTCCTGCAACTGTGCTTTTAACTCCCTTAGCTCGGTTGGTGTCATCCTATATGGAGTAATAGAAATAGGAGTTGTTCCAGGTACCAGTTCAATACCAAACTCTACCTCTCCAACGGGAGGTAATCTGGGTAACTCTTCTAGAAACACATCTGGATATTCGCATACTATCGGTACCGATTCCAACTTCAACTCAGATTCTTTAGTATTCAACACAAAAGCAAGGTAGGCTTCATATCCTTTTCGCATATACCTTTGAGCCATCATTGAGGTAATCACAACTAGTAAAGTATCCAACTCGCTTGAATCAATCCGGAGAATCCCACCATCTGAGCATTTCAATTCAATATACTTGCTACCATAATTTACAATCACATCATACACAACTAACCAATCCATGCCAAGTATTACATCAAACTCATCAAATGAAAATAACATAAGGTTAGCAAAAAAACAATGACCTTGAATTGTCAAGGGACAATTCTTACAGACTTTATCAACTAATATTGACTTGCCTAGGGTGTTTGACACGTTAATCACAAATTTCGTAGGCTCTACAGACATATCCATGCTAGACACCAATTTCATGCAAATGACCGAATGGGTTGATCCTGGATCAATTAAGGCAATGAAACAAGTATTATAAATAGAAAATGTACTCGTGATGACATCGAGAGCAGAGGCTTCCTCTCGAGCACGTATTGCATAAGTTCTTGCCAAGGCTCGAGCGTCTGATTTTGCAGCATCCTCCTTGGCAACAGTTCGACTGCCACTTGCACTTTCAGGATGTCTTGGAGGTCTACCTCAAGAAATAGGAGCATTCGGCTGCAGAGCTATTTCACCCTCTTTATTAGCTCGCTCTAGGCAGTCTTTCAGAAAATGGTCAAAAGACCCACATCTGAAACACGCATCACTCTTCATTCGGCACTCTCTGAAGTGAAATTTGTTGCAATTTTTACACTTTGTCTTTTGATCATCTACGCTCCCCACACTAGTTACCATAGGGGAAGAAGACTTCGGGTTATGTCGCTTTGAGCTTCTTGTTCTACCCAAATATCCTACTGATGAAGTGGAGCGTTCTTGATGACTGCTCGATTTCTTTGTGGGGAAAGAGTGTGCTCTACCGCTAAACCTCTTACTCGAAACTCGAGCTTCTCTCTTAGCTTGCTTTCTTTCATTATTTAGCTCTTCAGCTTTCTTGGCCCAGTCAGCTAATGTGGCAAATTCTCGTATCTCAAGGATCCCGATCAGTAATTTAATTTCCTCATTCAAGCCTTCCTCGAAGCACTTACACATTTCTATCTCTGATTAGACCCACTCCATTACATACTGACTTAACCTCACGAATTCCCTTTCGTACTCTGACATAGTATTATTTCCTTATCTGAGTTCTAGGAACTCCTTTCGCTTCGAGTCTAAAAACTTTTGGCTGATGTATTTCTTTTTAAACTCAGCTTGGAAGAACTCCCATGTAACGTCTTCATTTGGTACCAC
This sequence comes from Gossypium longicalyx, assembly GCA_025698465.1. NCBI lineage: Eukaryota > Viridiplantae > Streptophyta > Magnoliopsida > Malvales > Malvaceae > Gossypium > Gossypium longicalyx. The sequence continues at coordinate 58,385,116 of CM047007.1, forward strand.
CGAGGATACCATCTTCCACCACTGGTATGTTGTATCTTTTAGAAGAGATACAACACACTTCAAGCATTCCTCGGGTGTACATGACAATTCGTTCAAAACTCACATAGTGTTCTCGAGCCAGAACTAGGCTCGTTCAACATCATCATTAACATTAGCTCTAAACTCTTGAGCTTGATTGGAAGACATTTTACTATATTCAAATACAATTAAAAATGGTTAGGAGATGTCACATTATCATAACTTGTATAATGGCATGTATAGCCATACTCAATACATGCTATGTTAGTTTGAGAATCGACTAAACCATAGCTCTGATACCACTAAATGTAACACTCATTACCCGTACTCGAGACCGAGACAAGGTACGAGGTGTTACTAGACATATACTCGGGCATTTTCAAAAAATACAGGTTATAAAATTTCATTCTAATTTAAAACCAACCAAACAACATCATAGTGTCCCGACTATGGACTTAAAATATCCAAAACGTACATTAAAATGATCCAAGACAAAATCGAGAACTATAGAAAATTTTAGTAAAATTCCTAAGATTATACCTCACACGCCTGTGTGGAGATAAAGCACACACCCGTGTACTTGGGGACATGCCCATGTGTCCCACCCGTGTTGAATTATTTGGATTTATTTTTCATTTCAAACCTACAGGGGTTTTCACACGGCCAAGCACACACCTGTATTCCTGGCCCGTGTCCCTCACACGGCCTAGACACGCCCATGTCATCGCCTGTGTCCAAAAACCCAGACATTCTGTTTATGACATCATCATTCATTTTGAGGCACATGGACAAGGCACACGCCCGTGGGCTAGGCCGTGTCCTCAACACGGTCGAGACACATGGTCGTGTCTCTACCCTTGTGTTTACTACCATGCAAACTAACCTAAAATTTAAGTACAGGGGAGACACGGCCAGACAACACGCCCATGGGGCTGACCATGTGTCACACACGGCCTAGACACATTCCCATGTGTCTACCCGTGTGGACCTTTTTAGGGTTATTTTCCAAGCCTTTGGTCACCCTCAAACATCCATAAGTACTTATAGATTTCAATGGTATTTAGCATGGTCGAATTATATTCTTAAACAACCTTGACATAACCCATTGGATGTTAACCACATCTCATCAGTTTAGTACATGCTAAATTATTCTTTTCGTATTAGGGATTAACATAGCACATTTTTACATTTTACACTTAGGTCATATTATAACCATATACCATTATATGATATGTCCCATTTCAAGCATCCATCCATGATAAACCTCATCATCATATCTCATAAAACATTTAAACATAAACATGCATCATTAGTAGGTTTATAACCTACATCAATATGAGTCATATCTCATGGCCATATACAAAAGGATAAGTAAACCATTTAAGCCCTTACAAGGCTAGCCAAATGACACATAACAAAATAACCAAAAATCCTATACATGCCATTAAACAAAATAAAAGTATCTATATACCAAAGCGGGACAAGTCGATAGTGTGTTGATTCTCCAACCGTCTTCTAACCTTCACGAGTTCGTGAGCTCTATAAGACAGGGAAAAGAGAAGGGGGTAAGCATTTATATGCTTAGTAAGTCCGGATAACTGGAAAGTAAACTTACTAGTTAATTAGCATATAACCATATTTAGGAAATAAATCCAACAAGCATGAAATAGTTTCCCTATCACATGCACTCAATCATCTAGTTAGTCTCATAACAATACATCATATCATTAGTCTTAGATGAGTTCATCAATTTAATATCTTCATTCTTCATTTCATCATGTTAATCCCGTTGAATTTCTCAAAAATCTTGATGGATAATCTAATTACGGTCAAGTCATACAAGTGATCATCTCAAGTACGCGCTCCTGTGAACCTTATATCTTAGCGGGATTACCAGTCCAGGCTAAATCCCCTGTAATATTAACTCATAGAGTAATGTCGAGATTACCAGTCCAGGCTAAATCCCTTTCAACGACAATTGCTCTCATAAGCTCGGATCTGAATTGCCAGTCCAGGTTAAATTTAGTCCTCAATTGGATTACCCATCAAGGCTAAATCCTTAATGCAACCATATTCTTCGGGAGGCTCGATCACTCAAAGAACACCCATTCGAGCTAGATCCTTTCTATTTTGAGATTACCGGATTACCCGTCTGGGCTAAATCCTTTTCTGCAACACATGCAGGATCTCATGTCATGTAAGCCATAATTTATCCATCAGATTTCCCTTTCTATTTCAACCGGGACATTTATCATCTTTTCAATTACACTACCACATTTCATGGATTATCATGCAATGAATATCTAAATTTTCATACATTCAAGAACATGCATGTTTAAGTATATTAAGAGTTTACTTTGGGTTATACGAACTTACCTGGTAATGGCTTCGGCTTCGTATTCTGGTTATTCTAAAACCTTTCGTTTACCATGGTCGACCTCCGAAATTGGTTCCTCGGGGTCTATATTAGTAAAAATAAATTACTAACATCTCACATTATTCATTTCTGGCCTAGAACTCACACTAGGGCAAAATAACCATTTTGCCTCTATCCTTTCACAATATTTACGATTTAGTCCCTAGGCTCATATGACGAAATGCATGCAATTTCTACATTACCCAAGCCTAGCCAAATGTTTTTCCCTTGTATGAAAGCCCACATTTTTCCTTCATTTCACATTTTTCTACCCATTTTTACAACTTTTACAAAATGGTCCTTTAGGCCATTTCTATGAAAACTACTTAGTAAAAGTTGTTTACCATCCTTTAAACTTTCATATTCCTCCATAAATCATCAAAACACAAACATCTCATGCATGGGTAAGTTTTTGAACATGAACCCTAGCTTGAAATATGGGTAGGAATAGAGAGAGCATGTTACGAGGATCTAAAAAATACGAAGAACATTAAAAACGGGGCTAGGATTGATTTATTATCAAGCTTGAAATGTTGAAAACCCTAGCTATGAAGAACATGCAAATTTCGGCAGCTATGGGGAAGAAAATGGTTTATTTTTGCTTGATTTTCCCTTTTTATTTTATTAATTAACCAAATGACCAAAATGCCCTTCCTTACTAACCTTTCTAAATTTTCCATGCATGCCCATTTTTGTCCAAAAAATTAGAAATTGGGAAAATTACTCTTTAAGGACCTCTAATTAAGAATCCAAAGCAATTTCATACAAATTGCTTCTAGAACCCAGGTTTTGCAATTTATTCAATTTGGTCCCTAATTTCCAATTGGATACCTTACACATAGAATTTCTTCATGAAGCTTTAACACATGCTTATTTTCATATCCTAGACCTCATAATGATCATAAAATAATTATTTTAGCATCAGATTTGTGGTCCCGAAACCACTATTCCGACTAGGCCCAAATTCGGAATGTTACATGTGACACACGGTCATGTTACACAGCCGTGTGTCCTCTGGTGTTGAATTTGAAAACAAGTCAGTATGTCCACACGGCTTCACACATGGGCGTGTGACTTGGCCGTGTGGCATAAGCTAGTATACCTTACAGGATTGGCACAGCCTAGCACACGGGCGTGTGTGACAAATTTTAAGGCACACGGGCTTGCCACACAGGCATTTGTGTTGGTCATGTGCCCCAAGTCAAAGAGTTACACGGGGTCAAACAAGGGCTAGAACACGGCCATGTGCTCCCATTTCGAATGTCCACACGGCCTATGACACCGACGTGTCTGGTGGCCATGTGAGGCACACGGCTTGGCCACACGGGCGTGTGTCCCCTATTTTGAGAAATTTTTTCAAAGTTTCATGGAAACTTCAAAGTTATCGGTTTAGTCCCGAACCACTCCCAAAGCATGTTTAGGGCCACGTAGGCTCGTATAAGGGATAAATAGATTGAATTTGAATGATGATTGTATGAAATGATTAAATGTATGAGAAAAGAATGTTTATATGTTTTATAAGTCCGGTAATGCTCCGTAACCCTATTCCGGTTTGAATACGGGAGAGGGGTGTTACAAATGATATAATAGTGAAATGTGCAATTTATTTATTCATCGTTCAAATACATAGAAAATAGTTACATGTTTACTATAATATGGGCATATTTCCCAATAGTGTTGCCCACCCCATTCTACTTAGAGTAGAATATTGTTTTCTATTAAATAAATATTATTTATGTTACTAATTCAACCAGCATTCTCCTATCTCTTCTTTTAAATAGATGACTCTGGTGGAGCTATTAATTTAAGTTTTTACGAGTAAGTTTCAAATATTGTTATTCTACTAGAAAGTAGTCATAATCTATTTTATTAGAATAAATTTTAGTTCATGGGAATTACAATTCTATCAGCTTTTATTGAGAGAGAACTACTTTCCTACTAAAAGTAATAAATCATTTCCAGTTCAATGTTTGGTTTGTGATTTTTTGAGCCCACACTCAAAGCAACTCATAGTATGCGAATAGTGGAAAAGGTCGTCCGATTGAAAGTCGGAAACGTTTAGGATCTATCTCATACAAATCACAAGTATTTTTTAGGAAAAAGATTATTACTATAAATATCACAAACCGACTTGATTTTCAAAAGTTTAATTTTTTATTGTGGCAAAAAATCATTTTCCAAACCAGATATTTCTAACAGCAACCAACTTCAAATATTTCAATAGTTATCATCATTTTATTAAGTTTGGGAGAAAAAATGAACCAAATTAAACTCAATTGGGTCAGTTAAATGACTAAACAATCTAAAAATGTGTCGGTAGAGTTTTTTGGTTTCTTTAAGAAGTCAGTTCAATTTCGATTTTTGATTTTTCAGCACCAAACCAACTGATTGCACACCCCTAGTCATTTATATTGATGGCATACGTAAATTCTTAGAATTATTTATAATTGTTCTATTTTTTACGAATATACAGTTATTAATTCCATATATTATCAACTGTCCAAAACTTTATTATAACAAATTTTAAAAAAAAAATTAAAAGTATAGAATAAATCAATAAAAATTTCATGATCAAGTAAAAAAGTTAAATAATTTTAAATTCAAATAAACTACAATAAATTATACATTTAAATTCTATTTATTTTAACATAAATTAATATTATGGTAACTCTATTTTAAATATTTATTAATTTAAGTATAAATAAAACAACAAAATTACACATACATAAAACAAAATTATTTCAAGGGGATTAATAATATAAACAAGTCTAATAATTAATTTTTTAATAGAAATATATATATATATATATCAAAATATTTTAATATAATTAAATATTTTTATTTGAAAGGGTATTTTTATCGACATATATATACTATTGATTTAATTAGTAAAGATCATGTTTGACGTTTAGTCTTATTTTAAAGAGAGAGGTTTATCTACTCTTAGAGGTATTTAATTTGTTGAATACAATATTACTACCCATAATGTTACATTTTGAAATAAGATTATAGTGTTTAGATTGTCAATATTCTAGTCATGCCGTAATCTAACATTACAAAATAGTCTTAAGATGTTATAATATAGATTGTAATTTCATTATGCTTGTTTCTTAGATTAGCTTAGATTACAGGCATAATAATAAATTTTGGACTGATTTGTCCATTATTTTTATTATTTTAATCAATTTAATTTTTTCCTTAAATTAACTATAAGACTAATTAAAAATTAAAAAAATAATATTTTCTTAATACAGAACTAGATGTCACACATTACAACCACAATTATTATATTTTATTTAATAATTTATTTATTAATATATTAATTATAATTATAATTATTGTTGGTGTTGTAATCACAGTTCATGAATTATTATAAATAAATTTTATATTTTTTTTCAACATCATATATTTACTTATTAAAATATAAATTTTAATAAAAACAAAAAAATTATCATTATTTTATGACAATTAGAAAAAAATATTAAAGAAATTAAACTTGTTAAAAAATTATTATAACAAGATTAATTCAGTAAAATTTGTTTCTAAATAATTTTGTATTCCATTAATGAAACACTTAAATGTTACATTATATTAAAATTGAACAGTTTTCGTAATTTTATTACGTAAGATAATATAAAACTCGGAAAATAAAATGGACCTTTATTGTAGAACCCAATTAGCTAATTTAGGCTGGCATTCCGTCACACCTTTGCCTAATTTAACATTCATATTGATTTGTATAAAACAAAATTAATATTGAAATAATTGACTTTTAATGCATGATGGCCATTGTTCCGTCTACTAAATAAGTTTTTAAAAAAAAGTAAATCCTATTAAATGATTTAAAAACCAATCATTTGCAACTGCAGTCTTTCGAACTCAAATTTATGAAAAAGAATAATTGAACATTACCATATAAATAAAAAAAAGAAGACAAGGAACTCTTGATAATGTGTTTTGTTCCCAAGAACATGAAAATTACAAAAAAAAAAAATAAAAACAAAAACTCTGAAACAGTTCATATTTATCGGTTCAGAAAGCTTAACCATGTTTTCAAGTTCAAATGGGCTAGATTCTTAGACCATCTTTGGCTGACGCTGAAGCTGAACCACCCGAACCATCAGCATCGGTGTGATCATTGTGTCTCCTTGATGGACCTGAAGGAGGAATGGGGACACCTTTGGTGAGAAGACTGAATGAAGTTTTGTTGAAGTTCATCACCTCACTCTTATTCATCCTATTATTATCTTTCCGTCTGTTTCTGAAGCTTAAATCATAGATTCTGTACAAAGCTCCGTTGCTTAAAGAAAACAGAAGAAAAAGAAGTAACATAAACAACACAAAAATGGTTAAAATAACCTGTCTTGTAGCCATCGAAATGGAGAAAAAAAAAACAGATTACTATTGAATTGTGGGGTTTGCAGGTTATTGAATTTGTATAATGAAAATGCAGCGACAGACGTTAATGGAGATTTGATTTTGATTAAGGATGGAAATTATATATATATATATATGTGTAATATACACGTATATTATTTGTATCAAAAGCAAAGAAATCGGGATATGTAGGAAAATGTCAAAGATAAAAGTGGCAGAGTAACGGATGCTTAAAGAGAAAGCAAAATATAATTACAAAAAGCAAAGAAAAAAATATAAGTAGAGAGTTGAGTTAATATATTATTATATATGTAATTCTGTATGTGTGTTTGTGTCATATGATGTTACAAATATTATATATTTAACATATTTTGATATTTATTAATTTATATTTTAAAATTAAAACAGTATGATATATTAATGTCGTATTATTGTATAAAAATTTAGTTGTATTCATAATTATTTTTGGACGCAACTCATCATTGAGAAAAAAAAGAGAATAAAAGACATATTAATTTATAAGTTTAAATAAATTCTTCAGTATTTATTTTTAAACCCTTGTTATTTTTTTTAGTTTATTCTTTGATTTTTGTTATGATTTATTAATTTTGCATGAGATTCAAATACCCATAATGTATTAAATATTAATTTTTATATATAATATATTTTCATTTTAAAAGTGAAGCAATAAGAGACAAATTGTATGCAAGGTTGGAGGCAGGCAGGCAGGCAGTTATAAAGAAAGTCTTTTTTTCGTTGTTTAGGGAAGCACATTTATGTATTTGTTACCTCATTCGGACTCTCGTGCTCTCGTTGTATAAGACGGTAGAAAATTAGTAAATTATAAATACATCACATACACAAATATATATAAAAATATATATCTAAATAAATAATAACTCAAATATAAGTTCAAACATGTAAAAGTAATTTTGGTTAAATGAAAAGTAATAATTTTCTTAACAACGTAATTAAAGGTGTTGATTGGTTAAATCAGGCCCAATTAAAATTTTAAGTCTGTTTGTTTGGTTTGAGTCTGGTCCGGTCCGAAAAATAGACTTAAAATTTTGTTTAAATCCGGTTCAGATAAAAATGTTAAAATTCGAATTCAACCCGGCCCGCATGTAATAATTCTTTATATTATTTTTTATATAATTGTTAAATATATGATACATGAAAAATATTAAAAACATCAAAATAAATTATTTCCTAATAAATTGAAAATAAAATTTAAAAAATATGTATACTTAAATAATACTAAGATGCAACTTAACAAGCAAATGTCTCTAAAATAATAACAAAATTAACAAATGTTTCTACAATAATAACAAAATTAACAATAAAACAAAATTTATACAATATCCAAATAATAATAAAAAAATAATAGCAATATTAAAATGGTAGTAATAGTAAAATGGTAGCAAAATAGGGATAAAACAACAAAAAATAACAATAAAAAAAATTCTTTTTGTCCTTTAGTGAATTCGGTCCGGGATCAGGCAAAAAATGCCTTACCCAAGGCCCGCCTGTTTTTTAACAGGCCTTATTTTTTTTTCAAGCCTATTTTTCGAGCCTATATTTTTGCTCAAACCCACCCACATTTCGGGCGAACTTTCGGTCTAGGACCAGATAGTCTGACCCATGAACATATCTAAATATAATTGGTAGAAAGTAATTTTTATGTTTAGAATGTTAAAAAAGTATTGAGGTTTGTGATGATTTAATTTACTTCAATCCACCTTAATAATTGAATGCCATTCTTTGAATAGTGGTGAGAAAGATAGCTTTCCCAATTAAAATTTATATTTGAGCATTATTGTAACATTTTAAAAATTTCCGGCTAGAGACGTGGCACTATTTTAAGAGTAGATATAATGAATTTTTGAAAATGTTGGAAAATTGGTAGAGAAAGGAACTCATATGAAATAAAGTTGATTTTGGATATGATAAATAATGAAGATAATTTTTAAAGTGAAAATGTGGCAAAATGTAAATCATAAAATTTGAAAAGTTTTACCAAAATGAGAATTTTGATTATTATGGATTAATTGGCTTAACAATAAGTTGGAACATGTAATGGTTTTGGGATCAAATTGGAAAAGATTTAAAGGTATAGGGATTAAAATCAAAATTTCTCATTTTTGTCGAAAAGGGTAAAAGTATATTTTTCATTATCCAAGGATGTTTAATAAGTATCAAATGAAAATTAAAGAATTTTAAGTTGATTTATAACTATTTGTCGTGAAGAAATTGTGTTTAGAAGTATAAAGGAGGAAAAAGGTAATTTTATCCTGAAAGGGCATTTATTTGGTTGAGATTGTAACACTCCTAACTCGTATCCGTCGCTAGACTAAGGTTAAAGGCATTACCGGACAAAACGGAACATTTAACATTCATTTCATAATTATCATAGCATCAGAGATTAAACATCAATATAGAGTCCCTTATATAGGTCATCGAGACCTTAAACATGCATTAGAAAAGGGTCGGGATTAACCAAGCTCATACAATTTTTTTTTCAAAACTTAAACATTTTTCAAACAAGAACAGGTCACACGCCCGTGTGAGCAGGCCGTACGCCTCACACAGCCTTAGACACGCCCGTGTGTCTAAGCCATGTCCATTACACGGCCACAAGACATGCCCGTGTGTATTGGCCATGGTCGACACTAACTTGGGTCACACGGTTAGTCACACGCCCGTGTTCCTTCGCCATGGTTGAGCTTGTCTTACAATTGTAGGGTACCCCAGGGGACACATGGCTGTGCAACATAGTCGTGTGTCGCACACGGCTGAGACAAACGCCCGTGTCTCTGCCCGTGTAGACAAAAATAGGTCATTTGAATAACCAATTTGTCACCCTATATTTGGGCCAAACCTACAAGCACCAAAACCACAACATATATGCACAATAATTTCAGCAAATTCATAGCCAAACACAATATCATTCTTACCATTTCATTATGAATTAATTCTATCCTCAATCCATCAAACAATTCATACCAAATTCATGCCATAGTCATGCTAAAACATAAGCTCCAATACTTCTAATATCATCATTCAAACTCATAGCATAAATCTACCAAATACTTGCCAAATTGACCATTTATTTTGGCCAAACAAGAACATGTAAAAAACATAATTTCATCACATAACTTATACCACAAATCATTCATAACATATCCATAATCAAGCCAAATCACATGGCTAGATATATACACATTTCAAAACATATTCAAAGTACATCTAGCCTATGCATGCCATACTCCAATATTTACACTTCCAAAATGTACCAAAATGAAGTTTGATAGTGCGGTGATGATCCACAATAATCCACGAGCTTCCAATAGCTACGATATCTGTAAAACAGTTAAATGACACACAGAGTAAGCTTATAAAATCTTAGTAAGCCATATATAAATAAACTTAACACATTAAACATTAAGTCATCATCAAATCACAGATAATTCAGGTCATAAACTATCACAACTTCCATATTGATATATATTTCTTAACTTCCAATTTCCATATCACATATAGCATAATTTCTCATGCTTTTACCATATATCATCTTTTGTTCATTAACGAACATATACTTATCTTTCAATACCAAATATGATGAAATTCCATTATAAGTACCATTTCGGTAAGGGGGAGGGGTTGTAGGACCTCTGACTCGACTTTCTTATACATACACATATGACACAACTTCCATCATCATAGCAACATCATCAAAATCATGTCATTCATTCATGTTGGCTTACACCAATTTTCCTATTGTCCCATTTAGACAATATACTTATCCATACATTCTATGTTTTCTAGATAGCTTTACTTATCCATTCATTTAATTAAATTAAGTCATGCTCATGACATCATATAAGGCCAAAAAAACATAGATATTTGCACCACAATCATAACTTTCATTTCGTGCATCATCATGTACATATCATTACAATCATATAATTCAGTCCAACAATTTAATACAGATAAGTTCATTTCATTATAATCCTTTATCTCATAAAAATTATATATCATTAGCATTCATCAACATTCGACGTCCAAATCAAAACAAGGACATTTTCATTTGTATCATAATATTATGACTTTTATTCATACCTCTACTACTTTCTATTTATTCCGTTCATCTTATCAAGTAAGCCATATACACTACATCATATGAGCATTAAGCAAATATGAATATTTATCACATATGTATCATAAACCTTTATTCATACTTTTCTGAACCGATACTTATCATAATCATAATTTTACTTAAATACCTTCACATAACATTGAACATGGTCGGCGCAGCTCGGTTGGAGAGTACTCTGTCTAAATAAGGCGGTACTCATACGCGTCGGAAGACATCACACTATCACAGATCAGTGGCATGTATAGCTAAACTTTTACACATGCTAGGTTAGTCCGAGAACCGACTAAACCTGCTCTGATACCACCAAATGTAACGCCCCGTGCCCGAGACCGTCGCCGGAGTTGAGCACGAGGTGTTACTAAACTTAATTTCATCAATTAAACAGCTTAAACAATTTAATTTTAGAAACTCCAGACAAGCTGGCTAACTGTGTCACAGTCACTTAAAAATTCATATCTCGAGTTCTGAAACTAAAAATCCAATTCTGTAAATTTTACCTGAAACTAGACTCATATATCTATTTACTAATTTTTTTCTAGAATTTTTAGCTAGGTAAATTATTACAGTTTATTAGTTAAAGTCTCCCCTGTTTCAGGGTTCGACTACTCTGACCTCTGTTTATTACGAATCAGTTATCTCTCTGTACAGAATTTCAATGACTATGAAGTTTATTTTTCTTAAAACTAGACTCAATAAGAAATCTGTACATATAAATTATGACTTCTAATTATTTTTATACAATTTATGGTGAATTTCCAAAATCAGAATAGGGGATCCAGAAATCGCTCTAGCCCTGTTTCACAAAAATTTAAACATCTCATAAAATATAACTCATATACCTGTTTCGTTTCTTCCATATGAAAGTAGACTCATAATTATTCAATTCCATATTTTATTCATTATCTAATTATATCTCTACTATTTTTAATGATTTTTCAAATTCACGTCACTACTGCTGTCTGAATCTATTTTATGGTAAATTTTACCTATTTCATGGTTTCCATGGATTAACTAGCAATTTGACATACATAACACCAAATATGATCATAATTAGCCATTCCAATGGCTAATCATTACCAAGTATTTTTATACCACTCAATAACCATATCATAAGATCATATATACAAAATGATTATAATGCTATACATGCCATACTCAAAATATACAAGCCATTATGCCAAGGTGGTATACGGATAGTGTGAGCGTGCCTCCGACCGTTCCCGATTTCCGAGCTGGCTTGTCAACACTACAAGGAATGGAAAGGAGGGAGTAAGCATAAATGCTTAGTAAGTTCACATGCAAATAGCAAGTAACATAACCATATAAGCAAGCATAAAACATCATTTGCATAATCATCACCAAGACATTCATATCATATTTTCATTTATCATCTCACCATATTGTTGTTATATCGATTTTTCAACCCGAGGGTTAAGTACAAACCTGTTCAAAGTATCCATTTCACAACACTTACCAATACGTCCCTTTCATCTTGAGTATTCCTCCATTTGAGTAGAACTTTACCCGTTGAACACATCGGAATATAATTCGGATACATGGAAAGTTTGCACATAAGTGCCACATATGTAGCCAAGCTACTATGTAACCCGCCCATAAGCGAACTCGGACTCAACTCAATGAGCTCGGGCGTTCGCATCCATAAGTGAACTCGGACTCAACTCAACGAGTTCGGACATTTGCATCCATAAGTGAACTCGGACTCAACTCAACGAGTTCGGATGCCCAAATATCCCAGTGACATGTCACTTGTATCCTAATCCATTCCTAAGGTTCAACGGGACCTTTTTCCCAATCATGTGTCTCAACCATCTTCTACGGAATACCGATACTGATACTCGGTAGTATTTCACATTTTCCAAGTATATCACATAATTTGACATATTATCAAATAATTATCACGAGTATAATATTTCATAATAATTATCATATCAATTAAATAACATAAAAACATTTAAAATAATAACTATGTTACCAACATTTACATATGAACTTACCTAGTATACGAAAATGGCTACTTTTACCATTTCGTCCACAACTTGGTATTTTCCCCATTTTAGCCCGAATTTTAGTTTTCCTTGCTCTATCATTTAAAATATAGTATAATTAGGACTCACATTATCCAAATTGACCCAAAATCATATTTTGGAAAAATTATAATTTTTCCCCTAAACTTTTGCATATTTACACTTTTGCCCCAAAGCTCGTAAATTAAAATTCAGCCTATTTTCTTATGTTTTATGACATGCTGATCATTTTTCCCTTCTATGGCAACATCAAATTCTCACTCTAACATGTACTTATGACTATTAGGTATTTTTACCGATTAAGCCCTTTTGCTCGTTTTCACTTAAAACCGAGTAGCACAAGTTGTCTAACATAATTTAAAACCCAATATTCTATCATAAAACACCAAAATACACAAATTTCACCTATGGGTATTTTTCCAAATATAAACCCTAGGTTAAATTATTGCTAGCATAAGGTAAATCGAGCTACCGGGACTCCAAAAACGTAAAGAACTTGAAAAACGGGGCTAGAATGGACTTACAATCGAGCTTGGAAGCTTGAAAAACCCTAGCCATGGTTTCTCCTTGCTATATTCGGCCATGGTGAAGAAGATGAGCAAAATTGGCTTTTAATTTTGTATTTTAATTCATTTTACCCCTAAATGACCAAAATGCCCTTACCACTAAACTTTCCAAAAATTCCATCCATGTCCAATTTTTGTCCATAAAATTAGAAATTGGTAAAATTTCTATTTGAGACCTCCTAATTAATATTTCAAAACAATTTCATACTAGAAACTTCTAGAATGCAAGTTTTGCAAATTATTCGATTTAGTCCCTAATTTCAATTTAAGCACTTTAGGCATAGGATTTCATCACGAAATTTTCACACAATCATGCAATCATATCATAAACATCAAAATAATTATAAAATAATTATTTCTATCTCGGTTTTTGTGGTCACAAAACCACTATTCCGACTAGACCCAAAATCAGGATAGTACACACTATCCCAGACAGGGTCTTACACGAAAATAAATATGATGCCAACGTCCCAAACGTGGTCTTACACGTAAAACATAAGTCGATGCCAACATCCCAGACATGGTCTTACACGAAAACATATATCGGATCCTATGTCATGACATATGTATCCTAACTATTCCTAAGATTTGTACAGGGCTTTTCGGACGTCGAAAATTCGTCGATACTTACTCAAATGTCTCGTAATCAAGGCATAAAGCCATTCATCATAGTTCAATAACAATTAAGCATAAATAAATCAATTCAAGTGCATTTATTTGTATATAGACTTACCTTATTTAGACTCGAATATATGGAATCGCCTACTCGACGACTTTCGACTTTCCCCAATCTAATTCCGTTTTTTTAACTCTTGATCTATATAAATTTAAATTTGACTCGTTTAATCATACATTCATTCTAAACAATCCATAAATACAAATTTAGGGCATTTTACAAATTAGCCCTCATATTTTCACATTTTGACATTTTAGTCCCTATTTCATCAAATCACAAAATACACATAATTTTCATATACTCATGCTTGACCGAATATTCATAGCTCTTATTCAAGGCCATACATTTTATTTATTTCATATTTTATTCCCTCAATTTACAAATTTCATAATTTAGCCCATTTTATTCAAAATCACCAAAAATCTAAAGATAAAACATGTAAACCCAACATTAAACTTTCAGTTTTCATCATATGACAACATAAAGCTCATGAATTCATCCATGGCACATTTAAAAATCAACAACAAAATCAGAAATTAAGACATGGGCTTGATAGTATACGAAGCAACGATTACAAAAGCGTAGAAATTAACAAAAACCGAACAAAACCCATACCTTAATCAAGGAATTCAAAGGTCGAACCCTAGGAAGCTTATTTCTTTCTTTTTATTTTGTGAATTTCGGCAATGGTGATGAATATATCACCTAATTCATGTTTTTCTTTAATTAATAATACTTTAATAACAATTTTCCTATTTTGCCCTTTTATAAAGCATTTTAAAACCATTTAATGGATGGTTATTTAAGTCCATTAACATTTTCAATGGACAAATAACAACATAAGGACCCTTACTTTAGAAAGCCAAATCAAATAAGTACTTTAACAAATAAAAGGCTACTTTTACATTTTATGTGCTTAGATCCTTTTATTTAATTAAGCACACAAATGATCAAATTTTTATACGAGATTTTCACATATACTCATTCACATATCATAAGCATGAAAAATAATATTTATATATTTTTCAAACTTGGATTTGGGGTCCCGAAACCACTATTTCGACTAGGGTCTAAACTGGACTGTTACAGAGATGTTTGATTAATGGAATAAATTTGGACATGTAGATATTAGATCATTATAGTGGATCACCATTAATAAATTGTTGGACTTGAAAGTTATTAGATTTGGGCCATTAGCCAATTAAAATTATTTTTAAGAGGGAAATAGATGGAGAGGCAACCACCATCAGGTCTTCTTCCCCCTTGCTTCTTCTGTCCACCTCTCCCATGGCCTTCCTCTACTCTTTCTCTTCATCTTATTGCATTCGTCTTCAAATCTTTCAAAAAGACAACATTCCAACTTTGTGTTTTCGTGAAATCATGTTAGAAATCACCACCTAAACTCATTTCCTCTTTTTAATCCTTTCATTTTAGCTTAGGGTTTAGGTAATTTTAGTGAGAGAAGATAATCTTCAGAGCCAGAGCTTCATCAAGGTAAGAAATGGTGATTTCCATCTTTCCTAGCTTGTTATTTGATTTTGAATGTTAAGTAAAAGTTTGGAAATTTTGGATTTTAATATTTGATATATTCTTGTTGCATGGAAAAATGAAGATTGATGAGAAATAGGGTTTTCAAGCTAATTGAGGATGGAATTAAGTTTATGGAGGATTGATTATGGGTTATAGAGCATCCAAGAGTAAGTACCTTTGATACTCATACTTCTCCTATGCTTTGGAGTTTGGATTAGGATAATAAAATTTTAGAACTGAGTTCGGTTATGTAGTAAAATATGTGGACTTCATAACTTAAAAGGTATGAAATAAGTCATTAATGTGTTATAGTAAAAATGCTTAACAAGGGAATGTTATAAATTGATTATGTGATATGGAAATTTTGGTTACTTTAAAGGTACTAATGAGTATGTTTTGGTGTGTGGAAACATGTATGAATCATATTGATTGGATGAAAATATAGAGAAATGTCATTATGGAAAAAAATGAGATTAATCTGTTAATATTTACAAATTGTCTATAAACTTAAAACTAGGTAAAAAATGGAAATGACTATATGTAAGTTAGTGAAATCATGATCCCCCCACCAATAGATACCATTAAATAGAAATGAATATGTTTATAAGGCATAGTCAAGGTCATGAATTTTTGTTATAATATAGTTTGGAAATGAAGAGGTGTTAATGACTCTTCTCGATTTGACTATAAAAATGTTAGTAAATGAATCTAATGGTATATTAAAAAAAGATATGTGTGAATATATGAAAATAAACATGCATGGGTATGATTGTAACATCCCGAATTAGGACCTAGTCAGAACAGTGGTTTCGAGACCACGAATTCGACGTAAGAAAATTAATTTTTATTATATTTTTATGGTCTAAAATTCTATGGAATTTTTTTGTGAAAATTTCGTCTGGAAATTTTGACGTTTGGGCACTCAATTTAGTCAAAAGGACTAAATCATAAAAAGTGCAAAAGTTGAGTTCTACATGCTAGAGGTGTCCAATTGTTATGAAATTTTAAATTGGAGGTCCTTAAATGGTAATATTACCATTGATTAATTTTTTGGACAAAAATGGACATGAAATGGGTGAAATAGAATATTTTTAAGTTAGGGGCATTTTGGTCATTTAGTAATTAAAATGAATTAAAAACAAAATTGAAAGTCAATTTTTGTCCATCTTCAACCCCATGTCTGAAACTTGCATGGATAAGATATAGCTAGGGTTTTTCAAGCTTCCAAGCTCGATTGTAAGTCCGTTCTAGCCCCGTTTTTAATGATTTTTACGTTTTTGAAATCCTCGTAACAAGATCTACCTACTTCTACCATTTATTTGAGTTATGATGAAGGTCTAGGATTTGAAACATGTTATAAATTTGTGCATTTTAATGTTTAATGGTAGATTATGCATGTTTATGATTGGAGAAACGACTTTTACTAAGTAGTTTTTGGTGAAAACGCTAAAAAGGACTAAATTGTAAAAGTTATTAATTTTTTCATAAAAGTGTGATTTAGTAGAAATTGTGGCCTGATATAGTTATGAAAATTATTTAGCTAGGCTTAAAGTGCAAAAAAATTGAATAAAAATCATTTTACGAGCCTAGGGGCAAAAGTGTAAATATGATAAAGTTTAGGGGTAAAAATTCAAATTTTTAAAAGCATGATTTTTGGGTCAATTTGAATAATGTGAATAATAAATGAGATATATTTGAAATGTTAGATCAAGAAAACTGAGATTTGGGCCTAAATCGGGAAAGTTTGAGATTATGGACTAAATTGGAATAGTTGGTCGTAATTGCATTTAAGGTAAGTTCATGTGATTAAATAAGCATGATATTCATGTTATTATTGTTACACTTGAAATCTATTTTGCTATGGTTGTATTGATTTATATGTTAATGATATTGTGTATGGGAACGTGATGTACCCATGAAGTAATCGATAGCTCAAATGTCGATAACATGTGACGGGATGATTGAATATAATGGAAATTTGATGGAACATGATATTTCTTTGAAACGAGTAAGTTTGTATGTAAATAATATATCGTTTTTACTTATGTTACAATATTTTGTTATTATATGAGATGTGGTTGTATATTGAATGATTACTTGATGTAAATTATGAATTGAAGTTGATTATGGATGAATTGGTAAAATGTTGAAAAGTGAGGAATTTCCCGGTTGGACCTTCGGAATAGAAAATATATGAATGATCTGTTGTGAGAACACATATGTATTACTATGTGCAGGCTACTATGTGTTTAAGATGGTTTTAGGTCACGTGTGTAGTACTAAGTGCATGCTACTACGCGTACCAGATGGTTAGGTCGCATGTGTAGTACTAAGTGCAAGCTACTATGCGTACCCGATAGCTTCGATCACATGTGTGGTACTAAGTGTAGGCCACTATGTGTATGAGACGATTTTGGTCACAAATGTAATACTAAATGCAAGCTACTATGTGCACCAAATAGCTTCGATTACAAGGGTGGTAATATGTGCAGGCCACCGTGTATCTATTATTATTCCAATGAGTTCAACGGGAAATTGACTAAGTGAAAATACACGTGATCATGTAATGACTAGTGTAATTTAATATGACTATGTGATGAATAAGTACAGGTATATGTATGTGAAAATTTATGAGCAATGTGCCCGATAGTTGAGCGAACTTTCGATAAGATGGGATGGAGTAATTGAGATTATGTAAGAGTGAAATTTGTAATAAAACAATTTTGGACAATGGCAATTGTGTGACTTTGAAAAATCACCAAAAATGGTGGAAATTGAATTGTAAGTTGAATAAGATATGAAATAAAATCTTATTGAGTCTGTTTTCACATAAAAGAAATGTTGAAAGAAAAAGAATTTTGTATTTTGTGATATTTGAATTTTTGTGAGACAGGGTCAAAATGATTTTGGAATCCCCTATTCTGACTTGGATAAATCATTAAAAATTCTAAAAATATAATTATGGATTATAATTTATATGCTTAAAATTTATAATGTGTCTATTTTTGAAAGAAACAAACAAAAACATTATCCAAATTTTGTACAAAGAGATAATTAATTTTTAGTGCAGAGGGGTCGAAACTATTAGACAGTGAAATAGGGGAGACTTTAAAGAATAAAATGTACTTATTGGCTAATTAAAAAATTATGAAAATTTTATGATAAGTAGATATGTGAGTCTAGTTTCAGGGAAAATTAGAGGATCTTGATTTCAAGTTCCGTAGCTCAAGTTATAAGTAATTGAGTGACTATGACTCGAGTAAATAGCTTAACTTGAACATAAGTAAAAGTGCAATTATGATTATTTTACCTAGGAATCATGTTGTAAGAATTGATGGAATGATGTTGATAAATTGCTTATTATTTTCATATGGACTTACTAAGCTATATAGCTTACCCCCTTCTTTTCATTTCTTTAGTGTTGTCAGGTTAGCTCGGGGTTGGAGATCGTCGGAGGCAGCATCGCACTATCGAGCTATCAGTAGGGGATATTGATAAGTCTTAAGCATCTTCAAGTGAGTGGCATGTATAGGAGTATAGTTATTGATATGTGTTCTTATGATTTATCCAAATGTATTGGCTTATATTGATTCATTGTATATAGCCATGAGATATGGCTTATAATGTTTTGGCTTATAAGCTTAATTATCCTTGCCATGTGTTGATGCTTTGTGATATGATTATAATTGTCTGCCATGAATGAATAGTAAATAACATACGTGCATGAGAATGCCCTAGGACCATTCAGGATGGTCATGGATATGGAATAAACACGTAAATTGGCATTCAGTTGATAATGATTGAACGTGGACATTTGTTGAATAAGTAGAGATTAATTATTGAGTAATATGTTATGTTTGATTGTTAAAAATGTGCTTTAGTGAGGCATGCTAAATCATTAAAATGATGCTATGATATGTGTCTTTAAAGTATTTAAGTATGTAAATGATTAAGGCAACAAAAAGGCTTAGAAAATAGCCTAAGTGTTGACCACACGGGCAGAGACATGGCCGTGTGTCTCAGTCGTGTGGAGGACACGGTCTTAGCACACGAGCTCGTGACTTGGCCGTGTGACCCTAAATATTTGCTGACATTATAAACAGAGAGTTACACAGGCTGAGGACACGGCCGTGTGACTCTCCAAACATGAAAATTTTTGAAGTGTTGTAAAAATGTTAATGAGTTCTCGGTTTAGTCCCAAACCGCTTTTAATACATGTTTAGAGCCTCAAAGGCTCGCGTATGGGACATTTTGCATGTGATCAAATGATTCTGATATGATTGAAATTTTATGGCCTATTTTTACATGTATGTGCATGTTTAAGTCCAGTAATGCCTCGTATCCTATAACACCCTAATCTCCAATGGTCGACTGAGGCATTACATAGAAAACAAACTTAAACTTAGTTCCAAAGCATTACAATTGAACTGGGAGTTAACTCGAAAAATAAATTTAAAAAAAAAAAGTAACCAAACTGATATACGTCGTAATGTATACGCAGATGGGTTGAAAACTGTTAGAGTATGCCCAAATACCAATTATGAGATTATTGTAATAACATACTTGTTTTACCTCGTTCATTAATATAAAACACTACCGTTATTATTTCAGTTTCTTTTCTACGTATATAAATAAACTATTTAATAATAATATCCTAATAATAATATGATTATTCTTAAAAGGTCCTTAGTCGAGTATTATTGAGGGCTTGGACAACAGTAATGCATTAAGGCTAACATGTAGTTGATTGATGACAAAGTTTTATCATTGACATAGGGATGTCAAAATCAATACATGAGTATATGTTAGAGAATGACATATTGGACTAACCCGCTATGAGTATGTTTCTTGGATTATTATATAATAGTCACAACATTACTCATAGTGATAACTATGTATACAATCCTTAGACTTAGATCATCATTGTCCCAACATAGTGAGTTGTATATTTTGATACAGTCCAACGTCAACTGTAACAGGTTGTACTACAATGACTAATGTTGGGTATGCCACAATCTATGTAGTGGGATATGATTGATCAAGATAGGATTTGTTCCTCCTACATAATGGGAGCAATATCTTAGGCCACTTGATGAAGTGAGACTAGAAATACGTGGCTATGCTCAAATAAGTTAATATGAGATATTACACTTATTTGTTTATTGAAGTCTACTTCGGGTATCAAGAAACATGATATTGGACTTTGCAAGTGTGATTATTCTAGGTAAGACCTCTCACCCATATTCAATGCTGAAATAGGGTTACGGAGTATTACTAGACTCACAATACAATTAAACATTCATTTAGCATACATTTTCTCAATTCAACCATTCATCATTCAATCTCAATAAATTTGTCCCTAAAATGAGCCAACGAGGCCCTAAATATGCATTGGGAGTGGTTCAAGACTAAACCAATAACTTATGAAACTTTTACAAAACTTAGAAAATTTTCCTCAAAATAGGGGACACATGGCCACCAAACACGTCTGTGTCACAGGCCGTGCGGACATTCGAAATGGGAGCACATGGCCGTGTCCCAGCCGGTGTCCAACCCCGTGTAACTCTCTGACTTGGGTCACACGGCCAACACACACGCCCGTGTGACTAGCCTATGTGCCCTAAAGATGGCCACACATGCCAGTGTGCCAGGCCGTGTGCTAGGCCAGACCAAACCTGTAGGGTATATTGACTTATGCCACACAGCCAAGTCACACCCCTGCGTGTGAGGCCGTGTGGAACATACTGACTTGATTTCAATTTCAACACCAAGGGAGACATGCCCTTGTACTTAACCGTGTGTCATGCACGACTGAGACACATGCCCGTGCCTCTACCCGTGTGGACAAAAATAGGCTATTTACCAAGCCAATTTGCCACCCAAATGTGCATATACCTACACAACCAAAATGGCATCAAATCATAGCATAATTGAACATCTCATTTAGCCATAATCAAGGCTATTTCATACCATTTCCAATACTAACGACCAACATGCTTATAAACTCATGTTTTGCTCATTCAAAACATACCAAATACCAATTACTTCAACATCAATATAACTAAACTCAAATATGCATTATTTGGTCTAATTTCAATAGTATACCAATTCACAAATCATCACCTATTGACATTCAATTTACCTATTCACAACAAGCATCATGAATCTAACTTCAATCACACAATATAGGTCATTTACCAACTTAAAAAAAAGTCATTTGCACACTTATATATATCATCAAATTCACCATCCTAAGCCAACTCATATGATTATATATATAAACCAAAACATGTACATTTACGAGCCAATTCATTTGGCCAAAGTCATTACCAAAACATAACCAAAATGACCAAAGTCCCTATACATGTCATATACTTAAAATACCAAGTTTATAGGTACCGAGAGATAGGTGGATAGTGTGACGATGTCTCTGATGATCCCGAAATCCGAGCTAGCTTTGAATTCACTATAAAACAAAGAAAAATAAATGGAGTAAGCTATAAAGCTTAATAAGCTCGTATGGCATAAATTCAATGTAATCATAACACATAATTCAACCATTGATCATAAGTATAAGAATTCATATCAATTAACAAACCTTTCAATAACTCATTCATTAAACTATATACTTTATTCACCATTTCTTCAATTCAAAGCTAGTATGGTTTATGTACATGCCTGTACCATCTCGTACTAATCTCATACACATTCTCGTCTTTCATTTACCTGTTGAACCATTCAGAATAGAAGTCGGATACTCAAGGATCTCACTTGATAAGTACCTATACCATGGCTCGTAGCCTAATCAAGGTAGCTTATCTCCCAAATACTGATATCATGGCCCGAAGCCAAATCGGTATAACTCGTACCTGAATTGCTAATATCATGGCCCGAAGCCAAATCACTGTATCCCTTAATGACATGTCACTAGCATCCTAAACTATTCCTAAGGTTCAACCTGGATTTTGATTGTTGAATCATCGTCGAATCTCTATCGTTCATATCCACAGTCTCGTATTCGCAATTTATACAACATCAAATCATATAAAATACATTTGTATTGAATTTTATCACATACTAATTTACCTCGGATGCTAAAACGGTGAATCGAGTCAACTATTCCGTAACTTTATTCTTTCCCTGATTTAAGTCTGTATTTCTCCTTTCTTGATCTAAATATATTCAAAATTGACCTATTCAATCATCCATTCATTCAATTTAGTCCAAAACACACTTTAAAACACATTTACACTTTTGCCCCACATATTTCACAATTTTCACAATTTAGTTCTTATTTCATAAAATCACAAATTAATGAAATTCACAATAGACCCATGCTATCAAAATTACTATTATGCCCCTAGCAACCCATATTTTTCAATTATTTCACATTTTAACCACAAAGTTTTAACATTTCTCAATTTAATCCCTATTTTACAATTTTACTAAAAATCACTTAACAAAACTTGTATATCTAACAACAAGCATTCATAATCTATCAAGAAACTTCAAAATACACATGTATTCATCAATGACATCATTCAAAATCTTTAACAGTTTTGCAAAATAGTCCCTAGGCTAGCTAGTACTAGTTGCAACGATCACAAAAACATAAAAATCATTAAAAACGGGACGAAAACGGACTTACAATTAAGCTAGAGAGCTTGGCCGAATGTTTAAAGCTTTGATAATGGTTTCCTAGGTTAATTTCAGCTAGAAGATGGAGAATAAAGATGATAATTGCCTTTGTTTTATCTTATTAACCTTCATTTATTAAATTACTAAATTAACCTTGGTTTAAAACATCAAAATTCACTTGTTTTATGTCCATAAATGTCCATTCCCTATAATAATGGTCTAATTACAACATAAGGACCTTAAATTTAAGGTTCTATAGCTATTTAACACCTTTAACTAATAGAACAACACTTTTTCATTTTATGCGATTAAGTCCTTTTTATCAAATTGAGCAACCAAATGCTAAAATTTCTTAACGGAAATTTCACGCCGTCATATATTCATGTTGTAAATATTAAAATAATAATAAAATAAATATTTTGACCTCATATTTGTGGTCTCAAAACCACTGTTCCGATTTGACTAAAAATAGGTTGTTACAACTCTCCCCCTTTAGGGATTTTTGTCCCCGAAAATCTTACCAGTGAATAGGTTAGGGTACTATTTTCTCATAGCTTCCTCGGGCTCCAACATAGCCTCTTCGACACCGTGTTATTGGCTAAGTACCTTCACAAGGGCTATGCTTTTATTTCTCAACTGTTTAACCTCACGTGCTAGAACTCTGATCGGTTCTTCGTTATATGTCATATCAGGTTAAATTTCGATCTCTGACAGAGAAATCACATGTGAAGGATCAGATTTATATCGATGCAACATCGATGCATGAAACATGTTATGGATCTTCACTAGTTCAATCGGTAATGCTAATTGATATGCTACTGGCCTTATTCGTTTCTATAATCTCATATGGCTCGATGAATCGCGGACTCAATTTGCCTTTACGAGCGAAATGAAGTTTTTCTTCCACGGAGATACTTTCAAGAACACTTTATCACCGATTTGAAATTCAATGTCTTTTCATTTCAAATTCGCGTACGATTTCTGTCGATCTGAAGTTGCTTTCAAACAGTCACGAATTACTTTCACTTTCTCTTCGGTTTCTCTAACCAAATCAACCTTGTGAATCTGTTTCTCGCTAAGTTTGGTCCAGAATAATGGAGCTCGGCATTTACGACCATATAAAGCTTCATATAGTGCCATTTTTGTACTCGATTGAAAACTGTTATTATACGTGTATTCAACCAATGACAATTATTTCTCCCAATTACCTTCGAAATCTAGAACACAACATCGGAGCATATCTTTGAGAACTTGAATTACTCGCTTCAATTGTCCATTAGTTTGCGGATGAAAAGCTGTACTAAAATTCAACTTCGTACCAAGAGCTTCTTACGATTTCTTCCAAATTCGCGACGTAAACCTCGGATCTCTATTCGAAATAATTGAAACAGGCATACTGTGCAATCTAACAATCTTAGAAATGTACAACTCTGCCAATTTATCAAGCGAAAGGTCAGTACGTACCATGTTAAAATGTGCAAATTTCATCAGTCAATCAATAACAACCCAAATTGCATCTTTCTTCTTCGGAAATAGGGGTAATCCCGATACGAAATCCATAGTCACTTTATCCCATTTGCACTCCGGTATCGTCACAGGTTGAAGCAAACCTAAAGGCACTTGATGCTCAGCTTTCACTTGCTGACAAATCAAACACTTCGATACAAACTCAGAAATGTCTCGTTTCATACCCGACCACCAATACGACTTTTTCAAATCATTGTACATTTTGCTACTCCCAAGATGAACGGGTAAACAACCACTATGTGCCTCATGTAAAATTTTTTGAATTAACTCTAGATTTTTCGATACGGAAATTCTATCTCGGAACATCAAGCAATTATTGGATCCGTTTTGGTACTCTGAATCACTAGTTGACTCGCATTGCACTCTTTTAGCTTGCAATTCACTATCATATTTCTGGGCTTCGCAAATTTGTTGAAGAAATACTAGTTTAGCTTTTTACTCAGCTAAAATTGATCCATCATTAGATAATGTCAACTGTGTATTCATTGCTCTCAAGGCAAACAATGATTTTCTACTCAAAGCATCTACAACCACATTTGCTTTTCCTAGATGATAATCAATTACTAAGTCATAATCTTTATGTAACTCAAGCCATCTCCGTTGTCGCAAATTCGAATCTTTCTGAGTCATAATATACTTTAAGCTTTTATGATCAGTAAAGATATGGCATTTTTCACTGTACAAATGATGATGCCAAATTTTCAATGTAAATACAATAGCGGCCAATTCTAAATCATGCGTCGGATAATTCCTTTCATGCGGCTTCAACTATTTGGAGGCATAAGCTACAACTTTTCCCCCTTGCATCAATACATAACCCAAACCGTTCAATGACGCGTCGCTATAAATCACAAATTCTTTACTTGACTCAGATTGAACCAACACTAGTGCCTCAGTTAACAGTGCTTTCAATTGATTGAAACTTTGTTGACATTTCTCGAACCATTCAAACTTTACATCTTTCTATTGCAGTCTGGTCATTGGTGTCGCAATCATCGAGAACCCTTTTACAAAATGTCGATAGTAGCTAACCAATCCCAGAATGCTTCTAACTTCGGATACATTTCTAGGTGGTTTCCAGTCAATAATTACAGAAATCTTATTCAGATCATGTAACGCTCCAAACCCGGCCTAGACGTTAGGGCCGCATCTGTGATGTCACATTGAGGTGGGTTTTGGAAAAGCGCAGATTTAGTAGAAAAACTCATTTACGTAAATAACATTGTTTGTGATTCTTTTGTAAAATCAACTTGTTTAGTCCATTTTTCAAAAGACAGGTTCGTTTAGTAAAACATGTTTCGTTCTAGGTTTTTATATTACTTAAAAACATTATCGTTGCGGAAGCTTTTAAATCAGGTTACGTTGCTTGATAGTTGAAAACCTTTTACTTTGTTTTTGAAAACCTGTATCCTACAGTTAACAGATATAAATAAAATCCCCAAATAAAAGTAAAAAATTAAAACAACCTTATTACATAAAATACTCCAAATAAAGACACTCTTGCTAAAATTCATAACGAAATTATAAACAGTGGTGTGGCCGTCTTCGAATGCCTTGCAGCACCGATTCGCCTAAAGATTACCTGCACAGTTAAGCAGAAAAGGTGAGTATGAAACTCAGTGTGCAATCCCTATTTAATAAACAGTCACACAAACAGTGTTGAACAGACTGGGCTTAAGCCCATATCAGTAGCAATGTTAGTGTGGGCCTTAGCCCAATTCAGTACAGTATCAGTAATGCATAAAAAGATCCTACCCAACCATCCTCTACACTCCACTCCGTCCAGCCCTATACTCCATGTGGGGAATAAATCGACACACCCATCCCTACACTCCAGAATAAAGTATCGGTTTCGGTACTATCAGTAGTCATGGCAGAGGTGCCAGTAATAGGCTTACAGCCTTTCAGTACACTTCCTCCAATAATATAAATCCCGCCCCATGCAATACAATATAGTATAAACGTACATACAATAAATATGACATGCTTAAACAGTCACTCATCACAAAGGGGTATACCGGTCAATTACCTTATGGGGGTATAATAGTCAGTCCATAATTTAGGGTTTAGGTATACTTACTGACCCATCAGTAGGTCCACAGTCGTCTCGTGCGACCCATGCAACCTCAACAGTAAAATAGAATAAATGGTCCCAAGCCCATTATACAGCCCATGTGGGCCCACACGTTCGTGTGGCCCAATAACCCCAAGTAATGGACTTAGCCGTGTAACCAATACAGCCAGCCCAATAGCCTCCCCATATTCGAGCAGTTTGTTCGTGTGGGCCCACGAGCCCGTAGGGCCCACATGGCCCATTTCGACCCATCGTGGCCCAATGTCGGCCTAGGCCAATGAAAACATTCATGGTGGCCTCCTCGATCGAATGCCTACACTTTGTGCATTCGGCTCACCACACGAGCAAGCGTACTCGTGTAGTGTCAACGGTCTTTCCGGCTTTTGCTGTTTTATGCTAACAGAAGTGTGATTACACTCTTGTTCTAGAGTTGTAGCTAAACTGCCACCGGGATCGAGAACCTATAATCCACCATAACCTTTCATTAGTCTAACATCCTTGTTAATCCAAAACCATACTGCCATTAAATATAACATTTAACCAAATCACTTCTCACCAGTCAACAATAGTAGCCCTTCATTGTTCCAAACTAAGTATTCTCCCCCAACACTTGACCTTTCGCAAGAACAATTAATCGATTAATAAGGATCTGTAAACCCACATAAACACATATAGACCGTTAATGCTTACCAATGAAGAAGTATTCACTTGTAAAGGATAGCAATCGGCTCCACACCTTGCTAAAAGAGATTGGATCCCTAGCCACAATCACCCAAAGGAGAGTGTTAAAACAAAAGACAACTCTCCATGATAAGAAGAAACAACAACCATTCAGCCTAAGAGGAACATAAGCCGAACCTTTAAGAGAAAACCCAAATAAGTTTCGGCTAAGGGACACTTACTAGAACATAGGAGAATTTCGACAGCCCAACCAAGAGATGGCCAACCACAGCGAAGTGACGAAGAGGAGATGAGAAGAAAAGAAGAACAAAATCAAAGCCTTCACAGGGTTCAGTCAATAGTAAAAGCAAAGATCAATCGGTCAAGAGAAATTCACAGAGAACAAGAAAGCGGGGAATGAAAGATTTGGCTCTCCAAATAAGGCTCAAACCCGAAGCAAAGTTGTGTGAAGAGGAAACAAAGTTATTCGGGCGAGAGGGTAAGTTACCAAAAGAAAAATGAGAGAAAGATAGATAGAAATCGATGCAGTAGGTTTAAGAGGTAGAGTAGAATCGATGAAACAAAAATGAAAAAGAAGGAAAAGAACCAAAAGCTACCAAACCGAAAATCATAGCAATCCCCAAACAATTTAGGCACCCATAAGCCTCTGACAGATTTTGGCATAAGAGAGTTCCACATTCGGCAAACAACTACCTCACCCTTCAACTCTCCTAAAATCGCTTCCCTTATCTCTCTCCAAATCCCTGAAACACCTATTCAAACTCACTTCAAACTCTCCCTCAACAACCGGCCACACACCACAGTCCCCCAAACACTCCAACCATCAGAGTTTCGGTCTACCCCAACCACCTACCTTACGTGAGCAACAAAATAAGACTCCCTTGCACAAAGGGTAACTCGAACTCAAGACCCCAAGGTTTCCCCTTCACGCCATTACCAATACACCAACAGGCATTTTATTGCCACGTTTTACTCATTTTGATTTAAAAGACCACCATCAACAGGTAAGGGTTTAACCATCCATAAGACAAAATTTTTACTATAGCCTAGGTTTGAACCCAGGCCTTCTTACACTACTCAAGACCCCTAACCATCACAACAAGCCAGTCAACATGCCACAATCATGCAATTAAAACTATTAAAGAATTGGGGCGTTACAACTCTACCCCCTTAAAAGAAAATTGTAGCCTCAAAATTTACCTGATTAAAACATATGAGGGTACTGTTGTCGTATCGCCTCCTCGAGTTCCCACGTGGCTTCTTCAGAATTGTGATTACGCCATATCACCTTAACCAGTGGAACAAACTTCCTCCTCAGAACTTTAACGTCGAGGTCTAAAGCCTGGACCAGCTCCTCCTCAAAGGTTAGATCTGGCCTAACCTTAACCTCCTCAGTCAAAACGATGTGTGTAGGATCAAAACGATATCGTCTCAACATAGAGACGTGAAACACATCATGGATTCGGTCTAACTCTGAAGGCAACTCAAGCTGATAGGCAACTGGTCCCATGCGTTTCAGTATACAGTAAGGCCTAATAAATCTAGGGCTTAGCTTGACCTTCTAACCAAACCTCAGTACTCTCTTCCATGGCGCGACTTTGACAAATACCATGTCCCCTACAGAATACTCAATCTCTTTATGCTTTAAATCCGCATAAGACTTCCGTCTGTCTGAAGCCGCCTTAAGCCGATCCCAAATCAACCTGACCTTATCCTCTGTATCAGAAATCAACTCGGGGCCTAAAATACGCCGCTCACCCAACTTAGTCCAACAAGAAGGAGTGCGACACCTACGACCATATAATGCCTCGTAAGGTGCCATCTGTATGCTAAACTGGTAGCTATTATTGTATGCAAACTCCTCCAACGGCAAATAATCTTCCTAACTGCCCCGGAAGTCAATCACGCAGCGTCTTAACATATCCTCCAATATCTGAATTACCCTCTCTGACTGACCATCCGTCTGAGGATGGCACACAGTATTGAAGTCCAACCTTGTACATAGTGCCTCGTGCAACTTCTTCCAGAACCGAGACGTAAAGCAAGGGTCTCTATCAGATATGATAGAAACTGGTACCCCATGCAGTCTCACAATTTCGGATACATACAACTTAGCCAACTTCTGTAACAAATAATCAGTACGAACAGGTACAAAATGGGAAGACTTGGTCAACCGATTCACGATGACCCACACTGAATCTTTCTTAAAAGGTGTTAGGGGTATCCCACTAACAAAGTCCATAGTTACTTTCTCCCATTTTCAAAATGGAATCTTAACTGGCTGAAGCAACCCCGAAGGCAACTAATGCTCCGCCTTAACCTGCTGACAAGTTAGGCACTTACTCACAAAATCAGTAACTTTCCTCTTAAGTCTTGGCCACCAATACAATTCTCGAAGATCTCAGTACATCTTATTTCTGCTAGGATGTATAGTGTAAGGACTACTATGTGCCTATTGTAGTATAGACCGTCTCAAATTAGCATCTTTTGGTACACAGACTGTCCCACAGAAACAATGTACCCCTTTGCCATTCAACCCAAAATTTAAAGTTTCCCTATTCTCTATCTGTTGAAAATGCGAACTCAGTAACTCATCCTCTAACTGCCTACTTTTAATCTGCTCAATCCACCTCAGTTTAACTTAAAGTTCAGCTAGTAAACTACCATCGTCAAACAAATTGAGATGAGCAAACATCACCTTCAAATCAGTAACAGCCCTATGGCTCAATACATCGGCTACCACATTAGCCTTTCTAGGATGGTATTCAATTGAACGGTCGTAATCCTTAAGCAACTCAACCCATCTACGCTACCTAAGGTTTAACTCCTTTGAGTGAGGAGATACTTGAGGCTCTTGTGATCCGTGTAAATAATACACTTCTCACCATAAAAATAATGCCTCCAAATCTTCAATACAAATATCACCGTTGCCAACTCCAAGTCATGCGTCGGGTAGTTCATTTCATGCGTCTTAAGCTGACGTGACACATATGCTACTACCTTACCCTCTTGCATCAACACGAATCCCAAACCAACATGTGATGCATCGCTGTAAACTGTGAATTCCTTCCTAGATTCTGGTTGTATCAAGATAGGGGCCTCAGTCAGAACTTTCTTAAGCTTCTCAAAACTTTCCTACTGCTTATCAGTCTAGTTAAATGGTACCCTTTTACGCAACAACTTAGTCAGAGGTGCAGCAATCAACAAAAACCCCTTAACAAACTGTCTATAATACCCTGCCAGACCTAGAAAACTTCGAATCTCTAACACCGACTTAGGTTGCTTCCAATCTAGAACCACTTCTATTTTCCAAGGATCAACACTAATCCCCTCTGCAGATACCATATGACCCAAGAAAGTTATCTCATGTAGCCAGAATTCACACTTGTTGAATTTTGCATGTAATTGTTTCTCCCTTAAAATCTGCAGAACAACCCGAAGATGTGCACCATGCTCCTCCTCAGTCTTCGAATACACCAGAATGTCATCTATAAACACCACTACGAACTGATCTAGATAACGTTGAAATACTCGATTCATCAAATCCATAAAAGCTACTGGTGCATTCGTCAGTCCAAACGGTATCATTAAGAACTCGTAATGACCGTAACAAGTTCTAAATGCTGTCTTGTATACATCTGTCTCCTTAACCCTCAATTGATAGTACCTCGATTAGAGGTCAATCTTAGAGAAAATTGAAGCTCCTCGAAACTGATCAAATAGATCGTCATTCCTCGATAGAGGGTACTTATTCTTGATAGTCAATTTGTTCAGTTGTCGATAGTCAATGCACATGCGCATGGTTCCATCCTTCTTCTTAACAAATAAAATCGATGCTCCCCACGAAGACACACTAGGGCGAATAAACCCCTGATCTAGTAACTCTTGGATTTGAGTTTAAGCTCCATAAGCTCTTTTGGTGCCATTTTGTATGGGGCAATAGACACCAGAGCTGTACCAGGCAATAACTCTATCCCAAACTCAACTTCACAGTTAGGAGGTAACCCCGATAACTCTTCAGGAAAGACATCTAGAAAATCTTTAACTGTTCTGATATCTTTCACAGCCAAAACCTCCAAACTAGAAGCACTAACATAGGCTAAGTACGCCTCACAACCCTTATGCACTAACTTTTCAGCCCTCAGTGCAGAAATCACATTTGACAAATAATTTCGCCGCTCTCTAACCACAATTACCTCGTTCCCCTCTTCTGTTGTCAGAATCATCCACTTTGTAGCACAGTTCAAATTTTCCTAATGCTTAACCAGCCAGTCCATGCCTAATACTGCATCGAATTCCCCAAAAGAAAGTTCCATCAAGTCAGCTAAAAAGATCTTTCCTTAAACCTCTAAGGGTACATCTTTAAACAAATTGTTCACTCTCACTGACTGCCCTAATGGACTTAACACGGTAACTTCACTCGCAATGTTTTCACACATCACACCCAAAGTCTTAGACATAGCGCATGCTATATAATAGTGCATAGAACCAATATCAATCAATGCAGTGTAAGGTACATGATGAATAACGAATGTACCCGTAATAACATTTGGGGCTTTTCCGTCTTTTTGGTGACCTGCAATATAAACTAGTGCCGGATGCCTCGCCTTAATATGACCATCACCTTTGGCTGATGCTCTACGACCCCGGACCATATTGTTTCCACCTCTGGCCTGACCACAACCTCTCGGTGGCTGCTAAAAACCTCTCTGTGGCTGAACAGTACCCCTACCAGTTGTTGGCATCTGACCTGGCTTCCATCGACAATCCTTGATATGGTGCTCCATAGATCCACACCTGAAACATGCCCCCATCTGTACCCAACACTCGCCCTGATGGTGCTTCCCACAAATAATACAAGGCTGCAACCCAAAAATGGCAACAGGAGCCCCAACTCTAGCTAGCCCATCAACCTTGGCCTTTTTCTTAGGCCCCATAGCTGAACCTGAGGGCTCCCAAACCCTTTTGTTTCTTCCCTTATCCTTTTCATGGTTCTGCCGCTCAACGCGCTTCACATCCTCAGTGATCTTAGCTTTCTCTACTAACACAGCGAAATCTCACTCCCTCTGCGGTGCTATCAAAATTCGCAGATTATCTCTGAAGCCGTCCTAGAAATGTACACAGCACTCATACTCAGTGGCCACCATGACTCGCGCATAGTGGCTCAATCGCAAAAATTCTGCCTCATACTCAGCTACAGACTTATCTCTCTAGGTCAGATTCAAAAACTCCCTTTTGCGGGCATCCACATAGCTAGCGCCCACATATTTCCCTTGAAATGCACTCTTGAAAAACTCCCAAGTTAATCGATCGAGCTGAGTACCCTCTTTCACAGTAAGCCACCACTGATAGGCTTCATCTCTCAACAACGACACTGCACCTTTTAGTTTCTGCTCTGCGGTGCAGTCAAGGTCATCCATAATCCTCTATGTGGCTTCTATCCAATACTCCGCCACACTAGGGGCAACTCCAGCGATACCCCTAAAGATTTCAGTCTTGTTGGACCTGAGTCATTTTGTTACCGACCCACGGCCCATATTATCAATATTGGGCCCTACGACCCTTTCCAAAATTCGCAGCATAGCCTGGGACAGTGCGTCATCCCCAGCCGCCCGGTCGTGTAACCCAGTCTCGGTCATTGGTGAATTTGGAGCCTCTTTTTCCTCAACGTTAGGCATATGGCCTGAAGCCGAAGATCTAGCCCGAGCACCTCACGGCCTCCGCCGTGGCCTCTAGTACCCATTCCACGAGTACTTTTAATGCTCACAGTCGATTCGTGTATTATCTATATTAATAGTTTTATGCATCAGTTTTACAATTCTAGTGTTTATTAGCGGATGTTTTATGAAAAATAACATCAATAATTAAAAGTTGTTTATTTTCGCAGAATGTAGTCTTACTATAGATTTAGGTTTCCCTAATAAGGGTTTCAGTACAGTCTATCATCTACGATAATCTCATTTCAGTTAAATCAAACAGTAGTTTTAGAGAACTTACAGAATCAATGTCCCAGACTCAGTAGACCACACATTCAAAAGTATTACTTCCAAAAACCATTTGAAACAATCCCTTTTGAAAATTTTAAGTTTTTAGAAAAACTCAAATCCACAGTCGAGTTTTGTAACCTGGCTCTGATACCACTAAATGTAATACCCCAAACCTGACCTAAACGTTAGGGCTGGATCTACGACGTCAAATTGAGGTGGGTTTTGGAAAAGCGCAGATTTAGTAGAAAAGCTCATTTGCATAAATAACCTTGTTTAGTCCATTTGCAAAAATACAGGTTCATTTAGTAAAACATGTTTCGTTCTAGGTTTTTATATTACTTAAAAACATTATCGTTGCAGAAGCTTTTAAATCAGGTTATGTAGCTTGATAGTTGAAAACCTTTTACTTTTGTTTTTGAAAACCCATATCTTATGACTAACAGATATAAATAAAATTCCCAAATAAAAAT
Source organism: Gossypium longicalyx (assembly GCA_025698465.1). Classification (NCBI taxonomy): domain Eukaryota; kingdom Viridiplantae; phylum Streptophyta; class Magnoliopsida; order Malvales; family Malvaceae; genus Gossypium; species Gossypium longicalyx. Next base: position 58,419,277 of record CM047007.1, read on the forward strand.
AAAAACTTAAAATGGCCTTATTATATAAAATACCCCAAATAAAGTCACTCTTCCTAAAATTCATAATGAAATTATAAACAGTGGTGTGGCTGTCTCTGAATCCCTTGCAGTACTGGTCCACCTAAGGTTTACCTACACAGTTAAGTAGGAAAGGTGAGTATGAAACTCAGTGTGTAATCCCTATTTAATAAACAGCCACACAAACAGTGTTGAACAGTCTGGGCTTAAGCCCATATCAGTAGTGATGTCAGTGTCGGCCTTAGCCCAATTCAGTACAGTATCAGTAATGCATAAAAAGATCCTACCCAACCATCCTCTACACTCCACTCCGTCCAGCCCTGCACTCCATGTGGGGAATAAATCGACCCACCCATCTCTACACTCCAGAATAAAGTACCGGTTTCGGCATTATCAGTAGTCACAGTAGAGCTGGTAGTAATAGGCTTATAGCCTCTCAGTACACTTCCTTCAATAATATAAATCCCACCCCATGCAATGCAACATAGTATAAATGTACATACAATAAATATAACATGCTTAAACAGTCACTCATCGCATAGGGGTATATCAGTCATTTACCTCATGGGGTATAACAGTCAGTCCATAATTTAGGGTTTAGGTATACTTACCAACCCATCAGTAGGTCCACAGTCGTCTCGTGTGACCTATGCAACCCGAACAGTAAAATAGAATAAATGGGCCCAAGCCCATTGTATGTTCCATGTGGGCCCACATGCTCGTGTGGCCCAATAAGCCCAATTAATGGCCTTGGTCGTGAAACCAACATAGTCGGCCCAATAGTCTCCTCATATCCGTGTGGTTTGCTCGTACAGACCCATGAGCCCGTAGGGCCCACAAGGCCCATTTCGGCCCATCGTGGCCCAATACCAGCCTAGGCCCATGAAATCGTTCATGGTAGCCTCCTCGATCGAATGCCTACACTTTGTGCATTTGGCTCACCACACGAGTGAGCGTACGCTCGTGTAGTGTCAATGGTCTTACATTTTCGGCATTTGTCGTTTTATGCTAATAGAAGTGTGATTACACACCTGTTCTAGAGTTGTAGCTGAACTGCCACCAGGATCAAGAACCTATAATCCACCATAACCTTTCATTAGTCTAATACCCTTGTTAATCCAAAACCATACTGCTGTTAAATATAACATTTAACCAAACCACTACTCACGCCCCTCCTTGTTCCAAACTATGTATTCTCCCCCAACACTTGACCTTTCACAAGAACAGTTAATCGATTAATAAGGATCTGTAAACCCACATAAACACATATAGACCTTTAACGCTTACCAATGAAGGAGTATTCACTTGTAAAGGACAGCAATCGACTCTACACCTTGCTAAAAGAGATTGGATCCCTAGCAACAATCGCACAAAGGAAAGTGTCAAAATAAAAGACAACTCCCCATGATAAGAAGAAACAACAACTATTCAGCCGAAAGGAACATAAGCCGAACCTTTATGAGAAAACCTAAATAAGGTTCGGCTAGGGGACACTTACTAGAACACAGGAGAATTTTGACAGCCCCACCAAGAGATGGCCAACCACAGCAAAGAGACAAAGAGGAAATGAGAAGAAAAGAAGAACAAAATCAAAGCCTTCACAGGGTTTGGTCAATAGTAAAAGCAAAGATCAATCGGTCAAGAGAAATTCATAGAGAGCAAGAAAGTGGGGAAGGAAAGATTCGGCTCTCCAAACAAGGCTCAAACCCGAAGCAAAGTTGTGTGAAGAGGAAACAAAGATATTCTGCCAAGAGGGTAAGTTACCAAAAGAAAAAGGAGAGAAAGATAGACAGAAATCGATGCAGTAGGTTTAAGAGGTAAAGTAGAATCGATGAAAAAAAATGAAAAAGAAGGAAAAGAACCAAAAGTTACCAAATGAAAAGAATAGTAATCCCCAAACAATTTCGGCACCCACAAGCCTCTGACTGATTTTAGCACAAGAGAGTTTCACATTCAGCAGACAACTACCTCACCATTCAACTCTCCTAAAATCGCTCCAATTATCTCTCCCCAAATCCCTCAAACACTTATTCAAACTCACTTCAAACTTTCCCCCAACAACCGGCCACACACCACAGTCCCCCAAACACTCCAACCATCAGAGTTTCGGTCTACCCCAACCACCTACCTTGCATGAGCAGCAAAATAAGACTCCCTTGCGCAAAGGGTAACTCTAACTCAAGACCCCAAGGTTTCCCGCTCACGCCATTACCAATACACCAACAGGCATTTCATTGCCACGTTTTACTTATTTTGATTTAAAAGACCACCATCAACAGGTAATGGTTTAATCATCCATAAGACAAAATTTTTACTATAGCCTAGGTTTGAACCCAGGCCTTTTTACACTACTCAAGACCCCTAACCATCATAGCAAGCCAGTCAACATGCCACAATCACACAATTAAAACTACTAAAGAACTGGGGCATTACAGATCAACTCGAATACCATCCGCTAAGACAATATGTCCCAAAAATCTGACTTTCCGGAGCCAAAACTCATACCTACTGAATTTAGCATACAATTGCTTATCTCTAAATGTTTGTAACACAATCCTTAAGTGCTCGGCATGTCCAAGCTCATCTTGATAATAAATTAGAATTTCGTCAATGAACACAACAACAAATTTGTCTAAAAATGGTCTGAAGATCCGATTCATCAAATCCATAAAAATGGCAGGAGCATTAGTCAATCCAGAAGGCATAACAAGAAATTCATAATGTCCTTGCCTCGTTCTGAATGTAGTTTTCGGCACATCTGAGTCTTTAACTCGCAACTGATAATAACCAGATCTCAAATCGATCTTTAAAAACATTGTAGCACCTTTTAACTAATCAAAGAAATCATCTATTGTTGGAAATAGATACTTATTTTTTATCATAACCTTGTTGAGCTGACGATAGTCAATACACATTCTCATTGACCCGTCCTTCTTCTTTACAAACAACATAGGCGCACCCCAAGGCGAAAAGCTCGGTCATGCAAAACCTCTATCTGTTAACTCTTGCAACTGAACTTTCAACTCTTTCAACTCTATTGGAGCCATTCTATACGGAGCTATAGATATTAGTGAAGTTCTTAGTATTAATTCAATAGCAAACCAAACCTCTCTGACCGGTGGCAACCCAGGCAATTCTTCTGGAAATACATCCGGATATTCACAAACTACAGTCACAGTTCAATCTTCTTTTCAGACACTTTGGTATCTAAAACATATGCTAGGTATGCATTACAACCCTTTCTCACATATCTTTGAGCCGATATCGATGAAATCAATATAGGTAATCCACCTGACTTATCAGATTCAATCCGAAGAATTTCATTATTCTAACATTTCAATTCTATAATATTTCGTCTATAGTTTACAATGGCATCATGTATAGTCAACCTGTAACACCCCTTACCCATGTCTGACGCCAGGACAGGGTACGAGACATTTCCAAACTTAAACATACACATACATGAAAAACTAGGTCATAAAATTTTAACCAATTCAAAAACATTAAAACACAAGCATATTGTCCCTCATACGAGCCTACGAGGCCAAAAACATATATTAGGGGTGGTTAGGGACTAAACCGAGAACTTTAGAAAGGTTTGAGAAATTTTTTTTAATATAGGGCCACACGCCTATGTCAGACGGGGGGACACGCTCGTGGGCTCTCGACACGTCCGTGTCCTCCAGCCGTGTAACTCTCTGACTATGATGTTAGCACCAATTTAAGGTCACACGGTTGTATAACACGTCAGTGTGGCCAGATCGTGTGGTCAATTAAAAATAAATGAATTTTTCATAAAATGGTGCAGACTTCACATGGCCAGAGCACATGCCCATGTAGGTAGGCCGTGTCTCTCACATGATCGAGACACATGCTCGTGTCTTAGCCCGTGTGTTTACTACTGGGCATACTGACTTGCAAAGTTTAGGTGCAGGGGACACATGGCCGGACAATACGCCCATGAGGCAAATTGTGTGTCACACACGGTCAAGACACATTCTCGTGTGTATAACCGTGTGGACAATTTAAAGGCTATTCTCTAAGACATTTGTTACCGTCAATCATTCATATACTCAAGTATATTTCATAGCATGCAACATGAAGTATTTAGACACTCAATTATTCAACACCATGGCACTTTCACATCTTTATAATGTCATCCTATTACACTTCAATTAGTCACACCATTTGGTAGCATTCCACATCAACTTCATGCATAACCAACTTTGTTACCATAACTTCAAATTATACCTTCATGACTATAGTCATCTTAAGTCATTAAGTCATTCCTTATTTTCATGTACTTAATTAATACCTCATTATATATCCATCAAACAAACCACATAGCACATCATCAGAGCACATGCATTCATGAACAATTAGGTTTACAACCCAGAAATCAAATATAAGCCATCTCACATGGCCATTACAAAATGAATCATCAACATCATATGCCTTCACAATTTGACCCAAAATAGCATGGCACATATCACAAAATAACCAAGTCCCCTATACATGCCATACTCAAGTTACCAAATGTACTATACCCAACGTTCTTTTGATAGTGTTATCAAATACTCCGACTGCTTTCGATCCCCGAGCTAACTTGCGGAACTACAAAGGATGGAAAAGGAAGGGGGTAAGCATTAAAGCTTAGTAAGTCCACATGCAAATAATATGCAATGATAGTAAGCAATTATCATACAAAGACATAATAACATAACCATAAACATTATTTATCATGCAAGCCTTTTTGCATACTTATCATATGTTCATATATATATACATATACATAAACTTTCTCACCACAAATTATTCTTCATCAAGGCATTGCTTATGAGTTTAGCGTACATACTTGTACTCACTCGTAGTATATCACATAACCATACCTTATTTAACATGCCCTCCTCGGGTCTTTCATCATAGTATCCATTGCATTACCCGTTGAACACTCAGAATACTATTGGATATATAGAATAACCTGCACAAAAGTGCCACATATACATACGTAGACAAAGCTACCTCCTAACATGTAACGCTCGCAATGGAGCTACTCACGGGCCTGCTTATAAAAGCTATCGGTCAAGGTGTAACTACACTGCCTGCTCACACAAGCTGTCAGGTATTCGTCCCACTCAAGGATTACGTAGCCACCGGTATGACACACAAGACCATTGCCCAGAACCCAATTACATGTATCGCATCCATTATGAACTCGGACCAACTCAACGAGCTCGGATGTCACATATATATCACGAACCCAGACCAACTCAATGAGTTCGGATTTCTTCTTTCCTAGTGACATGTCACTTACATCCTAAACTATTCCTAAGGTTCAAACGGGATTTTCCTCACTTGCACATGGCATACTTTGTCGTACTTGCTCGTGATGTCGTATGTAACGGCCATAATATCATTTATGCTTTCATAACAACCAATAAGCATATAACTCATAACAAGAAGAAAATATTTATCAAATAATATCAAAACATTAAAAACATGCTACAACATCACATTATTTGCATATGAACTTACCTCGATACAAAATGATGATAATCGAGCCTATTATTCGAAAACTTTATTCTCTCATTGATCAAGACCCGTATCATTTTTTTCTTGATCTATAATGCCAAATTTAACTTGTTGAATAATCACATTGTCCAAATCAATCCATAATTCATACTTTGATGAAATTACCTTTTTACCTCTAACTTTTCACTTATTTACAATTTAGTCCCTAGGCTCGTAAAATGAAATGTATGCATTTTCTTGGTTACCCAAACCAAACCAAATTTTCCTTATACTCATAACAGCCCATATTTTCATCAAAAATATATTTTTATCACTTATTTTACACTTTTTTCAATTTAGTCCTTTTTAGTGGTTTTCATGAAAAATCACCTAGTAAAAGATGTTTATCACACACCAAACTCTCAGATTCCTCCATAAATCATCAAAATACATGCATGTCACACATGGATAAATTTTCATACATAAAGCCTACTTTAAAATAAGGGTGGAAATAGGTAAATCAAGCTACAAGGACTTCAAAAATGTAAAGAACATTAAAAACGGGGCTTGGGAGCACTTACAATCAAGCTTGAAAGTTGAACAAAACCCTAGCTATGGTGTCTTGAGAATTTCAGCCAAGCATGGAGAAGATGAACACATTTTTGCTTTGATTTTCCCTTTTTATTCTTTTAATTATCATATGACTAAAATGCCTTTAGGGTCTTTCTTTCAAATTTTTCCTATGCATTCCCATTTTTGTCCAAAATTTTAAAAATTGGTCAAATTGCTAATTAGGACCTTTTAATTTATAATCTAAAGCAATTTCATGATAAAATCCTCTAGAATACAAGTTTTGCATCGTATTCAATTTGGTCCCTAAAGTTCAATTGGGTATTTATGCATAGAATTTCTTCATGAAACTTTCACACAAGCATGAATACATATCATGGACTTCATAGTAATCATAAAATCATTATTTCTAGCTCAGATTTGTGGTCTCAAAACCACTATTCCAACTAGGCCCTAGTCTGGGATGTCACAATTCTCCCCCTTTAGGGATTTTCATCCCCAAAAATCTTACCGGTAAAAAGGTTTAGATATTGTTTCCTCATGGCCTCCTCAGGCTTCCATGTAGCTTCTTCAACCCTATATCTTTGCCATAAAATTTTCACAAGAGCAACACTTTTGTTTCTCAACTGTTTGACTTCTCGAACCAAGATCTTAATCGGCTCCTCACCGTAAGTCATATCCAGTCTGATTTCAATCTCTGTTAGAGTAATTATGTGAGAAGGATCAGATCTATATCGGTGCAGCATGGACACATTGTAACATCCCGAAATAGGGCCTAGTCGGAATAGTGGTTTTGAAACCACAAATTTGACATCAAAATATTTATTTTATGATTATTATGAGACCTAGAATATGAGATTATGCATGTGTTAAGGTTTCATGAAGAAATTCCTTGAGTAAGGTGTTCAATTGGAAATTAATGACTAAATTGAATAAATTGTAAAACTTGGATTCTAGAAGCACTTTGAATGAAATTTCTTTAGATTATAAACTAGAAGGTTTTAAAGAGAAATTTTCCCATTTTCAAAGTTTTTGGACAAAAATGGGCTTACATGGATGAAATTTCAAAGAAAGGGCATAAGGGCATTTTGGTCATTTGGCTTTTTAATGAAATAAAATGGGAAAAATCAAGCCAAAATCAGCCATCTTCTTCCCCATAGCTGCCGAAATTCTCTTGTCACTATAGATAGGGTTTTCAAACATTTCAAGCTCAATAGTAAGTGCTCTCAAACCCCATTTTTAATGTTCTTTGTATTTTTAAAATCCTGGTAGCTTGATCTTTCCATTTCTACCCATATTTCATGCTAGGGTTCATGTTTAAAAATTTACCCATGCATGAGTTGCTTGTATTTTGGTGGATTATGGAGGGATAAGAAAGTTGAAGGTGTATTAAACATATTTTCTTAGGAGATTTTCATGAAAAACCCCTAAAAGGACCTTTTTGCAAAAGTTGTTAAATATGTGGTAGAAATGTGAAAATAATGGGAAAAATGTGGGCTACCATATGAGGGAAAAGTGTTCGGATAGGCTTGGGTAAGATAGAAATTGCATGTGTTTCATTATACGAGCCTAGGGACTAAATAGTAAAAATGTGAAAGGTTAGGCGCAAATCGGTAATTTGGACCGGGGGTAGAAATTAAACTTGAAAAGTGTAATGTAGTGAATTAATGATATAATTTTGTTGTTATAGACCCCGAGGAACAAATTTCGGAGGTCGATCAAGGTAAACTCAAGGTTTCAGAATAACCGAAACACAACTCTGAAATGAATACCAGGTAAGTTTGGATAACTCGAAGTAAACCTATAACATGCATAATTATATGTTTTTTGAATGCATGAAAATGCATAAATTGCATCTTTAATAATGAATTGTTGGATAATGACTCAGTTGAGGTTGGAAAGGGAATTCGATGGATAAACCATGATTTACATGAAACTTGAGATCCTGCATGTGTTGCAGAAAAGAATTTATCCTGGACTGGTAATCCAAAGATCTCAAGTATAAAAAGGATCTAGCCTGGACTGGTGTTCTTTGAATGATCGAGCCTCCCGAAGAATATGTGTGCATTGTGGATTTAGCCCAAACGAGTAATCCGATTAGGGTCTGAATTTAGCCTGGACTGGTAATTCAGATTTGAGCTCATTAAAGGTGTTTGTCGTTATAAGGGATTTAGCCTGGACTGGTAATCCTGACATCACCTTATGAGTTAATATTACGGGGGATTTAGCCTGGACTAGTAATCCCGCCATAAGATGTGAGGTTCGCGGAAGTGCATACTCAAAATGATCATTCGTATGAATTGACGTTGACTGGATACTCCATCGAGATTTCCTAGAAACTCAATGAGACTATCACAAGGTATATGTGCAAATGACATGTAAAATGATGAGCTCATCTAAGATAAAAATGTTTATGGTATTTGTTATGTGACTAACTCATTAATTGAGTGCGTGTGATAGGGAAACCATTTTCATGTTCAATGGTTTCATTATCTATTACGGATGTATGCTAAACAATCGATAAGTTAAATTTCCAGTTATTCGGGCTTACTAAGCATGAAAATGCTTACCCCTCTCTTTTCCCTACTTTTCAAAGCTCAAGGACTCATAAGGATTGGAAGACAATTGGAGAGTCAACACACTATCAACTAGACAAGCTTTGGTATAAAGACATTTCCATTTTGTCCAATGGCATGTATAGGATTTTTTAGTATTTTGTTATATATGTCATTTGATTTGCCTAGTGAAGACATGTAAAAAATTATGTTTATCTTTTTGTATATGGCCATGGAAATTGGCTCATTTTGAAGTAGGCTATGCCCTACAAATCTATGCATGTTTATATTCATATGCAATGGCTTAGTTATAATTGGCAATGAGTTTTAATAACGAGCCAACCTTAATATGTCAAGCAGACATATAGATCATTAAATGCAAGATAAGAATTAACTTAGCATGTATGAAACCAATAACATGAGGTTCACATGCAATGAGGTTAATCAAAGTTTTATATTGGCAATGGATAATTTGACCCAAATATGCACTATAGTAATTTATAAGTGTAATTGGCTAGTAGAAGGTGACTTAAGGCTTGGAAAATAGCCTAACAAGGTTGTAACGCCCCAATTTTTGGGCCTAAAAGTATTGGGCCTTGAGTCTGTGTTCGGGTAGAAGACGACCCGAATAAATGGTATGATTTAATTTTTTTTATTTAGTATGTTTAGTTAGTAATTAAATAAATTACGAAGGGTTTATGGTGTGGGAAAAAGTTTGAGGCTCGGCCCATAGCTTTAGCAAAATTCTTAAATTTTGCCTCTTAAGGAAATCTGGGCATAAGGCCTTAAAAATAAGTTAGCGAAAACTTCGGCATAAAGGAACTTTGCCCAAAGGTTAGGCACGCAGGACAAGATAGGAAGGAAGGTGGGGTTCGATTCCCAGCATGCGCAAACATGTTTTTAAGTTAAGGGCTGTCGCAGGCAGGCCTTAAAAGTTGTTAGGGCTAACTCATGTCACAATAAGGAACTCAGCCCAGTGGCAAGGGACGTTAGAAGGCTGAAGGGGACCCCAGTTCAAGGCACGGCGCGCGCAAATGGTTGTTTTTTTTAAGTATTCAGGTTGCGGTTAAAATAGGGGTTAAGAGGAGTTGTGGGCATAATCCAGCAAAGAGCGCCCTTGGCGCAGTGGCAGCAGCGCGCTAAGGAGACCTAGTGGTCACGAGTTCGAATGCAGGGGACAGCGAAACTTGTTTTACTTTTTTTAGTAGTCCGTGATTGAAGCGAATAAGGCTTATAAGTAAATGCAGTTGTATTATAACAAAAGAGAAGTTGTGTCACAGCGACAAACAGTGTAGCTAGGTGTTCTGGAGGTCGCAGGTTCGAGTGGAGTGGAAGGCAAAATTCTCTTTTATTTTTAAGTGGACCGGAGCTTCAGCAGGTAAGGCTTATAATTAATTGTGACCCTATTATGGTGTAAAGGAAAGCTTGGTGCAGTGGCCTGCAGCAGGATATGGAGCACAGGGACAGGAGGAGGTCTGGAGTTCGAGCTGCTGTGCGCGCGAAGGACCAATTTTGCTGCTCACGTAGGGGAGAGTTAGAGTTTGACCGAAACTGTCCTAGCAGTGGCTTGAGTCGGTCAAGCGGTGGACTGCTGCTGATGGTGCAAGGAATTTGGATGGGATTTAAATTGGTGGTGGTTGAAATTAAGGAGCAAAACATGGAATATAAGAGTCAGGAAGGAATTGTGCCAAAATTGTTCTTTTAATTTTATTTTTTATGAGTTGTTTCCTTCTTCTTCATCTCTTCTTCATCAAGAACCGAACCCATCTTCTTCTACTCTTCTCTTCTCTTTTTACTCATCTTTTCTCTCGATTAAAGATAGCCTATTACCCTTAAAAGCCGAAACTTGAATTTCCTTGAAAGCCGATTGTTCCTCTTGGCCGAATCTTTTACCCTCTTTATTCCAATCTTTCAAGAGCCGAAAACCCTCAACTCTCTCATCCATTACCGATTATTTCCTCTTCTTCATAAAACTTCTTTTCATCTCTTTTAACCTCTCATCTGCCGATAATCTCTTCTATTTTGGTAACCCATTCTTCTATTTTCTTCTTAAACCGAATTAAGCATACCTCAGAATAGGTTCTAGAAGCCGAATCTCTACTGTTATCTCCTCTCTTTTATTTTATTTTCTCTTCCTCTCCTCTTCATCCATATCTCTCACATCGTGTTAGCCGAATTTCTTTGTGGTCGAATCCTCTATTCTTTCCTTAGAAGCCGAAACCTTCATAAGTCATAGTGATTCGGGAATTAATATCTAGTTCTATTCTCTACTCGCATTTTAAGATTGGATTCACTGTGGATCTGAGATTGGGGAAGTATTGGAAACATTCGTCATCAAATAGATCTCGTGGTAAGTATTCGTAACACTCTTTCCATTCGTATCTTGTGGTTCTGGAAAAAGTTGAGTAATCCCTAATCGCTTAGGGAGGCTATCGTTTTGGACTAAAGGGTTTATTGGGTTTATTTATCGTTCTATTATGAGTAAGGTGGAATAAAGGCTGTCGATCAAGGAGCAGTGGGAAGCGAGGACATCGAAACGACTGGATCTAGACTTAGTCATTATTTGCGACAAAGGCAGCTCGTGTATGGGTCTCGCCAACTTATCGTTACAGAACAGGTGTGTAAACGACACCCACTTATAGACTAGATTAGTAAAAGCTGAAAAGCCGAAACGCCAAAGAGCCGACATTTTGTGAACTTGCAAGCGTGCGAGCGCTCGTGAGATAGTTTGTTTGTTAATCCTGGTATTCTCAAGCGGTAAGATTGCAGAGTGCGCAATTTCGTGCACTTCGGTATTTTTGGGCTTAATGGGTCGAAATCGGGTTAGTAGGCCAACGGGCCCAATTCGATAAAAACGCTCGGTAAGTGTTTCTGTTAACACGTTAATGGCTGTAATATGCATGAAAACCCTAAAATAGTAAATTTACTAAAATACCCCTAAAGTATGAAAATTACCATTATACCCCTAGGAGTAAAATGGCCATTATACCCCTTGGGTTAATTCTGTTTGAAACGTATGATATTCTGTTTTTGTGTGCTATATGCCATGACATGCATATCTGTTGCATGGGATTTGGGTTTTGTTATGGAGGAAGAACCCGTTCTGGTGGCTATGCCACAAATATCTGTTTTTGGTGGCTATGCCACAAATATTTGTTCTAGTGGCTCTGCCACAAATATCTGTATCTGGTGACTCTTGTAACACCCCCTTACCCGAGACCATCGCTGGAGTTGAGTATGAGACATTACTAAACTTATTTTAGCATTTAAACAAGTTCAAACAATTCTCATAGTAAATTGTCCATCTGCATTACAGTCGCTAAAAAAATCATATCTCGAGTTACAAAACTCAAAATCAAATTCTGTAAATTTTCCCTAAAACTAGACTCATATATCTACTTACTAATTTTTTTCTAGAATTTTTGGCTGGGCCAATTAGTACAGTTTATTAGTTAAATTCTCCCCTATTTCAGGGTTCAGCTACTCTAAACCCTGTGTATTACGAATCAGATATCTCCTTGTACAGAGTCTCAATGATGATGTCGTTTATTTCTCATAAAACTAGACTCAATAATTATTTCATACATGTAAAGCAAAACTCCTTTGTTTTTGTAAAATTTATGGTGAATTTCTAAAGTTAGAACATGGGATTTAGAGATCGCTCTGACCCTATTCCACCAAAACTTAAATCTCTCATAAAATATAACTCATTTACCTATTATGTTTCTTCCATATTAAAATAGACTCATCAAGCTTTGATTCCAAAATTTATTCATTATTTAATTCTATTTCTACTATTTTTAGTGATTTTTCAAATTCACGTCACTGCTGCTGACTGATTCTGTTTTGTGGCCAATTTTACCTTTCCAAGGATTTTCATGGTTTAGTTAAGACATAAAGCATACATGTTATCATATATAAACTTGATTAGCCATTCCAATAGTTAATCATTATAAAACATTTCCATTCCATCCGTGGGCCATATCGTTAGATTATACACACAAAATGATTGGAATGCTATACATGCCATATTTCCAAAAATTACAAGTCATTATACCGCAATTGTCCAGTGATAGTGTGAGCGTGCCTCCGACCATCTCGATCTCTAAATTGACTTGTCAAAACTACAAAGAATGAAAAGGAGGGAGTAAGCATAGATGCTTAGTAAGTCCATATGCAAATAACAAATAACTTAAAAAAGCAATTATACCAACCAACATTAGCATAATATCACCAAAACATATATCACATTTCTATTCATCATTCATCATCTTACCATATTATTGATGTCGTATCAAGTCTCAACTCGAGGGTTAAGTACATACCTGTCCAAAGTGCCCATTCCACAACACTTACCAATACGTCACTTGCAGCTTGAGTATTCTTCCATATTACTAGAATTTTACCTGTTGAACACATCGGAATATAATTCAGATACATGGAAAGTTTGCACATAAGTGCCACGTATGTAGCCAAGCTACCATGTAACCCGCCCATAAGTGAACTCGGACTCAACTCAACGAGCTCGGGCGTTCGCATCCATAAGTGAACTCGGACTCAACTCAACGAACTCGAATGCCTAGTTACATCTCATGAACTCAGACTCAACTCAACAAGTTTGGACATTTGCATCCATAAGTGAACTCGGACTCAACTCAATGAGTTCGGATGCTCAAGTATCCTAATCTATTCCTAAGGTTCAACGGGACTTTCCTCGTTCGTACTCCTTTACCATTCTCCTTGGAATTCTAATGACGATACTTCGGTAATCTTTCACATTTTTCACATAATTCATAAAATTTTTGTATGTTGTCCAACAATTACCACAAAGTATAGAATTACATGATAACAAATCATAATATCGTATAAATAGCATTAAATGATTTAAAATAACAGTTATATTACAATATTTACATATGAACTTACCTCGATACAATATGTTAGAAATCAAGCCTATTCCTCGGAAACTTTATTTTTCCCTCGATCACGACTTGAATCTCGTCTCTCTTGAACTATAATAACAAATTTAGCTTATTTAATACTCACATTTATTAAAACAATCCTTGACTCAAACTTTGGAAAAATTACATTTTTGCCCCTAAACTTTTGCATATTTACACTTTTTCCCCAAAGCTCGGAAATTAAACTTCATCCTAGTTTCTTATGTTTTATGACATGCTGATCATTTTTCCCTTCTTTAGCAACATCAAATTCACACTCTATCATGTATTTATGAACATTAGGTATTTTTACCGATTTTATCGTTTTACTCGTTTTCACGTAAAATCGCTTAGCAAAAGTTGTTTAACACAATTTAAAGCTTCATATTCTACCATAAAACATCAAAATAAACATATTTCACCTATGGGTATTTTTCCAAATATAAACCCTAGGTTAAATTATTGCTAGAATAAGCTAAATCAAGTTACCGGGACTCCAAAAACGTAAAGAACATTAAAAACGGGGCTTGGAATCACTTACTATGGAGCTTGGAAGCTTGAAACAACCCCTATCTATGGAGAACCCTTTAAATTTTGTTCTAATGAAGAAGATGGACATATTTTGCCATCTTTTTCTTTTTTTTAATCTTTTAATTACTAAATGACTAAAATACCCTTCATTACTAAACTTTCAAAATTTCCATCCATGTCCAATTTTTGTCCAAAACTTAGAAATTGGTAAAATTGCTATTTAAGACCTCCTAATTAATATTCCAAAGCAATTCATACTAAAAACTTCTAGAATGCAAGTTTTGCAACTTATTCAATTTAGTCCCTAATTTCAAATTAATCACTTTATGCATAGAATTTTTTCACGAAATTTTCACACAATCATGCAATCATATCATAGACCTAAAAATAATTATAAAATAATTATTTCTCTCTCAGATTTGTGGTCCCAAAACCACTATTCCGATTAGGCCCTAATTCGGGATATCACAACTCTGTTACAATATCTGTTCTGGCAGTCATTCTGCAAATTCTGTGGCGTGTAGCGGATGGGTGGGTCGAGTTGTCTCCCCACATGGTGTAAGGTTGATACGGGGGTGTATACGGATGGATATGAGTTGGGTTTCTGCATATATGCATAATATATGTTATGTTACTGTAATGGGCCTAAGGGCCACACTGATTTCTGATAGGGCTTAGGCCCAGTAAAGCTTGAACCGATTTAGGCTCTAGTTGGGTTTACTTTACACACTGAGTTTTCCAAACTCACCCCTTAATTTCATCCATGCAGGAAATCCCCAACCATAGTAGACTTGGAGCCGTGAGGGATTCAGAGTGGCCACATGTTCTGCAAATTTGTTTTTCTTCATGTGTTTTGATCAGCACTTACTTACTTTAATTGTTTTGGGTTTTAAATTGTAACAAGGCCGATTTATTTTTTTTAATTGTTCTTAGTATGTTTTGTTAGCTTGGATATGATATTGTTTTGATTGTTTGAAATTGAATAGCTCTAGGGCACGTTTTAAAAAGGTTACTTGATTTTAAAATATCGCGTTAACAAAGCAAAGCTTCCGCAACGAAAACATTTTCAAAATTAATAACCTTTTCAAATGGTTTTAAACAAATTGGTTTTCCCTGAACAATCACTCAGTTAAAGTGTGGCAATGGTTGTGTGCATGTCTAGGATTGGATCTGTGGAGAGCTGGGTACTTAAGCAGTCTAATTGACCCACCTCCTCTTTTCTGGCATCCTACTTGGTGCACAGCTTCCATTCACTTTAATCTATAACGAGGATATTCTTTAACAACTAAGAAAGACTTTAGATAAAATGTGACTTTTCTAGTAAGGCTACAATGTGACACGCCGGATTCGGTCATAACGTCTGGGCCAGGTTTGGGGTGTTACAAAGGTCCACATGGGTAGACACACGGGCGTGTGTCTAGGCCGTGTATGACACACAGGCTACTCCCATGGGTGTGTGCTATGACCGTGTGTCCCCTGCACCTAAAATTTTAAATCAGTATAGAGTACGGACTAAGCACACGGGTGTGTGCCTTGGTCGTGTTTATTTAACAGAATGGTGAGGTTGAAGTTAGTGTAGCACACGGGCTAAGCCCACGGGCGTGTGCCTTGACCGTGTTGCATACTGGAGAAAGGACACGGGCATGTTCGAAGCCCCACGGGCATGTTACACTTCAACTAAGGGGAAAATTTTCTAAAGTTCCCCAAGTCTATCGAACAATTTCAATTTTGTTCCGTACTACCCCTAGGAGTGTTTTTAGGCCTTGGAAGCCTGTATAAGAGACAAAGTGCACATGTTTGAAAAGTGTTAAATCACGAGCGAAATTCAGTAACCCGATTGAGTAAGTTTGTAAAGGTGAATTACCGGTAATACCTCGAACCCTATCCCCGCGTCAGATACGGGCTAGGGGAGTTACATTTAGTGGTAATAGAGCTACAGTTTAGTTAGTTCTAGGACTACCGTAGAGGATGTTAAAGTTCGCTATACATGACATTATTCGAATCTTGATAGTGTGACATCTCCTAATTGTTTAAACTGTTTTGAATATAGTAAATGTCTTCCAATCGAGCACAAGATGAGTCCGAGGGAGCCGAGAGCCATGCTCCAGCTTCCGTACATTGAGTTGTATCTAGTAGTAGTAGGAGACTTATGTTTGAAGCCCGGGAAGAGGCCTGAGCCGCCTTCTTTGATATGATGGATGAATGGTTTGGGGATTATCTAAGGAATCACCCCAACATACCACGACCGCCCCCACCCCCTAACCAACTTGATGAGAATGTGCCACGAGGTATGGGACCGATAAGAATAGGTAAGGCCGCTGTAGACAAGCTTAGAAAGTATGGGGCTGAGGAATTCAGAGTGAAAGTCAATACTGTCATGCACACCCAAAGAGTGTTTGAAATGTACCGTGTCCCTCTTGAAGGATACTGCATACCACTGGTGGAAGACCATATCCTCAGTAGTGAAGAAGGAAAATATTACTTGGAATTTCTTCCAAATAGAGTTTAGGAAGAAATTTATTAGCCAACGATTTTTAGACTCGAAGCGAAAGGAGTTCCTGGAACTCAAACCAGGGAACAAGACTGTAGTGGAATATGAGAGAGAGTTCGTACGACTAAGTCAGTATGCAACTGAATGGGTTCAGATTGAACCAAAAATGTGTAAACGCTTCGAGGAGGGTCTGAATGAGGACATCAAATTGTTGATCAAAATTCTAAAAATATGGGAGTTCGCTACATTGGCTGACCGGGCCAAGAAAGTCAAGGAGCTTAATAACGAAAGAAAGCAAGCAAAGAGAGAGGCTAGAGCTGCTAGCAAAAGGACTAGTGGTAAAACACTCTCATTCTCCATTAAGAAAGCTAGGAGCCAGCATGAACGCTCCACTTCTTCAGTAGGATATTTGGGTAGAGTGAAGGGTCCTAGACGACGAAGTCAAAAGTCTTCCTCTCCGATGATGACCAGTGTGGGGAGTGTAGATGATCAAAAGCCAAAGTGTAAGAACTGCAACAAATTTCACTTCGAAGAGTGCCAAGTAAAAAGTGGTGCGTGTTTCAGATGTGGCTCTCTTGACCACTTTTTCAGGGATTGCCCAGAGCGATTTAAAAAAGAAGTGGAAGTAACTCTGAAGTCGAGTGCTCCCATGGCACGAGGTAGACCTTCAAGATACCCTGGAAGTGCTAGTGGCAGTCGTGTCATAGCTAAAGATACTGCAAGACCAGAGGCTAGTGCCCGGGAAAGAACGTATGCAATACGCGCTTGAGAGGAAGTCTCTGCTTCTGCCGTTATCACATGCCCTTTTTAATACGAGTATTATTGCTTTAATTGACCCGGGGTCGACGCATTCTTACATTTACATGAGATTGGTGTCTAGTATGAATATACCAGTTGAACCTACGAAATTTGTTATTAAAGTGTCGAACCCATTAGGCAAATCGGTTCTAGTTGATAAAGTCTGTAAGAATTGTCCTTTGATAATTCAAGGTCATTGTTTTTCGGCTAACCTTATGTTGCTACCATTTGATGAATTTGATGTAATACTTGGTAAAGATTGGTTGGCCCTTCATGATGTAACTGTGAATTGTGGTAGTAAGTATATTGAGTTAAAATGTTTGGATGGTGAGACATTACGGGTCAAATCAAGAGAATTGGGTTCACCGCCGAATGTAATCACGACAATGGTTGCCCAGAGGTACATGAGGAAAGGGTATGAAGCTTATCTTGCATTTGTGCTGAACATTAAGGAAATAGAATTGAAGATTGAGTTTGTGCTGATAGTATGTGAGTATTCAAATGTATTCCCGGAGGAATTACCAGGATTACCTCCTGAGAGAGAAATTGAGTTTGGTATTAAATTGGTGCTAGGGACAACTCTTATTTCTATCGCTCTGTATAGAATGGCACCAACCGAGCTAAAAGAGTTAAAAGCACAGTTGCAAGAGTTGACGGATAAAGGATTCGCAAGGCCAAGCTTTTCACCATGGAGTTCCCCCGTGTTGTTTGTAAAGAAGAAAGATGGTTCAATGAGATTATGTATTGATTATCGGCAACTGAAAAAAGTAACCATAAAAAATAAGTATCTTTACCAAGGATTGATGATTTATTTGATCAGTTGAGAGGAGCCACTGTGTTCTCTAAGATAGACTTGAGATCTGGCTATTTTCAGTTGCGTGTCAAGGAATCGGATGTGCCAAAGTCAGCTTTTAAGACGAGGTATGGTCATTACGAATTCCTTGTTATGTCTTTGGGTTTAATTTAATGCAATGCCGTAGCCGTTTATAGATCTAATGAATAGGATCTTTTGGCCATATTTGGATAAGTTTGTTGTTGTGTTCATTGACGACATCTTGTTTTACTCCAAAGATGAGACAGAACATGCGAAGCTCCTGAGAATTGTATTGCAGACTTTGTGAGAAAAACAACTGTATGCTAAGTTTAGCAAGAGTGAATTTTGGCTCCAAGAAGTTGGATTTTTTGGTTATATTGTTTCGGGTGAAGGCATCTGAGTTGATCCAAGTAAAATCTCTGTTATTGTTGATTGGAAATCACCTAAAAATGTAACTGAGGTTAGAAGCTTTTTGGGCTTAGCTGGTTACTAGCGAAGGTTTGTAAAAGGATTTTCTATGATAGCGACTCCGATGACGAGGTTGCTATAGAAGGATGTTAAGTTTGAATGGACGAAAAAGTGTCAGCAAAGTTTTGAGAAATTAAAGACATTGTTGACTGAAACTCCTGTTTTAGTGCTACCTGAATCGGAAAAGGAGTTCGTGATCTACAGTGATTCATCCTTAAATGGACTAGGTTGTGTACTTATGCAAGATGGCAAGGTGATAGCCTATGCTTCACGACAATTGAAGCCTCACAAGAAGAATTATCCGACCCATGACCTAGAGCTTGCTGCGATTGTTTTTGCCTTGAAGATTTGGAGGCATTATTTATATGGTGAAACATGTCGTATCTTTAAGGACCACAAGAGTTTGAAGTACTTGATGACTCAAAAGGAATTAAATTTGAGACAAAGAACATGGTTAGAATTGATTAAGGATTATGATCTGTTCATTGACTACCATCTAGGAAAGGCGAATGTGGTCGCCGACGCTCTGAGCAGAAAATATTTATTTGCTTTGAAAGCCATGGATACTCGTTTGACATTGCCTGATGATGGTACGGTCTTGGCAAAGCTAGAGGCTAGGCCAACATTTCTACAAGAAATTCATGATGCTCAGTTCAATGATGGTAACTTGCAAGCCAAAAGGGCTTAATGTGAGTCAGGGACTGAATCAGATTTCTGGATTAGTCCTGATGGGTGTTTGAAGTTCAAAGAGAGAGTATGCGTACCTAAAGACGATGAACTTATCCTGAAAATATTGCAAGAAGCACATAGTAGCCATTTGTCTATTCATCCGGGAAGTACTAAAATGTACAACGATTTGAAGAAAGTGTATTGGTGGAACAGTATGAAAAGAGACATTTCTGAGTTTAAGTCAAGATGCCTGATATGTCAAAAAGTTAAAGCTGAACATCAAGTGCCTTCAGGTTTGTTACAACCTGTGATGGTTCCCGAATGAAAGTGGGACAGAGTTACCATGGACTTCGTGACAGGATTGCCTTTGACTCCGAAAAAGAAAAATGCCATATGGGTCGTAGTGGATAAGTTGACCAAGTCGGCTCATTTTATTCTAGTAAGGACAGATTATTCCCTTGATAGACTGGCCAACTTATACGTTTCTGAGATAGTAAGATTGCACGGAGTACCATTATCGATTATTTCAGACAGAGACGCAAGGTTTATTTTGAGATTCTAGAAAAAGCTACAGGAAGCCTTGGGGACGAAGTTGAGTTTTAGTACAAATTTTCACCCTCAGACCGATGGTCAGTTTGAGTGGATGATTCAGATTCTTGAAGATATGTTGCAATGTTGTATCCTCGAATTTCAGGGTAGCTGGGAAAAATATCTGCCATTGGTAGAATTTGCCTACAACAATAGTTTCCAAACAAGTTTGAAAATGACACATTATGAGGCCTTGTATGGCAGGAAGTGTCGAACTCCATTATACTGGATAGAACTTAAGGAAAATCAGATTCATGGAGTGGATCTGATTAGGGAAACTGAAGAAAAAGTTAAAGTAATATGAGACAGTTTAAAAGTGGCATCGGACAGGCAAAAGTCTTATGCCGATTTGAAAAGAAAAGAGATTGAATTCCAAGTTGGAGACAGAGTATTCTTGAAGGTGTCTCCATGGAAAAAGGTTTTGAGATTTGGTCGAAAAGGTAAACTGAGTCCACGATTTATCGGACCTTACAAAATTACAGAAAGGATTGGACCATTAGCCTATCGCGTGGCATTGCCGCCCAAATTGGAAAAGATTCACGATGTGTTCCATGTATCCATGTTAAGACAATATCGATCAGACCCCTCTCATGTGATTTCACCAAAGGATATTGAGATTTGACCAGACATGACTTACGGAGAGGAACCAGTCAAGATTTTGGCTCGATAGGTTAAACAGTTGAGAAATAAAAGTGTGACTTTAGCAAAGGTTCTATGGCATCGACATGGTGTGGAAGAAGCTACATGGGAACCAGAAGAAACAACGAGAAACCAATATCCGAACCTGTTTAGTGGTAAGACTTTCGGGGACGAAAGTCCCTAAGGGGGAGAAATGTAACATCTCGAAATAGGGCCTAGTCAGAACAGTGGTTTCGAAACCATAAATCCGACATCAAAATATTTATTTTATGATTATTATGAGACTTAAAATATAAGATTATGCATGTGTTAAGGTTTCATGAAGAAATTCCTTGAGTAAGGTGTCCAATTAGAAATTAGGGACTAAATTGAATAAATTGTAAAAATTGGATTGTAGAAGAAATTTGAATAAAATTACTTTAGATTATAAACTAGAAGGTCTTAAAGAGAAATTTGCCCAATTTCTAAGTTTTTGGACAAAAATGGGCTTGCATGGATGCAATTTCAAAGAAAGAGCATAAAGGCATTTTGGTCATTTGGCTTTTTAATGAAATAAAATGGGAAAAATCAAGCCAAAATCAGCCATCTTCTTCCCCATAGCTGCCGAAATTCTCTTGTCACCATAGCTAGGGTTTTCAAACATTTCAATCTCAATAGTAAGTGCTCCCAAACCCCGTTTTTAATGTTCTTTGTATTTTTGAAATCCCGGTAGCTTGATCTTTCCATTTCTACCCATATTTCATGCTAGGGTTCATGTTTAAAAATTTACCCATGCATGAGTTTCTTGTATTTTGGTGGATTATGGAGGGATAAGAAAGTTGAAGGTGTATTAAACATATTTTCTTAGGTGATTTTCATAAAAAACCCTTAAAGGGACCTTTTTGCAAAAGTTATTAAATATGTGGTAGAAATTTGAAAATAATGGGAAAATGTGGGCTACCATATGAGGGAAAAGTGTTCGGATAGGCTTGGGTAAGATAGAAATTGCATGTGTTTCATTATATGAGCCTAGGGACTAAATAGTAAAAATGTCAAAGGTTAGGGGCAAAATGGTCATTTGGACCGGGGGTAGAAATTAAACTTGAAAAGTGTAATGTAGTGAATTATTGTTATAATTTCTTTGTTATAGACCTCGAGGAACAAATTCCGGAGATCAATCGAGGTAAACGCAAGGTTTCGGAATAACCGAAACACAGCTCCGAAACGAATATTGGGTAAGTTCGGATAACTCGAAGTAAACCTATAACATGCATAATTATATGTTTTGTGAATGCGTGAAAATGCATAAATTGCATCTTTAATAATGAATTGTTCGATAATGACTCGGTTGAGGTTGGAAAGGGAATTCGATGGATAAACCATGATTTACATGAAACTTGAGATCCTACATGTGTTGCAGAAAAGGATTTAGCCTTGACTGGTAATTCGAAGATCTCAAGTATAAAGAGGATCTAGCCTGAACTGGTGTTCCTTGAGTGATCGAGCCTCCCAAAGAATATGTGTGCATTGTAGATTTAGCCCGAATGGGTAATCCGATTAGGGTCTGAATTTAGCCTGGACTGGTAATTCAAATCCGAGCTCATTAAGGGTGTTTGTCGTTATAAGGGATTTAGCCTGGACTGGTAATCTCAACATCACCTTATGAGTTTACATTATGGGGGATCTGTCCTGGACTGGTAATACCGTCGTAAGATGTGTGGTTCGCGGGAGTACATACTCAAAATGATCATTCATATGAATTGACGGTGAAGAGATAATCCATCGAGATTTCCTAGAAACTCAACGGGACTATCACAAGGTATATGTACAAATGACATGTAAAATGATGAGCTCATCTAAGATAAAAATGTTTATGGTATTTGTTATGTGACTAACTCATTGATTGAGTGAATGTGATAGGGAAACCGTTTTCATGTTCATTGGTTTCATTATCTGTTATGGATGTATGCTAAACAATCGGTAAGTTAAATTTCCAGTTATTCAGGCTTACTAAGCATGAAAATGTTTACCCCTCTCTTTTCCCTTCTTTTCAGAGCTCAAAGACTCATAAGGATTGGAAGACAATTGGAGAGTCAACACACTATCAACTAGACAAGCTTTGGTATAAAGACATTTCCATTTTATCCAATGGCATGTATAAGAGTTTTGAGTATTTTGTTATATATGTCATTTGATTTGCCTAGTGAAGGCATGTAAAAATTATGTTTATCTTTTTGTATATGGCCATGGGAATTGGCTCATTTTGAAGTAGGCTATGCCCTACAAATCTGTGCATGTTTATATTCATATGCTATGGCTTAGTTATAATTGGCAATAAGTTATAATAACGAGCCAACCTTAATATGTCAAGCAGACATATAGATCATTAAATGCAAGATAAGAATTAACTTAGCATGTATGAAACCAATGACATGAGGTTCACATGCAATGAGGTTAATCAAAGTTTCATGTTGGCAATGGATAATTTGACCCAAATATGCACTATAGTAATTTATAAGTGTAATTGGCTAGTAGAGGGTGACTTAAGGCTTGGAAAATAGCCTAACAAGGTCCACATGGGTAGACACACAGGCGTGTGTCTAGGCCGTGTGTGACACACGGGCTACTCCCATTGGTGTGTGCTATGACTGTGTGTCCCCTGCACCTGAAATTTTAAGTCAGCATGGAGCACAGACTAAGCACACGGGCGTGTGCCTTGGCCGTGTTTATTTAACAGAACGGTGAGATTGGAGTCAGTGTAGCACACGGGCTAAGCCCACGGGCGTGTGCCTTGACCGTGTTGCATACTGGAGAAAGGACACGAGCGTGTTCTAAGCCCCACGGGTGTGTTACACTTCAACTAAGGGGAAAATCTTCTAAAGTACCCCAAGCCTATCGAACAATTTTGGTTTTGTTCCGTACTACCCCTAGGAGTGTTTTTAGGCCTCGGAAGCCTGTATAAGAGAAAAAGTGCACACATTTGAAAAGTGTTAAATCATGAGCGAAATTCAATAACCCGATTGAATAAGTTTGTAAAGGTGAATTACCAGTAATGCCTCAAACCCTATCCCACCGTCGGATACGGGCTAGGGGTGTTACACACATGAAATACATCGTGAATCTTTTCCAGCTCAGGCGGCAAAGCCAACTGATATGCTAATGGTCCTATCCTTTTGATAATCTCATACGGTCCTATAAAGTAAGGACTCAACTTGCCCTTTTTGCCAAATCTCAAAACCTTCTTCTATAGAGATGCTTTCAAAAATAATTTATCACTGACTTGATACTCAATTTCTTTTCTTTTCAAATCCTCATACGACTTTTGCCTATCCGATGCCGCTTTCAAACAATCATGAATTACCTTCACCTTTTCTTCAGTTTCTTTAACCAAATCAACTCCATGAATCTTATTTTCCTTAAGTTCAGTCCAGTACAAAGGTGTACGACATTTACGTCCATACAATGCCTCATAAGGTGCCATCTTCAAGCTCGACTGATAATTATTGTTGTAAGCAAATTCGACCAAGGGTAGAAAAATTTCCCAACTACCTTGGAACTCAAGGACACAACATTTGAGCATATTTTCAAGTGTTTAAATTACTCTCTCAGATTGCCCATTGGTCTGTGGGTGAAAAGCTGTACTAAATGTAATATCCTGATTTTGGGCCTAGTCGGAATAGTGGTTTCGTGACCACAAAATCTGAGATAGAAATAATTATTTTATGATTATTTTAAGGTCTATGACATGATTTCATGATTGTGTGAAAATTTCGTGAAGAAATTTTATGCATAAAGTGCTTAAATTGAAATTAGGGACTAAATCGAATAATCTGCAAAACTTGCATTCTAGAAGTTTCTAGTATGAAATTGTTTTGAAATATTAATTAGGAGGTCTTAAATAGCAATTTTACCAATTTCTAAGTTTATGGACAAAAATTGGACATGGATGGAATTTTTGGAAAGTTTAGTAGTAAGGGCATTTTGGTCATTTAGGGGTAAAATGAATTAAAATACAAAATTAAAAGCCAATTTTGCTCATCTTCAGCCCCATGGCCGAATATAGCAAGGAGAAACCATGGCTAGGGTTTTTCAAGCTTCCAAGCTCGATTGTAAGTCCATTCTAGCCCCGTTTTTCAAGTTCTTTATGTTTTTGAGTCCCTGTGAGCTCGATTAAGCTTATGCTAGCAATAATTCAACCTAGGGTTCATATTTGGAAAAATACCCATAGGTGAAATTTGTGTATTTTGGTGTTTTATGATAGAATATGAGGTTTTAAATTATGTTAGACAACTTGTGCTACTCGGTTTTAAGTGAAAACGAGAAAAAGGGCTTAATCGGTAAAAATACCTAATAGTCATAAGTACATGTTAGAGTGAGAATTTGATGTTGCCATAGAAGGGAAAAATGATCAGCATGTCATAAAACATAAGAAAATAGGCTGAATTTTAATTTACGAGCTTTGGGGAAAAAGTGTAAATATACAAAAGTTTAGGGGCAAAATTGTAATTTTTCCAAAATATGATTTTGGGTCAATTTGAATAATGTGAGTCCTAATTAGACTATATTTTAAATGATAGAGTAAGGAAAACTGAAATTCCGCTAAAATGGGGAAAATACTGTTGTGGACGAAAATGGTAAAAGTAGCCATTTTCGCATACTAGGTAAGTTCATATGTAAATGTTGGTAACATAGTTATTATTTTAAATGTTTTTATGTTATTTAAATGATATGATAATTATTATGAAATATTACACTCGTGATAATTATTTGATAATATGTTAAATTATGTGATATACTTGGAAAATGTGAAATACTACCGAGTATCGGTATCGGTATTCCATAGAAGATGGTTGAGACACATGATTGGGAAAAAGGTCCCGTTGAACCCTAGGAATGGATTGGGATACAAGTGACATGTCACTGGGATATTTGGGCATCCGAACTCGTTGAGTTGAGTCCGAGTTCACTTATGGATGCGAATGTCCGAACTCGTTGAGTTGAGTCCGAGTTCGTGAGATGTAACTAGGTATCCGAGCTCGTTGAGTTGAGTCTGAGTTCACTTATGGATGCGAACTCTCGAGCTCGTTGAGTTGAGTCCGAGTTCGCTTATGGGCGGGTTACATAGTAGCTTGGCTACATATGTGGCACTTATGTGCAAACTTTCCATGTATCCGAATTATATTCCGATGTGTTCAACAGGTAAAGTTCTACTCAAATGGAGGAATACTCAAGATGAAAGGGACGTATTGGTAAGTGTTGTGAAATGGATACTTTGAACAGGTATGTACTTAACCCTCGGGTTGAAAAATCGATATAACAACAATATGGTAAGATGATAAATGAAAATATGATATGAATGTCTTGGTGATGATTATGCAAATGATGTTTTATGTTTGCTTATATGGTTATGTTACTTGCTATTTGCATCTGAACTTACTAAGCATTTATGCTTACTCCCTTCTTTTCATTCCTTGTAGTGTTGAAAAGCCAGCTCGGAAATTGGGAACGGTCGGAGGCACGCTAACACTATCCGTATACCATCTTGGCATAATGACTTGTATATTTTGAGTATGGCATGTATAGCATTATAATCATTTTGTATATATGGTCTTATGATATGGTTATTGAGTAGTATAAAAATGCTTGGTAATGATTAGCCATTGGAATGGCTAATTATGATCATATTTGGTGTTATGTATGTCAAATTGCTAGTTAATCTATGGAAACCATGAAATAGGTAAAATTTACCATAAAATAGATTCAGACAGCAGTAGTGACAATGAATTTGAAAATTCATTAAAAATAGTAGAGATATAATTAGATAATTAATAAAATATGGAATTTAATAATTATGAGTCTATTTTCATATGGAAGAAACAAAACAGGTATATGAGTTATATTTTTTGAGATGTTTAAATTTTTGTGAAACAGGGCCAGAGCGATTTCTGGATCCCCTGTTCTGACTTTGAAAATTCACCATAAATTGTGTAAAAATAACTAGAAGTCATAATTTATATGTAAAGATTTATTATTGAGTCCAGTTTTAAGAGAAAGAAATTTCATAGTCATTGAAATTCTGTACAGAGAGATATCTGATTCGTAATACACAGAGGTCAGAGCAGTCGAACCCTAAAACAGGGAAGACTTTAACTGTACTAATTGGCCCAGAAAAAAATTCTAGAAAAAAATTATTAAATATATATATGAGTCTAGATTCAGGGAAAATTTACAGAATTGGATTTTGAGTTTCAGAACTCGAGATATGAATTTTTAAGTGAATGTGACGCAGCTTAGCCACTTTGTCCGGAATTTCTAAAATTAAATTGTTTGAGCTTTGTTTAAGCAATGAATTAAGTCTGTTAACACCTCGTGTTCGACTCAAAGAACGGTCTCGGTGCGGGGCATTACATTTGGTGGTATCGAGCAGGTTTAGTCGGTTCTCGGACTAACCTAGCATGTGTAAAAGTTTAGCTATACATGCCACCGATCCGTGATAGTGTGATGTCTTCCGACGCGTATGAGTACCGTCTTATTTAGACAGGTACTCTCCAAACCGAGCCGCTGCGCGCCCTGCTTCAACGTTATGTGAAGGTATTTGAGTAAAATTATGATTATGATAAGTATCGGTTCAGAAAAGTATGAATAAATGTTTATGATACATATGTGATAAATATTCATATTTGCTTAATGCTCATATGATGTAGTGTATATGGCTTACTTGATAAGATGAACGGAATAAATAGAAAGTAGTAGAGGTATGAATAAAAGTCATAATATTATGATACGAATGAAAATGTCCTTGTTTTGATTTGGACGTCGAATGTTGATGAATGCTAATGATATATAATTTTTATGAGATAAAAGATTATAATGAAATGAACTTATCTATGTTAAATTGTTGGACTGAATTATATGATTGTAATGATATGTACATGATGATGCACGAAATGAAAGTTATGATTGTGGTGCAAAAATCTATGTTTGTTTGGCCTTATATAATGTCATGAGCATGACTTAATTTAATTAAATGAATGGATAAGTAAAGCTATCTAGAAAACATAGAATGTATGCATAAGTATATTGTCTAAATGGGACAATAGGAAAATTGGTGTAAGCCAACATGAATGAATGACATGATTTTGATGATGTTGCTATGATGATGGAAGTTGTGTCATATGTGTATGTATAAGAAAGTCGAGTCGAGGTCCTACAACCCCTCCCCTTATCGAAATGGTACTTATAATGGAATTTCATGAGATTTGTATTGAATAAGTTTCCGGTTGAGAACCCAAAGAGTTCAAAGATGATAGAATAATTATAAGTATGATCGAGAGATTGAAAATGAGCTGATAAGTAAAGTCGAGCCAGATAAGTATCGGATTGACGTAAAGATTATTGGAATTATGCACTGCTCCGATTAAAAAGGAATTCTCCTTGGTAAATCGAATTACTCAGTGCAAGGTCGAGAAAAGTGTAAATCGAAATTTATTCAAATTGGCCTTCTTTAGTGAGTGGTTTAATATGAAATTTGTGACGGCGAGAACTAGTTGGGGAAATGATATTTGAAATGTGAACTATCTCGAGTGTGATAGTTATGACTGGACAGATTTAGCGATCTCTTTTGAGATGTTCTATGTGTTTACCCGTTCTCGTAAATATTTCTATGGCTATTGATCTTCTCAAGAAATTCTTGTTATATGGGAATGTCTTTTAATCTCGGTGTTGGATGAAAGCGTTGGTAGTCCGATTGGTTTATAATTTATATTGCTCTATTTCATCGGGTATTCTATTTCATTTCGTCTCGATAAGAATTGATGAGAGAATACATATGATATTATGATTTTGTTTCTTCTACTTGATGCTTCATCCGAGATATATGTATGGGAAGATATATTGTTCTTGTTATATTTGATTCCAGTGGGATTAAATGATGTTTTCTTTTGGACTTTCTTTCTTTGAAGAATTATCGGGGTATTCCGTATTTTCTCTATGAGTTTGGTTTTCGATTCTCCGGCTTGGTTTTCGATTCTCCAAAGATAGTATCGTATCTTGGGTTTCTTTATTCTGGATTTCTCTATTTTGGATTTCTTTATTCGGTTTTCTTGTTATCTTTGTTCCATAATTTGTCAATTATGACTCGTGTTCAAGTCGCGTTCTTCACTCGTGATAATCATGTCAAATATGACTATACTTCTAATTTGATCTTGGTAATGTGGTGATTTTAGTATTGGGGTTTTTTTTCTAATTTCTATGTAAGGATTTGACATCGATAAAGGCATAAGTGATAAAAGCGCGAGTTTAGATCGGTATGGTGAATTATCTATTTGAAAGATTTCATGTGACAATTATTTCAGGATTATTTTTCCCAAGTTTGATAATAGAATTTCATTTTGTACGGATAAAAGAGTAAATAGCCTGAACGAGAAGTGTATATTTATTAGAAAGAGTTGGATATTAGTTAAAGTCACTACGAATGATAAGGTTTTCATTTTGTGAAAGCTGAAAAGTTTATTACATGTTGACAAAGTTCGGATAGATGAGAATATTGGTAACCGAAGCGTCTGAACTAGACTAGTCTACATTGAGTAAAGACTTCCTGACTTTCAGTAATGTATTGTTGTATGAATTGTGATGTGTTTCAAGACAGTGAGGTAACGTGATAGTTTAGAGCATTCGATGTTACATAAAATTGGAGTTGTTAAAGGGGTTAAAGCCGAGCATTGGGATCTATCAAAATTATCCTTGTCGTGTTGATATTGGGATGGAAATGAGAAGGATTATTCTTGAGGCCATATCGTAATTATCTCCATGGCGTAAAGAGGAAAATGTGATGTATCCTATTGTTAAATGTTTGGCGAGATCTATAAATCATATCAGATTGAATGAATTCCTACTCATCGATTCATGGAAATTCGTGTCTCTTTGATTATTGGATTTCTTGGAATTCTGGTCTCCATTAATCAAGTTAAGATCCGGGTTTTATGTCATGATATCATGGGAAACGAGAGAAGGTTGAAAATTTAAGAACAGTTGAGAGTTGAGATGTAAGCTTTCAGATCATATGAGAAATTAAAGAGATGTATTGGAGGTACAGTCTAAGTGAAAGTTCTTCGGAACAGAATATGAGATTAAAAGTGAAGACCACTTTTCTGGTAAGATTTTCGGGGACGAAAATCCCTAAAGGGGGAGAGTTGTAATATCCTGATTTTGGGCCTAGTCGGAATAGTGGTTTCGTGACCACAAAATCTGAGATAGAAATAATTATTTTATGATTATTTTAAGGTCTATGACATGATTTCATGATTGTGTGAAAATTTCGTGAAGAAATTTTATGCATAAAGTGCTTAAATTGAAATTAGGGACTAAATCGAATAATCTGCAAAACTTGCATTCTAGAAGTTTCTAGTATGAAATTGTTTTGAAATATTAATTAGGACGTCTTAAATAGCAATTTTACCAATTTCTAAGTTTATGGACAAAAATTGGACATGGATGGAATTTTTGGAAAGTTTAGTAGTAAGGGCATTTTGGTCATTTAGGGGTAAAATGAATTAAAATACAAAATTAAAAGCCAATTTTGCTCATCTTCAGCCCCATGGCCGAATATAGCAAGGAGAAACCATGGCTAGGGTTTTCAAGCTTCCAAGCTCGATTGTAAGTCCATTCTAGCCCCGTTTTTTCAAGTTCTTTATGTTTTTGAGTCCTGTGAGGCTTCGATTAAGCTTATGCTAGCAATAATTCAACCTAGGGTTCATATTTGGAAAAATACCCATAGGTGAAATTTGTGTATTTTGGTGTTTTATGATAGAATATGAGGTTTTAAATTATGTTAGACAACTTGTGCTACTCGGTTTTAAGTGAAAACGAGCAAAGGGCTTAATCGGTAAAAATACCTAATAGTCATAAGTACATGTTAGAGTGAGAATTTGATGTTGCCATAGAAGGGAAAAATGATCAGCATGTCATAAAACATAAGAAAATAGGCTGAAGTTTAATTTACGAGCTTTGGGGCAAAAGTGTAAATATACAAAAGTTTAGGGGCAAAATTGTAATTTTTCCAAAATATGATTTTGGGTCAATTTGAATAATGTGAGTCCTAATTAGACTACATTTTAAATGATAGAGCAAGGAAAACTGAAATTCCGGCTAAAATGGGGAAAATACCAAGTTGTGGACGAAATGGTAAAAGTAGCCATTTTCGCATACTAGGTAAGTTCATATGTAAATGTTGGTAACATAGTTATTATTTTAAATGTTTTTATGTTATTTAAATGATATGATAATTATTATGAAATATTATACTCGTGATAATTATTTGATAATATGT
Organism: Gossypium longicalyx; assembly: GCA_025698465.1. NCBI lineage: Eukaryota > Viridiplantae > Streptophyta > Magnoliopsida > Malvales > Malvaceae > Gossypium > Gossypium longicalyx. The sequence goes on from CM047007.1 coordinate 58,450,175, forward strand.
TAAATTATGTGATATACTTGGAAAATGTGAAATACTACCGAGTATCGGTATTGGTATTCCATAGAAGATGGTTGAGACACATGATTGGGAAAAAGGTCCCGTTGAACCCTAGGAATGGATTGGGATACAAGTGACATGTCACTGGGATATTTGGGCATCCGAACTCGTTGAGTTGAGTCCGAGTTCACTTATGGATGCGAATGTCCGAACTCGTTGAGTTGAGTCTGAGTTCGTGAGATGTAACTAGGCATCCGAGCTCGTTGAGTTGAGTCTGAGTTCACTTATGGATGCGAACGCCCGAGCTCATTGAGTTGAGTCCGAGTTCGCTTATGGGCGGGTTACATAGTAGCTTGGCTACATATGTGGCACTTATGTGCAAACTTTCCATGTATCTGAATTATATTCCGATGTGTTCAACGGGTAAAGTTCTACTCAAATGGAGGAATACTCAAGATGAAAGGGACGTATTGGTAAGTGTTGTGAAATGGATACTATGAACAGGTATGTACTTAACCCTCGGGTTGAAAAATCGATATAACAACAATATGGTAAGATGATAAATGAAAATATGATATGAATGTCTTGGTGATGATTATGCAAATGATGTTTTATGTTTGCTTATATGGTTATGTTACTTGCTATTTGCATGTGAACTTACTAAGCATTTATGTTTACTCCCTCCTTTTCATTCCTTGTAGTGTTGACAAGCCAGCTCGGAAATCGGGAACGGTCGGAGGCACGCTCACACTATCCGTATACCATCTTGGCATAATGACTTGTATATTTTGAGTATGGCATGTATAGCATTATAATCATTTTGTATATATGGTCTTATGATATGGTTATTGAGTAGTATAAAAATGCTTGGTAATGATTAGCCATTGGAATGGCTAATTATGATCATATTTGGTGTTATGTATGTCAAATTGCTAGTTAATCTATGGAAACCATGAAATAGGTAAAATTTACCATAAAATAGGTTCAGACAGCAGTAGTGACATGAATTTTAAAAATCATTAAAAACAGTAGAGATATAATTAGATAATTAATAAAATATGGAATTGAATGATTATGAGTCTATTTTCATATGGAAGAAACGAAACAGGTATATGAGTTATATTTTTTGAGATGTTTAAATTTTTGTGAAACAGGGACAGAGCGATTTCTGGATCCCCTGTTCTGACTTTGAAAATTCACCATAAATTGTGTAAAAAAAATTAGAAGTCATAATTTATATGTAAAGATTTCTTATTGAGTCTAGTTTTAATAGAAAGAAATTTCATAGTCATTGAGATTCTGTACAGAGAGATATCTGATTCGTAATACACAGAGGTCAGAGCAGTCGAACCCTGAAACCGGGGAGACTTTAACTAATAAACTGTACTAATTGGCCCAGAAAAAAATTCTAGAAAAAAATTATTAAATATATATATGAGTCTAGTTTCATGCAAAATTTACAGAATTGGATTTTGAGTTTCAGAACTCGAGATATGAATTTTTAAGCGAATGTGACACAGTTAGCCAGCTTGTTTGGAATTTCTAAAATTAAATTGTTTGAGCTGTTTAAGCAATGAATTAAGTCTGTTAACACCTCGTGTTCGACTCCGGCAACGGTCTCGGGTACGGGGCATTACACTAAAGTTCAGTTTCGTGCCCGAAGCCTCTTGTAACTTTTTCCAAAATCGTGATGTGAATCTCGGATCTCTATCCGAAATAATTGAAAAAGGTACTCCATGAAGTCTTACAATTTCAGAAGCATATAATTTAGCCAACTTATCAAGTGAATAATTAGTGTGTACTGATATAAAATAAGCCGATTTAGTCAACCTGTCGACTGCCACCTAAACGGCATCTTTCTTTCCTGGTGTCAATGGCAAACCTGTCACAAACTCCATAGTAATTCGGTCCCATTTCCATTCGGGAACCAAAATAGGCTGAAGTAAACCTGAAGGTACATGGTGTTCGGCTTTTACTTGCTGACAAATCATACACCTCGATACAAACTCAGATATATCTCTTTTCATACTGTTCCACCAATACATTTTCTTTAAATCATTGTATATTTTCGTGCTACCTGGGTGAACTGACATACACCCGTTATAAGCCTCATGCAAAATACTCTAAATCAACTCGGTATTCTTCGGTACACAAATTCTACCATGGAACCTCAAACAACCATCGGAGTCTCTCTGAAATTCTAGTTCACTGTTTGACTCCACTGAGCTTTCTTTGCTTGTAACTCTATATTAGTTTTTTGAGCATCACAAATCTATTGTAGAAAAGTCAGTCTAGCCCTCAACTTTGCTAGAATTGCACCATCATTAGATAAGGTCAGCCTCGTGTTCATAGCTCTTAATGTAACACCCCGATTTTAGGCCTAGTCAGAATAGTAGTTTCAGTACTAAAAATTCGATGAGGAAAATTTTATTTTTTATTATATTTTTATGGTCTACAATTTCACAAAATCATTTCACAAAAATTTGTTCGAAAATTTTGACGTTTGGGCACTCAATTTAGTCAAAAGGACTAAATCGTAAAAAGTGCAAAAGTTGAGTTCTACATGCTAGAGGTGTCCAATTGTTATGAAATTTTTAATTGGTGGTCCTTATATGGTAATTAGACCATTGTTTAAGTTGGTGGACGAAAATGGACATGGTTAGGCATGTTTCCAAAGTTTTTCATTAAGAGCATTTTGGTCATTTAGTTATTAAAATGAATTAAAAACAAAATCAAAAGCCAATTTTTGTCCATCTTCAACCTCTTGGCCGAAACTTGCATGGAGAAACCATGGCTAGGGTTTTTCAAGCTTCCAAGCTCGATTGAAAGTCCGTTCTAGCCCCGTTTTTAATGATTATTGTGTTTTTGCAATCCCCGTAACAAGATCTAACTATTTCTACCATTAATTTGAGCTAGGGTTCATTTTTAAAAATTGAAACATGTGTGAAATGCATGCATTTTGATTTCTAATGGTAGAAAATGAGTGTTTGGTGTTAAATAAACGACTTTTACTAAGCGATTTTCGATGAAAACGTCCGGAAGGACCATTTTGTAAAAGTTGTAAAAATGGTATAAAAGGGTGTTTTGATGAGAATTGTAGTTTTATATAGTTATGAAAATGATTCATCTAGGCCTATAGAGTGAGAAAATTGAATAAAAATCACTTTACGAGCCTAGGGGAAAAAGTGTAATTTTGACAAAGTTTAGGGGCAAAAATGTAATTTTTTCAAAATATGATTTGTGGATCACATTAAATAATGTGACTAATAATTGGACTAAATGTGATATTATAGATCAATGAAAATGAGGAATGGACCTAGATCAGGTGAAAAATAGAAAATCGACGGTTAGGTTCCTTTTTGCTATTCTAGTGCCGAGGTAAGTTCGTGTCTCAATAATATTGCAATGCTATATTAGAATTCAAAATTCTATATTATTATTGCACGAATGAAATGATTTAATATATTAAAAGTGATGAAAGAATGGTATATAAAATTTGTGAGAACAATGATATATGACTAGTTGCACATGATATGTTTGATGGTTCAATCATTGCTGGCTTGCTATATAATAGCTGAATATATTGAGATTTGATATAACATGATGTTTTATTAAGTTGGATAACTTGTGAAAGAGTGAAAGGGAAGGTAAGTTTGTATGTAAATAACATATCGTTTTTACTCATGTTATAATATTTTGTTATTATATGAGAGGTGGTTGCATATTGAATGATCACTTGATGTAAATTATGAATTGAAATTGATTATGGATGAATTGGTAAAATGTTGAAAAGTGAGGAATTTCCGAATTGGACCTTTGGAATAGAAAAGATACGAATGATCCATTGTGAGAACACATGTGTAGTACTATGTGCAGGCTACTATGTGTTTAAGATGGTTTTAGGTCACGTGTGTAGTGCTAAGTGTAGGCTACTACGTGTACCAGATGGTTAGGTCGCATGTGTAGTACTAAGTGCAGGCTACTATACGTACCCGATAGCTTTAATCACATGTGTGGTACTAAGTGTAGGCCACTATGTGTAAAAGATAGCTTTGGTCACTAGTGTGGTACTAAGTGAAGGCCACTTTCTGAAGAAGGTAGCTTTGATTACAAGGGTGGTTCTATGTGCAAGCCACCGGGCATCCGTTATTATTCCGATGTGTTCAATGGGAAATGACTAGGTGTAATTGAATATGACTATGTGATGAATAAGTGAAGGTTTGTGTGTGTAAACTTATGAGCAACGTGCTTGATATGTGATCGAACTATGGTAAGATTGATATGGAGTAAGTGTTACAATGAAAGTTACTACAAAGAAAACATGAAAGAGAGAAATTTAGTAATAAAATAGTTTTGGACAACAGCAGTTATGTGACTTTTAAATATCACCAAAAATGGTGGAAATCGAATTAGAAGTTGAATAAGATTTGAAATAAAATCTTATTGAGCCTATTTTCATATAAAGGAAACTGTTAAGCAAAATAATTTCATATTATGAGATATTTGAATTTTTGTGAGACAAAGTCAGAATGATTTTAGAATCCCCTGTTCTGATTTGGGAAAATCATTAAAAACTGTAAAAGAAAATAATTACAGGTTATAATTTATATGATTAAAATTCTTAATGAGTCTATTTTCTAAAGAAACAAACGGAAATATTATCCAAATCTTGTACAAAGAGATAATTAATTTTTAGTGCAGAGGGGTTGGAATTGTTAGACAACGAAATAGGGGTGACTTTAAAGAATAAACTATACTTATTGGCTAGACCAAAAATTCTAAAAATTTTATGGTGAGAATATATATGAGTCTAGTTTTTGGGAAAATTATTGGTTCTCAATTTGGAGTCTCGTAGCTCCAGATATAAATATTTAGTGACCATGACTCGAGAAAACAAATTAACTGGACTTTGAATAAATAGAGAGGAACTGAAAAATAGCATGTTAATACATTACTTATTATTTTTCATGCCAGCTTACTAAGTGTAAAGCTTACTCACCCTTTTCCATTTCTTTTAGTATTGTCAGGTCAGCTAGAGGTTAGAGATCGTCAGAGGCAACATCACACTATCAAGCCAATACCTTTGGATTGTATAGGGACCTAGTTCCATGACATGTGTTATTATGATTTGGCTAAATGTATTGGCCTATATCGAGCTATTGTATATGGCCTTAAGAGGTGGCTCATATTGATTATGGTTTGTAAGTCTAGGTAATCATGTTACGTTTTAATGCATATGATGTAATGATATGAATATGTTTGTTTGCCATGCATGGTTGGTAAAATGTCATGTGTGTTGAATGCATGTTTAATGACCAATCGAGGTGGTCATAACCATGAATTAAACGTGTAATATGGTAATAATATGATAGTGCCTTGAGCATGGATGTTTGATGTATAAGTTAGTAACCATAGTTTAATGGTATAAGTGACTAATGAGATGACAAGGTCAAATGAATGTGTAATAATGTAGCTAGACTAGTTTATCATGAGTAGGTGGAACATATGTATAATGATAAGCTAATGTTGAATGTGCCTTAATAAAGGGTGTTTAATCACTAAAATGATGCCATGAGTTGTGAGTTTGATGTGTATAAGGTTGTAAGGGTTTATGGGAAACATGAAGGCTTGGAAAATAGCCTAAGTGTTAGCCACACGGGTAGAGACACGACCATGTGTCTCAGCCGTGTGGAGGACACTGCCTAACACACGGGCGTGTGGCCTGGCCGTGTGGCTCAAATTGTTTTGCTGATGTCACAAACAAAAAGTTACACGGGCGTGTCCCAAGCCACACGGGTGTGTGTGACCACACGGTTCAACACACACGAGCGTGTGACTCTCTAAAGCAAGAAATTTGCTAAGTTGTGCAAAGTTTATCGAAAGTTCTTGGTTTAGTCCCGAACCACTTCGATGTATGTTTTAAGCCTCAAAGGCCCGTATAAGGGATGATATACATGTGTTTGAAAAGTTTTAATTTGGACAAAAATTTTATGGCTCGGTTTTTGCATGAATGACTGTGTATGTGCTTGGTAATGCCTCGTATCCTATCCCGGTCTCGAGTACGGGTAAGGGGTGTTATACTTAAGGCAAATAAAGACTTCCTGCTCAGAGCGTCGGTGACCACATTTGCCTTACCAGGGTGATAATCAATCACAAGCTCATAGTCTTTTAACAATTCAAGCCATCTTCGTTATCTCAGATTCAAGTCCTTTTAGGTCATTAGATACTTAAGACTTTTGTTGTTTGTATAAACATGGCATCTCTCCCCAAATAGATAGTGTCACCAAATCTTCAAGGCAAATACAATGGAAACAAATTTTAGATCGTGCATCGGATAGTTTTTCTCATGGGGCTTCAATTGTAGCGAAGCATAAGCTACTACTTTACCTTCTTGCATAAGCACACAACCAAGTCCACTCAAAGATGCATCACTATAAATCACAAATTCCTTCCCAGATTCCGGCTGAAGTAACACTGGTGCCTCGGTCAATAACATTTTGAACTTCTCAAAGCTCTGCTGACATTTTTCTGACCATTCAAACTTGACATCTTTTTGAAGTAATCTCGTCATAGGAGTGGCTATCATAGATAATCCTTTCACAAACTGTCTGTAATAACTAGCCAAACCCAAAAAGCTCCTAACTTCAGTCACATTTCTTGGCGGTTTCCATTCGACAATAGTAGAAATCTTACTAGGATCAACTCAGATACCATCACCTGAAACAATGTGGCCTAAGAATCCGACCTCTCGAATCCAAAACTCGCTTTTATTGAACTTAGCATACAACTGTTTATCCCTCAAGGTTTGCAAAACCGTTCTCAAGTGCTCGGCATGCTCTGCCTCATCTCTAGAATAAATCAAGATGTCATCGATGAATACTACAACAAACTTTTCCAAATATGGCCGAAAGATTTGGTTCATTAAACCCATAAACACAGCAGGAGCATTCATTAATCCAAATGGCATAACAAGAAACTCGTAGTGGCCATACCTCGTTCTAAAGGCAGTCTTAGGCACATCCGACTCTTTAACTCTTAATTGATAGTAGCCGGATCTCAAATCTATCTTAAAGAACCATGTCTCTCCTTTCAACTCATTGAACAGTTCATCCATCCTTGGGAGAGGATACTTATTTTTAATTGTCACCTTATTGAGTTTTTGGTAGTCGATGCATAATCTCATTGAACCATCCTTCTTTTTCACAAATAGTATGGGAACACCCCATGGTGAAAAACTTGGTCTCGCAAAACCTTTATCGATCAATTCTTGTAACTGTGACTTCAATTCTTTTAGCTCAGTCGGAGCCATCTTGTACGGAGCAATAAAAATAGGTGTTGTTCCTTGCATTAACTCGATACCAAATTCGACTTCTCTAATTGGAGGCAAACCTAGTAATTCCTCTGGAAATACATCCGCATACTCACACACAACTGGTACTAATTCAATTTTCAATTCGGATTCCTTTGTATTCAATATGTATGCCAAATAAGCTTTGTACCCTTTTCTCATGCATTTTTGAGCAGACATCGAAGAAATTACAATTAGTTACCTATCTGACTCGTCTGTTTCAATGCGGAGAATCTCACCATTATCACACTTCAATTCAATAACTTTCTATCTACAATTCACTATAGCATCATGATATGTCAACCAATCCATTCCCAATATGACATCAAATTCATCAAACGACAACTACATCAAGTCGACCGGAAAATAATGACCTCTAATCATCAAAGGGCATTTCTTACATACTTTATCAACTATCACATGCTTTTCTAACGGGTTTGACGCCTTAATCATAAACTCGGTAGACTCAACAGGTATATTCATGTTAGATACCAATTTCATACACATATACGAATGAGTAGAGCCAGGGTCTTTCAAAGCAATAATAGTAGTATCATAGAGAGAAAAATTACCAGTGATCACATCAGGAGAAGTCGCATCTTCACGTGCGCGTATGGCATAGGCTCTAGCCAGAGCTCTAGCTTTAGACCTTACTACTGTATCTCGTGTCACATTCTTACTACTGGACCTATTCCCGACATTTCTCGAGGGTCTTCTCTTAGAAGCTATGCCACTCGGCCTTGAATTCTAAAATCTTTCTTTCTCTACCATCTCGGGGTAGTCTTTAATATAGTGGACTTCAGAACCACACTTGAAACAAGATCCCTAACTCACCGTACAAGTGCCGAAATGACATCTACCACATTGCTGGCACTCAGGTTTGGAAGGTTTAGCGTTACCCAAACTTGTCACAGATATGGCCTGAGATCTGAAACCTGAATTCTGTTTTCTACGGTTCCCGTATAAATGTCCAGTTGACACATGTGAATGAGAGTACATCTCTCTAGATTTCTTAGACTGAGATGGCAATGACTTACTCATATGCCTCTTTCTTGTATCTCTTAACTCAAACTCGGCTTTCCTCTTTTCTTTGATCAATTCCTCAGCTTTACAAGCCCGTTCGATGAGTACTACAAATTCCTTCAACTAATGAATGCCCACAACATCTTAATATCATCATTAAGTCTATCTTCAAATCTTCTACACATCTTAGCTTCGGAGGATACACACTCCTGAGCGTATTTACTGAGTCTGACGAATTCTCTCGTACTCATTAACTGTCATACGACCCTGTTTCAAATCCAGAAATTCCTTGCAGTTTTGATCATTAAACTGCTCACTAATGTACTTCTTTTGGAATTCCTCTTGAAAGAATTCCCAAGTAACCCTCTATGGAGGTACTTCAGATATCAGCATTCTCCACCACTGATATGCCGCATCTCTCAATAAGGATATGGCACATTTTAAGCATTCCTCAGGTGTGCAGGATAATTCATCAAATACCCGTATCGAATTCTCTAACTAGAACTCTTCTTTTTCAGGGTCATCATTGGCATTTGCTCTAAATTCCTGAATACCATGCTTCTGGATTTTATCAATTTGTGTTCTTGAGAATCTCATAAAATCTATACCTTGAGGCATCACGGGTGTGGGTTGAGGATTTGGGGGAGGTGGGAGAGGTTGAGCGTTCGGGTTCGTTCGAACGAGCTCTGTATACCATGCACTCATCATGTGGAGAAAGGCTTCTCTACCTCCTTCTCCTCTACTAACAGTCTCAGGTCTACTATCGGATGGCACTACTTCTTTAGCGGGAGCAGGTATGTTACTTTCTACATCATCCACCACTGCTCTGTCGGGATCAATTTGCTATATAAAAACACATTTTAAAATCGTCAGGAGTCGTTATACTATCAAAATATATGTATGGCATGTATAGCTAGACTCAAGTACATGCTACGTAGTTCGAGAAATGACTAAACCGAAAATTTGATACCACTAAATGAAACACCCCTTACCCATGTCCGTCGCCGGGACAGGGTACGAGGCATTACCAGACTTAAACATACACATACATGAAAAATTGGGCCATAAAATTTTAACCAATTCAAAAACATTCAAACACAATCATATTGTCCCTCATACGAGCCTACGAGGCCCAAAACATACATTGGGGTGGTCAAGGACTAAACCGAGAACTTTAGAAAAGTTTAGAAAATTTTCTTTAATATAGGGCCACACACCCGTGTGAGACGGGGGAACACGCCTGTGGGCTCTCAACACGTCCGTGTCCTCTAGCCGTGTAACTCTCTGAATATGACGTCAGTACCAATTTAAGGTCACACGGTCGTATCACATGCCCGTATGGCCAGACTGTGTGGTCAATTAAAAATAAATAAATTTTTCATAAAATGGTGCAGACTTCACACGGCCAGAGCACGCGCCCATGTGGGTAGGCCGTGTCTCTCACAAGGTAGGGACACACGCTCGTGTCTTAACCCGTGTGTTTACTACTTGGCATATTGACTAGCAAAGTTTAGGTGCAGGGGACACACGGTCGGACAACACGCCCATGGGGCAGACTGTGTGTCACACATGGCCAAGACACATGCTCGTGTGTCTAACCGTGTGGACAATTTAGAGGCTATTTTCCAAGCCATTTTTCACCCTCAATCATTCATACACTCAAGTATATTTCATAGCATGCAACATGACGTATTTAGTCACTCAATTATTCAACACCATGGGACTTTCACATCTTTATAATGTCATCTTATTACACATTCAATTAGTCACACCATTTGGTAGCATTCCACATCAACTTCATGCATAACTAACTTTGTTACCATAACTTCAAATTATACCTTCATGACTATAGTTGTCTTAAGTCATTAAGTCATTCCTTATTTTCATGTACTTAATTCATACATCATCATATATCCATCAAACAAACCACATAGCATATCATCAGAGTAGTAACACATGCATGCATGAACAATTAGGTTTACAACCTAAAAATCAAATATAAGCCATCTCACATGGCCATTACAAAATGAATCATCAACATCATAGGCCTTCACAATTTGTCCCAAAATAGCATGACACATATCACAAAATAACCAAGTCCCCTATACATGCCATACTCATGTTATCAAATTTACTATACCCAATGTTTTTTTGATAGTGTGATCGAATACTCTGACTACTTCCGATCCCCGAGCTAGCTTGGCGGAACTACAAAGGATGGAAAAGGAAGGGGGTAAGCATTAAAGCTTAGTAAGTCCACATGCAAATAATATGCAATGATAGTAAGTAATTATCATACAAAGACATAATAACATAACCATAAAGATTATTCATCATGCAAGCCTTTTTGCATACTTATCATATGTTCATATATATATACATATACATAAACTTTCTCACTTTATTCTTCATCAAGGCATTGCTTATAAGTTTAGCGTACATACCTGTACTCACTCGTAGTATATCACATAACCATACCTTATTTAACATGCCCTCCTCGAGTTTTTCATCAAATTATCCATTGCAGTACCCGTTGAACACTTGGAATACTATTGGATACGCGGAATAACTTGTACATAAGTGCCACATATACATACGTAGCCAAAGCTACCTCAAAACATGTAATGCTCGCAATGGAGCTACTCACAGGTCTGCTCATAGAAGCTATCGGTCAAGGTGTAACTCCAAGGTCTGCTCACACAAGCTGTCAGGTATCTGGCCCACTCAAGGATTACGTAGCCACCAGTAGGACACACAAGACCATTGCCCGAAACCCAATTACATGTATCACATCCATTATGAACTCAGACCAACTCAATGAGCTCGGATGTCACATACATATCACAAACCTAGACCAACTCAATGAGTTCAGATTTCTTATTTCATAGTGACATGTCACTTGTATCCTAAACTATTCGTAAGGTTCAAACGGGATTTTCCTCACTTGCACATAGCCTACTTTGTCGTACTTGCTCGTGATGTCATATATAACGGCCATAATATCATTTATGCTTTCATAACAACCAATAAACATATAACTCATAACAACAAGAAAAACATTTATCACATAATATCAAAACATTAAAAACATGCTACAACACCACATTATTTGCATATGAACTTACCTCGGTACAAAATGATGATAATCGAGCCTATTCTTCAAAAACTTTATTCTTTCCTTGATCAAGACTCGTATCTCGTTTTTCTTGATCTATAATGCCAAATTTAACTTGTTTAATAATCACATTGTTCAAATCAATCCATAATTCATACTTTGATGAAATTACCTTTTTATTCCTAACATTTTAATTATTTACAATTTAGTCCCTAGGCTTGTAAAATGAAATGTATACATTTTCTTGGTTACCCAAGCCTAGACAAATTTTCTTTATACTTATCATAGCCCATATTTTCATCAAAAATAGATTTTTATCACTTATTTTACACCTTTTTCAATCTAGTCCTTTTCAGTGGTTTTCATGAAAAATCACCTAGTAAAAGATGTTTATCACACACCAAACTCTCATATTCCTCCATAAATCATCAAAATACATGTATGTCACACATGGGTAAATTTTCATACATAAACCCTACTTTAAAATAAGGGTGGGAATAGGTAAATCAAACTATGAGGACTTCAAAAATGTAAAGAACATTAAAAACGGGGCTTGGGAGCACTTACAATCAAGCTTGAAATTTGAACAAAACCCTAGCTATGGTGTCTTGAGAATTTTGGCCAAGCATGGAGAAGATGAGCACATTTTTTCTTTGATTTTCCTTTTTTATTCTTTTAATTACCAAATGACTAAATTTCCCTTTGGGTCTTTCTTTCAAAATTTTCCTATGCATGCCCATTTTTGTCCAAAATTTTAGAAATTGGTCAAACTGCTAATTAGGACTTCTAATTTATAATTTAAAGCAATTTCATGCTAAAAGCTTCTAGAACAGAAGTTTTGCATCTTATTTAATTTGGTCCCTAAATTTCAATTGGGTATTTATGCATAGAATTTCTTCATGAAACTTTCACACAAGCATGCATACATATCATGGACTTCATACAAATCATAAAATCATTATTTTTATTTCAAATTTGTGGTCTCAAAACCACTATTCTGACAAGGCCCTAATTCGAGATGTCCGACAACCAATCCATACCCAGCATCACATCGAACTCATCAAATGGTAAAAGCTTCAACACAACTGGAAAATAGTAACCCCAAGTCATTAAAGGACAGTTCTTGCATACTTTGTCATCTAGAACATACTTACCTAAGGGGTTCGATACATTAATCATAAACTCAGTAATTTCAACAGGTAATTTCTTACTAGACACTAAATGCTCACAAACATATGAATGTGTCGATCCAGGATCAATTAAAGCAATCATATTAGTGTCATAAAGAGAAAATGTACCAGTGATAACGTCTGACGACAGCGCTTCTTTACGAGTGCGAATAGCGTAAGCTCTGGCTGGTGCTCTAACTTCGGATCTCACAGCTGAATCCCTAGTCACACCTCTACCACTGGACATATTTCCCACATTCCTCGGTGGTCTTCCTCTCAGAATAGTGTTTCTCGGTCTTGCGTTTTTGAAATTTATCTTTATCAGATAACTCTGGGCAATCTCGAATAAAGTGATCTAGCAAGCCACATTTGAAACAAGCTTTAACACTCTTATTCTAGCACTCTCTATAATGTCATCTCCCACACTATTGACACTCGAGTTTGTTATTTCTCACACTGCCAACACTCGAGACGGAAGTAGCTTGAGCTTTAGGACTCACATGTTGATTTCCACGATCTCTATTCTGATATCCTACTGATGCATTTGATCGACTATATGAATCTCAAGATTTCTTTAATGAAGAATGATAAGGTTTATTTATCGGTCTTTTTCTCGAATCTCTAGTCTCTAAATTAGCTTTCTTCTTTTCTCGGCTAAAATCTTCAGCTTTGCAAGCCTAGTCAACTAATACAACAAATTCTTTCAAATCTAGAATCCTGACTAGGAGTTTAATATCCTCGTTCAACCCGTCAACAAATCGCTTGCACATAATCTCATCAGTAGAAACATACTCCCGAGCGTATTTTCTTAACCATACAAATTCTCTTTCATACTCGATTATAGTCATGCGGCCTTCTTTCAGTTCTAAAAACTCTTTATGCTTTTGATCTAGAAACCGTTGGCTTATGTATTTCTTCTAAAATTCAATCTAAAAGAACTCTCAGGTGACTCTCTCTCTCTCTCAGCACCACTAATACTAGCGTATTCCACCACTGATACCTGGTGTCCTTCAACAGTGATATAGCACATTTTAAGCATTCAGCCGGTGTGCAAGAAAGCTCATCAAACACTTGAATCGTATTTTCAAGCCAAAAATCTACTCTCTCAAGATCATCATCAACATTAGCTCTGAATTCTTCAGCCCTGTGTTTATGGATATTTTCAACTAGAGGCTTATTCAATCTTAAAAGCTTGACACCTTAAGGAGCTACAAGAATCAGTTGGGGATTATGAAAGGGTGGAGGTTGTTGAGCAGTTGAGTTCATTTGGATATACTGTGTAAACCATTCGTTCATCATTTGGAAGAAGGCTTCTTTAGCCTCTCCTCCCTGGCTACCCGACACGGGTCTAGAATTAGACGGTGCTGTCCCTTGAGTGAGAGCGGGTGCATTACTCTCAACATCATTAGTTATAGCTCGATTGAGATCTATTTACTATATGAAAACACATTTTAAAATGTCAAGAGTCATCACACTATCACAGTTTATATATGACATGTATAGTTAGACTTTCACATATGCTACGTTAGTCTTAGAATTGACTAAATCGTAGATCTAATACCAATAAATGTAACACCCCTCACCCATATTTAACGCCAAAATAGGGTTAAAGAGTATTACTAGACTTACAATACAATTAAACATTCATTTAGCATACATTTTCTCAATTTAACCATTCATCATTCAATCTCAATTAAATATACTTTATGAGTGATTCGGGACTAAACCCATAACTTATGAAACTTTTACGAAACTTAGAAAATTTTCATCAAAACAAGGGACACACACCTATGTGGCCAGGCCGTGTGTCTCACACGGCCACCAGACACGCCCGTGTCATAGGCCGTATGGACATTCGAATGGGCGCATATGGCCGTGTCCCAGCCTATGTCCAACCCCGGGTAACTCTTTGACTTGGGTCACATGGCCAACACATATGCTCGTGTGACTAGCCCATGTGCCCTAAAAATGGACACACACACCCGTGTGCCAGGTCGTGTGCTAAGCCATGCCAAACCTGTAGGATGTACTGACTTATGCCACACGGCCAAGTCACATGCCCGTGTGTGAGGCCGTGTGGAGCATACTGACTTGATTTCAATTTCAACACCAGGAGACACATGGCCGTGTACTTAACCTTGTGTCACACATGGCCGTGTCTCTGCCCGTGTGGACAAAAATAGACTATTTACCAAGCCAATTTGCCACCCAAATGTGCATATACCTACACAACCAAAATGGCACCAAATCATAGCATAATTGAACATCTCATTTAGCCATAATCAAGGCTATTTCATACCATTTCCAATACTAACAACCAACATGCTTATAAACTCATGTTTTGATCAGTCAAAACATACCAAATATCGATTACTTTAACATCAATATAACTAAACTCAAATATGCATTATTGGTCTAATTTCAATAGCATACCAATTTACAATATTGACATTCAATTTACCTATTCACAACAAGCATCATGAATCTAACTTCAATCACACAATATAGGTCATTTACCAACTCAAAACAAAAGTCATTTGCACACTTATATACATCATCAAATTCATCATCCTAAGCCAACTCATATGATTATATATATAAACCAAAACATGTAGATTTACGAGCCAATTCATTTGGCCAAAGTCATTACGAAAACATAACCAAAATTACCAAAGTCCCTATACATGCCATATACTTAAAATATCGAGTTCTTAGGTACCGAGATATAGGTGGATAGTGTGACGATATCTCTACCGATCCTCGAATCCGAGCAGGCTTTGAATTCACTATAAAACATAGAAAAATAAACGGAGGAAGCTATAAAGCTTAGTAAGCTCGTATGACATAAATTCAATATAATCATAACACATAATTCAACCATTGATCATAAGTATAAGAATTCATATCAACTAACAAACCTTTCAATAACTCATTCATTAAACTATATACTTTCTTCACCATTTCTTCAATTTAAAGCTAGTATAGTTTATGCACATACTTGTACCATCTTGTACTAATCTCATACGCATTCTCGTCTTTCATTTACCCATTGAACCATTGGAATATAAGTCGGATACTCAAGGATCTCACTCAATAAGTACCTATACCGTGGCTCGTAGCCAAATCAAGGTAATGTATCCCCAAAATACTGATATCATGGCCCGAAGCCAAATCAGTCGATATTCATGGCCCGAAGCCAAATCGATATAACTCGCACTCGAAGTGCTAGTATCATGGCCCGAAGCCAAATCACTGTATCCCCTAATGACATGTCACTAGAATCTTAAACTATTCCTAAGGTTCAACTGGGATTTTGATTGTCGAATCGTCGTCGAATCTCTATTGTTCATATCCACAGTCTCGTATTCGCAATTTATGCAATATCAAAGCATATAAAATACATTTATATTGAAATTTATCACATATGAACTTACCTTGGATGCTAAAACGACGAATCGAGTTAACTATTCCGTAACTTTTTTGATACAGCCACACCCTGAGGACTCTCTTGGATCAGCTCACCAAATGTGGCTTACACCAAGCTGACCTAGCTCATTTCCAGCTCAATGGCGCTCAATTCAGCTTAATTCTAGCTTATTGAGCTCATTTCCATCTTTTATTCATTTTAGTTACTGGAATAATTTCATGCTTTAGCTAAGTTAGTTAATTTAGTTTCAGCTCATAAATATCTGTTATTAAATACGTTTTAATCTGATTCTATTTAATTAAAGTGTTAAACGTGTCTTAGTTTAATTCATGGTTTAAATGTGTCTAAAATAGAGACAAATTAATTAGTTGTTGTTGAATTTAATTGGTGTCTTAGTTGTTACTTGTTATTAATGTGTCCTAGTC
This sequence comes from Gossypium longicalyx, assembly GCA_025698465.1. NCBI lineage: Eukaryota > Viridiplantae > Streptophyta > Magnoliopsida > Malvales > Malvaceae > Gossypium > Gossypium longicalyx. The sequence goes on from CM047007.1 coordinate 58,466,679, forward strand.
TATTACATGTTTTTAATATGTCCTAGCTTCAGTCGAATTTACTATGTTTTAAATTAATTAAATGTGTTCATTTGTTTTGTGCAACATAGGCATGGACGGTTTTAATGCCAAGCTAAATGCATGGATGGCTTTAATGCTAAGGTGTGCTGATGCTTGAACTCTCCCAAGCACCTATTCGGCCAAAGAATAGCTGATCACTCATGTTCCCAAGCTGGGCGATTAGCTCCCCAAAGCAGCCTTGAAGGCTTTCACACTAGCCGATTATTCCTTTCAATAATGAAGGCCTTTCGGTTTTGTCCGTTCACACACAAGTGGTTATTCAATTTCAGCTTTCATACTCAAAATGACTCTTGCAATATCAAGCTGCTCATTAAGTCTCAAACCATTCAGCTGAACAAGACACTTGCATTTAAGCTTATTTAAGCACTATGGTCGAACCTAGCCAAGGCTAAACAGATCCCATTCATTCTAATTAATTCCAGCTATATGTAGACACTCTAGAAGCTATCTAATGATGTTCCTAAGGCTGGAGAAGCTTCATGGGACTTTCATGAATTATTCTGGAATTTTTAGCTCATTAAAAGTTGAAATGAAATGTCCATTTAGCTACTCATTTGTCTATTCGGCTAGCCTTAGAATTTTACTATAGATATTATGCCAATTGCTATTTGTAGGGAGATTTTTTTACATTTTTTAATGAAATTTGAGTTATTTGTGAGCATTTTCGACTCTCAAATTTTGTCCAAGACTCAGCTTGACTTATCTATTTAGTCACTGGCATCAATCTGTTTCTTTTTTGAACTTATCACTCATTCCGAGTGTGGCGTTCACCTAAAACTATACCTTTAGTTCTTACCTTTCTAGGTAACGGGTCAAGGTCCCAACTTATCACCTAAACCTCCTTAAGAGTCTTATAATTCCCGAGCCAGTACTCACCTATAGTGTTGGTTCGTTCTTGACCCTTAAGCAATATTTCCATTCTATCCAAGCTAACAAACATTCCTTTTTAATTCTTTGTTAGCCGAACCTATAGCATCATAAACTTAGTCATTTTGAGCCTATCTTTGTTACCTAACTCCATACTGAGCCAAATTCAAACCTTACTTCAAAATAGAACGATACTTCTTAGTTTGACGATCGGGCACACAAATGACTTGGACATCTCAATGAGGTCGTGGTCGCATCATTTATTCTTTCCCCAATCTAAGTCTATATTTCACCTTTATTGATCTAAATATATTCAAAATTGACTTATTCAGTCATCTATTCATTAAATTTAGTCCAAAACACACTTTAAAACACATTTACACTTTTGCCCCACGTATTTCACATTTTTACAATTTAGTCCTTATTTCATAAAATCACAAATTAATGAAATTCACAATAGACCCGTGCTAGCCGAATTATTATTATGCCCCTAGCAGCCAATATTTTTCATTTATTTCACATTTTAACCACAAAGTTTCAACATTTCTCAATTTAATCCCTATTTAGCAATTTCACTAAAAGTCACTTAACAAAACTTGCATATCTATCAACAAGCATTCATAACCTATCAAGAAACATCAAAATTCACATGTATTCATCAATGAAATCATTCAAAATCTTTAACATTTTTGCAAAATAGTCCCTGGGCTAGCTAGTATTAGTTGTAACGATCACAAAAACAAAAAAAATCATTAAAAACAGGACGAAAATGACTTACAATTAAGCTAGAGAGCTTTGCTGAATGTTTGAAGCTTTGTTAATGGCCTCCTAGGTTAATTTCAGCTAGAAGATGGAGAATTAAATGATAATTTCCTTTGTTTTATCTTATTAACCTTTATTTATTAAATTACTAAATTAACCTTGGTTTAAAACATTAAAATTCACTTGTTTTATGTCCATAAATGTCCATTACCTATAATAATGGTCTAATTACAACATAAAAACCTTAAATTTAAGGTTCTATAGCTATTTAACACCTTTAACTAATAGAACAACACTTTTGCATTTTACGCGATTAAGTCCTTTTTATCAAATTGAGCAACCAAATGCTAAAATTTCTTAACGAAAATTTCACACCATCATATATTCATACTGTAAACATTAAAATAATAATAAAATAAATATTTTGACTTTGAATTTGTGGTCTCGAAATTACTGTTCTGATTTGACTAAAAATGGGTTGTTACATTCTATGACTTGTGTCCAATCGAGATATAAAGGACAAAAGGATATAATACATGAAAATTTATCACAGAAAGGTTATGTTGAACCACGAATTTTTGTAACGTGGGTAGCGATGATGCATTACTAGATACCACTCATTGCTTGTAACATTAGAAGTGTTCTAGTATTACTACCAATGTTATAAGAGCCTACAGGGTCACTCCGTATGGTTCAAATGAACAGAATCTAAACATTATTAGTGTTAAATTTAACTATCACGAGAATTATATTAATTATTGAATTGATTTAATTTGACAGTTAAATAATAAACACAATATATGTACAAATTTGTTGTACAAGAATAGAGAACATAATTAAAATAAATGTATGAATTTGATTCATATAAAATATTAATTATTATCTGTTTACCGGAATTATTAAAATAAAGTATTATAATAATTAATTTTCGTCAAACGTAAAATATATATGGAAATTAATATCTTTTTGGAAAGGATATTACACTATGATATGTTCATATATATTCTGGCACCAAAAAGGGGATCTTGTTTTTTTAGGGAATATTAAATAAAAGGAAAGGAATCATAAAATAAAACCCTAAGGTGCAGAAGAGTGTTAACTAACATTAACCACAAAAAGAAAAAGAACTTAGATCTAGCAGCTATATTTCTTTTCGGAACAACTCTCCAAAAAGTTCAGTGAGAGGTTTTGTTCGTTCGTTTCCAACAAGGTGGACTACGTAAAGGCTGAGGCGATTTTGTTACGGTTTTGGATCTATAGCATGCGAAGGGGATTAAAAAAACAGTGGTTCCTTCCTATTTTTTAGCGTATGAAATGTATATTTCTCAAACTTTTTGTAACACCCCACACTCGTGCTCTACGTCAGAACGGAATACGAGGCGTTACCTAACTTGAACACATACCTTCACAAGTTTCTGAGTCACCAAGAATTGGTCAAATTTAAAAAATTTTCAATTTCCACTTCAAACTTTTTATTATGGGCCTACGAGCCCCAGGTCGACCATTGGAAACTATTCGGGACCAACCCGAGTCCTTAAATCAACTATAAAATATTTGCCTTTGAAACAGGGCACATGCCCATGTGGAAGGGTAACACGCCCGCGTGTTTCACACTGCCTAAGCACATCAGGACACACCCGTATCTTTTGCCCGTGTGGAATTAATTCTAGATTCACATCTATAGTGGTTTTCACACGACTTAGCACACACCCATGTCCCTGGCCCATGTTTTTCACTGGGCCATGACACACTCGTGTCGTAGCCCATGTGTAAAAGCCTGGACATTTTTTTCTGACGTCAATAATTTTTAAGGGCCACACGGCCAAGGCACACGCCCGTGTGCTAAGCCATGCCCTTCACATGGTTGAGACACATGACCGTGTCTTCGCTCGTGTGTTTACTACCATGCATACAGACTTGCAAATTTTACGTGCAGGGGACACACGACTGAACAACACGCCCATGAGGCTGGTCATGTGTCACACACAACCTAGACACACGCCTGTGTGTCTACTAGTGTGGACAATGTAGGGCTATCTACCAAGCCCTTTGCCACCCTGAAACACAATATAACAACATCCATTCAAAAATACAGGGTAAACTCAGCCACACAAGGCATTATTTTATTCATGGAAATATCATCATTTGCATATATCAATAATGAACATTAGCCATTAACTCAAGGCTTAATACAAAAAGAAGAAATCCATCCCAAGCCAGCACATTTGGCCCAATTAACATGGCACAAGCATCAAAAGTCTAAGCCCTATACATGCTATATTTCAAATAATAAAACCAACTATACCAAGTGCTTCGGTTGATAGTGTGGTCGATGCCTTTGACGTCTGATGATCTTCAAGCTAATTAGGCTGCACTATAAGAAAATGAAAAATGAGAGGGAGTAAGTATAAAGCTTAGTAAGTTGCACATAAATAAATATACGACACAACTTTACCATTCATCAACAAGATCCTATTACATAAGTGGGCATAAGGATAATTTACTCATCAACATTCAATGCAAATCATATAGCATATACTGAGCTCACATTTCGTACATACCAAATTGGTACCTATACCACTCACAACACTGTTATACTTTCTTCATTAACTTAAAATCATAACTTTCACCGTTGAACCATTTGGAACACTAATCAGATATCCATTAAGCCTCAAACATGGGGTAGGGTGTTGATGCCATGTCCCAAACATGGTTTTACACTAACATGTCTCGTAGCCGATGCATGTCCCAGACATGTCTTACACTGGTTCACGTCTCGAGGCCGATGCATGCCTTAGACATGTCTTACACTAGCACTCGTCTCAATGTCGATGTCATATCCCAGATATGGTCTTACACTGGCTCTTATAATGTTGCCGATGCATGTCCCAGACATGTCTTACACTAGCTCACAATAACCCATACGTCATGGCATGAATATCCATTCTATTCCCTATGGTTCAAATGGGAATTCTACTATCTCAATTATCATCATGCATTCTCATTTCCACAATCAAGCATTTCATGTTATATCAATTCAGTACATATAACAACAAAGTAGTTGTATTATTCACATACGACCTACCTCGGATTACAAAATATGGCGACTAGTCGGTTTTGTCATTTGCTTGGCTTTCCCCTAGTCTAGGTTCGGATTCAGTATTTCTGGATCTATGATAGCAAAATGCACTTATTTAGTCACTAAATAAAATTAGGCAATCAAAAATTCATAATTGGGCAAAATGACCATTTTGCCCCTAGACTTTTGTAAAATGACCATTTTACCCTTAAGCCTGAAATTCGATTTTTATCAAATTTCTTCGTATCTTAAGCCTAGCCGAACTCTTTTTACTCTTATAATAATTCCAAATTCCTACTATTTCACATATTTACCATCTATTTTACAACTTATGCAAAATGGTCCTTTTAGGTGTTTTCATGAAAAATCCTTTCACAAAAGTTGTTTATTACACAACCAAGCTTCATATTCTTCCATAAAATTTCAGAAAACACCCTTAATGCTCTCATGGAAAAACCCTATACTTTCAACCATTTTGCAAAATAGTCCCCTTAATAGAAAGCTTATGATACAAGAGTTCTAAAAATGCAAAAATCATCAACAAAGGGTATGGAAATCACTTACTTCTAGAGATGATAAGTTGTTATAAATTTCAAGCTTCAAAACTCTTCTCTTGGCTGATATTTTTGGTCAAGAAGAAAGAATAGATGAAAAAGATGAAGGCTACGTATTTAGGGTATTATTTTATCACATAATATGACATCACTTACCTAACATTTTGACCATTTACTCTTCTTTGTCTCATGGCCAGTCAAGCTCTATCAATAGGGTCTAATTTCCCTTTAAAGTCCCCCAACATAAGTTTCATGGCAATTTAACACCCTTAGATATTAATTCAAGACTTTTGCACTCTATGCGATTTAGTCCTTTTTCGCAATTGGGCTCACAAATGTTAAAATTATCCCACCAAATTTTTCATGCACTAATATAAACATGCTATGACTCCAAAATAATAGTAAAATAATTCATCCGACCTCAGATTAGTGGTCTCAAAACCACTAATCCAACTAAGCCCAAAAATAGGCTGTTACGATTCTCCCCCTTAGGGATTTTCGTCCCCGAAAATCTTATTGGCGAATAAGTTCGGGTATTGATCTCTCATGGTCTCCTCGGGTTCCCATGTGGCTTCCTCAACTCCATGTTTGTGCCACAAAACTTTCACTAGTGCTATAATCTTATTCCTTAACTATTTGACTTCTCGAGCTAAAATCTTGACTGGCTCTTCACTATAAGTTATGTCCGGATGAATCTCAACCTCTGTTGGCGCAATCATATGTGAAGGGTCTGATCTATATCGGTGTAGCATAGACACATGAAACATGTCGTGAATCTTTTTCGACTCTAGTGCCAAAGCCAATCGATAGGCAACAGGCCTAACTCTCTCGATAACCTCATAGGGTCCTATGAAACGGGGACTCAGCTTGCCTATTCTACCAAATCTGAGAACTTTCCTCCACGTGGATACTTTCAAAAACACTCTATCACCAACTTTAAATTTTATCTCTTTCCGTTTCAAATCCGCATAGGATTTTTGTCTATCCAAAGCAGCCTTCAAACAGTGGCGAATCACTTTAACTTTCTCTTCTGTCTCTTTGACTAAATCGACCCCGTGAATCCATCTTTCTCTTAGTTCAGTCTAATATAAGGCTGTTCGACACTTTCATCCATACAAAGCCTCATAAGGCACCATTTTCAGACTTATCTAATAACTGTTGTTCTAGGCAAATTCAACCAATGGTAAGTATCTTTCTCAACTTCCTTGAAACTCGAGAACACAACACCGTAACATGTCCTCTAAAATCTGAATCACTCTTTCCGACTGACCGTCAGTTTGCAGGTGAAATGCCGTGCTGAAACTAAACTTTATTCCCAATGTCTCTTGTAACTTTTTCTAAAATCTCGAGGTAAATCTCAGGTCTCTATCTGAAATAATTGACACGGGCACCCCGTGTAGTCTCACAATCTCGTAAACATACAAGTCAGCCAATCTCTCAAAGGAGTAGTCGATACGCACTGGTATGAAATGTGTCGACTTTGTTAGCCTATCCAAAACAACCCAAACAACATCTTTTTTCTTTGGGATTATCGGCAAACCCGTCATGAAATCCATAGTAATCCAATCCCACTTCCACTTTGGGACCGTGATAGGCTGAAGTAGACCCGAAGGTACTTGGTGTTCAACCTTCACTTGCTGACACATAAGACACTTGGAAATGAACTCAAAAATGTCTCTTTTCATTCTAGACCACCAGTACATTTTCTTTAAGTCGTTGTACATTTTTACACTACCCGGGTGGATGGATAAGTAACCACTATTTGCCTCTCATAGAATCTTCTATATAAGCTCATTGTCCTTGGGTACACAAACTCTATCTTTGAACATTATACATCCATCGGCATTGATACGAAATTCAGATTCATTTCTTGTCTCGCATTGAGCCATATTAGCTTGCAACTCCTTATCACCTTTCTGAGCTTCACGGATCTCTTGTAGAAACATCGGTCTAGCTCTCAACTCTATTTGGACCGAACCATCGTCAGACATAGTCAACTGAGTATTCATGGCTCTTAAGGTGAACAAAGACTTTCTATTCAAAGCGTTAGTGACTATATTTGACTTTCCCGGGTGATAGTCAACAACCAACTCATAATCCTTTATCAGCTCTAGCCACCTTCTTTGTCGTAGGATCAACTCCTTCTGAGTTAGCAAATACTTCAGACTTTTATGATTGGTAAATACTCGGCATCTCTCGCCATACAAATGGTGTCTCCAAATTTTCAATGTGAACACAATAGCCGCCAACTCTAGATCGTACATCGGGTAGTTTTTCTCATTTGGTTTTAGTTGTCTTAAAGCGTAAGCTATAACCTTACCTTCCTGTATAAGGATGCACCCCAAACCATTCAAGGAGGCGTCGCTATATATCACAAACTCCTTGCTCGACTCTGGTTGTACTAACACTAGGGCATCGGTCAACAAGGCCTTTAATTTCTCGAAACTCTACTTGCACTTTTCTGTCCATTTGAACTTGACATCTTTTTACAGTAGCCTTGTCATCGGGGTAGCTATCATAGAGAATCTGTTTACAAACCGTCTATAGTATCTGACCAAACCCAAAAAGATTCAGACCTCTGTCACATTCCTTGGTAGTTTTTGCTCAACAATAGCTGATATCTTGGTTGGGTCAACTCTGATCCCGTCACCCGACACAATGTGTCCTAAAAATCTGACCTCTTTAAGCCAGAATTCACTCTTACTGAACTTGGCATACAACTGCTTGTCTCTCAAGGTTTGTAAAACTATCATCAGATGTTCCACGTGTTCACCCTCATCATGCGAGTAAATTAGTATGTCGTTGATAAAAATGACGACGAATTTATCCAGTACGGTTGAAAAATGTGATTCATCAAATCCATAAACACCGCTGGGACATTAGTCAAACCAAAAGGCATGACGAGAAACTCATAATGCTCGTACCTCATTTGAAACGCAGTCTTAGGTACATCTTGCTCGTTAACCCTTAGCTAATAGTAGCCAGACCTCAAATCAATCTTAGAAAACACGGTGGCTCCTTTCAACTGATCAAACAAATCATTGATCCTTGGCAAAGGATACTTGTTCTTTACAGTTACCTTGTTGAGCTATCTATAGTCGATACATAACCTCATTGACCCGTTTTTCTTTTTTACAAAAAGTACCGGGGCACCCCACCGTGAAAAGCTCAGCCTCGCAAAGCCCTTGTCTGTTAACTTTTGCAACTGTACCTTTAACTCTTTCAATTTCGTCGAAGCCATCCTATACGAAACGATCGAGATAGGTGCCGTACTAGGGACCAACTCGTTACCAAATTCAACTTCCCTAGATTAAGGTAATCCAGGCAACTCTTCCAGAAATAGATTTATAGACTCACAAACCACTGGTATCGATTCAATCTTCGATTCAAACACTTGAGTATTCTGCACAAAAGTGAGATAAGCCTCATATCCTTTCCTCAAATATTTCTCAGCAACCAAAGACGATGCTATTACAGACAAGTTATTCAATTCATTTGGCCCAACCTGAAGAATATTCCTGTCTTCACATTTCAACTCAATAACTTTTCTCCCACAGTCCACTACAACACTATGAGAAGCTAACCAATCCATCCCAAGGATTACATCAAATTCATTAAATGAAAATAACATCAAGTTAGCAAGAAAAAATGACCTCTAATTGTTAAAAGGCTATTTCTACACACTTGGTCTACTAGAACATGTCTACCTAAAGGGTTGGACACTTTTATCACGAATTCAGTGGACTTGTAATAGCCCGATTTTGGGGCTGGTTAGAATAGTTGCCTCAGAACAACAAATTCAAAGTCAGAGAAAATATTTTATTATTATTATAGAGTCATAGCATGTTTACAATAGTGCATGAAAAATTTGGTGAGTCAATTTTGACGTTGGTGAGCCAAATTGAGGAAAAAGGACTAAATCGCATAAAGTGCGAAAGTCCTAAATTGATAGTTAAAGGTGTTAAATTGTTAGAGAATAAAAATTGGAGGATTTTAAAGGGCAATAAGACCCTATTATGATAGCTTGGCCAGCCATAGTAGATAAAAATGTTGAAAAGTTAACATTAGGTGAAATTTGATGACATAAGGTGTAAAATAATAATACCTAAGCCTAGCTATCACCTTTTTCTTTCATTCTCTCTTCACTCCACCAATTTTTCAACCATTTTTAAGGGTTTTCAACTTCAAAAATTTTCAGCAACTTGAAGCACTCACAAGTAAGTGATTTCCATGTCCTTTGTTGATGATTTTTATATTTTTGAGACCCTTGAAGCATGAGCTTTCAAATGAGGGGACTATCTTGCGAAATGGTTGAAAGTTTAGGGTTTTTCCATAAGATTATTTAGGGTTTTTTCTGAAATTTTATGGAAGAATATGAGTCCTAGCTATGTTGTAAACAACTTTTGTGAAGGAGTTTTCATGGAAAACACCTAAAGGGACTATTTTGCATACGTTGCAAAATAGTTGATAAATATGGGAAATTTTGAGAATTTAAAGTTTTTATAAGAGTAAAAAGGGTTTGTCTAGGCTTGAGATAAGAAGAAATTCGATAAAAAGTGATTTTTGAGCATAGGGGCAAAATGGTCATTTTGCCAAGGTCTAGGGGCAAAATGGTTATTTTACCTATGATGGGAATTTTAGAGTGCCTAGTTGTGTTTAGAGACTAAATGAGTGCATTTTATAATTATAAATCAAGATTTACAGAATTCGAACCTAGACCGGGGGAAGGCCAAACAAATCGACTAAACCGACTAGTCGTGTACGTTTTGTAATCTGAGGTAAGTTGTATGTAAATAATACAACTACATTGTTATTATATGTGTTTGAAATATTATAACATTCGGTATAGTTGGATTTATATTTTTGAGTATGAAATGTGTAGGGCTAGACCTTATTATTTTGTGTCTTTATGAATTGGCCAAATTTGTTGGCTTGGGATAGATCCCACACTTTGCATTAAGCCGTGAATGATGGCTAACATTCATTTTGAGTTTATAAAAGATGCATCTTCATGGTTGAATGAATGTCTATTGTGGTTGATTTGATTGTGGAAATTTTGCTTCTTTTGGTATTGGTTGGTATTTGTATGAATACAGGTAGGCAATGGTGGCAATAAGGCTTGGTAAATAGCCTTATATTGTCCACACGGGTAGACACACGGGCGTGTGTCTAGGTCGTGCATGACACATGGTCAGCCCCATGGGCGTGTGGTCCAGCCGTGCGTCCCCTGCACATAAAAATTTGAAGTTTGTATGCATGGTAATAAACAAACGGGCAGAGACACAGCTGTGTGTCTCAGCCGTGTGGAGGACACGGCCTGGTACACGAGCGTGTACCATGGCCGTGTGATATTCTGGGGATGCTGACATTAGAAACAACATACCCAAGTTTTTGCACACGGGCTAAGACACAGGCGTGTCATTGCCGTGTGAGGGACACGGGCCATTGACACGGGTGTGTGTCTGGCCGTGTGAAAACCCCTGGAAGTGTGAATTAGAATTTAATTCCACACGGGTGTAGGGCATGGGCATGTTACTCTTCCACACGGGCTTGTTACCCTTCCACACAAGCGTGTGCCCTGTTTAAAGGCAAAATTTTCATAGTTGGCTTAAAGACCCAAAATGTTCTCGATTAGTTTCTAATGGTTGATTTTGGGCTCGTAGGCCCGTAAAAGAAGTTTAAAGTAGAAATTAAAAAAAGTTTTAATTTGGGCCGAGTCTTGGTGACTCGAGATCGTTTGTATGCATGAAATCAAGTTAGGTAATGCCTTATATTCTACCCCGGTGTGGGATACGGGTATGGGATATTATATTTAGTGGTATCAGAGCTATGGTTTGTTAGTTTTAGGACTAACCTAGCGAGAGTATGAGTCTAGCTATACATGCCATAATGGTATATTGATAGTGTGACGAATCCTGATGATTATAAATTATGTTTTTTTTTTATATATAGTAAATGGATCCTGATAGAGCCACAGCGGATGACGTGAAAAGTAACACGCCAGCTCGCGCCGAAGGGACTGCACCAGTTGAGAGTGTGCCCGTGACTATGGGCAAGGGCAGAGGGGCTAAAGAAGCCTATCTTCGTATGATGGATGCTTGGTACACGGAGTTCGTTCGTGCGAACCTGAACACTCCACCTCTCCCACCTCCTCCGATTCCTCAGTATGCCCCGGTGGCTCCGCAAGGTGCAAAAATGTTTTGGAGAGAGAAGCTTCAGACAAGATCCGAAAATAACAGGCCGAGAAATTCTAGGCTAGTATAGATGATGACCTGGAGAGAGTAGAGTTTTGACTAGAAATTACCATAAGGGTATTCGATGAACTGTCATGCACACTTGAAGAGTGCGTAAAGTGTGCCGTGTCACTCTTACGAGACTCAGCTTATCAGTGGTGGAATACTCTCGTGTCAGTTATACCAAGAGAGAGAGGATCACTTGGGAATTCTTCCAAGAAGAGTTCCGGAAAAAGTATATTAACCAAAGATTTATAGATCAAAAGAGGAAGGAATTTCTAGAGTTAAAGCAAGGTCAAATGTCAGTAACGGAATATGAATGTGAGTTTGTGAGGCTTAGCAAGTATGCACGGAAGTGCGTATCTACAGAAGCCACCATGTGTAAGAGGTTTGAGGACGGCCTCAATGAAGATATCTAAGTGTTTGTTGGCATCTTAGAGCTATGGGAATTTGTAGCACTTGTTGAAAGAGCCTGTAAGGTTGAAGAGTTGATTAAAGAAAGAAGGAAATCGACTTTTGAGTCACGAGATTTAAAGAAGAGACAGATGAGGAAATCACATCAGTCTTCATCCAAAAGATTGAGAGAGTTCACTACTCGATCGAATGCTTCGCTGCGGTATTCGAATAGGAACAAGAGCCGGAAAAACACAACTTCTAAAGCCCAGACCACTTCAGTCGCAAGTGTTGGTAGTACTCGGCCAAATAGGCCAGAATGCTTACAATGTGGTAGGTGTCATTTTGGTGAGTGTTGAGGGAATGAAAGGGGCTATTTCAAGTGTGGATCATTGGAATACTTCATTCTCGATTGTCCTGAATTGGATGAGAGAGAGAAAATAAGATATGAAAGCAAGTAGTGCACCATTGAGGGGTAGACCACAAAAGAACCTCGGGAGTGGGGCTAGCAGTAGAGGCGCGCCAAGAGATGCTGCAGTGAGGTCCGAGGGCTTAGCGCCAGCAAGGACTTATCCCATACGTTCTCGGGAAGAGGTAGAGTCTCCCGATGTGATTATGGGTACTTTCGTTATCCACGATATAATTGTTGGTTCTTTAATTGACTTGGGATCTACCCACTCTTACATTTTTATGGAATTGATACATCGTACAAGTATGCTAGTAGAGTCCACTGAGTTTGTGATTAAAGTATCAAATCCTTTAGGCAGATGTGTTCTAGTGGACCAAGTGTGTAGAAATTGTCCTTTGACAGTTAAAGGTCATTATTTTCTGGCTAACTTGATGTTATTGCCGTTTAATGAATTTGATGTAATACTTGGGATGGACTGGTTGACTTCTCATAATGTCGTAGTGGACTGTGGAAGAAAAGTTATTAAGTTGGAATGTGAAGACGAGAATGTTTTTCGGGTTGGACCGGATGAGTTAGATAAATCGCCCGTAATAGTATTGTCTTTGACTGCTGAAAAATATTTGAGAAAAGGATATGAGGCTTACTTAGCTTTTGTGCTGAATACTCAAGTGTCTGAGTTAAAGATTGAACCAGTGCCAGTAGTTTGTAAGTTTACAGATGTAATTCTAGAAGAATTACCCGGATTGCCTCCGGTGAGGAAAGTAGAGTTTGAAATTGAGTTGGTCCCCAGTACGACGCCTATCTCGATCGCTCCGTATAGGATGGCTCCAACAGAGTTGAAAGAGTTGAAAGCACAGTTGCAAGAGCTAACGGATAAGGGCTTCGCGAGACTAATTTTTTCATCGTAGGGTGCTTCAGTACTCTTTGTGAAGAAGAAAGATGGCTCGATGAGGTTATGCATCAATTATAGACAACTTAACAAGGTAACAGTGAAGAACAAGTATCCTTTACCAAGGATTGATGATCTGTTTGATCAGTTAAAGGGAGCTACTATATTTTCTAAGATTAACCTAAGGTTAAGATATTACCAGTTAAGGGTTAAGGAGCAAGATGTACCAAAGACCATGTTTCAAACAAGATACGGGCATTATGAGTTCCTCATCATGCCCTTTCGTTTGACTAATGCCCCGGCGGTGTTTATGGACTTAATGAACCGTGTTTTTCGGCCTTATTTATATAAGTTCATAGTGGTCTTTATTAACGACATACTGATTTACTCACGTGTTGAAGGTGAGCATGTGGAGCATTTGAGAATAGTTCTATGAACTTTGAGAGATAGACAGCTTTACGGCAAGTTCAGTAAGAGTGAATTTTGGGTTAAAGAGGTTAGATTTCTAGGACACATTGTGTCGGGTGATGGGATTAGAGTTGACCCAAGCAAGATCTCAGCCATTGTTGAGTGGAAACTGCCAAAGAATGTTACTGAAGTTTGAAGTTTCTTAGGCCTGGCCGGGTACTATAGAAGGTTTATTCAAGGGTTTTCTATGATCGCTACTCCAATGACAAGGTTATTACAGAAAGATGTTAAGTTCGAATGGATAGAAAAGTGCCAACAAAGTTTTGAGAAATTAAAGGCTTTATTGACTGAAGCTCTAGTGTTAGTGCAACCAGAGTCCGGTAAGGAGTTTGTGATGTATAGTGACACCTCCTTGAATGGGTTGGGGTGCGTGCTTTTGCAGGAAAGTAAGGTCATAACGTACGCATCGAGACAGCTAAAGCCACACGAGAAGAATTACCCAACGCATGATTTAGAGTTGGCTACCATCGTGTTCGCGTTGAAAGTTTGGAGACACCATTTATATGGTGAGAAATGTAAGGTATTCACCAACCATAAGAGCTTAAAGTACTTGATGACTCAAAAGGAGTTGATTTTGCGGCAACGCTGATGGTTAGAGTTGTTAAAGGATTACCAGTTGGTAATAGATTACCATCCGAGAAAAATGAACGCCATCGTCGATGCATTGAGTAGAAAATTGTTATTCGTGCTGAGAGTAATAAATGTCAATATGGATTTTTCTGATGATGGTTCAATTCTAACAGAGATGAGAGCTAGACCAACGTTACCTCAAGAGATCCGAGAAGCTCAGAAAGGTGATGAGAAATTGCAAGCCAAGAGAACTCAGTGTGAGTTGGCAATTGAATTAGATTTTCGTATTGGTACCGATGGATGTATAATGTTCAAAGACAGAGTTTGTGTACCCAAGAACTATAAGCTTATTTGGGAGATTCTAAGAGAGGCACATAGTGGTTGTTTGTCCGTCCACCTGTGTAGTGTGAAAATGTATAACGACCTTAAGAAGATGTATTGGTGGTCAGGTATGAAAAAGGACATTTGTGACGGCTGAACACCAAGTACCTTCGGGTCTACTTCAGCCTATCATGGTCCCCAAGTGGAAGTGGGATCGGGTCACTATAGATTTTGTGACGGGTTTGCCGGTAATCCCGAAGAAAAAAATGTTGTTTGGGTTATTGTGGATAGGCTAACAAAGTCGGCACACTTCATACCTGTGCGTACCGACTACTCCCTTGAGAGATTACCCGACTTGTATATTTTCTAGATTGTGAGGCTACACAGGGTGCCCATATCAATTATTTCAGACAGAGACCCGAGATTTACCTCGAGCTTTTGAAAGAAGTTACAAGAGGCATTGGGAACAAAGTTGAGTTTTTGCACAACTTTTCACTCGCAAATCGACGGTCAGTCAGAAAGAGTAATTCAGATATTAGAGGACATGTTAGACTGCTGCATCCTTGAATTCCAAGGAAGTTGGGAAAAGTATCTACCGTTGTTGAGTTTGCCTATAATAATAGTTATCAGACAAGTCTGAAAATGGCTCCTTATGAGTCTTTGTTTGGGCGAAAGTGTCAAACGCCCTTATATTGGACTGAGCTTAGAGAGAGTTTGATTCACGGGGTCGGTTTAGTCAAAGAGACTGTAGAGAAAGTTAAAGTGATTCATGACTACTTGAGGGCTGCCTCGGATAGACAAAAATCCTACGCAGATTTGAAACAAAAATAAATTGAGTTTCAAGTCGGTGATAAAGTACTTTTAAAAGTATCACCATGGAGGAAAGTCCTCAGATTTGGTAGAAAAGGCAAGTTGAGCCCTCATTTCATAGGACCTTATGTGATTACTGAGAGAGTAGGGCCAGTTGCCTACCGATTGGATTTTCCACCAAAGTTCGAAAAGATCTACGACGTGTTTCATGTGTCCATGCTAAGTCGATATAGATCAGACCCTTCACATGTGATTACGCCGTCAGAGGCTGAGATTCATCCGGACATGACTTATGGTAAAGAGCCGATCAAGATTTTAGCCTTGGAATTCAAACAATTCAGAAATAAGAGTATAGCACTTGTGAAAGTTTTGTGGCATAGACAGGGAGTCGAGGAAGCCACATGAGAACCCGAGGAGTCTTTGAGAGAGCAGTACCTGAACTTATTCATCGGTAAGATTTTCGAGGACGAAAATACCTAACGGGGAGAAATGTAACAACCTAATTTTGGGGCTAGTTAGAATAGTGGCCTTGGGACCACAAATCCAAAGCCAGAGAAATTATTTTATTATTATTATAGAGTCATAGCATGTTTACAATAGTGCATGAAAAATTTGGTGAGTCAATTTTGACGTTGGTGAGCCCAATTGAGGAAAAAGGACTAAATCGCATAAAGTGCGAAAATCCTAAATTAATAGTTAAAGGTGTTAAATTGTTAGAGAATCAAAATTGGAGGATTTTAAAGGGCAATAAGACCCTATTATGATAGCTTGGCCGGCCATAGTAGATAAAAATGTTGAAAAGTGAACATTAGGTGAAATTTGATGACATAAGGTGTAAAATAATAATACCTAAGCCTAGCTATCACCTTTTTCTTTCATTCTCTCTTCACTCCACCAATTTTTTAGCCATTGTTAAGG
Organism: Gossypium longicalyx; assembly: GCA_025698465.1. NCBI lineage: Eukaryota > Viridiplantae > Streptophyta > Magnoliopsida > Malvales > Malvaceae > Gossypium > Gossypium longicalyx. The sequence continues at coordinate 58,483,012 of CM047007.1, forward strand.
TTTTTGAGCTTCAAAAATTTTCAACAACTTGAAGCACTCACAAGTAAGTGATTTCCATGTCCTTTATTGATGATTTTTGTATTTTTAAGACCCTAGAAGCATGAGCTTTCAAATGAGGGGACTATCTTGCAAAATGGTTGAAAGTTTACGGTTTTTCCATGAGAGTATTTAGGGTGTTTTCTGAAATTTTATGGAAGAATATGAGTCCTAGCTTTGTTGTAAACAACTTTTGTGAAGGAGTTTTCATGGAAAACACCTAAAGGGACTAGTTGATAAATATGGGAAATAGTGAGAATTTGAAATTGTTATAAGAGTAAAAAGGGTTCGTCTAGGCTTGAGATAAGAAGAAATTCGATAAAAATAGATTTTCGAGTATAGGGACAAAATGGTCATTTTGCCAAGGTCTAGGGGAAAAATGGTCATTTTACCTAAGATGTGAATTTTAGATTGCCTAATTGTGTTTAGAGACTTAATGAGTGCATTTTACTATTATAGATCAAGATTTATCGAATCTGAACCTAGACCAGGGAAAGGCCAAGCGAATCGACTAAACTGACTAATCGTGTATGTTTTGTAATCCGAGGTAAGTTGTATGTAAATGATACAACTACATTGTTATTATAGGTGTTTGAAATATTATAACATGAATTGCTTGATTTTGGAATTGAGAATGTGTAGTGATAAACGAGATAGTAGAATTTCTATTAGAACCTTAGGAAGTAAATCTGATATTCATGCCATGACATATGGGTTATTGTGGGCTAGTGTAAGACTTGTCTGGGACATGCATCGGCCACATTATGAGGGCCAGTGTAAGACCATATTTGGGACATGGAATCGGCATTGAGACGAGTGCCAATGTAAGACATGTCTAGAACATGCATCGGCCTCAGGACATAAGCCAGTGTAAGACATGTTTGGCACATGCATTGGCTATGAGATGTGTCAGTGTAAGACCATGTCTAGGACATGGCATCGACACGGATATGCGAGAACTAGTGTAAGACCATGTCTGGGACATGGCATCAGCATCTTACCCCATGTTTGAGGCTTCTAAAATATCCGGTAGAGTTCTAAATGGTTAAACAGTGAAAATTATGATTGTGAGTTAAATAAGGAAGCATAATCGTGTTGTGAGTGGTACATGTACCTAATTGGTACATATGAGAAATGAGCTCAATATAGTATATGTGTCTTGTATGGATGGTAATGAGTAAGTGTGCCTATGCCTACCTTTGTGGTATGAGCATGATGATCATTGATGAATTTATTGTTGTATATTTATTTATATGCAACTTACTAAGCTTTTACACTTACTCCCTTTCCTTTCCATTTCCTTTCAGTGCCTCCTAACTAGCTCAAGGATCATCGGAAGTCAGGGGTATCGATCACACTATCAGCTGAAACATTCAGTATAGTTGGATTTATATTTTTGAGTATGGCATGTGTAGGGCTAGACATTATTATTTTGTGTCTTTATGAATTGGCCAAATTTGTTTGCTTGGGATAGATCCCATAGTTTACATTAAGCCATGAATGATTGCTAACATTCATTTTGAGTTTATAAAAGATACCTCTTCATGGTTGAATCAATGTCTATTGTGGCTGATTTGATTGTGGAAATTGTTCTTGTTTTGGTATTGGTTGGTATCTGTATGAATACAGGTAGGCAAAGGTGGCAATGAGGCTTGGTAAATAGCCTTATATTGTCCACACGGGTAGACACACGGGCGTGTGTCTAAGCCATGTGTGACACACGATCAGTACATGGGCTTGTGGTCCAGCTGTGTGTCCCCTGTACATAAAAATTTTAAGTCAGTATGCATGGTAATGAACACATGGGCAAAGACACCACCGTGTGTCTCAGCTATGTGGATGACACGGCCTAGTACACGGGCATGTACCATGACCGTGTGACATTCTGGGGATGTTGACGTCAAAAATAGAATACCTAGGTTTTTGCACAAGGGCTAAGACATGGACGTGTCATTTCCATGTGAGGAACACGGGCCATTGACACGGGCGTGTGTCTGGCTGTGTGAAAACCCCTGTAGGTGTTTAGCCTAGTACCGCCGAAATGCGCGACAGAAACGGTCTGGGCTCTAGAAACCATGTTCTGCTGGTTTTTGTTTTTATTCGGGAGCCCTACCGAAGCATTTGATTGGGTTGTGAAATCCTTAAATTTCTTAGATGAGGACTGATACGATTTCCCCATCTGTCTTTTCCTTGAATCATGGGACTTGATAGCCGTTTTTCTTCTCTCTTTAACCAACTCTTCAACTTTGCCAGCTCTCTCAACAAGTACCATAAATTCCCTTAATTCTAAGATGCCAACAAACACTCTGATATCCTCATTTAGACCATCCTCAAATCTTTTACACATGATAGTTTCATTGGATATGCACTCCCATGCATAATTACTGAGTTTCACAAACTCACGTTCATATTTCGCTACCGTCATACGGCCTTGCTTTAACTCTAGATATTCCTTCCTCTTTTGGTCTATGAACCTCTGGCTAATATACTTCTTTTGGAACTCTTCCTGGAAGAATTCCTAAGTTACTCTCTCTCTCGGTACCACAGACACGAGAGTGTTCCACCATTGGTAGGTCGAATCTCGCAAGAGCGATACTGCACACTTAACGCACTCCTCAGGCTTGCACGATAGTTCATCAAATACCCTATTGGTATTCTCTAACCAAAACTCCGCTTTCTCTGGGTAGTCATCTACGTTAGCCCGAAATTCCTCGGTCCCCTATTTCTGAATCTTGTCTACTGGAGGCTTCTCCTTCCTGATCACGTTTGCTCCTTACGGAACTACAGGGGCATACTGAGGAATTAGAGGAGGCGGGGGAGGTGGAGTGTTCGGGTTCGCGCAAATGAACTCTGTGTACCAAGCATCCATCATTCGGGGATAGGCTTCTCTAGCCCCTCCCCCTTGGCCCATAGTCACGGGCTCACTTTCAACCGGCGCGGTCCCTTCAGCGGGAGCCGACGTGTTACTCTCTACGTCATCCGCCATAGCTGTATCCGGATCCATTTACTATACGAAAATACAATTTATAATCGTCAGGAGTCGTCACACTATCAATATACAATTATGACATGTATAGCTAGACTCGTACTCTCGCTAGGTTAGTCCTAAAACTGACTAAACCATAGCTCTGATACCACTAAAAGTAATGCCCCACACCCGTGCTCTACGTCGAAATGGAATACGAGGCATTACCTAACTTGAACACATACCTTCACAAGTTTTCGAGTCACCAAGAATTGGTCGAATTTAAAAATTTTTCAATTTCTACTTTAAACTTCTTATTATGGGCCTACGAGCCCAAGGTCAACCATTGGAAACTATTCGAGACCAACCCGGGTCCTTAAACCAATAATAGAAAATTTGCCTTTGAAATAGGGCCCATGCCCGTGTGGAAGGGTAACACGCCCGTGCGACCATTTCAACATGGTCGTGCTGATGGCCCTTGTGTCTCACACGGCCTAAGCACATCGGGACACGCCCATATCTTTTACCCATGTGGAATTAATTCTAGGTTCACACCAACAGGGGTTTTCACACGGCTTGGCACGCGTCCGTGTCCTAGTTGTAACATCCTGATTTTAAGCCTAGTCAGAACAGTGGTTTCGAGACCACAAATCTGATGAGAAAAATTTTTTTATTATTACATTTTTATGGTCTACAATTTCATGGAATGATTTCATGAAAATTTCGTTTGAAAATTTTGACTTTTGGGCACTCAATTTATTCAAAAGGACTAAATCATAAAAAGTGAAAAAGTTGAGTTCTACATGCTGGAGATGTCCAATTGTTATGATATTTTAAATTGGAGATCCTTATATGGTAATTAGACCATTGGTTAATTTGGTGGACAAAAATGGACATGGTTAGGCATGTTTCCAAAGTTTTTCATTAAGGGCATTTTGGTCATTTAATTATTAAAATGAATTAAAATTAAAATTAAAAGACAAATTTTGTCCATCTTCAACCTCTTGGCCGAAAATTTCATGGAGAAACCATGTCTAGAGTTTTTCAAGCTTCCAAGCTCGATTGTAAGTCTGTTCTAGCCCCATTTTTAATGATTTTTACATTTTTGCAATCCCTGTAACAAGATCTATCTATTTCTACCATTAATTTGAGGTAACATGCATGCATTTTGATGTCTAATGGTAGAAAATGAGTGTTGGGTGTTAAATAAACGACTTTTACTAAGCAATTTTAGATGAAAACGTCCGAAAGGACCATTTTGTAAAAGTTGTAAAAATGGTATAAAAGGGTGTTTTGATGAGAATTGTAGTTTTCTATAGTTATGGAAATGGTTCAGCTAGGCCTATAGAGTGAGAAAAATGAATAAAAATCACTTTTGGAGCCTAGGGAAAAAGTGTAAAATTGACAAAGTTGAGGAGAAAAATGTAATTTTGCCAAAATGTGATTTTTGGATCACATTAAATAATGTGACTAATAATTGGACTAAACGTGATATTATAGATCAAGGAAAATGATGATTGGACATAGATCGAGTGAAAAATGAAAGATCGATGATTTGGTTCCTTTTTGCTATTTTGGTGCCGAGGTAAGTTCGTATGATAATAATAATGCAATATCATGCTTGAATTGTAATTATCTATTATTATGGCATAAAATGTATGATTTAATATATTAGAAGAATTTATGGATGATGAATATGATGTGGAAAATGTGATAAATGTTAAATTACCATTACATGAGTTGTGTGAATTGCTACACGGTTGTACTCGATGTGATTTCGACAAGTAAGTTCATGTGATTAAATAAGCATGATATTCATGTTATTGTTGTTACACTTGAAATCTATTTTGCTATGGTTGTATTGATTTATATGTTAATGACATTGTCTATGGGAACGTGATGTACCCATGAAGTAATCGATAGCTCAAATGTCGATAACATGTGATTGGATAATTGAATATATTGGAAATTTGATGAAACATGATATTTCTTTGAAGCGAGTAAGTTTGTATGTAAATAATATTTCGATTCTTTTTATGTTATTATATTTTGTTATTATATGAGAAGTGGTTGCCTATAGAATGATCAATTGATGTAAACTACGAATCGAAACTGACTAAGAACGAGTTAGTAAAAAGTTGAAAAGTGAAGAATTTCCCGATTGAATCTTCATAATAGAAGAGATACAAATGATCTATTGTGAGTCACATGTGTAGTAAGTGCAGGCTACGTGTACCAGATTGATAGGTCGCTTGTGTAGTACTAAGTGCAGGCTACTTTGCGTACCCGTTAACTTTGATCACGTGTGTAGTACAAAGTGCAGGCTACTACGTGCATCAGATAGTTAAGTCATGTGTGTAGTACTAAGTGCAGGCTACTACGTGTACCAGATTGATAGGTCGCATATATAGTACTAAGTGCAGGCTACTATGCGTACCCGTTAACTTCGATCAAGTGTGTAGTACAAAGTGCAGGCTACTATGTGTACCAGATTGATAGGTTACATGTGTACTACTAAGTGCAGGCTACTATACGTACCAGAGAGCTTCGGTTACAAAGGTGGTATATGCACAGGCCATCGGGTATTTATTATTATTCCGATGAGTTCAACGGGAAATTTACTAAGTGAAAATACATATGAACATGACTATGTAATGAATAAGTGAAGGTTCGTGTGTGTAAACTTATGAGTAACGTGCTCGATATGTGATCGAACTTTGGTAAGATTGATATGGAGTAAGTGTTATAATGAAAGTTACTACAAAGAAAACATGAAAGAGTGAAATTTAGTAATAAAATAGTTTTAGACAGTAGCAGTTGTGTGAATTTGAAAAATCACTAAAAATGGTGGAAATCAAATTATAAGTTGAATAAGATATGAAAAAAAAAACTTATTGAGTCTGTTTTCATATAAAGGAAGCGATGTAAGCAAAATAATTTCATATTATGTGATATTTTTATTTTTGTGAGATAGTGTCAGAATGAGTTCGGAATCCCCTGTTCTAACGTGGGAAAATCACTAGAAATTATTTAAAAATAAATATGAGCTAAATTAAAATGAATAAGCGCTTAATGAGTGCATTTTCAATAGAAATAGACGGGAACATTATCTGAACCCCGTACTAAGAGATAAATAAATTTTAGTGAAGAAAGTTCAAACCTGTCAAATAGTGAAATAGGGGAGACTTTGAATAATAAACTGTACTTATTGGCTAGACCAAAAATTCTGAAAATTTTATGGAAAGAATATATGTGAGTCTAGTTTCAGGAAAAATTAACAGATCTTAATTTGGAATTCTGTAGCTCTGGATATAAATAATTTAATCACTGTGACTCAAGAAAATAGCTTGACTGGACTTTGAATAAATAGAAAGAATTTGAAAATAGAATGTTAATACATTGCTTATTATTTGTCATGCGAGCTTACTAAGCGTAAAGCTTACTCCCTCCTTTCCATTCCTTAGTGTTCTCAGGTCAGCTCGGGGTTGGAAATCGTCAAAGGCAGCATCACATTATCAAGTAAGTACCTTTGGAGTATTTATACATAAGTTAGAAACTTCAAGTGAGTGGCATGTATAAGGACCTAGTTTTATAACATGTGTTATTATAATTTGGCCAAATGTATCAGCCTATATTGAGCTATTGATTACGACTTGTAAATATAGCTATTCATGTTGTGTCTAATAATTGTGATGTGAATATGCCTGTTTGCCATGCATGGTTGGTAATATGTCATGTGTGTTGAATGCATGTTTTTATGACCAATCGAGGTAGTTATGACCTTGAATTAAATGTGTAATACAGAAATAAAATGATAATTCCTTGAACATGGACATTTGATGGATAGTTGGGTAACCATGGCACAATGGTATAAAGTGAGAAATAGTAATAATGTTAAACTGAATATTGAATTGGTGCAGAATGTCATAGTCAAGCATATTGTCTTATGCATGTGAAATGTGGATACTCTATAAAGATATGACTTGGCTAGAAGGTGTATGCTTGATGATAAGTTAGAATTAAATGGACATGACGATAATTATGGTATAAAAGTATAAGTGGTAAGGTATTTGGCAAAGCCAAATGAGTAAGATATGGTGTGTCTAGACTTGGTTTAATGTGAGAATGTGTAACACATGACTGTTGATAGGTAAATGAAATGTCTGCATCATAATTGAGGATGTTGAATGCTTTTGGATCCATGTTCGTGTGTGTGCATGTAAAAGGTGACAAAAAGGCTTGGAAAATAGCCTAAGTGTTGACCACACGGGTAGAGACGCGACCGTGTGTTTCAGCCGTGTGGAGGACACGACCTTAGCACACGGGCGTGTGACTTGGCGGTGTGACCCTAAATGTTTGTTGACATCATAAACAGAGAGTTACATGGGCTAAGGACATGGGCGTGTGAGACCACTCGGCCTACCCACACTTACAAAAAGGGTGACTCTCCAAACATGAAAATTTTCTAAGTGTTGTGAAAATGTTCGTGAGTTCTCAATTTAGTCTCAAACCGCTTTTAATGCATGTTTAGATCCTTGAAGGCTTGTGTATGGGACATTTTGCATGTGATCGAATGATTCTTATATGATTTAAATTTTATGGCCTGATTTTACATGTATGTGAATGTTTAAGTTCGGTAATGCCTCGTATCCTGTCCCGGCGTTGGACGCGGGTAAGGGGTGTTACATTTAGTGGTATCTGAGCTATAATTTAGTCAATTCTCAGAATAACCTAGCATATATATGAGAGTTTAGCTATACATGCCACCGGTCTATGATAGTGTGATGTCTCCCGACGCATAAGAGAGCCATTTTGTTTAGACAAAGGTACCTTCCAACCGAGCTATATTCGACCATATTGATTGTGGTAATGAGGTATTTAAGTAAAGTACAGTCATGATGAGTTGAAACTTGGAAAGGTACGAATGAGATTCATAATATCCTGTTACGGATAAAATATCATCTTCCCGTTTGGATATTAAAATTTGATGGATTAAAATGAATTATTGAAATGAGATAAAGGATTATATGGCATAATGAACTTTCTTGTTATTTATTAATAATTCCATGATGTATGTGACTGAATTGCTCGAGTAAATGCATGTGTAGATAACTTATCAAAATATTAATGGGATGAATATTCATGTATATCTGTTTGGATAATTATGATTGGCAAGCTCGTATAGCTGGAGTAAATGTGTTAAATTGCTTGGACTGATTTATATGATTGTAATGATATGACTAAATGATGGTGTATGAGGTAAAAGTATAGATTGTGATAAACTTAACCATGTTGCCCTTGTATGATATCATGTGCATGACTTGTATGATTAAATGAATAGATAAGTAAAGTTATCCAGAAAACATGGAATGCATGCATAAGTATACTTGTTAAAATGAGATAACTGGAAAGTGGGTGTAAATTCAATATGAAAGTTAGTTTACCCAAAATGAATGACATGTTTATGACGATGTTGTTATGATGATGAAAATTATGTTACATGTATATGTATATGAGAGTCGAGTCAGAGGCCCTACGACTCCTTTCCCTTTACCACAGTGGTGTTTTATAATGGAAGTTCCCGAGATTTGTGATGAACAAGTTTCTATATGAGAAACTAAAGAATTCAGTGATAGAATGGTTATAAGCATGATTTGTGATTGAGAATGGGTTGATAAGTATAGATAGAGTTAGAAAGATATCAGATTGACTGAAATATTATTTAATTTTCGTAATATCACAGCTAGTAAAAAGGTTAACTTCAAAAATTGATCTATTCTGAAATGATGTCGGGAAATAATATTTGAAATATGAGATGTCTGCGTATGGTAATTATAGTGAGCAGATTATGACTGCCTCTCTTGAAATATAGTATGAGATCATTTGTCTACGGAAGGGTTATTGAGACTATTTATTTTCTGATGAATTTTGATATTATGAGAATGTTTTCTGATCTTAATGTTAGACAAAGACATTGTTAATTTGATTTGGGTTATGATCTACATGATTCTATCTTCTTTCTGGTATTCTGTTACATTTCGTCTGTTGGGAATTGATGTGAAATTGTAAATGGTGCCATGATTCTATCTCTACAAATTATTGCTCTTTATGATTATGTATATATATACACGAGAAGTATATCGTTCTGGTCATATTCGTTTTCAGTGAGTTGGAACGATGTCTTTCTGGATTTCTTTTCTTTGAGGAACCATTGAGGTCTTTCATACTTCCTTATGAACATTATTCTCGGTCTTTTGAGGTAGTATCATGATTTGGATTTCTATATTCTGGATTTCTCCGTATTGGGTTTCTTTATCTTGAGTTTCTGGTTATCTTTATCTCGTAACTTGTCGAGCATAGCTTATATCTAAAATATGATCTTTAGTTTGTGATATATATATCAAGTATGATTATGTTTCTGATTTGATCATGGTGATCTGGTGATTTTAGTATTTGGATGGCTCTAAATTTTCGTATAAGGATTTAACATTGGTAGAGGCTTAAGTGGTAAAATTTTTGTCTTGTGAAACTAATGGCTTAATTCATGATTTGCAAAGCTTGGATAGATGAGAACATTGTTAACCGAAGCCTTTAAACTGGTCTAGTCTGGGTTGAGCAAAAACTTTTTGATTTTTAGTGATACATTGTTGTTTGAATGGTGATGTGCTTTAAGACAACAAGACAACTGATAGCTTAAAGTATTTGATGTCATAGAAAGACCTGAGTTTGCTATAGTGTAAATGACTTGGGTATTAAAAGATGATGAGATGGTTATTGTATGATTCTTGTGTAAGAATATTTGAAATGTTAATGGGGTTAAAGCCGAGCATCAGGTTCTACCAGAGTTATCTCTGCCAGTATTGATATTAGGATGGAAAATGAGAAAGGATTATCCTCAAGGCCCTATCAAGATCATCCCTATTTTTGAAAGAGAAAAATGTCATGTAGCTTATTGTTAAATATTTGACGAGATATGTAAATCATGTTGGTATGTACTAAATTTTAGCTCATCAGGTTTGAGGAATTTCGTGTCTTTATGAATGTTGGACATCTTGAGATTCTAGTCTCCACTAATCAGATTGAGATCCAGGTTTCATATCACGATTTCTTGGGAAAGCTAGAGGAGGCTTTGAAATGAAGGGTAACTGAGAGTTAAATTGGCAAATAATCAGACTGTGTGAAATTATAAAGAGTTTGAGGCTAAGATGAACTGGCTAGTTTCACTATTCAAATTTGAAAAAGATTCAGGTATGAATGGATATGTAACATGATAGTATGGATCGGACTTTTGAATACATGAACTTCCTAATAGAGATTAAGTTTCAGTGAAAGTGTTATAAAACGAAAACCACTCATGATTATGGTATGTGGAATTTAAGAGATAGGTAGTAAAAGCTCAACTTGAGTGAAAGTTCTTTGACATCGATTATAGGATTGAGGAAAATAAGTGAAAAACCAAAACCATTTTTCTAGTAAGATTTTCGGGGACGAAAATCCCTAAAGGGGGGAGAAATATAACATCCCGATTTTGGGTCTAGTCGGAACAGTGGTTTCGGGACCACAAATTTGATGAGAAAAATTTTTTTATTATATTTTTATGGTCTACAATTTCACGGAATGATTTCGTGACAATTTCGTTCGAAAATTTTGACGTTTGGACACTCAATTTAGTCAAAAGGACTAAATCGTAAAAAGTGAAAAAGTTGAGTTCTACATGCTAGAGGTGTCCAATTGTTATGAAATTTTAAATTGGAGGTCCTTATATGGTAATTAGACCATTGGTTAATTTGGTGGACAAAAATGGACATGGTTAGGCATGTTTCCAAAGTTTTTCACTAAGGGCATTTTGGTTATTTAGTTATTAAAATGAATTAAAAACAAAATTAAAAGCCAATTTTTGTCCATCTTCAACCTCTTGGTCGAAACTTGCATGGAGAAACCATGGCTAGGGTTTTTCAAGCTTCCAAGCTCGATTGTAAGTCTGTTCTAGCCTCGTTTTTAATGATTATTACATTTTTGCAATCCCCGTAACAAGATATATCTATTTCTACCATTAATTTGAGCTAGGGTTCATGTTTAGAAATTGACCCATGTGTGACATGCATGTATTTTGATGTCTAATGGTAGAAAATGAGTGTTGGGTGTTAAATAAACGACTTTTACTAAGCGATTATCGATGAAAATGTTCGAAAGGACCATTTTGTAAAAGTTGTAAAAATGGTATAAAAGGGTGTTTTGATGAGAATTGTAGTTTTCTATAGTTATGAAAATGGTTCGGCTAGGCCTATAGAGTGAGAAAATTGAATAAAAATCACTTTACAAGCTTAGGGGCAAAAGTGTAATTTTGATAAAATTTAGGGGCAAAAATATAATTTTTCCAAAATGTGATTTTTGGATCACATTAAATAATGTGACTAATAATTGGACTAAACGTGATATTATAGATCAAGGAAAATATGGATTGGACCTAGATCGGGTGAAAAATAGAAGATCGACAGTTAGGTTCTTTTTTGCTATTTTGGTGCCGAGGTAAGTTCGTATGGTAATAATAATGAAATATCATGCTTGAATTGTAATTATATACTATTATGGCATAAAATGTATGATTTAATATATTAGAAGAACTTATGGATGATGAATATGATGTGGAAAATGTGATGAATGTTAAATTACTATTACATGAGTTGTGTGAATTGCTACACGGTTGTACCCGAAGAGATTTCGACAAGTAAGTTCATGTGATTAAATAAGCATGATATTCATGTTATTGTTGTTACACTTGAAATTTATTTTGCTATGGTTGTTTTGATTTATATGTTATTGATATTGTGTATGGGAAGGTGATGTACCCATGAAGTAATCGATAGCTCAAATGTCGATAACATGTGATTGGATGATTGAATATAATGGAAATTTGATGAAACATGATATTTCTTTGAAATGAGTAAGTTTGTATGTAAATAATATTTTGATTCTTTTTATGTTATTATCTTTTGTTATTATATGAGAAATGGTTGCCTATAGAATTATCAATTGATGTAAACTACGAATCAGAATTGACTAAGAACGAGTTAGTAAAATGTTGAAAAGTGAAGAATTTCCTGATTGAACCTTCAGAATAGAAGAGATACAAATGATCCATTGTGAGTCACGTGTGTAGTACTAGGTGTAGGCTACTACGTGTACCAGATAGATAGGTTGCATGTGTAGTACTAAGAGCAGGCTACTGTGTGTACCCGTTAACTTCGATCACGTGTGTAGTACAAAGTGCAGGCTACTACGTGTATCAGATGGTTAAGTCACATGTCTAGTAATAAGTGCAGGCTACTACGTGTACTAGATTGATAGGTAGCATGTGTAGTACTAAGTGTAGGCTACTATGCGTACCCATTAACTTCGATCACGTGTGTAGTACTAAGTGAAGGCAACTACGTGTATCAGATGATTAAGTCACGCGTGTAGTACTAAGTGCACGCTACTACGTGTACCAGATTTATAGGTCGCATGTGTAACACCCCCAAACCCGGCCCAAACGTTATGGTCGAATCCAGCGTGTCACATTTAAGCGTTTCTATAAAAGTCATGTTTTAACTAACATCTTCCTTAGTGTTTAAAGAGTATTTTGTTATAGATTAAAGTGAATGGAAGCTGTGCACCAGGTAGGATGCCGGAAAAGAGGAGGTGAGTCAATTAGACTGCTTAAGTACCAAGCTCTCCACGGATCCACTCCTAGACATGCACACCACCATTGCCACACTTTAATTGAGCGAGTATTCAGTGAAAACCATTCCGTTTTAAACCATTTGAAATCACTTATTATATTTTGAAAACGTTTTCATTGCGGAAGTTTTGTCTTGATTCGCGATGTTTTAAAACTAGGTAATCTTTTTAAAACGTGCCCTAGAGCTATTCAATTCCAAACATTTAAAACAATATCATAACTAAGCTATCAAAACCTATTAAAAGTAATTAAAAATAATTAAAGCGGCCTTGTTACAACTTAAAACCCAAAGCAATTAGAGTAAAGAAAAACTAATCAAAACACAAGTAGAAAATCGAGTTTGCAGAACATGTGGCCACTCCGAATCCCTCCCAGCTCCAAGTCCACTATGGTTGGGGGTTACCTGCATGGATAAAGTTAAGGGGTGAGTTTGGAAAACTCAGTGTGTAAAATAGCACAACCATAGTCCAGATCAGTTCAAACCACAGAAATAGATTAAGTTGAGCCTTAGCCCTATACAGAATTCAGAATGAAGCCCATAGGCCCATAACAGATACAGAACAGATATGTCATGTATGCAGAAAACCTAACCCATATCCATCCGTATACACCCCTGTGCCAACCTTACACCATGAGGGGAGACTACTCGACCCACCCATCTGCTACACGTCACAGAATTTGTAGCATGGCTGCCAGAACAGATATTGTGACAGAGTCACCAGATACAGATATTTGTGGTAGAGCCACCAGAACAGATATTTGTGGCAGTGCCACCAGAAATAGATAATTGTGGCAAAGCCACCAGAACACTTCCTCCATCAAAATAACCCTTATCCCATGCAACAGATATACATGTCATGGCATATCACAAACAGAATTAGAATATCATGTAATTCAGTCAAAATTAACCCTAGGGGTATAACGATCATTTTGCACCTAGGGTATAACGGCAATTTTCATACTTTAGGGATATTTTAGTAAATTTACTATTTTAGGGTTTTCATGCATATTACAGCCCTTAGCGTATTAACAAAAACACTTACCGAGCGTTTTTACTGAATTGTGCCCGTTGGCCCATTAACCCGATTTTGGCCCATTAAGCCCAAATATACCGAAGTGCACGCAATTGTGCACTCTGCAATCTTACTGCTTGAGATTACCGGGATTAACAAACAAACTATCTCACGAGCGCTCGCACGCTCGCAAGTTCACAAAATACCAGTGTTTCGGCATTTCGGCATTTCGGCTTTTGCCGATCTAGTCTATGAGTGGATGTCATTTACACACCTGATCTATAACGATACGTTGGCAAGATCCACACACGAGTTGCCTACAATCGAGTTACTAAAACATCAGTCTACATATCAAAACAACTACATACTAGCCCCTTACCATATTCGGCCATCATTGCCTTAGACCCTAAAGTTCTTACCTTTTTGCTGAAATATGGACTAGATCTAGATGTCCAACTGAGTTAACCTTCAAGCCCTTTTCTGTATGGCCCCTTGTCCACGCTAGCATATACAAAACCAAAAGAAAGAGGCAAGAATGCCCTTAGTCCCAACATTAGCCACCCTTAAGGGGTTTCGGCTTTTCCCTAAAACATAATTAACTAGCGAAAGTTGTTTGAATACTTACCAATTGTTGTTCTGCCCAAAAGAGTGCTCCTATCTATGATATTAATCCCGATCTACCATAGTTAGAAGAAACAGGTTCAAGTAGCCAAAGATTCAGCTTCTTAAACCACAGGTATGAAGGTTTCGCCTTTTTAAAGAAAAAGGGAAAGGAGTTCTGCTATAGCAAGGTTCGGCCTCCTAGATGTAAAGAAAACAAATGAAGAGAAGAAGAGAAGAAAAGGGATGGTAGATTTGGCCACTTGAGGAATCAATGGGGAAAAGAAATTGACGCAAGAAGCAAAAGAGGGGAGAATATAGGTTCTGCTATGAGAGAAAAAGAAAAAAGAAAAGATGAATGAAAGAGAAGGGAGAAGGAAAATAATATTCGGCAAGGGAAAAAAATGGTACATTGACCTAGCCGAATTACCTATACTAAAGACCCTTGGCCAGCCAACTCTTTCCCCTAAATATTCCAACATTCGGCCAACACTAAGCTCCTTGATCAGCTCCTAAATTTCCTCTCTTATCTCATCCTTACCTAATCCCCTGATCAGCTCAAACTCTTTCACCGACTAGCAGCATCCTTATCCACCCCTTGCACCGCTTCAGCATGCTGCTAGGAGAGTCCGGATCAGACTGCAACTCCTTCCCCACGCGAGCAGCAAAACCCAAGCCTTCTGTGTGCGAGGTGAGGCTCGAACCCCAGACCTCCGTCTGCCCTTGCGCCCTTACTCGTGCTGCTGGCCACTGCACCACGCTTCTTTCTTTACTAATATAGGGTCATAATTAATCTTAAAGCTTATCTGCGGCAGTCCCGGTTCGTTTAAAAATAAAACAAAACATCGTTCCTTACCAGACTCGAACCTCTACACTTCAGCTACACTACCCGCACCTTACCACCACGCCACTTGCTCGATTGTGTCATCTTTCCTCCCGAGGTAATTATAAGGACTCCTTGCGACAATCCCTGGTTGTTAAAAGAAAATTCACATTTGCGCACACTGGGAATTGAACCCCAGCTTCCCCTCCTACTGCCTAGCGTCTCTAACCACTGGGCCAGGTACTTCTTTTATGCCTATTTTCTGCCCAACTTATTTATAAGGCCTTACCTGCTGAAGCTCCGGTCCGCTTAAAATAATGAAAGAGAAATTCACCTTCGCAAGGACTCGAACCTGCGCCCTCTCCGCGTGCCCAGCATGTTGCTGCCACTACGGCACGGAGCTCCTTGTGCTGGATTATGCTCGCAACTCCTCTTAAGCCCTATTTTAACCGCAACCTGAATACTTAAAAAAAAAAACAACCATTTGCGCACGCCGTGCCTTGAACCCAGGCACCTCCCACGCCCTCCTAGCGTGCTTAGCCACTAGGCCAGGTGCTTGTTTGTGCTAAAACTCAGCCCAAGTTATTAATAAGGCCTACTGCCCAGATTCCCTTAAGAGGCAAAATTTAAGAATTTTGCTAAAGCTATGGGCTGAGCCTGGACCTTTTTCCCCACAATATAAACCCTTCATTATTTATTTAATTACTAAATGTAAACATACTAAATAATAATAATAATAATAATAATAATAAAAACATCCAAATTATTCAGGCTGTCTTCTACCCGAACTCGGACTCCAAACCCAATATTTTTAGGCCCAAAAATCGGGGCGTTACAACTTTACTCCCGTTAAAGAAATTTCGTACTCGAAATTTCCAACTATCACTAACCGTATTACTCAAGTCAAACCACTGTGCTTTCACTGCGCACTCTGATTAAAAATAATTCTTAGTAAGATCCAGAACATCTAATTACCAAAGTAAAGAAACATTTATCAAGCACGCATACAACTCGTAACACACACTTAAATAGAATAAGCTTGGCAATCCTGAGCTCGATGCTCCTTGGACCCACATCTAAAGCATGCTCCTATCTTCCTATGGCATTCACCCGGATGACGCCCGTTGCAGTTCTTGCAGGTTGGAAAGTTTGGTCGCGTCTTAACATGTTTCACAGAACGAGGCTCGATCTTCTAAGAACTAGAATCCTTCCTCTTCTTACACTCCAAGCACCCTGTTTGAAGCGTTTCCCTAATTTCCTTAACCTTGGTCTCCAATAACTCTTCTACCACTTTCCTTACTATCTCAACCAATGCCTCGGTACCAAGCTCCGAGTTACTACTAGCCGAAGTTGGCAGACTTTGCTTACCCTCAGAATCCATAGCAATACTCTACATTATCGGCATACGTATCAAATAACTTTAGTACTTATTCATATGTTTTATGCAGAGATAGTATTTTAAAGTTTCTATTTTCACAGAATCATAGCCTAGCTACAGTCTCAGTATTCTAGGTTTTTTTTTTTTAGTATTGCCCTAGTTATAGTGTCATGATATGGTCTCCGTTCTATCTACAGTAATATCTTAATACAGTGTAATATGAGTATTAGAAATACTTACAGACTTGGTGCCGGAGATTTAGTGTGCCACTTCTTCAATTATCAAATTTCAGAAACCCAGAAAAACTTAAACCATTTTAAGATTGAACCTTAAAACATGTCCTGATACTTCTTCAATTTCTTTGAAGCAGAAAACTTGGATTTTCCCATCTGTCTTTTACTAAAAATTCGAGCTTCCCTCTCAGCCTGTTTCTTTTCTTTGCTCAATTCTTCTGCTTTATAAGCTCTCTCTGCCAATGTAGCAAACTCTCGAATTTCAAGAATTCCGATCAGTAGCTTAATGTCTTCATTCAACCCTTCTTCGAATCGTTTGCACATTTCAGCTTTTGACTGTACCCATTCTCGAGCATATTTACTCAATCGAACAAATTCTCTTTCATATTCAGATACTGATCTGTTACCCTGTTTCAACTCAAGAAATTCTTTTCTCTTCTGATCGAGAAACCTTTGGCTGATATATTTCTTTTTAAATTCATTCTGAAAGAACTCCCATGTAATTTCTTCTTTCGGAACAACTGAAGCTTTAGTATTCCACCAATGGTAAGTTGTGTCTTTTAGCAGTGAGACGGCACATTTCAGACATTCTTCGGGTGTACAAGATAATTCCTCCAAAACCCGAGTAGTGTTTTCTAACCAGAATTCAGCCCCTTGTAAAATATCTTTGAAAAGAACTTTCCAAAACCGTTTCCAAAATACCGTTCTTGGGCCTAAGTTTAGCAAAATTTTTTGAAAAGCTTTTCAGACCCGATCCGCAGCTGAGTTGTTGCAACCGAGCTCTGATACCACTAAATGTAACACCTCCAAACTCGGTCCAGACGTTATGGTCGAATCTGGCGTGTCAGATTGAAGCGTTTCTGTAAAAGTCATGTTTTAACTAACATCTTCCTTAGTGTTTAAAGAGTATTTTGTTATAGATTAAAGTGAATAGAAGCTGTACACCAGGTAGGATGCCGGAAAAGAGGAGGTGAGTCAATTAGATTGCTTAAGTACCAAGCTCTCCACTGATCCACTCCTAGACATGCACACCATCATTGCCACACTTTAACTGAGCGATTATTCAGTGAAAACCATTCCGTTTTAAACCATTTGAAATCACTTATTATATTTTGAAAATGTTTTCATTGCCGAAGCTTTTTCTTGATTCGCGATGTTTTAGAATCAGGTAATCTTTTTAAAACGCGCCCTAGAGCTATTCAATTCCAAACATTTAAAACAATATCGTAACTAAGCTATCAAAACCTATTAAAAGCAATTAAAAATAATTAAAGCGGCCTTATTACAACTTAAAACCCAAAGCAATTAGAGTAAAGAAAAACTGATCAAAACACAAGTAGAAAACTAAGTTTGCAGAACATGTGGCCACTCCGAATCCCTCCCAGCTCCAAGTCCACTATGGTTGGGGGTTACCTGCATGGATAAAGTTAAGGGGTGAGTTTGGAAAACTCAGTGTGTAAAATAGCCCAACCATAGTCCAGATCAGTTCAAACTACAGAAACAGTTTAAGTTGAGCCTTAGCCCTATACAGAATTCAGAATCAAGCCCATAGGCCCATAACAGATACAGAATAGATATATCATGTATGCAGAAGACCCAACCCATATCTATCCGTATACACCCCCGTGCCAGCCTTACACCATGTGGTGAGACTACTTGACCCACCCATCCGCTACACGTAACAGAATTTTCCGCATGGCTACCAGAATAGATATTGTGATAGAGTCACCAGATACAGATATTTGTGGCAGAGCCACCAAAACAGATATTTGTGGCAGTGCCACCAGAAACAGATAATTGTGGCAAAGCCACCAGAACTCTTCCTCCATCAAAATAACCCTTATCTCATGCAACAGATATACATGTCATGGCATATCACAAACAGAATTAGAATATCATGCAATTCAGTCAAAATTAACCCTAGGGGTATAATGGTCATTTTGCACTTAGGGTATAATGGTAATTTTCATACTTTAGGGCTATTTTAGTAAATTTACTATTTTAAGGTTTTCATGCATATTACAGCCCTTAGCGTATTAACAGAAACACTTATCGAGCGTTTTGACCGAACTGGGCCCATTGGCCCGTTAACCCCATTTTGGCCTATTAAGCCCAAATATACCGAAGTGCACGAAATTGTGCACTCTACAATATTACTGCTTGAGATTACCGGGATTAGCAAACAAACTATCTCACGAGCGCTCGTACGCTCACAAGTTCACAAAATACCAGTGTTTCGGCATTTTGGCTTTTCAGCTTTTGTCGATCTAGTCTATGAGTGGGTGTCGTTTACACACTTGATCTATAACGATACGTTGACGAGATCCACACACGAGTTGCCTACAATCGATTTACTAAAACATCAGTCTACATATCAAAACAACTACATACTAGCCCCTTACCATATTCGGCCAACTTTGCCTTAGACCCTAAAGTTCTTACCTTTCTACAAAAATATGGACTGGATCTAGATGCCCAACCGAGTTAACCTTCAAGCCCTTTGCTGTACGACCCTTGTCCATGCTAGCGCATACAAAACCAAAAGAAAGAGGCAACAATGCCCTTAGTTCCAACGTTAACCACCCTTAAGGGGTTTCGGCTTTTCCCTAAAACATAAGTAACTAGCGAAAGTTGTTCGAATACTTACCAATCATTGTTCTGCCCAAAAGAGTGCTTCTACCTATGATATTAATCTCGATCTACCGTAGTTAGAAGAAACAGGTTCAAGTAGCCAAAGATTCGGCTTCTTAAACCACAAGTATGAAGGTTTCAACTTTTTAAAGAAAAGGGAAAGGGGTTCGGCTATAGTAAGGTTTGGCCTCCTAGATGTAAAGAAAACAAATGAAGAGAAGATGAGAAGAAAAGGGATGGTAGGTCCGGCCACTTGAGGAATCAATGGAGAAAAGAAATTGACGCAAGAAGCAAAAGAGGGGAGAATATAGGTTCGACTATGAGAGAAAAAGAAAAAGAAAAGATGAATGAAAGAGAGGGGAGAAGGGAAATAATATTCGGCAAGGGAAAAAAAATGGTAGATTGACCTAGCCGAATTACCTATACTAAAGACCCTTGGCCAGCCAACTCTTGCCCCTCAAGAGTCCAACATTCGGCCAACACCAAGCTCTTTGATCAGCTCCTAAATTTCCTCCCTTATCTCATCCTTACCCAATCGCCTGATCAACTCAAACTCTTCCACCGACTAGTAGCATCCTTATCCACCCCTTGCACCGCTTTAGCATGCTGCTAGGAGAGTCCGGATCAGACTCGAACTCTTTCCCCACACGAGTAGCAAAACGCAAGCCTTCCGTGCGCGAGGTGAGGCTCGAACCCCAGACCTTCGTCTGCCTTTACGCCCTCGCCCGTGCTGCTAGCCACTGCACCACACTTCTTTCTTTACTAATATAGGGTCATAATTAATCTTAAAGCTTATCTGTGGCAGTCCCAGTTCATTTAAAAATAAAACAAAACATCGCTCCTTACCAGACTCAAACCTCTACCCTTCAACTACACTACCCGCACCTTACCGCCACGCCACTTGCTCTATTGTGTCATCTTTCCTCCTGAGGTAATTATAAGGACTCCTTGCGACAATCCCTGGTTGTTAAAAGAAAATCTACATTTGCTCACACTGCAAATTGAACCCCAGCTTCCCCTCCTACTGCCTAGCGTTTCTAACCACTGGGTCAGGTACTTCCTTTATGCCTAGTTTCTGCCCAACTTATTTATAAGGCCTTACCTGCTGAAGCTCCGGTCCGCTTAAAAAAATGAAAGAAAAATTTGCCTTCGCAAGGACTCGAACCAGCGGCCTCTCTGCGTGCCCAGCACGCTGCTGCCACCTCGCCACGGAGCTCCTTGTGCTGGATTATGCTCGCAACTCCTCTTAAGCCCTATTTTAACCGCAACCTAAATACTTAAAAAAATAACTATTTGCGCGCGCGTGCCTTGAACCCAGGCACCTCCCACGCCCTCCTAGCGTACTTAGCCACTAGGCCAGGTGCTTGTTTGTGCTAAAACTCAGCCCAAGTTATTAATAAGGCCTACTGCCCAGATTCCCTTAAGAGGCAAAATTTAATAATTTTGCTAAAGCTATGGGCCGAGCCTAGACCTTTTTCCCCATATTATAAACCCTTCATAATTTATTTAATTACTAAACTTAAACATACTAAATAATAGTAATAATAATAATAATAATAATAATAATAATAATAATAATAATAATTAAAACATCCAAATTATTCAAGCCGTCTTCTACCCGAACTCGGACTCCAAACCCAATATTTCTAGGCCCAAAAATCGGGGAGTTACAGCATTTGTAGTACTAAGTGCAGGCTACTATGCGTACTAGAGAGCTTCAGTTACAAGGGTGGTATATGCACAGGCCACCGAGTATCTGTTATTATTCCGATGAGTTCAACGGGAAATTTACTAAATGAAAATACATATGAACATGACTATGTAATGAACAAGTGAAGGTTCTTGCGTGTAAACTTATGAGAAATGTGCTCGATATGTGATCGAACTTTGGTAAGACTGATATGGAGTAAGTGTTATAATGAAAGTTACTACAAAGAAAACATGAAAGAGTTAAATTTAGTAATAAAACAGTTTTGAATAGCAGCAGTTGTGTGACTTTGAAAAATCACCAAAAATGGTAGAAATTGAATTATAAGTTGAATAAGATATTAAATAAAAGATTATTGAGTCTATTTACATATAAAGGAAAAGGTGTCAGCAAAATAATTTCATATTATGAGATATTTTAATTTTTGTGAGACAGTGTCAGAATGAGTTCGGAATCCCATATTCTGACTTGGGAAAATCACTAGAAATTGTAAAAAAATAATTATGGGCTAAAATTGATATTAATAAGTCCTTAATAAGTCTATTTTCAATGGAAATAGATAGGAACATTATCCAAATCCTGTACTAAGAGATAAATAAATTTTAGTGAAGAAAGGTTGAAGCTATCAAAAAGCAAAACAGGGGAGACTTTGAATAAAAAACTGTACTTATTGGATAGACCAAAAAATCTGAAAATTTTATGGTAAGAATATATTTGAGTATAGTTTCAGAGAAAATTAAGGGATCTTAAATTAGAGTTCCGTAGATCTGGATATAAATAATTTAATCACTGTGACTCGACAAAACAACTTCACTAGACTTTGAATAAATAGAAAGAATTTGAGAATAGCATGTTAATACATTGTTTATTATTTTTCATGCGAGCTTACTAAGCATAAAGCTTACTCCCTCCATTCCATTCCTTAGTGTTCTCAGGTCAGCTCAGGGTTGGAGATCATCGGAGGCAGCATCACACTATCAAGCCAATACCTTTGGAGTATTTATGTAACACCCCTATAACCCGTATCTGTCGCCGGAGTGGGTTATAAAGAGTTACCAATCCAAAACACTACATTTGTACATTCACATTTACATAAGTTCATTAGCAATTATATGCATAGCCTAACACAATCAAAGATCGAAATTCAGACTTATACCGACATTCACAAGTTACCATATTCACATGGCTTATATACAACAACATCTCAAAATATCATTCACTTAAGTCTATTCTATACATGCCATACGAATTCCAAAACATAATAGTCCCAAAGCGATAGATAGTGTGATGAGTTGCTGACGATCCCCGAGCAAGTGGTTGGAGTCAACGATCTATAAAACAGAAAAACATAACAAACGGAGTAAGCTTTTAAACTTAGTAAGTTTTAAGCAATGCAAACAAATATACTCAATTATAAATCGATCATTCAATTTATCAAATAACATTTTCTAAGTATATTGCCATTTGGCCGAATATACACCAGCACATATTGTACATTTAGCATTTTTATTTTACTTGACTCTGACCTCATATAACATAGGTAAATCAAATACCATCACACAATTTCACATCTTGACCGGATGTATCATAATTATATATATAGTCATAACTCTTATTCACATATGCATCATAGTATACACTTATGGTTCATTTCAAATCAAACTCACATATAAGTACATGATACGTACCTAGGCAACTTAATGTAATGAATGTATTCAAGTGTCGTTCTATCACGAAGCATCATAGTCTTAGACTGTTATCAAATCACCGGTAATTAGCCTGCTAGGTTTTAAACCCGAATTCATCACCGGCACGAAGCCTGCTAGACTTTACCTACTAGACTTTAAGTCTGAATTCATTCACCGACATTTCGCCTGCTAGGATCAAAGCCCAATATTATTTCATCGGCATTATAGCCTGCTAGGCTCGAGGCCCGATATTATTTCACCGGCATTATAGCCTGCTAGGCTCGAGGCCCGATATTATTTCACCGGCATTATAGCCTGCTAGGCTCGAGGCCCGAATTCATCATACAATAATCAATTCACCAAGTTTCATGCATATCAAATCATATGTTACTTGATTTCACATAGCACAAACGCACAAATAATTTATTTCCTTCATTCGAATAAATGCACATATCACACACCTTATCATCATGTCATAATTCTCCTATTATACATTTTTCATATTACATTCAATTATAAACTATGTTTGATTATTCAAAACTTACCTCGAATATTTTCAACAGTTGCGGATCGGCTATTCCGTTGCTTTAGCTTTTCCCTTATTCGAATTTTCCCCTCTATGCTCTTGAGCTAAAATCAACAAATTTAACTTCTCAATCAAACACATAAGTACGGCAACCATATACATTTCAAAAGCTAATTCATTTGCATCATTTGTCCACTTAATTCTATCACCATTTCATTTTCAAATTCATGTACTTTGTAATTCACATTCGAACACTCAATTATACCTTAACTTGTCCATTTCTTTCATTTAAACAACCCACATAACTCATTCATTCATGAACACATTCGGCACTATGCATCTTTACAAATATTTCATGTAAACAATTTTGGCCACCTTAAAATCAATTCATGCACTCACAATTTAAATAGATTCACTACTCCACAATCAGTCAATTAATTATACAATTAACCATAGTCAAATACCAATCAAGTAGATATTTGTTCACATTTCTTTAACAAATATTTATCAACTAGTCTATGTATTAGCTTTTAGCATATTCGGTCATTAGAGCAACCTATTAAATTTTCATGCATTCTTTTTTAAGGTTACAAAGACCATCCTATGATTAAATATATATATCATCTTTCATAATACATGAAATTCCTATTAAAACTCTCATACATATACATTTGGCCTAATATACTTCACAACTATACCCCTAGGCTGAATATTCACAAAGTTCTCAAAATATAATTTACTCAACTTCCAAGCCAAGTTATCTAAATAGACCATCTATATATAAGTACCAAGCCTCAAACTTAATTTATAACTATCTAAATCATTTAAAACATCCAACACCAAATTTTCTTTGCATTTCATACTATAGCCGAATGCCCATTCCAAGCAATTGAGCCACACATAGTTCAAGTTTCAAAATTTAACTTATAAACTTACAATCACATGGATTTTAACATTATAGTCCATCAAACTTTCATTCATCAATTTCTATCATCAAATACAGATTTTTGCAACTTCCTATCATGACCAAATGCACAATTAACCAGCATTTAACAAATTAATTCATGGGTTTAAAGTAGAACCAAGAGAGGAACTCAAAAATATGAATTTTCAACCAAACTACCATGAACTTACCTTGAATTTATCTCCCCAAATGACCAAATATTCAAGAGTTTCTCTTCTTCTTTTTGTTTTCTTTAGTTTTGGCTAAGTGATAAAAATAAAGCTCAACTTTGTTTTTATCACCTCATTTTATGTTGTAAAATAACATATATTATTTTATACCATAATTTAAGTTTATAATTTATTATTATAAAAAGCACATGATGTTTTAAACCAACCCCACTACCTACACTTAAATAAAGTGGTAAAATAGACATGCAAATCCTCTACTTTAATAATTCACAAAATTAGTCACTTGGACATTCACCTACCACATTTTCAAAGTTTCCCAAACAAGTCCTTTTTAGCTAATTCCACATTCAAATGACAAAATTAAGACACGATACTTTCACACATGAAACTTCACATATAATAAACATAGAAAAGAGCATTTAAATAATTTTGTGACTTAGTTTTGTGGTCCCGAAACCACTTTTTGACTAGGGTCAAATTAGGGCTGTCACAACTCTCCCCCCTTAGGAATTTTCGTCCCCGAAAATCTTACCAGCGAATAAATTAGGGTATCGTTATTTCATGGAGCCTTCAAGCTCCCAAGTAGCTTCTTCAACCCCGTGTTTGACCCACAACACTTTCACTAACGAAATTGTCTTATTCCGCAATTCTTTCACCTCTTGAGCCAAAATACGAACCGGTTCCTCTTCATAACTCAAATCAGACCGAATTTCTATCTTTGATGGACTAATCACATGAGAAGGATTGGATCTGTACCAACAGAGCATTGAAACATGAAAAATGTCGTGAATCTTTTCATGTTCAAGTGGAAAAAGTAGTCTATAAGCAACCGGCCCAATCCGTTCTGTAATTTCGTATGGTTCGATAAATCTCGAGCTCAATTTGCCTTTACAGCCAAATCTGAGTACCTTTTTCCATGATGAAACTTTAAGAAACACTTTGTCTCCGACTTGATACTCTATATCTTTCCGTTTCAAGTCTGCATATGATTTTTAACGATCTAATGTTGTTTTCAAATTTTTGCGAATCACTTTAACTTTCTGTTCAGCTTCTTTAATCAAATCAACTCCGTAAATCTTATTTTCACAGAGCTCAATCCAAAACAACAGTGTGCGACATTTATGACCATACAAAGCCTCGTAAGGTGCCATCTTGATGCTCGATTGAAAACTATTGTTGTATGCGAATTCAATCAAAGGTAGGAACTTTTCCTACGAACCGTTAAACTCAAGGATACAACATCTCAACATATCCTCGAGTATCTGAATAATTTGCTCGGAATGACCATCGGTCTGGGGATGAAAAGCGATGCTAAAATGCAACTTAGTACCCAATGCTTCTTGCAAATTCATCCAAAATCGCGATGTGAATCTCAAATTTCTATCCGACACAATAGAAGTAGGTACCCTGTGTAACCTTACAATCTGAGAAACATACAGTTCGTCTAACTTATCAAGTGAATAATCCGTACGTATGGGAATAAAATGAGCCGACTTTGTCAATCTATCGACAATAACCCAGATCGCATCTTTCTTACTCAGAGACAATGGCAACCCAGATACAAAATTCATTGTGACTCTATCCCACTTCCACTCGGGTATCATGATCGGCTGAAGTAATCCCGAAGGCACTTGATGTTCCACTTTCACTTGTTGACATATCAAACACTTCGAAACAAAGTCAAAAATGTCTCGTTTCATACCGTACCACCAATACTGACGTTTCAGATCATTATACATTTTTGTACTACCCGGGTGAACTGACATTCGGCTGCTATGAGCCTCGTTCAAAATCATCGAAATAAGCTCTGAATTTGTAATGCCCCAATTTTCCGGACTTCTGTGAATTTTAGTG
This sequence comes from Gossypium longicalyx, assembly GCA_025698465.1. Classification (NCBI taxonomy): domain Eukaryota; kingdom Viridiplantae; phylum Streptophyta; class Magnoliopsida; order Malvales; family Malvaceae; genus Gossypium; species Gossypium longicalyx. Next base: position 58,509,322 of record CM047007.1, read on the forward strand.
AATTTTTGAATTTATGTGTTTTGACTGCTGGACGTAGGTCTAAGTATGTTAGTGGGCCTTTAGAAGCCCAAGTTTGAGATGAAATCCATAAGTTTTAACTAATTTTAATTCTTAGGGGAAAAATAGGTTCTTGTAAGTTGGGCTTTTAAGATTTAATGGGTAAAATAAGCCACAAGAAGGCAGGTGGCAAAGTGTCATGTGACGCCACTAGGGTGCTAAAAAGGTGGCGTGTGGATGGCTAGGGAGAGCTAAGGTTCAAGTCACAAGGTGAGCAAATATTAGTATTAATTTTTATGTATAGAAAGGGGATGTGATGGAACTCAGGTGGAACTCTGTTAAAAAGAGTTTGAGGTGCTCTGGAGATCGAGTAAGGAGAGGATAAGGGAGAAGATTTAGGAGCTGATTAGGGAGTGTAGTATTGGCCAAATGGTGGACTCTTGATGAGCAAGAGTTGGCCGGCCAAGGGTTTCTGTAGAGGGCAAAATTCGGCTAGTAGGTGGGGGGAAAATTTGGCATTTGGGTTCTGACCATTCTCTTCTCTTTTTCTTTTCTCCTCTCATCTCCTATTCTCTTTTCTTCTTCTTTGCTTCTTCTTCTATAGCCGAACCCTTCCTACCATTCTACTCAACTCCACTTCCTTACCATTTGTTCCTAAGCTTTATAGCCGATTGCCATAAAAGCCGAAATCCCGAAGGCCTATTTTTCTTCTGTGTCGATTTCTCCTAGCCAAACCCTCTGATTCTTCTCCATCTTTTTGGTTGATTCTCTCATCCTCTAAACCCCAAAGTCTTGTCGACAAAACCACCGCAAAACCCTCATATTTTATCTTTCTCTTTACTATTTTAGAAAAGCCGAAACCCCTAAAGGCTTAGGGAGGCTATCGATTGGGCCCTATGGCTCTAAGGGTTGTGACAATTATTTTATTATGATGTTAGTGTGATCTAGAGGCTGCTGATCAAAGGCTTGGACAAGTGGAACGATTGGATCTAAACCTAGTCGCTAGTTTCGAAAAAAGGTAAGAACTCTAAGGTCTGAGGCTTGGTTTACCGAATATGGTAGGGGGATAGGTCTGTAGTTTGTTTTCGATATTTAGATTGACGTATTAGTAATTGACTGTAGGCAACTCACGTGTGGAACTCATCAGCGTTTCGTCACAACCAGGTGTGTAACTGACACCCTCTCAGAGACTAGATCGGCAAAAGTCGAAAAGCCGAAATGCCGAAAAACTGGTATTTTGTGGACTTGTGAGTGTGCGAATGCTCGTGAGGTAGATCGATTAACGTATTTGGTAAACTATAGTGTTTAGACTGCAGAGTGCATGATTTTTGTGCCTTTCAATATTTTTGGGCTTAATGGGCCAAAATTGGGATAATGGGCCAACGGGACCAATTCGGTAAGAACACTCGGTAAGTGTTTCTGTTAGTACGTAAATGGTGAAAATATGCATAAAAACCCTAAAATAGATAAATTACTAGAATACCATTAGGTATGAAAATTACCGTTATACCCCTAGGTGTAAAATGACCATTATACCCCTAGGGTTAATTTGACTGAAAAGCATGATGATCTAATTCTGTATGATGTATGCCATGATTTGTATATCTGTTGCATGGGGACATGGGTTATATTTATGGAGGAAGCGTCCCGGTGGCTATGCCACAATTATACTGCTCGGTGGCTCGCCACAAATATCTGCTCTGGTGGCTCTATCCACAAATATCTGTATCTGGTGACTATGTCACATTATCTGTTCTGGCAGCCATGCTGCAAATTCTGTGGCGTGCAGCGGTTGGGTGGGTCGAGTAGTCTCCCTACATGGTGTAAGGATGGTACGGGGGTGTATACGGTTGGATATGGTTGGGTTTCTGCATAAACATGTAATTTCGTTACGCTCATTTGTGGGCCTATGGGCTTCATTCTCAAATCTATTCGGCTATGGCCAATTTGATCTGTTTCTGTGGTTTGAACTGGTTTAGACTATGGTTGGGTTATTTTACACACTGAGTTTCCCAAACTCACCCCTTATTTCCTCCACGCAGGTAATCCCCAACCATAGTGGGCTTGGAGCTGTGAGGGATTCGGAGTGGCCACTCGTTCTGCAAATTTGGTTTTCTTCTGGTGAATTGGACATCTTTTTATTTACTTTTATGATTTGGGTTTTAAGTTGTAATAAGGCCACTTTAATGATTTTTAATTGTTTTCAATATGATTTACTAGAATAGGTATAATATTATCTTAATCACTGAAATTGATTAGTTTTAGGGCGCGTTTTCAAAAACAGTAATTGATTTTTAAAGTACCACGACAACAAAGCCAAACTTTCGCAACGAAAACGCTTTCCAAAGTTAATCATCTTTCCTTAAACTGGACTTAAATGAACTGGTTTCCTAAGAACATACACTAAGTTAAGGTGTGGCAATGGTGGTGTGCATGTCTAGGATTGGATCCGAAGGAGCTTGGTATTAGCGATCCAGATGGACTCACCTCTTTTTTTCCGGTTTCCTACCTGGTGCACAGCTTCCATTCACTTTAACCTATAATGAAATCATCTTTTGAACACTAAGTACGATTTTCTGGACTAAGAATAAAAAAAATGTTTTTAACGTTTCGATGTGGCACGTCAGATCCGGTCATAACGTCTAGGCCGGGTTTGGGGTGTTACAGAATTTCTCAGAACACATAATCGATTTCTGAACCTTAAACAATCATTGCTATCAATCAAAAACTCTGAGTTCTCTTTTGAAACACATAGTGCTCGTTTTGCAACTAATTCATCATCAGCTTTTTGAGCTTCACGGATTTGTTGTATCAATAATGGTTTTGCTTTTAATTCCGCTACTAACACATCATCAGCGGACACGGACAGGTGCACATTCATTGCTTGCAAAACAACCAGTGATTTTCGACTAAGAGCATCAGCAACCACGTTGGCCTTTCCCGGATGATAATCAATAACAAGTTCATAATCTTTAAGTAATTCAAGCCACCGACGTTGTCTCAAATTCAGATCCCTCTATGACATCAAGTATTTAAGGCTTTTATGATCGGAATACGCGTGACATTTTTTCCCGAACAAGTAGTGTCACCAAATTTTTAAAGCGAAAACAATAGCAGCTAACTCGAGATCATGAGTTGGATAGTTTTTGTCGTGTGTCTTCAACTGTCTCGAAGCGTACGCTACAACTCTACCCTTTTGCATCAATACACAGCCCAAACCATTCAGAGACACATCACTGTAGATCACGAATTCTTTACTAGACTCTGGCTGAACTAACACTAGAGCTTCGGTCAAAAGGGATTTCAATTGATCAAAACTTTTCTGACACTTTTCTGACCATTCAAATTTGACATCTTTCTGTAGCAACTTTGTCATCAGTGTTGCTATCATCGAAAAGCCTTTCACAAACCGTCTGTAATACCCGACAAGTCCCAAAAATCTCTGAACTTCCGAAACATTTCTCCGAGGCTTCCAATCGACTATAGCTGAAATTTTACTCGGATCAACTCGGATACCCGATGCGGATACAACATGCCCTAAAAAGCTGACTTCTCTCAACCAGAATTCACATTTACTAAACTTCGCATATAATTGCTTGTCTCGCAAAATCTGCAATACTAACTTCAAGTGCTCGGCATGTTCAGTTTCATCGCGTGAATAAATCAAAATGTCATCTATAAACACGACTACAAACTGATCCAAATACTGTCTGAAAATCTAATTCATTAGATCCATAAAAACTGCAGGGGCATTAGTATGCCCAAACAGTATCACTAAGAACTCGTAGTGTCCGTACCTCATTCTGAAAGCAGTTTTAGGCACATCAAAGTCTCTAACTCGCAACTGATAATAACCCGATCTCAAGTCTATCTTCGAAAATACTGAGGCTCCTTTCAGTTGATCAAACAAATCATCGATTCGCGGCAACGAATATTTATTCTTTATCGTTACTTTATTAAGTTGACGATAATCAATACACATTCTCATAGTTCCGTCTTTCTTTTTCACAAGCAATACTGGCGCACCCCAGGGAGAAAAACTCGGTCGAGCAAACCTCTATCTGTCAACTCTTGCAATTGAGATTTTAATTCTTTTAGTTCGGTTGGTGCCATACGATACGGAGCTATCGAAATAGGTGTAGTCTCTGGTACAAGTTCAATACCAAACTTTACCTCCCGAACAGGGGGTAATCCAGGTAATTCCTCGAGGAAGACATCTGGATATTCACAAACCACGAGCACAATCTCAAGTTTCTTTTCTGATTCTTTACTATCCAATACGTACGCAAGATATGCTTCACGCTCCTTTTTCACATATTTTTGAGCCAACATCGAGGATATCATTGTCGGTAATCCATTCAAATTGGTAGACTCAACTCGAATTATCTCATTATTTGAACATCTCAAATCAATTGTCTTTCGCTTGCAATTCACTACTACATCATGCACAGTTAACCAATCCATACCGAGAATGATATCAAACTCGTCAAATGGTAATAACATTAAATCAGCCGGAAAGCAAGAATCTCGGATCATCAGGGGACATTTCTTACATACTTTGTCAACTAGCACATAACAACCCAAAGGATTCGACACCCGAATCACAAAATCAGTAGACTCAACAGGTAGAGTCTTACTGGATGCCAAAGTTTCACATACATATGAATGAGTAGAACCGGGGTCGATCAAAGCAATCACATCAGTATCAAAAAGAGTAAAAGTACCGGTAATAACATCTGGCGAAGAAGCATCCTCGCACGCTCGTATAGCATAGGCTCTGGCAGGAGCACGAGCCTCAGAACGTACAACAGTATCTTTGGTCCCTCTTTGATTTCCACTAGTATTACCCACATGTCTAGGTGGTCTACCTCGTGTTGCAGTGTTACTAGGTCTCCCACTCGGATTAGTATTCTGTTCAGCTAATTTCGGACAGTCTCTATTAAAGTGATCAGCTGATCCACACTTGAAACAAGAGCGGTCATGAAATCTACAGCTTCTTGAATGCCATTTACCACAATGATTGCACTCAGATCTGTCCTGACGATCATTGCCAACACTGGCAACAAAGGTGGCTCGTGTACTTACAGGAGGTCGATCACGATTTCGTCTGGAAAAACCCGAAGTATTCTTAGATTGGGCTAAGTCATCTCTAAATTTCTTCGATGACTGATGAAAGGATTTTCCCGAAGATCTTTTACGGAACTCTCTAGCTCCATCATCAACTTTTCTTTTCTCTTTACTGAGCTCTTCGGCTTTACAAGCTCGCTTGACAAGCACTACAAACTCTTTGATTTCCAGAATACCCACCAACAGTTTGATATCTTCATTCAACTCGTCCTCGAAGCGTTTACACATGATAGCCTCAGACGAGACACATTCCTGAGCATATCTACTAAGTTAGACAAACTTTCGCTTGTAATCGGTAACTGTCATAGAGCCCTGTTTGAGCTTGAGAAATTTCTTTCGTTTCTGATCGATGAATCTCTGATTGATATATTTCTTGCAGAACTCGGTTTGAAAGAATTCCCAAGTAACCCATTCTCTCGGTACAACTAAAATCAAGGTATTCCACCAATAGTTGGCAAAATCACGTAACAGAGATATAGCACATTTTAAGCACTCATCGGGTGTGCACGATAATTCATCAAACACGCAAATGGTATTATCGAGCCAAAACTCAACCTGCTCGGCATCATCACTGTCAGTAGCCTTGAACTCAGTAGCCTCGTGCTTTTGAATTCTATCAATCGGGGGCTTGCTCAACCTCAACGGGTTAACTACAGGAGGTATCACAGGTACAGGGGTTGTATTAGTTGGGGGTGGAGGATGTGAAACAGCCGGATTAGTTCGAACATATTGGGTAAACCAATCGTTCATCATAGCATAGAAGGCTTGGTTAGCATCATCATTTTGATAACTAGCATTCGGTTGAGAGTCCATCGGCGCTGTCCTGAGCGCGGGAGTAGGCGCTACACTCTCTACGTCGTTAGCTACTGCTCGATCAGGATCGAAATTTATTACTATACAAAAAACACATTTCAACTGTCAAAAATCATCACACTATCGTATTAACACTTTATGGCATGTATAGCTAGACTCACACACGCTACGCTATTCCTAGAATCGACTAAACTGTAGCTCTGATACCAATTAAATGTAAACACCTCTATAACCTGTATCCGTCGCCGGAGTGGGTTATAAAGAGATACCAATCCAAAACACTACATTTGTACATTCACATTTACATAAGTTCATTAGCAATTATATGCATAGCCCAACACAATCAAAGATCGAAATTCAGACTTATACCGACGTTCACAAGTTACCATATTCACATGGCTTATATACAACAACATCTCAAAATATCATTCACTTAAGTCTATTCTATACATGCCATACGAATTCCAAAACATAATAGTACCAAAGCGATAGATAGTGTGATGAGTTGCTGACGATCCCCGAGCAAGTGGTTGGAGTCAACGATCTATAAAATAGAAAAACATAACAAACGGAGTAAGATTTTAAGCTTAGTAAGTTTTAAGCAATGCAAACAAATATACTCAATTATAAATTGATCATTCAATTTATCAAATAACATTTTCTAAGTATGTTGCCATTTGGCCGAATATGCACTAGCACATATTGTACATTTAGCATTTTTATTTTACTTGAATCTGAACTCATATAACATGGGTAAATCAAATACCATCACATAATTTCACATCTTGACCGGATGTATCATGATTATATATATAGTCATAACTCTTATTCACATATGCATCATAGTATACACTCATGGTTCATTTCAAATCAAACTCACATATAAGTACATGATACGTACCTGGGTAACTTAATGTAATGAATGTATTCAAGTGTCATTCTATCACGAAGCATCATAGTCTTAGACTGTTAGCAAATCACCGGCAATTAGCCTGCTAGGTTTTAAACCCGAATTCATCATTGGCACGAAGCCTGCTAGACTTTAAGTCTGAATTCATTCACCGGTATTTTGCCTGCTAGGCTCGAAGCCCGATATTATTTCACCATCATTATAGCCTGCTAGGCTCGGGGCCCGGTATTATTTCACCGACATTATAGCCTGCTAGGCTTAAGGCCCGAATTCATCATACAATAATCAATTCACTAAGTTTCATGCATATCAAATCATATGTTACTTGATTTCACATAGCACAAACGCACTCATAATTTATTTCCTTCATTCGAATAAATGCACATATCACACACCTTATCATCATGTCATAATTCTCCTATTACACATTTTTCATATTACATTCAATTATAAACTATGTTTGTTTACTCAAAACTTACCTCGAATATTTTCAACAGTCGCGGATCGACTATTCAGTTACTTTAGCTTTTCCCTTTATCCGAATTTGCCCCTCTATGCTCTTGAGCTAAAATCAACAAATTTAACTTCTCAATCAAACACATACGTACGGCAACCATATACATTTCAAAAGCTAATTCATTCGCATCATTTGTCCACTTAAGTCTATCAACATTTCATTTTCAAATTCATGTACTTTGTAATTCACATTCGAACACTCAATTATGTCATAACTTATCCATTTCTTTCATTTAAACAACCCACATAACTCATTCATTCATGAACACATTCGGCACTATGCATCTTTACAAATATTTCATTTAAACAATTTTGGCCACCTTAAAATCAATTCATGCACTCACAATTTAAATAGATTCACTACTCCACAATCGGTCAATTAATTATACAATTAACCATAGTCGAATACCAATCAAGTAGATATTTGTTCACATTTCTTTAACACATATTTATCAACTAGTCTATGTATTAGCTTTTAGCATATGCGGTCATTAGAGCAACCTATTAAATTTTCATGCATTCTTTTCTAAGGTTACCAAGACCATCCAATGATTAAATATATATATCATCTTTCATAATACACGAAATTCCTATTAAAACTCTCATACATATACATTTGGCCTAATATACTTCACAACTATACCCCTAGGCTGAATATTCACAAAGTTCTCAAAATATAATTTACTCAACTTCCAAGCCAAGTTATCTAAATAGACCATCTATACATAAGTACCAAGCCTCAAACTTAATTTATGACTATCTAAATCATTTAAAACATCCAACACCAAATTTTTTTACATTTCATACTATAGCCGAATGCCCATTCCAAGCAATTGAGCCACACATAGTTCAAATTTCAAAATTTAACTTTTAAACTTACAATCACATGGATTTTAACATTATAGTCCATCAAACTTTCATTCATCAATTTTTATCATCAAATACAAATTTTTGCAACTTCCTATCATGACCGAATGCACAATTAACCAACATTTAACAAATTAATTCATGGGTTTAAAGTAGAACCAAGAGAGGAACTCAAAAACATGAATTTTCAACCAAACTACCATGAACTTACCTTGAATTTATCTCCTTAAATGACCGAATATTCAAGAGTTTCTCTTCTTCTTTTTGTTTTCTTTAGTTTCGGCTAAGTGATAAAAATATGCTCAACTTTATTTTTATCACCTCATTTTATGTTGTAAAATAACATATATTATTTTATACCATAATTTAAGTTTATAATTTATTATTATAAAAAGCACATGATGTATTAAACCAACCCCACTACCGTACACTTAAATAAAGTGGTAAAATAGACATGCAAATCCTCTACTTTAATAATATACAAAATTAATCACTTGGGCATTCACCTACCACATTTTCAAAGTTTCCCAAACAAGTCCTTTTTAGCTAATTCCACATTCAAATGACAAAATTAAGACACGATACTTTCACACATGAAACTTCACAATTTATACATAAGTTAGAAATATCAAGTGAGTGGCATGTATAGGGACCTAGTTTTATAACATGTGTTATTATAATTTCACCAAATGTATTGGCCTATATTGAGCTATTGATTACGACTTATAAATCTAGCTATTCATGTTGTGTCTAATAATTGTGATGTGAATATGCCTATTTGCCATGCATGGTTGGTAATATGTCATGTGTGTTGAATGCATGTTTTATGACCAATCGAGGTGGTCATGACCATGAATTAAATGTGTAATATAGAAATAAAATGATAATTCCTTGAACATGGACATTTGGTGGATAGTTGGGTAACCATGGCACAATGGTATAAAGTGAGAAATAGTAATAATATTAAATTGAATATGGAATTGGTGCAGAATGTCTTAGTCAAACATATTGTTTTATGCATGTGAAATATTGATACTCTATAAAGATATGACTTGGCTAGAAGGTGTATGCTTGATGATGAGTTAGAATTAAATGGACATGAAGATAATTATGGTATAAAAGTATAAGTGGTAAGGTATTTGGCAAAGCCAAATGAATAAGATATGGTGTGTCTAGACTTGGTTTAATGTGAGAATGTGTAACACATGAATGTTGATAGGTAAATGAAATGTCTACATCATAATTGAGGATATTGAATGCTTTTGGATCCATGTTTGTGTGTGTGCATGTAAAGGGTGACAAAAAGGCTTGGAAAATAGCCTAAGTTTGACCATATGGGCAGAGACATGGCTGTGTGACTCAGCCATGTGGAGGACACGACCTTAGCACACGGGCTTGTGACTTGGCAGTGTGACCCTAAATTTTTTTGACGTCATAAACAGCGAGTTACACAGGCTGAGGACACGGGCGTATGACTAGCCAAATATGAAAATTTTCTAAGTGTTGTAAAAATGTTTGAGTTCTCGGTTTAGTCCCAAACCTCTCTTAATGCTTGTTTAGAGCCTCAAAGGCTTGTGTATGGGTCATTTTGCATGTTATCGAATTATTCTGATATGATTGAAATTTTATGGCCTGATTTTACATGTTCGTGCATTTTTAAGTTCGGTAATGCCTCATATCCTATCCCGGCATTGGACGCGGGTAAGGGGTGTTATACTAGCCCGTGTGCAAAAACCTGAACATTATATTTTTGATATAAGCAATTCTTAAGGGCCACAAGGCCAAGGCACACACCCGTGTGCTAAGCCGTCCATACGGCTGAGACACACAGTCGTGTCTTTGCCCATGTGTTTACTACCATGCATACTGACTTGCAAATTTTATGTGCAAGGGACACACGGCCGAACAACACACCCATGGGGCTGCCTAGACACACGCCCATGTGTCTACCTGTGTGGACAATGTAGGGCTATCTACCAAGCCCTTTGCCACCTTGAAACACAATATAACAACATCCATTCAAAAATACAGGGTAAACTTAGCCACACAAGGCATTATTTTATTCATGGAAATATCATCATTTGCATATATCAATAATGAAATTAGCCATTAATTCAAGGCTTAATACAAAATGAAGGAATTCATCCCAAGCCAACACATTTGGCCCAATTAACATGACACAAGCATCAAAAGTCTAAGCCCTATACATGCCATATTTAAAATAATAAAACCAACTATACCAAGTGCTTCGGTCGATAGTGTGATCGATGCCTTCGACATTCGATGATCCTCGAGCTAATTAGGCGGCACTATAAGAAAATGGAAAATGAGAGGGAGTAAGCATAAAGTTTAGTAAATTGCACATAAATAAATATACAAGACAACTTTACCATTCATTAACAAGCTCATATTACACAAGTGGGCATAAGCATAACTTACTCATCAACATTCAATGCATATCATATAACATATACTGAGCTCACATTTCATACATACCAAATAGGTACCTGTACCACTCACAACACGGTTATACTTTCCTCATTAACTTAAAATCATAACTTTCACCATTGAACCATTTGGAACACTATCGGATAAACATTAAGCCTCAAACATGGGGCAGGGTGTCGATGCCATGTCCTAGACATGGTCTTACACTAACATGTCTCGTAGCCGATGCATGTCCCAGACATATCTTACACTGGCTTACGTCTCGAGGCTGATGCATGTTCTAGACATGTCTTACACTAGTATTCATCTCAATGCCATATCCCAGACATGGTCTTACACTAGCTCTCATAATGTGGCCGATGCATGTCCCAGACATGTCTTACACTAGCTCACAATAACCCATACATCATGGTATGAATATTCGTTCTATTCCCTATGGTTCAAACGGGAACTCTACTATCTCAATTATCATCATGCATTCTTATTTCCACATTTCATGTTATATCAATTCAGCACATATAACAACAAAGTAGTTGTATTATTCACATACGACTTACCTCGGATTACAAAATGTGGCGACTAGTCGGTTTAGTCTATTTGCTTGGCTTTCCCCTGGACTAGGTTCGAATTCGGTATTTCTGGATCTATGATAGCAAAATGCACTTATTTAGTCACTAAATAAAATTAGGCAATCAAAAATTCATAATTTGCCCCTAGACTTTTGCAAAATTACCATTTTAACCGTAAGCCCAAAATTTGATTTTTATTGAATTTCTTTGTATTTTAAGCCTATCCAAACTCTTTTTACTCTTATAAAAATTCCAAATTCCCACTATTTCACATATTTACCATCTATTTTACAACTTATGCAAAATGGTCTTTTTAGGTGTTTTTAAGAAAATCCTTTCACAAAAGTTTTTTATTACACAACCAAGCTTCATATTCTTCCATAAAATTTTAGAAAAGACCCTAAATGCTCTCATTAAAAAAGCCTAGACTTTTAATCATTTTGCAAAATAGCCCCCTTAATAGAAACTTATGATATAAGGGTTCTAAAAATGCAAAAATCATCAACAAAGGGTATGGAAATCACTTACTTCTAGAGATGATAAGTTGCTGTAAATTTCAAGCTTCAAAACCCTTCTCTTGGATGATATTTTTGGTCACGAAGAAAGAATTGATGAAAAAGATGAAGGCTACGCATTTAGGGTATTATTTTATCACATAATATGACATCACTTACCTGACATTTTGACCATTTACTGTTCTTTGTCTCATGGCCAGCCAAGCTCTCTCAATAGGGTCTAATTTCCCTTTAAAGATGTCCAATTTAAGTTTCATGGCAATTTAACACCCTTAGCTATCAATTCAAGACTTTTGCACTTTATGCGATTTAGTCCTTTTTCGCAATTGGGCTCACAAACGTTAAAATTAACCCACCAAATTTTTCATGCACTAATATAAACATGCTATGACTCCAAAATAAGAGTAAAATAATTTATCTAACCTCAGATTAGTGGTCTCAAAACCACTGTTCTAAGCCCAAAACCTGGTTGTTACACTTTTTCTTCTCCATTCATTCCTGGTGCATGGATTCCTAGTTTGGATCGCTAGAATAATTTTTCTGTTGCGCCACGGGCTGTCCTGATGATTCAACAAAAACTTCTAGTTGAAAATCTTTGTTGTGATCCCAACCGTATCTGTTTTGAAATAATTCGATGACATTAGGATTGGCCCAAACTCGAGGTGCCCAAGTGCAAAACGAAGCTTTTAATTCCAGTTTGTTAATTTGGTTACTGGAGTAAGGACTTTGATTTATTTATTTTAGTTACTTTAGTTATTATAATATGAGTCTTTAATTATGTCTTTTTTATTAAATGCATCTTTAATTAATGTTTTGCATTATTGATCTAGATCTTTTAATTATGACATGTATTATGTGTTCTGCATTTAATAAATTCATGCATTATGTAACTCCTATGTTAATTAAAGTTTGCATCTTTTAATGAAGTCATGCATTCATTAATTCATTGTTCATTTAGTTTACATCTTAATTAAACCAAGCATTTAAGCATCCTAGTTGTTAAATATGTTTGAGTTTGTTTATATACGTATGTTATTTAATTTGGTTGTTATTTTTTTAATGCTTAAGTTATAGTGTGTTTAATTTTTCTTAAGTAAATTGATTGTGTGATTGTTGTAGGAAAGTTCAAAAGGCTGGTCACATAGCTACAAAAGTGTTGTTCGTTTGCCAAGAAGAATCAAATGTTGTCACATTCAATTGGCTGTCTAGTTTTGGCATAAAAGAGATGTGCATTTGGTCACCTAATTGCTGGTTCATATTTGAAACGTTTTTGGTGGGTATTGAAGCACTCAAAGCTCATTATGGTGGCTGTTCAAATGGACAAAGAGTGACTCTTCAAGTCTGATTAGTTTCATGCACTCAAAGCTAGTTTTGGTGCCAATTAAAGAGATGAATGCACAAGTCTTTTCACATTTGTTTTAAGGGAGATGAAGGGACACCAAATAGCACATTAAGGGTTCATTAAGTCAATAATAAAGTGAAGAGACAGGCCTTTTCATCTACATCAGAATCAAGTGAAGAGTCATGACTATTGGCTTCCCTACATGACTTAAAAACTAAATTAAAGCTCGTCAAAAACCTTAGTTAATTACTGGAAGTGAAAGGTCACAAATAGACATTTGAATAGTCATAATAGTGCCTATAAATAGATTATAAGAAGTCATTATTTTGGTTAGAAGACTATTTTTTGCCAAATTTATGAAATATTTGAAACTTTTGAGAGTTCAAATCTCCTTGTTCTTTTTGGGACTGATCTGACTTATCAAGCTAGGCTTGTGACATCTTATCCTTCCTTGTTTTCTGAACTTATCACTGCAAAGTGAGACATTCATTATACATTTGGTTCCTATCTCGTTAGATAGCTGGTCAAGGCATATTTGCTATTTTCATCGATCGTTATCCATCTAAATGCTTGTAAGACTTGGGTCAACAATTTTCCATATTGTTGGTTCAGCCTTTGCCTTAGCTAAACCTATCCATTCCTTCCATAAATATTCTTTGAACTTTTGTTTGAGCCTACCCTTAAACCTTTCCATCTTAAAGCTTTCCATCTTTGTTTTCTAGCCTACCTTTTTGTCCTAACATCATTTCTTACCCAGAATCGAACATCAAAATTGTGAGTCGATTCCACAATGATTGCTGATTTGTCTAAGTAGTCCATTGAGAACTTAGAGAGGCGAACGTGAGCAGAAAAAAGGCAAGAGTGAGTTGTGAGATCATTAGAGTATTTAAAAGCCAATCTTGAGTGCAAATACGAGTGGGGTGCTATCTTTGTTTTCTTCACAAGTGAAACATGATGTATGTATTGGTAAGGTACTCATTTTTATCTTTAAACTCTTTTTTTTTCCATCAATAAATCATGTTTCGAGAAGAGTTTTCAGAATTTTAACTTCAAGATTTGATGAAAGAGATGGACCGGTTGTTCGATAGAAAACTAAAACCCTTACAAGAAAGATTGGTTTGTGCCGAAGAGTGGGGCCAGTGAGTAGGAGCCCAATGGGAACAAATTTCTCTAAATCAATGGACAAAAACAAGATCGTTACGGAGACAAACATCCAATGACTATGTGGGAAGAGACTCATATCGAGATTCTCATTCATCAAGGAAGTCGAGTCGTTATGAAGCAAACTACGAGTTTGAAACTTTTCGAGGCTACCAACGAGAAGGTAGAGATTTTTCTTCAAGTGCCTCAAAGTATTCATCTACGGAGAAGTCCTTATGATGAAGTGAACGTGTTTCATATAAGTACTCGTCCATGAAGGCTTATTCACGAAGAGATGGTCGTGACTTATATGAAGATTCTTCCACTTCTTTCCAATAAAAAGTCTATCATTCTGATTCTTTTGTATTATCTCTATCTTGTAATGAAAGGTTGAGGGAAAAAGAAATAAAGAGAAAGGAGAGACAAGAAATGCTAATAAAAGAAAATGAGAGAATATGGAATGAAATTGAGAAAAGAAAAAAAGAAATGAAAGAAAAAGAAATTGAAAAAGAAAAAGAGAGTGAGAGAAAGCAAAACGAGATTGAGATTGAAAAAGAATGTGAGAACGAAAAGAAAATTGAAAATGAAAAAGAGATTGGAGAAAGAAAAGAAAGAGTGCAAGAAATTAGTGACATTGTTGAAGATGAAAATGAAATAAAAAGTGAGAACGAGTATTCCAAGGAGATGATTGAAAAAAAAGATCGTGGACAAGAGAAAGTGAGGAATGTTTTTACCAACCCATATGCGAGTTGTTCTCAAATTATGTCTTATTTTCAGGTGTCTAAAGATTTGATTGACAAGCTTCAACTTCATTACCTTCCTGATGAGAGACAATTTCATTTGATCAAGAAATGTAAGATTGACAATGAAATCAAACCACAAGCGCCTAAAGGTAAGCAAGGTAAAGAGTTTTTAGCCATTGAATCACGACAATCACATTTGAATGTTGTTGAGAAAATTCCTAAAGACTTAGTTTTTGAAAGAACTCCTCACCTTGATTTGATTAACTGTCATTTTCTGATTGTTAATAATTTTGCTCCAACTAGTGGCATGAAGAGTTTTTCTCATGATTTGTACTGTGTTGGCAAGTTCATTGGTGAAGTGAGATTAACTCGACGCCTACAAAATTTGATCATGTTTGATAAAGAATTTTCATGTGAAATGCTCAATCTGTTTGATCGTGATGGTAATGAGAATTCTTTAATTCTTAGTGTGAAATCTTCATATACTTGCATGAGATTTAAGAGATTTGATTGTTTGAAAGTTTGTGTGTCTAAATCTTGTTTGTTTGGCATGTGTGATTTACTTGTGAAAAATAAATTTTTGTTACGTGTTGGAACAAGTGATCAAAACCATGTGTTTAAATCGGGAGCAAGTTTTTCTAAATTATCAGTAAGCGAAGGTGAGCATCATAAATTTTATGTGAATAGAAGTGTGAACAATCTTTGCTTGTTTGATGTTTTACCATTATGTTTGATTCTGATGTTTTGCAAAGTCAAAACCAAATCTTTGATTTCGGAGGTTGTTCTATGCTATGGTTTGAGAGATTCAAACATGATTCACATGATTATAACTTTAGCTTGCTTCGTGTTCCTACCATGTTTCCAGTCAAGGAATTTCCAAGTCAAATTAAAATGGTAAGGAAAAACTATGTTCTTGATTTCAGAGTTTATCTCTCTAATATGTTGTTCAAGGTGTTTGAGCGATGCACTTTTGATTTTTGAGATTTTATCTTCATGGTACTTTTTGGTTCTGGTTTGTTTTCATTGAAGAAAATTTTGATTCATTATAAGAAGGTGAGATCAACTTCTATTTTTGATCCTGTTTAAGCATTCCAAGTTTGGATGGGTTGTCGAAAAGTTATTTTCTATTCAAAATTCAAAGTGTCACTAATTTATTCCATTATTGTGTAGATGACAATTTGGAATGGTTTGCTCCTAAAGAGGGAGGGCATGAAAATAACATGTTTCCTTTTCAAACCATTTTTGGTTCTCAGGTTTTTGGAAACGAATCTGTCAGGTTCATGAACAAAGGTGTTCGTGACGATGAAAATTTTTTCGCGAGCAAGTGGCCCGATTTGAGGACAAATCAATTTCAAGAGGAAGGGTATGATGCGATCCCGACCGCATCATGTTTTGAAACAATTCGACGACATCGAGATTGGCCCAAACTCAAGGGGCCCAAGTGCAAAATGAAGCTTTTAATTCCAGTTTGTTAATTTGGTTGCTGGAATAAGGACTTTAACTTATTTATTTTAGTTACTTTAGTTATTATAATATGAGTCTTTAATTATGTCTTGTTTATTCAATGCATCTTTAATTAATGTTTTGCATTTTTTATCTATATCTTTTAATTATGACATGCATTATTTGTTCTGCATTTAATAAATTCATGCATTATGTAGCTCCCATGTTAATTAAAGTTTGCATCTTATTGAAGTCATGCATTAAGTAATTCATTGTTCATTTAGTTTACATCTTAATTAAACCAATCATTTAAGCATCCTAGTTATTAAATATGTTTGAGTTTGTTTTATTTAATTTGACTGTTATTTTTTTAATGCTTAAGTTATAGTGTGTTTAATTTTACTTAAATAAATTGATTGTGTGATTGTTATAGGAAAGTCCAAAAAGCTAGTCACATAGCTACAAAAGGACTGTTCGTTTGCCAAGAAGAGTTAAATGCTGTCACATTCAATTGGCAGTCTAGTTTTGGCATAAAAGAGATGTGCATTTGGTCACCTAATTGCTGGTGCATATTTGGAACATTTTTGGTGGGTATTGAAGCACTCAAAGGTCATTATGGTTGCTGTTCAAATAGACCAAGAGTGACTCTTCAAGTCTGATCAGTTTCAAGCACTCAAAGCTAGTTATGGTGCCAGTTAAAGAGATGAATGGACGAGTCTTTTGACACTCAATTTAAGGGAGATGAAGGGACACCAAATAGCACATTAAGGGTTCATTACGTCAACAATAAAGTGAAGAGACATGCCTTTCCATCTACATCAAAATCAAGTGAAGAGTCATGACTATTGGCTTCCCTACATGACTTAAAAATGAAATTAAAGCTTGTTAAAAACCTTAGTTAATTGCTAGAAGTGAAAGGTCACAAATAGGCATTTGAATAGTCATAATAGTGCCTACAAAATAGATTGTAAGAAGTCATTATTTTGGTTAGAAGACCTTTTTTTGCCAAATTTATGAAATATATGAAACTTGTGAGAGTTTAAATCTCCTTGTTCTTTTCGGGACTGATCTGACTTACCAAGCTAGGCTTCTGGCGTCTTATCTTTCCTTTGTTTTCCGAACTTATCATTAAAGTGTGTCATTCGTTATACCATTGGTTCCTATCTCGCTAGATAGCGGGTCAAGGTTTATTTGTTGTTTTCATCGATCATTATCCATCTAAGTGCTTGTAAGACTTAGGTCAACAATCTTTCATATTGTTGGTTCGGCCTTTGCCTTAGCTAAACCTATCCATTCTTTCCCTAAACATTCTTTGATCCATTGTTTGTGTAACACCCTAACCCATATCCGTCGCCAGAATAAAGTTACTAGGCATTACCAGACAATAAAACATTCATCAAACATTCAATATTGCATATCATTCATTCACATACACAAAATCCCATATATAGGTCTACGAGACCTTAAAAAATGCTTTAGAATGGTTTAGGACTAAACCGATCACATATAAAAATCTCCGAACACTTAGAAAAATTTCTTGAAATCATAGGTCATACGCCCGTGTAAAAAGGCCGCGTGCCTCACACGACCACCAGACACGCCCATGGTGTAGGTTGTGTGAAAATAGGACATACATACTGACTTGTACCACACGGCCGAAGAAACGCCCATGTGCCTTGGCCGTGGGAGAACTAGGAAGGTTACTGACTTGGGTCACACGGCTAACCACACGGCCATGTGTCTAACCCGTGTACCCTTCGAAATGGCGACACACGCCCGTATGCTTGGCCATGTGCCATTTAGGGGGTATACTGACTTATGTCACACGATTAGTCACACGTCCGTGTGTGAGTCCGTGTGACACACATAGCCAGTAGACACACCCATGTGTCCAGCCTATGTCAAACCTGTAGGGTATACTGACTTAATTCGTAGGGCTACCCCAAGGGACACACGGCCGTGTAACATGACCGTGTGTCGCACACGGCTGAGACACACACCCGTGTCTTTGCTCGTGTAGACAAAAATAAGGCATTTGTAAAGCCAATTTGCCACCTTTTTCCACAAGCATACAAATCAATCCAAAATAACACCATTTCAATACATTTTTAGGCAACCAAAAACATGCCAAATCAGTCACATATCAAGCTAAATATATCATCAACCAATTCAACTACTAAATTCCATATACAAATATACCAAATCCGTATACCAAAACCATCAAAATTTACCATTCTTGAAACATTAATAACTAACCAAATCAACATCCATTTAACTATATCCAAAACTATAACAAACATACCAAAACAAGCCAACATATAAGGCATTATATGCATCACATATATCACTTATCAAGCACATAACTTAAGCCAACTTAAATGGCTAAAAGCATACCAACATTTACATCATTAACAAGCCAAATCACATGGCTAATATCATAGCTCAAAACATACCAAAATGACTCAAACATATACATGCCATATACCATATATACAAGCTTCAAAAGTATCAACAAATGTTCGATAGTGTGACGACGTTTCCGGACGATCCCCAAGTCTAAGCTAGCTTTGATTATCTATAAAAATAGACAAATAACATACAGTAAGCTTCATAGCTTATTAAGTTCGTAGTTAAGCAATTCAATACGTCAAATAATATAATTCAGCCATTTGCACATTACCAAATCAACATTACATTAATACAAACCTTATTCATGTCTCAAACAAGATTAAATACCCATATCACCTCGTACTAATCTCTTTCTCAATTACGAAATTCATTTATTCATGGAACCATTAGGGATAGAAATTGGATATTCACGAATCACAATCGATAAGTACCTATACCATGGCCCATAGCCAAATCAAGGTAACTTAACTCGGAGTACTTATACCATGGCCCGTAGCAAAATCTAGGTAACTCCTCTCAAAATACCTATATCATGGCTTGCAGCCAAATCAAGGTATTATTCACACCCGAAGTGCCATTATCATGGCCCGAAGCTAATGCATTAACCTAATGGCATTACATTATCATCATCACTATACTAAAGGTTTAACCGGGAAGTTTTGCTTGTCGATTTCATCGTTGAACACTTCCGTATAGTCATATTCACAATTAAAACATCATCTGGAATCTCATAAACACATTTTATGCAATATCAAAGCATATAACATTCATTTATAATGAAATTAACACCTACGAACTTACCTCGGTCGTAGAAACAACAAAACTAGCCGATTAATCGAGTACTTTGTTCTTGCCTCGATCTAAGTTCGAGTTTCTCTTTTCTTCATCTATATGTATTCAAAATTAACTTATTTAATCACTTATTCATTCAATTTTATCCAAAAATATACATTTGGGCATTTTTATACTTTAGCCCCTAAACTTTCACATCTATTTAATTTAGTCCCTATTTCATAAATACACGAAATTCACAAAATTCAATTTAACCCATGCTTTGTTGAATTACTGTAGTGCCCCTAGCAACCCATATGTTTCATCTATTTCATATTTCAATCCCTCAATTTAAGCATTTTACAATTTAATCCCTATTATACATTTTCATAAAAAATCACTTTACAAAACATGAAAATCTATCATCAAAAATTCATATTTCATCTTCAAACACCAAAGGACACATAAAATCATCAATGGCAACTCTTAAAATCGTTAACAGTTTTGAAATTAAAAATATGGGCTAGCTAGATTGAGCTGCAATGATTACAAAAACATAGAAATAATCAAAAACGAGACAAAACACATACCTAATTTCTTGAATTTTGCCTAGCCAAAAGAAGAACCCTAGTTCTTCTTATTCTTCTTTTAATTTCAATTAAAAAAACAGATAATGAAGCATAAATTGATTTTGTTTTATCTATTAAATCATTTATTATCCATTTTACTATTTTAACCTTAAGTATATAACATTAAAACTCATTTATACATGTCTATTAATGTCCACTTACCATCCAAATGGTTTAATTACCATTTAAGGCCATCATATTTAAAAACCAAGGCTATTTGACACCTTTAACAAGTAGAATGCAACTTTTTCATTTTACGAGATTTAGTTCTTTTTTCTCAAATTAACTATTGAAACGATAAAATTAGCTCACGAAATTTTCACACATATCAAATAACATGCTGTAGATATCAAAAATAATATTAAAATAATTTTCTAACATCAGATTTTTGATTTTGAACCACTGTTCTGATTTAGCTAAAATCAAGTTGTTACAACTCTCCCTCCTTAGGGATTTTCGTCCCCGAAAATCTTACCAGTGAATAGGTTTGGATATTGCTTTCTCATAGCATCCTCAGGTTCCCACGTAGCTTCCTTTACCCTGTGTCAATGCCATAACTCTTTTACTAATGCTATTCTTTTATTTCTCAGTTCTTTGATCTCACGAGCTAGAATTCGAATCGGTTCTTCACTATATGATAAATCTGATTGAATCTCAACTTGGGTCGGGGAAATAACATGTAAAGGATCAGATCTGTACTTTTGTAGCATCGATACATGAATACATTATGAATCTTTTCTAGCTCAGACGACAATGCTAACCGATAAGTAATTGGTCCAACTCGCTCGATAATTTCATACGGCCCGATGAATCTCGAACACAATTTGCCTTTACAACCAAATCAAAGTATTTTCTTCCACAGAGATACTTTCAAGAACAATTTATCCCTGATCTGAAATTTAATATCTTTTCTTTTCAAGTGTGCGTATGATTTCTAACGATTTGACACTGCTTTCAAACTATCGTGGATTACTTTCACTTTTTCTTCAGTTTCTCTAATCAGATCAACCCCGTGAATCTTATTTTCACTTAGCTCAGCCCAGTACAACGGTGTTCAACATTTCCTACCGTATAAATCTTTGTACTGTGTCATTTTAATACTCGATTGAAAGCTATTGTTATACACAAATTCAATCAATGGCAAATACTTTTTCCACGTACCTTCGAACTCAAGAATGCAACACCGTAACATATCCTCGCGTATCTGAATAACTCACTAGGATTGACCATCCGTCTGCGGGTGAAATGCTGTACTAAAATGTAACTTTGCACCTAGTGCATCTTGCAATTTCTTCCAAAACCTCGATGTGAATCTCGGATCTCTGTCTGAAACTATAGAAATAGGTACTCATGTAATCTCACAACCTTGGAGATATACAACTCAGCAAGCTTGTCAAGCGAATAATCTGTACACACAGGAATGAAATGAGCTGATTTTATCAATCTGTCAACAACAACCCAGATTGCATCTTTTTTACTCGGAGATAGGGGTAAACCCAAAACAAAATCCATAGTCACTCTATCCCATTTCCACTCAGGAATCATAATCGGCTGCAATAAACCAAACAGTACCTGATGCTCAACTTTCACTTACTGACAAATCAAACATTTAGAAATGAACTCTGAAATGTCATGTTTCATGCCATGCCACCAATAAAGCTGTTTCAAGTCATTATACATTTTCGTACTTCCTTGTTGAAGAGATAAACGACTATTATGTGCTTCGTTCAAAATCATCTGAATCAAATTTGAATTTCTCGGAACACATATTCGGCCTTTGAATCTTAAATAATCATCTGAATCAACTTAAAACTCTAAATCAGGGTTAGAATCACATTGAGCTCTTTTTGCTAATATTTCATTATCAACTTTCTGAGCTTTACAAATCTGCTGTAAAAACCACGGTCTCGCTTTCATCTCGACTAAAATTGAACCATCATTACACAAAGCTATGTGAATGTTCATTGCACGTAGAGCGATTAGGGATTTTCAACTCAAAGCATTAGCAACAACATTAGCCTTTCCCGGATGATAATTAATCATTAACTCATAATCTTTTAGCAATTCTAACCATCTCTGCTGTCTCAAATTCAAATCTTTTTGAGTCATCAAATATTTCAAGCTCTTGTGATCTAAATAAACATGACATTTCTCACCGAACAGATAATGACGCGAAATCTTTAACACAAACACAATTGCTACTAACTCTAACTCATACGTCAGATAATTCTTTTCATGTGACTTCAACTGTCTCGAGGCATAAGCTATGACTTTGCCCTCCTGCATCAAAATGCAGCCTAACATTCAACGATGCATCGCTATAGATTACAAATTCTTTACCCGATTCTGGCTGTATTAACACTGGAGCTTCAGTTAAAAGAATCTTCAGCTGATCAAAACTGGATCCCGAATCTTAGCTCATTGCCGAATTGCTCCTTAGGTGTTGCGGTTTTGGTAAGTATTCCTCTTCCATTGGCTAAGGTTGGCTGAATAGCCATAGTCAAGGTAAGGGACTTGTGTTGGTTACAAGTCATCTACTATTCAGGTTTTAATAGTTAAGATTGGTGTAGATCTAGGGATACGTGATCAAGGGAAAGCGATTAAGGATTGGGCTCAAGGTAAGGTTAATGTGAAGTTTCAGTTTTTGAGTAAATAAGTATTAAGCAGGTGATTAATCTTTGAGTGATATCGATTGTAGGTTTGGGCTAAGGAGATCGCATCACATTTGCTTACCAGGTGTACACTGCACACACACACTATGAATCGGCAAAAGCCAAAAAGCCAAAAAGCCAAAATGCCGAAAAGCTGAAAGTTTGGCTACGGTAGTCTTGCGAGTACGCGAACACTCGTAAGGGGGACACCGATAGGTTGCTTGAGGGCCACGGGTGATTCTATGGGCTTGGGTTGTGATTTGGCCATATGGGCCAGAATGGGCTAAATGGGCCCAATGGGCTGTTGGGCCAACAGTAGGCAAAAACTGAATATTGATGCTATGTGATAGGAATTTATATGTGAGCATGAATATGAATTTGACTAGGCCTAACGGGCCATATAAATGTGATTTGGGCCTAATGGGCCATATACAAGTGACTTGGACCTAATGGGCCAGATGAATATGATTGGCCTAATGGGCCAGATACAGGTAGATGAAATTGTTTGGGCTTTGTAAGGGGTTTTGGGCCTAGTATATGATATCCACATAAGACTTAATTAATATATTGCAACCGTGGACAAGTCAAAGGGTTAAGGTGTGGCAACGGGTATATGCATGTCTAGGATTGGATCTAGGGAGAGCTTGGTACTTAAGCGGTCTTAATGACCCACCTTCTCTTCTCTGCAATCTTACTTGGTGCATAGTATTCGTTCATCTTAGCTCATGGGACTTGTTAACGGGCCAAGGTAAGAGAAAGCCATAATTAAAGAAGAATTACTGAAACACCCCTAAGGGTGAAAATGACCGAATTACCCCTAGATGCTGAATGTAAGTTTTATGGATGTGACATGCATACATATGATATTCTACTTAGGTTGTATATGGGTTGAGAATTATGGAATGGAGGAAGTATATGAGGATCACATGGTTGCTTGACAATCATGGATCCACCGACGGCTTTTAAAGCCCAATATGTAGATGAAGGTAGTTCTGCAACCGGGCTACCAAGGTGTGTGGGTTGGGTGGGTCGATATATATATATCCGCATATGGTGTGACGGGGGACGGAGCTGGTGTGTAGCAGATGGATAATTTGGATGGAATTGCATTGCTTAAATGATGAATGATGTTTTTTTTTGAATGCTTGTTTTTAACGAGGGTTGTACACACTGAGTTTACGAAAACTCACCCCCTCTTTTATTTTATTTTTAGGTGATGCTCAGTAGGAGGTTTGATGTTTGGAGGGACTTAGGGTGGCCAACTAGCAAGATAATTTGGACTTGTTTTTTTAAGCATATGATTTTTTATTTAATTAAGTATGTTTCAAATCAGATTGTATTAAGGTTTTCATTATGTTATTATTACTTGAACTATTATTATTATTTTCATTGTAATTACGAGAAGTTGAACATGGGTTTCTTAAACTATAGTATGTTTTTCTATGCTTCTGCAACTAAATTTTAAAATGACAAGTTTTCTTTAATCAAATGTTTTAAACAAGGCTTCAGCAACTAAAAGGTGTAGTTTTTTTAGTTAATTAAGTTTTCTTTTAAGAAGGGTTTTCAATGAAAACACTGTTTTTGCTAAAACACTTCAATGTAACATGTCGGATTCGTCCATAACGTCTGGACCGGGTTTGGGGTATTACAGTTACAATAGACCTATTTATGGGATTGTGTATGTGAATGAATGATACACGATATTGAATATTTGATGAATATTATATTGTCCGGTAATGCCTCGTAACCCTAGTTTGGCGACGGATACAGGTTAGGGGTGTTACATTTATTGGTATTAGAGCTATAGTTTAGTCGATTCTAGGACTAATGTAGCTAGTGATAGTCTAGCTATATATGCCATATATATAAACTACGATAGTGTGATGATTCCTGACAGTTAAAATGTGTTTTTCGTATAGCAAATGGATCCCGATCGAGCTGTGACTGATGATGTTGAAAGTATTGCACCCACTCCCACTCAAGGGGCAGTGCAGTCTGATTCTAGACTCGTATTTAGTAGCCAAGGGGGAGAGGCTAAGCAAGCCTTCTTCCAAATAATGAGTGAGTGGTTCATGGAATTCGTTCAAACGAATTCGGCTGTTACAACCACTACCCCCACCTGTTCCTCAACAAGTCCCACATGTACCACAAGTGTTAGATCCAATTCGATTGAGTAAGTCACCAGTGGATAAGATACTGAACACGAGGATGAAGAGTTTCAGGCTATAGTTGATGATGATACTGAGAGAGCTAAATTCTGGCTTGAGAACACGACCAGAGTATTCGATGAATTGTCTTGTACTCTAGATGAATGTATCAAATGTGTTGTATCTTTGCTGAGAGATAATGCGTATCATAGGTGGAAAATGTTTATATCTGTAGTTCTGAGGGAACGGGTCACTTAGGAGTTCTTTCAATCCGAATTCTGAAAGAAGTATATGAGTCAAAGATTTCTCGATCAGAAACATAAAGAGTTTTTTGAAATTGAAACAAGGCAGAATGACTGTGATCGAGTACGAAAGAGAATTTGTACGATTGAGAAAATATGCTTGGGCATATGTTTCCACTGAAGAAATCATGTATTTACGATTTGATAATGGATTGAATGAGGATATAAATTTATTAGTTGGGATTCTAGAAATTAAAGAATTCATTGTTTTAGTTGAAAGGGCTTGTAAAGCCGAAGATCTCAGTGAAGAAAAGAGGAAAGTAGATTCAGAGGCTAGAGACACCAGAAAAAGATTGATGAGTAAGTCGTATCAGTCTTCATCAAAGAAATCCAAAGATTCATATACTCGCTCGAAGCTTCGATGGGATATTCAAACAAGGATCTTGCTAAACATCCCTCTGGTTCTAAAGCTCAAGCTACATTAGTGGCTAGTGTTGGCAGTGTAAGAGACAACAAACCTGAATGTCAGTAGTGTAGGCGACGACATTTTGGAGAATGCTGGAACAAAAGAAATAAAGCATGATACAAATGTGGATCGTTGGATCATTTTATGCGTGATTGCTCAAAATTGATGGAAAAAAATAATGTTCAGAACACGAGGCTGAGTAATACTATAAACAGAGGTAGACCACCTAGAAACACAGGAAATGTGAGTAGTGGTCAGAGGGTGACTAAAGACTCTGCTGTGAGGTATGAGGTGAGAGCACCTGCATGAGCCTACGCTATTCGCACTCGCGAATAAGCATCATCTCCAGATGTTATGACCGGTACTTTTACTCTCTACGATACAAAAGTTATTGTATTGATAGATCCAGGATCAACTCCTTCATATATATGTGTGAATTTAGTATCCAATAAGACTTTGCGTGTAGAGTCTACGGAATTTGTAATTAGAGTATCGAATCCCTTAGGCAAGTATGTGTTAGTTGATAAAGTGTGCAAGAACTATCCATTGATGATTCGGGATAATTGCTTTCCGGCCGATTTGATGTTTTTGCCATTTGACGAGTTTGATATAATCCTGGGTATGGATTGGCTAACATTTCATGATGTTGTTGTGAATTGTAAAAGAAAGACGATAGATTTGAGATGTCAGAATAATAAGATTATTCGAATTGAGTCAGATGATCTGACTGGTTTGCCAACAGTAATTTCATCGATATTGGCTTAGAAATATGTGAGAAAAGGTTGTGAAACTTATCTTGCTTATGTGTTTGATAAGAAAGTAATTGAAAAGAATATCGAATCAGTACCAGTTGTGTGTGAGTACACAGATGTGTTTCCTGAAGAGTTACCAGGATTACCACCAATACGAGAGGTTGAGTTTGGCATTGATTTTGTGCCGGGTACAATGTTGATATTGATAGCTCCTTAGAGAATGGCTCCGACAGAGTTAAAAGAATTAAAAGCTCAGTTGCAAGAATTAACCGACAGAGGGTTTGCAAGACTGAATTTCTCACCTTGGGGTGCTCCTATGTTGTTTGTGAAAAAGAAAGATGGCACGATGAGAATGTATATTGACTACAGACAACTGAATAAAGTGACAATCAAGAACAAATACCCTTAACCACAGATTGATGATTTGTTTTACCAATTGAATGGGGCTACAGTGTTCTCAAAGATAGATTTGAGATCAGGTTATTATCAGTTGAGAGTTAAAGACTCTAATGTGCCAAAGATAACTTTTAGGATGAGGTATGGTCACTATGAATTCTTAGTTATGCCTTTTGGACTAACGAATGCACCCATTGTCTTTATGGATTTAATGAACCAGATTTTTAGACCGTATCTAGATCGATTTGTTGTTGTGTTTATTGATGACATATTGATATATTTGCGAAATGAAGCTGAGCATGCTGAGCATTTGAGAATTGTATTGCAAACTCTGTGTGATAAGCAGTTATATGCAAAGTTCAGTAAAGTGAATTCTGGTTGCGTGAGGTTGGTTTTCTGGGGCATATTCTGTCAGCATCGAGTATTTGAGTCGATCCGAGCAAGATATCTGCGATTTTAGATTGGAAGCCTCCGAGAAATGTATCTGAAGTCTGCAGTTTTTTGGGTCTAGTTGGCTATTACCGATGGTTTTTAAAAGGCTTTTCGATGATTTCAACTCCGTTGACTAGATTGCTTTAGAAAGATGTAAAGTATGAATGGTTTGAGAAATGTTAGAAAGTTCAGGATTTTGGGATTTTTGGTGCGTTACAACTCTACCCCTTAAAAGGAATTTCGTCCTCAAAATTCACCTGATTCAAATAGTTGAGGATGTTGACATTGCATCGCTTCCTCAGGTTCATCAGTAGCCTCCTTAGCCTTGTGATTACGCCAAAGCACTTTGACTAATGGAATGGACTTCCTTTTCAGTACCTTAACATCACGACCAATTATTTGTATTAGCACTTCCTCGAAAGTTAGGTCTGGTCTGACCTCTATTTCTTCAATTGCCACGACATGGGAAGGATCCGAGGGATACCGTCTCAGCATAGAATCATGGAACACGTCGTGAATCTGGCTCAGTTCAGGAGATAGTTCTAGCTGATAAGCGACTGGCCCAATCCGCCTTACAACTTGATATGACCCAATGAACCTTGGGCTTAGCTTTCCCTTTCGTCCAAACCTTAGCATCTTCTTCCACGGAGAGACCTTAGAAAAATTAAGTTTCTCACGACATACTCTATCTCTCGACGGTTAAGGTTAGCATACGACTTCTGCCTATCCAAGGCCTCCTTCAAACGATCCCGAATCAATTTTACCTTATCCTCAGTATCGGTTGCTAACTCAGGGCCCAAAACTCTTTGTTCGCCTAACTCCGTCCAACATGTTGGAGTTTGACACCTTTGCCCATACAGTGCCTCATATAGAACCATCCCAATGCTTGCTTGATAACTATTATTGTACGCAAATTCGGCTAACGGTAAATAGTCCTCCCAGCTACCTCGGAACACAATAACGTATCCCCTTAACATATCTTCCAATACTTGGATCACCCTTTCCAACTGTCCATCAGTGTGAAGGTGGAAAGCCATACTGAAATTCAACCTAGTACCTAACGCCTCATGCAACTTCTTCCAAAATTGCGAAGTGAAACGTGGGTCCCTATCAGATATTATGGAGACTGGTACTCCATGAAATCTTACAATCTCCGCCACATATAGCCTAGCCAGCTTTTGCAACAAGTAATCGATGCGAACCGGTACAAAATGGGTAAACTTAGTTAACCGATCCACTATAACCCATATCGAGTCTTTCTTAGCAGGCGTCAAGGGTAGCCAACTAACAAAGTCCATAGTGATCCTTTCCCACTTCCAGAGTGGAATCTTCACTGGCTGAAGCAATCCCAAAGGCAATTGATTTTTCGTTTTCCCTTTTGACAAACCAAGCATTTACCTACGAACTTCATAACCTCGCGCTTAAGTCTAGGCCACCAATAAAGCTCGCACAAATTCCGATACATCTTGTTTCTGCCTTGATGCATTGCGTAGAGACCGCTATGTGCTTCCCCTAGAATAGACTGCCTTAGATCATCGTCCTTTGGTATACACATTCTCCCACGGAAACACAATACTCATTCACTATTTATCCCAAAGTCCGATGTCTCCCCACTCTCCACTTGTTTAAAGCAAGCACTCAAAGTCTCATTCACTAATTGCTTACTCCTTATCTGCTCGACCCACACAGGCTTTACTTGAAGCTCAGCTAAGAAGCTACCATCATCCAACAAGCTTAAACGGGCGAGCATAGCTCTCAAGTTTGACTTAGCCCTACGACTCAACGCATCGGCTACCACATTCACTTTTCCAGAGTGGTATTCAATCGTACAATCATAATCCTTCAATAATTCCACCCACCTACGTTGCCTAAGGTTTAGCTCCTTTTGTGTAAAGAGGTACTTCAAACTCTTGTGCTCCGAATAGATTATGCACTTCTCCCCGTATAAGTAATGCCTCCATATTTTAAGTGTGAACACCACCACAGCTAGTTCCAAATCATGGGTTGGGTAATTCACTTCGTAAGTCTTAAGTTATCGTGATGCATACGCAACCACCTTTCCTTCTTGCATCAACACACAACCCAAGCCCACATGCGACGCGTCACTATAAACCATAAACTCCTTCCCAGGCACTGGTTGAATCAACACAGGGGCCTCAGTTAAAACTTTCTTAAGCTTTCCAAAGCTCTCTTGTTGCTTGTCCGTCCAAACAAACGGTACCCCTTTCCTCAACAACTTAGTTAAGGGTGCAGCAATTACTGAAAAGCCCTCAACAAACCACCTATAGTATCTTGCCAAGCCCCGAAAACTTTAAAATTTTGATACCGTCTTGGTTGTTTTCCAGTCTAGCATCGCTTCAATTTTCTGAGGATCCACCTTAATCCCCTCGGCTGACACCACATGTCCTAGAAACATAGCCTCCCTTAGCCAAAATTCACACTTACTGAATTTGGCATACAACTGTTTCTCCCTCAAAGTCTGCAACACAATCCTTAAGTGTGCATCATGCTCATGCTCATCTTTTGAGTACACCAAAATGTCATTTATAAAGACTACCATGAATCGATCCAAGTAGGGTTGGAAAACCCGATTCATGAGATCCATGAAAGCGGCAGGTGCGTTAATCAGCCTGAATGGCATCACCAAGAGCTCGTAGTGCCCATAACGAGTTCTGAAAGTTGTCTTATGAACATCTGCCTCCTTAACCCTTAGTTGGTGATATCCCAAACGTAGGTCAATCTTCGAGAACACCAAAGCACCCCTAAACTGATCAAAAAGTTCATCGATTCTTGGTAGGCGGTACTTGTTTTTAGCAGTTAACTTGTTTAACTGTCGATAGTTGATGCACACTCGTAACTTCCCATCCTTCTTCTTTACGAATAACACTGGTGCTCCCCATGGAGACACACTTGGTCATATGAATCCTCGATCCAACAATTCCTGAATTTGTGTCTTAAGTTCCACCAACTCCGAGAAAACTCGTTCCTTTTGTGGAGCTAGTAGTATCCTGAGGCTATCTCTAAGCCCATCCTCAAACCTAACACAACGCTCATACTCCGTTGCCACCATTACCCTTGCATAACTACTAAGGCGTAGAAACTCTGCCTCATACTCTGCCATCGATTTGTTTCCTTGGGTCAAATTTAGAAACTCCTTCCTCCTAGCATCCACATAGCTTGCACCCACATACTTCCCTTTGAATGCAGCTTTGAAAAACTCCCAGGTGACCCACTCTGGTTGGGTGCCCTCTTTCACTGTCAACCACCACTGGTAGGCTTCCTCCCTAAGCAATGACACCGCCCCTTTCAACTTTTGCTCAGGTGAGCAGTCTAAATCCTCCATTATCCTTTTAGTGGCTTCCAACCAATATTCCACCACATTAGGAGCCACGCCAGCCACGCCCTTGAAAATCTCAGCCCCGTTCGATCGAAGTCGTTCCAGAATGGACCCTTGATTTTCGCTGCCATTATTGGGCCCAGCGACCCTATCCAAAATTCTTAGCATTGCCTGTGATGATGCATCTTCTCTCGTGGTCCAATCATACGGCCCATTCCTAGCCACAGGTGAGGCCAGAGCTTCTTTTACTCCAACATCGTGCATATGGCCTGATGCTGACGATTCAGCCCTAACACTTCCGCAGCCTCGGCCACAGCCTCTTGCAACTCTTCTAGCACTCATCGTCGATTCGTGTATTATCTGGATTAGAAATTTTATGAAGTTTTAGTTAGTTTAATAATTACACCGATGTTTTATGAAAATATTTAAAGAGAAGATCGTTTCTGAAAATTCTCTACAGTTTCCAGATCCTACAGCCTTTAGTTCCATTCTAACCATCATCCAAAGTACCCCTCTAACTATCTAATATATAACAATTTAAATAAACTTAAATAAAATTACTTACTTGGTTCGACGTCAGAGACTCGGTGTGCCGCTCAACAAGATTTCTCTTTTTCCAAAGCATCGCGATCCAAAATATTTTTTTAAATTCCAAAAGGAAGCCAAATAATAATAAGGCCCACTTCACAGCCCGAGTTTTGCAACCGGGCTCTGATACAACTAAATGTAACACACAAAACCTGGCCCAAACATTAGGCCGAATCCGGCACATTACATTGAAGTGTTTTAGCGACAACCGTGTTTTCATTGAAAACCCTTCTTAAAAGAAAACTTAATTAACTAAAAAAACACACCTTTCAGTTGTAGAAGCCTTGTTTAAAACATTTGATTAAAGAAAACTTATCATTTTAAAATTTAGTTGCGGAAGCGTAGAAAAATATACTATAGTTTAAGAAACCCATGTTCAACTTCTCGTAATTACAATGAAAATAATAATAATAGTTAAAGTAATAATAACATAATGAAAACCTTAATACAATCTGATCTGAAACATACTTAATTAAATAAAAACTCATATGCTTAAAAAAAACAAGTTCAAATTATCTTGCTAGCTGGCCACCCTAAGTCCCTCCAAACATCGAACCTCCTACTGAGCATCACCTGAAAGTAAAATAAAAGATGGGGTGAGTTTTCGTAAACTTAGTGTGTACAACCCTCGGCAAAAACAAGAATTCAGAAAAAAAAAACATCATTCATCATTCATGCAATGCAATCCCACCCAAATTATCCATATGCTACACACCAGCTCTGTCTCCCGTCACACCATGTGGGGATATATATATATATTGACCCACCCAACCCACACACCATGGTAGCCCGGTTGCGGAACAACCTTCATTTACATATTGGGCATTAAAAGTCGTCGGTTGATCCACGATTGTCAAGCAACCATGTGATCCTTATGTACTTCCTTCGTTCCATAATTCCCAACCCATATGCAACCTAAGCAGAATATCATATGTATGCCTGTCACATCCATAAAACTTACATTCAGCATCTAGGGGTAATTCGATCATTTTTGCCCTTAAGGGTGTTTCGGTAATTTTTTTTAATTATGGTTTTCTCTTACCTTGGCCCGTTAACAAGTCCCGTGAGCTCAGATGAACGAATAATGTAATATCCCGAATTAGGGCCTAATCGGAATAGTGGTTTCGTGACCACAAATCCGAGATAGAAATAATTATTTTATAATTATTTTGAGATTTATGATATGATTGCATGATTGTGTGAAAATTTTGTGAAGAAATTCCATGCATAAAATGCTTAATTTGAAGTTAGGGGCTAAATCGAATAAGTTGCAAAACTTGCATTCTAGAAGTTTTTAGTATGAAATTGCTTTGAAATATTAATTAGGAGGTCTTAAATAGCAATTTGACCAATTTCTAAAATTTTGGACAAAAATGGGCTTGTACATGAAAATTTTCAAAGAAAGGCATTAAGGGCATTTTGGTCATTTGGATAATTAATGAAATAAAATGGGAAAAATGACACAAAATAGTCATCTTCCCCATTAGTTGCTGCCGAATGCTCCATGTCTCCATAGCTAGGGTTTCTTCAACTTTCAAGCTTCATAGTAAGTGATTCCAAGCCCTGCTTTTAATGATTTTTATGTTTTTGAGATCCCGATAACTCGATAAAGCTTATGTTAGCAATAATTTAACCTAGGGTTTATATTTAGAAAAATACCCATAGGTGAAATTTGTGTATTTTGATGTTTTATGATAGAATATGATGTTTTAAATTATGTTAGACAACTTGTACTACTCGATTTTAAGCAAAAACGCAGTAAAAGGGCTTAATCGGTAAAAATACCTAATAGTCACAAGTACATGTTAGAGTGAGAATTTGATGTTCCCATAGAAGGAAAAGTGATCAGCATGTTGTAAAACATAAGAATAAGGAATAAAGTTTAATCCAGAGCCTAGGGGCAAAAATGTAAATATGCAAAAGTTTAGGGGTAAAATTGTAATTTTGTCAAAATTTGAATTAAGGATTAATTTGATAATGTGAGTATTAAATAAGCTAAATGTGTTATTTTAGATCAAGAAAGACGTGGAAACGACTCCAATCGAGGAAAAGAAAAGATTGTGGATTAAATTGCAAAACCTTTGTATTTTGGTACCAAGGTAAGTTCATATGTAAATAATGTAGCATAATTGTTATTTTAAGTCATTGATGTCAATTATGTGATATGTTGATTTTTTTATTATGAAATAAATGCTTTGTGGTTATTTTCGAATAAAATATAAATTGTTACCGAATATTGGTTACGGCATTTTACTGAAGACGCGTCAAGGACATGTGTTCAAGGAAAATCCCGTTTGAACCTTAGGAATAGATTAGGATACAAGTGACATGTCACTGGGATATTTGGGCATCCGAACTCGTTGAGTTGAGTCCGAGTTCGTGAGATGTAACTAGGCATCCAAGCTCGTTGAGTTGAGTCCGAGTTCATTATGGATGCGAACGCCCAGCTCGTTGAGTTGAGTCCGAGCTCGCTTAAGGGCGGGTTACATGGTAGCTTGGCTACATATGTGGCACTTATGTGCAAACTTCCTACGTATCTGAATTATATTCCGATGAGTTCAACGGGTAAAGTTCTACTCAAATGAAGGAATACTTGAGATGAAAAGAGACGTATTGGTAAGTGATGTGAAATGGATACTTCGGACAGGTATGTACTTAACCCTCAGGTTGAAAAATCGATATAACAACAATATGGTGAGATGATAAATGAAAATATGATATGAATGTCTTGGTGATGATTATGCAAATAATGTTTAATGTTTGCTTATATGGTTATGTTACTTGCTATTTGCATGTGAACTTACTAAGCATTTATGCTTACTCCTCTTTTCTTACTCATTGTAGTTTTGGACAAGCCAGCTCGAGAGTCGGGATTGGTCTGAGGATCACCACACTATCCTAAGAACTTTTCAGTAAAATGGCTTGTAAATTTAAGTATGGCATGTATAGCAAAATACTTATTTTGTGTAAATGATCTTATGGTATGGTGATGAAATGGTTGAGGAAGTGCTTGATAATGATAAATTATGGAAATGGTTAGTTTAGAATATGTTTGATGTTATGGAAAGTTAATAAGTTACCTAGTTCATGAAAATTCATAAAAAGGATGAAATTTGCCATAAACAGAATATTACAGCAACACTGATGTGAGTTTGAAAATTTACTAAAAATCATATAAATTTAATTTGGTGATGGATTAAATATCAAATTGAATCTTATTATGTCTAGTTTCACATGAAACAAACTAAACTGGTAAAAAAATTATATGTTAGAAGATATTTGAATTTTAGTGAAACAGGGTCAGAGCAGTTTCTGAATCCCCTGTTCCAACTTTATACATTCACCATAAATTGTACAGATATAATTAGGTGACTTATTTTATATCCTCAGAATCCTTATTGAGTCTAGTTTCAGGAGAAATAAATCTTATATTCATATAAATTTTATACAGAGAGAAAAGTGGTTCGTAGTAAACAGAGGTCAGACCAGTCAAGCCCTGAAACAGGGGTAACTTTAACTAATAAAATGTACTAATTGGCCCAACCAAAAATTCTAGAAAAAAATTAGTAGATAGGCATATGAGTCTAGATTCAGAGAAAATTTACAGATCTTGATTTCGAGTTTCGTAACTCGAGATATGATTTTTCTTGTGACTGTAACGCAAGTAGCTAAAAAGCTGTGAATGTAGAAACAAATAATCTAAAGTTCTTAAAATGTTAAATTAAGTTTAGTAACACCTCATACTCGACTCCGGTGACGGTCTCGGGCGTGGGGGCGTTACATTTAGTGGTATCAGAGTAGGTTTAGTCGGTTCTCGGACTACGTGTTGTATGCACGGATTTTGCTATACATGCCATATGTATAAATTGTGATAGTGTGACGACTTCTGACCTTTTTAAATGATTTTTTTTATAGTAAATGGATCCCGATCCAGCTGTGGCAGATGAAGTAGAGAGTAATGCGCCAGCTCCGGCTGAAGGAGCAATGCCGACTGAAAATCCACCTCCTACTGTTGGTCAAGGAGGAGGAGAAAGGGGTCGGGAAGCCTTTCTCCAAATGATGAGTGCATGGTACACTGAGTTCGTTCATACGAACCCAAATGTACAACCTCCCCCACCTCCCCCAATTCCTCAACCTGTACCCCAGATGCCTCAAGGTATGGATCTGATGAAATTTCATAGAAATCCAGTTGATGAGAATCCATAAGCAAGGGGCCAAGAATTTAAAGCAAATATTGATGATGATGCCGAGAAAGCGAGTTTTGGCTTGAAAATTCTATTCGGGTATTTGATGAATTATCTTGTACACTGAAGAATGTTTGAAATGCGCTATATCTTTGTTGAGGATTCAAATTTACAATTGGTGGAAGACTTTGATTTCGGTGGTACCGAAAGAGAGAGTAACATGGGAATTCTTTCAAGAAGAGTTTCGAAGAAATATATTAGTGAAAGATTTATGGATCGAAGCGTAAAGAATTTCTTGAATCAAGCAAGGTAATATGACGATTCTGAGAATATGAAAGAGAGCTTGTTCGATTAAGTAAATATGCCGAGAGTATGTTCCTCAGAGGCCAAGATGTGCCGACGATTTGAAGACAGTGCTCAATGAAGACATCAAAGTATTTGTTGGAATTCTTGAATTAAAAGAAATGGTAGTATTGGTTGATCGAGCTTGTAAGGTGAAGAATTACTTAAAGAGAAGAAAAAGGCGAGAGACTAAGACTAGAAGTTGGAAGAAAAGACCGATGAGCGCTTCATTCTCACAAAGAACTGAAAGTCAAGAAATATGAATCCTCGTTCTCAAACTTCAGGTGGGCAATCATATGGAAACTATAAGAAGCAAAATGTGGGTCCTAAGTCCCGGACTACTTCAAGAACAAAGTAGGGAATCCGAGATTTGTTAAACCGAGTGCCAGCGGTGTGGTAGAAATCATTTTGGTCCGTGCGAGCAAATGAATGTTTTCGATGTGGTTCTCCTGGATCATTTTATTAGAGACTCGCCTTGAGAGAGCTGAAAAGAAAAATTTCAGAATACAAAAACAAGTGGGGCGGATTCGAGAGGAAGATATCTAAGAAAAGCTGGGAGCGAAGCAAGCGGTAAGAATGTAGCCGAGAGATGCACCGCTTAGACTCAAGGGAAGGGCTCCGGCTAGAACTTATGCTATTAAAGCACGCGAAGATGCTTCCTCGCTTTGATGTGATTCTTGGTACATTTTCTCTCTATAATGTTAATGTTATTGCTTTGATTGATCCCGATTCTACTCATTCATATGTGTGCATGAAATTGGTGTCTAGTATGAATATACCGTGAGAACACAAATTTATGATTAGAGTGTCGAATCCATTAGGCAAATGTGTGATTGTTGACAAAGTATGTAAGAAATGTCCTTTAATGATTCGGGATCATTACTTTCCGGCAGACTTGATGTTGTTGCCGTTTGATGAGTTTGATGTTATTTTGGGCATGGATTGGTTGACACTGCATGATGCTAAAATAAATTGCAAAGAAAAAGTTATAGAATTAAAGTGTGAAAATGGTGAAACACTCTTGGTTGAATTAGATAAATCGAGAGGCATTGCCTAGTGTGATTTCTTCAATGTCGGCTCAAAGATATTTAAGAAAGGGTTATGAAGCTTATTTGGCGTATGTAATTAATACAAAAGAAGTTGAAAAGAAAGTTGAATCAGTGCCGGTTGTGTGTGAATTTGCGGACGTATTTCCAGAAGAATTGTCGGGTTTGCCTCCAGTTAGGGAAGTAGAATTTGGTATTGATTTGAT
Organism: Gossypium longicalyx; assembly: GCA_025698465.1. NCBI lineage: Eukaryota > Viridiplantae > Streptophyta > Magnoliopsida > Malvales > Malvaceae > Gossypium > Gossypium longicalyx. Next base: position 58,546,350 of record CM047007.1, read on the forward strand.
ACCGGAACAACTCCGATTTCGATTGCTCCATACGAATGGCACCAGCAGAGTTGAAGGAATTAAAGTCACGATTGCAAGAGTTGGTGATAAAGGCTTTGTGAGACCGAGTTTTTCACCTTGGGGTGCTCCGTGTTATTTGTGAAAAAGAAGGATGGTTCTATGAGATTGTATGTTGATTATCGGCGATTAAACAAGGTGACAATCAAAAACAAGTATCCATTGCCAAGAATTGATGATTTGTTTGATCAGCTAAAAGGAGCGACATGGTTTTCAAAGATTGATTTGAGATCCGGATATTATCAATTGCGGGTAAAAAGAGTCGGATGTGTCTAAAATCGCTTTTAGAACAAGGTACGGTCATTATGAATTTTTAGTTATGCCATTTGGGTTAACAAATGCTCTCTTTGTGTTTATGGATTTAATGAATCGCATATTCACCATACTTGGACAAATTTGTTGTGGTGTTTATAGATGATATTTTAATTTATTCAAAAGATGAGACAAAGCATGCCGAGCATTTGAGGATAGTTTTGCAAACTTTGAGAGATAAACAAATTTGTATGCTAAGTTTAGTAAAAGTGAATTTTGGCTCCGGAAGTTGGATTTTTGGGTCATATTGTTTCAGTGATGGTATACGAGTTGATCCTAGTAAAATTTCAGCCATTGTTGATTGGAAACCACCGAAAAATGTAACTGAAGTTAGAAGTTTCTTGGGGCTAGCCGGGTATTATAGACGGTTTGTAAATGGATTTTCTATAATTGCTGCTCCTATAACTAGACTACTCCGAAAGGATGTTAAATTTGAATGGACGGAAGAATGTCAGCAGAGTTTTGAAGACTTAAAAAAGTTATTAACAGAGGCACCAGTGTTAGTACAGCCCGAATCAGGTAAAGAATTTGTGGTGTACAGTGATGCTTCTCTAAATGGTTTGGGGTGTGTGCTTATGCAAGAAGGAAAAGTGGTGGCTTATGCTTCGAGGCAATTAAAACCTCATGAGAAGAATTATCCTACTCACGATTTAGAATTGGCTACGGTGGTGTTTGCTTTGAAAATTTGGCGACACTATTTGTATGGTGAAAAATGCCGGGTATATATCGACCATAAAAGTCTTAAGTATTTGATGTCACAAAAAGACTTGAATTTAAGACAGCAGAGATGGTTGGAGTTACTGAAAGATTACGAGCTTGTTATTGATTATCATCCGGGAAAAGCGAATGTAGTAGCTGATGCTTTGAGCAGAAAGTTGTTGTTTGCATTGAGAGTTATGAACACTCAGTTGAAAATGTCAGATGATGGTTCGATTCTAGCAGAGTTAAGAGCAAAACCGATGTTTTTCCAAGAGATCTCTGAAGCTCAGAAAGATGATCAAGATTTGCAAGCCAAAAGAAAGCAGTGTGAAGTTGATACAGAGTCAGATTTCAGAATCGGTTCTGATGGGTGCTTAATGTTTAAAGATCGGATTTGTGTACCAAAGAATGAGGAATTGATTCAAAAGATCCTATAGGAAGCACATAGTGGTAGTTTCTCGATTCATCCGGGTAGTACGAAAATGTATAATGACTTGAAGAAAATGTATTGGTGGAATGGAATGAAAAAGGATATATCAGAGTTTGTGTCCAAATGCTTGATTTTTCAACAGGTGAAAGCTGAACACCAAGTGCCTTCGGGATTACTTTAGCCTATTATGGTTCCTGAATGGAAATGGGATCGGATTACTATGGATTTTGTTTCAGGATTGCCATTAACTCCAGGAAGGAAAGATGCCATCTGGGTAATAGTTGACAGACTAACTAAGTCGGCTCATTTTATCCTGGTACGTACGGATTATTCTCTTAATAAGTTGGCTGAATTGTATGTTAGAGAAATTGTTAGACTACATGGAATACCATTGTCGATCATTTCAGATAGAGATCCAAGGTTTACCTCGCGGTTTTGGCAAAAATTGCAAGACGCGTTAGGTACAAAGTTAAATTTCATCTTGCTTTTCATCCACAGACTGATGGACAATCAGAGAGAGTAATTCAGATTCTTGAAGATATGCTCAGATGTTGTGTATTGGAATTTCAAGGAAGTTGGGAAAAAATACTTACCGTTAGTAGAATTTGCTTACAATAATAGTTATCAGACGAGCTTGAAAATGGCACCTTATGAAGCATTGTATGGTCGTAAGTGTCGAACGCCTCTGTATTGGACTAAACTCAAGGAAAATAAGATTTATGTAGTTGATCTAATAAAAGAAACCAAGAAAAGTAAAGGTAATTCGAAATTGTTTGAAAGTCGCTTGGATAGACAAAAATCTTATGCGATTTAAAACGAAAGGACATTGAATTTCAAGTTGGTGATAAAGTATTTTTAAAGGTGTCTCCGTGGAAAAAGGTTCTCAGATTTGGACGGAAGGGCAAATTAAGTCCACGTTTTATTGGGCCGTATGAGGTAATTGAAAAAGTTGGACCGGTAGCATATCGGCTAGCTTTACCACCTGAATTAGAGAAGATTCATGATGTGTTCCACGTATCTATGTTACGTCGGTATCGTTCGGATCCTTCACATGTGATTTCACCAACAGAAATTGAACTACAACCAGATATGACCTATGAAGAAGAACCGATTAAGATTTTAGCTCGAGAGGTCAAACAAATAAGGAATAAAAATATTGCACTTGTGAAGGTGTTGTGGCAAAAGCATGGAGTAGAAGAAGCTACATGGGAATCAAGAAACTATGAGAAATCAATACCCACATCTCATTTTATTGGTAAGATTTTCGAGGACGAAAATCCTTAAAGGGGAGAGTTGTAATATCCCGAATTAGGGCCTAATCGAATAGTGGTTTCGTGACCACAAATCTGAGATAGAAATAATTATTTTATAATTATTTTGAGGTTTATGATATGATTGCATGATTGTGTGAAAATTTTGTGAAGAAATTCCATGCATAAAATGCTTAATTTGAAGTTAGGGGCTAAATCGAATAAGTTGCAAAACTTGCATTCTAGAAGTTTTTAGTATGAAATTTCTTTGAAATATTAATTAGGAGGTCTTAAATAGCAATTTGACCAATTTCTAAAATTTTGGACAAAAATGGGCTTGTACATGAAAATTTTCAAAGAAAGGCATTAAGGGCATTTTGGTCATTTGGATAATTAATGAAATAAAATGGGAAAAATGACACAAAATAGTCATCTTCCCCATTAGTTGCTGCCGAATGCTCCATGTCTCCATAGCTAGGGTTTCGTCAACTTTCAAGCTTCATAGTAAGTGATTCCAAGCCCCGTTTTTAATGATTTTTATGTTTTTGATATCCCGATAACTCGATAAAGCTTATGTTAGCCATAATTTAACCTAGGGTTTATATTTGGAAAAATACCCATAGGTGAAATTTGTGTATTTTGATGTTCTATGATAGAATATGATGTTTTAAATTATGTTAGACAACTTGTACTACTCGATTTTAAGCAAAAAAAGCGAGTAAAGGGCTTAATCGGTAAAAATACCTAATAGTCACAAGTACATGTTAGAGTGAGAATTTGATGTTCCCATAGAAGGGAAAAGTGATCAGCATGTTGGAAAACATAAGAATAAGGAATAAAGTTTAATCCCGAGCCTAGGGGCAAAAATGTAAATATGCAAAAGTTTAGGGGTAAAATTGTAATTTTGTCAAAATTTGAATTAAGGATTAATTTGATAATGTGAGTATTAAATAAGCTAAATGTGTTATTTTAGATCAAGAAAGACGTGGAAACGACTCCAATCAAGGAAAAGAAAAGATTGTGGATTAAATTGCAAAACCTTTGTATTTTGGTACCAAGGTAAGTTCATATGTAAATAATGTAGCATAATTGTTATTTTAAGTCATTGATGTCAATTATGTGATATGCTGATTTTTTTATTATGAAATAAATGCTTTGTGGTTATTTTCGAATAAAATATAAATTGTTACCGAATATTGGTTACGACATTTTACTTTAAGACGTCAAGGATATGTGTTCAAGGAAAATCCCGCTTGAACCTTAGGAATAGATTAGGATACAAGTGACATGTCACTTGGGATATTTGGGCATCCGAACTCGTTGAGTTGAGTCCGAGTTCACTTATGGATGCGAATGTTCGAACTCGTTGAGTTGAGTCCGAGTTCGTGACATGTAACTAGGCATCCGAGCTCGTTGAGTTGAGTCCGAGTTCATTATGGATGCGAACGCCCGAGCTCGTTGAGTTGAGTCCGAGTTCGCTTAGGGCGGAGGTTACATGGTAGCTTGGCTACATATGTGGCACTTATGTGCAAACTTCCTACGTATCCGAATTATATTCCGATGAGTTCAACGGGTAAAGTTCTACTCAAATGAAGGAATACTTTAGATGAAAAGAGACGTATTGGTAAGTGATGTGAAATGGATACTTCGGACAGGTATGTACTTAACCCTCGGGTTGAAAAATCGATATAACAACAATATGGTGAGATGATAAATGAAAATATGATATGAATGTCTTGGTGATGATTATGCAAATGATGTTTTATGTTTGCTTATATGGTTATGTTACTTGCTATTTACATGTGAACTTACTAAGCATTTATGCTTACTCCCTCTTTCTTACTCATTGTAGTTTTGGACAAGCCAGCTCGAGAGTCGGGATTGGTCGGAGGATCACCACACTATCCTGAAGAACTTTTCGGTAAAATGGCTTGTAAATTTAAGTATGGCATGTATAGCAAAATACTTATTTTGTGTAAATGATATTATGGTATGGTGATGAAATGGTTGAGGAAGTGCTTGGTAATGATAAATTATGGAAATGGTTAGTTTAGAATATGTTTAATGTTATGGAAAGTTAATAAGTTACCTAGTTCATGAAAATTCATAAAAAGGATGAAATTTGCCATAAACAGAATATTACAGCAACACTGATGTGAGTTTCAAAATTTACTAAAAATCATAGAAATTGAATTTTGTGATTGATTAAATATCAAATTGAATCTTATTATGTCTAGTTTCACATGAAACAAACTAAACTGGTAAAAGAATTATATGTTAGAAGATATTTGAGTTTTAGTGAAACAGGGTCAGAGCAGTTTCTGAATCCCCTGTTCGAACTTTATACATTCACCATAAATTGTACAGATATAATTAGGTGGCTTATTTTATATCCTCAGAATCCTTATTGAGTCTAGTTTCAGGAGAAATAAACATCATATTCATATGAATTTTATACAGAGAGAAAAGTGGTTCGTAGTAAACAGAGGTCAGACCAGTCAAGCCCTGAAACAGGGGTAACTTTAACTAATAAACTGTACTAATTGGCCCAACCAAAAATTCTAGAAAAAAATTAGTAGATAGGTATATGAGTCTAGATTCATAGAAAATTTACGGATCTTGATTTCAAGTTTTGTAACTCGAGATATGATTTTTCTTGTGACTGTAACGCAAGTAGCTAAAAAGCTGTGAATGTAGAAACAAATAATCTAAAGTTCTTAAAATGTTAAATTAAGTTTAGTAACACCTCATACTCGACTCCGGTGACGGTCTCGGGCGTGGGGGCGTTACAAATAATATGCACCAGGTAGGATTCCAGAAAAGAGGAGGTGGGTCATTAAGACCGCTTAAATACCAAGCTCTCCCTAGATCCAATCCTAGACATACATATACCCATTGCCACACCTTAACCCTTTGACTTGTCCACAGTTGCAATATATTAATTAAGTCTTATGTGGATATCATATATTAGGCCCAAAACCCCTTACAAAGCCCAAACAGTTTCACATACCTGTATCTGGCCCATTAGGCCCAATCATATTCATATGGCTCATTAGGCCAAAATCACCTGCATATGGCCCATTAGGCCCAAATCACATTTATATGGCCCGTCAGGCCCAGTCACATTCATATTAATGCTCACATACAAATTCCTATCACATAGCATCAATATTTAGTTTTTGCCTACTATGGGCCCAATAGCCCATCGGTCCCATTTAGCCCATTTTGGCCCATATGGCCAAATCACAACCCAAGTCCACAGAATCACCCGTGACCCTCAGGCAACATATTGATCTCCCCCTTATGAGTGTTTGCGCACTCGCAAGACTACCGTAGCCAAACTTTCAGCTTTTCGGCATTTCAGCTCTTCGACTTTTCGGCATTTCGGCTTTTGCCGATTCATAGTGTGTGTGCAGTGTATGTACACACCTGGTAAGCAAGTGTGATGCGATCTCCTTAGCCCAAACCTACAATTGATATCACTCAAAGATTAATCACGTGCTTAATACTTATTTACTCAAAAACTGAAACCTCACCTTAACCTTACCTTGAGCCCAATCCTTAATCGTTTTTCCTTGATCACGTATCCCTAGATTGGCACCAATCTTAACTATTAAAACCCGAATAGTAGATGACTTGTATCAAAAAAAAGTCCCTTACCTTGACTATGGCTATTCGGCCAACCATAGCCAATGGAAGAGGAATACTTGCCAAAACCGCAACACCTAAGGAGCAATTCGGCAATGAGCTAAGATCCGAGATCCGATACTAAGTCCCTACCATAGTTGATTAGAAAGGGTGAGAGACAATATTCGATACTTAGAAAAGAAACCGATTGGAAGAACAACACTTACACTAGATTTGACCGAAGTAGAAGGAGTAGTGATTGCACCAAGGGTATTCGGCCAAAGAAGTTCGGCCCTTTATGATTTTGTATAGCAGAAGAGGGTTATCTGGCTCCAAGGAAAAAGAAAGAAAAGTCAGCATTGAGGTAGAGGAGAAATAGAATTCGGCACAAGGAAGAAGAAAAAGAAAAGAAGACAGAGAGTTTTTGGCTTTTAGAGAAAAAAGTTTCTGGTAAAAGGGTGGAGGAAATTCGACATTAGCTTCATACCCTAGCATTCGGCACCTATTTATAAGCCTTATAGCAGAATTTTCCCATGCGCAATTCCCCATTCGGCTCCATCACTTCTCCCTTCTCATCTCCTCATTTTTCTCCCTAATAACCCCTTAATCCCTTCCTTAATTTTCTCTCCTGAACACTTCCCTCTTAATTTTCTCTCCTGAACACTTCCCTTGGAGTCCACTTTCACGCCACTTCCATCCTTCTAGAAGGCCAAAATTAAACTTCTAAAAACACTAAGCTAGGATTCGAACCTTGGACCTCCTTGCTAGCTATTAACGCCACGTCCCTACACCCTAAGTGGCGTCACTTAGCCACTCCTCCATAGGGCTTTTTGATGCTATTTTCCTAACTTTATTTAAAAGCCCAACTACTTGCCAGCCCTGATTCTTTTAATAATTAAATTATAATTTCTTCTACCCCTTGATTCGAACTCAAACCTTAATTAAGACCTACTATAATTATCGCTTGGATAAAAATATTAAACACAATTTTTATCAAAATCAAAAATAAAGAAAGTTCGAGATTTTGAGATTTTTGGGTTTTGGGTTTTGGGATTTTGGGGATGTTACAGTAACACCCCTTACCCGTATTCTACGCCGAAACAGGGTACGAGGCGTTACCAGACATGAACTCGGACATTTTTAGAAAATACGGACTATGAAATTTTGTTTCAAATTAAAACCAATCAAACCACATCTTAGTGTCCCTAATATCGGCTTACGAGGCCCTAAGTATACATTGAAAATGGTCCGGGACAAAACCAGGGCCCTAAGGAAAATTTAAGAAAATTTCTAGGTTAATGTCTTACATGCCCGTGTGGAGACAATGCACGAGCCCGTGTGCCTTGGGACACTTCCGTGTCCTCTACCTATGTGGAATTAATTAAATTTATTTTCTACTTTGAACCTACAGGGGTTTTCTCACGGCTGAACACACGCTCGTGTCCCTAGCCCGTGTCCTTCACACGACCTAGACATACCCATGTGGTCGCCCGTGTCCAAAAATTTGAGTATTTTGTTTATGACGTCAACATGCATTTAGGGGCACACGGCCAAGACACACGCCATGTGCTAGGCCGCGTCCACCACACGGTGGAGACACACGGCCGTGTCTCTACCCATGTGATTACTACCATGCATTCTGACTTAAAAATTTAATGTGCAGGGGACACACGGCCATACCACACGCCCATGGGGCTACCTGTGTGTCACACACGGCCTAGACACATGCCCGTGTGGATCTTATTAAGCTATTTTTCAAGCCTTTGGTCACCCTCTAACATCCATACACACTTATAGGGCTTAATAATATTTAACATGGTCTAATTATACTTTTAAACGACCTTGATAAACCTCATTGCATGTAAACCTCGTCTCTTCGGTTTTACACATGCTAGGTTATCCTTTTTGTTTTAAGGATTTCTATGTCATATAACACTTTTAAGATTGGCTCATTATTATAACTCATTGCCAATTATGGCCTAGCCATCCCATGTGATTTGGTCACATTGTATGTATCTAAATGTGATATACCATATTTCATCCTCACTAGAACAATTGAACATAAACATGCACAAATTTGTAGGTCATAACCTACATCAAAATGAGCCAATTCCCATGGCCATCTAATAGTGAATATGTATACCTTTACAAGCCTTCATATTGGCAAATCAAATGACAGCTTCATATTGGCAAATCAAATGACAGATATAACAAAATAACAAAAGCCCTATACATGCCATTGAACAAAATAAAAGTATCTAAATACCAAAGCTGGACAAGATGATAGTGTGTTGACTCTCCAATCGTCTTCCAATTTCTACAAGTTCTTGAGCTCTGTAAGATAGGGAAAAGAGAGGGGTAAGCATTTACATGCTTAGTAAGCCCGAATAACTAGAAAGTAAACTTACCGATGAATTAGCATACAACCATAGTAGGCAATATAACCACAAGCATGAAATGGTTTCCCTATCACATGCACTCAATCAACAAGTTAGTCCCATAACAATACACCATGTAATTTGTCTTAGATGAGCTCATCATCCAACATTTTCATTTTTGTATCTCATGTTAATCCCGTTGAGTTTCTCAGAAATCTCGATGGATTATCCATTTATCATCAAGTCATAAGAGCGATCATCTCAAGTACGCATTCCCGCGAACCTCACATCTTACGACGGGATTACCAGTCCAGGCTAAATCCCCCGTAATGTAAACTTATAGAGTGATGCCGGGATTACCAGTCTAGGCTAAATCCCTTATAGCGACAAACACCCTTAATGAGCTCAGATCTGAATTACCAGTCTAGGCTAAATTCAGACCCTAATCATATTACCGGTCCGGGCTAAATCCACAATGCACACATATTCTTTGGGAGGCTTGATCACTCAAGGAAAACCCGTTCGGGCTAGATCCTTTCTATATTTTAGATCAATGGATTACCCATCAGGGCTAAATCCTTTTCTACAACACATGCAGGATCTCAAGTCATGTAAGCCATGGTTTATCCATCGAATTTCCTTTTTGAATTCAACCGAGACATTTATTATCATATCATTATTATTAACGCATTTCATGGATTTTTATACCATCATTACAACTAATTATCATACATTCATAATACATGCAATTAAGTTAAGAGTTTACTTTAAGTTATTCGAACTTACCTGGTACTCGTTTTGGTTTCGCATTTCAGTTATTCCCAAACCTTTTGTTTTCCTCGATCAACCTCCGAAATTTGTTCCTCGGGGTCTATAACAATAAAAATGAATTATCAATACCTCACATTATTCTTTTCGATCCTAAATCTCACCCCTAGACAAAATGACCGTTTTGCCCCTAACCTTTCACATTATTTACGATTTAGTCCCTAGGCTCGTATAATGAAATGCATGCAATTTCGATGTTACCCAAGCCTAGCCGAATGTTTTTCCCTCTTATGGTAGCCCACATTTTTCCATTATCTCTCATCTTTCTACCCATCTTTACAACTTTTACAAAATGGTCCCTAAAGCCATTTCCATGAAAAATCACTTAATAAAAGTTGTTTACCATCCTTTAAACTTTCATATTACTCCATAAACCATTACAATACAAGTGACTCATGCATGGTTAAATTTCTAAACATGAACCCTAGCAAGAAATATGGGTAGAAATAGAGAGAGTAAGTTAGCAGGATTTCAAAAATACGAAGAACATTAAAAAGCGAGCTTGGGAGCACTTACTATTGAGCTTGAAAATGTTAAAAGCCCTAGCTATGGAGGCTTGAGAAATTCAGCTACATGAGGGAGAAGAATGGCTGATTTCAGCTTATTTTTCCCATTTTATTTCATTAATTAGCTAAATGACCAAAATGCCCTTAAGCCCTTTCTTTCAAATTTTATCCATACATGACCATTTTTGTCCAAAAACTTAGAAATTGAGAAAATTTCTCTTTATGACCTTCTAATTAATAATCTAAAGCAATTTCATACAAATTGCTTCTAAAATCCAAGTTTTGCAATTTATTCAATTTGGTCCTTATTTTCCTTACTCATAAAATTTCTTCATGAAACTTTAACACATGCATATTTTTATATTCTAGGCCTCATAATAATCGTAAAATAAATATTTCAACATCGGATTTATGGTTTCAAAACCACTGTTCCGACTAAGCCCTATTTCAGGATGTTACATCTATGAGACCTTAAAACATACTTTAGAGTGGTTCGGGACTAAACCAATCACATATAAAAATTTTTGAACACTTAGAAAAATTTCATGAAATCATAGGTCACACGCCCGTGTGTGTGCCTCACACGACCACTAGACACGCCCGTGGCGCAGGCCGTATGAAAATAGGGCATACATACTGTAACAGCCCGGTTTAGACCCTAGTCCGAATTGTAACACCTCTCATCCATATCCAACGCCAGAACAGGGTTTGAGGTGCTACCGAACTTAAACTCAACTAATCTTCAGAAATCGGGCCATAAAGTTTTGATCAATTTAAAACTTTTCATTTCATATTCAATTTGTCCCTTGATAGGGCTTATGGGGCCCAAAACATATATTCAAGGTGGTTCGGGACCAAACCGAAGGCTCAAGAAAAACTCGAATAATTTCATGCTTTAAGGCTCCACATGCCCGTGTGGGTATGGGGCACATGCCCGTGTGCTAGGGACACGTCCATGTTCTGCACTCGTGTGGCCAATTTAATTCCACAATTTTTCATAAAATAGGTGCAGACTTCACACAGCCTGAACATACGCTCGTGTCTTTTCACACGGCCACGACACGCCCGTGGCGTAGCCTGTGTGCAAAAACCTGGGTATTCTATTTTTGACGTCAGCATCACACGACCATGGTACACGCCCGTGTACTAGGCCGTGCCCTTCCACACGGCTGAGACACACGGTCGTGTCTCTGCCCGTGTGACCATTACCATGCATTCTGACTTGAAATTTCTAAGTGCAGGGGACACACGGCCTTCTCACACGCCCATGGGGTTGTCTGTGTGTCACACACGGCCTAGACACACGCCCTTGTGTCTACCCATACCACTCACAACATTATTCTACTTTCCTCTTAAATCACTTTCATAACCTTTAAAGTTGAACCTTTCGTAATACTACTGGATATTCTATAAGCCTCAAACATGGGATAAGTTGTCAATGCCATGTCCCAGACATGGTCTCACACTAGCTATCATCATCGAGGCCGAAGCCATGTCCCAGACATGGTCTTATACTAGCTGTCGTATATACGTGCTGATGCATGTCTGAGACATGTCTTACACTAGCACAACTCTTAGCCGATGCATGTCCCAGCCATGTCTTACACTAGCTATCATCATCGAGACCGATGCATGTCTCAGACATGTCTTACACTAGCACTCGTCTCAATTTCAATGTCATGCCCCAGACATGGTCTTACACTGGCTCTCATTATGTGGCCGATACATGTCCTAGACATGTCTTACACTGGGACACAAATAACCCGAATGTCATGGCATGAATATCCGGTATGTTTCCTAGGGTTCCAACGGGATCTTTCTATTATCTCAATTAATAACATGCATTATCAGTTCACAATCTAGCAATTCATACTATATCAAATCAATAAAAAATCGAATACATGCATTAACAACGTAGTTGTATTATTTACATACAACTTACCTCGGTTTACAAAATATACTCGACTAGTCGGTTTAGTCGATTTGCTTGGCTTTCCCCCGGTCTAGCTTCGAATTTGGCAAATCTTGATCTATAATAACAAAATACACTCATTTAATCACTAATTACAATTAAGAAATCATAAATTTACATCTCTGGTAAAATGACTATTTTGTCCCTAAACTTTGGCAATTTGACCATTTTACCCTGATGCTCAAAAATCGATTTTTATCGAATTTCATCATATTAGGAACCTAGCTGAACTATTTTTATTCTTATAGCAACCCCAAAATTGCACTATTTCACACACTTATCACCTATTTTGCAACTTATGCAAAATAGTCCCTTTAGGTGTTTTCATGCTAACACCCTTCACAAAAGCTGTTTATAACACAACTAGGACTCATATTCTTCCATAAAAACTCAGAAACTATCATAAATCCATTCATGGAAAAACTCTAAACTCTTAATCATTTGGCAAAATAGACCCCTCATTTGAAAGCTCATGCTTCAAGGGTCTCAAATATGTAAAAATCATCAACAAAGGACATGGAAATCACTTACTTGTTGAGGTGATAAATTGCTAAAATTTCAAAGCTTCAAAAACTCCTATTTTGCTAATATTTTTGGTGGAGAAAGAAATGGGAAGAAGATGATATCATTTTTTTTCTTTATTTTAGTCCAAATAAGTCACTTAACATACCAAACACAAAACTTTTGTCCCCCTTTGATTCTATGGCCGGCCAAGCACTCTAAAAAGGGTATAGTTTCCCTTTAAAGACCTCCAATTTTAATTCTCTTGTTATTTGGCACATTTGGGGTACTAAAATGCAACTCTTGCCTTTTATGCGATTTAGTCCTTTTTCGCAATCGGGCTCACAAACATCAAAATTAACTCCCCAAATTTCTCATACATTAATATAATCATGTTATAACCTCATAATTGTAATAAAATAAATTTTCTAACTTCAAATTTTTGGTCTCGAGACCACTGTTCTGACTAGGCCCTAAATTGGGCTATTATATTTCTCCCCCCTTTCCTCGAAAATCTTATCGGTGAATAAGTTCGGATGCTGCTCTCTTAGAGACTCCTCAGGTTCCCATGTGGCTTCCTCGACCCAATGTCTATGCCACAAAACCTTCACAAGTGGTATATCCTTATTTCTTAACTGTTTGACCTCTCGAGTCAAAATCTTGACCGACTCCTCACCATAAGTCATATCCGGAAGAATCTCAACTTCAGTTGGAGGAATTACATGCGAAGGGTCTAATCTGTACCGGCGTAACATGGAAACATCAAACACATCATGAATCTTTTCTAACTCTAGCGGCAAATCTAAATGGTAGGCAGCAGGCCCTACTCTTTCGGAAACCTCATAAGATCCTATGAAATGAGGACTCAACTTGCCTCTTTTGCCAAATCTGAGGACTTTCCTCCATGGAGAAAGTTTCAAAAATACTTTTTCACCGACTTCAAACTTAATTTCCTTCCGTCTCAAATCCCCGTAGGACTTTTGTCTATCTGAGGCGGCTCTCAGGCAGTCACGAATCACTTTAACTTTCTCCTCAGCCTCTTTAACCAAATCGACCCCATGAATTTGATTTTCTTTGAGCTCAATCCAATATAAGGGGGTTTGACACTTTCATCCATACAAGGCCTCATAAGGCGCCATTTTCAGACTCGACTAATAGTTGTTGTTATAGGCGAATTCAACTAATGGTAAGTATTTTTCCCAACTTCCTTGAAATTCGAGGACACAACATCTCAACATGTCCTCTAAGATCTGTATCACTTTTTTTGACTGTCCGTCAGTTTGCAGATGAAATGTCGTGCTGAAACTCAACTTGGTTCCCAAAGCCTCTTGTAACTTTTTCCAAAACCTTGAGGTAAACCTCGGATCGCTATCTGACACAATCGACAATGGCACTCCATGAAGCCTCACAATCTCATAAATTTATAAGTCAGCTAATTTCTCAAGGGAGTAATCAGTACGCACTGGTAGAAATGTGCCGACTTATTTAGTTTGTCGACAATAACCCATACTGCATCTTTCTTTTTCGGGGTTACAGGCAAACTGGTCACGAAGTCCATAGTGATATGATCCCATTTCCACTCGGGAACCATAATAGGTTGAAGTAGACCTGAAGGTACTTGATGTCCAGCCTTTACTTGTTGACAAACTAGGCACATAGAAACAAACTCTGAGATGTCTCTTTTCATACCGGACCACTAATACATGTTCTTAAGATCATTGTACATTTTCGCACTCCCCGGGTGAACAGATAAGCAACCACCATGTGCCTCACTGAAAATCTTCTAAATAAGTTTATTGTCCTTGGGTATGCAAATCCTGCCTTTGAACATTATACATCCATCGGTACTGATACAAAAATCTGATTCAATTTCTGACTCACACTGATTTCACTTGGCTTGTAACTTTTCATCACCTTTCTAAGCTTCTCGGATTTCTTGAAGAAAAGTTAGTCCAGCTCTCAACTCTACTAGGATCGAACCATCATTAGATACAGTCAACTGAGTGTTCAAGGCTCTCATGGCAAACAACAATAGCCTACTCAAGGCATCGGTGACTACATTAGCCTTTTCCAGATGGTAATCGATAATCAATTCGTAATCCTTTAACAACTCAATCCATCAGCGTTGCCTCAAATTCAATTCTTTTTGAGTCATCAAGGACTTTAAGCTCTTATGGTCGATGAATACCCGACATTTTTCTCCATACAAATGATGTCTCCAAATATTCAGTGCGAACACTAAGTCGCTAGCAACAAATCATGGGTCGGATAATTTCTCTCGTGTGGTTTTAGTTGTCTCGAGGCATAGGCTATAACCTTACCTTCTTCCATGAGCACACACCCTAAACCATTTAAGGATGCGTCACTATAAATCACAAACTCCTTGCCCTACTCTGGTTGCACTAACACTAGGACTTCCGTTAATAAAACTTTTAATCTCTCAAAACTTTGCTGACACTTTTCCATCCATTCAAACTTGACGTCTTTTTGCAACAGCCTAGTCATCGGGGTAGCTATCATAGAAAATCCATTTACAAACCGTCTGTAGTATCAGGCTAAACCCAAAAAGCTTCGAACCTCTGTTATATTCCTTGACGGTTTCCATTCCAAAATAGCGGAGATCTTATTTGGATCAACTCAGATTTCGTCTCCTAACACAATATGTCTTTCAAACCTGACCTCTTTAAACCAAAATTCACTCTTGCTGAACATGGCGTATAATCGTTTGTCTCTCAAGGTTTGCAACACAACCCTCAGATGCTCAGCGTGCTCACCCTCATCACACGAGTAAATTAATATGTCATCAATGAAGACTACGACAAACTTATCCAAATATGGCCTGAAAATGCGGTTCATCAGATCCATAAAAATCACTGAGGCGTTAGTCAAGCCAAAAGACATGACGAGGAGCTCATAATGCCCGTATCTTGTCTGAAATGCAGCCTTCGACACATCTTTCTCTTTAACCCTTAGCTGATAGTAGCCAGACCTTAGGTCGATCTTAGAAAACACGATGGCTCCCTTTAACTGATCGAACAAATCATCAATCCTTGGCAAAGGATACTTGTTTTTCAGTGTCACCTTGTTGAGTTGTCTATAGTCGATGCATAGCCTTATCGACCCATCTTTCTTCTTTACAAAAAGTACTGGAGCACCCCACAAGGAATAGCTCGGTCTTGCGAAACCCTTGTCTATTAGCTCTTGCAACTGTGCTTTTTGGAACCATCCTATACGGGGCGATCGAGATGGGTGCCGTTCCAGGAACTAATTCAATCTCAAACTCAACTTCCCTCACTAGAGGTAATCCGGGTAACTCTTTCGGGAACACACCTATAAACTCGCAGACTACCAGCACTGATTCAATCTTTAACTCTGATTCTTGAGTATTCAGCACAAAAGCCAAATAAGCCTCATATCCTTTTCTCAAATATTTCTCAGTAGTTAAAAATAATACTATTACGGGCAATTTATCTGACTCATTTGGTCCAACTCGAAGAACATTCCTGTCTTCACATTTCAACTTAATTTTTTTCTTTCCACAGTCCACTACAACACTATGGGCAATCAACCAATCCATCCCGAGGATTACATCAAACTCATTGAATGGCAATAACATTAAGTTAGCCAGAAAACAATGACTTCTAACTATTAAAGGACAATCTTGACACACTTGGTCTACTAACACATATATACCCAAGGGATTGGACACTCTTATTACAAATTTAGTAGACTCCACTATCATGTTCATTCGAGGAATCGATTCCATACAAATATAGGAGTGGGTAGACCTCGGATCAATTAATGCAACAATAGATATATCATGGATAGAAAAAGTACCCGTGATCACATCAGGAGACTCTGCCTCATCGCGGGCACGAATAGCAAAAGTCCTTGCAGGCGCTCTGCCCTCGAATCTCACTACAACATCTTTTGCCATACCCCTACTACTAGCCTCACTCCCGAGGTTCTTTTGTGGTCTACCCCTCAGCGGAGCACTGCTTGCCTTCATTTCATGCTTCTTCTCTCTCTCTTCCATCTCAAGGCAATCGCGAATAAAGTGGTCTAGTGACCCACACTTATAGTAGCCCCTCTCGTTCCCTCGGCACTCGCTAAAATGACGCCTACCACACTGTGAGTATTCTGGCCTATTGGGTCGAGTGCTACCGACACATGCGACGGAAGTGGTCTGGGATCTCGAAGTTATGTTCTGTCGATTCTTATTTCTATTTGAGAATCCCACCGAAGTATTTGATCAAGTAATGAATTCCTTTGACCTCTTAGATGAGGACTGTTGTGATTTCCCCATCTGACTTTTCTTTGAGTCTCGCGACTCAAAAGCCACCTTCCTCCTTTCTTTAATTAACTCTTTGGCATTACAGGCTCTATCAATAAGGGCTACAAATTCCCGTAGTTCAAGAATGCCAACAAACACTCGATTATCCTTATTGAGGCCATCTTCAAACCTCTTACACATGATGGATTCTATAGATACGCACTCCCGTGGATACTTGTTGAGCTTTACAAATTCCCGTTCATATTCCGTTACTAACATTCAGCCTTGCTTTAACTTTAAGAATTCTTTCCTCTTTTGATCCATGAATATTTGGCTAATATACTTTTTTCGAAATTCCTACCGGAAGAATTCCCATGTAATCATCTCTCCCGGAATAATGGACACGAGAGTGTTTCACCACTGATAAGCCAAGTCCCGTAGAAGTGACACGGTACACTTTATGCGCTCTTCAGGCGTGCATGACAGTTCATCATATACCCTGATGGTGTTTTCTAGCCAGAACTCTGCCCTCTCCGGATCATCATCTATTCTAGCCCAAAATTCCTCGGCCCCTTGTTTCCGGATCTTGTCTACCGGAGGCCTCTCTTTTCTAGACATGTCTGCACCTTGCAGAGCTACCGGGGCATAATGAGGAATCGGGAGAGGTGGGGGAGGTGGAGTGTTTGGGTTCGCACGAACAAACTCCGTATACCAAGCATCCATCATACGGAGGTAGGCTTCTCTAGCACCTCTATCATGGCCCATAGTCACGGGCTCGCTCTCTACTGGCACCGTCCCCTCTATGGGAGTCGGTGCACTACTTTCCACGTCATCCGTCGTGGTTCTATCAGGATCCATTTACTATATATGAAAAAAAAACATAATTTATAATCGTCAGGATCTTCACACTATCATTATATTTTTTTGGCATGTATAGCTAGACTCGTACTCTAGCTAGGTTAGTTCTAGAACTGACTAAACCATAGTTCTGATACCACTAAATGTAACACCCCTCGCTTATATCCAATGCCGGAATAGGGTTTGAGGTGCTACTGAACTTAAACTCAAGCAATCTTAGGAAATCGGGCCATAAAATTTTGATCAATTTAAAAATTTTCATTTCATATTCAATTTGTCTCTTAATAGGGCTTACGAGGCCCAAAACATACATTCAAGGTGGTTCAGGACCAAACCAAGGGCTCAAGAAAAACTCAGAGAATTTCATGCTTTCAAGCTCCATACGCCCGTGTGGGTATGGGGCACACGCCCGTGTGCTAGGAACAAGTCCATGTCCTGCACCCGTGTGGCCAATTTAATTTCATAATTTTTCATAAAATAGGTGTAGACTTCACACGGCTTGGACACACACCCGTGTCCTTTCATACGGCCACGACACGCCCGTGTTGTATCCCATGTGTAAAAACCTGGGTATTTTGTTTCTGGCGTCAGTATTACACGACCATGGTATACGCTCGTGAACTAGGCCGTGACCTTTCACACAGCTGAGACGCACGGCCGTGTCTCTACCCATATGACCGTTATCATGCATTCTGACTTGAAATTTCTAAGTGCAGGGGACACACGACCTTCTCACACGCCCATGGGGTTGTCCGTGTGTCACACACGACCTAGACACACGCCCCTGTGTCTACCCATGTGGACAATATGAGACTATTTACCAAGCCTCATTGCCAACCTAGTATGCCTATTTTCATGTCAATACCAACCAATACCAAAACAAGCATAATAGACATTCATTCAACCATGAAGATACATCTTTTATAGACTCAAAACAAGAGTTAGCCCTCATTCAAGGCTTAATGTAAAGTGTAGAATCTATTTCATTGCCCACACATTTGGCCAACTATATCGACTATAAATATACCGAATGTTACGGCTAATAGTGTGATCAATATCTCTGTCTACAAGGGATCCTTGAGCTAGTTAAGCGGCACTGAAAGAAAAGGGAAAGGAAAGAGAGTAAGCATAAAGCTTAGTAAGTTGCATATAAATAAAAATACAACAACAGTTACACCATTAGTTATCATACTCATAGTTCAAAGGTACTTGACTTACTCATTACCAACTACTTAAGTCACATTTTCTAATTTGAGCTCATTACTCATGCATACCAATTAGGTACTTGTACCACTCACAACATTATTATATTTTCCTCATTAAATAACTTTCATAACCTTTAAAGTTAAACCTTTCGGAATACTACCGGATATTCTATAAGCCTCAAACATGGGATAAGTTATCGATGCCATGTCCCAGACATGGTCTCACACTAGCTATCATCATTGAGGCCGAAGCCATGTCCCAAACATGGTCTTATACTAGCTCTCGTATATAGGTGCAGATGCATGTCCCAAACATGCCTAACACTGGCTATCATCATCGAGGCCGATGCATGTCCCAGACATGTCTTACACTAGCACTCGTCTCAATCCCGATGCCATTTCCCAGACATGGTCTTACACTAGCTCGCATTAAGTGGCCGATGCATGTCCCAGATATGTCTTACCCTGGCATACAAATAACCCGAATGTCATTGCATGAATATTTGGTTTGTTTCCTAGGGTTCCAACGGGATCTTTCTATTATCTCAATCATTAATATGCATTCTCATTTCACAATCTAGCAATTCATACTATATCAAATCAATAACAATTAGAATACAAGAATTAACAATGTAGTTGTATTATTTACATACAACTTACCTCGGTTTACAAAATGTACTCGACTAGTCGATTTAGTCGACTTGCTTGGCTTTCCCCTAGTCTAGGTTTGAATTTGGAAAATCTTGATCTATAATAACAAAATACACTCATTTAATTACTAATTACAATTAGGAAATCAAAAATTTACATCTCTGGTAAAATGATTATTTTGCCCCTAGACTTTGGCAATTTGACCATTTTACCCTCATGCTCGAAAATCAATTTTTATCAAATTTCTTCATATTAGGAACCTAGCTGAACTATTTTTACTCGTATAGCAACCCCAAAATCCCACTATTTCACTCAATTATCACCTATTTTGCAACTTATGCAAAATAGTCCCTTTAGGTGTTTTCATGCTAACACCCTTCACAAAAGTTGTTTATAACACAACTAGGACTCATATTCTTCCATAAAAACTCAGTAGCTATCATAAATCCATTCATGGAACAACTCTAAACTCTTAATCATTTTTGTAAAATAGACCCCTCATTTGAAAGCTCATGCTTCAAGGGTCTTAAAAATGTAAAAATCATCAACAAAGGACATGGAAATCACTTACTTGTTCAGGTGATAAATTGCTGAAATTTTAAAGCTTCAAAAATCCCTATTTTTCTGATATTTTCAGTGAAGAAAGAAATGGGAAGAACACGATATCATTTTTTTCTTTATTTTAGTCCAAATAAGTCACCTAACATACCAAACACAAAAATTTTGTCCCCTTTTGACTCTATGGCCGGCCAAGCACTCTAAAAAGGGTATAGTTGCCCTTTAAAGACCTCCAATTTTAATTATCTTGTTATTTGGCACATTTGGGTACTAAAATGCAACTTTTGCCTTTTATGCGATTTAGTCCTTTTTCTGAATCGGGCTCACAAACATCAAAATTAACTCACCAAATTTCTCATACACTAATATAATCATGATATAACCTCATAATTGTAATAAAATAAATTTTATAACTTCAAATTTGTGGTCCCGAGACCACTGTTCCAACTAGGCCCTAAATCATGCTGTTACAGGAATAGTGGTTTTGGGACCACAAATTCGAGCCAAAAAAATAATTTAATATTATTTTATATGCTAGTTAAATGTGAATTAGTATGTGTGAAAATTTTGTATGAAAATTTAATTTTTTGTGTGCCTAAATGGATAAAAGGACTAAATAGCAGAAAATGTAAAAGTTGCATGATATATGTTAAGTGGGCTTATTTGTTATGGATTTTTAATTTTGAGGTCCTTATGATGCAATTGGACCATTAATATGGTTAATGGACATTAATGGCCTTATATATAATGGTTTATTAATGTTTTAATGCAAGGGCAAATTGCTAAACTAATTAATAATGTTAGTTAAAATAAAACAAGCATGAAATGTGTTCTTTTTTTCTTCATCTTAGCCAAAAATACAAAGAAAAGAAAGAAAAAAAGATTCATAGGGTTCAGCCATTGATTTTTTTAATTTTAATCAAGAATAAAAGAAAACAAAATTAGATCGGGGGAAGTCGAAAGTGGACGAGTAGTCGACTCTGTTTATTTGAATCTGTACGAGGTAAGTCGATATACAAATAAAAGTGTTTGAATCAATTCAATTATGCTTATATCCTATTGAAATGAAATGAATGGCTTGGAAGATGAATATGTGGAATTGTGAAAGCATTAACAATGTTTCAATGTTTGAAAAGCCCCATACGAACCATAGGAATAGTTAGGATACATATGTTATGACATAGGATCTTATATGTATGTTCGTATAAGACCACGTCTGGGATGTTGGCATTGACTTATGATTTACGTGTAAGACCATGTCTGGGACATCAACATTGTATTTGATTCCGTGTAAGACCCTGTCTGGGACAATGGCATCGATATTTGATTACATGTAAGACCACGTCTGAGACGTTGACATTGTACGAGCTTTTCGAGCTATCTGAGTATCATTATTAATTCTGAACGGTTCAACGGGTATTAAAAAAAAATGAATGACTATGTGAATGAGTATCCGATTCAGGTACGTTTGAATTGTATACCATGTTGAAAATGAAAGGTAAGTACATGTACCTTTGTGAACATAAGATATAAGTATGAATTGCTATAAGATTGGGGTATGATATATACACATGTGTATTATGATCAAATGAACTATAAGATATATATGGCTATGTGGATGTATTTTTGTCTTGAGTTATATGAATGAATTGATCTAGATTGATATTATGTGATAAGTTTATTTGTACATGGCTTACTAAGATTTTGAAAGCTTATTTTGTGTGTGTTTTCAATTGTTTTATAGATATCGAAGCTACTGGAAGCTCGAGGATCGTCGAGGATTATCACCACACTATCGACTCCATTTTGGTACCTTAGTAAAATTTATATATTGAAGTATGGCATGTATAGGCTAGAAGTATGTGAATATGTTTTGTAAAGTGTTTACCATGCCATGTGATATGGCTAGATTATGGTTGAATTTATGGTTTGATTTTGGTATTTGATATGTGATACAAAAGTGATATATTTGATGTATATAAATATATGACCTAGTGAGAAATGGTCAATTTGGTAAGTTAGTAAAGTGGTTTGGTTATTGAAATGATATGAATTTGATATGAGAATGAATGTGAAATTTAGTGATAAGGACAAGTATAATTGAATGTGTTTGGTAGGTAAATATGGTATGTTTTAGTTTGGATAATGATCATGAATTTAGTTGATGAATATATGATATGAATGATGAATGTTTTGTGGTTGAAATTGGTTGGAAAAATGATGTATTTGATGCGTGAATGGTATTTGTAGGGAGGAACCTAAATGGGTGGAAAATTGGCCTTGTAAATGGTCTATTTTTACCCAAACGGGCAGGGAAACAGGCATGTGTCTCAGCCGCATTGCTCAATGGCCATATCAAAATGAGCCTGGGTAGACCACACGGTCACACACATAGGCGTGTGCTAGGCCGTGTGGCCAAGTCAGTTTCGAGCACGGGCTAGACACACGGGTGTGTGACTGGTCGTGTGACCCAAGTCAGTAGCCTCCTTAATTTTCACAGGGCTTGGCACACTGGCGTGTCACCTAGCCATGTGGACAAGTCAGTATGTATGCCCTGTTTTGCCATGGCCTAGACACACAGGCGTGTCTAATGCTGTGTGAGGCACACAGCTTGTTCACATGGGTGTGTGACCTATATAACTTTGAAAAATGTTTAAGTTTCAAAAAAAAATTTATGCATTCGGTTTAGTCCTGACCCCTTTCTAAAGCATGTTTAAGGTCTCATTGACCTATGTAAGGGACTTTGTATTGATGTATGACTTTAATGTTGTGATGATTATGAAATATTTGTGTAACACCCCAAACCCAGCCCAGACGTTATGGTCGAATCTGGTGTGTCACATCAAAGCGTCGTTCAAAAATTGAGTTGTCGTTAAAAGTTCATTTCTCTGATTAAAACCTTTAGCTCGAGGTTAGCAAATCATCTCATCAAAAACATTTACTTAATGTATGGCATTGTTACTTTTAAGTTATTTCAAATTGCGGAAGCTACTAAAGTTTGAAATATAAAAACATCTATTTTTAAGTGTTTTTGAAAATAGTTATTAATTTTTGAAAATTCGTGTTTAGCAGTTTTAAATAAGGAAATCAAAAGCCTAACTAAAAATTTAATCCCTCAAAGGCCTTATTACAGAATTAAACCCCAAAATATACAATTCAAATAAATAAAATTTCTACAACAGAGCATCAGCGGTCGTGTGGCCACCTCCGAGTCTCTCGCGGCTCCAAATTTCGTAAGGCTGGGAATTACCTGTACAGTTAGACAGAAGGGTGAGTTTGCGAAAACTCGATGTGTAATCCCCTAGCATCCAAACAGTCAGTCAAAAATAGAATTTAGAACCATTCTGGGCTTGAGCCCTATCCAGTAACAGTACAGTCCAATTCAGAATATATGTGGGCCCAAAGCATGATTCATTAACATTTGGGTCTCAACCCATCATAGTATCAATTGGGCCTAGCTCATCTCAGAATCACTATCAGTTGGGCCTAGCCCATATCAAAATCAATATCAGTTGGGCCTAGCCCATATCAAAATCAATATCAGTTCGGTCTAGCCCATTTTAATTTCAAACCCATATGAAAAATGCATGATAACCCATCCAACCTTGCACTTGCCTCCGTCCAACCCTGCACTACCTGTGGGGAATAAATCACCCACGCCATCCCTACATTTACAGTGTTAGCACTGACTGCGGCACTAACTAGAGTCACAACAAAGCTACTAATATCAGAATATGTGGCATAGCCACCAATATGGTTTCTTCCTCCATAACAATATTCCAATCTCAAGCAGTATTTCATGTATACAGAATGTCATGCACAAAAGCAGTCATACAAATCACAGACAAACCAGCCATTTACCCTCTAGGGGCAAAACAGTCATTTTACCCTTTAGGGGTATTTTGGTCATTTTACTAATTTTGGGGGTCCCAGTATAGATTATGATCGCATAGATGGTCTGTCGTCACCTCGAGCGACTCAGGTAACTTAGATGGTCAAAACGGTGTAAATGAGCCCAAGTGGGCCCATACGCTCGTGTGGCCCATTTAGCCCAATTTCAGTCACGACTATGCTAACACCATAGCCGAGTTCATTATTTTCCACTTACCTCAGATTATATCCGTGTGAGGCCCACGAGCCCATTGGCCCATCAAGGCCTAGAATAGCCCAAGTGCACGAGAACGCTCGTGGTGGCCTCTACAGTCTATCTCCCCTGATCTGTGGGCTCGTGAAGCCTCAAATGCCAAAGTTTCAGCTTTTCGACTTTTGTCGATTTCCAATAACGAGGGGTGTGAATACACACCTGTTAATGAAAATGAGCGAAGGATCCGCGAGTACTCCAACCTACATTCATCCCAAAAATTCAATCAATCATTCACTTATTAGAGTTCATAGGCTCTTAACCCCCAAATCAATAATACAATGTACCTCAATTGAACAAACCATGGCCTACTCTACTAAATCGTAGTAGACTAAAATTGACCCCACTTTACTTGCTGATAATCTGCAATATCAAAAGATCTTACTAGGTTAGATTGCGTAGGATCACGACATAAATCTCATAGAGATATAGGGGCATTCGGTCTATGCCCAAATAATAAGAAAGGTAATGTTCTTACCTTAATTGAATAATGGAAGAAAAGGTTTGATGGCTTGAGTACTTCTGCACTTCACCACTCCTCAGGAATACCTAAATCCCTACAATCACGTCTTGTCGAGAACTCTTGTAGAATTAGAATAGAAAGGTAGAGATGGGACAAGGAATGTTCGGCCAAATCAGAACAAGATAAACAAGGTTGGCAAGCAAGAGATAGAGGGTATTCGATCGAAAAGAAATCCGAATATCGAGAGGAAATGAGAACAAAAAATGGAGAAAAAGATGGGGAGAAAGAGACTAAATTCGATCAAGAAAATGAAAGGTAAGAAAGGTGAAAGAAGGATAACAGTTGACAGAGGTTAAGAGAGGTATTCGACAATACACATAACTTTACCCAAATGGTCAATTCGACAATGCCAGCAACCAAAATAGAAACCAAAATAAGAGACTACTTTCGGCACTTCAGTTCATAACAAAATCGGCAGAAAAAGAAGGATTCCCTAAAACAAAAGTGAACAAAATTGAACAAAAGAGAGTGGAAAAACTAGCTTAGCTGAATTTCCACACCCCTAATGCCCATTTCAGCACATTTCCCTCAACTCATCAAACTCCTAAATTTTCTCCAGAAAACCTTCCCCAATATTCTCCTTGAATCGCTCCCCTTATCACTCCACAAATCACTCCAAAAACTTCTCCATGACCATTTCAACTTAGAGTCCCAAACCAACTCCAATACTAGTCGTCTATATAGCAAAATAAATATCTATTATAATACTATGGTGACACTCGAACCCCTGACCACACGCACACTCCTAACGCTTCCTTGCCACCTGACCACATGCTTCTTTGTGTCACCTTTTACCTTAATTATTTAAAAGGATTACTACCCAACATTAAGGTTTTATTCACTTAAAAACCAAAAATTTTGCTAAAGCCCAGGTTTGAAACCAGGACTTCTCTAGCATCCCCAAACACACCCAATTCACTTAACCACCACACCAACATTCAATTTGTGTCACTTTCTTACTCAACGAAAATATTTAGAAGCCGCCTACTAACAGTTTACACGCTCAAGGCCCAATACTTCTAGGCTCAGAATTCGGGGTGTTACAATTTGTGAAATGTTTCGATATGTCTAGAAATGCCTCTTAACCCTAGTTCGGCGATGAATACGGGTTAGGGGTGTTACATTTAGTTGGTATCAGAGCTACGGTTTAGTCAATTCTAGGACTAACGTAGCGTATGTGAGTCTAGCTATACATCCCATATTTATGAATTGCGATAGTGTGATGAGTCCTGAAAATGAAAATGTGTTTTTTATATAGTAAATGGATCCCAGATGAGCCATAGCAGACAATGTTGATAGCAACTCCCCTACTCCCACTCAAGGGACAGTGCCGTCTGATTTTAGACCTACTGCTAGTAGTCATGACGGAGAGGCTAAACAAGCCTTTTATTAAATGATGAACGATTGGTTCACCCAATATATCCGAACTAATTTAGTTGTGCCATAACTTTCACCCTCGGTCAATCCTCCGCAAGTCCCTATCATGCCACAAGTTAATTTGGTTTAGTTGAGTAAGCCTTCAGTCGATAAAATTAAAAAATATGGGGCTAAATAATTCCGTGCTTCTACCAATGATGATACTGAGAGAGCCGAGTTCTGGTTAGAGAATACAATACAATTGTTCGATGAATTGCCATTGACTTCGAATGAATGCCTTAAATGTGTTGTGTCACTTTTGAGAGATACGACATATCATTGGTGGAAGACATTGATATCGGTGGTTCTGAGAGAACGAGTTACTTGGGATTTCTTTCAAGTTTAATTCCAAAAGAAATACATCAATCAAATATTTATCGATCAGAAACGCAAAGAGTTTCTTAAGCTTAAATAATGTCGTATGTCTGTTACAGAATATGAGCAAGAATTTGTAAGGCTGAGTCAATATGCACGAGAATGTGTCTCGACTGAAGCAATTATGTGTAAGAGATTCGAGGATGGCTTAAATGAAGACATCAAATTGCCAGTCGGGATTCTAGAGAAAAAAGAGTTTGTTGTACTTGTTGAACGAGCATGTAAAGCCGAAAAACTCAAGAAAGAGAAAAGAAAAGTCGATTCAGAAGCTAGAGACATGAGAAAGAGATCCACAAGTAAATCATTTCAGTCTGCGTCAAATAAATTTTGAGATGATTTTAGCCGTCTAAAGGCTAATGTGGGGCATTTGAGTAGAGATCGTGCTAGATCGCATTCGAGCTTCAAAACTCCAGCTCCTTCTATTGCAAGTGTTGGAAATGTTAGATTTGATCAACCTGAGTGTAAACACTATGGTAAAAGACATCCCAACAATTGTAGATTATATGATCGAGCTTGTTTCAAATGTGAATCTTTAGATCATTTTATCCGTGATTGCCTCGAATCTGTTGAACAAGAGATTGTGCAAAATCTGAGACCGTGTAACACTTCAGCTAGAGGTAGACCACCCAGAAATATAGGAAATGTGAGTGGTAGTCAAAGAGGGACTAAAGATACGACTGTTAGATCTATGGCTCGCGCACCTGCCAGAGCCTACGCCATTCGAGCTCGTGAGGAAGCTTCGTCTCTCGATGTTATAATTGGTACTTTTACTCTTTACAATACTTCTGTGATTTCATTGATAGATTTAGGTGTAAGAGTATGCCCAAAGATCAATCATGAGATAGTTGTAATAACATACTTGATTTATCATGTTTTAATATAAGGCGTTTCCATTATTATTTCAGTTTTTCTTTCTGTGTGTATAAATAAACTGTTTTATAATAATGTCCTGAGAATAATATGATTGTTCTTAAAAGATCCTTAGTCAAGTATTATTGTTGACTAGGACAACAATAATGCATTGAGACTAACATGTAGTTGATTGATGATAAAGAGTTGTCATTGATATGGAGTGTCAAAAGTAATGCATGAATATGTGTGTTAGAAAACAACATATTGGACTGACCCGCTATGAGTATGTTTCTTGGATTATTATGTAATTGTCACAACATTACTCATAGTGATTAATATGTATATGATTCTCAGACTTGAGATTATCATTATCCCAACATCGTGAGTTGTATATTTTGATACAGTCAAATGTACACCATAACTGGTTGTTCTATAAAGGCTAATGTTGGATCTACCACAATCTATGTAGAGGGATATGGTTGATCAATATAGAATAGGTCTCTTCTACATAATGGGAGTAATATCTTAGGCCACTTGATTGAGTGAGACTAGAAATACATGGCCATGCTCAAATAAGTTGATATGAGATGTCATACTTATTTGTATATCATAGTCTACTCAAGATATCAAGAAACATGAGATGGACTATGCAAGTGTGACTATTCCATGACTTGTGTTAATTCTAGAGATAAAGGACTTAAGGATTAATGCATGAAAGATAAATCACAAAAAGGTTATGTCGAATCATGACTTCATGTAAGATAGGAAGCAATGATGCATTGCTAGATGTCACTCATTGTATGTAACATTAGAATCATTCTAGTATTACTGCTAATGTTACAAGAGCCTATAGGGTCACACCATATGGTTGAGATGATCAGAATAAAACATAGTTGGTATTGTTTTTGGTTGTCACATGAATTAAATTAATTATAGAATTAATTTAATTAGGCAATCAAATATCGAACATATTATATGTACAAGAATGTTGTACACATAATGAGAACATAATTCTATTAATATATGAAGTTAGTTCGTATATAAATTTAAATAAATGTAGTTTACCAAAATCTTTGTTATAATTAATGTAATTATAATTTTTGGTTAAAACATCATTATATTTATTTATTTTAAAATATTCGATATAAATATACCAAATTTAAAAGGGGAGTTATATATAGATAATAACCCTTAAAAGAAAACCTAGTTTTGTTTTTGAGTGGTTTAGGTGCTGTTAAAACAAAGAAATCTCTAAAACTGTTTTGAGGACTTCTTTCGTTCATTGTCAACTAGGAGGACTACATAGAGGTTGGCATCTAAAAAGTTGCGACTTGGTTCGATAGTGGCTCGGAATTCTTGTTACCGAGGTGTCGCTGTCTACTCAGATTGAATTTCAGTAACTTTGAAACCATTTTCATTATTTCAGTTTTCCCGATTTGTTCCTCACACATGGATCCATGGTTGGATTTCCGGAATTTTATTTTTCCACTGCGCCTTGGGGGCACCGACATTCCAGCACCAGGATTGACGTATTCGTATATATGTATGAATTTAGTATCCGGTAAGACTTTGCCTATAGAGTCTACTAAATTTGTTATCAGAGTATCGAACCCCCTAGGTAAAAGTATTTTGGTTGACTATTAAATTTGTGATTAGAGCATCGAACCCCCGAAGTAAAAGTGTTTTGGTTGACAAAGTCTGCAAAAATTGTCCGTTAATGTTTCGAGACATTTATTTTCTAGCTAATCTGATGTTACTACCTTTTGATGAGCTTGATATAATTTTGGGTATGGATTGGTTAACTTTGCATGATGATGTTGTGAATTGCAAATAGAAAACTATTGATTTGAAATGCAAGAATGATGAAATAGTTTGAATTGAATCTAGTGAGTTGAATGGGTTACCGGCTGTGATTTTGTCAATGAAAGATCTGAGTATTGTGAGAAAGGGTTGTGAAGCCTACTTTTCCTACGTGATTGATTCGAAAGTAACAGAAAAGAAAGTGGAATCAGTGCCTGTTGTTTGGGAATTCCCTGATGTGTTTCTTGAAGAATTTCTGGGATTACCTCCGATTCGAGAAGTTGAATTTGTCATTGAGTTAGTACAGGGAACTACTCTAATTTTGATTGCTCGGTATAGAATGGCTCCGACCGAGTTAAAAGAATTAAAGTCTCAATTACAAGAGTTAACCGATAGAGGAATTACAAGACCGAGCTTTTCTCCATGGGGTGCTCTTGTTCTGTTTGTGAAAAAGAAAGACGGCACGATGAGAATGTGTACTGATTATCGTCAGTTGAATAAAGTAACTATCAAGAAAAAATACCCTCTGCCCTGAATTGATGATTTGTTTGATCAGTTGAAAGGAGCTACCGTGTTTTCAAAGATAGATCTAAGATCGGGCTATTATCAGCTACGAGTAAAAGATTCAGACATTCTAAAAATTACTTTTCGAACAAGGTATGGCCACTATGAGTTTTTAGTTATGCCTTTCAAATTAACAAATGCACCTGCTATCTTTATGGATTTGATGAACAAAATTTTCAAACCGTATTTAAATCAATTTATTGTCGTATTCATTGATGACATTTTGATTTACTCGCGTGATAAAAATGAGCATGCCGAACATCTGAGAATAGTGCTACAGAATTTACAAGATAAACAATTGTATGCGAAGTTTAGCAAATGTGAATTCTGGTTATGAGAAGTTGGTTTTCTGAGACATATTGTGTCAGCATCAGGTATCCGTGTCAATCCGAGCAAAATTTTAGCTATTCTGGATTGGAAGCCTTCGAGAAATGTTTCTAAAGTTCGCAGCTTTCTAGGACTTGCCAGTTATTATAGACAATTTGTGAAAGGCTTTTCTATGATCGCGACTCCGTTGACGAGACTGCTTCAGAAAGATGTGAAATTTGAATGGTCTAAAAAGTGTTAGAAAAGCTTTGATCAGTTGAAAGCCCTATTGACAGAAGCTCTGATGTTAGTACAACCAGAATCGGGTAAAGAATTTATGATTTATAATGATGCTTTATTAAATGGTTTGGGCTGCATTTTGATGTAAGAAGGCAAAGTCATAGCCTATGCTTCGAGACAGTTAAAGCCACACGAAAAGAACTATCCGAAGCACGGCCTTAAGTTAGCTACGATTGTATTTGCTTTAAAGATTTGGTGCCACTATCTGTTTGGTTAGAAATGTCATGTATATTCAGATCATAAGATTTTGAAATATCTGATGACTTAGAAGGATTTGAATTTGCGACAGAGAAGATGGTTAGAGTTGTTGAAAGATTACGAGCTTGTTATCGATTATCATCCGAGAAAAGAAAATATTGTTGTTGATGCTTTGAGTCAAAAATCATTGTCTGCATTACGTGCTATGAATGTTTAGTTGTGTATGTCTGATGATGGTTTGATTTTAGCTGAATTGAAAGCGAGACCGTTGTTTATACAACAGATTGTTGATGCTCAAAAGGTTGATAATGAGATTATAGTAAAATGAGCTCAGTGTGATTTGAATTCTGATTCATAATTCAGAGTTGATAATGATGATTGTTTGAGATTTTGAGATTGGATTTGTGTTCCAAGAAATCTAGAATTGATTAAGATGGAAGCACAATAATAGTAGATTATCTGTGCATCCGAGTAGTACATGATTTGAAAGAGCATTACTGGTGTTCTGGAATGAAAAAAGATATCTCTGATTTTGTTTCGAAATGCTTAATTTGTCAGCAAGTTAAAGCTAAACATCAAGTGTCATCCAGTTTGTTGCAACTGATTATGATTTTGGAATGGAAATGGGATAGAGTGGCGATGGATTTTGTTTCGGGGTTTGCCCCTATCTCCAAGAAAGAAAGATGTGATCTGGGTTGTGGTTGATCGATTGATGAAATCAGCTCATTTTATTCTGGTACGATCCGATTGCTCACTTGATAAATTAGTTGAGTTATACATTTTTGATATTGTGAGATTGCACGGTGTGCCATTGTCTATTGTGTGAGACAGAGATCCGAGATTCACTTCACAATTTTAGAAGAAATTGCAAGAGGCTTTAGGTACGAAATTGCACTTCAGTACTGCTTTTCACTCCCAGACGGATAGTCAATTCGAATGGATTATTTAGATTTACGAGGATATGTTAAGATATTGTATTCTTGAATTTGAAGGTATGTGGGAACAATATCTGCCATTGATTGAATTTGCTTATAATAATAGTTTTCAATCGAGCACTAAAATGGCACCGTACAAAGCCTTATATGGAAGAAAATGTCGAACACCATTGTATTGGTTAGAACTCAGTGAAAATAAGATACACGGGGTTGATTTGATGAAAGAGATTGAATAGAAAGTAAAAGAGATCCGAGATAGTTTGAAAGCAGATTCCGATCATCAGAAATCATACGCAGATTTGAAAAGAAAAGAAATTGAATTTGAGATTGGTGGTAAAGTATTTTTGAAAGTGTCTCTGTGGAAGAAAGTACTCTGATTTGATAGAAAAGGCAAATTGAGTCTGAGGTTCATCGGGCCGTATGAGATTACCGAGCGTATCAGGCCAGTTGCTTATAGATTGCTGTTGCCACCGGAGCTAGAAAAGATTCATAATGTGTTTTTTGAATCAATGCTTCGACGATACAGATCCGATCCCTCAGATGTGATTCCTCCATCTAAAATTGAGATTCAGCCCGATATAACCTATGAAGAAGAACCGAATCGTATCTTCGCATGCGAGGTTAAAGGATTACAAAATAAGAAAATTCTGTTAGTAAAAGTAATGTGGCATCAACACAGTCTTGAAGAGGCTACGTGGGAGCTCGAAGATGCTATGAGACAGCAAAATTCGAATCTGTTAAACGGTAAGATTTTCAGGGACGACAATCCCTTAGGGGCAGAGTTGTAATAGCCCAATTTAGACCCTAGTCGGAATAGTGGTTTTAGGACCACAAATCGAACTTAGAAAAATATTTTAAAATTATTTTTTGTGCTGGTTATATGTGAATAAATATGTGTGAATATTTCGTATGAAAATTTAATTGTTTGTGTGCTTAAATTGATAAAAGGACTAAATCGCAAAAAATGTAAAAGTTGCATGATATTTGTTAAGTGTGCTTATTTGTTATGGCTTTTTAATTGTGAGGTCCTTATGATGGAATTGGACCATTAATATGGTTAGTGGACATTAATGGTCTTATATATAATGGTTTATTAATGTTTTAAAGCAAGTGCAAATTGGTAAACTAATTAATAATGTTAGTTAAAATAAAACAAGCATGAAATGTTTTCCTTTTTTCTTCATCTTAGCCGAAAATACAAACAAAAGAAAGAAAAAAATATTCCTAGGGTTCGGCCATTAAATTCTTTGATTTAGATCAAGAACAAAAGAAAACAAAATTAGATCGGGGGAAGTCAAAAGTAGAAGAGTAGTCGACTCTGTTCGTTCGAATCTGTACGAGGTAAGTTGATATACAAATAAATGTGTTTGAATCAATTTAATTATGCTTATATGCTATTGAAATGAAAAGAATGGCTTGGATGATGAATATGTGGAATTGTGAAAGCATCAATAGTGTTTCGACGTCCGAAAACCCCGTACGAACCATAGGAATAGTTAGGATACATATGTCATGACATATGATTCAATATGTGTTTACGTGTAAGACCACGTCTGGGATGTTGCCATCGACTTATGATTTATGTGTAAGACCATGTCTGGGACATCAGCATTGCATTTGATTTCATGCAAAACCCTATCTAGGAAAGTGGCATTGATATTTGATTACATGTAAGACCACGTCTGGGACATTGGCATTGTACGAGCTTTCCGAGCTATCCGAGTGTCATAATTAATTCCAAACGGTTCAATGGGCATTTCGAAAAAAATGAATGACTATGTGAATGAGTATCCTATTTAGGTACATTTGAATTGTATACCAAGTTGTAAATGAAAGGTAAGTACATGTACCTTTGTGAACATAAGATATAAGTATGAATTCCTATAAGATTGAGGTATGATATATACACATGTGTATTATGATCAAATGAACTATAAGATACATATGGCTATGTGAATGTATTTTTGCTTTGAGTTATATGAATGAATTGATCTAGATTGATATTATGTGATAAGTTTATTTGTATATGGCTTACTAAGCTTTTGAAAGCTTACTTTGTGTGTGTTTTCAATTGTTTTATAGATATCAAAGCTACTGGAAGCTGGGGGATCGTCAAGGATTATCACCGCACTATCGACTCTATTTTGATACCTTAGTAAAATATGGCATGTATAGGCTAAAAGTATGTGAATATATTTTGTAAAGTGTTTACCATGCCATGTGATATGGCTAGATTATGGTTGCATTTATGGCTTGATTTTGGTATTTGATATGTGATGAAAAAGTGGTACATTTTATGTATATAAATATATGACCTAGTGAGAAATGGTCAATTTGGTAAGTTAGTAAAGTGGTTTGGTTATGGAAATGATATGAATTTAATATGAGAATGAATGTGAAATTTAGTGATAAGGACACGTATAATTGAATGTGTTTCTTAGGTAAATATGGTATGTTTTAGTTTGGATAATGAGCATGAATTTAGTTGATGAATATATAATATGAATGATGAATGTTATGTGGTTGAAATTGGTTGGAAATATGATGTAATTGATGCTTGAATGGTATTTGTAGGGAGGACCCTAAATGGGTGGCAAATTGGCCTTGTAAATGGCCTATTTTTGCCCATACGGGCAGGGACACGGGCGTGTGTCTTAGCTGTGTTGCTGAATGGCCATTTCAAAATGAGCCTGGGTAGACCACACGGTCACACACATGGGCGTGTGGTAGGCCATGTGGCCAAGTCAGTTTTGAGCACGGGCTAGACACACAAGTGTGTGACTAGCCGTGTGACCCAAGTCAGTAGCCTCCTTAATTTTCACACGGCTTGGCACACGGGCGTGTCATGTGACCGTGTCGACAAGTCAGTATTTATGCCCTTTTCTTCTACGGCCTAGACACACGAGTGTGTCTAATGCCATGTGAGGCACACGGCCAGTTCACACGGGTGTGTGACATGTATAACATTGAAAAATGTTTAAGTTTCTAAAAAAATTTTATGCATTCGGTTTAGTCCCCACCCCTTTCTAAAACTTGTTTAAGGTCTCGTTGACCTATTGATGTCTAATTGTAATGTTGTGATGATTATGAAATATTTATGAAATGTTTTGATATGTTCGGTAATGCCTCTTAACCCTAGTTTGCCGATGGATACAGGTTAGTGGTGTTACACGTACTGACTTGTACCACACGGTCAAAGACACGCCCGTGTGCCATGGCCGTAGGTCACATGGCCGACCACATGCCTATGTGTCTAACCCGTGTACCCTTCAAAATGGCCACACACACCCGTGTGCTAGGCCATGTGCCATTTAGGGGCTATACTGACTTATGTCACACGGTCAGTCAGACGCTCGTGTATGAGTCTGAGTGACACACACAGACAATAGACACACCCGTGTGTCCAGGCCGTGTCAAACCTATAGGGTATATTGAACACGGCTATGTAACATGACCATGTGTTGTGCACGGCTGAGACACATGCCCGTTTCTCTGCCCGTGTGAACAAAAATAAGCCATTTGTAAAGTCAATTTGCCACCCTTTCCATAAGCATACAAATCAATCCAAAATAGCACCATTTCAATACATTTTTAGGTAACCAAAAACATGCCAAATCAATCACATATCAAGCTATATATATCATCAACCAATTCAACTACTAAATTCCATATACAAATATACCAAAACTATCAAAATTTACCATTCTTTAAACATTGATAACTAACCAAATCAACATCCATTAAACTATATCCACAATTATGACAAACATACCAAAACAAGCCAACATATAAGGCATTATATGCATCACATATATCACTTATGAAGCACATAACTTAAGCCAACTTAAATGGATAAAAACATACCAACATTTACATCATTAACAAGCCAATCACATGGTTAACATCATAGCTCAAAACATACCGAAATGACTCAAACCTATACATGCCATATATCATATATACAAGCTTCAAAAGTACCAACAAATGTTCAATAGTGTGACGACGTTTCTCGACGATCCCCGAGTTTGAGCTAGCTTTGATTATCTATAAAACATAAACAAATAACACAAAGTAAGCTTCATAGCTTAGTAAGTTCGTAGTTAAGCAATTCAATACGTCAAATAATATAATTCAGCCATTTGCACATTACCAAATCAACATTACATTAATACAAACCTTATTCATGTCTCAAACATGATTAAATACCATTTCATTAAAATTTTTCAATGTAGTACTTGAACAGGTTACGTACATACCCATATCACCTCATACTAATAGCTTTCTCAACTACAACATTCATTTATTCGTCGAACCAATAAGGATAGAAATCAAATACTCACGAATCACAATCGATAAGTACCTCTACCATGGCTCGTAGCCAAATCAAGTTAACTCCTCTCAAAATACCTATATCATGGCCCGTAGCCAAATTAAGGTATTAATCGCACCCGAAGTGCCGTTATCATGGCCCGAAGCTAATGCATTAACTTAATGACATTACATTATCATCACTGTACTAAAGGTTTAACCAGGAAGTTTTGCTTATCGATTTCATCATTGAACACTTTCGTATAGTCTTATTCAAAATTCAAACATTATCTGCAATCTTATAAACACATTTTATGCAATATCAAAGCATATAACATTCATTTATAATGAAGTTAATACCTATGAACTTATCTCGGTCGTAGAAATAATGAAACTAGACGATTAATCGAGTACTTTGTTCTTACCTCGATCTAAGTCTGAGTTCCTCTTTTCTTGATCTATATGTATTCAAAATTAACTCATTCAATCACCTATTCATTCAATTTCATCCAAAAATATACATTTGGGCATTTTTGTACTTTAGCCCCTAAACCTTTACATCAATTCAATTTAGTCCCTATTTCACAAATACACGAAATTCACAAAATTCAATTTAACCCATGCTTGGCCAAATTACTATAGTGCCCCTAGCAGCCTATATTTTTCATCTATTTCACATTTCAATCCCTCAATTTACACATTTCACAATTTAATCCCTATTATGCATTTTCATCAAAAATCACTTTATAAAACTTGAAAATTTATCATCAAAAATTCATATTTCATCTTCAAACACAGAAGAACACATAAACTCATCAATGGAAACTCTTAAAATTGTTAACAGTTTTGAAATTAAAAGTATGGGCTAGCTAGATTGAGCTACAACAATTACAAAAACATAAAAATCATCAAAAACGGGACAAAACACATACCTAATTGCTTGAATTTTGCCTAGCCGAATGAAGAACCCTAGTTCTTCTTTTTCTTCTTTTAATTTCGGTTAAAAAAATGATAATGAAGCATAAATTGGTTTTGTTTTATCTATTGAATCATTTATTATCCATTTTACTATTTTAACCTTAAGTATATAACATTAAAACTCATTTATACATGTCCATTAATGTCCACTTACCAACCAAATGGTTTAATTACCATTTAAGGCCATCATATTTAAAAACCAAGGCTATTTGACGCCTTTAACAAGTAGAATGCAACTTTTGCATTTTATGCGATCTAGTCTTTTTTCTTAAATTAACTATTGAAAGGATAAAATTAGTTCACGAAACTTTCACACATATCAAATAACATGTTGTAAATATCAAAAATAATATTAAAATAATTTTTTGACATAGGATTTGTGGTTTCAAAACCATTGTTCTAATTTAGCTAAAACTTGGTTGTTACAGTTTGAGCCTATCTTCTACCCGTTTCAGCATTTCTTGAAACAAAGCACAACTTACTCAATTTCTCGATTGGGCACACACATACAACTCAAAAACACATCAATCGAGTTCGTATCCTTCTTTCTTTTGAAAATACAATATTATAGGTAGCAGTCCATAACATATAAAATAGTTTGGCGTATACGAGCAGAAAACACTTTACAAAACACAATTCATTAAATTCATCCAATCCTTCAAGGGGTTACATTCTATTAAACTATAGTTAAACAAAAGGTACTTTATTACGGATTTAGATTAATACATACCACCCACGAAGATCATATGCATGTTACAAAACTAGCATAGGCAAATCTCATTGTAGAGGTCGCTCTTTCTGGCAAAGTCCCTTCTACAAGGCAACAACGAAGTTCCACCTGGAAGAGGGAAAAGAAAAAGAGGGATAAGTTCATAAGAACATAGTGAGTTCCAGAAAGGAAAAGACTCAATCCTTTATTAGAATTAAAAATGTAACACCCTAACCCATATTTGTCTTAGGAATAGGGTTACGAGGCATTACCGATCAATAGACATCATTCACGTACATAGCGTAATCAGTTATGCATTCAAATATAAAACTCATTCACATTGTCCCTTATAAGGCTCACGAGACCTTAAAACATGCTTAGAAGAGGTTCGAGACTAAACCTATAACATTTGCAAACTTTGGGAAACAAAGAAAATTTTCAAACATTTCAGGGTCCCACGCCCTTGTGAGCAGGCCGTGTGCCTCACATGATTACCAAACATGCCTGTGTCACAAGCCGTGTGAAAATAGAGCATACATACTGACTTGTATCACATGGCCGAGGACACACCTGTGTGTCAGGCCGTGTGAAAACTAGGGAGGTTACTGACTTGGGTCACACGGTAGGCCACATGCCCATATGTCAGCTCGTGTGCCACACACGGTTAATAGACATGCCCATGTGTCTAGGCCATGTCAAAACTATAGGGTATACTGCCTTAATTTGAAAGGGTTCTCTAAGGGACACACTACTATGTAACATGACCGTGTGTCGCACATGGCTGAGACACACACCTGTGTCTCTACCCATGTGAACAAAAATAGGCCATTTATAAAGCCAATTTTCCACCCTTTTCACATTCACACCTAGCCATCAAAATGATACCATTTCAACACATATATAAGTAACCAAAAACATGCCAATTCATAGTCATATTATACTATCTATTCACAACCATTACAACCACTCAATTCCACAACCAAAACATACCATTTCAATATGCCAAAATTATCAAAACTAGTATAAATTTTAAATGCATTTACCCTTCATATTATTACCTATTTCATTCATCAAATAATACCACTTCATCATATCAAAACCAAGTCACAAGTTACCATTATTCCACCCTTGATTCTCCAATTTACAACTAACCCAAAGATCAACTAAATAACCATATCAACAATTATGATAAACATACCAAAATAAGCCAACATATAGCGCATTATATACATCACATATATCACTTATCAAACACATGATTCAAGCCAACTGAAATGGCCATACACACCAACAATTACAAGCCAAATCTCTTGGCTATAATTATGACTTATAACATACCAAAATAACACTAGCCTATACATTGCATATACCATATATACAAAACTCCAAAAGTTCCAACAAGATGATCGATAGTGCAGTGATGGTTCCCAATAATCCTCAATGTTTGAGCTAGCTTTAATACTCTATAAAACAAAAATAAATAACAGAGTAAGCTTCGTAGCTTAGTAAGTTCGTACTAAATATTTACTCAACAATTCATAATATACAAGTTAATAATTAATAAACACTTAGTAAGTCTCATATCATTCTTCGATTCTAATCCATGACACTTTATCCTATATATACAAATCCATTAAGCTTCATACACATAGTATCAACTGCCACATAGGTATTATACGTACCTGTACACTCCCGTATTTATTTAATTCATTCTCACTTCATTGTTCAATACGTTAAACCATCTAAAAATCTTTACATTCTCAAAGAACTCACACACTTAGAGAATAAATGATTAGCCGAAGCTATAACGATATCGTACACTTAGTGCCATCACATTAAACTAAAACTATTGCGGTATCGCACACTCGGTGCCACATATAGCCAAAGCTGTAACATCCCGAAATAGGGCCTAGTCGGAATAGTGGTTTTGGGACCACAAATCTGACATCAAAATATTTATTTTATGACTATTATGAGACCTAGAACATGAGATTATGCATGTGTTAAAGTTTCATGAAGAAATTCTTTGAGTAAGGTGTCCAATTGGAAATTAGGGACTAAATTGAATAAATTGCAAAACTTGGATTCTAGAAGTAATTTGTATGAAATTGCTTTAGATTATAAATTAGAAGGTATTAAAGATCAATTTCCCAATTTCTAAGTTTTTGGACAAAAATGGGCTTGCATGGATAAAATTTCAAAGAAATGACTTAAGGGCATTTTGGTCATTTGGCATTTTAATGAAATAAAATGGGAAAAATCAAGCCAAAATCAACCATTTTCTTCTTCATGGCTGCCAAAATTTGAAGAGTCTCCATAGCTAGGGTTTCCAAGCTTTCCAAGCTTAATAGTAAGTGCTCCCAAGCCCCGTTTTTAATGTTCTTTGTATTTTTGAAATCCCGGTAGCTTGATCTTTCCATTTCTACCCATATTTTATGCTAGGTTTCATTTTTAAAAATTTACTCATGCATGAGTTGCTTGTATTTTGGTGGATTATGGAGGGGTATGAAAGTTGAAGGTGTGCTAAACATCTTTTCTTAGATGATTTTCATGAAAAAAACCCTAAAGGGACCTTTTTGCAAAAGTTTGTTAAATATGTAGTAAAAATGTGAAAATAGAAAATGTGGGTTGCCATATGAGGGAAAAGTGTTCGGATAGGCTTGGGTAAGATAGAAATTGCATATGTTTCATTATACGAGCTTAAGGACTAAATAGTAAAAATGTCAAAGGTTAGAGGCAAAACGGTCATTTGGATCGGGAGTAGAAATTAAACTTTAAAAGTGTAATCTAGTGAATTAATGATATAATTTTGTTGTTATAGACCCCGAGCAACAAATTCCGGAGGTCGATCAAGGTAAACGCAAGGTTTCAGAATAACCGAAACACAGCTCCGAAACGAATACCAGGTAAGTTCGAATAACTCGAAGTAAACCTATAACATGCATATTTGTATGTTTTGTGAATGTATGATAATTACATTGTTGATGGCATGAAAATGCATGAATTGCATCTTTAATAATAAATTGTTTGATAATGTCTCGGTTGAGGTTGGAAAGGGAATTTGATGGATAAACCATGATTTACATGAGACTTGAGATCCTGCATATGTTGTAGAAAAGGATGTAGCCTGGACTGGTAATCCGAAAATCTCAAGTATAAAAAGGATCTAGCCTGGATCGGTGTTCCTTGAGTGATCGAGCATCCTGAAGAATATGTGTGCATTGTGGATTTAGCACGGACGGGTAATCTAATTAGGGTCTGAATTTAGCCTGGACTGGTAATTCAGATCCGAGCTCATTAAGGGTGTTTGTCGTGTAAGGGATTTAGCCTGGACTGGTAATCCTGACATCAACTTATGAGTTTATATTGCGGGGGATTTAGCCTGGACTGGTAATCTCGCTGTAAGATGTGAGGTTCGCAGGAGTGCATACTTAAAATGATCATTCGTATGAATTGACGGTGATTGGATAATCCATCGAGATTTCCTAGAAACTCAAGGGGACTATCACAAGGTATATGTACAAATGACATGTAAAATGATGAGCTCATCTAAGATAAAAATGTTCATGGTATTTATTATGTGACTAACTCATTGATTGAGTGCATGTGATAGGGAAACCATTTTTATGTTCATTAGTTTCATTATCTATTATGGATGTATGCTAAACAATTGGTAAGTTTATTTTCCAGTTATTCGGGCTTACTAAGCATGTAAATACTTGCCCCTCTCTTTTCCCTACTTTTCAGAGCTCAAGGACTCATAAGGATTGGAAGACAATTGGAGAGTCAACACACTATCAACTAAACAAGCTTTGGTATAAAGACACTTCTATTTTGTCCAATGGCATGTATAGGATTTTTGAGTATTTTGTTATATATGTCATTTGATTTGCCTAGTGAATGCATGTAAAAATATGTTTATCTTTTTTTCTATATGGCCATGGGAATTGGCTCATTTTGAAGTAGGCTATGTCCTACAAATCTATGCATGTTTATATTCATATGCGATGCCTTAGTTATAATTGGCAATGAGTTATAATAACGAGCTAATCTTAATATGTCAAGTAGACATATAAATCATTAAATGCAAGATAAGAATTAACTTAGCTTGTATGAAACCAATGACATGGGGTTCACATGCAATAAGGTTAATTAAAGTTTCATATTTAGAAATGGATAATTTGGCCCAAATATGCACTATTGTAATATATAAGTGTAATTGGCTAGTAGCGGGTGACTTAAGGCTTGGAAAATAGCCTAACAAGGTCCAAATGGGTAGACACACGAGCATGTGTCTAGGCCGTGTATGACACATGGGCTACTTCCATGGGTGTGTGCTATGACAGAGTGTCCCTTGCACCTGAAATTTTAAGTCAGCATAGAGCACCGGCTAAGCACACGGGCATGTGCCTTGGCCATGTTTGTTTAACAGAATGGTGAGGTTGAAGTCAGTGTAGCACACGGGTTAAGCCCATGGGCATGTGTCTTGGCCGTGTTGCATACTGGAAAAAGGACACGGGCGTGTTCTAAGCCCCACGGGCGTGTTACACTTCAACTAAGGGGAAAATTTTCTAAAGTTCCCCAAGTCTATCGAACAATTTTGGTTTTGCTCCGTACTACCCCTAGGAGTGTTTTTAGGCCTCGGAGGCCTGTATAAGAGTCAAAGTGCACACGTTTGAAAAGTATTAAATCACGAGTGAAATTCAGTAACCCGATTGAGTAAGTTTGTAAAGGTGAATTACCAGTAATGCCTTGAACCCTATCCCGGCGTCAGATATAGGTGAAGGGTGTTACATTTAGTGGTATCAGAGTTACGATTTAGTCAGTTCTAAGACTACCGTAGAGGACGTTAAAGTTTGCTACACATGCCATTATTCAAATGTTGATATTGTGACATCTCCTAATTATTTAAATTTTTTTGAATATAGTAAATGTCTTCCAATCGAGCACAAGATGAATCCAAGGGAGCCGAGAGCCATGCTCCAGCTTCAGTACAACGAGCTGTATCTAGCAGTAGTAGGAGTCTTATGTCTGAAGGCCAGGAAGAGGCCTGAGCCGCCTTATTTGATATGATGGATGAATGGTTTGGGGATTATCTAAGGAATCGCCCCAACATACCACGACCGCCCCCACCCCCTAACCAACCTGATGAGGATGTGCCACGAGGTATGGCACCGGTAAGAATCGGTAAGGCCCCTGTAGACAAGCTTAGAAAGTATGAGGTTGAGGAATTCAGAGCAAAAGTCAATGATGACACTGAAAGAGCCGAGTTCTGGCTCAAAAATACTACACGCGTGTTAGATGAATTGTCATGCACACCCAAGGAGTGTTTGAAGTGTGTCGTGTCCTTCTTGAAGGATACTGTATACCACTGGTGGAAGACCGTATCTTCACAAGTGCCGAAGGAAAATATTACTTGGAATTTCTTCCAAACAGAGTTTAGAAAGAAATTTATTAGCCAACAATTTTTAGACTCGAAGCAAAAAGAGTTCCCAGAACTCAAACAAGGGAACAAAATTGTAGCGGAATATGAGAGAGAGTTCATACGGCTAAGTCAGTACGCAACTGAATGAGTCCAAACTGAATCAGAAATGCGTAAACGCTTCGAGGAGGGTCTAAATGAGGACATCAAATTGTTGATCGGAATTCTTGAAATACGGGAGTTCGCCACATTGGCAGATCATGCCAAGAAAGCCGAGGAGCTTAATAACGAAATAAAGTAAGCAAAGAGAGAGGCTCAAGTTACGAGCAAAAGGACCAATAGTAAAACAGTGTCATTCTCCACGAAAAAAGCTAGGAGCCAGAATGAATGCTCCACTTTATCAGTAGGATATTCGAGTAGAGCGAAGGGTCCTAGACGACGAAGTCAAAAGTCTTCCTCCCCGATGATGACTAGTGTGGGGAGTGTAGATGATCAAAAGCCGAAGTGTAAGAACTGCAACAAATTTCACTTTGGAGAGTGTTGAGTAAAAAGTGGTGCATGTTTCAGATGTGTCTCTCTTGATCACTTTCTCAGAGACTGCCCAGATCGAACAGAAAAAGAACTGGAAGTAACCCTGAAGTCGAGTACTCCTATGGCACGAGGTAGACCTCCAAGATACCCTGAAAGTGCTAGTGGCAGTCGAGTCGCAGCTAAAGATACTACAAGACCAAAGGTTAGAGCCCCGGCAAGAACGTATGCAATACGCGCTCGAGAGGAAGCCTCTACTCCTGATGTTATCACGGGTACTTTTTCCCTTTTGAATACTAGTATTATTGCTTTAATTGACTCGGGGTCGACGCATTCTTACATTTGTATAAGATTGGTGTCTAGTATGAATATACCCGTTAAACCTACGGAATTTGTTATTAAAGTGTCGAACCCATTAGGCAAATATGTTCTAGTTGATAAAGTTTGTAAGAATTGTCCTTTGATGATTCAAGGTCATTCTTTTCCAGCTAAACTTATGTTGTTACCATTTGATGAATTTGATGTAATACTTGGTATGGATTGGTTAGCCCTTTATGATGTAACTGTGAATTGTACTAGTAAGTATATTAAGCTAAAATGTCTAGATGGTGAGACTCTACGAGTCAAATCAAGAGAATTGGGTTCGCCGTCGAATATAATCATGACAATGGTTGCCCAGAGGTATATGAGGAAACGGTATGAAGCTTATCTTGCATTTGTACTGAACACTAAGGAAATAGAGTTAAAGATCGAGTCTGTGCCGATAGTATGTGAGTATTTAGATGTGTTCCTGGAGGAATTAACAGGATTACCTCCTGAGAGAGAAATTGAGTTTGGTACTGAATTGGTGCCAGGGACAACTTCTATTTCTATCACTCCGTATAGAATGGCACCAGCCGAGCTAAAAGAGTTAAAAGCACAGTTGTTAGAGTTGACAGATAAAAGATTCGCAAGGCCAAGTTTTTCACCTTGGGGTGCCCCCATGTTGTTTGTAAAGAAGAAAGATGGTTCAATGAGATTATGTATTGATTATCGGCAACTGAATAAGGTAACCATAAAAAATAAGTATCCTTTACCAAGGATTGATGATTTTTTCGATCGGTTGAGAGGAGCCACTGTGTTCTCTAAGATATACTTGAGGTCTGGCTACTATTAGTTGTGTGTCAAGGAATTAGATGTGCCAAAGACAGCTTTTAGGACGAGGTATGGTCATTACAAATTCCTTGTTATGTCGTTTGGGCTGACGAATGCATCGGCCGTATTTATGGATCTAATGAATAGGATCTTTCGGCCATATTTGGATAAGTTTATTGTTGTGTTCATTGACGACATCTT
Source organism: Gossypium longicalyx (assembly GCA_025698465.1). NCBI lineage: Eukaryota > Viridiplantae > Streptophyta > Magnoliopsida > Malvales > Malvaceae > Gossypium > Gossypium longicalyx. The sequence continues at coordinate 58,591,145 of CM047007.1, forward strand.
GATTTATTCCAAAAATGAGACAGAACATGCGAAGCACCTGAGAATTGTATTGCAGACTTTGTGAGAATAACAATTGTATGCTAAGTTTAGCAAGAGTGAATTTTGGCTCCAAGAAGTTGGATTTTTGGGTCATATTGTTTCGGGTGAAGGCATTCGAGTTGATCCAAGTAATATCTCTGCTATTATTGATTGGAAATCACCTAAAAATGTAATCGAGGTTAGAAGCTTTTTGTGCTTAATCAGTTACTATCGAAGGTTTGTAAAAGGATTTTCTATGATAGCGACTCCGATGACGAGGTTGCTACAGAAGAATGTTAAGTTTGAATGGATAGAAAAGTGCTAGTAAAGTTTTGAGAAATTAAAGACATTGCTGACTGAAGCTCCTATTTTAGTGCTACTTGAACCAGGAAAGGAATTTGTGGTCTACAGTGATGCATCATTAAATGGATTGGATTGTGTGCTTATGCAAGATGGCAAGGTGATAGCCTATGCTTCACGGCAATTGAAGCCTCACGAGAAGAATTATCCATCCCATGATCTAGAACTTGCTGCAATTGTTTTTGCCTTGAAGATTTGGAGGCATTATTTATATGGTGAAACGTGTCGTATCTTTACGGACCACATTAGTCTGAAGTACTTGATGACTCAAAGAGAATTAAATTTGAGACAAAGAAGATGGTTAGAATTGATTAAGGATTATGATCTAATCATTGACTCCCATCTGGGAAAGGTGAATGTGGTCGCCGACGCTCTGAGCAGAAAATCCTTATTTGCCTTGAAAGCCATGGATACTCATTTGACATTGCTTGATGATTGGCAGAGCTAGAGGCTAGGCTGACATTTCTGCAAGAAATTCATGATGCTAAGTTTAATGATGGTGACTTGCAAGCAAAAAGGGCTCAATGTGAGTCAGGGACTGAATTAGATTTCTGGATTAGTCCTGATGAGTGTATGATGTTCAGAGTATGTGTACCTAAAGACGATGAACTTATCCAGAAAATATTGCAAGAAGCACATAGTAGCCGTTTGTCTATTCATCCGGGAAGTATCAAAATGTACAACGATTTGAAGAAAATGTATTGGTGGAAAGGTATGAAAAGAGATATTTCTGAGTTTGTGTCAAGATGCCTGGTATGTCAGCAAGTTAAAGCTAAACATCAAGTGCCTTCAGGTTTGTTACAACCTGTGATGGTTCCCGAATGGAAGTGGGACAGTGTTACCATGGACTTCATGACAGGATTACCTTTGACTCCGAAAAAGAAAAATGCCATATGGGTTGTAGTGGATAAGTTGACCAAGTCGGCTCATTTTATTCCGGTAAAGACATATTATTCCCTTGATAGACTAGCTGACTTATACGTTTCTGAGATAGTAAGATTGCACAGAGTACCATTATCGATTATTTCAGATAGAGACCCAAGGTTCACTTCGAGATTCTGGAAAAACCTACAGGAAGCGTTGGGGACGAAGTTGAGTTTTAGTACGGCTTTTCACCCTCAGACCAATGGCTAGTTTGAGTGGACAATTCAGATTCTTGAAGATATGTTGCGATGTTGTATCCTCGAATTTCAGGGTAGCTGGGAAAAATACCCATTAGTAGAATTTACCTACAACAATAGTTTCCAAACAAGTTTGAAAATGGCACCTTATGAGACCTTGTATGGCAGGAAGTACCGAACTCCATTATACTGGACAGAACTTAAGGAAAATTAGATTCATGGAGTGGATCTGATTAAGGAAACTAAAGGAAAAGTTAAAGTAATACAAGACTGTTTAAAAGCGGCATCGGATAGGGAAAAACCTTATGCTGATCTGAAAAGAAAAGAGATTGAATTCCAAGTTGGGGACAGAGTATTCCTGAAGGTGTCTCCATGGAAAAAGGTGTTGACATTTGGTTGGAAAGGTAAACTGAGTCCATGATTTATCAGACCTTACGAGATTACTGAAAGGATTGGACCATTAGCCTATCGCTTGGCATTGCCACCCGAATTGGAAAAGATTCACGATGTGTTCCATGTATCCATGTGAAGACGATATCGATCAGAACCCTCTCATGTGATTTCACCAGAGGAGATTGAGATTAGACCAGACATGACTTACGGAGAGGAACCAGTCAAGATTTTGGCCCCGAGAGGTTAAACAGTTGAGAAATAAAAGTGTGACTTTAGCAAAGGTTCTATGGCACTGACATGGTATGGAAGAAGCTACATGGGAACCAGAAGAAACCACGAGAAACCAATATCCGAACCTGTCTACCAGTAAGACTTTCGGGGACGAAAATCCCTAAGGGGGAGAAACGTAACATCCCAAAATAGGGCCTAGTCGAAACAGTGGTTTTGGGACCACAAATCTAATATCAAAATATTTATTTTATGATTATTATGAGACCTAGAATATGAGATTATACATGTTTTAAACTTTCATGAAGAAATTCCTTGAGTAAGGTGTCCAATTGGAAATTAGGGACTAAATTGAATAAATTGCAAAACTTGGATTCTAGAAGCAATTTGTATGAAATTTCTTTAGATTATAAATTAGAAGGTCTTAAAGAGAAATTTGCCCAATTTCTAAGTTTTTGGACAAAAATGGGCTCGCATGGATGAAATTTCAAATAAAGGACTTCAGGGCATTTTGGTCATTCGGCATTTTAATGAAATAAAATGGGAAAAATAAGCCAAAATCATCCATTTTCTTCTTCATGGCTGCCGAAATTTGAAGAGTCTCCATAGCTAGGGTTTCCAAGCTTTCCAAGCTCAATAGTAAGTGCTCCTAAATGCTCCCAAGCCCCGTTTTTCATGTTCTTTATATTTTTAAAATCCCGATAACTTGATCTTTCCATTGCTACCCATATTTTATGCTAGGGTTCATGTTTAAAAATTTACCCATGCATGATTTGCTTGTATTTTGGTGGATTATGAAGGGGTATGAAAGTTGAAGGTGTGTTAAACATCTTTTCTTAGGTGATTTTCGTGAAAAACCCCTAAAGGGACCTTCTTGCAAAAGTTGTTAAATATGTGGTAGAAATGTGAAAATAATGGAAAATGTGGCCATATGAGGGAAAAGTGTTCAGATAGGCTTGGCTAAGATAGAAATTGCATCTGTTTCATTATACGAGCTTAAGGACTAAATCGTAAAAATGTCAAAGGTTAGGGGCAAAACGGTCATTTGGACCGAGGGTAGAAATTAAACTTGAACAGTGTAATGTAGTGAATTAATGATATAATTTTGTTGTTATAGACCCTGAGGAACAAATTTCGGAGGTCGATCGAGGTAAACGCAAGGTTTCAGAATAACCGAAACACAGCTCCGAAACGAATACCAGGTAAGTTCGAATAACTCGAAGTAAACCTATAACATGCATATTTGTATGTTTTGTGAATGTATGATAATTGCATTGTTGATGGCATGAAAATGCATGAATTGCATCTTTAATAATGAATTGTTGGATAGTGTATCGGTTAAGGTTCGAAAGGGAATTCGATGGATAAACCATGATTTACATGAGACTTGGGATCCTGCATGGGTTGCAGAAAAGGATTTAGCCTAGACTGGTAATCCAAAGATCTCAAGTATAAAAAGGATCTAGCCTGGATTGGTGTTCCTTAAGTGATCGAGCCTCCTGAAGAATATGTGTTCATTGTGGATTTAGCATGGACAGGTAATCTAATTAGGGTATGAATTTAGTCTGGACTGGTAATTCAGATCCGAGCTCATTAAGGGTGTTTGTCATGTAAGGGATGTAGCCTGGACTAGTAATCTTGACATCACCTTATGAGTTTATATTGCAGGGGATTTAGCGTGGACTAGTAATCTCACCATAAGATATGAGGTTCGCAGGAGTGCATACTTAAAATGATCATTCGTAGGAATTGACGGTGATTGGATAATCCATCGAAATTTCCTAGAAACTCAAGGGGACTATCACAAGGTATATGTACAAATGACATGTAAAATGATGAGCTCATCTAAGATAAAAATGTTCATGGTATTTGTTATGTGACTAACTCATTGATTGAGTGCATGTGATAGGGAAACCATTTTCATGTTCATTGGTTTCATTATCTGTTATGGATGTATGCTAAACAATCGGTAAGTTTACTTTCCAGTTATTCGGGCTTACTAAGCATGTAAATGCTTACCTCTCTCTTTTCCCTGCTTTTTACAGCTCAAGGACTCATAAGGATTGGAAGACAATTGGAGAGTCAACACACTATCAACTAGACAAGCTTTGGTATAAAGACACTTCTATTTTGTCCAATGGCATGTATAGGATTTTTGAGTATTTTGTTATATATGTCATTTGATTTGCCTAGTGAACGCATGTAAAAATATTTTTATCTTTTTTGTATATGACCATGGGAATTGGCTCATTCTGAAGTAGGCTATGTCCTACAAATCTATGCATGTTTATATTCATATGCGATGGCTTAGTTATAATTGGCAATGAGTTATAATAACGAGCCAATCTTAATATGTCAAGCAGACATATAAATCATTAAATGCAAGATAAGAATTAACTTAGTATGTATGAAATGAATGACAAGAGGTTCACATGCAATGAAGATAATCAAAGTTTCATATTTACAAATGGATAATTTGGCCCAAATATGAACTATAGTAATCTATAAGTGTAATTGGCTAGTAGAGGGTGACTTAAGGCTTGGAAAATAGCCTAACAAGGTCCACATGGGTAGAAACACGGGCGTGTGTCTAGGCCGTGTGTAACACACGGGTTACTCCCATGGGTGTGTGCTATGACCGTGTGTCCTCTGCACCTAAAATTTTAAGTCAGCATAGACCACGGGCTAAGTACACAGGCGTGTGCCTTGGCCGTGTTTATTTAACAGAATGGTGAGGTTGAAGTTAGTGTAGCACACGGGCTAAGCTCACGGCCGTGTGCCTTGGCCGTGTTGCATACTGGAAAAAAGGACACGGGCGTGTTCTAAGCCCCACGAGCGTGTTACACTTCAACTTAAGGGAAAATTTTCTAAAGTTCCCCAAGTCTATCAAACAATTTCGATTTTGTTCTGTACTACCCCTAGGAGTGTTTTTAGGCCTCGGAGGCCTGTATAAGAATCAAAGTGCACACGTTTGAGAAGTGTTAAATCACAAGCGAAATTCAGTAACTCGATTGAGTAAGTTTGTAAAGGTGAATTATCGGTAATGCCTCGAACCCTATCCCGGCATCGGATACGGGCAAGGGGTGTTACAAAAGCTATTTCGAATCGCACACTGAGTGCCAAACATAGTCGATTTGTTGTCATACGCAATCGTAGTCACATGTATACAATTTATGCAATATTAAAGCATTAAATACATAATTGTAACAATGTTTATCATGTACGAACTTACCTCGTACTCGGAATTGACGAATCAAATCGATTACTCAATAACCTTTGATTTTTCTCGATCTAAATCCGATTCCTTTCTTTCTTGATCTATATAAATTAGAAATTAACTCATTTAATTTCCTATTCATTCAATTTCATCCAAAAATATACATTTGAGCATTTTTTCACTTTATCCTCTAAAGTTTCACATTCAATCAATTTAGTCCCTATTTCATAAAAACACAAAATTCATGAAATTCAATTTAACCTGTGCTTGACAGGATTTCATATGGACCACTCGCAGCCCAAAACTTTCATTTATTTTGCAATTTAACCCTTCAATTTACACTTTTCTCAATTTAATCCCTAATATGTATTTTTACTCAAAATCACTTTACAAAACATGTATATCAAGCACCATGCTTTCATAATTCATCATCAAACAACATAAAACACATGAATTCATCAATGGAAACTTTCAAAATCATCCACACTTTCATAAATTGACACATGGGCTAGCTAGAACACGAAGCAACGATCACAAAAACATAGAAATCATCAAAAACCGAGCTAAAACAGACTTACATGGTTGAACATCAATGGTCGAACCATCCAAAGCTTTCAAAACACTATTTCCTTTCTTACAATCAGCTATGGAGAAGATGATAACATGAATTGGCTTTTTGTTTTATTTTAATTATCATTAATATACCATTTTACAATTTTAACTTAATGAAACCATTAACAAAACATTTAATGGTTGGTCATTTATGTCAAATTCCACTAATCATGGTCTAATTACATCACAAGGACCTCACAATTAATAAGCCAAAACAAATAAACACCTTTATCATATAGAATGCAACTGCTGCATTTTACGCGTTTAGTCATTTTCTAAAATTGAGCTATTAAACGATAAAATTAGCTCACAAAATTTTCACACATATATATTCACATGATGTAATCATAAAAAATAATATTAAAATAATTTTACGGCCTCGAATTTTTGGTGTCAAAACCACTATTCTAATTTAGCCAAAATCAGACTATTACAAAAAAGGTGAGGATATTACCACAACTGCATATACATACACTTAACTAATAAATCAATACCCTACTTACAAAGACATTTGAGTGCATACTCTAAAATAATGACAAATACTTAACCATGGTAGATAACATTTGAGCGCGTACTCTCAACTAACGACGAATACTCTTCCTTATATCTATAGAGAACTTTAACCTTAACAAAGCTAACATTGTCCTCATCAAAAACAATCTTTTCTAACACATACCTTTTTTGCATCTCAAACACCTCATTAGGCTAATTCATATACACTTTCAAAATCTCTTTTCCACTAGGGCGGATCCTATATGCCAATCACCAACACTTAATAATTACATAATCATTCTAGAAAATAGATCTTATTGAATTAACATAATCATCGTAGAAAATGGGATTTAAAATATCATTGTTGATGTCAAAAATAATAAACTCAAACCAAACATGATTAAAATAAATAACAAGAGGAAAGAGTAAACTCTATTCAGTTTAGCAGCCTTTCGGATCTATTATGATTAATTCAATTCAATAGCCTTTTAGATCTATTATGATTGATTCAGTTCAGTAGCCTTTTGGATCTATTCTGACTAATGCACTACTCTGTTCTGCTTGATGCTTCTTTTGCTAAGGAATTCCTAAGGTAGCCGGGCAAAGAATGCTTTTGACAAAGCGTTTGTGGCTAAAGGATGGAAAGGAGATGGGCAACTATGCAAGGGAAGGAAAAGGGAAATGAAATGTAAAGAAAATGCTAATGAGAAAAGAGAAATGAGTTGTGAGGGATGATAGGTTAAGGGATTGGTGCATGATATTTATAGGTGAAGGTAAGGGGTAGAGTTAGCTAAAAATAGTTTCAAAATTCCTTCTTTTTCTACCACACATGGCTGACCATATTTCAAGGAGAAGGGGATGACTAAGTCTCCTCATTTTGAATTGAAAACAATGTTATTAATAGCCATAGGGTGGATAGTTTCAACAACAAAGTAGTTGGGCTAATTTCTGATTATTTTCCTACTATAAAGACCTTTAATTAAATACCCCAATGCTTGCTTTTGGATTGCTATCTACTTGTGCTTAAATTGGGCTTTAGTTCCCTTTTGTTGGATGGTTTCTCGGTCCAATAACTTAGTAGACATGTCCATTTTTTAGCACCTCTTTTATTGGGTCAAATTATCAACCTCATGACCCAAATTGCATGGTCCCACTATCCACATGAATTAATTTTTGCATGTCCATGTTTCATTCACATTAATCACATCTTTAATGGAGCTCCTACATAGTGAAAAATCGCATATTCATAAATTAATGTGAAATAATATAAAATATGTACAAAAATCTTGTAATTAAGCACAACTTCACATACTTTATAAATTCATACCCAATATTACTAATTAAGTAAAATTCACTTATTTTAAAAATAATTACTCAATATAAACATAATTATTAAGTAAAAAGGTGGTAAAAATACATAGAAAAACCTATATAATTTTGAGTTTACACACCCCCAAACTTAAACCATTGCTCATCCCAAGTAATGTTCAAGCACAGCACAACTTTTACTAAGACAATTTTGCAAAATGATAAATTAGCATCAATCTTCGAACATAATCATGCATAAACAAAATTATGCTCAAAAATACTTTTTTATTGATAAGTAGCTTGAATGCAAATATTATTTCCAAACTTTATACTAAGCACATGTAACAACCCATTTTCAGTGAAATCAGAACAGTGGCTTCAGGACCACAAATTCGATGTTAAAATATTTATTTTATTAAAATTTTAATGTTTACAGCATGTTAGTAGTGTCTTATAAAAATTTTGTTAAGAAATTTTATTGTTTGCATGCTTAAATTGATAAAAAGAACTAAATTGCATAAGGTGCGAAATTTGAGTATTATAAGTAAAAGGTGTCAAATTGCTATAAAATTGGAATATGAGTGGCCTTAAATGGTAATTAGACCATTAATATAATTAATGAACAAAGATGGACATTTTTTTAATGGTTTTAAAGGTTATTACTTAAGGTTAATTTGGCCATAGTCCTATGCATGTAAGTGCATTTTTGTTCCCTTTTTAATAATTTTTATGTTTTTAGAGTCATTGTAGCTTAATCTAGCTAGATCGAGGACTAATTTGCAAAACTATTAAAAGTTTAGGGTTTTACTATGAATGTATATATGTTGTTTTTTATGTTTGATGAAAGAAAATGAATAGTTGTTGTTAGATAAACAACTTCTAAAAAGGGAAATTTGATGAATTTGTCAACTAGGAATTAAATTGAAAAAAAAAATTCATGGTGAAATTGTGAAAGAAATGAAATGTAGGGCTTACTAAGACCCTAAGTAAAATTCGGCTATAGTCGGTTGGCACCAAATTGCATGAATTTCATTTTATTTGATTAAGGACTAAATTATAATGAATATAAAATTATAGGGGCAAAAGCATAATTTTTTGAAATTATAATTTTTGGATTGAAATGAATAAAATGAAGTTTCAATAAATTAAAATTTATTATTTAGATCAAGAAAAGCATCGTACGGATTTAGATCGGGGAAAGGAAAAAGTGTTGGATTAGTCGATCGTATTTCTTCGTTTGTGATCGAGGTAAGTTCGTACATTTAGTTAACGTTTTAATATGCTTGAATTAAATGCTATTATGATGTATTGTGATATTACAACTCTACAAAAATATCCAACAAAGTTAGAATGACTTTTGGATCCCATTTGGACCTTAGGAATAAATTAGATACAAATGACATGTCATTAAGTCTTGCCGTGTTTCGAGTGCTAGTCCTGAACGTCCTACTGATGGCTGAGTTTTTGGCATGTGTTGCAGTTATGTGTGAGTAGCACCATGTAGCTACGTTTTGACTGATAGCTTGTGTGAGCAGACCCACTTATAGCTCGAAAGAGAGCATTTATATTAGAAAATAGAAATAAATGGTTTTGACCATATGTTAGCATACAGTGTGTGAGATTCCCGCGTATCCGATATTATTCTAGTGGTTCAACCGGTATACAAAAGGGAAGGATTGATAGATATTTCAATTAGTAATGCTATGAAAGCATGAAAAAAGCATGCGTTGATGATGCTTAAAATCTGCTTAGCCATGTTTATGAATGTACAAGTGCTTATATGTTATGTACATAAAAGCTAATATGATATACAATGAATTTGCTAATTAATGTGGTTATCACTAAATTGAATGGTTAGTATTGCTTAGACTTGTGCCAAGCTATGTTGGATTAATTCATTAGTTGCTTTAAGCTCATATATATTGAAATGGTAAGCTCTATTTATGAATTACGAACTTACTAAGCATTAAATGCTTACTTTGTGTTATTTCTCTCATGTTTTTTGATAGTCGAAAGCTCGTTTGATTGGGAAGCTTGTCTAAGATCCATCACACTATCCATCGGCTATATTAGTAGATTTTGATGATTTTGAGTCATGGTTATAATGGTATGTATACGTGTCTTTGTTTGTTGAAATTAGCTGTTATACTTGGCTTGTATATATGCTAGTTTGGGTGATGAAATGGTTGATATGATATCATGTATATATGGTACTTTTAATGGTTGTTATTTTAGTAACACCCCAAATTCAGCCTAGACGTTATGGCCGAATCTGGCGATGTCACATAAAATTATTTTTCGTAAAATGTGATATAATTGAAAACCCGATCTTTATTTAGCCTCTTGGTCTTACTTAAGACTTATTTTAATACGTTTGTTCAAGTGTGTGAGTTGTTTCCCAAAAAATTAATCATATTAAAACGTCCTTATTATCATTTTAATTTTAAAACATTATTACGTACGGAAGCTCTTCAAAACAGGTTTTGTAATCGTGGTGTCTTTGAAAAATAGTTATCTTTTTCAAAACTATGTCTTTTTACTACTGCTAGCAGTTATATAGCAAAGCAAGTAAAAATCCCAATTTAAAAATAAAAATTTAGAGAGGCCTTATTACATAAAATATACCTAAAATAAAACTACTTATAATTTAAGAATCAATATGGAAGCATGTACGGTTGTAGTCCCTCGCAGCACTGACCCGCCTAAGACTGGGGATTACCTGCACAGATAAATAGAATGGTGAGTTTACATAAACTCAGTGTGTAATCCCATATTAGTTAATCAATCAGAGAGCATATACTGTCTAGGCCTAAGCCCAATTCAGTAACGGTTCAGTTTCAGTTAAGGCCTTGCCCATTACAGTATCAGTATTAGTCTAGGCCTAGCCCATTTTAGTGACAATAACAGTACAGATATGCAATCAGAAATCCTACCCAATTAGCCTCTACACTCCATTCCGTCCAACCCTACATTCCATGTGGAGATAAAATCAACCCACCCATCCTTACACTCCAAATAGCACCAGTTGCGGCACTAAACAGTATTTGCAGCAGAGCTGCCAGTACAATACACTTCCTCCAATCATAATAAAACACATCCCCATGCAGTAAATCATGCACATGTCATGTCATATCAAAATATTACGCATGTAATCAATGCAGTTAACATAGCATGCTAAAATATAGTCATACATCACATAGGGGCAAAACAATCATTTTATCAAATAGGGATTCCAGGTAATCTTATCGACCCAACAGTAGGTCCACAGTCATCTCTAGCGACCCGTGCAACCTTAACAATCAAATAGTAAAAACGGGCTCGAGGCCCATAAAGAGGGCCCATGTGGACCCATACGCTCATGGGGCCCATATAGCCCTAAAATAGCCTTCGCTGTATGGATTACATGGCCCGGCCCAACATTCCCCACACGTCCGTGTAGTTTACCCATGTGGGTCCTATGGCCCAATTCGGCCCAAAATGGCCCAAAACGACCTCGGCCCATGAAACCGCTCATGGTCGGTCTCAATGATCACAAGCCCCTGTTTAGTCTTACGAACCCCCACATGAGCGAGCACACGCCCGTGTAGCATCGATGGTAACTTATTTCGACTTTTGCCGATTTACGATTAGGGGTAGTGTTTTACACACCTTCCTTTTATTTGCCGAGAGAAGAGACTGCCCGCACCTTTGAGCCCTTCACACAAGCCACGAGGGGAGATCCGTCCACCCTAGCGCCAACAAAGGATCTTTTCCCTCTCCTTAGAAAAGTCCCTAAGCACCAACCGAACCTAGGTAAACACTTAATCAATCAGCATCAAAATAACTCTATATTATTGCACGAAAATCATCCAATCGATAACCCTTTACCTTGATTGAACAAACGAAGCTCTTTTCACCTTATCAGGTGAGAGAGGACGATCACTCAAGCCTCAGTTACAACCTGTAATTCAGCCAACCTCCTGTTAATGACTATTCAAAAGAACATTTTGAACTAAGGCAAAAGTTAGTCCTACCGAAACACCAAACCGAGCACTTGTAATTACCCCCAAAATCGACAAAACAATGGGAAAAATATCAGCACAGTAAGGGTAAAAGAAAGGGGGTAGTATTCGGCCAGCACAACCAATTGGGAGAGCAAGAGAAGAAGGAGAAATCAGTCAAGAAGAAATCAATTAAGAGTGACAGAGAAGGAGAAATAATCGGTCAATAAGAAATAAGGGAAGAAGAAGAAGAGGGGAAGGGTAGTATTCGGCCAAACAAAAAGGAACAAAGGGGAAAACGATTGCTAAGTGGGTAGAGGAAGAAGAGCACAATTGATCAGTAAGGCACTAAAATGAAAGCAAAACTAAAATCGACAAAATGAAAAGTACCCGAATGGTCAAAAGCAATAATCAGCTACCAAAACAAAGAGTGAAAAGAACCCGAAAGCACTTGTCAGAAATTGAAAATGAGGAGAGCAATACTAGCCACGGCTGAATTTTGAATACCAGAGTTCAAATTCGGCACAACACTCCCTCTCCCTCAACTTCCCATAATTATCTACTCAAATCTCTCCTCAAATACCTCAAATTGATCACTCCTCCCTCAACTACTCAGTTCAAATTCCCCTCAACCATTTCAGTGTTTCGGTCAACCCACAACACTCCCACGGCATAGCAGCAAAATAAAACACTCCACTGCGCCCACTAGGATTCGAACCTCAGTCCTCTTGCATAGAAAACACACCACTTACCCCCTAGACCAGTAAGCCTTTTCTGACATGTTCTACCCATTTTTATTTAAAAGCCTACCGACTAGAGACAAAGGTTTATTCATTAAAACAACTTCTTTGCACAAGCCAAGGCATGAACCTAAGACTTCTCAGACAATACCCAAGACACTTAACCACTAAAGTAGATATGCATCTTATGTAACACAACATATAAAAATAATTACTTAGATTTTGAGGCATTACAACACTACCTCCCTAAAAGAAAATTTCGGCCTCAAAGTTTACCTGGTCAAAACAGATAGGGGTATTGTTGTCGCATCGCCTCCTCAGGTAGTGGGATAGACTTCTTCCTTAACACTTTTACATCACAATCTAAAATCTGGATCGCTCTTCCTCAAAAGTCAAATCTGGTTTAACCTTGACCTCCTCAACCAAGATAACATGCGTTAGATCAGAGCGGTAGCGCATCAACATAGAGACGTGGAACACATCATGAATCCAGTCTAACTCTGGAGGTAACTCAAGTTGATAGGCAATTGGTCCCACACATTTCAGTATGTGGTAAGGCCCAATGAACCTAGGGCTCAACTTGCCCTTCCATTTAAACCTCAGTACCTTCTTCCATGCCGAGACCTTGAGAAAAATGAAGTCCCCCACAGAATACTCAATCTCTTTATGCTTCAGATCTGCATATGACTTTTGTCTATTTGATGCTGCCTTCAGTCGATCCCGAATTAGTTTAACTTTATCATCGATATCAAAAACTAATTCAGGGCCCAAAACATGTCGTTCACCCAACTCGGTCCGACACGAAGGAGTACGACACCTACGACCATATAATGCCTCGTAAAGTGCCATCTGTATGCTGGACTGATAGCTATTGTTATAAGCAGACTCTAGTAGTGGCAAGTAATCCTCCCAACTGCCTCAGAAGTCAATCACACAACTCCTCAACATGTCCTCCAGTATCTGAATCACCCTCTCTGACTGACCATCTGTCTGAGGATAAAACACAATACTAAAGTCCAACCTTGTACCCAAAGCCTTGTGTAACTTCTTCCAAAACTGAGACATGAAGTGAGGATCTCTGTTAGATATTATGGAAACTGGTACCCCATACAGTCTCACTATCTTCGCCACATATAGTTTAACTAGCTTCTGTAATGAGTAATCAGTACAAACTGGTATGAAATGGGTAGATTTGGTCAATCGATCCATGATGACCCATACTGAATCCTTCTTAGCAGTGTTAGGGGTAGCCCACTAGCAAAGTCCATAGTTACTCTCTCCCACTTCCAAAGTGGAATCTTAACTTGCTGAAGCAACCAGAAGGTAACTGATGTTCAGCTTTAACCTGCTGGCAAGTTAGACATTTACTTACAAAGTCGGTAACCTCACGCTTAAGACCCAGCCACCAATATAACTCACGAAGGTCTTGGTACATCTTATTTCTACTAGGATGCATAGCATAGCTATGAGCCTCTTGCAATATAGACTATCTCAAATTAGTACACAGACTCTCTCATGGAAACAGAGTACCCTTTCGCTATTCAGTTCAAAATCTGATGTTTGTCCACTCTTAATCTGTCGAAATCGAAGACCTAACGACTCATCCTCCAACTGTTTACCCTTAATTTGCTCAATCAATGTCGGTTTAACTTGGAGCTTAGCCAACAAGCTACCATCATCAAATAAGCTGAGGTGAGCAAACATCACCCTCAGGTCAGTCATAGCCCTACGGCTTAGTGTCTCAGACACCACATTGGCCTTCCCAGGATGGTATTGGATCGTACAGTTAGATTCCTTAAGCAACTCAATCCATCTTCGCTACCTAAGATTTAGTTCTTTCTGAGTGAGGAGGTATTTGAGGCTCTTATGATTGGTGTAAATAATACACTTCTCACTATACAGGTAATGCCTCCAAATTTTTAGTGTGAATACCACTACGGCCAATTCCAATTCATGTGTCAAAAAATTCACCTTGTGAGTCTTAAGCTGACGAGACGCATATCCAACCACCTTACCCTCTTGCATTAATACAAATCCCAATACAACATGTGATGCATCACTATAGACAGTAAACTCTTTCCCAGACTCTAGCTGTATCAAGATAGGGGCTTTAGTTAGAACTTTCTTAAGCTTTACAAAACTCTCTTGCTGTGCATCAGTCCAGCTAAACGGGACACCCTTACACAATAACTTAGTCAGAGGTGCCGCGATTAATGAAAACCCCTCAACAAATCTTCTATAACACCCTGCCAGTCCCAGGAAACTGCGAATCTCAAATACCATCTTAGGCGACTTCCAATCCAGAACAACATCAATTTTTCGAAGATCAACCCTAATTCCCTCAGTCGATACCACATGGCCCAAAAATGTTACCTCTCGTAACCAGAATTTACACTTATTGAATTTGGCGTACAATGGTTTCTCCCTTAGAATCTACAAAACAACTCAGAGATGTGCATCATGTTCATCTTCCGTTCTCGAATGCACTAGAATGTCATCAATAAAAACCACTATGAACCGATCCAGATAGGACTGGAACACTCGGTTCATCAGATCCATAAAAGCCGTTGGTGCATTCGTCAATCCAAATGGCATCACTAGGAACTCGTAATGTCCATAGCTAGTCCTAAACACTGTCTTATAAACATCAATCTCTTTAACCCTCAGTTGATGGTACCCCGATCGGAGATCAATCTTAGAGAAAACTGAAGCTCCATGGAACTGGTCGAACAGATCATCTATCCTTGGTAAGGGGTATTTATTCTTAACGGTCAATTTTTTCAATTGCCAGTAATTAATACACATCCGCATGGATCCATCCTTCTTTTTAACAAATAAGATCGATGCTCCCCACAGAGACACACTAGGTCGGATGAACCCTCAATCAAATAGCTCTTGAATCTGACCCCTTCTATGAGTACCTCTGGTGCTCATTATCGAATTACGCTTTATTTTTATTAACAATTTTATGCATCAGATTACAGTTCTAGTGTTTACTACAGGATATTTTATGAAAAACAATATCAGTATTTCAGAGTTCATTTTCCCAGATCACAGTCTTACTACAATTTTTGGTTTACCCTAAATAGAGTTTTTCAGTACAGTCTACTACCTATAGTAGTCTCAGTATTTCAAATTAAACAAAGAACAGTAGTTTCAGAAAACTTACAAAATTGGCGCCGAAGACTCGGTATAACACACATTCGTTAAAACATTTCAAATTACTTTAAATCATTTGAAACAACTCATTTTAGAAATTCTAGACTTTAAAAGAAACCCAAATCCACAGCCGAGTTTTGCAACCTGGCCCTGATACCACTAAACCCTAAACCTGGTCTGGACGTTATGACCAAATCTGGGGATGTCACATTGAAGTGTTTTTCGTAAAATGTGATATCGTTGAAAACCCGATCTTTATTTAACCTCTTGGTGTGACTTAAGACTTTTTTTAATACGTTTGTTCAAGTGTGTGAGTTGTTTGCCAAAGAATTAATCATATTAAAACGTCTTTATTACCATTTTCATTTTAAAACATTATTACATGCAAAAGCTCTTCAAAACAGTTTTCGTAATCGTGATGTCTTTGAAAAACAGTTATATTTTCAAAACCATGTCTTTTTCCTACTGCTAGCAGTTTTATAGCAAAGCAAGTAAAAATTCCAATTTAAAAATAAAAATTTAGTGAGGCCTTATTACATAAAATATACCTAAAATAAAACTACTTATAACTTAAGAATCAATATGGAAGCATGTGCGGTTCTGCGGCCACCTTTGAGTCCCTCGCAACACCGACCCGCCTAAGATTGGGGATTACCTGCACAGATAAACAGAAGAGTGAGTTTACATAAACTCAGTGTATAATCCCATATCAGTTAATTAATTAGAGAGCATATACTGTTAGGGCCTAAGCCCAATTCGATATGATTCGATTCGATTAGGGCCTTAGCCCATTACATGATCGATGACGCCTAGGCCCGGCCCACTTTAGTAATGATAATAACATGCAGATATGCAATTACAAATCCTAACCAACCAGCCTCTACACTCCACTTCGTCCAACCCTACACTCCATGTGGGGATAAAATCAACCCACCCATCCCTACACTCCAAATAGCACCGATTGTGGCACTAAACAGTATTTACAGCAGAGCTGCCAGTATAGTACACTTCCTCCAATCATAATAAAACCCATCCCCATGCAGTAAATCATGCACATGTCATGTCATATCATAATATTACACATGTACTCGATGCAGTTAACATAGCATGTTAAAATATAGTCATACATCACATAGGGGCAAAATAGTCATTTTATCAAATAGGGATTCTAGGTAATCTTACCGACCCAACAGTAGGTCCACAGTCGTCTCGAGCAACCCATGCAACCTTAACAATTAAATAGTGAAAATGGGCCCAAGGCCCATAAAGAGGGCCTATTGGGCCTACACGCCTATGTGGCCCACATAGCCCTAAAATAGCCTTGGTCGTGTGGATTACATAGCCCAAACCAACATTCCCCACACATCCATGTGGTTTACCCGTGTGGGGCCCACGTACCTGTGAGGCCCACACAGCCCACACAACCAATTGGGAGAGAAATAGATGAAGGAGAAATTGGTCAAGAAAAAACCAATTGAGAGTGACAGAGAAGGAGAAACAATCGGTCAATAAGAAACAAGGGAAGAAGAAAAAGAGAATTGGCCAACCAAAGCCTAAAGAATTTAAGAGAGGGGAAGAGTAGTATTCAGCCAAACAAAAGGGAACAAAGGGGAAAACGATTACTAAAGCGGTAGAGGGAGAAGAACACAGTTGATCAGTAAGGCACTAAAATGAAAGCAAAATCAAAATCGACAAAATGAAAAGTACCCGAATGGTCAAAAGCAATAATCGACTACCAAAACAAAGAGTGAAAAGAATGCGGAAGCACTTGTCAGAAATCAAAAATAAGGAGACGAATACCAGCCAAGGCCGAATCCTGAAAGCCAGAGTTCAAATTCGGCACAACACTCCCTCTCCCTCAACTTCTCATAATTCTCTCCTCAAATCTCTCCTCAAATCGCTCAAACGGATCACTCCTCCCTCAACTACTCAGTTCGAATTCCCCTCAACCACTTAGTGTTTCGGTTAACCCACAACACTCCTATGGCACGACAGCAAAATAAAACACTCCACTGCGCCCACCAAGATTGGAACCTCAGTCCTCTGGCATAGAAAACACACCACTTACTCCCTAGACAAGCAGCCCTTTCTGACATGTTCTACCCATTTTGATTTAAAAGTCTACTGACTAGAGACAAAGGTTTATTCATTAAAATAAAATTTTTTCACAAGCCAAGGCTTGAACCTAAGACTTTTCAGACACTACCCAAGACAGTTAACCACTGAAGCAGACATGCATCTTGTGTAACACAACATATAAAAAAAATTACTTAGATTTTGGGGCATTACAATTTTGGCTTCTAAGTACTAAAATGATGGTAGTGAAATGGTGATTAATGGTATGCTAGGAAATGTTGGTTCGTATGGAATGAGTGAGTGCATTAAGTTGTTAATGGCTAGTTTTGGTAGCATGAATTTAATTTGCATTTGGTAAATTTATTATGGTAAATGGTAAATGTGGAAATGGTCTTAATGATAGTTTTTGAGCATGAGAATGGTATGTGAGCATTACGGTTAATGTAGTATTTAAGTTGTTCAATTAGTTGATTGAGTCTTGGATGAATTTAATAAATGTGTAATTAAGTTTGATTGTTAACATTGAGGTGTCATTTTGGCATATTGGTTGAATGGTTAGTTTCTATAATGTTTAAGCTTGAATATGCATAAGTTAGACATGTTTTGAATGCATGATTATAGGTACATTTGGGTTGTGCAAGTGGCTAGATTTTGGGTGATAAAAATGGCTTGGAAATGACCTATTTTTTGTCCACACGACTAGAGACACGGGCGTGTGTCTCAGCCGTGTGTGACATACGTCCATGTGTCCCCTTTAGCTTACAAAGGGTTGCAAGTTAGGCTATTACATGGCCTAGCACATGGCTTTCTACACGGGTGTGTAAGGTCGTTTCGAGGGGTACACGGCCTGGCACATGGGCGTGTGGCTTGGCTGTATGACCCAAGTCAAAGAGTTACATGGGCACGAACACAGGCTGGGATACGGCCATGTGTCCCTACTTCGAATGTCCACACAGCCTGAGACACGAGTGTGTCTCTCAGCTGTGTGAGCCCTGCAATTTGAAAAATTTCATCTTTTCCTGAAAAATTCTAAATATTTCTGATTTAGTCCCGCCTCGTTTCTAATGTCTTTTTAGGGCCTCGAGGGCTTGTAAAAGGAACTATATGTGTGAGTCTGAATAATATTTCTATGTTTTATGTTGTGTTTTATATATGGTGAATAAATGTTTGTTTTATGATGTTTTCTTTCGGTAATGCTCCATAGCCCTAATTCGATGATGGATATGGGCTAGGGTGTTATAGCACATCATAATATTAACATGAATCATAGTTTGCATGCATTTTCAAAGTCATAAATAACATTCACCAGTCAACATGTTTTTATTATCAACTAAACATAGCAATCCCAAGGTTTAATTAACAGTCTTCATAAGTTGAGCTTAGTAATTCCTCTCCACTAATGTAGCCAGTATAATCATCCAATTAATAGGTATTTTATTAGGTTGTAATAGGGCTAAGCTAAAGGTAGGGATAAAGAAAAGTGAATTTTGAGGTTTAATCTTAACCCTAACCTGTCTTGGATCTTTCTGTGTCACAACCTTCATAAAATTGGGTCTTTGGAGCAACCCCAAACTTATTTCGATGTCATACTCAAACTTGATTATTTTCAGACTTTGAGCAAACTTTGCTCTTTACTTGAGAACTTGAGCAATCTTTTCTTTGCTTTTTATTGTTTTGAACATACTTACCTTTGTTCTTTCATTCAGTTTTTTTTTTTTAATCATGTGAAGAGCATGTACATCTTCTCATATCTTTCCTCAAACTTTGATCACCAAGACAAATTCAATTAAGATAGGTGTGACAAAATAGAATAAAATAAAAAAAATGATAATGTGGCTTATAATGTAGGTACTTTACAATAAGTAGGCCATTAAGCTCAAAAATTAAGGTTCAAGGGTTAATTTAATAAGGTCGGCTTGAAAGGTCCAAACGATCCAAAGAAAGTGTGCCTATATCATATTAGATTTCTATACCTCCTAGAATTTTGCCTCAAGAAAGTTACAAAGTCAATTTTAAAGACTTAAACCTTCATACATGTCTATTTCTAAAGAAATCAAATTTTCATGGAAAATACTACATAAGACTAAAGATTATACAAGCATTCTATCACTCAAGAACATACAAATAGCTTAGATAAAATCAAAAGTCATGCTTGCATTTGAACATACTTATGAACAAAAACTCTTTCTAAACATTCATTTGTTTTAGCATACTTAAGTAAAAATATTGAAACATACTTTTAAATTCATACGAAATACCTTACTAAAAGTTCATGCGAAATGCCTTACCCCCTTTAAAAAGAAGCAATGTTCTACTCATGAAAATAAAGTAATTGTAACACCCCTAACCCGTATCCATCACCGGAATAGGGTTAAGAAGCATTACTGTAAAATCGTAACTTAAAACATTCAATTCCAAACATTTCATAAATCATAGCAAATTCATTCAAACACATGCATATTTTCCCTTATTCGAGCCTTCAAGGCCTTAGAAACACTTTAGAAATGATTCTGGACTAAATCAGGAATATTTGAAACATTGAGGAAAAAGTTGAAAAAATTCACACTGCACGGGTCACATGGCCGTGTGGCCACATCGTGTACCATTCGAAATAGGGACACACGGCCGTGTCCCAGCCCATGTCCGTGCCTGTGTAACTCTCTAACTTGGGTCACATGGCCAAGCCACAAGCCCGTATGTCAGGCCGTGTAACTCTCAAAATGGCCTTACACGCTCGTGTGCTAGGCCGTGTAACTACCTAGCTTGCAACCCTTTGAAACCTACAAGGGTCACACGGCCTGTCACATGGCCGTGTGTCACTTACGGCTGAGACACACGTCTGTGTCTTAGGCCATGTGGACAAGAAATAGGCCAAATTCAAGCCATTTCTTTCACCCAAATCAAGCAGACACCTACATATCATTTGCACATACAATCATTCCTTTAAACATACCTAGAACATGCATAATAAAACCAATTCAATAGGTCATTTATCCATACAACCAATATGCCCACAAGGCACCTCAGTTTCATTCTACCAAATATTTCCTGAACATGTCAAAACTTATCACTATCACACATCATAATTTATTATATACTAAGCTATATACACCACATATTTGAATTATTCAAGCACCAACACTTTGCTTCAAAAAGATTTGTACATCAACTACATATATATGGTCCAAAAGGTTTACCTAGTTATGCACATAAGTTCAAATTCCATTCACTAGCAACAAGCCCAAACATATCAACTTTTAACATTTACATTTTCATAAAAATAACGTAACACTAAAGACCTTTCCTAATACATGCCATTTTAACCAACTATAGCAAGAACCAAGATGACTACCGAGATGACGGTGATAGTGTGTGAGCTTCCGAGTCGATCCAATCCAACCAAGAATTCCAAGAGTCTTACAAAAATAAATCAAACTAATAAGCACGAGAGGTCTTAGTAAGTTCGATCATAAATTCATTTGTTATTGACTAAAAATGTTCAATTTGATGATAACTTTCAATACATCGGCACAAGCTTGCTAGGCACGAAGCCTGAATAACACCAGCACAAAGACTTCTAGGCATAAAGCCTAAATATCATCGGCACAAGGCCTGTTAGGCATAGAGCCCGAATAACACCGACACAAAGCCTACTAGGCACAGAGCCCAAATAAAACTATGTTTCTATTTCTTAAACATAGTTAAATGGAAATTCAAGGATAAATCAATAACAAAATATTATGAAATATTCAATGCAACTAAAACGAAGCATATAACAAACTTACTGGACTAGGTTAAAGAAATTTACGAAACGCAGGAATTACTCCAAAATCTTCCCTTTTCCGTGATCTTCAACTTGTTCGTGATCTAAAACAATAATTTCATTCAATTGAGTACTTCTAAACATTAATTTAATTCATAATTCATTTATATAAAAAATTACTATTTTGCCCCTAACATTTTAACTATTCACAATTTAGTCTTTAAACTCATAAATTGAAATCTAAGCATTTTCATCATTTTTTCAAACTAGTCAATTTCTATAGGGACCTATATCAATCCATACAAATCATCATTTCACAAATTTACCATGAACTTTTACTACTTTTTCAAATAAGTCCCTAAATAATATTTTCATAAAAAATCACTGTACAAAAGTTGTTTATTTGTCAACAAAGATTCATTTTCTTCCATCAAACATAAAAAATCACATGAACACATTCATGGAAAAACCCTAACCTTTTAACAGTTTTGCAAATTAATCCCTGGGTTAGGTAGATTAAGCTACAATGACTTCAAAAATATATAAATCATTAAAAACAAAACTGAAATTCACTCACATGGAAGGATGCTATGGCCTAACCTTCAAATGCACTTTAATGGAGTTTTTTGTTCCTCTGTTTTTCATTAATTTTACTAACCTTTATTTATTAAATTACATGATTAACCTTATTATCAACCTTTGAAATTACCTATTTAATGTCCACATTTGTCCACTCAATATAAAAATGGTCTAATTACCACATAAATCCCTTAACTATTTAATTTCACGGCCATTTGGTACCTTTAACTTATAGAACTCTAATTTTGCTTCTTTTACAATTTAGTCCTTTTCGCCAAATTAAACTTGCAAACGATAAAAAATTTTAACGTGATGCGGCCTATGTAACACTCAAAACCCGGCCTAGACGTTATGGCCAAATCTGTGATGTCACATTGGAGTGGTTTTCCAAAACACAAATTTGGTGAAAATTCGTTCTACATAAAAACCTCTTTAGGTTTTTAACATAAGTTTAGGATGCCCGGTCCATTATGAAAACTCAAGTTGTATTATCAAAATATTAATTATTTTAGTTTGTTATTAAACTTTAAAACAGTGTCTGTTGTGGAAGCTTCCAAAATGTGTTACATAAACATGGTGCCTTCAGAAAACATTTGTTTAAAATCCTCTTGAAAAGTCCGAAACCTACTACTACCAGATTAAAATTTAAGTAGCTAAATTCCCAAACTAAAATAAAAATAAAATTAAAGAGGCCTTATTACATAATAAAGAAAACCAAAATAAAATCTTAATCAAAATATTAAAAGGAACTTTGTCAAGTGGTCACCTCTAAGTCTTCCGTCGCCTCGATCTGTCTAAGCCTGGGAATTTCCTGTACAGTTAACAGATGGGTGAGTTTACAAAAACTCAGTGTGAGAAATCCCATAAAAGCATACAGTCAGAGTAAACACAATTTGACCTAAGCCCTTTTAGATTCAGTTAGGGGCCTTAGCCCCTCTTTTAGTAGTTAGAGCTTGATGCTGGCCTGAGCCCATATCGATGCTCGATGGCGATGCGGGCTTTAGTCCATTTCAGTATAGTATGCAAACAAAGAATCCTACCCAATCCATCCACTACACACCATCTCCGTACTAGCCCTGCACACCATGTGGGGATAAAATCGACCCACCAAACCCTACACACCAAGTCATACCGATTACGACACTAAAACAGTATTTATAGTAGAGCCACTAGTAACAGGCTTATAGCCTTTCAGTACACTTCCTCTAAAATCATATATCCCACCCCATGCAATGAAACATAATATAAATATACATACGGTAAAAGTGGCATGCCTAAACGTCATACATCACATAAGGGTAAAACAGTCATCTTACTAAAATAAGGGCCCAAGTATACTTACCGGCCCAATAGTATGTCCACAGTCGTCTTGGGTGACCCATGCAACCTTAACAGTCAATCAGTGATAATAGGCCTACAACCCATATTATGGGCTCATGTAGGCCCACAGGCTCGTGTAGCCCACATAGCCCAGAAATGGCCTTAGCCGTGTAGCTTACACAACCTAGCTCACTATTTACTACACTTTTGTGCGACTTTCCTATGTGGGGCCCATAGGCTCATTAGACCCACACAGCCCAGTTCGACCCAAAATGGCCAAATAGCATGTCGGTCCTTGAATACACTCATGGCCATCTCGTCGACCGCACGGCCTAGTTTTGTCACACGGCCTATCACATGGGCGGTCACACGCCCGTGTGGTGTCGACAACTCACTTTTTGGCTTTTCGGCTTTTGGTCGATCTACGATAAAAGCAGTGTGATTACATACCTGATACGATTTGGAGTTAATCCGCGCTCCAAAGACTTTTACGCCTAAAGAACAATTAATGTGATAACTAATTAGTTACTTAACCTATGTTTCAATTGGAAACTAACGGAGTTCCAAAACAATCATAATCTTCTTACCTAAAAGCCAACAATAATCTCACCCTTGATTCTTAGGGAATGTCAATCAACTTCGATCACAAACACACAAAAATAATTCTAACAGGGTTTTCGGGATTTGGGGCGTTACAATTCTACCCTCCTTAAAGAAAATTTCGGCCTCGAAATTTTCCTGATCAGAATAGATGAGGGTATTGTTGTCACATTGCCTCCTCTGGTTCCCACGTGGCTTCCTCCGAACTATGATTCCGCCAAAGAAGTTTCACTAAAAGGATTGAATTCTTTCTCAAGACTTTCACCTCATGATCCAAAATCTAGGCTAGCTACTCCTCGAAAGTCAGATCTGGTCTAACTTCAATCTCCTCAACCGGCACAACATGTGTAGGATTAGAGCAGTAGCGCCTCAGCCTAGAGACGTGGAACACATCATGAATACGTTCTAGTTCCGAAGGTAGCTCTAACTGGTAGGCAACTGGTCCTACTCGTCTTAGCATGCGGTAAGGCCTAATAAACCTTGGGCTCAACTTGCCCTTACACCCAAATCTCAGCACTTGCTTCTATGGCGAGAAGTTTAGAAAAACAAAATCTCTCACAGAATACTCAATTTCCTTACGCTTCAGATCTACATATGACTTCTGTTTGTCTGATGCCACATTCAGTCGATCCCAAATTAATCTGAACTTATCCTTGGTATCAGATACTAACTCAGGACCCAGAGCATGCCGCTCACCCAACTTAGTCCAACATGATGGAATGCGACACCTACGACCATATAACGCTTCGTAAGGTGCCATCTGTATGCTAGACTGGTAGCTATTGTTGTAATAAAACTCTGCTAATGGCAAGTAATCTTCCCAACTACCTCGGAAGTCAATAACACAACTCCTTAACATGTCCTCTAGTATCTGAATCACCCTCTCCGACTGACCATCTGTCTAAGGATGGAACGTAGTACTCAAGTCAAACTGTGTACCCAGAGCTTCATGTAACATCTTCCAGAATCGAGATGTAAAGCGAGGATCTCTGTCAGATAGTATGGAAACTGGTACTCCATACAGTCCCACTATCTCGGATACATAGAGCTTAGCCAGTTTTTGTAACTAATAATTTGTACGAACTGGTATGAAATGGGCAGTTTTGGTCAATCAATCCATAATGACCCACACTGACTCTTTCTTGGAAGATGTTAGAGGTAGCCCATTTACAAAGTCCAGATAGGGTTGAAACACTCTGTTCATCAGATCCATAAAGGCTGTCGATGCATTTGTCAGTCCAAACGGCATTACCAGGAACTCGTAATGACCATAACAAGTCCTAAACATCGTCTTGTGCACATCGGCCTCTTTAACTCTCAGTTGGTGATACCCCGACCAGAGATCTATTTTAGAGAAAATCGATGCTCCTTGCAGTTGGTCGAACAGATCATCAATCCTTGGCAGAGGGTATTTGTTCCTAATGGTCAGCTTATTCAGTTGTCTGTAGTCAATGCATATTCACATGGATCCATCCTTCTTTCTCACAAATAAGACTGGTGCTACCCACAGAGACACACTAGGTCGGATAAACCCACAGCCCAGTAGCTCTTGAATTTGGGCCTTAAGCTCTATAAGCTCTATCGGTGCCATTCTATAAGGGGCAATGGACATCGGAGCTGTACTAGGTAGGAGCTCAGTCCCAAACTCTACTTCACGTTCTGGAGGTAACCCTGGTAGCTTATCGAAAGATGTCCAGAAAATCCTTAACTATTCTGATATCTTTCACCGAAGAGTCCCCAACATCTGAAACGTTGACGTAGGCCAAACACGCCTCACAACCCTTGCAAACCAACTTCTCAGCCCTTAACGCAGAAATTACATTACTCAAATAATTCTGTCATTCCTAATTACCACTACCTCCTCATCTGCCTCAGTTCTCAGTACAACTCATTTAGTGGCACAATTTAAGCTTGCCTGATGTTTAACTAACCAATCCATTCCTAGTATTAAATCAAATTCTTCGAAAGGCAGCTCCATAAGATCGGCCAGAAAGATAACTCCTTGTATCTCTAAGGGAACATCTCTAAACATTTTATTTATCCTAACGGACTGCCCCAGTGGACTTAAAACAGAAATCTCACTCATAGTGTTTTCAGCCATAAAACCCAATATCTTAGACACAGAGCGTGCTATATATTAATGTGTAGACCCAACAACAATCAATGCAATATAAGGTACATTATGGATAAAGAATGTACCCGTTATGACATCTGAAGCATCCCCGTCCTCTCGACAACATGCAGCATAAACCAGTACTGGCTGCCTCACCTCAGTATGACCAGCACCTCTGCCCGGTGCTCCACGACCACGACCGATACCATTTCCACACCTGGCCTAACCTCGGCCTTTCGGTGGCTGTTGACCACCCCGTTGAACATTACCAAAACCAGTAGCTTGCACTTGCTCAGGCCTCTGTGGAAAATCCATGACACGGTGCTCCAATGATCCGCATCTCAGACATGCACCCATCTTTCTCCAACATTCGCCCTGATGGCGTTTTCCACAATTAGTACAAAACTGCGATCCAGTATCAGCAGCAGGGGTCCTAACTTTGATTGGTCCATCAACTCTGGGCTTTTTTTTAAACCTCTGAAACGAATTTAAGGGCTCAACATCCTTCTTACCTCTAACTTTCTCTCTATTCTGGCACTCAGTGCGTGTCACATCCTCAGTGATTTTTGCCTTTTCAACCAGTGTTGTGAAATCCTGCTCCCTCTGAGGAGCTATCAGAACGCTTAAACCATCCCTGAGGCCATCTTCAAACCAAACACGCCGCTCGTATTTTGTTGCCAACATCCCACGTGCATAGTGGCTCAACCATAAAAATTCAGCCTCATACTCAGCCACTACTTTATTTCCCTGAGTTAAATTCAGAAATTCCCTCCTACGGGCATCCACATAGCTGGCACCCACATACTTAGCCTGGAATGTAGTCTTGAAAAACTCCTAGGTCAATCGATCGGCTTGAGTGCCCTCTTTGATAGTAAGCCACCACTAGTATGCCTTGTCTTTCAGTAGAGATACTGCACCTTTTAGCTTCTGATTAGGGGTGCAATCGAGGTCATCCATGATCCTTTCTGTGGCCCACGGCCCACAGTACCAGTACTAGGTGAAGTTGGCGCCTCCCTATCTTGCTCATTAGGCTGGTGTCCAGAAGACGAAGACCTAGCCCGAGCACCTCCACGACTTCTGTCGTGGCCTCTACCACGAGTACCTCTAGTGCCCATTATCCAATCGTGCTTTTATTTGTATTAAAAGTTTTATGACAGTCAATTTATTGTTCTAGCATTTATTACCGATATCTTATGAATAGTATTATTTTAGAGTTTGTTTTTGCAGTTCAAAGTCTTACTACAGTTTGTAGTGTACTCTAACTAGATAGTTTTACTACCCAATGTAGTTCCAGTAACTAACATTTCAATATTAATCTTTCAGAACAAACAATTAGAAGAGTTACAGGATTGGCACGGAGACTTAGTATACCATTCCTTCAGTAAAACATTTCCAAATTATATTAGTCACTTTAAACCGTTTTAAAAAAAATTCTATTTAAATTTTCTATGTTTTTATAAAAACCCAAATCCACAGCCAAGTTTTGTAACTTGGCTCTAATACCACTAAATGAGAAAGTTAGAGAGGCGCCAACTTCACCTATGGCTGAGACAGGGTCTCAAAACCGAGTAGCTAGGGACAACGCACTGTCCCAAGCAATGTTGAGGATTCTGGAAAGGGTCGCTGGGCCTAGTACTGGTACTGTTCACCATGGGTCGGTTACGAAAAGACTTAGGTCTAATGGGGCGAAAATATTCAGGGGTATTGCCAGAGTTTCCCCTAATGTGGCTAAATTGTAACACCACAAACTCGGCCTAGACATTATGGCCGAATCAGCAATGTCACATTGGAGTGTTTTTTTCAAAAACCCAAATTTGATGAAAATCCGTGCTTCTTAAAAGTTCCTTTGGATTGTTAACAAAAATTTAGGATTTCTTTTCATTAAGAAAAACTCAAGTTTTTTTAGAAAATATCAAACATATTAGTTCGTTATTAAAACTTTAAACCAGTGTTTGTTGTGAAAACTCTTAATTTGTGATGTGTAAACGTGGAGTTTTTAGAAAAACTTTTGTTTATAATTTCTCACAAGCCCGATACCTACTACTAACTGATAAAAATTTTAAATAAATAAATCCTCAAATTAAAATAAAGAATTTTAAAGTGGCCTTATTACATAATAAAAACCCAAATTAAAACCTTAATTAAAGAGTAAAAGAAATAACTACATCGAATGGCCATCTTTGAGTCCTTCGTCACCTTGATCTGTCTAAGCCTGGGGATTTCCTGCATAGATAACAGATGGGTGAGTTTATGAAAACTCAGTGTGTGAAATCCCATGATAGCAAACAATCAGAGTAAATGAAATCTGGGCGTAAGCCCTTAAGTTCCAGTTAGGGCCTTAGCCCCTTTTTTTAGTAACAGTAGCAGTCTGGGCCTTAGCCCATTTCAGTAACAGTGCCAGTTTGGGCTTTAGCCCTTTTCGATAACAGTATGCAAACAAAAAATCCTACCCAAACCATACGCTACACACCATCTCCGTAGCAGCACTACACACCATGTGGGGATAAAATCGACCCACCCAACCCTACACACCAAGTCATACCGATTTCAGTACTAAAACAGTAATTGCAGCAGAGCTGCCAATAATAGGCTTGTAGCCTTTCAGTACACTTCCTCCAAAATAATATCTATATCCTACCCCATGTAATGCAACATAATATCATACGTGTATGCAAAAATGTCATGCACAACACGTGAAACCTTAACAGTTAACCAGTGACAATGGACCTACAGCCAATATTGCGGGCCCATGTGGGCCCATACTCTCGTATGGCCCACATAAACCAAAAATGGCCTTAGTTGTGTAGTTCACACAGCCTGACCCATAATTTATCGCACTTTGTGCGATTTTTTTGTGTGGGGCCCACAGGCTTGTGGGGCCCACATTGGCCCAGTTCGGCCCAAAATGGCCCAATATCGTTTTGGCCCATGAAATCGTTCATGGCCATTCCCTCGACACCACTTCCTCACTTTACTACTTAGCCCGCCACACGGGTAGCCATATGCCCGTGTGGGGTCGACGGAGCACTCTTTGGTTTTTTGGCTTTTGCCGTTCAATAGTTTTTGCAGTATGATTACACACCTTAAATGAAGATGCGCGAGTAATCCACAAGCCCAAAGCCCAAAGCCTACATTCAACCAAGATGCTCCATCAACCAGTGACAAATGAATAACATTTCACTCTTATACCTAACGCCAGAAATTCCACTAATACTTAACTTTGATAAACTACTGAAGATTCCTCTTTTAAACCAATAGACGAAGCCGAGTACAACCTCCTTTAGAGATTACCTGCATTCCAAAATGATCATACAACTAACATAGTACATGCTCATAAATTGGACTAGGCGCACAACCACTTACCGAAAGTGTAAAACCGACACTAGAGAATGAGAGCAATCGGTTCACCACTACAACTCAGCAGAACTAGCGATATCACTCCCCTAACAATCGTCAGTCGTAAAGAAAGTGTTAAAAGAGAACCCTAGGTACGACAGAAGAGAAAGGGATGAACAGAAACAAAATCAAATAAAACAACACTTACCACCAAGATCGATAGAGAAGAACAAAAGAAAGAATCAGTTCACAGAGGGTCAATGTAGGAGCACTATTCGACCAACAAGAAATAAATTGTACTGGAGCGAAGGAGGAAGAAGAAAAAGAAAAAGAATGAATCGATCCCAACAGGCTCCAAATGAATGAGATAGAGAGGTAGGCATACAATAGATATTCGGCCAAAGAGATAACCACTTGAGAAAATGTGTGAAGAAAAAGATAACTGTGGGCAAAAGAATTGGTGGGAGGAATAGATTTGCAAGCAACAAGGATCAGAAGGTCTTTCGAAAAGACCCAACTCGGCTACGGAAACAAAAGAAAAGAACCACAATTTGCAAAACCTGAAAGAAAATAGAGAGAAAAGACCCCAAAAGAGAGACAATGCCGAAAGTTTAAGAAACTAGCCACCAACCAAAAATCCCTATGCTCACTTCCCAAATTCGGTACAACTCCATAACACCTCAACTCCACTTTTTCCTCCCCTTATCCCTCCCTAAAATCTCTCCACCTTATCTCACTCAAGCACCCATTCAAACTCCAACCAAACTCCTCAATTTCGGTCATCCTAGGAAACCTCCCTAGCACTTGAAGCAAAAATAAAATGCTCCTTCAGTACCACCATGCCTCGAACCACAGACCTCAAGGGAAACTCCACACACCACTTTCCATTAGACTAGTAAGCTCACTTTGTCATGATTTCAACACGTTCTGCATATAACCATGTTGCCCAAAGGTAGGGGCTTTTAACCTTAAAAAAAATTTTGCCCAGGAATAGGCTTGAACCCATGACTTCCCAGACACTCCCAGAGCACACAACCACTAAGCCAGGCATACTTTCACATCACACACACACAAAATAATTTTTACAAGGACTTTTAGGATTTGGGCCATTATAATTCTACCCTCCTTAAAGAAAATTTCAGCTTCAAAGTTTACTTGGTCAAAATAGGTGAGGGTATTATTGCCGTATCGCCTCCTCAGGTTCCCACATGGCCTCCTCAGAACTGTGGTTCCGCCAAAGGACTTTCACTAAAGGGATAGATTTCTTCCTCAAGACTTTCACATCTCGATCCAAAATCTGGACTGGTTCCTCCTCTAAAGTCAGGTCTGGTCTAACTTTAATCTCCTCCATCAATACCTCGTGTGAAGGATCAGAGTGATAGCGTTTTAGCATAGAGACGTGGAACACATCATGAATCTGCTCTAGTTCTGGAGGTAACTCCAACTGGTAGGCAACTAGTCCTACTCGTATCAATATGCAGTAAGGCCCAATAAACCTTGGGCTCAACTTGCCTTTACGCCCAAATCTCAGCACCTTCTTCCATGGTGAGACCTGATGAAAAACAAAATCTCTCACAGAATACTCAATTTCCTTACGCTTCAGATCCGCATATGATTTCTATCTGTCTGATGCTTTGTAACACCCAAAGCCAGCCTAGATGTTATGGCCGAATCTGGCGTGTCACATCGAAGTGTTTTTTGAAAATTGATCTTTTTGGTAAAAATTCGTTACTGAATTTAAATCCTTTTATTATTATTTAACATAAGTTCTCGTCAAAATGTTTACCTTATTAACCATCAGTGTTATATTAAATTGATGCAAAAATACGGAAGCTTTTTAAATCGATGAAGTTTAAAATGCGTGTTTTAGAAAACAATAATTGTTTTAAACGCTCGTCTTTACCTAGACTAGCAGTTTAAAAATATATAATCCAAAGCCCAATTAAAAATTAAAACCCACAAATGACCTTATTACAAAATTAAAACCCAAAAGTGAAATTTAAATTAAATAAAGTCAAATGCAAGACACGACAGTCGTGTGGCCACCTCCAAGTCCCTTGCAACACCAAATCGTTTAAGGCTGGGGATTACCTGTACAGTTAAAAAGAAAGGGTGAGTTTACGAAAACTTAGTGTGTAATCCCCTAACAGACAACAAAAATCAGAATATGCAAAATAGTCTGGGCTTTAGCCCTATACAGTATCAGTATAGTTTGGGCCTTAGTTATAGTATGGGCCTCAGCCCAATACAATATTAGTAAAGTGTAATGCAATTATGCATCCCACCCAAATCCAGCCAGCACACTACCCGTACCAACCAACACACCATGTGGGGATATAAATCGACCCACCCACCCACCCAACACACCAATATCGCAGCAAAGCTACTAGTAACAATAATGTAGCATAGCTGCCAGAAAAAGTAAATGTGGCAAACCCACCAATATCAGAAATTGTGGCATAGCCACCAGTAACAGTGAATGTGACATAGTCACCACTACAGTACTTCCTCCATATCAAAATCTCAACTCCATGCAGTATGTCATGTCATAAATATTATGTGTATGCAAAGTCATACTTAGTACAATCATATATGTAATTCATAAGCACATCAGTCATACGGATTATGAGGGCATAATCGTCATTTTACCATACAGGGGTATTATGGTCATTTTACCCTACTGGGGCATTACGATCATTTTGCCCTACAAGGTTATTACAGTTATTTTCTTATTTTAGGGTTTTAGCTTAGATAACAACCTCTCCGAAGGTCTACAGTCTTCTCAAGCGACACAAATAACCTAAATGATCATAACGGTGTAAACAGGCCCAAGGCCCATTACTTGGCCCATGTGGGCCCACACGCTCATATGGCCCATTTAGCCCAAATTCAGTTATGGCTATGTGATCTACATAGCCCAATCCAATATTTATCACTTACTGTGGATTTAATCTGTGTGGGGCCCACGAGCACATTGGGCCCATCGACCCATTTTGGCCCAACGTGGCCCACAATGGCCAAAGTCCATAGAAACACTCGTGGTGGCCTTTACAATCTATCACCCATTATTTGTGGGCTCATTTTACCCCACGAGCGATTGCATGCTCGTGAGGCCTCAAATATCGAAATTTCGGCACTTCAGCTTTTCGGCTTTTGCCGATCTACAGTGGAGAAGGGTGTGATTACACATACACTTTTGGCTCTTTAGTCGATTGGCGAACATGGTATACAGTTACACACCTATTTAGCGAGAAGCAGATTAACCCACGTGTAATCAACCTACAACTCATCGATGCATACTGGTCAACTTAATCGAAAGGGTTCATAAGTACTTGATTTTAAACCAACATTTACCACTCACCCTTGATGACTACAATTCTATCTATTATGCTAATCGTATGACAACTACACTCTTTTCTACCGAGAAGCTGAGTTAACCAAAAGAATCTATTAACATCGAGTGAATAAACAAAAGGCTAATGGACATTCAGCCAAAATGAGCCCACTTACCCCAGTTACCGATTGAATGTCGAAAGAAGGATTTGAACACCTACAAACATTTGAGAACCCAAACAGATGAGAAGGGTCAAAGAGTCAGTAACTCTAAACCGAATCATTCGGCTTCATAAGAGAAAAATGATACAAAAAAGAATCAAGAACGGAGTCAAGAAGCAAGAAATACTTACTCAAGATCAATTGATAGAAACAGTAGAATGAAGAAACAATCGGTCACTCGTCGGAGCCCAAATGCCTAAATAGACACAAACCCAAGGTAATAAGAAGGAAGAAGTATTCAACTACCTAGAAAAAAAGAAGAAAAATAGTAAAAGGGTAAAGAAGAAGCTGAATTCAGCTTAATCAAACCTTAGAAACAATAGAATAATTGTTGAGAAAAGGAAATAAAAGGTTCGGCTATGAGAGTAAAACCGAAAGAATAAAAGAGGGGGAGAAGAAGAAAGGCAAAGTTCGGCTGAATGATGAACTAAAATTAAGGAGAGGGAGATACCAAATTTGGCTTTTGGAAGTGAAAGAAACCCAAAACGCAAAAAGGAAAAAACAACCCCCAAATGCCATAAAGAGAATTCGGCACCCAAAACACTCTCAAATTGCCGAAATATGCACACAATAGACTCCTTAGCTGAATTTGCATATTCAATTTCCCCTCAATTGACTTCAAACTCTCCAAATTTGAAATCCATGATTCTCTCCACCCAACTCTCCCCCATTTCCATAACCACCATTTTCAAATTCCTTGATTTCCTCCCTTTGACCACTTCCACAACCACCTCAGCAGGGTTTGCATCTAATTCAAACACTTGCCACCCCATTCACGAAATAAATACTTCTTTTATGATGCACCAGTACTCGAACCTTAGACATCATGATTACTCTACATGCCATCTTGCCACCACACCATAGGCTTTTTTTGTGATAAAAATCGTCCATAATTAATTATAAGACCTATGTGCTAGTGTCCGGATTCACTTAAGAGGAAAAACTAAAATTTTGCTAGAGCCTAGATTTGAACCCAAGACTTCTCCAACACTCCTCAGGACACTTAGCCACTGAAGCAAGCATTTATTTGTGTCATTTCTTGCTTAACTAAAATATCTATGAGCAGTCTCCTAATTGCTTCCATGTTCAAGGCCCAATACTTCTAGGCCCAATTTCAGGGCATTACATGTAGCCTTCAGTAGATACTAGTTTAGAGCCCAGAACACGCCATTCACCCAACTCAGTCCAACATAAAGGAGTGCGACACCTACGACCATACAGTGCTTCGTAAGGTGCCATCTGTATGCTGGACTGGTAGCTATTGCTGTAAGCAAATTCTGCTAACAGCAAATAATCCTCCCAACTGCCTCGGGAGTCAATCACAAAACTCCTTAACATGTCCTCCAGTATCTGAATCAACCTCTCCAACTAACCATCTGTCTGAGGATGGAACACAGTACTGAAGTCCAACTGTGTACCTAGAGCTTCATGTAACTTCTTCCAGAACCGAGATGTGAAGCGAGGATCTCTGTCAGATATTATAGAAACTGGTACCCCATGCAGTCTCACTATATCGGATACATATAACTTAGCCAGTTTCTGCAATGAATAATCTGTACGAATCGGTATGAAATGGGCAGTTTTGGTCAACCGATCTACGATGACCCACACGGAATCTTTCTTGGAAAGCATCAGGGGTAGCCCACTCATAGTGTCCATGATTACTCTTTCCCACTTCCACAGTACAATCTTAACTGGCTGAAGCAACCCAAAAGGCAATTGATGTTCTGCTTTAACCTGCTGGCAAGTCAGACATTGCCCCACAAAGTCAGTAATCTCACGATTAAGACCCGGCCACCAATAAATCTCACGGAGATCTATATACATCTTATTTCAACCTGGGTGCATAGCATAGGGGCTACTATGCGCCTCTCGCAGTAAAGTCTATCTCAACTCAGCATCCTTAAATATGCAAATTTTGCCTCAAAAATAAAGTACCCCTTCATTATTCAGCCCAAAATCCATAGCATCACTATTCTCGATCTGACAGAACTGAAGACCCAATGATTCATCTTCCAACTATTTATTCTTGATCTGCTTAATCCACACTAGTTAAATAAGCTAAGACGAGCAAACATTACTCTCAGATCAGTCATAGCCCTACGACTCAGTGCGTCGGCCACCACACTGGTCTTACTAGGATGGTATTTAATAGAACAGTCATAATCCTTAAGCAGCTCAATCCATTTACGCTGCCTAAGATTTAACTCCTTCTGAGTGAGGAGATACTTGAGGCTCTTCTAATCCGTGTAAATGATGCACTTCTCATCAAACAATAATGCCTCCAAATTTTCAATGTGAATACCACTACAGCCAACTCCAAGTCATGTGTTGAGTAATTCACCTCATGAGTCTTAAGCTGGCGAGATGCGTAAGCTACCACCTTACCGTCTTGCATCAACACACAACCCAAACTTACGTGTGATGCATCACTGTAGATAGCAAATTCTTTCCCAGACTCAATTTGAATCAAGACAAGGGCCTCAGTCAAAACTTTCTTGAGCTTCTCAAAGCTTTCTGGCTGCTCACAGCCTAGTTAAAAGGCACGCTCTGTAATATCCCAAATTAAGGCCTAATCAGAATAGTGGTTTTGTGACCACAAATCTGAGATAGAAATAATTATTTTATAATTATTTTGAGGTTTATTATATGATTTCATAATTGTGTGAAGATTTCGTGAAGAAATTTTTGGCATAACGAGTTTAATTTAAAGTTAGGGATTAAATCGAATAAGTTGCAAAACTTGCATTCTAGAAGTTTTTAGTATGAAATTGCTTTGAAATATTAATTAGGAGGTCTTAAATGGTACTTTGACCAATTTTAAGTTCATGGACAAAATTAGGACATGGAAGGAATTTTTGAAAGTTTAGTATGGAGGGGCATTTTGGTCATTTGGATATTAAATGAAATAAAAAGGGAAAAATAACACAAAATTGGTTATCATCTTCCTTAGTTGCTGCCGAATGCTCCCTCTCTCCATAGCTAGGGTTTCTTCAACTTTCAAGCTTCATAGTAAGTGATTCCAAGCCCTGTTTTTAATGATTTTTACGTTTTTGAAATCCCGGTAACTCGGTGTAGCTTATGATAGTAATATTTTGAGTTAGAGTTCATATTTGGAAAAATACCCATAGGTGAAATTTGTGAATTTTGATGTTTTATGATAGAATATGAGGTTTTAAATTAAGTTAGACAACTTGTGCTACTTGGTTTTGAGTGAAAACGAGTAAAAGGGCTTAATCGGCAAAAATACCTAATAGTCATAAGTACATGTTAGAGTGAGAATTTGATGTTGCCTAGAAGGGAAAAGTGATCAGCATGTTATAAAACATAAGAATAAGGAATTAATTTTAATCCCGAGATTAGAGGCAAAAGTGTAAATATGCAAAAGTTTAGGGGTAAAATTATAATTTTGCTAAAATTTGAATTAAAGACTAATTTGATAATGTGAGTATTAAATAAGCTAAATGTGTTATTTTAGATCAAGAAAGACATGGAATCGACCCCAATCGAGGAAAAGAAAAGATTATGGACTAAATTGCAAAATCTTTATATTTTGGTACCAAGGTAAGTTCATGTATAAATAATGTAGCATAATTGTTATTTTTAAGTTATTGATGTTAATTTTATGATATGCTGATTTTTATCATGAAATATATGCTTTGTGGTTATTTTCGAATAAAATGCAAATTATGTGTATTATTTGTTAAATATAAAGTGCTACCGAGTATTGGTTTCAATATTTTACGAAAGATGGCAAGGATATGTGTCCGAGGAAAATCCCGTTTGAACCTTAGGAATAGATTAGGATACAAGTGACATGTCACTAGGATGGTTGGGCATCCGAACTCGTTGAGTTGAGTCCGAGTTCACTTATGGATGCGAATGGTCGAACTCGTTGAGTTGAGTCCGAGTTCGTGAGATGTAACTAGGTATCTGAACTAGTTGAGTTGAGTCTGAGTTCACTTATGGATGCGAACGCCCGAGCTCGTTGAGTTGAGTCTGAGTTCACTTAGGGGCGGGTTACATGATTGCTTGATTACATATGTGGAACTTATGTGCAAATTGTCCATGTATCCGAGTTATATTCCGATGTGTTCAACGGGTAAAATTTCTAGTGAAATGGAAGAACACTTAAAATACAAGTGACGTTTTGGTAAGTGTTTTGAAACGGACACTTTGGACAGGTATGTACTTAACCCTCGGGTTGAAAATAGATACAACAACGATAAGATGGTAAGATGATGAATGATGTTTAGAAATGTGATATATATTTTGGTGATACCATGCTAAGGTTGTTTGGTATAATTGTTTTGTTATGTTACTTGTTATTTGCATATGAACTTACTAAGCATTTATGCTTACTCCTCCTTTTTATTCACTTGTAGTTTTGAACAAGCCGGCTCGGGAATCGGGACAGGTCGAAGGTTCGATCACACTATCCGAAGGACTTTTATTTTGGTAAATGGCTTGTAAAACTTAAGTATGGCATGTATAGCAATATACCTACTTTGTGTAAATAATTTTGTGATATGAAGGTGATTTGGTTGAAAAAATGCTTGATAATGATAAGTCATGGAAATGGCTAATTTAGATCATGTTTGATGTCATGGAAGGTTAATAGGTTATCTAGTCCATAAAAACTCATGAAAAGATGAAATTTGCCTTAAACAGAACATTGCAGCAACACTGATGTGAGTTTGAAAATTTACTAAAAATCATAGAAATTGAATTTGGTGATGGATTCAATATGAAATTGAAGCCTAATATGTCTAGTTTCACATAAAACAAACGAAACAGGTAAAGAAATTATATGTTAGAGGATATTTGAGTTTTAGTAAAATAGGGCCAGAGTGATTTCTGGATCCCCTGTTCAAACTTTAGAAATTCACCATAAATTGTACAAAAACAATTAGGTGGTGTATTTTATATTCTTGGAATCATTATTGAGTCTAGTTTCAGGATAAATAAACGTCATAGTCATATAAAGTTTTCACAGAGATAAATATGGTTTGTAGTAAACAGAGGTCAGTCCAATCAAGTCCTGAAACAGGGGTAACTTTAACTAATAAACTGTACTAATTTTCCAAACCAAAAATTCTAGAAAAAAATTTAGTGAATAGATATATGAGTGTAGACTTAGGGAAAATTTATGGATCTTGATTTCAAGTTTTGTAACTAGAGATATGAATTTTCTTGTAACTGTGACGCAGATAGCTAGAAAGCTGTGAATGTAGAAACAAATGATTCGAAGTTCTTAATTTGATAAATTATGTTCGGTAACACCTCAAGCTCGACTCCGACGGTGGTACCGAGCGTGGGGGCATTATATTTAGTGGTATCAGAGTAGGTTTAGTCTATTCTCGGACTACGTGTTGTATGTACGAATTTTGCTATACATGCTATATGTATAAATTGTGATAGAGTGACGACTTCTGACCTTTTTAAATGATTTTTATATAGTAAATGGATCCCGATCCAGTGTGGCGGATGAAGTAGAGAGAGTAATCGCCACTTCTGAAGAAGGGCAAGCACCGACTGAAAATCTACCTCTTCTTGTTGGTCGTGAGGAGGAGAAAGGGATCGGAAGCCTTTCTCCAAATGATGAGTGCATGGTACACTGAGTTCGTTCGTACGAAACCAAATGTACGACCTCCCCCACCTCCCCCAATTCCTCAACCTATACCCCCGATGCCTCAGGGTGTGGATATGATAAAATTTCACAGAACTCTAGTTGACAGAATTCGTAAACAAGGAGCCGAAGAATTTAGGGCAAATATTGATGATGATGCCGAGAAAGCAGAGTTCTGGCTTGAAAATTCTATCCGGGTATTTGATGAATTATCTTGTACACCTGAAGAATGTTTGAAATGTGCTATATCTTTGTTGAGGGATTCAGCCTATAATTGGTGGAAGACTTTGATTTCGGTGGTACCGAAAGAGAGGGCAACCTAGGAATTCTTTCAAGAAGAGTTTTGGAAGAAATATATTAGTGAAAGATTTATTGATCAGAAACATAAAGAGTTTCTTGAGCTGAAGCAAGGTAATATGACAGTCACAAAATATGAAAGAGAGTTTGTTCGATTGAGTAAATATGCCAGAGAATATGTTCCTACAGAGGCCAAGATGTGCCGACGATTTGAAGACAGGCTCAACGAAGACATCAAGGTATTTGTTGGGATCCTTGAACTAAAAGAAATGGTGGTATTTGTCAATTGAGCTTGCAAGGCTGAAGAACTACTTAAGGAAAAGAAAAAGGTAGAATCTGAGACACAAAATTGGAAGAAAAGACCATTGAGTAATGCACCCTCACAGCAACCCGAAAAGTCAAGAAATATGAATCCTCGTTCCCAAGTTTCAACTGGGCAATCATATGGGAATTCTAAGAAGCAAAATGTGGGTCCTAAGTCCCGCACTACTTGATGAGCAGCTGTAGGGAACTCGAGATTTGTTAAACCCGAGTGCCGCCGTGGTAGAAATCATTTTGGTCCGTGCGAGAGCAAATGAATGTTTTCGATGTGGTTCTCCTGATCATTTTATTAGAGACGCCTGAAAGAGCCGAGAAAGAAAAATTTCAGTATACAAAAGTAAGTGGTGCGGATTCGAGGAGAAGGTATCCAAGAAAAGTCGGGAGTGTGAAGCAAGCGAAGAAGAATGTAGCCGAGATGCAGCAGATTAGACTGAAGGAAGGGTTCCGCTAGAACTTATGCTATTAAAGCGCGTGAAGATGCTTTCTCACCCAATGTGATTACCGGTATATTTTCTCTTTATGATGTTAATGTTATTGCTTTGATTGATCCCGGTTCTACTCATTCATATGTGTGCATGAAACTGGTGTCTCGTATGAATATACCTGTTGAGAACACAGAATTTATGATTAGAGTGTCGAATCCGTTAGGCAAATGTGTGATAGTTGATAAAGTATATAAGAAATGTCCTTTAATGATTCGGGGTCATTACTTTTCGGCCGACTTGATGTTGTTTCCGTTTGATGAGTTTGATGTTATTTTGGGTATGGATTGGTTGACATTGCATGATGCTATAATAAATTGCAAAGAAAAGGTTATAGAATTAAAGTGTGTAAATGGTGAAACTCTGCTGGTTGAATCAAATAAATCAGAGGCATTGTCTAGTGTGATTTCTTCAATGTCGGTTCAAAGATATTTGAGAAAGGGTTATGAAGTTTATTTGGCAAATGTAATTAATACAAAAGAAGTTGAAAAGAAAGTTGAATCAGTGTTGGTTGTGTGTGAATTTGCGGACGTATTTCCAGAAGAATTGCTAGGTTTGCCTCCAGTCAGGAAAGTAGAATTTGGTATTGATTTGATACCGGGAACAGCTCCGATTTCGATTGCTCCATATAGAATGGCACCAGCAGAGTTGAAAGAATTAAAGTTGCAGTTGCAAGAGTTGACTGATAAAGGCTTTATGAGACCGAGTTTTTCATCTTGGGGTGCTCCTGTGTTATTTGTGAAAAAGAAGGATGGTTCTATGAGGTTGTGTGTTGATTATCGGCAATTAAACAAGGTGACAATCAAAAACAAGTATCCGTTGCCAAGAATTGATGATTTGTTTGAACAGCTAAAAGGAGCGACATGGTTTTCAAAGATTGACTTGAGATCTGGGTATTACCAATTTGTGCGTAAAAGAGTCGGATGTGCCTAAAACTGCTTTTAGAACAAGGTACGGTCATTATGAATTTTTAGTTATGCCATTTGGGTTGACAAATGCTCCGACTGTGTTTATGGATTTAATGAATCGTATATTTCGGCAATACTTGGACAAATTTGTTGTGGTGTTTATAGATGATATTTTAATTTATTCAAAAGATGAGACAGAGCATGCTGAGCATTTGAGGATAGTTTTGTAAACTTTGAAAAATAAGCAGCTGTATGCCAAGTTTAGTAAACGTGAATTTTGGCTCCGGAAAGTTGGATTTTTGGGTCATATTGTTTCAGGTGATGGTATACGGGTTGATCCTAGTAAAATTTCAGCCATTGTTGATTGGAAACCACTAAAAAATGTAACTGAAGTTAGAAGTTTCTTGGGGCTAGCTGGGTATTATCGGCGGTTTGTAAATGAATTTTCTATAATTGCTGCTCCTATGACTAGACTACTCCGAAAGAATGTTAAATTTGAATGGACGGAAGAATGTCAACAGAGTTTTGAAGAATTGAAAAAGTTATTAACAGAGGCACCAGTGTTAGTACAGCCCGAATCAAGTAAAGAATTTGTGGTGTATAGTGATGCTTCTCTAAATGGTTTGGGGTGTGTACTCATGCAAGAAGGAAAAGTGGTGGCTTATGCTTCGAGGCAGTTAAAACCTCATGAGAGGAATTATCCTACTCACGATTTGGAATTGGCTGCAGTGGTGTTTGCTTTGAAGATTTGGCAACATTATTTGTATGGTGAAAAGTGCCGGGTATATACCGACCACAAAAGTCTTAAGTACTTGATGTCACAAAAAAGACTTGAATTTGAGACAGTGAAGATGGTTGGAGTTATTGAAAGATTATGAGCTTGTTATTGATTATCATCCGGGAAAAGTGAATGTGGTTGCCGATGCCTTAAGCAGAAAGTTGTTGTTTGCTTTGAGAGTTATGAACACTCAGTTGAAAATGTCAGATGATGGTTCGATTCTAGCAGAGTTAAGAGCAAGATCGATGTTTTTACAAGAGATTTCTGAAGCTTAGAAAAATGATCAAGATTTGCTAGCCAAGAGAAAACAGTGTCAAGCTGATACGGGATCAGATTTCAGAATCGGTTCTGATGGTTGCTTGATGTTTAAAAATCAGATTTGTGTACCGAAAAATGAGGAGTTGATTCAAAAGATTTTGCATGAAGCACATAATGGTTGTTTGGCGGTTCATCCGGGCAGTACGAAAATGTATAATGACTTGAAGAAAATGTATTGGTAGAGTGGAATGAAAAGAGATATTTCCGAGTTTGTATCAATGTGTTTAATTTGTCAACAGGTGAAAGCTGAACACCAAGTGCCTTCGGGATTACTTCAGCCTATTATGGTTCCTAAATGGAAATGGAATTGGATTACTATGGATTTTGTTTTAGGGTTGCCATTGACTCCAAGAAAGAAAGATGCCATCTGGGTAATAGTTGACAGATTAACTAAGTCGGCTCATTTTATCCCGGTACGTATGGATTATTCTCTTAACAAGTTGGCTGAACTATATGTTAGAGAAATTGTTAGACTACACAGAATACCATTGTCGATTATTTCGGATAGAGATCCGAGGTTTACCTCGCGGTTTTGGCAAAAGTTGCAAGACGCGTTAGGTACGAAGTTAAATTTCAGTACTGCTTAGATGTTGTGTATTGGAATTTCAAGGAAGTTGGGAAAGATATTTACCGTTGGTAGAATTTGCTTACAATAATAGTTATCAGACGAGCTTGAAATTGGCACCTTATGAAGCATTGTATGGTCGTAAGTGTCGAACGCCTTTGTATTGGACTGAACTCAAGGAAAATTTGATCTATGGAATTGATCTAATAAAAGAAACCGAAGAAAAGGTGAAGGTAATTCGAGATTGTTTAAAAGTTGCTTCAGATAGACAGAAATCTTATGCAGATTTAAAATGAAAAGACATTGAATTTCAAGTTGGTGATAAAGTATTTTTAAAAGTGTCTCCGTGGAAGAAAGTTCTCAGATTTGGACGGAAGGGCAAATTAAGTCCGCGTTTTAATGAAATAATTGAAAGAGTTGGACCGGTAGCCTATCGGTTAGCATTGCCATCTCAATTGAAGAAGATTCATAATGTATTCCATGTGTCTGTGTTACGTCAGTATCGTTCGGATCCTTCACATGTGGTTTCACCGACAGAAATTGAACTACAACCAGACATGACCTATGAAGAAGAACCAATTAAGATTTTAGCTCGAGAGGTCAAACAACTAAGGAACAAAACTATTGCACTTGTGAAAGTATTGTGGCAAAAGCATGGAGTAGAAGAAGCTACATGGGAACCCGAAGAAACTATGAAGAATCAATACCCACATCTGTTTACCGGTAAGATTTTCGAGGACGAAAATCTTTAAAGGGGGGAGAGTTGTAATATCCCAAATTAAGGCCTAATCGGAATAGTGGTTTCGTGATCACAAATTTGAGATAGAAATAATTATTTTATAATTATTTTGAGGTTTATGATATGATTGCATAATTGTGTGAAGATTTCGTGAAGAAATTTTTGGCATAACGAGTTTAATTTAAAGTTAGGGATTAAATCGAATAAGTTGCAAAACTTGCATTCTAGAAGTTTTTAGTATGAAATTGCTTTGAAATATTAATTAGGAGGTCTTAAATGGTACTTTGACCAATTTTAAGTTCATGGACAAAATTAGGACATGGAAGGAATTTTTGAAAGTTTAGTAAGGAGGGGCATTTTGGTCATTTGGATATTAAATGAAATAAAAAGGGAAAAATAACACAAAATTGGTTATCATCTTCCTTAGTTGCTGCCGAATGCTCCCTCTCTCCATAGCTAGGGTTTCTTCAACTTTCAAGCTTCATAGTAAGTGATTCCAAGCCCCGTTTTTAATGATTTTTACGTTTTTGAAATCCCGGTAACTCGGTCTAGCTTATGATAGTAATATTTTGAGTTAGATTTCATATTTGGAAAAATACCCATAGGTGAAATTTGTTAATTTTGATGTTTTATGATAGAATATGAGGTTTTAAATTAAGTTAGACAACTTGTGCTACTTGGTTTTGAGTGAAAACGAGTAAAAGGGCTTAATCGGCAAAAATACCTAATAGTCATAAGTACATGTTAGAGTGAGAATTTGATGTTGCCATAGAAGGGAAAAGTGATCAGCATGTTATAAAACATAAGAATAAGGAATTAAGTTTAATCCCGAGATTAGGGGCAAAAGTGTAAATATGCAAAAGTTTAGGGGTAAAATTGTAATTTTGCTAAAATTTGAATTAAAGACTAATTTGATAATGTGAGTATTAAATAAGCTAAATGTGTTATTTTAGATCAAGAAAGGCGTGGAATCGACCCCAATCGAGGAAAAGAAAAGATTGTGGACTAAATTGCAAAATCTTTATATTTTGGTACCAAGGTAAGTTCATGTGTAAATAATGTAGCATAATTGTTATTTTTAAGTTATTGAT
The DNA here is from genome assembly GCA_025698465.1 of Gossypium longicalyx. Classification (NCBI taxonomy): domain Eukaryota; kingdom Viridiplantae; phylum Streptophyta; class Magnoliopsida; order Malvales; family Malvaceae; genus Gossypium; species Gossypium longicalyx. The sequence goes on from CM047007.1 coordinate 58,635,243, forward strand.
GTTAATTTTATGATATTTAATTTTATGATATGCTGATTTTTATCATGAAATATATGCTTTGTGGTTATTTTTGAATAAAATGCAAATTATGTGTATTATTTGTTAAATATAAAGTGCTACCGAGTATTGGTTTCAATATTTTACGGGAGATGGCAAGGATATGTGTCTGAGGAAAATCCCGTTTGAACCTTAGGAATAGATTAGGATACAAGTGACATGTCACTAGGATGGTTGGGCATCCGAACTCGTTGAGTTGAGTCCGAGTTCACTTATGGATGCGGATGTCCGAACTCGTTGAGTTGAGTCCGAGTTCGTGAGATGTAACTAGGCATCCGAACTCGTCGAGTTGAGTCCGAGTTCACTTATGGATGCAAACGCCCGAGCTCATTGAGTTGAGTCCGAGTTCACTTAGGGGCGGTTTACATGATTGCTTGATTGCATATGTGGCACTTATGTGCAAATTGTCCATGTATCCGAGTTATATTCCGATGTGTTCAAAGGGTAAAATTTCTAGTGAAATGGAAGAACACTTAAAATGCAAGTGACGTTTTGGTAAGTGTTTTGAAACGGACACTTTGGAAAGGTATGTACTTAACCCTCGGGTTGAAAATAGATACAACAACGATAAGATGGTAAGATGATGAATGATGTTTAGAAATGGGATATATATTTTGGTGATACCATGCTAAGGTTGTTTGGTATAATTGTATTGTTATGTTACTTGTTATTTGCATATGAACTTACTAAGCATTTATGCTTACTCCCTCCTTTTTATTCACTGTAGTTTTGAACAAGTCGGCTCAGGAATCGGGACAAGTCGAAGGTTCGATCACACTATTCGAAGGACTTTTATTTTGGTAAATGGCTTGTAAAACTTAAGTATGCCATGTATAGCAATATACCTACTTTGTGTAAATAATTTTGTGATATGGCGGTGATTTGGTTGAGAAAATGCTTGATAATGATAAGCCATGGAAATGGCTAATTTAGATCATGTTTGATATCATGGAAGGTTAATAGGTTATCTAGTCCATAAAAACTCATGAAAAGATGAAATTTGCCTTAAACAGAACATTACAGCAACACTGACGTGAGTTTTAAATTTACTAAAAATCATAGAAATCGAATTTGGTGATGTATTAAATATGAAATTCAAGCCTAATATGTCTAGTTTCACATAAAACAAACGAAACAGGTAAAGAAATTATATGTTAGAAGATATTTGAGTTTTAGTAAAACAGGGCCAGAGTGATTTCTGGATCCCCTGTTCCAAATTTAGAAATTCACCGTAAATTGTACAAAAACAACTAGGTGGTTTATTTTATATTCTTGGAATCCTTATTGTGTCTAGTTTCAGGATAAATAAACGGCATAGTCATATAAATTTTTCAAAGATAGAAATATGGTTCGTAGTAAACAGAGGTCAGTCCAGTCAAGTCCTAAAATAGGGGTAACTTTAACTAATAAACTGTACTAATTTTCCCAACCAAAAATTCTAGAAAAAAATTTAGTGAATAGATATATGAGTCTAGATTTATGGAAAATTTACGGATCTTGATTTCAAGTTTTGTAACTCGAGATATGAATTTTCTTGTAACTGTGACGCAGGTAGCTAGAAAGCTGTGAATGTAGAAACAAATGATTCGAAGTTCTTAATTTGATAAATTATGTTCGGTAACACCTCAAGCTCGACTCCGACGACGGTCTCGGGCGTGGGGGCGTTACACGCTCTTACATAGCAGCTTAGTTAAGGGCACGACAATCAGTGAGAATCCTTCTACAAATCTTCGATAGTACCCAGCCAGTCCCAAAAAACTATGAATTTCTGATACAGTCCTAGCCTGCTTCCAATCCAACACAACCTTAATTTTTCGAGGATCAACCCTAATCCCCTCAGCAGATACCACTTGACCAAGAAACGTTACCTCACGTAACCAGAATTCACACTTGCTAAACTTGGCATATAATTGCTTCTCCCTCAAAATTTGCAGAACTACTCGTAGATGTTCATCATGCTCATCTTCAGTCCTCGAATATACCGGTATGTCATCGATAAATACTACAACAAACCGATCTAGAGAGGGTTGAAACACTCTGTTCATCAGATCCATAAAAGCTGCTGGTGCATTTGTCAGTCCAAAAGGCATTACCAGGAACTCGTAATGACCATAACGAGTCCTAAACGTCGTCTTGTGCACATCGGCCTCTTTAACTCTCAGTTGGTGATACCTTAACCGGAGATCTATTTTAGAGAAAACTGATGCTCCTTGCAGTTGGGCCTAAGCCCTTTTTTCGGTGTGTGAAATCCCATGATAGCAAACAATCGGAGTAAACGTAATCTGGGCCTAAGCCCTTTAGTTCCAGTTAGGGCCTTAGCCCCTTTTTCGAACGATGGCGATGCAGGACTTAGCCCACTTCATGAATGATGGCGATCTAGGCCTTATCCCTTTTCGGTAACAGTATGCAAACAAAGAATCCTACCCAAACCATCCGCTACACACCATCTCCGTACCAGCCCTACACACTATGTGGGGATAAAATCGACCCACCCAACCCTACACACCAAGTCGCACCGATTTCGAAACTAAAACAGTCATTGCAATTGAGCTGCCAGTAATAGGCTTATAGCCTTTTAGTACAATTCCTCCAAAATCATATCTATATCCCACCCCATGTAATGCAACATAATATCATACGTGTATGTAGAAATGTCATTCGCGACACGTGCAACCTTAACAATTAATTAGTGACAATGGACCTACAGCCCATATTGTGGGCCCATGTGGGCCCATACTCTCGTATGGCCCACATAACCTAGAAATGGACTAAACAAGTAATTCACAAGCCCAAATCCCAAAGACTACATTCAACCAAGATGCTCCATCAACCAGTGACATATGAATAACATTTCTATCTTATACCTAACGCCAAAAATTCCACTAATACTTACCTTTGATGAACTACTGAAGATTCCTCTTCTAAACCAATACACAAAGCCAACTACAACCTCCTTTAGATATTACATGCGTTTCAAAACGATCATACAACTAACATAGTACATGCTCATAAATTGGACTAGGCGTACAACCACTTACCGAAAGTGTAAAACCGACACTAAAGAATGAGAGCAGTCGGTTCACTGCTACAACTCGGTAGAACTAGCGCTATCACTCCCCTAACAATCGTCAGTTGGAAAGAAAGTGTTAAAAGAGAACTCTAGGTATGGCAAAAGAGAAAGGGATGAACAGAAACAAAATCAAATAAAACAACACTTACCACCAAGATCGATAGAGAAGAACAAAAGAATCGATTCACAGAGGGTCAATGCAGGAGCACTATTCGGCCAACAAGGATTAGATTGTACTGGAGAGAAGGAGGAAGAAGAAAAAGAAAAGGAATGAATCGTTCCCAACAGGCACTAACCGAATGAGATAGAGAGGTAGGCATACAATAGATACTCGACCAAAGAGATAACCACTTGTGAAAAAGTGTGAAAAAAAAGAAATCTTTGGGCAAGAGAATTGGAGGGAGGAATAGATTTGCAAGCAACAAGGGTAAAAAGGTCCTTCGAAAAGACCCAAGTCAACTATGGAAACAAAGGAAAAGAACCATAATTCGCAAAAACCCAAAAAAACAAAGAGAAAAGACCTCAAAAGAGAGACAATGCCGAAAGTTTAAGGACCTAGCCATCAACTAAAAATCCTTATGCTCATTTCCCAAATTCGACACAACACCTCAACTCCACTTTTTCCTCCCTTTATCCCTCCCTAAAATCTCTCCACCTTATTTTACTCAACCACCTATTCAAACTCCCACCAAACTCCTCAATTTCAGTCAACCTAGGATACCTCCCTAGCACTTGAAGCAAAAATAAAATGCTCCTTCAGTACCACCACGCCTCGAACCACAGACCTCAAGGCACACTCCACACGCCACTTGCTATTAGACTAGCAAGCTCACTTTGTCATGATTTCAACATGTTCTGCATTTAACCATATTGCTTAAGGGTAAGGGCTTTTAACCTTAAAAACAAAATTTTGCCTAGGAATAGGCTTGAACCCATGACTTTCCAGACACTCCCAGAGCACACAACCACTAAGCCAGACATACTTTCACGTCACATACACACAAAATAATTTTTACAGGGTTTTTGAGATTTAGGGCACTACAATTCTACCCTCCTTAAAGAAAATTTGGCCTCAAAATTTACCTGGTCAAAATAGGTGAGGGTATTGTTGCCGTATTGCCTCCTCAGGTTTCCACGTGGCCTCCTTAGAACTGTGGTTTCGCCAAAGGACTTTCACTAAAAGGATAGATTTCTTCCTCAAGACTTTCATATCTCGATCCAAAATCTGGACTGGTTCCTCCTCGAAAGTCAGGTCTGGTCTAACTTTAATTTCCTCTACCGGTACCACGTGTAAAGGATCAAAGCGATAGTGTCTTAGCATAGAGACATGGAACACATCATGAATCTGCTCTAGTTCTGGATGTAACTCTAAATAGTAGGCAACTGGTCCTACTCGTCTCAATATGCGGTAAGGCCCAATAAACCTTGGGCTCAACTTGACCTTACACCCAAATTTCAGTACCTTCTTCCATGGCGAGACCTTCAGAAAAATAAAATCCCCTACAAAATACTCAATTTCCTTACACTTCAGATTCGCATATGACTTTTGTCTGTCTGTTGCTGCCTTCAGTCGATCCCAAATTAATCTGACCTAATCTTCGATATCAAATACTAGTTCAGGGCCTAGAACACGCCATTCACCGAACTCAGTCCAACATGAAGGAGTGCGACACCTACAATCATACAGCGCTTCGTAAAGTACCAGCTGTATGCTAGACTGGTAGCTATTGTTGTAAGAAACTCTATTAATGACAAGTAATCCTCCCAACTGCCTCAAAAGTCAATCACACAACTCCTTAATATGTCCTCCAGTGTCTGAGTCACCCTCTCTGACTGACCATCTGTTTGAGAATGGAACGCAATACCGAAGTCTAACTGTGTACCCAGAGCTTGATGTAACTTCTTCCAGAACCGAGACGTTAAGCGAGGATCTCTGTTAGATATTATAGAAACTGGTACCCCATGTAGTCTCACTATCTCGGATACATACAGCTTAGCCAGTTTTTGCAACGAATAATCTGTTCGAATCGGTATGAAATGGGAAGTAATGGCCAAATCTGTGATCTCACATTGGAGTGTTTTTCCAAAACACAAATTTGGTGAAAATTTGTTCTACATAAAAACCTCTTTAGGTGTTTAACATAAGTTTAGGATGCCCTGTCCATTGTGAAAACTCAAGTTGTTTGATCAAAATATTAATTATTTTAGTTTGTTATTAAACTTTAAAATAATGTCTATTGCGGAAGCTTCCAAAATGTGTTGCGTAAACGTGGTGCCTTCAGACAACATTTGTTTAAAATCCTCTTGAAAAATTTGGGACCTAATACTTCCAAATTAAAATTTAAGTAACTAGATTCCCAAACTAAAATAAAAATAAAATTAAAGAGGCCTTATTACATAATTAAAAAAAACCAAAATAAAATCTAATCATAATATTAAAAGGAACTTTTTCAAGTGGACACCTCTGAGTCTTCCATTGCCTCGATCCGTCTAAGCCTAGGAATTTCCTGTACAGTTAATAGATGGGTGAGTTTACGAAAACTCAGTGTAATATCCCGAATTAGGGCCTAATTGAAATAGTGGCTTTATGACCACAAATTCGATATAGAAATAATTATTTTATAATTATTTTTATGTTTATGATATGATTGCATGATTGTGTGAAAATTTCGTGACGAAATTCTATGCATAAAGTGCTTAATTTGAAATTAGGGACTAAATCGAATAAGTTGTAAAACTTGCATTCTAGAAGTTTTTAGTATGAAATTACTTTGGAATATTAATGAGGATGTCTTAAATAGCAATTTGACCAATTTCTAAAGTTTTGGACAAAAATGGGCTTGTACATGAAAATTTTCAAAGAAAGGTATTAAGGGTATTTTGGTCATTTGGTAATTAAAAGAGTAAAAAAAGGAAAAAGATGGCAAAATATGTCCATCTTCTTCATTAGGACAAAAATTAAAGGGTTCTCCATAGCTAGGGTTTGTTTCAAGCTTCCAAGCTCCATAGTAAGTGATTCCAAGCCCCGTTTTTAATGTTCTTTACGTTTTTTGAGTCCCGGTAACTTGATTTAGCTTACGCTAGCAATAATTCAACCTAGGGTTCATATTTGGAAAAATACTCATAGGTGAAATTTGTTTATTTTGGTGTTTTATGATAGAATATGAGGTTTTAAATTATGCTAGACAACTTGTGCTACTCGGTTTTAAGCAAAAACGAGTAAAAGGGCTTAACCGGTAAAAATACCTAATAGTCATAAGTACATGTTAGAGTGTGAAATTGATGCTTCCATAGAAAGGAAAAATGATCAGCATGTCATAAAACATAAGAAAATGGGATGAAGTTTAATTCCCGAGCCTAGGGGCAAAAGTGTAATTTTGCAAAAGTTTAGGGGCAAAATGGTAAGTTTGCCAAAGTTCGTATTTGGGGCTGTTTTGATGAATGTTTGTATTAAATAATATTAATTTGGCATTATATATCAAGAGAAACGAGATTCAAGCCGTGATCGAGGGAAAAACAAAGTTTACGAGGAATAGGCTTGATTGCTAATATTTTGTATCGAGGTAAGTTCATGTGTAAATGTAGTAACATAATTGTCATTTTAAGTAATTTGATGTTATTTATGTGATATGATGATTAATATCATGAAATATTATGCTTTATGGTTATTATTGAATTATATGTAAATTATGATTTGCTACCGAGTATCGGTTTTGATGTTCTGTGGAAGACGGAAAAGATGTGTAATCGAGGAAAAAGCCCGTTTGAACCTTGGGAATAGATTAGAATATAAGTGACATGTCACTAGGATGGTTGGCCATCCGAACTCGTTGAGTTGAGTCCGAGTTCACTTATGGATGCAAATGTCTGAACTCGTTGAGTTGAGTCCGAGTTCGTGAGATGTAACTAGGCATCCGAACTCGTTGAGTTGAGTCTGAATTCACTTATGGATGCGAACGCCCGAGCTCGTTGAGTTGAGTCTGAGTTCGTTTATGGGCCGGTTACATGGTAGCTTGGCTACATATGTGGCACTTATGTACAAACTTTCCGTGTATTCGAATTATATTCCGATGTGATCAACGGGTGGATCTTAAGAAAATAAGGAGAATGCCTAAAACGAAGGTGACATGTTGGTAAGTGTGGTAAATGAGAAAATTTGACAGGTATGTGCTTAAACCCTCGGGTTGAAAACTTGGTAAGATGAAATCGTAGAAAGATATTAAATGTAAATGATGTTTTATGTGGGATTGTGTGATTATGTTACTTGCTATTTGCATGTGAACTTACTAAGCATTTATGCTTACTCCCTCCTTTTCTTTCATTGTAGTTTTGACAAGCCGGCTTGAGAATCGAGATAGGTCGAAGACTCGTTCACACTATCCGAAGGCTTAAATCGGTAAAATGGCTTGTATATTTTGAATGTGGCATGTATGGCAAAATACTCACTTTGTGTAAATGATCTTATGATATGATTATGCTTTGGCAAGAAAAGAGTTTGTGAATGATTAGCCATTGGAATGGCCAATCTAAATCATATTTGATACCATGTATGTTTAAAATGCTATTTAGTCCATGAAAATTTATAGTAAAGTAAAATTTGCTATAAAACAGAATATTGCTGCAACAATGATGTGAATTTAAAAAATCACTAAAAATAGTATAAATAGAATTAGGTGATGAATAAAATATGTAATTTAAGCCTAATGAATCTGTTTTCATGTGTAAGAAACAAAATAGGTAAAAGAGTTGTATTTTATGAGATATTTATGATTTGGTGAAATAGGGCCAGAGTGATTTCTAGATCCTCTATTTTGAATTTGGAAATTCACCATAAATTTTATAAAAATAATTAGAAGTCATGATTTATATGTACAGGTTCCTTATAGAGTCTAGTTTTAATAGAAACAAACTTCATAGTCATTGAAATTTTGTACAGAGAGAAATCTGATTTGTAATACATAGAGGTCAGAGCAGTCGAACCCTGAAACAGGGGAGACTTTAACTAATAAACTGTACTAATTGGCCAGACCAAAAATTCTAGAAAACAATTAGTAAATATATATATATGAGTCTAGTTTCAGGGAAAATTTACGGAATTGAATTTTGAGTTTCAAAACTCAAGATATGAATTTTTAAGCGACTGTGACGCAGATTGCTAACTTGACTAGAAATTTTAAAATTAAATTGTTTGAGCTGTTTAAGCAATGAATTAAGTCTGTTAACACCTCATGTTCGACTCCGGCAATGGTCTCGGGTACGGGGCGTTACACTCAGTGTGATAAATCCCATAAAATCATACAGTCAGAGTAAACACAATTTGACCTAAGCCCTTTTAGTTTTAGTTAGGGGCCTTAGCCCCTTTTTCAGTAGCTGTAGCACTCTGGGCCTGAGCCCATCTCAGTATCAGTGGCAGTTTGGGCCTTACCCCATTTCAGTAGAGTATGGAAATAAAGAATCCTACCTAATCCATCCACTACACACCATCTCCAAACCAGCCATGCACACCATGTGGGGTTAAAATCGACCCACCCAACCCTACACACCAAGTCGTACCGGTTACGACACAAAAACAGTATTTGCAGCAGAGTCGCCAATAATAGGCTTATAGCCTTTAAGTACACTTCCTTCAAAATCACAGATCCCACCCCACGCAATGCAACATAATATAAATGTACATACGGCAAAAGTGGCATGCTTAAACAATCATACATCACATAAGGGTAAAATAGTCATCTTACCAAAATAAGGGCCCAGGTATACTTACCGACCCAACAGTAGGTCCAAAGTCGTCTTAGGCGACCTGTGCAACCTTAACAGTCAATCATTGATAATGGGCCTACAGTCCGTATTATGTGCCCATGTGGGCCCACATGCTCGTGTGGCTCACATAGCCCAGAAATGGCCTTAGCCGTTTAGCTTACACAGCCTGGCTCACTATTTACCACACTTTTGTACGACTTTCCTGTGTGAGGCCCACAGGCCCATTGGGCCCACACGGCCTAGTTCAGCCCAAAATGGCCAAATAGCATGTCGGTCCTTGAATACGCTCATGGCCATCTTGTCAACCGCATGGCTTAGTTTTGCCACACGGCCTATCACACAGCAGTCACACGCTCGTGTGGTGTCGATAGTGCACTTTTTGGCTTTTCAGCTTTTTGTCGATCTACGTTAATAGCAGTGTGATTACACACCTAATACGAGTTGGAGTTAATCTGCGCTCCGAACACTCTTATGCCTGAAGAACAAATAATGTGATAACTAATCAGTTACTTAACCTATGTTTCAATTGGAAACTAACGGAGTTCCAAAAGAATCATAATCTTCTTACCCAAAAGCCAACAATAATTGCAGCCTTGATTCTCAGGGAATGTCAATCAACTTTGATCACAAACACACAAAAATAATTCTAATTGGGTTTTCTGGATTTGGGGCTTTACAATTCTACCCTCCTTATAGAAAATTTCGGCCTCAAAATTTACCTAGTCAGAATAGATGAGTGTATTGTTGTCACATTGCCTCCTCTGGTTCCCACGTGGCTTCCTCCGAACATGTAACACCCCTAGCCCGTATCCAATGTCGGGACAGAGTTTGAGGTGCTACCAAACTTAAACTCAACCAATATTAGAAAATCGGGCCATCAAACTTTGATTTTTATCTCAAAGGCAAATTTGTCCCTTGATTGGGCTTACAATGCCCAAAACATACGTTCGAGGTGGTTCGAGACCAAACCGAGGGCTCAAGAAAAACTTAGAAAATTTCATGTTTTAAGGCCCCACACGCCTATATGGGTATATGGCACATGCCCGTGTGCTAGGGACACCCCATGTGCTGCACCTGTGTGACCAATTTGATTTTTACGATTTTTCATAAAACAAGTGCAGACTTCACACAGCCTGGACACACGCCCGTGTCCTTTGCCCATGTCCTTTCACATAGCCACGACACGCCCGTGGCGCAGCCCGTGTGCAAAAACATGGGTATTCTATTTTTGACGTTAGCATTACACGACCATGGCACACGCCCGTGTACTAGGCCGTGCTCTCCACATAGTTGAGACACACGGCCGTGTTTCTGCCCGTGTGATAAATGCCATGCATTCTGACTTGAAATTTCTAGGTGTAAGGGACACACGCACTTCTCACATGCCCATGGGGTTGTCTGTGTGTCACACACGGCCTAGACACATGCTCGTGTGTCTACCCGTGTGGACAGTATAAGGCTATTTACAAAGCCTCAATGCCACCCTAGCATGCTTATTTTCATGCCAACACCAACCAATTCCGAATCAAGCATGATAGACATTCATATAACCATGAAGATGCATCTATTATAAACTCATATTGAATGTTACCCTCATTCAAGGCTTAATGTAAAATGTGGGAACTATTTCAAGCCAACACATTTGGCTAATTCTCAAAGACACAAAAATATAAATCCAACTATACCGATTATTACGGCTGATAGTATGATCGATATCTCTGACTTCAAGGGATCCTTGAACTAATTAAGCGGCACTGAAAGAAAAAGGAAAGGAAAGAGAGTAAGCATAAAGCTTACTAAGTTGCATATAAACAAATATACAACAATAATTTCACCATTAGTCATCATACTCATAGCTCAAAGGTAAGCATAAACTTAACTTACTCATTACCGTCTACTCAAGTCACATTTTCTAATTTGAGCTCATTACTCATGCATACCAAATAGGTACCTGTACCACTCACAACATTATTATATTTTCCTTATTAAATCACTTTTGTAACCTTTAAAGTTGAACCTTTCAGAATACTACTATATATTCTGTAAGCCTCAAACATGGGATAAGTTACCGATACCATGTCCCAGACATGGTCTTACACTGGCTATCATCATGAAGGCCGATGCCATGTCCTGGACATGGTCTTATACTAGCTCTCGTATATAAGTGTTGATGCATGTCCCAGACATGTCTTACACTAGCACAACTCTTAGCCGAAGCATGTCCCAGACACATCTTACACTGGCTATCATCATCGAGGCCGATATATGTCCCAGACATGTCTTACACTGGCACTCATCTCTACGCCGATGCCATGTCCCAAACATGGTCTTACACAGGCACTCATCTCTACGCCGATGCCATGTCCCAGACATGGTCTTACACTGGCACTCATAATGTGGCCAATGCATGTCCCAGACATGTCTTATACTGGCACACAAGTAATCCGAGTGTTAAGGCACGAATATCAGGTTTGTTTTCTAGGGTTCCAATGGGATCTTTCAACTATCTCAATTATTACTATGCATTCTCAATTCACAATCTAGCAATTCATGCTTTATCAATTCAAAGACAATTTGAAAACATGTATTAACAATGTTGTTATATTACTTACATACAACTTACCTCGGTTTACAAAATGTACTCGACTAGTCAATTTAGTCGATTTGCTTGCCTTTCCCCCGATCTAGGCTCGGATTTGGTAAAACTTGATCTATAACAACAAATTATCCTTATTCAATCACTAAATACAATTAGGAATTCATAAATTCACTTCTTTGGTAAAAATGACCATTTTGCCCCTAGACCTTGGCAAAATGACCATTTTGCCCCTATGCTCGAAATTCAATTTTTATCGAATTTATTTATTTCTTAAGGCTATTCGAACCTCTTTCACTCTTATAGCAACTCCAAATTCCCACTATTTCACACATTTATCACCTATTTTGCAACTTATGCAAAATAGTCCCTTTAGGTGTTTTCATGCTAACACCCTTCACAAAAGTTGTTTATAACACAACTAGGACTCATATTCTTCCATAAAAACTCAGCAAATATCATATATCCATTCATGTAAAAACTCTAAACTCATAATCATTTTGCAAAATAGACCCCTCATTTGAAAGCTTATGCTTCAAGGGTCTCAAAAATGCAAAAACCATCAACAAAGGACATGGAAATCACTTACTTGTTGAGGTAATAAGTTGCTAAAATTTCAAAGCTTCAAAAACTCCTCTTTTGCTGATATTTTCGATGGAGAAAGAAATGAGAAGAAGATGATATCATTTTTTTCTTTATTTTAGTCCAAATAAGTCACCTAACATACCGAACATAACCTTTGACTCAATGGCCGGCCAAGCACCCTAAAATGGGACTTCAATTTTTAATTCTCTAGTTATATAACACATTTGGGTACTAAATGCAACCTTTTCCTTTTATGCGATTTAGTCCTTTTTTGCAATTGAGCTCTCAAACGTCAAAATTAACTTACCAAAATTTTCATGCACTAATAAAATCTTACTATAACCTCATAATAATAAAAATAAATTTTCTAACTTCAGATTTGGGGTCCTAAGACCAAATTTCCGACTAGGCCCTAAATCGGGCTGTTACATTTCTCCCCCCTTTAGGGATTTTCGTCCTAAAAAATCTTACCGGTGAATAGGTTCGGATACTGCTCTCTCAAAGATTCCTCGAGTTCCCATGTGGCTTCCTCTACTCCATGTTTATACCACAAAACCTTCACTAGAGGTAGATTTTTATTTCTTAACTATTTGACCTCTCGAGCTAGGATCTTGACCGGCTCCTCACCATAAGTCATATCCGGAAGAATCTCAACTTCAGGTGGCGCAATTACATGCGAGGGGTCTGATCTGTACTGGCGCAACATGGACACATGAAACACGTTGTGGATCTTTTCTAACTCCGATGGCAAATTCAATCGGTAGGCAACAGGCCCTACTTTTTTCGTAATCTCATAAGGTCCTATGAAATGAGGACTCAACTTGCCCCTCTTTCCAAACCTGAGGACCTTCCTCCACGGAGAAACTTTCAAAAATACTTTATCACCAACTTCAAACTTAATTTCCATTCGTCCCAAATCTATGTAGGATTTTTGTCTATCCAATATGGCTTTTAGGCAGTCACGAATCACTTTCACTTTTTCCTTAGCCTCTTTGACCAAATCAACCCTGTCAGTCCAGTATAAGGGCGTTCGACACTTTCGCCCGTACAAGGCCTCATAAGGTGCCATTTTTCAGACTCGACTGATAGTTGTTGTTGTAGGCAAATTCAACCAATGGCAAGTATTTCTCCCAACTTTTTTGAAATTTGAGAACACAACAACTCAACATGTCCTCTAAGATCTATATCACTCTTTCCAACTGTCCGTCAGTTTGCGGATGAAATGTCGTGCTGAAACTCAAGTTGGTTCCCAAAGCCTCTTGTAACTTTTTCCAAAACCTTAAGGTAAACCTCGGATCTCTATCTGAAACAATTGATGATGGCACTCCATGAAGCCTTACAATCTCGAAAATATATAAGTCAGCTAATTTCTCGAGGGAGTAGTTGGTACACACTGGTACGAATTGTGCTGACTTAGTTAATCTATCGATAATAACCCATACTGCATCTTTCTTTTTCAGGGTTATTGGTAAACTGGTCACGTTAATCTGCCGATAATAACCCATACTGCATCTTTTTCTTTCGGGGTTACTGGTAAACTGGTCACGAAGTCCATAGTGATACGATCCCATTTCCACTCAAGGATCATAATAGGTTGAAGTAAACCTAAAGATACTTGATGTTCAGCCTTTACTTTCTGACACACTAGGCACATGGAAACAAATTCTGAGATGTCTCTTTTCATACCCGACCACCAATACATTTTCTTAAGGTCGTTGTACATGTTCGTACTACCCGGGTGAACAGATAAGCAACCACCATGAGCTTCACTCAAAATCTTTTGAATAAGGTCATTGTCTTTGGGTTCACAAACTCTGTCTCTGAACGGTAAACATCCATTTGTACCGATACGAAAATCCGATTCAATTTCTGACTCACACTGATTTCTCTTGGCTTGCAACTTCTCATCACTTCTCTAAGCTTCTTGGATTTCTTGTAGAAATGTCGATCTAGCCTTCAACTCGGCTAGAATCAAACCATCATTAGATACAGTTAACTGAGTATTCAAAACTCTCAAGGAAAACAATGACTTTCTATTCGGGGCGTCGGCGACTGCATTCGCCTTTCCTGGATGGTAGTAAAAAATTAACTCATAATCTTTTAACAGCTCAATCCATCGGCGTTGCCACAAATTCAATTATTTTTGAGTCATCAAGTACTTTAATTTCTTATGGTCGGTGAATACCGGACATTTCTCTCCATACAAATGGTGTCTCCAAATCTTCAACGCGAACACTACAGCCGCAAGTTTCGAATCACCCTCTCCGACTGACCATCTATCTGAGGATGGAATGCAGTACTGAAGTGCGACCGTGTACCCAGAGCTTCATGTAACTTCTTCCAAAACCGATACGTGAAGCGAGGATCTCTATCAGATATTATGGAAACTGATGCCCCATGCAGTCTTACTATCTCAGATACATACAGCTTAGTTAGTTTTTGTAATGAATAATCTGTGCGAACTGGTATGAAATGGGTAGTTTTGGTCAATCAATCCACAATGACCCACACTGAATCTTTCTTGGAAGGCATTAGAAGTAGCCTACTCACAAAGTCCATAGTTACTCTTTCCCACTTCCATAGTGAAATCTTAATCAGCTGAAGCAACCCAGAAGGCAATTGATGTTCTGCTTTAACCTGTTGGCAAGTTAAACATTTCCCCACAAAGTCAGTAATCTCACGCTTAAGACCTGACCACCAATATACCTCACAGAGATCTCTGTACATCTTATTTCCACCTGGGTACATAGCATAGGGGCTACTATGCGCTTCTCGCTGTAAAGTCTACCTCAAATTAGTATCCTTAGGTACGCAAATTCTGCCTCAGAAACAGAGTCCCCCTTCACTATTCAGCCCAAAATCCACAGTATTACCACTCTCGATCTGACGAAACCGAAGACCCTATGACGCATCTTCCAACTGTTTACACTTAATCTGTTCAATTCACACTGGTTTAACCTGGAGCTTAGCCAACAAGCTACCATCATCTAATAAGGTAAGATATGCAAACATTGCTCTCAGATCAGTCATAGCCCTACGGCTCAGTGCGTCGGCCACCACATTAGCCTTACCAGGGTGATATTCAATCGAACAGTCATAATCCTTAAGTAGCTCAATCCATCTATGCTGCCCAAGATTTAACTCCTTCTGAGTGAGGAAATACTTGCGGCTCTTGTGATCAGTTAAATGATACACTTCTCACCGTACAAGTAATGCCTCCAAATTTTTAATGTGAATACCACTGTAGCCAACTCCAAATCATGTGTTGGGTAATTCACCTCATGAATCTTAAGCTGGCGAGACGCATAAGCTACCACCTTACCCTTTTGCATCAACACACAACCCAAACCAACGTGTGATGCATCACTGTAGATAGTAAATTGTTTTCTAGACTCCGGCTGAATCAATACAGGGGCCTTAGTCAGAACTTTCTTGAGCTCCTCAAAGTTCTTTTGTTGCTCATCAGTCCAGTTAAATGGCACGCCTTTACGTAGCAGCTTGGTTAAGGGCGCGACAATCAGTGAGAACCCCTATACAAATCTTCGATAGTACCCCACCAGTCCTAGAAAACTATGAATTTCTGACACAGTCTTAGGCTGCTTCCAATCTAAAACAACCTCAATTTTCCAAGGATTAACCCTAATCCCCTCAGCAGATACCACATGACCCAAAAAACGTTACCTCACGTAACCAGAAGTCACACTTGCTGAACTTGGCGTACAGTTGTTTCTCCCTTAAAATTTTCAGAACTACCCGTAGATTTTCATCATGTTCATCTTTAGTCCTCGAATACACCAATATGTCATCGATAAATACTACAACAAACCAGTCTAGATAGGATTGAAATACTCTGTTCATCATATCCATAAAGGCTGTCGGTGCATTTGTCAGTCCAAAAGGCATTACCAGGAACTCATAATGACCATAACGACTCCTAAACATCGTCTTGTGCACATCAGCCTCTTTAACTCTCAGTTGGTGATACCCCAACCGGAGATCTATTTTAGAGAAAACCGATACCCCTTCTAGTTGGTCGAACAGATCATCAATCCTTGGCAGAGGGTATTTGTTCTTAATGGTCAGCTTATTCGGTTGTCTATAGTTGGTGCACATACGCATGGATCCATCCTTCATTTTCACAAATAAGACTAGTGCTCCCCACGGAGACACACTAGGTTGGATAAACCCATGGTCCAGTAGCACTTGAATTTGGGCCTTAAGCTCTACAAGCTTTTTCGATGCCATTCTATAAGGGGCGAAGGACACCGGAGCTGTACCAGGTAGAAGCTCAATCCCAAACTCTACATCACATTTTTGAGGTAACCCTGATAGCTCTTTCGGAAAGACGTTGAGAAAATCCTTAACTGTTCTGATATCTTTCACCAAAGAGTTCCCAACATCTGAAACACTAACGTAGGCTAAACACACCCCACAACCTTTACGAACCAACTTCTCGGCCCTTAGTACAGAAATTACATTACTCAAATAATTCTGTCGTTCCCCAATTACCACTACCTCCTCATCTGCGACAGTTCTCAGTACAATTCCTTTAGCGGCACAATCTAAGCTTACCCGATGTTTAACTAACGAATCCATGCCCAGTATTAAATTGAATTCTCCGGAAGGCAGCTCCATAAGATCAGCCAGAAAGATAACTCCTTGTATCTCCAAGGGAAAATCTCTAAACATCTTATTCATCCGAACAGACTACCCTAGTGGACTTAAAATAGTAATCTCACTCATAGTGTTTTCAGCCATAAAACCCAATATCTTAGACACAGAGCATGCTATATATGAATGTGTAGACCCAACATCAATCAATGCAATATAAGGTACATTATGGATAAAGAACGTACCCGTTATGACATCTGGAGCATCCCCGTCCTCCCGGTGACATACAACATAAACCAATATCGGCAGTCTCGTCTCAGTATGACTAGCACCTCTTCTCGGTGCTCCACGACCACGACCCATACATTTTCCACCCCTAGCCTGACCTCGGCCTCTCAGTGGCTGCTGACCACCCCGTTGAACATTACCAAAACCAATAGCTTGCACTTGCTCGGGGCTCCATGGACAATTATTAACACGGTGCTCCAATGATCCGCATCTTAGACATGCTCCCATCTTTCTCCAACATTCGCCTTGATGATATTTTTCACAATCAGTACAAAACTGTGGTCCAGTAATAATAGCAGCAGGGGTCCTAACTTTGATTGGTCCATCAACTCTGGGCTTTTTCTTAAACCTCAGAAATGAATTTGAGGGCTCAGCATCCCTCTTACCTCTGCCTTTCTCTCTGTTCTGGCACTCAGTGCGCGTCACATCCTCGACAATTCTTTCCTTGTCAACTAGTGTTGCGAAATCCCACTCTCTCTGAGGAGCTATTAGAACCCTTAAACCATCCCTGAGGCCATCTTCAAATTGAACATACCGTTCATATTCTTTTTCCACCATCACACGTGCATAGCGGCTCAATCGTAAAAATTCAGCCTCATACTCAGCCACTGTCTTATCTCCCTGAGTTAAATTCAAAAATTCCCTCCTAGGGGCATCCACATAGCTGGCACCCACATACTTAGCCTGGAAAGCAGTCTTGAAAAACTCCCAGGTCAATCAATCGGCTTGAGTGGCCTCTGTGACAATAAGCCACTACTGGTATGCCTTTTCTCTCAATAGAGATACTACACCTTTTAGCATCTGATCAGGGGTGCAGTTGAGGTCATCCATGATCCTTTCTGTGGCCTCCATCCAATATTTAGCCAAATTAGGGGCAACTGCAGCAATACCGCTAAATATTTTCTCCCTATTAGACTTAAGTCGTTCCTTAATCGACCCACGACCCACAGTACTAGTACTAGGCCCAACAACCCTTTCTAGAATCCTCAACATTGCTTGGGACAGTGCGTTATCCCTAGCTGCTCGATTTTGAGACCCTATCTCAGCCATAGGTGTAGCTGGTTCCTCTCTAACTTCCTCATTAGGTTGGTGTCTAGAAGACGAAGACCCAACCCCAGCACCTCCATGGCTTCTGCCGCAGCCTCTACCACGAGTACCTCTAATGCTCATTATCCAGTCACGCTTTTATCTGTATTAAAAGTTTTATGCCAGTCAGTTTATTGTTCCATTGTTTATTACTGATATCTTATGAACAGTATTATTTCAGAGTTTGTTTTCGCAGTTCACAGTCTTACTACAGTTTGTATTCTACTCTAAGTAGATAGTTTTACTACCCAATGTAGTTCCAGTAACTAACATTTCAATATTAATCTTTCAGAACAAACAATCAGAAGACTTACAGGATCGACGCAGAGACTCAGTGTACCACTCCTTTAGTAAAACACTTCCAAATTATATCAGTCACTTTAAACTGTTTTGAAAACAATTCTTTTTAAAATTTATATGTTTTTATAAAAACCCAAATCCACAGCCGAGTTTTGTAACTTGACTCTGATACAACTCAATGTAACACCCCAAACCCAGCCTAGATGTTATGGCTGAATCTGTGATGCCACATTGGAGTGTTTTTTCAAAACACAAATTTGGTGAAAATTCGTTCTACATAAAAACCTGTTTAGGTTTTTAACAAAAGTTTAGGATGCTCGATCCATTATGAAAACTCAAGTTTTCTTATCAAAATATTAATTGTTTTAGTTTGTTATTAAACTTTTAAACAGTGTCTGTTGCGGAAGCTTCCAAAATGTGTTGCGTAAACATGGTGCCTTCAGAAAACATTTGATTAAAATCCTCTATAAAAATCTGAGACCTACTACTACCAGATTAAAATTTAAGTAACTAAATTCCCAGATTGAAATAAAAATAAAATTAAAGAGGCCTTATTACATAATAAAAAAACCAAAATAAAAATACCAAGTGGACACCTCTAAGTCCTCTGTCGCCTCGATTCGTCTAAGCCTGGAAATTTCCTACACTGTTAATAGACGGGTAAGTTTACTAAAACTCAGTGTGAGAAATCCCATAAAAGCATATAGTCAGGGTAAACACAATTTGGCCTAAGCCCTTTGAGTTTTAGTTAGGGGCCTTAGCCCCTCTTTCAATAGTTGTAGTAGTCTGGGGCTCAAGCCCATCTCAGTATTAGTGGCAGTCTAAGTCTTAGCCCATTTCAGTACAGTATGCAAACAAAGAATCCTACCCAATCCATCCGCTACACACTATCTCCGTACTAGCCCTACACACCATGTGGGGATAAAATCAACCCACCCAACCCTACATACCAAGTCGTACTGCTCACGGCACAAAAACAATATTTGTAGTAGAGCTGCCAGTAATAGGTTTATAGCCTTTCAATACACTTCCTCCAAAATAATATATCTCACCCCATGCAATACAACATAATATAAATGTACATACGGTAAAAGTGGCATGCTTAAATAGTCATACATCACATAGGGGTAAAACGGTCATCTTACCAAAATAAGGGCCCAAGTATACTTACCGGCCCAACAGTAGGTCCACAGTCCTCTTGAGCCACCCATGAAACCTTAACAGTCAATCAGTGATAATGGGCCTATAGCCCATATTACGGGTCCATGTGGGCCCACACACTCGTGTGGCCCACATAGCCCAGAAATGGCCTTAGCCGTGTAGCTTACACAACCTGGCTCACTATTTACCACACTTTTGTTCGACTTTTCTGTATGGGGGCCACATGCCCATTGGGCCCATACGGCCCAGTTCGGGCCGAAATGGCCAAATAGCACACCGATCCTTGAATACGATCATGGCCATCTCGTCGACCACACAACCTAATTTTGCCACACAGCCTATAACACGGGCCATCACACGCCCGTGTGGTGTCGACAACCCACTTTTTGGCTTTTTGGCTTTCTGTCGATCTACGTTAATAGCAATCTGATTAGGCACCTGGTACGATTTGGAGTTAATCAACGCTTCAAACACTCTTATGCCTGAAGAACAAATAATGTGATAACTAATCAGTTACTTAACCTATGTTTCAATTGGAAACTAACGAAGTTCCAAAACAATCATAATCTTCTTACTCAAAAGCCAACAATAATCGCACCCTTGATTCTCAGGGAATGTGTCAATCAACTTCGATCACCACCTACACAAAAATGCCACCTTTCTATATCAAACTCCCATTAGAAGCATAACAACATCACAACTGTACCATACTTACCACAATAATCGAACAGAGTACAGATTAATGAAGTAGCACACACAGAAGCAGAAGTAAAGATTGATCTGAAGAGAAAAAGTTAGAAGATGGATCAACAAGGTGAAACAAAATGAAAGGGGAAGGAGTGAAACTGAGGCTTACCCAACAATATTCGACCAACACAAGAGCACTAGAGTGGGAGAAAAGAACCGTTCGCCTAACCCAACCGATCAGAACACACTTGCCAACTGAAAACAGAATAGAGGAGTAAGATGGATATTCAGCCAAGGTACTAAAATTGAAAAGGCAAGGAATAGGGAGAGGAAGAAAAGAGTCGGCTACAACCCCAAAGCAGAGATATTCGGCCAATGAGACTTAACTACGAGAGGGGAGAGAAGCAAAGGCAATCGATCAACCAAGACTTTAGAGAACAACCCGAAAAGAGCCTAAAAGAGTAAAATACTGAATGCTTTCTTCTACTAATCCATTCCACAGAAGAAAGATACGAAGTAGCCAAAAACCAAAAAAATGAGAATTCAACACCAAGGGCTTAAGTGAGCTAGAAACCGATTTTGGAAAACAAGGACTCCCCCTCATGGCATAACACTCCTACACCCCCCATAACTCCTTAATCTTCTCCACAATTCCCTCCTCAAATCTCTCAACAGATCCTTATCCCAAATCCCCTCATGATCTCTCCCAAATTTTGGCCACACACTCCCCACTCCCCAAAACACTCTCAACTGCCCATGAGCATCAGTATCCCACTAACATTCAACCTCTTAGATGGCACAGCAGCGAAAAGACACTCCTTACACGTAGTAGCACTCGAACTCTAGTCCCCAAGCAGAAGCAACACGCCACTTACCACTAGACTATCAAGCTTTTTATGACACATCTTAACCATATTAATTTAAGAGGCCTACTATCTAGAGTCAGGGTTTATTCAAGTAAAAGCAAAATTTTTGGTCAAGCCAAGGCTTGAACTCATGACTTCCCAGACACTTCCCAAGGCATACAACCATAAAGCCAGGCACACTTTCACGTCACAAACACACAAAAATAATTCTAATATGGTTTTCGAGATTTGGGGCGTTACATCATCAATTCTTCTATTTCCTATGTGGCCTCTTCAACCCTGTGATGATTCCATAAAACTTTAACCAATGATACTATTTTTATTACGGAGTTCCTTTACCTCACATGTTACAATCTTTATTGGTTCTTTAGAATATAAAAAATCAGGTTGAATTTCTACCTCACATGGAGAAATTATATGTGATGGATCAGACCTATATTGCCTCAACATCGAAACATGAAAAATATTGTGAATCTTTTCAGGCTCTAGGGGTAGAGCTAATCTATAAGCTATAGGACCAACTCTTTCGATGATTTCATATGTCCCAACGAACCTGGGACTCAACTTCTCTTTTCTACCAAAACGTAGAATCCTTTTCCACGGAGAAACCTTTAAAAGCACTCGATCACCCACAACAAACTCAATATCCTTACGCTTCAAATCTGCGTAAGATTTCTGACGATCTGTCGCGGCTTTCAAGTTATCCCGAATTGATCTGACTTTGTCTTCAGTATATTGAATTAAATCAACCCCTTCAAACTTCTTTTCACTCAATTCTGACCAACATAACGGACTTCTACATTTATGCCCATATAAGGCTTCATACGGTGCCATTTTCATGCTCACTTGATAGCTGCTATAGTAAGCAAACTCAACTAACGACAAATATTTCTCCCAGCTACCTT
Organism: Gossypium longicalyx; assembly: GCA_025698465.1. NCBI lineage: Eukaryota > Viridiplantae > Streptophyta > Magnoliopsida > Malvales > Malvaceae > Gossypium > Gossypium longicalyx. The sequence continues at coordinate 58,657,215 of CM047007.1, forward strand.
CAAACTCAATAATGTAATACCGAAGCATGTCTTCTAAAATTTGAATCACTCGTTTAGTTTGGCCGTTCGTTTGAGGATGAAAACCCGTACTAAACTTTAATTTTGTACCCAATACATCATGCAACTTACCCCAAAATCTTGAGGTAAATCTCAGGTCACGATCCAAAATGATAGATAACGGAATACCATGTAATCTAACAATCTCATTAATATAGAATTTGACTAATTTTTCCAATGAATAATCCATTTGCACTAGTATGAAATGTGCAGATTTTGTTAGTCGATCCACAATAACGTAAACTGCATCTTTCTTTCCTGGCATCAACGACAATCTAGTGAAAAAATCTATTGTAACTTGGTCCTATTTCCACTTTGGAATCATGATCAATTGCAATAACCCAGACGAAATTTGATGCCTAGCTTTTACTTGCTGACACACCAGACATTTCGATACAAAATAAAAAATTTCACATTTCATTCCCGGCCACGAATAAAATTGTTTCAAATTAATATACATCTTCAAGCTTCCCGGATGAATAGAGTACACACTACTATGAGCTTATTTTAATAAACTTTCTCTAAGTTTTAGATCATCAGGTACCAACAACCTTTTTCGAAAGTATAAATTACGATAATCACGAATGCTAAATTCAATATTTTGACTAGTCTCAACCATCTTCCGTTTGGCTACCAACTTTGAATCAACAAGCTGTAATTCTCATATATTTTGTAAAAACAAAGGTTTAACCTTGAGCTCAGCTAAAATAAAACCATCACACTTCATCTGTAATTTGATATTCCTTGCTTGCAGGGCAAAAAGAGATTTACGACTCAAAGCATCAGCAACGACATTTGCTTTTCCAGGATGATAATCAATCACAAGTTCATAGTCCTATACCAATTCTAACCATCTACGCTATCTCAGATTCAATTCTTTTTGGGTCATCAAATATTTCAAGCTCTTATGGTCAATATACACATGACACTTTTCACCATCCAAGTAATGACGCCACATTTTTAAAACAAACACAACCGCTGCTAATTCCAGATCATGCGTTGGTACTTAGCCAACCCTAGAAAGCTTCATACATCAAATATGTTTCATGGGTTTTCCTATTCAAAATAGCTAAAATTTTGCTCAGATCAACTCTTATACCATCTCTCGAGATCACATGTCCGAGGAATTAGACTTCAGTAAGCCAAAATTCACTTTTACTAAATCTAGCATACAGTTTCTTTTCTCGCAATGTATGCAATACAATCTTCAAATGTTGAGCATGTTCATCTTCACTTTTAGAATAAATCAAAATGTCATTAATAAAGACAACAACAAAATGAACAAGATGGGGCTGAAAACTCGGTTTATTAAATCCATAAATGTTGTCGGAGCATTTGTCAATCCAAATGGCATGACCAAATACTCATAATGTCCATAGTGAGTTCTGAATGCTATCTTTGGTAAATCTACATCTTTCACTCACAACTGATAATATCCCGATCGAAGGTCAATCTTTGAAAATACCAAAGATCCTTTTAATTGATCAAAAAGATCATCAATATGAGGTAATGGATATTTATTCTTTATAGTCATCTTATTCAATTATTGATAACCAATGCATTATCTCAACGACCCATCTTTCTTTTTAACAAACAACAAGGTGCACCCCAGACCTATACACTCAGTCTAATAAAACCTCTGTCTATCAATTCTTGCAATTGTGTTTTAAGTTCTTTAAGTTCAGCTGGAGCCATTCGATATGGCGCAATATAAATTGGAGTAGTACCGGGCACTAACTCAATGACAAATTTAACCTCTCGCTCTGGTGGTAAACCTCGTAATTCTTTAGGGAAAACATCTGGGAATTCACAAACTATTAGCACTTGATCCACTTTTCTCTTTGACACTTTGGAATCCAAAATATAAGCCAAAAACGCTTTACAATCTTTTCACATTAACTTATGTGCTTTCATTGCCGAAATTATATTTGAAATATTGTGTGATCTTCCAGACTCAATAAAGATTACTTCACCATTAGAACCTTTGGCCTGAACTTTTTTTTTACGAAAACAAACCACAACATCATGCATGTTTAACCAATCCATACCCAAGATGACATCAAATACATTGAAGGGTAACAACATTAAGTTAGTAGGAAGATTGCGGCCATGAATTTGCAGTGGGCATTGCTTGCAAACCATATCAACTATAACACTATGGCCTAAAGGATTAGTGACTTTAACAACACAATCAGTTGACTTTACAGTTAAGTTCTTTTCCGTCACTAACATAGTGCGTATATATGAATGTGTCGACCCCTAGTCAATTAATGCATACACACTAACATTAAAGATAGAAAAAGTATCCATAATAACATCAAGAGTCGAGGCTTCCTCTCGCGTAAGAATAGCATATGTTCTAGCAGAAGCCCTAACTTCAGATTTGGTCGCTGACTCTTTAACCCCGCATCTGTTGACTCTAATTGTTGTGCTATTTCCAGGTCTACTACCTTTGTTAGAAGTGGTCGCTAATTTCTTATTAAGCTCTTTAATAGGCTCTTTTAGACTTGGACACTCACTTTTAAAATGGTCTTGAGATCCACAATTAAAGCACGTCCCGTCGTTAATTCTGTAAACACCAAGGTGAAACCTTCCACATTTCTTGCACTTTTTTCTATTTGTATTCTTCACATTGCCCACACTAGCTACTGAAGGAGCCAGATTTTTCTTGCTACTTTATATCGACTAATCCTTCCAAAAACACCCTAACGGAGTGAAGAACTTATTACTAGATTCCTTTATCTTATTTTGTGGAGAGCTTGAGAAAGTTTTAGACCTATCATGTTCGTCGAATACACGTCTATTTTCTTCATTCTGTCTTTTACTTTCGCAGATCTCCTCCATTTTTTGGGCTTGATCAGACAAAACCATAAATTCACAGATTTCTAAAGCTCCAACTAACATTCTGATTTCATCTTTCAATCTATCCTCAAAATGCACACACGTATCTTCCTCAGTAGGCACTATCTCAGGAGCATATTTTCTAAGCTGAACGAACTGTCTCTCGTATTCTGCTACTGTTCTACTTCCTTGCTTCAACTCAAGAAATTCATTCTTCTTCCGCTCTAGATAGCGCTAGCTAATATACTTTTTTCGAAATTCAAACTTAAAGAAGACCTAATTGATTCTTTCTTTCTGTACAACTGTCGTTAATGTGGATCACTATTGAAATGCTTCCTCTTTCAACAATGATGACTTACACCATAAACAATCTTCAAGGGAACACAACATTTTGTTAAGCACCTTTTGAGTTTATGTTCTAAACAATATTCAGCCTTGGTTGGGTCATCACTCACGTTACCACAAAATTCAATGACTCCAAACTTTCTAACTTTATCAATAGTCACTCTATGAACACATTGCTTACATGAACCTTGAGGGTGAGGAGATTGAGGTTGTGGAACTGTGGAGTTTACCTTTAAGTATGCATTGTACATGTCATTCATCATACGGAGAACCACATCAGGTGTTATGTAACAGCCTAATTTTTAGTGGTGTCGGAACAGTGATTCGAGATCACTAAATCCGACAAATGAGTAGGAAATATTATTAATTTAGTAATTATAAGTTAAATGTGAAGTTAGGAAAATTTTTGAAATAGTGAATAGTGTACTAAAAATAAATACTAAAATAATTAGAATCGAAAATGAGGTATCGAGACCTCGAGAATTTTAAATCGAGCCATAAATATTTTTATAAATATTTATTGAGTGTTAATAAGTTAGTATTAAAGTTTTGTCAAGAAATTTTAAAGTTCTGATAGTTAATTGAACAAAAAGGACTAAATTGTATTAAATGCAAAATTTTGGGAAATGATTAAATAGCTTAAATGATAAAAGAAAGAGGGTTTAAAAGGCAAATAGACCCAATTTCTATTTGGTTGGACGGCAAGGGCATGAAATCAGCAAGAAAATAAGGAGAATTAAGGGCAAAATTGGAAAATTGCAAAATTTACTTGATAAAGTTAGAACTAAAGTGGAATTATCTAGATTTCTCTTTATTTTTCTGCATTCTCATCAGCAAAAATGCCATAGAAGAGTTCCCCTAAGCTGGTTTTTCATATTTTTACTTCAAGTAAGTTCAATTCTTGATTATTTCTTAAATTTTTTGTGTTTTTGTGACTTTTACAACTAGGTCCACTTGTTGAATTCATTAGTTTTTTATTCTATGAAAGAAATTGAAAGTTGCTATGAATATGTGCTAGAATTATATGATGATTTGGCATGGAATTAGAGCTTTAAATTGTTAATATGTTGATTTTATTGAAAGAATTGAATAGAAAGTGAATGTTTGGGACCTAAGTGTAAAAGAGTTTGAAATTAGAGTTTTATGTGGAAATTCTGAATTTCAATAGTTATAAAATAACTTATAATGTCTAGTAAAAGTATTAATTGATAAAATTATCTTAATTTAGGGGTTAATTGAGCAAGGACTGAATTGTATGAATTGTGAAATTTGGGGCAAAATGGAAATCAAAATTTTGCACTACAACTGTTTTGGACAGCAACAGTAGTCTAACTTTGAAAAATCACCAAAAATTGTAGAAATGAAATTACAGAATGAATAAAATATGAATTTAAGCTTTTTGAGTCTAGTTTCTTATAGAAGAAATTATCTAAGCAATAGAATTGTAAATCATGAGATGTGATAAATTTTGTAAGACAAGGTCAGAATGATTTTGGGTTCCCCTGTTCTAAATTTGTAAAATCATAAAAAATTGGATAAAAATAATTATGGGATTAAATTTATATGTTTAGAATTCTGAATGAGTCTATTTTCAAGAGAAATAAACGGAAACATCATTCGAATACTGTACAAGGAGATAATTATTTTTTAGTGAAGAAGGGTCGGAACTGTCAGACAGCAGAAAAGGGGAGACTTCAATGAATAAACTGTATTAATTGGCCCAACCAAAAATTATGAAATTTTAATGGTAAGAAGATACATGAGTCTAGTTTCAGGGAAAATTATTTCACCTTAATTTTGAGTTTTGTAGCTTTAGATATAAATAATTTAGTGACTATGACACGGGTGGATAGCTTGAATATTCACATAAGTAATTAGTGAAAATTATGGATAAGGTTACTTACAAGTGTGTTATTTATACCAAGGATGTGGATGGAGATGAGGAGAAGGAAAAATATATGAATGACTCGTGTATAAATTGATCACATGCCCGATTATAATCGATAAGTGTTGGATTAGAATTGATATAATGTTTTATTTGGAATATTTATTATGAAATTACGATTATCGTTATAATAGAAAAATTGAACTTGTGAGTTTATATGGCTAAATTTTAGTGATTATTTGTTAATTTTATGAATTTCATGATGTGTTATTTCATATGTATTGATGATAAAACCGTGAATAATGTAAAAGCATGAAAATTGAATAAATGATCAAATTGAGCATTTCAGTTCAGTGACAAGATGAATTGAAGGAAAAGACCATGGTTGGAGCATGGCAACAAGTGATAAGTGATAGCTTCGGCTACACTTATCTGATCAAGGACAAGAGAAAGTGATAAGTGATAGCTTCGGCTACACTTATCTGATCAATGACAAATGAAAAGTGAAAAACTGTAGTTTCGGCTATCTGATCAGTGAAAAGTGGTAGCTTCGCTGCACGATCGATGAAAAGTGGTAGCTCCGCTACGATCGATGAAAAATGGTAGCTCGCTGCCGATCGATGAATAGTGGTAGCTTCGGCTACAAGTGACAAGTGAAAAGTGATTTTCGTATAAGACCATATCTAGGATATGGCATCGGTGTGATATATGCTACTGTATAAGACCATATCTGGGATATGGCATCAGTGAGGTATGTGATTCGTGTAAGACCATAGCTGGGCTATGGCATCGATATGTGATATGTGATTACGTGTAAGACCATAGCTGGGCTATGGCATCGATATATGAATATATGTAATACCATAGCTGGGCTATGGCATCATTATGTGAAGATGTGTAAGACCATAGTTGAACTATGGCATCGAGAAAACGAAGTACTCAATTCCGTAAGATGTTAACTAATTTGAAGAAGTTTGGTAAGTATTACATAGAATTATGTGATATAAGGAAATACGAGTTGATGAGACATGAGTATAAAACTTGGTTGATGAATGAGTTCATTTGTGATTATATATTTCTACGCCTTGAGTGTATTATCCGTATGAATTGATATTCCAAATGAGTTAATGAGAAAGCTTCTTGTATAAAATAATCTGAGTTCGAAATAAAATATCATGAAAACGTACTTGAAATAAATTGGTATGTCTTGTATATGCTATTTGAATTCATAAATATGGAAAGTAAATGTATGTGGAAATATGAGATGATGATATCTGTACATGGAATTTATTGATGAATACGTACATCCAAATTTATATGATAGATTTTAGTGAACATTTAAATTGCGCTCAATAAGTGATTTGGCAATTTAAAATTGTGATTGGCAGGAAGAGTTAATGAATTGCATATTCATGAATTATTACACGTATTTGTCTGAAATACGAGGAAGTGATGGTAATTGATACATGGAAATATGAAACTATGATATATATAAAAACATGGAATATGTTTGATAAATGTGCTCATTCATAATTATGGAATTTATGTACCTCATGTGTGCTATTTGCATAAAGATGACATCTTAAATACTTTGGTGCAAAAAGCTTAAATGTGAAATAGTATGAAATCGAAACAAATTTTTATAAAAATGTATTTAAATTATTTGAAAGTGTTTTGTGCTTCTCGATAATGCCTCGTACTCTATTCCGACGACGGATACGGGTAGGGGGTGTTACATTTATTAGTATCAGAGCTTCAGTTTAGCCGATTCTCGGAACGAATGAGATGTGTAAAGTGTCTAGAAATTCATTCCATATAAATCTGTGATAGTGTGATGTATATGATCCAATCTAATTTTTGTTTTACATATAGACAGAAATACTTTTCAATCGAGCTCTTTCATAAAGTGTTGAAAGTGACACTGAGGTGTTTGAGTAAAAATGTGTTTATGATGAGTCGAAACTTGGAAATGTATGAAGAAGAGTTCATGATATGGATGTGATACGGTACGAAATGAAATAGTCATAAATCGAGAAATATGGGAAAAGTGAAATGAAATGGAAGTTTATCTTTTGATGAGCGCATCTATGTTTGTGTGACATTCATAGGATATTATGTGCCTGACTTGTTTGATTAAGTAAATGCTATGAGTAAACTCACTCGAAATTCATGTAATGTATGTTTAAGTACACTTGTTTGAAAAGGATAATTGAAAAGTTCGTGTAACATAATTATGTATGTTAATTTGCTTGAAGTGAATTATGTAATTGTAAGGATATGATGATGATAAATGCTAAGTCATATGTGTGTATTTATGAGAGTCCAGTTAGAGGCTTTACGACCTCACCCCCTTATCAATATGGTATTTTATAACTAAAATTCACGAGAATTATGTTGAATAATTCACAAGTGTGAAACTAAAGAGTATAGAAGTGGAATAATTAATAATGCAGACGGAGTTAAAAATAGTTTGACAAGTGAATACAGTTTTAAAAAAAGATATCAGATTATTTTAAAGATCATTCAGATTACGTAATGTCACGGTTAAAGAAAAAGTTAACCTTGGCTAATCGACTTATTCAGATATGATGTCTAAAGTATGTATTTGCTGAAGTTTTTCCCGAATTGGTTTTTGTTAGTGAATGAAATGATGCAGGGTTCATGATGATAGAATTAGTCAGAGAAATGATAATTGAGTAGTAAAGATGTCTGTGTGTGTGACAGCTATAGTTGAAATGAATATGATAATCTTTTTTGGGTATTATATATATTCTTTTATCCTCAGATATATGTGTGTGGTTGTTCAGTTTTTGATGGAGTTCTTATGTTGTGAGAATGCTAGCTAACTATGATGTTAGACGAAAGCCTTGTTGGTCTGGTCGGTTTATGATCAGTATTTCTTCATCTCTTTAGAATTTTATTCTAATATGTTGCAATGAAGTCAATGGTAAAAATTTATATGAGACTACTCTTACGTTTCTACTGATTATGATTTTATTTTACACATGCGAGAAATATATTATCTTTGTTATGATGAAGTCTAGAGTCGGTAAGCAGTATTTTTCTTCTGGCTTTCTCTGAGGAATTATCAAGATCTTTATTATCTTCTTGTGTGTTAGATATGCTAGTGATTGCAAAAGCGTTATATAATATTTTTGAGTTCAAGTTCAGATGTCTATTTGTTAGCAAGTAAGCCGAACATCAAGAGCATTTAGGATTATTGCAGTCAATGATAATACTAGTGTGATATGAGATAGAATGGCTATAGATTTCGAATTGGGATTGTCATTAACATCAGAAAAGAAAATGTTATTTAGTTTATGGTTAATCATTTGACAAAGAAATATCTGTATGATCATTTCAGTAGGTACAAAATTTTTATTTGACAGATCAGCTAAGTATATGTGTTTCTAAGAGGATAATTTAGAATTTTGACAATAAGTTCCAACAATTATTCTAAAATTCAAAGGTGACTGGAAAAATAAATAAATAAATAAATAATATTCAAGGTTAAACCCAATTGTGATTCTGAGAAGTTACTAAAAATATTTCATGAGTGTTGAAAGCAACTCCTTCTGATAAAATTTTCGGGGACGAAAATTCCTAAAGGGGGGAGAGTTGTAACAGCCTAATTTTTAGTGGTGTCGGAACAGTGATTCGAGATCACTAAATCCGACAAATGTGTAGGAAATATTATTAATTTAGTAATTATAAGTTAAATGTGAAGTTAGGAAAATTTTTGAAATAGTGAATAGTGTACTAAAAATAAATACTAAAATAATTAGAATCGAAAACGAGGTATCGAGACCTCGGGAATTTTAAATCGAGCCATAAATATTTTTATAAATATTTATGGAGTGTTAATAAGTTAGTATTAAAGTTTCATCAAGAAATTTTAAAGTTCTGATAGTTAATTGAATAAAAAGGACTAAATTGTATCAAATGTAAAATTTTGGGAAATGATTAAATAGCTTAAATGATAAAAGAAAGAGGGTTTAAAAGGTAAATAGACCCAAGTTCTATTTGGACTGGACGACAAGGGCATGAAATCAGCAAGAAAATAAGGAGAATTAAGGGCAAAATTGGAAAATTGCAAAATTTACTTGATAAAGGTAGGACTAAAGTGGAATTATCTAGATTTCTCTTTATTTTTCTGCATTCTCATCAGAAAAAACGCCATGGAAGAGTTCCCCTAAGCTGGTTTTTCATATTTTTACTTCAAGTAAGTTCAATTCTTGATTATTTCTTAAAATTTTTGTGTTTTTGCGGCTTTTACAACTAGGTCCACTTGTTGAATTCATTAGTTTTTGATTCTATGAAAGAAATTGAAAGTTGCTATGAATATGTACTGGAAGTATATGATGATTTGGCATGGAATTAGAGCTTTAAATTGTTTATATGTTGATTTTATTGAAAGAATTGAATAGAAAGTGAATGTTTGGGACCTAAGTGTAAAAGAGTTTGAAATTAGAGTTTTATGTGGAAATTCTGAATTTCAATAGTTATGAAATAACTTATAATGTCTAGTAAAAGTATTAATTGAGAAAATTATCTTAATTTAGGGGTTAATTGAGCAAGGACTGAATTGTATGAATTGTGAAATTTGGGGCAAAATGGAAATCAACATTTTGCACTACAACTATTTTGGACAGCAGCAGTAGTCTAACTTTGAAAAATCACCAAATATTGTAGAAATGAAATTAGAGAATGAATAAAATATGAAATTAAAGCTTATTGAGTCTAGTTTTTTATAGAAGAAATGATGTAAACAATGAAATCGTAAATCATGAGATATTATAAAATTTGTGAGACAAGGTCAGAATGATTTAGGGTTCCCCTATTCTAAATTTGTAAAATCATAAAAAATTGGATAAAAATAGTTATGGAATTAAATTTATATTTTTAGAATTTTGAATGAGTCTATTTTCAAGAGAAATAAACGGGAACATCATTCGAATCCTGTACAAGGAGAAAATTATTTTTTGGTGAAGAAGGGTCGAAACTTTCAGACAGCAGAACAGGGGAGACTTCAATGAATAAAATGTATTAATTGGCCCAACCAAAAATTATGAAATATTTATGGTAAGAATATATGTGAGTTTAGTTTTAGGGAAAATTAGCTAACCTTAATTTGGAGTTCCGTAGCTTTAGATATAAATAATTTAGTGACTATGACACGAGTGGATAGCTTGAATATTCACATAAGTAATTAGTAAAAATTATGGATAAGGTTACTTACAAGTGTGTTATTTATACCAAGGATGTGGATGAAGAGGAGGAGGAGGAAAAATATATGAATGACTCGTGTATAAATTGATCACATGCCCGATTATAATCGATAAGTGTTGGATTAGAAATGATATAATGTTTTATTTGGAATATTTATTATGAAATTATGATTATCGTTATAATAGAAAAATTGAACTTGTGAGTTTATATGGCTAAATTTTAGTGATTATTTGTTAATTTTATGAATTTCATGATGGGTTATTTCATATGTATTGATGATAAAACCGTGAATAATGTAAAAGCATGAAAATTGAATAAATGATCAAATTGAGCATTTCAGTTCAGTGACAAGATGAATTGAAGGAAAAGACCATGGTTGGACCATGGCAACAAGTGATAAGTGATAGCTTCGGCTACACTTATCTGATCAAGGATAAGAGAAAGTGATAAGTGATAGCTTCGGCTACACTTATCTGATCAATGACAAATGAAAAGTGAAAAGTTGTAGTTTCGGCTACTTGATCAGTGAAAAGTGGTAGCTTCGCTGCGATCGATGAAAAGTGGTAGCTCGGCTACGATCGATGAAAAATAGTAGCTCTGCTACACGATCGATGAATAGTGGTAGCTTCGGCTACAAGTGACAAGTGACAAGTGATTTCGTATAAGACCATATCCGGGATATGGCATCGGTGTGATATATGCTATCAGATAAGACCATATCCGGGATATGGCATCGCGAGATATGTGATTCGTGTAAGACCATAGCTGGGCTATGGCATCGATATGTGATATGTGATTACGTGTAAGACCATAGCTAGGCTATGGCATCGATATATGAATATGTGTAAGACCATAGCTGGGCTATGGCATCATTATGTGAAGATGTGTAAGACCATAGTTGAACTATGGCATCGAGAAAACGAAGTACTCAATTCCGTAAGATGTTCACTAATTTGAAGAAGTTTGGTAAGTATTACATGGAATTATGTGATATAAGGAAATACGAGTTGATGAGACATGAGTATAAAACTTGGTTGATGAATGAGTTCATTTGTGATTATATATTTCTACGCCTTGAGTGTATTATCCGTATGAATTGATATTCTAAATGAGTTAATGAGAAAGCTTCTTGTATGAAATAATCTGAGTTCGAAACAAAATATCATGAAAACGTACTTGAAATACATTGGTATGTCTTGTATATGCTATTTGAATTCATAAATGTGGAAAAGTAAATGTATGTGGAATGCGAGATGATGATATCTCAGACATGGAATTTATTGATGAATACGTACATCCAAATTGATATGATAGATTTTAGTGAACATTAAAATTGCGCTCAATAAGTGATTTGGCAATTTAAAATCGTGATTGGTAGGAAGAGTTAATGAATTGCATATTCATGAATTGTTACACGTATTTGTCTGAAATACGTGGAAGTGATGGTAATTGATACATGAAAATATGAAACTGTGATATATATAAAAACATGGAATATGTTTGATAAATGTGTTCATTCATAATTACGGAATTTATGTACCTCATGTGTGCTATTTGCATAAAGATGATATCTTAAATACTTTGGTGCAAAAAGCTTAAATATGAAATAGTATGAAATCGAAACAATTTATTATGAAAATGTATTTAAATTATCTGAAAGTGCTTCGTGCTTCTCGATAATGCCTCGTACTCTATTCCGACGACGGATACGGGTAGGAGGTGTTACATGTTACTTCTCTGGATCCTTACGGTCTAGGTTCATTCCGTGTACTTTCCTCATCAGTAGGTCGCATAAAACTTTCTACCTCATCAGAACCTACTTGATTGGACCCCGACAACATTTTTTATCTATAAAAAACATTTCAAAAATAATCAAAAGCTATCACACTATCATCGATAGTCCAGTGGCATGTATTTCTAGACTCTATACATGCTACGTTCAGTTTGAGAATCTACTAAACTATAGCTCTGATACCACTAAATGTAACACCCCTAACCTGTATCCATCACCAAAATAGGGTTACGGAGCATTACTGTAAAATTGTAGCTTAAAACATTCAATTCCAAACATTTCATAAATCATAGAAAATTCATTCAAACACATGCATATTGTCCCTTATTCGAGCCCTCGAAACCTTAGAAACACTTTAGAAATGATTCAAGACTAAATTGGGAACATTTGAAACATTGAGGAAAAAGTTAGAAAAATTCACACTGCAAGGGTCACATGACAGTATGGCCAGGCTGTGTAACTCACACGGCTAAGACACACGCCCGTGTCTCAGGCTGTTTACCATTTGAAATAAGGACACATGGTCTTGTGCCAACTCGTGTAACTCTCTCACTTGGGTAACATGGCCAAGCCACACGTCCGTGTGCCAGGCTATGTACTAGGCCGTGTAACTACCTGGCTTGCAACCCTTTGAAACCTACATAGGTCTCACGGCCGTGTCGCATGGCCGTGTGTCGCATACGGCTGAGACATACATCCGTGTCTTAGACCGTTTGGACAAAAAATAGGCCAAATTCAAGCCATTTCTTTCACCCAAATCAAGCACACACCTACAAATCATTTGCATATACAATCAAGCCTTTAAACATACCTAAAACATGCATAATAAAACCAATTCAATAGGTCATTTATCTATACAACCAATATGCCCACAAGGCACCTCAGTTTCATTCTACCAAATATTACCTAAACATGTCAAAACTTATCACTATCACACATCATAATTCATTATATACTAAGCTATATACAGCACATATTTGAAGTATTCAAGCACCAACACTTTGCACCAAAAAGATTTGTACGTCAACTACATATTTATGGTCCAAAAGGTTTACCTAGTTATGCACATAAGTTCAAATGTCATTCACTAGCAACAAGCCTAAACATATCAACTTTTAACATTTACATTTTCACAAAAATAACATAACACTAAAGACTTTTCCTAATACATGCCACTTTAACCAACTATAGCAAGAACCAAAATGACTACTGAAATGATGATGATAGTGTGTGAGCTTCAGAGTTGATCCAATCCAAGCAATTATTCCAAGAGTCCTACAAAAATAAATCAAACTAATAAGAATGAGAAGGCTTAGTAAGTTCGATAATAGAATCATTTATTATTGACTACAAATGTTCAACTTGATGATAACTTTCAATACACCAGCACAAGCCTGCTAGGCACCGAGGCTGAATAACACTATTTTCTATTTCTTTAAACATAGTTAAATGGAAATTCAAGGACAAATCAATAATGAAATATTATGAAATATTCAATCCAACTAAAAATAAACATATAATGAACTTGCTGGACTAGATTAAAGAAATTTGCAAAACGTAGGAATTACTCCAAAATCTTTCCTTTTTCGTAATCTTCAACTTGTTCGTGATTTAAAAAAGATAATTTCATTCAATTGAGTACTTCTAAACATTAATTTAATTCATAATTTATTTATATGTAAAATTACTATTTTGCCCATACCATTTAACTATTCACAATTTAGTCATTAAACTCATAAATTGAAATCTAAGCATTTTCATCATTTTCTCAAACTAGTCAATTTTTATAGGGACCTATATCAATCCATACAAATCATCATTTCACAAATTTACCATGAACTTTTACTACTTTTTAAAATAAGTCCCTAAATGACATTTTCATCAAAAATCACTTTAAAAAAGTTGTTTATTTGTCAACAAAGATTCATCTTCTTCCATCAAACATCAAAAATCACATGAACACATTCATGGAAAAACCCTAACCTTTTAACAGTTTTGCAAATTAATCCCTGTGCTAGGTAGATTAAGTTACAACGACTTCAAAAACATAGAAATCATTAAAAACAAAACCGAAATTCACTCACATGGAAGGATGTAATGGCCGAACCTTCAAATGCACTTCGATGAAGTTTTTTATTCCTTATTTTCTGTGGAAGATGGACAAACAAAGATGATAAGCTTGTTTTTCAATAATTTTACTAACCTTTATTTATTAAATGACATGATTAACCTTATTATTAACCTTTGAAATTACCTATTTAATGTCCATATTTGTCCAATCAATATAACAATGGTCTAATTACCACATAAATCCCTTACCTATTTAATTTCATATCCTTTTGGTACCTTTAACTTATAGAACTCTTGTAACAGCCTGTTTTTAGTTAAATTGGAGCAGTAGTTTTGGGACCACAAATTCGAGTCAAAAAAAGAAAATTATTTTAATATTATTGTATGGTTTGCATTATGATAGCAAAGACATGAAAATTTTGATTAGAAAGTTTTACCGGTTTCATGTTTAATTATAGAAAGGACCAAATTGCAGAAAATACAAAAGTTGAGTTCTAGTAGCTATAGGTAGTAAATAGCTATGAAATTCAAAACTTGAGATCCTTATATGGTAATTAGACCATTAAGAAACGTTAGTAGATATTTATGATGATTCATCCATGGAAATTAAAGAAAAGAAAAGGACTAAATTGGAAAGTTGAAAAATTAAAGGTGATAATTAAATTAAAAGACAAAAATATCATATTATTATCATCTTCTTCCCCAAATTTCTATGGAAACCCTAGGAAAGAGAAAGAAAATCAAGCAAGCCTAATTGGTTAATAATCTTGTCCCGTTTTTAGTAATTTTTATATTTTCGAGCTCGGAATAACCTAATCTAGTTATTTTGGGGATCAATTTGTAAAGTTATCAAGGTAATAAAATTTTGTTGTGGATGTAAATGTTGAAATTTTGTAATTTATGGTAGAAATTGAAAGGTTGTTGATAGATAAACAACTTTTGTAAAGTGAAATTTTATGAAATTGTGATTTAGGGACTAAATTTTAAATATGTAAAATTCATAGAAAATTTTTTATTTTTGTGAAATATATGAGCTGTAAATGTTATATGAAAAATTCAGTTACACTTGGAATAAGGATTAAATTACATAAATTTCATTTTTCATGTGCCAAATGGCATTCATTTTTTTTTTGTCCATTCGGCTGCCTAAGGGGAAATTAAAAGGTTGTTATCAAGCATTGAACCAAATTTATTCAGCTTATTAGAGCTAATTATTAGCTGATTGGGAAGATTAAACATGTTGTCCATTACAGTTACATATGTTTAGAGTTCATCAAAAGTCTTATAGTTTTAATTAGTTTAATTAAGTTCATCAATAGCTCAATTAAGTTGAATGTTTATGTCCATACGGCTAGGGTTTGTCTCATGCCTATAAATACTTTGTTTCCAGCTAATTGTAGGGACTTTTTTTTTGCTAAATTTATGAAATATTTGAAACTTGTGAGAGTTCAAATCTCCTTGTTCTTTTTGGGACAATCAGACTTATCAAGCTAGGCTTGTGGCGTCTTATTCTTCCTTTGTTTTCTGAACTTATCACTTCAAGTGTGGTGTTCGTTATACCTTTGGTTCCTATCTCGTTAGATAGCGGGTTAAGGTTTATTTGCTGTTTTCATCGATCGTTATCCATCTAAGTGCTTGTAAGACTTAGGTCAACAATCTTTCATATTGTTGGTTCGGCCTTTGCCTTAGCTAAAACTATCTATTCTTTCCCTAAACATTCTTTGAACCTTTGTTTGAACCTATCTTCTATCCATTTTCAGCCTTTTCTTGTAACGAATCAAAGTCACTCAATTTCTCGATTGGGCAACTAATATGACTTAAATCATCACCGAACCGAGTTCGTATCATTTGGATCAGAGCTAGTGAAATTGAAGTAAGTATCGATGTTTTAAGCATTACGAGATTGTGATTTTATCAGAAAAGAAAAAAAAAGAAAAAATCAGAAAAAAATTTCAGCATCAATTTAAAGGGTGAAGAATAATTTTTAGGTGTACCAATTCGTTTGATTTATTTAAAAAAAAAAGAAGTTAGCTTGGAAGTTTTTTTTTTCTTGCTGGCCGAATTAGTTCAATCACTACTAACTATTTCGGCCACACTTAAATCTTTCCATCTTTGTTTTCTAGCCTACCCTTTAGTCCTAACATTATTCCCTACCCAAAATTGATCATTACTTTTGCAAACTGACCCATATCGACTGCTACTAAGTCTAAATAGTCCATTGAGAACTTAGAGAGGCGGATTTAGTGGAAAAAGGCAAGAGTGTAGTGAGCCTATTCGAGTGAACAAAAGCCAAGAGAGTGAACTTTTCTTTGGAGAGAAATAGTAAGGTTTTTGTTGTGTGAACTTAACATGTCAAGAAGTCCGGAAAGGAACCCAAACGAGGGAGGTGGTTTTCAACCTATAAGGAATGTTGGTGGAGGCGTGCCAGATCATACACTTCAAGTGATCATGCGAGAAATGGAGCGACTATTTGATCGTAAACTTGAACCCATCGAAGATTGATTATATCGAGTCGAGGCACGAGAACAACACGAAGGTACTCCTAAAAATGCGAGATGAGGGCGTATGTGTCCTACCCGAAACCAAGAAGATCCTTATGAACCAAGTGACCAAGAAAGTGACCATTCATCCATTCGGAGTGTAAGGCATCAAGGCCATTGAAATCGGAGCTTAGAGAAAGAGATCGTACCGATGATAGCATCAAAAATATTAAAATGACCATACCCACATTCCAAGGGAAGAACGACCTCGAGGCATACTTTGAGTGGGAGAAAAAGATCGAATTAGTCTACGAATGTCATAACTATTCAAAGAGAAAAAAGGTGAAGTTGGCTGCCATCGAATTCTTGGATTACGCCATAGTATAGTGGGATCAACTTGTGACAGGCCAGAGAAGAAATGACGAAAGACCCATCTCAACGTAGGCCGAGATGAAGGCAATCATGAGAAAGTGTTTCATACCTTCTTACTATCACTAAGATCTCTACCAAGGTTTGCAAAGCCTTACCCAAGGCAATCTAAGTGTCGAAGACTACTACAAGGAAATGGAAATAGCAATGATCCGAGCCGACATCGAGGAGGATAGAGAGGCAACAATGGCCAGGTTTCTTGCGGGATTAAACTGTGACATCGCTAATATAGTCAAATTGCAACACTATGTTGAAGTGATGGACATGGTTCACATGGCCATTAAAGTTGAAAAACAACGTAAACGTAAAGGAGTTAGCCATTCCTACTCTATCCATCTACCACCAAATGGAGTCAAGGAGCCAATAAACCCCCTGTTCGAACCAAGAATCCTATTGTATCAGCCAAATCTAATCCAACTGTTGGCGAGCCAAGTAAGAACAAAATCAAGACTACTCCAAATTGCACAAGAGACATAAAGTGTTTCAAGTGCCAAGGGCAAGGACATATAGCCAGCCAATGTCCCAATCAGCGAATCATGGTGGTACGGGTCGATGGAGAGAGGAAGAGAACGAATATGAGCCCGAGGAGCCAACCGATGAAGAAGAAAATTTAAAGTTGCCGGTTGAAGGCGAGATTCTTGTGGTGAAAAGAAGCCTCAACATTCTAAGAGTCGAAATCGAACAAAAAAGTGAGAATATTTTCCACACCCGGTGCCACATCCAAGGCAAGGTATGTAGCATGATTATTGACGGAGGAAGCTACACCAACATCGCAAGTAATATGCTTGTAATATCTCGAATTAGGGCCTAATCGGAATAGTGGTTTCGTGACCACAAATCCGAGATATAAATAATTATTTTATAATTATTTTGAGGTTTATGATATGATTGCATGATTGTGTGAAAATTTTGTGAAGAAATTCCATGCATAAAATGCTTAATTTGAAGTTAGGGGCTAAATCGAATAAGTTGCAAAACTTGCATTCTAGAAGTTTTTAGTATGAAATTGCTTTGAAATATTAATTAGGAGGTCTTAAATAGCAATTTGACCAATTTCTAAAATTTTGGACAAAAATGGGCTTGTACATGAAAATTTTCAAAGAAAGGCATTAAGGGCATTTTGGTCATTTGGATAATTAATGAAATAAAATGGGAAAAATGACACAAAATAGTCATCTTCCCCATTAGTTGCTGCCGAATGCTCCATGTCTCCATAGCTAGGGTTTCTTCAACTTTCAAGCTTCATAGTAAGTGATTCCAAGCCCTGCTTTTAATGATTTTTATGTTTTTGAGATCCCGATAACTCGATAAAGCTTATGTTAGCAATAATTTAACCAAGGGTTTATATTTGGAAAAATACCCATAGGTGAAATTTGTGTATTTTGATGTTTTATGATAGAATATGATGTTTTAAATTATGTTAGACAACTTGTACTACTCGATTTTAAGCAAAAACGAGTAAAAGGGCTTAATCGGTAAAAATACCTAATAGTCACAAGTACATGTTAGAGTGAGAATTTGATGTTGCCATAGAAGGAAAAGTGATCAGCATGTTGTAAAACATAAGAATAAGGAATAAAGTTTAATCCCGAGCCTAGGGGCAAAAATGTAAATATGCAAAAGTTTAGGGGTAAAATTGTAATTTTGTCAAAATTTGAATTAAGGATTAATTTGATAATGTGAGTATTAAATAAGCTAAATGTGTTATTTTAGATCAAGAAAGACATGGAAACGACTCCAATCGAGGAAAAGAAAAGATTGTGGATTAAATTGCAAAACCTTTGTATTTTGGTACCAAGGTAAGTTCATATGTAAATAATGTAGCATAATTGTTATTTTAAGTCATTGATGTCAATTATGTGATATGCTGATTTTTTTTTATTATGAAATAAATGCTTTGTGGTTATTTTCGAATAAAATATAAATTGTTACCGAATATTGGTTACGGTATTTTACGGAAGACGTCAAGGATATGTGTTCAAGGAAAATCCCGTTTGAACCTTAGGAATAGATTAGGATACAAGTGACATGTCACTGGGATATTTGGGCATCCGAACTCGTTGAATTGAGTCCGAGTTCGTGAGATGTAACTAGGCATCCGAGCTCGTTGAGTTGAGTCCGAGTTCATTATGGATGCGAACGCCCGAGCTCGTTGAGTTGAGTCCGAGTTCGCTTAAGGGCGGGTTACATGGTAGCTTGGCTACATATGTGGCACTTATGTGCAAACTTCCTACGTATCCGAATTATATTCTGATGAGTTCAACGGGTAAAGTTCTACTCAAATGAAGGAATACTTGAGATGAAAAGAGACGTATTGGTAAGTGATGTGAAATGGATACTTGGACGGTATGTACTTAACCCTCGGGTTGAAAAATCGATATAACAACAATATGGTGAGATGATAAATGAAAATATGATATGAATGTCTTGGTGATGATTATGCAAATGATGTTTTATGTTTGCTTATATGGTTATGTTACTTGCTATTTGCATGTGAACTTACTAAGCATTTATGCTTACTCCTCTTTCTTACTCATTGTAGTTTTGGACAAGCCACCTCGAGAGTCGGGATTGGTCTGAGGATCGATCACACTATCCTAAGAACTTTTCGGTAAAATGGCTTGTAAATTTAAGTATGGCATGTATAGCAAAATACTTATTTTGTGTAAATGATCTTATGGTATGGTGATGAAATGGTTGAGGAAGTGCTTGATAATTATAAATTATGGAAATGGTTAGTTTAGAATATGTTTGATGTTATGGAAAGTTAATAAGTTACCTAGTTCATGAAAATTCATAAAAAGGATGAAATTTGCCATAAAATGAATATTACAAAGAACACTGATGTGAGTTTGAAAATTTACTAAAAATCATAGAAATTTAATTTGGTGATGGATTAAATATCAAATTGAAGCTTGTTTCACATGAAACAAACTAAACTGGTAAAAAAATTATATGTTAGAAGATATTTGAATTTTAGTGAAACAGGGTCAGAGCAGTTTCTGAATCCCCTGTTCCAACTTTATACATTCACCATAAATTGTACAGATATAATTAGGTGGCTTATTTTATATCCTCAGAATCCTTATTGAGTCTAGTTTCAGGAGAAATAAATCTCATATTCATATGAATTTTATACAGAGAGAAAAGTGGTTCGTAGTAAACAGAGGTCAGACCAGTCAAGCCCTGAAACAGGGGTAACTTTAACTAATAAAATGTACTAATTGGCCCAACCAAAAATTCTAGAAAAAAATTAGTAGATAGGCATATGAGTCTAGATTCATAGAAAATTTATAGATCTTGATTTCGAGTTTCTTAACTCGAGATATGATTTTTCTTGTGACTGTAACGCAAGTAGCTAAAAAGCTGTGAATGTAGAAACAAATAATCTAAAGTTCTTAAAATGTTAAATTTAGTAACACCTCATACTCGACTCCGGTGACGGTCTCTGGCGTGGGGGCGTTACATTTAGTGGTATCAGAGTAGGTTTAGTCGGTTCTCGGACTACGTGTTGTATGCACGGATTTTGCTATACATGCCATATGTATAAATTGTGATAGTGTGACGACTTCTGACCTTTTTAAATGATTTTTTTTATAGTAAATGGATCCCGATCCAGCTGTGGCAGATGAAGTAGAGAGTAATGCGCCAGCTCCGGCTGAAGGAGCAGTGCCGACTGAAAATCCACCTCCTACTGTTGGTCAAGGAGGAGGAGAAAGGGGTCGGGAAGCCTTTCTCCAAATGATGAGTGCATGGTACACTGAGTTCGTTCATACGAACCCAAATGTACAACCTCCCCACCTCCCAATTCCTCAACCTGTACCCCGGATGCCTCAAGGTATGGATCTGATGAAATTTCATAGAAATCCAGCTTGATGAATCCGCAAGCAAGGGGCCAAGAATTTAAAGCAAATATTGATGATGATGCCGAGAAAGCGAGTTTTGGCTTGAAAATTCTATTCGGTATTTGATGAATTATCTTGTACACTGAAGAATGTTTGAAATGCGCTATATCTTTGTTGAGGATTCAGCTTACAATTGGTGGAAGACTTTGATTTCGGTGGTACCAAAGAGAGAGTAACATGGGAATTCTTTCAAGAAGAGTTTCGGAAGAAATATAT
Organism: Gossypium longicalyx; assembly: GCA_025698465.1. Taxonomy (NCBI): domain Eukaryota; kingdom Viridiplantae; phylum Streptophyta; class Magnoliopsida; order Malvales; family Malvaceae; genus Gossypium; species Gossypium longicalyx. Next base: position 58,678,464 of record CM047007.1, read on the forward strand.
TAGTGAAAGATTTATGGATCGAAGCGTAAAGAATTTCTTGAATCAAGCAAGGTAATATGACTGATTCTGAGAATATGAAAGAGAGTTTGTTCGATTAAGTAAATATGCTAGAGAGTATGTTCCTACAGAGGCCAAGATGTGCCGACGATTTGAAGACGGGCTCAATGAAGACATCAAAGTATTTGTTGGAATTCTTGAATTAAAAGAAATGGTAGTATTGGTTAATCGAGCTTGTAAGGCTGAAGAATTACTTAAAGAGAAGAAAAAGGCAGAGACTAAGACTAGAAGCTGGAAGAAAAGACCGATGAGCAGTTCATTCTCACAAAGAACTGAAAAGTCAAGAAATATGAATCCTCATTCTCAAACTTCACTGGGCAATCATATGGAAACTATAAGAAGCAAAATGTGGGTCCTAAGTCCCGCACTACTTGGCAGAAATCGTGTAGGGAATCGAGATTTGTTAAACCGAGTGCCAAAGCAGTGTGGTAGAAATCATTTTGGTCCGTGCGAGCAAATGAATGTTTTCGATGTGGTTCTCCTGATCATTTTATTAGAGATCGCCCAGAGAGAGCTGAAAAGAAAAATTTCAGAATACAAAAACAAGTGGGGCGGATTCGAGAGGAAGATATCTAAGAAAAGCTGGAGAAAGCAAGCGATAAGAATGTAGCCAGAGATGCACCAGCTAGACTCGAAGGAAGGGCTCCGGCTAGAACTTATGCTATTAAAGCACGCGAAGATGCTTCCTCGCTTTGATGTGATTACCGATACATTTTCTCTCTATAATGTTAATGTTATTGCTTTGATTGATCCCGGTTCTACTCATTCATATGTGTGCATGAAATTGATGTCTAGTATGAATATACCGTTGAGAACACGAAATTTATGATTAGAGTGTCGAATCCGTTAGGCAAATGTGTGATTGTTGACAAAGTATGTAAGAAATGTCCTTTAATGATTCGGGATCATTACTTTCCTACGACTTGATGTTGTTGCCGTTTGATGAGTTTGATGTTATTTTGGGCATGGATTGGTTGACACTTTGCATGATGCTAAAATAAATTGCAAAGAAAAAGTTATAGAATTAAAGTGTGAAAATGGTGAAACATCTGCGGGTTGAATTAGATAAATCGAGGCATTGCCTAGTGTGATTTCTTCAATGTCGGCTCAAAGATATTTAAGAAAGGGTTATGAAGCTTATTTGGCGTATGTAATTAATACAAAAGAAGTTGAAAAGAAAGTTGAATCGGTCTTAGGTTGTGTGTGAATTTGCGGACGTATTTTGGAAGAATTGCCGGTTTGCCTCCAGTTAGGGAAGTAGAATTTGGTATTGATTTGATACCGGGAACAACTCCGATTTCGATTGCTCCATACAGAATGGCACCAGCAGAGTTGAAGGAATTAAAGTCGCAGTTGCAAGAGTTGACTGATAAAGGCTTTGTGAGACCGAGTTTTTCACCTTGGGGTGCTCCCGTGTTATTTGTGAAAAAGAAGGATGGTTCTATGAGATTGTGTGTTGATTATCGGCAGTTAAACAAGGTGACAATCAAAAACAAGTATCCATTGCCAAGAATTGATGATTTGTTTGATCAGCTAAAAGGAGCGACATGGTTTTCAAAGATTGATTTGAGATCTGGATATTATCAATTACGGGTAAAAAAGTCGGATGTGTCTAAAAGTGCTTTTAGAACAAGGTACGGTCATTATGAATTTTTAGTTATGCCATTTGGGTTAACAAATGCTCCTGCCGTGTTTATGGATTTAATGAATCGCATATTCCGACCATACTTGGACAAATTTGTTGTGGTGTTTATAGATGATATTTTAATTTATTCAAAAGATGAGACAAAGCATGCTGAGCATTTGAGGATAGTTTTGCAAACTTTGAGAGATAAACAGCTGTATGCTAAGTTTAGTAAAAGTGAATTTTGGCTCCGGGAAGTTGGATTTTTGGGTCATATTGTTTCAGGTGATGGTATACGGGTTGATCCTAGTAAAATTTCAGCCATTGTTGATTGGAAACCACCGAAAAATGTAACTGAAGTTAGAAGTTTCTTGGGGCTAGCCGGGTATTATCGACGGTTTGTAAATGGATTTTCTATAATTGCTGCTCCTATAACTAGACTACTCCGAAAGGATGTTAAATTTGAATGGACGGAAGAATGTCAGTAGAGTTTTGAAGACTTAAAAAAAGTTATTTTACAGAGGCACCAGTGTTAGTACAGCCCGAATCAGGTAAAGAATTTGTGGTGTATAGTGATGCTTCTCTAAATGGTTTGGGGTGTGTGCTTATGCAAGAAGGAAAAGTGGTGGCTTATGCTTCGAGGCAATTAAAACCTCATGAGAAGAATTATCCTACTCATGATTTAGAATTGGCTGCGGTGGTGTTTGCTTTGAAAATTTGGCGACATTATTTGTATGGTGAAAAATGCCGGGTATATACCGACCATAAAAGTCTTAAGTATTTGATGTCACAAAAAGACTTGAATTTAAGACAGCGGAGATGGTTGGAGTTACTGAAAGATTACGAGCTTGTTATTGATTATCATCCGGGAAAAGCGAATGTAGTAGCTGATGCTTTGAGTAGAAAGTTGTTGTTTGCATTGAGAGTTATGAACACTCAGTTGAAAATGTCAGATGATGGTTCGATTCTAGCAGAGTTAAGAGCAAAACCGATGTTTTTACAAGAGATCTCTGAAGCTCAGAAAGATGATCAAGATTTGCAAGCCAAAAGAAAGCAGTGTGAAGTTGATACAGAGTCAGATTTCAGAATCGGTTCTGATGGGTGCTTAATGTTTAAAGATTGGATTTGTGTACCAAAGAATGAGGAATTGATTCAAAAGATCCTACAGAAGCACATAGTGGTAGTTTCTCGATTCATCCGGTAGTAATGCGAAAATGTATAATGACTTGAAGAAAATGTATTGGTGGAATGGAATGAAAAAGGATATATCGAGTTTGTGTCCAAATGCTTGATTTGTCAACAGTGAAAGTGAACACCAAGTGCCTTCGGGATTACTTCACCTATTATGGTTCCCGAATGGAAATGGGATCGGATTACTATGGATTTTGTTTCAGGATTGCCATTAACTCCGGGAAAGAAAGATGCCATTTGGGTAATAGTTGACGGACTAACTAAGTCGGCTCATTTTATCCCTGCACGATGCGTCTTGGATTATTCTCTTAACAAGTTGGCTGAATTGTATGTTAGAGAAATTGTTAGACTACATGGAATACCATTGTCGATCATTTCGAGATAGAGATCCAAGGTTTACCTCGCGGTTTTGGCAAAAATTGCAAGACGCGTTAGGTACAAAGTTAAATTTCAGTACTGCTTTTCATCCACAGACTGATGGACAATCAGAGAGAGTAATTCAGATTCTTGAAGATATGCTCAGATGTTGTGTATTGGAATTTCAAGGAAGTTGGGAAAAATACTTACCGTTGGTAGAATTTGCTTACAATAATAGTTATCAGACGAGCTTGAAAATGGCACCTTATGAAGCATTGTATGGTCGTAAGTGTCGAACGCCTCTGTATTGGACTGAACTCAAGGAAAATAAGATTTATGGAGTTGATCTAATAAAAGAAACTGAAGAAAAAGTAAAGGTAATTCAAAATTGTTTGAAAGTCGCCGGATAGACGTAAATCTTATGCGATTTAAAACGAAAGGACATTGAATTTCAAGTTGGTGATAAAGTATTTTTAAAGGTGTCTCCGTGGAAAAAGGTTCTCGATTTGGACGGAAGGGCAAATTAAGTCCACGCTTTTATTGGGCCGTATGAGGTAATTGAAAAAGTTGGACCCAGTAGCATATCGGCTAGCTTTACCACCCGAATTAGAGAAGATTCATGATGTGTTCCACGTATCTATGTTACGTCGGTATCGTTCGGATCCTTCACATGTGATTTCACCGACAGAAATTGAACTACAACCAGATATGACCTATGAAGAAGAACCGATTAAGATTTTAGCTCGAGAGGTCAAACAACTAAGGAATAAAAATATTGCACTTGTGAAGGTGTTGTGGCAAAAGCATGGAATAGAAGAAGCTACATGGGAATCCGAAGAAACTATGAGAAATCAATACCCACATCTGTTTACTGGTAAGATTTTCGAGGACGAAAATCCTTAAAGGGGGAGAGTTGTAATATCCCGAATTAGGGCCTAATCGGAATAGTGGTTTCGTGACCACAAATCCGAGATAGAAATAATTATTTTATAATTATTTTGAGGTTTATGATATGATTGCATGATTGTGTGAAAATTTTGTGAAGAAATTCCATGCATAAAATGCTTAATTTGAAGTTAGGGGCTAAATCGAATAAGTTGCAAAACTTGCATTCTAGAAGTTTTTAGTATGAAATTGCTTTGAAATATTAATTAGGAGGTCTTAAATAGAAATTTGACCAATTTCTAAAATTTTTGACAAAAATGGGCTTGTACATGAAAATTTTCAAAGAAAGGCATTAAGGGCATTTTGGTCATTTGGATAATTAATGAAATAAAATGGGAAAAATGACACAAAATAGTCATCTTCCCCATTAGTTGCTGCCGAATGCTCCATGTCTCCATAGCTAGGGTTTCTTCAACTTTCAAGCTTCATAGTAAGTGATTCCAAGCCCTGCTTTTAATGATTTTTATGTTTTGAGATCCCGATAACTCGATAAAGCTTATGTTAGCAATAATTTAACCTAGGGTTTATATTTGGAAAAATACCCATAGGTGAAATTTGTGTATTTTGATGTTTTATGATAGAATATGATGTTTTAAATTATGTTAGACAACTTGTACTACTCGATTTTAAGCAAAAACGAGTAAAGGGCTTAAATCGGTAAAATACCTAATAGTCACAAGTACATGTTAGAGTGAGAATTTGATGTTTCCATAGAAGGGAAAATTGATCAGCATGTTGTAAAACATAAGAATAAGGAATAAAGTTTAATCCCGAGCCTAGGGGCAAAAATGTAAATATGCAAAAGTTTAGGGGTAAAATTGTAATTTTGTCAAAATTTGAATTAAGGATTAATTTGATAATGTGAGTATTAAATAAGCTAAATGTGTTATTTTAGATCAAGAAAGACGTGGAAACGACTCCAATCGAGGAAAAGAAAAGATTGTGGATTAAATTGCAAAACCTTTGTATTTTGGTACCAAGGTAAGTTCATATGTAAATAATGTAGCATAATTGTTATTTTAAGTCATTGATGTCAATTATGTGATATGCTGATTTTTTTTATTATGAAATAAATGCTTTGTGGTTATTTTCGAATAAAATATAAATTGTTACCGAATATTGGTTACGGCATTTTATGGAAGACGTCAAGGATATGTGTTCAAGGAAAATCCCGTTTGAACCTTAGGAATAGATTAGGATACAAGTGACATGTCACTGGGATATTTGGGCATCCGAACTCGTTGAGTTGAGTCTGAGTTCGTGAGATGTAACTAGGCATCGGAGCTCGTTGAGTTGAGTCCGAGTTCATTATGGATGCGAACGCCCGAGCTCGTTGAGTTGAGTCCGAGTTCGCTTAAGGGCGGGTTACATGGTAGCTTGGCTACATATGTGGCACTTATGTGCAAACTTCCTACGTATCCGAATTCTATTCCGATGGGTTCAACGGGTAAAGTTCTACTCAAATGAAGGAATACTTGAGATGAAAAGAGACGTATTGGTAAGTGATGTGAAATGGATACTTCGGACAGGTATGTACTTAACCCTCGGGTTGAAAAATCGATATAACAACAATATGGTGAGATGATAAATGAAAATATGATATGAATGTCTTGGTGATGATTATGCAAATGATGTTTTATGTTTGCTTATATGGTTATGTTACTTGCTATTTGCATGTGAACTTACTAAGCATTTATGCTTACTCCTCTTTCTTACTCATTGTAGTTTTGGACAAGCCAGCTCAGAGTCGGGATTGGTTGGAGGATCACCACACTATCCTAAGAACTTTTCGATAAAATGGCTTGTAAATTTAAGTATGGCATGTATAGCAAAATACTTATTTTGTGTAAATGATCTTATGGTATGGTGATGAAATGGTTGAGGAAGTGCTTGATAATGATAAATTATAGAAATGGTTAGTTTAGAATATGTTTGATGTTATGGAAAGTTAATAAGTTACCTAGTTCATGAAAATTCATAAAAAGGATGAAATTTGCCATAAACAGAATATTACAGCAACACTGATGTGAGTTTGAAAATTTACTAAAAATCATAGAAATTTAATTTGGTGATAGATTAAATATTAAATTGAAGCTTATTATGTCTAGTTTCACATGAAACAAACTAAACTGGTAAAAGAATTATATGTTAGAAGATATTTGAATTTTAGTGAAACAGGGTCAGAGCAGTTTCTGAATCCCCTGTTCCAACTTTATACATTCACCATAAATTGTACAGATATAATTAGGTGGCTTATTTTATATCCTCAGAATCCTTATTGAGTCTAGTTTCATGAGAAATAAACCTCATATTCATATTAATTTTATACAGAGAGAAAAGTGGTTCGAAGTAAACAGAGGTCAGACCAGTCAAGCCCTGAAACAGGGGTAACTTTAACTAATAAACTGTACTAATTGGCCCATCCAAAAATTCTAGAAACAAATTAGTAGATAGGCATATGAGTCTAGATTCAGAGAAAATTTACTGATCTTGATTTCGAGTTTCGTAACTCGAGATATGATTTTTCTTGTGACTGTAACGCAAGTAGCTAAAAAGCTGTGAATGTAGAAACAAATAATCTAAAGTTCTTAAAATGTTAAATTAAGTTTAGTAACACCTCATACTCGACTCCGGTGACGGTATCGGGCGTGGGGGCGTTACAATGCTGGTTGAAAAACTTGGTCTAACCACAAACAAGTATCCGAACCCGTACAAGTTACAATGCTTGAACGACAGAGGAGAGCTTAAAGTGACAAAACAAGCTGTTGTAGCATTTTCCATCAGAAAATACCAAGATGAAGGGGTGTGCAACATGGTCCTATGCATGCGGGACACCTTCTTTTGAAGCGTCCATGGCATTCTAATCAACGTGTAGTCTATGATAGATACACCAACCGTTATACCTTTAAGCATCCAGGCAAAAATGTAACTTTAGCCCCTCTTACTCCGAAACAAGTGTACCACGATCAAACCAAGTTAAAAGATAATGTAGGAAAAGAAAAAGAACAAGAAAAAAAGAGAGAAAAAAGAAAAAGAAAAGAAAAGGTGAGAAAATTGTGTTAAAAACACGAGTTGAAAAAGAAAATCAAAAAGAAGACGAGAGTGGCAAACTAAGCGTGTTTGTGAGAAAAAGAGAAGTGAGAAAGTGTTTAATGATGCACTAGTTCATTCTTGTATTTATGTACAAAGAGTGCCTTTTTTATGCTAATGAACTTAAAACTATTTTTCCTTCTTCTGTTGTGATTTTACTTCAGGAATTCGAGGACGTATTTTTGGAGGAAGTACTGAGTGGATTGCCTCCTCTTCGTGGCATCGAACATCAAATCGACTTTGTGCCCGAAGCTACGATCCTGAACCGTCCAACCTATCGAAGCAACCTCGAGGAGACTAAGGAGTTATATGTGAATATTAAGAAATGTAATTTTTGTACTGACAATGTAAAGCCCCAAAATTCTTATTCATGTTATTACGACAATGAGACACAGCTGTGTATCTGTTTTAGTGGTTAAGTGTTCTGGGTGTGTGTAAGAGGTCTCAAGTTCAAGCCCTAGCTTTGGCAAATTTTTGTATTTTTCTGAATTAAACCTTATACTTGAGTAGTTGGCTTATATTTAAGTATTTGTAAAACCATAACAGAATGGGCCTGCTGGTCTGGTAGTTAAGATGTGTGTTGGTGTGTTGGAGGTCTGGAGTTCAAATCCTTGTACAAGAGTGGGAGTCTATTTTTGCTTGTTTGACCGAGAGAGTTTCTGTCAAATAGGAATTTTGTGTAGTGGGTAGTTTGCTAGAGAAATATAAGAGGAGTTGGGATAGGGAGTTATCAGAAGTTCCTTTTGATTATCTTTTTGCAAAAATTCATCAACCTCTTCCTCTCTCCTTTTTGCTTCGTTTTTCTGAATCCATTCATTTCTTTTGTATTTGCAACGTTGATTGTACTTACGCGGGTTTGGTAAGTTTCGATAAGAGTAGTAAGTGTAGTTATTTTGATTTTGAGATATTGATTGATGGGTTTCGTTTTGTTTTTGAAGAAGGTTAAGGGCTGGAGTTTTTCGATTAGTATTGAAGTGGTGTAGAAGCGCTGTTCTCGGTTAAAGGTAAGGTTTTTGTTAGTTGGAAGTTGATCATCTCGTTGGATTTTTTATCAAGTTTCGTTAGTGTCACTAAAATTGGGCTTGGAATACCGATTTTTAGGTTTTGGAGTGCTCGTGGTTACAATAGCATTGAAAACAAACTAGGTGTGTACTCGACTGCACAGAAAATGAGGTTTCAGCGAAACCCAAAAACCTCACTCTCGACACCTCATGAGCGTGTGGTCGCCTGTGTGGTAGGCCGTGTGACATAACACGGGCATGTGATTAACAAGGCTAGGTCGTTCACACAAGACATGGCCGTGTGATGGCCAAGTAGGCTGTGTGCAAGACATGCTAGACTAATTTAGGCCGTGTGGGCCACACGGGCATGTGGGATTTTGGGCTAGGCCATGTGATCCACACTGCCAAGGCAAAGGCCTACACGAGCAAGCCATATGGCCGTGTAAGCCCATTTATCTGAAATAATTCCTAGGGTTGCACGGGTTGCCCAAGTCGACTATGAACCTATTGTATTGTCGATAAGCGTTACCTAGACCCCTAAATGTATGATCTGTGTGTATGTGACGAATGATAAATTATGCATGATTACTGATATATGTATGTATACGTATGACTGATGGTTGCATAAAAGCATGACATATTGTATAGTTGCATTGCATTCGGTTGGGATGATGATATTTGGAGGAAATGTACTGAAAGGCTTTAAGCCTAATATCTGGCAGCTCAGTTGTAAATTACTATATATGTATCGCATTCGGTACTATCTGGAGTGTAGGGATGGGTGGGTTGATTTAATCCCCACATGGAGTGTAGGGTTGGACAGAGATTGTGTGTAGAGTCTGGTTGGGTAGGACTTTGCTACTGAATATTTGTGACTGTTACTGATACTATGATCGGCTAAGGCTCTACTACATACTTAATATTGTACTGAAATGGGCTAAGGCCCAAACTGTTTCTGGTACTAAAAAAGGGCATATGCCTAGGACTATTTTAACTGTGCATTGTGATTTGCTGTTGTTTGTTTTCTGTGGGATTACACACTAAGTTTACGTAAACTCACCCCTCTTTATTTAATGTGGATAGGTAATCCCCAACTTAACGGATCGGTGCAACGGAGGACTCGACTGTGGCCATACATATTTTAAACTGTTTTAATTTCAGTTTCGGTATTTATTTCTTAATTATTTTCTGCGTTATTTTTTATGTAAATTAGACTTTTTGGACTGTTTACTTTTATTTCTGATTTTAAACTGTTTTTGTGGATTTGATAACTGCACAAACTAAAAAAAAAAGGTTTTCACTAAAACAAAAGTTTTTTTTAAGATGTACGGATTTACTTCATTAACTCGGTTTTTCATAATTTAAATGATTTTTAAAGCTTTCGCAACGAATTGAGTTTTAAAACAATTGAGTAAATAAGTAGGCCATTTTGGAGTCGACAAGATTAATGAAATGGAAAAGGATTTATAGTAGAAACTTAGTTTTCAAACACCTTATCATGTGATATCACCAGATTCAGCCATAACGTCTAGGCCAGGTTTGAGATGTTACATTTAGTGGTATCAGAGCTAGGTTACAAAACTCGACTGTGGATTTGGGTTTTAAACTTTGGATTCTAAGAACTGATTTTCAAATGATTTGAAATATTTGACTGAGAATGTGGTACACCGAGTCTCCGGCGCCGATCTAGTAAGTTTTCTAAAAATGTGATAAGTTTAAACTGAAAGTACTGTAGATAGTATATTCTAAAACTACTGTAGGTAGTATACTTTGAAAACACTTTAGTTAGTGTACCATGAGACTGTAGCAAAGCTAATAGAGACTGCGATTTACAAAAAATCACTCTAAATTACTAAAACTTTACATAAAACATCTGTTAGTAAATACTAAAATTGTAACTGATTCATAAAATTTGTAATACAGATAAATTTGACTAGAGATGAGTGCACGAAGTATCCGTGGATGAGGTACTAGAGGCCGTGGAAGAGGCCATAGAAGGACTCGAGCTGAGTCCTTGTCATTTGGCAGCATGCCTAATTTGGACACGAGTGAGACACGGGTGTCACCTGCTATTGAAACTGGGTCTCAGAGTCGATCGGCTAGGGACGACGTACTGTTCTAAGCCATGCTAAGGATATTGGAGAGGATCGTTGGACCCAATACTGGATCTGGGGGCCGAGGGTCGGTTACGGAATGACTCTAGTCCAATAGAGTTGAGCTCTTAAGAGATGTCACTAGGGTAGCCCGTAATGTGGCCGAAAGCTGGATTGAGGCCATGGAAAGGATCATGGATGACTTGGATTGCACCCCTGAGGAGAAATTAAAGGGTGCGGCCTCTCTGTTGTGAGACAAGGCTTATCAATGGTTGACTGTTAAAGAGGGCACTCAGCCCAAACGTGTGACTTGAGAGTTCTTTAAGACTACCTTCTAGAGGAAATATGTAGAGGCAAGCTATGTGGATGCCCATAGGAGAGAGTTCCTGAATCTTACGCAGGGAGTTCCTGCGACTGAGCCACTATGCGTGAGGTATGGTGGCGACTGAGTAAGAGCGATGTGTAGGCTTTGAGGATGGCCTCAGGGATAATTTGTGAGTCCTGATAGCTCCGCAGAGGGAGCATGATTTCTCTTTACTGGTTGAGAAGGCGAAGATCACTGAGGAGGTTAAGCGCGCTGAGTGCCAAAACCTTGATAGAGAGAGAGGTAGGAACAAGAGGGATTCAGAGCCCTCAAGTTCTATACAGAGGCCTAAAAAAATGGCCAAATCTGATGGGCCAGTTAGAGCTGGGCCGCCTATTACTGCTACTAGACTGCAGCCATGTGTCGATTGTGGTAGACGCCATCAGGGCAAGTGTTAGAGGACTAGGGCGTGTCTAAGGTGTAGATCATTGGATCATCGTATTAAGGAGTGTTTCTTAAGGGCCGATCAGATGTAAGCTAAGGGTACTGGTACTGCGCAGCCACAGAGGGTAGCCCAGCAGCCACTGAGAGACATGGTCAGGTTAGAGGTGGTAATTGTTTGGGTCTTAGACAGAGAGCACCGGGCAGAGGTGCTGACAGACTAAGGCGAGGCAGCCTGCTTTAGTTTATGCTGCACGTCACCGAGAGGATAGAGATGCTCTAAACATCATTAGGGGTATGTTTCTAATTCTTGGTGTACCATATCTTGCATTGATAGACATAGGGTCTACTCACTCACACATAGCTAGCAACATATCTAAAAAGTTGGGGATTTCGATTGAGAGCACTAAGAGTGAAGGTACTGTATTGAGTCCATTGGGATAGTCTATAAGGGTTAATAAGCTATTTAGAGATGTATCATTAGAGGTTCAAGGGGCAATCATCTTGGCTAACTTAATGCAACATCTGTTTGAGGAGTTCGATTTGATTTTGGATATGGACTGACTGGTCAAGCACCGTGTCAGTCTGAACTGTGTGACTAAGAGGGTCGTCTTGAGAACTAAGAAGGATAATGAGGTAGTCGTGGTTGGGGAGTGCCAAAATTATTTATCTAATATGATCTCTGTGCTAGTGGTAAAGGAGTTGGTTCGAAAGGGATGTGAGGCATTATTGGCCTACGTAAGTGTTTCTGATTCTGGGGATTCTACTGTTAAGGACATCAGAATGGTAAAGGATTTTCCAAACGTCCTCCCTGAAAAGCTACCAGGGTTACTTCTGAATCATGAAGTGGAGTTTGGGATAGAGCTCATTCCTAGTACAGCTCTGATGTCCATCGCTCCATATCGAATGACACCGAAAGAGCTTATTTAAGGCTTAAATTCAAGAGTTGTTGGATCGTGGGTTCATCCACCCTATTGTGTCTCCATGGGGAGCACTAGTACTGTTTGTCAAGAAGAAGGATGGATCCATGCGGATGTGCATCGACTATCGCTAGCTGAATAAATTGACCAGTAAGAATAAGTACCTGTTACAGAGGATAGATGACCTGTTTGACCAGTTCCAAGGATCTTCGGTATTCTCCAAGATTTATTTGCGATATGGTTATCATCAATTGAGGGTGAAGAAAGCTGATGTATATAAGACGACATTTAGGACTCGTTATGGTCACTATGAGTTCCTAGTGCTGCCATTTGGACTGACTAATGCACCAACAGCTTTCATGGATTTGATGAACCGAGTATTTCAGCCTTATTTGGATCGATTTGTGGTAGTGTTCATTGACGACTTACTGGTTTAGTCGAGGGCTGAAAAGGAGCTTGATGAGCGCCTTCGAGTCTTCCTACAGACTTTGAGGGAAAAGTAGCGTGGGAGTTCTGGTTGCATGAGGTGACATTTCTGTTTCATGTGGTTTCTACTGAGGGGATTCGAGTTGATCCTCAAAAGGTTGAGGTTGTACTGGATTGGAAACAGCCTAAGAATATGTTCGAGATCCGTAGTTTTCTGGGACTGGAGGGTTATTATCGGTTGTTTATGGAAGGCTTCTCATTGATTGTAGCACTCTTAACTAAGCTGCTACGTAAGGGTGTTCTATTTTTCTGGACTTATGCATAGCAAGAGAGCTTTGAGAAGCTCAAGACTGTTCTAACTCAGGCCCCTGTTCTGATACAGCCTGAATCTGGAAAGAAGTTTGTAATGTACAGCGACGCATTATATGTGGGTCTGAGTTGTGTTCTGGTGCAGGATGGTAAGGTGGTGGCATATGCATCTCGTCATCTCAGGACGCATGAGGCTAACTATCCGATGCATGATTTGGAATTGGTCACCGTAATTTCCACTTTGAAAATTTAGAGGCATTGCCTGTACGGTGAGAATTGCATTATCTACACCGATCAAAAAGCCTTAAGTACCTCTTAACTCAGAAGGAGTTGAATCTTAGGCAGCGTAGATGGATTGATCTACTTAAGGATTACGACTGTACCATCGAGTACCATCCGGGCAAGGCTACTGTGGTGGCCAATGCATTGAGCCGTAGGGCTATGACTGATTTGAGAGTGACACTCGCTCGACTTAGCTTGTTCGAAGATGGGAGTTTCTTGGCTAAGTTGCAAGTCAAACCAACTTGGGTCAAGCAGATTAAGGGTAAACAGCTGGAGGAAGAGTCTTTGGGTTTTCGGTTCCGACAAATTGAGAGTGGTAGCACTACAGAATTTGGGTTAAACTCTGAGGTTGTATTGTGTTTCTGAGGCCAAATATGTGTACCAAACAATATTGATCTGAGGCAGTCTATTCTGAGATAGGCACATAGTAGCTCTTATGCTATGCACTTTGGTGGGAATAAGATGTACCGAGATCTTCAAGAGTTGTATTGGTTGCTGGGGTTAAAGCGTGAGGTTACTGATTTTGTTGCTCGTTGTCTGACATGCGAGCAGTTTAAGGCTGATCACCAGTTGCCTTCAAGTTTGCTATAGCCGATTAAGATTCCCTTTTGGAAGTGGGAACGTGTGATGATGGACTTTGTTAGTGGGTTACCCTTGACACCCACTAAGAGGGATTCTGTTTGGGTCATCGTGGATCGATTAACCAAGTCAACACACTTCATACCGATTCGTATTGATTATTCTTTAAAGAAGTTGGCGAAGCTTTATATTTCTGAGATCGTGAGACTACATGAGGTACCGATTTCAATCGTCTCTGATAGGGATCCACGCTTCACATCTCAGTTTTGGGGGAAGTTGCATGAGGCTTTAGGTTCAAGGTTGAACTTCAGTCCTGCATTCCATCCTCAAATCGATGGTTAGTCAGAGAAGGTGATTTAGATATTTGAGGACATGTTGAGGAGTTGTGTTATAGATTTCCGAGGCTATTGGGAGGATTATATATCACTAGTGGAGTTTGCTTATAATAATAGCTTCCAGTCTAGCATTCAGATGGCACCTTACGAGGAACTTTATGGTCATAAGTGTCGCACTCCCTTATGTTGGACTGAGTTTGGTGAACAACGTATTCTGGGTCTTGAACTGGTTTCTAAGACTGAGGATAAGGTCAGATTGATTTAGGATTGAATGAAAATGGTAACGGAGAGGAAGAAATCTTATACGGATCTAAAAAGATGAAAGATTAAGTATTTTGTGGGGGATTTTGTTTTTCTTAAGGTCTCGCCATGGAAGAAGATCTTGAGGTTTGGTCATAAGGGCAAGCTGAGCCCTAGGTTTATTAGACCTTATCGTATTCTAAAGCGAGTGAGATCGATTGCTTATTAGTTGGACTTACCTCTGGAGTTGGATCGTATCCATGACGTGTTTCACGTCTCTATGCTGATACGCTATCGCTCTGATCCTACTTATGTTGTCCCTGTTAAGGAGATTGAGGTTAGGCCAGACTTGACCTTTGAAGAGAAGCTGGTTCAGATTTTGAATCCCGACGTAAAGGTTCTGAGGTGGAAATCTATTCCATTAGTGAATGTGCTATGGGGGAATCATAGCACTAAGGAGGCCACGTGGGAGCCTGAGAATGCGATGCGTCAGCAGTATCCTTATCTATTTTGATCAAGTAAATTTTGAGGACGAAAATTTCTTTTAGAAGCTAGAGTTGTAACGCCCCAAAATTCTTATTCCTATTATTACGAAAATGTGACACAACTGTGTATCTGCTTCAGTGGTTAAGTGTTCTGGGTGTGTGTGAGAGGTCCGAAGTTCAAGCCCTAGCTTTGGAAAATTTTGGAATTTTTTTGAATTAAGCCTTATACTTGAGCAATGGGCTTATATTTAAGTATTTGTAAAACCATAACAGAATGGGCCTACTAGTCTAGTGGTTAAGATGTGTGTTGCTATGTTTGAGGTCTAGAGCTCGAATCCTTATGCGAGTGTGGTAGTCTATTTTTGCTTATTTGTCTTGATCAAGAGAGTTTCGGTCAAACAAGAATTCTGTGTAATGGGTAGTTTGCTAGAGAAAAATAAGAGGAGTTGAGATAGGTAGCTATCAGAAGTTCCTTTTGATTATCTTCTTGCAAAAATTCGGCAGCCTCTTCCCCTCTTCTTTTTCCTTTGTTCTTTAGAATCCATTCCTTTCTTTTGTATTTGCAACGCTGATTGTACTCACGCGGGTTTCGTAAGTTTCGGTAAGAGTAGTTAGTGTAGTTTTTTTTATTTTGAGATAATGATTGATAGGTTTCATTTTGTTTTTGGAGAAGGTTAAGGGTTGGAGTTTTTCAATCAGTATTGAAGTGGTGTAGAAATGTTGTTCTCAGTCAAAGGTAAGGTTTTTGTTAGTTGGAAGTTGATCATCTCGTTGGAAATTTTATCAAGTTTTGTTAGTGTCACTAAAATTGGGCTTGGAATACCGATTTTTAGATTTTGGAGTGCTCGTGGTTGTGATAGCATTGAAAACAAATCAGGTGTGTACTTGATTGCACAAAAAATAACGTTTCGACGAAAGCCAAAAACCTCACTGTCGATGCCACACGGGCATGTGGTCACCCATGTGGTAGACCATGTGATATAACACGGGCGTGTGATCAACGAGGCCAGGCTGTGTGCACAAGACACGGTCGTGTGATGGCCAGGTAGGTCGTGTGCAACACACGGGCTAGACTAATTTGAACCGTGTAGGCCATACGAGCTTGTGGGATTTTGGGCCAGGCCGTGTGATCCACACAAGCGTGTGGGCCAACAAGGGCAAGCTACATGGGCGTGTAAGCCCATTTATCTAAAATGATTCCTAGGGTCGTACGGGTCACCCAAGTCGACTGTGAACCTACTGTAGGGTCAGTAAGCGTTACCTAGACCCCTAAATGTATGATCTGAGTGTATGTTATGCATGATAAATTATGCATGATTACTGATATATGTATGTATACGTATAACTGATGGTTGCATAAAAGCATGACATATTGTATGTTTACACTGCATTGGGTTGGGATGATGATACTTGGCGAAAGTGTATTGAAAGGCTTTAAGCCTAATATCTAGCAGCTCAGCTGCAAATTACTGTTTATGTGTCGCATTCGGTATTATCTGGAGTGTAGGGATGGGTGGATTGATTTAATCCCCACATGGAGTGTAGGGTTCGACGAAGATGGTGTGGAGAGGCTGGTTGGGTAGGACTTTGCTACTGAATATTTGTGACTGTTACTGATACTATGATCGGCTAAGGCTCTACTGCATACTTAATACTGTACTAAAATGGACTAAGGCCCAAACTGTTACTGGTACTGAAAAAGGGCATAGGCCCAGGACTGTATTAACTGTACACTGTGATTTGCTATTGTTTGTTTTCTATGTTATTACACACTGAGTTTACGTAAACTCACCCTTCTCTGTTTAATGTGCACAGATAATCCCCAAACTTGATGAATCGGTGCAGCGGAGGACTCGACGGTGGCCACACATAATTTAAATTGTTTAAATTTCAGTTTTGGTATTTATTTCTTAATTATTTTCTGGGTTATTTTTTATGTAAATTGGATTGTTTACTTTTATTTTGCATTTTAGACTGTTTTCGTGGATTTGATAACTGCACAAACTCAACGAACAAATGGTTTTCACTAAGACAAAAGGGTTTTTTTAAGATGGATGGATTTACCTCATTAACTCAGCTTTTTCATAAATTAAATGATTTCTAAAGCTTCCGCAATGAATTGAGTTTTAAAACAATTGAGTAAATAAGTAAGCGATTTTGGAGTCAACAAGAGTAATGAAACGGAAAAGGATTTATAGTAAAAACTTAGTTTTCAAACACCTTATCATGTGGCAACGCCATATTCGGCCATAACGTCTAAGCCAGGTTTGGGGTGTTACAGACAAAGTTGTTTTCTTAGGTTTTGTTGTAAGTGAGGAAGGTCTAGAGGTGGATCAAGAGAAGATCAAGGCGATCCAAGAATGGCCTCGTCCGATGACCATTAGCCAAGTTAGAAGCTTTCATGGACTTGCAAGCTTCTATAAGAGATTCGTGCTGAACTTCGACACCATAACTGCTCTTTCAATGGGTATTATCAAGAAAAACTCTCCTCTTACTTGGAATGATGAACAAGAAGTTGCTTTTAACAAAATTAAAGATTGTTTGACTAACGCTCCGTTGTTGAGTTTACCTGACTTTAACAAAACTTTCGAAGTGAAGTGTGATGCTTTAGGGAGAGGTATTGGTGCAGTCTTGACACAAGATAGATGACCAATTGCCTACTTCAGCGAAAAACTCAACGGGGCTCCACTCTATCCAACCTATGATAATGAGATGAATGCCTTGATTCGTGCGTTGGAGACATGACAGCTTTACCTTTGGCTGAAAGAGTTCGTAATACAATGGGCTATGAAGCCTTAAAGCATTTAAAAGGTCAAACCAAGCTAAAAAAATGACATGCAAAGTGGGTGGAATTTCTAGAGTCCTTTCCATACGTGATTAAGTATAAACAAGGTAAAGAAATTGTTGTTGCGGATGCACTATCACGTAGGTATGCTTTAATTAATCATTTGGATCCTAAGTTTCTTGGATTTGCGTATTTGAAAGATTTATATGTTAATGATCTTGACTTTGGTGAGATATTCGAGTTGTGTGTTCAAGGAACCCATGATAGGTATTTTCAACAAGACGGTTTTCTCTTTCGAGAAAATAAGTTATGTATACCCCAATGATTAGTTAGAGAAGTGCTGGCTTGAGAAGCACATAGTGGGGGATTAATGGGCCACTTTGGCATAGCCAAGACTTTGGCTGTTCTACAAGAGCATTTTTATTGGCCGAAGATGTAGCGAAAAGTGGTTAAATGTGAGAGCAATGCCTAGCTTGCAAGAAGGCTAAGTCAAAAATTCAGCCACATGGTTTATACACTCCTTTGCCATTTCCAGAAGCACCATGGATGGATATATCCATGGATTTCATTTTAGGCCTTCCTAGAACAAAGAATGGCAAAGATTTTGTATTTGTAGTAGTAGATTGATTTTCAAAGATGGCTCACTTTATTGCATATAATAAAATTGATGACGAGTTAAATATTGCTAACCTATTCTTTAGGGAAATCGTGTGTTTGCATGGCATTCCGAGGACTATTGTTTCAGACTGTGACGTTAAGTTCCTCAGCCATTTTTGGAGGACTTTGTGGGGTAAGCTTGGCACCAAGATTTTTTTCTCAACAACTTGCCTCCCCCAAACTGATGGCCAAACAGACGTCATTAATCGAGTTTTATCAACCTTGTTGCATGCCATAATTCGAAAGCACTTGAAGACTTGGGAGGAGTGTCTACCACACATTGAGTTTGCTTACAACCAACTGGTGCACTCGGCTACCAAGCATTCGCCATTTAAAGTGGTATATGGTTTCATTCCCTTAACTCCTATGGATTTATTGCCTTTATCTTATAATCAATTAGTGCATGTAGATGGCAAGAAAAAGGCAGAATTCGTTAAATAATTGCATCAATGAGTTAGGGACATCATTGAAAGAAGAACCGAGCAATATGCTCAAAGGGTGTACAAAGGACGCAAGCGAGTAATATTTGAACTTCGTGATTGGGTTTGGATCCATATGCGTAAGGAAAGATTTCCAACCCAAAGGAGATCAAAACTCTTGCCAAAGGGAGACAGTCCTTTTCATGTTTTGGAAAAGATTAACGAGAATGCTTACAAGTTAGATCTACTAGGTGAGTATGGGTTAGTGCTACCTTTAACGTTGCTAACTTATCCCCTTTTGATGTTGGTGAGGATTTGGGGACAAATCGCCTCGAAAAGGGGGGATGATGTGATCCTAGCTCGAGAGGCTACGGCCGATTCCATTGAGTGGCCACAAGGTCCCATTACTCGATCTCGTGCCAAGAAGTTTCAAGATGCCATTGCAAGTTACATTGAACGAGCTTGGGGAGAGGAGGTGGTCGGACTTATTAAGCAATCATGGAGCTCAACACCATGCAATCCATACAGCTTTTTGCAAACTGAATTTTAGCGAAATAATTGTTGGATTAAACTTTTAATGTGTTTAGTTATTTTAGTTTAATTAATTAAGTTGTTATAATTGTCTTTAGTTGCTTAAATAATTAGTTTAATTATTTAAGTTGTTTTAATTTTCTTTAGTTGCTTAAATAATTTCGGCAATTAATATGTTCCAGTATAATTAATTTGCTACAGCCATTTAATTTGTTTAATTGTGTTTATAGGTGAATTAATCATTTGAACCAGCTGTTACATGGATGGGCATTTAAAGAGAGGAAAAAATTTAGTTGTTATGGAGATGAATTAAAGGCCAACAGCCGTTATGAGCATTTTCAAGTAAATGTTTGAAGAGTTTAATGGACAAGGAGTTATTCACACAAGCCATTCAGTTTCCAAACGTTTTTCATATGATTATTGTAACATCCCGATTTAGGGCCTAGTCAGAACAGTGATCTCGAGACCATAAATTCGAAGTTAAAAAGATTATTTTATTATTATTTTGATGTTCTAGCATGAATATATTAGTGCATGAATATATTAGTGTATGAAAATTTTGGTAAGTTAATTTTGACGTTTGTGAGCCCAATTGCGAAAAGGACTAAATCGCATAAAGTGTAAATGTAACATCCTTAACCTGTATCCGTCGCCAAACTAGGGTTAAGAGGCATTACTGAACAAAAACATAATTCTGAACAATCACATATTCAAACAAATTATATTCGTAAATTTAAACACATGTCTAATTAAATATTTAATATACATTGTTAAATATATTGCATTTACCAATCATATCTCAAATAATAACATTTTCATTAACAAATATAAAATTATGTATAAATTATTATTACAAACCAAACCATTATCGTGAACATCATTCGAACATGCAAACAAGTGCATGTATATTTATATACATATAATTAACATGTACTAAAAATTCTTATAATTTCCTTAGTGTATTATTATACAATTCACTATTCATTTGGTCAATTTTCATCTCATTAATTGAATAGGTATATCACTATCATCTTTCCTGTCAACTTTTTTCCATCACAAACAATTATACAATCGTACATGAAAACATGTATATACATCCTATAAGTTACATTTTTCCTGCAAACCAAACTAAACTAACCTATGCATATTCGATCATATGCATGTCTCATACCATGCATTTCCAAATATACATTAAACATATTTAACATTTGAGCTCATGTTTATAAATGAATAAGCATACACCAAAAATCAAGTTGTCAAACCCTATTTGTTCATAGATATATATATCAAAACTGAATGATCAACCACAACCAATTCTACTAATCACTTCAAACTATTTCCAACACCTATCACACCATTCACATTTACTTTTCATTCATTTCACTTAACATTATAATCAAAACAAAATAAACCATTACCAAACATAACCAAAACCAAGCTTTAAAGTTAAGCCATATTCGCATGGCTCAATTTACACATGTTCAAAGTTGAACAAAATACATATTAGCCTATACATGCCAAAAGTTTGAAAATATACTTTTACAAGTACCGAAAGTTGAGGATAGTGTGGATGACTTCGGTCACGATCCCCGAGCTCGTAACTTACAACCAAAATCTATAAAACAGAGTAACAAAAGCACATAGGGTAAGCTAAGTTAGCTTAGTAAGCCTTAAGCAAATTAAACAACTCAATGAATAATCAAAACATTCAAACTAAACAAATTATATTCATAATGTTATACTTCATCTTAATAAAATACCTTGACTGAATGTTCACAATCAATTATATAACATCTCATAAATATTTCCTACAAGCCGATTATACAAAATCAAATATTTCATCACATAATCACTTACATGTATGGCCAAATACACAAGATTCATTATATCTTCACATGTGGCTAAATATAAGAGATAAATAAAACATCACATATAACTTATAGTTCAGTTTCAATATATCATCACTTATGGCCGAATATGCACACACAAGACAACTTCACATATAACCAAATATACAAGTTCAATATAAGCTCACATATACTTACCTTTTTGGTCAAGCATATACAATGCAATTTAGCTCAACTTCATTTGCTTAATATCCACAATAACTTGAATACTCATAATCATAGACTTGAAAACAAATCACCGGTATAACCGGCACAAGGCCTGCTAGACTTAAGGTCAGATATTTATTCACCGGCACTAAGCCTGCTAGGCACAAAGCCCGATCAAACACCAGCCCAAGGCTTGCTAGGCTCAAAGCCTAAATATCACAAACATAAAATCATTCCACAACGCATTTCCTATATCGAATCATATAATACTCCATGTAACACATACACATTTTCAGAGGTTTTGATATCATTCAAATACAACTCAATCACATTAATTCATTGATATTTCTCATTCGGCTAACATAATAATACATTATAAAATTTGAATTATCATAGTAAATCATTCTATGTTCAAAATAAACCATGTTTAATTGCTTAGAGATTTACCTCGGATATCGACGGACGTTATGAATCGACAATTCGTCTATTTTTGTTTTTACCCGATCCAAGTCTGATTTTCTTTGTTCTTGATCTATATAATTTCAAATTGACCTCATTTAAATACAATTTCATCCAATTTAATTCAACAACACATAAATGGGAAAATTGCCATTTTACCCCTAATATTTCATACTTTTACAAATTAGTCCTAATTGCATAAAACACAAAATACACAAAATCTCACAACAACATAGTTGAGCCGAATCTTCTATATACTCATAATAATCCATTTATTTCATCTATTTCACATTTTAGTCCCACAATTTATTATTTTGCAATTTAGTCCTAATTACTTAAAATCATCAAAAACTCTAATACAAAACATGTTAATCTAAAACATATTTTTGATATTTCCTCATCAAACATCACAAAACACAAATATTCATCAATGGCATAACACAAAATATTCACCAAAATAAAAAATTCAAGCATGGGTCAGGTAGTATTCGAAGCAACGATCTCAAAAACGTAAAAATCATCAAAAATCGAAACAAAACATACCTTAAAATTGAACCAATAATGGCCAAATGCCTTGTTTCTTTTTTCTTTTCTTTCCTCTTTTATTTTCGGTAACAACAAAGTATGAATGCATGGCTTTCTTATTTTTTTATGTTATAATATAATATATATTAACTTTTAACATGTTTTACTTATTTAACCTTAAAAATATAATAACATAAACATATACTTTATGGGTACATTCGGCCATTACTAAAATAATGGATTATTTGCAACATAAATACTCCATATTAAAAATCCACTATCATTTCAACCTTTATAATTTAGACTATCAAGTTTTCAACTTACACGATTAAGTCCTTTTATCAAACTAAGCACAGAAACAATCAATTTTTTGTACGAAATTTTCACACATGCAAACTCACATATAATAAACATGAAAAATAATATTTAAATATTTTTCTGACTCAAATTCGTGGTCCCAAAACCACTGTTTCGATTAGGGTCTAAATCGGACTATTACAGTAAAAGTCCTAAATTGATAGCTAAAGGTGTTATTTTGTTAGAGAATCAAAATTGGGGGATTTAAAAGGGCAATTAGACCCTACTAGAAGAGCTTGGTTGGCCATGAGACAAGAATGGGTAATTGGTCAAAGGGTTAGGTTGGTTGATGTTATAATATGTATTTTAATAATACCCTAAAGCCCAATATTCACCTTCTTCATCCATTTTTCTCCTCTTTGACCAAAAATCAGCCATTGTTGGGGTTTGAAAGCTTAAAAATTTTTAGCAACTTTAAGCCCTCTCAAGTAAGTGATTTTGATAGTTTCTCTTAATGATTTTTACAGTTTTAGACTCCTTGAAGCACAAGCTTTCAAATGAGAGGATTATTGTGCAAAATAAACAAGAGTTGAGGGTTTTTCCATGAATGTATTTGTGGTAGTTACTGAGTTTTTAAGGAAGAATATGAGCCCTAGTTGTGTCATAAACAACTTTTGTGAAAGGTGTTAGCATGAAAACACCTAAAGTGACTATTTTTGCATAAGTTGCAAAATAGATGATAAATGTGTGAAATAGTAGGATTTTGGAGATGCTATAAGAGTAAATAGGGTTCAGCTAGGCTTAAGATATGAAGAAATTTGATAAAAATTGATTTTCGAGCATAGGGGCAAAATAAAAATTTTGCCAATGTCTAAGGGCAAAATGGTCATTTTTCCTAAGTATGAATTTTAGATTGCCTAATTGTGTTTAGTGACTAAATGAGTGCATTTTGCTATCATAGATCAAGATTTACTGAATTCGAACCTAGACCGAGGGTAGGCTAAGCAAATCGACTAAACTGACTAGTCGTGTGTATTTTGTAATCTGAGGTAAGTTGTATGTAAATAATACAACCGCATTAATAATGTATGTGTTGAATTGTCTTTGAATTAATATAGCACGAATTGCATGATTGTGGAAATGAGAATGCATAATGATAATTGAGATAGTAGAATTCCCTTTTGAACCATAGGCAATAAATCGAATATTCATGCCATGACGTATGGGTTATTGTGATCTAGTGTAAGACATGTCTGGGACATGGCATCGGTATTGAGACGAGTGCTAGTGTAAGACATGTCTGGGACATGCATCGGCCTCGAGATGTAAGCCAGTGTAAGACATGTCTGGGACATGCATCGGCTACGAGATGTGTCAGTGTAAGACCATGTTCGGGACATGGCATCGGCACAGATATGTGAGAGCTAGTGTAAGACCATGTCTGGGACATGGCATCTGCACCTTACCCAATGTTTGAGGCTTATGTAATATCTGGAAGTGTTCCGAATGGTTCGACGGTGAAAGTTATAATTGTGAATTATTAAGGGAAGTATAATCGTGTTGTGAGTGATACTGGTACCTAATTGGTACGTATGAGGAATGAGCTCAATATATAATATGTGATTTGTATGGAGGGTAACGAGTAAGTTTATACTTGTGCCTATGTTTGTGTTATGATTATGATGATCATTGATGAAATTGTTGTTGTATATTATTTATATGCAACTTACTAAGCTTTTATGCTTACTCCCTTTTTCTTTCCATTTCCTTACAGTGCCACCTAATTTGCTCAAAGATCACCGAAAGTTAGAGATATCGATCACACTATCAGTTCAAACATTCGGTATAGTTGGATTTATATTTTTGAATATGGCATGTATAAGGCTAGACCTTATTATTTTGTGTCTTTGAGAATTGGCCAAAAATGTTGGCTTGAGATAGGTCCCATACTTTGTATTAAGCCTTGAGTGAATGTCTATTGTGGCTTATTTGATTTTGGAAATTATGCTTGTTTGGTATTGATATGAAAATAGGAATGCAAGGGTGGCAATGAGGCTTGGTAAATAGCCTTATAATGTCTACACGGGTAGATACACGGGCGTGTGTCTAGGCCGTGTGTGACACACGGTCAGCCCCATGGGCATGTCGTTCGACCGTGTGTCCCCAGCACATAAAAAATTTCAAGTCAGTATGCATGGTAATAAAGACACGGGCAGAGACACGGTCGTGTGTCTCAACCGTGTGGAGGACACGGCCTAGTACACGGGCGTGTGCCATGGCCATGTGACATTTTAGGGATGTTGATGTTAGAAATAGAATACCCAGGTTTTTGCACACAGACTAAGACACAGACATGTGTCTGGCCGTGTAAAAACCCTTGTAGGTGTGAATTAGAATTTAATTCCATACAGGTGTGGGACACGGGCGTATCTCAGAGTGCTTAGGCCGTGTGAGCCATACGGGCCATCAGCACGACCATGTCAAAATGGTCACACGAGGGGGTGTTACTCTCCCACATGGACGTGTGCCCTATTTTGAAGAAAAATTTCCTAAAGTTGGCTTAAAGACCCAAAACGGTCTCGAATAATTTTCAATGATCGATTTGGGGCTCGTAGACTCATAAATAGAAATTAAGGTGGAAATTGAAAAAGTTTTAATTTGGACCAAGTCTCGGTGACTTGAGGTTATTCAAATACATGAGATTAAGTTAGGTAATGCCTCATACTCTGCCCCGACTTGGGTTACGGGTATGGGGTGTTACATTTAGTGGTATTAGAGCTATGGTTTAGTCGATTCTAGGACTAACCTAGCAAGAGCACGAGTCTAGCTATACATGCCATAGTTGTATATTGATAGTGTGACGAATCCTGACGATTATAAATTTTGTTTTTATATAGTATATGGATCCTGATAGAGCCAAGGTGGATGACGTAGAAAGTAATACGTCGGCTCCCACCGAAGGGACCGCACCGGTTGAGAGTGAGCCCGTCACAATGGGCAAGGCAGAGGGGATAGAGAAGCCTATCTCTAAATGATAGATGCTTGGTTCAATGAGTTCGTTCGTGCGAACCCAAACACTCCACCTCTCCCATCTCCTCTGATTTCTCAGCATGCCCCAATAGCTCCCCAAGGTGCAGACATGTTTAGGAGGAAGAAGCCTCCGATAGACAAGATCCAAAAATAATGGGCCGAGAAATTCCGTGCTAGTATAGATGATGACCCGGAGAGGGCAGAGTTTTGGATTGAAAATATCATAAGAGTATTCGATGAACTATCATGTACACCTGAAGAGTGCGTAAAGTGTGCCGTGTCGCTCCTACAAGACTCAGCTTATCAGTGGTGGAATACTCTCGTGTCAGTCGTACCGAGAAAAAGAGAGTCAATTAGGAATTTTTCCAGGAGGGATTTAGGAAAAAGTACATTAGCCAGAGGTTCATGGACCAGAAAAGGAAGGAATTTTTAGAGTTAAAACAAGGCCGAATGTTATTGATGGAATATGTACGCGAGTTTGCGAGGCTTAGCAAGTATGCGCGGGAGTGCGTATCCACAGAAGCCACCATGTGTAAGAGATTTGAGGATGGCCTCAATGAAGATATCCGAGTGTTTGTTGGCATCTTAGAGCTAGGGGAATTTGTAGCACTTGTTGAAAGGGCCTATAAGGCCAAAAAACTAATTGAAGAAAAGAGGAAAGCGGCTTTTGAATCATGGGATTTATAGAAGAGGCAGATGGGGAAGTTATATCAGTCCTTATCCAAGAGATCAAAGGAATTCTCTACCGGATCAAATGCTTCAGTAGGGTATCCAAATAGAAACATGAACCGGCAGAACACGATATCTAGAGCCCAGACCACTTCGGCGAGTGTCGACAGTGCTCAACCAAATAAGCTGGAGTGTTCACAATGTGGAAGACGTCACTTCGGTGAGTGCTGAGGAAACGAAAGAGGCTGCTTCAAGTGTGGGTCACTAGATCACTTTATCTGTGATTGTCCTGAGATGAAAGAGAGAGAAAGAAAACAAGAAGTGAAGGCAAGTAGTGCACCGTTGAGGGGTAGACCACAAAAGAACCCCGGGAGTGGGGATAGCAGTAGAGGCACGCCAAAAGATGCTATGGTGAGGTCTGAGGGCAGAACGTCAACAAGGACCTATGCTATGCATACCCGGGATGAGGCAGAGCCTCTCGATATGATCACGGGTACCTTTTCTATCTATAACATATCTGTTATTACTTTAATTGACCCGAGATCTACCCACTCTTATATTTGTATGGAATTGATACCTTGTATGAGTATACTAGTAGAGTCCACTAAGTTTGTGATCAAAGTGTCCAATCCTTTAGGCAAACATGTACTAGTGGACCAAGTGTGTAGAAATTGTTCTTTGACAATTAGGGGTCATTGTTTCCCAACCTACTTGATGTTGTTGTTGTTTAATGAGTTTGATGTAATCCTTGGGATAGATTGGTTGACTGCTTATAGTGTTGTCGTAGACTTCGGGAAAAAGAAATTTGAGTTGAAATGTAAAGACGGGAATGTTCTTTGGGTTAGGCCAAATGAGTCCGATAAATTGCCCATAATAGTATCGTCTTTGATCATTGAGAAGTATTTGAGAAAGGGATATGAGGCTTACTTAGCATTTGTGCTGAATACTCAAGTGTTGAGTTAAAGATTGAATTAGTGCTGGTAGTTTGTGAGTTTATAGATGTGTTCCGGAGGAATTACCCGGATTACCTCCAGTGAAAGAAGTTAAGTTTGGAATCGAGTTGGTCGTCGGTACGACACCCATCTCGATTGCTCCGTATAGGATGGCTCCAACAGAGTTGAAACAGTTGAAAGCATAGTTGTAAGAGCTAACGGATAAGGGCTTCGTGAGACCGAGTTTTTAACCGTGGGGTGCTCCGGTACTTTTCGTGAAAAAGAAAGATGGGTCGATGAGATTATGTATCGACTATAGACAACTCAATAAAGTAATAGTGAAGAACAAGTATCCTTTTCCAAGGATAAACAACCTGTTTGATCAGTTAAAGGGGGCCACTATATTTTCCAAGACTGGCCTGAGATCCGGATACTATCAGTTAAGATTGAAAGAACAATATGTGTCGAAGACTACATTTCGAACAAGATACAGACATTATGAATTCCTCATCATGCCATTTGGTTTGATTAATGCCGTAGCGGTGTTTATGGATTTGATGAACCGCGTTTTTCAACCGTATCTAGATAAGTTTGTCGTCATCTTTATTGATGACATATTGATTTATTTGAGTGATGAGAACGAGCACATAGAACATCTGAGAGTTGTGTTACAAGCCTTGTGAGACGAGCAATTATACGCCAAGTTCAGTAATAGTGAATTTTGGCTTAAAGGGTCGGCTTCCTATGACATATTGTGCCGGGTGATGAGATCCAAGTTGACCCCAGCAAGATCTCAGCTATTGTAGAGTGGAAACTGCCAAGGAATGTAACTAAAGTTCGAAGCTTT
The DNA here is from genome assembly GCA_025698465.1 of Gossypium longicalyx. Lineage (NCBI taxonomy): Eukaryota > Viridiplantae > Streptophyta > Magnoliopsida > Malvales > Malvaceae > Gossypium > Gossypium longicalyx. Next base: position 58,706,348 of record CM047007.1, read on the forward strand.
TTGGGTTTGCCCGGATACTACAGGCGGTTTGTAAATGGATTCTCTATGATCGCTATGCCGATGACAAGACTGCTGCAAAAAGATGTCAAGTTCGAATGGACAGAAAAGTTGCAACAAAGTTTTGAGAAACTGAAGGCTTTATTGACCGAAGCACCAATGTTAGTACAACCGAAGTCGGGAAAGGAATACGTGATATATAGCGATGCCTCCTTGAATGGTTTGGGGTGTGTGCTCATGCAAGAAGGCAAGGTTATAGCCTATGCCTTGAGACAACTAAAGCCACACGAGATAAATTACCCGACCCATGACTTAGAACTAGCGGCTGTAGTGTTTGCGTTGAAGATTTAGAGACACCATTTGTATGGAGAAAAATGTTGGGTATTCACTAACCATAAGAGCTTAAAGTACTTGATGACTCAAAAGGAGTTGAATTTGCGGCAACTCCGATGGTTTGAGTTGTTAAAGGATTACGAGTTGATTATCGACTACCATTCGGGAAAGGCAAACGTGGTCGCCGATGCTTTGAGTAGAAAATTGTTGTTTCCATTGAGAGCCTTGAATACTTAGTTGATGGTGTCTAGCGATGGTTCAGTCCTAGCAGAGTTGAGAGCTAGACTGACATTTCTACAAGATATCCGAGAAGCTCAGAAAGGTGATAAGAAATTGCAAGCCAAGAGAACTCGGCGTGAGTCAGGAATTGAATCAGGTTTTTGTATTAGTACCGATGGATGCATAATGTTCAAAGATAGAATTTGTGTACCCAAGAACAATGAGCTTATTTAGAAGATTCTGAGATAGGCACATAGTGGTTGTTTGTCCGTTCACCCCGATAGTGTGAATATGTACAACGACCTTAAGAAAATGTATTGGTGGTTGGGTATGAAAAGAGACATTTCTGAGTTCGTCTCCAAGTGCCTTGTATGTCAGCAAGTAAAGGCTGAACATCAGGTAACTTTAGGTCTACTTCAGCCTATCATGGTCCTCAAGTGGAAGTGGGATCGAATCACTATGGATTTTGTGGCAGGTTTGCCGGTTACCCCGAAGAAGAAGGATGTTGTTTGGGTTGTTGTAGACAAGTTAACAAAGTCGGCACACTTTATATCGATGTGTACCGACTACTCCCTTGAGAGATTAGCTGACTTGTATGTTTCTGAAATTGTGAGACTACACGAGGTAGCCATATCGATAATTTTAGATAGAGACCTGAGATTTACCTCGAGATTTTGGAAAAAGTTGCAAAAAGCAATGGGAATGAAGTTGAATCTTAGTACGGCGCTCCACCTGCAAACTGACAGTCAGTCGGAAAGGGTGATTCAGATTCTAGAGAATATGTTGAGATGTTGTGTCCTCGAGTTTCAGGGAAGTTGGGAAAGATACTTACCCTTGGTCGAATTCGCTTACAGCAATAGTTATCAGACAAGTCTAAAAATGGCGCCTTATGAGGCTTTGTATGGGCAGAAGTGTTGAACACCCTTATACTGGACTAAGTTGAGAGAGAACCAGATTCACCGGGTCGATTTAGTCAAAGAGACTGAAGAGAAAGTTAAAGTGATTCGTGACGACTTGAAGGTCGCCTTAGATAGATAGATTTCATATGCGGATTTGAAACGAAAGGAAATTGAGTTTCAAGTTAGTGATAAGGTATGTTTGAAAGTATCTCCATGGTGAAAAGTTCTCAGATTTGGTAGAAAAGGCAAGTTGAGTCCTCGCTTTATAGAACCTTATGTTGTTACCGGGAGAGTGGGGCCAGTTGCCTACCGATTGGATTTGCCACCAGAATTGGAAAAGATTCACGACATGTTTCATGTGTCCATGCTACGTCGATATAGATCAGACCCTTCGCATGTGATTGAGCCGACAGAGGTTGAAATTCTTCCTGACATGACTTATGGCGAAGAGCCGGTCAAGATTTTAGCCCAGAAAGTCAAACAATTGAGAAATAAGAGTATAGCACTTGTTAAAGTTTTGTGGCATAGACATGGAGTAGAGGAAGCCACGTGGGAACTCGAGGAGACTATGAGAGATCAGTACCCGAACTTATTCACCGGTAAGATTTTCAGGGACGAAAATCTCTAAGAGGGGAGAAATGTAATAGGCTGATTTAGGGCCTAGTCAAAACAGTGGTCTCAGGACCACAAATCTGAAGTTAAAAAGATTATTTTATTATTATTTTGATGTTCTAGCATGAATATATTAGTACATGAAAATTTTGGTAAGTTAATTTTCACGTTTATGAGCTCAATTGTGAAAAGGACTAAATCGCATAAAGTGTAAAAGCCCTAAATTGATAGCTAAAGGTGTTATTTTGTTAGAGAATCAAAATTGGGGGATTTTAAAGGGCAATTAGACCCTATTAAAAGAGCTTGGTTGTCCATGAGACAAGAATGGATAATTGGTCAAAGGGTTAGGTTGGTTGATGTCATTAATATGTATTTTAATAATACCCTAAAGCCCAATATTCACTTTCTTCATCCATTTTTCTCCTCTTTGACCAAAAATCAGCCATTTTTGGGGTTTTAAAGCTTCAAAAATTTTAGCAACTTTAAGCCCTTTCAAGTAAGTGATTTTGATAGTTTCTCTTAATGATTTTTACATTTTTAGACTCCTTGAAGCATAAGCTTTCAAATGAGAGGATTATTATGCATAATAAACAAGAGTTGAGGGTTTTTCCATGAATGTATTTGTGATAGTTACTGAGTTTTTATGGAAGAATATGAGTCCTAGTTGTGTCATAAACAACTTTTGTGAAAGGTGTTAGCATGAAAACACCTAAAGGGACTATTTTTGCATAAGTTACAAAATAGATGATAAATGTGTGAAATAGTAGGATTTTGGAGTTGCTATAAGAGTAAAACGAGTTCGGCTAGGCTTAAGATACGAAGAAATTCGATAAAAATAAACTTTCGAGCATAGGGGCAAAACAGTTATTTTGCCAAGGTCTAGGGGCAAAATGGTCATTTTACCTAAGTGTGAATTTTAGATTGCCTAATTCTTTTTAGTGACTAAATGAGTGTATTTTGCTATCATAGATCAAGATTTACCAAATCTGAACCTAGCCCGAGGGAAGGCCAAGCAATTCGACTAAACTGACTAGTCGTGCGTATTTTGTAAACTAAGGTAAGTTGTATGTAAATAATACAACCACATTAATAATGTATGTGTTGAATTTATTTGAATTAATATAGGATGAATTGCTTGATTGTGAAAATGAGAATGCATAATGATAATTGAGATAGTAGAATTCCCTTTTGAACTATAGGGAATAAATGGGATATTCATACCATGACGTATGGGTTATTGTGAGCTAGTGTAAGACCGTTTTTGTAACATGGCATTAGTATTGAGATGAGTGCTAGTGTAAGATATGTCCAGGACATGCATCGGCTACGAGATGTGTTAGTGTAAGACCATGTTTGGGCCATGGCATCGTCAAAGATATGTGAGAACTAGTGTAAGACCATGTCTGGGACATGGCATCGGCACAGATATGTGAGAACTAACGTAAGACCATGTCTAGGACATGGCATTGGCACCTTACCCCATGTTTGAGGCTTATGTAATATCCAATAGTGTTCCAAATGGTTCAACGGTGAAAGTTATAATTGTGATTTATTAAGGGAAGTATAATCGTGTTGTGAGTGATACAAGTACCTAATTGGTACGTATGAGGAATGAGCTCAACATATAATATGTGATTTGTATGGAGGGTAACGAGTAAGTTTATGCTTGTGCCTATTTTTGTGTTATGAGTATGATGATCATTGATGAAATTGTTGTTGTATATTATTTATATGCAACTTACTAAGCTTTTATACTTACTCTCTTTTTCTTTCCATTTCCTTACAGTACCACCTAATTTGCTCAAGGATCACCGAAAGTCAGAGATATTGATCACACTATCAGTCGAAACATTCGGTATAGTTAGATTTATATTTTTAAATATGGCATGTATAGGGCTAGACCTTATTATTTTTTATCTTTGAGAATTGGCCAAAAGTGTAAGCTTGGGATAGGTCCCACACTTTGTATTAAGCCTTGAGTGAATGTTTATTGTGGCTGATTTGATTTTGGAAATTATGCTTGTTTGGTATTGATATGAAAATAGGAACGCAAGGCTGGCAATGAGGCTTGGTAAATAGCCTTATAATGTCCACACGGGTAGACACACGGGTGTGTGTCTAGGCCGTGTGTGACACACAGTCAGCCCCATGGGCGTGTGGTCCGGCCGTGTGTCCCCTGCACATAAAAAATTTCAAGTCAGTATGCATGGTAATAAACACACGGGTAGAGACACGACTGTGTGTCTCAGCCATGTGGAGGACACGGCCTTGTACATGGGCGTGTGACATTTTAGGGATGCGGACGTCAGAAGCAGAATACCCAGGTTTTTGCACACGGACTAAGACACAGGCGTGTGTCTGGCCATGTGAAAACCCTTGTAGGTTTGAATTAGAATTTAATTCCACACGGGCGTGTCCGAGAGTGCTTAGGCCGTGTGAGCCACATGAGCCGTCAGCACGACCATGTCGAAATAGTCACACAGGCGTGTTACTCTTCCACACAGACGTGTGCCCTGTTTTGAAGACAAATTTCATAAGGTTGGTTTAAAGACCCGAAAAGGTCTCAAATAATTTTCAATGGTCTATTCGGGGCTCGTAGACTCATAAATAGAAATTAAGGTGGAAATTGAAAAAGTTTTAATTTGGACCAAGTCTCGTGACTTGAGGTTATTCGAATGCATGAGATTAAGTTAGGTAATGTCTCGCACTCCACCCCAACGTGGGTTACGAGTATGGGGTGTTAGAATGGTGCCTATTCCAATTTGTCCATTTACACCTTTGGTTGGTTATATTTAAGCATTTACACAAAGAAGGCTATTCATATGCAAGATGACATTCATTTTTTTTGGCTGCTATCCATTCAGCTGCCCAAAGGGAAATTAAAAGGCTGTTATCAAGCATTGAACCAAATTTATTCAGCTTTTTAGAGCTAATTATTAGCTGATTGGAAAGATTAAACATGTTGTCCATTGCCGTTACATATGTTTAGAGTTCATTAAAAGTCTTGTAGTTTTAATTAGCTTAATTAAATTCATCACTAGCTCAATTAAGTTGAATGTTTGTGTCCATTCGGCTAGGGTTTGTCTCATGCCTATAAATACTTTGTTTCCAGCTAATTGTAGGGAATTTTTTTTGCTAAATTTATGAAATATTTAAAACTTTTGAGAGTTCAAATCTCCTTGTTCTTTTTTGGGCTAATCTGACTTATCAAGCTAGGCTTGTGGCGTCTTATCCTTCCTTTGTTTTTCGAACTTATCACTTCTAGTGTGGCGTTCGTTATACCTTTGGTTCCTATCTTGTTAGATAGTGGGTCAAGGTTTATTTTTTGTTTTCATCGATCGTTATCCACCTAAGTGCTTGTAAGACTTGGGTCAACAATCTTTCATATTGTTTGTTCGGCCTTTGCCTTAGCTGAACCTATCCATTCCTTCCCTAAACCTTCTTTGAATCTTTGTTTGAACCTATATTCTATCCATTTTTAGCCTTTTCTTGTAATGAATCAAACTCACTCAATTTCTCGATCAGGCAACTAATACGACTCAAATCATCACCGAACCGAGTTCGTATCATGTTATATGGCTCTTCATGAGCTTTCCGATTAAAGGCTCTTTGTGAGCTTCCTGATTAATAGCTTTCCGGAGCTTCCTAATCTGGCTCACTCAAACTTCTCGATATATGACTATCTAGAGCTTCTTGATTAATGGCTTTTCAGAGCTACATGTTATTTGCTCGCATGAGCTTCCTGATTATGGCTCTTATGAGCTTCCCGTTATATAGCCCGGATAAGCTTGTCATTACATGGCTCACATGAGCTTTCTGTTAAATGCTCGAGATTGTGCTTCCCGATTATGTGCTTTAATGAGCACCCCTGAATATGAATTGACGGATTATTGTTTGGTACACCTCGTGTGTACTACCTGAGTATCCATCGATATTTTAATGATTCAATGGACAAACTCATGACGTGAGAAAATATGAGATTTAAATGAATTATATCTTGAATATCTATGAAATACCTAGAAATTGTTGCACGATGAGCTAATCTTTGTTTTCTTGAAAATCAAGTGAATTTCATGACTAACGTGTTTGATGAAAGCATGTGTTTAGGCAATTGGCCAAAATGTTTTGGATGCATATTTGTATGCTTACTTAAAATGAACATGATTGGTAAGTTAAATTCCTGTTATACGAACTTACTAAGCATTAAATGCTTACTTTGTTTATTTCCTCTATTTTATAGTGCTCGGAAGCTCGTGAAGTTGGAACTGGTCGGAGACACATCACACTATCCCTCGGACTTCTCGGTATATAAGACAATAAAATTTTTGGTACTGGTATAATGGCATGTGTAAGCTAAGTAGGCATAATGATAAAATGTTTTGGTTATAACTAGCCACTGGAATGCTAGTGTTAATCATATTTTGATGTAGTTATATAAAACCTTATCATGCTTGATGAGTGTATTGAAATGGTTGAATGATGGAAGATACATAAATATATTAATGGTTGTATGAATGGGTAAAGTATACTCATATGTTTATATGGTCAATTAGGTAAGATCAAATATTTGGTTAAATGAGATGTTATGACATGTATTGGACTTGAAATTGACTTGAATTGAATGTTCTATTATGACGTGTAATGGTACAAAATTTGGTCGGATATGTTGATTTCAGGTGGGGTGAGAAATAAGGCTTGGAAATGGCCTTATTTTGTCCACACGGGTTTGTGTCTCAGCTGTGTGTGATACACGAACATGCACATAGGCGTGTGGTTTAGCTGTGTGTCCCCTGCATCTTAAAAATTGAGAAACAGAATCCTCAGAATTGGTCACACTGACAGAGACACGGACATGTGTCTCAACCATGTGAAACACACGACCCGACACACGAGCGTGTGTCTTGGCCATGTGAATCCTACACCTAATTTTTAAAAATTAAATTGTCTACATGGCCTAGCACACGGGCATATGGCTAGCTGTGTGAAGCAAGCTATAGAGTTACATGGGTATGAACATGGGCTGGGACACGGCCGTGTGCCTTACATCAAATACTTTCATGGCCTAAGACATGGGTGTGTCATTTGGCCATACGAGTCACATGGCCTACCCACACGGGCGTGTGACCCTTGTATTTAAGAAAAATCTTGGAATTTTGTGAAAATTCTATGAGTTTCTGATATTGTCCCGATTTGTTTATAATGCATAAATTGGGCTTCGAGGGTCTATTTCAGGGATGATATGATTGGTTTTGGATATGAATAGTAAATGATATGAATTAATAGTATTTGATATGTAAACTCTGATAATGCTCTGTAACCCTGTTCTGGCGACAAATATGGGTTAGGGGTGTTATATTTTTAATTTTGCATCTTTTACGATTTAGTCGTTTTAACCAAATTAAACATGCAAACTATAAAATTTCGTAATGAAATTTTTATACGACCTTACTAATATTCCTTAGACTTTAAAATAATAATAAGATAAATAGTCTCACATCAAATTTATCGTCCTGAAACCACTATTCTAATTTCACTGAAATCGGACTGTTACAGTAATGAATGAAAACTGAACACCAAGTAGGGTTGCAATGTAACGGCCCAGTTTTAGCTAAATCAGAACTGTTGTTTTAGAACAACAAATTCGAGGTCGTAAAATTATTTTAATATTATTTTATGTGTTTACAGCATGTGATTATGTATGTGTGAAAGTTTCAAGAGTTAATTTTATCGTTTAATAGCTCAATTTGAGAAAAATAACAAAATCGCGTAAAATGCAAAAGTGACATTTTATATGTTAAAAGTGCTTTATTGCCATGGCTTATTAAACGGAAGATCCTTATGTTATAATTAGACCATTAAAAGCTTGAGTGGACAATTATGGACATGTATTAATGCTTTTCATATTTTATAACTAAGGTTAAATTTGTAAATTAGTTATTAATGTTAATAAAAATAAAACAAAGTTAAAAATAAGCTTATATTATCATCTCTTTCACCGAAAATAGAGAAAAGAAATAACCATTGAAGCATTTTAGGGTTCGACAACTTGGTAGCCTTGATTAAGGTATGTTCTTTGCTCGATTTTTTTATCATTTTTACGTTTTTTAGATCGTTATTTTGTGTTCTGGCTAGCTCGTACCTTAATTTTCAGAATTTATGATGATTTTGTAAAGTGCCATTGATGAATGCTTGAGTTCTTGAATTTTTGATGATGGAAAATGAGTATTTGTTGATAGATTATCATGTTTTGTAAAGTGATTTTTAGTGAAATTACATAAAAGGGACTAATTTGTGAAAAGTGTAAACTGAGGGGTTGAAATGTGAAATAAAAGAAAAATATGGGCTACTAGGGGCACTATAGTAATTTGGCAGACATGGATTTGTAATGAATTGGTGTAATTTTGTGTATTTGTGAAATAGGGATTAAATTGTTAAAATGTGAAAGTTTAGGGGCTAAAGTGCAAAAATGCCCAAATGTATATTTTTTTGATGAAATTGAATGAATAGTAGATTAAATGAGTTAATTTTGAATTTATACAGATCGAGAAAGAAAGGAATCAGATTTAGATCGGGGAAAATCGAATCGAGTAATCGATCCGATTCGTCAATTTCGAGTATGTGGTAAGTTCGTATGTGTAATTTTATTATAAATGCATGTTAAATGCTTTGATATCGCATAAACTGTGATTATAAGATTTCGAATAATGTTTAAATTGTGATTATGACACTACAGAGGTGTTCGATGATGAAATCGACAACTAAAACTTCTTAGTTGAACATTAGTTATAGAATTGGATAATTGTGAAATGTTATAAGTTGATATACTGATTTGGCTTCGGGCCATTCATATTGAATGAGTTGGCTTCAAGCCATGATATTGACACTTCGGGTGTGAATAATACCTTGATCTGGCTACGGGTCATGGTATAGGTACTTATCGATTGAGATCTTGAGTATTCGACTACTATTCCCAATAGCTCAACGGGTAATGAATGATATATTTGAAAAAGAGGTTAGTACGAGGCGGTACAGGTACGTATGAAACCTATTTGAGTATTATATTGAGAAAGTTCAATGAGATTATATTGGATCATGTTTTGAGACATGAGAAAGGTTTGTAGTTAATGTGATCTTGATTTGGTAATGTGAAAATGGTTGAATTACATTTATTTGATGAATTAAGTTAATCACTTACGAGCTTACTAAGCTATGAAGCTTACTGTATGTTATTTTTCTATGTTTTATAGATTATCGAAGCTAGCTCGGACTCGGGGATTATCGAAAAATGTTATCACACTATCAATCTTCTCGTTTTGAGGCTTGAATTTGGCCATGAGATTTGGCTTGTAAATGTTGGTATGAATTCGGCCATTTAAGTTGGCTTAAGTTATGTGTTTGATAAGTTATTTATGTGATGTATATAATGCCTTATATCTTGGCTTGTTTGGTATGGTTATAAGGTTGTTATTTTAATTAGTTGTAAATGGGAGTATTAAGGTTGGAATGATGGTATGTTGTACTTGATTATAGGATATTGAAATTGTAAGTTTTATGGCATAAAATAGGTGATAAGATGATGATGATGAAATGCATTTAGAAGTTATGCAAGTTTTATGGTTTTGGCATGATTCTGGTTAAGAATTGAAGTAGTGAATTGGTTGATCATGAAATGACATGAATTATATGTGATTTGTTATGTTTTAGCTGCCCACATATGTGATGATATGATACCATTCTGATGGCTAGGTGAGCATGAGAAAATGGTGGCAATTTGACTTTGCAAATGGCCAATTTTTTTCCACATGGGCAGAGACACAGGCGTGTGTCTCGCACACGGCTATGTTACACGGTCGTGTGTCCCCTAGGGTACCCTTCAAATTAAATTCAGTTTACCCTACAATTTTGACACGACCTAGCTGTTTGTGGTACACAGACTGGCACATGGGCGTGTGGTCGGCCGTGTGACCCAAGTTAGTAACCCCCTTAGATTTCACACGGCCTGGCACACGGGTGTGTCCTCGGTCGTGTGGTACGAGTCAGTATGTAGGCCCTGTTTTCACACGGCCTATGACACGGGCGTGTCTGGTAGCCGTGTGAGGCACACGGCCTGTTCTCACGGGCGTATGACCCCTAAAATGATGGAAAATTTTCTATGTATCTCTAAGTTTTTAAATGTTATCGGTTTAGTCCCGAAACACTTTTAATCTTGTTCTAAGGTCTCGTAGAGCCTTATAAGGGACAATGTGAATGTCTAAGAATGGTTTATGTTAATGAATGCATAAATGTCTGAGAATAAGGTGTATTATCTGATAATGCTTCATAACCCTATTCTGGCAACGGATACGGGTTATGGGTGTTACATTTTATTAGTACCAAAGCCACGGTGTAGTCAATTCTAGGACTAATGTAGAGTGTGAGAGTCTAGTTATACATGCCATATATATAAACTACAATAGTGGGATGATTCTTGATAGTTAAAATGTGTTTTTCGTATTGTAAATGGATCCCGAAAGAGCCGTAGCTGACGATGTTGAAAGTAATGCGCTAGCTCCCGCTCAATGGGCAGCGCCAGCTGATTCTAGGCCTATTTCAAGTAGCCAAGGGGGAGATTCTAAGCAAGCCTTCTTCCAAATAATGAGTGAGTGGTTCATGGAGTTCGTTCGAATGAATCCGGCTGCTCAAAAACCTCCAACCCCACCTGTTCCTCAACAAGTTCTAGTTGTACCACAAGTAATAGATCCTATTCGATTGAATAAGCCGCCAGTGGATAAGATTCGTAAACATGGGGCTGAAGAGTTTAGCGCTCCAATTGATGATGATGCTAAGAGAGCTGAGTTCTGGCTCGAGAATGCTACCAAAGTATTCGATGAATTGTATTGTACTCCAGATGAATGTATTAAATGTATTATATCCTTACTGAGAGATAATGCATATCATTGGTGGAAAGCATTAATATCAGTAGTTCCAAGTGAACGGGTCACTTGGGAGTTCTTTCAATCCAAATTTTGAAAGAATTATATAAGTCAAAGACTTCTCGATCAGAAACGTAAAGAGTTTCTGGAATTGAGACAAGGCAGAATGATTGTGATCGAGTATGAAAATGTAACATCCCGAAATAGGGCCTAAATGGAATAGTGGTTACGAAAACACAAATTCGAGGTAGAAAAAAATATTTTATTATCATTTTAAGGTTTATGGCATGATTGCATGATTGTGTGAAAATTTCGTTTATAACTTTTATCGATAGAGGGTCTAATTTGATATTTAGGACTAAATTGCAAAAGTTGTAAAATGTGTGTTCGAGTTCACAAAGGTACTAAGTACTTGTCAGTAATGGGTTTTTAAAGTGGAGGTCCTTGGATAGTAATTAGACCATTATACTAGTTTGGACAACAATACCTAAAGGAAGATAAAACACCATAGTTTTTAATTAAGGGCATTTTGGTCATTTAGTTATTAAAATGAATTAAAAACAAAATTAAAAGCCAATTTTTGTCCATCTTCAACCCCATGGCTGAATTTCATATGATGAAGACATATCTAGGGTTTTTCAAGCTTTCAAGCTCGATTGTAAGTCTGTTTTAGCCCCATTTTTAATGTTCTTTACGTTTTTAGAGTCTCGGTCATTTGATTAAGCTTATTCTAGCAATAATTTAACCTAGGGTTTATATTTGGAAAAATACCCATAGGTGAAATGTGTTTATTTTGATGTTTTGTGGTAGAATATAAAGCTTGAAATTGTGTTAAACAACAATTTTTGCTAAGCAATTTTACGTGAAAACGAGTAAAATGACATAATCGGTAAAAATACGTAATGTTCATAAAAACATGTTAGAGTGAGAATTTGATGTTTCCATAGAAGGGAAAAATGATCAGCATGTCATAAAACATAAGAAAATAGGATGAAGTTTAATTTCTGAGCCTTGGGGCAAAAGTGTAAATATGTAAAAGTTTAGGGGCAAAAATGTAATTTTGCTAAAGTTTGAGTCAAGGACTGTTTTAATAAATGTGAGTATTAAATAAGCTAAATTTGTTATTATAGATCAAGAAGAACAAAATCCAGAGTTAGACCGAGGAAAAAAATAGTGGACTAAATCGATATAGTTGATCGTATTTTGTTTTGAGGTAAGTTTGCGGTAAATAAATGCAATATTCTATTATTTTATGTTAATGTTGTTAATTTCCAGCATGTGTATATTTATTTTATGAAATTATTCAAAGAAGACTCAAGCATGAATTGACAGAGAAGTAATTTCAGAAAGTCTCGATTGAACCTTAGGAATGTGTAGGATACAAATGTCATGACATTAGGGTTTAAGGATACCATGTAAGACCATGCCAAGGCATGGAAATTGGTAAGGTTTCTAAGGCAAGGAAATCATGTAAGACCATGTCAAGACATGGCATTGATAAATTACTATAAGGCAAAGGTCCTATGTAAGACCATGCCAAGGCATGACATTGGTGAGTTCATAAGGCAAGGATACTATGTAAGACCATGTCAAGACATGGCAATGGTAAGTTTCAAAAGGATACCATGTAAGACCATGAAAGTCATGGAAATGGTAAGGTACCCGTGTATCCTTAGTATTCCAAGTGCTTCAATGGGAAAAATTTAAAGACAATATCAAGGTAAGGTAAGGTAAGACGAGTTATGCTAAAAAGGTAAGACAACTTCATGCAAGAAAAGCAAAGGTAAGTATATAATGTTCATGTATGCTTGATAAGGAAAAAGTTAAGTAAAATGTATTAATAATTTGATTAAGTAAGTATTTAAGTAAGTGAGTAAGTGAAGAAATTTAAAATATGTCTATGACAAATAATGAAGTTGGATTAAGTAGTATCATGCCAAGTAGTAATATAATTCTTATGAATATTGTTATTTATTTGCATGCAAACTTACTAAGCTTAATGCTTACCCCCTTTATTTTCTTTCTTTTTATAGTTTTGTCAAGCTAACTCGGGGATCGTAAAGTACGTCGGAGGTCCGGGCACACTATCACAAAGATTATTTTGGTATAGCTAGACGTTTCATTTTGAGTATGGCATGTATAGCATCGTAGCCATTTTTTGTGTATGATCTTATGATATGGCTAATGAATGGTATGTAAATTCTTGATAATTATTAGCTATTGGAATGGCTAATCATGGACATGTTTGGTGTTATGTATGCCTAAATGCTAGTTATTCCATGGAAATCACAAAAAGGTGAAATTAGCTTTAAAATAGTGTCAGATAGCAGTAATGATGTGAATTTGGAAAATCACTAAAAATAGTAAAAATGAATTTAGATAGTGAATGAGATATATAACTAAATCTTATTGAGTCTGTTTTTATATGAAAGAAACAAATAAATAAAGGAGTTGTATTTTATTAAATATTTAAATTTTAGTGAGACAGGGTCAGGATGATTTTTGAATCCCCTATTTTAACTTTAGAAATTCACTAAAAATTTAAAAACACTAATTAGGAGTTATACTTTATATGTATAGATTTCTTATTGAGTCTAATTTTAAGAGAAATAAACGGCATGGCTATTTGAATTCTGTACAGGGAGAAAATTAATTTCTAGTCAACAGAGGTTAGAGCAGCCAAACACTGAAATAGGGGAAATTTTAACTAATAAATTGTACTAATTTGATAGACCAAAAATTTTGAAAAACAATTAGTAAGAAAATATATGAGTCTAGTTTAATAGAAAATTTACAGATATGAATTTTGAGTTTTGTAACTCGAGTTATGATTTATTTAGTGACTATGATGCAGATGGACAGTTTATTTATGAAAGATGAAATAAATTGTTTTGATTTGTTTAAGTGATCGGAAAATTTTTATTGATTCCGGTTTGTTCCCAAACCATTTCAATTTCATGTTTTAGGGTCTCGAGGACCCTTTTTAAGGACATATTGAATGAATGAAACTAAATTGATTTTAAAAGAAAATTTTTATGTCCCGAATTAGTAAGCTAAGCCCGGTAACGCCTCGTGCTGGACTCCGGTGACGGTCTCGGGTAAGGAGTGTTATATTTATTGGTATCAGAGCAAAGATTTAGTTGGTTCTCAGAATATTTAGTACGAGTAAGAGTCTAGCTATACATGCCATACTTATATGTTGATAGTGTGACGACTCTTGACAATTTTAAAATGTTTTCTTTTATAGTTATGGATCTCGAACAAGCTGGTGCAGATGATGTAGAGAGTAACACGCCCGCTCTCGCAGAAAGGACGGTGCCACCAAATAGTAGTGAAAGACCCGTTACAGTTAGTCAGGGAGGAGGGGCTCGAAAAGCCTTCTTCCAAGCTATGAATGAATGGTTTGTCGAGTTCATTCATACGAATCTGACTGTTAGACCTCCACCCCCTCATGATCATCAGACCACCCATGTAGCTCCCCCAGTCACAGGTACGGTTATAAGAGAAAAACCACCAGTTGATAAAATTAGAAAACAATGAGCCGAAGAGTTTCGAGCTACAAAAGATGATGATGCAGAAAAGGTAGAATTTTGGCTCGAGAATACTATCAGAGTCATTGATGAGTTATCCTGCACAACTGAGGAATGTATGAAATATGTTGTATCACTTATTAGAGATTCAGCCTACCATTGGTGGAAGACACTTGTATCAGTTGTACCGAAAGAGAGAGTCACTTGGGATTTCTTTCAGGAGGAATTTCGTAAAAAGTACATCAGTCAAAGGTTTGTTGACCAGAAAAGAAAAGAGTTTCTAGAGTTGAAATAGGGCAAAATGACAGTGACTGAATATGAGCGCGAGTTTGTCAGACTCAGTAATTATGCTCGAGAGTGTGTGTCTATAGAGGCTATTATGTGCAAAAGATTTAAGGAAGGGCTTAATGATAATATTTGATTGTCGGGTGGTGTCCTAGAAATAAAAGAGTTTGTTGTCCTAGTTGAGAGAGCCTGTAAGGCAGAGGAGCTGTTAAAAAGAAAGGGCAAAGTTGAAATTGAGATGCAAGACACAAAGAAAAGACTAATAAGCAAGTCATTTCAGTCTACACCCAAGAGGCCTAGAGAGTTCTCCACTAGATCTAATTTTTCAACTGGATATTGTAGCCGAAACAGAGGCAAAAGATTTATGAGTCCGAAAGCTCAGACCACTTCAATTGCAAGTGTTGGCAGTGTTCAGCCTGATAGACCAGAGTGTCCTCGATATGGTCGACGTCACCCAGGTCAGTGTCGAGCAACTGAGACAGGTTGTTTTCGATGTGGTGCACCAAACCATTTTATTCGGGAGTGTCCCGAGATGATTAAAAGAGAAGCAATACCTAGTGTAAGATCAGGCAACGCTCTTGTCAAAGGCAGACCACTGAGAAATCCAGGAGTTGGGGCAAGTAATAAAGGTGCATCTAAAGATTCAGCAGTGAAGCCAGATCTTAGAGCACCTACGAGGACCTATGCTATCTGTGCTCGCGAAGAGGCATCCTCCCCCGATGTGATTACAGGTACATTTTCTCTCCATGATACTAGAGTTATTGCTTTGATTGATCCGGGTTTGATCCATTCATATGTTTGCATGAAATTGATGCCTAGTATGAGTATGCCTATAGAATCTACAAAATTTGTGATTAAAGTATCGAATCTATTAGGCAAGCATGTATTAGTAGATAAAGTATGTAGAAATTGCCCTTTGATGATTAGAGGCTACTATTTTTCCGCCGATCTCATGCTATTGCCAATTGATGAGTTTGATGTGATTCTGGGTATGGATTGGTTGACTACACATGATGTGATAGTGAATTGTGGAAAGAAATTCATTGAGTTGAAATGTGAAAATGGTGAAATTCTTCGGGTTAATTTAAAAGAGTCAGATAGTTTATTTGTCATGATTTCTATTATGTCTGCTTAGAAATGTTTTAGAAAAGGGTATGAAGCTTATCTTGCTTTTGTGTTGGACACTAAAGATCTAAAATTGAAAATTGAATTAGTGCCTGTGGTATGTGAGTTTCCCAATGTGTTTTCGGAAGAACTACCAGGTTTGCCTCCTATTAGAGACGTTTAGCTTGGTATTGAGTTGATTCCAAGTACCACACCCATTTCTATTGCTCCTTATAGAATGGCCCCGTTGGATTGAAAGAATTGAAAGCTAAGTTGTAGGAATTAACAGATAAAGGCTTTGCAAGACCCAGTAGTTCACCATGGGGTGCACCAATGCTATTTGTGAAAAAGAAAGACGGATCGATGAGATTGTGCATAGATTATAGGCAGCTTAACAAGGTAAAAGTAAAGAACAAGTATCCACTGCCTAGAATTGATTATTTTTCGATCAATTGAAGGGAGCTATTGTGTTCTTCAAGATTGATTTGAGATCTAGATACTATCAGTTGCGAGTTAAAGAGTCAGATGTCCCGAAGACTACTTTCTGGACTAGGTATGGTCATTATGAGTTCCTTGTGATGCCATTTGGCTTAACTAATGCTCCTGCCATTTTCATGGACTTAATGAATCGAATTTTCAGACCGTACTTGGATAAGTTTGTAGTTGTGTTCATTGATGATATCTTGATTTATTCTCATGATGAGACTGAGCATGTAGAGCATTTGAGAACAATTTTACAGATTTTGAGAGATAATCAGTTGTATGCCAAGTTCAGCAAAAGTGAGTTCTGGTTACAAGAAGTTGGTTTTCTTGGACATATTGTCTCAGGTGAAGGTATCAGGGTTGATCCGAGCAAGATTTCAGCTATTGTTGATTGGAAGCCACCTAGAAATGTATCAGATGTTAGAAGTTTTCTTTATAGATTATTTGTAGAGGGATTTTTCAAGATAGCTACCCCGGTGACAAGATTGCTGCGAAAGAATGTCAAGTTTGAATGGACTGAGAAGTGTCAACAAAGTTTTGACAAGTTAAAGACATTGTTGACTGAAGCTCCTGTTTTAGTACAACCAGAACCAGAACCAGGTAAGGAGTTTGTGATTTACAGTGATGCATCCTTGAATGGACATGGTTGTGTACTTATACAGGAAGGAAAGGTAATTGCTTATGCCTCTAGACAGCTAAAGCCACATGAGAAGAACTATTTGACACATGATTTAGAGCTAGCTGCCATTGTTTCTGCGCTGAAGATCTAGAGACATCATTTGTACGGTGAGAAGTGCCGAATATTCACTGATCACAAAAGTTTAAAATATTTGATGGCCCAAAAAGATTGAATTTGAGGTAAATAAGATGGCTAGAGTTGATTAAAGATTATGAGCTAGTGATCGATTATCACCCAGGTAAGGCAAACGTTGTTGCTGATGCTTTGAGTAGGAAATCTTTGTTTGCATTAAGAGCTTTGAACACTAGTCTAGCCTTATCAGATGATGGTTTTATCTTAGCTAAGTTGAGAGCTAAACCGATGTTTCTTGAAGAAATTTGTGAAGCTCAAAAAAATTATAGTGAGTTGTTAGCCAAAAGAGCTCAGTGTGAGTCGGATATAGAGTCAGATTTTTAGATCAGTTCTGACGGTTGTTTGATGTTTAGAGATAGGGTATGTGTACTGAAGAATGATGAGCTTATTTGAAAGATCATACAGGAAGCACATAGTAGTTCTTTGTCTATTCATCCATGTAGTACAAAGATGTATAATGATTTGAAGAAAATGTACAGGTGGGTGGGAATGAAAAGGGACATTTCAGAGTTTGTTTCTAGATGCTTGATCTGTCAGCAGGTAAAGGCCGAACATCAGGTACCTTCAGGTTTATTGCAGCCTGTGCTAATCCCTGAGTGAAAATGGGACCGAGTTACTATGGATTTTGTGACAGGATTACCGTTGACACCGAGAAAGAAAGATGCAGTATGGGTTGTGATTGATAAGTTAACGAAGTCGGCACATTTTATCCTAGTTCATACGGATTATTCACTTGACAAGTTGGCCGAGTTGTATATTTCAGAGATAGTCAGACTACACGGGGTATCATTATCGATCATTTCAGACAGAGATGTAACGCCCCCACGCCCGAAACCGTCATCGGAGTTAAGCTTGAGGTGTTATTAATCTTATTTTACCTTTTTAAACAATTCTAACTACTTATATTAATTTTTGGAATAAACTGTTTTTCTGCGTCATGGTTGCTTGAAATTTCATATCTCGAGTTACGAAACTCAAAATCCAATTCCGTAAATTTTCCCTGAAAATATACTCATATATATATTTACTACATTTTTTATCGAATTTTTGGTTGAGCCAATTACTACAGTTTATTAGTTAAATTTACTCCTGTTTCAGAATTTGACTGCACTCACCTCTACTTACTTCGAACCACTTTTCTCCCTGTAGAAATTTCATATGACAATACCGTTTGTTTTTGTTAAAACTATATTCAATAAGGATTCTAACCATATAAAGTACATCACCTAATTATTTTTATAAAATTTATGGTGAATTTCTAAAGTTGAAACAGGGGATCCAGAAATCGCTCTGGCCCTATTTCACTAAAACTCAGATATATTATAAAATACAAAACCTTTACCTACTTTGCTTAATCCATATGAAAATAGACACAATGAGATTTAATTTCATATATTATTCACTATCAAACCATGTCTCTTCAAATTTTTGTGATTTTTCAAAATCACGTTATTTCTGATACTTGAATCCGTTTTTAAGTTACTTTCACATTTTTAATAATTTTCATGTGATAGTTACTACTTAATCATACATACTATTAAACATGTATATCATCAGTCATTCTATTAGCTAATCACTAGAAAATATTTACACATCATTCATTGATCATATCATATCAAAAGAAACCAAGTTCCTATACATGCCATACACAAAACGAAACGTCTAACTATACAAATGTAATTTCTTCGATAGTGTGATCGGGTCTCCGACGTTTCCTTCGATCCCCGAGTGGCTTGATAAAAACTATAAGAAAAAGAAAATAAGAGAGTAAGCACTAGGCTTAGTAAGCTTACAAGCAAATAAATTACAACATTCAATATAATGAATAAATATACATCAAGTCACCTAGCCTTATAAACTTTCTTTACTTCTCATTTTCTACCTTCTTCTTTACTCACTTACCTTCTTTCTTACCTGACCTTTCACTATTCATAAATATAATCTACCTTCCCTTTTTGCTGATAATTCACTATGATTTAACATATACAATGACCCGTTGAACCACTCAGAATACTAAGGATACTAGGGTCGTTCCTGTCTATCAATATCCTGCCAATGCCATGTCTTCGACATGGACTTACATGAATTATTCCTATCTCCAATGCCATATTTATATATAATATGGGCTTACATGGCTCATTCCTGTCTCCAAAGCCATATATCTGATATGGACTTACATGGCTCATTTCTATCCTGTCCTGTCAACCCCAATATCCTAATATTCCTAAGGTTCAATCGGGGCTTCCTAATGCTTTTTCTCTGCTACTTCGCCTTTAACTTGACTTTAAATATTCTCAAAAAAAATAAGTATATAAATGCTGGAAATTAACAATAATAATGTAAAATATAAGAATATTTCATTTATTTACTGTAAACTTACCTCGATACAAAATGTGACTAAACTTTACAATTTAGTCCTTTACTTTTCTTTTCCCCGATCTACTCTTGAATTTCGTTCTTCTTGATCTATAATAGCAAATTTAACTTATTTAATATTCACATTTATCAAAACAGTCCTTTACTCAAACTTTGGAAAAATTACATTTTTACCCCTAAACTTTTGCATATTTACACTTTTACCCCAATCTCGTAAATTAAACTTCAACCTATTTTCTTATGTTTTATGACATGTTGATCATTTTTCCCTTCTATGGCAGCATCAAATTCGTACTCTAACATGCACTTATGACTATTAGGTATTTTACCGATTAAGCCCTTTTACTCGTTTTTACTTAAAACCGAGTAGCACAAGTTGTCTAACATAATCTAAGACCTCATATTCTATCATAAAACATAAAAATAAACACTTTTCACCTATGGGTATTTTTCCAAATATGAACCCTAACTTAAATTATTGCTAGCATAAGCTTTATCGAGCTACCGGGACTCCGAAAACGTAAAGAACATTAAAAACGAGACTTGGACTCACTTACTATGGAGCTTGAAAATTGAAGAAACCCTAGCTATGGAGAGAGCAAAATTCAGCAGCAACCATATGAGAAAGATGACCATTTTGTGTTATTTTTCCCATTTTATTTCATTTAATATACAAATGACCAAAATGCCCCTCCTTACTAAACTTTCAAAAATTCCTTCCATGTCCTAATTTTTGTCCATGAACTTAAAATTGGTTAAATTGCTATTTAAGACCTCCTCATTAATATTCCAAAACAATTTCATACTAAAAACTTCTAGAATGCAAGTTTGCAAATTATTCGATTTAATCCCTAACCTCAACTTAAGCACTTTATGCATAGAATTTCATCACGAAATTTTAGCACAATCATGTAATCATATCATGAACCTCAAAATAATAATAAAATAAAATTTTCTACCTCGAACTTGTGGTTTCGTAACCACTGTTCCGTTTAAGCCCTATTTCGGGATGTTACATTTCTCCCCCATTTAGGGATTTTCGTCCTCGAAAATCTTACCTGTGAAGAGATTTGGATACTGTTTTCGGATAGCCTCTTCGGGTTCCCATGTAGCCTCGCCTACCCCATGTCTACTCCATAGTACTTTCACAAGTGCAATACTTTTGTTCCTTAATTGTTTTACCTCTCGAGCTAGAGTCTTTACTGGTTCTTCACCGTAAGTCATGTCTAGCTGAATCTCAACCTCTGTCTGAGAAATCACATGTGACGGATCTGAACGATAACGACGTAGCATAGACACATGAAATACATTATGAATCTTCTCTAACTCAATCGGCAAAGCTAACCGATATGCTAATGGTCTGACTCTCTCAATCACTTCAAACGGTCCAATAAAACGTGGACTTAGTTTGCCTTTCTTGCCAAATCTAAGAACTTTCTTCCACGGGGATACTTTCAAAAAAACTTTGTCACCAACTTGATATTCAATCTCTTTTCTCTTCAAATCTGCATACGACTTTTGTCTGTCTGAAGCTGCTTTCAAGCAATCTCTGATGATTTTTACTTTCTCTTCTGTTTCCTTAACTAGATCAACCCCGTAAATCTGATCTTCCTTAAGCTCTGTCCAATACAAATGTGTGTGACATTTACGTCCATATAAAGCTTCATAAGGTGCCATCTTCAAACTCGACTGATAACTATTATTATAGGCAAACTCTACTAATGGTAAATATTTTTCCCAACTGCCTTGAAATTCTAGTACATAGCATCTAAGCATATCTTCAAGTACCTGAATAACTCTCTCTGACTAACCGTCGGTTTGAGGATGGAAAGCTGTGCTAAAACTCAACTTTGGGCCCAAAGCCTTCTGTAATTTCTTCCAAAACCGTGAAGTAAATCTTGGATCTCTGTCTGAAATGATCGATAATGGTACCCCATGTAGTCTGACTATCTCTGAAATATACAACTCGACCAACTTGTCAAGTGAATAATCCATACGAACTGGGATAAAATGAGCCGACTTCGTTAATTTATCAATCACAACCCATACTGCATCTTTCTTTCTCGGTGTAAACGGCAATCCTGTCACAAAATCCATAGTAATTCGATCCCATTTCCACTCAGGGACTAGTACAGGCTGCAATAAACCTGAAGGTACCTGATGTTTGGCCTTTACCCGCTGACAGATCAAGCATCTAGAAACAAACTCTGAAATGTCCCTTTTCATTCCTACCCACCAATACATTTTCTTCAAATCATTATACATCTTTCTACTACCTAGATGAATAGACAAAGAACTACTATGTGCTTCCTGTATGATCTTTCGAATAAGCTCATCATTCTTCGGTACGCATACCCTGTCTCTGAACATCAAACAACCGTCAGAACTGATCTGAAAATCTGACTCTATATCCGACTCACACTGATCTCCTTTGGCTAACAACTTACTATCATTTTTCTAAGCTTCACAAATTTCTTCAAGAAACATCGGTTTGGCTCTCAACTCAGCTAAGATAAAACCATCATCTGATAAGGCTAGACTAGTGTTCAAAGCTCTTAATGCAAACAAAGATTTCCTACTCAAAGCATCAGCAACAACGTTTGCCTTACCTGGGTGATAATCAATCACTAGCTCATAATCTTTAATCAACTCTAACCATCTTCTTTGCCTCAAATTCAAATCTTTTTGAGTCATCAAATATTTTAAACTTTTGTGATCAGTAAATATGTGGCACTTCTCACCGTACAAATGATGTCTCCAAATTTTCAGCGCAAAAACAATGGCAGCTAGCTCTAAATCATGTATCGGATAGTTCTTCTCATGTGGCTTTAGCTGTCTAGAGGCATAAGCGATTACCTTCCCTTCCTACATAAGTACACAACCAAGTCCATCCATGGACACATCACTGTAAATCACAAACTCCTTACCTGGTTCTGGTTGTACTAAAACAAGAGCTTTAGTCAACAATGCTTTTAACTTATCAAAACTCAGTTAACACTTCTCACTCCATTCAAACTTGACATCCTTTCGCAGCAATCTTGTCAGCGGGGTAGCTATCATAGAAAATCCCTCTACAAATCGTCTATAATATCTGGTAAGACCAAGAAAACTTCTAACTTCTGATACATTTCTAGGAGGCTTCCAATCAACAATGGCTGAAATCTTGCTCGAATCAACCTTAATACCTTCACCTTAGACAATATGTCCAAGAAAACCAACTTCTCGTAACCAGAACTCACTTTTGCTGAACTTGGCATACAACTGATTATCTCTCAGAATCTGTAAAACTGTTCTCAAATGCTCTGCATGCTCAGTCTCATCATGAGAATAAATCAAAATATCATCAATGAACACAACTACAAACTTATCCAGGTATGGTCTGAAAATTCGGTTCATTAAGTCCACTCATAATGACCATACCTAGCCCGGAAAGCAGTCTTCAGGACATCTGACTCTTTAACTCGCAACTGATAGTATTCGGATCTCAAATCTATCTTGGAAAACACAGTAGCTCCCTTCAATTGATCAAACAGATCATCAATTCTAGGCAATGGATACTTGTTCTTTACTGTTACCTTGTTAAGTTGTCGATAATCTATGCACAATCTCATCGATCCGTCTTTCTTTTTCACAAATAGCATTGGTGCACCCCATGGTGAACTACTGGGTCTTACAAAGCTTTTATCTATTAATTTTTGCAACTGAGCTTTCAATTCTTTCAATTCCAACGGAGCCATTCTATAAGGAGCAATAGAAATGGGCGTGGTACCTGGAATCAACTCAATACCAAACTCAACTTCTCTAACAGGAGGCAAACCTGGTAGTTCTTCCGGAAACACATCGGGAAACTCACATACCACAGGCACTAATTCAATTTTCAATTCTGGATCTTTAGTGTTCAACACAAAAGCAAGATAAGCTTCATACCCTTTTCTCAAACATTTCTGAGCAAACATAACAGAAATTATGGAAAATGAACTATCTGACTCTTCTGAATTAACCTGAATAATTTCACCATTTTCACACTTCAACTCAATGAATTTCTTCCCACAATTCACTATCACATCATGTGTAGTCAACCAATCCATACCAAGAATCACATCAAACTCATCAAATGGCAATAGCATGAGATCGGCCGGAAAAACAAAGAGCCTCTAATCATCAAAGGACAATTTCTACATACTTTATCTACTAATACATGCTTGCCTAATGGATTCGATACTTTAATCACAAATTCTGTAGATTCTATAGGCATACTTATACTAGGCATCAATTTCTTGCAAACATATGAATGAGTTGAACCCGGATCAATCAAAGCAATGACATTAATATTATGTAGAGAAAATGTACCCGTAATCACATCGGGGAAGGATGCCTCTTCGTGTGTACGAATAGCATAAGTCCTTGCAGGGGCTCTAGCATCTGGTCTCACAGCTGAATCTCTTGAGGTCTCTGTTACTTGCTCCTACTCCCAGTTGCCTCGGTAATCTGCCTCTTGTAGGAGCATTTCCAGATCTAACACTCTGTGTTATCTCTCGATTAGCTACCTCTGGACATTCTCGTACAAAATGATCTGGAGCACCGCATTTATAACAAACATTTTCACCTGCCCGACAAGGACCATAATGAAGTCTACCACACCGTAGACACCCTGATCTACCATGTCCAACATTACCTACACTCGCAGTCGAGGTGGTCTGAGCCTTCGAATCCTTAAATCTGCTGCCTCTATTCTGACTAGAATACCTGGCTGAGAAACTAGATCTGGTAGAAAAATCCTTTGGCCTTTTGGATGTAGCTTGGAATGACCTGCTCATCTGTCTCTTCTTTGTATCTTGTGTCTCTGTCTCAACTTTGCCTTTTCTTTTTAACAGCTCCTCTGCCTTACAGGCTCTCTCAACTAAAATAACGAACTCTTTTATTTCTAGGACACCCACTGACAGTCGGATATCATCATTTAACCCATCCTCCAACCTTTTACACATGATAGCCTCTGTGGACACACATTCTCTAGCATATTTACTAAGCCTAACAAATTCGCGCTCATAATCGGTCACTGTCATATTACCTTATTTCAACTCCAGGAATTCCTTTCTCTTCTGATCAATAAACCTCTGACGGATGTACTTTTTACAAAATTCCTCCTGAAAGAAATCCCAAGTGACCCTCTCCTTTGGTACAATTGATACAAGTGTTTGCCACCAGTGGTAGGCTGAGTCTCTAAGAAGTGATACTACACATTTCATACACTCCTCGGGTGTACAAGATAATTCGTCAAAGACTCTGATAGTATTTTCTAACCAAAATTCTGCTTTTTCTGCATCATCATCCTTTGTTGCTCGGAACTCTTCTGCCCCTTGTTTCCTGATTCTATCAACTGGTGGCTTTTCTCTTATCACTATACCTATGACTGGGGAAGCTTGAGCTGCATGGGTAGCCTGAGAATCATGAGGGGGTGGAGGTCTAACTGCCGGATTCGTACGAACGAACTCGGCAAACAAATCATTCAAAGCTTGGAAGAGAGCTTCTCGAGTCACTCCTCCATGATTAACTATTACTGGCCTATTCTCAGATGGCGCTGCCCCTTCCACAGAAGCAGGTGCATTACTTTCTACATCATCATCACCAGCTCACTCGGGATCCATTACTATAAAACAAAATATTTAAAAATCGTCAGGAGTCGTCACAATATCAAAATACAGGTATGGCATGTATAGCTAGAATTTTACTCACACTAATTGTTCCAAGAACCGACTAAACCTGCTCTGATACCAATAAATGTAACGGCCCCATGCCCAAAACCGTCATCGGAGTTAAGCTTGAGGTGTTACTAATCTTATTTTACCTTTTTAAACAATTCTAACTACTTATATTAATTTTCGGAATAAACTGTTTTTCTACGTTATGGTTGCTTAAAAATTCATATCTCGAGTTGTGAAACTCAAAATCTAATTCCGTAAATTTTCTCTGAAAATAGACTCATATATCTATTTACTAAATTTTTTCTAGAATTTTTGGTTGAGCCAATTGGTACAGTTTATTAGTTAAAGTTACTCCTATTTCAGAATTTGACTGCACTCAACTCTACTTACTACGAACCACTTTTCTCCCTGTAAAAATTTCATATTACAATATCGTTTGTTTCTATTAAAACTAGATTCAATAAGGATTCTAACCATATAAATTATATCACCTAATTATTTTTATAAAATTTATGGTGAATTTCTAAAGTTGAAGCAAGGGATCCAGAAATCGCTCTGGCACTATTTCACTAAAACTCAGATATATTATAAAATACAAAACCTTTACCTACTTTGCTTATTCCATATGAAAATAGACACAATGAGCTTTAATTTCATATATTATTCACTATCAAACCATGTCTCTTCAAATTTTTGTGATTTTTCAAAATCACGTTATTTCTGATACTTGAATCCGTTTTTAAGTTACTTTCACATTTTTAATAATTTTCATGTGATAGTTACTACTTAATCATACATACTATTAAACATTATATCATCAGCCATTCTATTAGCTAATCACTAGAAAATATTTACACATTATTCATTGATCATATCATATCAAAAGAAACCAAGTTCCTATACATGCCATACACAAAACGAAACGTCTAACTATACCAATGTAATTTCTTCGATAGTGTGATCGGGTCTCCGACGTTTCCTTCGATCCCCGAGTGGCTTGATAAAAACTATAAGAAAAAGAAAATAAGAGAGTAAGCACTAGGCTTAGTAAGCTTACAAGCAAATAAATTACAACATTCAATATAATGAATAAATATACATCAAGTCACCTAGCCTCATAAACTTTCTTTACTTCTCATTTTCTACCTTCTTCTTTACTCACTTACCTTCTTTCTTACCTGACCTTTCACTATTCATAAATATAATCTGCCTTCCCTTTTTGCTGATAATTTACTATGATTTAATGTATGCAATGACCCGTTGAACCACTCGGAATACTAAGGATACTAGGGTCGTTCTTGTCTATCAATATCCTGCCAATGCCATGTCTTCGACATGGACTTACATGAATTATTCCTATCTCCAATGTCATATTTATATATAATATGGGCTTAAAAGGCTCATTCTTGTCTCCAAAGCCATATATCTGATATGGACTTACATGGCTCATTTCTATCTTGTCCTTATCAACCCCAATATCCTAATATTCCTAAGGTTCAATCGGGGCTTCCTAATGCTTTTTCTCTGCTACTTCGCTTTTAATTCGAATTTATATATTCTCAAAAAAATAAGTATATAAATGCTGGAAATTAACAATAATAATGTAAAATATAAGAATATTGCATTTATTTACTGTAAACTTACCTCGATACAAAATGTGACTAAACTTTACAATTTAGTCCTTTACTTTTTCTTTTCCCCGATCTACTCCTGAATTTCGTTCTTCTTGATCTATAATAGCAAATTTAACTTATTTAATATTCACATTTATCAAAACAGTCCTTTACTCAAACTTTGGAAAAATTACATTTTTACCCCTAAACTTTTGCATATTTACACTTTTACCCCAATCTCGTAAATTAAACTTCAACCTATTTTCTTATGTTTTATGACATGCTGATCATTTTTCCCTTCTATGGCAGCATCAAATTCATACTCTAACATGCACTTATGATTATTAGGTATTTTACCGATTAAGCCCTTTTACTCGTTTTTACTTAAAACCGAGTAGCACAAGTTGTCTAACATAATCTAAGACCTCATATTCTATCATAAAACATCAAAATAAACCCTTTTCACCTATGGGTATTTTTCCAAATATGAACCCTAACTTAAATTATTGCTAGCATAAGCTTTATTGAGCTACCGGGACTCCGAAAACGTAAAGAACAGTAAAAACAGGGCTTGGACACACTTACTATGGAGCTTGAAAATTGAAGAAACCCTAGCTATGGAGAGAGCAAAATTCAGCAGCAACCATATGAGAAAGATGACCATTTTGTGTTATTTTTCCCATTTTATTTCATTTAATATACAAATGACCAAAATGCCCCTCCTTACTAAACTTTCAAAAATTCCTTCCATGTCCTAATTTTTGTCCATGAACTTAAAATTGGTTAAATTGCTATTTAAGACCTCCTCGTTAATATTCCAAAACAATTTCATACTAAAAACTTCTAGAATGCAAGTTTGCAAATTATTCGATTTAATCCCTAACCTCAACTTAAGCACTTTATGCATAGAATTTCATCACGAAATTTTAGCACAATCATATCATGAACCTCAAAATAATAATAAAATAAATTTTTCTACCTCGAATTTGTGGTATCGTAACCACTGTTCCGTTTAGGCCCTATTTCGGGATGTTACATTTTACAAGAGATCCGAGATTTACTTCACGATTTTGGAAGAAGTTACAGGAAGCTTTAGGCACAAAGTTGAGTTTTAGTACAGCTTTCCATCCTTAGACCGACGGTCAGTCAGAGAGAGTTATTCAGGTACTTGAAGATATGCTTAGATGCTGTGTACTAGAATTTCAAGGCAGTTGGGAAAAGTACTTACCATTAGTAGAGTTTGCCTACAATAATAGTTATCAGTCGAGTTTGAAAATGGCAGATTATGAAGCTTTGTATGGACGTAAATGTCGCACACCTTTGTATTGGACAGAGCTTAAGGAAAATTAGATTTACGGGGTTGATCTAGTTAAAGAAGCAGAAGAGAAAGTAAAAGTCGTAAGAGATTGCTTGAAAGCAGCTTTAGACAGACAGAAGTTGTATGCAGATTTGAAGAGAAAAGAGATTAAGTATCAAGTTGGTGACAAAGTGTTTTTGAATGTATCCCCGTGGAAGAAAGTTCTCAGATTTGGCAAGAAAGGAAAACTAAGTCCACATTTTATTGGACCGTTTAAAGTGATTGAGAGAGTCAGACCATTAGCATATCGGTTAGCTTTGCCGATTGAGTTAGAGAAGATTCATGATGTATTTCATGTGTCTATGCTACGTCATTATCATTCAGATCCGTCACATGTGATTTCTCAGACAGAGGTTGAGATTTAGCCAGACATGACTTACGGTGAAGAACCGATAAAGATTCTAGCTCGAGAGGTAAAGCAATTAAGGGACAAAAGTATTGCACTTGTGAAAGTATTACGGAATAGACATGGGGTAGACGAAGCTACATGGGAACCTGAAGAGGCTATACGAAAACAGTACCCAAATCTCTTCACAGGTAAGATTTTCAGGGACGAAAATCCCTAAATGGGGCAGAAATGTAACATCCTGAAATATGGCCTAAACAAAATAATGGTTACGAAACCACAAATTCAAGGTATAAAAATTTATTTTATTATCATTTTAAGGTCTATGGCATGATTGCATGATTGTGTGAAAATTTCGTTCATAAATTTTATCGATAGAGGGTCCAATTTGATATTTAGGACTAAATTGCAAAAGTTGTAAAATGTGTGTTCTAGTTCACAAAGGTGCTAAGTACTTGTCAGTAATGGGTCTTTAAAGTGGAGGTCCTTGGATAGTAATTATACCATTATACTAGTTTGGACAAAAATACCTAAAGGAAGATAAAACACCATAGTTTTTAATTATGGGCATTTTGGTCATTTAGTTATTAAAATGAATTAAAAACAAAATTAAAAGCCAATTTTTGTCCATCTTCAACCCCTTGGCCGAATTTCACATGAGGAAGACATAGCTATGGTTTTTTAAGCTTCCAATCTAGATTGTAGGTTCGTTTTAGCCTCGTTTTTAATGTTCTTTACATTTTTGGAGTCCCGGTAACTTGATTAAGCTTATTCTAGCAATAATTTAAACCAGGGTTTATATTTGGAAAAATACCCATAGGTGAAATGTGTTTATTTTGATGTTTTATGGTAGAATATGAAGCTTGAAATTGTGTTAAACAACTTTTGCTAAGCGATTTTACGTGAAAATGAGTAAAATGACACAATCAGTAAAAATATGTAATGTTCATAAGTACATGTTAGAGTGAGAATTTTATGTTCCCATAGAAGGGAAAAATGATCAGCATGTCATAAAACATAAGAAAATAGGATGAAGTTTAATTTCTGAGCCTTGGGGTAAAAGTGTAAATACGTAAAAGTTTAGGTGCATAAATGTAATTTTGCCAAAGTTTGAGTCAAGAACTGTTTTAATAAATGTGAGTATTAAATAAGCTAAATTTGTTATTATAGATCAAGAAGAACAAAATCTAGAGTTAGACCGGGGAAAGAAAAAGATAGTGGACTAAATCAATATAGTTGATCGTATTTTGTTTCGAGGTAAGTTTATGGTAAATAAATGCAATATTCTATTATTTTATGTTAATGTTGTTAATTTCCAGCATGTGTATATTTATTTTATGAAATTATTCAAAGAAGACTTAAGTATGAATTGACGGAGAAGTAATTTCAGAATGTCCCGGTTGAACCTTAGGAATGTGTAAGATACAAATGTCATGACATTAGGGTTTAAGGATACCATGTAAGACCATGCCAAGGCATGGAAATTGGTAAGGTTTCTAAGGCAAGGAAATCGTGTAAGACCATGTCAAGACATGGCATTGGTAAGTTACTATAAGGCAAATGTCCCATGTAAGACCATGCCAAGGCATGGCATTGGTGAGTTCATAAGGCAAGGATACCATGTAAGACCATGTCAAGACCAAAGTCGGTTAACAGTAACAGTACAGTCCAGTTCAGAGCATACATGGGCCAAAGCCTATTACTATATCATTTGGGTCACAGCCCATAACAGAATTAATTGTGCCTAGCCCAAACTAATAACGGTGGCCTTTGTGCCTTAGCCCACATTAGCCTCAATTGGGCCGAAGCCCACATCATAATCATATCATAATAACATCATACATGCAATGCTATGCAACCCACCCCAATAAGCCAACCGCTGCACCAACACCGTCCCCCGGTACACATCATGTGGGGATATAAATATCGACCCACCCATCCGATACACATCAATGGTAGCTCGGTTACGGTACTAGCTTCATTGCAGCAACCTGGTAATCAAATATTGGCTTAATAGCCATCGGTGGATCCACGGTCGTCAAGCAACCGTGCGATCCTCATATACTTCCTCCGTTCCATAATTCCAACCCCATGCAATATGTCGTATATGTCATGCTCAATCATCACACGTGTATGCAAAATGGCCATGCTCAATAACAATCATTTAAATATATATTAAAAGCATATCAGTTTTACAACACAGTCAAGTCAGTTAAAACACATTCATACAATCACAGTCAATCAGTCAAATTCATAGTCTAGGTCAGTCATTTACCCACAAGGGAAAAATAGTCATTTTACCCTACAGTGGTATTTTAGTAATTTTACACTACAAGGGTAATTTGGTAATTTTACAAATCGGGGTTATTTCGATAATTTTACAAATCGAGGATATTTTAGTAATTTTACAAATCGAGGGTATTTTGATAATTTTACAAATCGAGGGTATTTCGATAATTTTACAAATCGGGGGTATTTCGGTAATTTTACAAACTGGGGTATTTCTGTAATTTTACAAATCGAGGGTATTTCGGTAATTTTACAAATCAGGGGTATTTCAATAATTTTACAAATCGAGGGTATTTCAGTAATTTTACAAATCGAGGGTATTTCGACCCGACAAAAAGTCCACTGTCGCATTGAGCGACTTAAATAACCTAAACAGACATAACAGTGCAAATGGGCCTAAGGCCCATTACTCAGTCGAAGTAGGCCCACACACTCGTGTGGCCCATTTAACCCAAACTAGTTAGGGCTATGTGACCTACATAGCCCATCCAATATATATCACTTACCGCGGATTTAATCTGTGTGGGGCCTACAAGCCCATTGGGCCCACACGACCCATTTCAGCTCAATGAAGCCCTTAACGGCCTATGCCATGCACACGACATGACAAGCCCAACTACTTCTCACCTAACAGTTAGATTTACACAAGCGAGCCCACAGGTCCATTGGGCCCATTTGGCCCATCGAGGCCTAGAACAGCCCTAGCACATGAGAACACTCGTGGCGGCCTCTACAGTCTATCGCCCATGATCTATGGGCTCGATTTACAACACGATCGATCACACGCTCGTGAAGCCTCAAATGCCGAAGTTTTGACTTTTCGGCTTTTGTCGACTTCCAACAAAGAAGGGCGCGAATACACATCTGTTTATGAGAACACGTCGAAGTCCACGATCACCAACCTTGGCATATCCTGCATTGAGTCTTCCTCCCCAACTCATCTGGTTCGCTCTTTTTAAAGCCAGCTTCTCACCAATTTTCATGTTAGCTTCCTGATGTGGGATTGCTTTCAACCATTAGGAAAAATTCCTCATTCTTATGACCACTTCAACCACAGAGTTCCAGTCCAACTCTACCTCCTACATAGCTCAAATAGCAAAATAAATACTCCACTGCACATCCCAAGTCTTGAACCTCAGACCTCATAGTTACACAACACACCACCTTTCCACTCCACCACAGGCTCTTTCTGTAATAAAAACATCCATAATTAACTTTAAGACATATGTGCCAGCGTCCAGATTCACTTAATAGAAAAACCAAAATGAATTGTAAGAGCCAAGACATGAACCCAGGCTCCCTTGCAACCTTAATGACGCCATAACCACTAGACCACAAGCTTCCCTGTGTCATTTACTTAACACAATAATTTAAAAGGCCATCATCCAAGCATCCAGGGTTTTATTCACTTAATACCAATTTTTTTGCTAAAGCCCAGGTTTGAACCCAAGATTTCTCCAACACTTCTCAGGGCCATTAACCACCAAAGTATACATTTAATTGTGTCATTTCCTTGCACAATAAAATACTTATATACAACCTCCTTACGGACCCATACTTAAGGCCCAATACTTCTAGGCCCAAATTCAGGGTGTTACAGACTATGTTTGGCACTTAGTGTGAATTTCAAAATAGCTTCGGCTATGAATAGCACTTAGTGTGCAAATTGGAATAGCTTCGG
Source organism: Gossypium longicalyx (assembly GCA_025698465.1). NCBI lineage: Eukaryota > Viridiplantae > Streptophyta > Magnoliopsida > Malvales > Malvaceae > Gossypium > Gossypium longicalyx. Next base: position 58,738,897 of record CM047007.1, read on the forward strand.
CTATATGAGGTACTAAGTGTGCGATACCAAGATAGCTTTGGTTTAATGCAATGGCACTAAGTGTGCGAGATTGTTATAGCTTCAGCTAATCATTTATGCACTAAGTGTGCGAATTCTTAGAGCATTGAAAGACTTTTGAACGAATTAATGTATTGAACAAAGAGGTGAGAATGAAATAAAAAAATACGGGAAAGTTCAGGTATGTACGATACCTATGTGGTAGTTGATATTATGTGTATGAAGTTTGATGAATTTGTATATACATGTTAAATGGTGGTGGATTAGAATTGAATGATGATATAAGAACTAATAAGTGTTTATTAGTTGATGTTTTGTATTACATGAACTGTAAAGTATTTTTTGTACAAACTTACTAAGCTATGAAGCTTACTGTCTGTTATTTGTCTATGTTTTATAGATCATTGAAGCTAGCTTGGATTCGGGGATAGTCAGGAAACATCATCACACTATTGATCATCTTGTTGGTACTTTTGAAGCTTGTATATATAGTATTTGGCATGTATAGGCTAGTGTCATTTTGAGTATGTTTTGAGTTGTGAATTTGGTCATGAGATGTAGCTTGTAAATGGTGTTGCTTATGAAGTTGAATTTGGCTTGATTTATATGTTGTCAAGTGATAAGTATGTGATTTATATAATGCCTTCTATGTTGGCTTATTTTGGTATGTTGGCATTAGTTGTTGATATAGTTTAATGATGTGTTTTATGATATGGAATAGATGTTAATGTGATGAATTTTGGAATAATAATTTGATAGGTTTTGAATGTGGAAATGAATAGTTGAATTGGTTGATGATAGATGGCATGACATGAGTATGAATTGGCATGTTTTTGATTGCTTAAAGATGTATTAAAATGGTGGTATTTTGGTTGCTTTGTGTACTTGAGAATATGGTGGCAAATTAGCTTTACAAATGGCCTATTTTTTCCCACACAGGCAGAGACACGGGCGTGCGTCTCACAGTGTCCGAAACATTGTCATGTTACACGGTCGTGTGTCCCCTGGGATAGCCCTACGAATTTTAGTTAGTCTCGAGCACAGCTTAGACACACAGGCCTGTCTGGTGATCATGTGAGGCACATAGCCTTGGCATATGGGCGTGTGTGCCCTTTTCGAAGCGTACATGGGTGTCTGGTTCACCGTGTGACCTAAGTTAGTAACCCCACTAGTTTTCCCACACCCAAGGCACACGGGCGTGTCTCCGACTGTGTGGTGCAAGTCAGTATGTATACTCTGTTTTCACACGGTTTAGGACACGAGTGTGTCTAGTAGCCATGTGAGGCACACAGCCTACTTACATGAGCATGTGACCTATGAATGTAAAATTTTTCTAAGTGTTTGGAAATTTTTTATATGTGATCGGTTTAGTCTTGAACCACTCTTAAGCATGTTTTAAGGTCTCGTAGAACCTAATAAGGGATAATGTGAATGTTTGCAAATGGTTTTTGATAATGAATGTATAAATGTATGTGAATGGGATATGTTATTCGGTAATGCCTCGTTACCCTATTCTGGTGTCGGATACAGGTTAAGTGTGTTACATGTGTGTTCAAACTTGGAGTTTATCATTATGGCTTGACACTGAGAGAGATTGAGCCTTACAAATTTTGTGAAGATAAATATGAGTGTGATGTGTGCTTAATTGATGCTTGGCATTTAGCTAAGAAAATGAAACTCGTGCATTCTGGTTACAACTTAAAATTGATCCCTATGCTTTCAATATTGCCTATCATGGAGATCCATTTTGAAAAGTTAAAACCCATTTATACTCTTGAATTCGGCAATGGTTTATTTGCTCAAGTTTGGATTGAGAATTTGGAGAAAGTTTGTAAGTGTTTTCATCGTGTCTTTAATTCTTGTCTTTATCATGTGGATGACATTGTGAAATGGCTCATCCCTAAAGAGGGAGGGTATGTGAATAATCTATCGTCTTTTCAAGTTGTGTGTGATATCCAGGTCATTACCAAGTGAGACAACCAAGGGCCTTGTGTCGATGAACGCTTTTTTGCAAGTAAGTGGCCCGACTTGAGGACAAGTCTCTTTGAAGAGGGGAGGAATGATGCGAGCATGACCCAGAGCTCACCAAGCTCGAGCAAAGATTCGATGGAGCTGCCCCAAGGCCCTATCACGCGAGCTCAAGCCAAGCTATTTAAGGAGGCCATTTCGGCCTTAGTCCATCAAGAGTGGGGCGAGACATTGGCTAGACACATTGAGAGACTTGGGCCAACTCTACGAGTTCACCATGCAACCTTTTGCAATTTGAACTCAACTCAACCTTAGCTCCATCAGTTCGAACCAACTTGATGAGTTCAAATTCAACTCGATTTAATTTATGCATTTTATTAGTTGCTGGAATAAATTAAATGTGTTAGTTAAATTAGTTAAAGTTCAGCTCAAATAATTAAATTGCGTTTTAATGTGTCTAAATTCTGGACATTTTAATTAAGTTTAAATGTCTTAGTTTATACATATTTATTAGTCATTTTATTGTGTCAAGTTTAGGACAAATTTAATTCTTGCTACTATTTAATTTGTCCAGCTGAATATAGTTAATTAAATTTGTCCTAGCTACAGCCGAATTTATGATGTCTTAAGCTAATTTAATTTGTAAATTAATTGTTTCCAGGAACATGCATGGGATGGAATTAGCATGGTGTGCTGATGGTTTCTCTTCTCTAGGTGTCTATTCATGGAGCTCAATGGACATGAGCTGAATTAAAGGCCAACTGTTGTTTTAAGCTTCTTTAGGTGCCTTTTCGTGGAGAGTAAATGCCATGGTTGTTCAAACTAATTCAATTCAGATGATAAGTGTTTTCACACTTTAAAGGCTACTCATTTCTAGCCGTACACACCTAAGGAGCTGCTCATATTCAGCTTTCACATCTATTGGCCATTGGAGTCCTCAAGATGCATTTAAGCTACTCAAGACTATCCAGTTGATCAAGGCAACATATTCAATACCATGCATTTTCTTGGCTGAACTTAAGCATGGCCATTCAGCTTCATTTCAGCTCACATTCATTCTAATTATTTCCAGCTACATGTAGACACTCTACAAGCTATCCAATGACATTCCCAAAGGTTGGAGAAGTTTCTTGGAATTTTCTTGAACTATTCTGGAATTTTCAGCTCATTAAAAGCTAAAATCTAATGTCCATCTAGCTACTCTTTTGTCCATTTGGCTAGCCTAGGTTTATCACTATAAATACTTAGCTATTTCAATGTATTTCATACTTTTGCCAATTTAAATGATATTTGAGATAGTTGTGAGGTTTCTTCTCTCAAATTTCATATGAGTCTCAACTTGACTTATGTGCTAGTCAGTGGCATCATTCTGATTCTTCCTTTGAACTTATCACTCATGTAGTGTGGCATTCACCTATCCTTATACCTTTGGTTCTTACCTTGCTAGGTAACGGGTCAAGGTTCCCTTTCTTTCATCCCGAACCACCTTAAGTTATATAAGTCCGGGTCAACAATCTCTTTAGTATTGGTTCATTCTTGAAGCTTAAGTTTGATTCCTATCTCATTTCATTATCAATTATCCAACTTAATTTCTCTATTAGACGAACTTATTCACACAAACACTTAGTCATTTTAATCCTATTATTCATTCTCATTTTCCATACTTTGCCAAATATAAACCTAATATAAATTTGGAACGCTACTTCCTTGTTCAATGATCGAGCAACTAAGCGACTCAACTCGTCACACCGAGGTGAGATTGCATCACCTGGCACATGGGTGTGTAAGGCCATTTCAAGAGTTACACGGCTAGCACATGGGCATGTTGTAACACCCCTAACCCGTATCCATCACTAAATTAGGGTTACAAGGCATTACCGGGCATAGCACAATTCAGAACAAACATTTACTACATTTCTTGCTTCGTAATTTAAACTCATCAGAACACTTATCTTATTCAATTTCAAACTTAAAACTACTATATTACTATCATTGGCATGTTTAAAATTTATTCAAGTATATATATAAATCATTACACAACATATACCAGACATATAAAAACTATTTTTCATAAGCTGAATATCAAACATAACATTTCATAATCTAAGCATGTGTTCACATATTAAAACCAATTAACATCCACACAAAAATGCAAATTTGATTATTATACATTATGGATGAATATATTGTTGTTTATTAGCAAACATAGTGCGCATTATACCCAAACAATATGAACCATAGCACAACTTAAGTATCACTCACTTATAAAGCATTGGTTGCATTTAAACTAACATAATTTATGACTAAACATACTTCTTTCCTAATCACAAAACAACGCGCATAAAACCTTGTTATCTTAAGCCATTTTAAACACAAATAACAACTAAGAGTACACATAATTCATATGCTAATTTTATATGGTTTAATTCATGCCAAAATTTCTTTCACACAATCAAGCTAAATTATTTCATATTCGGTCATTCTATATAAGATTCAATACATAATATATTTATATAAATATGATATAAACCAAATCTCATGCTTATCATTATAGTTCCAATGCCATAACCATATATACATATATACTTACATTATCATTTCTAAACCAAATTACCCATTTAAGCATGCCATTTCAAGTTGACACAAAAACCACATTTCTTAATCCAATTTTCATAGCCTAACATAATTCACATATGTCCAACACCACAAATCCAATGTTAACATATAACTAAACACTTGAAGATAAGATTTAAACACCATAGCCGAATTATAAATAACTTTAAAACATCACCTATATATTTCATTTCATAACTGAATACATAAATACCTTATAAGCAATGTTCAAACCAATTCATGTTACAAATTATGCATCTCAATAATAAATCATTAACTATTCATAACCTAAATATATTCATCAACCACATACATCAAATTTACCAAATGAATAAACATGAGCTTTACATAACATTACTTTAAACCTTAAGCTTATTCCAAACACATCACACACATATAGCATACATATTACTCACCTAATATATCAAACCACAATTGTAATTCATACCAAGCACTTCACACATATATATATCATAACCGAAATCACCTAAGCTTAGACATCATTTCTAGCCATTTTCGCATGGCTTTAATAATTACAAACTCAAATCCAACCAAAACAAATACTAGACTATACATGCCATAGGTTCAAAATTCAAGCTTTAAAGGTACCGAAATAGCGATCGATAGTGTTACGGATTTCCTTGACAATCCCCGAGCTCGTAACTAGCTTCCAAAATCTATAAAACAAAGAACATACACACACACACAATAAGCTTGAATAGCTTAGTAAGTCATAAGTAAATAAATCATTTCAATGACATTTGCAATTCAACTTAATTAAACCGAATCATACTAACCATAACCACATATACAATTATCAAGCTTGTAACTTCTTATATCAATACATATACTATAGCATTATTTTCCACTTGGCCGAATACACATATATTCATAAACATATTTAACTCTCACTTTCATAATGCACATTTCATATATTCATATAAAGTATATATTTACCTTACTACTCAATCATTTAACTTAGTACATACCTAACCTTTTAGCTCGATTTCACATTCGATCTTAACTCGATATTGCCCGTTGAACCATTCGGAATTAATAAGGATACTCGAATAATTGAAAAGCTCATACAACGCTAACGTCCCAGATGTGGTCTTACATGTAATCACATATCGATGCCACTATCTCAGACAGGGTCTTACACGAACTCATATAGGATGTCGATGCCCCAAACATGGTCTTACACGCAAATCACAAATCGATGCCAACGTCCTAGACGTGGTCTTACACGAAATCACATATCGGAATCCTATGTCATGACATATGTATCCTAACTATTCCTAAGGTTCGTACGGACCTTTCGAACATCTTAACTCGATCGATTCAGGCTTATAAATACTTCTCCATACTTAAACAAATTCGGCTTGAACATATATATACAAGCAATATTTCAATTTGGCACAAATATAATATATACAATCGAATTTAACGACATTTATTTACTTATGAACTTACCTTGTACGAAGACGAATAGACCGGGTCGACTATTCAACAACTTTAGATTTCCCCATACCCAAATCTAATTTTCTCTTTTCTTGATCTAAATTAATATAAATTAAACTTATTTAATCAAATATTCAATCAAATTCATCCAAAAATACATAAATGGACCAATTACACTTTTGCCCTTGACATTTCACATTTTTTACAATTTAGTCCCTATTTCACAAAACACAAAATATTCAAAATTTGACTACACCCATGTTAGGTCGAATTTACCCCTAGCCCATATAAGCCCATATGTTTCATTTATTTAACATTTTGACCCCTCAATTTGCAAAAATTACAATTTAGTCCTAAATAGACATTTTTATCAAAAATCACTTAATTAAACATACTAATATAACTACATATATTTATTTTTCATCATCAAACAGAAAAATCATCAAGCTTTCAACAATGCCAGAACACAAAATCATCATGAATTTCGAAAATTGAGACATGGGCTAGCTAAAACACAAAGCAACAATCTCAAAAACATAAAAATCATTAAAAATCGAGCAAAACACATACCCAAATTATGCTTCAATAATGTCGAACCCTAAAACTCCATGGATGAACACTTCCTTCTCAAGTTTTGGCAAAAACAAAGATGAATGCCACTAATTCTTTATTTCATTTTATTTTATTAACATTAATTCATAATTTACCATTCTAACCTTAATGAAATAATATAATCACTTTATAATGGTTGTCCATTTTTTTCCATGCATAATTCTAATGGTTAATTTACAACATAAGGATTCCATATAATAAAAGCCATAACAAATAGGTACTTTTACATAAAGCATGCTAGTTTTACATTTTACGTGATTAAGTCCTTTTTCAAAATTCGACACACAAACGATAAAATTAAATCATGAAATTTTCAAAAATATCAATTCACATGTTATCAACATGGAAAATAATATTAAAATATTTTTTTGACTCAAATTTGTGGTCCCAAAACCACTATTTCGAATAGGGTCTAAACCGGACTATTACACGTGTGGCTTGGCTGTGTGACCCAAGTCAAAGAGTTACACGAGCTAGGATACGGCTGTGTGTCCCTACTTCGAATGTCCACATAGCTTGAGACATGGGCATCTATCTCAGCTGTGTGAGTCACACAGCCTGGCCACATGGTCGTGTGACCCCTGCAGTGTGAAATTTTCTATCTCTTTCCTTAAAATTCTAAATGTTTCTGATTTAGTCCTGAATCATTTCTAAAGTGTTTCCAAGGCCTCGAGGGCTCAAATAAGGGACAATAAGCATGTGTTTGAATAAATTATGCCATGATTTATGAAATGTTTGGAAATTAATGATTTTAAGTTCAGTTCTTTCAGTAATGCTTCGTAACTTTATTCCGGTGACGGATACGGGGTAGGGGTGTTACAGATTGTCCATAAAGCTAAGTTTGCTTGTATGTGTGAATTCTATAAGTTTTGTCTTTTTAAGTAATTTGTGTGTTTATGTATGTGCAAACCAGCCAGACTACCTACCACCAACGATAAAAGCATAGCCAAGCTTGCTTAATTCTTAGTTTCCAATTATTGATTTGGGATTCGTCATAAGTATGATTGCTATTATGTTTTCAAAGTATGATTGGTTAAGAAATTTCTTTAAGAATGTTATTCGTTATGATTTTTAATAATTTTGTTTTCAAAAGTAAGTTTTCTGCAACACCTTATTTTTAACTCTGATACTATATTTCCAAGGTTTAGTTTTCAAGCTGTATTTTAAAGATATGTTTTATGCGAGCTTCTAAACGAGCCTATGTTTTCAAGAAACATTTTTAACATATTGTTTTATAAAATATGTTTTCACGAGCTTTTGTGCAAGCTCTTTACAAGTGTTTTCCTACAAGCTCCTTATGTGAGCTCTATATGATAAGATTCTGTGTAAACTTCCTATGCGAGCTCTCTGTGATAAGTAAGCTCTTTATGCGAACTCTCTATGAAATGTCTCTATGCATGCTCCTTTGCGAGCCATGTTAGATATATTGGTATACCAAAGGATTGTGGGTACTCACCTCTCTATTTATGTGATTTTGGGTGTTAAGGCCTTGGTACATATGGAGAGATAAGGGAATATCGAGCTATACTCCATTCATTAGGACATGTTGGTGTACAAGTGAGTGCGTTGCTTCATACTACACTTATGGGACATGTTATAAGTACTCTTTGAGTCATTCTAAGGTGTTATAAGGAGATCTACACACTTGTTTCTTTTATTTACAAAGTTTGTTTGTATGCGAAACCATATTCTATATTAAGAACTTAAGTACTATGTGAACTATTGATGTTTAGCGAACCTATATTCTTGTATGAGAACTTATGCTTTTGTGCGAACCCATACTTTGTGTGTTGCGAACTCATGATGCTGCTATGAAAACTTATGTTATTTATTGTTTGCGAACCCTTAAGTCTTTTCACTGTTGACATGTGAACCTTTCCTTTGATATTTTGTAAGCTCCCATGTTTATATTTTGTATATGAAATAACTCCACTGTAGTGTTATATTTTAAACACATTATTTGTCGTTAGTAAGTGTAGTGTTGGAGGTTAAGCTGGGAGCTAACAGAGAGTCACTTTGGTGGCTAATGTGGTACACGAGATTCGAGTCCAACCTAATTAATTAGGTTTGGGGTTGTTATACCTAAGAACGGAGTCAGGTATGGGGTGTTACCGTTTGATGCGACCACAGCCTCGTTGAGATGTCTGAGTCGTTTATGTGCCCGATCGTCAAACGAAGAAGTATCATTTTATTTTGAAGTAAGGCTTGAATCTGGCTAAGTATGGAGTTAGGCAACAAAGATAGACTCAAAATGGCTAAGTTTATGATGCTAGGTTTGGCTAACAAAGAATTAAAAAGGAATATTTTATAGCTTGGATAGAATGGAAATATTGCTTAAGGGTCAAGAACGAACCAACACTATAGGTGAGTGCTGACCCGTGACTTATAAGACTCTTAAGGTGGTCTAGGTGATAAGCTGGGACCTTGACCCGTTACCTAGGAAGGTAAGAACCAAAGGTATAGTTTTATGTGAACTTCACACTCGGAATAAGTGATAAGTTCAGAAAATAAACAAGTTGACGCCACTGACTAAATAGATAAGTCAAGCTGAGTCTTGGGCAATATTTGAGAGTAAAAAATGCTAAAAAATAACTCAATTTTCATTAAAAAATGTCAAAAATCTATACAACCAGCAATTGGCATAATATTTATAGTAAAATTCTAAGGCTAGCCGAATAGACAAATGAGTAGCTAAATGGACATTTGATTTCAGCTTTTAATGAGCTGAAAATTCCAGAATAATTTATGAAAGTTCCATGAAGCTTCTCCAGCCTTAGGAACGTCATTGGACAGGTTCTAGAGTGTCTACATGCAGCTGGAATTAATCAGAATGTAACAGCCCGTTTTTATGATTAATCGGAGCAGTGATTTCGGGACCACAAATCCAAATTCAAAATAATTATTTTATTATTTTATTAAGGTTTACAGTATGATAGAATGTTCGTGCAAAAACTTCGTTAAGAAATTTTATCATTTAAGTGTTTAATTCAGTAAAAAGGACTAAATCACGTAAAACGTAAAACTTGTGTTCTATTAGTTAAATGTATCTAATGGCTATGAAACTAAATAGTTAAGGGTTTTATGTTGCAAATAGCCCTTTTATAATGCAAGTGGACGGTTCTATGCATGAAATAGTGAATTTTGAATATTTTAATCAAAGGATATTTTAGTAAATTAGTTAATAAATTAAGTTAAATAAAACAAAATAACACACGCATTTTTATTTCTCTTTTTTCATCAACCAAAAATGGAAGAAGAGAAAGCCATAATAGCTTGAAGCATTCGGCCATGGAGAATTAAATGCTTGTAAGCTCAATTTTGTTTTGTTTTTAATAATTTTTACGTTTTTGAGATCGTTACAGCTTAATCTAACTAGCCCTTATCTTCGATTTTTGAACTGTTAAAGTATATGAATTTTACCATTGTTGATTAAGTGTATATTTTGATAATTGATGATAGAAAATAAATTATTGTTGTTAGATATATAAGTTTTGCAAAGTAAATTTTAGTAAAAATGTCAATTTTGGACTAAATTGTGAATTACTGAAATTATGTGGTTGAAAGTGTGATTATTTCGAAAATATGGGCTGCTAGTAGTATGGGTAAAATTCGGCTAGCATGGGTTTGTCCTTAATTGCATGAATTTGTAATTTTATGTGTTAAGGAATAAATTGCAAAAATGTGAAATAATAGGGGCAAAAGTGTAATTTTACCAAAATGTGTAAATTGTGTTAAATTGAATGAATTAATGATTAAATAAGCAATTTTTTTTGTTATATAGATTGAAAAAAATGAGATTCGGATCTAGAACGAGAGAAAATAAAGTATCAGATTAGTCGACCTAATTTGTCGTTACAGCAAACGAGGTAAGTTCGTATGCTAATAAACATATTTAAATTTTGTTATAAATGCTTATTTATTATTAAATTGAATTAAATGCTGAATGATCATGATTGCAAGCCGAAATCGACAGAGTTACAATGTCCGAAAGTCCCATAAGAACCTTAGGAATAGTATAGGATACAAATGTCATGACATTAGGATTACCTAGATGAGATTACATGTAAGACCATGTCTGGAACATTGGCATTGTACTGTGATTATGTGTAAGACCATGTCTGGGACATCGATATCGTTAATCGATTTTGTGTAAGACCCTGTCTGGGACAGTGGCATCGATATGTGTTAACATGTAATACCATATCTGGGATATGACATTGTACGAGCTTTATGTGATTTCCGAGTATCCTTAACAATTCTGAATGGTTCAACAAGTATAGTCAAGATGAGAAATAAAGTATGATCAGAATAAGTAATACAGGTACACACAGAACCTATGTGAGAATCGAATGAAAGTAAATTGATAAGTTCATATTGTATTATGTATATTAAATAAGAAAGAATTGTGTATAAGTATGTTTCATGTCAAAATGTGTTTATTTGATTATAATGAAGTATGAATTGAATAAATGTTGAGTTATTAAATGAAAAGTATGAGTTGAAAAAGGTAAGTTGCCAAATAAGACCATAGCTAGGCTATGGCAATTGACTTATAAGACCATAACTGGGTTATGGCACGTGAAAGAAAGACCAAAGCAGGGTCTTGGCAATGTATGTGTAAGACCATAGTTTGACTCTAGCATTGGAAAGACCAAAGCAGGGTCTTGGCAATGTATGTGTAAGACCATAGTTTGACTCTAGCATTGGAAAAATTGATGAATATTGAATTGAATAAATTTTATATATAATTGTTTATGCATATGAAAATATGAATGAATTGATAAGAAGTATTCAAACTATATGTGTTTTGAATGAATAAACTCATGAAAATTTTGATCATCTATTACATGAATTCGAGATTGAATGGTGAAATTATATGAATTATATCATGATTTGAGTAATTGTTTAAAATGCATTTATTTAATAATATGAGTTTATTTCCATACGAGCTTACTAAGCTTTATAGCTTACTTTGTTTTTGTTTTTTTTTTTATGTTTATAGAGTTTCAAAAGCTTGCTCGGGTTGGAAGTCGTCGGAGATCTCATCACACTATCCAGCTATGGTTTGGTATATATGAGCTTTGTGATTTTGGTTATATGGCATGTATAGGCTTGAGTCTTTTTTATAAAGGTTTTGGGTGATGTATTGGATCATTTTATGTGGCTTATTAATGACTTATGTTTGATGTGTAATGGCATAATTTGGTATGGTTGGTGATGGTTTAAGATGACCATTTGGTTAGTTGGTATATGATGAGTATTTACTTATGAAAAGCATGAGTTTGGACTTGATAAATGCATGGCTAATAGATGATTTATGAGTCAAGCTTTGTGTGTGATTGACGGTAGTAAAAATACATATTGAAATAGGTTGTTTTGATGAGTATGATATGTACTTTGGTATATGATTGAATAGGTGAGTAATGAGGAATGAATCGTGCTAGTTTGGTATGTGTTTGAATGTACAAATGGTATTGATTTGAGTATATGAGTGCTTGATTTTGAAATGGCTTATAATATGTATTGAAATGGTTGTTTTGGCTACCAAATTAGATGTGAGTAAGGTGTTATATGTATTCTTTAAGGTGATTGATTATAGGTGAGGAAAAGTGGCTTAAAATAAGCCTAATTTTGCCCCACACGATTGAGCATGTGGGCGTATGGCTTGACCGTGTGCCTGCTGTAACTTAACTATACAAGTCAGAGAGTTACACGGCTTAAACACACGAGCATGTCTAAAACAGCCTGATTTAGACCCTAATCAAAACGGTAGTTTCGGGACCACGACTCTGAGTCAGAAAAATATTTTAATATTATTTTCTGTGTTTATTTTGTGTGAATTTACATCTGTGAAATTTTCATGATTTAATTTTGTCGTTTAGGTATCCGATTAAATAAAAGGACTTAATCACGTGAATTGAAAACTTGATAGTTTAAAGCATAAGGGACAAATTGTGAGTGGCTTTCTAAGTTGGGGCATTTATGTTGTAAATATCCCATTAATACATTAGTGGGACGGTATAAGACATATATTACATGGTTTTTATATTATATCATTAAGGGTATGTAAGTAAATTAAACATTAAGTTACTATATGTTATAATATAACATAAAACATAAAAAAATAAAGTCATTTTGGTGTTCATATTCTTCTTGTCGAAAGTTAAAAGAAAGAAAAAGAAAGAAACAAAGCTAGGGTTCGACATTCATTCAAGCTCAATCAAGGTTCGTTTTTGTTCAGTTTTTGATAATTTTTACGTTTTTGAGATCGTTGCATCGAGTACTAGTAAACCCATGCTTGAATTTTTTATTTTAGTGAATATTTTGAGTTATGCAATTGTTGAGAGCTTGTGATTTTTGTTGTTTGATGATGAAATATGAAAGATATGTTTTAGATTAACATGTTTTGTATTGGAGTTTTTGATGATTTTGAGTAATAAAGACTAAATTAAAAAAATAATAATTTGAGGGACTAAAATGTAAAATAAATGAAATATATGGACTTTTATGGTAATGGGTAAGATTCAGCCAAACATGGGTATAGGGAAATTTTGTATATTTTGTGTTTTGAGCAATAGGGACTAAATTGTAAAAACTAAAAATGTCAAGGGTAAAATGATAAATTACCCATTTATGTGTTTTTGGACTCAATTGAATGAAAATATGTTTCAATGAGCTTAATTTGAATATGTTTAGATCAAGAACCAAAGAAATCAGATTTGGATCGTGGGAAAACGAAAGTTGTCAACTAGTTGTCCCGTTCCGTTTTACATCGTCCGAGGCAAGTTTATAAGAAAATAGATGTACTTAATTCTAATTAAATGCAAATTATACATGCTGAAATGAAATATGTGAATTTATATTTATACTAGCCGAATGTATACAAGCTTGGCTACTATGTTTCTGAAATTATTTCGACTTATTTACGACGCCCGAAAGTCCCGTATGAACCTTAGGAATAGCTAGGATACATATGTCATGACATAGGATTTCGTTATATGATGTACGAGTAAGACCATGGCATCGATATGTGATTCTGATATATGTGTGTGCGAGTAAGACCCTGTCTGGGACAGTGGCATCGATATGTGATTACATGTACGACCAAGTCTGGGATGTTGGCATTATACGATATGTGTGATTATCTGAGTGTCCTATCCAATTTCGAATGGTTCATCGGGCAACGACAAGTTGTGAATGAATATGTAAAACGAGCTGATTGAGCAGGTACGAATTAGCTTATTATCTACTTGAAATAAGGTAAGTAAGTTATTTGATATTTGTTACAAATTGTGTGTGATGTAAATGAAAGATGTATATGAACAAAGGAAGTGTATTTGGCCTTATGAAAAAGAAATATGATTATTGTTAAAATGATTCTTGAATATGTATATATATGATCTTGTATATTCGGCCTTATAATAAGAGTATGTATATGAAGTTGTATCTTGGTTTATGAGCTCGTATATATGAGTGGAGGCATACTTGCTTATATAATGACATTTTGGCTTTAAAAATTGAATGATAATTTGTTCATTTAACTATTTGAGCATTCGGCCAAGGTAACCTTTATGTATGAAAAAGATATTTTGCTCACATATATGTTTGTGTATTTGGCATATAATATAATTATGTATGTGATTATTATCCTTTGACTTATGAATTTATGTATATAGATGTATATGTATACAAGCTATGATAAAGAGATTTTGGCTTGAAAATTTAATGATAGTTTGTTAAGATATATAAATGCTTATTCGGCCATAAATAATCTATATGTGAAATTACATATAAAATACATGAAATTGTAAGCTTAAGATTTAAAGTAACTATGATAGTATAATTTGCTTTAGCATAAATGATTTGATTATGTCAAATAGTCATTTATTTGTTTATGACTTACTAAGCTATGAAAGCTTACTCTGTGTGTGTGTTCTTGTTATTTCTGTTTTATAGATTTTGGACTCAAGCTAAGAGCTCGGGAAATCGTCACAGAAGCTTATCACACTATCGATTGTCTTCGGTATATATAAGCTGAATATTCGAATCTATGGCATGTATAGGCTGGATTACGTTTAAAAATGTTGGATTTTGGTTGTGTGTAATCTAAGCCATGCAAAAATGGCTAATCTTTTATGTTTGAATTCGATCATACTAAGTATGGTTTATGTTCATTTTAGTCATGAGGTTATGTGCTATAAATGTATAATATTTGTGTTAGATACTATATGCTTTAAAAATGGTTGACGATATGCTTTAAAAATGGTTGACGACTTAGGATGTGAATGTGGATGGTTCAGCTAAAGTTATTCATGGATAGAAGTATATGTGATATGTGATTGAAGTTGCTTGATGATTTGGATGTGGTTTGAAAGATTCGGACATGATATACATATGGTATGAATCATGTTGATGTGTCACTCTTAGTTAAAATAATTCAATTATGACTTATGATGATAGTAATAGTTAAATTTGGTTGACAGGTGTATTCGGTATGATGCTGGATTTATCTATTGAATAAATTGATTGATGATTCGGCTTTTGCATTTATATATCTAAGTATTTGATGCATCTATCATGGTACAAATAAATATACCTGCTCGTAAGTATATTAGTTGATTCGGCTATGGTATTTATATATATAAATATGTGCGAAGTTGGTTGATATGCTTTTTTAAAATGAGACAATGAATACGGTTAATTATAATGCTCATGGTTATGTATACAATTGACCTTGGTTTGGACTTATATAGAAGGTATGTCCAATATATGTAATGTTAAGGAGTTTGGTTTATATGCGTCAGCCACAAGGTAAATAATGGTTATTTAGCTAACTAAGGTATAATATGTATTAGACAGGTGATATTCAAGAGTATATGCGTTTTATGTAGTGTTTAAATGTCTGAATTGGTGGTAAAAAGACTAGTTGTGTATATACATTTTGGCATGTAAAATGAGTGCAATTCAAGTCGCTACTGTGTTATAAAATGGTTAACTATAAATAAATGATTAAGTATATTTTTAGTATGTGAACTAAGCTTGATTAGCATTATTATTGATGTTCGGCAATAGTTCCATTTCGTTATGATTAAGATGTGTAT
This sequence comes from Gossypium longicalyx, assembly GCA_025698465.1. Taxonomy (NCBI): domain Eukaryota; kingdom Viridiplantae; phylum Streptophyta; class Magnoliopsida; order Malvales; family Malvaceae; genus Gossypium; species Gossypium longicalyx. Next base: position 58,754,670 of record CM047007.1, read on the forward strand.
AAGTTTTATTTATTCATTGAAATTTATTTGACCATTTATGGATTATTAATGTCGTATAAGTTAATTTCTAAAATGCCTTGTGTTAGATTTTATCTGATTTTAATTTATACATGTATAGAAATATGACTTAAAAATGATTGATGTTTATTAGATATTCGAATATCATTACAATATTCATTATATGATTTTGTATTTTTTTATGTATTATGTATTAATAATATCATGATTAAGAATTAATTAGACATTCGTTTACATATATGAATATGACTTGTGTGAATGTTCTGAGTTGTGCTTTTGTTCAGTAATACCTCAGGACCCTATTCCGGCGACGGATACGGGTTAGGGGTGTTACAGTGTCTTACTGGTAGTGTGTGGCACACGGGCTGGCACATGGGAGTGTGGCCGGCTATGTGGCCAAGTCAGTATACCCTTTAGATTTCCCACGGCCATGGCACACGGGCGTGTCTCCGACCGTGTGGTGAAGTCAGTATGTATGCCTTGTTTTCACACGGCCTATGACACGGGCGTGTCTAGTGACCGTGTAAGGCACAGGGCCTGTTCACACGGGCGTGTGACCCTAAAATGTTTGGAAATTTTCTAAGTTTCCCAAAGTTTGCAAATATTATCGGTTTAGTCCCGAACCATTTCTAAACATGTTCTAAGGCCTTGAAGAGCCTTGTAAGGGACAATTTGATGGTGTTATGTATAATTATGACTATGAATGTTTAAAGTATGTGATATTGATGTGATTGATCGATAATGCCTCGTAACCCTATTCCGGCGACGGATACAGGTTAGGGGTGTTACATGGAATGAATGGGAGTTGATTAGCCTTGGCTAGGTTCAGCCATAGTGCTTAAAAAGGTTTAAATGCAAGTGTCTTGTTCAACTGATTGGTTTGAAGACTTAATGAGCAGCTTGAATCTTGCAAGAGTCATTTTGAGTGTGAAAGCTAAAATTGAATAACCACTTGTGTGTGAACGCACAAAATCGAAAGGCCTTCATGTGTGAATGGAATAATCGGCTAGTGTCAAAGCCTTCAAGGCTGCTTTGGGGAGCTAATCAGCCAGCTTGGGAACATGAGTGATCAGCTACTCTTTGGCCGAATAGGTGCTTGGGAGAGTTCAAGCATCAGCATACCTTAGCATTAAAGTCGTCCATGCGTTTAGCTTAGCATTAAAACCGTCCATGCATATGCTGCACAAAACAAATTGACACATTTAATTAATTTAAGACATAGTAAATTCGACTACACTAGGACATATTAAAAACATGTTTTAATTTTAAGACATATTAATAACATGTATTTAAGCTAAGACATATTAAAGACTTGTATAAAATATGACACATTAAATTCGGCTAGAACAAAACATATTAAAATCATGTAATAAGCTAAAAACATAATTATGAGTTGAAACTAAATTAACTAACTTAATTAAATACTTAATTTTATTTCAGCTAGTAAACGCATGAATTAAAAAAAAAAGTAAAAATGAGCTCAACTAAGTTTAATTGAGTTGAATTGAGCTGAACTAAGCTCATGGAGCTAAGTTTGAGCTGAGTTCGGCTTGCAAAAGGTTGCAAGGTGATCTCGTTGAGCTGGTCCAAGCTCTCTTAATATGTCCAGCCAATGTCTCGCCCCACATTTGGTTGACTAAGGCTGAAATAGCCTCTTTGAATTGCTTGGCTTGAGCTCGAGTGATAGGTCCTTGTGGCAGCTCGAAAGGGTCTTTGCTCGAGCTTGGTGTGATCCGAGGCGTGGCCGTATCACCGTTGGAACTCCTAAAGAGATCAAAAGATATTCCTCCAAAAATTTTCCTCACTCATGACTTTCAAAAGAATCATGATATAAACATTTAGCAAATCCATTAAAGTGGTCATTTGATAAGTTAGTATTCAAGATTGAAATATGTACTCTAAGATATTATGTGTTCTCATAAGGATGAGTAAATACACAATGTATTCTTTTCCTTAACTAAGGTTTTGTCTCATTGGGATTTCTTTTGCTAATTTTTTTTCCATGGGGTTTATATCTTAGTAAAGTTTTAATGAGTCATATTATCTATCAATGGACATCTAAGGGGAGTGTTATAAATATTTTATTATTATAAAGTGGATGTTTATTAAGATAAGAAGTTTAATGCACTTTAGAATTCTAATGTCCATTAGAAATAGAATTATATATCATTTATAATTATGTTTATAGATATAAATTTTGAAGAAGCATGGTAAATATCATATTGATGAATAAAATACATCCTTCTCTTTTTGCTCTCCTATCTCTATATTTTTTTATTTTCTTTATCGTTTATTTTATAACAAATTGCAGACAATACAATTTAGAAAAATGAATATTTCCAATATCTTAATTTTATTGCCTACACATGAAAAAGTGATTTAAATTATATTTTAAGAAATTTGTTTCACCTTTAAAAATAATTTTGAATTAAATTATATGAAGTAAATTTATTTTAAAATTGAATTTAATATATATATTATAACCACAAGTGTTTTCATCATTTTTATGATTTAAGTATAATTTTTTCTCCAATGGTGATATTTACATAAGACCATCACAACAATATTAACTTTTAAGGTTCAAACTTAATCCAAATGCTTGACAAAAAAATTCACTCCCACTTCTTCCATTCCAACCGTGTTATAACCATGTTATACATACAATTTGTTTGAAGCGAATGTAAAATTAAAACGAATCAATTAATTGATTAAATACATGAAATTGTATAATGAAAGCGTTATTTTATGTGCACAAAGAGAATCGGGAAGACTATTTTACAGCAAAAATAAATAAATAAATACGGTAATTAAGATTCCGAAAGCGTGAAAATTTATGTGCGGAATGAATCCATGTTTATGATATGAATATATAGTTGAGTAGAATTGCCAACCGACTAGACAATTATAGAAGCTAAAGTTTCCTCCCAGATGAAATCAAGCAATGCCAAACTAAAGAAACTGAGATCAAGTACAATTATTTTCTTAGACCAATTATCCAAATTTATTACATTAAAATGAAATATGGTCAAGAAAAATAAACAAAATAGCAATATTACTTTTTATGGATTAGAACAGCAGCGTTGAGGCAGTAACATCAAAATTAACTCAAGATTTTTAGTCTAGATTCAAACCTCACGGCTAGACTTAAAAACAAAATTCAAAGAAATTATATTATTTATAAATCAAAAGATTTTTTATTTTTTCAAGTTCTTATTTAGTTTATACTTATTTTGATCAAAGGATAAATTTTTTTTCTTTGTATTTTTATTTATTATATCTATTCTATTGATTGAATAAGTGATGATCCAATGATTCTTACTCAAAATCTTTGGACTTAGTTTAAAAGTTTTATTGAATCATCGCAATTCTGATATAAATCTAAAGTTTTAATTGATTCATAGAATCTTAACAAGAGAATTCCTATCAAAAAGAAAAAAAAAACAAGAATAAAGCCACATTTCATACAAAAAACAAATCAAAGCAAAGAAAAAAAAAATAAATGGGTAAATACAAGGTTCAAGAGTCTTGTAACGATCAATATAAAGACGACTATGTCGACTTAATTTTTTGGCATTATAATTACAACTATAAAAAAGAGTTTTCGGGTTTTCACTCTTTTTTGTCTTTGAATAAAATTGAATGAAAAGATTTAAATTTCAAACCTTTTATTCCATATCTGGGTGTTTTTGTTTTAGCTTTACGAGATGAAATTCTCATACACGGTTCTCGACTGGGGGGGGTTCCTCTTGGTTTACTTATCTCAATAAAGTCTATAATTGGTTTGAAGAGCGCCTCAAAATTCAGGCGAGCAAACGATATAACTAGTAAATATGTTCCTCCTCGGAAACTACAGGCATGTCCAGGCGAGGAAATTAGGGAATTATCCAATGCAGTTTCATGTCTCACATGAACAAAGTTAAATAAAGAAAAAGATTTGAGTCATAATTTCCTGTCTACTTCGCCTGGGGGTGAGAAGCAATGAACTCGACAGCATGACTGATCGTGCTGATTTTGTCTGCCTCATTATCAGGTATCTCAAACCCAAATTCTTCTTCAAGAGCCATAACAACCTCCACCGTGTCCAAACTATCTAACCCGAGATCTTTTTGAAAATGGGCATTTGGGGTAACCTGCAAAACAGAATAAACTAAACAGAGTGAAACACTTACAAGAGAAAGATTCTACATGAAACTAAAAACCATATTACTACGACTCTTTGGGTTTTTTAAGTATCCATATCTGAGTATATACAGATATTGATACAAGGATATTACCTTCCAAGAAACATACAAATACATTAAAACACTGAAAAAAAATTTCACAACCACATCCAACATTTACACCCAAATCCGAGTAATATAGACCTAAAATTACTACAAGTTGCACTCATTATAACTCGATAAATGATACTGTGTCATCTCAAAATATATTAAGGAAAAGAAATGAGAAAAAAGAATAGCAAGAATTTGTGTGCCTTTTCCAGGTTCTTCACATAAGGACAAATCACAAATCAAGAAGGTTATGATGCACCAACAGATGGTACGGATGTTTGATCCAGAAATGCTTCCAACAAGCCGAGAAAAGTAAGGATGTGCTGTGACACTTGTCTAATAAAGCGACACAGCAAAAAAACCAATGGCTCCATCATACCACTTCCTTCTTCCTGACCATGCAATCAACAGGAAAGAGGATGGGGAAATACGAAGATGCATATGCAACTAGATGAAATCATAACAGAAAATCATGCTGGACACAGGAATGAGGGGTCAGGATTTGAGGAAGAACTGAGAACAGAAGTTGAAAAGGGACTCGCACGTCATTTTACTTTTTCTTCTTTCAATTATTTAAGGATAAGGTAAAACTAAATAAAAAAAATACTAGATTATGGCACGTGAAAGAATATATGTAACAAATATATTTATAAAAAAATTGATGTTAAGAGTATATAAAGCTTTAGTTGAAAACAGAGGCTTTTGTAACATACTACTATAGTGTTTTGGGTTTGAATCCCATCAAGTGCATTTTCCTAGATTTCAAAGGATTTAAAATGAGAAAAACACCCTCATAATAATGTTTATTATTTTATAAAAGGAAATATTTTTGATAATTGTTTAACTGAGTTGGAATTCGGTTTATGGGTGATACCAACTCAGTCAGCCCTTTAAATGTAGTACTTGTTCTGAGGCACATTGACGCAAGAGCTTTTATTTTTATTATACTATTTTATTATGTCAGTTTTATCTTATAAAATTTATTTTTAGTAGATATATTATAGACCCCTAGGGTTATTAAGTATTTTTAGGGTTTAAATCTAGGGCTAGAATAAAACGTTATTTGCAAGAAAGCCAAGTAACATTACTTGCAAGAAAGAAAGCCTAGTATTTTTAGGCCCTAATTCGTTTATTTTTTAGGCCTTGGTTGAAATGGTAAGTTAAAAGTTTAAGTCACACACGTCCCAAGTTCAAATCCTATCATAATATTATTTTATTAAAAAGAATGAAAAACCAAAAGCACCCTTATATTATAATTAATTACTTTGTATGTGAAAGGATATTTTAGTAATTTCCCAACTAAATCGGTGCCTGGTTAACTTATGGCATCAACTCAGTCAAGAGAAGTATATATGGTAAATAGAATTTTTTTTTTATTTTAAAAATCATTTAGTAAATAATATTTATCAGCCATAATTATCCCAGTAGATTGTAAAATCACACTTCTACAACTACAACTAGCATTGAAGTTGATCTAATGCTTATACAAGTCATACTTGTTTGCATATCAATCACGTGCCAGACAACATAAATATTGCAAAAACATAGACTAACAATACAACCAAATTTCAATTTGATATCGAATTCACAACCACAACCAACTCCAGCCCAAAACAGACCTATTTCATATTCCTCCCCTGAAAGAAACTGAATAACCTATTCATTTAAGCACCCAAATTTTTTATTAGAGAGAAAAAGCAATAGTTAAGCAGTGCCTGACCATACCACCTCAAATTTCATATTTGCAAAATACCAAAGCTTCACATCCACATCAAACGAACCAAGCAGAAATCAGCTCTAAAGAAATGAAATCACATTATAAACCAAACAAAATTTTCCACAGTTTCTTATGTACCGGTTTGTTAATTCAGAATACAAGTCAATTTCATATTAATCTTCACTCCTAAAAGACAGAAATTTGAAGGCATCTAACTACATCTAGAAAAGAGACTTATTTTTGGTAGTTCTCAGCTTATCATATCAAAGCAACAAAAATAAAGAAACTTACAGCGAAATAATTGAAGGGTTAGTTTGATTTAGGAGAAATACAACTCCTACACCAGACCTCACCAATCATAAATAAATTAAGTCGAGCAATCAAATCGGTATTTACTAAACAATTTAAAGAAAATAGCATCGCAAGCTTAAAAGAAGCTATAGGCTAATGAAAAGGAAGAAGTGACTAAATCAATACCCTAATATTATAAGAAAAAAGTTAAAGAAGAGTGAATGAAAAAGTAAAACCTTGGATGGATCAATTTTCTGGAAGTTTTTTACTACGGAGACAACGCGATCGGTGACCTCAGATTTGTCAAGGAATGAGCCCATGACGTCGTCGGAAAATCGGCGCCGTATGGCGTTGAAGATGAGAGCACCGTGGCCGTTAGGGATGGGTTTAGGGTTACGAAGCAGGGACAGGGATGTTGCATTCACTCTAAGGTGCTTTAGCACAACTCCTCTCAACGCCGCCATTTCAATAACTAATCGCCCTTTCTCTTCTACCTGCTGAAAATGTCAAGAAACCTATTCTTTTCTGTTCGTGCTCCCTCTCAAAGCCCAATTAACTTTAAGAAATTGGAACCTTCAGTAGCTTAGGAAGCTAGTGAAAGTGAAAAATCAATGCCTAATACGACGTCGCAGTCATCTTCGTAGAGGAAAAATCACTTTGCTTGTATTTTTTGAATAAATCCTAAGTTTACTTCCAGTGTAGAATAGAAAAGTTGAAACTTCAATGGAATCGCGTAAAAAAAATTTCGTTTTAATTAAGATGAGGAGTAATATTTATTATTTTAATTTGATTTGAATTTTTTTTAAATTAAATTAAGTAAAATAAAATTTAAGTTGAATTGAGTGAAATTATTAGAGTTAAAATAAAAGATTTAATATGTCAAATTAAAATCTTATTACAATATAATTAGTTTCATGTTAGAGTACATAAATTTAAAATCATATATATTTAAAAAAATTTAAATAAAAAAAACATATTTTAGTACCTTAAACTTGAATCATTAATTAACTTATTTAGGTATCAAAATTATTGTTTTAGAAAATTTTTAAAATTTTCACTTTCTTTATAATTTTAGAAAATTTTTTAAAATTTTATAATTTTTTTAAAAATATAAATTTTGGGATTTTTATAAATATTTTAAATTTTAAAAATTATTTTAAATTTTTTTGTATTTTTTGTTGACAAATACCAATTTGCTCATTTTCAAAATTGCCAGGAACTGAAAGAGTATTTACATTAATCTATTATTTGAATTATTCTAGTTATTTGAATTGTAAAATTCAAATCAACTTGAACTCGAACTCGAAACTCGAATTACTTATTCGAGTTGACTCGAATTACTTATTCGAGTTGACTCGAATAACTCGAAATCTGATTTTTTTTAATTTTTTAAAATTGAACTCATCCCTAACTAGCAAAGCTCCAACTCATTTGATGGACTATTTTTTCTAAAATCAAGTATAGATTTTGTTACACATAGATGGCCTAGATAGCTTGGTTTGGGAGTAGTATGTACGAAACCCTTCGAAAAAAATTTTCAAAAGAACATGTGGAATCCTTTGAAAACACCCTTCATAAGAACCCCTTGGATTGCAACTCGTTTGACAAATAGACCCACTTAGTTAACCACCATACCAATGTAACACCCCATATCCGTAACCCAAGTGGGGACGGAGTACAAGGCATTACCTACTTGATCTTGTACATGCAACCCATTTTAAGTCACCAAGACTCCGTCTAATTTAAAAAATTTTCAATTTCTACTTTAAACCTCTTAATATGGACCTACGAGGCCTAAATCAACCATTGGAAACCATTCAGTACCCTTCTGGGTCCTTATCCGATCTATGCAAACTATGAATTTAAAACAGGGCACACGCCCGCGTGGAAAGGTAACACGCCCGTGTGACCATCCTAACATGGCTATGTTGATGACCCGTGTGTTTCACACGGCCTAAACACCTAGGGACACGCCCATGTCCATTACCCGTGTTGTCAATTTAATTACACCATTTTACAAAATTCAAGTGCAGACTTCACACGGCCTGGACACATGCTTGTGTCCCTGGCCCATGTTGCTCACACGGTCTTGACACGCCCGTGTCTTAGCCCATGTGAGAAAACTTAAGTATTCTGTTTCTGACGTTAGCATACCCAACATGTCACACGGCCATGACACACGCCCATGTGCTAGGCGATGTCCTCCACACGGGTGAGACACATGGTCGTGTCTCCGCCCGTGTGGTTATTACCATGCATACTGACTTGAAAATTTTACGTGTGGGGGACACACAGCCTCATCACATGCCCATGGGGCGACCGTGTGTCACACACGGCCTAGACACACGCCTGTGTGCCTACCCGTGTAGACAAAATAAGGCTATTTACCAAGCCTATTTGCCACCCTTACCGACATAAATTAACTCGAACTCAACCAACACCAATTCTAGCCTATACCATACAACCAAATCAGCTACAATAGACATTCTTTCCTAAGGCAATATACTCAATCAAGGAAATATCATCTTTGAATAATTAAAATTGAGTAATAGTCAATATCAAGACCAAATTCAAAGTGTGGGACTTAACCCAAGCCTACACATTAGGCCAATGCTTAAGGACACAAAATGATCAAGTCTAAGCCCTATACATGCCATAGTAAAAAATATAAATCCAACTATACCGAAGGTTTCAGACGATAGTGTGATCGATATCTCTAACTCCAAGTGATCCTCGAGCTAAATAGGCGGCACTATAAGAAAATGGAAAGGAAGGAGGGTAAGCATAAAAGCTTAGTAAGTTGCATATAACGAAACATACAACAATAATTCATCAATAATCATCATGCTCATAACACAAGGATAATTATAAGTATGACTTACTCATTACCATCCATACAAGTCATATGCTCTTTAAGGAGCTCATTTCTCATACGTACCAATTTGGTACATGTATCACTCGCAACATGATTATGTTTTCATTATTAACTCGCAAACATACTTGCACCATTGAACCATTCGGTACATTACCGGTCCTTCTATAAACCTCAATCTAGGGGTAAGGTGCCGATGCTATGTCCTGGACATAGTCTTACACTGGCTCACATCTCAAGTCGATGCCATATCCCAGACATGGCCTTACACTAACTATCATTATCAAGGCCGATGCGTGTCCCTGACACGTCTTACTCTAGCACTCATCTCAATGCCGATGTCACGTCCCAGACATGGTCTTACACTAGCTATCATAATGTGGCCCAAATGTCACAGCTAGAACATTCGGTATATTACCTAGTGTTCTAACGGGAGTCCTATCATCTCATTGTTTTTACGCATTCTCAATACAAAATCAAGCAATTTGTGCTATATCCATTCAATGACAACTTAAACACATATATTAATAATATAGTTGTATTATTTACATACAACTTACCTCGGTTTACAAAATGTACTCGACTAGTCGGTTTAGTCGATTTGCTTGGCTTTCCCCCGGTTTAGGTTCGGGTTTGGTAAAACTTGATCTGTAATAAAAAATGCACTTATTAAGTCACTAATTACAATTATGCAATCATAATTTCACATCTTTGGTAAAATGACAATTTTGCCCCTAGACTTTGGCAAAATAACTATTTTACCCTTATGCTGAAAATTAATTTTTATCGAATTTCTTTGCATTTCAAGCCTAGATAAACTCTTTTTACTCCTATAGAAACCCCCAAATCCCACTATTTCACACACTTATTACCTTTTTGCAACTTATACAAAATAGTCCCTTTGGGTGTTTTCATGCTAACACCCTTCACAAAAGTTGTTTAGAACTCTTCTAAGGTTCATATTCTTCCATAAAAACTCAGCAAACATCACAAGTCCATCCATGGAAAAACCCTAAACCCTTAATCATTTTGCAAAATAGTCCCCTCATATGAAAGCTCATGCTTTAGGGCTTCTAAAAATGCAAAAATTATCAACTAATGACATGGAAATCACTTACTTGTTGAGGTGATAAGTTGCTGAAATTTCAAAGCTTCAAAACCCCTCTTTTGCTGATATTTTTCATGGAGAGAAGGTGTGGAGAAGAAAGAAAATAATAGCTAAACTCATAGGTATTATTTTATCACAAAATTATGTCATCAAGTCACCTAATATTGTCCTTTTGACTAAACTTGATTCCTATGGCCGGCCACCTTGTTTCTAGGGGTCTAATTGCTCTTTAAAGGCCCCCAATTTTAGTCCTCTAGCTATTTAACACATTTGGGTACTAAAATGCAACTTTTGCCCTTTTTGCTATTTAGTCCTTTTCCGCAATCGGGCTCGCAAATATCAAAATTAACTCACCAAAATTTTCATACACTAATATAATCATGTTATAACCTCATAATAATAAAAATAATTTCCAAATTTAATATTTGTGGTCCTGAGACCACTATTCCGACTAGACCCTAAATCAGACTGTTACAACTAAGCCTAATCCTATCCTGTAACACCCTAATCCCGAATACAGAGTACTCAAATACTAAGGCGCTACATCAGGTCACCACAGTAACCCAGCAAAATTTTTAAATAATTTTAAAACATTGAAACACATTTTATATAAGAAAAAATAGCATACATAGTTATACTGAAAATAGTAATAAAAGTAGTTATACAAAGTATGTGGAGCTTTAATATCATCGTATATCAAAATAGTCAAAATAACAAAAATGATAAATGAGTTACAGACCTACAAAAAAATACAAGTAAGGCCTTAGGAATACAATGCCCACTAATAGATAAGGTACTGTACTCTGAATACGTGATGCTAGGAGTCTCTCGTCGATGATGTTCCTCGAACGCGAACAAAAGTCTATAAATCTAAACATTAAGACATTTCGAAGGCTGAGCTTTATAGGCTCAGTGGTACACAAAAAATCTACCATACTTCAAACAATTCATAAATATAAGCATGCAAATCAAATGTATACATAGAGACATGACATGAGTATCGAATAATTAAATCATGAATTATTAAATTTACATAACCAAATCGCTTGCATATCAAACTTGTCAAACTTGTTAGATTGCACATACTTCTCAAATAATTGGGTATTCGGATAGTCCCATGCCACTCATGGCCGCTAGTCAAATAATACCGGGTGTTCGTACGGTTATCCCGAGTGCCACTATGGTAACTAGTTAGGTTGGAGCCCGAAGGCTAAGAGAAAACAAATCATCAAACATATAATCACAAAAATACAACCATGACATTCGAGTCTCATACTTGTTTCAACTTGCTTATCATTCCAGCTAAAATATTAACTAGTGAGATGTGACTGTCTACTACCTTGGCATTTTGACCTTTTCTCATTCAAAAATTAATAACTCTTATTATATAATTCTAAATCGAGCACTATTTGTTTTAAATAAAACTAGACTTCTGTATGGTTATAGAGATATAAGGCTCACTCACTATTTTATCTTGTGAAATTTTTGGTGATTTTTCAAAGTCACTACTAAATCTGTTTTATAAAATTCTGCTACCAAAATTTTTTGACCTTTCAACACTAAAAAATTCATATATTTTAAAATAGAAATTGAAATTGATCTCTATTTCTTTTAAATGAAACTAGATTGGCTCACAGTTACGACAATGTATAGATCACTTTTTAATTATTTTTACAAAATTTATGATGAATTTTTAAACTTACTGTTCATGTAATAATTTGTTTTTGGCAGATTTCATAACTAAGTTGTTAGCTTCATTTTAAATCATCTAAACATGATTTCCACCCAAAGACATATAACATGCATGCATTATCACACAAGAATCATGTTTATGGCTTATTAAGAAGGATAGGAGAGTTAGAGGGTACCACCTTGATGGAAGAACACCAACAAAGTTTCTTGCCTAACTCTCCACCACTTTGCCTTTACCCTTAGCTTTAGAAGATTCACAACCCTTTTTAACTAATTAACCATGTAACACACAAGATTTCCCACAAAAAATAAGAGTTGATAGGATGTAAAAATACATACTTTAAATAAATAAATAAAATATGAGAAGATGGGTAAAGACTTCCTCAAATTCAAACCCTTCCAAACACCCAAAAACCTCCACTTTCATCCGTGATGAACATGGATATTTTTTTCTTCCATGGAAATTAAAAAAAAAAACTAGATTAAGACCCTTACCTTCTTTGAGATTTGGAGGATGAAAAAAAAATGGTGAGAACTCACTCAAATCTCTCTCCCTCTACATGACTTGTTAAGGAAAAATAGATAGAGAAAAGAAGAAAATGAAGAAATGTAAAAGGAAAAAAAACAATAGGGTGATTATAATATAAGGAAAAATAGGGACAAATCCACTTTATCACATACCTCAATTTACCAAACCATCTTTTCCCATTAATTGGGAGAAGACTTTTATTCAAAAATGGTAAAATCACCATATTAGCCATCCATCTTCCCCCTACTTCACACAAGCTTCCCAACATCCTTAATTTCTTATAAAAATGTCCAAAATTCACCCAAATTAATTCCAACAAAACCCAATCCCAAAATAAATTTATCCATCGCCAACCCAGGTCAGCACTCGAACGTTGACTCAAGAATTTTGGGCCGTTACCTATCCAAAGTGACTCAAGGTACATCACAACACCACTTTACCTAGGCTTATGACAGTAAACCACTTGGCTACTTGTCCCTAACCCACACCAATAACAACTTAACACATGGTGCCTCAAGACAAGGAGCAATAGATATATATATATATATAATGCTCGAGGTTTAGAGTTAGAGGCGGACAACCTATACCTCCTCTCATACTATCTTACTACTGGTTCAACCTTCTCCTTATTTTATACTATGACCACTCTAATAGGCAACTATCTACTCTATTCTATACAGGGTGAACCACCAATTTCCATTACCTACTCTTTCGTGTATCAACAATTGGTATGGTGAGTGTGAACTCACTCCGTCCTACAAAAATTTCTAATAGAAAGCTCCAAAACCACTATCCTAATTGATCAAGTTAACTAGAACAACCAAATTATCCAAGCCCTAAACATTAACCAACCCTAACAACAAAACCAAAACTTTGGAATGATTTACTATGATCCATACATGTAATAGCCCGATTTTGGGGCTAGTCGGAACAGTGGTTTCGGGACCACAAATTTGAAGTCAGAAAAATTATTTTATTATTATTTTGGGTTTATATCATGTTTATAAGAGTGTATGAAAAATTTGGCGAGTCAATTTTAACGTTTGTGAGCCCGATTGCGAAAAAGAACTAAATCGCATGAAGTGCAAAAGTCCTATTTTAATAGCTAAAAATGCCAAATAGCTAGAGAACCTAGATTGGGGGCCTTTAAAGGGAAATTAGACCCTCTAGGGAGGCATTACAGGCCATAGGAGACAAACTTGGTCAAAAAGTCCAAATTTGGTGGGTTTGGTGGCTAAATTGATTAAAATAGAAATAAAATAAGGGAAAGATGAGATCACCTTCTCATCTTCTTCACTACCACCAAAATTCTTAGCAAAATAAGGGTTCTTGGAGTTTTAAAAATTTCAGCCAAGCTATCCCCTCACAAGTAAGTGATTTTAATGAGTTTTCTTGATGATTTTTACATTTTTAGACCCCTTGAAGCATAAGCATTCAAACGAGAGGACCATTTTGCAAAATGGTTGGAAGTATAGGGTTTTACCATGAGAGTGTTCATGTAGTTTTATAAAAATTTAGGGAACAGTATGAGTCGTTGATGTTTAATAAACAACCTTTGTGAAGAGGTTTTTTATGGAAACCCTAATTAGGGACCTTTTTGCACAAGTGGTAAATAAGTGATAAATGTGTGAAATAGTGGAAATTTTGGATTTCTATAAGAGTAAAAAGGGTTCGGATAGGCTTATTATATGAAAAAATTTGATAAAAATTGATTTTCGAGCAAAGGGGTAAAACGATCATTTTGTGAAAGTTTAGGGGCAAAATGGTCATTTTGCCCAATTGTGAATTTTCGAGTGTCTAGATTAATATGCTGATGTAATGAATGAATTTTTTCCATTTTATATCAAGAAATACCATATCCGAACTTAGATTAGGGGAAAACCAAGCAAGTAGAATAGACCGACAAGTCACCTACATTTTGTTTACTGAAGTAAGTTGTATGTAAATAATACGACTACATTGTTATTATACATGCTGAATTGATATAGCATGAAATGCTGAATTGTGAAAATGAGAAAACATGATGATAATTGAGATAGTAGAATTCTCGTTTGAACCATAGGAAATAAATCGGATATTCATGCCGTGACATATAGGTTATTGTGAGCTAGTGTAAGACATGTCTGGGACATGCATCAGCCACATTATGAAAGCCACTATAAGATCATGTATGGGACATGGCATCGGTATTGAGACGAGAGCTAGTGTAAGACATGTCTGGGACATGCATCAGCCTCGAGATATAAGCCAGTGTGAGACATGTTTAGGACATGCATCGGCTATGAGATGTGTTAGTATAAGACCATGTCTGGGACATGGCGTCTACCTCAATCTCGATAGTCAGTGTAACCATGTCCGGGACATGGCATCGACTTGATGGACGAGTCAGTGTAATACCATGTTTGGTACATGGCATTGGCATTATACCCTATGTTTGAGGCTTAGTGAATATCCAATAGTTTCCAAATGGTTCAACGGTGAGAGTTATAGATTAAGTTAAACAAGAAAAGTTTATCCACGTTGTGAGTGGTACATGCACCTATTTGAGACATATGAGATGTGAGCTCAATATATGCTATGTGAATTGTATTTGATAGTGACGAATAAGTTATGCTTTTGCCTACTTTCGTGTTATGAGCATGGTGTTGAATGGTAGAGTTGTTGTTTTATTTATTTATATGCAACTTACTAAGCTTTATGCTTACTCCCTCTCCTTTCCATTTTTTTATAGTGCTGCCTAATTAGCTCGAGGATTATTGGACGTCGGGGGCATCGATCACATTGTCATCCGAAGCACTTGGTATTGTTAGATCTTTTATTTTGATTATAGCATGTATAGGACCCTAACTTTCAAATTTTGTATCATTTTTAATTGGCCAGATGTGTTGGCTTACTTTAGCGTTTAATTCATTTTGTATAAGGTCATGGTAAATGGCTAATATTGAAAGTTATTTTGTAAATGCAAGCTAGTCTTTTGTGAATGTGAATTTGTTGGCATGGTTGAATATATGTAATGTATATAGGTCTTGAATATGGTTGATTGGTTATGAAAATCATATTAAGTAAAACTTTGATATGTTAGTTGTTGCTATATTGTGTTTCAGGGTGGCAAAGGGCTTGGTAGATAGCCCTATATTGTCCATAAGGGTAGACACACGGGCGTGTGTCCACACACAGCCAACCACATGGGCGTGTTGTCCGGTCGTGTGTCCCTTGCACGTAAATATTACAAGTCAGTATGCATGGTAGTAAACACATAGGTGGAGACACGGCCGTGTGTCTTAGTCGTGTGAAGGGCACGGTTTAGCACACGGGCCTGTGCCTTAACCGTGTGACCCTTAGAAATTATTGACATCAAAAATAGAATGTCCAAGTTTTTGCACACGGGCTAGGACACGGGCGTGTCATGGCCGTGTGAGGGACATGGGCCGTAGACACGGGTGTGTGATAGGCCGTGTGGAAACCCTTGTAGGTTCAAATTTGGAATTTATTTCACACAGGCATGGGACACGGGCGTGTCCCTAGGTGCTTAAGCCGTGTGTGTCACACAGGATATAATGCCCCGAAAATTTTTACAGTAAAATATTATCCTTGATATAGTAAAATAAGAAAATAAAGTGATAAAAAAGGAAATTTTGAGTTGTATCAACCTTGGGAAGTATATTATGATATATTAATTCAAGAAAGGACTAAACTGTAAAGATGAGAAAAGTCTTGTTGCACAAGAGTAAATACTCAAAATTTGAGGGGTTAAACTATAAATATGAAAAAGTTGAAAAACCAATAGTGCAAATATTTTAAGGGTAGAATGATCTAGAAACTAAGGAAAATGGATGAATCAGGACCAAATTGAATAAGGTGAAAAATTATGAGGGACTAAATGGTAATTTTACCAAATTTTGTGATGACTCAAGGATGGAATTCTAAAAGATCATAAAGGTCAAAATGGTCAATTAGTAAGAGAGAGAATTCTAGAATGTAATGATTATGTTGATGATATTTTAAATTAGTTAATTAGATAAATATTATTTTATTAATATTTTAATGAGATATTTATTATTATTTTATTATTATTTATTTAGTATATAAGGAAGGAAAGATGAAGAATTCTCATCATCTTTCCATGCATATGCATACAAAAGTTTGAAGAGAAGAAAAGAAAGAAAGTTTTCTTTTCTTTACAATTTAGTCCTTCCACCCAAAATTTAATATTTTCAACTAGAAATCAAAAGAATTTCCATAGCTACCAAGAGAGAAAAATGTTAAGGAGACTATGGGGAGTTAGAATATCAAATTGGATTCAAGGAATAGAAGCTGGAGGAGAGAGAAAATCAAGATGAAGATTAGAACAAGGTAAGAACATCATGACTTCAATATATTTTTAAGTTTGATATTATTGAAAAAGCATGGGATTGATGTTAATGTAGAGTTTCCTTACATATGGTCCTATATTCTTGATATGTTAGTGAAGATAAAACAAGAGAAAGTGATGAGAAATAGTGTAGAGAAAGAAAATAAGGGTGTTATAAACATGGTAAATAATATCTTGCACTAAAACAGTTTTCGACAGCAGTAGTAGTCTAACTTTTAAAAATCACCAAAAATTGTAGAAATCGATTTATAGGATGAATAAAATATGAAATTAAATATTATTAAGTCTAGTTTCTTATAGAAGAAATTATGCAAGCAATGGAATTGTAAATCATGAGATATAATAAATTTTGTGAGACAAGGTCAGAATGATTTTGGGTTACCCTATTTTGACTTTGAAAAATCATAAAAAATTTGATAATAACAATTATGGGCTTAAATTTATATGTTTAAAATCGTTGATGAATCTATTTTCAATATAAATAAACGAGAACATCATTAGAATTCTGTACGAGGAGATAATTAATTTTTAGTGAAGAAGGGTCAGAACTGTCAAATAACAGAACATGGATAACTTTAAAAAATAAACTATACTTATTGGCTAAACCAAAAATTCTGAAAATTTTATGGTAAGAAGATAAATGAGTCTAGTTTCAGGTAAAATTAGTGGATCTTAATTTGGGTTCCATATCTCCAGATATAAACAATTTAGTGACTATGACACAGATGGACAGCTTGAATAATCATAAAAGTAAATAATAAAAAAATTATAGATAATGTTACTTACAAGTGTGTTATATACATTAAGGATGTGGAATGGAGATGAGGAGAAGGAAAAATATGTATGAATATTCATCCAGCATGGCTAATTTGCATGTTTTAGGCTCAGGGACTAAATTGAATAAAAGTAAAACTCTATGAGCAATTTTGTAAAAATATAAAAAATGACCAAATTGCATGAAATGGATTATTTTATTATTTAAATTACAAAATTGAATGAAATTATTAATTTAGTTCAAGATCGGGGGAAAATATATTTTAGGGATTAAATTAAAAAGTGTTGAAATTATGGAAAATTCTGATATTTTATAGAATTATGGATTGTTATCCATATGTATGAGAATAATAGCTGGAAATAAGGATTAAATTGCAAGAATTTTATTTTCCTGAGCCTAAGGACGAAATCGTCATTAACTAAAAGTTTAGGGGCAAAATGGTAATTTTTCCTAGAGCATTAATTAAATGCATTAGAATATGAAATGAATGAAAATGATGATCAAATTTATTTATAAAGATTCGGACGACTCAAATACGAGACTTGATCGTGGAAAAGAAAAGATATCGGATTAAAGAAATTATAAACACAAACAAGCAATGAGGTAAGTTTGTGTAACTTGAAATATATTTTTAAATACTTGAAATATGTGGTTATGTGATGAAAATATGATTTGAATGTTCATTTCATGATAATTGATGAAATATTGATAATACTCGATATGAATTGAAAATAAATCTCGGTTGAATGGAATGGAATTCAATGGATCATTGGAAAAGGAATTGACGGTAAAAAGGATCTTGTAACGGCCCGTACTCGAGACCGTCGCTGGAGTCGGATACGAGGTGTTAACAGACTTAATTTATTACTTAAACAGCTCAAACAATTTATTTTTAAAATTTCCAGTCAAACTAGCAATCTACGTCACAGTAACTTAAAAATTCATATCTCGAGTTACAAAACTCGAAATCCAATTCTGTCAATTTTCCCTGAAAATAGACTCATATATCTATTTACTAATTTTTTTCTTGAATTTTTGATTGAGCCAATTAGTACATTTTATTAATTAAAGTTTCCCCTGTTTCAGGGTTTGACTACTCTGACCTCTGTGTATTACGAATCAGATATCTCCCTGTACAGAGCTTCAATGACTATGCCGTTTGTCTCTAATAAAACTAGACTCAATAAGGATTCTGTACATATAAAGAATGACTTCTAATTATCTTTGTAAAATTTATGGTGAATTTCAAAAATCAGAATAGGGGATCCAGAAATCGCTCTGGCCCTGTTTCACAAAAATTTAAACATCTCATAAAATATAACTCATATACCTGTTTCGTTTCTTCCATATGATAATAGACTCATAATTCTTCAATTCCATGTTTTATTCATCATCTAATTATATCTCTAATATTTTTAATGATTTTTCAAATTCACATCACTACTGCTGTTTGAATCTATTTTATGGTAAATTTTACCTATTTCATAGTTTCCATGGATTAACTAGCAATTTGACATACATAACACCAAATATGATCATAATTAGCCATTCCAATGGCTAATCATTACCAAACATTTTTATACTACTCAATAACCATATCATAAGACCATATATACAAAATGATTATAATGCTATACATGCCATACTCAAAATATACAAGCCATTATGCCAAGATGGTATACGGATAGTGTGAGCGTGCCTCCGACCGTTCCCGATTTCCGAGCTGGGTTGTCAACACTACAAGGAATGAAAAGGAGGGAGTAAGCATAAATGCTTAGTAAGTTCACATGCAAATAGCAAGTAACATAACCATATAAGCAAACATAAAACATCATTTGCATAATCATCACCAAGACATTCATATCATATTTTCATTTATCATCTTACCATATTGTTGTTATATCGATTTTTCAACCCGAGGGTTAAGTACATACCTGTTCAAAGTATCCATTTCACAACACTTACCAATACGTCCCTTTCATCTTGAGTATTCCTCCATTTGAGTAGAAATTTACCCGTTGAACACATCGGAATATAATTCGGATACATGGAAAGTTTGCACATAAGTGCCACATATGTAGCCAAGCTACTATGTAACCCGCCCATAAGCGAACTCGGACTCAACTCAACGAGCTCGGGCGTTCGAATCCATAAGTGAACTCGGACTCAACTCAACGAGCTCAGATGCCTAGTTACATCTCACGAACTCGGACTCAACTCAACGAGTTCGGACATTTGCATCCATAAGTGAACTCGGACTCAACTCAACGAGTTCGGATGCCCAAATATCCCAGTGACATGTCACTTGTATCCTAATTTATTCCTAAGGTTCAGCGGGACCTTTTTCCCAATCATGTGTCTCAACCATCTTCTACGGAATACCGATACCGATACTCGGTAGTATTTCACATTTTCCAAGTATATCACATAATTTGACATATTATCAAACAATTATCACGAGTATAATATTTCATAATAATTATCATATCATTTAAATAACATAAAAACATTTAAAATAATAACTATGTTACCAACATTTACATATGAACTTACCTAGTATGCGAAAATGGCTACTTTTACCATTTCGTCCACAACTTAGTATTTTCCCCATTTTAGCCCGAATTTCAGTTTTCCTTGCTCTATCATTTATAATATAGTCTAATTAGGACTCACATTATTCAAATTGACCCAAAATCATATTTTGGAAAAATTACAATTTTGCCCCTAAACTTTTGCATATTTACACTTTTTCCCCAAAGCTCGTAAATTAAACTTCAGCCTATTTTCTTATGTTTTATGACATGCTGATCATTTTTCCCTTCTATGGAAACATCAAATTCTCACTCTAACATGTACTTATGACTATTAGGTATTTTTACCGATTAAGCCCTTTTGCTCGTTTTCACTTAAAACCGAGTAGCACAAGCTGTCTAACATAATTTAAAACCTCATATTCTATCATAAAACACCAAAATACACAAATT
This sequence comes from Gossypium longicalyx, assembly GCA_025698465.1. NCBI lineage: Eukaryota > Viridiplantae > Streptophyta > Magnoliopsida > Malvales > Malvaceae > Gossypium > Gossypium longicalyx. Next base: position 58,775,299 of record CM047007.1, read on the forward strand.
TCACCTACGGGTATTTTTCCAAATATAAACCCTAGGTTAAATTATTGCTAGCATAAGCTAAATCGAGCTATCGGGACTCCAAAAACGTAAGAACTTGAAAACGGGGCTAGAATGGACTTACAATCGAGCTTGGAAGCTTGAAAAACACTAGCCATGGTTTCTCCTTGCTATATTCGGCCATGGTGAAGAAGATGAGCAAAATTGGCTTTTAATTTTGTATTTTAATTCATTTTACCCTAAATGACCAAAATGCCCTTACTACTAAACTTTCCAAAATTCCATCCATGTCCAATTTTTGTCCATAAACTTAGAAATTGGTAAAATTTCTATTTAAGACCTCCTAATTAATATTTCAAAACAATTTCATACTAGAAACTTCTAGAATGCAAGTTTTGCAAATTATTCGATTTAGTCCCTAATTTCAATTTAAGCACTTTAGGCATAGGATTTCATCACGAAATTTTCACACAATCATGCAATCATATCATAAACATCAAAATAATTATAAAATAATTATTTCTATCTCGGATTTTGTGGTCACAAAACCACTATTCCGACTAGGCCTAAAATCAAGATATTACAACTCTCCCCCCCTTTAGGGATTTTCGTCCCCGAATATCTTACCAGAAAAGTGGTCTTCACTTTTAATCTCATATTCGGTGCCGAAGAACTTTCACTTAGACTGTACCTCCAATACATCTCTTTAATTTCTCATATGATCTGAAAGCTTACAGTCTCAACTCTCAACTGTTCTTAAATTTTCAACCCTTCTCAGTTTCCCATGATATCATGACATAAAACCCGGATCTTAACTTGATTAATGGAGACCGGAATTCCAAGAAATCCAACAATCAAAGAGACCTGAATTTTCATAAATTTGATGAGTAGGAATTCATTCAATACAAATATAATTTATAGATCTCGCCAAACATTTAACAATAGGATACATCACATTTTCCTCTTTCTGCCATGGAAATAATTCTGATATGGCCTCAAGAATAATCCTTCTCATTTCCATCCCAATATCAACACTGACAAGGATAATTTTGATAGATCCCAATGCTCGGCTTTAACCCCTTTAACAACTCCGATTTTATGTAACATCGAATGCTCTAAACTATCACATTACCTCACCGTCTTGAAACACATCACAATTCATACAACAGTACATTACTGAAAGTCAGGAAGTCTTTACTCAATGTAGACTAGTCTAGTTCAGACGCTTCGGTTACCAATATTCTCATCTATCCGAACTTTGTCAACATGTAATAAACTTTTCAGCTTTCACAAAATGAAAACCTTATCATTCGTAGTGACTTTAACTAATATCAAACTTTTTCTAATAAATATACACTTCTCGTTCAGACTATTTACTCTTTTATCCGTACAAAATGAAATTCTATTATCAGACTTGGGAAAAATTGTAACGCCCCCATGCCCGAGACCGTCGCCGGAGTCGAGTATGAGGTGTTACTAAGCTTAATTTAACATTTTTAGAACTTTGGATTATTTGTTTCTACATTCATAGCTTTTAAGCTACTTGCGTCACAGTCACAATAAAAATCATATCTCGAGTTACAAAACTCAAAATCAAGATCCGTAAATTTTCCATGAATTTAGACTCATATACTCATCTACTAATTTTTTTCTAGAATTTTTGGTTGGGCCAATTAGTACAGTTTATTAGTTAAAGTTACCCCTGTTACAGGACTTGACTGGACTGACCCCTGTTTACTACGAACCACATTTCTCTCTGTAAAAAATTCATATGACTATGAGGTTTATTTATCCTGAAACTAGACTCAATAAAGATTCTGAGAATATAAAATACACCACCTAATTATATCTGTACAATTTATGGTGAATTTTTAAATTTGGAACAGGGGATTCAGAAACTGCTCTGACCCTGTTTCACTAAAATTCAAATATCTTCCAACATGTAATTTCTTTACCCGTTTCATTTGTTTCATGTGAAACTAGACATAATAAGATTCAATTTTATATTTAATTCATCATGTAATTAAATTCCTATGATTTTTAGTAAATTTTCAAACTCACGTCAGTGTTGCTGTAATGTTCTGTTTATGGCAAATTTCATTCTTTTTATGAGTTTTCATGAACTAGATAACTTATTAATTTTCCATAACATCAAACATAATCTAAACTAACCATTTCCATATTTTATCATTATCAAGCATTTTCTCAACCATTTCATCACCATACCATAAGATCATTTACACAAAATAGGTATATTGCTATACATGCCATACTTAAATTTACAAGCCATTTACCAAAAGTCTTCCGGATAGTGTGACCGAGCCTTCGACCTATCCCGACTCCTGAGCTGGCTTGTCCAAAACTACAATGAGTAAGAAGGAGGGAGTAAGCATAAATGCTTAGTAAGTTCATATGCAAATAATAAGTAACATAACAAAGCAATCATACCAAACAACATTAGCATGGTATCACCAAAACATAAATCTCATTTCTAATCATCATTCATCATTTTACTACCTTATCGTTATTGTATCAATACTCAACCCAAGGGTTAAGTACATACCTGTCCGAAGTATCCATTTCACATCACTTACCAATACGTCTCTTTTCATCTCAAGTATTCCTCCATTTGAGTAGAACTTTACCCGTTGAACTCATCGGAATATAATTCGGATACATGGATAACTTGCACATAAGTGCCACATATGCAATCAAGCAATCATGTAACCCGCCCATAAGCGAACTCGGACTTAACTCAACGAGCTTGGGCGTTCGCATCCATAAGTGAACTCGGACTCAACTCAACGAGTTCGGATGCCTAGTTACATCTCACGAACTCGGACTCAACTCAACGAGTTCGGACATTCGCATCCATAAGTGAACTCGGACTCAACTCAACGAGTTCGGATGCTCAACCATCCTAGTGACATGTCACTTGTATCCTAATCTATTCCTAAGGTTCAAACGGGATTTTCCTCGAATACATATCCTTGCCGTCTTCCGTAGAATGCCGGAATCAATACTCGGTAACAATTTATATTTAACAAGTAGCTTACATAGTTTACATTTTATTCGAAAATAACCACAAAGCATATTTTTCATGATAAAAATCAGCATATCACATAATTGACATCAATGACTTAAAAATAACAATTATGTTACATTATTTACACATGAACTTACCTTGGTACCAAAATACAAAGATTTTGCAATTTAGTCCACAATCTTTTCTTTTCCTCGATTGGGGTCGATTCCACGTCTTTCTTGATCTAAAATAACACATTTAACTTATTTAATACTCACATTATCAAATTAATCCTTAATTCAAATTTTGACAAAATTATAATTTTACCCCTAAACTTTTTCATATTTACATTTTTGCCCCTAGGCTCGGGATTAAACTTTATTCCTTATTCTTATGTTTTACAACACGCTGATCACTTTTCCCTTCTATGGCAACATCAAATTCTCACTCTAACATGTACTTGTGACTATTAGGTATTTTTACCGATTAAGCCCTTTTACTCGTTTTTGCTTAAAATTGAGTAGTGCAAGTTGTCTAACATAATTTAAAACTTCATATTATATCATAAAACATCAAAATACACAAATTTCACCTATGGGTATTTTTCTAAATATAAACCCTAGGTTAAATTATTGCTAACATAAGCTTAATCGAGCTACCGGGATCTCAAAAACATAAAGATCATTAAAAACGGGGCTTAGAATCACTTACTATGAAGCTTGAAAGTTGAAGAAACCCTAGCTATGGTGAGATAGAGCATTCGGCAGTAACTAAATGGGGAAGATGACTATTTTGTGTCATTTTTCCCATTTTATTTCATTAATTATCCAAATGACCAAAATGCCCTTAATACCTTTCTTTGAAAATTTTCATGCACAAGCCCATTTTTGTCCAAAATTTTAAAAATTGGTCAAATTGCTATTTAAGACCTCCTAATTAATATTTCAAAGCAATTTCATACTAAAAACTTCTAGAATGCAAGTTTTGCAACTTTTTCAATTTAATCCCTAACTTCAAATTAAGCATTTTATGCATAGAATTTCTTCACAAAATTTTCACACAATCATGAAATCATATCATAAACCTCAAAATAATTATAAAATAATTATTTCTATCTCAGATTTGTGGTTACGAAACCACTATTCCGATTAGGCCCTAATTCGGGATATTACAAAAATAATCCTGAAATAATTGTCACATGAAATCTTTCAAATAGATAATTCACCATACCGACTGAAACTCACGCTTTTATCACTTATGCCTTTACTGATGTCAAATCCTTACACAGAAATTAGAAAAAAACCCCAATACTAAAATCACCACATTACCAAGATCAAATTAGAAGTATAGTCATATTTGACATGATTATCACGAGCTGAAGAACGCACTTCGAACACGAGTCATAATTGACAAATTATGGAACAAAGATAACATGAAAACCGAATAAAGAAATCCAAAATAGAGAAATCCAGAATAAAGAAATCCAGAATAAAGAAACCCAAGATACGATACTATCTTTGGAGAATCGAAAACCAAGCCGGAGAATCGAAAACCAAACTCATAGAGAAAATACGGAATACCCCGATAATTCTTCAAAGAAAGAAAGTCTAAAAGAAAACATCATTTAATCCCACTAGAATCAAATATAACAAAAACAATATATCTTCCCATACATATATATCAGATGAAGCATCAAGTAGAAGAAACAGAATCATAATATCATATGTATTCTCTCATCAATTCTTATCGATTTAAATGAAATAGAATACCCGATGAAATAGAGCAATATAAATTATAAACCAGTCAGACTACCAATGCTTTCATCCAACACCAGGATTAAAAGACATTCCCATATAACAAGAATTTCTTCAGAAGATCAATAGCCATAGAAATATTTTTGAGAATGGGTAAACACATAGAACATCTCAAAAGAGATCACAATCTCCGAGTCATAACTATCACACTCGAGATAGTTTACATTTCAAATATCATTTCCCCAACTAGTTCTCGCCATCACAAATTTCATATTAAACCATTCACTAAAGAAGGCCGATTCTGAATAAATTTCGATTTACACTTTTCTCGACCTTGCACTGAGTAATTCGGTTTACCAAGGAGAATTCCTTTTCTAATCGGGACGAGTGCATAATTCCAATAATCTTTACGTCAATCCGATACTTTACTGGCTCTGACTTTACTTATCAGCTCATTTTCAATCTCTGATCATACTTATAATTATTCTATCACTAAACTCTTTGGGTTCTCAACCGGAAACTTATTCAATACAAATCTCATGAAATTCCATTATAAGTACCATTTCAGAAGGGGAGGGGTTGTAGGACCTCGACTCGACTTTCTTATACATACACATATGACACAACTTCCATCATCATAACAACATCATCAAAATCATGTCATTCATTCATGTTGGCTTACACCAATTTTCCTATTGTCCCATTTAGACAATATACTTATGCATACATTCTATGTTTTCTAGATAGCTTTACTTATCCATTCATTTAATTAAATTAAGTCATGCTCATGACATCATATAAGGCCAAACAAACATAGATATTTGCACCACAATCATAACTTTCATTTAAATTGCATCATCATGTACATATCATTACAATCATATAATTCATCCAACAATTTAACATAGATAAGTTCATTTCATTATAATCCTTTATCTCATAAAAATTATATATCATTAGCATTCATCAACATTCGACGTCCAAATCAAAACAAGGACATTTTCATTCGTATCATAATATTATGACTTTTATTCATACCTCTACTACTTTCTATTTATTCCGTTCATCTTATCAAGTAAGCCATATACACTACATCATATGAGCATTAAGCAAATATGAATATTTATCACATATGTATAATAAACCTTTATTCATACTTTTCTGAACTGATACTTATCATAATCATAATTTTACTCAAATACCTTCACATAAAATTGAACATGGTTGGCGCAGCTCGGTTGGAGAGTACCCTGTCTAAATAAGACGGTACTCATATTCGTCGGAAGACATCACACTATCACAGATCAGTGGCATGTATAGCTAAACTTTTACACATGTTAGGTTAGTCCGAGAACCGACTAAACCTGCTCTGATACCATCAAATGTAACGCCCCGTACCCGAGACCGTTGCTGGAGTCAAATACGAGGTGTTAACAGACTTAATTCATTACTTAAACAGCTCAAACAATTTATTTTTAAAATTTCCAGTCAAACTAGCAATCTGTGTCACAGTCGCTTAAAAATTCATATCTCGAGTTACAAAACTCAAAATCCAATTCCGTAAATTTTCCTTGAAAATAGACTCATATATATATTTAATAATTTTTTTCTAGAATTTTTGATTGATCCAATTAGTACATTTTATTAATTAAAGTTTCCCCTGTTTTAGGGTTTGACTACTCTGACCTCTGTGTATTACGAATCAGATATCTCCCTGTACAGAGCTTCAATGACTATGTCGTTTGTCTCTAATAAAACTAGACTTAATAAGGATTCTGTAAATATAAAGCATGACTTATAATTATCTTTGTAAAATTTATGGTGAATTCCCAAAATCAGAATAGGGGATACAGAAATTGCTCTGGCCCTGTTTCACAAAAATTTAAACATCTCATAAAATATAACTTATATACCTATTTCGTTTCTACCATATGAAATTAGACTCATAATTCTTCAATTCCATGTTTTATTCATCATCTAATTATATCTCTACTATTTTTAATAATTTTTCAAATTCACGTCACTACTGCGGTCTGAATCTATTTTATGGTAAAATTTACCTATTTCATGGTTTCCATGGATTAACTAGCAATTTGACATACATAACACCAAATATGATCATAATTAGCCATTCCAATGGCTAATCATTACCAAACATTTTTATACTACTCAATAACCATATCATAAGACCATATATACAAAATGATTATAATGCTATACATGCCATACTCAAAATATACAAGCCATTATGCCAATATGGTATACGGATAGTGTGAGCGTGCCTCCGACCGTTCCCGATTTCTGAGCTGGGTTGTCAACACTACAAGGAATGAAAAGGAGGGAGTAAGCATAAATGCTTAGTAAGTTCACATGCAAATAGCAAGTAACATAACCATATAAGCAAACATAAAACATCATTTGCATAATCATCACCAAGACATTCATATCATATTTTCATTTATCATCTTACCATATTGTTGTTATATCGATTTTTCAACCCGAGGGTTAAGTACATACCTGTTCAAAGTATCCATTTCACAACACTTACCAATACGTCCCTTTCATCTTGAGTATTCCTCCATTTGAGTAGAACTTTACCCGTTGAACACATCGGAATATAATTCGGATACATGGAAAGTTTGCACATAAGTGCCACATATGTAGCCAAGCTACTATGTAACCCGCCCATAAGCGAACTCGGGCTCAACTCAATGAGCTCGAGCGTTCGCATCCATAAGTGAACTCGGACTCAACTCAACGAGCTCAGATGCCTAGTTACATCTCACGAACTCGGACTCAACTCAACGAGTTCGGACATTTGCATCCATAAGTGAACTCGGACTCAACTCAACGAGTTCGGATGCCCAAATATCCTAGTGACATGTCACTTGTATCCTAATCCATTCCTAAGGTTCAGCGGGACCTTTTTCCCAATCATGTGTCTCAACCATCTTCTACGGAATACCGATACCGATACTCGGTAGTATTTCACATTTTCCAAGTATATCACATAATTTGACATATTATCAAACAATTATCACGAGTATAATATTTCATAATAATTATCATATCATTTAAATAACATAACAACATTTAAAATAATAACTATGTTACCAACATTTACATATGAACTTACCTAGTATGCGAAAATGGCTACTTTTACCATTTCGTCCACAACTTGGTATTTTCCCCATTTTAGCCCGAATTTCAGTTTTCCTTGCTCTATCATTTAAAATATAGTCTCATTAGGACTCACATTATTCAAATTGACCCAAAATCATATTTTGGAAAAATTACATTTTGCCCCTAAACTTTTGCATATTTACACTTTTGCCCCAAAGCTCGTAAATTAAACTTCAGCCTATTTTCTTATGTTTTATGACATGCTGATCATTTTTCCCTTCTATGGAAACATCAAATTCTCACTCTAACATGTACTTATGACTATTAGGTATTTTTACCGATTAAGCCCTTTTGCTCGTTTTTACTTAAAACCGAGTAGCACAATTTGTCTAACATAATTTAAAACCTCATATTCTATCATAAAACATCAAAATACACAAATTTCACCTATGGGTATTTTTCCAAATATAAACCCTAGGTTAAATTATTGCTAGCATAAGCTAAATCAAGCTACCGGGACTCTAAAAACGTAAAGAACTTGAAAAACAGGGCTAGAATGGACTTACAATCGAGCTTGGAAGCTTGAAAAACCCTAGCCAAGGTTTCTCCTTGCTATATTCGTCCATGGTGAAGAAGATGAGCAAAATTGTCTTTTAATTTTGTATTTTAATTCATTTTACCCCTAAATGACCAAAATGCCCTTACTACTGAACTTTCCAAAAATTCCATCCATGTCCAATTTTTGTCCATAAACTTAGAAATTGGTAAAATTTCTATTTAAGACCTCTTAATTAATATTTCAAAACAATTTCATACTAGAAACTTCTAGAATGCAAGTTTTGCAAATTATTCGATTTAGTCCCTAATTTCAATTTTAGTACTTTAGGCATAGGTTTCATCACGAAATTTTCACATAATCATGCAATCATATCATAAACATCAAAATAATTATAAAATAATTATTTCTATCTCGGATTTTGTGGTCACAAAACCACTATTCCACTAGGCCCAAAATCAGGATATTACAGATCTAGCCCGGACGGGTGATCTTATCCAGATATAGCCCTCCCGAAGAATATGGGGAAAATGGATTTAGCCCAGACGGGTAATCCGAATTAGGGTCTGAATTTAGCCTGGACTGGTAATTTCGACAATACTCTATGAGTTTATATTACAGGGGATTTAGCCTAGACTGGTAATCCCGCTGTAAGGATGAGGTTCGCGGGACTGTGCTTTCTGAAATGAAATGTGTAAGACCATGGTTGAAAGATACCATGGCAACATGATATGAAATGTGTAAGACCATGGTTGAAAGATACCATGGCAACTTGACGAGGAATGAATAAGACCATGGTTGAAAGATACCATGGCAACGTGACATGAAATGAACAAGACCATGGTTGAAAGATACCATGGTAACATGACAGAAAATGAGTAAGACCATAGTTGAAAGACACTATGGCATCATGTCAAAGATAAATAAGACCATGGATGGGAGACGCTATGAGATCTATTAAACAATTGATATTCAGGTAATATATATCAGATGACGAATGGATATATGAAATGGTAGTGTGAAATGTTTACAAGAACTGGTCATATAGAAATATATATATACAAAATAATTGTATGAAATAATTATGAAGATAGATAAATGAAATAAGTATAAGTACATGGAATATAATTTATATTAAGTTTGATATAAACTATTACCGGAATAAATATACATAAAATATGTGGAAATGATGGAGCATGGAATATTGATATAATGAAATGATTGATATATATTTATGAAGAAACGGTAAGAGAATGATATGTTTCATGACATGTACATATATGATTATCTTTGATATGTTGATACAAGTAAATTATGTAAGTAAAGATAATTATTAAACTCAAGTGTGATATGTCGAGAAAATAAGTATATCAATGTTGAATTTATATGAAATATGTGCAAGTATACTAATAGTGATGTTATTTCACGCTTAGACAATTGCCAAGCTATTGATTGAATGGTAACATGTTTAAGGAGCATTGAAATGGTAAGTACTTAGATGAAAATATAATTTAAGATTTTGCAAAAAAAAAAAAATTTTGCAATGCCGATTTAATTCCGGTTTGTTTCTAATGTATGTTTGAGGCTTCGAGGGCCCAATAGAGAGACATTATGATTATTTTCAAAATATGAATAATAAATGACTCAGAATTATCTGAAAATATTCAGTAAACTCCGGTAATGCCTCGTACCCTATTTCGACAATGGATACGGGTAGGGGGTGTTACATGGGCCATCAACATGGCCATGTCACAAAGGCCACACGGGCGTGTTACCCTTCCACATGGGCATGTGCCCTGTTTCAAGGTTCATTTTTATTAAGTCGATTTAAGGATCCGAGTTGGTTCTGAGTGATTTCCAATGTAAGTTTGAGGCCTCGTAAGCCGTATTAAGGAGTTTAAACAAAGTTTAAAAAAGTTCTTAAATTTGATTAAGTCCTAGTGATTTGGAATTGATCGTGTGCATGTGTTACAGTTTAGTAACGCCTATTATGCCGTCCTGGGGTAGGGCACAGGTGTGGGGTGTTACAATACAACCAATATTCTGAAGCCTATGTAACACCCGCCAATTTTCCAATAGAGTGGCACTATTGTAATAGCCCGTTACAACAACTCGTTTTTCACTGGTGTCAGAAACAGTGGTTTCGAGGCCACCAAATCTGACGAGTAAGTTCGTAAATATTATTATTTAATATTTATGAGTCAAATAAAGTTTTAAAAAAGTTTTTGATTTGATAATTTATGTTATATAAATGATTTATTAATTTCAAGTGGTAAGACTCTAAAGTCAAGTGATTTTAGAAAATAAGGTATCGGGATCTTGTTTCTATAAATTGACCTGTAAATATTTTTTTAAATATTTACAGAGTGTTATTAAGGTTTCATTAAAGTTTTGTTAAGAAATTTTAACATTTCGATAGTTAATTAATAAAAAATGACTAAATTGTAAAGGATGTAAAATTTGATCACTATTTGATTAGAGTGATTAAATGACTTATTGAATAAAGGAAAAGAGACTTAAATGGTAATTAAACCATTTAAGGAGTTAGTGGACAAATATGGACATGGATTTGGTGTTTTAATTAATTATTAACCAAGGGTAAAATGGTAATTTAATAAATAAAATAAAATAAAATAAAGTTTTTATCATCTTTTCAGTTCCTTAATTCACATAATTTGAAAAGAAGAAAGCCATTGTTAGACTTTGAAGCTTTGACCAAGCTTCCATGTATGCATGTAAATCCGTTTTAGCCCCGTTTCTAATGATTTTTATGTTTTTGATATTGTTGCAACTAGGTCTAGCAAGCCCGTACCTTTGATTTTGAAACTGTTAAAGATTTTGAATATTTCCATTAATGAATTTTTGTGATTTTAGATGTTAAATGCTGAATCTTCAGTATTAGTTATTATTTATAAGTATTTTGTTAAGTAATTTTGATGAATTTACTAATTAGGGACTAAATTGTTGAAATAGTAAAAATACAAGGATTTGTTGTGAAATTATTACAAATGTGGGCTGTATTGGATGCCATGAATATTCGTTTGGCATGGGTTTGCATTAAAAATGGTTAATTTGCATGTTTTAGGCTTAGGAACTAAATTGAATAAAAGTAAAATGTTAGGGCAATTTTGTAAAAATGTAAAAAATTACTAAATTGCATAAATAAATTGTTTTACTATCTAAATTAGTAATTATCTAAATTAATAAATTGAATGGAATTATTAATTTAGATCAAGATTGAGTAGAAAATCGAGAAGAATGAAAAATTACCAAATAGCCCTGTACTTTGTCATTTATGCAATTTAGCTAAGTAAGTTCTTATGAACTATAATCATTAAAATGTTGATTAAATTGAATGTTTAATGTGTGATTCTGTTGTAAATGAATCAATATACATATGTTATTATACAATTTATCAAGTAAAGAGACGATGGAAATCCAACGATGTTTTACGACTATCGAGCCCTAGTTGAACCTTAGAAATATATAGGATACAAATGACATGTCATTAGGGTTACCATGTTTTGGGTGCAGGCCCTGAATGTACTACTGATGGATAATTTTCAACATTTGTTGCGGATACTCATCAGCTTCTGTGAGCGGCATCGTGTAGCTACATTCCGACCATCAGCTTGTGTGAGTAGACCCAGGTTACCATGTTTCGGGTGTTGGTCCTGAATGTCCTACCAATGGCTGAGGTTCGACATTAGTTGTGGATACTTATCAGCTTGTGTGAGTAGCATCGTGTAGCTTACACTTCGACCGTCAACTTGTGTGAGCCTGCCCATTTTATAGCTCGTGTGATTATGACTATATGTTTAGCATACTTTGTGTAAGCTTTCCTGCATATCCGATGTTATTCTAAGTGGTTCAACAGGAATGAAAAGGGAATGAATGGTAAGTATTCAAATGACTTATATTATGAAAACTACGAAAAATAATGAAAAGGAAATGTTGAATGAAAGTATGACTATGTTCATGGAATTGATGATTTCAAGTGAGATTATTCATGTTCAATGACTTATCTTATGTTACTAAAGTGAATTATGAATTGATACATTAACATGTGTTGTTGATGATGCTTAGGCTTCTACCAAGTTAATGGTTTAATTGTATCATGTTAGTTTTAAAGAAATACATTGAAATGGTAAGTGACCAAATAGAAAGATGCTTATGTGGATGAAAGAGTGGTAAGAATCAAAGAATGTAATTTCTCATGAAATGGTTTATTGTTTAGTTGATTCTAAAAGAGTTATACTTAAATGCACTAACTTGTGGCTATGGTTAATGTTATGTTTATGTCTTGCATGTCATGAAAATGAAGTGGGTGAGAACATGTAATGAAATGATAAGTTCATAGTTGAGATGAAATGTGATGAAATAAAAGGATTGTTGAGTTAAAGGACTTGCTTGTAAAGAAGAAATTACTAATGCTATTTGTGAGTTTACTTATGTCATGAATAAATACACTAATTCGTGAGTTAATAATGTAGTTATGCTTATGCTAAGTAAATGGAATGGTAAGTAAGTAGATGAAATGGTTCATCATTTTAAGGAAAGGTTGATAATTATATAAGTCAACCTATGAGACCTTATTATGTTATGAATGAAAGGTGTATGTGATGATTATAAATATACTCAATTGTGAGTTGAATGGTGTTCAATAGGTTAATACTAAGTTTAAAGTATTGGTGTTGAATCATGTCTAATCTATGTATGATAGTATTGAAGTGATAAGTTATGTTTCAAGTTGATACGAACTTACTAAGCATTCATTGCTTACATAGTCATCTTCCTCTTACTTTGCAGATTATTATAAGCTTGATTGGTTTGAAAACTCATCGGAAATCTATCACACTATCCAGTGATTATATTGGTAGATTTTGATGTCTTGATCAAGGTTATAATGGCATGTATAGGTTGACTTATGGTTCATGTTAGTTGATGAGTTTGGCATGTATATGTCATTGTGGTTGGTGTAACATTGGTATTTGTGAGGCCTTATTGATGTGCATCATTTTGACAATGTATTAATGCATGTTTGAATGGCTAAAATGGTAGGTTATGGATTCTCCATAACATGGTCAAGTTATGGTATGCTTTGGAAAGGTTTTGAATAGATGTGTATCATGAGTCAAATTTGGTATGCATATATGTTGGTTGTTGGAACCATTTGGAAATGGCTAGATTGGTGTCATTTAGATGGTTTTGATGCATGTGAGAAGTGGTCCAAATGGTAAGGTTATTTTGATATGGCATGAATCTAATATGGTATGGTTGATGTGTGTCAATATCGATATGTTTTGGTACGAAAACAAGTTAGTTGATAATTGGTTAAATATGCACATATTTAGGTATGTTTAACATATTTGTTTGAAGTGCCTTTATGGCATATTGTTTGAATGAAATTGGTCATTTTATGCATGTTTGAACATTTTTTGATACCTTGGTCATATGTGCAAATGGCTTGTAAGGGTGTGCTTGAATTGGGTGAAAGATATGGCTTGAATTTGGCCTATTTCTTGTCCACATAGGCGTGTGTCTCAGCTGTGTGTGACACACGACCATACGACACGGTTATGTGACACGGTAATGTGTCCTTGTTTTAATGGATTTTTTTAAAGAGATACACAACCTAGCACACGGCCCGCCACATGGGCGTGTGAGGTCATTTCGAAGGTTACACAACTTGATAAACAGGCGTGTGGCTTGGTCATGTGGTCCAAGTCAGAGGGTTACACGCGGGCTAGGACACGACCGTGTGTCCCTATTTCAAGTCAGAGTACGATCGACTAATCCACAACTTTCGCCTTCCCTTGATTTAAATCCAGTTGAGATCTATCTTGATCTAAATAAATAAGTTCAACCAATTTAATAACTAGTCTATTCAAGTCAATCAAAATTCACATGCTAGCAAAATTACACTTTTGCCCCTACACATTCGATTTCTTTTTAATTTAGTCCCTAAGTTTAATAAATTAAATTCATGCAAATTCATCCCTAACCCAAGCTGGAAAAATTTCATATAGGTCCCTATAAACTCATAAAATTTAGTATTTCACAATTTACACCATGAACTTTTCACATTTTTCAATTTAACCCCAATTGACATTTTTAACAAAATTCACTTTACAAAAAGTTGTTTATCTAACAACATATATTCATTTTCTTCCACCAAACATCAAATTCACATGATTTCATTCATGGTAACACCCTAGAATTTTAACAATTTTGCAAATTAGTCCCTAGGCTAGCTAGATTACACTACAACGACTTTAGAAACGTAAAAATAATTAAAAACGGAGTTAAAATTCATACCATGCAATCCCAAAGCTCAATTGGACTTTCAAGCTCCAAAAATGGGTTTTTCCAAGTGTAATTTCGATGGAGAAGAAAGCTCATGAAGATGAGCACTAAATTTTCTATTATTTGTTTTATGATTATTTTACTAATTACCATTTTAACCATAGTTTTTAACCTTTAAAAATTAACTAAACCATGCCCATTTTTGACCATTAACCATATCAATGGTATATTTACAACACAAAACCTCCAACCATTTAAATTCATAGCTAATAACTCCCTTTAATTTATAGAACTTAAGTTTTGCACCTTTTACAATTTAATCCTTTTTATCGAATTAAGTATGCAAACTGTAAAATTTCTTAACGAAATGTTTATACGATACTACTAACATGTTTTAGACATTAAAATAACAAATAAATAGATATTCACGCATCATATTTAAGGTCCCAAAACCACTGTTCCAATTCCACTGAAAACGGGCTGTTACAACTCTCCCTCTAAAGAAATTTATGTCCATGAAAATCTTACCAGAAAAGAGATTCAAATATTGATTTCTTATAGCTTTCTTGGGTTTCCAAGTAGCTTCTTCTATTCCGTGTCACCTCCAGAGAACTGTTACTAAAGCTATGTTCTTATTTCCCAATTCTTTCACCTCTCAAGCTAGAATTCTGATCGATTCTTATCTGTACAACATATCAGGTTGGATCTCGATATTCGTTGGAGAGATAACATGTGAAGGATCATATCATTACCTTCATAACATAGACACATGAAAGACATTATGAATCTTTTCTAGTTCTGATGGTAAAGTCAATCGATACACGACAGGTCTGATTCTTTCAATAATCTCATACGGCCCGATAAATCATGGACTTAACTTTCCTTTGCGACTGAAGCGAAGCACTTTCTTCCAGGATGATACTTTCAAAAATACTTTGTCACCGACTTGAAATTCTACATCCTTACGTTTAAGATCCGCATAAGATTTCTGATGATCTGAAGCTGCTTTCAAACTATCTCAAATCACATTTACTTTTTTTTCAGTCTCATGAACCAAATCAACCCTGTGTATCTTTTTCTTACTGAGATCAGTCTAATATAGCGGAGTTCGACATTTTTGACCATACAAAGCTTCAAACGATGCCATTTTTATGATCGACTAATAACTGTTATTATACGTGAATTCAACTAATGACAAATATTTCTCCCAGTTGCCTTCAAACTCTAATACGTAACAACGAAGCATATCTTTGAGTATCTGAATGACTCGCTCGGACTGACCATTGGCCTGAGGATGAAATGCGATGCTAAACAGTAACCTCATACCAAGAGCTTCTTATAACTTTCTTTAAAATCATGATGTAAACTGTGGATCTCTATCAGAAATAATAGAGATTGACACCCTGTGTAATCTAACTATCTTAGAAACATATAACTCAGCTAACCTCTTAAGGGAGTAATCTGTACGCACAGGAATAAAGTGTGCAGACTTCGTCAGACAATCGACAACAACCCAAATCACATCTTTCTTCCTCAGAGATAGGGGTAAACCCAATACAAAGTCCATTGTAACTTGATCCCATTTCCATTTCAGTATCATCACTGGCTGTAATAATCTAGAAGGTACCTAATGTTCAGCTTTAACTTGTTGACATACTAAACATCTCAATACAAATTCCAAAATCTCGTATTTCATTCTAGGCCACCAGTACATTTGTTTCAAACCACTGTACATCTTATTACTTCCCAAATGTATAGATAAGCTACCACTATGAGCTTCGTGCAAGATTCTCCAAATGAGTTCTAAATTCTTTGGTACACAAGCTCTACCTCTAAAAAGTAAGCAATCATCAGACCTTATCTGAAAGTCTGAATTAAGAGTCTACTCACACGATTTCCGTTTAGCTTCCAAAACATCACCGCATTTTTGAGCCTTACAAATCTCTTGTTAGAACAACGATTTAGCTTTTAACTCATCTAAAATTGAACGATCAACAAACAATGGTAGTTGCGTATTCAACGCTCACAAAGCAAACAAAAATTTTCTATTTAGAGCATCAACCACTACATTTACTTTTCTTGGATGATAATTAATAATCAAATCATAATCTTTCAATAGATTGAGCCATCTGTGTTGTTTCAGGTTCAAATCTTTCTACGACATTAAATACTTCAAACTCTTATGATTAGCAAAAATGTGACCTTTTTTGCCAAACAAATGGTGTCGCCAAATTTTCAATGCAAACACAATAGATGCCAATTCTAATTCATGTACCGGATAATTCTTTTCATGCACCTTCGATTTTCAAAAAGCATATGCTATTACTTTGCCTTCCTACATCAAAACACAACCTAAACCATTTAAAGATGCATCACTGAAAATCACAAATTCTTTGCCCGATTCAGGCTAAACTAGAACGGGTGCTTCGATTAACAATGCTTTGAACTGGTTGAAACTTTGCTGACACATCTTGGACCATTCGTATTTCACATCTTTCTATAATATTCGTGTCATCGGTGCAGCTATTATCAAGAATCCTTTGACTAATATTTTACAATATCAAACTAGTCCCCAAAAACTTCTAATCTCAAATACATTTCTACTCTGATCTACTCTGATGCCATATGCTGACACAACATGTCCTAGAAAACAAATTTCTCGAAGCCAAAATCACACTTACTAAACTTAGTGAATAATTATTTTTCACATAAATTTTGCAAAACAATTCGCAGATGTTCAACATGCTCAGATTCATCCCGTGAATAAACCAAAATATCATCAATGAAAACCACAACAAATCGATCTAGATACGGTCTAAAAATTCCATTCATCAGATCCATAAATACTACAGGAGCATTGGTTAAAGCAAACGGCATCACTAAAAATTCATAATGTCATACCTGGTTCTAAATGCAGTTTTTGGTACATTTGAATCTTTAACTCGCAACTGATAGTAGCCAGAACGAAGATCAATATTTGAAAATACTGTTGCACCTTTCAATTGGTCAAACAGATTATCAATACGCGACAATGGATATTTTTTCTTTATCGTCACTTTGTTGAGTTATTGATAATCGATACATAATCGCATAGATCCATCTTTCTTCCCGACGAATAAAATAAGAGCACCCCAAGGAGAAAAGCAAGGTCAAGCAAAGCCTCTATCTATCAACTCTTGCAACTGTGCTTTCAACTCTTTCAATTTTGTAGGTGCTATTCTATATGGTGCTATTGATATCGGGGATGTTTCCATCAATAATTCAATACCAAACTCAACCTCCTAGGTTGGAGGTAGCCCAAGCAACTCATTTGGAAATATATCTGAGAATTCACATACCATTGGAACCGATGCTAGTTTCCTTTTTGAAGCTCTGGAGTCAACTATATAAGTGAGATATGCTTCACAACCCTTTTCAACATATTTCTATGCCATCGTAATAGAAATTTTACTGGATGTACCATCCAATCTGTCTGATTCAATTCAAACCCACTTAACATTCTGACATTTTAATACAATATATTTTCTTCTACAATTCACAATAGCATCATGCTGTGTTAACCAGTCCATTCCTAGAATCACATCGAATTCATAAAAAGGTAACAACATCAAACTAGTGGGGAAGTCATAACCCCTAATTTTCAGTGGGCAAGACCTACATAACTGATTAAGTATAACACACTGACGTAAAAGATTTGTAACCTTAACAGTATATTCAGTAAATTGAACAAGTATTTTCTTTTTGTCTACTAATGTACTGCATATATACGAATGAGTTGATTCAGGATCAACCAATGCATATACATTAATATCCAAGAGAGAAAACGTACACGCAATGACATCTAGAGCAGTAGCTTCTTCTCGAGCCTGAATTGCATAAACTCTAGCCAGTCATCTCGCTTCTGACCGTTAATTCATCTTGTTAATCTTTCTTCAATCGAGAGTAGTACTTCTAGCATTTCCAGATCTTCTACCCCTATTAGAGGTTGCTTCGAGCTTATTTGATTGATTCTCGAAATTGCTTTGCTTCTTAAGACACTTACAGAGAAATTGGTCGGTAGCTCCACAACAGAAACAAGATCCTAGTTTCAACTGGCACCCACCAAAATGTCTTTTCTTACAGTCATCACATGTCAAAACAGTCCTCTTCACATTTCTTACACTTCTAACACTCGCTGCTGAAGCGTTGATTGATTAGAAATTACTTTGTCTCGGTTTCTCTAGGCTAACAAACTCAGAATGAGCAGCTGACCAACTTGTGTCATTTCTAACTTTCTTCAAGGAAGACGAATGAGCAAACTTGAATGATCCTCTCTTGTTATAATCACTGAATCTTGAATATATTTTTTGTTTACTTTTACAAATCTCTTCAACCTTTTGTGCTTGCTCGAACAGTTCTACAAATTCCCGTAACTTTAGTGTTGTTACAGCGAACCAGATCTCATCGTTCAATCCATCTTCAAACCTGATACACATTTCTCCTCTGTCGATATAATGTTATGAGCATATTTGCTTAATTGCACAAATTATCGTTCATACTCAGCTACAATCTGATTTCCTTTCTTTAGTTTAAGAAATTCTTTCTTTTTTCGATCGATAAACAATCGACTAACATACTTTTTATTGAATTCACTCTAGAAGAAGTCCCAATTAATTCGATCATCCGATACCATTGTGCTCAAGGTATCCCACCACAAATATGCCTCGTCTTTCAGCAAAGACATTGCATATCTCAAGCAATCTTCAAGGGTACACAATAATTCTGCAAAAACTCTCTTTGTATTTAATAGCCAGTACTTGGCTTTTGACGAATCATCATCTGTCGTACCTCTGAACTCTTCCTCTCCTCATTTCTAAACCTTATCTACAGATCCCTAGTAACCAACACCGGTACAAGGGTGGTACTATTTAGGGGTGCCAGAGGAGGCACAACAGGGGGTGGAGGACGCAGAGTAGCCATATTTGCTTGTTTAAATCGTTGAACCATTGGTTCATCATTCCCAAAAACATATGTTTCATTTCATCACCAATCGATTGAGGAATAAGAGCACTATTACTTGCTTTTGGATTTGAAGCTTGAACATTACTTTCAGCTTCATTAACTATATCTCGATTAGATTCTGCTGACATCTTGAATCTATAAGAAATAAAATCATTAGAACAGATCAAACGCATCACACTATCATAGGGTATATTTGCTATGGTTTAGTCGAGACGTTAGTCCTAGAATCGACTAAATCGTAGCTTTGATACCAATAAATGTAACACCTTAACTCATATTTCGTCCCCAAAATAGGGTTATAGAGCATTACCAGAGTTTTCAAATCAAACGAACAAAAATTTCAAACATTTCAAATCATATCGGTAATCATATTAAAACCAACCCAAATCATACATGTTGTCCTTATATGAGCCTTTGAGGCTCTAAAAACATGTTAGAAACAAAGTCAGGACTAAATTGAAAACTCAGAGAATTTTTTAGAAAGTAGAGAAAATTTACTACACTGCATAGGTCACACAGCTGTGTGGCTAGGCCGTGTGGGAATTTGAAATAGGGACATACGGCCGTGTCCCAAGCCATGTCCGTGATTGTGTAACTCACTGACTTGGGTCACACTACCAAGCCACATGCTCTTGTGCAGGTTATGTGCTAGGCCGTGTAACAGCCTGACTTGCAACCCTTTGAAAGCTATAAGGGACACACGACCACATTACCTGGTCATGTGTCACACACGGCTGAGACACACACCTGTATCTTTGCCCATGTGGACGACAAATAGGCCATTTTCAAGCCATTTTTCTCACCCAACAAGACATGTACCTACAAGCACATTTGCACACAATTACCAGCCATAAAAAGGCACCAAAATCATGCATATTCTAGCTATATACATGTGATATAATAACATACAACCAATATGCCCAAAGATAACTCAGTACTACATCAAAACATACCAAATAATGCTAACCAAGCCATTCAACTATGAGCATTAACATTAATATATGCTATTCATTACTAACATTTCATCTTTCTTCATTCAAACACCTAACCAAATTGCTAGCATAACAATTTAAATTCATCGTCATTAAACCATCCATAAGTGATTTCATTCATACCAATTTATCAAGTCAAAAGATACATATGTACAACCTAGAAAACAAAGTGTCCAAACACACAATTTAGTGATTCACTTTTATACCCAAATTAACTAGACACATATGCATATATATACTTATAGCCACATATACTTGCCACAATCCCAAAAGAGTTCAAAAGCTACTAACAATGATGGATAGTGTGAGACGAAGTTTTGATCCATCCCAAGTCAGCAAAATTAATCTACAAAATGACACACAAACTCGTTTTGACTTCCTATATGCGACAACCCGTTATTAGTTATATTGGAACAATGGTTTTGAGACCATAATTTCGACGAGTAAATTATTATTTTATTATTTATTTAATGTCTACGGGAATATATTAAGTTCATATTAAAATTTTGTTAAGAAAGTTTGATGTTTATGTAGTTAATAACTAAGTAAAAAGGACTAAATCATAAAAAGTGTAAAAGTTGAGTTCTATTAGTTAAAAGGGTCAAATGCCTTTAGAAATGAAACTCAATGGACTTGAATGGTAATTATACCATATACAATGATAGTGGATGTACATGGATAGGTTTTAATGTAATTATGATAATTTTTAAAGTTTAATTATGTAATTTGATAATTAAATTAAATGTTAATTAAACAAAAGATGAAAAAAAAAAGCTTTCATCTTTTTCATTTTCTTCTTCCTTGGCCAAAATCACCATTTAAGGAGGGAAGCTTTGGTTTTGATTTTCTTCATGCATGGTATGTAGTTTTGTCCCATTTTTAATGATTTTTATATTTTTAGAATTGTTGTAAATAGGTCTAACTAGCCTGTACTTTCGTTTTTGAATTTGTTAAAAATTGTGGAAGTTACCATTAATGAATCTTGGTTGTTTGTGTTGATAATTATATATTTGAAGCTTTGATTGTGATATTTGGTTGTTTTGTAAAGTGATTTTTTTTTTAGATTTTGATTTAAGGATTAAATTATTAAAATGTCAAAATTTCAAGGTTTTATAGTGAATTTGATGAATTATAGGGACTGTTTATGGGCCTAGAGTATTTTGCTATAGCTTGATTCTTGGAAAAATGGTCAATTTTATGATTTTCAGGTTAGAGGACTAAATTGTAAAAGTTATAAAAGTTTAGGTAAAATGTGTAATTAATGAAAAGTTAAGGGTTATATATATTGAATGGAATGTAAAATATGTATGAGATTAATATATTTTATTTAATTATTATATAGATCAAAACTTAGATAAAAAAGACAAAAGCCTAGAAAAGGAGAACATAGCAGATTAGTCCCTACGTGTTAATCAACATAAAATAGTTGGTAAGTTCATATTATTTCAAAGTGTAAATGAATTTCTACTTGTATTATTATATTATATTCTTTAAATAATATTTTTATAGAAAATTATTGTATGAATGCACATACGTGCCCCTATTTGTACTTCGGTACCCCTAAATGCACATATGTGCCCTTGTTTGTACTTTGGTACCTTAAATGCACTTTCATGCCTTTGTTTAAATTTCGGTAACTTTGAACTAAATATTATATGAACTATATGTAAGTATGTTTAGGTTAATTGTTATATTATTGCCTTACTAAGCTTTGTAAGCTTACTGGTTCTTGTGGATTGTTTTTGTAGATAACGGTTGCTGACATTTTGGAAGGATCAATCAATCGACTCACACTATCGATCGATGTTGGTAGTTTTTGTGTCTCTTAGGGTAGTGGCATGTATATGTGGCTAAATGTGTTGGTTTAGTACTGATACGGCCATGCCCCGAGTCATACCTAGCTCGAGCAAGGAGCCTTTGGAGCTGCCTCAAGGTCCTATTACATGAGCACGATCCAAGCACTTCAAAGAGGCTATTTTAGCCTTAGTGGATCAAGTGTGGGGGGAGACTTTGGCTGGACACATCGAGAGAGCTTGGACCAGCCCTACGAGTGCACCTTGCAATCTTTTGCGAGCTGAACTAAGTTTAAACTTAGCTCTATGAGCTCAATTCCAGCTCGATTTAATTTATGCATTTCTTTAGTTGCTGGAATAAGTTAAATGTTTTTAGTTAATTTAGTTAGTTAAGCTCAAATAGTTAAGTTGTATTTTAATGTGTCTAAAATCTGGACATTTTAATTATGTTTTAAATGTGTCTTAGTTTAATACATATTTATTAGCTATTTTATTGTGTCTAAGTTTAGGAAAAATTTATTTCATGTTACAATTTAATTTGTCTAGCTGAATTTTATGATTGTTTTTAATATGTCCCAGCTGCTGCTAAATTTAATATGTCTTAAGACTAACTAATTGCTGAATTAAATTGGTGCAGCTACATACATTGGACGACATGAATATGGTGTGCTAATGGTTCAGCTCTTCCAAGCACCTCTTCATGTATTCCAAGGGCCAAAAGAGTTGCTGATTTCTCTTTCCAAGCTGACCATCTAGATGCTTAATTGTTTTCACATTGCTGGAGGTTCTTTTCACGTGTCATGGCTGTTCAGCTTTTTGCATTCACACACAAGGGGCTGTTCTGTAACGCCCCAAAATATAGGGACTTATTTTCTGTGTGTTGTGTAACACAAATGCATGTTTGCTCCAGTGTTTAGGTGCTCTAGGAAGTGTCTGAGGAGTTCTGAGTTCAAGCCTTGGCTTGTACTAAAAGTTTTATTTTGCTTGAATTAAACTTGTCTCTGGTCAGTAGGTCTCTTAATTAAAATTCGATAAAGTATGTCATAAAGGGCTTCCTAGTCTAGTGACAAGTGGCATGTGGAGTGTTCCTTGGGGTCTGAGGTTTGAGCTTTGGCAGGGTAGAAGAAGCATTTTATTTTTTGCTACAAGTGCAAGGGAAGTATCCTAGGTTGACCAAAATTAAGGTATTTAGTGGGAGTTTTAATGGGTGGTGGAGTTGATTAAGGTGGAGAGATTCTAGGAGAGAGATAAGGGGAGGAAAAGTGGAGTTTGAGGTGTAGTAGAGTTGTGCTAAAATTAGGTATTGGGCATAGGGATTTCGGCTGAGTGCTTTCCTCAAAAAATTTCAGTATTGTCTCTCTTTTGGGTTCTTTTCTTTCTATTTTCTTCTAGGTTTTTGCAAATTGTGGTTCTCTTTCTTTGTTTCTATAATCGAGTTGTGCCATTTCGAAGTATCTTTCAGTCCTAGTTGCTTGCATTTCTACTCCTCCCTCCAACCCTCTTATCCATGGTTTTCTTTTCCTTCACACCCCTTTCTCGAGAGAATTTACCTTGGTTGAATATCTATTGTTTGCTTACCTCTCAAACTCATTCGATTTTAGCTGGTGTGATTGATTCATTCGTTTTCTTCTTCCTTCTTATCTCAAGTATAATTTAATCCCTGTTGGCCGAATAGTGTTCTTTCATTGACCTTCTGTAAGCCGACTCTTTCTTTTGCTTCTTCTTTGTCGATCTGGGTGGTAAGTGCTTTTATGTAGATTTTGTTTTTTGTTCATCCCTTTTCCCTTTCTGCCGTATCTATGATTCTCTTTTAACATTGTGGTTCTGCCGAATGTTGCTAGGGGCTCGATCTCAGTAGTCAAAGGGTTAGGCTAATTATTCTTTCCCAACAAGTGATCCTTTCACTCGTGGTAAATGTTTAAAATGCTAGACATATCTGTGTTGGGTTATAGATACTTAT
The DNA here is from genome assembly GCA_025698465.1 of Gossypium longicalyx. NCBI lineage: Eukaryota > Viridiplantae > Streptophyta > Magnoliopsida > Malvales > Malvaceae > Gossypium > Gossypium longicalyx. Next base: position 58,799,806 of record CM047007.1, read on the forward strand.
GAATTGGTTAACTGTTTTGTTTGAAGGTTAAGCATTGGAGAGATTACGTTGGTTCTGGAATAAGAGGGGTTCTGCGATTGTTCGATTGGTAAGAAGTGGTGAATAGGTTTAAGTATCTCCAATGCTATGGTTTTAGGTTAACCACGAATATGGACTGATGGTGGGTTGTTGTTGATCATAGGTGTTTGATATTGGAAGTGTTTCAGCTACAATTTCATAGTAGGTGTTTAATCACACTATAATAACTGTTAATCCACAAAAGTCGAAAAAATGTGTCTATTGATACTACACGAGCGTGCAATCGCTTAGGTGGTGATCCAACCCATAAAATGTGGGCGTTTGACAGTAGAGGCCACCAAGACCGATCTCATGGGCTCAGGTCATTCTGGGCCATGATGGGCCAAAATGGGCCGTGTAGGCCCAACGGGCTCGTGGGCCCACACGGGTAAACCACAAGGGCATGTGGAGATTATTGGGCCAGGCTATGTAGTTGCACGACCAATGTCATGATTAGGCTTATTGGGCCACACGAGCATGTGGGCCCACATGGGCTGGATTATGGGCTTTGGGCCCATCTCCATTGTTTAATTGTTAAGGTTGCACGGGTTGCCCGAGACGTCTGTAGACCTTCTGTTGGGTCGGTAAGTACACTTAGACCCCATACTAATGAAATGACTGTTATACCCCTACGAGGTAAAATGACTGATATACCCTTATTATATGTATGACTGTATTCGAGCATGACATTCTTGCATACACGTATGATATAATGACATGACATATTGTATGAGGGTGGGTTTGATATTTGGCGGAAGTGTACTGTACTGGCAGCTCTGCTGCAATCACTGATTAGTGCCGCAACTGGTGCTATATTTTAGAGTATAGGGATGGGTGGGTTGATTTTATCCCCAAATAGAGTGTAGGGCTGAACGGAGTGAAATGTAGAGGATGGATGGGTAGGATTTCTGATTGCATTACTGCTACTGTTCTGTATTGGGCGAAGGCCCACATTGATACTGATACTATTATGGGCTATGGCCCTCATTAATACTGGACTGTCATTGTAATGGGCTTAGGCACAAACTATTTTTGCCTATGGGTTGACTGATTTGTTTTGAAAAGGGATTACACACTGAGTTTTTCATAAACTCACCTATCTGCTTTCTTGCGCAGGTAACCCTTAGGCTGGTTGGTGCTGCGAGGGACTCGATGGAGGCCACACTACTTTTGTTACTGTTTTAAACTTTTAATTTTTTTAGTTATTTAATTTGGGTATTGTTATGTAATAATGCCTCTTTAAATATTTACTTTAATTTGTAGTTTTCTTATTTTGATTTATATCTGCTAGTAGTAGATCGTGGATTTTTCAAAAAGATAAATGTTTTCAAAACATCACGCTATTACAACACATCTTTCCGCAACAAACTTTATTTTTTTTAAAATGTAATAACAATCTTAAACAATTAAACTCTTGCTAAACCTACTTGAATTCTTAACAACGATCAAGATACTTAAAACTTTTGTAAAAGATCTCTACGAAAGAGTACGGACTTTTCAAACAGAATGATGGATTTCAAAATATGCTTCAATATGACATCGCAGATTTGGCCATAACGTCTAGGCCGAATTTGGGGTGTTACATGTTCACATTCGACTTTCACATCTAATGGCCATTGGAGTACTCAAGATACCATTAAAATCTTCAAGACCATTTAGCTGATCAAAGCAACTCAATTAAAGCCTTTCACACCCCTTGGTCGAACCTAGTTAGTCCAATCAGCTCCATTCAGCTCCTCAATTAATTTTTATTTAATTCTAGCTGATTAGAATCAGCAAAGGACTTGTCCATTGGCATCACCAATGTTAGAGAAGCTTCAAGGAACTTGCTTGGAAACTTCATAGAAGATTCTGCTCATTTAAGCTGCACACAAGCTGCCTATTCAGTTTCCTATTTGACTATTCAGCTAGCCTAGTGTTTGAGCCTATAAATATGAGCCTCCTAAGTTGTAATAGGGACTTTTGCTACTTGAATGAATTTTTATAACTTTGTGAGTTTAATTCAACTCTCAAATTTCACTTAAGACTCAAGTTGACTTATCTAGCTTGCTAGTGGTTTCATTCTTGTTTCTTTGAACTTATCACTCTTAAACTGAGTGTGGCGTTCATCCAACATACCTCTGGTTCCTATATCGATATAGATAGCAGATCAAGGTTATTTTTAACAAATTCCATCACCTTAAGTGACGTATAAGTCTCGGGTCAATACTCTTCATTGTATTGGTTCATTCTTGACCTTAAGTTCGTTTATCTGTTTATTCATCACTTTATCTCAGTTGTTTCTATTCCCTACCCGAACTAATATCCTTATTCCTAAGCCATTGAGCCTTTTTGTTTTTGCACATAAACTTAGCCGAATATCCATCAACTCTAACAGAAGTGATACTTCTCCATCTTAATGATCGGGCACAACTATGACTCGAACACTTCCGTAACTTGAGATCGTATCATTTGGTATTAGAGCTGGTTAAATAGAGGGGTACAGACATTTTTGACAAGCTCGAAGTAAGTATTTGAAAAAAATTCAAAAAAAAAAATTCGTGTATTAAAAAAATAGTATATAGTGAATATTTGGATACAAAGTTGATATAAAAAAAAAAGGAATTCAAAGTTATTAAAAAAAGGCTTGTTGTTGAAATTGATCTTCTTTTCTTCCCGATCTAAAAATTCTCTCATTGAACCCATTTTTGCCACACTCCAAAACCGTATACTTTTCTTTCAGCCCACCTAACACACACACAAAAAAAAAACGTCATCTACCTTTGTAACCCTTTTGAAGCTGACCCTTAGACTAGTAGTTAAGTCTAAATGAGTCTTCTACGAAATTTTGAGAGACGAATCGAGCGGTAAAAGGCACGAGTGTTGTGAGAGCAATAGAGAGAAGAAAAAGCTAAGTAAAGAGTGTAAACACGAGTGGAGTGCCATGTAACAGCTCGATTTAGACCCTAATCAGAACGGTGGTTTTAGGACCACGAATCTGAGTCAGAAAAATATTTAAAAATTATTTTCTATGTTTATTTTGTGTGAATTTATATTTGTGATATTTTCGTGATTTAATTTTGTCGTTTAGGTATCCGATTAAATAAAAGGACTTAATCGCGTAAATTGAAAACTTGATAGTTTGAAGTTTAAGGGCCAAATTGTTAGTGGCTTTCTAATTTGGGGCATTTATGTTGCAAATATCCCATTAATACATTGGTGGGACGGTTTAAGACTTATATTATATGGTTTTTATATTAAGTCATTAAGGGTATATAAGTAAATTAAACATTAAACTTAATATATGTTATAATATAACATAAAACATAAAAAAATAATGCCATTTTAATGTCCATCTTGTTCTTGCTGAATAAAAAAGAAAATAAAAGGGTTTTAGGGTTCGACTATTCTTTAACTTGATTCAAGGTGAGTTTTAGCTCGGTTTTTGATAATTTCTACGTTTTTGAGATCGTTGCTTAGTAATCTTCAAGACCCAAGCTTTAATTTTTGATTTTGATGAATATTTTGAGTTATGCCACTGTCGATAGCTTGTGATTTTTGTTGTTTGATGATGAAATATGAAATGTATGTTTTAGATTAACATATTTTGTATTGGAGTTTTTGATGATTTTGAGTAATTAGGACTAAATTGCAAAAATAATAATTTGAGAGACTAAAATGTAAAATAAATGAAATATATGGACTTGTATGGTAATGGGTAAGATTCGGCCAAACATGAGTGTCTTGAAATTTTGTACATTTTGTGTTTTATTTAATAGGGACTAAATTGTAAAAAGTGTAAATGTTAGGGATAAAATGGTAATTTTCCCATTTATGTGTTTTTGGACTAAATTGAATGAAAATATGTTTGAATGAGCTTAATTTGAATATGTTTAGATCAAGAACCAAATAAATCATATTTGGATCGGGGGAAAACGAAAGTTGTCGACTAGTCGATCTGTACCGATTTTTCGTTGTCTGAGGTAAGTTTATAAGCAAATAGACATATTTAGTTTTAAATAAATACAAAATATACTTGCTGAAATGAAATTTATGATTTTATTTAAGTTATAGCCGAATATGATTTAGCTTAACTACTATGTTTCTGAATTTGTTTCAATCGAGTTACGAAGTCTGGAAGCCCCGTATGAACCTTAGGAATAGTTAGGACACATATGTCATGACATAGGATTCCAATTTATGTGTGTGAGTAAGACCATGGCATCGATATGTGATTTCGATATGTGTTTACGAGTAAGACCCTGTCTGGGACAGTGGCATCGATATGTGGCTACATGTAAGACCACGTTTGGGACGTTGGCATTGTACGATATGTGTGATTATCCAAGTGTCCTATCCAATTCTAAATGGTTAATCGGGCTATGATAAGATGTGAACGTACATGTTGTATAAGCTAAAAGACCAGGTATGGAATAGATTATATTTACATGTGATAAGGTAAGTAAGTACTTAATGTTTGCTACATTTGACTTATGAGGTAAATATAGAATGTATATAATTATAAAAGTGTGTTTGTTCTTGATATGCATACTATGAATGTCTTTGAGATAATATTTGTTATGTGTGAATGAGTAACCATGTGTATTAAGCCATTTAGGCAATATGTGTACATGATAAGGTATTATGGTACCTGAGCTTGTGACTATGAGAATATGTATATTTGATTATCTAATGACATATTGGCTTGTAAATGAAAGGTAAATTATTCTAATTTGGTTAAATGAGCATTCGGCTAAGGTGAGAATTATGTACGAAAAAGTATCATTAACAAAATTTGTAACTTGTGATTAAGCATAATAATGTTTAAGTGGTTTGGTTTAGTTTTAAATGAATTGGTTATATAATTAAATTGTTTATTTGCTTATGACTTACTAAGCTATGTTAGCTTACTCTGTGTATTCATGTTACTTTGTTTTATAGATTTTGAATTCAAGTTACAAGCTCGGGATCGTCAACAAAGTCTATCATAGTATCTACAGCTTCGGTATTTTAATATTCAAACTCGAATTATGGCATGTATAGGCTAAAGTGTGCTTTTGTAAGTTGGATATTCGGTTATGTATAATCTAAGCCATGCGAAAATGGCTAAGTTATTATATTAGAATTTGGTTATGTTAGTTAAAGTTCATATTAATTATGGTTACTAAGTTGCGTGCCATGAAGGTATAATATATGTGGTAAGCATTGTGTGATTGAGAATGGCTTGTTGATTATGTTTGAACTTGGTATGGTAAGATCTTAGTCAAAATATTTAATAAGCATATTCATAGGTAAGAGATGATGAAAGTTTTGGGATATGTATATGATTTTTGAATAGAAGATTTGGCTATGTTAAGTTTCGATTATTGTTCACTTTGGTCTATAGTTATGAGCCATGTATGCGTAATATTTGAGTTAAGTACTACGTGTGCTGAAAAAGGGTTGATGTTATGTCTTTATTCGGTTCTATATGTTAGATTAAATATATATTAAGTTTGATTGTTGATAAATATGGTATAGGTTTCGTGGATAAATATGGTTGATTAAATAGTATGTATTTTATGTAAATGTGGTCTTTATTTTAGGTGTAATACACATAATATATATGTGTTGTACTTACAGGTTTAGCCTTGGTATATTGCATAGGAACATATATGATTGCTTATTAGATCAATTAATATGTTTGTATGCGTAAATTTGGTTATTATGATGTTGTTGTGTAAGCTAAGTCAAGAAGGATAATATGTGATTAAAAGATTAAGATATTTGAATAATGACAATGAATATGTGTGCTCAGGTATTCGGTCATGACATGTAGATGAGCTTTCATTTGTCTTTTCATATATATATGTATGTTTATATTATGGTTGGTATGCGTATGTACATGGTTGTATAAATTCATTGATTATTTGTAATGTTATGAAAATGTGTAAATGAATTATGATAGCCGAGTAGGTAAAGAATGGAATGCGTTCTATGTATGTACCTGAATTCTTATTCTTAATTTGTGTAATTATGCATAATATGCGAAATTTATATATGTTAATGTATAAGTGGCATATAAATAAATAATAAGGTTGGTAATGACATTGTTTTAATTGATGTAAAATTTGTGCAATCGCATGACTTTTAATAAATAAGTCTAATACTCAATAATGAAATTATTGATATAACTATGTCCTGTAAATGTATAAAATGTTACATATATGAATAAATATATGATTTAGGTTATGTATTATTTATGTTGCGTTGTACATGCTAAATCTTTTAAGATTTGATATTGGATTGAGTTATAAGCATATATGTGATCTAAATCTTGAATTGCAATTTATAATGAATAATTGAATGAATAATAGTATGATTGGTAATACCTCATAACCTTAATCCGGTGACGGATATGGGCTAGGGGTGTTACATGCCATTTACTTTTCTTTTTGAGTGAATTTTTAGGTTTTGTAATGAGGTTAAAGAATTGTATCTAGAAGTCCTAAACGCAATATGGCGAAAGAAGGGGGATGTGAACCGATAAGAAATATCGCACCTGGAGGAGGTGGAGTGCCTGACTTAGGCCAACAAGCCCTCTTGTGAGAATTTCAACAAATGCTCTGAAACAAGCTAGAATCTTTCAATGAACGTTTAGAGAGAGTCGAGGAGAGGAGTCAACGAGAGAGAACGCCCCAAGGCCCAAGATGGGAGCGAGGGCAAGCAAGACTCAACGACAATGATCTCTATAATCCAAGTGACATGGAAAGTGACCAGGCCTTGAATCAAAGTGGAAGGCAATGAGGCCAAAGGAATCGAGGCCCTCGAGAGCTAGATTGTGTTGATGATGGTTTGAATAACATCAAACTTTCCATCCTACCATTCCAAGTGAAGTCTAATTCAGAGGCGTACCTTGAGTGGGAGAAGAAGATTGAGTTGGTTTTTGAATGCCATAACTATTCTGAAACCAAGAAAGTGAAATTGGCAGCAATTAAGTTTTTCGGCTATGCCATGATTTGGTAGGACCAACTCACCACAAGTCGGAGAAGGAACGGAGAACATCCAATATCTACTTAGGCTGAGATGAAGACGGTGATGCGAAGGTGATTTCTTCAACCTTACTACCACCAAGAACTCTACCAAAAACTTCAAAACCTTACCCAAGGTAAGAGGAGTGTTGAAGACTACTTCAAAGAGATAGAAATTGCAATGAATTGTGCGGATGTCCAAGAAGACCATGAGGCAACAATTGATGCACATGGCCATCAAGGTGGAAAAACAACAAGCGAAAAGACGCCGTTCGAAGCTATTCCACCATGTGTACTTCAAAATAGGGCCAAGGCATTAGCAAAAACAATCCATCAAGCCGTGTCAAGGAGCAAATGGTGCCAGCCAAGACGAGCAAGCATATTGGCGACACTAGCAAAGGTAAGGCAACCAAGCCATTTTCCAACCGAATGGGGGACATCAAGTGTAACACCACTAACCCGTATCCATCGGCAGATTAGGGTTATAAGGTATTACCATACCATACACAGTTTAAAAGATGTTAATCATTGTTATTTATGTCCAAGATAATACAACTTTATTAAACAAAATATATTTGCATCTCTTACATAGTATTCGACTAATCAAATCATAACATAGATATCTACATGACAAATTTCACGTATAAACATTAAGACATTGAAACACAAATATTGAATATATGTCAATGCATTTAATTAACATGACATTCATTTGTGCATATTACAAATCAAACATGCTAATACAGTAATGATTGTCTAATCTCATAATCAACTTTAATGTCATAATCATATAGCCGAATAATACTATAATGTAACTTATCTAATGTGAAAAATTTTCAAACCAAATTACACTTCAATAACACATCAAATAAAAATTCATGTATAAATAATACTAACAAAACCATTTGCACATAACCACATTATTTTGTCCAAACTGATCATAATGCATTATATAAAATAATATTACCTATTTGTTTTATCAATATAAAATTCACTATTCATTTGGCCATTTATTACATTACATTAACCGAATATAACTAAGCTTAAAAAAATGCTATGTTCAAGATTTCATTTTCTTTATTTTACCCTATCACTTCGTATGCATATATCTTATCATGAAAATGAATTAACATACACATATACTAACCATAATATAAATGCATATATATATATATATATATATATATATGAGCTCAACTAACAAATCATAACAGAATACATTAACACATATCTTTTACCATCAACCCAATGTCCTAATATAAAGTCTAAATCCCAATATGTTAGACTTACCATGCCAAACAAATCGCAAACTATTCATATCATTAATATAAACCATAAGCAAACATCGAATATACCCCATGCATATATCTTGATTATTACCTAACTAATACATGATATAACTTAGCTCATTTAACAACCAATATATATATCTTATGGCTGAAACACATAAACCAACTCCACAAACATCATATATCTTGGATACACTTTCAATATAAGTTCAAACCAAGATCGAATGTTTATACAACCATTAGCATTAAAATCAACCATAATTCACATGAAAATATGTAAGGGCCAAAACACCAAAATCACAACCAAGCATAACCATCATCAAAAGGAAGCATTAAACCCAAGCATAACAAAGTATTAAGCCATTTTCACATGGCTCAAGTTTACATTAACCAAAATCAAACATTTCAAAATATAATCCAGCCTATACATGCCATAGTTCCAAAAATTCAGCTTATAATATACCGAAGATAGTCAATAGTGTGATAGAGTTTGCTGACGATCCCTGAGCTCGTAACTTGATCCAAAATCTATAAAATAGAAACAAACATACACACACAGAATAAGCTTTTATAGCTTAGTAAGTTATAAGCAAATGAACAACTTAATTTAACTAAAAAAAATTATAATACGTAACCACATTTAATCTCAAGCTTTAAGTTTCATATATATAATCATATACTTTATAGATGAAGATAATATTAGCTGAATATACATATGTCTAGACCTAAGCTTCATATACTTTTAAAATCATATTATCAATGCATAAAGCCGAATCTTTAAACACTTGTTTACATATACTCATTAATCAAACCTTAATATCACATAATTACACTTAACTTGTGATCGAACATACTTCACAATTAGTCACATATTCAAACTAACATCATACATATGTTTTGTATCACATATCAGATAAACAACTTAACTTATTTTCAAATAGGTAATCAACTATCACATACCTTGTCACTTAGCCTCATTTATACATTCGTACACAACTTATCTTTGCCCATTGAACCATTTGGAATTGGGTAGGATACTCGGATTATCACACATATCGTACAATGCCAATGTCCCAAACGTGGTCTTACATGTAATCACATATTGACGCCACTGTCCCGACAGGGTCTTACTTGCACACAGACATCGGAATCACATATCAATGCCAACGTATTAAACGTGGTCTTACTCGCACACAAATATCGATGCCACGGTCTTACTCACACATCACATATCAGAATCCTATGTCATGACATATGTATCCTAGCTATTCCTAAGGCTCATACGGGGCTTTCGGATGTCGTAACTCAGTCGAAATGAATTCATAAACATAGCTGCCAAGCTTGTACACATTCAGCTAATACATGTAATTATTCACATATTCATTTCAGCATATATAGTTCACATTTAATTAAAATTGACAACATCTATTTGCTTATAAACTTACCTTGGACGATGAAAAATTGGAACGAGACGACTAGTCGACAACTTTAGTTTTCCCCCAATCCAAATTCGATTTTCTCTTTTCTTGATCTAAATTAATATAAATTAAACTTATTTAATCAAATATTCAATCAAATTCATCCAAAATCACATAAATAGGTAAATTACGATTTTACCCTTGACATTTTACAGTTTTTACAATTTAGTCCAAATTGCACAAAACACAAAACATAAAAAATTTGCACACACCATGCTTAGGCCGAATACTCCTAGTGTTCCTACAAGTCCACACATTTCATTTATTTCACATTTTAGACCCTCAATTTATTATTTTTGCAATTTAGTCCTAATTACTCAAAATCATCAAAAATTCCAATACAAAACATGTTAATCTATCACATATCTTTTATTTTCTACCATCAAACAAAAAAAGTCACAAGCTTTCAACAATGGCATAACACAAAATATTCACCAAAATAAAAAATTCAAGCATGGGTCTTGTACATAACTTAGCAACAATCTCAAAAACGTAAAAATTATAAAAAACCGAACAAAAACTAACCTTGAATCAAGCTTGAGGATGGCCGAATATCTCAAAGCTTTTGTTTCTTTTTCTCTTCATCAGTTTTGGTGATGAGAATAAAAATATAAACTTTGGCTTTTAATTATATGTTTTATGATAACATATAACTTATTTATTAATTTACAAATATAACCTTTATAATAAAATTATAAAACCATTATATATAAGGTCATTATCGTCCACACATTTAATCAATAGCCTAATTGCAACATAAGTACTTCCTATTATAAAGACAACAACAATTAAGCACTTTCACATTTAACCATTAAATTTTTATTTTACGCGATTAAGCCCTTTTATTTAATCGGGCACTCAGACGACCAAATTAAATCACGAAAATTTTACAGATATAAATTCACACATAATAATCATAGAATATAATTTTAAAATATTTTTCTGACTCGAATTTGTGGTCCCGAAACCACCGTTCTGATTAGGGTCTAAATCAGGCTGTTACATCAAGTGTTTCAAGTTCCTCGGGAGGGGGCATATAGCCAGCCAATGTCCCAACCATAGCAATATGGTGGTTCATGCAAATGGAGAAATAGAATCGAAGGAGGAATGAGCCCGATGCTACCACCGATGAAGAGGAAGAGTTAGAGCATGCTGTTGATGGCGAACTCCTTGTCATCAAAAGGAGTCTAAGTCTCCAAGGTGTGGAAAGCGAGCAGCAAAGAGAGAATATTTTTCATACTCAGTTTCAAGTTCAAGGGAAGGTTTGTTGCATGATCATCGACGGTGGGATTTGCACCAATGTGGCTAGCACTCTCATGGTGGAAAAATTGGGGCTACCGACCACCAAGCACCCTAGCCCTTACAAACTCCAATGGTTCAATGATAGAGGTGAACTAAAGGTGACCAAACAAGTGCTTGTAATGTTTTCTATTGGAAAGTACTTGGATGAAGTGTTATGTGATGTTGTGCCAATGCATGCGGGGCATTTGTTGCTCAGACGTCCATGGCAATTCGATAGACGAGTCATCCATGACAGGTATACCAATAGGTATACTTTCAAGCTTTTGGGAAAAACCGTGACCTTAGCACCATTGACGCTTAAACAAGTTTACGAGGACCAAGTGAAGTTGAAAAACTCCATTAATCAAGCGAGAGAAAAAGAAAAGAGTGAGAATGAAAAAGAAAAGAAAATTGAAAAAAAGAAAGGAAAAATAAGAGGAAAAATTAAGGAATGTGAAAAGAGAGAGGAAAAAGAAAAAGATAAAAAAGAAGAAAAAGAGTGAGAAATTGAATGTATTTACAAAAGTAAGTGATGTTCGAAAGGCATTCTTGATGAGACAACCGGTCCTTGTGCTTATGTACGAGGAAAATTTGCTTAATACTAACGACTTAATGGGAAACCTCCTTTATTCTATTTTGTCTCTTTTGTAGGAATTTCAAGATGTTTTTCTGGAAGAAGTCCCGAGTGGGTTGCCACTTATCCGTGGGATCGAGCACCAAATCGATTTTGTGCCCGGAGCTATTATTCCAAATCAACCAGTATATCGGACTAATCTCGAAGAGACCAAAGAACTTCAATGGCAAGTCAATGAACTTATGGAAAAAGGCTACATTCGAGAGAGCCTTAGTCCATGCACCGTGCTAGTTTTATTAGTGCCAAAGAAGGACGAGACTTGGCGCATGTGTGTCAACTGCCATGCTGTAAACAAAATCACCATCAAGTATAGGCATCCAATACCGCGCCTAGATGACATGCTCGACGAGTTAAGTGGTGCCAAGTTGTTTTCAGAAATCGATCTTAAGAGTGGGTACCATCAGATTCGTATACGAAAAGGTGATGAATAGAAGACTGCATTTAAAATGAAACATGGTTTGTATGAATGGTTGGTCATGCCATTTGGCCTAACTAATGCCCCTAGTACTTTTATGAGACTTATGAACTATGTGTTGAGATCGTTTATTGGTAAGTTTTGTGTTGTGTACTTTTATGATATTCTTATCTATAGGAAGTCGTTGAATGAGCATGTAATGCATCTTAAGTCTTATTTAGAGGTTCTTCGAAAGGAGACCTTATATGCCAATCTTAAAAGGTGCATGTTTTGTTCGGAAAAAGTTGTTTTTCTAGGTTTCCTGGTTAGCTCGGAAGGACTTGAGGTGGACCAAGAGAAGATTAAGGCTATTCAAGAGTGGCCGAGACCAACAAGGATCAGCCAAGTGAGAAGCTTCCATGGCTTGGCAAGCTTCTATAGGCGCTTTGTACCTAATTTCAGCACTTTGGCCACACCATTGACAAGCATCATCAAGAAGAATTTAGCTTGCCATTGGGCCAAAAGAGCAAGAAAAATCTTTTAATGTTATTAAAGATTGTCGTACTAAAGCTCCTTTACTTGCACTACCTAATTTTTCAAAAACCTTTGAAATTGAATGTGATGCATCAAGTGTGAGAATTTGGGCTGTGTTAACTCAAAAAGGAAGGCCTATCACTTACTTTAGCAAAAAGTTGAACGGAGCCATGCTAACCTAACCAATTTACAACAAATAGATGTATGCTCTCATTCGAGCTCTCAAGACTTGGCAGTATTGTTTGTGGCCAAAGGAGTTCGTGATTCACTCTGATCACGAGGCATTAAAGCACATCAAAAGCCAGCACAAGTTGAACAAACGACATGCCAAATGGGTAGAATACTTAGAATCATTTCCCTATGTCATCAAATATAAAAAAGGTAAAGATAATATAGTGGCTGATGCACTTTTGAGAAGGTATACGCTTTTGCCATATTTAAACTCTAAATTGCTTGTTTTTACGTTCTTGAAAGACTTATATGCTTCTGATGATGACTTTGGTGAAATGTTTGCTGCTTGTGAAAATATGGCTGTTGATAAGTTCTATAGGTACGAAGGCTTCCTCTTTAGGGAAGGTAAGTTGTGTATCCCGCAAAGTTCCATTCGGGACATGCTAAATAACGAGGCGCATAGCGGGGGCCTCATGGGCCACTTTTGATAGGTTCAGTGATGATTCGAGTCGTATTAGTTGCCCAATCGAGAAATTGAGTAAGTTTGATTTGTTACAAGAAAAAGGCTGAAGATGGATAGAAGATAGGTTCAAATAAAGGTTTAAAGAGTTTGGAAGATAGATAGAGGAATTTCGATTAAGGCAAAGGCTGAACAAAGAATATAGAGATTGTCGGCCCAACACTTACAAACACTTAGATGGATAATGAAAAGTAACATCAGCAAATAAACCTTGACCCACTATCTAACAAGATAGAACCAAAGGTATAATGAACGCCACACTTTGCAGTGATAAGTTTGGAATAACAAAGGAAGGATAAGATGCCACAAGCCTAGCTTGATAAGTCAGATCAGTCCCAAAAAGAACAATGAGGTTCGAAATCTCACAAGTTCCAAATATTTCATAAATTTTGCAAAAAAATAGTCTCACCAAAACAATGTTTTCTTACAAACTATTTATAGGCATTATTATGACTATTCGAATGCCTATGTGAGACCTTTTATCTTTAGCAATTAACTAAGGTTATTACAAGCATTAATTTCATTTTAAACTCATGTAGATAAGCCAATAGTTATGTCTCTTCACTTGATTCTAATGTAGATGAAAAGCCATGTCTCTTCACTTGATTGATGACTTAATGAACCCTTAATGTGCTATTTGGTGTCCCTTCATCTCCCTTAAACTGAATGTCAAAAGATTTGTGCATTCATCTCTTTAATTGACTCCTTAACAAGCTTTGAATGCTTTAAAACTGAACAGATTTGAAGAGACTCTCTTGGACCATTTGAACAACCACCATGATGATCTTTGAAGGCTTAAAAAACATCCAAACTTGAAAAGTCAATTAGCCATATGAATAGTCACCTACAAGGTAGATAATTAAGCATTAAAGACACTCATAAGAATCAACACACTATAAACACTCATACACAAATTTATTAATGAACATGCAGCTCAAATCACCTTATTTAAAATGAAAATAAACACACTTTAATTTATGCAGTAAAATGTAATAGCCAAATTAAAGAACATACTTATATAAACAAACTCAAACATATTTAACAACTAAGATGCTTAAATGCATGATTTAAGATGTAAACTAAATGAACAAATGAGTTACTTATTGCATGGTTTAATTTAATGATGCAAACTTTAACTAACATGGAAGTTACATAATGCATGTCATAATTTATGATGCAAACTTAACTAACATGAGAGTTACATAAGGCATGACTTTATTAAATGCATAACACATATTAATGATGTTCAAACTATGACATAATTAAAGACTCATACTAACGATGTTCAAACTATGACATAATTAAAGACACAAACTAAAATAACTAAAGTAACTAAAATAAATGAATCAAACTCCTTATTTTCCAGCAACCAAATTAACAAACTGAAACTAAAAACTTCATTTTGCACTTGGGCCCCTCATGCTTGAGCCAATCTCGATGTCGTTGAATTGTTTCAAAACATGATGCAGCCGAGATCGCATCATACCCTCCCTCTTGAAAACGATTTGTCCTCAAATCGGGCCACTTGCTCGCAAAAAAATTTTCATCGTCACAGACACCTTTGTTCATGAACCTGACAGATTCATTTCCAAAAACCTGAGAACCACAAATGGTTCGAAAAGGAAACATGTTATTTTCATGCCCTCCATCTTTAGGGGGAAACCATTCCAAGTTGTCACCTACACAATAATGGAATAAATTAGTGACACTTTGAATTTTGAGCAGAAAATAACTTTTCGACAACCTATCCAAACTTCGAATGCTTAAACCGATACCTGGATCAAAAATAGAAGTTGATCTCACCTTCTCATAATAAATCAAAATGTTCTTTAATGAAAACAAACCAGAACCACAAAGTACTATGAAAATATAATCTTGGAAATCAAAAGTGCATCGCTCAAACACCTTGAACAATAAATTAGAGAGATAAACTTCGGAATTTGATTTTGACTTCACAAGACATCGGAATTTACATGTTTTGTTTTCAAACATAATTATAAAACATCAAAAGCAAAGATTGTTCACACTTCTATTCATATAAAATTTATGATGCTCACCTTCGCTTAATGATAATTTAGAAAAACTTGCTCCCTGTTTAAACACATGGTTTTGATCACTTGTTCTGGCACGTAACAAAAATTTCATTTTCACAAGGAAATAACACATGCCAAGCAAACAAGATTTAGACACACAAACTTTCAAACAATCAAATCTCTCAAATCTCATGCAAATATACGAAGATTTTGCACTAAGAGTTAAAAAATTCTCATTACCATCATGATCAAACAGATTGAGCATTTCACATGAAAACTTTTTATCAAACATGATCAAATTTTGTGGACGTCGAGTTAATCTCACTTCACCAACAGGCTTGCCAACACAGTACAAATCATGAGAAAAACTTTTCATGCCACTAGTTAGAGCAAAATCATTAACAATTAGAAAATGACAGTTAATCAAATCAAGGTGAGGAGTTCTTTCAAAAACTAAGTCTTTAGCAATTTTCTCAACAATATTCAAATGTGATTACTGTGATTCAATGGCTAAAACTCTTTACCTTGCTTACCTTTAGGCGCTTGTGGTTTGATTTCATTTTCAACCTTACCTTTCTCGATCAAATGAAATCATCTCTCATCAGGAAGGTAATGAATTTGAAGCTTGTCAATCAAGTCTTTAGACACCTAAAAAAAAGACGTAATACGAGAACAACTCGCATATGGGTTAGTAAAAACATTTCTCACTTTCTCTTGACCACGATCTTTTTTTCAATCATCTCTTTTGAAGACTCGTTCTCACTTTTTATTTCATTTTGATTTTCAACAATTTCACTCATTTCTTGCACTCTTTCTTTTCTTTTTCCAATCTCTTTCTCCTTTTCAATTTTCTTTTCGTTCTCACATTCTTTTTCAATCTCAATCTCGTTTTTCTTTCTCTCACTCTCCTTTTCTTTTTCAATTTCTTTTTCTTTCATTTCTTTTTTTTTCTCAATTTCATTCCATATTCTCTTATTTCTTTTTATTAGCATTTCTTGTCTCTCCTTTCTTTTTATTTCTTTTTCTCTCAACCTTTCATTACAAGATGGAGATAATACAAAAGAATCAGAATGATAGACTTTTCATTGGAAAGAAGTGGAAGAATCTTCATATAAGTCATGACCATCTTTTCGTGAATAAGCCTCTATGGATGAGTACTTATACGAAACACGTTTACTTCTTTGTAAGGACTTCTCTGTAGATGAATACTTTGAGACACTTAAAGAGAAATTTCTACCTTCTCGTTGGTAGCCTTGAAAGGTTTCAAACTCGTGGTGTGCTTCATACCGACTGACTTCCTTGATGAATAAGAATCTCGATATAAGTCTCTTCCCACATAGTTATTGGATGTTTGTCTTCGTAACGATCTTGTTTCCATCTTTTGATTTGGAGAAATTTGTTCCCATTAGTCTCTTGCTCACTGGTCCCACTCTTCAGCATGAACCAATCATTCTTGTAGGGGTTTTAGTTTTCTATCGAACAATCGGTCCATCTCTTTCATCAAATCTTGAAGTTCAAATTCAGAAAACTCTTCCCGAAACATGATTTATTGATGGAAAAGAAAAGAGTTTAAAGATAAAAATGAGTACCTTACCAATACAAACCTCACGTTTCACACGCAAGGAAAACAAAGATGGCACTCGACTCATGTTTGCACTCAAGATTGGCTTTTCAACACTCTAATGATCTCACAACTCACTTTTGCCTTTTTCCACTCAGGTTCGCCTTTCTAAGTTCTCAATGGACTACTTAGACAATTCAACAATCGTTGTGGAATTGGCTTACAATTTTGATAATCGATTTTGTGTAGGAAATGATGTTAGGACAAAAGGGTAGGCTAGAAAACAAAGATGGAAAGGTTTAAGTGTGGCCAAATGATAGGTAATGAATGGATTGAGTCGGGCAGCAAATATACTTTTAAGCTAGCTTTTTTTTTAATTTCCAACGAATTTGTATTCCCAAAAACTGATATTTCACAGTTTGAACTTCAATGGATACTGAATCCTTTTTTTTTAATTTATTTTCAAATTACAATACCGTAATGCTAAAAACATTGATACTTACTTCAATTTCACTAGCTCTAATACCAAATGATACGAACTCAATTCAGTGATGATTCGAGTCGTATTGGTTGCCCAATTGAGAAATTGAGTAAGTTTGATTTGTTACAAGAAAAAGGATAAAGATGGATAGAAGATAGGTTCAAACAAAGGTTCAAAGAGTTTGGAAGATGTATAGAGGAATTTCAGCTAAGGCAAAGGCTAAACCAACAATATAGAGATTGTCAACCCAAGACTTACAAGTAATTAGAAGGAGAATGAAAAGTAAAATCAGCAAATAAACATTAACCACTATCTAACGAGATAGGAACCAAAGGTATAACAAACCCCACACTTTGCAGTGATAAGTTTGAAAAAATAAAGGAAGGATAAGACGCCACAAGTCTAGCTTGATAAGTCAGATCAGCCCCAAAAAGAGCAACGAGGTTTGAACTCTCACAAGTTCCAAATGTTTCATAAATTTGGCAAAAAATAGTCTCACCAAAACAATGTTTTCTTACAAACTATTTATAGGCATTATTATGACTATTCGAATGCCTATGTGAGACCTTTTATCTTCAGCAATTAACTAAGGCTATTACAAGGATTAATTTCATTTTAAACTCATATAGGTAAGCCAATAGTTATGTCTCTTCACTTTATTGATGACTTAATGAACCCTTAATGTGCTATTTTGTGTCCCTTCGTCTCCCTTAAATTGAATGTCAAAAGGCTTGTACATTCATCTCTTTAATTGAATCATTAACTAGCTTTGAATGCTTTAAAACTGAATAGATTTGAAGAGACTCTCTTGGACCATTTGAACAACCACCATGATGATCTTTGAAGGCTTAAAAAACGTCCAAACTTGAAAAGTCAATTAGCCATATGAATAGTCACCTACAAGGTAGATAATTAAGCATTAGAGACACTCATAAGAATCAACACATTATAAACACTCACACACAAATTTATTAATGAACATACAGCTCAAATCACCTTATTTAAAATGAAAATAAACACAATTTAATTTTTACAGTAAAAAGTAACAGCTAAATTAAATAACACACTTATATAAATAAAATCAAACATATTTAACAACTAAGATGCTTAAATGCATGGTTTAAAATGTAAACTAAATGAACAAATAAGTTACTTATTGCATTACTTAATTTAATAATGCAAACTTTAACTAACATGTGAGTTACATAATGCATGTCATAATTTATGATGCAAACTTAACTAACATGAGAGTTACATAATGCATGACTTTATTAAATGCAGAACACATAGTAATGATGTTGAAACTATGACGTAATTAAAGACTCATCCTAACGATGTTCAAACTATGACACAATTAAAGACAAACTAAAATAACTATAGTAACTAAAATAAATGAATCAAAGTCCTTATTTTCTAGTAACCAAATTAACAAACTGAAATTAAAAACTTTATTTTACACTTGGGCCCTTCATGCTTGGGCCAATCCTGATGTCATTGAATTGTTTCAAAACATGATGCAATCAGAATCGCATCAAGTTTGGTGTCGGAAAGAAGTTGGCAATGCTCCAATAGTATTTTTATTGGCCTAGAATGAAACGGGATGTCGAACGAGTTTGTAAAGGATGTGTGACGTGCAAGAAGGCCAAATCCAAGATTAAGCCACATGGGCTGTACACGCCACTTCCTATACCCGAAATGCCTTGGATGGACATATCCATGGACTTTGTCCTTGGATTACCTAGAAAAAAGACGGGGAATGTAGAGCTCATTTTTAGGTCAAATTGGAACAGTCGTTTCAGGACCCCAAATCTAAAGTAAAAATATTTATTTTATTATTTTAATAAGGTCTACAACATGATAGAATTATTATATGAATGTTTTGTTAAAATTTTACTGTTTAAATGATTAATTCGATAAAAAGGACTAAATCGCATAACGCATAAAAGTTGAGTTCTACTATTTAAATGTATCAAATAACTATGGAACATTAAAGTAAAGGTCATAAGTGATAAATAGTCCATTTTTGGTTAGTGGATGATGATAGCATGGCAAATGATGTAATTTTGAATTATTTTTAAGGTTAAAATGGTAAATGGTTAATAAATGTTATACTAAAATAAAACAAAGTTAAATTAGGCATTATTATCATCTATATGCACCGAAAATTGGATGAAGAAGAAGTTAATATAAGTTTCCTCATTCGGGAAGCATAAATTCTTCAATTAGGTATGTAATTTGACCCGGTTTTTAATGATTTATACGTTTTTGAGATCGTTGTTTCGTATATTAGCTAGCCCGTACCTTAATTTTTGAATTTTCTCATGATTTTGTAAAGTGCCATTGTTGAATACTTGAGTTCTTTCATGTTTAATGATAGATTATGAAAGCTTGATGATAGTTTTACATGTTTTGTAAAGTGATTTTTGACAAAAATGCAAAATAGGGATTAAATTGTGAAATTGTAAAATGTAGTGGTTAAAAGTGGGAAATAATGAAAGATATGGGCTGCTAGTAGTATATAGTAAATTCGACTACCATGGGTTATGGTCTAATTATGCAATTTTACATTTTTATATGTTAAGGACTAAATTGTAAAGTAATCAAAATTCTACAGGTAAAATTGTAAATTAGCCAAAATGAATGTTTTAGGCTAAATTGAATTGAATGAAAGTTTGAATGGGTTAATTTGATATTATATAGATCAAGATAAGCAAATACCGGAACTAGATTAGGGAAAACAAAAAGTGGATGAATAGTTGATAGTTTTATCCGAGGATATGAGGTAAGTTTGTATAATTAGAATCAAACTTTTATATACTTGTAATTAATGAAATGAATATGTATAATAGAAATACTTGAAGTATGAATGCCTTATTGATGTAATTTATTTGTTACTGAGCCGTGTTTAAACTGTATGAATTCATAGGATACGGGTGACATGTTACTAGGGTTACCATTTTGGTCGAGCTCCTGCATTTGTTACGGACTCACCATAGCTCGTATGAGCTTATTGATATATCATCTCGTAAAAGCTTACTGTTTTCAGCTCATTGGAGCTTACCGTTTCAACTCAATAAAGCTTACTGTTCATCAACTCAAGAGCAGCTTATCGATTATGGCTTGAAAGAGCACAAATGATAATGAATTGACGGATTACTGATGTTATTCACCTGAGTATCCTTTGAATTTCTAATAGGTTTAATGTAACATCCTAAATTGGGGTCTAGTTAGAACAGTGGTTTCGAGACCACAAATCCAAAATAAAAATAATTATTTTATGATTATTTGATGATCCATGATATGATTGCATGTTTGTGTGAAATTTTCATGAAGAAATTCTATGCCTAAAGTGTCTAATTTGACTTTAGAGACTGAATTGAATAAGTTGTAAAACTTGTGTTCTAGAAGCTTCAAGAATGAAATTGCATTAGATTACTAATTAGAGGTCTTTAAATAGCAATTTGACCAAGTTCTAAAATTTTGGACAAAAATGGGCATGAATAGGAAAAAAATTGAAAGAAAAGCCTTAAGGGCATTTTGGTCATTTGGTTAATAAAAGAATAAAAAGGGAAAATAAGTCAAAAATTTTCTCATCTACTCCAAGTGCTAGCCGAAATTTCCAAAAGCCATAGCTAGGGTTTTGTTCATCTTTTCAAGCTTGATTGTAAGTACTCCTACGCCCCGTTTTTAATGTTCTTTACATTTTTGAAATCCTTGAAGCATGATCTATCCATTTCTAGCCATATTTTGAAGTAGGGTTCATGTAGAAAACTTGACCCATGTGTGACATGGTTATATTTTGATGTTTAATAGAGGAATATGAAAGTTTGATGTATGATAAACATCTTTTACTAAGTGATTTTTAGTAAAAACACCTAAAAAAGACTTGTTTGTAAACGGTGTAAAAATGAGTATAGAAATGTGAAATAAAGGAAAATGTAGGCTGATATGAGTTAGAATATGAATCAGCTAGGCTTGGGTAACCAACAAATTGCATGCATTTCATTTTACGAGCCTAGGGATTAAAGTGTAAATAAGTGAAAAGTGAGGGGTAAGAAGGTAATTTTACCAAAGTATGTGTTATGGGTCGATATGAATAATGTATGTATTGAACGAGTTGAATTTGGCATTATAGATCAAGAAAAATGTGGTTCGGGTCTTGATCGGGGGAAAAATAAAGTTTGCAATGATTAGGCTTGTTTCTATAATTTTGTACCGAGGTAAGTTCAATTGAAAATATTGCAACATGTGCCATACTTTAAATGCTTTAATATTGCATGTATGGTAAGTTCATATGAGATGTTTTGTCATCTTTCTATTGCTTTCATATCAAGTGAATTTTAATACTTTGTTACTACTATGAGTATGCTTTGATTATTCTATGAGTATTTAACTGGTGCTATGAGCATTGAAATATACGTTACTAGCAAGTTCGATAGAAATATGGTATCGAAGAATCTCGTTTGAACCTTAGGAATAGTTTAAGATACAAGTGACATGTCACTAGGGACTATGTGATCTGAACTCATTGAGTTGTGGTCTGAGTTCATGATATATGTGGCATCTGAACTCATTGAGTTATGGTCTGAGTTCATGATGTATGTGACACATGTTTTAGCGTCCGGGTACTGGTCTCGTATATTCTACCGGTGGCTGGGTAGTCCGGCATATGTTGTGGATACCTGACAGCCTGTATGAACAGACCCATGAGTAGCTCGAAAGCGAGCAACATGTGTTATGTGATATAAGTTAGCGTTGGCTACATATGAGGCACTTAGGTGTAAGATTTCGATGTATCCGATAGTATTCTAAGTACTCAACGAGTAGTTCTAAAGGAAGTTCAATGAGTAATCTTGATGAATACGTCAAAGACAAGAAAGTAAGTTATTATGTGTAAGTGGCGCAGGTATGTACATCAAGCTCATCAGAATGACATGATCTGGCCGTGTGATCTGGCCGTGACACAGGTATGTGACACACGGTCTGTACCATGGGCACATGATCCGGCCGTGTGTCCCTCGCACCCAAATTATGCAAAACAGAATGCCCAGTAGTAAATACACGGGCAGAGACACGACCGTGTGTCTCAGCCGTGTGAAGGACACGGGCTTAGGACATGGGTGTGTGCCAAGGCCGTGTGAAGTCTGCACTTAATTTTTGAAATTTAATTCACCATACGGCTTAAGCACACGGGCATGTGACTTGGCCGTGTGGCCTTATTTAGTTGATGACGTCATAGTCAGTTAGTTACACGGGCGTGTGTGACCACACGGCCTACCCACACGGGCGTGTGACTCCCCAAAGTAAGAATTTTTCTAAGTTATCCTAAAGTTTTCTAAAGTTCTAGGTTTAGTCCCGAACCACTTTCGATGTATGTTTGAGGGCCTCGTAGGCCCATATAAGGGACAATTTGCATATGTATGAATGAAATTGATTTGAACAAAAATTTTATGGCCCGGTTTTGTATGTGTGCTTGTGTTAAAGTCTGGTAACGCCACGAACCCTATCCCTTGTTTGGATATAGGTAAGGGATGTTAAATTTAGTGCTATCAGAGCTACAATTTAGTCTGTTCTCGGACTACATAGCATGTGCTTGAGTCTAGCTATACATGCCATATATAAAATTGTGATAGTGTGACAACTCTTAATGATTTTAAACTGAGTTTTTCTTAAAGTAATGGATTCCGACAGAGCAGTGGCGGATGATGTTGAAAGTAGCACGCCTACTCCCATTGAAAGAGCAGTGCCGTCTGATAGTATACCCACAACTGTTAGTAGAGGAGAAGGAGGCAGGGAAGCCTTTCTCCATATGATGGATACTTGGTACACGGAGTTCGTTTGAATGAACCTGAGCGCTCAACCTCCTTCAACCACTCCAAATCCCTAAACCGTACCCTAAGTGCCACAAGGTATGGAATTTATGAGATTTCATAGAACCCCAGTTGATAAAATTCGAAAGCAATGAGCCAAGGAATTTAGGGCCAATGCTGATGATGACCCCGAGAAAGCAGAACTTTGGCTTGAGAATTCTATTCGAGTATTCGATGAACTGTGGTGCACTCCTAAAGAATGTTTGAAATGTGCTATTTCCTTGTTGAGAGACGCGGCATATCATTGGTGGAAGACGCTAATTTTGGTGGTTCTAAAAGAAAGGGTCACATATGAATTCTTTCAAGAGGAGTTCTGAAAGAAATATATCTGTGAGCGATTCATTGATCAAAAGCGTAAGGAATTTCTTTATTTGAAACAAGGTCACAAGTCAGTTACTGAGTACGAAAGAAAGTTTTACGACTCAGTAAGTATGCTCGAGAGAGTGTATCCTTCGAGGCTAAAATGTGTAGAAGGTTTGAAGACGGACTTAATGAGGGCATTAGAGTGTTAGTGGGTATTCTTGAGCTAAAGGAATTTGTTGTGCTCATTGATCGAGCTTGTAAAGATGAGGAATTGACTAAGGAAAAGAGAAAAGCCGAGGCTGAGGGAAGAGATGTTAAGAAGAGGCTGATGAGCAAGTCACTTGCATCCTAGTCTAAGAAATCCAGAGAAATGTATTCCCGTTCTTATGTTTCGGCTGAGCATTCGTACAGAAATTGTAAGAAGCAAAATTCGGGTTTTAAATCTCAGGCTACATCTGTGGCTAGTGTGGGTAATGATAAAGCTTCCAGACCTAAGTGCCAACAATGTGGTAGAGGTCATTTTGGTAAGTGTAGAGTGAGCGATGGATCTTGTTTCTGATGTGGTTCTCAAGACCACTATATCAAGGACTATCCTGAAATGGTCGAGAAAGAAAAATTTCAGACTACAAGGCCGGGCAATATGGCTACAAAGGGGAGACCCTTGAGAATTGCCGGTAATGGGGCTAGTAGTAAAACAAGGGATACAGCGGTGATATCTGAAGCTAGAGTTCCAGCTAGAGCCTATGTCATACGTGTGCGTAAGGACGCATCTTCTCTAGACGTGATTATGGGTACTTTTTCTCTCTATGACACTTCTGTTATTT
The DNA here is from genome assembly GCA_025698465.1 of Gossypium longicalyx. Lineage (NCBI taxonomy): Eukaryota > Viridiplantae > Streptophyta > Magnoliopsida > Malvales > Malvaceae > Gossypium > Gossypium longicalyx. The sequence continues at coordinate 58,824,225 of CM047007.1, forward strand.
CCTTAATTGACCCTAGTTCTAGTCATTCATATGTGTGCATGAAATTGGTATCTAGTATGAATATGCCTATTGAGTCTATGAAATTTATGATTAAAGTATCAAACCCATTAAGCAAACATGTTTTAGTTGATAAGGTATGTAAGAAATGTCCTTTGATGATCATTGTTTTTCGGCTGACTTGATGTTATTGTCGTTCAATGAATTTGATGTTATATTGGGCATGGATTGGTTGACATTTCATGATGCTATAGTAAATTGTAGACAAAAAGTTATTGAATTGAGATTTGAAAATGGTGAAATTCTCTAGGTTGAGTCAGATATGTCAGATAAATTGCCAATTGTGATTTCTTCGATGTCTGCTCAGAAATGTATTAGAAAAGGATATGAAGCTTATTTGGCTTATGTGTTGAATACAAAAGAGTCTGAGTTGAAGATTGAATCAGTGCCTATTGTATGTGAGTATCAAGATGTGTTCCCAGTAGAGCTACCTGGATTACCTCCTATTAGGGAACTTGAGTTTGGTATTGAGTTAGTCCCTGGTACAACACCTATTTCAATTGCTCCATACAGAATGGCCCTGACTGAATTGAAAGAACTGAAGTCACAGTTGCAAGAATTGACTGACAAGGGTTTTGTGAGACCAAGCTTTTCGCCATGGGGTGCTCTAATATTATTCGTGAAAGATAAAGACAGATCTATGAGGTTATGTATAGATTACCGACAGCTCAACAAGGTAACAATTAAGAATAAGTATCCTTTGCCAAGGATTGATGACTTGTTTGATCAGTTGAAGGGAGTGACATGGTTTTTTAAAATAGACTTGAGGTTCGGTTACTACTAGTTGAGAGTGAAAAACTTAGATGTGTCGAAAACTACTTTTCAGACGAGGTATGGTCACTATGAATTTCTTTTCATGCCTTATGGGTTAATGAATGCTCCTGACGCATTTATGGACTTGATGAACCGTATTTTTCGATCGTATTTAGATAAATCTGTTGTTGTTTTTGTTGATTACATATTGATTTATTCTTGTGATGAATCCGAGCATGCTGAACACTTGAGAACTATTTTGCAAACCTTGAGAGACAAGTAGTTGTATGCTAAGTTTAGTAAAAGCGAGTTTTGGCTTTGAGAAGTTGGATTCTTGGGCCACATTGTTTTGGGTGATGATATTAGAGTTGACCCGAGTAAGATCTCGACTATTGTTGAATAGAAATCGCCGAAGAATGTAACTGAGGTTAGAAGCTTTCTAGGCTTGGCCAGTTATTACAGACGGTTTGTTAAAGGACTCTCCATGATTGCTACTCCGATGACGAAGTTGTTATAGAAGAATGTCAAGTTTGAATGGATAGAAAAGTGCCAACAGAGTTTTGAGAAATTAAAGGCATTATTGACTGAGGCTTTGGTTTTGGTACAACCCAAATCAGGTAAAGAATTTGTGATTTATAGTGATGCTTCCTTAAATGGTTTGGGATGTGTACTTATGCAAGAGGGTAAAGTCGTAGCTTACGCTTCAAGACAGTTGAAGCGTCACGAGAAGAACTACTCGACACATGACTTAGAGTTGGCTGCCATAGTGTTTGCTTTGAAGATTTGGCAACATTATTTATTTGGTGAAAAGTGGCAAGTTTATACCGATCACAAAGGTCTTAAGTACTTGATGACTCAAAAGGATTTGAACTTGCGACAAAAAGATTATGAGCTTGTGATTGATTACTATTCGGGTAAAGTGAATGTGGTCGTTGACGCTTTGAGTAGGAAGTCATTGTTTGCCTTAAGGGCTATGAATACACGACTGACTTGGTCCGATGATGGCTCAATTCTAGCCGAGTTTAGAGCTAGACTGACTTTTCTTCAATAGATTTGTGATGCTTCGGAAGTTGATAAAGAGTTGCAAGTTAAGAGAATTCAGTGTGAGTCTAGCAGCGAACCAAATTTTCTAAGTGACTCTGATGGTTGTTTGAGATCCTGTGGTAGGATTTGTGTTTTGAAGGACATTGAGTTGATTTAGAATATTTTACATGAGGCACACAATGGTTGTTTGTCAGTTCACCCGGGCCACACAAAAATGTATAATGACTTGAAGAAGATGTATTGGTGGAATGGTATGAAAAGGGATATCTCAAAGTTTGTATCAAAATGCTTAGTTTGTCAGCAAGCAAAGGCTGAACACCAAGTACCTTCATGTTTACTTCAGCCCATCATGGTTCCCGAGTGTAAATGGGACCGAGTTACTATGGATTTTTTGACAGGTTTGCCTTTAACTCCGAGAAAGAAAGATGCCATATAGGTTATTGTCGATAGGCTGACTAAATTGGCTCATTTTATTCCAGCGCATACCGATTACTCACTTGATAAGTTAGCCGAGTTGTACATTGGTGAAATTGTTAGACTTCATGGAGTACCTATATCGATTGTATCGGATAGAGATCCGAGGTTCACTTCACGGTTTTGGAAAATGTTACAAGAAGCTTTGGGTACAAAGTTGAATTTTACCACTACTTTTTATCCACAGACTGATGGTCAGTTTGAGTGAGTAATTCATATCTTGGAAGACATGCTCCGATGTTGTGTATTGGAATTCCAAGATAGTTAGGAAAAGTACTTACCATTGGTGGAGTTTGCCTACAACAACAATTATTAGTTGAGTTTGAAAATGGCACCTTATAAGGCATTGTACGGACGTAAGTGCCAAACACCTTTGTATTGGACCGAGCTTAGAGAAAATCAGATTCACAGAGTTGATCTAGTCAAAGGAACCGAAGTGAAAGAGAAGGTAATTTGTGATTGTCTGAAAGCAGTTCCGGATAGACAGAAATCCTATGTGGATTTGAAATGGAAAGAACTTGAGTATCAATTCAGTCATAAGGTATTTTTTAAAGTATCTCCATGGAAAAAGGTTTTGAGATTTGGCAAGAAGGGCAAGTTGAGTCCTCATTTTATAAGACCGCATAAGATCACCGAGAGAATAGGGCCAGTTGCCTATCGATTGGCTTTACCATCAGGGTTGGAGAAGATTCATGATGTATTTCATGTATCTATGTTGCGTCGATATAGATTAGATCCTTTACATGTGATTTCACTGACAGAAGTTGAAATTCGGCCGGATATGACTTATGGTGAGAAACTGGTTAGGATTTTGGCACGATAAGTTAAACAACTGAGAAACAAAAGCATTGCCTTGGTGAAAGTGTTATGGCAAAGACATGGGGTTGATGAGGCTACATGGGAGCCTGAGGAGGCCATGAGAAAATAATACCCAAACCTTTTTACCGGTAAGATTTTTGGGGATGATAATCCCTAAAGGGGGAGAGTTGTAACATCCCGAATTAGGGTCTAGTCAAAACATTAGTTTCGAGACCTCAAATTTGAAATAGAAATAATTATTTTATGATTATTTGATGAGCCATGATATGATTGCATGTTTGTGTGAAATTTTCATGAAGAAATTCTATGCCTAAAGTGTCCAATTTGACTTTAGGGACTAAATTGACACTTGTGTTCTAGAAGTTTCAAGCATGAAATTGCATTAGGTTATTAATTAGAGGTCCTTAAATAGAAATTTGACCAAGTTCTAAAATTTTGGACAAAAATGGGCATGAATAGGAAAATAATTTGAAAGAAAGGCCTTCAGGGTATTTTGGTCATTTAGATAATAAAAGAATAAAAAGGGAAAATAAGTCAAAAATTTGCTCATCTTCTCCAAGTACTAGTCAAAATTTCCAAGAGCCATAGCTAGGTTTTGCTCATCTTTTCAAGTTTGATTGTAAGTACTCCTAAGCCCCGTTTTTAATGTTCTTTACATTTTTGAGATCCTTAAAGCATGATCTATCCGATTCTAGCCATATTTTGAAGTAAGGTTCATGTAGGAAACTTGACCCATGTGTGACATGGTTGTATTTATATTTTTAATAGAGGAATATGAAAGTTTGATGTATGATAAACATCTTTTACCAAGTGATTTTTAGTGAAAACACCTAAAAAGGACTTGTTTGTAAAAGGTGTAAAAATGAGTAGTAAAAATGTAAAATAAAAGAAAATGTGGGCTGATATGAGTTAGAATATGAATCGGCTAGGCTTGGGTAACCAAGAAATTGCATGCATTTCATTTTACGAGCCTAGGGACGAAAGTGTAAATAAGTGAAAAGTTAGGGGTAAAAGGTAATTTTACCAAAGTATGTGTTATGGGTCGATATGAACAATGTATGTATTGAACAAGTTGAATTTGGCATTATAGACCAAGAAAAATATGATTCGGGACTTGATCGAGGAGAAACAAAATTTACGAGGATTAAGCTCGTTTCTATCATTCTGTACCAAGGTAAGTTCATTTACAAATATTGCAACATGTGCCATACTTTAAATGCTTTAATATTGCATGTATGGTAAGTTCATATGAGTTGTTATGTCATATTTCTATTGCTTTGATATCAAGTGAATTTTAATGCTTTATTACTACCATGACTATGCTTTGGTTATTCCACGAGTATTTGACTAGTGCTATGAGCATTGGAATCGACGTGACTAGAAAGTTCGATAGAAATATGGTATCGATGAATCTCGTTTGAACCTTAGGAATAGTTTAGGATACAAGTGACATGTCACTAGGGACTATGTGATCTGAACTCATTGAGTTGTGGTCTGAGTTCATGATATATGAGGCATCTAAACTCATTGAGTTATGGTCTGAGTTCATGATGTATGTGACACATGTTTTGGCATCCGAGTATTGGTCTCGTATATTCTACCGGTGGTTGGGTAGTCCAGCATGTGTTACAAATACTTGACAGCCTATATGAATAGACCCGTGAGTAGCTCGAAAGCGAGCAACATGTGTTATGTGATATGAGGTAGTGTTGGCTATGTATGAGGCACTTAGGTGCGAGATTCTGATGTATCTGATAGTATTCCGAGTGTTCAACGGGTAGTTCTAAAGGAAGTTTAATGAGTAATCTTGATGAATACGTCAAAGACGAGAAAATAAGTTATTATATGCAAGTGGCACAGGTATGTACATTGAGCTCATGAGAATGACATGAGATATGATGAACTTGTGGTAAGAATATATATATATATATATATATATATATATATATGAAGAATGAGTTTAAAATATTTGATAATATGATCATATGCATTTTAATTGCATGTGAACTTACTAAGCTTTAATGCTTACCCCTCTTCCTTTCCTTTTCTTATAGTGTCGCCAAGCTAGCTTAGGGATCGAAAGACGTCAAAGACTCGATCACACTATCAATTGAATATTTGGTATAGCTAGTCTCATCATTTTGAGTATGGCATGTATAGGGACTTGGTCTTTTTTTTTATATGTCATATTGATTAGCCAAATGAGTTGGCTCATGAAAGTATTATGATTATTTTGTATATGGCCATGAGAGGTGGCTCATATTGATTATTTGGGTTGTAACCCTAATTATTGGTGCATGCATGCAAACGTGCTTATGCTTTAATGTGGTTATGGTTCCTTATGGCTAATGAGTGAGATGGATGGAATGTATGTTTGGTGTATGAAATATGATTAATGTGTAAGACAATAAATGTGGTGCAAATGTGTAAATTGAAAGTAGGTTAGCAAAGATGATAGACAAATATGAAATTGGTGTGGAATGCCATATGAAAGCATGATAGTTTGAATAGGTGATATTTTGACATTACCAAGTCATAATTTAACCATAGATGTGAATGCTAGAGTAATCAAATGTGCCATGTTGCATGCCATAAAGGGAATGTAAGTATGTGAGTGTTTAAGGGTGGCAAATGGCTTGGGAAAAAGCCTAGAAATTGTCCACGCGGTTAGACACACGGGCATGTGTCTAGGCTGTGTGTGACACACGGTCTGCCTCATGGGCGTATGATTTAGCCGTGTGTTCCTTGCACCCTAATTATGCAAAATAGAATGCCCAGTAGTAAACACACGGGCAGAGACACGACCGTGTGTCTCAGCCATGTGAAGGACACGACCTTAGGACATGGGCAAATGTAACACCCCAAACCCAGCCCAGACATTATGACCGAATCTGAAGATGTCACATTGAAGTGTTTTTCACAAAATATAATATCGTTGAAAAACCTGTTCTATATTAAACCTCTTTGTGATCTTAACGAAGATTTAGGATGTCTCGTTCAATGTTAAAACTCAAGTCGTTTAGCAAAATGTTAATCATATTAAATTGTTATTACTTTTAAAAACATTGCTTGTACGAAAGCTTTTAAAATAGCTTGCGTAAACATGGTGCTCTGAAAAATGTTTATCTTTTGAAAACTCGCGTCCTACTACTAACAAATATGAATCAAAATAAATAAAACCCCAAATTAAAAGTTAAAAATTTAAAGAGGCCTTATTACATAAACAAATACCCAACTTAAATTACTAATAAATTAAAATTCAAATATAATAGTAAATGCGGTTGTGTGGCCACCTTTGAGTCCCTCGCAGTACCGATCCGCCTAAGCCTGGGGACTACCTGTACAGATAAACAGATGGGTGAGTTTACGAAAACTCAGTGTGTAATCCCATATAAGCTGTAACACCCCAAACTCGGCCCAGACGTTATGGCCGAATCTAGCGCATTACATTGAAGTGTTTTAGCGAAAACCTAGTTTTCATTGAAAACCCTTCCTTAAGATATGAAACCATAGTTAACTTATGAAAACACTCTTTTCAGTTGCGAAAGCTGGTTTAAAACATTTGATTTAAGAAAGTTCATCAATTAAAAGCTTTGTTGCGGAAACGTAGTATATAAAAACTATGGTTTAGAAAATCCCTGTTCAACTTCTCGCAATTACAATGCATAAGAATAATAATCCAAATAATAACAAAAAGGGGAGACCTTATTACAATCCAGTCTAAAATCACTTAATAAATCAGGAACTAAATGCTTTTAAAACGACCAAGTGCAAGTTGTCTTGCTAGTTGGCCACCCAGAGTCCCTCCAAACCTCGAACCTCCTATTAAGCATTACCTGAGAAAAATAAAAGAGGGGGTGAGTTTTTTCAAACTTAGTGTGTACACCCTCTTCGAGCAGCAAGCATTCATCAATCATCATAAAATCACACATGCAATGCAGTGCAATGCAACCCACCCCAATAATCCATCCGCTACACTTCAGCTTCATCCCCCGGTACACTTCATGTGGGGATATAAATATCGACCCACCCAACCGATACACTTCAATGGTAGCCCGGTTGCGGAACTACATTCATTGCAACAAGCTGCTAATCATATAATGGGCTTAAAAAGCCTTCGGTGGATCCACAATCGTCAAGCAACCATGCGATCCTCATATACTTCCTCCATTCCAAAATTCCCAACCCAGATGCATCCTAAACATAATATCGTGTTTATGCAGTATGTAGGCAGCAGTTATACTCGAAACATACATAAATCTTACCTTTATCACATAGGGGTATTTTGGTCATTTTCGTCTTTAGGGGCATTTCGGTAAATTTTCTTTGTTACGGGTTTTTACTTACCTTGGCCCGTTAACAAATCCCGTGAGCTAAGATGAACGAGCACTATACACCAGGTAGGATTCCAGAGAAGAGGCGGTGGGTCATTAAGACCGCTTAAGTACCAAGCTCTCCCTAGATCTAATCCCAAACATGCATATACCTGTTGGCACACTTTAACCCTATGACTTGTCCACGGTCGCTATTAATTATTTAGTTAATTAAGTTTTATGCAATCATCATATATTAGGCCCAAAACCCCTACATACATACATATAGCCCATCAGGCCCAATCTCATTCATATGGCCCATCAGGCCCAATTCATATTCATATGGCCCATTAGGCCCAATTCACATTCATATGGCCCATCAGGCCCAATTCACATTCATATTCATGCTCGCATACAATTTTTCATCACATATCATCAATTATCAATATTACCCATTATGGGTCCAATAGCCTATTGCCCATTAAGCCTATTCTGACCCGGTTGGCCAGCTCACAGCCTAAGTCCATGGAATCACCCATGGGCCTCAGACAACCTATCAGTTTCCCCCTTACAAGTGTTCGCGCACTCACATGTTTGTCGTAGCCAAACTTTTAGCTTTTCAGCATTTTGGCTTTTGTCAATTTGCTTGTGTGTGTAGTGTGTGTACACACCTAGTAATAAAGTGTGCTGCGATTCCCTTAGCCGCAAACCTACAAACGATATCACCCTTCAATTAATCGTATGCTTAATACATATTTTACACAAAATCGAAACCTCACCTTATCCTTACCTTGAACACCAATCCCTAATATTTTTTCCTTGATCACTACTCCCTAGATCTGTATTAATCTTACTCATTAAAACCAAATACTAGGGGACTCGCATCCAACATCATTCATCCCCTTATCTCACTTAAGACCATTCGGCCAACCTTAGCCAACAAGAGATGAATACTTACCAAAACCGCAAAACACCTTAGGCGCAATTTCGACAGAGAGCTAAGATCCGAGATCCGATACTAATTCCCTACCACCGTTGATTTGAAAGAGTGAGGGAGGGAAGTACTTGGTATTAACAATACTAGCCGTACTTACACCAAAAGAGTAATCGGCCCAAGGGAGATTCGGCTTTTTAGCTTTCAAACTAATATGGTGAATAAGGTTTATTTGGCACAAATTAAAGAAGAAGAGTAGAAGAAGGAATCGGCTAACGCAAAGGGTAAATTAAAAGAGATATGAGGAGAGAAAGAATGGCAAAAGAATCAGCTAGCAAAGATGGAAATCCAAATCGGCACTAAAGAAAAAAAAATGAAAAATTTGGCATTAGCCTAGGATCCCAAACTCGGCACATATTTATAGCCTCTAGGCAAATTGCCTGACCCTCAATTCCCAATTCAGCTTCATCACTTCCTCCTTCTCATCTCCTCGTTTTTCTCTCTGATAACTCCCCAATATATTTCCTAAATTTTCTCTTCTGAACACTCCTCTTAGATTCCATCTTCACGCCACTTCCAACCTTCTAGAAGGCCAAAATTAAACTTCTAAAAATACTAAGCTAGGGTTCGAACCTTGGATCTCCTTGCTAAGCACTAACGCCACCTCCCTACACCCTAAGTAGCATTACTTAGCCACTCCACCACAAGGCTTTTGATGCCATTTTCCCCTATTTTTATTTAAAAGCCCAACTACTCCCAACCGTGGTTCTTTTAATAATTAAATTAAAATTCCTCCACCACAAAACTCGAACCCAGAACTTCTCCAACATACCTAGACACTCCAAATTCCTTAAAACCTTATAGCCAACATGTCATTTGTCATTTTCTTGCTCACTTAAAAAAAATTTTATGAGACCCAAAACCCAAAGCCCAATTCATCTAGGCCCAAAATTTGGGGCGTTACAACTCTACCCCTTAAAAGAAATTTCATCCTCAAAATTTTACCTGATTCAAACAGTTGAGGATATTGGCGTCGCATCGCTTCCTCAGGTTCCCAAGTAGCCTCTTCAGCCTTCTGATTACGCCAAAGCACTTTGACTAATGGAATAGACTTCCTTCTTAGTACTTTAACATCTCGACCAATTATTTGTATGGGCTCTTCCTCGAAAGTTAGGTCTGGCCTGACCTCGATTTCCTCAACCGCCATGACATGCAAAGGATCTAAGTAATACCGTCTTAGCATGGAAACATGAAACATGTCGTGGATCTGGATTAGTTCAGGAGGTAACTCCATCTGGTAAGCGACTGACCCAATTTGCCTTACCACCCGATATGGCCTAATGAACCTTGGGCTTAGCTTACCCTTTCGTCCAAACCTTAACACTTTCTTCCATAGAGAGACCTTCAGAAAAACTAAGTGTCCCACTGCACACTCTATCTCTCGTCGTTTAAGGTCAGCATATGACTTCTGCCTATCCGAGGCCTCCTTCAACTGATCCCGAATCAACTTCACCTTATCCTCAGTATCGACTAATAACTCAAGGCCCAAAACTCTTCGTTCGCCCAACTCTGTCCAACATGTTGGAGTTCGACACCTTCGCCCATACAGTGCTTCATACGGAGCCATCCCAATGCTTGCTTGATAGCTATTATTGTATGCAAATTCGGCTAACGACAAATAGTCCTCCCAACTATCTTGGAACACAATCACGCATCCCCTCAACATATCTTCCAATACTTGGATCACCCTTTTTGACTGTCCATCAGTTTGATGGTGGAATGCCGTACTGAAGTTCAACCTAGTACCCAACGCCTCATGTAGCTTCTTCCAAAATCGTAAAGTGAAATATGGGTCCCTATCAGATATTATGGATATCGGCACTCCATGCAATCTTACAATCTCTGCCACATACAGCTTAGCCAACTTTTGTAACGAGTAATCGGTGTGAACTGGTACGAAATGGGAAGACTTGGTTAACCGATCCACTATAACCCATATCGAGTCTTTCTTAGTAGGTGTCAAGGGTAGCCCACTAACAAAGTCCATAGTAATCCTTTCCCACTTCCACAGTGGAATCTTTACTGGCTGCAACAATTCTGAAGGCAACTGGTGTTCAGCCTTCACTTTTTGACATACCAAGCATTTACTTACGAACTCCATAACCTCGTGCTTAAGTCCAAGCCACCAGTGAAGTTCATGCAAATTCTGATACATCCTTTTTTCGCCAGGATGCATAGCATAGAGACTGCTATGTGCTTCTCGCAGAATAGATTGCCTTAGCTCATCGTCCTTTGGTATACACATCCTCTCACGGAAACACAATACTCCGTCACTATTTATCCCAAAGTCTGATGTCTCCTCACTCTCTACTTGTCTTAAACAAGCACCTAAGGTCTCATCCACTAGTTGCTTACTCCTTATCTACTCGACCACACTGACTTTACCTGAACCTCAGCTAAACATCCGCCTCCTTAACCCTTAATTGGTGATACCCCAAATGCAGATCAATCTTCAAGAAAACGGACGCTCCCCTAATCTAATAAAAAAGATCATCGATTCTCAGCAGAGGGTATTTGTTTTTAACAGTTAACTTGTTTAACTATCGATGTCGATGCACATTCGCAAGGTTCCATCCTTCTTCTTCACGAATAACACCGGTGCTCCCAATGAAGACACACTTGGTCGTATGAATCCTCGATCCAACAATTCCTGAATCTATGCCTTAAGTTCCACCAACTCCTTTGGTGACATCCGATAAGGAGCGATAGACACCAGAGTCATACCAGGTAACAACTCAATTCCAAATTTTACTTCCCTGCTGGGTGGCAACCCAAACAGCTCCTCGGGAAAGACATCCAAAAATTCCCTAACTATTTTCAACTCCCTAACAGTAAGGCTCTTAGCCTCTGTAAATAGGCTTCGCATCCCTTTCGTACTAACTTCTCAGCCTTCAACGCCAAATCACATTCGACAGGTAGTTCCAGCGTTCACCAATCATCACTACTTCCTTATCCTCCACCGTTCTTAACACCATTCGCTTTGCAGCACAATCCAAGGTGGCTTGGTGCTTCACCAGCCAATCCATACCTAAGATTAAGTCGAATTCGCTAAACGGCAGCTCCATCAAATCTGCTGAAAAGGTAACTCCTTGGACTACTAAGGGTACCTCCCTAAACAATTTATTCACTCCCACTTACTGACCTAACAAACTTATCATAGTCATCTCATTCGTAGTAATTTCAAACATATCACCCAAAGATTTAGTCATATTGCATGCAACATATGAATGCGTTGATCCAATATCAATCAATGCTGTGTAAGGTAACTCATATATAAAGGACATACTCGTTATCACATTTGGGGATCCCCGTCTTCTCAGCGATGAGCAGCATAGATCAAAGTTGGCTACCTTGCCTCAGCATGACCTACATTTCTACTCAGTGCTCCACGTCCGCGTCCATTGCCGTTACTGCCCTTCGCCTGTCCACGACCCTTTGGCAGCAGTTGACCACCCCTTGGTGGCGGAGCACCACCTCGACCCATGATTGGCACTTGAGCTGGCATTTTAGGGCAATTCTTGATCCTATGCTCCAAATATCCACACGCTAGACAAGCACCTGTCCTCTTCCAACACTCGCCTACATGACCTTTCCCACAAACAGCACATGGTGGCACCCCTGGATTAATAGCAGGGGGCCCGGCTTTAATTGGCCCATCGTTTCTGGCCCTAGCCCTAGGCCTCTATCCAACACCCAGAGTCTCAGCCTCTCTCTTATTCTTACCCCTTTCTTTTTCTCAATTTAGGCCCGCCGCTCGCTTTACCTCCTCCACTATCTTTGCGTTCTCCACCAACTTCGAGAAAACTCGCTCCTTTTGTGGAGCTATTAATACCCTGAGGCTATCTCTAAGTCCATCCTCAAATCTAACGCAACGCTCCTAGTCTGTTGCCACCATGACCCTTGCATACCTACTAAGGCGAAGAAATTCCGCCTCATGCTCCGCCACAAATTGTTTCCCTGGGTCTAGTTCAGGAACTCCTTTCTTCTAGCATCCACATAGCTTGCACCCACACACTTCCCTTGGAATGCAGCTTTGAAAAACTCCCAAGTGACTCACTCCGGTTGGGTGCCCTCTTTCACCGTCAACCACCACTGGTAGGCTTCTTCCCTAAGCAGTGACATTGCCCCTTTCAACTTTTGTTCAGGTGAGCAGTCCAAGTCCTCTATTATCCTTTCAGTGGCCTTCAACCAATATTCCGCCACATTAGGAGCCACGCCAGCCACGCCCTTAAAGATCTCAGCCCCATTCGAACGAAGTCGCTCTGAAATGGACCCCCGATTTCCAGTGCTATTATTGGGTCCAACAACCCTTTCCAAAATCCTTAGCATTACCTGCGACAATGCATCTTCTCCCACGACCCGATCATACAGTCCATTCCCAGCTACAGGTGAGGCCGGAGCCTCTTCTACTCTAACATCGGGCATATGGCCCGATGCTGACGATTCAGCCCTAACAGTTCAGTGGCCTCGACCACGGCCTCTTGCACCTCTTCTAGCACTCATCGTTGAATCGCGTATTATCTGTATTAGAAATTTTTATGAAGTTTTAGTTAGTTTCGATAATTAAACCCATGTTTTATGAAAGTATTTAAAGAAAAGATTGTTTTTGAAAATCCTCTACAGTTTCAAGATCCTAGGGGCTTCAGTTCCATTCTAACAAAATCATCTAAAGTAGCCCTCTATCTACTGTATATCAATGTAAACAGGCTTAAGAATATAAGAACTTATTTGGTTCGACGGCGGAGACTCGGTGTGCCGTATAGAAAGATTCCCCTTTTTCCAAAATAGTGTGATCTAAAATATTTTTAAAATCCAAATAGTAAGTGTAACACCCCTTACACGTATCCAAGGCTGGAACAGGGTACAAGGCATTACCAGACTTAACCATACACAAAGACGAAAACCAGGCCATAAATTTTTATTTAATTCAAAACTTCTCAAACACATGCATATCGTCCTTAAACATCCATGTCCAAGGCAACATCACTCATCTCCGTATTACACATTTAATTCATATCCATAGGCATGCATTCAACTTACAGGATATATTACTAATCATGCATAACAAACAAACCTAACTATATCATCACATCACAAACATAAGACATAACATGTTTAATTAAATTTACAACCCATAATGAGTAAATATCATATCTCATGACCATATATGATAGCTCAACGCAGACCAATACGGTTGGCCAAAGTCATAATAATAATACATATCACAAACTAACTTACTATACATGCCACTCACTTGATATTTCAAATATTGAATTAATTCTCCCAAAAGTGGTGGCTTGATAGTGTGATTCTGCCTCTGACGATCTCTAACCCCGAGCCGACCTGCCAAAACTGAAGAAGTGGAGAGGAATGGGTAAGCTTTACGCTTAGTAAGTCCATATAAAATTAATAAGCAATTACCATCATGCTTTTCTAAGATAAAACACCAAAATTGTACATTTTACACATGTTCAGGTTAAGCTGTTTTTCCAAATTACAATTACTAAATCATTTATATCTGGAGCTACGAAACTCCAAATTAAGTTCTGTTAATTTTCCTTGAAACTAGACTCATATACCTTTCTCCCATAAAATTTTCAGAATTTTTGGTTTAGCCAATTGGTACAGTTTATTCATTAAAATTTCCCCTATTTCAGTTTTCAGTTACTCTCTCTCTGTACAAAATTCAAAGAGCTATGAAGTTTATTTCCATTAAAAATATACTCAATAAGGAATCTATATATGTAAAGTATAACTCCTAATTATTTTTGTACAATTTTTAGTGAATTTCTCAAATAGAAATAGGGGATCTCGAAGTCATTCAGACTCTGTCTCACATCAATTTAAATATCTCATAACATAAAGTTCAATTGCATGTACCATTTCTTCTATGTGAAACAAGACTCATTAAGATTTAATCTCATATTTTATTTAGCTGCTAACTCAATTTCAACAATTTATGGTGAATTTCCAAAGTTGCACTACTGTAGTAACCCAAAACTATAAAGGCTGAATTTACTCATTCACCACTATTATTCACCAAATCCATACAATATCATTTCATCCATCATGGTAAGAACACATAAATATGCTTCATAAGCATAGACTGATAACCACAAGGTCATCACAAAAGCATTCTCATGAACATTCTTACCACACAATTACAACATATCGAGTTCTCTACTCGAGAGCTTACGCACATACCTGTTCATCGTACTCATTTCACAACACTTACCAACATGTCGCTTTCATCTGGAGTATTTCACTTCGTTCACTTGAGATTTACCCGTTGAACACATTGAAATATAATTTAGATACACGAAATCAAGCTACCATAATTTCACCCATAACGAACTCGGAACGCAACTCAACGAGCTTGGGTGTTCGCATCCATAATGAACTCGGAACACAACTCAACGAGTTCGGATGCTTGCATCTATAAGTGAACTCGAAACGTAACTCAACGAGTCCGGATGCCTCATAATTCTCACAAACTCGGAACGCAACTCAACGAGTCCGGATCTCAATTTTCTAATGACATGTCACTTGTATCCTAATCTATTCCTAATGTTCAAACATGATTTTCCTCGATCATATGCCTTTGCCATCTTTCTCGTGATGTCAATATCGATACTCCGGTGGCAACTCATATTTTTCAAGTATTCCACATAATTTGTATAATAATTCAACAATAACCATAGAATGCAACAATTCGTAAACAATAATCATCATACCATTATAAAGACATCAACAACATATAGTAATGTTACATCATTTACATAATATCAAATTATTCACATATATGTATACTTACAATTCATATAATATCATAACATTAACATTAAAATACACATTGCATTATTAAAATCATATGAACTTACCTCGTATGCGAAAATGGTCATTTTTACCATTTTGTCCACAACTTGGTATTTTGCCGATTTTAGCCCAAATTTCGATTTTCCTTGCTAATCGAGCTTGGGAGTTTGAACAAACCCTAACCATGGCTGCTGTTGGTAGAAACGGTTGAATGAAGAAGATGATAGCTAATTTGGCTTATTTCCCTTTTTAATTCTTTTAATTATTAGTTTACCAAAATCCCCCTAACTTAAAAATATTTTATTACACCCATTTCATGTCTATTTTTGTCCAACAATTAACCAATGGTCTAATTACCATTTAAGGACCTTTAATTTAAAAACTCAAAACAATTTGACACTTCTAACATCTAGAACTCAACTTTTGTACTTTTTAAGATTTAGTCCTTTTGACTAAATTAAGTGCCCGAACGTCAAAATTTTCGAACGAAATTTTCATAAAATTATTCCGTAAACTCATAGACCATAAAAATATAATAAAAATAAAATTTTCATCGTCGAATTTGTGATTTCGAAAATACTGATCCGACTAGGCCCAAAATCAGGGTGTTATAGTAAGGCCCACTTCACAGCCCTAGTTTTACAACATGGGCTCTGATAACACTAAATGTAACACCCCAAATTTGACCCAGACGTTATGATCGAATCTGGCGCATCACATTGAAGTGTTTTAGCGAAAACCTTGTTTTCATTGAAAACCCTTCCTTAAGCTATGAAACCTTAGTTAACTTATGAAAACACTATTTTCAGTTGCGAAAGCTAGTTTAAAACATTTGATTTAAGAAAGTTTATCAATCAAAAGTTTGGTTGTGGAAACGTAGTATATAAAAACTATGGTTTAGAAAATCCCTATTCAACTTCTCACAATTACAATCCATAAGAATAATAATCGAAATAAGAACAAAAAGGGGAGGCCTTATTACAATGCAGTCTAAAATCATTTAATAAATCACGACTAAATGCTTTTAAAACGACCAAGTCCAAGTTGTCTTGCTAGCTGGCCACCCAGAGTCCCTCCAGACCTCGAACCTCCTATTGAGCATTACTTGAGAAAAATAAAAGAGGGGGTGAGTTTCTGCAAACTCAGTGTGTACACCCTCGTCGAGCAGCAATCATTCATCAATCATTATAAAATCACACATACAATGCAGTGCAATGCAACCCACCCCAATAATCCATCCGTTACACTTCAGCTCCATCCCCTGGTACACTTCATGTGGGGATATAAATATCGACCCACCCAACTGATACACTTCAATGGTAGCCCAGTTGCGGAACTACCTTCATTGCAGCAAGCTACTAATCATATAATGGGCTTAAAAAGCCTTCGGTGGATCCACGATCGTTAAGCAACCATGCGATCCTCATATACTTCCTCTGTTCTGAAATTCCCAACCCAGATGCATCCTAAACAAAATATCGTGTTTATGTAGTATGTAGGCAGCAGTTATACTCGAAACATACATAAATCTTACTTTCATCACATAAGGGTGTTTTGGTCATTTTCGCCCTTAAGGGCATTTCGGTAAATTTCCTTTATTACGGGTTTTTATTTACCTTGGCCTGTTAACAAATCCCATGAGCTAAGATGAACGAGCACTATGCACTAGGTAGGATTCCAGAGAAGAGGAGGTGGGTCATTAAGACCGCTTATGTACCAAGCTCTCCCTAGATCCAATCCTAGACATGCATATACCCATTGCCACACCTTAACCCTATGACTTGTCCACGGTTGCAATTAATTATTTAGTTAATTAAGTTTTATGCAATCATCATATACTAGGCCCAAAACCCCTACATACATACATATAGCCCACTAAGCCCAATCTCATTCATATGGCCTGTCAGGCCCAATTCATATTCATATGGCCCATCAGGCCCAATTCATATTCATATGGCCCATCAGGCCCAATTCACATTCATATTCATGCTCGCATACAATTTTTCATCACATATCATCAATTATCAATATTACCCATTATGGGTCCAACAACCCATTGGCCCATTAATCCTATTTTGGTCCGGTTGGCCAGCTCACAGCCCAAGTCCATAGAATCTCCCATGGGCCTCAGACAACCTATCGGTTTCCCCCTTACGAGTGTTCGTGCACTCGCAAGTCTGCTGTAGCCAAACTTTCAGCTTTTCAGCATTTCGACTATTCGACATTTCGGCTTTTGCTGATCTGCTTGTGTGTGCAGTGTATGTACACACCTGATAATAGAGCGTGCTGCGATTCCCTTAGCCACAAACCTACAAACGATATCACCTTTCAATTAATCTTATGCTTAATACATATTTTACCCAAAACCGAAACCTCGCCTTATCCTTACCTTGAACACCAATCCCTAATATCTTTTCCTTGATCACGTACTCCCTAAATTTGCATTAATCTTACTCATTAAAACCAAATACTAGGGGACTCGCATCCAACATCATTCATCCCCTTATCTCACTTAAGGCCATTCGATCAACCTTAGCCAACAAGAGAGGAATACTTACCAAAACCACAAAACACCATAGGGGCAATTTCGGCAGAGAGCTAAGATCCGATATCCGATACTAATTCCCTACCACAGTTGATTAGAAAGAGTGAGGGAGGGAAGTACTCGGTATTAACAATACTTGCCAAAAAAGAGATAAGGTACTTACACCAAAAGAGTAATCGGCCCAAGGGAGATTTGGCTTTTCGGCTTTCAAACTAATATTGTGAATAAGGTTTATTTGGCACAAATTAAAGAAAAAGAGCAGCAGAAGGAATCGGCTAACCCAAAGGGTAAATCAAAAGATATCTGAGGAGAGAAAGAATGGCAAAAGAATCAACTAGCAAAGATGAAAAAGCCAATCGGCACTAAAGAAAAAAAAAATGAAAATTTTGGCATTAGCCTAGGATCCCAAACTCGGCACATATTTATAGCCTCTAGCCAAATTGCCTGACCCTCAATTCCCAATTCAGCTCCATCATTTCCCTCTTCTCATCTCCTTGTTTTTCTCCCTGATAACTCCCCAATCTATTTCCAAAATTTTCTCTTCTGGACACTCCTCTTAGAGTCCATCTTCACGCCACTTCCAACCTTCTAGAAGGCCAAAATTAAACTTCTAAAAATACTAAGCTAGGATTTGAACCTTGGATCTCCTTACTAACCAGTAACGCCACCTTTCTACACCCTAAGTGGCGTCACTTAGCCACTCCACCACAAGGCTTTTGATGTCGTTTTCCCCTATTTTTATTTAAAAGCCCAACTAATTCCAACCCTGGTTCTTTTAATAATTAAATTAAAATTCCTCCACCACAAAACTCAAACCCAGAACTTCTCCAACATACCTAGACACTCCAAATTCCTTAAACCCTTATAGCCAACATGTCATTTGTCATTTTCGTGCTCACTTAAAAAAATTTTATGAGACCCAAAGCCCAAAGCCCAATTCATTTAAGCCTAAAATTTGGGGCGTTACATAAGCAAACAATCAAAAAACAAACACAGTTTGGGCCTATGCCCTTTAGTAACAGTGACAATATTAGTTTGGGCTTTAGCCCATCTCAATACAGAAATAACCATGTGTTTGGGCCTTGGCCCATTACAGTAACAGTAAACAGTGTAGTAACAATTTAAATAGTATACAAGTCCTACCCATCTAGCCTCTACACTCCATCTTCGTCCAATCCTACACTCCATGTGGGGATATAATCAACCCACCCATCCCTACACTCCAAGTAGTACTAGTTGCAGCACTAAACAGTATTTGCAGCAAAGCTACCAGTACAATACACTTCCTTCAATCATAATAAACCCATCCCCATGCAATGCATCATACAGTCATGTCATATCATATCATATCATATCATAGAGTCATACATGTATCCATTACAGTTTATATAGCATGCTAAAATACGATCATACATGAACACACATATATATATACAACACATAGGGGAAAAACAGTCATCTTACCACATAAGGGCAAAATAGTCATTTTACCACATAAGGGTAAAACATTCATTTTACCATATATAGGGGGTCTAGGTAAACTTACCGACCCAACAGTAGGTCCACAGTCATCTTGGGCGACCCATGCAACCTTATCAGTCAAACAGTGAAAATGGGCCCACGAAGCCTAGAAATGGCCTTGGTCGTGTGGATACACAGCCTGGCCCAATATTCTCCATACGTCTGTGTAGGGCCCACATGTTCGTGAGGCCCATACAGCCCAGTTCAGCCCAAAATTGCCCAATACGGCCTCGGCCAATGAAATCACTCATGGTTGGCCTCAACGATCATAAACCCATGTTTAGGCTTACGGACTACCACACGAGCGAGCGCACGCTCGTGTAGCTTCGACGTCCTCTATTTTAGCTTTTGCCAATTTATGTTTATGACGGTACTATTATACACCTGATTACAGAAACACGCACGTAGTTTTTGAGCACTCCAACCCTTGATCCAATCCACAAACATTCAATTAGTCACGAGGTAATCAAATTAATACTACTTCTTTCCCAAACACTTATCCAAAGATCAATTATCACATACCTGATTCGAACCCCCAAGCCCTTACACATACCTAAACCGTTGATCAAGAATGATTTTCCCCCTTATTTGGTTATTATCTGCACACCAATTAGAACCCTCATTAACAGCTATTCATAACCATAGTTTGATCTCTAAACAAAAATACACACTTATTGAAATCGCGAAATCATAGAGTTGGAATAGTGTACAAAATCGACAGACAGGGAGAGAGTAGGAAAGAGAATCTGGCACAATAAGGGTAAAAGAAAAATAGAGAAAATCGATAAATCAAAGGGAAAAAGAGATTGACAGAAGGTCGAGCAGCAACAATCGGTACCAACAACAATGAACAATTGACAGAGGATTGTGGGAAATGAGAATAAAAAACAAAATTTAGAACTACCAATTAAGGTCCGGCTAGAGGATCCAGTTAAACACCAATTACACTTCGATAGTAAAAGAGAGCTTGAGAAAAACGAAATCAATAAAGTGGAAAGAGAGAAAGGAAGAAACAACAGAGGTGAATACAATCACCGCAATTTTCAGATAAAAGAAAATAAAAAGAAAAAAACTAAAGTAAAAAAAAAAACTAAAGCCGAATTACCAAAAGAGATTTCGGCTACAGGGGAACAAAGGGGTTTTGCCGTCAGAATTTTGGAAAACTGGGAAGAGGGTGCCGAAATTTTGGGAAGGCAGAATTCAAGTCCAGCTCAAAAACATCCCATTCCCTCATACTCTCCACCAAATTGGCACAACCTCTCATCACATCCCTAAAACCGCTTTTCAAAAACCTCCTTACCAACCGTACACTTTCCCCCCACATCTCAAATTCCTTATTTTCCTTTACCAACCCAATATTTCCTCCTAAAAATCAACCACACGTCCCCCACACTCCTTAAACACAGAATTTTGGTCACACTAGAACTCTCCCATGGCCAATAGTAAAAATAAATTCCCTGCTTGCGCTAGAACTCGAACTCCAGACCTCATACTCATAAATACTCCTTTTAACCACCAGACCAGAAGGTCCATTCTATCATGTTTTACCCATATTTATTTATAAGCCTACTGAATAGAGATAGGGGTTATTCCATATAAAACAAAACTTTCTGCACAAGCCAAGGCTTGAACCCAAGACTTCTCAGACACTTCCTAGAACACTCAACCACTAAAGCAGATACACAATTGTGTCACTTTCTTGCACAACTAAATATTTATGTGCAGCCTCCTAATTGTTCCCAAGCTTAAGACCTAATACTTCTAGGCCTAAAACTTGGGGTGTTACAGCGTATGCCCAGGCTGTGTGAAGTCTACACTTAATTTTTGGAATTTAATTCTCCACACGGCCTAAGTACACGGGCGTGTGACTTGGCTATGTTACCTTATCTAGTTGATGACGTCATAGTCAGTGAACTTCACGAGTTGAGGACATGGGCATGTCCCAAGCCACACGAGCATGTGTGACCACATGGCCTACCCACACGGGCGTGTGACTCCCCAAAGTAGGAATTTTTCTAAGTTATCTTAAAGTTCTCTAAAGTTCTTGGTTTTGTCCTAAACCACTTTCGATGTATGTTTGGGGGCCTCGTAGGCCTATATAAGGAACAATTTGCATATGTATGAATGAAATTAAATTGAACAAAAGATTTATAGCCTAATTTTGTATGTGTGCTTGTGTTAAAGTCAAGTAACGCCTCGAACCCTATCCCGACTTTGGATATGGGTAAGGGGTGTTATATTTAATAGGCACAAATACTGTTTAGATGGATAAGTTACGGTTTATAAATGTTATTAATGTTATAAATGACATATAAATTTGGAATGATGAAAAGTATTGTATTAATGGATAGTTTCATGTATTTTTACAATGACTAACATGTAATGAATACTTGTGATTAGGTGTTTGTTAACTAAATTGGTTGCACTTTAAGTATTTATTTGATTATATATAATGGTAAGTTTAATTCTGATTTATACGGATTTACTAAGCTATAAAGTTTACTCTGTTTCTTTTTCTATGTTTTATAGAGGCTCATTAGCTCGCTCATTTCAGATAAGTCAGAGTTGCACATCACACTATCCAATTTCTGATTGGTACTTCTGAACTTGTGGATATATGTAAATATGGCATGTATAGGCTAGTTTAAAAGATGTTAGTTATGCTATTTGATATAATGAATTTGGTATGTTTATGTGTATAAGTTATGCCATGTGATTTGGCTTATTTTGGTATTATGTTTTGGTTGAATTATGTTTAATTATGGTATGTTTTGGCAAGGTAATGATGGAATGAAATTATACAAGTGAAGACTTGATATGTAGTTGTTAAATGAATGGATTATGCATGATGTTAAATAGGTATTTGGGTATGGAATTGTTAGGTTTTGATATGACAAATAATATGTATTGAAATGGTTATCTTGGCTGCCTACTGAGTTGTAAAAATGTGGTCATTTAGGCTTGTGAATGCTTATGTTTATAGGGTGGCAAGATGGCTTTACAAATGGTCTATTTTTGTCCACACGGGAAGAGACACGAGCATGTGTCTCAGTCGTGTGCGACACACGGTCATGCTATACAGTTGTGTGTCCCCTAGGGTACCCTTTCAAATTAAGTCAATATACCCTACAGGTTTGGCAGGCTTAGACACATGGGCATGTCTACTGGCCGTGTGTGACACACAGGCTGGCAAATGGGCGTGTGGCCGACCGTGTGACCCAAGTCAGTAACCTCTCTAGTTTTCCCACGACCATGGCACACGGGTGTGTCCTCGCACAAGTTAGTATTTATGCCCTGTTTTCACACGGTCTAAGACATAGGCATGAATACTAGTCGTGTGAGGCACATGTCTTGTTCACACGGGCGTGTGATATTTGAAATGTTGGAATTTCGTGTGATATTTGAAATGTTGGAATTTTTCTAAATTTTCAAAATTTTAATATGTTACCGATTTAGTCCCGAATGCATGTTTTAAGCTTTGTATGCTCGATTTAAGTACATATTGAATGTGAATGAATGATAGTTACTGAAATGAGATGATAATTGATAAATGATTGTTCAGAATTGAGTTACAAGTCCAATAATGCCTCTTAACCTATTCCGACGACAGTTACAAGTTAGGGGTGTTGCATTTGTCGGTATTAAAGCTACGGTTTAATCGATTCTATGACTAACGTAGCGTATGTGAGTCTAGCTATACATGCCATATGTAAAACTATGATAGTGTGATGACTTTTGACATTTTCAAATGTGTTTTTATATAGTAATAGATCCCAAATGAGCTGTAACAGATGACGTAGAAAGTAACACGTCAACTCTTGCTCAACGGACAACGCCTTCTGAATCTAAACCTATGACAAGTATTCACTGGGGTGAGGCTAAAGAAGCCTACTTTCATATATTGAATGAGTGGTTCATACAGTACATTCGTACAAACCCAGCTGTTCAGCAACCTTTACCACCACCTATTCCCTAACCGATCCCTGTAGCTCCTCAAGGTATTAATCCTCTACGATTAAACAAACCACCTGTTGACAAGATACAGAAACACAGAGCTGAGGAATTTAGAGCCATTGTTAGTGATGACCTTGAGAGAGCCGAGTTTTGGCTTGAGAACACGACTCGAGTATTCGATGAATTATCCTACACACCTGAAGAATGCTTAAAATGTGTAGTATCACTGTTGAGAGACACTACATATTAGTGGTGGAATACCTTGATATCTGTAGCTCCATAAGAAAGAGTCACTTGGGATTTCTTTCAAGTTGAATTTAGAAAGAAATACATCAGTCAAAGATTCATTGACCAGAAAAGAAAAGAATTTATTGAATTAATGAAAGGTCATATGTCAGTCGCAAAATATGAAAGAGAGTTTGTACGACTCAGCAAATGTGCCGGTGAATGCGTCTCTTCTGAAGTTGTAATGTGTAAAAGATTTGAGGATAGATTGAATGAAGAAATCAGAGTGTTAGTCAGAATTCTTGAGCTGAAAGAGTTTGTTGTTTTGTTTGATCAAGCTTGTAAAGCTGAAGAGCTTTACAAAGAGAAAAGAAAAGCCGATTCTATGGCTAGAGATTCTAGAAAGAGATTCGCAGACAAATCACATCAGTTGGCATCAAAGAAATTTAGAAAATATCGTCCTCGTTCAATGGCTTCTATGGAAATTTCGATTAGAGACAGGGATGTGAGACATTTCATTTCTAAACCTCAGGCGACATTAGTTGCTAGTGTAGGTAGTGTTAGAAATGCTGGACCTGAATGTAAACACTACAATAAGAAGCATTATGGTGAATGTAGATTAGTGAGTGGACCTTTCTTTAAATATGGATCACTTGATCATTATCTCTAAGACTATCCATAAAAGTTTATAACTGATAGAGATCAACCAGTGAAAGCGACTAACACAGCTTCTAGAGGGAGACCACCTCAAAATACTATAAATATGAGTGCTAACCGAGCTGCTACAAGAAATTTGACTGTGATATCTGAGGCACAAGCACCTACTAGATCTTATACTATACGTGCACGGGAGGAGGCATCATCGCCAGACGTTATTACCAGTACTTTTTCTCTTTTTGATACTGATATAGTTGCGTTGAGAGATCTCGAATCAACCCATTCTTATATTTGTATGAATTTAGTGTTTAAAAAGAGTTTATATGTCGAGTCTACAGAATTTGTAGTTAAAGTATCAAACCCCTTAGGCAAATCTGTTTTAGTTGATAAAATTTGTAAGAATTATCCTCTGATAACTCGAGGTTACTGTTTCGGGCTCACTTGATGCTTCTATCATTTGATGAGTTTGGTGTGATTCTGGGTATGGACTGGTGACTATGCATGATGCGGTTGTGAGTTGTAGACAAAAGACTATCAAATTGAAATGTCAAAATGGTGAGATTCTTCGGATTAAGTCTGATGATTCGAATGAATTACCTATTGCGAGATCATCTGTGTTAGCTCAGAAATATTTAAAAAAGGGTTATGATGCATATCTTGCATATGTATTGGATATAAAAGTTTTTAAATCAAATATTGAGTCGGTACCTATTGTTTGTGAGTTTTCGGATGTATTTCCAGAAGAATTACCGAGTTTGCCTCCGATCAGAGAAGTTGAATTTGGTATTGAATTAGTACCTGGAACAACGTTGATATCGATAGCTCCATACAGAATGGCTCCAATAGAATTAAAAGAGTTTAAAGCTCAGTTGCAAGAATTGACAGATAGAGGTTTTGTACAATAGAGTTATTCTCCCTGGGGTACACCGGTATTGTTCGTGAAAAAGAAAGATGGCACGATGAGAATGTGTATCGACTACAAACAGTTGAATAAAGTGACTATGAAGAGCAAATACCCTCTAACGCGAATTAATGATTTATTTGATCAGTTGAAAGGGGCTACAGTATTTTCAAAGATTGATTTGAGATCAGGTTACTATCAGTTGCGAGTCAAAGAGTCGGATGTGTCAGAAATCGTGTTCAGAACAATTATGAATTCCTTGTTATGCTCTTTGGTTTAACTAATGCTCCTGCAATTTTAATGGACTTGATGAACCAGGTAATTAGACCGTATTTAGATAGATTTGTTGTTGTATTCATTGATGACATTCTGATTTATTCACGAGATGAATCTGAACATACCAAACACTTGAGAATTGTGTTACAAACTCTACGTGATAAACAATTATTTGCAAAATTCAGTAAATGTGAGTTTTGGCTCAAAGAGGTTGGATTTCTGGGGCACATTGTTTCAACTGACAGTATTAGAGTTGATCCAAGCAAGATTTTTGCTATTGTTGATTGGAAACCTCCAAGAAATGTATCTAAAGCCCGTAGCTTTCTGAGCTTAGCGGGCTATTACTGAAGATTCGTGAAAGGATTCTCGATGATTGCAACACCGATGACACGATTGTTATAAGAAGACGTGAAGTTTGATTGGTCAGAAAAATATTAGCAGAGTTTTGAATAATTGAATGTAATGTGAATTGAAGCACCAGTTTTAGTACAACCTGAATTAGGTAAAGAGTTCGTGATCTATAGTGATTCTTCGTTAAATGGACTGGGTTGTGTTTTAATGCAAGATAGAAAGGTTATAGCTTATGCTTCTCGACAATTGAAACCGCATGAAAAGAATTATCCGACACATGACCTAGAGTTAGCTGCAATTATGTTTGCTTGAAGATTTGGCGACACTATTTATACGGTGAAAAATGCCATATTTATACGGATCACAAGAGCTTAAAATATCTAATGACAAAGAAAGATTTGGACTTTTGACGACGAAGATGGCTCGAGTTATTGAAAGATTATGACATTGTGATTGATTATCATCTGGGAAAAGCTAATGTTGTTGCTGATACTCTGAGTCGAAAATGTTTGTCTGCATTATGAGCAATGAACACCCAGTTGATGATTTGTGATGATGGGTCTATTTTAGCCAAATTAAAAGCTAAACCGATATTTCATCAACAAATTTGTGAAGCTCAAAAAGATGATCGTGAATTGCAAGCTAAACGAATTCAATGTGAGTCTAATTTTGATTCATAATTTCATATTGGAACTGATGATTGTTTAATGTTTCGAAATAGAATTTATATACTAAAAAATACAGAGCTCATTTAGAAAATCCTGCATGAAGCACACAGTAGTCTTTTTTCTATTCATCCGGGTAGTACCAAGATGTATAACGATCTGAAATAGATGTACAGGTGGTCAGGTCTTGATACGAACTCAGATATGGATGTCACGAGTCGTGTTGTTGCTCGATCGTTTAAATTGGGTAAGATGAACAGTTTGTATAAATAGGCTTTCAGATGGTTGAAGAATAAGCTAAAAGAAAAGATCACAAATGGTTAGGGAAACAATGATAGGTGTTAGGCTAAAGCTTAAGAGTGAACCAACACAATAGATTCATGCTGACCCAAAACTTATAAAGCAATTAGGTTGAAAGGATAATCGAAAAATTGCTAAAGATCGTTTAATAGTAAACCTCAACCCGCTATCTATAAAGATAGGAACCTCGGTATGATGAACGCCACACTTGGGTACAAGTGATAAGTTCGAAGAATAAACAAAATTGACGCCACAAGGGTTGTTTGATAAGCCAACTCAGTCTTCGGAGAATAGTGGGAGTTGAACACTCACAAAGTAAGAAGATATTATCAAATTCATCAATTATTTTTATTACAAAGACTGATTTCCTCTATTTATAGTGCTAGAATATGCTAGATGAATAGTCACAAGAATTCATATTAATGTGCTAATTAAATATTGAAATAAAGTTCAAGTCTTTTGACATTCTTGAATCAAGTAACTCCACTCTTGAATTCTCTTCAATTCAGCTGAACGAATGATCATAATTGCTTGAAAAATGACTCTTGAATTGTCTCTTGGCTAGCCGAATGGACACCAGCTCCTTAAAGGCATTTTGAGTGCTTTGAGTTAATTGTTTTAAGTAGCAAAAATGGCTTGTAAGTGAAGAGGCTGCTGCTGGAAATAAAAGGATGATATAATACTCCTTAAAGCTCCTTAAATGATGTATAACACCTCATTTGTAACAGCCTCATTGTTTGTAACCGAAAATGACTTGAAAAGCCACTTTATTGAATGTGTAACAGCCTTGAATTTTAACGGCTATGAGCTAAAGAGTTACCTACATTTAAACACATTAAATTGAACTTATTAAACACATTTAAACACTTATTAAACATGCACTCATTAAACACTTAACTTAGATAAATGGCTAAAACCTATGCAACAATTATTCCAGTCACTAGTTAAATTAATAGAAGCATAATTAATTAAACTTAAACCATGCATCCATAAATAATCCTAGTAACTAGATTAATTATGAGCAACACTTATTAAATGAAGTTCAACAAAAACTCTATTAATTAAACTAAAATAAACTAAGATAAGTTGAATAAAGTCCAGCAACTCATTTATTAAAATTAGATGAGTTTATTAAAATTCAAGCTCAACTTGCAATAAATTGCAAGTGGTGCCAATTAAGCTGCTCCATGCATAGCTATTGGATTCGGCTTCTTGCTCTCCCTAACCTCGATCCACATAGCTTGCTAATGCTTCTTGAAATTTCTTAGCTCGTGATCAAGTTATAGGTCCTCGTGGTAGCTCAATTGATTCGGTAGTGATTTTTCGAGCTATGATCGCATCATTCCCCCCTCTTCGAGGTGATTTGTCCCCAAATTGTCACCTACATCAAAAAGGGATAAATCAGCAACATTAAAAGTCACACTAACCCCATACTCACCAGGTAGATCCAATTTATATGCATTATCATTAATTATTTCCAAGACTTGAAAAGGACCATCTCCGCATGGCAAAAGCTTGGATCATCGTTGAACGGGAAATATCTCTTTACGCATGTGAATCCAAACCCAATCACCAGGTTCAAATATCACTCGTTTACGACCTTTGTTAAAATGACGAGCATATTGCTCCGTTTTTCACTCGATATTATCTCTAACTCACTGATGCAATTGTTTAAAAAAATCTACCTTTTTCTTTCCACCTACATGCACCAACTTATCAAAAGGTAAAGATGACAAATCCAATGGAGTTAAGGGATTAAATCCATACACTACCTCAAATGGCGAATACTTAGTAGCCGAATGTACTGATTGATTGTATGCAAATTCAATGTGGGATAGACATTTTTCCCAAGTCTTCAAATTCTTTCGTATAATTGCTCAAAGTAGTGTTGATAAAACTCGATTAACAACCTCCGTTTGGCCGTTGGTTTGTGAATGACTAGTTGTTGAAAATAGCAACTTAGTTCCAAGTTTTTCCCATAAGGTCCTCCAAAAATGACTTAAAAACTTAGTGTCTCGATCCGAAATGATTGTCCTCAAAACTCTATGTAAACGTACGATCTCCCTAAAAAAACAAATTAGCAACATTGAGAGCATCGTCAGTTTTGTTACACGCAATAAAATGTGCCATTTTAGAGAATCTATCAACTACAATGAAAATAGAATCTTTTCCATTCTTTGTTCTAGGAAGGCCTAAAACAAAATCCATCGAAATATCCATCCATGGTTCTTCCGGAATTGGTAATGGTTTATAAAACCCATGCGGCTGAATTCTTGATTTCACCTTCTTTCAAGCAATACAATGACTACATACTTTAGCCACATCTCGTTTCATTTTCGGCCAATAGAAATGTTCTTGAAGAACGGATAAAGTTTTAGTTATGCCGAAATGTCCCATTAAACCTTCACTATGTGCTTCATGAACCAACACATTTCTTATCGATCCTTGGGGTATGCACAATTTATTCTCTTGAAATAAGAATCCATTTTGCCGATAATACCTATCATACACACCTTGCACACACAACTTGTAAATCTCTCCAAAATCAGAATCATCAGCATATAATTCTTTTAAATAAACAAACCCAAGTAATTTAACATTTAAACAATTTAAAAGAGCATACCTTCGCGAAAGAGCATCCGCAACAATATTTTCCTTACCTTGTTTGTATTTGATGACATATGGGAAGGATTCTAAGAACTCCACCCATTTTGTGTGTCATTTTTTTAACTTGGTTTGTCCTCTCAAATGCTTCAAAGCCTCATGATCCGTATGTATAACAAATTCTTTAGGCCAAAGATAATGCTGCCATGTTTCTAATGCACGTATCAACGCGTACATTTCCTTATCATAGGTAGGATAGTTGAGCGTAGCTCCATTTAGTTTCTCGCTGAAATAAGCCACCAATCGTCCATCTTATGTTAAAATCACACCTATACCTATTCCAGATGCATTACATTCCACCTCGAAAATTTTGTTAAAATCCGGCAACATAAAAGCGGAGCATTAGTTAAGCACTCTTTGATTTTAACAAAAGAAGATTCTTGTTCATCAGACCAAAGAAAATGTGTATTCTTTTTTATAATACCAATTAATGGGGCAGCAAGTGTGCTAAAGTTTGGCACAAATATCCTATAGAAACTTGCAAGGCCATGAAAGCTTCGAACTTGGCTGATACTGGTCAGACGTGGCCATTCTCATATTGCCTTGATCTTCTCTTGATCCACTTCAAGACCACCTTCACTTACAACAAAACCTAGAAAAACAACTTTGTTAGTACAAAAGTTACATTTCTTTAGGTTTGCATATAACACTTCTTTTCTTAAAACTTCCAAAACAGATCGTAGATGTTCAATATGATCAAATAAAGATTTACTATAAATCAAAATATCGTCAACATAAACTACATAAAAACGACCAATGAAAGACCTCAAAACGTGGTTCATCAACCTCATGAATGTATTCGGAGCATTACTAAGGCTGAATGGCATCACTAGCCACTCATACAAACTGTATTTGGTTTTGAATGCGGTCTTCCACTCATCCCCTTCCCTCATACGAACCTGATGATAGCCACTTTCCAAATCGATCTTAGAAAATAATTTTGCTCTACTAAGTTTGTCTAACATATCATCAAGTCTAGGGATTGGATAACGGTATTTGACGGTAATTTTGTTGATAGCTCGACAATCTACACACATTCTCCATGATCCATCTTTTTTAGGCACCAATAGAACGGGCACTACGCATGGACTTAAACTCTCCCGTATACATCCTTTCTCCATTAAATCAGGTACTTGTCATTGTAACTCTTTAGTTTCTTCAGGGTTACTTCGATAAGATGGTCGATTTGGAATTGTAGCTTCGGGAATGAAATCAATTTGATGTTCAATACCTCGAATTGGAAGCAATCCACTAGGAACTTCTTCCGAGAAAATATCTTCAAATTCTTGTAACAAAGAAACAACAGACAAAGGTAAAGAGTTATCAAGTTCGTTAGTATCGAATAAACACTCCTTGTATATAAGTACAAACACAGGCTGGCTCATCAATAGGGAATTTCGAATTTCTTTTTCCCTCACAAATACACTCATTTTTCCACTCTCATTTTCTTTTTGACTCACTTCTACCTCTCGTATTTTTACCTCCTCTCTCTCACTTTTTCCTTTAAAATTTTTTTTTGTCTTTTTCTTTTTCACTTTTTTTTCCTTGAACTTTTTCTTTCAACTTCAATTGATCTTGATACACTTGTTTTGGGGTCAACGGGACTAAAGTAACATTTTTGCCTCGATGCTTGAACGTGTACCGATTTGTGTAACCATCATGAATCACACGCCTATCAAACTGCCATGGACGCCCCAAAAGTAGATGTCCCGCATGCATGGGAACTACATCAAACACCACTTCATCTTGATACTTTCCGATGGAAAATGCTACCACAGCTTGTTTTGTGACTTTAAGCTCTCCTCCATATTTAACCATTGCAACTTGTATGGAGTTGGATGTTTGGTTGTGGCCAAACGGAGCTTTTCCACCAGCATGTTACTAGCTACATTAGTACAACTTCCATCGTCAATAACTAAACTACATACCTTGCCATGAATATGGCATCGTGTGTGAAAAATGTTCTCCTTTTGTTGATCAGATTCAATACTTTGAATGCTAAGGCTTTGCTTCACCACAAGGATTTCTCCTTCAACCGGTAGTTCTACTTTGTCTTCTTTATCATCGGATGGTATTTTAGACTCATTTTCATTCTCCTCCTTGGATTCAATTTCACCATCGACCCTTACCACCATGATACGTCGATTTGGATATTGGCTTGCTATGTGACCTCGTCCTTGACACTTGAAACATTTATTGTCTCTCGTGTGATTTAACACTTGCTCATTTTTGTTTCGGTTCGACTCTCCGATGGGCTGATTGGATTTAGTTGCTACAACCAGCTCCTTTGTTCTAACAGGAGGTTTATTCACTCATTGGCTCCATTTATTAGAAGGATTGGCATAGGATTGACTAACTCCTTTTCGTTTGAGTTGTTTCTCAACTTTAATCGCCATATAGACCATGTCCATCACTTCAACATAGTGTTGTAATTCAACTATGTTGGCGATATCACGGTTTAATCCCATAAGGAACCTCGCCATTGTCGCTTCTCAATCCTTCTCGATATCAGTACGAATCATCGCTATCTCCATTTCTTTATAATAATCTTCAATGCTTCTATTACCTTGAGTAAGGTTTTGGAGTCGTTGATATAGATCTCAATGGTAGTACGAAGGGACGAATCTTTTCCGTATGACTGATTTCATTTCAGCCCAAGTAGAAATAGGTCTTTCACCATTTCTCCTTTTACTTGTTATAAGCTGGTCCCACCACACAATTGCATAGTTAGAAAACTCGATAGCTGCGAGCTTTACCTTTTTACTTTCTAAATAGTTGTGGCAGTAAAAAACAAGCTCGATCTTCTTTTCCCACTCCAAATAAGCTTCAAGATCATTCTTACCTTGGAATGGTGAAATTGTCATCTTGATATTTTTAAGATTGTCATTTGGACGGTCATGATCTCTAGGACCCCAATGTCGTTGGCGACCTCATTATCGTACACTTCGAATAGATGAATTATCACTTTCTTGCTCACTCTCTTCATTACGCCCTCGTCTTGCACCTTCCGAAGTTGCCTCGCGTTGTTCACGTGTCTCAACTCAAAATAATCGATCTTCGATTGGTTCAAGTTTGCCATCGAATAACCGCTCCATCTTTCACTTAAGTGCTTGTAATGTCAAATCAGGAACCCCTCCACCCCCAACATTGCAAACGGGTCATAATCCTTCTCCGGCCATTTGATTTCTTTCGGGACTTCTAGACATTAAAATTTTTTTTATCACACAACAAACCTCACACTTCTCTCACAAAGAAAATTCTCACAATTTCAGCTTTTGTTTTCTCGGATAGTCTCACTGCGCTCTAGCCTTTTTTCGCTCAAGTTCGCCTCTCGAAGTTCTCCATGGACTACTTAGATGAATCAGCTCTCGTTTGTGAGTCGGTTTGCAAAAATAATGTTCGATTATGGGTAGTGATGTTAGGTAAAAAAGGTAGGCTAGAAACAAAAAGAAAAAAAAAGGGTGACAGTATGGCAGTTTGGTTTTAGAAAGAAATAACGAATTTGTTGGGCAAAAAATACTTTTGAAACACAACTTTTTACTTCTTCTTTTTTTTTTAATTTTTTTCGAATTTTTTTCAAATTTTTTTCTAAAATGAAATCTCGGTAATACCGAAAATGATGATTCTCACCTCAATTCAACCAGCTCTGATACCAAATGATACAAACTGAGATATGAATGTCACGAGTCGTGTTGTTGCCCGATCGTTTAAATTGGGTAAGATGAACAGTTTGTAAAAATAGGCTTTCAAATGGTTGAAGAATAAGCTAAAAGAAAAGATTTCAAATGGTTAGGGAAACAATGATAGGTGTTAGGCTAAAGCTTAAGAGTGAACCAACACAATAAATTCGTGCTGACCCAAAACTTAGAAAGCAATTAAGCTGAAGGGGTGATGGAAAAATTGGTAAAGATCATTTAATAGTAAACCTCAACCCGCTATCTACAAAGATAGGAACCTCAGTATGATGTACACCACATTTGGGTACAAGTGATAAGTTCGAAGAATAAACAGAATTGATGCCATAAGGGTTGGTTGATAAGCCAACTCAGTCTTCGGAGAACAATGAGAGTTGAACACTCACAAAGTAATAAGATATTATCAAATTCATCAATTATTTTTATTACAAAGACTAATTTCTCCTATTTATAGTGCTAGAATATGCTAGATGAATAGTCACAAGAATTCATATTAATGTGCTAATTAAAGACTGAAATAAAGTTCATGTCTTTTGACATTCTTGAATCAAGCAACTCCACTCTTGAATTCACTTCAATTCAGCTGAATGAATGACCATAATTGCTTGAAAAATGACTCTTGAGTTGTCCCTTGGCTAGCTGAATGGACACCAGCTCCTTAAAGGCATTTTGAATGCTTTGAGTTAATTGTTTTAAGTAGCAAAATCGGATGGTAGATGAAGAGGTTGCTACTGGAAATAAAAGGATGATATATCAGCTGTATAAATTCATAGGATACGGGTGACAAGTTACTGGGTTACCGTTTTGGTCGAGCTCCTGCATTTATTGCAGAGTCAACATAGCTCGTATGAGCTTATTGATATATCAGCTCGTAAGAGCTTACTGTTTTCAGTTCATTAGAGCTTACCATTTCAGGTCAATAGAGCTAACAGTTCATCAGCTCAAGAGGTGCTTACTGATTATGGCTTGAAAGAGCATAAATGATAATGAATTGACGGATTAATTATTTTATTCACTCGAGTATCCTTTGAATTTATAATAGGTTCAACGGGCACAAATATTGTTTATACAAATGAGTTATGGTTTATAAATGTTATTAATGTTATATAAGACATATGAATTTGGAATGATGCAAAGTATTGTATTAATGGATGGTTTCATGTATTTTTACAATGACTAACATGTAATGAATACTTGTGATTAGGTGTTTGTTAATTGAATTGGTTGCATTTAAGTATTTCTTTGATTATGTATAATGGTAAGTTTAATTCTGATTTATACGGACTTACTAAGCTATAAAGCTTACTCTGTAACGCCCCAAAAATCCCGAACTTTCTTTTTTCTGATTTTGATAAAAAAAATTGTGCTTAATATTCCTAGTCAAGTGTTATTTATGTGATAATAGGCCTTCATTAAGTTTTGAGTTCGAAATTTGGGGTGAAAGAAATTATTGTTGAATAATTAAAAGAACCTTGATGACAAGTAGTTTGGTTTTTAAATAAATGAAGGAGGAATTGAACACAATGAGCCATGTGTTAGAGTGGCAAGTAGCGTCACATGTAGGGCTTAGAGGTGACGTCACATGCATGGCAAGGAGGTTTGTGGTTTGAATCCCTCCTTGCTCAAAAGAAGGATTTATTTTTGCTCAATGAATGGCCAGTAGTGGCGTTGGATGTGAACTCTAAAGGGAGTAATCAGAGGAGAAATTTAAGGAATGGATTAAGGAGTTATCAGGGAGAAAAGTTAGGAGATGACGGGTGTAGAGAAGTGGAGCCGAATTGGGAATTTAGGGATAGGAAATTCAGCTATAGCCTATATATAGGTGCTGATTGTGGGGATTCGAGGCTAATGCCGAATTCTTCCTCTCTATGTTACCGAAAACACTTTTCTTTCCAAAGATTTAAAAGCCGAAATCCTTTGTTCTTCCTCTTTTATTTTGTGTCAATTTTCCATTCTTTCTCTACTCAAATTCTCTTTTGATTTACCTTTGGTTTTAGTTAATTCCTTCTCCTCTTCTTATTATTTGTGCCGAATAACCCCTTTCATCATACAAATCTCAAAAGTCGAATACCTCTTTGGCTGATGACCCTCTGTGCCGCCAATACTCCCTTTACTTCGGCCGATTCTTGTGTAAGTGCTTTGCTCTTTTAGCCAATTTTCCTAGTACCAATTTCTTCTCTCCCTCACTCTTTCTAAATCAGTTTGGTAGGTGATTAGTATCAAATCTCAGGGTTCAGATCTCTGCCAAATCACTCCCTAGGTGTTTTGGGGTTTTGGGTAAGTGTTCCTCATTTATTGGTTAAGGTTGGCCGGATGGTCATGGATGATTTAAGAGTGACTTAAGATGATTGTGAGTCACTTGTTGTTTAGGTTTTAATGATAAATATGGGTGCAGATTTAAGGAATACTCGTGATTAGTGATCAAGCAAGGGCTATTAAGGCTTGTCATTCAAGGTAAGGAAAAAGTGAGATTTTTGGTTTGTAGTGATCGTATTTGATAAGTATGTGATTAATCGTTGAGTGACACCGTTTGTAGGTTCATGGCTAAGGAGATCACAAAACATCTTAGTACTAGGTGTGTACATACACTTCACACACACAATAGATCAGCAAATCTCGAAATGCCGAAAAGCTGAAATGTCGAAAAGTCAAAATGCCGAAAAGCCGAAAGTTGGCTACGGTAGTCTTGCGAGTGCACAAACACTCGAAGGGGGACAGATACGTTATCAGCGGCCCCATGTGTGATCTCATGGTCTTGGGCTGTGTTTTGGCCAACCGGGCCAGAATGGGCTAGGTGGGCTGATGGGCTGTAGGGCCCATAATAGGCAAAATTGTTAACTTTATACTAAGTAATGAAAAATCATATGATTGCATGAATATGAATGTGATTGGGCCTGATGGGCCATATGAATGAGATTGGGCCTAGTGGTCCATATGTAGGTATGTAGACTTATTTGGGCTTTGTAATGGGTTTTGGGCCTAGTAGCTAATAACTGCTTAAACAGACATAAAACTTAAATAAATAATTAATTGCAACTGCGGACGAGTCATATGGTTAAGGTGTGGCAATGGGTATATGCATGTCTAGGATTGGATCTAGGGAGAGCTTGGTACTTAAGCAGTCTTAATGACTCACCTCCTCTTCTCTGGAATCCTACCTGGTGCGTAGTATCTGTTCACTTTAGCCAACGAGGACTTGTTAACGGGCCAAGGAAAGTAAGAAACCCATAATAGAAAGGAATTACAGAAATGACCCTAAGGACGAAAAATGACTAAAATACCCCTATGTGTTGAATGTAAGACTTATAGATGTTACATGTTTACCTGCTGCATTCATATGATATCCTGTTTAGGTTGCATATGGATTGGGAATTATGCAACAGAGGAAGTATATGAGGATCGCATGGTTGCTTGACGACCATGGATCCATCGATAGCTATTAAGCCCAATATATGATTAGCAGCTTTGCTGCAATGAAGGTAGTATTGCGACCGGGCTACCATTTATGTGTATCGTATGGGTGGGTCGATATTTATATCCCTACATGATGTGTACCGGGGGACGAAATTGGTGTATAGTGGTTGAATTATTGGGGTGGGTTGCACAGCATTGCATGTATGAGATTATAGTGATTGATAATTGCTTAATACTGTTTGAGGGTTGTACACACTGAGTTTTCAAAAACTCACCCCCTCTTTTATTTTTCTCAGGTGATCTTCAATAGGTGGTTCGATGGTTGGAGGGATTCCGAGGTAGCCAACTAGAAAGACGACTTGGACTTGTGTTTTTTTAAAGCATATCATTTCTTGTATTTTAAGTTATTTTAGTTCGGATTGTAATAAGGCCTATTCGATGGATATCTTTTTCAAACTAGAATTATTATTATTTTTATGCTTTTTACTTGCTAGAAGTAGAACATGGTTTTCCTAAACCATAACTATTTTTAATACTACGTTTCCGCAACTTAATTTAAAAATGACAAGTTTTTATAAATCATATGTTTTAACTAAAGCTTCCGTAGCTGAAAGTTACATAATATTCTCTTTTGAAGGGTTTTTAATTAAAACAAGGTTTTCGATAAAACACTTCAATCTGACATGCTGGATCCAGCCATAACGTCCGAGCCGAGTTTGGGGTGTTACAATCGAAGTTGCACATCGCACTATCCAATTTTCGATTGGTACTTTTGAACTTGTGGATATATGTAAATATGGCATGTATAGGCTAGTTTAAAAGATGTTAGTTATGTTATTTGATATCATGAATTTGGTATGTTTATGTGTATAAGTTAAGCCATGAGATTTGGCTTATTTTAGTATTATGTTTTGGTTGAATTATGTGTTCAATTATGGTATTTTTTGGCAAGGTAATGATGGAATGAAATTATGCAAGTGAAGACTTGATATGTAGTTGTTAAATGAATGGATTATGCATGATGTTAAATAGGTATTTGGGTATGTAATTGTTACGTTTTGATATGGCAAATAATGTGTATTGAAATGGTTATCTTGGCTGCCAATTGAGTTGTAAAAATGTGATCATTTATGCTTGTCAATGCTTGTGTTTATAGGGTGGCAAGATGGCTTTACAAATAGTATATTTTTGTCCACACTGGCAGAGACATGGGCGTGTGTCTCAGCCGTGTACGACACATGGTCATGCTACACAGCCATGTGTCATTTGTGGTACCTTTTCGAATTAAGTCAGTATACCTTATAGGTTTGGCACGGCCTAGACACACGGGCGTGTCTACTGGCCATGTGTGACACACACACTGGCACATGGTCGTGTGGCCGATCGTGTGACCCAAGTCAGTAACCTCTCTAATTTTCCCACGGCCATGGCACCCAGGTGTGTCCTCGGCCATGTGATACAAGTCAGTATGTATGCCCTATTTTCACACGATCTAAGACATGGGCATGTTTACTAGCCATGTGAGGCACATGACTGGTTCACACGGGCGTCTAATATTTGAAATGTTGGAATTTTTCTAAGTTTTCAAAATTTTAATATGTTACCGATTTAGTTCCTAATGCATGTTTTAAGCTTCATATGCTCATTTAAGTACATATTGAATGTGAATGAATGATAGTTACTAAAATGAGATGATAATTGGCAAATGATTGTTCTGAACTGAGTTGCAAGTCTGGTAATGCCTCTTAACCTATTCCGGCGACAGTTACGGATTAGGGCTGTTACAGGGAAGGACTCTATTTATGTTGTTGTTGATCAATTTTAAAAAATGTCTCATTTTATAGCCTGTACAAAAATTGACAATGCTGTTCATATTGTAAATCTTTTTTTTAGGGAAAATGTTCGACTACATGGCATCTCGTGAACAATCGTGTCAGATTGGGATGCAAAGTTTTTAAGTCATTTTTAGATATCATTGTTGGGGAAGCTTAGGACCAAGTTGCTATTTTCAACCACTTGTCACCCTCAAATGGATGGCCAAACAAAGGTGGTCAATTGTGTGTTATCTATCTTGTTGCGGGCCATCATTCGAAAAAATTTGAAGTCATGGGAGGAGTGTTTGCTACATACTCAATTTGTATATATTCAATCCATTCACTTGGCAACTAAATACTCTCCTTTTGAAATAGTTTATGGATTTAATCCTTTGATTCCATTAGACCTAGTGCCTTTACCTAATGATCAACTTATTTATGCAGATACTAGGAAAAAGGCTGAGTATGTGAAGGATTTGCCCAAAAGGTACGAGCAAACATTGAAGCAAGGACTGAGAGTTATGTGCAAAAGGCAAACAACGGTAAAAAAAGAGTTGTTTTTGAACCCGACAATTGGGTTTGGGTTCATATGAGAAAGGAACGATTCGCAGCCCCATGAAGGTCCAAGCTATTATCGCGTGGAGATGGTTCCTTCTAGGTTTTGGAACAAATCAATGAAAATTCCTATCGACTTGACCTACCGGGTGAGTATAATATAAGTGCGAGCTTTAATGTGTCTGATTTATCTCCTTTTGAAATAGGTTTCAATTTGAGGACAAATCTGTAACGTCCTAAATCCCCAAATTTCAAAAACTCTGTTAAAATTATTTTTGCGTGTTGGTGACGTGAATATATGTCTGACTTAGTGGTTGTATGCTCTGGAAGTGTCTGGGAAGTTATGGATTCAAGCCTTGGCTTGAGCAAAATTTTTACTTTTAAGTGAATAAACCATTGTTGCCAGCTAGTAGACTTTTAATTTAATGTGAGGGTCGCATGACATAAAAAGTTTACTGGTCAAGGGGATAGTGGCGTGTTATTTGTTGCTAGGAGACTGGGGTTCGAGTCTTGCTGCATGTAAGTATGTTTAATTTTTTAACAAGCGGCGGTGTGGGTGGTTGTAGGGCAGTGCGACTCTTTTACTTTGTCGGTTGGGTTGTTGAGGGAAGTAAGGGATCATGTTAGCCAAAACTTAGGAGAAGAAAGGGGGGGATTGAATGGTGATCAGTTTCAGGATGTGGTGGAGAGGTTTTAGGAGAGAGTTATGGGTAGTTAGGGTGTGGGAATGTGGTTGCCGATTGTGGGAATTCCTCTATGCCAACTCGGCCTTAGGCACTGGGTGCCGAATATTATTTAGTTTTTGCTCCCTTTTTTGGTAGCTATCTCCCCTTTTGCTCTGTTCACTTTTGAGATTTTGTTGCTTGTGTTGATAGCCGACTTCTGCTTGTGACCTTTCGGGTACGTTCTGTGTTAACCTACTTTGGTTTTGTCCTCTAATAATTGTACTTTGATTGATCAACCTTTTTTCTCTCAATCACTCTTCTCCTTTTCTTTTCCTTTTGGCCGAATCTTTTAAGTTTCCTCCCTTCTCTCTATTT
This sequence comes from Gossypium longicalyx, assembly GCA_025698465.1. NCBI lineage: Eukaryota > Viridiplantae > Streptophyta > Magnoliopsida > Malvales > Malvaceae > Gossypium > Gossypium longicalyx. Next base: position 58,864,072 of record CM047007.1, read on the forward strand.
CTCTCAATCGCTTCTCTTACACTCTCTTCTATTTGGAACCCAAGCCAAATACTTCATCTCACACTCGCTTCTTTCTGCTCTGTTTTGATAACTATTCCCTGACAAGTCAGTGAGTGCACTCAGGCCCTTGTTTTCTCTCTACTCTTTCAACAGTCATTAAGCCTCCCTCTATCACACTGTTGGAACCGAATATATCTCTCTTTCTTGCTACCGTTTCTCACCTCTCCCTCTTCTTATGATGTTTCTTCTGGTTTTAGAATTTCTCGTTAAGGGAAGGAGTTGCAAGTGATAATTGAAGCTCTCAAAACCTTCCCTCATCTTTCAATCGAAGGTAACTTTATTGTAGTTATCGTGTTCAATTCAAGCATGTTGGCTTGCATTCTTTGGTGTGGTTGAATGCTCCTTTCCCTTAGTTATGAATTTTTGGTTTTTTATATAGTAGTACATGATGTTTCAAACCATGTGTCAAGCAATAGTGTTAATGGATTTCATTGATAACGCAGATTTTCGGCAAGGAGCAAAGGACCAATTGTAGTCAGCGACCTAGGAGGACTAAGCCAGAATTGGACAATCAAGGCAAGTATCAATATTAGTTATATTAAGAGTAAAAAGGAGGTTGTTTAACCCTAATGTCGATAAGTAACTAATCGAACTTCTGACTGTGATAGGTGCGGAAAACTCGTTGGCCAGTAGTGATTTTCTCAATCAGGTATGTAATCACACTACTTCACTCGTAAATTAGCAAAAGCTGAAACTGTTACCATTAATGCTACACGAGCGTGCATTCGCTCGTGTGGTCATCTAAACGCATAAGTAGGAGTATTTGATCGAAGAGACCACCACGAGCGATTTCATGGGCTTGTGTCGCTTTGGCCACGTTGGGCAAAAAGGGGCCATATGGGCCCTATGGGTTTATGGGCCCCGCATGGGTAAACCACACAGACATGTGGAGATTTTGGGTCGATCTGTGTTGTTCACACGGCCAAGGTCATTTTGGGCTTTATGACTACACGAGTGTGTGGGCCCACATGGGCCGATTATGGGCTTTGGGCCCGTTTTCACCTTTTGTTTGTTAAGGTCGTACAGGTCCCCCAAGACGACTGTAGACCTATTGTTGGGTCAGTAAGTACACTTAGACCCCATACTGATGAAATGACTGTTATACCCCTAATAGGTAAAATGACTGATATACCCCTATGATATGTTTGATGTATTCGAGCATGACATTTTGCATACACGGATTATATTATGACATGACATGCTACATGGGGGTCGGATTGGTATATTTGGAGGAAGTGTACTATATTGGCAGCTCTGTTACAATTACTGAATAGTGCCGCAACCTATGCTACATTTGGAGTGTAGGGATGGGTGGGTGAATTTTATCCCCACATGGAGTGTAAGGTTAGACGGAGTGGAGTGTAGAGGATGGATGGGTAGGATCTTTGTTTGCATTTTTGATACTGTTACTGTAATGGGCTAAGGCCCACACTGAGATTGAACTATTACTAAAACAGGCTTAAGCCCAGGCCGTGGAGCACCGAGCAGAGGTGCTGGTCACACTGAGGTAATACAGCCGACCCTAGTTTATGCTGCTCATTGCCGAGAGGACGGACATCCCCTAGATTTTTTACGAGTATGTTTTTAATTTTTAGTGTACCTTATACTGCATTGATAGATGTAGGATATACCCATTCCTATGTTGCCTGTATTGTTATTGAGAACTTGGGATTCTGGTTGAGACACTTCGAGTGGAATTTCTGTATTGAGTCCGTTGGGGCAGTCGTTGATAAATTGTTTAGAGACGTCCCTTTAAAGGTACAAAGGGTTACCTTTCTGGCAGACCTGATGGAACTCCTTTTTAGAGAATTTGTTTTGATACTGGGCGTGGACTGGTTAGTTAAACACCGAGTAAGTTTGGACTGTGCCACTAAACAGGTAGTACTGAGAACTAAGGAGGACGAGGAGGTAGTGGTATTTGGGGAACGACAAAATTACTTGAGTAATGTAATTTCTGCATTAAGGGCTGAGAAATTGGTTCGTAAGGGTCGTAAGGCGTATCTAGCCTATATCAGTGTTTTAGCATCTGGGAGTTCTTCTACTAAGGATATCAGAACAGTCAGAGATTTTTTAGACGTTTTTGCTGATGAGCTACCTGGATTACCTCCAAATCGTGAAGTTGAATTTGGGATTGAGCTATTGCTTGGTATAGCTCCAGTGTCTATCGCCCTTTATAGAATGACACTGAAGGAGCTTGTAGAATTCAAAGCTCAAATTCAAGAGTTACTGGATAGAGGGTTCATCCGCCCTAGTGTGTCTCCGTGGGGACTACCTGTTCTATTTGTGAAAAATAAAGATGGATCCATGCAAATGTGCATCGACTACTGGCAACTGAATAAACTGACTGTTAAGAATAAGTACCCTCTACCGAGGATTGATGATCTACTCGACCAGTTTCATAGAGTGTCAGTTTTCTCAAAAATTGACCTTCGATCTGGATACCATCAATTGAGGGTCAAAGAAATGGAAGTGCATAAGATGGCATTTAGAACTCGTTATGGTTATTATGAGTTCTTAGTGGTGCCGTTTGGACTGACGAATGCACTAGCAGCTTTTATGGATTTGATGAACTGTGTGTTCTAGCCCTATCTGGATCGGTTAGTAGTGGTGTTTATAGATGATATTCTAGTGTATTCAAAGACTGAGCTTGAGCATGATGAACATCTTCAAGTGGTATTGCGGATTTTGAGAGAGAAGCAATTGTACGCCAAGTTCAGTAAGTGTGAATTTTGGCTACGAGAGGTAACTTTTTTGGGTCATGTGGTATCTACTGAGGGGATTAGAGTTGATCCTCAAAAAATTGAAGCTGTTCTGGATTGGAAGCAGCCTAAGTCGGTATTTGAGATTTGGAGTTTTTTGGGTCTGGCGGGGTACTATAGACGATTTGTGGAGGGGTTTTCAATGATTGTTGTACCTCTGACTTGGTTGTTGTGTAAAGGGGTACTATTTAACTGGACTGATGAATAGTAAGAAAGTTTTGAGAAGCTTAAGAAAGTTTTGACTGAGGCCCCTATCTTGGTACAGCCAGAGTCTGGGAAAGAATTCACTGTCTACAGTGATGCATCACATGTTGGTTTAGGATGTGTGTTGATGCAAGAGGGTAAGGTGGTGGGTTATGCGTCACGTAAGCTTAAGACACATGAGGCGAACTATCCGACACATGACTTAGAATTGACTGCGGTGGTATTCACGCTGAAAATTTGGAGGCATTACTTGTACGGTGAGAAGTGTATCATTTACACGGATCACAAGAGCCTTAAATACCTCCTCACTCAGAAAGACCAAAACCTTAGGTAGTAAAGATGGATCGAGCTGCTTAAGGATTATGACTGTACAATTGAATACCATCCTGGTAAGGCCAATGTGGTGGCCGACTCACTGAGTTGTAGGGCTATGACTGATTTGAGAGCAATGTTTGCTCGTCTTAGCCTATTTGAGGATGGTAGCTTGTTGGCTGAGCTCCAAGTTAAACCAATATGGACTGAGTAGATTAAGAATAAGCAGTTAGAGGATGAGTCATTAGGTCTTCGGTTCCTTCAGGTTGAAAATGGTAATACTATGAATTTTGGGCTGAACAGTGAAGGGTACTCTGTTTCCAGGGCATAATTTGTGTACCTAATGATACTGAGTTAAGGTAGTCTATACTGCGAGAGTCGCATAGTAGCCCTTATGCTATGCACCCAGGTGAAAATAAGATGTACAGAGATCTTCGTGGGATATATTGGTGGCCAGGTCTTAAGCGTGAGATGACCGACTTTGTGGGAAAATGTCTGACTTGCCAATAGGTTAAAGCAGAACATCAGTTGCCTTTTGGGTTGCTTTAGTCAGTAAAGATTCCATTTTGGAAGTGGGAAAGAGTAACTATGGACTTTGTGAGTGGGCTACCCTTGACACCTTTTAAGAAAGATTTAGTATGGGCTATCGTGGATTGATTGACCAAAACTGCCCATTTCATATCGGTTCGCACGAATTATTCGTTACAAAAACTGGCTAAGTTGTATGTATCCGAGATAGTGAGACTGCATGTGGTATTAGTTTCTATAATATCTAACAGAGATCCTTGCTTCACGTCTCGGTTCTAGAAGAAGTTGCATGAAGCACTGGGTACAAGATTAGACTTTAGTACTTCATTCCATCCTCAGACAGACAGACAGTCGGAGAGGGTGATTCAAATACTGGAAAACATGTTAAGAAGTTGTGTAATAGATTTCCGAGGCAGCTAGGAGGACTACTTGCTGCTAGCAGAGTTTGCGTATAACAATAGCTTCCAGTTTAGCATACAGATGGCACCTTACGAAACATTATACTGCTATAGGTGGCATACCCCTTCATGTTGGACTGAGTTAGGCGAGCAGCGTGTTCTGGGCCCTGAGTTGGTTTCAGATATTGATGACAAAGTTAGATTAATTCGAGATAGACTGAAGGCAACATTAGACAAACAGAAGTCATATGCAGATTTGAAGCATAAGGAGATTGAATATTCAATGGGGGACTTTGTGTTTCTTAAAGTCTCACCATGGAAGAAGACACTGAGATTTGGACAGAGGCAAGATGAGCCCTAGGTTTATTGGGCCATACAGCATACTGAAACGTGTGGGATCGATTGCCTATCAACTTGAGTTACCTCCAAAGTTGGATCAGAATCATAATGTGTTCCATGTTTCTATGTTGAGGCGATATCATTCTAATCTTGCACACATCGTCTCGACTGAGGAGATTGAGATTAGGCCAGATCTTACGTTTGAGAAGGAGCCAGTTCAATTTTAGACCGTGATGTAAAGGTTCTGAGGTGAAATTCTGTCCCACTGGTTAAGGTGCCATGGCATAATCACAGTTCTGAGGAGGCCACGTGGGAATCCGAGGAAGCGATGCTATTTGTTGCATGACATAAAAAGATTACTGGTCAAGGGGATAATGCCATGTTATTTGTTGCTAGGAGATTGGGTGCCGAATATATTTAGTTTTTGCTCCCTTTTTTGGTAGCTATCTCCCCTTTTGCTCTTTTCACTTTTGAGATTTTGTTGCTTGTGTTGATAGCCGACTTCTGCTTGTGACCTTTCGGGTATGTTCCGTGTTAACCTACTTTGGTTTTGTCCTCTAAAAACTGTACTTTGATTGATCAACCTTTTTTCTCTCAATCACTATTCTCCTTTTCTTTTCCTTTTGGCCGAATCTTTTAAGTTTCCTCCCTTCTCTCTTTTTCTCTTAATCGCTTCTCTTACGCTCTCTTCTATTTGGTATCCAAGCCTAATACTTCATCCCACACTCGCTTTTTTCTGCTCCGATTTGATAATTGTTCTCTGACAAGTCGGTGAGTGCACTCGGGTCCCTTGTTTTCTCTCTACTCTTTCGACAATCATCAAGCCTCCCCTCTATCACACTGTTGGTACCGAATATATCTCTCTTTCTTGCTACCGTTTCTTACCTTCTCCCTTTCTTGTAATGTTTCTTTTGGTTTTAGAATTTCTCGTGGAGGGAAGGAGTTGCAAGTGATAGCTGTTCAAAACCTTCCCTCATCTTTCAATCGAAGGTAACTTTATTGTAGTTATCGTGTTCATTTAAGGCATGTTGGCTACCATTCCTTGGTGTGGCCGAATGCTCCTTTCCCTTACTTCTGAATTTTTGGTTTTCTATATAGTAGTACATGATGTTTCAAGCCATGTGTTAAGCAATAATGTTAATGGATTTCGCTAATAACGCAGATTTTCGGCAATGAGTAATGGACCAATTGTAGTTAGCGACCTAGGAGGACTAAGTCACAATTGGCCAATCAAGGCAAGTATCAATATTAGTTAGATTAAGAGTAAAAATGAGGGTGTTTAACTGTAATGTCGATAAGTAACTAATCGAACTTCTGACTGTGATAGGTGTGGAAAACTCGTGGGCCAGTAGCGCATTTCCTCAACCAAGTGTGTAATCACACTACTTCATTCATAAATCAGTAAATGCTGGAACTGTTACCATTGATGCTACAAGGGCGTGCGTTCGCTCGTGTGGTCATCTAAACAAATAAGTGCGAGCATTTGATCGAAGAGACCACCACAAGCGATTTCATGGGCTTGGGTCGCTTTAGGCTACATTGGGCTGAAATTGGCCGTGTGGGCCCTACACGGGTAAACCACATGGACATGTGGAGATTTTGGGCCGGGCTGTGTTGTTCACACAACCAAGGTTATTTTGGGATTTATGACTACACGAGCGTGTGGGCTCACATGGGCCGGGTTATGGGTTTTGGGCTCATTTTCACCGTTTGTTTGTTATGGTCGCACGGGTCTCCCAAGACGACTGTGGACCTATTGTTGGGTCGATAAGTACACTTGGACCCCATATTGATGAAATGACTGTTATACCCCTAAGCGGTAAAATGACTGATATTCCTCTATGATATGTTTGACTGTATTCGAGCATGACATTTTGCATACACGGATTATATATGACATGACATGCTGCATGGGGGTGGGATTGGTACATTTGGAGGAAGTGTACTGTATTGGCAGCTCTGCTGCAATTACTGAATAGTACCGCAACCAGTGCTATATTTGGAGTGTAGGGATAGGTGGGTCGATTTTATCCTTACATGGAGTGTAGGGCTAGACGGAGTGGAGTGTAGAGGATGGACGGGTAGGATCTCTGTTTGCATTTCTGATACTGTTACTATAATGGGCTAAGGCCATACTGATACTGAACTGCTACTGAAACGGGCTTCAGCCTAGACTATTTTGCCTACAGATTGTCTGATTTTTGAAAAGGGATTACACACTGAGTTTTCATAAACTCACCCCTCCGCTTTGTGTGCGAGTAATAATCCTTAGCGCGGGCGGTCTTTGCGAGGACTCGAATGGGGCTACACGACCGATTTTGATTATCGCTTTAGCTTTTTCTTTAAGTTGTTAATTTGGGTATTGGTTATGTAATAAGGCCTCTTATGGTTTTATTTTTAATTTGGGGATTTTTAATTGCTTTGCTTTATAACTGCTAGTAGTAGGGAAAATACGGGTTTTCAAAAAAGATAATTGTTTTTCAAAAACACCATGTTTATGCAACACATTTTATAAGCTTCCGTAAGAGACAACGTTTTAAAAATCAAAGCCATTTTAACATGGTAAATGACGTGTTCTAAAATCATTACTGTGCAGGTAATCCTTAGGCGGGCAGGTGCTGCGAGGGACTCGAATGGGGCTACACGACTGATTTTGATTACTGTCTTAGCTTTTTTCTTTAAGTTGTTAATTTGGGTATTGGTTATGTAATAAGGCCTCTTATGGTTTTATTTTTAATTTGGGGATTTTTAATTGCTTTGCTTTATAACTGCTAGTAGTAGGGAAAATACGGGTTTTCAAAAAAGATAATTGTTTTTCAAAAACACCATGTTTATGCAACACATTTTATAAGCTTCCGCAAGAGACAACATTTTAAAAATCAAAGCCATTTTAACATGGTAAACGATGTGTTCTAAAATCATTATTAAAAATAAGTAACAAAGATAAATATGTGAAAAAGTTTTCTTTCAATATCACACTTTACGAAAAACACTTCAATGTAGATCACCAGATTCGGCCATAACGTCTAGGCCGAGTTTGGGGTGTTACGAAATTGCTTTGAAGAGGGGGGATGATACGACCATGCCCTGAGTCATACCTAGCTAAAGCAAGGAGCACAAGCCAAGCACTTCAAAAAGGCTATTTCAGCCTTAGTAGATCAAGTGTAGGACAAGACTTTGGCTGGACACATCAAGAGAGCTTAGACCAGCCCTATTAGTGCACCTTGCAATCTTTTTCGAGCTGAACTAAGCTCAAACTTAGCTTCATGAGCTCAATTCCAGCTTGGTTTAATTTATGCATTTCTTTAGTTGCTGGAATAAATTAAATGTTTTTAGTTAATTTAGTTAGTTCAGCTCAAATAGTTAAGTTGCACTTTAATGTGTCTAAAATATGGACATTTGAATTATGTTTTAAATGTGTCTTAGTTTAATACATATTTATTAGCTATTTTATTGTGTCTAAGTTTAGGACAAATTTATTTCATGTTACAATTTAATTTGTCCTGCCGAATTTTATGATTGTTTTTAATATGTCCCAGCTGCTGTCGAATTTAATATGTCTTAAGACTAACTAATTGCTGAATTAAATTGGTGCAGCTACATACATTGGACGACATGAATATGGTGTGCTGATGATTCAGCTCTTCCAAGCACCTCTTCGTGTATGCCAAGGACCAAAAGTGTTCCTCAAAATCCCTACTGTGCCTCCTCCAGCACCCCTGAATCCTCAAAATCCTATACCTGTGGTAGTTACTCGAGTATCTACAAATAAAATCCAAAAGTGTGGAGCTGACAAATGCAGAGGCGAATTTGATGATGATCCTACAAAAGTCGAGTATTGGTTAATGAACACAAAGAAAGTCTTCACGGAGTTGATATGCAATCTTGAAGATTGTTTGATATGTGCAGCCTCGTTACTAAAAGATAAAGCATACTTATGATGGGACACATTGAGTACGATGGCACTGCCTAATTATGTTAGCTGGGATTTCTTTCAGACTGAATTTAAGAAGTATCTTAGTGATACGATATCATCTCGTGAGTTGATTTCGAGTTGTAGTGTTGCCCGATTGTAAAATAGAGAAGTTTCATTCAATTTGGAGTTGAGTGAATTCGGCTAAGTGTAGGCTAAGGCAAAGATGGTTTTTTAAGTGTTTTGGAATAGTCTAAGTGAATGTTTCAGTTAAACAAAGAAAAATAAGATAACTTTGAAAATAGTAATTTGGATGGATGGAAAAAGGCTTAAGGTCCAAGAAAGAACCAATACTAGAAGGAGTATTGACCCAAATCTTATATTGAATTTTAAGGTCGAAAGGTTGATAGTTGAAAAGGATCTTGACCCACTATCCATAAGGAGATAGGAACCAAAGGTATCGGGGTTGAACGCCACACTCAAAGAGTGATAAGTTCACAAAGAAAACAAGATGGACGCCACTAGCAATGCTAGATAAGTCAGCTTGAGTCTTAAAAGAACAATGAGAGTTGAATTAAACTCACAAAAAATTCATAAAAGTGTCAAAAGCTTTCTTAACCAAAATAATGTCTTTTTACAATCTATTTGTAGGCACTATTATAACTATTCGAATGCCTATTTGTGACCTTTCACCTTCAGCAATTAACTAAGGTTATTACAAGCCTTAATTTCATTTTTAACTCATGTAGAAAATCCAATGGTCATGTCTCTTCATTTGATCCTGGTGTAGATGAAAAGGCATGACTCTATCCTTTAATGAAGACTTAATGTGTTGTTATTGTGCTTAGTTGATGTCCCTTCAACTTCTTTGTAACCGAATCATAAAGCTTGTGTAACTTCCTCTTTTAATGGTGTCATAATAAAGGAAAAAGATTCTAAAAATTGATCAGACTTGAAGAGACACTCCTAATCCATTTGAAAAGCCACCATAATGAGCTTTGAGTGCTTTAATATCCAACAAAAATGTTCCCTTTATGCACCGGCAATTAAGTGACCAAATGCACACTCTTTTATGCCAAAACTTAACAGCCATTTGAATGTGACAGCATTTGATTCTTCTTGGCAAATGAACAACCCTATTGTACTTTTGAACTTTCCTACAACAAAAATTGAACACATAATTAATTTTATTTAAGAAAAATTAAACACACTATAACTTATGCATTAAAAAGTAACAGCCAAAATAAATAAAACTCTAAATACAAACAAATAAGATGTTTAAATGCAAAATTTAATTAATATGTAAACTAAATGAACAAATGAGTTACTTAATGCATGACTTAATTTAATGATGCAAAGTTAACTAACATGAAAGTTACATAATGCATGACTTTATTAAATGCAGAACACATACTAATGATGTTCAAACTGTGGCATAATTAAAGACTCATATTAATGATGTTCAAACTATGACATAATTAAAGACACAAACTAAAATAACTAAAATGGATTGAAATCCTTATTTCCAACAACAAAATATTGCTAAGTTAAAAACGAGCTGGAGTTGAGCTCAATGGCCTATGAATGAATAAGATGGGCTTGTAGAAGGTTGCAAGGCTTGCTTGGGTAACTTGTCCATGTTCGTTCAATGAGCCAAGCAACATTCTCTCCCCATACTTGATCAGCTAAAGACAAAACAGCCTCTTTGAATCTTTTTGCTCGAGCTCGAGTTATCGATCCTAAGGGCAGCTCCAAAGGTTCCCTGTCAGCCCTTGATGAGTCTCGGGGCTCGACCGTATCAATTAGTCGGCTGTTAATTGGCAAGAAAAAGAAAGAATTTCTTGAGCTAAAACAAGGGAATTAGTTTGTAGCTGAGCATGAATGAGAATTTACGCAACTAAGCAAATATGCTCGTAATATAGTATCAAGCAAAGAGGAAATGTGTATTAGATTTGAAGACGGGTTGAATGATGATATTCATATGTCTGTGGTAGCATTAAAGTTACGAAAATTTGTAGAAATTTTGGAACGGGCTTAGAAAATTGAAGAAATTTGCAAAAGTAAATGACAGTTAGATTCAAGATTCCGAGATTTTAATAAAAGAGGGTCGTTCAAGCCTACACAATCGTCACCATTGAAAAAATTACTTGTTGAGTTCACTGAGTATATTGTCAAAGTTACGAATCCCCTAGGTCAGGGTATTTTAGTAAATCAAATGTGTAGATCATGTCCACTGAAAATTAGGAGTTACGATTGTTGGAACACCGGTGCCTCCAAGGCGCAGCGAAAAAATAAAATAATTAAAAACATTCTGGCAATCCAAACCATGGATCCATGTGTAAGGAACGTATCGGGGTGATAAAAGGTTTCGAAATTACCGAAACTTCAATCTGAGTAGATAGCGATGCCTAGGCAACGGGAATCCTGAACCACTATCGAACCAAGCCACAACCTTTCTGATGTCGGCCTCTACGTAGTCCACCCAGTTGACAATGAACGGTAGAAAAATCTCAGAAACTATTTCAGTGATTTTTATGCTTGACAGCTGCTAGACCCTTTAGCATAGTTTCGAGCTTATTTATATATTATCTCTTTAGGGTTTTTACCTTTGCCATATATAACACACTTTTAATTGGTATATTTTTTAATGAATATTAATTCATTAAAATTAATCTGAACATAATAGTCATCATTAAAATAAATATAATAATGTTTAACCAAAAAATTATAATTACATTAATTATAATAAAGATTTCAGTAAACTATATTTATTTAAACTTATATACGAACCAAATTCATATATTAATAAAATTATGTTCTGATTATGTGTACGACATCCTTGTACGTATAGTATGTTCAACAATTTGATTGCCTAATTAAATTAATTCTATAATTAATTTAATTCATCTGACAATCAGAATACAATACCAACTATGTTTTACTCCGTTCATTTCAACCATAGGGTGTGACCTTATAGGTTCTTGTAACGTTAGCAATAATATTAGAACGATTCTAATGTTACAAACAATGAGTGGCATCTAGCAATGCATCATTGCTACCTAAGTTACGAGAAGTCATGATTCGACATAACCTTTTGTGATTAACCTTTCATGCATTAATCCTTAAGTCCTATACCTTTGGAATGGACACAAGTCATAGAATAGTCACACTTGCATAGTCCATCCCATGTTTCTTGATACTTTAAGTGAACTATACACAAATAAGTATGACATCTTATATCAACTTATTTGAGCATGGCCATGCATTTCTAGTCTCACTCAATCAAGTGGCCTAAGATATTACTCCCATTATGTAGGAGGGACTTATCCTATATTGATCAACCATATCCCTTTACATAGATTGTGGTATATCCAACATCAGTCTTTATAGAACAACCAGTTACGATGTTCGTTTGACTATATCAAAATATACAACTCACGATGTTGGGATAATGATGATCTCAAGTATGAGGATCATATACATATTAATCACTATGAGTAATGTTGTGACAATTACATAATAATCCAAGAAACATACTCATAACAGGTTAGTCCAATATGTTGTTCTCTAACACACATATTCATGCATTGATTTTGACACTCCATATCAATGCAACTCTTTATCATCAATCAACTACATGTTAGTCTTAATGCATTATTGTTGTCCTAGCCAACAATAATACTTGACTAAGGATCTTTTAAGAATAATCATATTATTCTCAAGACACTATTATAAAACAGTTTATTTATGTACACAGAAAAGAAACTGAAATAATAATGGCAATGCCTTATGTCAATAAACATGATAAATCAATTATGTTATTACAACCATCTCGTGATTGATCTTTGGGCATACTCTTACAATGATTTTCCTACTAGTTTGACGTTGTTACATTTTGATGATTTTGATATCATTCTAGGAATGGATTGGTTGTTTGAGAATGATGCAATAGTTGTTGCCGAAGGAAGCAAGTAAGTTTGAAACATCCGAATGGTGATTTTCTATATAGTCGATTGTATTACAAATGTAGTTTCAGTATTGTGAGCTTAGAAATTGATTAAAAAGGGATGTGAAACTTATTTAGCTTACATTCTTGATTTGAAAATGACTGTGTAACACCCCTTACCCGTATCCGATGCTGGGACAGGGTTCGAGGCATTACCGAGCTAAAACATTAACACTAACACAAAATAGACCATAAAATTTCGTTCAAATTTTAAAACTTTTCAATTTCGTGCAAATTGTCCCTTATAAGGGCCTACGAGGCCCAAAACATACATCGAAGGTGGTGTGGGACTAAACTGAGGACATTAGAAAATTTTAGGATAACTTAGAAAAATTTCCTACTTTGGGGAGTCACACGCCTGTGTGGCTTGGGAACGCCCATGTCCTCAGCTCGTGTAACTCTCTGACTATGACATCATCATACAATTGGGGTCACACGGCCAAGTCAGATGCCCGTGTGCTTAGGCCATGCGGTGAATTAAATTCTCGAAATTAAGTGTAGACTTCACACGGCCTGGGCACACGCCCATGTTCTAAGGTCGTGCCTGCCACATAGCTGAGACACACGATCGTGTCTCTTCTCGTGTGTTTACTATTGGGCATTTTGTTAGCATTATTAGGGTGCAGGGAACACATGGTCTAACCACATGCCCATGGGGCAGACCGTGTGTCACACACGACCTAGACACACGCTCGTGTGTCACACACAACCTAGACACACGCCCATGTGTCTACCCATGTGGGCAAATTTTAGGCTATTTTCCAATCCATTTGTCACCCTTAAATGCTCATTTGCTTATTTATCTAAGATGGCATGCAACCTAGTACATTTGGTCACTTGAAAAATCAAAAACATGATTATTCCATGCCTTTATAATGACAACATGACACTTATCTAAAACATCAGACTTTCATATGGCATTCCACACCAATTTCATATTCATTCATTCGACTAACCCTACTTTTAAATTACCTAATCATACCATAGATTTAGCATACTTTTTAACCATGATTCATTAACTTAGCACATGTGCCATTCATCACACATTTCATCCACAAACAAACACATCAAACATAAAACATTGCATGCATGTATAATTAATTAAGGTTACAACCCAAATGATCAATATGGACCACATCACATGGCCATATACAAAATAAATCAAATATTTCCATAAGCCAACACATTTGACTAGACCAATATGACATATAACAAAAAGACCAAGTCCCTATACATGCCATAATCTAAATATTGAGACTAACTATACCCCAAATGTCCAGTTGATAGTGTGATCAGGCCTCCGACATCCTTCGATCCCTGAGTTGGCTTGGCGATACTATAAGAAAATAAGAAAGGGAGGGGAGTATGCATAAAGCTTAGTAAGTTCACATGCAGATAAATAGCAACACGATCATATATATATATATACATTTATGACATAACCTAGATTTACTTAAATGTTATCATGAATTCATAGATATTACTCAAATTTGTAAACATAACTTGTGAATTTTCAGTCTTACCAAACATTCATCATATATTGAGCTCATTCAGATGAGTTTATCGTACATACCTGTACCAACTCAAATCACACTGTCATATTCTCTCTTCATTGATTTACTTGTTGATTAACTCACAAGTTTACCCGTTGAACACTCGAAATATTATTAGACACGCAGATGACTTGCAATAGTGCATCAAATGTAGCCACATGCTACCTCATATCACAATCACATATTGCTAGCTCACGAGCTACTCACGGGCCTGCTCACACAAGTTGATAGTCAAGACGTAACTACTTGGGCTACTCACACAAGCTGACAGGTACCCGCAACACATGCCAGGCTACCCAGCCACCGGTAGGACGTACAAGACTAGCACCCAGATTCACATATCACATATACACATATTCATGAGCTCATATCCACATAGTTCCTAGTGACATGTCACATTGTATCCTAAACTATTCCTAAGGTTCAAATAGGATTTTCTCGACATCTCATGTTCGTCAAATTCATTCACAATCTCGTGCTCATAGGTTACAACATCATTCATGCACTTCACATAATAAGTAATCATATAAACTCATACATTAACAAAATATTAAAAACATGATATATTATTGCATTATTTACACATGAACTTACCTCGGTACAAAATATGGATAATTTATACGATTTCGTCCAAAATCTTATTCTTTCCCCGGTCTAGGTCTGGACTCCGTTTTTCTTGAACTATAATAGCAAATTCAACTCATTTAATCATCATATTGTTCAAAGTAATCCATAAATTACAATTTGGCAAAATTACAATTTTGCCCTTAAACTTTCACATAATTACAACTTAGTTACTAGGCTCGTAAAATGAAATGTGTTCATTTTCTTTGATACCCAAGCCTAGTCAAACTTATAACACACTCATATCGGCCCACATTTTCTTTCAAATTAGATTTTTAACCACTTATTTTACAACTTTTACAAAAAGGTCCTTTTTAGGTGTTTTCAGGGAAAATACCCTAGTAGAAGATGTTTATCACAAACTAAACTCTCATATTACTCCACTAATCATCAAAATACATGCATGTCACACATGGGTAAAATTTCATACATAAACCCTACATCAAAATAAGGGCGGAAATAGGTAAATCAAGCTACGAAGACTTCAAAAATGTAAAAAACATTAAAAACGGGGTTCGGGAGCCCTTACAATCAAGCTTGAAAGTTGAACAACACCCTAGCTATGGTGTCTTAAGAGTTTCGGCCAAACATGAAGAAGATGAGCATATTTTTGCTTTGATTTTCCCTTTTTATTCTTTTAATTACCAAATGACCAAAATGCCCTTAGGGTCTTTCTTTAAAATTTTTCTCAAACATGTCCATTTTTGTCCAAACATTTAGAAATTGGTTAAATTGCTAATTAGGACCTTCTAATTTATAATCTAAAGCAATTTCATGCTAAAAGCTTCTAGAACATAAGTTTTGCATCCTATTCAATTTGGTTCCTAAAGTTCAATTGGACATTTTATGCATAGAATTTCTTCATGAAACTTGCACACAAGCATGCAATCATATCATAGACCTCATGAGAATCATAAAATAATTATTTCTAATTCAAATTTTTGGTCTTGAAACCATTATTCTGACTAGGCCCTAATTTGGGATGTTACAATTCCCCCATAGGGATTTTTGTCCCCGAAAATCTTACCGGTGAAAAGATTCAGGTATTGGTTCCTCATGTTTTCCTCGATCTCTCATGTAGCTTCTTCAACCCTGTGTCTTTGCCATAAAACTTTCACAAGGGCAATACTTTTGTTTCTCAACTACTTGACTTCCCGGGCCAAAATTTTAATCGGCTCTTGCTATAAGTCATATCTGGTTGGATCTAGACCTCTGTCGGTGAAATCACGTGCGAAGGATCGGATCGATATCAGTGCAACATAGACACATGAAACACATCATGAATCTTTTCCAATTCGGATGGTAAGGCTAACCGATCGGCAAGTGGACCTGCTCTCTCAGTAATCTCATACGGTCCAATAAAGCGTGGGCTTAATTTGCCTTTCCTACCAAACCTCAAAATCGTTTTCCATGGGTACACTTTCAAAAATATTTTATCACTGACCTAAAACTTGATCTCTTTCCGTTTCAAATCTGCGTACGATTTTTGTCTATCCGAATTGGCTTTCAGACAAGCTCGAATCACTTTTACCTTTTATTTGGTTACTTTAACCAATTCAACTCTATGAATCTGATTATCTCTAAGTTTGGTCCAATACAAAGGCATTCGACACTTACGCCCATACAATGCCTCATAAGGCACCATTTTCAAACTCGACTGAAAACTGTTGTTGTAGGCAAATTCTGCCAACGTTAAATACTTTTCCCAATTACCTTGGAACTCAAAGACACAACACTGCAACATAACTTCAAAGATCTGAATTACTCGTTCAGACTGACCGTCGGTTTGCGGATGGAAAGCGGTACTAAAATTCAATTTTGTACCTAAAGCCTCTTGCAACTTCTTCCAAAATCGCGAAGTGAGCCTCGAATCTCTATCCGATATAATCGGTAAAGGCACTCCATGTAACCTCACTATTTTAGAATTATACAACTCGGCTAGCTTGTCAAGTGAATAGTCGATGCGTACTGGTATAAAATGAGCCGATTTGGTCAATCTTTCAACCACAACCCATACAACATCTTTCTTTATTGGTGTCAAAGGCAAACCTATCACGAAATCCATAAAATATGGTCCCATTTTCACTTGGGAACCATCACAGGATGAAGTAAGCCTGAAGGTACTTGGTGTTAAGCTTTTACTTGTTGACAAATCAGGTATCTCAAAACAAACTCGGAAATATCTCTTTTCATACTTGGCCACCAATAAAATTTCTTCAAATCATTATACATTTTCGTACTACCCAGGTGCATAGACAAACGACTATTATGGTTCTCAAGCAAAATCTTCTGAATCAAATCATTATTCTTAGGAATACAAATCCTATCTCAGAACATTAAGCAACCATCAGAACTAATCCGAAAACCTAATTCTATATCCGATTCACATTGGACTCTTTTGGCTTGCAATTCACCGTCACTTTATTGAGCTTCATAAATCTCTTGAAGAAATGTTGGTCTAGCTCTCAACTCGGCTAGAATCGAACCATCATCTACTAAGGCCAACTGAGTGTTCATAGCCTTCAACGTGAATAAGGATTTCCTAGTCAAGGCATCAGGGACCACGTTCGCCTTTCCTGGGTGATAATCAATCACTAGCTCATAGTATTTTATCAACTCTAACCATCTCTGTTGTCGTAGGTTCAAGTCCTTTTGAGTCATCAAATACTTAAGACTTTTATGGCCAGTATACACCCGAAATTTCTTATCATACAAATGATGTCTCCAAATCTTCAACGCAAACACAATGGCAACCAACTCCAAATCGTGTGTTGGATAATTCTTCTCGTGCAATTTCAGCAGCCTCTAGGCATAAGCTATTACCTTGCCTTCTTGCATAAGCACACAACCCAATCCATTCAAGGATGCATCACTATACACCACAAATTTCTTTCTCGGCTCAGGTTGTACTAAAATTGGAGCCTTAGTCAACAATACCTTTAGCTTCTCAAAACTCTGTTGCCATTTTTCCATCCATTCGAACTTAACATCCTTCTATAACAGTCTCGTCATCAGAGTAGAAACCATGGAAAATCCTTTAACAAACCGTCTGTAGTAACCGGCTAAGCCTAGAAAGCTTCTAACCTCTGACACATTTTTCGGCGGTTTCCATTCAACAATAGCCAAAATCTTGCTCGGATCGACTCGGATGCCATCACCCAAAACAATGTGCCCCAAGAATCCAACTTCTTGAAGACAAAACTCACTCTTACTAAACTTAGCTTACAACTGTTTGTCTTTCAAGGTTTGCAGAGCTGTTCTCAGGTGCTTGGCATGCTCAGTCTCATCACAAGAATAAATCAGGATATCATCAATAAAAACAATGACAAATTTATCCACGTATGGTCGAAAAATATGATTCATTAAATTCATAAATATAGCAGGGGCATTCGTTAAACCAAAAGGCATAACCAAAAATTCGTAGTGACCATACCTCATTCGAAATGCAATCTTTGGTACATCCGAATCTTTGACCCTCAACTGGTAGTAATTGGACCTTAAGTCTATCTTTGAAAATACTATGGCCCCCTTTAATTGGTCAAACAAGTCATCAATTCTTGGTAAGGGGTACTTGTTCTTTATGGTTACCTTATTGAGCTGTCTATAGTCAATGCACAATCTCATCGAACCATCTTTTTTTTCACAAATAGCACCGGTGCGCCCCACGGAGAATAACTAGGTCTGACGAAACCTTTGTCTGTCAACTCTTGTAACTAAACTTTCAACTCCTTTGACTCTGTTGGAGCCATCCTATATGGAGTGCTCGAGATAGGTGCAGTGCCTGAACCTCATTCGAAATGCAATCTTTGGTACATCCGAATCTTTGACTCTCAACTGGTAGTAATCGGACCTTAAGTCTATCTTTGAAAATACTATGGCCCCCTTTAATTGGTCAAACAAGTCATCACTTCTTGGTAAGGGGTACTTGTTCTTTATGGTTACCTTATTGAGCTGTCTATAGTCAATGCACAATCTCATCGAACCATCTTTTTTTTCACAAATAGCACCGGTGCGCCCCACGGAGAATAACTAGGTCTCACGAAACCTTTGTCTGTCAACTCTTGTAACTAAACTTTCAACTCCTTTGACTCCGTTGGAGCCATCCTATATGGAGTGCTCGAGATAGGTGCAGTGCCTGGAACTAATTCGATGCCAAACTCAACTTCCCTAATTGGAGGCAATCTGAGCAACTCTTCTGGAAATAGATTTGGATATTCACATACTACTGGTACTGACTCAATTTTCAACTCAGACTCCTTTGTATTCAACACAAAGGCAAGATATGCTTCATAACCTTTTCTCATATATCTCTGAGTAGTCATAGAAGAAATTACTACAGGCAAGCTATTTGATTCATCTGATTCTACCTGAAGGATATCACGACTTTCACATTTCAACTCAATAATTTTCTTTCCACATTCTACCACTACATCATGCATGGTCAACCAATCCATACCAAGTATTATATCAAATTCATCAAACAAAAAAAGCATGAGATTAGCCGGAAAACAATGACTGTAACACCCCTAACCCTTATCCATCGTCGGAATAGGGTTAAGAGGCATTACCAGAAAAGATACAACTTTCATACATTCACACAGTCACTCAAATCATATTCGAAGGTATACATTTGTAACCTCAGTTTAACAATTCTTGAATCATTTAAACACATAGTACAAAACAATTTTTTTATTAAACTCACATATAATCATTTTGTTATCTTATAACATGAATTACTATTCATATGATCAATTTCCAATATAATAGCTGAATTTTAAAACATGCTAAATACATATGCATTGTTCAATGTCAACTTTCATTTTTCTCTATAACTATATACGCATATAACATTTCTTATAATCAAACCATTATGTCAATCATCATATATTTAAACAAACTAAGAACCATTTCAAAGCATAATTATTAAATCAAACATATCAAAATGTATATGCGAACATCATGACAAAATTACAAATACATGATCAATTTATTTGCTTACCTATTCGGCTACCAAGATTAATCATAAATATATATAATACAAATTATGCCATTCAACCACAAGCTTAAATAAACATTTTCTAATCAAACAAAGTTGATCATTTCACAATCAATGACTTCATAGGTATAATTTATTAACTAAACTTATTACCACCCGATTATAATCATGCATTTAGTTCACTTAATAACTAGTCACATAATCAATACAACATGTTTATAATATAATCATGAAATAAAATCAATTCACCCTAATTTATATATATAAATGTCAAATCCAGTCATGTTAGTTACACATACTATGCATTATACCAAAATTTAATACAAAATCAACTTACTTCTTATCAATTCGGGTAGTAAAGTTAACCACAAATAATCATACAAATTTTATATAATTTGTAATAAGCCAAAACGTTACTTAATAAGCCAATATATATTTATATATATACATGTCCATCATTCACCACCCAAATTATACCACAATTCATATATCCAAAATCAACTAACTAGTAAATCGATTATATATTATACTTACCATTTCTCATTACAATCATTTAACTAAACATCACAAACATATAGACCAAGGAACATACTTACCAAAATATACTTATCTCATGTCGAATTACTAAATCATCAATTAACCTAATAATCAAGCCGAACTATGTAACCTAAAAACCACACATATATATATATATATATCATGAAATACACTTCCACATTGAATTTAAGTCATAGCCACAAACATATACAAATTCAAAACCAAACATACTAATATATCAAGCCTATACATGCCATATATTCAAAGTTTCAAACTTATAAAATACCAAAAATAGTCGATAGTGTGATAGACTTTGCTGACAACCCCCGAGCTCGTAACTTGACTCCAAAATCTATAAAACAGAGGCAAACATAAACACATACAGTAAGCTATCATAGCTTAGTAAGTCGTAAGCAAATAAATAGCTCAATGTTAATATGAACTCAACTTAAACAATTAATTTATGCTATCATGATCACATTTATTTTCAAGCTCACAATTTCATATATAACATATACTTCCATATACAAACTTTACCTTGGCTGAACATACATGTATCTATTATCAAAGTAACATTAAATTTCAAAACCATAGTACCATTGTATAACCGAATATACATAAACTCATATACGTATATTCATGAATCATTTCATAAATATTCATAAGACCAAATATCATCATTCCTATATATTTGCACATAAATCACCATTACAATATCACTTTACATAACCTTTGACCGCATGTACATTTCATATACACATATAACTTTTCATTTATATAACAAATGATTTGCAACACATATCAAGTAACCTACTTACCTTATTTCAATAAGAAATCAGCTACTACATACCTAATCACTTTAGCTCGTTTTATACATTCAATCACAACTTATCATTGCTCGTTGAACAATTTGGAATTGAATAGGATACTCGGATAATCACACATATCGTACAATGCCAACGTCCCAGATGTTGTCTGTTACATCCCGAATTAAGGCTTAGTCAAAATAGTGATTTCGAGACCACGAATTCGACATAAGAAAATTCATTTTTATTATATTTTTATCGTCTAAAATTCTATGGAATTGTTTTGTGAAAATTTCTTCTAGAAATTTTGACGTTTGGAAACTCAATTTAGTCAAAAGGACTAAATCGTAAAAAGTGCAAAAGTTGAGTTCTACAAGCTAGAGGTGTCCAATTGTTATGAAATTTTAAATTGGAGGTCCTTAAATGGTAATTAGACCATTGGTTAATTTGTTAGAGAAAAATGGTATAACACCCCAAACCCGGTCTAGACGCTATGGCCGAATCTAGTGTGTTACATTGAAGTGTTTTAGCGAAAACCGTGTTTTCATTGAAAACCCTTCTTAAAATAAAAGAAACCCTAATTAACTTTAAAAAAAACACCTTCAGTTATGAAAGCCTTTTTTAAAACATTTGATTAAAAAAAACTTAGTTGCGAAAACGTAGAAAACATACTATAATTTAAGAAATCCATGTTCAACTTCTCGTAATTACATTGAAAATAATAATAATTCAAGTATTAATAACAGAATGAAAACCTTATTACTCTGGTCTGGAACATACTTAAAAAGAAGTAAAAACTTAAATGCTTAAAAAAAACCCAAGTCCAAATCATCTTGATAGTTGGCCACCCAGAGTCCCTCCAAACATTGAACCTTCTACTGAGCATCACCTGAAAATAAATAAAAGAGGGGGTGAGTTTTCACAAACTCAGTGTGTACAACCTTCGAAGAAAACAAGCATTCAAAAAAAAACATCATTCATCATTCATGCAATGCAATCCCATCCAATCATCCATCCGCTACACACTGGCTCTGTCCCCCGTCGCACCATGTAGGGATATAAATATCGACCCACCCAACCCACACACCATGGTAGCCCAGTTACGGAACTACCTTCATTTACATATTGGGCTTTAAAAGCCGTTGGTGGATCCACGATTGTCAAGCAACCATGCAATCCTCATATACTTCCTCCGTTCCATAATTCCCAACCCATATGCAACCTAAGCAGAATATCATATGTATGCATGTCACATCCACAAAACTTACATTCAACACCTAGGGGTGTTTTGGTCATTTTCGCCCTTAGGGGCATTTTAGTAATTTTTCCTTAATTACGATTTTTACTTATCATGGCCCGTTAACAAGTCCCGTTAGCTAATATGAAAGAATACTATACACCAGGTAGGATTCCAGAGAATAGGAGGTGGGTCATTAAGACCACTTAAGTACCAAGCTCTCCCTAGATCCAATCGTAGACATGCATATACCCGTTGCCACATCTTAACCCTTTGACTTGTCCACGGTCGCAATATATTAATTAAGCTTATGTGGATATCATATACTAGTCCCAAAACCCCTTACAAAGCCCAAACAATTTCACATACCTGTATCTTGCCCATTAAGCCCAATCATATTCGTATGGCCCATTAGGCCCAAATCACCTATTTATGGCCCATTAGGCCCAAATCACATTTATATGGCCCGTTAGGCCCAGTCACATTCATATTCATGTTCACATACAAACTCCTATCACAAAGCATCAATATTTAGTTTTTGCCTATTATGGGCCCAACAGCCCATCGGGCCTATTTAGCCCATTCTGGCCCATATGGCCAAATCACAACCCAAGTCCACGGATTCGCCCGTGGGCCTCAGGCAACCTATCGGTTTCCCCCTTATGAGTGTTCACGCACTCGCAAGACTATCGTAGCCAAACTTTCGACTTTTCGACATTTCAACTTTTTAACTTTTCAGCTTTTGCCGATTCATTGTGTGTGTGCAGTGTATGTACACACCTGGTAAGCAAGCGTGCTGTGATTTTTGTAGCCCAAACCTACAATCGATATCACTCAAAGATTAATCTCACATACTTATCAAATACTTTACCAAAAGTCAGAATCTCACCTTAACCCTACCTGAACGCTAAGCCTTTACTAGCTTCTACGTTCGTTACTAATCACGTATATCTCTCAGATTTGAAGAGCAAATTGGCAGGAATCCAAAACCGAGATCTGACACTAATTCCCTACCAAAGTCGATTAGAAAGAATTGAGGAACTGAATACTCGATACTTATTGAAAACTGATTAGGAGAGCAAACACTTACACTAGAATCGACTGGGTGGAAAGAGTAGTGGCGGCACCGAGGGTATTCGGCCAAAGGATATTCGACTCTTAGAGATTTGAATGGAAATAATTGATTACTCAGCACCAAAGAAGAGATGAAGAAGAATCGGCTAAAGCAAAGAAAATATTGAGTAGAGGAGAAATAGAATTCGACACAAGGAAGAAGAAAAAGAAAAGAAGGCAGAGAGTTTTCGGCTTTTAGAGAAAAGAGTTTCTGGCAACAGGGTGGAAGAAATTCGGCACTAGCTTCATACCCTAGCATTCGGAACCCATTTATAAGCCTTATAGTCAAAATTTCCCATGCCAATTCCCTATTCGGCTCCATCACTTCTCCCTTCTCATCTCCTCGTTTTTCTCCCTGATAACCACTTAATCCCTTCCTTAATTTTCTCTCTTGAACACTTCCCTTGGAGTCCACTTTCACGCCACTTCCATCCTTCTAGAAGGCTAAAATTAAACTACTAAAAACACTAAGCTAGGATTCGAACCTTGGACCTCCTTGCTGCCTATTAACGCCACCTCCTTACACCCTAAGTGGCGTCACTTAGCCACTCCTCCACAGGGCTTTTTGATAATATTTTCCCCTAACTTTATTTAAATGTCCAAGTACTTGCCAACCCTGATTCTTTTAATAATTAAACTATAATTTCATTTACCCCTAAGTTTGAATTAAGACCTACTATAATTATCACTTGGCCAGAAATATAAAACACAATTTTTATCAAAATTGAAAACAAAGAAAGTTTGGGATTTCGGGATTTTTGGGTTTCGGGATTTTTTTTTGGGCGTTACAACTCTACCCCCTAAAAGAAATTTCATCCTCGAAATTTTCCTTGTTCAAACAGTTGAGGATATTGACATCGCATCACTTCTTCAGGTTCCCAAGTAGCCTCCTCAGCCTTGTGATTCCGCCAAAGTACTTTGACCAATGGAATAGACTTCCTTCTCAGTACTTTGACATCTCGACCAATTATTTGTATAGGCTCTTCTTCGAAAGTCAGATCTAGCCTAACATCAATTTCTTCCACCACCACAACATGTGAAGGATCTGAGTGATACCGCCTTAGCATGGAAACATGAAACACGTCGTGGATCTAGCTTAGTTCAGAAGGTAACTCCAGCTGATAAGTGACTGGCCTAATTCGTCTTACCACCCGATATGGCCCAATGAACCTTGGGCTTAGCTTCCCCTTTCGTCCAAACCTTAACACTTTCTTCCACGGAGAGACCTTCAAAAAAACTAACTCTCCTACTGCATACTCTATTTCTCGATGCTTAAGGTCACCATACGACTTCTACCTATCCGAGGCTTCTTTCAAACTATCCCGAATCAATTTTACCTTATCCTCAGTATCAACTACTAACTCAGGGCCCAAAACTCTTCGTTCGCCCAACTCCATCCAACATGTTGGAGTTTGACACCTTCGCCCATACAGTGCTTCATATGGAGCCATCCCAATGCTTGCTTGGTAGCTATTATTGTACGCGAATTCGGCTAATGGTAAATTGTCCTCCCAATAACCTCGGAACTCAATCACGCATCCCCTCAACATATCTTCAACACTTGGATCACCCTTTTCGACTGTCCATCACTTTGAGGGTGGAAAGCAGTACTGAAATTCAACCTAGTACCCAACGCCTCTTCCAGCTTCTTCCAAAATCGCGAAATGAAACATGGGTCCCTATCAGATATTATGGAAACTGGCACTCCATGCAATCTTACAATCTCCGCCACATACAGCCTAGCCAGCTTTTGCAACGAGTAATCAGTGCGAATCAGTACAAAATGGGCAGACTTGGTTAACCAATCCACTATGACCCATATTGAGTCTTTCTTAGTAGGCGTCAAGGGTAGCCCACTAACAAAGTTCATAGTGATCCTTTCCCACTTCCAGAGTGGAATCTTCACTGGCTGAAGTAATCCTGAAGGCAACTGATGTTCCGCCTTCACCTTTTGACAGACCAAACATTTGCCTACAAACTCCATAACCTCGCGCTTAAGTCCAGGCAACCAATAAAGCTCACGCAAATTTGGATACATCTTGTTTCCGCCAGGATGCATTGCGTAGAGACCGCTATGTGCTTCCCGCAGAATAGACTGCCTTAGATTATCGTCCTCTGGTATACACATTCTCCCACAGAAACACAATACTCCTTCACTATTTATCCCAAAGTCCGATGTCTCCTCACTCACCACTTGTTTAAAGCGAGCACTTTAAGTCTCATCCACTAATTGCTTACTCATTATCTGCTCGACCCACACCGACTTTACTTGAATCTCAGCTAAGAAGCAACCATCATCCAACAAGCTTAATTAGGCAAGCATAGCTCTCAAGTCTGGCTTAGCCCTACTACTCAATGCATCGGCTACCACATTCACTTTGCCAGGGTGGTATTCAATCGTACAATCATAATCCTTCAATAATTCCACCCACTTACATTACCTAAGGTTTAGCTCCTTTTGGGTAAGGAGGTACATCAAACTCTTGTGGTCCGAATAGATTATGCACCTCTCCCCGTATAAGTAATGCCTCCATATTTTGAGCGCAATACCACCGCAGCTAGCTCCAAATCATGAGTTGGGTAATTCACCTCATGAGTCTTAAGTTGTCGTGACGTATATGCAACCACCTTTCTTTCTTGCATCAATACGCAACCTAAGCCTACATGCAACGCGTCACTATAAACTGTAAACTCTTTCCCAGGCACTGGCTAAATCAACACAGGGGCCTCAGTTAAAACTTTCTTAAGTTTTCCAAAACTCTATTACTGCTTGTCTGTCCAAACAAACGGTACCCCTTTCCTCAACAACTTAGTTAAGGGTGCAGCAATTACAGAAAAGCCCTCAACAAGTCCCTTATAGTATCCTACCAAGCCCAGAAAACTTCAGATTTTCGGTACCGTCTTGGGTGTTTTCCAGTCTAACACCGCTTCAATTTTTCGAGGATCCACCTTAATCCCCTCAACTGACACCACATATCCTAGAAAAGTAACCTCCCTTAGCCAAAATTCACACTTACTGAATTTGGCATACACCTGCTTCTCCCTCAAAGTCTGCAACATAATCCTTAAGTGTGCATCATGCTTATCCTCATCTTTTGAGTACACCAAAATGTCATCTATAAAGACTACCACGAACTGATCCAAGCAGGGCTGGAAAACCCGATTCATGAGGTCCATGAAAGTGGCAGGTACGTTCGTCAGCCCGAATGCCATCACCAAGAACTCGTAGTGCCCATAATGAGTTTTTAAAATTGTCTTATGAACATCTGCCTCCTTAACCCTTAGTTGGTGATACCCCGAACGTAGGTCAATCTTCGAGAACACTGAAGCTCCTCCAAAATGATAAAAAAGATCATTGATTCAACTGTCGAGAACACCGAACGTAGAGGGTACTTGTTCTTAACAGTTAACTTGTTTAACTGTCGATAATCGATGCACATTCGCAAAGTTCCATCCTTCTTCTTCATGAATAACACTAGTGCTCCTCATGGAGACACACTTGGTCGGATGAACCCTCGATCCAACAATTCCTGAATCTGTGCCTTAATTTCTACCAACTCCTTTAGTGCCATCCGATAAGGAGCAATAGACACTGGAGTCGTTCCAGGTAACAACTCGATTCCAAATTTCACTTCTCTACTAGGTGGCAACCCAGGCAACTCCTTGAGAAAGACATCCGAAAATTCCCTAATTGTTCTCAACTCCTTAACAGTAAGGCTCTTAGCCTCCATATCACTAATATAAGCCAAAAAAGGCTTCGCATCCCTTTTGTACTAACTTCTCGTCCCTTAGTGCTGAAATCACGTTCGACAGATAGTTCCTGCGTTCACCAATCACCACTACTTCCTTATCCTCCACCATTCTTAACACCATTCGCTTTTACAGCGCAATCTAAGGTGGCTCGGTGCTTCACCAGCCAATCCATTCCTAAGATTAAGTTGAATTCACTAAACGACAGTTCCATCAAATCTGCTAAAAAGGTAATCCCTTGGACTACTAAGGGTACCTCCCTAAACATATTATTCACTCCTACAGACTACCTTAACTGGCTGAGCATCCCCGTCTTCTCGACGACGAGCAGCATAAACCAAAGCTGGCTGTCTCGCCTCAGCATGGCCCGTATTTTTGCTTGGTGCTCCGTATCCACGTCCATTACTATTACCGCTCCTGGCCTATTCATGACCCTTTGGCGGTAGCTGTCCACCCCTTGGTGGCTGAGCACCTCTTTGACCCACTACTGGCTCTCGACTTAGCATTCAAGGGCAATCCATGATCCTATGCTCCATAGACCCACAAGCGAAACAAGCTCCCATTCTCTTCCAACACTCGCCTCCATGCCTTCTCCCACAAGCAGCATAAGGTGGTACCCCTAGATTAGCAACAGGGGGCCCTTCTCTAACTGGCCTATTATTTCTAGCCCTAGCTCTAGGCCTCTATCCAACACCTAGGGTCTTAGCCTCCCTTTTATTCTTAACCCTTTCCTTCTCCCGGTTTAGGCACTCAGTGTGCTTTACCTCCTCCGCTATATTTGCTTTCTCTATCGATTCTGAGAAAACTCATTCCCTCTGTAGAGCTATCAGCACCCTGAGGCTATCTCTCAATCCATCCTCAAACTTAACGTAACGCTCATAGTTCGTTGCCACCATTACCCTTGCATACTTACTAAGGCATAGAAACTCCGCCTCATACTCCGCCAGTGATTTATTGCCTTTCGTCAAGTTCAGGAACTCCTTCCTTCTAGCACCTACATAGCTTGCACCCACACACTTCCCCTGGGATGTAGCTTTGAAAAACTCCTAAGTGACCCGCTCCAGTTGGGTGCCCTCTTTCACCGTTAGCCACCACTGGTAGGCTTCTTCACTATGTAGTGACACAGCTCCTTTCAGCTTTTGTTTTGGTGAATAGTCCAGGTCCTCCATTATCACTTCAGTGGCCTCTAACCAATATTCTGCCACGTTAGGAGCCACGCTAGCCACACCCTTAAAGATCTCAGCCCCGTTCGAACGAAGTCGCTCCGGAATGGACCCCCGATTTCCAGTACCATTATTGGGCCCAGCGACCTTTTCCAAAATCCTTAGCATTTCCTGTGACAATGCATCTTCTTTCGCGGCCCGATCATACAGTCCATTCCTAGCCATCGGTGAGGCCGGAACCACTTCTACTCTAACATCAGGATTATGGCCCGATGCCGACGATTTAGCCCAAACGCTTTTGTGGCCTCAACCACGGCCTCTTGCACCTCTTCTAGCACTCATCATCGATTCGCGTATTATTTGGATTAGAAAATTTATGAAGTTTCAGTTAGTTTAATAATTACACTGATGTTTTATGAAAATATTTAAAAAGAAGACCATTTTCGAAAATCCTTTATAGTTTCCAGAGCCTACGGGATTTGGTTCCATTCTAACAATCATCTAGAGTAGCCCTCTAACTATCTACTATATAATAATTTAAACAAACTTAAATAAAAGTACTTACTTGGTTCGACATCGGAGACTCGCTGTGCCGCTCAGCAAGATTTCTCTTTTTCCAAAGCATCGCGATTTAAAATATTTTTTTTAAAAAACCAATTAATAAGTAGGAAAAGAAACCAAATAATAATAAGGCCTAATTCATAGCCCGAGTTTTGCAACATGGCTTCGATACCATTAAATGTAACACCCCAAACCCGGCCTAGACGCTATGGCCGAATCTGGTGTGTTACATTGAAGTGTTTTAGTGAAAACTATGTTTTCATTGAAAATTCTTCTTAAAATAAAAGAAACCCTAATTAACTTAAAAAAAAAACCTTCAGTTATGAAAGCCTTGTTTAAAACATTTGATTAAAAAAAACTTAGCTGCAGAAACGTAGAAAACATACTATAATTTAAGAAATCCATGTTCAACTTCTCACAATTACATTGTGTTATTAATATTTTAATTATTATTATTTTTAATGTAATTGCGAGAAGTTGAACATGGATTTCTTAAATTATAGTATGTTTTCTACGTTTCCGCAATTAAGTTTTTTTTAATCAAATGTTTTAAACAAGGCTTTCGTAACTGAAGGTGTTTTTTTTAAAAGTTAATTAGGGTTTCTTTTATTTTAAGAAGGGCTTTCTATGAAAACACGGTTTTCACTAAAACACTTCAATGTAACACACGAGATTCGGCCATAGCGTCTAGGCCGGGTTTGGGGTGTTACAAATGGACATGAAATAGGTGAAATAGAATATTTTTAAGTTAGGGGCATTTTGGTCATTTAATAATTAAAATGAATTAAAAACAAAATTGTAAGCCAATTTTTGTTCATCTTCAACCCCATGGATGAAATTTGCATGGAGAAGATATAGCTACAATTTTTCAAGCTTCCAAGCTCGATTGTAAGTCTGTTCTAGCCTCGTTTTAATGGTTTTTACGTTTTTGAAATCCTCATAACAAGATCTACCTATTTTTACCATTTATTTGAGTTACGATGAAGGTCTAGGGTTTAACCCATGTTAGAAATTTGTGCATTTTGATGTTTAATGGTAGATTATGCATGTTTATGGTTGGAGAAATGACTTTTACTAAGTAGTTTTTGGTGAAAACACTAAAAAGGACTAAATTGTAAAAGTTATAAAATTTGTCTTAAAAGTGTGTTTTGATTAGAATTATAGTTTTCTATAGTTATGAAAATGGTTCAGCTAGGCTTAAAGAGTGAGGAAATTGAATATAAATCATTTTACGAGCCTAGGGGCAAAAGTGTATTTTGACAAAGTTGAGGGGCAAAAATGTAATTTTGAAAAATATGATTTTTGAATCACATTAAATAATGTGAATAATAATTAGACTAAATGTGATATTATAGATCAAAGAAAACGAGGATTGGACCTAGAATGGATGAAAGTCGGGAAACCGACGATTAGATCCCTTTTTGCTATTTTGTTATCGAGGTAAGTTTGTGTGATTTAACAAGCATGTTATTCATGTTATTATTTTTATACGTGAAATAGATCTTTCTATGATTGTATTGATTTGATGTTAAAGGAAATTTAATGGAAAATGACATTTAAATGAAATGAGTAAGTTTGTATGTAAATAATATATCATTTTTAATTATGTTATAATATTTTGTTATTATATGAGATGTGGTTGTATATTGAATAATCACTTAATGTAAATTATGAATTGAAGTTGATTAAGGATGAATTGGTAAAATGTTGAAAAGTGAGGAATTTCCCAGTTGGACCTTCAGAATAGAAAAGATACAAATGATCCATTGTGAGAACACATGTGTAGTACTATGTACAGGCTACTAAGTGTCTAAGATGGTTTTAGGTCACGTGTGCAGTACTAAGTGTTGGCTACTACGTGTACCAGATGGTTAGGTCGCATGTGTAGTACTAAGTGCAGGCTACTATGCGTACCCGATAGCTTCGATCACATGTATGGTACTAAGTGCAGGCCACTATGTGTAAGAGACGGTTTTGGTCACAGATGTAGTACTAAGTGCAGGATACTATGTGCACCAAATAGCTTTGGTTACAAGGGTGGTAATATGTGCAGGCCACCAAGTATTTGTTATTATTCCGAGGAGTTCAACGGGAAATTGACTAAGTGAAACTACATGTGATCATGTAATGACTAGTGTAATTGAATATGACTATGTGATGAATAAGTGTAGGTATATGAGTGTGAAAATTTATGAGCAATGTGCTCGATAGTTGAACGATCATTCGGTAAGATGGACTGGAGTAAGTGAGATTAAGTAAGAGTGAAATTTGTAATAAAATAGTTTTGGACAATAACAGTTGTGTGACTTTGAAAAATCACCAAAAATGGTGAAAATAGAATTAGAAGTTGAATAAGATATGAAATAAAATCTTATTGATTCTATTTTCACATAAAAGAAACGGTGAAAGCAAAAGAATTTTGTATTCTGTGATATTTGAATTTTTGTGAGATAGATTCAGAATGATTTCAAAATCCCCTATTCTGATTTGAGAAAATTATTAAAAATTGTAAAAAAATAATTATGGGTTATAAATTATATGCTTAAAATACTTAATGAGTCTATTTTCGGAATAAACAAACGAAAACATTATCCAAATCTTGTATGGAGAGATATTTAAGCAAAGGGGTCAAAACTATCAGATAGCAAAACAGGGGTGACTTTAAAGAATAAACTTACTTATTGGCTAAACCAAAAAAATTTAAAATTTTATGGTAAGAATATATTTGAGTCTAGTTTTAGGGAAAATTAACGGTTCTCAATTTGGAGTCCCGTAGCTCCAGATATAAATAATTTAGTGACTATGACTTGAGAAAATAGTTTGACTAGACTTTGAATAAATAGAGAGAATTTGAAAATAGCATCTTAAAACATTGCTTATTATTTTTCATGTGAGCTTACTAAGATTTAAGCTTACTCCCTCTTTTCCAGCTTCTTTAGTATTGTCAGGTTAGCTCGGGGTTGGAGATCATCGGAGGCAATATCACACTATCAAGCCAATACACTTGGAATATTGATACATATGTTAAAAATATCAAGTGAGTGACATGTATAGGACCCTAGTTTTATAACATGTGTTATCATAATTTGGCCAAATGTATTGGCCTATATTGAGCTATTGTATATGGCCATGAGGTGTGGCTCATAATAATTATGACTAGTAAATCTAGCTATTCATGTTATGTCTAATAATTATGATGTGAATATGTTTGTTTGCCATGCATGGTTGGTAAAACGTTGGTCCAAGAACTGACTAAACTGTAACTCTGATACCACTAAATGTATCACCCATTACCCGTATCCAACATCGGGATAGTGTTCGAGGCATAACCGAGCTAAAACATAAACATTCACACAAAACCAGCCATAAAATTTTGTTCAAATTTTAAAACTTTTTAATTTCATGCAAATTGTCTCTTATAAGGGCCTAGGAGGCCCAAAACATACATCAAAGGTGGTTTGAGACTAAACTGAGGACTTCAAAAGTTTTTAGGATAACGTAGAAAAAATTCCTATTTTGGGGAGTCACACTCTCGTGTGGGTAGGCCGTGTGGTTACACACCCCCGTGTCTTCAGCTCATGTAACTCTCTGACTATGACATCATCATACAATTGGGGTCACATGGCCAACTCACACGCCCGAGTTCTTAGGCCGTGTGGCTAATTAAAATTTTGAAATTAAGTGTAGACTTCACACGGCCTGGGCACACACCCATGTTTTAAGGCTGTACATGCCACACGGCTGAGACATACGGCCGTGTCTCTGCTCGTGTGTTTACTACTGGGCATTCTGTTTGCATTAATTAGGGTACAGGGGACACACGGTCTAACCACATGCCCATGGCGCAGACCATGTGTCATACACGGGCTAGACACATGCCGGTGTGTCTACCCATATGGACAAATTTTAGGTTATTTTTTAAGCCATTTGTCACCCTTAAATGCTCATTTTCTCATTTATCTAAGATGGCATGCAGCCTAGTACATTTGGTCACTTGAAAACTCATACATGATTATTCCATGCCTTTGTAATGACAACATGACACTATTCCAAAACATCATACTTCCATATGGCATTCCACACCAATTTCATATTCATTCATTAGGCTAACCCTACTTTTAAATTACCTAATCATACCATAGATTTACCATACTTATTAACCATGATTCATTCACTTAGCACATGTGCCATTCATCACACATTTTATCTACAAACAAACACATCAAACATAAAACATTGCATGCATGTATAATTGATTAGGGTTACAACCAAAATGATCAACATGGACCATATCACATGGTGATATACAAAATAAATCAAATATTTCCATAATCCAACACATTTGACTAGACCAATATGACATATAACAAAAAGACCAAGTCCCTATACATGTCATACTCAAAATATTGAGACTAACTTTACACCAAATGTCCAGTTGATAGTGTGATTAGGCCTCCGACGTCCTTCGATCCCGGAGTTGGCTTGGCGATACTATAAAAAAGTAAGAAAGGGAGGGGAGTAAGCATAAAGCATAGTAAGTTCACATGCAAATAAATAACAACATGATCATATTATTTATATACATTTATGACATATCCTAGGTTTACTTAAATGTTATCATGAATTCATAGATATAACTCAAATTTGTAAACATAACTTATGCAACGATGGTTTCGGGAGCACGAATCTGAGTTAGAAAAATATCTTAAAATTATTTTATGTGTTTATTATGTGAGAATTTATATCTGTGAAATTTTCGTGATTTAATTTTGTCGTTTGAGTGTCTGATTAAATAAAAGGGTTTAATCGCGCAAAATGAAAATTTGATAGTTTAATGTCTGAGGACCAAATTGTTGTTGTCTTTATAATATGAAGCATATATAATGTAATTAGGCCACTATTAATATAGGTGGACAGCAATGGACATAATATATGTGAAAGTATAATATTTTAAAATTTTAACTAAGGTTAAATTAGTAAATTAGAAATATAAGTTAATATAATAAAACATAAAAGATAAAACATGGTTTCATAATTGTTGTTCATGACTGAAACATAAATAAGAAAGAAAATAAAAATAAAGCTAGGGTTTGACCTTGTTCAAGCTTGATTAAGATATGTGTTTAGCTCGGTTATTGATAATTTTTACGTTTTTGAGATCGTTGCTAAGTTATCTACAAGACCCATGCTTGAATTTTGATTTTGGTGAATATTTTGAGTTATGGCATTTTTGAAATCTTTTGATTTTTGTTGTTTGATGATGAACTATGAAAGATATGTTTTAGATTAACATGTTTTGTATTGGAGCTTTTGATGATTTTGAGTATTTAGGACTAAATTGCAAAAATAATAATTTGAAAGACTAAAATGTGAAATAAATGAAATGTATGGACTTGTATGAATACCAAGAGCATTCAGCCTAACATGGGTGTATTGAAATTTTGCATATTTTGTGTTTTGTGCAATAGGGACTAAATTGTAAAAATGTAAAATGTTAGGGGTAAAATGGTAATTTTCCCATTTAAGTGTTTTTGGATGAATTTGATTGAATATTTAATTAAATAAGTTTAATTTATATTAATCTAGATCAAGAAAAGAGAAAATCATATTTGGATCGGGGGAAAACTAAAGTTGTCAACTAGCTGTTTCATTCCAGTTCTTCATCGTCCGAGGTAAGTTTATAAGCAAATAGACGTACTTAATTTTAATTAAATGTGAATTATACATGCTAAATTGAAATATGTAAATATATATGTACTAGCCGAATGTGAATAAGCTTGGAAGAAATGTTTATAAATTTGTTTCGACCGAGTTACGACGTTCCAAAGCCCCCGTATGAACCTTAGGAATAGTGAGGATACATATGTCATGACATAGGATTCCTGTAACACCCCAAACCCAGCCTAGAAGTTAGGCTTGAATCTGACGTGTCACATTAAAGTATTTTTCAAAAACCCTTTTTTCAATGAAAACTCTTCTTATTTGAAAACTTGAGTAAAATCCCAGTTACGTTAGTTTATTTTCAACACCTGGTTCATTGAAAAATACATAATTTTATTCCCAAAATCTCTTTTAGTTGCAGAAGCTAGTCTTAAATTAATTACTAAAAACTTGATGTTAAAAAGTTAAGTTGCGAAAACATTTTGAAAATGTTTGAAAACAGTTATTGTTTTGGAAAATCGTGTCCTACTTGTAACAGATATTAAACATACTAAATAAACTTCCCAAATAAAAAGTTAAGGAAATAAAGAGGCCTTATTACAACCCTAATAAAAAAACCAAAGTGCTTAACTAAATAAACGAAATAGAAAAACATTTGCAGTTGTGTGGTCGTCTCCGAGTCCCTCTGTGACACCGATCGACCTAACGCTGGGGATTACCTGCACAATTAATAAACAGGGTGAGTTTACGTAAACTTAGTGTGTAATCCCCTTACTAGAGTAACAGTTAGTAGATAGTATCAGTAACAGCATAGGTCTGAGCCCTTTAACAGAAATAGAACAATTTAGTTCAGCGTATAGGTGGCCAAAGCTCAATACAAATCACTTGGGTCTCAGCCCATAATGGAACCAATTCGGCCTAGCCCGTATCAGTAAATAGTGTCAGGTGGGCCTTAGCCCATCATAGAATCAGTAACGGAATTAGGTGTACAATATGTATAATGTATGAATGATGCTTGCGATCCCATCCAACCTTGCACTTGCCTCTGTCCAACCCTACACTTACTGTGGGGATAAAATCGACCCACCCATCCAACATACCAAGCTTAGCACCGGTTGCGGCACTAAGTCAATAGAACGGCTCAAAGCCGTAGACAGAATGGCATAGAGCTATAAATACAGCACAAAGCCTTCAATTCAGCACAAAGCCTTTAGCAATAGGCGCGAGCTTTCCGTAATAAGAACAGCACTAAGCCTTCGCTAATACGTGTGGTACAAAGCCATCAGTAAGAAGAATAGCACTAAGCCATCGATAACAAGTCTATAATCGGCACAAAGCCATCAATCACGGTAATATAATTGGCATAAAGCCTTCGGTGGATGGACTGCACTAAGCCATCGATAGTATATACGACACAAAGCCATCGGTAAAATGATCGACACTCAGCCATCGTTCAATCCACAGTCATCTCGTGTGACCCGTGCGACCTTAAGAGATCAATACGAATGTTCGGCTTAAAGCCTTCGGTGGTTCCACATTCGTCTCAGTGACCTGTGCGACCATAACAGAACAGATCTTCCTCCGTACAAAATTCCAACCCCATGCAATATGTCATGTATGCAGGATGTCATGTCCATAATACCATCGCAGTCAAGTCAGTCAAATCATAGCCATACAATCACCGTCAAATCAGTCAAATTCATAGTCCAAGTCAGTCATTTACCCACAAGGGAAAAATAGTCATTTTTCCCTACAAGGGTATTTTGGTAATTTTACACTATAAAGGTATTTCTATAATTTTACACTACAAGGGTATTTTGGTAATTTTACACTGTAGGGGTATTTTGGTAATTTTACAAATCGTGGGTATTTCGGTAATTTTACAAACTGGGGGTATTTTGATAATTTTACAAATTGAGGGTATTTTAGTAATTTTACAAAATGGAGGTATTTCGGTAATTTTACAAATCGAGGGTATTTTAGTAATTTTACAAATCAGAGATATTTTGGTAATTTTACAAATTAAGGATATTTTAGTAATTTTACAAATCGGGGGTATTAACAACCCAATAGGAAGTCCACCGTCGCCTCGAGTGACTTAAATAACCTAAACAGACATAACGGTGCAAATGGGCCTAAGTCCCATTACTCAGCCCAAGTAGGCCCACACGCTCGTGTGACCCATTTAGCCCAATTGCAGTCATGGCTATACGAACACCATATCCCAGTTCTTTATTTTTCACTTACCGCAGACTTTATTCTTGTGGGGCCCACTAGTCCATTAGGCCTACACGGCCCATTCTAGCCCATCGAGGCCCAGAACAGCCCTAGTGCACGAGAACACTCGTGGTGGCCTCTACAATCTATCGCCCTTGGTCTGTGGGCTCGATTTACCACACGAGCGATCGCACGCTCGTGAAGCCTCAAATGTCAAGTTTCGACTCTTCGGCTTTTGTCGACTTCCAACAAAGAAGGGCGTGAATACACACTTGTTTATGAGAACGCGTCGAAGTCCACGATCACTGAACTTTGTTAAGAAAATATGAAATAATCCCTCCTAAAACCAGTGATCACCAATCCTTGGCACATCCTGCATTGAATCTTAATCACTTTCCTCATCACCAACTCATCTGGTTCACTCTATTTAAAGCCAGCTTCTCACCTATTCTCATGTTAGCTTCCCGATGTGGGATTACTTTCAACCATTAGGATTTTTCCACATTCTTATGATCACTTCAACCACAGAGTTCCAGTCCAACTTCACCTCCTACACAGCTCAAACAGCAAAATAAATACTCCATTACGTATCCCAAGACTTGAACCTTAGACCTTACAGTTACACAACATGCCATCTTGCCACTCCACCACAGGCTTTTTTTATTTTATAAATTCATCAAAAATATTCTTAAAGCCTACCCACTAACATCAAGGCTCCTTTAAGAGAAAAACATAAATTTTTGCTAAAGCCCAAGTTTGAACCCAGGACTTCTACAACACTCCCAAACACTCCTAATCACTTAACCACTACAGACAATCAGCTGTGATATTTCTTCCACACATAAACTTTTATGTGTATTCTCCTAGCAGCTCCCAAGCACAAGGCCCAATACTTCTAGGCCCAGACATTCAGGGAGTTACAATTCACCCTCCTTAAAGAAATTTTGTCCCCGAAATTTCCAACTAACAGGGTAGTCGTGTAACAACTACACCACTACGCTACCACTGCGCACTCACATCCAAATAACACTAATACACTTTTAACTTAATCTCGAAACCTCTCACACCTAACCAAACATCTAAACATAGAAGCAAACAGATATTTATGCATACAATTTCTATATCCAAACATCACATCCAAACAAAACACACCTAAATTAAAAGGAACTGTGCAATCCCGAACCTGATGCTTCTTAGATCCTCATTTGAGACATGCTCCTGTCTTCCTCTAGCATTCACCCAGATGACGCCTTTTACAATACTCGCAAGTCAAAAAGTTCAGACGCATCTTAACACGTTTCACAGAATGAGGCTCCTGCTTCAACGGGCTACGATCTCTCTTCTTGTTACAATCTAAGCACCTAGCCTGAAGTGTTTCACCATTCGCCTTAACTCTTGCCTCAAACATTTCTTCCAACACTTCCCTTACTAACCGGGTCAGTGCCTCTATACCAAGCTTCGTGTTATTGCTACCCGAAGTTGGCGAACCTACCTTGACCTTCTTCTCCTAGATAATCCCATATTCCGAAGAAACGGGCAGCTCCTTAGGACCTTGCTTGCCTTCAGAATCCATTACGGTACTGTTGCTCGCTTAAGAATCTATTCTTCCAGAGCACACATAGATTAAATACAAAAATCTAATTTTAAGTATAGTCTAATATCTAAAGAAACTTATGGATTCGTTGCCAGAGACTCAATAACCCACACTTTCAGGAAAACATTCAGAAAAACATTTTGAATCCTTTGAAACAATTCTTTTAAAAATTCAATTTTAAAACCCATTCCACAGCTGAGTTTTGTAACTTGGCTTTGATACCACTAAATGTAACACCCAAACCCGACCAAGAAGTTAGGCCCGAATCTGATGTGTCACATTAAAATATTTTTCGAAAACCCTATTTTCATTAAAAACCCTTCTTATTTGAAAACTTGAGTAAAATCTCAGTTACGTTAGTTTATTTTTAACACGTGGTTCATTGACAAATACATAATTTTATTCCCAAAAATCTCTTTTAGTTGCAGAAGCTAGTCTTAAATTAATTACTAAAAACTTGATGTTAAAAAGTTAAGTTGCGAAATCATTTTAAAAATGATGCAAAAATGTAGTGTTTGAAAATAATTATTATTTTGGAAAATCGTGTCCTACTTCTAACATATATTAAACATACTAAATAAACTTCCCAAATAAAAAGTTAAGGAAATAAAGAGGCCTTATTACAACCCTAATAAAAAACCAAAGTGCTTAACTAAATAAACAAAATAGAAAAACATGTGCAGTTGTGTAGTCGTCTCCGAGTCCCTCTGCGACACCGATCCACCTAACGCTAGGGATTACTTGCATAGTTAATAAACAGGGTGAGTTTACATAAACTCAGTAGGTAATCCCCTTACTACAGTAACAGTCAGTAAATAGTATAAGAAATAGCCTGGGCCAGAGCCCTTTAACAGAAATAGTACAATTTAGTTTAGAGTATAGGTGGCCAAAGCTTAATACAAATCATTTGGGTCTCAGCCCGTAACGGAACCAATTTGGCCTAGCCCATATCAGTAAAAAGTGTCAGGTGGGCCTTAGCCCATCACAAAATCAATAATGGAATCAGGTGTACAGTATGTATAATGTATGAATGATGCATGTGATCCCATCCAACCCTGCACTTGCCTCCGTCCAACCCTGCACTTACTGTGGGGATAAAATCGACCCACCCATCCAACACACCAAGCTTAGCACCGGTTGCGACACTAAGTCAACAGAACGGCTCAAAGTTGTAGATAGAACAACATAGAGCCATAATCAAAATGGTTATAAACCATAACAGGATGGCACAGAGCCATAATCAGAATGGCATAGAGCCATAAATACGACACAAAGCCTTCAATTCGGAAAAAAGCCTTTAGCAACGGGCACGAGCTTTCGGTAATAAGAATGATACTAAGCCTTCGATAATACGCGTGGCACAAAGCCATCAGTAAGAAGGACAGCACTAAGCCATCGATAACGAGTCTATAATCGACACAAAGCCATCAATCACGGTAATATAATTGGCACAAAGCTTTCGGTGGATAGACTGCACTAAGCCATCGATAGTATATACGACACAAAGCCATCGGTAAAATTATCAACACTCAGCCATCATTCGGTCCACAGTCGTCTCGTACGACCCGTGTGACCTTAACAGATCAATACGAATGTTTAGCTTAAAGCCTTCGGTGGATCCACAGTCGTCTCAGCGACCCGTGTGACCCTAACAGAATAGATCTTCCTCCGTACAAAATCCCAACCCCATAATACCATCACAGTCAAGTCAGTCAAATTATAGCCATACAATCACCATCAAA
Source organism: Gossypium longicalyx (assembly GCA_025698465.1). Lineage (NCBI taxonomy): Eukaryota > Viridiplantae > Streptophyta > Magnoliopsida > Malvales > Malvaceae > Gossypium > Gossypium longicalyx. The sequence goes on from CM047007.1 coordinate 58,904,145, forward strand.
TTAGTCAAATTCATAGTCCAAGTTAGTTATTTACCCAGAAGGGCAAAACAGTTATTTATCCCTATAAGGGTATTTCGTAAATTTTACACTACAAAGGTATTTCAGTAATTTTGCACTACAAGGTTATTTTGGTAATTTTGCACCACAGGGGTATTTCAGTAATTTTATAAATTAAGGGTGTTTTGGTAATTTTACAAATCGGGGGTATTTTGATAATTTTACAAATCAAGGGTATTTTAGTAATTTTACAAACCGAAGGTATTTCGATAATTTTACAAATCAAGGGTATTTCAATAATTTTACAAACCGAAGGTATTTTAGTAGTTTTACAAATCGAGGGTATTAATGACCCAACAGAATGTCCACCGTCGCCTTGAGCGACTTAAATAACCTAAACAGACATAACGGTGCAAATGGGCATAAAGCCCATTACTCTACCCAAGTAGGCCCACACGCTCGTGTGGCCCATTTAGCCCAATTTTAGTCATGGCTATGCGAACACCATAGCCCAGTTCATTATTTGTCACTTACCGCAGATTTTATTCGTGTGGGGCCCACAAGACCATTAGGCCCACATTGCCCATTTTGGCCCATTGAGGCCCAGAATAGCCCTAGTGCACGAGAACGCTTGTGGTGGCCTCTACACTCTATCGCCCCTGATCTGTAGGCACGATTTCCCACATGAGCGATCGCACACTCGTGAAGCCTCAAATGTCAAAGTTTCAGCTCTTCGGCTTTTGTCGACTTCTAACAAAAAAGGGCGTGAATACACACCTGTTTATGAGAACACGTCGAAGTCCACGATCACCAACCTTGGTTAAGTAAGTATGAAATAATCCCTCCTAAAACTAGTGATCACCAGTCCTTGGCACATCCTGCATTGAATCTTATCACTTTTCTCATCACTAACTCATCTGGTTCGCTCTATTTAAAGCCAGCTTCTCACCTATTCTCATGTTAGCTTCCCGATGTGGGATTACTTTCAACCATTAGGATTTTTCCACATTCTTATGAACACTTCAACCACAGAGTTCCAGTCCAACTCCACTTCCTACGCAGCTCAAACAACAAAATAAATACTCCATTGCGTATCCCAAGACTTGAACCTCAAACCTCACAGTTACACAACACGCCACCTTGCCACTCCATCACAGGCTTTTTTTGTTTTATAAATTCATCAAAAATATTCTTAAAGCCTACCCACTAACATCAAGGCTTCTTTAAGAGAAAAACATAAATTTTTGCTAAAGCCTTGGTTTGAACACAGCACTTCTCCAACACTCCCAAACACTCCTAATCACTTAACCACTGCAGCAAACAATCAACTGTGATATTTCTTCCACACAAACTTTTATGTGCAGTCTCCTAGCGGCTCCAACACACAAGGCCCAATACTTCTAGGCCCAAAAATTTGGGGTGTTACAATTCTGATATGTAATGTGCGAGTAAGACCATGGCATCGATATATGTGTACGAGTAAGACCATGTTTTATATGTTGGCATCAATTATGACTCCGATATATGTGTGCGAGTAAGACCCTGTCTGGGACAGTGGCATCGATATGTGATTACATGTAAGACCACGTCTGGGATGTTGGCATTGTATGATATGTGAGATTATCCGAGTGTCCTATCCAATTCTAAATGGTTCATCTGGCAACGATAGGTTGTGATTGAATGTGCAAAATGAGCTAATATGATCAAGTATGTATTGGTTTATTACCTACTTAAAATATGGTAAGTAAGTTACTAATGTGAACATGTGTACCTTGTGAAGTATATTCGCCCATTGCTATGTATATGCATACGATATCATATTATGGTTCAAGAGTATATGTATATGTGTTCACATAATGATATTTAGCTTTGAAATCGAAAGATATTTTGTTAACATTTATATATGTGTATTCAGCCATAAGTAAATTTATATGCAAAAGTATAAGTTATATGTGAAATCATAAGATTTTTGTTTAATATGATTATGTTGGTATAATTAGATTTACTTTAAATGAATTGTTCATGTCATTGAATAGTTTATTTGCTTGTGACTTACTAAGCTATAAAAGCTCACTCTGTGTGTGTATGTTTATTTCTGTTTTATAGATTTTGGATCAAGTTACGAGCTCGGGGATCGTCAGCAAAGTCTATCACACAATCGACTGTCTTCGGTATTTTATAAGTTGAATTTTCGAACCTATGGCGTGTATAGGCTGGATTATATTTTTGAAATGTTGTATTTTGGTTCATGTATAATTTGAGCCATGCGAAAATGGCTTAATTTCTATGTTTGAATTCGGTTATGTTTGATTGTGGTTTGAATTCATTTTGGTTATAATGTTACCTGCTATGAATGAATGGTATTTGTGATAGGTGTTATATATTTTGGAAATGGTTAATGATTTTGGATGAATATGTGGCTGATTCAGCTACGGTATGAATAGGTAAAAGTATTTGTGAATTTGGTTGTTGTATTTGGTCAGTGTGTTATATGTGACTTCGCATTAAAGGTTGTTTGGCTATATTCGAACATGATATAAGATTGTTTGGATATGTTTATTACATGGTATGTAAGATTCATGTTTTAAATATATGTCTATTTGTGGTTAATGCCTTATTCTTGTGAAGTATAAATTGTAACATGAGTTGGTTTGAAAATTATTACAATAATGTGTTTGTAAATTTGGTTATAAGATGAAATTATATGAAACGGTTATAACCAATTTGTGATTCGGCATTTACTTGTATAAATATTTATGCATATGATGAGTTGACTTGATATATATCTCATCTTTAGGTATATATATATGATGGTGTTTGATCATGTGTTTCGGTTATGAAGTAATAGATGGATGTGTATTGTGTTATAACATGTAATGCATTAGTAAATTAAAATGCATGTTATTTATATGAGGTATATTGGGTATATGCTTATTGTGTAAAGTAAAAATATGTATAGGTATGTGAGTTTGGTAGCTATTCGAAAATCAATAAATAAGTATAGGTAAACTTTGTTAGCCGAATAGATAAAAGATTAATATGGTTTTTGTATTGGTTTTTAAATGGCACATTATTTGAATGTCATAAATGTTATAGTATACATATTTAATTGTTATGTGAAATGACATATATTGGTTTTGAATTTAACATTTCATCTTCATGAATATTTATTTGTATTGATTAATTATATCTTGGAAATTATATGAACTATAGAATCGAAATATTTTAGTTTGATTTTGAAAATATATTAGAGGATTAACTATGTAATGAAAGTCTGTTCTCAATTGTATTGTGATCAGTAATGCCTCGTAACCTGATTCCGGCGACGGATACATGTTAGGGGTGTTACATGTACCAACTCAAATCACACTATCATATTCTCTCTTCATTGATTTACTTGTCGATTAACTTACAAGTTTACCTGTTGAACACTCAAAATATTATTGGATACGCGGATGACTTGCACATAGTGCATCAAATGTAGCCACATCCTACCTCATATCACAATCACATACTGCTCGTTCACGAGCTACTCACGGGCTTGCTCACATAAGCTGATAGACAGGACGTAACTGTCATACCCATTACCCGTGTCAGACGCCGGAACAGGGTACGAGGCATTACCGGACTTAATTATTCACAAACATGCAAAAACTGGGCTACAAAATTTCGTTCAAACCAAAAATTTTCATACACATGCATAATGTCCCATACACAGGCCTTAGAAAGTTTTGGGAAAACTTAGAAAATTTTCCCATGAAATAGGGTCACACGCCCATGTGGACATAAGGACACGGTCGTGTGTCTTTGACACGCCCGTGTCCTCAGGTTGTGTAACTCTCTATTTATGACATTAGCATGCAAATCGAATCACACGGCCAGGCCATATGCCCGTGTCTCCAGGCCGTGTCACTCACACAGTTGAGACATACGGCCATGTCTCAGCCCGTGTGGCCAACACTTAGGCTATTTTCCAAGCCTTCATATTACCGATAATCCCTTACAGCCTTATGCACATCAAAATCACAAATCATGGCATCATTTTAGTTATTAAACACCCTTTATTAAGACACATTCATAACATTGACATGTCCTCTTACATGTAATGCACCTACTCATAAAATACCAAGTCTAGATTCATTAATTCACATTCATTAGACTTGTCATATTGATGACCACTTTTACCATTAGACTTTGGTTACCAACTTATCCATCAAGCACTCATGTTCAACCATTATCACGTTGTTTTTATAACGTACAATTACTACATGGCTATGACCACCTCAATTGGTCATAGAGCATACATCCAACACATACGTCATATTACCAACCACGCATGGCAAACAAACATAATCATATCATAAACATTAGACATGACATGAATAGCTAGGTTTACAAGCCATAATCAATATGAGCCACATCTCATCGCCATATACATATAAATCAATACAAGCCAATACATTTGGCCAAAGCATAATAACACATGTCAATAAACTAGATCCCTATACATGCCACGTACTTGAAATTTATAATACATGCTTCATTATTCCAAAGGTAGTGACTTGATAGTGTGATGCTACCTCCGACGATCTCCAACCCCGAGCTAACCTGAAAATATTAAAGAAAAAGAAAGGAAGGGAGTAAGCTTTATAGCTTAGTAAGATCGTATGAAAATAATAAGCAATTTATCAACTTGCTTCTCAAGGTAATACAACCATATTTGTACTTTTGTTTATGTTCAGGTCAAGTTGTTTTCTCGAGTCACAGTCATTAAATTATTTATATCTGGAGCTATGGAACTCCAAATTAAGTTCTGCTAATTTTCCCTAAAACTAGACTCATAGATTTTCTTACCATAAAATTTTCATAATTTTTAGTCTAGCTAATAAGTACAGTTTATTTCTTAAAATTACCATTTTTTTGCTATCTGATAGTTCTAAACCCTCGTCACTAAAAATTAATTCTATACAGGACTTGGATGATGTTCCCATCTATTTTTCATGAAAATATACTCATTAATAATTCTAAGCATATAAATTATAACCCATAACTATTTTTGTACAGTTCTCAATGATTTTCTCAAATCAAGACAGGGGATTTCAAAATCATTCTGATACTGTCCCATAACAATTCAAATATCTCATAGCATGCATTTCATTTGCTAACACCGTTTCTTTTATATGAAACTAGACTCAATAAGCTTTAATTCCATATTTTATTCTGCCTCTAACTCAATTTCCACAATTTTTGGTGCATTTTCAAAGTTGGACTACAGATGCTATCCAAAATTGTTTTAGTGTAAATCAATTTTACTAAGTTCATCACACCTTGTTAATCCATTTTCACCACATTGGTAAATATACATATTTATTTTAACACCCCAAAAATATAGGGTCTATAATTTTGAATTATTTGGCATAAATTCCATGTTTGCTTTAATGGCTGGGTGATTTGGGTGTGTTTGGAAGTGTCTGGGAAGTCTTGGGTTCATGCTTCGACTTTTGCAGAATTTTTTATTTTGCTCTTAATAGAATCTGGACACTGGCACTTGGGCTTTATAAATAATCGTGGTTGTCTTATGACACAAAAAAGCCTTGTGGCTTACTGGCAAGTAGCGTTTGGAGCATCTGATAGGGCATGGGTTTGAATCCCAGGTATTGCAAGGGGGATTTTATTTTATGTCTCTATGGCGTGAGAGGTGGAGTTTGATTCAAACTTTGATCCAGTGGTGGTTGGAGACTTGGTCAAAAGAGATGTGGATAAAGGTTGGTAGGGATTTGGAGGAGGAGAAGGTGGAGAGATAAGGGGGAGAAAATCATGGAGTTTGGGTGGGAAGGTGTTGGCCGAATTTGGGTCTCTTTAGGAATGTGTATTCAGCACTTTGGGAAATACTTTAGGGATTTTTTCTTTTCCTTTGGTGGTGCTGAATAGGTATAGGATCATTAAGGGCTTTTCATTTTGTTTTCGGTAACTTTCCTCTTGAGTTTTTGGTTGTTTCCTTTCCTGTTTTGGTACGTTTCTGACCATTCGGGTCTTTCTTCTCTCAACTTTACTTCCTGATTGTTTTATCGAATACAAGTTGGAGTGTGCCAAATTCTCTTTTTAACCTTTTTCCCTTTCTTCTTCACATTTCCTCTCTGCCGAATTGGCATTTTTCTTCTCCTTCTTTCTAAACTGAATACCTTAGACCTTCAATCCCTCTCTTGATGCTTGATCGAATATGCTATCTTAAGATCAACTCTGCTTCCATCTCTCCCTCTGTTCCTAGGTAATAGTTGAATATCTTGTGTTCTCCTCATACCTTCTAAAACTCTAATAAGCCAACCACAACACTGGCTGTCTCATACTCTCATATTGTCACTCTATTTTTGTTGCGAATCTACCATTACCTTTCTCGTGGTTACCAAGTCGAATATTAGGGGTAAGAAATTAAAATGTATTTTTGTTACTTTACGGTTTTCCTGTCTAGGATTATCATTATTTCTATCTAATGATCTTCCTACTCTCTTAGATGGAACGCTATACTCCACTTACGTGTGCCGCCCCTTAGGTCAATAGTTAGTTCTGGGGGATACGATAAGTTGTCCTCTGTCTTGCTCAAGTTGTTGTTGATGGGTGTAAACTACATCCTTAATCATTCCTCTAACAAGATCTAGCATTATGCAGTTAGTGGTCAATCAAAATTTGTGGGAGTCTAGCCAAGCGATTTAAGGGTTTAAGGCTACACTCCTGTTTATCAAGGTTAGTGGTATGGACAGTATAGAGATTCAGGGTTGTGAATCTTATTATTAACGATTTAAGGGCTAATTGAATATTTGGATTGAATCTAGGTTGGAGCTTTTGGGATTTTCTTAAGAGGTCGCTTAAAGGTGTATAACCGTACACCCAATTGTGCTGCTGCCAAAACATTAGATAAAGGTGTGTATTCACACCACTATGTCACTATGAATCTGCAAAAGCCAAAAAATCGAAACCTCGACGTTTGAGGCCTCCCGAGCGTGTGAACGCTCGTGTGGTAAATTGAGCCCACAAATCATGGGCAGCAAACTGTAGAGGCTGCCACGAGCGTCCTTGTGAGCTTGGGCCATTATGGGCTTCGTTGGGCCTAGATGGGCCGTGTGAGCCTAATGAGCTCGTGGGCCCCATACGGATAAAATTTATGTTAAGTGACAAATAATGGAGTGGGCTATGGTGATCGCATAGTTGTGACTGACTTTGGGCTAAATGGGCCACACGAGCGTGTGGGCCCATTTGGGCCGAGTAATGGGCCTTTGGCCCATTTACACTGTTTTGGCCATATGGGTTATTTGAGTTGTTCGAGACGACTGTAGACCTTTCTAAGGGTCGTTATCCGTATCGAGTCCCCAAAATTAGTTAAATGACCAAAATACCCCTGAGGGTTAAAATTACTATTTTACCCCTAACTGATGAAATAACCGTTATACCCCTAGTGGTAGGTTAATTGATGTGTGTGTGATATTTATATGACTGGTTTTGAGTATAACATACTGCATACACGTAATATCTATGACATGACATACTGCATGGGGTTGGGTTTCTGAGTTAGAAGTACTATACTATTGGCTTTGCCATGTAATTACTGCTCTGGTGGCTTTGCCACGTTTACTATTATTAGTAGCTTTGCTGCGTTACTGTTAGTAGCTTCACTGCAATATTGGTGTGTTGGTTGGGTGGGTCGATTTAATCCCCACATGGTGTGTTGGTTGGTACGAGTGGTGTGTCGGTTGGATTGGGGTGGGTTTTATGACTGCACTATACTGATACTGAATTGGGCCTAGGCTCACACTGTTACAATATAGGACTAAGGCCCAAACTATATTAATACTGAATAGGGCTCAAGCCTAGACTGTTAGTGCATGCATTTTTTATTATTTGATTGATGAGGGGATCCACACTGAGTTTTCGTGAACTCACCCTTTCTTTTCACTGTACAGGTAATCCTTAGCCTTAGACGGTTTGGAGCCGCAAGGGACTCGAAGGTGGCCACACGTTTGCTGATGTTCTACTATTGACTTAATTTATTTAAATTTCATATTGGGTTTTGGTTATGTAATAAGGCCATTTGTGATTTTAACTTTTATTTGGGCTTTGATTTCTTACCTTAAACTGCTAAACTAGGAAACGATGAGTTTTCAAAATAATAATTATTTTCAAGGAAAACACGTATTTAAAACTTCAAGGCTTTAAAAAAAACTTCCACGATGTTTATTCAGTTAAGGAATCAACAGTGACAAACATGGCAATTGTTTCGATAAATTGATTTCAATTAGTAACAACTTAATTTGCCAAATTTTCTAAAGCAATAAAAACTAGAAGGGTTTTAACTTAAATTCAGATTCTTAACGAAATGTGGCACGCCAGATTTGGCCATAACGTCTAGGTTGGGTTTGGGGTGTTACATTTATACATCATAAGTATAGACCTATAATCACAAGGTCATAACAAAATCATTCTCATCACAAAATCATTCTCAAAGGCATGAATTACCTATTTACATCTTCACCAAATGTGCATCATAAACCGAAATCATTTCTTATGAGCTTGGCATACATACCTGTGTTACTCAACATGCTAATATTCATTCCTTACTAATTATACAACAGGAATTGAATTCACATCTCATCAATTTCATGTAAGTACCTGTACCACTCACCATATGGTCAAAAGTTCTCACATTTTGATATAAACCATAAATGTCTCATTGAACCATTTGGAATACTACAGGATATTCAATAGCCCTAAACATGGGATAAGATGTTAACACTATGTCCCAAACATGGCCTTACACTGGCTAGCACATCAAAGTCGATGCCATGTCCCAGATAGGTCTTACACTTACTTCCATATATTGAGGCCGGTGTCGTGTCCCAGAGAGTTCTTACACTGGCTCTCATCTATCGATGTCGATTCCATGTCCCAAACAGGACTTACACTGACACACAACAAGCTGACGCCATGTTCTAGATAGGTCTTACACTAGCTTGTATATCTCGAGGCTGATGCATGTCCCACACATGTCTGACACTAGCTCTTGTCTCAATGCCGATGCATGTCCCAGACATGTCTTACACTGGCTTAAATATCTCGAGGCCGATGCATGTCCCAAACATGTCTTACACTGGCTCTCATAATGTGGCCGATGCATGTCCCAGACATGTGTTATAGTAGCACACATATCACCCAATGTCGTGGTATGAATATCTGAGTCTATTTCAAACGTTCAACCGAAAGTCTTTATTACATTAATTCTCATAATTCACATTCTCATCACAACTCAAAAATTTATGCCAAACTAATTATATAATACATGAGAACATTTAATTTGCATTATTTACGTACAACTTACTCGTTTCTACGGAATATCATATTCCATCAAATTTCTAATGTATTATATCTTCACATGAATGTTATTAACGTTTGGCATCACTTTCATCATACTCAATATGATCAACAAATAATTAAATATAACCAAAGCAAGAGAGATTTCAAGTAATTTTAACAATAACATGGATAACATTCTTATTTAGTCACACTGACCTACCTCGAAGGCAATTTCGACTAATTACTCCATTTTAGTCCATAAACTCATACTTTTTAATTTAAGCCCAAATTTCAATTTTCTTGATCTAACATGATGAAATTCACTCATTTAATCATTACATTAATTAAAACATTCTATAATTCACAATTTGGCAAAATGACTGTTTTTCCCTTAGACTTTACAAAAATTACGATTTTTCTTTTAGGCTCGTAAATCGATTTTTATCAAATTTCCTCCTTTACCAAGCCTAGCTGAATTCTTTTTATAACTATATCAACTCACAATTTCAATTATTTCACACATTTACAACTTATTTTACAACTTTACAAAATAGCCCTTTTTAGGCGTTTTTATGCAACCTTCTTTCACAAAAGTTGTTTATTACACAACCATGACTCACTTTCTTTCATAAAAATTCAGTAAAAAATATGAGTATTCATATGGAAAAACCCTAGACTCTCAACAATTTTACAAAATAGTCCCCTCAATAGCTAGATTAAGCTTTAGGGTTTCCAAAAACACAAAAATTATCAAGAAAGGCCACCAATAAGACTTACTTGCAAGAGTTTAAGGCTGCTGAAAATTTCATGCTTCCATGGATGTTTTCTTGAAGATAAATGGGTGGAGGATGAAGGAGAGAGATGAGAAAATGACAACTTTTCCTATTTGTTTTATTTTATTTAATTTTATCACCTAACTTCACCAAATTTTGACTTTTCAACCTTTCTTGTTCCCTATGGCTGGCCATCCTATTTTTAAGGGTCTATTTGCTCTTTAAAGACCCCAAATTTTGGTTCTCTAGCTATTTAACACATTTAGCTAGCAAAACAAAACTTTTTCCCTTTATGCAATTTAGTTCTTTTTCTCAATTAAGCTTTCAAACACTAAAATTAATTCACCAAATTTTTCATGCACTTATAAAATCATGCTATAACACAAAAATAATATTAAAAATAATATCTCCGGCCTAGGAATAGTGGTTTCGAAATCACTATTCTGACTAGGCCAAAAACGGGTTGTTACGATTCTCTCCCTTTAGGGACTTTCGTCCCCGAAAGTCTTACCGAAAATGTGGTGGTATTCGCATAGGCTCTATTATTCACAACGTTATTAGAGAACGTCCCACTAAGATTGAACTTTAGTCCTTAACACTTCAATCTTTCGTACAAAAGTCATGAGCGATTCTTCATCATATAAGACATCAACTGAATCTTCTCAAATTCGCATGGTGAAGATAGTTAGTACATCACGGGCCTTATACTCTATTACCTCGTATGGCCCAATAGTTTACGAATTCAATTCTCACTTACTTTTAAATTTTGAAACACGGAAAGGAAACATATTGTCAAGAATCTGAACCGATCAAACTGAAAATGAAATGTGGTGACAAAACACAACCACACATTCAAAGCTTTCTATGAAATCTGACAACATCAAACACAAGCATTTCAATTACTCTGTTACAAGAGAATTTTGTACATACTGAAATAATTTGCAGATCTCGTTAATTACTCAATAATAAACCCACATAACACCTCTCTTTTCTATAGACAAGAATTATCTCGATAGGAATTCTATAATACTCTTCCTCAACTCTATTCTAGTACCAACACTGGCTGAAGTAGTACTGAAGACACTTGATATTCGGCTAAGACCAATCTTGTGAACAAACAAATTTAACAGTGTAACCATCATTCTCAAAGTAAACGAGGTTTTCTTAACCAAACACTTGTAACTACTTTTAACCATTCTCAAAGATTGACAATGACTAGCTCAAAATCTTTCAATAGCTCAAGTCCTTCATGGTACCTCAGACTCAGATCTCTACCCATGACATCTGATACTTTAAGCTATCACATTATCTTATTGTCTTAAAACACATCACAATTCATACAACAGTGCATCACTGAAAATTAAGAAGTCCCTGCCCAAGTGCAGACTAGACCAGTTCAAATGCTTCAGTTAACAATATTCTCATCTGTCCAAGTTTTGCTAACATGGAATAAGCCTGTAACACCCGTTACCTATATCCGAAGCCGGGACAGGGTTCGAGGCATTACCGGACTTAAACATTCACAAACATGCAAATTCGGGCCATAAAATTTCATCCAAATTAAAACTTTTCAAACACATGTAAATTGTCCCTGGTATAGGCCTTCGAAGCCTAAAACATACATCGGGGTGGTTCGGGACTAAACCGAGGACTTTAGAAAGCTCTTGGAAAACTTAGAGAAATTTTCATGGAATAGGGTCACACGCCCGTGTGGACACAGGGACACACTTTTGTGTCTTCAACACGTCCGTGTCCTCAGGCCGTGTAACTTTCTATTTATGACTTCAGCAAAACAAATTGATCCACACGGCCAAGCCACAGGCTAATGTACGAGGCCATGTCCTCCACACGGCTGAGACACGTGGCCGTGTCTCTACCCGTGTAGCCAACACTTAGGCTATTTTCCAAGCCTTATGTTGTCCTTAATTCTCTCCCATACTTATACACATTATAGACACACATTATAACATCAATTTAATGTTTAATCATCCTTTAGTAAAATTCTGTTAAAGTATTTACATGTTGTCATACATGTGTTTATTACGTATACTCATGTTACACCAAGTTATACATTCCAATTCATATTCTACAATTGTCCATATTCAATCATTATCAACTTACTACCATGCCACACATTCATTCCATGGCCACGACCACCTCGAATGGTCTTAGGGCATTCATCATGTACATGTTTTATACTAATCATTCATAACAACCAATTATAAACTCATCACAAACATTAACACATAGCAAGAATAATTAGGCTTACAAGCCATAACCATTTAAGCCACATCTTATGGCCATATACAATAAATCAATAAAAGGCGATACATTTGGCTAATCATAACAACCTCTAGCATAAAAACTAGTCCTTATACATGCCACTCACTTGAAAGCATTTAATACACATATGTCAATACTCCGGAGTTGTAGGCTTGATAGTGTGATGCTGCCTCCGACGGTCTCCAACCCCGAGCTGACCTAAGAACACTAAAATAGAGAGGAGGGAGTAAGCTTGAAGCTTAGTAAGTCCATATGAAAATAATAAGCAAATTATCAACATGATTCCATGAAAATGTAATCATAATTACACTTTTGCTGATTTTCCGGTCTTGTTGTTTTCTCGAGTCATAGCTACTAATTTATTTATATCTGGAGCTATGAAACTCCAAATTAAGATCTGTTAATTTTTTCTTAAACTAGACTCATATATATTCTTACCATAAAATTTTCAGAATTTTTGGTCTAGCCAATAAGTACAGTTTATTCATTAACCCTATTTCACTGTCCAGCAGTTCTGACCTCTCTTCAATAAAAATTATTTATCTCATGGTACATGACTCAAAATTGAGAACCGATAATTTTCCCAGAAACTACACATATATTCTTACAATAAAATTTTTAGAATTTTTGGTTTATCTAATTAGTACAGTTTATTCATTAAAGATACTCTTGTTTCACTGTTTGATAGTTTCGACATCTCTTCACTAAAAATTATTTATCTCATGGTACGGCTCTCAGATGTTGTCCCCATCAATTTTTCTTGAAAATAGACTCATTATTGATTTTAAGCATGAATATTATGACCCATAATTATTTTTTTACAATTTTTAATAATTTTCCCAATTCAGAACAGGGGATTCCAAAATCATTCTGACCCTGTCTCACAAAAATCCAATTATCACAGAATATGAAATTCTTTTTCCTTCATCACTTATTTTATGAGAAAATAGACTCATTAAGATTTAATTTAATATATTATTCAACCTCTAATTCAATTCCTACAATTTTTGGTGATTTTTTAAAGTCACACGACTACTGCTGTTCAAAATTGTGTTATTACAAAATTTCACTTTTACATAATTTCACTTACTCCATTCTATCTTACAAAAAGATTCGCTCAACTACCGAGCACATTGCTCACAACTTTTCACAAAGATATACTTGCACTTATTCATCACATAGTCCTGTACATATGTATTTTCACTTAGTAAATTTCCCATTGAACTCATCGGAATAATAACAGATACCCGGTGGCCTGTGCATATACCACCCTTTAACCGAAGCTTTCTGGTACGCATAGTAGCCTGCACTTAGTACTACACATGCGACCTATCAATCTGGTACACGTAGTAGCATGCACTTAGTACTATACATGTGACCTATCAATCTGGTACACGTAGTAGCCTGCACTTAGTACTACACACGTGACTTAACCATCTGATACACGTAGTAGCTTGCACTTAGTACTACACACATGATCAAAGTTAACGGGTACACATAGTAGCCTGCACTTAGTACTACACATGCGACCTATCAATCTGGTACACGTAGTAGCCTGCAGTTAGTACTACACACATGACTCATAATTGATCATTTGTATCTCTTCTATTTTGAAGGTTCAATCGGGAAATTCTTCACTGTTCAACATTATACTAACTCATTCTTAGTCGATTCCAATTCGTAGTTTACATCAATTGATCATTCTACAGGCAGCCACATATCATATAATAACAAAAGATAATAACAAAAAAAAGAATCGAAATATTATTTACATACAAACTTACTCGTTTCAAAGAAACATCATACTCCACCAAACTTCCAAACCTTTACCGGACGTACTCGAATTGTGGCTTCATTCACATAGCAATATCTCATAATCACATGGGATTGCAACATTTTCATCATAATAGCAAAACATCAAGAACATGTTATATCATCAAAATAATCACATAATATCAAATTATTCACATATATATACTTACAACTCGTGTAATATCGAAGCAAAAGCATTCAAATACAATATTGCATTATTAAAATCACATGAACTTACCTCGGGTTCGAGTACGACTATATATTCTAATTTAGTCCACAATCTCATTCATTTCCAATCTATGCCCGATCTAATTTTCCTTGATCTATAATACCACATTTAGCTTACTAATTAGTCACATTATTCATATAGGTCCAAAAATCATACTTTTACAAATTTGCATTTTGACCCTTAAACTTTCACATATTTGCAGTTTGGCCCCTAAGCTCATAAAATGATTTTTATTCAATTTCCTTGCATTTTAAGCCTAGCTGAATCATTTTCATAAATGTAGCAGCCCCTAATTTGCACTAAATCATACTTTTATGAAAACTTTTGTAACCTTTACAAAACGGTCCTTTTTGAAAATTTCACCGAAAATCACTTAGTAAAAGCCATTTATTACACACCAAGCATTCATATTCTACCATTAGACATCAAAAAACATGCATGTCATCCATGGGTAATGTAACGCCCTGATTTTCAGGACTTTTCAGGATTTCTGTGAGTTTTGGTGAATTTTGATTTTTGGTATGATCTGATTGTATAAATCATGTTTAAGAATGTTAGTGGGCCTTTAGAAGGCCCAAGTCTAAGTTAAAACATGGTAGATTTAATAAATTTTAATTTTAAAATAGAAGGGGTTCTGGTGTATTGGGCTTTTAAGATTAAATTGGTAGAATAGGCCACAGGAAGACCTGTGGTAAAGTGGCAGGGTGACGCCACTGAGGTGCTAAAAGGTGGTGTGTAGAAGTCAAGGGGGAGCTAAGGTTCAAGTCATAAGGTAAGCAAATAAAGGTATTATTTTTTATGAGCAGGAATGGTATGTGATGGAACTCAGGTGAAACTCAGTCAGGAAGAGTTTGAGTTGTTCAAGGGATTGAGTAAAGGAGGGATAAGGGGAGAAAATCAAGGAGTCTAAGTAGGAAGCAAGAGTTGGCCGTATAGGGGATCTGTAAGTGTAAATTCGACTAGGTCTCTTAGTGATTGCAATCTCGACATTTGGGTTAGTGGTTGCCAAATTCTTTTTGTGTATTTTCTAGATTTGTTTGGTCATTCTCTTGTTTTTCCGAAATAGGGTAGGGTACATTAGGTTCTTGTAACGACCCGATTTTTGGGCCTAGGAGTAATGGGCCTTGAGTTTAGGTTCAGGTAGAAGACAGCCTGAACAATTTATATGTTTTAATTATTATTATTATTTATTATGTAATTAAATAAATTACGAAGGGTTATGGTGTGGGAAAAAGGCCCAAGAGTGAATTTAATTCGAGGCAATTCCTGAATTTTTAATTTTGGAGAAAGAGGGTTTTGGCGATATGGGCTTTTAAAATTGAGGTGGTAAATTATGATACAAATAAGGCCTTGGTAAAGTGGCAAGGTGGTGCAACTAAGTTCCTAGAAAAATGGCGCCTGGGAAGGAATTAAAGGTCCAGGGTTCAAGTTGCAAGGTAGGCATACTGTTACTTTTTAATTTTAGGCATGTGCCGAACATGTGATCACTTAAGTGAATTTCGCCAAGGGCCTTAAGGAGGTTGGGCCAATTGTTTTAGTTGATATTAGGGTTAGGTTCTTTTCTTTTTCTGTCTTGGAGAATTAGGGTTAGCCACTTGAAAGCTTTTACTGTCATTCATCCCTTCTTAGTTATCATAAAAGCCAAAAACGTAAATTCCTTCTCTTTGGTGCCGAGTTCTTCTTCCTCTCTTTTTCCTCCATTTTCTTTCTTCCTTTTTGATTTTTCTTCTAGCTGAAACATTCTGATCACCTAACTTACCTCCTCTATCTATCCCATCCTCCACAAAACCTTCATAGCCGATCGCCATAAAAAGCCAAAATCCCGAAAACTCAATTCTTGTGCCGATTTCTCCAAGCCAAAATCCTTCAGTTATTTTTGTTCCTTTTGATTAAATTTCATCTTCTATAAACCCTTAGTATCTGTCAGCAACAATACTTCAAAGTTATAGCCTCAAATTGTCATCTTCTTCATCACTTAAAAAGCCGAAGTACCATAGATTTAGGGACTTATAGCCGAAACTTCAGATCTCCTGGATTCGAGTTCTACTATCGTTTAGAGGATAGATCTGCATCAGATCTGCATAGAAATCAAAGAGGAATAGGTGGTAAGTGCTCATCACCTCAGATCTAGTCTTATTTTACAATTTAGAAAAAGCCGAAGTCCCTAAAATCTAGGGAGGCTGTCGATTTGGGCATAGGGCTTTAAAGGTCTTTAACAGACGATTTCTTTTGGTGTTTAGTCTCTTCTAGAGGTTGGATCTAAGGCTTGGATCTTTGGAACTACTAGACTTAGATCTAGTCATCGGTTTTAGGTAAAAAGGTAAGATTCTAAAGGCTTTAGGGGCATGGTTTGAATATGGTAGGTGAATATTGTGATTGGTTATTGTGGTTTGCAATCTAATAATTGTGGTAATCAATTTTAGGATATCGTAAGGGATCTCAGTGGCAGTCGTCACAAAACAGGTGTGTAACAAACCCTCGTAATAGCTTAGGCTAATATTCGTTGAAAAGCCAAAATACCAAAATTCTGGCATTTCGAGAACTTGAGATTTTGCATGTGGTTTTAGATGCTATAAAAATGTTATGGTCGGTGTTTAGATCGATGGAACAGGTAAGAGCGTAATTCTGTGCACGACGGTAAGTTAGGCCTTAATGGGCTGAAATTGGGTCCAATGGGCTTCCGGGCCCATTTGGGTAAAATTGATAGAAAATGGAATTTGGAAAGATTGCATGTTAATGCGGTTAGTACTGTTGTAAAATTTGGATTATGTGGGCTTAATGGGCTAAATCGGCATTCGTAGGACCCATTAGGGGTTTTGGGCCCAAAAGTCCTAATTTGACAAAGTGCGTTAAAATCACTGTTTAAACACTTGAGAATGTTGATAATTGTTAATGAACGTGGAAAACCCATAATATTTGGTAAATTTACGAAATTACCCTTAAAATATGGTAAATGACTATTTTGCCTTTAGGTAAAAATGACCATTATACCCCTAGGGTTTAATTATGAATATGAGCATGAGATTTTGATATACATGATATGACATGATATGCACATGATATGTTATGAGATGCACATGATATACACATTATATGCATGGGTTGGGTTTGATATAAATGGAGAAAGTGCAAAAAGGGCTTTGCCCCAGTTTATCAAAAAAGGCTTTGCCCCAGTTATTAAAAAGGCTAGGCCTCCAGTTATATGATAAAGCAAACTATCTTTTGCCGGTGGAGAGTTTGGTTGGGTGGGTTGAGTTATTCCCCACATGGAGAGCTTGGTTGGTACGGGTGGAGAGTAGCGGATGGTGGGTTGAGTAGTCTCCCCAAATGGGCTTGCATACATTCACTGGTATTATAGGTGATATTGAAATGGGCCTATGGGCCATACCGATTACAATAAAGACTTCGGCCCAGTGATATGATTTATGAAAAGGCTTCGGCCCAATAACCGTTAAAAGAAAGGCTTTGGCCCAATAATCGTTAAATGAAAGGCTTCGGCCCAGTATGCTGGTATTAGTTTAGGCTCTGAAAGGGGCTTGTTGCACACTGAATTTCCAAACTCACCCCCCCTTTCCTTATCTTTGCAGGTGAGCCTTAGATCGGTGGACTTGGAGCTGGAGGGGATTCAGAGTGGCCATGTGGACTGTTTAATATAAGTGTTTATGCCTTCACTTTTATTCTAGATTACTTTCTTTATGTTTTCGGGTTTTAAGTTGTAATAAGGCCGCTTTAATTATTTTTAATTAGTTTAGTATGATTATTAGCTTAAGCATGATATGGATTTAAAGGTTTCGGATTGAATAGCTCTAGGGCGTGTTTTTAAAAGAAATTATCTGATTTCAAAATATCGTGAAACAAGACAAAGCTTCCGCAATGAAAACTTTTAAAAAAAATTAACAAGTGCTTTCAATGGCTAAAAACGAAATGGTTTTTCCTGAACAATCATTCAGTTAAAGTGTGGCAATGGTTGTGTGCATGTCTAGGAGTGGATCCATGGAGAGCTTGGTACTTAAGCAGTCTAATTGACTCACCTGCTCTTTTTGGGCATCCTACCTGGTGCACAGTATCCATTCACTTTAAGCCATAACAAAGAAGGTTTGTTTTTTTTTATACTTAACTGTTTTCAAAATAACATGCTACTGCCACTACGAGGTTTACAAGCTTAAACGATAAAAGTTTCTAAACATCAAGAAGGGTTTTCAATGAAAACTTGGTTTTCGAAAAACACTTCAATGCGACACACCAAACTTGGCCATAATGTCTGGGCCGGGTTTGGGGTGTTACATTTAGTGGTATCAGAGCCAAGTTGCAACAACTCAGCTGTGGGTTTCTAAACGGGTTTAAAATCAAGAATTTCAAAATAAGGGTATTTTAAATCAATTTTTTTAAAGAATTTCTTTTCTCTATGACCAAATACATGTTTTTGTTTTAAATGGTTTGAAGAAAGAAGTGGCACACCAATCCCTAGCACACCAAGTCCTGTAAGTACTTTCTCCTTAAATCTTGTCTTGTACTAAAACCTTCTCAGTAGATAGGATTGAGACTTAACTATGATACTGTAGCTAGGTTGATACTAAAACCATAGAGACTGAGGCAATAGGAACTAAAAACTCAAAAAGATTGAGACTGTAGCTAGGCTATGATTCTGTAAAGAACAAAAACTCTAAAATACTATCTCTACATAAGACATATGAATGAATAGTAAAATTTTGAGATCTTTGTAGTTATTTGATATATGTACTGGTAATGTAGAGTATTGATATAGATTCTGAGGGTAAGCAAAGTCTGCCAACTTCAGGTAGCGGTAACTCGGAGCTTAGGACTGAGGCACTGACCGAGTTAGTAAGGAAAGTGGTAGAAGAAGTATTGGAGACCAAGGTTAAGGAAATTAGGGAAAAGCTTCAAGCAGGGTGCTTGGAGTGTAAGAAGAGGAAGGATTCTAGTTCTCAGAAGACTAAGCCTCATTCTGTGAAACATGTTAAGACACAACCAAACTTTCCAACCTGCAAGAACTGCAACGGGCGTCATCCAGGTGAATGACATAGGAAGACATGAGCATGCTTTAGATGTGGGTCCAAGAAGCATCGAGCTCGAGATTGCCAAGCTTATTCTATTTAAGTATGTGTTACGAATTGTATGCCTGCTTGATAAATGTTTCTTTACTTTGGTAATTAGATGTTCTGGGTCGTACTAAGAATTATATATTTTTTAAAATTTTAAATTAAATTAGAGTGTGTAGCGGAAGCACAGTGGTTTGACTTAAGTAATACGGTTAGTTGGTAGTTTGAAATTTCAAGCACGAAATTTCTTTAAGGGGAGTAGAGTTGTAACGACCAGATTTTTGGGCCTAGGAGTAATGGGCCTTGAGTCTAGGTTCGGGTAGAAGACGGCCCGAACAATTTGGATGTTTTAATTATTATTATTATTATTATTATTTAGTATGTAATTAAATAAATTACGAAGAGTTATGGTGTGGTCAAAAGGCCCAAGAGTGAATTTAATTCGAGGCAATTCCTGAATTTTTAATTTTGGAGAAAGAGGGTTCTGACGATATGGGCTTTTAAAATTGAGGTGGTGAATTATGATACAAATAAGGCCTTGGTAAAGTGGCAAGGTGGCGCCACTAAGTTCCTAAAAAAATGGCGCCTAGGAAGGAATTAAAGGTCCAGGGTTCAAGTTGGAAGGTAGGCATACTGTTACTTTTTAATTTTAGGCATGTGCCGGGCATGTGATCACTTAAGTGAATTTCGGTAAGGGCCTTAAGGAGGTTGGGCCGATTGTTTTAGTTGATATTAGGGTTAGGTTCTTTTCTTTTTCTGTCTTGGAGAATTAGGGTTAGCCACCTGAAAGCTTTTACAGTCATTCATCCCTTCTGAGTTCTCATAAAAGCCGAAAATGCAAATTCCTTCTCCTTGGTGCCGAGTTCTTCTTCCTCTCTTTTTCCTCCATTTTCTTTCTTCCTTTTTTCTTTTTCTTCTAGCCAAAACGTTCTGATCACCTTACTCACCTCCTCTATCGATCTTATCCTCCACAAAACCTTCATAGCCGATCGCCATAAAAAGCCCCAAAAACTCACTTCTTGTGCCGATTTCTCCAAGCCAAAATCCTTCAGTTATTTTTGTTCCTTTTGATTAACTTTCATCTTCTCTAAATCCTTAGTATCTGTCAGCAACATTACTTCAAAGTTATAGCCTCAAATCGTCATCTTCTTCATCACTTAAAAAGCTAAAGTACCATAGATTTAGAGACTTATAGCCGAAACTTCAGATCTCCTGGATTCGAGTTCTACTATCGTTTAGAGGACAGATCTGCATCAGATCTACATAGAAATCAAAGAGGAATAGGTGATAAGTGCTCATCTCCTCAGATCTAGTCTTATTTTACAATTTAGGAAAAGCCGAAGTCCCTAAAATCTAGGGAGGCTGTCGATTTGGGAATAGGGCTTTAAGGGTCTTTAATTGACAATTTCTTTTAGTGTTTAGTGTCTTCTAGAGGTTGGATCGAAGGCTTGGATCTTTGGAACAACTAGGCTTAGATCTAGTCATCGGTTTTCGGCAAAAAGGAAAGATTCTAAAGGCTTTAGGGGCATGGTTCGAATATGGTAGGTGAATATTGTGATTGGTTATTGTGATTTGCAATCTAAGAATTGTGGTAATCAATTGTAGGACATCGTAAGGGATCTCAGTGGCAGTCGTCACAAAACAGGTGTGTAACAAACCCTCGTAATAGCTTAGGCTAATATTCGCAAAAAAGCCGAAATACCAAAATTTCGGCATTTCGAGAACTTGAGATTTTGCATGTGGTTTTAGATGCGATAAAAATGATATGATTGGTGTTTGGATCGATGGAACAAGTAAGAGCGCAATTCTGTGCACGACGGTAAGTTGGGCCTTAATGGGCTAAAATTGGGTCCAATGGGCTTCCGTGCCCATTTGGGTAAAATTGATAGTAAATGGAATTTGGAAAGATTGCATGTTAATGCGGTTAGTACTGTTGTAAAATTTGGATTATGTGGTCTTAATGGGCTAAATCGGCATTCGTAGGACCCATTAGGGGTTTTGGGCCCAGAAGCCCTAATTTGATAAAGTGCGTTAAAATCACTGTTTAAACACTTGAGAATGTTGATAATTGTTAATGAACATTGAAAACCCATAATATTTGGTAAATTTACAAAATTACCCCTAAAATATGGTAAATGACTGTTTTGCCTTTAGGTAAAAATGACCATTATACCCCTAGGGTTTAATTATGAATATGATGCATGAGATTTTGATATACATGAGATGACATGATATGCACATGATATGTTATGAGATGCACATGATATACTCATTATATGCATGGGTTGGGTTTGATATAAATGGAGGAAGTGCAAAAGGGGGCTTGCCCCAGGCATACGAAAAGGGCTTTGCCCAGGTTATCAAAAAGGGTTTTGCCCTAGTTATTAAAGAGGCTAGGCCTGCAGTTATATGATAAAGCAGCTATGCTGCCAGTGGAGAGTTTGGTTGGGTGGGTTGAGTTATTCCCCACATAGAGAGCTTGGTTGGTACGAGTGGAGAGCAGCGGATGGTGGGTTGAGTAGTCTCCCCAAATAGGCTTGCATACATTCTTTGGTATTATATGTGATATTGAAATGGGCCTATGGGCCATACCGATTACAGTAAAGGCTTCGGCTCAGTAATATGATTTATGAAAAGGCTTTGGCCCAAGATGGCTGATTAAACGAAAGGCTTGGCCCGATATCTTTGGTATTAGTTTGGGCTCTGAAAGGGGCTTGTTGCACACTGAGTTTCTAAACTCACCCCCCTTTCCTTATCTTTGTAGGTGAGCCTTAGATCGGTGGACTTGGAGCTAGAGGGGATTCAGAGTGGCCATGTGGACTGTTTAAAATAAGTGTTTATGCCTTCACTTTTATTCTAGATTACTTCCTTTATGTTTTCGGGTTTTAAGTTGTAATAAGGCCGCTTTAATTATTTTTAATTGCTTTAGTATGATTATTAGCTTAGGCATGATATGGATTTAAAGGTTTCAGATTGAATAGCTCTAGGGCGTGTTTTTAAAAGAAATTATCTGATTTCAAAATATCGTGAAACAAGACAAAGCTTCTGCAACGAAAACGTTTTAAAAAAAATTAACAAGTGCTTTCAATGGCTAAAAACGAAATGGTTTTTCCTGAACAATCATTCAGTTAAAGTGTGGCAATGGTTGTGTGCATGTCTAGGAGTGGATCCATGGAGAGCTTGGTACTTAAGCAGTGTAATTGACTCACCTCCTCTTTTCCGGCATCCTACCTGGTGCACAGTATCCATTCACTTTAAGCCATAACAAAGAAGGTTTGTTTCTTTTATACTTAACTGTTTTCAAAATAACATGCTACTGCCACTACAAAGGTTTACAAGCTTAAACGGTAAAAGTTTCTAAACATCAAGAAGGGTTTTCAATAAAAACTTGGTTTTCGAAAAACACTTCAATGCGACACACCAGACTTGGCCATAATGTCTGGGCCGGGTTTGGGGTGTTATAGTTCTTCTCTTTTTCTTTCTTTTGCTAGATGCCAAAACCTACACTCTACACTTGTGCCGACTTATGTAAGACAAAAACTATCATCCTTTCTTTTCTTTAAAACCGAATTCTCTCATCTTCTCCCCTCTTCTTTTCTCTTTTCTTATCGACCCTCATCTTCTTCACCTTTGTTTTCCCTCAAAACCAAATACTTGCTGCCGATTTCTCCCTAGCCGAACCTATATCATCCATATTTCTGTTCTTCTTTTCCTCATTAACCCTTATCAAAGCTGGTTAGCCGAATCCCCTTTGAAGCCGAACCTCTCATCCTTTCTTTCAAACTGAAACTTTTCTACACTGAGGTACTTCAGAAGCTGAATGTTTGATTATACTTTTCTCTTCTTGTGCGGTGGTTGGATCTACAGTAGATCGGGGGTAGTGTCATAACGTTTTAGGTAAGTGCTCGAATCTTTCATTAGTTACTCATGTTTTAAGGTAAAAGTCGAAATCCCTATCAACTAGGGGTGGCTAACGTTTGGACTAAGGGCGTATTGGCTTCTTTCTTTTGGTTTTGTATGTGCTAGTGTGGACAAGGGGAAATTCAGCAAAGGGCTTTGAAGGCTAACAATGTTGGACATCTAAATCTAGTCCAAATTTCGGTAAAGGTAAGAACTTTAGGGCCTAAGGTGTTAATGGCCGAATATGGTATGGAATTTAATACATGATAGTTATCGACTTGTAGTCTAACATATGGGTAACCGATTGTAGGATATCGTAAGGGGATCCCGTCATCAATTCGTCGCAAAAAAGGTGTGTAAACGACACCTACTTATAGACTAGATCGGCAAAACTCGAAAAGCCAAAATGTCGAAGAGCCGACATTTTGTGAACTTGCGAGCGTACGAGCGCTCGTGAGATAGTTGTTTGTTAATCCTGGAAATCTCAAGCGGTAATATTGCAGAGTGCACAATTTCGTGCACTTCAGTATACTTGGGCTTATTGGGCCGAATTTGGGTTAATGGGCCAACGGGCCCAATTCGGTAAACACGCTCGGTAAGTGTTTCTCGTTAATACGGTAATGGCTGTAATATGCATGAAAACCCTAAAATAGTAAATTTACTAAAATACCCCTAAGTATGAAAGTTATCATTATACCCCTAGGTGCAAAGTGACCGTTATACCCCTAGGGTTAATTTTGCTTGGAATGCATGATATTCTGATTCTGTATGTTGTATGCCATGACATGTATATCTGTTGCATGGGATATGGGTTATATTGATGGAGGAAGCATTCTGGTGGCTATGCCACAAATATCTATTCTAGAGGCTCTGCCACAAATATCTGTATCTGGTGACTCTGTCACAATATCTGTTCTGGCAGCCATGCTGCAAATTCTGTGGTGTGTAGCGGATGGGTGGGTCGAGTTGTCTCCCCACATGGTGTAAGGTTGGTACGGGGGTGTATATGGATGGATATGGGTTGGGTTCTCTGCATACATGATATATCTGTTCTATATCTGTTATGGGCCTATGGGCTTCATTCTGAATTTTGTATAGGGCTGAGGCCCAACTTAATCTATTTCTGTGGTTTGAACTGATTTGGACTATGGTTGGGTTATTTTACACACTGAGTTTTCCAAACTCACCCCTTAATTTCATCCATGTAGGAAATCTCCAACCATAGTGGACTTGGAGCTGTGAGGGATTCGGAGTGGCCACATGTTCTGCAAATTCGATTCTCTTCATGTGTTTTGACCAGCCTTTACTTACTTTAATGCCTTAGGGTTTTAAGTTGTAATAAGGCCGCTCATAATTTTTTTTTACTTATACTCGATTTAAACTGTTAGATTCAGGTTGTATGGGTTTTTGTTCAAAATTAATAAACGTTTTCAAAACACAACGAGCGTAACAAATGGATAACCTAAAGTCTTAATTAATCGGTGTTTTTTTTTCTTCTTCGTTGTCAACAATTAACCATTGTTTTACAAAATCACCCTGATTACCTTAAACAAAGAACACAATCAACCGTAAGTCAATGTGACACGTCAAACTTGGCCAAAACGTCTAGGCTAGGTTTGGGATGTTACATTTAATGGTATCAGAGCCAAGTATGTGACAGCCCTAATTTAATCCCAGTCGAAAAGTGGTTTCGAGACCAAAAACTGAGTTATAAAAATAATTAGATGTTATATTCGGTGCTTATTATATGTGAAAGTTCATGTGTGAAAATTTCATGCTTTGATCTTGTCAATTGTATGTGAAATTATTAAATAGGACTTATGTGAAAAATTTTGAAAATGCTATAGGCTAATTTGTAGTGGCCAAATAACTTATAGTATGAAATAGGTGGATTTGCATGTCAAAATTCCCATCTTAAGGTGTAGTGGCCGGTCATCATGATGAGAATAAATGGAATATACATTTTAAATTAGCACTATGAGATTTAATGGCTTTATTATCATAAAATAAAGAGAAATAAAATAACAAAATGATGAAAAGGACAAAGCTTGTCCATCTTTGTTCTTCATAGCCGAACTTAAGAAAACAATTAGGGGAAGGGAAGCTCTTGAATGTTCGGTCACTTAGGGAAGAAAAATTCAAGGTAAGCTCATGGTAGTTTGCTTCTATCTTGATGTTTATGAGTTCCTTTCTTGATTCTACCTTAACCCATGAAGTATATTTTGGTTTTTGGTTGTGTTGTGAGCATTCCGTCATGAATTGAAATGAAGGAAGTGGTTGTTGTTTCATGTTCTTTTGATGAATACTGGTAGATGAGTGAAGTTGAGACAAAGAAATGAGCATATATGTGCATTAGATGCTAAGTGGGAAAATCGGCTAACATGTTGTGTGTACTATGGCCGAATGTGAACTTGGATAATATTGAGTAATGTATGTGCTTTAAAATGATGGAATGGAGTGGATGCTTTAATTGTGTTATGAACAATTATAAGTTAAATTAAGGTTTGCTAAATTATCATTGTCATTGTTGAATATGTGCTTAATTAAAGAAGAATTTGTTGTTGAATGTTTTAAATGATTTAGATAGTTATAAATTAAGTTGAAGCTTGGTAAAATTGAATAAGTGTGGCTTAATTGTTTAATGGCAATTGGCTATTATGGTGAAATGCAATGTTAATATTTAGTTGCTAGTGTTTATATGTGCGTTAATGAATTTGAACTTGAATAATGATTTGAGCACGATGTGTTGTATTGAGATTATGCTTAAGTGAAATTATAGATATATGTGATGAAATTGATTGGTGATATACATGTTTAAATAATATGAATGCAAAGAGTTGTGAAAGAGTAAATTGTAGTAAATGCGCTTGGGACAAAGAAATTAACGTGAATTTGGAATAATCACCATAAATTGTGGGAGTGGATTTAGAAGCTGAATAAATTAACTAATTAAAGCTTAATGAGTCTAGTTTTAAATTAAATAAACCAGAACATATTTTGACTTCTGTACAATTAGAAATTTGATTCGTAGTAAAGGGTGGTCAAATTAGTCAAATAGTGAAACAGGGGAATCTTTAAGAGAAATCTGGTATAGTTTGTCCAAACTAAAAATTCTGAAAATTTTATGGATAAAAGATATATGAGTCTATTTTTAGGGAAATCTTACGGCAATTGATTTGGAGTTTCGTAGCTCCAGTTATAAATAATTTAGTGACTATTGCTCAGGAAGACAGCTTACTGTGAATTTGTGATTATGTGGTAAACATTGATAAAAACTTGTTAATGAGTTGCTTAATGTTTTCTTATAAACTTACTATGATCTATATGCGTGAAAGTCGAATATATATATTATATTTCTAAAGTAATGCTTGAATAGTCGAATAATGACTAGTTTAAAATTTTTGAATTTAAGCTCAAGAGCACAGAGTGTTGAAGTTGGATAGGTGAAAAGAGAAAGTAATTGAGTAGCCTTTCCGCAACCGTTCAAGTATATCCAAAGTAAGTTTTGAATAGTTACATTTAGTACATAATGGATATTGTCTTGATATGTGTATGATAAATGTACCGCGATCTATTGATTCTATTTGAATATAGTTGAGTGACAAATAATTTATGTTAAGGCTTAAAGCCGAATAGGCATTAAAAGTTAAGCTTGGAAAGTAAAATGGACATATATTCTTCTGTATGTTATTGAGCCAAAAGTTATATGAATGGTGCCCATGTTATGCTATTATTCGAAGGGAATAAATGAACTATGATTGTGAGATGTTATGTGAATTGAATTTTCTTGCGAATAAGTATGCATGACATTCAGTGATGTTTATCCGGACTTAGGCTCCGCAGGCTATGTGCTGGAATTATATCAGAACTTAGGGTCCGCAGGCTATATGCTGAAATTATATCCAGGATAAAGTCCCACAGGCTTCGAGCTGGTATTATACTGGGTTTAAATTCCCACAGGCTTGTGCTGGTAATTGGTTTCAAGTCCTAAGACCTGACAGGCTTAATGCTAGTAAGTTAAGTAAGATTACGATAGTGAATGTTCGCAGTAAACCATCGTCGAGTAAGTACTATACATTTAAGATGTTCAGGTACGTATTACTTACTCATCGGTGAATTGATTTCGAAGTGAATCATTAGCATCAAAGAAGAATATATATATAAATATGATTGATGGTTATATTTGCGAATATGAGAATGATTTAAATCGGTCATGGTATATTTGTATATGAATTATATGTTAAAATTTCTTTATGTACTCATGTACATTCAGTCAATGATTTTGTGAATTATTAGTATTAAAGAATGATACTTAAGTGTGAATGATTGTTATATCTACGAGTAAAACAATGACCTATTCGATCAAATGTTGTTAATATATGAGATTATTTGATTTAAATGCATCGTATGAATTTTAAGTAGAAGAAAAATATGTGCTGAGAAATCTATGTATATGTTTATGTGTATTCGACCATGAAGTGATTTGAATTGAGAATAAGTCTGTTTAAATGAATGTTTCGATTTTCGATAAGTCTTTAATTGTTTGTGATGCTTAAAACTTACTAAGCTTTGAAAGCTTACTCTGTTCTTTATTTCTCTGTTTTATAGATTGTTGATTTTGGCCACCGACTCGGGATCGTCGTGATTCATCACACTATCGATCTTTTTGTACGATTATATTTTGGACTCGATATGGCATGTATAGGTTAGGCTGATGATAACGATGTTTCGAAATTGTAAATATTTTGGCCATACGAAAATGGCGTATAACTTAAATATCAGTATGTATTTCAGCTCGATCTCTGTTTATGTTTATTGACAATGTGAATGAGATAATTAAATGTTTAGTTCGGTAATACCTCTTAGCCTTAATCCGGCGATCGGATTCGAGTTAGGGGTGTTACAATTTTATTGGTATCAGAGCTACGATTTAGTCGATTCTAGGACTAACGTAGCGTATATGAGTCTAGCTATACATGCCATATAGTGTTAATACAATAGTGTGTTGATTTCTGACAGTTAAAAATTTGTTTTCGTATAGTAATGGATCCCGATCCCGATCGAGCGGTAGCTGATGATGTAGAGAGTGTAGCGCCTGCTCCCACACATGGGACAACGCCGATGGACTCTCAACCTATTGCGAGCAATCAAAATAATGAGGCTAGATAAGCCTTTTATAATGTGATGAAAGATTGGTTTAACCAATACATTCAAACTAATGCGGCTGCTCCACAACCCCCACTTCCGACAAATACGCCCCCTGCACACACGATACCTCTGGTAATTGATCAGATGAGGTTGAATAAGTCCCTCGGTTAACAGAATTCGAAAGCACGGGGCTACTGAATTTAAAGCTACAGACAGTGATGATGCCGAGCAAGCTGAATTTCGGTTGGACAGCACTATTTGAGTACTTGATGAACTATCTTGCACACCCGATGAATGCCTGAAATGTGCTATATCTTTGTTACGTGATTCTGCCTATTATTGGTGGAATACATTGGTTTCTGTTGTACCCAGAGAGCGGTGGCGTGGGAGTTCTTCCAAACCGAATCAAAAAGTATATCGATCGAGGTTCATCGATCAGAAACGGAAAGAATTTTTTGAACTTAAACAGGGTTCCATGTCAGTTACTGATTATGAACGGAAGTTCGTCAGACTTAGTAGATATGCTCGGGAATGTGTATCGTCTGAGGCTATTATGTGTAAATGCTTCGAGGACGGGCTAAATGAAGATATTAAAATATTTGTTGGCATTCTTGAAATCAGAGAGTTCGTAGTACTTGTTGAGCGAGCTTGCAAAGCCGAGGAGCTTAGTAAAGAGAAAGGGAAAGCTGATGTTGGAGCTGGAGAGTTTCGTAAAAGATTTTCAGGAAAGCCTTTTCAGCAATCATCAAAGAAATTTTGAGATGATTCAGGCCGATCTAAGAACACTTCGGGGTTTTCCAGACGAGACCGTGATCGACCTCCTATGAGTACGCTAGCCACTTCAGTTGCCAGTGTTGGAAATGATCGTCAGGATAATACCGAGTGCAATTTTTGTAAAAAATGGCATTCGGGGAGTTGTAGATTTCAGGAACACTCCTTCTATAGATGCGGATCATCCGACCACTTCATCAAAGACTGCCTGAGATTGTCAAAGCAAAGTGTGAATCAGAGTGGGAAACCGAGTATTGCTACAGCTCGAGGTAGACCACCTAGGAATACGAGGAATGCTAGTGGCGGTCAGAGAGGGTCTAAAGATGCTACGACCAGATCCGAGGCTCGTGCTCCTACTAGAGCTTATGCTATATGCGCACGCGAGGATGCTTCTTCGCCTGATGTTATTACCGGTACTCTCTTTAATACTGATGTGATTGCATTGATTGACCCTGGTTCTACTCATTCATATGTATGTGAGACTTTAGCATCCAGTAAGACTCTACCTGTTGAGTCTACTGAGTTTGTGATTTGAGTGTCGAATCCCTTGGGTCGATATGTGCTAGTCGACAAAGTGTCCAGGAAATATCCCCTAATAATCTGAGGTTTCTATTTTCTGGTCGATTTGATGCTTTTACCGTTTGATGAATTTGATGTTATTCTCGATATGGATTGGTTGACCGTACATGATGCAGTTGTGAATTGCAAAAGAAAGACTATTGATTTGAGATGTGCAAATGATGAGATAATCCGAGTTGAGTCTACTGATTTGAACGGGGTTACCAGCAGTAATATCCTCGATGTTGGCTCAGAAATATGTAAAAAAAGGGTGTGAAGCATATCTTGCGTACGCACTTGATAGTAAAGAGTCAGAAAAAAAACTTGAATTAGTGCCAGTGGTTTGTGAGTATTCGGATGTTTTTCCTGAGGAGTTACCGGGATTACTACCTGTTCGAGAGGTAGAGTTTGGCATTGAACTTGTACCTAGGACTACACCAATTTTGATAGCTCCGTATCGTATGGCACCAACCGAATTGAAGGAATTGAAAGTTCAGTTGCAAGAGTTGAAAAAGAAAGACGGAACCATGAGAATGTGCATCGACTATCGTCAATTAAATAAAGTGAAAATAAAGAAAAAATATCCGTTACCATGTATTGATGATTTGTTTGATCAGCTGAAGGGAGCCTCAGTGTTTTCAAAGATAGATTTGAGATTGGGTTATTATCAGTTGCGAGTTCGAGACTCAGATGTGCCTAAAACTGCTTTTAGAACGAGATGCGATCACTACGAGTTCTTAGTGATGCTGTTTGGGCTCACTAATGCCCCTGCAGTATTTATGGACTTGATGAATCAGATCTTCAGACAGTATTTGGACCATTTTGTAGTTGTGTTTATAGACGACATTTTGATCTATTCGCGAGATGAAACCAAACATGCCGAGCACCTGAGATTAGTGTTGCAGATTTTATGGGACAAGCAGTTATATGCTAAGTTCAATAAATGTGAGTTCTGGTTGAGAGAAGTTAGCTTTTTAGGGCATGTGGTATCCGCATCAGGTATTCGTGTTGATCCGAGTAAAATATCAGCCATACTTGATTGGAAGCCTCCTAGAAATGTTATTGAAGTTCGGAGCTTTTTGGGACTTGCCAATTACTACAGATGGTTTGTAAAGGGTTTCTCGATGATAGCCACACCAATGACAAAGCTACTTCAGAAAGATGTTAAGTTCGAATGGTCAAAAAAATGCCAGAAAAGTTTCGACCAACTGAAAACCTATTTGACTGAAGCTCCAGTGTTAGTGCAGCCCGAATTCGGTAAAGAGTTTGTCATTTACAGTGATGCGTCCTTACATGGGCTGGGTTGTATATTGATGCAAGAAGGTCAAGTTGTAGCTTACTCTTCGAGGCAATTGAAGCCACATGAGAAAAACTATCCGACCCATGATCTTGAATTAGCTGCCATCGTATTTGCTTTGAAAATATGGCGACACTACTTGTTTGGAGAGAGGTGTCATGTATATTCGGATCACAAAAGCCTCAAATATTTGATGACTCAAAGAGATTTGAATCTGAGACAAAGATGTTGGCTTGAATTGTTGAAAGATTACGAGCTTGTCATTGACTATCACCCGGGAAAGGCTAACGTGGTTGCCGATGCTTTAAGTCACAAGTCACTATTTAGTTTGCGAGCGATGAATGTACACTTGTCCGTTTCATCCGATAATGTGTTAGTAGCAGAATTAAAAGCTAAACCGTTATTGATTCATCAAATATGTGAAACTCAGAAAGTCGATGATGAATTGGTTACTAAACGAGTTGAATGTGTTTCGAATGTGGATTCAGAGTTTGAAATTGACAACAATGATTGTTTGAGGTTCAGAAGTCGATTGTGTATTCCAAGAAATTCAAAACTTATTTCAAAGATTTTGAGCGAGGCTCATAGCAACCAAATGTCAGTTCACCCGGGTAGTACGAAAATGTACAACGATCTGAAATGTCAGTATTGGTGGAATGGTATGAAACGAGACATTTCTGATTTTGTCTCGAAGTGTTTGATATGTCAACAAGTGAAAGTGGAACATCAAGTGCCTTTGGGATTACTTCAGCCGATCATGATACCCGAGTAGAAATGGGATCGAGTCACGATGGATTTTGTATTTGGGTTGCCATTGTCACCAAGAAAGAAAGATGTGATCTGGGTTGTTATTGATAGATTGACAAAGTCGGCTCATTTTATTCTCATACGTATGGATTATTCACTTGACAAGTTAGTCGAACTGTATGTTTCTCAGATTGTAAGGTTACACGGTGTACCTACTTCTATTGTGTCGGATAGAGATCCAAGATTCACATCGCGATTTTGGAAGAAATTGCAAGAAGCATTGGATACCAAGTTGCATTTTAGCACCGCTTTTCATCCCCAGACCGATGGTCGATCCGAGCGGATAATTCAAATACTCGAGGATATGTTGAGATGTTGCATCCTTGAGTTTAGTGGTTCATGGGAACGGTATTTGCCTTTGATTGAATTTGCTTACAACAATAGTTTTCAATCAAGCATTAAGATGGCACCTTACGAGGCTTTGTACTGTCGTAAATGTCGTACACCGTTGTTTTGGACCGAGCTCAGTGAAAGTAAAATCTTCGGGGTTGATTTGATTAAAGATGCCGAACAGAAAGTAAAAGTGATCTGTGAAAGTCTAAAAGCAGCTTCAGATCATCAGAAGTCGATGCAGATTTAAAACGAAAAGACATTGAGTATCAGGTCGGAGACAAAGTATTTCTTAAAGTTTCACCTTGGAAAAAGGTGCTCAGATTTGGTCGTAAGGGTAAATTGAGTCCGAGGTTCATCGTGCCGTATGAAATATCCAAACGAGTTGGGCCAGTAGCATACAGATTGATTTTTCCCCCTGAACTTGAAAAGATTCACAATGTTTTTCATGTTTCAATGCTTCGACGTTATAGATCCGATCCATCCCATGTAATTAGTTCATCAGAGGTTGAGATTCGATCTGATTTGAGTTACGAAGAAGAACCAGTTCGTATTTTGGCTCGTGAAGTAAAAGAAGTACGAAATAAGAAAATCTCATTAGTGAAAGTACTGTGGCTCAAACAAGGGGTTGAAGAAGCGACTTGGGAGCCAGAAGACTCAATGAAAGAACGTTATCCTAACCTTTTCGCTGGTAAGATTTTCAGGGACGAAAATTTCTAAGGGGGGAGAGTTGTGACAGCCCTAATTTGACCCCAGTCGGAAAGTGGTTTCGGGACCACAAAATCGAGTCATAAAAATAATTAGATGTTATATTCGGTGCTTATTATATGTGAAAGTTCATGTGTGAAAATTTCATGCTTTGATATTGTCAATTGTATGTGAAATTATTAAATAGGACTTATGTGAAAAATTTTGAAAATGCTATAGGCTAATTTGTAGTGGCCAAATAACTTATAGTATGAAATAGGTGGATTTTCATGTCAAAATTCCCATCTTAAGGTGTAGTGGCCGGTCATCATGATGAGAATAAATGGAATATGCATTTTAAATTAGCACTATGAGATTTAATGGCTTTATTATCATAAAATAAAGAGAAATAAAATAAAAAAATGATGAAAAGGACAAAGCTTGTCCATCTTTGTTCTTCATAGCCGAACTTAAGAAAACAATTAGGGGAAGAGAAGCTCTTGAATGTTCGGTCACTTGGGGAGGAAAATTTCAAGGTAATCTCATGGTAGTTTGCTTCTATCTTGATGTTTATGAGTTCCTTTCTTGATTCTACCTTAACCCATGAAGTATATTTTGGTTTTTGGTTGTGTTGTGAGCATTCCATCATGAATTGAAATGAAGGAAATGGTTGTTGTTTCATGTTCTTTTGATGAATACTGGTAGATGAGTGAAGTTGAGCCAAACAAATGAGCATATATGTGCATTAGATGCCAAGGGGGAAAATCGGCTAACATGTTGTGTGTACTATGGCCGAATGTGAACTTGGATAATATTGAGTAATGTATGTGCTTTAAAATGATGGAATGGAGTATGCTTTAAATGTGTTATGAACAATTATAATTTGAATTAAGGTTTGCAAAATTATCATTGTCATTGCCGAATATGTGCTTAATTAAAGAAGAATTTGTTGTTGAATGTTTTAAATGATTTAGATAGTTATAAATTAAGACGAAGCTTGGTAAAATTGAATAAGTGTGGCTTAATTGTTTAATGGCAATTGGCTATTATGGTGAAATGCAATGTTAATATTTAGTTGCTAGTGTTTATATGTGCGTTAGCCGAATTTGAACTTGAATAATGATTTGAGCACGATGTGTTGTATTGAGATTATGCTTAAGTGAAATTATAGATATATGTGATGAAATTGATTGGTGATATACATGTTTAAATAATATGAATGCAAAGAGTTGTGAAAGAGTAAATTGTAGTAAATCTGCTTGGGACAGCAGCTGTAACGTGAATTTGGAAAAATCACCATAAATTGTGAGAGTGGAGTTAGAAGCTGAATAAATTATATAATTAAAGCTTAATGAGTCTAGTTTCAAATGAAATCACCAAGAACATATTTTGACTTCTGTAAAATTAGAAATTTGATTCGTAGTAAAGGGTGGTCAGATTAGTCAAACAGTGAAACAGGGGAAACTTTAAGAAAAATCTGGTATAGTTTGGCCAAACTAAAAATTCTGAAAATTTTATGGATAAAAGATATATGAGTCTATTTTCAGGGAAATTTTACGGCAATTGATTTGGAGTTTCGTAGATCCAGTTATAAATAATTTAGTGACTGTTGCTCAGGAAGACAGCTTATTGTGAATTTGTGATTATGTGGTAAACATTGATAAAAATTTGTTAATGAGTTGCTTAATATTTTATTATAAACTTACTATGATCTATATGTGTGAAAGTCGAATATATATATTATATTTTTGAAGTAATGCTTGAAGTCGAATAATGAGTAGTTTAAAATTTTTGAATTTAAGCTCAAGAGCAAAGAGGGTCGAAGTTGGATAGGGGAAAAGAGAAAATAATTGAGTAGCCTTTCCGCAACCGTTCAAGTATATCCAAGGTAAGTTTTGAATAGTCACATTTAGTATGTAACGGATAATGTCTTGATATGTGTATGATAAATGTACTGCGATCTATTGATTCTATTTGAATAAAGTTGAGTGACAAATAATTTATGTTAAGGCTTAAAGCCAAATAGACATTAGAAGTTAAGCTTGGAAAGTAAAATGGACATATATTCTTATGTATGTTATTGAGCCAAAAGTTATATGAATGGTGCCCATGTTATGCTATTATTCAAAGGGAATAAATGAACTATGATTGTGAGATGTTATGTAAATTGAATTTTCTTGCGAATAAGTATGCATGACATTCAGTAATGTTTATCCGGACTTAGGGTCCGCAGGCTATATGCTGGAATTATATCCAGACTTAGGGTCCGCAGGCTATGTGCTGGAATTATATCCGGGCTAAAGTCCCGCAGGCTTCGAGTTGGTATTATACCGGGTTTAAATTCCCGCAGGCTTGTGCTGGTAATTGGTTTCAAGTCCTAAGACCTGACAGGCTTAATGCTAGTAAGCTAAGTAAGATTACGATATTAAATGTTCGCAGTAAACCATCGTCGAGTAAGTACTATACATTTAAGATGTTCGGGTATGTATTACTTACTCATCGGTGAATTGATTTCGAAGTTAATCATTAGCATCAAAGAAGAATATATATATAAATATGATTGATGGTTATATTTGCGAATATGAGAATGATTTAAATCGGTCATGGTATATTTGTATATGAATTATATGTTAAAATTTCTTTATGTACTCATGTACATTCAGTCAGTGATTTTGTGAATTATTAGTATTAAAGAATGATACTTAAGTGTGAATGATTGTTATATCTACGAGTAAAACAATGACCTATTCGATCAAATGTTGTTAATATATGAGATTATTTGATTTAAATGCATCGTATGAACTTTAAGTAGAAGAAAACTAGGTGCTGAGAAATCTATGTATATGTTTATGTGTATTCGACCATGAAGTGATTTGAATTGAGAATAAGTCTGTTTAAATGAATGTTTCGATTTTCGAGAAGTCTTTAATTGTTTGTGATGCTTAAAACTTACTAAGCTTTGAAAGCTTACTCTGTTCTTTATTTCTCTGTTTTATAGATTGTTGATTTTGGCCATCGACTCGAGGATCGCCGTGATTCATCACACTATCGATCTTTTTGGTACAGTTATATTTTGGACTCGATATGGCATGTATAGGTTTGGTTGATGATAACGATGTTTTGCAATTGTAAATATTTTGGCCATACGAAAATGACGGATAACTTAAATATCAGTATGTATTTCATCTCGTTCTCTGTTTATGTTTATTGACAATGTGAATGAGATAATTAAATGTTTAGTTCGGTAATACCTCTTAGCCTTAATCTGGCGATCGGATTCGGGTTAGGGGTGTTACAAAGTAGCAATAACTCGGCTGTGGAATGGGTTTAATAATAATAATAATAATAATAATAATAATAATAATAAAAGTTTTTTTTGAAATATTAAATAAAACAAAGATTTTTCGAAAATCGCTTTGGGAATTTGTTTTCTTTTAAGATTTTCTTTCTACAACAATTGATTTCAAAGATTGCAAATCCGGTTTTCTAAAATTTGGATTCTAAGAAGGTGGCACATCGAATCTCCGGCCCAAGTCTGAAGTATCATACTGAATTTTTCTGAATGTTTCTGAATTATCAGCTATATGCCTATACTGAAACCCTATTATGATACTCTGGTTAGGGTGATGCTGAGACTGTAGGAATTTTGACAAGTAGACTAAGACTGTAGCTAGGCTACGATTCCGCGAAAAACAAACTCTGAATTACTATCTGTTCAAAAAACTTCTGTAATAAACACTAAAATATTTAATTGATGCATAAAATTTGTAATCAGATAATACGATATGAGTACGAGAGCAGCTCGTGGAAGAGGCCGTGGATGTGGCCGAGGTAGTGCACGGGCTAAATCTTCGTCTTCAGGACATATACCGGCGGCAGATGCACCGGTACCACCGGCAACAAAAGTGGAGTCTCATAATCGAGGTGTCGGGAATGACGCTCTATCTCAGGCAATGCTTCGTGTTTTTGGAAAGGGTTGCCAGGGCAAGTACGAGTAACGGAATTCGAGGATCTATTTCTGAGCGACTCCGGGCTAATAGAGCGGAGATCTTTAGGGGCATATCTGGTGTAGCCCCGAATGTGGCTGAATATTGGTTAGAGGCCACGGAACGAATTATGGATGATTTGGACTATTCTGTAGAGCAGAAGCTGAAGGGAGCCATATCATTGCTACGAGATGAGGCTTATCAATGGTAGCTCACTGTGAGAGATGGGACCTCAGTTGACAGGGTGATTTGGAAGCTGTTTAAGACGGCCTTGAAGGGAAAATATGTTGGGACGAGTTATGTGGACGCCCGCAGGAAAGAATTTCTAAATCTGGTTCAAGGGGGTAAGACAGTTGCTAAGTACGAGGCTGAGTTTCTGAGGTTGAGCTGGTATGCCATTGGGATAGTCGCTACAGAGTATGTGCGCTTCGAGGATGGTCTTAGAGATGAACTTAGGGTGCTGATTGCTTCGCAGAGGGAGCGTGGCTTTGCTGCTTTGGTGGAGAAAGGTAAAATAGCTGAGGAGGTGAAGCAAACTGAAAGACAAAATTGTGAGAAGGATTAGAACCGTTTTCAGAGGAATTCAGGACCTTCGGGTGATGCAAATAGGAATGTTAAAAGAGCAAGAGTGGAAGGGCTAGTTCGAGCAGTTCCAATGAATGTTGTTAGACCGCAAGTTTGTGGAGACTGTGGTAAGGTACATCTGGGCGAGTGTAGGAGACGTTCTGGTGCTTGTTTCCAGTATGGATCTATGGAGCATAAAGTCAAGGACTGTCCTCAGAAAATAGATCAGGTTCAAGTTGCAGAACAGAGGGTTGCTCAACCAGTGAGAGGGGGACCACTACCACCGAGAGGACGTGGACAAGGTAGGGGCGGTAATGGAAATGGTCGGGGTCGAGGAGCACCTGGCAGGGGTGCCAAAAATGCTGAGGCTCATCAGTTAGCGTTGGTGTATGCAGTACATCGTCGAGAGGAGGGTGATGCACCCGACGTCATAGCTGGTATGTTCTTGACTTCTAGCATGTCGTACACTACTTTGATAGATATTGGATCTACTCATTCATATGTTGCATGTGCCATATCTGGGTCGTTGGGTATGCACTCTGAGGAGACTGTGAGTGGGGTATCGGTACTAAGTCCTTTGGGCCACTCGGTTAGGGTAGACAAACTATATAGAGACGTGCCTTTAGAAACTCAAGGTAAGATTTTCTCTAGAGACTTGATGGAGTTACTGTTCGGAGAATTCGACCTCATTCTAGGAATGGACTGGCTTGTTAAGCATAAGGCAACTCTGGATTGTGCTGCTAAGTGAATGGTGTTAAAAATCGCGGAGGGTGAGGAGGTTATGGTGATAAGTGAGCAAAAGGATTATTTGTCCAATGTGGTGTCAGCGTTGAGAGCCGAGAAGTGGATTCGTAAGGGTTGTGAGGCTTATTTGGCATTTGTAAGTTAGTCGGAGACTGAGGGTCTGACAGTGGATAAGGTTAGAACCGTTAAGGAATTCTAAGATGTTTTTCCAAAGGAGTTTCTAGGATTTCCTCCGAACCGAGAAGTCGAGTTTGGAATCAACTTGTTGCCTGGAACGGCACTAGTGTCCATTGTACCATACAGGATGGCACCAAAGGAGTTAGTGGAGCTGAAAGCATAGATTCAAGAGTTGTTGGATAAAGGCTTTATTAGGCCGAGTGTGTCTCCGTGGGGAGCACCAGTGTTGTTTGTGAAAAAAAGGGATGGGAAGATGCGGATGTGCATCAGTTATCTGCAGTTGAACAAACTGACCATTAAGAATAAGTACCCTCTGCTAAGAATCGACGATCTGTTTGACCAACTTAGAGGAGCTTCGGTATTCTCCAAGATCGATCTTCGATCTGGATATCATCAGTTAATGGTCAAGGAGGTAGATATTCATAATACAACATTCAGGACTCGGTATGGTCATTACGAGTTTTTGGTTAGGCCATTTGGACTGACGAACGCTCCTGCGGCATTCACAGATCTAATGAATCGTGTATTCCAACCATTTTTGGATCGATTCGTAGTCGTTTTTATTGATGATATTCTGGTATATTCTGAAACTGAAGAGAAGCATGTTGAGCATCTCCGCATTGTGCTACAAATGTTGAGGGAGAAGGAACTTTATGCGAAATTCAGTAAGTGTAAATTCTGGTTGAGGGAGGTAACCTTTTTAGGTCATGTTGTCTCTGCTGAGGGAATCAAGGTGGACCCTCAAAAGATTGAAGCGATTCTGGAGTGGAAGCCACCTAGGTCGATGTCAGAAATTCGAAGTTTCCTAGGTTTGGCAGGGTACTACAGAAGGTTTGTGGAAGGTTTTTCTGTGTTGGCAGCACTATTGACAAAGCTTATAAGGAAAGGAGCATCGTTTGTTTGGATCGAGAAGCAGCAGGAAGCTTTTGAGAAATTGAAGAAAGTTTTGATCGAGGCACCTGTATTAATTTAGCCGGAGTCTGGGAAGGATTTTACCGTGTACAGTGACGCATCACATGTGGGTTTGGGTTGTGTGTTGATGCAAGAGGGTAAAGTGGTTACTTATGCATCGCGACAGCTTAAGCCTCACGGAGTAAACTATCCTACTCACGATTTAGAATTGGCAGCAGTAATCTTTGCACTTAAGATTTGGAGACACTACTTGTACAGAGAAAAGAGTGTCATATACACGGATCATAAGAGTCTTAAGTACTTGTTGACTCAGAAGGAGCTGAATCTTAGGCAACGAAGATGGATAGAGTTGCTTAAGGATTATGACTGTTCGATTGAGTATCACCTAGACAAGGCTAATGAGGTAGCTGATGCCCTAAGCTGTAGAGCTGTATCTGATCTAAGAGCAATGTTTGCTCGTCTAAGTCTATATGATGATGGTAGTTTGTTGGTTGAGTTACAAGTAAGGCCAACCTAGGTGGATCAGATTAGGGAAAAGCAGTTGAAGGATGAGCCTTTAGTTTCTCGATTCCAATAAGTTAAGAAAGGGGAAACTTCTGAGTTTGGGTTGAATAGTGAAGGAGTTCTATGTTTCCGAGGAAGAGTTTGCATTCTGAAGGACTCTGACTTAAGGCAGTCAATACTGAAAGAAGCTCATGGAGGACTTTGTGCTATGCATCCTGGAGGGAATAAGTTGTATCGCAACTTGCGAGAATTGTATTGGTGGCCTGGGCTTAAACGAGAAGTAACGGAGTTTGTGGGGAAATGTCTGACATGCCAGCAAGTGAAAGCTGAGCATCAACTACCTTTCGGACTTTTACAGCTAGTGAAGATACCACTTTGGAAATGGGAGAAGCTAACCATGGACGTTGTGAGCGGGCTACCCTTGACACCGATAAAGAAGGACTCGGTTTGGGTGATTGTGGATAGGTTGACCAAATCTACTCATTTCATACCTGTCCGCACTGATTATTCACTTCAGAAGTTAGCTAAGTTGTATTTGGCGGAGATCATTCGACTTTATAGAGTCCCAGTCTCAATTATTTCTGACCGGGATCCTAGGTTCACATCTCAATTCTGGTAAAAGTTACATGAGGCGTTGGGAACGCGATTGAACTTTAGCACAGCTTTTCATCCTCAGACTGATGGTCAGTCGAAAAGGGTCATTCAGATTTTGGAAGACATGTTGAGGGGATGTGTTATTGACTTCTGAGGTAGTTGGGAAGATTACTTGTCGTTGGCAGAGTTTGCGTATAACAACAGTTATCAGGCAAGTATTCGAATGGCACCATATGAAGCGCTGTATGGACGTAGGTGTCGTACACCTAGTTGTTGGACTGAATTAGGAGAACGACAGGTTCTTGGACCTGATTTGGTAGTGAATACTGAAAATAAGGTCAGAATATTCAGAGATTGGTTAAAAGAAGCATCTGATAGGCAAAAGTCGTATGCAAATTTGAAGCATAAGGAGATTGAGTACTCAGTGTGTGATATGGTCTTCTTGAAGGTTTCTCCTTGGAAGAAGATATTAAGGTTTGGTAAGACGGGCAAGTTGAGTCTGCAGTTCATCGGGCCTTACCGGGTTCTTAAGCGAGTAGGTCCAGTGGCTTACCAATTGGAATTACCTCCGGAGTTAGACAGGATTCACGATGTTTTTCACGTCTCCATGTTAAAGCGATATCATTTTGACCCTACTCATGTCGTTCCGGTTGCAGAGATTGAAGTGCAGCCTAATTTGTCTTTCGAGGAAGAGCCTATACAGACGTTGGATCGAGATGTTAAGGTTTTAAGAAAGAAGTCAGTTCCACTGGTAAAGGTACTCTGGCATAATCATGGCAGAGAGGAAGCTACTTGGGAACCAGAAGAGGTGATGCGTCAACAATACCCTCATCTGTTTGGATCAGGTAAATTTCCAGGACGAAATTTCTTTAAGAAGGGTAGAGTTGTAAAGCCCTGATTTTTGGGACTTTTCAGGATTTCTGTGATTTTTGGTGAATCTTGATTTTTAGTATGATCTGATTGTATAAATCATGATTAAGAATGTTAGTGGGCCTCTGGAAGGCCTAAGTCTAAGTTAAAACCTGGTAGATTTAATAAATTTTGATTTTAAAGGAGAAAGAAGTTCTCGTGTATTGGGCTTTTAAGATTAAATTGGTAGAATAGGCCACAAGAAGACCTGTGGTAAAGTGGTAGGGTGACGCCACTGAGGTGCTAAAAGGTGGCGTGTGGAAGTCAAGGGGGAGCTAAGGTTCAAGTCACAAGGTAAGCAAATAAAGGTATTATTTTTTATGAGTAGGAATGGTATGTGATGGAACTCAGGTGAAACTCTGTCAGGAAGAGTTTGAGTTGTTCAGAAGACTGAGTAAAGGAGGGATAAGGGGAGAAAATCAAGGAATCTGAGTAGGAAGCAAGAGTTGGCCATATAGGAGACTCTGTAAGTGTAAATTCGGCTAGGTCTCTTAGTGATTGCAATCTCGGTATTTGGGTTAGTGGTTGCCGAATTCTTTTTGTGCATTTTTGGGATTTGTTTGGTCATTCTCTTGTTTTTTCAAAATAGGTTAGGGTACATCAGGTTCTTCTCTTTTTCTTTCTTTTGCTAGAAGTCGAAACCTACACTCTACACTTGTGCCGACTTATGCAAGACAAAAACTATCATCCTTTCTTTTCTTCAAAATTGAATTCTCTCATCTTCTCCCATCTTCTTTTCTCTTTTCTTATCGACCCTCATCTTCTTCACCTTTGTTTTCCCTCAAAACCAAATACCTACTGCCGATTTCTCCTTAGCTGAACCTATATCCTCCATATTTCTCTTCTTCTTTTCCTCATTAACCCCTATCAAAGCTGGTTAGTCGAATCCCCTTTGAAGCCGAACCTCTCATCCTTTCTTTCAAACCGAAACTTTTCTACACTGAGGTACTTCAGAAGCTGAATCTTTGATTATACTTTTCTCTTCTTGTGTGGTAGTTGGATCTACAATAGATCGGGAGTAGTGTCATAACGTTTTAGGTAAGTGCGCGAATCTTTCATTAGTTACTCATGTTTTAAGGTAAAATCCGAAATCCCTATCAACTAAGGGTGGCTAACGTTTGGACTAAGGGCGTATTGGCTTCTTTCTTTTGGTTTTGTGTGCGCTAGTATGGACAAAGGGACATTCAGCAAAGGGCTTTGAAGGCTAACACTGTTGGACATCTAGATCTAGTCCAAATTTCGGCAAAGGTAAGAACTTTAGGGTCGAAGATGTTAATGGCCGAATATGGTAAGGAGTTTAATACATGATAGTTATCGACTTTTAGTCTAACATATGAGTAACTGATTGTAGGATATCATAAGGGGATCCCGTCATCAATTCGTCGCAAAATAGGCATGTAAACGACACCCACTCATAGACTAGATCGGCAAAAGCCGAAAAGCCAAAATGTCGAAGAGACGACATTTTGTGAACTTGCGAGCGTGCGAGCGCTCGTGAGATA
Organism: Gossypium longicalyx; assembly: GCA_025698465.1. NCBI lineage: Eukaryota > Viridiplantae > Streptophyta > Magnoliopsida > Malvales > Malvaceae > Gossypium > Gossypium longicalyx. The sequence continues at coordinate 58,947,031 of CM047007.1, forward strand.
GTTATTTGTTAATCCTGGAAATCTCAAGCGGTAATATTGCAGAGTGCGCAATTTCGTGCACTTCGATATACTTGGGCTTAATGGGCTGAAATCGGGTTAATAGGCCAATGGCCCCAATTCGGTAAACACGCTCGGTAAGTGTTTCTGTTAATATAGTAATGGCTGTAATATGCATGAAAACCCTAAAATAGTAAATTTACTAAAATACCCCTAAGTATGAAAATTACCATTATACCCGTAGGTGCAAAATGACCGTTATACCCCTACGGTTAATTTTGCCTGGAATGCATGATATTCTGATTCTGTATGTTGTATGCCATGACATGTATATCAGTTGCATGGGATATGGGTTATATTGATGGAGGAAGCGTTCTGGTGGCTATGCCACAAATATCTATTATGGTGGCTCTGCCACAAATATCTGTATCTGGTGACTCTGTCACAATATCTGTTCTGGCAGCCATGCTGCAAATTCTATGGTGTGTAGCAAATGGGTGGGTCGAGTTCTTTCCCCACATGGTGTAAGGTTGGTACGGGGGTGTATACGGATGGATATGGGTTGGGTTTTCTGCATACATGATATATCTGTTCTGTATCTGTTATGGGCCTATGGGCTTCATTTTGAATTCTGTATAGGGCTAAGGCCCAACTTAATCTGTTTCTATGGTTTCAACTGATTTGGACAATGGTTGGGTTATTTTACACACTGAGTTTTCCAAACTCACCCCTTAATTTCATCCATGCAGGAAATCCCCAACCATAGTGGACTTGGAGCTGTGAGGGATTCAGAGTGGCCACATGTTCTGCAAATTCGGTTCTCTTCATGTGTTTTGACCAGCCTTTACTTACTTTAATGGTTTAGGGTTTTAAGTTGTAATAAGGCCGCTCGTAAATTTTATGGTTTTATTAATTGTTTTACTTATACTCGATTTATATTGTTAGATTCAGGTTGTGTGGGTTTATGTTCAAAATTAATAAACGTTTTCAAAACACAACGAGCGTAACAAATGGATAACCTAAAGTCGTAATTAATCTGTGTTTTTTTTTTCTTCTTCATAGCCAACAATTAACCATTGTTTTACAAATTCACCCTGATTACCTTAAACAAAGAACACAATCAACCGTAAGTCAATGTGACACGACAGACTTGGCCATAACATCTAGGCTGGATTTGGGGTGTTACAGGTAAATTTTGAAACACAAACCCTAGCTCAAAATATGGGTAGAAATGAGTAGATCTTGTTACGAGGATTTCAAAAACGTAAAAATCATTAAAAACCGGGATAAAATGGACTTACAATTGAGCTTGGAAGCTTGAAAAACCCTAGCTATGTCTTCTCCATGCAAGTTTCGGCCATGGGGTAAAAGATGGACAAAAATTGGCTTTTAATTTTGTTTTTAATTCATTTCAATTACTAGATTACCAAAATGCCCCTAACTTAAAAATATTCTATTTCACCCAGTTCAAGTCCATTTTTGTCCAACAAATTATCCAATGGTCTAATTACCATTTAAGGGCCTCCAATCTAAAATTTCATAACAATTAGACACCTCTAACATGTAGAACTCAACTTTTGCACTTTTTACAATTTAGTCCTTTTGACCAAATTGAGTGCCCAAACGTCAAAATTTTCGAACCAAATTTTCACGAAATCATCCCGAGAAATTTTAGACCATAAAAATATAATAAAAATATATCTTACTGTGTCAGATTTGTGGTCTCAAAACCACTATTTCGACTAGGCCCTAATTCGGGATGTTACAAAGCCATTCGACTTTCATAAAACGAAAATTTAATTATACAATCATTCGGAATTCACTCATCATGCTAATCAAAGACCATCTAACTTGCTTTAGCTCAAATAACTAATATATCTCAATAGCAGACATTAGCTTTGATTAACTTACTTGAGAAAAGAGATCCATTATACCAATTGAAATTCGAAATTTCACCACTTATGCCCTTGCCAATGTCAAATCCTTACACGAAAATTAGAGAAATCCCAAGGTACGATACTATATTTGAACACCGAAAACAAACTCTTAAGAAAATATGAAGGACCTCGATAATTCCTCAGAGAGAAAAAGTCCAGAAGAAAGTATCATTTAATCCCACTAGAATCAAATACGACAATTAAGAGAAACAGAATCATAGCATCATATGCATTTTCTCATCAGTTCCCATCAGAAAAAATATAATAGAATACCATAGAGAAGTAGAGCAAAATGGATTATAAACCAGTCAAACTAACAAAGCCTTTGTCTGACATTTAGATCAGATAACATTCTCATATAACAAGAATTTCATCAGAAGATAGATAACTACTATAACACTTCCGAGAATAATGGTCTTTTAGAATATATCAAGAGAGCCAGTCATCATCTGTTCACTGTAATTTCCATACTCAGACATCTTATATTTCAAATATTATTTCTCCAACTATTTCTATCATCACAAATCCCATATTATTCTTTTCACTCAAGAAGATCAGTTCTGAGAAGTTCTAAATCATTACATTTTCTCGACCTCTACCTGAGTAATTTGATTTACCAAAGTAATTTCTTCTCAAACTGTGACAGTACGATACACAAATAATCTTTATGTCAACCTTATACCTTTCTAGCTCTAGCTTGCGTATCAACTCATTCTCAACCTCTAATCTTGTTTATAGATATTCCTCCACTGAACTCTTTGGTTTTCACACTCGTGAGTTTATTCAGTGCAACTCTCATGAAATTCCATTATAAAACACCACTCTAGTATGGAGGTGAGATCAAAGGGCCTCTATTCGACTCTCATATACATATACATGTGACTCAACTTTCATTATCAAAGCAACATCATCAAATTCATATCCTTCATTTCAGACAAACTGACCTTCATATTTGTTTTACACCAACTTTCTAGTTATCTCATTTAGACAAGTACACTTATGCATGCACTCTATGAATTCTAAATAACTTTGCTTATACCATTCATTTAATCAATTAATTCATGTACATAGCATCATACGAGAGCCAACAAACATGGATAAACATATTCCAATCTATACTTTCATCTCGCACATCATCATATGCATATCATTACAAATATGTAAATCAACCCAAGTAATTTAACACTTATACTCAGACTATGTGAACTTGCCAACCATATTCATTCAAATAAGTATACATGAACATTCATTCCATCGATTTTTTGATAAGTTATCTAAACACATGCTTTCGCCGTAGTAAATTGGCCATATTCATCACAGAATCATCAACTAAGCATAAATAAACTCAATACAATATAGTCCTTTATCTCATTTCAAGGAACCATTGCAATCCATCAAAATTTTAATGTCCAATCGGAGTAATGTCATTTTTAGCATGATATTATGAATCTTGTTCGTACCTTTTCGAGTTTCAACTCATCGTCACGACACTTTATTCAAATACTTCAGTATTACTCTCAACATAATTGGGTGTAGCTTGGTTGGAGAGTACTTTTGTCTGAGCAAGATAGTTTTCATTCGCGTCGGGAGACATCACACTATCATTTATCTATGGCATGTATAGCTAGACTCTCATATGTGCCAGGTTAGTCTGAGAACCGACTAAAATATAGCTCTGATACCACTAAATATAGCACCCTTTACCCGTGTCTGACGCTAGAACAGGGTATGAGGCATTATCGGACTTAATCATTCACAAACATACAAAAACTGGGCTACAAAATTTTGTTCAAATCAAAACTTTTCATACACATGCATAATGTCCCATACACAGGCCTATGAAGCCCTAAACATGCATTGAAAGTAGTTAGGGATTAAACCGAGAACCTTAGAAAGTTTTGGGAAGACTTAGAAAATTTTCCCTTGATATAGGGTCACACGCCCGTCTGTCTTTGACACGCCCATGTCCTCAGGTTGTGTAACTCTCTATTTATAACGTCAGCATGAAAATCAAACCACAAGGCCAGGCAACATGCCCGTGTCTCCAGGCCTTGTTACTCACACGGTTGAGACACACGGCTGTGTCTCAACCCGTGTGGCCAACACTTAGGCTATTTTCCAAGCCTTCATGTTACCTATAATCCCTTACAGCCTTATGCACTTGAAAATTACAAATCATGACATCATTTTAGTGATTAAACACCCTTTATTAAGACACATTCATTACATTGACATGTCCTCTTACATGTAATGCACCTACTCATAAAATACCAAGTCTAGATTCATTAATTCACATTCATAAGACTTGTCATTTTGATGACCACTTTTACCATTATACTCTGGTTACCAACTTATCCATCAAGCACTCATGTCCAACCATTATCACGTTGTTTTTATAACGTGCAATTACTACATGGCTATGACCACCTTAATTGGTCATAGAGCATACATCCAACACACACGTCATATTACCAACCATGCATGGCAAACAAACATAATCACATCATAAACATTAGACATGACATGAATAGCTAGGTTTACAAGCCATAATCAATATAAGCCACATCTCATGGCTATATACATATAACTCATACAAGCCAATACATTTGGCCAAAGCATAATAACATATGTCAATAAACTAGATCCTATACATGCCACTAACTTGAAATTTCTAATACATGCTTCATTATTCCAAAGGTAGTGACTTGATAGTGTGATACTGCCTCCGACGATCTCTAACCCCGAGCTAACCTGAAAACACTAAATAAAAGGAAATGAAGGGAGAAAGTTTTATAGCTTAATAAGACCGTATGAAAATAATAAGCAATTTATCAACTTGCTTCTCAAGGTAATACAACCATATTTGTACTTTTGTTCATGTTCACGTCAAGCTGTTTCCTTGAGTCATAGTCATTAAATTATTTATATCTGGAGCTATTGAACTCCAAATTAAGTTCCGCTAATTTTTCCTGAAACTAGACTAAGATATTTTCTTACCATAAAATTTTCATAATTTTTAGTCTAGCCAATAAGCACAGTTTATTTCTTAAAGTTATCCCTTTTTTGCTGTCTTACAGTTTCGATCCCTCTTCACTAAAAAATAATTATCTCATAATACAAGACTCAGATAATGTTTCCGTCTATTTTTATATAAAATATACTCATTATGAATTCTAAGCATATAAATTATAGCCCATAAATATTTTTGTACAATTTTCAATGATTTTCTCAAAACAGAACATGGGATTTCGAAATCATTCTGACACTGTCTCACATCAATTCAAATATCTCATAACATGGACTTCTTTGGCTTACATTGTTTCTTTTATATGAAAGTAGACTCAAGAAGCTTTAATTTTGTATTTTATTCAGCCTCTAACTCAACATGCATGGTGGATTTTCAAAGTCGGACTACGTCTGCTGTCCAAAACTGTTTTAGTGTAAATTAATGTTACTAAGTTAATCACAGACATGTCCCAGACATGTCTTACACTAGCTTAAATATCTCGAGGCCGATGCATGTCCCAGACATGTCTTACACTAACTCTCATAATGTGGCCGATGCATGTCCTAGACATGTCTTACAGTAGCACACATATCACCCAATGTCATGGTATGAATATCCGAGTCTATTCCAAATGTTCAACCGGAAGTCTTTATTACATTAATTCTCATAATTCACATTCCCATCACAACTCAAAAATTTATGCCAAACTAATTATATAATACATGAGAACATTTAATTTGCATTATTTACGTACAACTTACTCGTTTCTATGGAATATCATATTCCATCAAATTTCTAATGTATTCTATCTTCACATGAATGTTATTAATGTTTGGCATCACTTTCATCATACTCAATATCATCAACATATAATTAAATATAACCAAAGCAAGAGAGATTTCAAGTAATTTTAACAATAACATGGATAACATGCTTATTTAGTCACACGAACTTACCTCGAAGGCAATTTCGACTAATTACTCCATTTTAGTCCATAACCTCGTACTTTCTGATTTAAGCCCAAATTTTGATTTTCTTGATCTAACAGGATGAAATTCACTTATTTAATCATTAAATTAATTAAAACATTCTACAATTCACAATTTTGCAAAATGAGCGTTTTGCCCTTAGACTTTACAAAAATTATGATTTTGCCCTTAGGCTCGTAAATCGATTTTTATCGAATTTCCTCCTTTACCAAGCCTAGCCAAATTCTTTTTATAACTATAGCAACTCACAATTTCAATTATTTCACACATTTACAACTTATTTTACAACTTTACAAAATAGCCCTTTTTAGGTGTTTTCATGCAAACTTCTTTCACAAAAGTTGTTTATTACACAACCGTGACTCATTTTCTGTCATAAAAATTTAGTAAACAATATGAGTATTCACATGAAAAAATCATAGATTCTCAACCATTTTGCAAAATAGTCCCCTCGATAGCTAGATTAAGCTTTAAGGGTTCCAAAAACACAAAAATTATCAAGAAAGGCCACAATAAGACTTACTTGCAAGAGTTTAAGGTTGCTGAAAATTTCAACCTTTCGTGGCTGTTTTCTTGAAGTGAAATGGGTGGAGGAAGAAGGACAGAGATGAGAAAATGACAAATTTTCCTATTTGTTTTATTTTATTCAATTTTATCACCTAACTTCACCAAATTTTGACTTTTCAACCTTTCTTGTCCCCTATGGCCGGCCATCCTATTTTAAGGGTCTATTTGCTCTTTAAAGACCCCAAATTTTGGTTCTCTAGCTATTTAACACATTTAGGTAGCAAAACAAAACTTTTGCCCTTTATGCGATTTAGTCTTTTTTCTCAATTAAACTCTCAAACACTAAAATTAATTCACCAAATTTTTCATGCACTTATAAAGTCATGCTATAACACCAAAATAATATTAAAAATAATTTCTTTGGCCCCGAAATAGTGGTTTCGAAACCACTATTCTGACTAGGCCCAAAATTGGGCTATTACAGTAACTACTCGGGCTGCTCATATAAGCTAACAGGTACCCGTAACACATGCAGGGCTACCCAGCCACTAGTAGGACGTACAAGACCAGCACCCGAATTCACATATCACATATACACACATATTCATGAGCTCATATCCACATAGTTCTTAGTGACATGTCACACTGTATCCTAAACTATTCCTAAGGTTCAAACGGGATTTTCTCGACATCTCATGTTCGTCGAATGTATTCACAATCTCGTGCTCATAGGTTACAACATCATTCATACACTTGACATAATAAGTAATCATATAAACTCATACATTAACAAAATATTAAAAACATGATTTTTCATTGCATTATTTACACATGAACTTACCTTGGTACAAAATATGGATAATTTATACGATTTAGTCCAAAATCTTATTCTTTCCTCGATCTAGGTCCAGACTCCATTTTTCTTGATCTATAATAGCAAATTCAGCTCATTTAATCATCACATTATTCAAAGTAATCCATAAATTACAATTTGGGAAAATTACAATTTTGCCCCTAAACTTTCACATAATTATAACTTAGTCCCTAGGCTCGTAAAATAAAATGTGTTCATTTTCTTTGATACCCAAGCCTAGCTGAACTTATAACACTCATATTAGCCCACATTTTCTTTCAAATCAGATTTTTAACCACTTATTTTACAACTTTTACAAAAAGGTCCTTTTTAGGTGTTTTCATGAAAAATCACCTGGTAGAAGATGTTTATCACACACTAAACTCTCATATTCCTCAAGTAATCATCAAAATACATGCATGTCACACATGGGTAGATTTTCATACATAAACCCTACTTCAAAATAAGGGTGGAAATAGGTAAATCAAGCTACAAGGACTTCAAAAATGTAAAGAACATTAAAAACGGGGTTCGAGAGCACTTACAATCCAGCTTGAAAGTTGAACAAAACCCTAGCTATGGTGTCTTGAGAGTTTCGACCAAGCATGAAGAACATGAGCATATTTTTTCTTTTATTTTCCCTTTTTATTTTTTTAATTACCAAATGACCAAAATGCATTTAGGGTCTTTCTTTAAAAAATTTCCCACACATGTCCATTTTTGTCCAAACTTTTAGAAATTGGTTAAATTGCTAATTAGGACCTTCTAATTTATAATCTAAAGCAATTTCATGCTAAAATATTCTAGAAAACAAGTTTTGCATCCTATTCAATTTGGTCCCTAAAGTTCAATTGGACATTTTATGCATAGAATTTCTTTATGAAACTTGCACACAAGCATGCAATCATATCATAGCCCTCATGAGAATCATAAAATAATTATTTCTATTTTGAATTTGTGGTCTTGAAACCACTATTCTAACTAGGCCCTAATTTGGGATGTTACAGACTGAATAAAAAATCGAGCAAGTGCCAGTAGCTAAGGAGTATGCTGATGTTTTTCCCGAAGAATTTCTTGAATTGCCACCAACACAAGAAGTAGAATTTGTGATTGAACTTGTGCCTGGAATAGCTCCAATTTTGATAACGCCATACATGATGGCCCTTATAGAATTGAAAAAGTTAAAAATGCAATTGTTAGAGTTGTTAGATCGTAGATTTATTCGATTGAGCGTGTCACCTTGAGGTGCTCTAGTTTTGTTCGTGGAGAAGAAGGTGGGTCAATGAGACTATGTATAGATTATTAACAGTTGAATAAAGCCACCACTAAGAATAAATACTTGTTAGCTCGTATTGATGATTTATTCGATCAGTTAAAAGGAGCTATAGTGTTTTCAAAGATTGACTTGAGATTTGGATATTACCAGCTGCGAGTTAAAGAGCAAGATGTACCAAAAATTGCATTTAGAACTAGATATGTTCATTATGAATTTCTGGTGATGCCATTTGGTTTGACTAATGCCCCTGCGACATTCATGGACTTGATGAATTAGGTGTTTCAGCCATATTTAGATCAATTTGTTATGGTATTTATTGATGGCATTTTGATATAGTCATTGAACGAGTCAGATCATGCTGAACATTTGAGAGCTGTGATACAAACTTTGCGTGAAAAACAACTGTATGCGAAATTTAGTAAATGTGAATTCTGGCTACAAAAAGTTGATTTTCTAGGACATGTTATATTTGCTAATGGAATCAGGGTTGATCTGAATAAAGTATCTGGGATTGTGGATTGGAAAATTTTGAAGAATGTTTTTGACGTTTGAAGTTTCTTGGGATTGACTGGATACTATCAACGATTTGTTAAAAACTTCTTAATCATTGGTTCACCTATGACCAGGTTACTATAGAAAAACATCAAATTTGTTTGGTTTGATAAATGTCAACAGAGTTTTGATCATCTAAAAAACATGTTAACATAAGCTCTAGTGTTAGAAAAACCTAAACCTCAAATCCAGTATTAGAAATTCAGCTTATTGATGCTGCTTTATCATTTTGCAAAATTGTCTTAGAAAAAATTGTGCCATTCATGGACATTACTCAGGATGACAAATGGTCTAAGTTTTGGGGTGTAACACCCCTTACCCGTGTTTGACACCAAAACAGGGTACGAGGCATTACCAGATTTAAACACTAGCAAACATACATTTCGAGTTGTAAATTTGGCAGCAAATTAAAACTTTTTAACAATCAATCACATTGTCTGATAGGAACTCAGTTCTGTAATGATTCGAGTCGTATTAGTTGCCCAATCGAGAAATTGAGTAAGTTTGATTCGTTACAAGAAAAAAGGCTGATGATGTATAGAAGATAGGTTTAAAGAATGTTTAGAACAAAAAAAAAAGGATAGGTTTAGCTAAGACAAAGATAGGGATATTTTGAAGTTGGTAATTCGGATGGAATAGTTGAGGCTTAAGGTTGAAGAGTGAACCAATACTATAGGACAGTATTGACCCGAAACTTATAATAACACTTAAGGTGGGTAGCAAGAGTTCAGAAGATGGATAGAGGAAATTCGGCTAAGGCAAAGGCAGAACCAATAATATAGAGATTGTCGACCCAAGACGTACAAGCTCTTTGATGGATAATGAAAAGTAAAATTAGTAAATAAACCTTGACCCACTATCTAACGAGATAGGAACCAAAGGTATAACGAATGCCACACTTTGCAGTGATAAGTTTAGAAAAACAAAAGAAGGATAAGACACCACAAACCTAGCTTGATAAGTCAAATTAGTCCCAAAAAGAACAAAGAGGCTTGAACTCTCACAAGTTTCAAATATTTCATAAATTTGGAAAAAAAAAAAGTCTAACCAAAACAATGTTTTCTTACAAACTATTTATAGGCATTATTATGACTATTCAAATTCAACATCCATATCAGCTATTAACAAAATATTAAAATTCAGTTATAACTCTTAATGGGCAGGCAAAGAGTCATGTCTTTTCACTTGATTCATGCATAGCTGAAAAGTCATGTCTCTTCACTTGATGAAGGCTTAATGGTCCATTAAATGTGCTGCTTGATGTCCCTTCATTTTTCCCTTAATCAAATGCCTTAATGCTTGTGTATTCATCTCTTAATTGGCATCATAACAAGCTTTGAGTGCATGAAACCGATTAGATTTAAAGAGTCACTTTTGGTCCATTTGAAAAGTCACCATAATGAGCTTTAAGTGCTTTAATACCCACAAAAAATGTTCCAAATATGCACCAGCAACTAAGTGACCAAATGCACACTCTTTTATGCCAAAACTGGACAGCCAATTGAATGTGACTGCATTCGATTTTTCTTGGCAAACGAACTGTAATAGTCCAGTTTCGACCCTAGTCAAAATAGTAGTTTTGGGACCACAAGTTTGAGTCAGAAAAATATTTTGATCTTATTTTCTGTGCTTATTATATGCGAATTGACATGTGTGAAAGTTTCGTATGAAAATTTGATCATTTGTGTGCTTAATTTTCAAAAAGAACCTAATTGCGTAAAATGTAAAAGATGTGTTCTATTTACTAAAGTGCTTATTTGCTATGTCTTTATAATTGAGAGGTCCTTATGTTGTTATTTGACCATTGAATCTATGAGTAGACATTAATGACCTTAATGTAATGGTTTATTAATGTTTAATTACTAAGGGTAAAATGGTAAAAGGTTTATTAATTGGTGTTATAATTAAATAAAACATGAAATTAGATGATTAATTCATCCATGTTGCTGAAATCATCAAAAGAAAAAGGAAAAAATTCAAGATGAGGTTTTTAGCTATTGTTTCCTTTGATTTAGGTATGGTTTTTGATCCGTTTTTGAAAATTTCTACATTTTTGTGATCGTTTCTTTGTGTTTTACTAAGCCCGTGCCTCAATTTCTAATTTTATTGATGATTTTGTGTTGAGCCATTGATGAAAATATGAGTTTTATGAAGTTTGATGTTAGTAAATGAAAGATATGTATTGGGTTAACATGTTTTGTCTTTGACTTTTTGATGAATTTGAGTAATTTGGACTAAATTGTAAAAAAGAGATTTTTAGGGACTAAAATGTGAAATAAATGAAATTTGTGGGCTTATATGAACACCATGTAAATTTGGCTAAGCAAGAGTGTATGGAAATTTTGTGATTTTGTGAATTAAGGACTATAGTGTCAAAATGTGAAAATGTGAGGGCTAATTTGTAAAATGCCCTAAATGTGAGTTTGTGGATTTATTTAAATGATTTGATGAATAAAAGAGTTAAATTTGAATTTATATAGATCAAGAATCAAAGAAAACAAACTTAGACAGGGGAAAGTCGAAAGTTGTCAAGTAGCCGATTTTGTTTTTTCAAACTTGTACGAGGTAAGTCTATATACAAATAAATTTGTTTTGAATTGAATTACTATCGATTATATGTTATTGAACTATAATGAATGACTATATGAGTTGAGAAATATGAGACATTCGAGAAAGTATCGACAAATTTGTGACGTTTGAAAAGTCCCGTATGAACCTTAGGAATAGTTAGGATACATATGTCATGACATAGGATCCGATATGTGTTCTCGTGTAAGACTACGTCTAGGACGTTGGCATCAACTTATGATTTATGTGTAAAACCATGTCTGGGACATTGACATCGTATTTGATTTCGTGTAAGACCTTGTCTGGGACAGTGGCATTGATATTTGATTACATGTAAGACCACGTGTAGGACGTTGGCATTGTACGAGCTTTCTGAGTTATCCACGTATCCTTATGATTCCGAACGGTTCAACGGGCATTCCAAGAAAATGAATGACTATGTGAATGTGTATCCGATTTAGGTACGTTTGAATTGTATACTATGTTTGAGAATAAAAGGTAAGTACATGTACCTTTGTGAACATATGATATAAGTATGAGAAAATATGCTATATCTACAAATGAATTGGGAAATGTGTATTGTATATGAAACATGTGGTTGATGATAGTATTTGGCTATGAAATATATGTAATTTGATGATGTTTATATGCTTATAAAGTTAAGTTTATTTGTATACGGCTTACTAAGCTTTGGAAGGCTTACTTTGTGTGTTTATCATCTGTTTTATATATATCGAAGCTACCAAAAGCTCGGGGATCGTTGAGGATCATCACCACACTATCGAATTTCTTTTTGGCACCTTTTGAAAATGTGAATATTAAAGTATGACATGTATAGGCTAGAAGTACTTTGATTATGTTTTGTGATGTATATATTTAGCCATGTGATATGGCTTGGTTTTGGTTGCGATTATGGTTTGATTTTGGTATATGAAATGTGATGCAATATGATCAATATGATGTGTTTATGAATGGCCAAGAGATTTAGTAAGTTTGGTAAGTTTTTGATATATAGTTAATTGTGGATTAAGAATGTGGTATGAGAATGAATGAGGTAAATTGAAGTTACAAAACAAATGTTTTGGTTTGATTATGACTCATGATATAGTATATTTTGGTATGGATGTTAAGTATGGAATTTTTTGATAATGAAATGGTATGAAAGATGTATGTTTTGGTTGTGAAATGGTTGAGAATTTGGTATAAAATGATGTGGTTTGGATGCTTGTAGGGAGGACCCTTAATGGATGGCAAATTGGCCTTGTAAATGGTCTATTTTTGCCCACACGAGCAGAGACACGAGCTGCTCAATGGCCAATTCAGAATGAGCCTAGGCAGACCACACGATCTCACACACGAGAGTGTGCTAGGCCATGTGGCCAAGTCAGTTTCGAGCACGGGCTAGACACATGGGCATGTGGCTGGCCATGTGACCCAAGTCAGTAGTCTCCCTAATTTTCACACGGCCTGGCACACAGGTGTGTCTTGTGGCCGTGTGGACAAACTAGTATGTATGCCCTGTTTTGCCACGGCCTAGACACATGGGCGTGTCTAATGCTGTGTGAGGCACACGGTCTGTTCACATGGGCGTGTGACATGTATAACTTTGAAAAAATTTTAAGTTTTGGAAAAAATTTTATGTGCTCGGTTTAGTCCCGACCCCTTTCTAAAGCATGTTTTAGGTCTCGTTGACCTACATAAGGGACTCTGTAATGATGTATGATTTTGTTTGAATGATGTTTGTGAATTATTTGTGAAATGTTATGATTTATCCGATAATGCCTCTTAACCCTAGTCCGGTGACGGATACGGGTTAAGGGTGTTACACGAACAACCCTTTTGTAGCTATGTGACCAGCCTTTTGGACTTTCCTACAACAATCACACAATCAATTTATTTAAGAAAAATTAAACACACTATAACTTAAGCATTAAAAAAATAATAGCCAAATTAGATAACATACTTATATAAACAAACTCAAAAATATTTAACAACTAAGATGCTTAAATGCTTGGTTTAATTAAGATGTAAACTAAATGAACAATGAATTACTTAATGCATGACTTTATTAAATGCAGAACACATAATGCATGTCATAATTAAAAGATGTAGATCAATAATGCAAGAAATTAATTAAAGATGCATTTAATAAACAAGACATAATTAAAGACTCATATTATAATAACTAAAGTTGTAACACCTCAAACCCGGCCTAGACGTCATGGTCGAATTTGCAATGTCACATTGGAGTGTTTTTTAAAATACAATTTTTTCGAAAATCGGTTCCACATAAAACTTCTTTGGGTTCTAAAGAAAAACTTTAGGATGTATGTACCTTGTAAAAACTCCAGTTGCTTTAGCAAAATATTGACCATATTAATTTGTTATTACCCCTTTAAAACAGTGTTTATTGTAAAACTCTCAAAACGAGTTGCGTCAACGTGGTGTTTTCAGAAAACATTTGTTCATATTTTCTTGAAAAAAATCCGATTCCTACTACTAACAGGGAAAAAAAACAAGTATACAAATCCCCAAATTAAATAAAACTTAAAGAGGCCTTATTACATAATGAAAAAACCAAAATATAATCTTAATTATAATAATAAAAGATAACTACGTCGAGTGGCCACCATTGAGTCCTCCGTCGCATCGATCTATCTAAGCCTGGGGATTTCCTGCACAATTAACAGATGAGTGAGTTTATGAAAACTTAGTGTGTGAAATCCCATAATAGCAATAAATCAGAGTAAACACAATCTGGGTCTAAGCCCTTTCAATCTCAGTTCGGCCTTAGCCTATTTTAGTAACAATAGCGATGCGGGCTCGGCCTAATTTTAATAACAATGAGATGCGGCTTGATCCCATTAACATATCGATGCAAAGATGCAAACAAAGAATCCTACCCAATCCATCCTCTACACACCATCTTCGTACCAACCCTACACACCATGTGGGGATAAAATCAACCCACCCATCCCTACACACCAAGTAGTACCGGTTGCGGCACTAAAACAGTATTTGTAGCAGAGCTACCAGTAATAGGCTTATAGCCTTTCAGTACACTTCCTCCAAAATTATATAACCCACTTCATGCAATGCAACATAATATAAAAGTGTATACAGTAAAGATGGCATGCTCAAACAGTCATACATCACATAGAGGTAAAATCGTCATCTTACCAAAGTAAGGGTCCAGGTACACTTACCGGCCCAATAGTAGGTCCACAGTCGTCTTGAGCGACCCGTGCAACCTTAACAGTCAATCAGTGATAATGGGCCTATAGCCCATGTTACGGGCCCGTGTGGGCTCATACGGTCGTATTGCCAAAATAGCCCAGAAATGGCCTTAGCCGTGTAGTTTACACAGCCTGGCCCGATATCTACCACACTTTTGTGCGATTTTCTCTTGTGGGACCCACAGGCCCATTGGGCCCATACGGCCCAGTTTGACCCAAAATGGCCCAATATCACTTTGGTCCATGAAAGCTCTCATGGCCATCCCGTCGACCATACGACCATGGTTTACTACACGGCCTACCACACGGGCGGCCACACGCCCGTGTGGTGTCGATAACCCACTTTTCAGCTTTTTGACTTTTTTGCCGTTTCACATCTAATGGTAGTGTTGTACACACACCTGTTGCAATGTCGTAGCCGAACCACTTCTGAGATCGAGAACCTATGATCAACCACAACCCCTCATTAGTCTCAATCCATTGTTATATCAAACCACAATACCGAAAAGGATTTGATAGATTCACTGACACTTACCAATCCAATAATCGTAGAACCCTACTGACTTAACCCTCACGTACTGCTCCAAAGCATTGACCTTCATAAGAAACATTAGATCGATTGGTAAGTATTTAAAATTCCATATGGAATACATCGTACTTAAATTACTTACCCCAAAAGTGGATAGACCACTTGGAAAGAGAAGAGTAATCGGCCCAAGCTTCAACAATAGGATCCACGCTCCTAGCATAATTTGGCAAATCACAGTCATTAAAAGAAGAACCAAAATTCAACCCCAAAGAGAATAAGAAAGGAAAGCCAAAACTTGATAGCAGAGCCAACAGAAAGTTGGCTAGCAAGGGAGATAATAAAGTGATTGTAACACACCACTACCAATAAATCTAGTGAATTTTGGCAATAGTCAATCAATGAGGTTCAGCCAAAGCAAGAAGAACAACAAGATTTGAGAGGGGGAGAGTATGGGTATTCGGCCCAACAGAGAAAGAAAGAATGAGAAAGGAAAAGGAAGTATTCAGCTTCAGAGAAGAGGAAAAGAAGAAGAAAATACTCAATCAGAACAATAGGCCATCACTAATGTTAGATAATCAGTTTGAATCAAGGAAAGGATGGAGAGTTAAAATGTCACTTAGGTATACGACCAAAAAGAGGATACAAGAGACTGAGAAAGATTTTCAGGAGCATTCGACTAAAGCCAATAAACAAAAGAAATAAAGTTGCCAACTCGAGATAATGAAAATGAAGTCGACTTTTAGTTAGCTAACATAAATCGGCACTCAAAGCCTATAGCCTAATTTTGACCAAATGTACTTCACATATTTGTCCAACCTTCAACACACTAAACACCTCCCCACACCCCTACACAACCGAACACTCAAAGGGTGTCTAGAGTCCCCATTCGGCACAACATCCTCTCACTCCTCAACTTCCCCTGATCACCTCCTCAAAATCCTCTACCAATCACTCAACCGGTCACTCCCCTATCCACATCCCCAAATTTCCTCCTAGAATCTCGGCTACACACTCCCACATCCCCTCAAACACACCAACCACCCAAGCTTCAGAGTTCTAGTGATATACAACCACCTACACGACACAGCAGCAAAAAGACATCCCTTATGCGCAGTAGGACTCGAACTCAAGTCCCTTAGCATTAGTAACACGCCATTTGCCACTAGTCTAGCAAGCGTTTTATGTCATGCAACCCTCACATTAATTTAAAAGTCCACTAGCTGAACACAAGGGTTTATTCAAGTAGGAGCAAAATTTTGCTCAAGCCAAGGCTTGAACCCATAACTTCCCAGACACTCCTAGAGCACTAAACTACTAAGGCAGACATACATCCATGTCACAACACACAAAATTAATTTTAATAGGGGTTTTCAAGATTTAGGGCGTTACAAAAGTAACAAAAATAAATAAATCAAAGTCCTTATTCTAGTAACCAAATTAACAAACTAGAATTAAAAGCTTCATTTTGCACTTGGGCTCCTTGAGTTTGGGCGAATCCCGATGTCGTCGAATTGTTTCAAAACATGATGCAACCAAGATTGCATCATCATCGCTAAAATGGGCCTACGAGGCCAAAACCATACTTTGGAAGTAGTTCGGGACTAAACTGAGAACTTTAAAAAATTTTACGACACTTAGAGAATTTTTTTGTTGAATTAGGGGTCACACGCTCGTATGGCTGGGGAATGCCCGTGTGTGCAGGCCGTGTTGTCACACACGCCTGTATCCCTAACCTGTGTAACTCTCTATTTGTCACCGAAGAACAAATTGATATCACGCGGCTAAGAGAGACACCCGTGTCCCAAGGCTATGTCCTTCACACGGCTGAGACACAGGCCTGTGTAACACCCTTAACCCGTATTCTTAGCTGGAATAGGGTTACGAGGCATTATTGATCAATCACAACATAATTCATACATATACACATTCATAATCAAAATACATTAAAATCATTCACATTGTCCCTTATAAGGCTCTATGAGACCTTAAAAAATTCATAGAAGTGGTTCAGGACTAAATCGATAACACTTGCAAATTTTAAGAAAACTTAGAAAAGTTTCATTGATTTTAGGGTCACATGCCCGTGTGACCAGACCATGTGCCTCACACAGCCACAAGACACGTCCGTGTCACAAGCTGTCTTAAAATAGGGTATACATACTGACTTGTACCACACTGCTAGAGACAAGCCCATGTGCCATGGCTGTGGGAAAACTAGGGAGGTTACTGACTTGGGTCGCACAGCTGGCCACACGCCCATGTGCTAGCCCATGTGTCTCACACGACCAGTAGACACGCCCGTGTGTCTAGGCTATGTCAAAACTATAAGGTATACTGCCTTAATTCGAAAGGGTACCCTAAGGGACACACGACCGTGTAACAGGAGTGTGTGTCACACACGGCTGAGACACACGCCCGTGTCTGTACCTGTGCGGATAGAAATAGGCCATTTGCAAATCCAATTTCTCACCCTTTTCTCATGCACACATAGCCATCAAAATGGTATCATTTCAATACTTATACAGGCAGCCAAAACATACCAATTCCCACACATTTCATGCCAATTCATAGTTAACCATTTCACTACTCAACTTCACAACCAAAATCATACCAAAATATGCCATTCCTCAAGCATTAATACATCCATTAAAATAACTAACTCAAATCTCAAATTAAAACTAATTCAATACCTTAATCTCATACCATACCGTAACACCCTTTACCCGTATCTAATGTCGGGACAGTGTTTAAGGCGTTACCGAACTTAAACGAACACCATTTTATAAAATCGAGCCATAAAATTTCATTTAAATTAAAAACATTCAATCACATGCATAATGTCCCTTACATGAGCTACCGAGGCTCTAAACATGCCTTAAAGGTGGTTTGGGACTAAATAGAGAACTTTGGAAATTTTTGGGAAAAATTAGAAAAATTTTCATGAAACAGGGTCACACGCTTGTGTGGACACAGGGACACGCTCGTGTGTCTTCAATACACCCGTGTCCTCAGGTCGTGTAACTCTATGTTTATGACGTCAGTAAAAGAAATTGAAGCATATGGCCGGGCCACACGCCCATGTGCTAGGCTGTCTCCTCCACACGGCTGAGACACAGGGTCATGTCTTTGCCCATGAGGCTAGCACTTAGGCTATTTTCCAAGCCTTTTTGTTGCCTTCATCTTTCACAAACTTAACCACTTTAAAGACACATAACATAGCATCATTTTAATGATTTAGCATGCCTCACTAAGGCACGTTTTTAACAATCAACCATAACATATTACCTAATAATTAATCTTTACTTATACAACAAATGTCCATGTTCAATCATTATCAACTCAAGGCCAATTTACGCATTTATTCTATAGCCATGACCACCTCGAATGGTCCTAAGGCATTCTCATGCACATATGTTATACTATTCATTCATATTAAATAATTCTAAACACATCGTAAGGCATTAACAAATAGTAAGGATAATTAGGCTTATAAGCCAAAACATTATAAGCCACATCCCATGGCTATATACAATGAATCAACATAAGCCAATACATTTGGTTACTCATGATAACATCTAACATAAAAACTAAGTCTTTATACATGCTACTCACTTGTAAAAGCTTAACATATATATATAAGTCGACACTTCCAAAATGATGACTTGATAGTGTGATGCTGCCTCCGACGATTTCCAACCCCAAGCTGACCTAACAACACTAAAGAAATGGAAAGGAGGGAGTAAGCTTAAAGCTGAGTAAGTCCATATGAAAATAATAAGCAATTTATCAACATGTTTCTATCAATTCTTTAACATGATTTCAAAGAAATACAATCATAATTCCACTATTTTCTCATATTCCAGTCAAGTTGTCTACTCAAGTCATAGACACTAAATTATTTATAACTAGAGCTATAGAACTCTAAATAAAGATCCAAAAATTTTCCCTGGAACTAGACTAAAATATCTTCTTACCATAAAATTTTTAGAATTTCTGGTCTAGCCAATAAGTACATTTTATTCCTTGACGTTACCCCTATTCTGTTGTTTGACAGCTTCGACCTTTCCTTACTAAAATTTATTTATCTCTTAGTACGAGATACGGATGATGTTTTTATCTATTTATATTGAAAATAGACTCATTAATAACTTATTCATATCAGTTTTAACCAATAACTATTCTTGTAAAAATTTTAGTGATTTTCCAAGTTAAGATACGGGAGCCCAAAGTCACTCTGACCCTGTCTCACAAAAATTCAAATATCTCATAATATGAAACCCTTTTGCTTACACCGTTTCATTTATATGAAAATAGACTCAATAAAATTTATTTTCATACCTTATTCAACCTCTAATTTGATTTCCACCATTTTTGGTGGATTTTCAAAGTCAGACAACTGCTACTGTACAAAACTCTTTTAGTGCAATATAGTGATCACTATCATAAGATCATTTTCAACCAATCATGAACTCACCATTTCATGGATCCCATACTCGATTACACAATAGTGATTAATATAAACGCCGTTAATTCTCATGGCATACTTAATCATACAAGTTCGTCACATAACAATACATGATAATATTGGCCTTAGATGATCTCATCATTACAAGCATTCCAATTCCATTTCTCATATTAATCCCATTGAACTTCCTCTGATTCTCGATGGATATTCCATAGTACACTTATAGCGTACTAACTCATTTATTGTCAATTCATATTAGTGACCTTTTCAACGAGCGCACTCCCACGAACCTCAATCTTTATGGCGGGATTACCAGTCCAGGCTAAAGCCCCCGTAGAATGAACTCATAGAGCAATGTCGGGATTACCAGTCCAGGCTAAATCCCCTACAACGACAATTACTCTAATGAGGTCGGATCTGAATTACTAGTCCATGCTAAATTTAGATCATAATTCGGATTACCCATCCGGGCTAAATTCATTAAAACACATATTCTTCGAGAGGCTAGAGCACATAAGGAATACCTATCCGGGCTAGATCCCTTTTACCATCAATTCCCTTTTAGGAAAATCCATTGGACATCCTTTTCATTCAATCGGTACTTTTAGTCCTCTTTTCATTATTTCATTCATATATCATGAATTATTATACCATGAATATCTAAATTTCATCACATTAAGGAGCATACATTTTCAAGTATTAAAAAGTATACATTTGAGTTACACGAACTTATTTGCCGAATCATTGGCAGGTATAACTGTGTAGCAATTCATACAACTCATGTAATAGAAATTTAACATTACAATTCAAGTATAACATTGCATTATTTTTATCACACGGACTTACCTTGAATGCAATTACGACCAACTATTCCAATTTAGTCCATAATCTCGAACTTTCCCGATTTAAGCCCAAATCTCGGTTTTTTGATATAAAATTTCAAATATAGCCCATTTATTATTCACATTATTCAAATTGACCCAAAATCATACTTTTACAAATTTACATTTTTACCACTAAACTTTCACCTATTTACACTTTGGCCCCTAGGCTCGTAAAATGATTTTTATTCAATTTTCTTGCATTTTAAGCCTAGCCGAATCATTTTCACAACTATAACAGCTGACAATTTCCACTAAATCACACTTTTAGGACAAATTTTATAACTTCTACAAAACGGTCCTTTTAAGCATTTTCACCGAAAATCACTTAGCAAAAGTCATTTATTTAACACCCAACATTCATTTTCTACCATTAGACATCAAAAAACATGCATATCACTCATGGGTAAATTTTTAAACATGAACCCTAGCTCAAAATAATGGTAGAAATAGGTAAATCGAGTTACCAGGACTTCAAAAATGTAAATAACATTAAAAATGAGGTTTAAGATCACTTACAAATGAGCTTGGAAGCTTGAACCAAGCCCTAGCCACGGATTCCATGGTAGATTCGGCTGGACAAGGATTCTTTTAATTATTAGATTACCAAAATGCCCCTAACTTAAAAATATTCTATTTCACCCAATTCATGTCTATTTTTGTCCAACAATTAACCAACGGTCTAATTACCCTTTAAGGACCTCCAATTTAAGATTTTGTAACAATTAGATACCTCTAACATGTAGAACTCAACTTTTGTACTTTTTACAATTTAGTCCTTTTGACTAAATTGAGTGCCCAAACGTCAAAATTTTCGAACGAGATTTTCACGAAATAATTTCGTGAAATTGTAGACCATATAAATATAATAAAAATGAATTTTCTTACGTCGGATTTGTGGTCTCGAAACCATTGCTTTGACTAGGCCCTAATTCGAGATGTTACAACTCTCCCCCCTTTAGGGATTTTCGTCCCCAAAAATCTTACCAGATGAGTGGTTTGGTTCACACATAAATTTCACTATCTCATTATCATTGCTAAAGAACTTTTACTCAGGCTATGCTAACACCTCGCTCTTTAATTTCTCATACTAGAGTCATGAGCAATTCTTCGCCATATGACACATCAACTGAATCTTGATCTCAATCCGCTTAAAGAGAACTAGTACACTAAGAAATCTGACAACCTTGGAGATACACGATTCCATTGATCCGTTAAGCAAAAATTCAACACATACTGAAATGATTTGTAGATTTCATCAAACATTTAGCGACAAGCCACAAAACATTTTTCTCTTTCAAATGTAAGAATAATCCTAATAACAATTCATGTATCCAAATACAAAAATCAGAAATGTCGAGTTCTAAACTCGAGCACCAATACATCACTCTTGTGAGTTTTCTTACAAACTCTCTCTGTATAAGCTCTAAATTTTCTACCCAAGCACTTGTAACCACATTTTTCTTTTCTCAAAGATCATACAATTACTAACTCAAGTCATCTACGGTATCACAATTTAGATTTGTCTTCAACATCGTATACTTTAAGCTATCATATTGCCTTATTGTCTCATAACACATCATTGAAGTCGATGAGTCTTTGCCCAATGCAGACTAAACCAGTTCAAAGGCTTCGGTTAACAATATTCTCATCTGACCAAGCCTTTCTAACAAGTAATAGACTTTTCAACTTCCGTAAGATGAAAATTTCTATCGTTCAAAGCAGCCTTAAATTATATCAAAGCTTTCTAAGAACTATATACTTTTCATTCGAACTATCCGTCCTTTACCCGTAAGGAAATGGAATCTTATTCCCAATCATAAACATCTCATTTAATCCTACAAACAATAACCGATTACCGATTGAACAACCAAACCAGTCTTAATCATCAATAAACGAAATTTCAAGAAATCATCTCTTCCAGTCGATAGAACGACTCAACATGTAATTATTCAAAATTCACTTATCATGTTAATCAAAAGACCACTTCAAATAGATTAACTCTGAGTAACAAGAATATCCCGACTAAAGGCATTAACTTTAATTAACTTACTCGGGAAAAGAAATCCAGATATTGGAATCATCATGTTGCTATAATCAAACCGGAAACATAATCGTAATTGACACAGTCTTCATAAGCCAAAGAATACACTTTAGGTACGAACCATGACTAATAATTTACGGAATAAATATTGCAAGAAAAATCCATATAAAGAAGTCTAAGACAGAGATATCCAAGATAAAGAAATTCCATGATTTAAAAATCCAAGATACATTGTCAAAATGAAAGATCCGGAACAAAGCTCATAAGAAAAATATGAAGGATTTCGATAGTTTCTCAAAGAAAAGAAGTCCGGAAGAATACAACCTTCCAACCCACTAGAAGTAAATGCAACAAGAATGATATATCTTCTCATATATATACATATCGAATAAAACATCAATAAGAAGAAACAGAGTTATATCATCATGTGTACTTTTTCATAAAGTTTCAATAGATGGAATGCAATAGAATGTCAGAGGGGAATGGAGCAATACCGATATATATACCAGTCGGACTACCAATAATTTCGTGTATACATTATGATTAGAAAACATTTCCATAAAACAAAGGTTTTATCAGAAGACTAAATGCCATAGGAACAATCTTAAGAACAATTACACATATAGAATACCTCAAAAGAGACTGTCAAAATCTGTTCAGCCATAACTGTCACACTATTTCATCATTATGGTAATATTTTCACATGTATATCATTCACTTCAGGTAAACTATTATTCACATTTGTATGACACGAATTTTCCAATTATCTTATTTAAACTAGTGCATCTATGCACGCATTCTACGGATTCGGGATAACTTTACTTATCCCATTCATTCTATCCAACAAGTCATGTACATAGCATATTATAAGGGCCAAAAAAACATGGATAAGTGTATCACAATCTAAGCTCTCATCTAGCACATCATCATATACTTACCATTATAACTATATAACTCAATTCAATCAATCTAGCATATTTACTTAAGCTATGTGAGTTTCCCAATCATATTTATTCAAACAAGTATACGTAGACATTTATTCCATCAATATTTTTGATAAGTTACTCAAACACATGCATTCGTTCAAATAAATTAATCATATATATCATGGAATTATAGATTAAACATAGGTAAGCCCATCATAATATAATCCTTTATTCATACCTTTGTGGATTTCTATTTATCACATTCACTTAATCAAGTAAGTCAAATGTACAACATCATATGAGCATCAAACTAGCATGGGTGTTCATCGCAACATGAATTTTCATCTCACAAGTTATCACGTATATCATGAACTTTTATTCATAATTTTCTGAATCTAGGCTTATCATGACTATACTTCACTCGAAAACCTTAGCATCACATTTAACATGATCGGTGTAGCTTGGATGAAGAGTACCTCTGTCCAAACAAGATGGTTCTAATTCGCATCAGGAGACATCACACTATCACAGATTAGTGGCATCATAGCTAGACACTCATTCACGCTAGGTTAGTTCGAGAACCGACAAAACCATAGCTCTGATACCACTAAATTTAAAACCCCTTACCCGTATCTAATGTCGAGACAGGGTTTGAGGCGTTATCGAAGTTAAACATACACCATTTCATAAAATCGAGCCATAAAATTTCATTTAAATAAAAAAAATTCAATCACATGCATAATGTCCCTTACACGAGCTACCGAGGCTCTAAACATACCTTAAAGACGGTTTGGGACTAAATAGAGAACTTTGGGAAGTTTTGGGAAAAGTTAGAAAAATTTTCATGAAACAGGGTCACACGCCCATGTGGACAAAAGCACACACTCGTGTCTTTAAGCCGTGTAACTCTCTGTTTATGACGCCAGCAAAAGAAATTGAACCACATGGCCAGGCCACACGCCCGTGTGCTAGGCCGTGTCTTCCACACGGCTGAGACACATGATTGTGTCTCTACCTGTGTGGCTAGCACTTAGGCTATTTTCCAAGCCTTTTGTTGCCTTAATCTTTCACAAGCCTAACCACTTTAAAGACATATATCATAGCATCATTTTAATGATTTAGCATGCCTCACTAAGTCATGTTTTTAACAATCAACCATAACATATTACCCAATAATTAATCTCTACATATTCAACAAATGTCCATGTTCAATCATTATCAACTTAATGCCAATTTACGCATTTATTCCATAGCCCTGACCACCCCGAATGGTCCTAAGGCATTCTCATGCACATATGTTATACTATTCATTCATAGTAAACAATTATAAACACATCGTAAGACATTAACAAATAGTAAGGATAATTAGGCTTATAAGCCAAAACATTATAAGCCATATCCCATGGCTATATACAATGAATCAACATAAGCCAATACATTTGGTTACTCATGATAACATCTAACATAAAAACTAAGTCTTTATACATGCCACTCACCTGTAAAAGCTTAACAGATATATATATAAGTCAACACTTCCAAAATGATTTAAATCATTTATAACTAGAGCTGCAGAAATCTAAATTAAGATCCGCAATTTTTTCTTGAAACTAGACTCACATATATTTTTACCATAAAATTTTCAGAATTTTTTGTCTAGCCAATAAGTACATTTTATTCTTTGAAATTACCCCTATTCTGTTGTTTGACAGCTTCGACCTTTCCTTACTAAAATTTATTTATCTCTTAGTACGTGATTCGGATGATGTTTTCATCTATTTCTCTTGCAAATTTACTCATTAATAATTTAATAATATCAGTTCTAACCCATAATTATTCTTGTAAAAATTTTAGTGATTTTCCAAAATTAAGACAGGGGAGCCCGAAGTCACTCTAACCCTGTCTCACAATATATCAAATATCTCATAATATGAAACTCTTTTGCTTACACTGTTTCTGTTATATGAAAATAGACTCAATAAGCTTTAATTTTATATCTTATTGAACCTATAATTAGATTTCCACCATATTTGGTGGATTTTCAAAGTCAGATGACTACTACTGTCCAAAACTATTTTAGTGCAATATAATGATCACTATCATAAGATCATTTTCAACTAACCATAAACTCACCATTTCATGGATCCACATTTGATTACACAATAGAGCTTAATATAAACGTTGTTAATTCTCATGGAATACTTAATCATATAGGTTAGTTGCATAACAATACATGATAATAATGGTCTTAGATGATCTCATCATTACAAGCATTCAAATTCCATTTCTCATATTAATCTTGTTGAATTTCCTCGGATTCTCGATGGATATTCCATAGTACACATATAGCATACTAACTCATTTATCGTCAATTCATATTAGTGACCTTTTCAACGAGCGCACTCCCGCGAACCTCAATCTTTACTGCGGGATTGCCAGTCCAGGCTAAATCCCCTGCAACGACAATTAGCCTAATGAGCTCAGATCTGAATTACCAGTCTAGGCTAAATTTAGATCCTAATTTGAATTACCCATCTGGGCTAAATCCATTTAAACACATATTCTTCAGGAGGCTAGATCACATAAGGAACACTCGTTCGAGCTAGATCCTTTTTACCATCAATTCCTTTTTAGGAAAATCCATCAAACATCATTTTCATTAAATTGGGAATTTTAGTCCTCTATTCATCATTTCATTCATATATCACGAATTATTATACCATGAATATCTAAATTTCATCACATCAAGGAGCATATATTTTCAAGTATTAAAAAGTATGCATTCGAGTTGCACGAACTTACTTCTCGAATCCTCGTCGGGTACAACCGTGTAGCAATTCATACAACTCATGTAATAGTAATTTAACATTACCATTCAAGTATAACATTGCATTATTATTATCACATGAACTTACTTCGAATGCAATTACGGCCAAGCATTCCAATTTAGTCCATAATCTCGAACTTTCCCGATTTAAGCCCGAATCTCGGTTTTTTTAATCTAACATTTCAAATATAGCTCATTTATTATTCACATTATTCAAATTGACTCAAAAATCATACTTTTATAAATTTGTATTTTTACCACTAAATTTTCACTTATTTACACTTTGGCCCCTAGGCTCGTAAAATGATTTTTATTCAATTTTCTTGCATTTTAAGCCTAGCCGAATCATTTTCATAACTATAACACCGAAAATTTCCACTAAATCACACTTTTAGGACAAATTTTATAACTTTTACAAAACGGTCCTTTTAAGCATTTTCACCGAAAATCACTTAGCAAAAGTCATTTATTTAACACCCAACATTCATTTTCTACAATTAGATATCAAAGCACATGCAAACAACTCATGGGTAAATTTTTAAAAATGAACCCTAGCTCAAAATAATGGTAGAAATAGGTAAATCGAGTTACTAGGACTTCAAAAATGTAAATAACATTAAAAATGGGGTTCAGGATCACATACAAATGAGCTTCGAAGCTTGAACCAAGCCCTAGCCATGGCTTCCACGGTAGATTCGGCTGGATAAGAAGAAGATGGACAAATTTGGCTTATTTTTCCTATTTAATTCTTTTAATTATTAGATTAACAAAATGCCCCTAACTTAAAAATATTCTATTTCACCCAATTCATGTCTATTTTTGTCCTACAATTAACCAATGGTCTAATTACCATTTAAGGACCTCCAATTTAAAATTTCATAACAATTAGACATCTCTAACGTGTAGAACTCAACTTTTGTACTTTTTACAATTTAGTCCTTATAACTAAATTGAGTGCCCAAACGTTAAAATTTTCGAATGAGATTTTCACAAAATCATTCTGTGAAATATTAGACCATATAAATATAATAAAAATGAATTTTCTTATGTCAAATTTGTGGTCTCAAAACTACTGTTTCGACTAGGCCCTAATTCGGGATGTTACACATACTGTACCTAACTCAAAAGGCATACCATTCACACCTCATAGTACATTTATACACATTATATAAGCAAAAGTCACATCCCACAACTTATCATAAACAAGCCAAATCACATGGCTATCATTCCATAACAGAAAATATACCATAGTAATACTAGCCTATACATGCCATATACCATATATACAAGGCTTTGAAAGTACCAACGAAATGACCGATAGTGTGATGATGGTTCCTGATTTAGTCCACAAAGATATATTTAGGCATTTTTGTACTTTAGCCCTTAAAGTTCCACACTTGTTCAATTTAGTCCCTATTTCACAAAAACACAAATTACACAAAATTTAATTGCACCTAAGCCTACCTGAATTTTTTAACGACCCCTAGTAGCCCAAAACTTTCATTTATTTTACAATTTAACCTCTCAATTTACACTTTTCTCAATTTAGTCCCTAATATGCATTTTTACTCAAAATCACTTTACAAAACATGTATATCAAGCACCAAGCTTTCATTATTCATCATCAAACATTCAAAAGCTCAAGCATTCATCAATGGCAACTCACAAATTCATCGAAAAATTCAGAAATTAGGGTACAAATTAGCTAGTACTTAAAGGAACGATCACAAAAATATAGAAATTATAAAAAATCGAGCTAAAATCGTACCTTAACCAAGCTTTGCAAGTGCCAAAATTACAATCCCTATTTTTAGCTTTTTCTTTGCTTCATTCGACCATAAATATGAATATATGGCCACCATTTGTTTTTATTTTAATTAATATTAACCTTAATAACCATTTTACCATATTACCCTTGATTATAAACATATAAATTCAATTAATGGATGTCCATTAAAACTACCTATGGTCTAATTTTATCATAAGGACTTATCATTTTATAAGCCATGGCAATTAAGCACATTCAACATATAGAATGCAACTTTTGCATTTTACACGATTAAGTCCTTTTTCTCAAATGAACCATTTAAACGATAAAATTAGCATACAAAATTTTCACACATATTTAATCACATACTGTAAACACCAAAATAATACTAAAATAATTTTATGACCTAAGATTTGTAGTTCCAGAACCAATGTTCCGATTTAGCTAAAACTGAGCTGTTATAACTCTCCCCCCTTAGGTTTTTCATCCTCGAAAATCTTACCAGTGAATAGGTTTGGATATTGCTTTCTCATAGCATCCTCGGGTTCCCGCGTAGCTTCTTCTACCCCGTGTTGATGCCATAACACTTTTATTAACTCTATTATTTTATTTCTCAGCTCTTTGATCTCACGAGCTAGAATTTGGATCGGTTCTTCACCGTACGATAAATCTGGTTGAATCTCAACTACTGTCAAAGAAATAATATGTGAGGGATCAGATTTGTATCATCGAAGCATCAATACATGAAATACATTGTGTATCTTTTCTAACTCAGACGGTAATGCTAGCCGATAAGCCACTAGTCCCACTCGCTCGATAATCTCATTTGGTCTGATGTATCTCAGACTCAACATTCCTTTTCTGTCGAATCTGAGTATTTTCTTCCACGGTGAAACTTTCAAAAACACTCTATCCCCTATCTGAAACTCAACATCTTTGCGTTTCAAGTCTGTGTATGATTTCTGAGGATCTGACGCTACTTTCAAACTATCATGAATTACTTTCACTTTTTCTTTTGTCTCTCTAATCAAATCAACACCGTGAATCTTATTCTCGCTTAGCTCAGTCCAGTACAACAATGTTCGACATTTGCGATTGTATAAAGCTTCGTATGGTGCCATTTTAATACTCGATTGAAAACTATTGTTATATGCAAATTCAATCAATGGCAAATACTTTTCACACATACCTTCGAATTCAAGAATGCAACAACATAACATATCTTTAAGTATTTGTATAACTTGCTCGGATTGACCATTCGTCTGTGGGTGAAATGCGGTACTAAAATGTAATTTCGTACCCAGTGCATCTTTTAATTTCTTCCAAAACCTCGATCTGAATCTCAGATCTCTATCTGAAATAATAGAAATAGGTACTCTGTGTAATCTCACAACCTTAGAGATGTACAACTCAACAAGCTTGTCAAGCAAATAATCTGTAGCACAAGAATGAAATGAGCTGATTTTGTCAGCCGGTCAACAACATCCCAGATTACACCTTTCTTACATGGAGATAGGGGCAAACCCGAAACAAGATCCATAGTTACTCTATCCCATTTCCACTTAGGAATCATAATCGGCTGTAATAAACCAGACGATACTTGATGCTTAGCTTTAACTTGCTAACAAATCAAACATTTAGAAATGAACTCTGATATATCCCATTTCATGCCATGCCACCAATAAAGTTGTTTCAAGTTATTATACATTTTCGTGCTTCCTGGATGAATAGACAAACAACTACTATGTGCTTCACTTAAAATCATCTAAATTAACTCTGAATTTCTCGAAACACATATGCGGCCTCTGAATCTTAAACAATCATCTGAATCAACTTGAAACTCTAAATCAGGGTTCAAATCACATTGAGCACGTTTTGCTAACATTTCATTATCAACTTTCTAAGCTTCACAAATCATATAAGTCACGATCATCTCTTCATGAATAAGCCTCCATGGACGAGTACTTATACGAAACACATTCACTTCTTCATAAGGACTTCTCCGTAGATGAATACTTTGAGGTACTTTAAGAGAAATTTCTAACTTCTCATTGGTAACCTCGAAAGGTTTCAAACTCGTGGTGTGTTTCATACTGACTTGACTTCCTTGATGAATAAGAATCTTGATATGAGTCTCTTCCCACATAGTCATTGGATCTTTGTCTATGTAACGATCTTGATCCCATTGGGCTTTTGGTCGCTGGTCCCCCTCTTCGGCACGAACCAATCATTCTTGTAGGGGTTTTAGTTTTCTATCAAACAACCAGTCCATCTTTTTCATCAAATCTTGAAGTTCAAATTCTGAAAACATTTCTCGAAACATGATTTATTGATGGAAAAGAAAAAAGTTTAAAGATAACAATGAGTACCTTACCAGTACAAGCCAAACATTTCCCTCGCAAAGAAAACAAAGATGGCACTCCACTTGTGTTTGCACTCAAGATTGGCTTTTCAACACTTTAATGATCTCACAACTCGCTCTTGCCTTTTTCCGCTAACATTCACCTCTCTATGTTCTCAATAGACTACTTAGACAAATCAACAATCGTTGTGGAATCGGCTCGCAATTTTGATGTTCAATTTTGTGTAGGAAATGATGTTAGGACAAAAGGGTAAGCTAGAAAACAAAGATGGAAAGGTTTAAGTGTGGCCAAATGATAAGTAATGAATGGATTGAGTCGGGCAGCAAATACATTTCTAAGCTAGCTTCCTTTTTTTTTTAAATTTCCAACGAATATGTATTCCCCAAAACTGATATTTCACACTTTAAACTTCAATGGATACTGATTTTTTTCATTTTTTTTCAAATTACAATACCGTAATGCTAAAAACACCGATGCTTACTTCAATTTAACTAGCTCTGATACCAAATGATATGAAATCATTCGGTGATGATTCGAGTCTTATAGATTGCCCAATCGAGAAATTGAGTAAGTTGTACTTCGTTTCAAGAAAGGCTACAAACGGGTAGAAGATAGGCTCAAACAGAGGTTCAAAGGATGTTTAGGAAATGGATGGATAAGTTTGGCTAAGGCAAAGGCTGAACCAACAATATGGTTGATTGTTGATGTAACACCCCAAACCTGGCCCAGAAGTTAGACCCAAATCTGGCATGTCACATTGAAGTGTTTTTCGAAAACCATGTTTTCATTAGAAACCCTTCTTATTTAAAACGTAGTACATTGAAAACTTCTTAATTTTATTTCCAAAATTCCTTTTTACTTTGCGAAAGCTAATTCTAAAAGTAACCGATTTACGAAAATATGATGTTTAAAGTTAAGTTGCAAAAATGTAGTATTTTGAAAATAGTTGTTGTTTTGGAAAATCGCGATCTACTTCTAACCATTATAAAACATAGTAAATAAAATCCCAAAGTAAAATAAAAACCAAAATTAAGAGAGGTCTTATTACAACCCAATTAAAAAGAAATACGCAACAGTAAATAAACAAATCTGAAAACATAAGCAGTGTGTGGCCATCTCCGAGTCCCTCGCAGCACCGAACCACCTAACGCTGGGGATTACCTTCACAGTTAAAAATGGGGTAAGTTTACGAAAAATCAGTGTCTAATCCCCTGGCATCCAAAGAGTCAGTCAAAAATAAAATTTAGAACCAATTTGGGCTTGAGCCCTATTTAGTAACAAAACAGTCCAATTCAGAATATATGTGGGCCAAAGCCCGATTCATTAACATTTGGGTCTCAACCCATCACAGTATCAATTGGGCCTAGCCCATCTCAGAATCAATATCAGTTGGGCCTAGCCCATATCAGAACCAATATTAGTTGGGCCTAGCCCATTTCAATTTCCAACCCATATGAATAATGCATGATAACCCATCCAACCCTGCACTTGCCTTCGTCCAACCCTGGACTACCTGTGGGGAATAAATCACCCACGCCATCCCTACACTTACAGTGTTAACACCGGTTGCGGCACTAACTAGAATCGCAGCAAAGCTACTAATATCAGAATATGTGGCACAGCCACCAATACGGTTTCTTCCTCCATAACAATATCCCAATCTCAAGCAGTATGTCATGTATGTAAAATGTCATACACAAAAGCAGTCATACAAATCACAGACATATTAGTCATTTACCCTCGAAGGGCAAAACAGTCATTTTACCCTTTAAGGGTATTTTGGTCATTTTACACTACAAGGGTATTTTAGTAATTTTATAAATCGGGGGTCTTAATGACCTAACAGAAGGTTCACCATCGTCTCGAGCGACTTAAGTAACCTAAACAGACCTAACAGTGTAAATGGGCCTAAGACCCACACTCAGCCCAAGTGGGCCCACACGCTTGTGTGGCTCGTTTAGCACAAATTTAGTTACGGCTATGTGACCTACATAGCCCAGTCCAATATTTATCACTTATCGTGGATTTAATCTCTGTGGGGCCCACGAGCCCATTGGGCCCCCATTTTTAGCCCAACGAAGCCCTTAACGGCCTACGCCATGCACACGACATGACAAGCCCAACTACTTCCCACCTAACAGTTAGATTTACACTAGCGAGCCCACGTGGCCTATCGGGCCCATTCGGTCCATCGAGGCCCAAAATAGCCCCAGCACACGAGAACTCTTGTGGCGACCTCTATAGTCTATCTATAACATCCTAATTTTGGGCCTAGTCAAAACAGTGGTTTCGGGACCATAAATTCGATGAAGAAAATTTTATTTTTGTTTTTTTTATGGTCTATGATTTCACGGAATAATTTTGTGAAAATTTCGTTCAAAAATTTTGACGTTTGGGCACTCAATTTAGTCAAAAGGACTAAATTGTAAAAAGTTGCAAAATGTGTGTTCTAGTTCACAAAGGTACTAAGTACTTGTGAGTAATGGATTTTTAAATTGGAGGTCCATAATTGGTAAATAGCTCATTTTGTAATTAGTGGAAAAAAATGGGCGTGGAATGGTATGTTTTTATTTATTTTTCATTAAGGGTATTTTAGTAATTTGGCAAATAAAGCCAAAATAACTAAGAAAAAGATGTCATCTTCTTCATTTTTCTCATGCCATAATCATATATGGAGATGGAAGACATGGCTAGGGTTTGTAAAACTTCCAAGCTTGATTGTAAGTCTATCTTTGCCCCGTTTTTAATGTTCTTTGCATTTTTGGAATCCTCGTAGCTCGATTTACCCATTTCTACCATTATTTTCAGTTAGGATTTATGTTTAAAAATTTACCCATGAGTAATATGCATACATTTTGATGTCTAATGGTAGAAAACGAGTGTTGGGTGTTAGATAAACAGCTTTTGCTAAGCGATTTTACGTGAGTAAAAGTCATAATAGGTAAAAATACCTAATGTTCATAAGTACATGTTAGAGTAAGAATTTGATGCTGCCATAGAAGGGAAAAATGACCAGCATGTCATAAAACATAAAAAAATAGGATGAAGTTTAATTTTCGAGCCTTGGGGCAAAAGTGAAAATATGTAAAAGTTTAAGGGTGAAAATGCAAATTTGTAAAAATATGATTTATGGACCCATTTGAATAATGTGAGTAATAAATAAGCTATATTTGTAGTGCCAGATCAAGTAAATCGAGATTCGGGCTAAAATCGGGAAAATACCAAGTAGTGGACTTAAATGGTAAAAATGTCCATTTTCGTATACAAGGTAAGTTCATATGATATTTAATAATGCAATGTGTATTTTAATGTTATTGCTTTAATAGTACATGAGATGTAAGTACATGTACAAATAAATACCTTAATTGATGTTTTAAATGTTTAAATAACATTTATATGATTGACATGTTATTTGGTTACTTTGTTGCTATATTATGTTTTGATGTTTTATGTTTATGTTATAAGTGTTGCCATGTTAGTATTCGTATATGGTAATGCCATATGATATGAGGCCAACATCCCGAGAATGTTCGACAAAGAGATGAAAGTCCGAAAATCTCGTTTGAACTTAGGAATAGGTTAGGATACAAGTGACATGTCACTAGGATAGTTGTGTATGCATGAGCTTATTTGATGACATGATACATGCTAGGTCTGGGAGCTTGTGTAGCCCTGTTGAGAGGGATGTAATTATGTGGTACACGCTAGGTCCGAGAGCTTATGTAGCCCGATTGAGAGGCGTGGTTATGTGATGCATGCTAGGTCCGAGTGCTCTTATGTAACCCTATTGAGAGGCGTGCTATATTATGATTATGGCAGTTTGGTGCGTTTGTATCCGAGTATCCTGTTCATTATTCCAAATGTTCTACGGGTAATGTCTATGAAATTCGAACGTAAGCTAAGTATGGTATGTATATATGCAAGAAAGCAAAGGTATGTATTTGCCATTATGTGCTCATATGACTGTGATGATTTATGGCGATATATGTCCTTGTGTATTATATATGAATGGGTAATGTATATGAAATTCGAACGTAAGCTAAGTATGGTATGTATTTGTGCAAGAAAGCAAAGGTATGTATTTGCCATTATGTACTCGTATGACTATGATGATTTATGGCAATATATGTCCTTGTGTATTATGTATGAACGGTAATGTTATATGATTTGATGAAAGTATGATGGTTTGTGGAAAGATACATGTATGATATTAAATCATGCCTATGAGTATAAAGTAACAATGAATTTTATGATAGCTATTGTGATTTTGCGCCGAAATAGTGTTGAACAGCAGCAGTAGCCCGACTTTGAAAAATCACCATAAATAGTGGAAGTCGAATTAAAGACTGAATAATATATTAAATTAAAGCTTAATGAGTCTAGTTTCTCATAAAGGAAATGGTGTAAGTAAAATAATTTTGTATTATGAGATATTTGAGTTCTTGTGAGATAGAGTTGGAGTGATTCTAGACTCCCCTGTCTTAGATTTGGAAAATCACTAGAAATTGTAAAAAAAAAAAATTGTGAGTTATAATTTATATGATTAAAATCATAATTGAGTCTATTTTCTAGAAAGATAGATGAGAGCATTATCCAAGTTTTGCATTATGAGATAAATAGTTTTTTAGTGAAGAGAGATCAGAACTGTTGGACAGCAAAACAGGGACAAATTTAATTAATAAACTGTAATAATTGGCTAAACCAAAAATTCTAAAAATTTTATGGTAATAAGATATATGAGTCTAATGTTAGGAAAAATTAACGGATCTTAATTTGGAGTCTTGTACCTCAAGTTATAAATAATTTATTGACAATGACTCGAGTAGACAACTTTACCAGAATATGAGTAAAAGTGTAATTATAGTTGTTTTACCTAAGGAAACATGTTTGTAAATTACGTATTAATTTCATATGGACTTACTAAGCGTAAAGCTTACCCCCCTCTCCATTTCTTTTAATATTGGCAGGTCGGCTCAGGGTTGGAGATTGTCGGAGGCAGCATCACACTATCAGAATGTTGATGTGAAGCGTCGATAAACTTCAAGTGTTTCCAAGTGAGTGGCATGTATAGAGACTTAGTCTTTATGACAATTATTAGTATGATTTGGCCAAACTTATTGGCTTATTATGGTTAAATCGTATATAGCCATGTGATATGGTTTATATTCGACCATGGGGTTGTAAACCTACTTGATTATGCATGCTTGTTCCATTACTTTATGATATGTGCGTGGTGTTATCTTGATACGGTCGAATGTATGATATGTCATGCTTATGTGGTGGATAAATTACGATCAATAGATGTGACCATATACTTAATGTAAAGGTGTAAGGTAAGAATAAGTAATACCGTTGATAAAAATGAAATTGGTATGGAATGTCTTAGTCAAGCTTGTTGTTTTATGTATGTGAATTGATGGTATGTCTAGGCTTGGGACAAAATAAGAACAAGATCTGGTATGTCTAGTTCTAGTTAATGTAAGAATGTGTATTACATGCATGATGGTAGACAAATTATATATTTGTATCAAAATAGAGGATGTTGAATGTTATTAAAACCATGGGGGTGCATGTAGGGTGACAAAAAGGCTTGGAAAATAGCCTAAGAGTTAATTACACGGGCTGAGACACGACCGTGTGTCTCAACCGTGTGAGGGACATGGCCTGGAGAAACGGGCGTGTAGCCTGGCCGTGTGGTTCAATTTGTGTGCTGACGTCATAAACAGAGAGTTACACGGGCTGAGGACACGGGCGTGTCAAATGCACATGGGCATGTGAAGATGTTTTATGGTAAAATTTTCTTTGTTTCCTCTGAACTTTCCAAAGTTCTCGATTTAGTCC
The DNA here is from genome assembly GCA_025698465.1 of Gossypium longicalyx. Classification (NCBI taxonomy): domain Eukaryota; kingdom Viridiplantae; phylum Streptophyta; class Magnoliopsida; order Malvales; family Malvaceae; genus Gossypium; species Gossypium longicalyx. Next base: position 58,983,594 of record CM047007.1, read on the forward strand.
CAAAACCTTTCTAACATTTTATAGCCCGTGTTTTAGTTGGATGTTTGTATGTTTGTCCGCTAATGCCTCGTACCCTATCCCGATCTCGGGTATGGGTAAGGGGTGTTATATTTAGTGGTATCAAAGCTATGGTTTAGTCTGTTCTCAGACTAACCTAGCATGTGTAAAAGTCTAGCTATACATGCTAAGGAACCATGATAGTGTGATGTCTCCCGACGCATATGAGAACCATCTTGTTTAAATAGAGGTACTCTTCAACCGAGCTACACCGACCATGTTTAATGTGATACCAAGGTATTTGAGTAAAATTACTATGACACCCTTATCCTGTAACCATCTCCAGAATAGATAAAGGGCATTACCAGACATATAGAACATTTCAGACAGATTCAAAATAACAAATATCACATAACATGAATACATAGGCAATCATCAACAATTCATCCCTTTTGATGGTCTACGATACCTAAAACATACTTTTAAGGACAGTCGGGACTAAACCAAACACATTCATAAATTTCAGAACTCAAAATTTTTTTTCAATTCTAGTGAGATCACATGCCCGTGTGACCAGGCCGTGTGCCTCACATGGGCACCAGACACGCCCATATGATCCAACCGTGCCAAAACATAGTATATATACTGACTTTCACCCACGACCAATAGATATGCCTGTGTTCTATGGCCGTGTGATACTTAGCTAGCTACTGACTTGAGCCCACGGCCATATGACACGCCCATGTGTCTTAACCGTTTGATCTTAAGATGTTACTGCTTTGTATACACGGCCACAAGGCATGCCCGTGGTCCCTGACTGTGTGGCACAATGCAGGCTTGGTTTAAGCCAACTTGCCACCCCTTTTTGGGTCATTCCTACAAGTAATATTAAACAACATTTATACCAAAACTTTCAGCCAATTCAATGCTCAAAAAATGCTTCATTATAACTAAATCATCATCATTCAATAACCTATTCAAATCCATACCATTTGCTGGCCAACTTTCATGGCATAACATATATACATACCAAAGCTTAAATACATGGACATTCTAGCCTATACATGCCATACTTCAAAAATTTACACTTTCAAAAGTACCAAAATGAGTTTGATAGTGTGGTGACAATCCTCGACTATCCCTGAGCCTTCAGTAGCTACGAAAACTATAAAATAGAAAAAAATCACCCAGAGTAAACTACAAAGAGCTTAGTAAGCCAAATACAATTGGTCTAACTAATAAAGCATATAAAGTACAAATCAACAACAAGAATTCATAGCCATTTCACAGAATAGTTCATAAGTCTAACCATGCTCATTTGCTTACATACATGTCATGCTTCATTTCCATGATTTCGTACATACTTCGCATTCATTATTTCACAGAAACAGAGTCTGTCATATTCAGAAATTTAGTACGATAAAAACGTACCTGTATATATTATACATTTCATATATTCATTTCCATATCTCGTACTCTATCATCAAACGGTTCAGAAACAATACAGATACTCATAAACGGGTACAATGTCGACGTCCTGAACGTGGTCTTACATGTAATTCAGTATCGATGCCTCTATACCAAATAGGTTCTTACAGAAAATTAAATACAATGCCTGTGTCCCAGACACGGTCTTACACAATATCTTAGATCAATGTCAACGTTCTTTTAGAAACGTACAGAGCTTTACATATACTAGCATATTATCGGAGTTTACTCAAAATTTATTCATCAGGCTCTCAAGGCCGTCCATACAGATTACAGTTTGTATCCCTAGAATTTAGTCAATTTAACACGTAATTGTAATTTGACTTACCTCGTACGAATTTCGGACAGACACGAGTCGACTATTCAACTATTTTAGACTTACCTCGGTCTAAGTCTGATTTTCTTTGTTCTTAATCTAATACAATTCAAATTCAACCATTCAATCATTCATTTCATTCAAAATAACCCATGAACACATATTTAGGGCACTTTGCATTTTAGCCCTTACATTTTCACCCTTTGACAATTTAATCCATTTTTCACAAAATCACAAATATGCAAAATTTACCAAGACTATAGCTTGGCCAAATATACATAGCTTCCATACAAGCCCAAATAACATATTTAATTCACAATTTAGTCCTTCGGAACCTCATTTTCACAAATTAGCCCAAATAGCTCTATTCCATCAAAAATTCAAGAACAAAGCATCATAATCTCACATATATCTTTCATAATCCATATAAAAGCATTACAAAGCTCATATAATCATCAATGGCACATTTCATAATCTTCAATGGCACATTTCATAATCTTCAAGAGAAACAGAAATTCAGACATGGGTTTTGAAGAACACGAAGCCACGATCACAGAAACATAGAAATTATAAAAAACAGACAAATATTCATACCTTAATCAACCAAATAAATGACCGAACCCTAGGATGGCCTTCTTCTTTCTATTTTCTTGATATAATCGGCTATATCAATGATAATAATGGCCACTTTCACGTTTTCATTTTATTAAACAACATTTATTTAACCTTTTACTAAAATACCCTTGCATTTAAACATTAATAAACCATTTACTAATGTCCAACAAAGTCATTTAATACATTACATGGTCAAATAACCACATAAGGACCTATTAGCCCAAAGCCATTTCAAATACATACATTAAACATGTAGCATGCTAATTTCACCTTTTATGCGATTAAATCCTTTTCCAATACTCAGTACGGAAACAGACAAATTAAATCACAGAAATTTCACCGATGCAAATTCATTCATCATAGACACAGAAAAAATATTAAAATATTTTTCAGAATCGGTTACGTGGTCTCGAAACCACTGTTCTAACTAGGGTCTAAATCAGACTGTTACAATTACGATCATGATGAGTCTCGATTTAGAAAAGTATGAATAAAAATTCATGATATGTACGTGATAATACGTGAGATGAAAGTTCATGTTGTGATGAATACCCATGCTTGTTTGATGCTTATATGATGTAGTGCATTTGGCTTATTTGATAAGGTGAATGGGTTAAATAGAAATTCATATAGGTATGAATAAAGGTTCATGATATCATGATGTGAATAAAAAAATGTCATTGTCTCGATTGGACGTTGAATGTCAATGAAATTTTTTTATGAGATAAAGGATTGTAATGAAATGAACTTATCTAAGTTAAATTGTTTGGACTGAATTATATAATTGTAATGATATGTATATAATGATGCACGAAATGAAAGTTACGATTGTAATGCAAATATTCATGTTTGTTTGGCCCTTATACGATGCCATGAGTATGATTTGTTTGATTAAATGAATAGATAAGCAAAGTTATCCAAAAAACATAGAATGCATGCATAAGTGCACTAGTTTAAAAAAGATAATTGGAAGATTCGTACCATACAGGTGTGAATAATAATTGGCTTGAAGTGAATTATATGCTTGTGAAAATGTTACTATGATGATGAAATAGTGTTATATGCATATGTATAAGAAAGTCGAGTCAGAGGCCCTACAACCCCTCCCCCTTACCGTAGTGGTGTTTATAATAGAGTTTCATGAGATTTGTAGTGAATAAGTTTCCGGATGAGAAACCAAAGAGTTTAGTGATAGAATAATCATAAACATGATTAGAGATTGAGAATGAGTTGGTAAGTAAAGTCAGAACTAATTGGAGGAATGATATTGGAAATGTGTAATATCTGAGTGTGACAGTTACGGCTGGATAGATTTTAGCAGTCTCTTCATGTAACACCCCTTACCCAGGTTCTAAGCCGGAACAGGGTACGGAATATTACAGATCACGAAAACATGAAGTCACACATTTACCTGATCTTATATAATTAATTCCTCTAGCTTGAACAAAATAGATAACATTAACAGATCTACGTAAGTACAAGTAAATTATCAAATTTTGAAAAGTAATATTTTAAAAAAAATTAATTATGACATATAACAAAATGATCCAGCCCTCTTTACATGCCATAATTCCAAAATAGTGTTTACAAAGTACCAAAAAGTATTGATAGTGTGGATGGGTCTCTGACACTCTCCAATATAAGACGAGAAAAAGAAAATAAGGTAAGCATATAGCTTAGTAAGTAAGTACGAAATTGATATTCAATTTATCAAAGTAAAACAATCATACTAGTATATAATCACATATTCAGGACAGGCTGTTTTCTGGAGTCCTGATTTAAAAAAAATCATATCTCGAGCTACAAAACTTGAAATACAATCCCGTAAATTTTTCCTGAAACTAGACTCATATGTCTACTTACTAATTTTTTTATAGAATTTTTGGCTGGGAAAATTAGTACAGTTTATTAGCTAAAGTCTCCCCTGTTTCACGGTACGACTACTCTGACCCCTGTGCACTACGAACCAAATTTCTTCCTGTACAGAAGTCCAACGACCATGCTGTTTGTTTCCCATAAAAAAGACTCAATAAGGAATCCCTGCATGTAAAGTATGACTCTTAATAATTTTTTTACGATTTATGGTGAATTTCTAAAGTCAGAACAAGGGATCTCAAATTTATTCAGACCCTATTTCACAAGAATTCAAATATCACACAATATAGAATTCTTTTGCTTCTCCTGTTTCTTTTATGTGAAAATAGACTCATTAAGCTTTATTTTAATATATCATTTTCATTTTTATTCAGCTTCCACGATTTTTGGTAAATTTTTAAAATCATGTAACTGCTGCTGTCCAACACTGTTTTATTTCTAACATTCATTCTTGCATAATTTCACCTAGTCCTTTTTGTTATACCAGAATTCACTCAATTATCGAGCACATAGCTCCTAACTTTTCATAAACATAAATTTGCACATATCCACCTTATAATAACTTTCACATATTACCACTTTATCGATTTTCCCTGTTGAACTCAATGGAAAAATAACAAATATACCATTGTTTACACATATTTCCCCCTTTCCACACTTATAGCCGAAGCTATCTAATACGTATAGTAGCCTGCACTTACTACTACACATGCGACCAACAATCCGGTACACATAGTAGCCTGCACTTAGTACTACACACGTGACCTCACCATCTGATACACGTAGTAGCCTACACTTAGTACTACACACGTGATCGAGGTCATTGAGCACGCATAGTAGCCTGCACTTAGTACTACACATGCGACTTAACAGTATGGTACACGTAGTAGCCTGCACTTAGTACTACACACGTGTATTCACAATGGGTCATTCGTATTGCTCCTGTTCCAAAGGTTCAACCGAAATTTTTTTTTCCTTTTTCACTGTTAACACTTATTCATAATCTAATTAAATTTCCAAATTTCCATCATTTAATCATTCTATGGACAGTCACCAATTCATATGATAACAACATAAAATAACATAAAAAAATCGATAAATTATTCATGTACGAACTTACCTCGGTGCAAACTTTAGAAATATTATAATTTAGTCCGAAAGCTTTTCTTTTCCCCGATCACGATCGATTCCACGTCTTTCTTGATATTTAACAACACATTTAGCTCATTTAACAACATTATGGAAAAATTACGTTTTTGCCCTATAACTTTTACAAAATTACGATTTTTCCCCTAGGCTCAAAAATTTAATTTCAGTCCTTATTCTTATGTTTTATGACATGCTAAACATTTTTCTCTTCTATGAAAACATCAAATTCTCACTCTAACATGTAATTATGAACATTAGGTATTTTTACCAATTAAGCCCTTTTACTCGTTTTCACTCAAAACCGAGTAGCACAAGTTGTCTAACATAATTTAAAACCTCATATTCTATCATAAAACACCAAAATACATAGATTTCACCTATGGGTATCTTTCCAAATATGAATCCTAGGTTGAATTATTGCTAACATAAGATAAATCGAGCTTCCGTGATTTCAAAAACATAAAAATCATTAAAAACGGGGCTAGAAATCACTTACTATGAAGCTTGAAAGTTGAAGAAACCCTAGCTATGGAGGAGAGCAAAATTTGGCAGCAACTAATTGAGAAGATGACCATTTTTGTGTTATTTTTCCTATTTTATTTCATTTAATATACAAATGACCAAAATGTGCTTACTACTAAACTTTCCAAAAATTCCATCCATGTCCAATTTTTGTCCATAAACTTAAAAATTGGTCAAATTGCTATTTAAGACCTCCTAATTAATATTCCAAAGCAATTTCATACTAAACACTTCTAGAACACAAGTTTTTCAATTTATTCGATTTAGTCCCTAATCTCAACTTAAGCGCTTAATGCATAGAATTTCATCACAAAATTTTCACTCATTCATGAAATCATATCATAAACCTCAAAATAATTATAAAACAATTATTTCTATCTCGAATTTGTGGTTACGAAACCACTATTTCGATTAGGCCCTAATTCGGGTTGTCACAATTCTCCCCCTTTAGGGATTTTCATCCCCGAAAATCTTACCGGTAAAGAGGTTCGGGTACTGTTTCCTCATAGCTTCCTCAAGTTCCCACATAGCCTCTTCTATTCCATTTCTGTGCCACAATACTTTCACTAAGGCTATACTTTTATTTTTCAACTATTTAATTTCTCGAGCCAAAATTTTTATTGGTTCCTCCTCATAGGTCATATCTGGTCGAATTTCAATTTCTGTTATAGGAATCACATGTGAAGGATTAGAACAGTAACGTCGTAGCATCGACACATGAAACACATTATGAATCTTTTCCAACTCAGTTGGCAAGGCTAGCCGATAAGCCACTGGTCCAACTCTTTCAATAACCTTATATGGCCCAATGAAACGCGGACTCAACTTGCCTTTTCGGCCAAACCTTAAAATATTCTTCCACGGAGATACCTTTAGAAAAACTTTATCACCCACTTGGAACTCGATCTCTTTTCTCTTCAAATCCGCATATGACTTTTGTCGATCTGAAGCAGCTTTCAGACAATCACGAATCACTTTCACTTTCTCTTCAGTTCCTCTAATCAAATCAACTCCGTGAATCTATTTCTCACTGAGCTCAGTCCAATACAAAAGAGTCTGACACTTGCGACCATACAATGCTTCGTACGGTGCCATCTGTATGCTCGATTGAAATCTGTTGTTGTAGGCAAATTCGACCAAAGGTAAATATTTCTCCCAACTGCCCTGAAATTCTAAAACACAACATCGGAGCATATCCTTGAATACCTGAATTACTCTTTAGGATTGACCGTCAGTTTGTGGATGAAATGCGGTACTGAAATTCAATTTCGTACCCAAAGCTTCTTGTAACTTTTTCCAAAACCTCAAAGTAAATCTCGGATCTCTATCCGAAATAATAAACATAGGTACTCCGTGTAATTTCACAATTTTAGAAATATATAATTCAACCAACTTATCAAGAAAATAGTCCGTATGTACCGGAATAAAATGAGCTAATTTAGTCAGTCTGTCAACTATTACCCAGATGGCATTTTTCTTTTTCGGAGTCAGAGGCAACCCTGTCACAAAATCCATCATAATTTTGTCCCATTTCCACTCAGGAATCATCACTGGTTGAAGTAAACCTGAAGGTACTTGGTGTTCAGCTTTCACTTGCTGGCAAATTAAGCATTTTACTACAAACTCAGAGAGATCTCTCTTCATACCATTCCACCAATATATTTTCTTCAGATCGTTGTACATTTTCGTACTACCAGGATGAACTTGCAAACAACCACTGTGTGCCTTATGTAAAATCTTCTGAATCAACTCAGCATCTTTCGGTACACATACTCGATCACGGAACATTAAGCAATCCTCTGGTCCGATTTGAAACTCTGAGTTACAATCTAATTCACACTGAGCTCGCTTGGCTCGAAATTCAATGTCATTCTTCTGAGCTTCACAAATTTGCTGAAGAAATAGCGGCCTAACTCTTAACTCAGCCAAAATCAAACCATCATCAGACATAGCCAAATCTGTACCCATAGCTCTTAAAGTAAAAAAAGATTTTCTACTTAAGGCATCTGCGACTACATTCGCTTTCCCGGGATGATAATCAATTATTAATTCATAATCCTTTAATAATTGAAGCCATCTCCGTTGTCGTAAATTCAAATCTTTTTGATTCATCAAATATTTCAAACTTTTGTGATCAGTAAATATTTGGCATTTCTCACCGTATAAATAATGACACCAAATCTTCAAAGCAAATACAATGGCGGCCAACTCTAAATCATGCGTCGGGTAATTCTTCTCGTGCGATTTCAACTGTCTTGAGGCATAAGCTACTACTTTACCTTCTTGCATTCAAACACAACCAAGACCAATTGATGACGCGTCACTATAAATCACAAATTCTTTCCCCGACTCGAGTTGCACTAACACTGGTGCTTTGGTCAACCGCTCTTTCAACTTCTCAAAACTTTGTTGACATTCTTCAGTCCAATTAAACTTAACATTCTTTTGCAACAGCTTAGTCATAGGAGAGGCGATCATCGAAAATCCCTCGACAAAGCGTTGATAATATTCAGCTAAGCCCAAAAAGCTTCTAACCTAAGATACATCCTTCGACGGTTTCCAATTAACAATTGCCGAAACTTTGCTCGGATCGACCCGAATATCGTCACCCGAAACTACATGTCCCAAAAATCCAACTTCATGAAGCCAAAATTCACTTTTACTGAATTTAGCAAACAATTTCTTTTCTCTTAAAATCTGTAATACCATTCTTAAATGTTTAGTATGCTCAGACTCGTTTCGAGAATAAATCAGGATATCATCTATGAACACAACCACAAACCTATCCAAGTATGGCCGAAATATTCGATTCATCAAATCCATAAAGATAGCTGGAGCATTGGTTAAACTGAAAGTCATCACAAGGAATTCGTAGTGTCCATACCTCATTCTGAAAGCGGTTTTTGGCACATCCAACTCTTTAACTCTCAACTGATAGTAACTGGATCTCTAATCAATCTTTGAAAACACTGTCGCCCCTTTTAACTGGTCAAACAAATCATTGATTCTCGACAACGGATACCTGTTCTTTATGGTCACCTTGTTGAGCTATCGATAGTCAATACAAAGTCTTATAGATGCATCCTTTTTCTTTACAAACAACACGGGGGCACCCTAGGGAGAGAAACTCGGTCTCACAAACCCCTTATCTGTTAACTCTTACAACTGAGCTTTTAATTCTTTCAATTCAGTCAGAGCCATTCTGTATGGAGAGATCGAAATTGGTGCAGTTCCAGGTAATAAATCAATAGGAAACTCTACCTCTCTGATCGGAGGCAACCCCGGTAATTCTTCTGGAAATACATCCGAGAACTCGCTGACTACCGGTATTGATTCAAGCTTTGACTCAGAAATTTTAGTATTTAATACATAAGCAAGATAAGCTTCACACCCTTTTCGCATATATCGCTAAGTAGACATATACGAAATCACAATAGGCAATTTATTTGATTAATTTGTTTCCACCCGAAGAATTTCACCATTTTCACATTTCAACTCAAGAGTTTTCTGTTTGCAATTTACTCTGGCATCATGTAGTATCAACCAATCCATACCCAAAATGACATCAAACTCGTCAAATGGTAGCAACATTAGATTAGCCAGAAAAAAGTGACCTTGAATCATCAAAGGGTAATTTTTGCAAACCTTATCTGCTAACACATATTTGCCTAAAGGGTTTGACACTTTAATCACAAACTCAGTAGATTCTACAGGGAAACTCTTACTAGATACCAAATTCACACAAACATAAGAATGAGTAGATCCGGGATCAATCAATGCAATGACAATAGTATCATAAAGAGAAAATATACCGTTGATCACATCGAGAGATGACGCCTCTTCCCGAGCACGTATGGCATAAGCTCTAGCAGGTATTCTAGCTTCCGGTCTCCCAGTTGATTCCTTTGTCACACTTCGACTGCTAGCTCCACTTCCAATATTTCTCAGAGGTCTACCTCTATTAGTAGCACTAGTCTAGCTGGCACTCTGAAATTTTTCTTCTTCAACCCTTTTTGGACAATCCATAATATAATGTTCTCAGGAACCACATTTGAAACAAACCCGGCTAATCGCCCAACACTCCCTGAAATGTTGTTTACCACAGTACTGACACTCGGGTTTATTAGATCTCACATTACCTACACTCGCCATTGAAGTATCTTGAGCTTTAAAACCCGAATATGATCTCCCACGATCCCGATACGAATGTCCAGTTGAAACAGTCAACCGAGGATTCATTTCTTTAGACTTCTTTGACTGATATTGGAATGACTTATTCATTGACCACTTTCTTGCATCTCTGGCTTTATTCACAGCTTTTCTCTTCTCGTTGCTCAGTTCTTCAACTTTACAAGCTTGATCGACCAATACCATAAACTTTTTCAACTCTAAAATCCCAACTAGTAGCTTGATGTCTTCATTTAGCCCATCCTCGAACCTCTTACACATAATAGCTTCGGTGGACACACACTCCTGGGCATACTTGCTGAGTCTGACAAATTCATGTTCATATTCTGCCACAGACATTCTACCTTGTTTCAGCTCAAGGAACTCTTTCTGTTTTTGATCAATGAACCGCTGGCTTATATACTTCTTTCTAAACTCCTCTTGGAAGAAATCCCATGTAACCCTTTCTTTCGGAATCACAGATACCAGTGTCTTCCACCAATGATATGCCAAATCCCTTAATAAAGATATAACACATTTCAAACATTCTTCAGGAGTGCAAGAAAGCTCATCGAATACCCTGATAGAATTTTCAAGCCAGAACTCTACTTTCTCGGGATCATCATCTATATTAGCCCTAAATTCTTCAGCCCCTTGCTTTCAAATTTTATCAACTGGGGTTTGCTCAATCTTACCATTTCGGCACCTTGAGGAACTACGAAAACTGGTTGAGGAATAGGAGGGGGTGGAGGAGGCTGAGTGTTTGGATTTGCCCGAACAAATTCTGTGTACCAATTACTCATCATATGGAGAAAGGCTTCCTGGGCCTCATCTCCCTGATCATGTGTCTCATGCCTGCTCTCAACTGGTGCAGTCCCTTGTGCGGGAGCCGGCGCATTACTTTCTACATCATCAGCTACAACTCGGTCAGGATCCATTTACTATATAAAAACACGATTTAAATTATTAGGAGTCATCACACTATCATAATATAATTATGGCATGTATAGATAGACTTCCACACACAGTACGTAAATTCGAGAACTGCCTAAACCTCGGCTCTGATACCAATAAATGTAACACCCCTTACTCATGTTTTAAGTTGGAACAAGGTACGAAATATTACAGATCACGAAAACATGAAATCACACATTTACCTGATCTTATATAATTAATTCCTCTAGCTTGAACAAAATAGATAACATTAACAGATCTACATAAGTACAAGTAAATTATCAAATTTTGAAAAGTAATATTTTAAAAAAAATTAATTATGACATATAACAAAATGATTCAGTCCTCTTTACATGCCATAATTCCAAAATAGTGTTTACAAAGTACCAAAAAGTATTGATAGTGTGGATGGGTCTCCGACGATCTCCAAATCTCGAGTTGGCTTAGTAATTCTATAAGACGAGAAAAAGAAAATAAGGTAAGCATATAGCTTAGTAAGTAAGTACGAAATTGATATTCAATTTATCAAAGTAAAACAATCATACTAGTATATAATCACATATTCAGGACAGGCTGTTTTTTGGAGTCCCGATTTAAAAAAAATCATATCTCGAGCTACAAAACTCAAAATACAATTCCGTAAATTTTTCCTGAAACTAGACTCATATGTCTACTTACTAATTTTTTTCTAGAATTTTTTGTCGGGAAAATTAGTACATTTTATTAGTTAAAGTCTCCCCTGTTTTAGGGTACGACTACTCTGACCCCTGTGCACTACGAATCAAATTTCTTCCTGTACAGAATTCCAACGACCATGCCGTTTGTTTCCCCTAAAAAAACTCAATAAGGAATCCATGCATGTAAGGTACAATTTATGGTGAATTTTTAAAGTCAGAACAAGGGATCTGAAATTCATTCAGACCCTGTTTCACAAGAATTCAAATATCACACAATATAGAATTCTTTTGCTTCTTCTGTTTCTTTTATGTAAAAATAGACTCATTAAGCTTTATTTTCATATATCATTTTAATTTTTATTCAACTTCCACAATTTTTGGTAAATTTTTAAAATCATGTAACTGCTGCTATCCAACACTGTTTTATTTCTAACATTCATTCTTGCATAATTTCACCTAGTCCTTTTTGTTATACCAAAATTCACTCAATTATCGAGCACATAGCTCCTAACTTTTCATAAACATAAATTTTCACATATCCACCTTATAATAACTTTCACATATTACCACTTTATCGATTTTCCCCGTTGAATTCAACGGAAAAATAACAAATATACCATTGTTTAAACATATTTCCCCCTTTCCACACTTATAGCCGAAGCTATCTAATATGCATAGTAGCCTACACTTAGTACTACACATGCGACCAACAATCCGGTACACATAGTAGCCTGCACTTAGTACTACACAAGTGACCTCACCATCTGATGCACGTAGTAGCCTGCACTTAGTACTACACACGTGATCGAGGTCATTGATTACGCATAGTAGCCTGCACTTAGTACTACACATGCGACTTAACAGTATGGTACACGTAGTAGCCTGCACTTAGTACTACACACGTGTATTCACAATGGGTCATTCGTATTGTTCCTGTTCAGAAGGTTCAACCGGAATTTTTTTTTCCTTTTTCACTGTTAACACTTATTCATAATCTAATTAAATTTCCAAATTTCCATCATTTAATCATTCTATGGATAGTCACCAATTCATATGATAACAGCATAAAATAACAAAAAAATTGATAAATTATTCATGTACGAACTTACCTCGGTGCAAACTTTAGAAATATTATAATTTAGTCCAATAGCTTTTCTTTTCCCCGATCACGATCGATTCCATGTCTTTCTTGATCTATAACAACACATTTAGCTCATTTAACATTCATAATATTTATTTCAATCTAAAAATCACATTATGGAAAAATTATGTTTTTGCCCCCTAACTTTTACAAAATTATGATTTTGCCCCTAGGCTCAGAAATTTAATTTCAGTCTTTATTCTTATGTTTTATGACATGCTAAACATTTTTCTCTTCTATGGAAACATCAAATTCTCACTTTAACATGTACTTATGAACATTAGGTATTTTTACCAATTAAGCCCTTTTACTCGTTTTCACTCAAAATCGAGTAGCACAAGTTGTCTAACATAATTTAAAACCTCATATTCTATCATAAAACACCAAAATACACAGATTTCACCTATGGGTATTTTCCCAAATATGAATCCTAGGTTGAATTATTGCTAACAGAAGCTAAATCAAGCTTTCGGGATTTCAAAAACATAAATATCATTAAAAACGGGGCTTGAAATCACTTACTATGAAGCTTGAAAGTTGAAGAAAGCCTAGCTATGGAGGAGAGAAAAATTCGGCAGCAACTAATTGAGAAGATGACCATTTTTGTGTTATTTTTCTCATTTTATTTCATTTAATATATAAATGACCAAAATGTGCTTACTACTAAACTTTCCAAAAATTCCATCCATGTCCAATTTTTGTCCATAAACTTAGAAATTGGTCAAATTGATATTTAAGACCTCCTAATTAATATTCCAAATCAATTTCATACTAAAAACTTCTAGAACACAAGTTTTGCAATTTATTCGATTTAGTCCCTAATCTCAACTTAAGCGCTTAATGCATAGAATTTCATCACGAAATTTTCACTCAATCATGAAATCATATCATAAACCTCAAAATAATTATAAAAAAATATTTCTATCTCGGATTTGTGGTCATGAAACCACTATTCCGATTAGGCCCTAATTCGGGTTGTCACACTTCAAAGATATTCTATGTGTTTATCCATTCTCAGAAATATTTCTGTGGCTGTTGATCTTCTAAAGAAATTTTTATTATATAGGGATGTTTTCTAATCCTGATGCTAGATGAAAGCATTGGTAGCCTAACTGGTTTATAATTTGTATTGCTCTATTCCCACGGGCATTCTATTACATTTCGTCTGATAAGAATTGATGAGATAATATGTATGATACTATGATTCTGTTTCTTCTACTTGGTGCTCTATTTGATATATATATATGGGAAGATACATTGTTCTTATTGTATTTGATTCCAGTGGGATTAAATGATGTTTTCTTTTGAACTTCTTTTCTCTGAGGAATTATCGAGATCTTCCATATTTTCCTATGAGTTTGGTTTTTGATCTTTCGACATAGTATCATATCTTGGGTTTCTTTATTCTAGATTTCTTTATTCTGGGTTTCTCTATTTTGGATTTCTTTACTCGATTTTCTTGTTATCTTTGCCCTATAAATTGTCAATTATGACTCACGTTTGAAGTGCGTTCTTCAGCTTGTAATAATCATGTCAAGTATGACTATACTTCTGATTTGATATTGGTAATGTGGTGATTTTAGTATTGGGATTTTTCTAATTTTCGTGTAAGGATTTGACATCAGTAAAGGCATAGGTGATAAAAGTGCGAGTTTCAATCGGTATGGTGGATTACTTCTCTCAAGTAAGTCAATCATAGTTAATGTCTTCAATTGAGATGTTTTGGTTACTTGAGCTAATGCAATTGAGACGATTTTGATTAGTGTAATGAATGCATAGTAAAAGATTGCATGATGAATTATTTTGTAACTAGAAGAAAGGATTACTTGAAATGACATTCACTGGTGATTAAGATCGACTCGAGTGTTCAATCTGTGTAAATTATTTATTTGAAAGATTTCATGTGAAAATTATGTCAAGATCATTTTTCTCAAGTCTGATAATAGAATTTCATTTCTTTACGGGTAAAAGGAAAATAGTCTAAACGAGAAGTGTATATCTCTTAGAAAAATTTTGAGATGGGTTAAAAGCTACTACGAATGATGAAGTTTTCGTCTTGTGAAAGCTGAAAAGTTTATTACATGCTAGCAAAGTTCGGACAGACAAGAATATTGCTAACCGAAGTATTTGAACTAGACTAGTCTGCATTGAGTGAAGACTTCCTGATTTTCCGTAATGTATTGTTGTATGAATTGTGATGTGTTTTAAGATAATAAGGTAATGTGATAGTTTAGAGCATTTGATGCCACAGAAAATCTGAATTGTTAATGGGGTTAAAGCCGAGCATCAGGATCTACCAGAGTTATCTCTGCTAGTATTGATATTAGGATGGAAATGAGAAAGGATTATTCTCGAGGCCATATCAGAATTATTTTCGTAGCGAAAAGAGGAAAATATGACGTATCTTATTGTTAAATGTTTGACGAGATATATAAATCATACCGGTATTTAATAAATTTCTACTCATCTGATTCATGGAATTCTAGATCTCTCTGATTGTTGGATTACTTGGAATTTTAGTCTCTATTAACCAAATTGAGATCTGGGTTTTATGTCATTATATCAGGGGAAACTGAGAAGGATTTGAAAAATTAATAACAATTGAGAGTTGAGTCTGCAAGCTTTCAGATCGTATGAGAAATTAAAAAGATGTATTGGAGGCACAGCCTAAGTGGAAGTTCTTTGGCATCGAATATGAGAGTGAGGAATCTAAGTGAAAACCACTTTTCAGGTAAGATTTTCGGGGACGAAAATCCCTAAATGGGGGAGAGTTGTAACATCCCGATTTTAGGCGTAGTCGGAATAGTGGTTTCGAGACCACAAATCTAAAGAAGAAAATTTTATTTTTATTATATTTTTATGGTCTACGATTTCACGGAATAATTTCATGAAAATTTTGTTCGAAAATTTTGACGTTTAGGCACCCAATTTAGTCAAAAGGACTAAATTATAAAAAGTTGCAAAATGTCTGTTCTACTTCACAAAGGTACTAAGTACTTGTGAGTAATGAGTTTTTAAATTGGAGGTCCTTAATTTGTAAATAGCCCATTTTGTAATTAGTGGACAAAAATGGGCATGGCATGGTATGTTTTTATTTATTTTTCATTAAGGGTATTTTAGTAATTTTGCAAATAAAGCCAAAATAACTAAGAAAAAGATGTCATCTTCTTCATTTTTCTCATGAAATAATCATATATGGAGATGGAAGACATGGCTAGGGTTTGTAAAACTTCCAAGCTTGATTGTAAGTCCATCTTTGCCCCGTTTTTAATGTTCTTTGCATATTTGGAATCCTCGTAGCTCGATTTACCCATTTCTACCATTATTTTGAGTTAGGATTTATGTTTAAAAATTTGCCCATGAGTAATATGCATACATTTTGATGTCTAATGGTAGAAAATGAGTGTTGGGTGTTAGATAAACAACTTTTGCTAAGCGATTTTACGTGAAAACGAGTAAAAGTCATAATAGGTAAAAATACCTAATGTTCATAAGTACATGTTAGAGTAAGAATTTGATGTTGCCATAGAAGGGAAAAATGATCAGCATGTCATAAAACATAAAAAAATAGGATGAATTTTAATTTCCGAGCCTTGGGGCAAAAGTGAAAATATGTAAAAGTTTAAGGGTGAAAATGCAAATTTGTAAAAATATGATTTATGGACCCATTTGAATAATGTGGGTAATAAATAAGCTATATTTGTAATGTTAGATCAAAGAAATCGAGATTCGGGCTAAAATCGGGAAAATACCAAGTAGTGGACTTAAATGGTAAAAATGGCCATTTTCGTATACGAGGTAATTCATATGATATTTAATAATGCAATGTGTATTTTAATGTTATTGCTTTAGTAGTACATGAGATGTAAGTACATGTACAAATAAATACCTTAATTGATGTTTTAAATGTTTAAATAACATTTATATGATTGACATGTTATTTGGTTACTTTGTTGCTATATTATGTTTTGATGTTTTATGTTTATGTTTATGTTATAAGTGTTTCCATGTTAGTATTTATATATGGTAATGCCATATGATATGAGGCCAACATTCCAAGAATGTTTGACAAAGAGATGAAAGTCCGAAAATCCCATCTGAACTTAGGAATAGGTGAGGATACAAGTGACATGTCACTAGGATAGTTCTGTATGCATGAGCTTATTTGATGACATGATACACGCTAGGTCTAGGAGCTTGTGTAGCCCCATTGAAAGGCATGTAATTATGTGGTACACACTAGGTCCGGGAGCTTATGTAGCCCTGTTAAGAGGCGTGGTTATGTGATGCATGCTAGGTTCGGGTGCCCTTATGTAGCCCTGTTGATAGGCGTGCTATATTATGATTATGGCACTTCGGTGCGTTTGTATCCGAGTACCCTTTTCATTATTCCAAATGTTCAACAGGTAATGTCTATGAAATTCAAAAATAAGCTAAGTATGGTATGTATATGTGCAAGAAAGCAAAGGTATGTATTTTCCATTATGTGCTCGTACGACTATGATGATTTATGGCGATATATGTCCTTGTGTATAATGTATGAACGGGTAATGTATATGAAATTCGAACGTAAGCTAAGTATGGTATGTATATGTGCAAGAAAGCAAAGGTATGTATTTGCCATTATGTGCTCATATGAATATGATGATTTATGGCGATATATGTCCTTGTGTATTATCTATTAACGGTAATGTTATATGATTTGATGAAAGTATGATGGTTTGTGGAAAGATACATGTATGATATTAAATCATGCCTATGAGTATAAAGTAACAATGAATTTTATGATAGCTATTGTGATTTTGCACCGAAATAGTGTTGAACAACAGGAGTAGCCCAAAATTGTAAAATCATCATAAATAGTGGAAGTCGAATTTGAGACTGAATAATATATGAAATTAAAGTTTAATGAGTCTAGTTTCACATAAAGGAAACGGTGTAAGCAAAAGAGTTTTGTATTATGATATATTTGAGTTCTTGTGAGACAGAGTCAGAGTGATTCTAGACTCCCCTGTCTTAGCTTTGGAAAATCACTAGAAATTGTAAAAAAAAATAATTGTGAGTTATAATTTATATGATTAAAATCCTTATTAAGTTTGTTTTCTCGAAAGATAGATGGGAGCATTATCCGAGTTCTGTATTATGAGATAAATAATTTTTAGTGAAGAGAGATTAGAACTGTTGGACAACAAAACAGAGGAAAATTTAATGAATAAATTGTACTAATTTACTAAACCAAAAATTCTAAAAATTTTATGGTAATAATTTATATGAGTCTAGTTTCAGGGAAAATTAATAGATCTTAATTTGGAGTTCTGTACCTCGAGTTATAAATAATTTATTGACTATGACTCGAGTAGACAGCTTGACCAGAATATGAATAAAAGTGTAATTATAGTTGTTTTACCTAAGGAAACATGTTTGTAAATTGGTTATTAATTTCATATAGACTTACTAAGCGTAAAGCTTACCCCCCTCTCCATTTCTTTTAGTATTGGAAGGTCGGCTCAGGGTTGGAGATTGTTGGAGGCAGCATCATTCTATTAGAATGTTGATGTGAAGCATTGATAAACTTCAAGTGTTTTCAAGTAAGTGGCATGTATAAAGACTTAGTCTTTATGATAATTGTTAGTATGATTTGGCCAAACGTATTGGCTTATTATGGTTAAATCGTATATAGCCATGTGATATGGTTTATATTCGATCATTGGGTTGTAAACCTACTTGATTATGCACGCTTGTTCCATTGCTTTATGATATATGCGTGGTGATATCTTGATACGGTCGAATGTATGATATGTCATGCTTATGTGGTGGATAAATTATGATCAATAGATGTGACCATATTCTTAATGTAAAGGTGTAAGGTAAGAATAAGTAATATCATTGTTAAACATGAAATTGGTGTGGAATGTCTTAGTAAAGCATGTTGTTTTATGTATATGAATTGATGGTATGTCTAGGCTTGGTATAAATTAAGAACAAGATCTAGTATGTCTAGTTCTGGTTAATGTAAGAATGTGTATTACATGCATGATGGTAGACAAATGATATATTTGTATCAAAATAGAGGATGTTGAATGTTATTAAAACCATTGGGTGCATGTAGGGTGACAAAAAGGCTTGGAAAATAGCCTAAGAGTTAATTACACGGGCTGAGACACAACCGTGTGTCCCAACCGTGTGAGGGACACAGCCCGGAGACACGGGTGTGTAGCCTGGCCGTGTGGTTCAATTTGTGTGCTGACGTCATAAACAGAGAGCTACACGGCCTGAGGACACGGGTGTATCAAAGGCACATGGACGTGTGACTCTGTTTTATGGTAAAATTTTCTATGTTTTCCCTGAACTTTCCAAAGTTCTCGATTTAGTCCCGAAACCTTTCTAAAGTATGTTTCAGGCTTCGTGGTCGCAAGTAAGGGACTATGTGCATGTGAATGAATGTTTCGAAATAAAAATGAAATTTTATAGCCCGTATTTTAGTTAGATGTTTGTATGTTTATCCGATAATGCCTCGTACCCTATCCCGGTCTCGGGTAGGGGTAAAGGGTGTTGCACTATCGCCCATGGTTTGTGGGCTCAGTTTACCACACGAGCGATCGTACACTCGTGAAGACTTAAATGCCAAAGTTTCAGCTTTTCAGCTTTTGCCGACTTCCAACAAAAAAGGGCGTGAATACAGACCTGTTTATGAGAACGCGTCAAAGTCCACGATCACCAACCTTTGTTAAGCAGGCATGAAGTAATCCCTCCTAAAACTAGTTATCACCAACTCATCTTGTTCGCTCTATTTAAAGCTAGCTTGTAACCCCCCAAAAATCCCAAAATACTAAATTTCTTTTTTTTCTTTGATTTTGATAAAAAGTGTGCTTAGTATTCCTGGTTAAGTGTTAATTATGTAATAGTCGATCTCGGTTAATATTTGAGTCGAACCTAGGGGTAAAGAAAATTATGAGTTAATAATTAAAAGAACCTTGATGACAAGTAGGTGGGCTTTTGAATAAATGAAGGAAAAATTGGACACAAGGAAGCCTTGTGGTGGAGTGGCAAGTGGCATCACATGCAAGGCAAGGCAATGGGTATAGGGTTTGAATCCCACCTTGCGCAAAAGAGGGATTTATTTTTGCTTAAGAGTTGGACAGAGGTGGCGTTGGAATGAACTCTGTAGAGAGTGATAAGAGGAGAAATTTGAGAAGGGGATTAAGGGGTTATCAAGGAGAAAAACTAAGAATTGAGGAGTGAAGAAGAGGTAGAGCTGAATTGGGAATTTAGGCATGGGAAATTCGGCTATAGAGGCTATATATAGGTTTCGAATGTAGGGTTTCCAGGCTAATGCCGAATTCTCCTTCACCTTGTTGCCAGAAACCTTTTTTTTCTTTTTCTCTCCTAGATCCAAAAGCTGAAAATCCCTTGTTCTTCTTTTGTGTTCTTGTGCCAATTTTCCATTCTTCCTTTGCTCAAATCTTTTTGATTCACTTTCAGTCTAGCCGACTTCTTCTTTTCTTTTCCGTTAGAGCTGAATAACCCTCTTTTTTCCATACAAATCGCAAGGGCCGAATACCCTTGGTGTAGCCACTACTATTTCTAATCGATTAGTCCTGGTGTAAGTGCTTTGTTCTTCCAATTGGTTTTGCTAAGTATCAATTACTTTGTTCCTCACTTCTTGTAATCGGTTTTGGTAGGATTAATATCGAATCCTAGTCTTTTGGATCCCTGCCGATTTGCTCCTCAGGTGTGAGACTTTGGTAAGTGTTATTCACTTAGTAAGGGTTAGCCGAATAGGCTTTAGTAGAAAAGGGTGACATATGTTGGATACAAGTCGCCCATTATGTTTTTAACGATAAAGGTTAATGCAGATCTGAAAAGTACTCGTGGTTAGTGATCAAGGGAAAGTTATTAAGGCTTGGCATTTCAGGTAAGGTTAAGGTGAGATTTCGGCTTTTGGTAAAGTATTCGATAAGTATATGAGATTAATTCTTGAGTGATATCGATTGTAGGTTCATGGCTAGGAAGATCGCAGCACGCTTTCTTACCAGGTGTGTACATACACTGCATACACACAATAAATTAGCAAATCCCGAAATGCCAAAAAGTCAAAAAGTCAAAAGTTTGGCTACAACAGAATTGCAAGTGCGCGAACACTTGTGAGGGGGAAACCGATAAGTTATCTGAGCCCCATGGGTGATTCCATAGACTTGGGCTGTGAATTGCCCAACCGGTCCAGAAAGGGCTTAATGGCCCGATGGGCTGTTGGGCCATAATAGGCGAAAATTGATAATTGATGCTATGTGATGGAAAATTCGTATGTGAGCATGACTATAAATGTGATTTGGGCCTCATGGGCCATGTGAATGTGATTTGGGCCTAATGGGCCATATAAAAGTGATTTGGGCCTAATGGGCCATATAAATATGATTGGGCCTAGTGGGCCGCCATATATAGGTATGTCGATTTGTTAGGGCTTTGTAAGGGGTTTTGGGCCTAGTTTACAATGACTGCATAAAACTTAATTAATTAAATGAGATCGTGGACAAGTCAGAGGGTTAAGGTGTGGCAACGGGTATATGCATGTCTAGGATTAGATCTAGGGACAGCTTGGTACTTAAGCGGTTTTAATGACTCACCTCCTCTTCTCTGGAATCCTACCTGGTGCATAGTATTCGTTCATCTTAGCTCACGGGATTTGTTAACGGGCCAAGGTAAGTAAAAACCTGCAATAAAGGAAAAATTACTGAAATGCCCCTAAGGGCAAAAATGACCAAAATACCCCTATGTGTTGAATATAAGTTTTATGGATGTTACATGTATATCTGCTGCATACATACGATATTCTGCTTAGGTTGCATTTGGGTTGGGAATTATGGAACAGAGAAAGTATATGAGGATCACATGGTTGCTTGACAATCGTGGATCCACCGACGGTTTTTAAGCCCAATATATGAATGAAGATAGTTCCGCAACCGGGCTACCATTGATGTATTTCGGTTGGGTCGGTTGATATTTATATCCCCACATGATGTGTATCGGGGGACGGAGTTGATGTGTATCGGTTGGATTATTGGGGTGGGATTGCACTATATTGCATTGCATGTATGATTTCACAGTGGTTGATGTTTGATTTATGTTTGTTGAGGATAGTACACACTGAGTTTGCGAAAACTCACCCCTCTTTTATTTTTCTCAAGTGATGCCCAGTAGAAGGTTCGATGTTTGGAGGGACTCTAGGTGGCTAGCAAGACAACTTGGACTTGTTTTCCTTTTAAAAGCATATAAGTTTTTGAATGACAGGTTTTCATAAATCATATGTTTTAAACAAGCTTTTGCGATTGAAAAGAGAGTTTTTATAAGTTTATCAAGGTCTCATATTTTAAGGAAGGGTTTTCAATGAGGACAAGGTTTTTCGCTAAAACACTTCAATGTGACGTGCTAGATTCAGCCATAACGTCCGGGCCAGGTTTGGGGTGTTACACAGCTTCTCGCCAATTCTTATGTTAGCTTCCCGATATGGGATTACTTTCAACCATTAGGAAAATTCCTAATTCTTATGACCACTTCAACCACAGAGTTCCAGTCCAACTCCACCTCCTACACAGCTCAAATAGCAAAATAAATACTCCACTGCGTATCCCAAGACTTGAACTTCAGACCTCATAGTTGCCCAACACACCACCTTGCCATTCCACCATAGG
Organism: Gossypium longicalyx; assembly: GCA_025698465.1. Taxonomy (NCBI): domain Eukaryota; kingdom Viridiplantae; phylum Streptophyta; class Magnoliopsida; order Malvales; family Malvaceae; genus Gossypium; species Gossypium longicalyx. The sequence goes on from CM047007.1 coordinate 59,006,184, forward strand.
CTCTTTCTGTGTCATATTTTATCCTCAATTAATTATAAGGTCTATAGGCCAAAGTCCAGGTTCCTTTAAAAGAAAAACCAAAATAGATTGCAAGAGCCAAGACTTGAACCCAGGCTCCCTTGCAACCTTAATGGCGCCACAACCATTAGACCACAAGCTTCCTTGTGTCATTTACTTAACACAAAAATTTAAAAGGCCATCATCTAAGCATCCAGGGTTTTATTCACTTAATACCATAATTTTTGCTAAAGCCCAGGTTTGAACCCAAGATTTCTCCAACACTTCTCAGGGCCATTAACCACTAAAGCAGACATTTAATTGTGTCATTTCCTTGCGCAATTAAATACTTATATACAACCTCCTTACGGACCCATACTCAAGGCAATACTTCTAGGCCCAAATTCGGGGTGTTACAGTTGACCCAAGTCTTAAAAGCACTTAGTTGGATAATTTGGTTTAAGAAACAGTAAATAAACCTTGACCTGTTACCTAGGAAGATAAGAACCTAAGGTATAAATTTTGGGGTGTTGGAACGAAATAGGCTTAAGTGTCAAGAATGAACCAACACTATATACGAGTGTTGACCCGAGACTTATAGGACTCTTAAGGTGATTTGGGAGATAAGATAGACCTTGACCCGCTATCTAACGAGATAGGAACTGAAGGTATAGTGAATGCCACACTTTGCAGTGATAAGTCTAGAAAAACAAAGGAAGGATAAGACGCTACAAGCCTAGCTTGATAAGTCAGATTAGTCCCAAAAAGAATAAGGAGATTTGAACTCTTACAAGTTCCAAATATTTCATAAATTTGGCAAAAGTAGTCTAATGAAAACAATGTTTTCTTACAAACTATTTATAGGCATTATTATGACTATTCAAATTCAACATTCATATCAGCTATTAACAAAATATTAAAATTCAATTATAACTCTTAATGGGCAACAAAAGAGTCATGTCTTTTCACTTGATTCATGCATAGCTAAAAAGTCATGCCTCTTCAGTTGATGAAGGCTTAATGGTCCATTAAATATGCAGCTTGATTTCCCTTCATTTTCCCTTTAACCAAATGCCTTAATGCTTGTGTATTCATCTCTTAATTGGCATCATAACTAGCTTTGAGTGCATGAAACCGATCAGACTTGAAGAGTCACTCTTGGTCCATTTGAAAAGTAACCATAATGAGCTTTGAGTGCTTCAAGACCCACCAAAAACATTCCAAATATGCACCTGCAATTAAGTGACCAAATGCACACTCATTTATGCCAAAACTAGATAGCCAATTGAATGTGACAACATTTGATTCTTCTTGGCAAACGAACAACCCTTTTGTAGCTGTGTGACCAGTCTTTTGGACTTTCTTACAACAATCACACTATAACTTAAGCATTAAAAAAATAACAATCAAATTAAATAATATACTTATATAAACAAATTCAAACATATTTAACAACTAGGATGCTTAAATGCTTGGTTTAATTAAGATGTATACTAAATGAACAATGAATTACTTAATGCATGACTTCATTAAAAGATGCAAACTTTAATTAACGTGGGAGTTACATAATGCATGACTTTATCAAATGCAGAACACATAATGCATGCCACAAATAAAAGATGTATATCATTAATGCAAGACAGTAATTAAAGATGCATTTAATAAACAAGACATAATTAAAGACTCACATTATAATAACTAAAGTAACTAAAATAAATAAATCACAATCCTTATTCCAGCAGCCAAATTAACAAACTGGAACCAAAAGCTTCATTTTGCACTTGGGCACCTCGAGTTTGGGCCAATTCCGATGTCGTCGAATTGTTTCAAAACTTAATGCGGCCAGGATCACATCACATTTGAAGTGTGAAAATCAAACTTGAAGGACCATCCATGTGTGAATGCATAGAACCGAAAAGCCTTCATGTGTGAATGGGATAATCAAATGGTTTGAAAGTCTTCAAGGCTGCCTTAGGGAGCCAATCGGCCAGCTTGGAAAAACATGAATGGTTAGCTACTCTTTAGCCGAATAGGTGCTTATGAGAGGCCAAACATTAGCACACCTTGCATTGAAGCCGTCCATGCATTCGGCTGCACATAATTCAAATGAACATATTAAATTAGTTTAAGCATATTTAATTCAGTTGCACTAGGACATATTGATACGGCCACACCCCGGGGCGCACCAAGCTCGAGCAAGGATCCTTTGGAGCTGCCACAAGGTCCTATCACTCGAGCACAAGCTAAGCAATTCAAAGAGGCAATTTTGGCCTTAGTAAACCAAGTGTGGGGCGAGACATTGGCTAGACACATTGAGAGAGCTTAGACCAGCTAAACGTGATCACCTTGCAACCTTTTGCAAGCCGAACTCAGCTCAAACTTAGCTCCATGAGCTTTGTTCAGCTCAATTTAGCTCAATTAAGCTCATCTCTACTTCTTTTAGTTTATGCATTTACTAGCTGAAATAAACTTAAGTATTTAATTAAGTTAGTTAATTTAGTTTTAGCTCATAATTATGTTTTAGCTTATTACATGATTTTAATATGTTTTTGTTTCAACCGAATTTAATGTGTCATATTTTCTACAAGTATTTAATATGTCTTAGCTTAAATACATGTTATTAATATGTCTTAAATTAAAACAAGTTTTGAATATGTCCTAGTGCAGCCAAATTAAATATGTCTTAAACAAATTTAATGTGTTCATTTGAATTGTGTGCAGCCAAATGCATGAACGACTTCAATGCAAGGTGTCCTGATGTTTGGCCTCTCTTAAGCACTCATTTAGCCAAAGAGTAGTTGACCATTCATGTTTTCCAAGCTGGCCGATTAGCTCCCTAAGGCAGCCTTGAAGGCATTCACACTAGCCGATTATCCCATTCAAACATGAAGGCTTTTCGTTTTTATGCATCCACACATGGATGGCCTTTCAAGTTCGATTTTCACACTTAAAATGCCTTTTGCAATATCCAAGCTACTCATTAATTTCACAAACCATTCAGCTGAACAAGACATTGCATTTAAGCCTCTTAAAGCACCATAGCCGAACATAGACATGACCAATCAGCTACCATTCACTCCAAGTTCATTTCAGCTAATTAACGTCATCTAGAAGCTGTCTAATGACATTTTCAAGGCTGAAGAAACCTCTTGGAACTTTTATGAATTATTCTGGAACTTTTCAGCTCATTAAAAGCTGAAACAAAATAACTATTTATCTACTTGTTTGCCTATTCGGCTAGCCTTAGGATTTTACTATAAATATTCACCCAATTGCTAGTTGTATAGACTTTTTTATTTTGGAATGAATTTTGTGTTATTTGTGAGGTTTTCATCTCTCAAATTTTGTCCAATACTCAGCTTGACTTATCAGCTAGTCAGTGGCGTCAACCTGTTTCTTCTATCGAACTTATCACTCTCGTAGTGTGGTGTTCACCCAAAACTGATACCTTTGGTTCTTACCTTCCTAGGTAATGGGTCAAGGTCTTCTTTCCATTACCTATTCACCTGAAGGTCATATAAGTCCCGGGTCAGCACTCACCTATAGTGTTGGTTTGTTCTTGACACTTAAGCTCATTTTCCATCCCATCCAAGCTATTATTTATCCATTTCAATTCTCTGTTAGCTGAACCTATAACAACAAATACTTAGCCATTTTTGAGCCTATTCTTAATACCTATCCCCATACTTAGCCGAATACACACATTGCTTGCAATCGGAACGATACTTCTGTAATACCCCAAACTCAGCCTAGACATTAAGGCCAAATCTGCAATGTCACATTGAAGTGTGTTTTGAAAAGCATCGTTCTGTTCGAAAAGTCTGTACAATATTAAAACCCTTGTAGTGATCTTTTACAAAACTTTTAAGTATCATGTTCGTTGATAAAACTCAAGTTTGATTAGAAAATTGTTAAGCATATTAAATTGTTATTGATTTTGAAAACTTTCTTTCTTGCGGAGGCTAATGAAACAAGTTTTGTAAACGTGGTGTTTTGAAAATATTTATCTTTTCGAAGATTCTCGCCCTACTACTAGCAGATATAAATTCAAATAAGTAAACTGCAAATTAAAGTAAAATTTAAAGAGGCCTTATTACATAAAAAAACCCAAATTAAATAGCTTAAAGATTAAAAGTATAAAACAGTAGCAGAAGCAGTCGTGTGGCCTCCATTGAGTCCCTCGCAGCACTGACCCGCCTAAGGATTTCCTGCACAGGAAAGCAGGAGGGTAAGTTTATGAAAACTCAGTGTGTATGCCCTTTACAATAATCAGTCAAACTACAAGTAAACAGTTGGGCCTAAGCTCGTTTCAGTGACAGTCTAGTAACAGTGTGGGACTTAGCCCATTACAGTACAATATCAGTGTGGGCCTTACCCCATTACAGTAACAGTAATAGGAATGCAAACAGAGGTCCTACCAATCCATCCTCTACACTCTACTCTGTCCAGCCGTACACTCCATGTGAGAATAAAATCGACCCACCCATTCCTACACTTCAACTATAACACCAGTTGCTGCACAAATCAGTAATTGTAGCAGAGTTGCCAATACAGTACACTTCCTCCAAATATATCAACCCAACCCCCATGCAACATGTCATGTTCTAATATAATACGTGTATGCAAAATGTCATGCTCGAATACAGTCAAACATATCATATGGGTATATCAGTCATTTCATCAGTATGGGGTCAAAGTGTCCACACCAACCCAACAATAGGTTCACAATTGTCTTGGTGACCCGTGCAACCTTAATAATCAAACAGTGGAAATGGGCCCAAAGCCTATAACACGACCCATGTAGCCTTACATGCCCGTCTGGCCCAAAAAGCCCAAAAATGACCTTTGTTGTGTGAACTACATAGACTGGCACAATAATCTCTACACGCCCGTGTAGTTTACCCGTGTGAGGCCCACAAGCTCGTGAGGCCCACGAGCCCGTGGGGCCCACACGGCTCCTTTCGACCCAACGTGGCCCAAAATGGCCTAAGCCCATGAAATCGCTGATGGTGGACTCTATGATCAAACACCCATGTTTTGTGCACTCGGTTCACCACACGAGCGAGTGCACACTCATGTAGCGACACTAGCCATATTTTTTGGCTTTTGCCGAATTACGACTAAAGTAGTGTGATTACACACCTGGTTGCGATAAAAGTGCGAATATCCCGAATGTTTCCCCAAACCTATATCAACATGATACACTATCAGGCTTTTAATCTATGGGGTTAACAATCCCTTAAATAAAACATAACTAAACTATAACTTAACACTTGCCTTGCTCAATGATTAGGACTCCTCACACTTCAATCGATACCGAAGATTGCTTATAAGCTCTTACAGAACATCTGCACCCAAACTGAAATCTATTAACCTTTATTAGAACATTCACATAATTAGTTGAACTAGCATATGGCACTTACCAAAATCGTAAAACCAATTCTAGAGAAGGAACACAATCAGTCTTCTATCTCAAATGAAAACCCACACCGCAGAGGCAAGGCTAGCACCCACACTTCTAGCCATAAACTGCAGTAAAAGAAGAAGAAGTTAGAAACAATATTACTACATAAAGAAAAAGGGCGAGGGATTAGAGAAGAACCAGGCACCAACTGATTGTTCAAAGAAGAATTGCAAGAACCAAAACGATTGAAGAGAGAGCTAAACAGATATCGGCCCAAGTTTTCAAATGGAAGGAGAGGAAAAGAAGATGCAATCGGTTTAGGGAAAGTCAATTGAGAGAAAGGAAGAAGGAAGGAAGAATCAACAAAAATGAGACTAAAACCCATACAAGTTTGAGAAAGGTGTTCGGCCAAAGGAAAAACAAGGGAAAGAATGACCGATAAGGTGTAGAGAGAACAGAGGAGGTCGGTCTGCAAGGCATTGCTAAAGAACAACACTCAAATGACAAGTTCTCCAAATGGTCACACTCAGTATTCAGCTACCAACAAAACCCCAAAACCAAAAAAAGGAAAGACGCAAAAAGAAACAATAGTTATCATAAATGGGAAGCAAAAACCACACAATTTTGACACCCAAAAGCCTATGACCGTATTGGCATAATGGGGAATCCCACTTTTGGCAAACTACTACCACCCTCTCAACCTCCCTTAATTCTCTCCTAAAATCCCTCTCCACATCACTCCCACCGATCACTATCCAACTGCCTAAACACTACAACTGCCTACTACCTTCAGAGTTCCACTGACATTCAATTTCTTACATAGCACAGCAACAAAATAAACACCCTTTGCGTGCAGTAGGACTCGAACTCAAGTCTCCTAACAGCAGTAACACGCCACTATCCCATAAACCAACGAGCTTTTTATGACACAACTTAACCATATTTATTTAAGAAACCTACTGTCTAGAGACAGGATTTATTCAAGCAAAAACAAAATTTTTGTACAAGCCAGAGCTTGAACTTAGGACTTCTCCAATACTCCACAAGACACTCAACCACTGAAGCAGACATGCATTTTTGCAACACAACATACAAAAATAAATACATAGATTTTTGTGGCGTTACAACTCTACCCCCTAAAAGAAATTTCAGCCTCGAAATTTACCTGGTCAAAACAGATGAGGGTATTATTGTCACATCGCCACCTCGGGTTCCCACGTGGCTTCCTCCAAGCTGTGGTTACGCCAAAGTACTCTAACCAGTGGAACAGACTTCCTCCTCAGAAACTCACATCGTGGTCCAAAATCTAAATCGGCTCTTCCTCAAACGTCAGATGGCCTAACCTCAATCTCCATAGTTGAGATGATATGTGCAGGATCAGAGTGATATCGCCTCAGCATAGAGATGTGGAACACATCTTGAATCTAATCCAACTCTGGAGGTAAGTCAAGTTGATAGGCAATCGGTCCTACACATTTCAATATGCGGTAAGGTACAATGAACCTAGGGCTTAACTTGCATTTCCGTCCAAACCTCAGTATCTTCTTCCATGGCGAGACCTTGAGAAAAACTAAGTCCCCCACAGAATACTCAATCTCCTTACGTTTTAGATCCGCGTATGACTTTTTTCTGTCTAATGCTGCCTTCAGTCGATCCCAAATTAGTCTAACTTTATCCTCAGTATCAGAAATCAATTCAGGACCCAGAACACGCCGCTCACCCAACTCAGTCCAACACAGAGGAGTACGACACCTACGACTATATAGTGCCTCATAAGGTGCCATCTGTATGCTAGACTGGTAGCTATTGTTATACGCAAACTCTGCTAATGGCAAATAGTCCTCCCAACTGCCTTGGAAGTCAATCACACAACTTCTTAACATGTCCTCCAATATCTAAATCACCCTCTCCGACTGACCATCTGTCTGAGGATGGAACGCAGTACTGAAGTCCAACCTTGTACCTAAAGCCTCGTGTAACTTTTTCCAGAACCGAGATGTGAAGCGAGGATCTCTGTCAGATATTATTGAAATCGATACCCCATGTAGTCTCACTATTTCAGATACATACATGTTAGCCAACTTCTGTAACTAGTAATCGATACGAACAGGTATGAAACGGGCAAACTTGGTCAATCGATCCATGATGATCCATACTGAATCCTTCTTAGTAGGCGTTAAGGGTAGCCCACTAACAAAGTCCATAATTACTCTCTCCCACTTCCAAAGTGGAATTTTAACTGGCTGAAGTAACCCTGAAGGAAACTGGTGTTCAACCTTAGCCTACTGACAAGTAAGGCATTTACCCACGAAGTCGGTAACTTCCTGCTTAAGACTAGGCCACCAATATAACTCACGAAGGTCACGATACATCTTATTCCTGCTAGGATACATAGCATAAGGACTATTATGCGCCTCCTGCAGTATTGACTGCCTCAGATCAGTATCCTTCGGTACACAAACTCTCCCATGAAAATAGAGTACCCCTTCGCTATTCAGTCCAAAATTTGAAGTTTCCCCACTCTCTATCTGCTGGAAACAAGGACCCAGTGACTCATCCTTCAACTATTTACCCTTAATCTGTTCAGTCCACATCAGTCTAACCTGAAGTTTTGCCAACAGACTACCATTATTGAATAAGTTGAGACAAGAAAACATCGCCCTCAGATCAGTCACAGTACTACGGCTTAGTGCGTCAGCCACTACATTGGCCTTACCAAGATGGTATTCAATCGAGCAATCATAATCTTAAAGCAGCTCAATCCACCTACGCTGTCTAAGATTTAGCTCCTTCTGAGTGAGGAGATACTTGAGGCTCTTATGATCTATATAGATAATACACTTCTCACCGTACAAATAATGTCTCCAAATCTTCAGTACAAAAACCACCGCAGCCAACTCCAAGTCATGTCTCGGATAGTTCGCCTCATGCATCTTAAGCTGACGAGACGCATAAGCCACTACCTTACCCTCTTGTATCAACACACATCCTAAACCAACATATGATGCATCGCTGTAAACAGTGAATTCTATTCCAAACTCTAGCTGTATTAAGACAGGGGCCTCAGTCAGAACCTTTTTAAGTTTCTCAAAACTCTCTTGCTGTTTATCAGTCCAGTTAAATGGCACCTCTTTACGCAACAACTTAGTCAAAGGTGCAACAATCAACAAAACCCTTCCACAAAATGTCTATAATACCCTACCAGACCCAAAAAACTTTGAATCTCAAATACCGACTTAGGCTGCTTCTAATCCAGAACAGCTTAGGGGATGTACAATTATTTTTCCCTCAAAATTTGCAGAACTAGTCGGATATGTGCATCATGTTCATCTTCAGCTCTCAAATACACCAGAATGTCATCTATAAACACCACTACGAATCGATCCAGATAGGGCTGGAACACTCAGTTCATCAAATCCATAAAAGCTGCTGGTGCATTCGTCAGTCCAAACGACATCACTAGGAAATCGTAATGACCATAACGAGTCCTGAGCACTGTTTTGTAAACATCAGTCTCCTTGACCCTCAATTAATGGTACCCAGATCGAAGATCTATCTTAGAGAAAATTGAAGCTCCATGAAACTAATCGAATAGATCATCAATCCTCGGTAGAGGGTACTTATTCTTAATAGTCAATTTATCCATTTGTCGGTAGTCAATGCACATACGCATGGATCCGTCCTTTTTTTTCACAAATAACATCGGTGTTCCCCACGGGGACACACTAGGGAGGTTGAACCCTCGATCTAGTAACTCTTGAATCTGAGCTTTAAGCTCTTCAAGCTCTTTCGGTGCCATTCTATAAGGGGCGATGGACACCGGAGCTGTACCAGGTAGGAGCTCAATCCCAAACTCAACTTCACGGTTTAGAGGTAACCTAGGTAGCTCATCGAGAAAATCATCCTGAAAATCCTTAACCGTTCTGATATCTTTAACAGATGAAATCACAGAATTAGAAACACCGATATAGGCTAGATACGCCTCACAACCCTTACGAACCAATTTCTCGGCCCTAAGTATAGAAATCACATTTGACAGATAATTCCGACGCTCCCCAATCCCAACTACCTCATCACCCTTTTAGTTTTCAATATCACCTATTTTGCAGCACAGTCAAAATTCACTTGATGCTTAACTAGCCAGTCCATGCCCAACATCAAATTGAATTCTCCAAAAGGAAGTTTTATTAAATCTGCCGAAAAGATCACTCCTTGAACCTCCAAAAGTACATCCTTAAAAAGTTTATTCACTCTCACTGACTGCCCTAATAGACTTAACACAGTAACCTCACTCGTAGTGTTTTCAACCATCACACCTAAAGTCTCAGATACAGTGCATGCTATATAAGTATGCGTAGATCCAACATCAATCAATGTAGTATAAGGTACATTATGGATAAAGAATGTACCCGTAATAATATTTGGAATGTCTCCGTCCTCTCAGCGATGTGCAACATGAACTAGTGCTGGCTGCCTCGCCTTAGTATGACCAGCACCTCTGCCCGGTGCTCTACGACCACGGTTTATACCATTTCCACCTCTAGCCTGACCATAGCCTCTCGGTGGCTGCTGAACACCTCTTGGTAGCTGAACAGTACCCATACTAGTAGCTTGCATCTGATCGGGCCTCCGTGGACAATCCCTGATGCAGTGCTCCATAAATCCGCACCTCAAACATGCTCCTATCAGTTTCCAACACTCGCATTGATGGCGTCTCCCACAATCAGTAGAAGGTTGTTGCCAAAAAGCAGCAACAGGGGGCCCAACCCTGACTGGCCCATAAACCCTGGTTTTTTTCTTCAGATTTAAAGTTAAACTTGTGGGCTCCCAAACCCTCTTGTTCCTTCCCCTATCCGTCTCAAGATTCTAACGCTCAGCGCGCTTCACATCCTCGGTGATCTTCACATTTTCCACTAACACAGCAAAATCTCACTTCTTCTGCGGAGCTATTAGAACTCGTAGATTATATTTGAGGCCATCCTTACAATGAACACAACGCTCATATTCAGTTGCCACCATCCCACGTGCATAGCAGCTAAGTCGCAAAAACTCAAACTCATATTCAGCTACTGATTTATCCCCTTAAGTCAAATTCAGAAACTCTTTTCCAGGAATCCACATAACTAGCACCCACATATTTTCCTTGGAATGCAGTTCTGAAAAATTGCTAAGTTAACCAGTCAGGCTGAGTACCCTCTATCACTGTAAGCCACCACTGATAGGTTTCATCTCGTAACAATGACACTACACCTTTTAATTTCTGCTCTGGGGTGCAGTTGAGGTCATCCATGATCCTCTCTGTGGCCTCAATCTAATATTCAACCACACTGGGGGAAACTACAGCGATACCCCTAAAAATCTCAGCCCCACCAGATCGGAGTCGTTTCGTAACTAACCCACAGCCTAAAGTACAAATATTAGGCCCAACGACCCTCTCTAGAATTCGCAACATAGCATGGGATAGTGCGTCATGCCCAGCTACACGATCGTGTGACCCAGTCTCAGTTATAGGTGAGTTCGGTGCCTCCCTAGCTTCATTGTTAGGCATATGGCCTGATACCGAAGACACAGCCCGAGCACCTCCACGGCCTTAGCCGCAACCGCTTATACCCCTTCCACAAGTACCTCTAGTGCTCATTATCATATTACGCTTTATCTGTATTAATAGTTTTATGTATCAGTTTTACAGTTCCAATATTTATTAACAGATGTTTTATGAGAAACAATATTAATAATTCAGAATTTTCGTTTTCGTAGATCGCAGTCTTACTACAGTTTTAGTTTACTCTAAACAAAATATTTCAGTATAGTTTACTACCTATAGTAGTCTCAGTATTTCAATTTAATCAAGAAGTAGTTTTGAAAAACTTACAGGATCGATGCTGGAGACTCGGTGTACCACACATACAGTAAAACACTTCAAAATATTTTAAAATCATTTGAAACAGCTCTTTTCTGAAGTTTTCAGTTTTAAAGAAAAGCCCAAATCCACAGCTGAGTTTTGTAACTTGACTCGGATACCACTAAATGTAACACCCCAAACTTGGGCTAGATGTTATGGCTGAATTTGCGATGTCACATTGAAATGTGTTTTGAAAAGCATCATTTTGTTCGAAAAGTTCATACAATATTAAAACCCTTGTAGTGATCTTTTACAAAACTTTTAAGTATCATGTTCGTTGATAAAACTCATGTTTGATTAGAAAATTGTTAAGCATATTAAATTGTTATTAATTTTGAAAACGTTCTTTCTTGCGGAAGCTAATGAACTTTATGACCAAATCTGAGAATTTTCTTCCACGATGAGACTTTCAAGAAAACTTTATCTCCAATCTGAAACTATATATCTTTACATTTCAAGTCCGCATAAGATTTTTGATGATCCGATGCTGCTTTCAGACTTTCACTTATTACTTTCACTTTCTGTTCAGTTTCTCTGATCAAGTCTACCTCGTGTATCTTATTTTCACTAAGCTCAGTCCAGTATAACAGTGTCCGTCACTTACGACCATATAAAGCCTCATAAGGTGTCATTTTGATACTCGATTGAAAGCTATTATTATACGCAAATTCAATCAGAGGTAGATATCATTCCTACGTACCTTCGAACTCGAGAATGCAACATCTCAACATATCCTCAAGTATCTGAATGATTCGTTCAGACTGACCATCTATTTGCAGATGGAAAGCAGTACTAAAATGTAATTTTGTACCTAGTGCATCTTGAAGTTTCTTCCAAAACCGCGAAGTAAACCTCGGATCTCTGTTCGAAATAATAGATATAGGCACACCATGTAATCTTACAATCTAAGAAACATACAATTTAGCCATCTTATCCAGTGAGTAGTCTATACGTATCGGGATAAAATGAGCCGATTTAGTCAATCTATCAACAACAACCCAGATTGCATCCTTTTTGCTCGGTGTCAACAGCAAACCAGATACAAAATTCATCGTGACTCTGTCCCACTTCCACTCAGGTATCATAATCGACTGAAGTAATCCAGAAGGTACCTGATGCTCAACTTTTACTTGTTGACAGACTAAACATCTTGCTACAAAGTTAGAAATGTCTTGTTACATACCATGCCACCAATAAAGCTGTTTTAGATCATTATACATCTTTCTACTACCTGGATGAATAGATAATCGACTGTTATGAGCTTCATTCAAAATCATCTGAACAAACTCTAAATTCCTTGGAATGCATATTCGGTTCTTAAATCTCAAACAATCATCAGCATCAATCCTGAATTCTTAATCAGCATCCGTCCCACACTGAGTTTCTTTTGCGATCAACTCTCTATCAACCTTCTGGGCATCACAAATTTGTTAAATGAATAACAGTCTTGCTTTCAATTCAACTATTATAGAACCATCATAAGACATAGCTATATGCATATTCATTGCACGCAAAGCAAACAATGATTTTCAGCTTAAAGCATAAGCAACAACATTAGTCTTTCCCGGGTGATAGTCAATCACAAGCTCGTATCCTTTTAGCTATTCTAACCATCGGCGTTGTCTCAAATTCAAATCTTTCTGAGTCATCAAGTACTTTGGAATTTTATGATCAGAATAAACATGAAATTTCTCACCAAATAGATAGTGATGCAAAATTTTCAATGCGAACACTATGACTGCCAATTCTAGGTCATGTGTCAGATAGTTCTTTTCATGTGACTTTAACTATCTCAAGGCATAAGCTATAACTCTGTCTTCCTGCATCAAAACATAGCCCAAACCATTTAAAGATGCATCACTATAAATAACAAATTCTTTATCAGATTCTGGCAGAACTAACACTGGAGCTTCAGTCAAAAGAGCTTTCTATTGATCAAAACTTTTCTGGCACTTTTCTGACCACTCGAATTTTACATCTTTCTGCAATAGCTTTGTCGTCAAGGCTGCAATCATAGAGAAACCTTTCAGGAACTGTCTATAATAACCAGCAAGTTCCAAAAAGCTTCAGACTTCAGAAACATTCTTCGGAGGTTTCCAATCAAGTATAACTGAAATTTTGCTCGGATCAACTCAAATACCCGATGTTGATACCACATGACCTAGAAAACTTACTTCACTTAACCAGAATTCACATTTATTGAATTTCGTATACAACTACTTATCTCGCGAAGTCTACAACACAAGTCTCAAATGTTCAGCATGTTCAGCTTCATCAAGAAAGTAGATCAAAATGTCATCTATAAACACAACCACAAATCGATCCAGATACGGTCTAAAAGTCTGATTCATCAACTCCATGAAAACAACAGGTGCATTAGTGAGTCCGAATGGCATAACCAAAAACTCATAGTGTCCATACCTCGTTCTGAAAGTAGTCTTTGGCACATCTGAATCTTTAACTCGCAACTGATAGTAGCCTGATCTCAAATCTATCTTTAAAAATACTGTAGCCCCTTTCAGTTGGTCAAACAGATCGTCAATCCATTGTAACAGATACTTATTTTTTATAGTCACCTAATTAAGCTGTCTATAATCGATAGACATTCTCATAGTTCCATCTTTCTCTTTCAGAAACAACACAAGTGCACCCCACGGAGATAAACTCGATCATGGAAAACCTCTATCTATCAATTCTTGCAACTAAGCTTTCAATTCCTTTAATTCTGTAGGTGCCATTCTGTACGGTGGTATAGATATCGAAGTCGTCCCAAGCATTAACTCAATACCAAACTCTATTTCCCGAATGGGTGGCAAACTCGGTAATTCTTCAAGAAACACATCCGGGTACTCGCACAAAACAAGTACTGATTCAATGTTTCTTTCAGCCACTTTACTGTCGAACACATAGGCAAAATAAGCTTCACACCCATTTCTCACATATTTCTAAGCTAGCATCGAAGAAATTATTGCTGGTAAACCATACAAATCACTAGATTCAATCTGAATAACCTCATCATTCTGACTCCATAGATCAATGGTCTTTCTCTTGCAGTTCACAATAGCATCTTGTAATATCAACCAATCCATACCCAAAATTATGTCGAACTCGTCAAATGGCAGAAAAATCAAATCAGACAGAAAGCACAAATTTCAAACCATCAAGGGACAATTCTTACACATTTTGTCGACCATAACACATCGACCCAAGGGGTTTGACATTCTAATCATAAACTCAGTAGACTCAACAGGTAGAGTCTTGCTGAATACTAATGTCTCACACGCATATGAATGAGTAGAACCAAGACCAGTCAATGTAATTACATTAGTATCATAAAGAGTGAACGTACCAGTAATAACATTTAGGGATGAAGCCTCCTCTTGCGCGCGAATGGCATAGGCTCTGGCAGAAGCACAAGCCTCAGATTTGACTGCTGTATCTTTAGTCCCTCTCTGACTACCACTCATATTACCAAGATTTCTGGGTGGTCTTCCTCGAGCTGCAGTATTACCCGATCATGTATTTTGCACTGGATTTTCCTCAGCTAACACTGGGCAATCTCGAATATAATGATCTGTCGATCCGCATTTAAAGCAAGCCCAATCATGCAATCTACAACTGTCAGGATTTCGTTTACCACAGTGTTTACACTCGGGTTGATTCGATCTGACATTACCCACACTCGCTATTGAGGTAGCTCTCGAGCTCACTGATGGTCTATTTTGATCCCGTCTAGAGTAACCTGAAGTGGCTTTAGAACGGCTGAAATCATCTCAAAACTTCTTTGGTACCGACTAGAATGACTTACTGGATGTTTTTTTACATGCATCTCTAGCTTCAAAGTTAGCTTTTCTTTTCTCTTTCTCGAGCTCCTCAGTTTTGAAAGCTCGCTCAACTAGTACCACAAACTCTTTTATCTCAAGTATGCCAACTAGTAGTTTAATGTCTTCATTCAGCCCATCTTCAAATCTTTTACACATTATGGCTTCAGTGGAAACACACTCTCGGGCATACCGATTGAGTCTCACCAATTTCCACTCGTACTCTGTCACTATCCTCCGACCCTGTTTCAGTTCTAGAAATTCTTGATGCTTCTGATCAATAAATCTCTAGCTGATATATTTCTTACGGAACTCAGTCTTAAAGAATTCCCAGGTCACCTACTCTCTTGGAACTACTGATACTAAGGTATTCCACTAGTGGTATGCTGTGTCTCGAAGCAAGGATATGGCAGACTTCAAACATTCATCTA
The DNA here is from genome assembly GCA_025698465.1 of Gossypium longicalyx. Classification (NCBI taxonomy): domain Eukaryota; kingdom Viridiplantae; phylum Streptophyta; class Magnoliopsida; order Malvales; family Malvaceae; genus Gossypium; species Gossypium longicalyx. The sequence goes on from CM047007.1 coordinate 59,021,739, forward strand.
GGGTACAGGACAGCTCATCAAACATACGGATGGTATTATCAAGCCAGAACTCAGTCCGCTTTAAACTCTTCAGCCCCATGTTTTCTGATTTTATCAACAGGTGGCTTATACAATCTCAACGGATCACTTACTTGAGGTACAACAAGCATCGAAGATGGAGCAATCAGGTGTGGAGGTTGTTGTGCAGCCGGATTAGTCCGAATATATTGAGTAAACCAATCATTCATTATTTGATAAAAGGCTTGTCTAGCCTCTCCTTCTTGGTTACTAGGAATCGGTCGAGAATTAACCGACACTATCCCTTGTGCAGGAGCAGGCGCTACACTCTCGACATCATCAGCTACAGCTCTGTCAGGATCCATTTACTATATGAAAACACATTTCAAATGTCAGAAGTCATCACACTATCACAATATATAATTATGGCATGTATAGCTAAACTCACACACGCTACGTTAGTCCTAGTACTGACTAAACCTGGCTCTAATACCAATAAAATGTAATACTCCTAACCCGTATCAGTCGCCGGAATAGGGTTACGAGACATTACAAAACGAATGCACAATTTTGAAAATTTTCACATTAATTCAAGATTTAAACCACATCAATGCTTAAGATTCAACCTAATATCTAATCATAAATTTATTATCATTCTCCATATAGCTTAAGTAAAACTTAATCCAAAATATATAAATATTAAAACAATTCATTGCATATACAGAACTTGTAATGAATTAATAATTTCCTTACAAAATATGTGACCCTCTTTTTTTTTTTTACTTAAACAATTCATGCATATTCACTAGTTAATTATCCATTAAACTAAATTTCATTACTAACCCATTTCATTCATATAGACTATGCGGCATTAATGTGCTAGACTATGGGTAAATTATTTGTCATAATTATTAGCATGCATTAGAAACAAACATTCGGTTATGATTAACTCTTTTTAATTCTATGTCTACTCGGCTATCTTAATTTCATTTATACATATTTAATAATATATAATTACCAAACGAATTACACTGCCATGCACATATATATATCAACTAAAGGTGAAAGTATACATATATATAAAGTCATATAAAAGCTCATCAACATGTCAAGGCCGAATACCTAAGCACACATATTCTTGTCCTTACCAAACTCCTTACATTAACCTAAGACCCAATATGTCTAAATTATCATGATAATTTAATTAAACACCCTACACTTCATTAATCTAGCCTATTTGGCTATCATGGATCATTTGTACCTATTTGTAAACTTATAAGCAACTTGCAAGTTTATAAATACAACCACATGCATATTTACATATACACATAACATCCATAATATAATCACCTTATACACAAGAAAAGTATAAATAAAATTCTAACTAAAACAGTGTGGCCGAATATCACATATTGATAAATCGTCATTTGTACATATTTTTACCCCATGCTTTGTGCATTTTATGGATCATTTTTCCTTAAAATTGGTGAATTTGATGCTCCTAATGCCTTAATTTCATGTTTTATTCTTAGGTGAGCTTAAGAGAACGAAAAGAACGAGAAACGGGCCAAAAATAGAGAAAATAGGCCAACGTACGAAATAAACACAGCATGGACTTCCTCACATGGGCAGACCACACGACCATGCCATTCTAACAGGCGCGAACATGGCCTGAAGTAATCGCACACGGGTGTGTCACATGAGCGTGTCCCTGCCGAACCCAAGTTGAGTCCAATCTGGAAAAGGCTAATTTTGAGGGCTCTTAGGCATTCCAAAGCCTATAAATACACCCTAGAAGAGGAGAAAAAGAGGGAGGCACATGGAGGAAGGAAGGAATTACTCGAAGAAAGCCGATTGATCTATCTCAGAAGCCAGATTCATCCTCAAGACTGAAGATCTCCCCTCAATTTCCCTTCAGGAGTTTTGGGTTTTCTTTATGTTTTTTATTCATTATTCTTCTAAGATGTTTTCCTTTTTAGTTATGAACTAAATCCCATAAATACCTAAGGGGGATGAAACCTAAGATGAATCTTGTTATTATTTTCTGAATTGTATAATAAATATTTGACTTGTTCTTAATTATGTGTTCTTAATTCTTGTTTTGATATTCCAGGATATTGATTCAAATTATGCTCTTATTTAGAGGAGGAATAGACCTTGTCTAGGAGTGCAATTGTCATAATTAAGCGGAGTTGATTGTGTGCCTAGAGATAGGGTGATAAGATTTTGTCGGATTAGGCTGAAACCTAATTAGGGGATCCATAGATCGAGTTAATGCAACCCTAGGGTGATGATTAGAGAAAAGTCTCAGTTATTCAATCTAGGGATTAGACGTTATTAGTCTTGAATAGGGATAATAACATAACTTAGGGATCTCTACGGAACAAGTTAAATGAATAAATCGTTCAATTCGGAGTCAGAATAACAAGTAAAGTTTAGGTGGATTCTTCCTTAGGTATTGTCTTAATTCAATTGTTTTCCAAAAGTAATCCCCCAATTCTATTTTCTGTGAATTCTTAGTTTAGTTAATTAGTTAGTTAAAACAAACCCCCTTATTCTTAGGCTAGATAATAAAAAGGCAGTCATTACTAGTAATTTTAGTTCCTTTGGGTTCGACAATCCGGTCTTGCTAAAACTATACTATTGTTCGATAGGTACACTTGCCTACATCGTGATAATAGTTAGTTTCAAGAACAATTAATTATAAATATTTAAAACTTGTCACAAAATCACGATCAAGTTTTTGGCGCTGTTGCTGGGGAGCTAAGATATTAGGAACACTCAATTTTTATTACTTTAGCCATTTATTTTCCTTGCAAGTTAATTTTATTTTTATTATTATTAATTTACTTTTTCATTCTCTTGGCAGGTTTTTATATTTTATGACTAGAAGAAACCCGTCAGGACCACTACTTTTTGACGAAGAAATTGATCGCATAGTTCACAGAAATCGAAGAGAAATAAGGCGAAGCCTAAGATACACAGAGGAAGAGCAAGAGGACGATATCTCAACTACGACTGAGGAGATGGCTGAAAATTAAGATAATCAGCTACCTCCTGTGATACCTGCTGAACTAGCGAATCAGAATCTTGCTCCTCGTACTATGTATGATTATGCTAAACCTACTTTAATAGGAACTAAGTCAAGTATAGTTAGACCTGCTATTGCTATGAATAATTTTGAACTAAAACCTAACACTATTCAAATGACACAGCAATTTGTTCAGTTTGATGGTTTGCAGGATGAGGATCCAAACACTGACTTGGCAAATTTCTTGGAATTCTACGATACATTTAAAATTAATGGCGTTTCTGACGATGCCATTCGTCTTCGGTTATTCCCTTTTTCATTGAGAAACAAAGCTAAACAGTGGTTGAACTCGTTACCATGAGGGTTAATTACTACTTGGGAACAAATGACCGAAATTTTTTTATTAAAATATTTTCCACCAGCTAAAACGACCAAATTACGTAATGATATTTCTTCGTTTGTGCAGATGGACTTAGAAACTCTTTACGATGTATGAGAGAGATACAAAGACCTACTGCGAAGGTGTCTTCACCATGGATTACCTCTATGGTTGCAAGTTCAAACATTCTACAATGGTGTGAACCTCTCGACAAGATAGATGATTGATGCAGCAGCCGGGGGAACCATCAATAACAAAACACCTAAAGAGGCTTACAAATTTATTGAAGAGATGTCACTGAATAACTATCAGTGGCAAGTCATGATGACTAAGCCAACTAAAATAGCAGGCGTTTATAACATCCATTCGGTTATTATGTTGTCAAATCAGGTAGAACTTCTAAATAAAAAGATTGATGGTTTACTTGGTTCTACGCAAGCTCATCTAGTAATGCACTGTGAAGTCAGTGGAGGTGGATAAAGCAATTCAGAATATCAATCCTATGGCCACAGCATGGAGAATGAACAATTAAATTACATGGGTAATAATCCTTGATCTCAAAATAATCCTTATAGCAATACTTATAATGCAGGTTGGAGGAACCACCCAAATTTCTCGTGGGGTGGTCAAGGGAATCCAAGGCCATAGAATCATCCAGGTTTTCAACAACCACTCTATCAATAGGAAAAGAAACTGAACCTTGAAGAGATGCTATCTAAATTTATCTCGATGTCCAAAACTCATTTCCAGAACACCGAGACAGCACTTAAAAATTAATAAGTGTTGATCCAAGGGCTCGAAACTCAGATAGGCCAGCTGTCTAAACTAATCTCTGAACAACCACAAGGTAGCTTGCCAAGTAATACTGAACCCAACCCAAGGGAACACCTCAACGTAATTAATTTTCAAGATGAAGAAGGATTCGTTGAGCCTAAGCCAGAACCAAGGCAAGAAACTGTGGTGAGCAGAGGTCAAGGTGAGGTAGGTCATGATAAAAACAAATCAGTTAATGTTGAATATAAACCTCGTGTGCCATAACCCAACACGACAAGGAAAGACCGCTCAAATGAACAATTTGGTTAATTTCTTAAACTCTTAAAAAAATTACACATTAACTTACAGTTTATTGAAGCTCTATCACAGATGCCAAACACAATGAAATTTTTAAATGAGCTTTTAGTAAATAAGCGGAAGTTGGACGAGGCATCGCATGTAGAGCTAAACGCAGTTTGCTCAGCTATTCTACAGAATAAGCTACCTAGCAAATTAAAAGATCTAGGGAGTTTTACAATTCCTTGCTTAATTGGTAGTTTAGATGTTAATAATGCATTAGTTGATTTATGGGCTAGTATTAACGTCATGCCCTACAAAATGTTCAAACAATTAGGTCTTGGGAAACCCAAACAGACTAGGATGAGCATACAATTAGCAGATAAAACTATAAGATTTCCTAGGGGTATTATTAAAAATGTGCTAGTTAAAATTGATAAATTTATATTTCCCGTTGACTTCATTATTCTAGACATGGAGGAGGAAAACAATACTCCTTTAATTTTAGGAAGGCCCTTTTTAGCAACTGCTAAAACGATTATTGATGTTGGCACAGGTAAGCTCACACTTCGTGTGGGAGACGAAACAATCACCCTTCAAGCTCGTAATTCTGGCAACACATCAGAAATTGAAGGTGATCGTCTAAACCATTCTACTAAAACTGACAATATGGTGCAACCTACGTTGCAGGAAATGAGTCTGAAGGAAGTACATGAGCCATTCCCAAGTAATAGTAGATGACCTATTCATGAAGATCGAAGGCTACAAATCGAGGAACTAGATGAATGGCGGACGCATAAACCAAGAACACCCGATAAACCAAATCTATGCTAGAACGAGCTTAATACCTTTCCAAATCAACTTAAGGTTGGAGATAAAATTTTATTAGAAGCCAAAAATCCTCACATTGTTACTACCAAACTGAATGAAGAAGTCCCTCTTATGGTACTTAGCATTTTCCCATTCGGTACAGTCGAGGTAAGTCATCCCAACTTTGGCACTTTTAAGGTAAACAACACCCGTCTAAAACCTTATTTTGATAAGATGGGTAGCAAGAATGAGGAGTATAAACTTCTCGAACCACCATTACCATTCAATGGAGAGGTAAGTCCAGCTTAGACTATAAATAAGCACTTCTCGGGAGGCAACCCGAGCACAAACAATATTAATTTCTTTAAATTTTAGTATTTAACACCTAACTTACTAATTGAGATCTTGAATACAAGTTTTCCACATAGACACATCCAGAAACACTGGCGTGCTGATGACCGTGTGGAAACAGGGCAGAGATTTTTCCCAAACACGAGCTACAATAAAATGCCATAGCCGTGCGACATTGCCGTGGGCAGACCTGCCAAAATAACACTGGCGTTCACCACGCCTGTGTTGCATAACCGTGGTTGAACCTAAGAAAATAGCACGGGCATACGACATGCCCATGTCTAGCATCCATGGTCAAACCTGTTAAATTAACACGGTCGTGGGCCTACATACACGGGCGTGGGAGAAGAGAATGAAGCCAGACACAGTCGTGCGATAGGGCCATGTGCACCCACACGCACAAGGAACACGGGCGTGGACTAAATGTCAGACGCACCTAAAATTTAAAATTTGTGAATCACACGAGCTGAAATTGGGGAACACGGGGGTGTTCCCTGGCCGTGTGCCGCAAAATCTATAAATAGGCTGCACTATTCATTGTCTCCTTCACCCAAAACATCCCTAACCCTAGTCGCTGCAAATCCACACGCCCTCCCCTCCACGACTGTGCGCCGCCTCCAACTCCATTTTTGACGCTCATTCCCCCCTTCCTAGCGTTTGTTTACTCTTTTCCCTTTAATTTCACTCATTTTTTATGTTAGTTATCATAGTATTATGCATTTTTTTCATGTTCTTTTCATCTCTTTATCACTCACATTTCATATCTAGAGTAGTTATTATCTTCTCATGTTGAAGTTCTTCCTCGTCACATGATTTATTTGCTATATTTTATTAGTTTAAAGTGAAAATACTCATGACTTTTGGGTTGATATTCTCCAACAATAAAATGTACTAACATAGAATTGATTGCCATTTCTTTTAGGAAACTCATACTATTGTCATGCTAATGATACACCATAAAATTGTTTTTGATTAAGTTTCCAATAGTTGTGACTGAGATTATTAATTCTAATTTATGACTTCTAATTTGCTTCTGTCTTACCTTGAATATTCCTCACGACGAAATAATGGTTTTGCTTGCAGGTATACAATGTCATCTTCACAAGGAAAGAAAACCGCTGTCCCGACTTCAAAGAAAAGGAAGGGAGCGTTATCTTCCTCAGGTCCTACCGCAGAAATTCATCATCCTTTTATACAGTTCCCCATTGGTCCCCAAGAAGAACTTTTCCAAATTCTACGGGCCCGACCTTTAGGTGAGGGCCGCTACATTGACTGGACAACTCTTGAACAAGTCCAGTTGGCTGATGATGTACGAGCACTCCTGACAATCGATCCATGTGACCTTATCTTTGTGATCATCGACGTACCTTGAGCTCACACTTGAACTTTGCTCGACATTCCATGTTCAAGACGTCATGACCAACTTTGATGATCTTGGAACAGTTCAGTTCCGTCTCGGTAGTTTAGTCCGCCAGTTGAGTGTACCTAGGTTCGGTATAGGTTTGGGCCTATACACAGAGGAGTTCATGGATGAGAACGACCTCGACACTCTCCGTCGCCACATCCACTACTCTCCCTCAAAGTGCTGGTACGCTTTAGCCCCCGGTTCTGCCACTTACAACCCGAGCCGCTCCACGGCATCAGCTCTCTCTCCCTCCTTGAGGTACCTACATGCCATCTTCGCACACACTTTGACAGGACGTCGAGAGAGCACCGGCATCGTCAACACTCACGACGCCTGCTTTCTATGGAGCATGGTGAACGGGCATGTACTCGACCTCGCCTACTTTATTGACCTCCCCATTCACCACCAAACGGAGCGGCATCGGAGGGGGTCATCTCCATTGGCCCTTACGTGACTCGACCAGCACGACACTTCGAGCTCCTCAACACAACAGCCTAATCATCCTCCCTTACTCTTTATGGGCCAGATGTCCCCACAAGGCATCTCGAGCATGCTTAGTATGAGAATGATCAAGAAGCGCCGAGGAATCCACCCTCCTCAGTATCGCCTTGCCCAATCCACCGAGAAGGAGGCCCCCGATGACATTATTGATGATGTCCCCCCAGAGCACGAGGACCCACCGTCTCAGCCACCACCACCCTCTTGTCCAGTTCATGCAATAGCTTCATATGCTGACATCTATAAGTGCCACACTCGATTTGAGCAGTAGTGTATTCAATGATTTGACAACATTGATGCTACTCTACAGTAGATTTGTCACTACCTCCACATCTCATCGCCAGACCCACCTCGCGAACCATCCAGCGATGAAGATGTTCAAAAAAATTTTATTATTTTATGATTTTAATTTTTATTAAAAATACTTTTTATTTATTAGATTTTAGAATTTTATTTTATAATTATCAATTTCGGTTATTCCATTAAGAGTAATTATTCTTATTTATATCTCCTAAAAAGTTCCTGATTCTGTCACAGTTATATAGAGCTCCTAAGCTTATCATTGCATAGGAACTAAAAACTCCACCGGGTAAGGCTCTCCACGACTGCCATGTCCTACTCGACCACAACCGTATCTACCACTAGATATAATATTCATTTAACACAGGACCTAAGGTCTAGCAAACCTCTACTCCCCACCAAAGTATCCTCCTCCACTCTCGCACCGATTACTCTCCAAAACTCTAGTTCAAGGAATTCATTCATCATTCAAGAAGTTTCACTTCTCTCCCCATCTTATGATTACAAATTTATCTTTTTCCTATCTATCTTTGTACATTGAGTACAATATACATCTTAAGTGTGGGGGGGTATTCATTTCACTATCAGAAAAATCCCTGAATGATTGCCTTGTTCTCTTGAAAAGCTCTCATATCATGTTTAGAATAAATTTTGATTGATTTATGATTTTTATTAATATATCTTAAATTAAAATATAAGCATTCATGCACTGAGTATTTAAACTTTAAGACATTAGGGAAGCAAGCATGATAAGTTGATTTCTTTTAAGAATTTAAAATTTTAGGTTGTTTCCCCAAGTCTAGGTATTCTCTTGATTTGAAATTCACAAGTTTAAACATTAAAAAGCTATAATTTTGTGAGATCTTGAGCCTTCAAGAGCATCTATTAATTCTTTTATGCTCACTTTCATTATGAGTTCGTCAGTATGGAACTGTTATTCTAGAACTTGCTTGATTATGCATGTCAAGACCACACTATTTGATTTGATATGTCAAGATGATATAGACACTTAGGATTAACCCACTCATGCCATGAAAAACCTACCTCCACGATTAACCCTTAGTAAACCCCGTTGAGCTAACAAGTCATTTCTTGTATTACCCTTAACACTAACCCTTAACCCATTATTGTTGAAATCCCCTCAATTAAATTGGTCCCTATTTTTGTCGAGATTTGAATTGAATAAATTGCTTAGCTATGTCCTGTTCTAAATAGTTGGTTATTTGACTTGTTCTTAAAAAAAAACATGTATACATATAGGTAGTACTGATCTTTTGAGCTAAAGTAGTTAAATTTCATATTCCGAGAAAAAAGCTTTGTTGTACGCAACTGATGACTAGTCATTTTTCTAGTTAGGCAATTTTTCAATTCAATCTCGATTCTAACCCTTTCTTCCAGCTTGTGACCACACCCTTTAAGCAAAGCCACGTTACAACCCTCTAAAGACCTTTTGATTGATGTTTCATCTCAATTTATAGTGGTGGAGATTTGATTTTCATGCAAGCCTATGGTAATGACTTTTCATTATTGACTATTGAGTGCTTCATTTATTGTCCTTAAACACCTCGAGTGATTTGAGTGAATCTTTAGTGAGGATGTGAAACTCTGTGATATTTTGATTCAAAGGTAATTACTTAGATGAGGGGAGACACCTATGTTTTCATGATAAAATGCTCAACTTGGAATGTTTAAAACTTTGATTTTTTTTAGTCAAATTTTCAATGTTTGATTACCTATGGATTACTTTGAGGTGTTATCGATAGAAATTATAAGTTGAGAAGAATTTGTTTTGATTATGAGATGAGGATTTTGCTTGAGGACAAGCAAATGCTTAAGTGTGGGGGTATTTGATAAACCATCATTTATACATATTTTTACCCCATGTTTTGAGCATTTTATGGATGATTTTTCCTTAGAATTGGTGAATTCGATGCTCCTAATGCCTTAATTTCATGTTTTCTACTTAGGTGAGCTTAAGAGAGTGAAATGAACATGAAACGAGCCAAAAATGGAGAAAATGGGCCAACGTACGAAATAAACATGGCCTAGACTTCCTCACATGGGTAGACCACACGGCCATGCCATTCTAACAGGCTCGAACATGGTCTGAAGTAATCGCACACGGGCGTGTCACATGGGTGTGCCCCTACCGATCCCAAGTTGAGTCCAATTCGGAAAAGGCTAATTTTGAGGGGTCTTAGGCATTCCAAAGACTATAAATACACCTTAGAAGAGGAGAAAAAGAGAGAGGCACATGGAGGAAGGAAGGGATTACTCGAAAAGAGCCGATTGATCCATCTCAAAAGTCGGATTCATTCTCAAGACTGAAGATCTCCCATCAGTTTCCCTTTAGAAGTTTTGGATTTTCTTTATGTTTTGTATTTATTATTCTTCTAAGATGTTTTCCTTTTTAGTTAGGAACTAAATCCCTTAAATACCTAAGGGGGATAAAACCTAAGATGAATCTTGTTATTATTTCCTGAATTGTATGATAAATATTTGACTTGTTCTTAATTATGTGTTCTTAATTCTTGTTTTGATATTCAAGGATATTGATTCAAGTTACGCTCTTATTCAAAGGAGGAATAGACCCTGTCTAAGAGTACAATTGTGATAATTAAGCGGAGTTGATTGCGTGCCTAGAGATAGGGTGACAAGATTTTGTCGGATTAGGGTGAAACCTAATAAGGGGATCCATAGATCGAGTCAATGCAACCCTAGGGTGATAATTAGAGAAAAGTCTTAGTTATTCAATCTAGGGATTAGACATTATTAGTCTTGAATAGGGATAATAACATAACTTAGGGATCTCTACGGAACAAGTTAAGTGAATAAATCGTCCGATTCGGAGTCAGAATAACAAGTAAAAGTAAAGTCTAGGTGGATTCTTCCTTAGGTATTGTCTTAATTCAATCGTTTTCCAAAAGTAATCCCCCAATTCTATTTTCTATGCATTCTTAGTTTAGTTAATTAGTTAGTTAAAACAAACTCTCTTATTCTTAGGCTAGATAATAAAAAAGACAGTCATTACTAGTAATTTTAGTTCCTTTGGGTTCGACAATCAGGTCTTGCTAAAACTATACTATTGTTCGATAGGTACACTTGCCTACATCGTGATAATAGTTAGTTTCAAGAACGATTAATTATAAATATTTAAAACCTGTCACAAAATCAAGATCACATATACACATGTTCTAGTATAAGTTATAATGGTTATCAATTTATTGCAAGCATATGTCATAATTTTTACTTAACAACCACATGGCAACTCTAGCATAATTAACATCAATTATAGACATATGACCGAACCACAAAGCACCTTTGCAAGCTATATTTACTTAATTACACCCTCAAAATAACACAAAGATTTTAAATGATCATAACATGCAGCATATTTATCAAAAAGACTTAAGCCATAATTCAACCCAAACCGAATTCAAGCTAAAAAAATAAAACCATTTTCAATACACAAAATACTTACCACAAAACAAACCATAATCAAGCATAAATGCATATATCAAACTAAGATCATGAACATTATAACTAGCACACATAAAATCAAATCCCAAAATAAATAGTAAGCCATTTTCGCATGGCTTTAATACATAACCAAAATCAGCACTTTAAAAATATATGTTCTAGCCTATACATGCCAGAATTTAAGCTTAGCTAATAAGGTACCAAAATAGTAGATAGTGTGATGTACTTGGCTGATAGACCCCGAGCTTGTAGCTTGACTCCAAATGTATAAAACAAAGACAGGTATACACACAGTAAGCTACTTAAGCTTAGTAAGTAATAAGCAAATAAACAAACCGATAATATAATCAACTTAATTTAAACAAATTTCAATATCATTAATAAGCTTATTCTCAACTTATATCTTCAATAATAATATATCAAACACATATATCTATTACCTTGGCCGAATATTCACAAAGTTAAGTCATAACACCATTTCTCAATTTTCAAAAGCCAAAATGTCTTAATATAATCAACATACACTTACTCAATTATATAAGTCCAGGAACCATAATTTAGTATGTACATATACCTTTTATAAGACCGAATATATATGATCGCTTATATATGTATATCCAAATATTAATTCCATAATATACATACCATTTGTTCAAAGCCGAATACACTTATTTAATTCATGTATATTTAACCTTGCATCACATATAACTTATCAACTTTCAAGTCACATACATGCCTTATTATCAATAGCTAACAAGATAAATCATACCTGGCCTAAGCCAATTTTACACATTCGATCACGATTTACCTTTGCCTGATGAACCATTTGGAATTGGATAGGACACTCGGATAATCACATAAATCGTACAATGCCAACGTCCCAGACGTGGTCTTACATGTAGCCACATATCAATGCCACTGTCCCCGGTAGGGTCTTACTCGTAAACACATATCGAAATCATAAATTGATGCCATGGACTTACTCGTACACATATATCAAAATCCTATGTCATGACATATGTATCCTAGCTATTCCTAAGGTTCATATGGGGCTTTCGGACTTCGTAACTCGATCGAAACGAATGCTGGTACATGATTACCAAGCTTATACATATTCGGCAATTACATTTATAATATCAAATATTTCAATTCAGCATCTATACTTTACCTTTAATTAAAATTAAGTATGTCTATTTGCTTATAAACTTACCTCAGACAACGAAAAACCAGTACGGATCGACTAGTCGACAACTTTCGTTTTCCCCCGATCTAAATCCGATTTCTTTGGTTCCTAATCTAAACATATTCAAATTAAGCTCATTCGAACATATTTTCATTTAATTTAGTTCTAAAACACATAAATGGGAAAATTACCATTTTACCCCTGACATTTATAATTTTTACAATTTAGTCCCTATTGAACAAAACACAAAATACACAAAATTTCCTGATACTTATGTTGGGCCGAATTTTACCCATGCTTATACAAGTCTATATATTTCATTTATTTCAAAATTTAGTCCCTCAAATTATTATTTTCGCAATTTAGTCTTAATTACTCAAAATCATCAAAAACTCCAATACAAAATATGTTAATCTAAAACATATCTTTCATTTTTCATCATCAAACAACAAAAATCACAAGATATCAACAATGGCACAACTCAAAATATTCATCAAAATCAAAAATTAAAGCATGGGTCTTGAAGATTACTAAGCAATGATCTCAAAAACGTATAAATTATCAAAAATAGAGCTAAGCACATACCTCGATTGAGCTTGAGAATGGTCGAACTAGGTTTTTATTTTCTCTTTTCTTTGTTTTAGTTTTGACTGTGGTGGAAAGAAAATATGAGCACTATTGTTTTATGATATATTTTATAATGTGTTAACTTTTATTATTTGTTTATTAATTTACCCTTAATGAACTTATATTAAAACCATATTTTGCAAGCCTATTGCCTTCCATATAATAAACCTATGGGATATTTACCATTTAAAAGCTTCCATTTATAAAGCCAATAACAAATCAGCCCTCTATAAATTAAACTACCAAAATTTCAATTTACGCGATTAAGTCATTTTATTTAATTGGATACCTAAACGACAAAATTAAATCACAAAAATTTCACAGATATAAATCACACAAAATAAACACGAAAAATAATTTAAAAATATTTTTCTGACTCAAATTCGTGGTCCCGAAACCACTGTTCCGATTAGGGTCAAAATCGGGTTGTTTCACATTCGAACAAACTTACTCAAACAAGTGTGATTTATACAACAAATCAAAAAGTTCAAATCATCATTGCACACAAGTAGATTAGGCATTTCACATATCAACTTTTTATCACAATAGACCAAATTTTATGCGGGCTTATCTAGTCTTACTTTATTAACAATTTCGCCAAGGTCATATTCATTAGCATAAAAACACTTCATCTCAATATGTAAAATGAAATCATCAATCGAATTATGAATGTTAATCAAATCAAGACGAGGAGCTCTTTCATCAACTAGGTGTCTGGCTTTCTCATCATTCAAATGAAATTGTTGAGACTCAAATAACATGAGACCCTTACCTTGCTTACCTTTTGACGCTTGTGAACTAAGGTCATCTATGTTCTTACCTTTTTGAGCAATCAAAATTGCCTCTCATCGGATAGGTAATGAAGCTGAAATTTATCAATGAGATTTTGAGAAACCTGAAATGAAGAAACATTACAAGGAGAACTCACTGGATGGTTAGTAAAAACACTCATCGCTTTTTCTTGTTCACTTTCTTTTTTTTCTTCTGTTTCTTTCCATCAATACTCGTTTCTTGTATACTCTTTTTTTTTCTTTTCAATCTCAATCTATTTTTCAACTTTCTTTTCTTTTTTCACATTCTTTTTTGCTCTCTTTCATTCTCTTTTTCTTTTTGTTTTCTTTCATTCTTTTTTTCTTTTTGTATTTCTTTTTGTTTTCTACATGATTTTTCAATTTCATTACAAAAAGAAGAAAACAAGAAATAATCAAAATGAGAAATTTTTTGTTGAGCATAAGATGACTATCTTGGAGTATACGTAGAATTGCTTGAACCTTCTTGTTTGCCACCATAATAGGCTTCAAACTCGAAGCGTGAGTTATCTCAGCTTGAATTCCTCGTTGAGTTGGAATCTCGATAGGAGTCTTTTCTCACATTGTCGTTGGACGTTAAACTCTTTGATGATCTTGTTTTCGTCCTCTGGCTTGAAGAAATTCGCTCCTAATGGTAGGAAGATGGAAGGAAACGCTTGCGCATCACATATTCTATTTTAGACCAGATTGATATTGGGCACTCTCTATTTCGTCTTCGACTCGTGGTGAATTGATCCCACCAAGTCATGGCATAATCGAAGAAACTGTTTGTCGCAAACCTCACTTTCTTGCTTTTCGAGTAGTCGTGGTACTAAAAAACCAATTCTACCTTCTTTTCCCATTCATGGTATACCTCCGGGTTGGATCGACCTTGAAACAGTGGAATGGCTAACTTGTGATTCTTCAAATCGCCATCAACAAGTTCATGCTCTCTAAAGCCTCGATTTTTATAAACGCGTCGCCTTTTGCTTTGCTTGGATGCTTGGTATGTTAGATCGAACTAGCCACCAATAGCAGTAACTTTTCTTTCGAAACTTATAGACATTTTATTTGATCCTCACTTTAAACCTCACTATTCACTCACAAAAAAAAAATTAATATGGTACTCCACTCGTGTTTGCACTCTTTTATGGCTTTTTCTACACTCGAATGTTCTCACTAACTCTCGTGCCTCTTACCACTCGTTTCGCCTCTCGAAGTTCATAGAAGACTCGATTAAACTTATAAGCAAGCCTAGGGGTCAGCTTCAAAAGGGTTACGATGGTTGATGTTGTTGGTTTTGGTAAGATGACAGAAAATAAAATAGGATGCTAAGTGTGGTGTTTGGGTTTTAGTTTGAAAGAGAAACAGCTTTGAAGTTTAGGTAAAAAAAACTATGAACACTTTCAATCCCTTTCCTTTTTAATAATTTCAAATTTTTTTTCAAATACTATTTCAAATTTTTTTTCAAATACTTACTCCTGCACTTCACGAACGTCTGTACTCCTTGATTTTAGCTAGCTCTGATAACGATCTCGGTTCGACGATGATTCGAGTCGTTTAAATTGCCTGATCGTTAAAATGAAAAGTATCGTTTGATTTAGAACAAAAGGGATAATTTTGGCTAAGTGTGGTATTTAGTTTCTGAAATACGTTCAAAATGGCTAGGTGGTATTTAGTTTCTGAAATAGGTTCAAAATGGCTAGGTGAAGTGATGATGATTATTTGGCTATCAAAGAAAAACAAAGGAATAGGAAATAGTTTGGTTGGGATGGAGTTGGATCAAAGAGGACTTAAGAATCAAGAGTGAGCCAATAGTATGATTGAGTGTCGACCCAAAACTTATGTGATCTTAAGGTGGTGAAACGGACCTTGACCTGCTAACTATAGGGAGTTAGAAACCAAAGGTATCAAGTGGTTGAATGCCATACTCAGAATGAGTGATAAGTTCAAATGAAACAGAATGACGCCACTAGCAAGCTAGATAAGCCAAGCTAAGTCTAAAACGAATTAAGAGAGTTGGAAAACTAACAAATATTATAAACATATATCAAATAAGCAAAAAGCTCTCTTAAACAAGTTGATTACAAACTATTTATAATGCTAACTAATGCCTAGTCGAATAGTCACTTAGATGCAGCTTAAATGAGCAGTTATGAGTTGAAGTAAAACTTTAATCACTAAGCATAAAATCTTGAAATCTCTAGGCCTAAGTAACATCAACCATCAACATGATTTAATGTTCCAATTCAGCTGATTTAATTGAACTTGAATGTTTAGGCTGGAAATACTCATTCTTGAGTAGCCAAAGAGTTTAGAATAAGCTTTAAATTCTCTTTTGGTCAGCCGAATAGACACCAGCAACATTGATGACATTTTTAGGGCACTCAAGCAGACCATGGTGTGATCATTAAGAGGCAATCGGTTATGGAATGTGAAAAGGATTCTTGAAGTAAATGGACAAATTATGACAAAAAACTATGACATAGTTTGCTATTCTTGAAGTAAATCGGTTATGGAATGTGAAAAGGATTCTTATTTTAGTTATTTCAAGCAGACTTAATTTAACGATGCAAAACACATATTAATGACGTGCAAACTATGACATAATTAAAGACTCAAATTGATGATGTTCAAAATATGAAATAATTAAAGACAGAAACTAAAATAACTAAAATAACAAAAAATAAATGAAACAAAGTCCTTATTTTCCAGCAGCCAAATTAACAAACTGAAATAAAAAACTTCATTTTGCACTGGTGCCCCTCGTGCTTCGGCCAATTCCAATGTCGTCAAATTGTATCATGACATGATCTGGCCTGGGCCATATCAAGGTCAATGGTGCTAACGTTAAGTTCTTGCCCAAATTTTTGAACGTATACCTCTTGTTGTACCCGTCATGGATGACTCTTCGATCTAATTGCCACACGTGTCCAAGTAGCAAATGGCCCGCATGGATTGGCACCACATCACACAACACTTCATCCAATTATTTTCCAATAGAAAAGGATACAAGTACTTGTTTCGTTACCTTTAACTCGCCACCATCATTGAGCCATTGGAGTTTATACGCGCTTGGATGCTTGGTGGTTAACAGTCCTAACATCTCCACCATGAGAGTGCTTGCCACATTTGTGCAGGTCCCACCATCAATAATCACGCTACATACTTTCCCTCGGACTTGGCACCATGTATGGAAAATGTTTTCCCTTTTCCGTTCATTCTCCACACTTTGGAGACTTAGAATCCTTTTAACTACAAGGAGTTCACCATCAACAGTATGGTCCAAGTGTTTCTCCTCCTCAGATGTGGCTTCGGGATTATTTTTGACTTCTTCCTCTTACTCGATTTCTCTATTTGCTCACACCACCATAGTGCTTTGGTTTGGGCATTGACTAGCAATATGTTCCCTCCCAAGGCATTTGATGCACTTGATGCCCCTCGAACGGTTGGGAAAACTCTCGATAGCCTTGCCTTTGCTTGTCTCGCCTAAAGGCATGTTCGTCTTGGCTGGCATCAGGGGCTTTTTAGCACGGCTCGGTGGATTAGTTTTGCTAATGCCTTGGTTCCATTTAGAGGGGTTTGCAGTGGAACAGGCTCGAACGACACCTTTGCACTTCAATTGTTTCTCCACCTTGATGGCCATGTGCACGATGTCCACCACTTTTACATAATGTTGCAGCTACACGATATTGGTAATGTCTTAGTTAAGACCGGCTAGGAAGCGTGCCATTGTTGCCTCGCGGTCTTCTTAGACATCCGCTCAAATCATCGCAATTTCCACCTCTTTGTAATAATCTTCTACACTCCTCGATCCTTGGGTATGATTTTAGAGTTTTTGATAGAGTTCCCATTCTCTGTTCCGTCTTTGGCTTGTTGTTAATTGATCCCACCAGATCATCGTGCAGTCTGAAAACTCAATTGCTTCCAACTTTACCTTTTTAGCTTCGAAGTAATTGTGACACTCAAACACCAATTCAATCTTTTTCTCCCACTCTAAGTTCATCGTCTACTCGATCTCGTTCTCTTTGGCCTCGATTCCTGGGTGATACGATCTTACCTCGATGATGAGTCTAGTCGTTAAAGTTGCCCAATCGTAAATTGAAGAAGTATCGTTTGGATTGAAGTAAGCTCAAATTGGCTAAGAAATAAGGTTCTATTTAAGTCGATGAATGTGGATGAAATAGAAAGGCTTCAGGTTAAAGAATGAACCCATATTATATATAGTATTGACCTGAGACATATAAAAACACTTGAGATGGCAAATGATAGAAGATAGGATCTTAACCTACTATCTAGGAAGATAGGAACCAAAGATATCAATGGACACCACACTTAGTCTAGGAGTGATAAGTTCAAAGAAATAGAATGACGCCACTAGCAAGCTAGATAAGTCAAGCTGAGTCTAAAACGAATTAAGAGAGTTGAAAAACTCATAAATGTTATAAACATTCAACAATGAGCAAAAAGTCTTAACAACATAAAATTGGCTAAGTATTTATAGCTAAACATCTAGCTAGCTGAATAGGCACTTAGGGAGCTGAATGGGCAATATATATTCAACTTAAATGAGATGAAACTTCTTGGTAACTTTCTAGAACGTCCCCTGAAGCTTTCTTGAAGGTTCATTGAAGTTTCCTAGCATGGAAGACACCAATGGTCATTAAAGAAACTAAATGGGTAGCTCAAATCAGCTTAATTAAGCTAAAGTTTCCTTGAAGCTTCCCAAAAATGTCCAATGGTCTGAACAGCCTTTTAATGAGCTATTTTGATTAGATGAATGGTTTTGAAGGTGTTAAATGATGTCTTGAGTGCTCCAGTGGACATTAGGTGTGAAACCGAATATGAGCAGCCCCTCAAGTGTGAATGCACAAACCCGAATGGTCATCTAAAGTGAAAGGAATTTTCCAGCAATGTGAATGTGTTTATTCCTTTCTTGGGAAGCCAAAATTGCAGTAGCCTTTTTTAACTCAGCTCATTGTTCATTGAGCTCCATGAATAGTCACATGAAAAGGAGGAATCATCAGCTCATTTAATGTCATTCCATGCATGTATCTACACTTTAAATTCAACAAATTAAAACAGCTTAAGACACATTAAATCAGCAGCAGCTAGGACACATTAAAAACATGTTTGAGCTAAGACACAGTAATACCTGCACATTAATTTGGCTAAAACATATTAAAAATATGTAATATACTAAGACACATTAAAATCATGTACTAACAATGACATATTTAAAACATGCATTAAAATTAAACACATTTAACACGAAATTAATAAGACACATTTATGAACTAAAACTAAATTAACTAATTTAATTAAACAGCTAAGTTTATTCTAGCAACTTAAAATGCATGAAATTCAATAAAATAGAATCAATCTCAATGAGATAGCATCAAGCCAAATTGAGCTCCATTGAGCTAGGTTGAGCTAGATAAGTTGGGGAAAAGCTTGTTGAGATGAAGTTAAGCTTCATTTTGCACTTGGGCCCCTAGTGTTTAGGCCAATCTCGATGGCGTCGAGTTGTGTCATAACATGATGCGGTCAGGATCGCATCACTGGGCCCTCTCCGCCTAACATTTTGATTTGACCCTTCGTCGCTTTCAGCGTCACTTGGGTCTTCGAGGTCATCATGGTAGACTATTGGTCGACCTCGGTCTCCTTGAGGAGTTCAATCTCGTTGGGCCCTTTCCTCGACTCGCTCCAAGTGCTCGTTGAATGACTCTAACTCATTTCGCAACATGTGTTGGAACTTTTGTAATAGAGCTTGTTGGCTTAAGTCGGGTACTCCACCTCCTCCGAAAGCTATATTTGATGCGAACCTAGCTTGGGAAGTTGCCACCGATCCTTTGCCACAAGGACCTATAGCTCGGTCTCGTGCTAAGAGGTTTCAAGATGCGTTAGTAGGTTATGTTGATCGAGTTTGGGGAGAGCAAGTAGCTAAATCCATTGATCATGCTTGGACGAACTCAATAGGCATCCCTTGTAGTTTATGGCAAGCTAAACTTTATTTTTAATTAAACTCATCTTAGTTAATAATTGAGTTGCTGGAATAAATTATTGTTAATGTGTTTTAAGTTTATTAATTAAGTTAGTTTAAGTGTTAAATGTGTTTATTAATTAAGTCTATTAATTAAGCTTATTAAGTTGTTTTGGCTGAATGTTAATTAATGCTTATAGGTGACTATTTAGATGGAATCAATTATGTCAGTTATGTACTTGGACAACATTTAAAGAGAGCATTATGCACCATTTAATTCGAGCCTATTCCTCTTCTCCAAGGAGTTGTTCAAGAATAGTAATGGACAAGGGAGTGTTCACACATGGCCATTCAGTTCATGAATCCTTTTCACATTCCATAACCGATTGCCTCTTAATGTTCACACCATGGTTTGTTTGTGTGGCAGAAAAATGTCATCAATATTGTTGGTGTCTATTCGGCTGCCCAAGCGAGAACTTAAAGCTTATTCTAAACTCTTTGGTTGCTCAAGAATGAATTCTTCCAGCTTAAGCATTCAAGCTCATTAAATCAACTTATTTAAGCTGAATCCAAGTGACTATTTGGCTAGGCATTAGTTAGCATTATAAATACTTTGTAATCAGCTTGTTTAAGGGACTTTTGCTAAATTTATGTTTAAATTTAAACTTGTGAGTTATCCAATTCTCATAGTTCTTTTCGGGTCTGAATTGACTTATCAAGTTGTCTTGTAAAGTCTTTCTTTCCCTTTGCTAAACCAAACTTATCACCTTTGCTGTGGTGTTCATATACCTTTGGTTCCTATCACTTTTAATAGTGGGTCAAGGTTCTTGCTGATTTTTCCTAACCTGAAATCCACCTAAGAGCTACTTTGAGATTTGGGTCAACTATTCCAATATTGCTGGTTCATTCTCGGCCCTTAGCAAAACTATCTATTTCTGTATTTAGCCATTTTATTTTGAACCCTTGTTTAAGTCCAAATATTCTAACTTTCCATCTAACTTGAAACAAATATAACCTTACCCATTTCACGATTGGGCTAACTAATACGACACATAACATCTACAATCGAGTTCGTATCATTTGGTATCAGTGCTAGTTGAATTAGAGTAAGAATCGGCACTTTCAACATAATAGTATTGCAGATTCGATGAAAAAAAATTTATGAATTCAAAGAGTTTATTGAAAATTAGCATTTTGTAATTGAAAAAAAAAATTGAGAAAAAAAGTGTTCAAGTTCTTGTTGCCGAATTGAAATTCTGCTTGCTACCTAAAACATCCATTCAATATCTTATTATTCAGCTACACTCAACTCTTTCCATTTCTTTGTTTCAAGCCTACTTTCTTTATCCTACAACATTCCTACCAAAACCATACATCAATTTTGCTAACCGACCCACAACAACTTCTTCTAAGTCTAACTAGTCCCTTTAAGAACTTAGAGAGGCAGAGTGAGTGGAAAAAGGCACTAGGGTTCTGAGCTCATCCGAGTGTAGAAAAAGCCAAGTGTGAGTGATTTTCTTTGTGAGAGAGTTGGTGAGTTTTTTTTTTTGTTATGAGTGTCAGAAATGTCGCAAAGTCTAGAAAGAAATCAAAACGAGTGAGTTGGGTTCTGTCCTATAAGAAACGTTAGAGGAGGCATGCCAGATCTCACCCTTCAAGCACTCATTCTAAAAATGGGGTGGTTATTCAGTCGCAAACTCGAACCAATCGAAGATCGATTTTATCGAGTCGAGACACAAGAATAGCGTGAGGAAACTCCAAACGTTGCAAGACGAGGGTGTGGGCGTCCAATTCAAGATCCAAGGAAGTGATCATTCATCTGCCCAAAGTGTACGTCAACAAAGCTGCCAATGAAATCGGGGCCTTAGAGATCGAGACCGACCCAATGATAACCTTAAGAATATTAAGATGACGATCCCACCATTCCATGGTAAGAATGATCCCAAAGCTTATTTGGAATGGAAAAAGAAGATCGAGCTTGTCTTAGAATGCCACAATTATTCTGAGAGCAAAAAGGTGAAGCTCGCAGTAATCAAGTTCTCTAATTATGCCATTGTGTGGTGGGACCAGCTCGTGACGAGTCGAAGATGAAATGGTAAAAGACCCATCTCTACTTGGGCTGAAATGAAGTCAGTCATGCAAAAATGATTTATCCATTCGTACTACCATCGGGATCTTTATCAACGACTCCAAAGCCTTACTCAAGGTAATAGAAGTGTTGAAGACTATTATAAAGAAATGGAGATAGCAATGATCGGGCTGATATCAAGGAGGATCGAGAGATGACAATGGCCAAATTCCTTGCGGGCCTAAACCATGATATCGCCAACATAATTGAATTACAACACTATGTTGAAGTGATGGACATGGTCCACATGGTGATAAAAGTCAAAAAATAACTCAAACAAAAGGGAGTTAGTCGATCCTACGCCAACCCCTCCACTAACAAATGGAGCCAAGGAGTCAACGAACCCCCTGTTAGAACAAAGGAGCCGGTTGTAGCAGTTAAATCCAATTAGCCTATTAGCGAGTCAAGTCAAAATAAAAACAAGCTAGTGCCAAATCGAACTAGAGACATAAAATGTTTCAAGTGTCAAGGCCGGGGGCACATAGCTAGCCAATGTCCCAATCGGTGAGTTATGGTGGTAAGGGCCGACGACGAAATCGAATCTGAGGAAAATGATGAAAATGAGCCCGAAATGCCATCTGATGAAGAAGAAGATTTAAAGTTATCGGTTAAAGGTGAAATTCTTGTGGTGAAGTGAAGTCTCAACATTCAAAATGATGAAACCAAACAACAAAGGGAGAATATTTTCCACACCCGATGCCACATCCAAGGTAAGGTGTGTAGTATGATCATCGATGGTGGAAGCTGCACTAACGTCGCAAGTAGCATGCTGGTGGAAAAGCTTGGTTTGGCCATAACCAAACACCAAACTCCATATAAGTTGCAATGGTTGAATGATGGATGCGAGCTTAAAGTGATGAAGCAAGCGGTGTTAGCATTTTCCATCGGGAAGTACCAAGACAAAGTGGTGTGCAATGTAGTTCCCATGCATGCGGGACATCTCCTTTTGGAGCATCCATGGCAGTTCGGTAGACGCGCGATCCATGACGGTTACACAAATTGTTATACTTTTAAGCACCTAGGCAAAAATGTAACCTTAGCCCCACTTATCCCTGTCAAAACCATTTTTTAAAAGGGGTTTTGAAAAACGGGGATTGACTTTTGAAAAACGAAAACGGGAGTCGCCACCAATCTTTTAAAGTGCGATTGGATCACTATATAAAATGTTTTGGCCTACGAAATTATGAGAAAATAGGTTCGGGAGTCGGTTACGTACGAGGAAGGACTAGCACCCTCGTAACGCACATAATTGGTACCAAATTTAGTAATTCTTGTCTTAGTGTCAAAAATTTGAAAGAATTTTTAAAAAATGATATTTCCTTTAAACCGTGATGTTTTGAGAGAAGAATCAAGATTCATTCGTTTTAAAAGAGTACAAACATCACATCCAGCATGATTGGACATGATATCTTTAATCTTTCGTAACTAAAATCATCTCATAATTTATAAAACTTGTTTAAAAGGATATTTTAAATATTTAGTCAAACGAGAAATTGCAACCCAGCATGTTAAGGCACTATTTCTCGAATTTCTAAGTGTTCAAAACATTGCCTTACTCTTTTTTTTAAAAAAAAGTTTCTTTTTTAATTAAATAAGATATGACTTTTGGTTTAAAAAAATGATATGTTTTAAAATAACCTAATTTCAATATATATATGTTTTATCATTTCATGCAAATATAGTAAAAGACATATATAACAACATTTTATGCAAGTATATATACCTAAATTATCATAAATAACTAATTTTACGCAAATATATAAATATAAGAACAAAATGATGTGTAAAATTTAACTTATTAAACTATATCCAAAATAAAAGAGAATTTAAAAATAAGCAAATTAAATGTATGAAATATAAAAATAAGAGATTTAGAAATATATT
The DNA here is from genome assembly GCA_025698465.1 of Gossypium longicalyx. NCBI lineage: Eukaryota > Viridiplantae > Streptophyta > Magnoliopsida > Malvales > Malvaceae > Gossypium > Gossypium longicalyx. Next base: position 59,045,633 of record CM047007.1, read on the forward strand.
AAACGATGTAAAAACAATAAAAGGGACCCTTTTTCCTTTTTAAAATGATAGATACATATATAGACTATATTATAAGATATAATAACTTAGTATATAAGAAAAATAGTGTACTAGATATTGCTATTCTTTAAAAAGATGTTTATAATTAATAAGTAATAATGTATAATTTGTGATAAAATAAGATAATAAGGAAATATGGTAAAATATAATATAATTTACAAATAAAGTATGTAATAATTTAAATCATATAGTAATAAAAATATGTAATAAAATATATATAATATAATATATGAAGAATATATAAAATAATAATAATCTAATAAGTATTTTCATATAAAAATATAGTAAAATAATTAATACCTATAGGAAAATACATAGTATATACTAAATTTATAAATAAAATGTATAATAATATGAATAATATAATTAATAATAATATAAAAATAATATATATACTATATTTTTATAATTAATATTTATAAAGTATTTTAAAAAAATATTTAAAAGGATTATAAGGAAATCAAATTAAAGTTTTAGGACTAATTTTAAAAAAAATAAAAATTACGAATTTTGGGCCCTCTGGAATGCGCATTAAAAGTTGGGGGACTCTTTGGGCAATTAGCCCTAATCCCCAAAACGACATCGTTTCAATGAGATGAATTTTAAGGGTCTTTAGGATTAAATTGAAATAAATATAACAGATTGGGGCTAAATTAAAATAAAAATAAAATGAAATTAAAAACTTAAAAACACGGAACAATCAATTGGGCAATTTGCCCATTTATTAAAAACATGCGGATCCTCCCCGGGTCATTGGGTCAACGCGTGGATCCAAAGCTTTGAAACGGCGTCGTTTTGTGCTTATTGGATTAAACCAAAATGGCACCGTTTCATTTATGCTATATAAGTCAAACTTTAGTTCTAAAATCATTTTGCACCTGGTTTTTAAAAAAAAACTTGAAAAACTCTCTGAAAGAGAGTTGAGAGCAGTCCTCCGGGCTCCGGTCTCCATCAAGCCAAGCCCTGATCATCGGACTCACGCACCCACACGCCTTCGCCTACTCTTCCCCGTATGGCGGTCGGAAGCCCATAAATTTTGATTTTCAACGTGATTTCAACGGTAAATTCCTTTTTATTCATTTAAATGGTATTTCCATGTAAAGAAAAATAAATAAAGATATATCACCTTTAAGAAACTATTTGAACTTTTTTCTTTCTTCTGTATATGCGTGTGTATATTATTGTCTTTGTAAAAAATCTGGATCCTCTACATTGTTCTGAATCAGGCTTTTTATAGCCACTGTACATAGCATTTTTACATGTTTAAAAATATTCCCTGCCATATTTGTTTTGCGTTTGTCCTTTCTTTCCATTTTTGCAGATGATCGAGGAGAAGGAGGGGCACCTGATCACGGCGTCGGTTTGTGTCTCAATTACAACGAGACACGGGGCCTGGAATCATGGCACCGATGAAGGATAGTTGAAACGACGTGAGGTGAAACGGCGCTGACCTGCGTTGATTTCGGCGTGATTCGAGGCCGGAGTTATAGGGTGAGGTGAAGAGGCGCATCAGCTGCGGCGCGAAGCTTCTGGAAACCCAAGGGTTTCCAGATTTAGTTTAGGCAATGGGCCTTGCTAGTTTCGGGTCTGGCTTGGGTACTTCGGCTTACGGGTTAAAAGATGTGGGCTACCAGTATTGGGTGTTGGGTACCGGGTTATTGGGTTTAAGTATTAATGGTTTTGGGTTAGTTTGTAACTGGTAGTGGTATAGGTCTTAGGTATCTGGGCTTATCAAGCTTTGAAGCCCGTTTATTGTAAATGGACTTGTATAAATGGACTTTATTTATCAATTTATCATTTTTAGTTTTAAGGCCTGGACAAATTTGGGCTATTACAATCTCGAAACAAGTGTACTAAGATCAATTGAAATTGAAAGAATCTATAGAAAAAGTAAAAGAAAAAGTACAAGAAAAAAATTGAAAAAGAGAAAGAAAAGAAAAACGATAAAAAGAAAGGAAAAGATGAGAGAGTGGAGGTAAAAGCACGAGAAGAAAAAAGAAGTCAAAAAGAAAACGAGAGTGATAAAACAAGCGTATTTGCAAGGACAAGAGAAATAAGAAAGTCTTTGTTGATATGCCAGCCCATGCTTGCACTTATGTACAAGGAATGTTTATTTGATGCTAAAAAACTTGATAATTTTTTGCCTTCTTTTGTTGTTTCGTTACTTCAGGAATTTGAGGATGTTTTCCCAAAAGAAGTGCCTAGTGGGTTGCCTCCTCTCTGAGGTATCGAACACCAAATAGGCTTCATTCTTAGGGCTACAATTCCGAATCGACTAGCTTACTGAAGCAACCCTGAGGAAACTAAGGAGTTGCAATGACAAGTAGCGGAGTTAATGGAGAAAGGTTATATACGGGAGAGTCTAAGTCTATGTGCGATACCTGTTTTGTTGTTGCCTAAAAAGGATGGCTCGTGGAGGGTGTGTGTAGATTGCTGAGCCATCAACAAGATCACTGTCAAATACCGTCATCCCATCCCTAGACTCGATGATATGTTAGACGAGCTTAGTGGTGTTAAATTGTTCTCTAAGATCGATCTGAAAAACGACTATCATCAAATTTGCATGCGAGAGGGGGACGAGTGGAAAACCGAGTTCAAGACCAAATACGATTTGTATGAGTGGCTAGTGATGCCATTCGGCCTCACCAATACCCCAAGTACTTTTATGAGGTTGATGAACCGCATTTTGAGGTCTTTCATTGGTCATTTTTGTGTAGTTTATTTTGACGATATTTTAATTTATAATAAATCCTTATCTGATCATCTTGAACATCTGCGTGCTGTTTTGGAGGTTTTGCGAAAGGAAGTCTTGTATTTTAACCTTAAAAAATGTAGCTTTTGTACTGACAAAGTTGTTTTTGCGAGTGGCCTCGAGGTGGATCAAGATAAGATTAAGGCAATACAAGAATGGCCACGCCCGACCAACATCAGCCAAGTTAGAAGCTTTCATGGCCTTGCAAGCTTCTATAGGAGGTTTGTGCCGAACTTCTGCACTCTTGCTACCCCATTAACTGGTATTATCAAAAAGAATTCTCCTTTCATTTGGTCTGATGAACAAGAATCTGCTTTTGTTAAAATCAAAGATTGTTTAACTAATGCTCCACTTTTGTGTTTACTAGATTTTAATAAAACTTTCGAGGTGGAATGTGATGCCTCTAGTATAGGTAAAGGTGCAGTTTTAACACAAGATGGGCATCCGGTGGCTTATTTCAGCGAGAAACTTAATGGGGCTATACTCAACTACCCCATCTATGACAAGGAAATGTACGCGTTGATACGTGCATTAGAGACATGGCAGCATTACCTTTAGCCGAAGAAGTTCGTTATTCACATAGACCCATGGGGCCTTCAAGCACATGAGAGGGCAAACCAAGCTCAAAAAAAGTCACACCAAATGGGTCGAATTCTTAGAATCCTTTCCTTACATGAATAAACATAAGCAAGGTAAGAAAAATATCGTTGCAGATGCACTATCGCGTAGGTATGCTCTTATAAACTGTTTGGATGTTAAATTGCTTGGTTTCACTTATTTGAAGGATTTATATGCTGATGATTCTTATTTTGGAGAAATTTACAAGCTATGTGTGCAAGGTGCGTATGATAGGTATTTTTGGCAAGATAGATTCCTTTTCTGAGAAAACAAGTTGTGTATACCGCAAGGATCAACTAGAGACGTGTTGGTTTAGGAAGTGCATAGCGGGGGTTTAATGGGTCACTTCAGCATCTTTGGTTGTACTTTAAGAACACTTTTATTGGCCAAATATGAAACGAGACGTGCCTAAAGTGTGTGAGCGTTGTATTGCTTGCAAAAAGGCAAAATCAAGGATCCAGCCATATGGACTTTTTACTCCGTTGCTGATTTTGGAAGCACCATGGATGGATATTTCTATGGATTTCGTTCTAGGGCTTCCTAGAACAAAGAATGGCAAAGACTCTGTGTTTGCTATAGTCGATAGATTTTGAAAAGTGGCTCATTTTATTATATGTAATAAATCTGATGATGCTTTAAATGTTGCTAATCTATTTTTAAGGAGATTGTATGGCTGCATGGAGTTCCGAGGACTATCATTTCAGATCGGGATACTAAGTTCCTTAGCCATTTTTGGAGGACCTTATAGGGTAAGCTTGGCACCAAGCTGTTATTTTCAACAATAAGCCATACCCAAACTGACGGTCAAATGGAGGTCGTTAATCGGGTTTTGTCAACACTACTGCAGGAAATTATTCGAGAGAATCTAAAGACTTGGGAGGAGTGTCTACTCCATATCGAATTCACGTACAATCAATCGGTACACTAGGCTACTAAGTATTTTCCATTTGAGGTAGTGTATGGTTTTAATCCCTTAAATCCATTGGATTTGTTGCCTTTACCCTCTGATCAGTTGGTGAATGTAGATGGAAAGAAAAAGGCAGAATTTTTGAAATAATTGCATCAACGAGTTAGGGATAATATTGAACGAAGAACCGAGCAATATGCTAGTAATGTCAATAACGAACGTAAACGAGTGACGTTTGAACCCGGTGACTGGGTTTGGATTGACATGCGTAAGGAGATATTTCTAGCTCAAAAACGATCCAAACTTTTACCAAGGGGAAACGGTCCTTTTCAAATCTTGGAAAGGATTAACAGTAACACCTATAAGTTAGACTTACCTGGTGAGAATGGGGTTAGTGCTACTTTTAACGTTGTTAATTCATCCCTTTTTGATGTAGGCGATGATTTGGGGACAAATCACCTCGAAGAGGGGGGGATGATGTGACCCTAGCTAGGGATGTTGCCACCAAACTTGTTGAGCTGGCACAAGGACCTATAACTAGGTCTTGTTCTAAGAGGTTTCAAGATGCGTTAGTAAGCTATGTTGATCGAGTTTGGGGAGAGCAAGTAGCTAAATCCATTGATCATGCTTGGACCAACTCAATAGGCATCCCTTGCAATTTATTGCAAGCTGAACTTTATTTTTAATTAAAATCATCTTAGTTAATAATTGAGTTGCTATAATAAATTACTGTTAATATGTTTCTAAGTTTATTAATTAAGTTAGTTTAAGTGTTAAACGTGTTTATTAATTAAGTATATTAATTAAGCTTATTAAGTTGTTTTGGTTGAATGTTAATTAATGCTTGTAGGTTACTATTCAGCTAGAATCAGTTATGTCAGTTATGTATTTGGACAACATTTAAGGAGAGCATTATGCACCATTTAATTCGAGCCTATTCCTCTTCTCCAAGGAGCTGTTCAAGAATAGTAATGGACAAAGGAGTGTTCACACATGGCCATTCAGTTCATGAATCCTTTTCACATTCCGTAACCGATTGCCTCTTAATGTTCACACCCTGGTCTGTTTGTGTGCCAAAAAAAAAGTCATCAATATTGTTGGTGTCTATTCGACTGCCCAAGGGAGAATTCAAAGCTTATTCTAAACTCTTTCACTGCTGAAGAATGAATTATTACAGCTTAAGCATTCAAGCTCATTAAATCAGCTCATTTAAGCTGAATCCAAGTGACTATTCGGCTAGGCATTAGTTCGCATTACAAATACTTTGTAATCAGCTTGTTTAAGGGACTTTTGCTAAATTTATGTTTAAATTTAAACTTGTGAGATATCCAATTCTCATAGTTCTTTTCAGGTCTGAATTGACTTATCAAGTTGTCTTACGGCGTCCTTCTTTCCCTTTGCTAAACCGAACTTATCACCTTTCGTGTGGCGTTCATATACCTTTGGTTCCTATCACTTTTGATAACGGGTTAAGGTTCTTGCTGATTTTTCCTAACCCGAAATCCACCTAAGAGCTACTTTGAGATTTGGGTCAACTATTCCAATATTGTTGGTTCATTCTCGACCCTTAGCCAAACTATCCATTTCTGTATTTAGCCATTTTATTTTGAACCCTTGTTTGAGCCCAAATATTCTAACTTTCCATTTAACTTGAAACGAACATAACCTTACCCATTTCATGATTGGGAAAACTAATATGAATCGTAACATCCATAATTGAGTTCGTATCAACATTTCTAGTAGGTTGTCATCCTTTGCCTTCCGCCATATTACGTTCTGGACTTCTGGAGATAGAAAAAATACAACCTCACAACAAAGCCTCACGTTCACTCGAAAAGAAAGAGTTAATGGCACTCACACTTGTGTTTACACTATTTTACGACTTTTTCTTCTCTGTAATGCTCTCACTTCACTCGTGCCTTTTTCCATTCATTTTTTCTCTCGTGATTTCGTAGAAGACTCGTTTAGACTTTATCTTAAGGCTAAGGGCGAAGTAGAACCAACAATATAGATGATTGTTGACTTGAGTCTTAAATAGCACTTATGTGAAATCGGTGGAAATGGTGGTGGAGGTGAAGGTGAACCTTGACCCATTATCTATGTCAGATAGGAACCATAGGTATAAATGAATGCCACACTTAGACAAGTGATAAGTTTGAAATAAAGGAAGGAATGACGCCACAAGACTAGTCTTGATAAGTTAATTTAGCCATAGAGAGAACAAGGAGAGTATGAACACTCACAAATAGTATAAAGTTCATAAAAATGAGCAAAAAGTTTATACAACCAGCAATGAACAAAGTATTTATAGGCTTGAGCTATGTCCAGCCGAATGGACACTTACAATCAGCTCAAATTAAGCTATTAATGAGCTGATTTAATTCTTAAAATAATTAGCAAGGCTTTTAGCAACTCCTAGACCTAGGTGACGCCACTAGCCAAGGCTTTTACATTCCCAATCAGCTTAATTAATTTCACTTAATGAGCTGAGTTGAACCTTGCTGATAATTGATATTCCAAAGAGTTATGAGCTCCTTTAATCCTTCCTTAGAAAGATGAATGTGCAATAGCCTTTTAATTGAAGTTGTGGCACATGAACAGCCCAAATGTAGTGAATACAAGAACTCAATCAACTTCCAATGTGAATCAATGAATTTAAACAATCCCTAAGGTGTGAAATCAGCTGCAAGCTGAATGGACCAATATGAACAACCATTGGCCTTTGATCTCCACGAAAGGACACATGGAGAAGATCAAAATAGTAGCTTGGTTTTTAATTCAGCTCCTTGTCCATTGATCTCCATGAATAGGCACTTGGAGAAGAGTAATCAGCAGCTTGGTGTAAACACATGAAATTGGATGGCCACAAGGTGTGAACATGATTATTTAGCTGAAAGAACAAGTGTGAGAACATTTAATGCCTTACTGAACCCAAAATGGCTCTTGGCAGGTAGTGTTCCGCTCATTGTTATGCCATATGAATAGCCAAAGGAAGCTTCGCAACAGTAGCCAATATGAACACCTTAATGCCGTCCATTCCTAATTCTTACAAGACACATTAAACACACTTTAGACATATTTACTTGGTCTGAAATAAAACATGTATTAAAGATGTCTAAAACTAAGACACATTAAAACACCCATTTAATATGTACTAAAATAAGGCATATTTAAAACCTACATTTAAAATTTTTAGATTATGACACATTTAATAACTTAAACTAAATAACTAAATAAACTAAAACAAATTAAATATTTTATTCTAGCAAAATAAGGTGCAAGCTAAAATGAACTAAAACGAGCTCATTGAGCTAGGAATGAGCTAGACGAGCTTGAGGGAAGTTTCAAGGAATGCTTGGATTACTGGTCTGAGATCGTTCGATGAAACCCGCAACAGTTTCCAAAGGTTCCACGCCAGAAACCACATTAACAAGCTAAAATTAAAGCATCATTTTGCACTTGGAACTTTCGTGCTTGGGCTGTAATAGCCTAGTATAGACCCTAGTTAGAACAGTGTTTTTGGAATCACGAATCTGAGTCAAAAAAATATTTTAATATTATATTCTATGCTTAAAGTATGTGAATTGATATGTGTGAAAGTTTCGTATGAAGATTTTATTGTTTGTGTGCTCAATTTGCAAAACGGACTTAATCGCGTAAAATGCAAAAGTGGCAATCTAATTGTTAAAGCACTAAATTGCTATGGTTTATTAATTGCTAAGTCCTTAAAATGGAATTATGCCACTATTATGGTTGATGGACAGTAATGGACATTAGTTATATGGTTTCATAATTAAATTACAATGGTTAATTTTGTAATTGGTATAATAATTAGTAATAAATAATACAAATTAACTAGTTGGTCGGTGTTCATCCTTTTATGGCCAAATGTGAGAAGAAAGGAAGCCATTTTACTTTGTTTAAGGGTTCGGCACTTTGAAGTTAAAATTAAGGTATGGATTTTGTTCGGTTTTTAATAATTTTTACGTTTTTGAGATCATTGCTTCGAGTACTAGCTAGCCCATGCTTGAATTTTTGAATTCGATGATGATTGTGTGTTTTGAAATTGTTGAAAGCTTTGATGATTTTTGTGTTTGATGATGAAAAATAAATGTGTTAATAGATTTTCATGTGTAATTAAGTGATTTTTAGTAAAAATGCCTAATTGGGATTAAATTGTGAATTTTGTGAATTGAGAGGTCAAAATGTGAAAGAAATTGGCTGGTAGGGACCTTAGTGAATTTCGGCTAAGCATGAGTGTGGTCAAATTTTGAATATTTTGTATTTTGTGTAATAAGGACTAAATTACGAAAAATGTAAAATGTCAGGAGCAAAAGTGTAATTAGCCCATTTATGTGTTTTTGGATTAATTTGATTGAGTATATGATTAAATAAATTGAATTTCTATTGAATTAGATCAAGAAATGAGGAAATCAGATTTGGATCGGGAAAAGTAAAAAATTGTCGAATAGTCGTTTATGTCCGTTCGTGTTAGTACGAGGTAAGTTCATTAGTAAATAAATGTTGTTAAATTGAAATGTATGTGCATTATAATGCCGAATTGAATTATTACTTGTGTATATGTATATGTCAAATTGAATTAAGCATGGTAGCAATATTTATGAGCTTGAATCGATCGAGTTACGACGTCCGAAAGCCCCAAACGAACCTTAGGAATAGTTAGGATACATATGTCATGACATAGGATTCTGATATGTGTTATCGTGTACGACCACATCTGGGACGTTGGCATCGATTTGTGATTTACGTGTAAGACCATGTTTGGGACATTGGCATCGTATATGATTTCGTGTAAGACACTGTCTGCGACAGTGGCAACGATATTTGATTACGTGTAAGACCATGTTTGGGATGTTGGCATTGTATGAGCTTATGTGCTATCTGAGTATCCGCAATGATTTTAAACAGTTCAACGGGCATTCTAAAAAATAAATGAGTACATGAATGTGCATCTGAATAAGGTATGTTGCAAGATATATGAAACTAAGCAATGAAAGTGAGTATGATTATAATCAGTTGATATATGAACTATGTGAAAATGAGATGTGGATACTAGCAAGTGAACTATGATCAAATGAATTATATGAGAAATGTTGAATTATAATTGTGTTTTGCCATATACGATTCAGGTACTTGTGATTTGTATATGAAATTCTGAAATGTGAGTATGATTCAAATGACAATATGTGAAATATATGACAATGAACGATGTGTTATATATGCTCGTTATATGAAATTGTGGTCCTATGTTTTGAATACAAGAGTTATGAAAAATGGAACATGGTTTGGATGTGTGATTTGTTATGGTTATTCGGGTTTTGAAATGCATAAAAAGAAATTGACATATTTCTGTGCATGAAATGTAATAAATAACCATGTTTCGGTTTGTTACGTAGTGAAATTGTGCAAGCTTAATTTATATGAATGATTTAATGGTTGTTATTTGAAATTGAAAGCATGGTTTATATGTTCACCGATAATTAAGCCTAATGAATTTACTTAATGTTGTGATGTTGGATTATATAAGATAAGTGATTGAATATGTGTATGAAGTTAACTAAATTTGGCTCATTCAAGTTGAATTATATACATGATCTTGTGAAGATTTATTTACTTATGGCTTACTAAGCTCTCAAAGCTTATTCTCTATGTGTTTTTCCTATATTTATAGATTTTCGGAGATCTACTCGGGTTGGAAGTCGATGGAGACGTCATCACACTATCCTGTTATCATTTCGGTAAATATTATTTTGAGATTTGGTTATGTGGCATGTATAGGCTAGAAGTCTGTGAATATGTTTGGATATGTAAATATATGTTTTGTCAAGTGATATGGCTTGATATTGGATGTGAATATGGTTTGGTTTTGTTATGGTTTATTTGATGAGAAAATGGTATGATTTGATGCATATGAATGACTAAATGAAATGGTCAATTTGGTATGTGCTTAATTGTTAAATTTGGTATAAGTTTGGCATGAAGACGGATAAGAAATTGAGATGTTGGTAATGTATGATTGAATGAATTTGGCTTATGAATTTGGTATATTTTGGTATACAGAATAAACATGAAATTGGTTGATGATATTTTAGATTAATAGATTGATCGTGTTATTTTGTGACAGGTTTTAAATATTTATAATTAATCGTTCTTGAAACTAACTATTATCACGATGTAGGCAAGTGTACCTATCGAACAGTAGTATAGTTTTAGCAAGACCGGATTGTCGAACCCAAAGGAACTAAAAGTACTAGTAATGACTGTCTTTTTATCATCTAGCCTAAGAATAAGGGGTTTGTTTTAACTAACTAATTAACTAAACTAAGAATTCACAGAAAATAGAATTGGGGGATTACTTTTGGAAAATAATTGAATTAAGACGATATCGAAGGAAAAATCCACCTAGACTTCACTTTTTATTTGACACTGAATCGGACGATTTATTCATTTGACTTGATCCGTAGAAATTCCTAAGTTATATTATTATCTCTCTCAAGACTAACAACGTCTAACCCTAGGTTGAATAATTGAAATCTCTTTCTAATTAACTTCCTAGGGTTGCATTAACTCGATCTATGGATCCCCTTATTAGGTTTCACCCTAACCCGGTAAAATCTTATCACCCTATCTCTAGGCGCACAATCAACTCCGCTTAATTATGACAAATGTACTCTTAGACAGGGTCTATTCCTATTCTGCATAAGAGCTTAACTTGAATCAATATCCTGGAATATCAAAACAAGAATGACGAACACATAATTAAGAACAAGTCACATATTTATCATACAATTCAGAAAATAATAATAACAAGATCTGTCTTATGTTTCATCCCCCTAGGTATTTAGGTGATTTAGTTCATAAATAAAAAGGAAAACATCTCAGAAGAATAGTGAATATAAAACATAAAGAAGAACCCAAAACTCCTGAAGGAGAATTGAAGGGAGATCTTCAGACTTGACAGTGAATTTCGGCTTCTAAGATGGATCAATCGGCTTTCCTTGATCAATTCCTTGCTTCCTCCTGTGCATTTCCCTTTTCTCCTCCTTTAAGGTGTATCTATAGGCTTTAGAATGCCTAAAAGCCCTCAAAATTAGCCTTTTCCAAATTGGACTCAACTTGGGCTCAGCAGGGACACGCCCGTGTGACACGCCTGTGTACGATTACTTCAAGCCGTGTTTGAGCCTGTTAAAATGGCACAGCCGTGTGGTCTACCCGCGTGAGTCGTGCTTCAATTTTGCCAAATTGACACGGCCCTGTGGTCTACCTGTGTGAGGAAGTCCAGGCCGTGTTGATTTCGTACGTTGGCCCATTTTCTTCGTTTTTGGTCCGTTTCTCGTTCCTTTTACTCTCCTAAGCTCACCTAAGTATAAAATATGAAATCAAGGCATTAGGAGCATCAAATTCACCAATTCTAAGGAAAAATCATCCATAAAATGCGCTAAGCATGGGGTAAAAATATGTATAAATGACGGCTTATCAAATACCCCCACACTTAAGCATTTGCTTGTCCTCAAGCAAAATCCTCATCTCATAATCAAAACAAATTCTTCTCAACTTATAATTTCTATCGATAATACCTTAAAATAATCCATAGGTAATCAAACATTGAAAATTTGACTAAAAGAACATCAAAGTTTCAAACATTCCAAGTTGAGCATTTTATCATGAAAACATAGGTGTCTCCTCTCATCTAAGTAATTACCTTTGATTCAAAATATCACAGAGTTTCACATCCTCACTAAAGATTCACTCAAATCACTCGAGGTGTTTAAGGACAATAAATGAAGCACTTAATAGTCAATAATGAAAAGTCATTACCATAGGCTTGCATGAAAATCAAATCTCCACCACTATAAATGGAGATGAAACATCAATCAAAAGGTCTTTATAGTGTTGTAACGTGGCTTTAGTTAAAGGGTGTGGTCACAAGCTGGAAGAAAGGGTTAGAATCGAGATTGAATTGAAAAATTGGCTAACTAGAAAAATGACTGGTCATTAGTTAATTACAAGTGAGCTTCTTCTCAGAATGTGGAATTAACACTTAGGCCCAAAAATGGAGAATTACTATTAATAAGTATGCAAGTATTGTTTATTTTTAAGAACAAGTCAAATACAAATTGAAATAAAACATAGTTAAACAACTATTCCAACTCAAATCTCGACAAAAATAGGGATCAAATTAATTTAGGGGATTTCAACAATAATAAGTTATGGGTTAATATTGAGGGTAAATCAATGAATGGGTTGTTAGGCTCAAGGGGGTTCACTAAGGGTTAATTGTGAAGGTAAGCTTTTATGGAGTGAGTGGGTTAAACCTAAGTGCCTTTATCATTTTGACATATCAAATCAAATGGTGTGGTCTTGACATGCATAATCAAGCAAGTTTTAGAATAACAGTTCAATATTGGCGCACTCATAATGGAAGTGAGCATGGAAGAAATAATACATGCTCTTAAAGGCTCAAAATCTCACAAAAATTATGGCTTTTTGATGTTTAAACTTGTGAATTCCAACTTAAAATAATACCTAGACTTAGAGAAACAACCTAGAAGTTTTTAATTCTTCAAAAATCAACTTATCATGCTTGATTCCCTAATGTCTTAAAGTTTAAACAATCAATGCATAAATGCCTATGTTTTAATTCAAGACATATCAATAAAAATCATGAGTTAATTAAAATTCATTCTAATAGTGATATGAGTAATTCACGTGAGAATAAGACATATTCCAATGGTGATGTAAAATACCCCCCCCACACTTAAGATGTACATTGTCCTCAATGTACAAAGATAGATAGGAAAAAGATAAATTTGTAATCATAAGATAGGGAGAGAAGTGAAACTTCCTGAATGATGAATGAATTACTTGAACTAAAGTTTTGGAGAGTAATCGATGCGAGAGTGGAGGAGGATATTCCGGTGGAGAGTAGAGGTTTGCTAGACCCTAAGTCCTGTGCCAAAAGAATATTATATCTAGTGGTAGCTACGGTCGTGGTCAAGCAGGGCATGGTAGTCATGGAGAACCTTTCCAATGGAGTTTTTAGTTCCTATGCGATGATGAGCTCTAGATAACTGTGACAGAATCAGGAACTTTTCAGGAGATATAAATAAGAATAATTACTCTTAATGGAATAACGGAAATTAAAAAAAAAATTCTAAAATCTAAAAAAAATAAAAAGTAGTTTTAATAAAAATTAAAATCATAAAATAATAAATTGTTTTTAAACATCTTCATCGCAGGATGGTTCGCTAGGTGGGACTGGGAATGAGATGTGAATGTGGTGACAAATCTGCTGTAGAGTAGCATCAATGTTGTCAAATCATTGAAAACACTGCTGCTCGAATCGTATGGACTTGCAGTGGCTAGGGTTAGGGTTTTTTTTTGGGGGGGTGAAGGAGACAATGAATAGTGCATCTTGTTTATAGATTTTGTGGCACACAGCCAGGGAACACACCCGTGTTCCCCAATTTCAGCCCGTGTGATTCGCGAATTTTGAATTTTAGGTGCGTCTAACATTTAGTCCATGCCTGTGTTCCTTGTGTGTGTAGGTGCACACGGCCGTGTTGCACAACCGTGTCTGGCCTCGTTCGCTTCTCCCACGCCCGTGTATGGAGGCCCACACCCGTGTTAATTTAATAGGTTCAACCACGGGTGCTAGACACGGGCGTGTCGCACGCCCGTGCTATTTTCTCAGGTTCAAACATGATTCTGCAACACGAGCGTGGCGAACGCCCGTGTTATTTTGGCAGGTTTGCCCACGGCCATGTCACACGGTCGTGGCATTTTATCGCAGCCCGTGTTTGGGAAAAATCTCTGCCTTGTTTCCACACGGTCCTCAGTACGCTCGTGTGCCTTGCCGTGTCTGTGTGGAAAACCTGTATTCAAGATCTCCATTAGTAAGTTAGGTGTTAAATACTAAAATTCAAAGAAATTAAGATTGTTAGTGCTCGGGTTGCCTCCCGAGAAGCTCTTATTTAGAGTCTAAACTCGACTCTACGTTGTAGGTGTATTTAGGTAACTTCATGGAGCCGTAGCTTCTCTTTATCGCCTTTGAATTTCTCACCATTATACATTTTGAGACGATGTCCATTTACCTTAAAAGTGCCTTGTGATGGATGACTTACCTCTACTGTACCATATGGAAACACAGTTTGAACTACGAATGTGACAACCCGAATTAGGGCCTAATCGAAATAGTGGTTTCGTGACCACAAATTTGAGATAAAAATAATTGTTTTATAATTATTTTGAGGTTTATGATATGATTTCATGATTGAGTGAAAATTTCATGATGAAATTCTATGCATTAAGTGCTTAAGTTTAGATTAGGGACTAAATCGAATAAATTGCAAAACTTGTGTTCTAGAAGTTTTTAGTATGAAATTGCTTTGGAATATTCATTAGGAGGTCTTAAATAGCAATTTTACCAATTTCTAAGTTTATGGACAAAAATTGGACATGGATGGAATTTTTGGAAAGTTTAGTAGTAAGGACATTTTGGTCATTTGTATATTAAATGAAATAAAATGGGAAAAATAACACAAAAATGGTCATCTTCTCAATTAGTTGCTGCCGAATTTTGATCTCCTCCATAGCTAGGGTTTCTTCAACTTTCAAGCTTCATAGTAAGTGAATTCAAGCCCCGTTTTTAATGATTTTTATGTTTTTGAAATCCCGGAAGTTCGATTTAGCTTATGTTAGCAATAATTCAATCTAGGCTTCATATTTGAAAAAATATCCATAGGTGAAATTTGTGTATTTTGGTGTTTTATGATAGAATATGAGGTTTTAAATTATGTTAGACAACTTGTGCTACTCGGTTTTGAGTGAAAACGAGTAAAAGGGCTTAATTGGTAAAAATACCTAATGTTCATAAGTACATGTTAGAGTGAGAATTTGATGTTTCCATAGAAGAGAAAAATATTTAGCATGTCATAAAACATAAGAATAAGGGCTGAAATTAAATTTCTGAACCTAGGGGAAAAATCGTAATTTTGTAAAAGTTATGGGGCAAAAACGTAATTTTCCATAATGTAATTTTTGGATTGAAATAAATAGTATGAGTGTTAAATGAGCTAAATGTGTTGTTATAGATCAAGAAAGACATGGAATCGATCGTGATCGGGGAAAAGAAAAGCTTTCGGACTAAATTATAATATTTCTAAAGTTTGCACCGAGGTAAGTTTGTACATGAATAATTTATCGATTTTTTAATGTTATTTTATGTTGTTATCATATGAATTGGTGACTGTCCATTGAATGATTAAATGATGGAAATTTTCAAATTTAATTAGGTTATGAATAAGTGTTAACAGTGAAAAAGGAAAGAATTTTCCGGTTGAACCTTCAAAACAGGAACAATGCGAATGACCCATTATGAATACACATGTGTAGTACTAAGTGCAGGCTACTACGTGTACCATACTGTTAAGTCGCATGTGTAGTACTAAATGCAGGCTACTATGCGTACTCAATGACCTCGATCACGTGTGTAGTACTAAGTGTAGGCTCCTACGTGTATCAGATGGTGAGGTCACGTGTGTAGTTCTAAGTGCAGGCTCCTACGTGTACCCGATTGTTGGTCGAATGTGTAGTACTAAGTGCAGGCTACTATGCGTATCAGATAGCTTCAGCTATAAGTGTGGAAAGGGGGAAATATGTGTGAACAATGGTATATTTGTTATTTTTCCGTTGAGTTCAACGAGGAAAATCGATAAAGTGGTAATATGTGAAAGTTATTATAAGGTGGATATGTGCAAATTTATGTTTATGAAAAGTTAGGAGCTACCTGCTCGATAATTGAGTGAATTATGGTATAACAAAAAGGACTAGGTGAAATTATGCAAGAATGAATGTTAGAAATAAAACAGTGTTGGACAGCAGCAGTTATGTGATTATAAAAATTTACCAAAAATCGTGAAAGTTGAACCAAAATGCAATTGATATATAAAAATAAAGCTTAATGAGTCTATTTTCAAAAGAAACAGGGGAAGCAAAAGAATTCTATATTGTGTGATATTTGAATTCTTGTGAAACAGGGTCTGAATGAATTTGAGATCCCTTGTTCTGACTTTGGAAATTCACCATAAATTGTAAAAAAAAATATTAAGAGTCATACCTTACATGCATGGATTCCTTGTTGAGTCTGTTTTTAGGGGAAACAAACGGCATGGCTGTTGGAATTCTGTACAGAAAGAAATTTGGTTCGTAGTGTACAGGGGTTAGAGTAGTTGTACCCTGAAACAGAGAAGACTTTAACTAATAAACTATACTAATTGTCCCTACCAAAAATTATAGAAAAAAATTAGTAAGTAGACATTTGAGTCTAGTTTCAGGGAAAATTTATGAAATTTGATTTCAAGTTTTGTAGCTCGATATATGATTTTTTTTAAACATGACTCCAGAAAATAGCCTGCCCTGAATATGTGATTATATACTAGTATGATTGTTTTACTTTGATAAATTGAATATCAATTTCGTACTTACTTACTAAGCTATATGCTTACCTTCTTTTCTTTTTCTTGTCTTATAGAATTACTGAGCCAGCTCAAGATTTGGAGATCGTCGGAGACCCATCCACACTATCAAAACTTTTTAGTACTTTGTAAACACTATTTTAGAATTATGGCATGTAAAGAGGGCTGAATCATTTTGTTATATGTCATAATTAATTTGTTTTAAAATATTACTTTTCAAAATTTGATAATTTACTTGTACTTAAGTAGATCTGTTAATGTTATCTATTTTGTTCAAGCTAGAGGAATTAATTATGTAAGGTCAGGTAAATGTGTGATTTCATGTTTTCGTGATCTATAATATTCCGTACTTTGTTCCGTCTTAGAACATGGGTGTTACAACGAAAGAACCTGACCATCGTGATTTATGCTTTCCAGGAAACAATTTGAGCCTCGAGTTATATAGCAGGACAAGATGTCCAACTTCAAATTGCCTTTGTTGCTTCAAACAGGCGTCGTAGCGACGCTTCATCGCTTCCTTATATAGGCGCAAATTTTCATATGCACTGGCTCGCCACTCATCTAACTCATTCAGCCACATCAACCTGTTTCACCTGCAAGTTTGGGGTCAAGATTTAGAAATTTTATAGCCCAGAATGCCTTGTGTTCCAACTCAAATAGAAGGTGACAACTTTTCCCATAAACAAGTCTGTAAGGTGATGTTCCTATGGGAGTCTTAAAAACAATTCTATAAGCCCATAAAGCATCATCCACTTTCATCACCCAATCCTTCCTGTTTAATTCTACTGTCTTTTCTAGGATACATTTAAGCTCCTGGTTTGCTACTTCGACTTGGCCACTAGTTTTAGGGTAATAGGGGCTAGCTGTTCTGTGATGAAGTCCGTATTTCTTTAGGGTCTTGTCAAATTGGGTGTTGCAAAAATGAGTACCCCTATCACTGATAATTGCTTTAGGTGTACCAAATCGAGAGAAAATTTTCTTAAGGAATCAAACTACTACTCTAGCATCATTAGTAGGTAAAGCTTGGGCTTCAACCCATTTGGACATATAATCAACAGCTACTAAGATGTATTTATTCCCGAATGAACTATGGAATGGACCCATGAAGTCGATACCCCAAACGTCAAATATTTCACAAGAAAGCATATATGTTTGAGGCATTTCATCATGTTTGGATATATTTCCTGTCCTTTGACATTTGTCACAAGTAACATACCTGTTGGCGTCTTTGAATAGAGTGGGCCAATAAAAACATGATTCGAGGATCTTATGTACGATCTTATTTCCACCGTAATGTCCTCCAGCTGGTCCTAAGTGGCAATGTTCCAAGATTTTCAATGCTTCTGTCCTTGTAACACATCTCTTAATGATTTGATCTGTACATTTACAGAAAAGAAAAGGGTCTTCCCAGAAGTAGTTTTTCACATCAGTGAAGAACTGCTTCTTTTGCTGATGTGTCAACCCTTTTGGGATAATGTTAGCAGCTAAAAATTTTGCAATATCTACAAACCAAGGTATCTCAGAATCAGATATAATAAAAAATTGTTCTTCAGGGAATGAATCTTTTATTTCAATGTCATCTGGTTCTGTGGTACTTGAGTTTTGAAGCTTGGAGAGATGGTCAACTGCAAGATTTTCAACTCCTTTCTTATCCTTGATCTCTAAGTTAAATTCCTAAAATAATAATATCCATCGAATGAGTCGAGATTTTGCATCAGTTTTAGTCAAAAGGTGGTAAAGAGCGGAATGGTCAGTATAAACAACAACTTTAGACAATATTAAATATGGCCTAAATTTATCGAATGCAAAAACCACAGCTAGCAGCTCTTTCTCCATGGTGGTGTAGTTTTTTTGCACGGCTGTTAAAGTCCTACTAGCATAATAGATAGGTTGAAAATGTTTATCTCTTTGCTATCCCAAAACTGCACCTACTGCAAAATCACTCGCATCGCACATTAGTTCAAAAGGTGAATACTAATCAGGTGCAATTATAATTGGAGCTTTCGTCAGTTTATCCTTTAAAGTATTAAATGCTTCTAAACACTCCTGATCAAAATTAAAAGGCACATCTTTTTCTAGTAATTTAGTCAAAGGCTTAGCTATTTTAGAAAAGTCTTTAATAAATCTTCTATAAAACCCAGCATGTTCTAAGAAGCTTCTAATAGCCTTAATCGAATTAGGGGGAGGTAGTTTTTCAATGGTTTCAATTTTAGATTTATCAACCTCAATCCTTCTACTAGAAATTTTATGTCCTAACACAATTCCTTTTTGAACCATGAAGTGACATTTTTCCCAGTTAAGCACAAGGTTTGTTTCCTCACATCTTATTAACACTCGTTTTAATTTTTTTAGGCAAAGATGGAAAGAGTTACCGAAAATCAAAAAATCATCCATAAATATCTCCATGACGTCTTTTACGAGTCCATCATGTAGCACTGAAAAGTAGCAGGAGCATTACATAATCCAAAAGACATTCTACGATAAGCAAACGTACCGTATGGACATGTAAATGTCGTCTTTTCTTGATCTTCAAGAGCTATTGGGATTTGGAAATAGCTAGAGAGTCCATCTAAAATGCAGTAGTACATGTGTCCTGACAATCTTTCCAACATTTGGTCAATGAATGGAAGGGGAAAGTGGTCTTTTCTCATGGCATCATTTAGCTTCCTATAATTAATGCACACTCTCCAACCTGTGACTGTCCTTGTTGGGATTAATTCATTCTTCTCATTGGCTACAATAGTCATGCCTCCTTTCTTAGGAACAACTTGCACTAGACTCACCCATGAACTGTCAGAAATAGGATAAATAATTCCAACATCTATGAGTTTAATTACCTCAGCTTTAACAACTTCCTTCATGTTGGGGTTCAGTCGTCTTTGGGCTTGCAAGCATGGTTTATATTCATCTTCCATTAAAATTTTGTGGGTGCAAAAAGAAGGGCTGGTCCCTTTAATGTCTGAAATTTTCCAAGCTATGGCCCTTTTATACTCTCTTAATACTTGGAGTAATTCTTCTTTCTCCTTGGGTTACACGTTGGATGCAATAATTACTGGTAATGTGGAATTATTTCCAAGGAATGCATATTTCAAGTGATTCGACAATTATTTAAGTTCCAGTTTGGGGGGTTCGTCAATAGAGGGTTTTCTCTTAAGTTCATCTTTTACCTTAATTCCCTTCTATTCTGCTAGTTTTGGGGAGGTTTCATTGGAGTTTAGTTCGGTTCCTATTTAGAATCATCATCCATCCCCTCTCCTTCAGCGAGACACAGTTCCATCGTATCCTTGTGTACAATTTCCTGAAAAGAATCTTGAGTAGCATGATCAATAGAGTCAATCTAATAACATGAGTCATCCTGTTCTCTAAAAAATCGTATGACATCATAAATTTTAAAAATAATCTTTTTGTCACCTACTCTAAGTACCAATTTACCACCACCCACATCAATTACCGCTTTAGTAGTGGCTAGAAATGGTCGACCTAAAATTAAAGGCACCTCAAAATCTTCATCCATGTCAAGCACAACGAAATCAACAGGGAATATAAATTTATCTACTTTTACAAGTACGTCCTCTATAATTTCCTTAGGATATTCAACAGATCTATCAGCTAATTGAATATTCATCCTAGTAGGTTTAGGTTCCCCAAGACCAAGTTGTTTAAACATTTTATATGGCATCAAATTAATACTGGTGCCTAAATCAGCTAGTGCTTTATCAACATTCAAACTACAAATTAAGCAGGGAATAGTAAAACTTCCAGGATCTTTCAGTTTGGTTGGCAATTTATTTTGGAGTATGGCTGAGCACTCACCATTAAGTTCCACTGTAGATAAGTCTTCAAATTTCCTTTTGTTTGTTATAAGTTCCTTTAAGAATTTTTCATATGTAGGCATCTGCGATATAGCTTCAACAAAATGTATGCTAATATGCAGTTGTTTAAAAAGTTCAAGAAACTTACCGAATTGTGCATCCATGCGGTCTTTCTTCAACTTTGCTGGGTATGGGATTGGTGGTTTATGTTCTTTTGAAATTAGGTTGTCAGTGTTTTCGGGTTCAACCGCCTTTCTGTTAGCTTCTTATGGTGGCTTCTTTTCATATTCAGCTAACACTCTCCCACTCCTCAGTGTAACTGCTTTCACGTGCTCTTTTGGGTTGTTACTTGGCAAGCTACCTTGCGGTCATTTAGAAATCAACTTGGCAAGCTATTCAATCTAAGTTTTGAGCCCTTGGATCGATGCTTGTTGATTTTTAAGTGCTGTATCAGTATTCTGGAAACGAGTTTTTGACACTGAGATAAATTTTGTGAGCATCTCTTCAAGGTTCGGCTTCTTCTCTTGTTGGTAGGGTGGTTGTTGGAAGCCTGGAGGGGGTCTCTGATTGCCTTGGCCTCCCCATGAGAAATTTGGGTGATTCCTCCAACCTACATTGCAAGTGTTACTATACGGATTGTTTTGAGATCAAGGATTGTTACCAATGTAATTTAACTGCTCGTTGTCCATGTTGTGACCATATGGCGGGTATTCTGAACTGCTCAATCCACCTCCATTTGCTTTGCACTACATTACTGGGTGAACCTGTGAATAACTAAGAAAACCATCAATTTTCTTATTCAAGAGTTCTACTTGATTAGAGAGCATGGTGACCGAGTCGACGTTATAAACACCGATCGCTTTTTGGTTGGTTTGTCTCTCATGACTTGCCACCGATAGTTATTCGGTGACGCTCTCTATAAATTCATAGGCGCTGGGTGTTTTATTGTTGATGGTTCCGCCAAAGAATGCGTCAACCATTTGTCGAGTCGAAGGATTTAGGCCATTATGAAAGGTTTGAACCTGTAGCCAGAGTGGTAACCCATGGTGAGGGCATCTTCGCAAAAGATCATTGTATCTCTCCTATGCATCGTAGAGTGTATCTAAATCCATCTGCACAAAAGAAGAGATATCATTATGTAATTTAGCCGTTTTAGCCAGCGAAAAATATTTTAATAAGAACTTTTCGGTCATTTGTTCCCAAGTAGTAATTGACCCTGGTAACCAGCTCAACCACTATTTAGCTTTGTTCCTCAATGAAAAAGGAAACAACCAAAGACGTTTGGCATTGTCAGAAATGCCATTAATTTTAAATGTATCGTAGAATTCCAGGAAATTTGCTAAGTGAGTGTTTGGATCCTCATCCTGCAAACCATCAAACTGAACAAATTGTTGTATCATTTGAATAGTGTTAGGTTTTAGTTCAAAATTATTCGCAGCAATAGCAGGTCTAACTATACTTGACTCAGTTCCTATTAAAGTAGATTTAGCATAATCATACATAGTACGAGGAGTAGGATTCTGATTTGCTAGTTCAGCGGGTATCGCAGGAGGTAGCTGATTATCTTGATTTTCAGCCATCTCCTCAGTCGTAGTTGAGATATCATTCTCTTGCTCTTCCTCTATGTATCTTAGGCTTTGCCTTATTTCTCTTCAGTTTCTGCGAACTATGCGATCGATTTCTTCGTCAAAAAGTAGTGGTCCTGACAGGTTTCTTCTAGTCATAAACTATAAAAACCTGCTAAGAAAAAGAAAAAGTAAATTAATAAATAATAAAAAAATAAAATTAACTTGCAAGGAAAATAAATGGCTAAAGTAATAAAAATTGAGTGTTCCTAATATCTTAGTTCCCCGGCAATAGCGCCAAAAACTTGATCGTGTTATTTTGTGACAGGTTTTAAATATTTATAATTAATTGTTCTTGAAACTAACTATTATCACGATGTAGGCAAGTGTACCTATCGAACAGTAGTATAGTTTTAGCAAGACCGGATTGTCGAACCCAAAGGAACTAAAAGTACTCGTAATGACTGTCTTTTTATTATCGAGCCTAAGAATAAGGGGGTTTGTTTTAACTAACTAATTAACTAAACTAAGAATTCACAGAAAATAGAATTGGGGGATTACTTTTGGAAAAAAATTGAATTAGGACAATACCTAAGGAAAAATCCACCTAGACTTCTCTTGTTATTTGACTCTGAATTGAACGATTTATTCATTTGACTTGATCCGTAGAAATCCCTAAGTTATATTATTATCTCTCTCGAGACTAACAACGTCTAACCCTAGGTTGAATAATTGAAATCTCTTTCTAATTAACTTCCTAGGATTACATTAACTCGATATATGGATCCCCTTATTTGGTTTCACCCTAATTTGGCAAAATCTTGTCATCCTATCTCTAGACGCGCAATCAACTCTGCTTAATTATGATAAATGTACTCTTAGACAGGGTCTATTCCTCCTCTGCATAAGAGCTTAACTTGAATCAATATCCTGGAATATCAAAACAAGAATGACGAACACATAATTAAGAACAAGTCAAATATTTATCATACAATTCAGAAAATAATAATAACAAGATTTGTCTTAGGTTTCATCCCCCTTAGGTATTTAGAGGATTTAGTTCGTAACTAAAAAGGAAAACATCTCAGAAGAATAGTGAATATAAAACATAAAGAAAAACCCAAAACTCCTGGAGGGGAATTGAAGAGAGATCTCCGGCTTCTGAGATGGATCAATCGACTTTCCTTGAGCAATTCCTTGCTTCCTCCTGTGCGTCTCCCTTTTCTCCTCCTTTGAGGTGTATTTATAGGCTTTAGAATGCCTAAAGGCCCTCAAAATTAGCCTTTTCCAAATTGGACTCAACTTGGGCTCGGCAGGGACACGCCCGTGTGACACGCCTGTGTGCGATTACTTCAGGTCGTGTTCGAGCCTGTTAGAATGGCACGGTGGTGTGGTCTACCCATGTGAGTCGTGCTTTGATTCTGCCAAATTGACATGTTGTGGTCTGCCCGTGTGAGGAAGTCCAGGCCGTGTTGATTTCATGTCCGTTTCTCGTTCCTTTTACTCTCCTAAGCTCACCTAAGTATAAAACATGAAATTAAGGCATTAGGATCATCGAATTCACCAATTCTAAGGAAAAATCATCCATAAAATGCGCTAAGCATGGGGTAAAAATATGTATAAATGACGGTTTATCATAGATATATGTGTGGAGTTGGATTTGGCTGAAAACGTTGCATTTATGATGCTTGACTTTGGACTTGTAGGGAAGAACCAAATGGGTGGCATAATGGACTTGTAAATGGCCTATTTTTGCCCACACAGGTAGGGACACAATCGTGTGTCTCTGTC
Organism: Gossypium longicalyx; assembly: GCA_025698465.1. NCBI lineage: Eukaryota > Viridiplantae > Streptophyta > Magnoliopsida > Malvales > Malvaceae > Gossypium > Gossypium longicalyx. The sequence continues at coordinate 59,069,635 of CM047007.1, forward strand.
GTGTTGCTCAAGGGCCATTTCGAAATGAGCCAGGGGAGACCATATGGTTGCACACACAGGGACGTGTGCCAAGTCATGTGGCCAAGACAATTTTGAACACGGGCTAGACAAACGGGTGTGTCTTGTGGCCGTGTGGAAAAGTCAGTATGTATGCCCTGTTTTGCCATGGTCTAGACACATGGGCGTGTCTAATGCCGTGTGAGGTATACGGCCTGTTCACACGGGCATGTGATCTTTGCAACTTAGAAAATTGTTAAGTTTTCAAAAAAAATTATATGTTTTCTGTTTAGTCTCGACCCCTTCCTAATGCATGTTTAAGGTCTCGTTTACCTAAGAAAGGGACTTTATGTTGAATTTTGATTATAAAGTGATGATGTATGACTTTTGATTGCTAAATATTTCTGTAACACCCCTAACCCGTATCTATCGCTTGACTAGGGTTAAGAGGTATTACCAGACATATCGAAACATTTCACAAACAAATTCATAATAAAAAATCAAACATTGACATATCATTATCAAATATCACTATTAAGTCCCTTTCTTAGGTCATCGAGACCTTAAGCATGCATTAGAAAGGGGTCGGGACTAAACTGAGCTCATACAAAATTTTTTAAAACCTAAACATTTTTTCAAAGTTGTATAGGTCAGACACCTGTGTGAACAGGCCTTGTGCCTCACACAGCTTTAGACACACTCGTGTTTCTAGGCCATGTCAAAACAGGGCATACATATTGACTTGTCCACACAGCCATAGGACACGCTTGTGTTCCAGGCCATGTGAAAATTAGGGAGGCTACTGACTTGGCCACACGGTTGACCACACGCCCGTGTGTCTAGCCCGTGGTCAAAACTGACTTGGCCACACGACCTAACACATGCCTGTGTGTGCGACCATGTGGTCTGCCCAGGCTCATTTCAAAATGGTCCTCGAGCAACACGGTTGAGACACACGCCCATGTCTCTGCCCGTGTGGGCAAAAATAGGCTATTTGCAAGGCCAAATTGCCACCCATTAAGGGTCCACCCTACAAGCATCAAATAGGCATCATATTTTCAACCAATTTCAAACCATAACATTCATATATTCGTCAACCTATTTTATTCATAATTCACAAATCAACACATAACATTCATAAGCCAAAGACATACCAAAACATATGATTTGTAACATCAATTTACCTTATTCATTCTCATGCCAAATTCTTACTAAATCCACAATCAAACATATACCAATAACTTACCAAATTGACCATTTCTCTTGGCCAACCAAAAACACCTTATAATAGCAACATTGCATCACATATCATCTACCAAATTCAAGCCATAAGTTTAACCATATTCTAGCCATATCACATGGCATGATATACACATTACAAAACATAATCAAAGTACTTCTAGCCTATAGATGCCATACTTTAATATTCACATTTTCTAAAGGTGCCAAAAAGAAGTTCGATAGTGTGGTGATGATCCTCGACGATCCCCGAGCCTTCGATAGCTTCGATATCTAAAAAAACATATGATAAACACACAAAGTAAGCTTTCCAAAGCTTAGTAAGCCATATACAAATAAACTTAACTTTATAAACATATAAACATATAAACATCATCAAAATTATGTATATTCCATAGCCAAATATTATCATCAATCACATGGTTCATATACACTATACATTTCCCAATTCATTTTATACATATAGCATATTTTCTCATACTTATATCATATGTTCACAAAGGTACATGTACTTACCTTTCATTCTCAAACATAGTATACAATTCAAACGTAGCTGAATCGGATACACATTCACATAGTCATTCATCTTCTTGGAATGCCCGTTGAACCTTCCGAAATCATAAGGATACACAGATAACTCAGAAAGCTCGTACAAAGCCAACGTCCCAGACATGGTCTTACATGTAATCAAATATCGATGCCTCTGTCCCAGACAAGGTCTTACACAAAATCAAATATGATGCCAAAGTCCCAGACCTGGTCTTACACGTAAATCATAAGTCGATGCCAATGTCCCAGACGTGGTCTTACACGATGACACACATCGAATCCTATGTCATGACATATGTATCTTAACTATTCCTAAGGTTCGTACGGGGTTTTTCAGATATCGAAACTTTGTCGATACTTTCTCGGATGTCTCATATTTCTCAACTCATATAATCATTCATCATAGTTCAATAGCATATAATCGATAGTAATTCAATTCAAAACACATTTATTTGTATATCGACTTACCTCGTATAGATTCGAACAAACGAAATTGACTATTCGACGACTTTCGACTTTCCCCGATCTAATTTTTTTCTTTGCTTCTTGATCTTTATAAATTCAAAATTAACTCTTTTATTCACCAAATCATTAAAATCAATCCAAAAACATATATTTAGGGAATTTTACAAATTAGCCCACAGATTTTCGCTTTTTAACACTTTCGTCCTTAATTCACAAAATCACAAAATAGACATAATTTCTTTGCACACATGCCTAGCCGAATTTTCATAATGTTCATATCAGCCCACATATTTCATTTATTTCTCATTTTAGTCCCTCAATTTACAAATTTCACAATTTTGCCCAAATTACTCAAATTCATCAAAAATTCAAAGATAAAACTTAGTAATCTAACACATATCTTTAATTTAATATCATCAAACATCATTAAGCTCACATTATCAACAATGGCATAACTCAAAATCATCAAAAAATCAGAAATTAGGACATGGGCTTGATAGATTACTAAGTAACGATTACAAAAACGTAAAAATTATCAAAAACTGATCAAAATTCATACCTTAATTAAGCCTTGTGTGTGCTGAAACCCTAATCTCCTTTTTCTTCTTCTTTTTCTTTCAATTTCAGTGGTAATGGTGATAATATGAATTTATTTTCATGTTTGTTTTATTTAATACATAATAATTCTTCATTTACAAATTTTCCCTTTATAAATTAACATATAATTCATGTTAATTAACGCCATAAATGTCCACTCAAACTTAAAATGGTCTATTTACAATAGAAGGACCTCAAAATTAAAGAGACATAGCAATTAAGCACTTTAACAAATAGAATGCCACTTTTACATTTTACGCGATTAGGTCATTTTCACAAATTAAGCACACAAATGGTTGAATTTTCATACGAAACTTTCACACATGCTAATTCACATATTATAAACCCAAAAAATAATATTAAAATATTTTTTTGACTTGGATTTGTGGTCCCAAAACCACTATTCTGACTAGAGTCTAAACTGGACTGTTACAATTTTGATATGTCCGGTAATGCCTCTTAAGCCTATTCTAGAGCCAGATACAGGTTAGGGGTGTTACATGGGCCAATTTTGATGGCGTCAAATTGTATCATGACATGATGCAACTGGGATCGCATCACGAACTTGAAGGGCCATCCATATGTGAATGCATAGAACCGAAAAACCTTCACGTGTGAATGGGATAATCAGCTGGTGTGAAAGCCTTCAAGGCTGCCTTAGGGAGCTAATCGGCCAGCTTGGAAAAAAATGAATGGTTAGCTACTCTTTGGCCAAATGGGTGCTTGGGAGAGGTTAAACATTAGCACACCTTGCATTGAAGTCGTCCATGCATTTGGCTGCACATAATTCAAATGAACATATTAAATTAGTTTAAGACATTTAATTTGGTTGCACTAGGATATATTAAGAACTTGTTTTAATTTAAGACATATTAATAACATTTATTTAAGCTAAAACTCATTAAATATTTGTGTAGAATCTGATACATTAAATTTGGCTGAAACAAAACATATTAAATCATGTAATAAGCTAAAACATAATTATGAGCTAAAACTAAATTAACTAACTTAATTAAATACTTAAGTTTATTTCAGCTAGTAAATGCATGAACTAAAATAAGTAGACATGAACTCAATTGAGCTGAATTGAGGTGAACTAAGCTCATGGAGCTAAGTTTAAGCTGAGTTCGGCTTGTAAGAGGTTGCAAGGTGATCTCGTTGAACTGGTCCAAGCTCTCTCAATATGTCCAGCCAATGTCTTGCCCCACATTTGGTTTACTAAGGCCGAAATGGCCTCTTTGAATTGCTTAGCTCGTGCTCGAGTGATAGGTCCTTGTGGTAACTCTAAAGGATCCTTGCTCGAGTTTGGTGTGACCCAGGGCTTGGCCGTATCAAATATCTAACAAAAAGTGTTCCCTTTATGTACTAGCAATTAAGTGACCAAATGCATACTCTTTTATGCCAAAACATAACAGACATTTGAATGTGATAGCATTTGATTCTTCTTGGCAAATGAACAACCCTATTGTAGCTTTAAAATATGTGTCCAGCCTTTTGAACTTTCCTACAACAAAAATTGAACACACAATTAATTTTATTTAAGAAAAATTAAACACACTATGATATGAGCTCAGTTGTAGATGTCTCAAGTCATATGTGTTGCCCAATCTTGAATTTGAGTAAGAGTTTGTTCATTTCGAATTGAATTAGGTTTTATCAAAAATAGGCTGCTGAGATAAGGGAAATAGGTTTAAACACAAAGGATGCAAGATAGTTAAGGGAATGGATACATAAAGTTGGCTAAGGCCAAAGAAAGAATCAACAATAAAAAGAATTGTTGACCTAAATCTTAATAAGTCCCTTAGGTGATTTTGGTTTAGGAAACGATAGTTGAACCTTGACCTACTATCAAATGTGATAGGTACCAAAGGTATATGAACACCACAAAAAAGGTGATAAGTTCGATTTAGAAAAGGAAAGGATGACGCCACAAGACAACTTGATAAGTCAATTCAGTCCTGAAAATAACAATGAGAATTGGAAATCACACAAGTTTCAATTGAATCATAAAATTGGCAAAAAGTCTTAACAACCTGCTAATTACAAAGTATTTATAGACCTAAGTATGGCCTAGCCGAATAGTCACATGAATTCAGCTTAAATGAGCTAAATTAAACTTAATAATTAAGTACAAAGACTTTAAAGAATTCTAAGCCTAGGTAACGCCAACCATCAGCTTGATTAATATCCCAAATTCAGCTAATTTAAGGAGCTAAATACTTAGGCTGAAAGGGTTCATTGTTGAGCAGCCAAAAGGATTTAAAATTCACTTTAAATTCCTCCCTTAGGCAGCCGAATAAGCAGCAACAAATTCATGGCATTTTTGGGCGCATAGACAGACCATAGTGTGAACATTTCGATGCAATCGGTCACAAGGTGTGAATGGTTGACTTTGAACAGCCACTAGGTGTGAAAGGAATTGTGAGCTGAATAGACTTGTGTGAACACCCCTTTGTCCATTACAATTCACGAGTGGCCCTTTAGAGAAGAGAAATCAGCTGTTGACTTTAATTCAACTTAAAAGCTCCTTTTAATGCCGTCCATCTACCTAGTTGAATTAAGCTGATTGGTCACCTAAAAACAACAAATAAAATTCGGTTAATGCAACATTAATGTGCTTAATTAAATTGTCTTAGCTTAGGACATTTTAAAGAGCTGTAGGAGCTAAGACAAATTAAATAAGCTAAGGACAACTTAAATGGCTGTAGTAATCAGAACAAATTTAATTACTTATGACCTATTAATGCCGAATGAATTTGGACAAATTAAATAGCTTAAGACATATTTAACACTAAATTAATTAAATAACTTAATCTAAATTAACTATAATTTATTCCAACAACTAAATGAGCTAAAATGAGCTAAGTGAGCTAGAGTTTAGCTTGTAATAAGTTGTAAGTGTAATGCCCCAAATCTTTAGTGATTAAATTTGTGTGTTATGTTGCATATATGCTTGCTTGCTTAGTGGTTAAGTGTCCTAAGTGTGGGAAGTTCTGGGTTCAAATTTTGGCCTTAGCAAAATTTTTGGTTTTTTATTGAATAAAATCCTTGCTGCTAGGTTGTGGGTTCTTAAAATTTTGGGGAAATCAAGTCACAAAAAGCCTACTGGTTTAGGGGATAGTGGTGTGTTACTGTTGCTAGGAGGCTGGGGTTCGAGTCTTGTTGTGTGCAAGTGTGTTTTATTTTGCAAACGGCTTAGTGGATGGTTGTATGGCAGTAGGACTCTACTGCTTGGACGGTTGGGGCGTTTGAGTGGAGTAGGGGATCCTGTAGCCAAAATTTAGGAAGGAAAAGGGGGATTTGGATAGTGATCGGTTTGAAGATGTTGTGGAGAGGTTTTAGGAGGAAATCAAGGAGATGTGATGAAGGGAGAGTGTTAATGCCGTATGGGGACTATAGGTACTCAAAGGAATTCAACTTGGGGGTGTAATAGATTTCTTTGTTTCATTTTGGTTACTATCGAGTGTGTTTCTTTTGGCTTCTTGCACTTTTGATTTTGGGAGGCCGTTCATTGCTTGGGGTTTTTGGTAGTCAAATTCTGAGTGTGACCGTTCGAGTATTTTTCTTCTTTTGCATTTTTTCGGTTTTGCTTTTCCTTTAGACCATTTCTCTATAGTTGCCAAATCTCTTTTCCTTCTCCCTGTTCCTTACCATTTTATTATCTTTTCCTTTAGGCCGAGTACCTCATCAACTCCCCTCTATTGCTTTTGTTTCGGTTGGCAAGTATTCATTGATTCTCCTTCTCTCCTCTCTCAACCCCCTCGATTCTGACCTTTTGTACCTTGGCCTCATATTGTATCTTCCCCCTTGTTCAATCGTTCCTCCTTTGGCCGAATATTGTCTGGTAAGCCTCTGGCCTATTCTTCTCCTTGTGGCTTTTACTTGTCTGAGCATCGTTTCCTTCTTCTACTTCTTCTTGTAATCGCTACCCCTTTATTTACTGTTTTAGATCAATTCTCCCCCTTCACCGATTTCTCTTTTCTTAAAACTGTTGGTTCTGCTCTACGTGAATCAGTGTGGTAAGTCATTTGGTAAGGGTGGAAGTCTTGCCTCAATCGGTTGGAAGTTGTTGGTTTGTTTGCATTTTCCTTAAGTTTCTAAGTTGTTGGTTTGTATGCATTTTCCTTAAGTTTCTAACATTCGGTCTTATCAATTGGTGTTTGGCAGTTACTAATCATAATGAGCGGGATTTATTTTCGGAGTTGTAGACTACGTCTATTTCAAAGTATTAAGGTAAACAACACTACTGTGAATCAATTGTTTTGGTTTAGGTTCAAGCGTGTCTAACATTAGTTGTAGAATGGCCAATTGTTTTAGGTGCAGTTCATCTCAAGAAGGGTTGCGTACCTAGACTCCTAACAGGTGTGTAATCACACTACAATAACTGTTAAATGGCAAAAGCCAAAAAACATGTCCATAAACGCTATACGAGCATGCGCTCGCTCGTGTGGTGATCTGAACGCATAAAACATGGGCGTTTGATAGTAGAGGCCACCATAAGCGATTTCATGGGCTTAGGCCGTCTTGGGCCACATTGGGTCGAAATGGGCCGTATGGGCCCCACTATCTCGTGGGCCCACAGGGTAAACCATACGGACGTGTGGAGACTATTGGGCCAAGCTGTGTCGTCACACAACCAAGGCCATTTTTGGGCTTATTGGGCCACACAGGTACGTGGGCCCACATGGGCTGTGTTATGGGCTTTAGGCCGATTTTTACTGTTTGACCATTAATGTAACGCCCCAAATCTCTAGTATTTAATTTCGTGTTTTGTGCATGTTGGCTTACTTGCTGTAATGGTTAAGGGTCCTGAGTAGTGTGAGAGGCCCTAGGTTCAAACTTAGGCATTATCAAAATTTTTTGTCTTTTTGTTGAATTAACCCTTGCATGTTGGTATGGACTCCTAATTTAAGTAAGAAAAGCATGTCAATGTAATGCCTGTAGCTTGACGGTAAGTAGCATGTGGGTGTGCCTAGGGGGTCTTAAGTTCAAGCTACCATGTGAGCAAGGGAGTTACATTTTGCTGCTCTCACAAGGTTGGTAGTTGGGGTTGACCAAAACTCTAGTGGTTGAAGTGTTTGAGGGACAGTGGTATGTGTGGCCGGTTGTTCGGGAGGAGTTTGAAAGGAGTTGAATTGGTTGTTTGAGGGATTTGTGGAGAGATAATGGGAGAGATTTTAGGAGAAAAATAGGGAAGGTGGAGGTGTGAGGTCGTGGTTGGCCGAAAGTGGGATTCCCTATTGTGCTAATTCAGCCATAGGGTTGCTAGTGCCGAATTTGTGCTTGCCATTTTGTGTTAGCCGATTGTTTCTTTATTGCTTTTCTCCCTATTTTCTTTCTTTTTGGTTTTTGTCATTTGGGGTTTCTTTCATTTGTTTCTGAAGCCAAGTTGTGTGTTCGTTTTGAAGGTACCCTTCGATTCTAGTAAGTGTGATTTTACCTTTCTCTCTAAACTATTTGTTCACCAACTTCCTTCCTTCTCACATCTTTTGCTCTACGGTTTCCTTTTTAACTGAACTCCTATTGTTTCCTTACCTCTCAAAACGTTTCAGTTCTACTTGGGGTGATTGAGTCTGTCTCTTCCGTCTTTCCTCCTCTCTCTAGTGCAATTACCTCTTGATAGCCAAATATTGTTTCTCACTTGCCTCTGTGTGCCGACTTCTTTTCTTGTGATTCCTCTTTGCTGATTTTGGTGGTTAGTGCTATTATTTGGATTTGGTTTGTTCATCTTTTTCCTTTATACCGAATCTTTAGTTCTATTGCTAATATCTTTCTTTTTTAGCCGACGATTGTTAGGGAGGTGCCTACGCTAGTCTTGCCTCGTGGTAGTGGTTTCTTTGGGGGGAATTGTGAATCGATTGTTGGCTTTCCTTAGTTTGGTATTACATCTTTGGTAAATGATGGTGCGCTCAGTTAGATTCTTGTGCGTGTTTTATGTTAGTAATATGTCCACTTGAAACACAGGTAATTTTTAAAGGAGGTGGTAATCAGGACCGTGTATTGGTTGAGGGTGAAGTATTCATTGGTGCGTTTAAGGTAAGCATTAGTGAAGTAGTTTTGATAAGGGTGAGGAGGGATGTCAATCCTATTGTTACTGACTAATGGAATATTTTGATGGAATGTAGGCTTTGGACTCGAGGGCTAATTGCGCATCATCGTTTAAGGTACGTAATCACACTATCATTAGCAATAGATCAGCAAAAGCCGAAAATGTTTGACTGTTGACACTACACAAGCGTACGTTTGCACGTGTAGTGAGTCGGATGCTCAAACATGGGCATTCGATCGAAACGGCCACCATAAACGATTGCATGGGCTTAGGCCATTTTGGGCCGTATTGAGCCGAAATGGGCCTTGTGGGCACCACGGCCTCGTGAGCCCCACACAAGCAAACCACGAGAATGTGGGAGCTATTGGGTCGGCTGTGTTGTTTACACGGCCAAGGCCATTATTTGGGCTTATTGGGCCATATGGACATGTGGGCGCACATGGGCTGTATTAGGGGCTTGGCCCATTTTTTCTGTTTGTTAAGGTTACACGGGTTGCACGAGACGACTGTGGACGTACCGTAGGGTTGGTAAGTATACCTAAACCCTAATTAATGAAATAACTATTTTACCCCTATGAGGTTGTAACATCCCGAAATAGGCCTAAACATAATAGTGGCTGTAAAACCACGAATTCGAGGTCAAAAAAATTTATTTCGATTAAGTTTTAAGGTTTATTCATTGATTGAATAATTGTGTGAAAATTTCGTGAAGAAATTTTATGTGTAAGTGCCTAATTTGATAATTAGGACTAAATTGTAAAATTAGCAAAATGTGTGTTCTAGATAATAAAGGGGATTTAATTGAAATGGGTTCTTAAAGTGGAGGTCCTTATTTAGTAATTAGACCATTATATTTAATTTTGGACAAAAATGGGCAAGAATACGACAAATTTGAAAGAAAAGCCTTTAAGGGCATTTTGGTCATTTAGTAATTAAAAGAATTAAAAAGGGAAAATAAAGCCAAAATTGGTCCATCTTCTTCATGGAGGTCAAATATAGCATGGGGAAGCCATGTTTAGGGTTTCCAAGATTTCTAAGCTCAATAGTAAGTCTGTTCCAGCCTCATTTTTAATTTTCTTTACATTTTTTGAGTCTCGGTAACTTGATTTAGCTTATTCTAGCAATAATTCAAGCTAGGGTTCATATTTGAAAAAATACCCATAGGTTAAATGTGTTTATTTTTATGTTTTATGGTATAATATGAAGCTTGAAATTATGTTAAATAACTTTTGATAAGCGATTTTAAGTGAAAACGAGTAAAACGACAAAATCGGTAAAAATACCTAATGTTCATAAGTACATGATAGAGTGGGAATTTGATGTTTCCATAGAAGAGAAAAATGTTCAGAGTGTCATAAAACATATGAAAAATGGATAAATTTTAATTTTTGAGCCTAGGGGAAAAATTGTAATTCTACAAAAGTTTAAGGGCAAAATTGTAATTTTTCCAAAGTTTGAGTTAGGAAATGTTTTGAATAGCACATTAATTAAATAAGTGAAATATGATGTTTTAGATCCCGGAAAGTGAGATTTGGACCTAGAACAGGAGAAAAATCAAAAATCGAGAAAGTTGGTAAAATGGTCGTTTTGGTATCAAGGTAAGTTCATATGTTTAATAAGCATTTAATTATGCATATTTGAATGATAAATTGATATTTTGGCCAGAAATACTTTAGTATTGTGTTTCAGATATAATAATTAATGTTCGATAATAATTCGATATTGGAAAAAGAACTTGTATAACTTATATGTAAGACCATATTTTGTATTATAGCTTTGTATGATAACAAGAAAGTATTGACTAGCATAGTTTGATGAGAATAAGTTAAGTTGATGATATGATGAGATTGAGAACGTAAGTATGTAAGTTGAGAAGCATTTTATTATTATGCAATTATTATTATTAGTATTGTTATTATTGAGTTATACGACTAACCTTGAGAATTTGAGCAAGTATGTTTCAGCTATGACTTGACAAGGCATTGATATCAAATAGTCCATGGTTGTACCATGACAACTCAGGAATAATTGATGGAAAAGTCCATGTTCATAACATGGCATTTTATTATTATGCAATTATTGTTATTAGTATTGTTATTATTGAGTTATGCGACTAACCTTGAGAATTTGTGCAAGTATGTTTCAGCTATAACTTCACAAGGCATTGGTATCTCACAATCCATGGTTGTACCATGGCAATTAAGGAAGAATTGACAGAAAAGTCCATGTTCATAACATGGCATTTAAGGAGGAATTGACAGTTAAGGATACCATGTAAGACCATGTCAAGACATGACATTGGTAAGGCAAGGATCCCACGTAAGACCATGTCAAGACATGGCATCGGCATTTATTAAGGACTCCATGTAAGACCACATCAAGATGTGGCATTGGCACTAAGGTAAGGATACCATGTAAGACCATGTTTGGAACATGGCATTTGGTAAGATAAGGATATCATGTAAGACCATGCCAGGGCATGGCACTGATAAGTTCTATAGGGCAAGGAAATCATGTAAGACCATGTCAAGACATGGCATTGATGAGTTACTATAAGGCAAAGGTCCCATGTAAGACCATGCCAAGGCATGGCATTGGTGAGTTCATAAGGCGAGGATACCACGTAAGACCATGTCAAGACATGGCAATGGTAAGTTCAAAAAGGAAAAGGTTCTCGAGTAATCCAAAGAGCAAGTCAAAGAAACGACAAGGTGAGAACATGAATAAAGAGTATAGCTATCCATTTAAGGCTTCTTTAATATTGATATTGTAAGTAATTGAGATTATCAAGTATTAAGTAAGTGATGAGTTTTCAGTTATGCTTGTGACACTTTATGAAATGATTGGCAATATGCCTATATTATGAAAGAGTACTCATGTGTTAAGTGAGATGTTGCAGGTATGTAAGCGAGCTATTAAGTAAGGTGCCTTTTGTATTCTGAGCCTTTGGTAAGGTTACCGATGAGAAAGATGGAAAAGTAAGAACTAAACATTATTTAAGCAAATTATGACAGCATAGTAGTAAGCTAAATTAATTGCTAATGCTTATTATTTTACATGTGAACTTACTAAGCTTTATAAGCTTACTTCTTTCACTTTCCCATGTTTCAGAGTACTTAAAAGCAAGCTCGGGTTGGAAGTCATTGGAGATCACTTCACACTATCGACTATCAAGTTACCAAATGGGTATATTCATTTACAAACGTTCTAGTTTATGGCATGTATAGGGACTTAGCCATTTTGTGTGTATGTCCTTATGATATGGCTAAAGAATGGTGTTTAAATATTTGATAATGATTAGCTATTGAAATGAATAATTAAGAACATGTTTCGGTGTTATGTATGCCTAAATGGTTGTTAATACAAAGAAATCATGAAAAAGTGAAATTAGCATTAAAACAGTATTGAACAACAGCAGTGACGTGATCTTCAAAAATCACCAAAAATAGTAGAAATTGAATTTGGTGATGAATGAGATATAAAATTAAATTTTATTGAGTCTATTTTGATGTGAAAGAAACAGAGTAAGCAAAAGAAGTGTATATTAAGAGATATTTGAATTGTAGTGAGACAGGGTCAGAGCAATTTTTGAATCCCCTATTTTGAATTTATAAATTCACTAAAAATTGTAAAAAAGGAATTAGGAGTTATAGTTTATATTTATATATTCCTTAGTGAAACTACTTTCAATAGAAACAAATAGAATGGTTATTTTAATTCTGTACAGGGATAAAATTGATTCGTAGTGAGGAGAGGTAAGAGTAGTCGAACAGTGCAACAGGGGAAACTTTAACTAATAAACTGTACTAATTGGATAGACCAAAAATTTTGAAAAAAAATTAGTAAGAATATATATGAGTCTAATTTTAGGGAAAATTCACGAATTTAAATTTTGAGTTTTTTGACTCGAGTTATGATTTATTTAGTCACTATGATGCAGGTGGCCAGTTTTATAAGGAATAATGAAATAAATTGTCTTGAGTTGTCTAAGTATTCGGAAAATTATTAATGTTCCTGGTTTGGTCCCGAACCCTTTCAATTGCATGCTTTAGGGTCTCGAGGGCCCTTTTTAGGACATATTGAATGAATGTAAATAAATTAATTTTAAAAGCAAATTTTATGCCCCGAATTAGTACGTTAAGTCAGGAAACGCCTCGTGCTCGACTCTGGCGACGGTCTCGGGTAAGGGGTGCTACAGAGGTAAATGACAAAAATACCCCTATATGTTATATGACTGTCTGAGTATACCATTTTATCACATTTATATTATGTTGCATTGCATGGGGTGGGATATATACATTATTGAAGGAAGTGTACTAAAAGGCTATAAGCCTAATACTGGCAGCTCTACTGCAAATACTGTTAGTGTCAAAACTGGTACTTTATTCTGGAGTGTAGGGATGAGACGGTCGATTTATTCCCCATATGGAGTGTAGGGCTGGACGAAGTGGAGTGTAGAGGTGTAACAACCCGTTTTTGGGTCAGATCGAAATAGTGGTTTCGAGACCACAAATCCGAAGTCAAAAATATTTATTTTATTATTTTAATAAGGATTAAAGTATGATATAATGTTTGTGTAAAACATTTTTAAAGAAATTTTACCGTCTGAGTGGTTAATTCGGTAAAAAGAACTAAATCGCGTGAAGCGTAAAAGTTGAGTTCTATAAGTTAAAGGTATTAAATGGCTATGGAATTAAATAGAGAAGGTCCTTATGTGGTAAATAGCCCATTTATGAGATAGTGGAGGTTAGTGGAATGGCATTTGGTGTATTTAGTAATATTTTTAAAGGGTAAAAAGGTAAATAGGTAATTAAAGTTAATAATAAATAAAATAAAAGCCAAAACCATGTTATATTTCTTCATCTTCCACTGAATATAGAGAAAAGAAATAGCCATGGTTATGTTTTAGGGTTCAACATCTTCATGGCTCAATTTGTAAGTGTTTTGAGCTTTGTTTTTGATGATTTTTATTTTTCGGGATCGTTGCTTCTTGTTCTAGCTAGCCCGTACCCTAATTTCTAAATCTTTTGATGAATTTGTGAGTTTCCGTTGATGATAGCTTGATTTTTTTGAGTGTTGATGTTGGAAAATAAATCATTGTTGTTAGATTGACAAGTTTTATAAAGTGATTTTGAGTAAAAATGTCAATTTTGGACCAAATTATGTAAGGTGGAAATTTAGTGGTTAAAATGTGAAATAAAATGAAAATATGGACTGATAGTAATATATGGAAAATTCAGCTAGCTTGGGTTTGTGTTTAATTTCATAAAATTGTGATTTTAAGTGATAAGGACTAAATTGCAAAAATGTGAAATAATAGGGGCAAAAATGTAATTTTTATTGTGTTAAATTAAATGAAATTTTGATTAAATAAGTAATTTTTGATATTATATAGATTGAGATAATCAAGAATTTGATCTAAAATGGGGAAAAAACCAAAGTACCGGACTAATTGATCCGTTCTGTCGTTTTAACGATCGAGGTAAGTTTGTATGTAATAAGCATTGTTAAATTTATGCTTTTAATGCTTTGATATTATATAAATTGTATATATGTGACTATTGTTATGTTTAACAACATATCGGCTAAAAAAAATGGCATTTAGTGTGTGGTTCGAAATAGCTTCGGCTAAATGTGGCACTTGGTGTGCGATTGGAGATAGCTTCGGCTATATATGTATATGGCACTTAGTGTGCAAAAAATTAAGAATGGCACTTAGTGTGCGAGATATTGATTATGACACTTAGTGTGCGAGACATCGAAGATGCAACGGCATTATGTGTATGTATGAAATGGTAAGGATCGATACAGGTATGTACATGAGTTATAATGCATCTTTGTAACGATGTAAATAAGTGCGTCATGTTTATGAGAATGATTTTGTGATGACCTTGTGATTATGGGTCATGCTTATGTTGTATAAATATGTATTTATACCATGATGGTTGAAATGATTGGTGAAGGTGTGATGAGCTTAGTTATCATCATTTTTTGTACTAAAACTGTTTTGGACAGTAGCTGTAGCCAAATTTAAAAAATCACCAAAAATTGTGTAAATCGAGTTAGAGGATGAATAAAATATGAAATTAGAGCTCATGAGTCTATTTTTACACAGAAGAAATGATGTTTGTAAAAGAATTTCAGATTATGAGATATTTGAATTTTTGTGAGACAGGGTTAGAATGATCTCGAAATCCCTTGTTCTGATTTTGGAAAATCATTAACAATTTTAAAACAATAATTAGGGGTTATAGTTTATATTATTAGAATATTTGATTAGTCTATTTTCTAAAGAAACAAATGGAACATCATTCAAATTCTGTATGAGGATATAATTAATTTTTAGTGAAGAGGGGTCGGAACTGTCATACAACGAAAAAGTGGTAACTTTGAAGAATAAAATGTACTTATTAGCTAAACCAAAAATTATTTAAATTTTATGGTAATAATATATTTGAGTCTAGTTTCAGGTAAAATTAACGGATCTTAATTTGGAGCTCCATAGCTCCAGAAATAAATAATTTAGCAACTATGACTCGAGTAGACAGCTTGACTGGAATTTGAACAAATAGTGGAATAATATGCAATTATAATTGTGATACCTTGAGAACATGTTGTAAGAATTTGGAAAAAACATATTAATAAATTGCTTATTATTTTCATATGAACTTACTAAGCTTTATAGCTTACCCCCTCCCTTTTCATCTCTTATAGGTTGATACAGCTAGCTCGGGTTCGAGATTGCAGGAGGTTCAATCACACTATCAAGCTATCATTTGGGGTATAAGTATTCAAATACTTAAGTCTATGGCATGTATAGGAGCTCTATCTTTGTAATTATGTCAATGCTAATGTGGCCAAATGTGTTGGCCTATAATGGTTATAGTCTAATTTCTATATAGCCATGAATGATGGCTTATGCTAATCATATGATTATTCATGTGTATTTGCCAATGTTTTATATCATGTTGTTTGATATGGATGAATGTGTGCATACGACTTAAGTACTCGATGATTGATTTTGGCATAATTGGCAAATGGATAGATTATAGCATAAGTGTGAAATGTGAAAATGTATTAATGATAATCTCGGTATGAAAGTTGTTATGATTAATCTTGATAAAGTATGATGCCTTGTGTATGCATAAGTTGTTATGAGAATTTCATGCATAAGCTATATTTACGATTATTAAGTGTTCATTTATGCAATGTTGGATGCAATTGAGATATGTGAGTGTGCATGTGTTGTGAGGGTGGCAAAATGGCTTGGAAAATAGCCTAGCATTTGTCCACACGGGTAGACACAGGCATGTACTTTGCCCTGTGCCCCACGGGCATTTACTTTGCCCTGTGCCCCTACTTTGGTGATGACATCATAAAGAGAGAGTTACACGGGCTGAGGACATGGGCGTGTCTCAAGCCATACAAGCGTGTGACCTTGTTTCATGATGAAATTTTTTAAGTTTTCCCAAAAGTTTTCAAAGTTTTCGGTGTAGTCTTAAATCATCTTCAATGCGTGTTTAGGGCCTTGTAAGCCGTTTAAGGGACGTTATACATATGTATGAATGTTTTTGATTTGAATGAAATTTTATGGCCTGATTTTATGTGATTATGTATGTTTATGTCCGGTAATGCCTCGTATCCTGTCCCGACCTCGGACATGGGTAAGGGGTGTTACATTTAGTGGTATCAGAGCTATGGTTTAGTCGATTTTCGAACTAACCTAGCGTATGTGAGTCTAGATATACATGCCATATTACTACTCTTGATAGTGTGACATCTCCCGGTTCTAACGAAATTGTTTGGTAAGACAGAAATGACCTCCAATCGAGCTATTTTTCATAATGTTTAAAATGATATTGAGATGATTGAAATGTGCCTATGATGTGTCGAAATTTAGAAAGGTATGAATGATGTTCGTGATATATATGTGTTAATATACGAAATGAGATAACTATAAGTTGAGAAATGTGGAAACATGGAATGAAATGGGAGTTTATGTTGTGATAAGCTTCTCCATGTGTGTTGGTATTCGTATGATGTTATGTGTCCAACCTATCTGATTAAGCAAATATGATAAGCTAATTTACTCAAGTTGACAGAATGTGTGTTTATGTACACTTATCGAATAATGTATAATCAGTATCTTCATATAGTTGACTCTTATGTTTAAATTTCTAAATTAAAGGTATTATAATGTTATGTTTTATGGTTTTTATATGGAATCATAAATAATATGATAATATGAAATTGAGTTGGAAGATCAAATTGAGTAGAACGCAGGAAATGAGTACGATTGTTCGATGATGAATTGACGGATAAGACCATGGTTGGACCATGGCAATACATGTGGTACGTGTAAGACCATAGCTGGTCTATGGCATCGTAATAGCGTGTAAAACCATTGTTGGGCTATGGCATCGTGATGACATGTAAGACCATAGTTGGGCTATGGCATTGTGATACGTGTAAGACCATAGCTGGAGTATGGCATCGTGATGACATGTAAGACCATAGCTGGGCTATGGCATTGTGATACGTGTAAGACCATGTCTGGGACATGGCATCAATATGAGAGCCTGTGTCAGACCATATCTGGGATATGGCATCAGCATCGATATGAGATCCTGTGTAAGACCATATCTAGGATATGGCATCGGCATCGATATAAGATCTTGTGTAAGACCATATCTGGGATATGGCATCAGCATCGATATGAGATTACATGTAAGACCATATCAGGGATATGGCTTTGGTATGAGATTTCGTGTAAGACCGTGTCTAGGATGCGGCATCGATATCTGATTTCGTATAAGACCATGTCTGGGATATGGCATCGAAGTGAGACTTTGTGTAAGACCATAGTTGGACTATGGCATCAACTAAACGACGTACTCAGACCCGTAAGATATTCTCTAATTTGACAAATGTTGGTAACTAAATTTAAAGTTAAATGTTGAAATTTAATTAGATACTGATATTGGGCTCAAGTAAGTAAATTTTCTATTTAAAATTGTGGATGACAGAAATAATTGTAAAATAAATAAGTATGTTAATTTGCTTGGAGTGAATTATGTGATTATGATGATATTATATTGACAAAGAATGTTGAGTCATATGTGTGTATTTATGATAGGCAAGTTAGATGATTTACAACTCCCCATTACCAGTGTTGCTTTTGTGACGAAAAATTTACGAGAATTATGTCGAATAAGTTCATAAGTGTGAAAACTAAAGAGTTCGGCGGTGAAATAATTAGTAATGCATATAGAGATGAGAATAGTTTGGAAAGTAAAAATAGTTTGGGTGAAATATCAGAATGTTTTAAGGATTATACAGATTATGTAATGTTATGGTTAAAGAAGAAAATTAGTCTCGACTAGTTGACTCAATCGGGTAAGGGGTCTAAAGATATGTTTGCTGAAATTTCCTCCGAATTGGATTTCATTAATGACTGGAATACTATAATGTTACATTTTTATCTGTGATGATTATGTTTATTGTGATGGTATTTCAGGATTCAGTATTAGGAATGTGGAAAATTCTAGTATCTAGATTTCTTTGATTTTCAGTGTAAAGAATTATCATTGGCAAAGGCATAAATGATAGAAACCAAGCTTGAAATGTGTAGTGGTTTTCTTTTCTCGAGTAAGCTTCACTAAGGTTAGTGAGTTTAATCAGATATCTCCATTTCCTTGAGCTAATATGGTTGTGATATCTTTGATTTGCACGATAAGATAATTATGAACGAGTGCATGTACTTGGGTTGTAGTAGCAGAATAAAAAAAAGTACCTCGATATGTTATTATTTGATAATGGAAATCAACTCAGTTGTTTATATTGGCATGAACTGATTTGTTGAGATGTGAATTGAGTTATGTGTATTTAAAGGATCCTCTGGTATGGTAATGAATTTTTGTGCAATCATGAGTATATAGATAGACGGATAGGCTGAATAAAGAAATTATATTCTCGAGAGTATGATACGGAACTATGCTTATTGGATTGTTCTAACCGAATGACGTTGTTATGAGTTAAAGTTGTTCCAGTTAATGAGATTAGTTAATGAGATTATCATGTTCGTGAAAGTTGAATGATCGATGCAAGTTAGCAAAGTTGGAAACAGTTTAAAGTATTATTAACTGAAGCTTTAGTGCTGAGTTTAGTTTGGATTAAGTAAAGAATTTATGATTTTTAGTAATGTACTATTGAACTGATTGGAATATGTTTCATTACGAGAATGTAAAGAAGTAGTTTGTACTTCCAGACGGTTAAAGTCACAATAAAAGAGAACTGTTCGATTAGCAATTTAAAGCCGACCACTTTTATGTATTGTTGTAAATTCGATGGTATCATGTGTTCGACTGAAAATGTCATATGCTTCCTGAATCTTAATGGGTTAAAGTATCTAATGTTACTGAAAAATATCTGGAATTAAGATAGTATCAATGATTTGAGATATTGAAAGACTCTAAATAGTTGTTGATTAATCTCTGAGAAAACAAATATAGTTAGAGATGTCGAATGGAAAGATCTTTGCTTATTTTGTACGAGTGATTACTCGATTGATCTTATTTGATGATGGTCTGATGTTAGCTAAATAAAAAGCTAAAGTGATGTTTTCCTTGCGAGTTTGAAAAACTCAAAAACATGTTAGTGAATTGCAAGCTAAACGGGTACAATGCGAAATGACTTTCGATTCCGAATTTTAGAAGTTTTTGTATGAGGCTCAGTAGTAGCACATCTGTTCATCCGAGAGTAATAAAATGTACAGTTATATGAAGTAAATGTTTTGGTGTATGGGTATGAAACCTGATATTTCTAATTCTGTGCTCAGATGTTGAATTGTCAGCAGGTTTAATCCGAAGATCAAGCGTATTCAAGTCTAATACATTCAGTGATGGTAAGGGTGTGATAAAGAGATAGAGTCACTATAGACTTCGTATTGGGGTTATCATTATCACCAATAAAAGAGTTGTTATTTGTATTGTGGTTGATCGCTTGGCTAAAAATCCGCATGATTGATTTAGTATATACAGAGTTCTTATTTGACAGATCAACTAAGCTATGTGTTCTGAGTGAGTAATTTAAAATTTTAACAACATGCTCCGGAATTGTGTGTTAAAGTTCAAAGACTATGGGAAAAAGGTATGCAAAGCTGAAATCGATTTGTGACCCTAAAAAATTAGTGAAAGTGATTCATATGATTTGGACGCAACTTCTTCTAGTAAGATTTTCGGGGATGAAAATCCCTAAAAGAAAGGAGAGTTGTAACAATCCGTTTTTGCGTCAGATCAGAATAGTGGTTTCGGGACCACAAATCTAAAGTAAAAAATATTTATTTTATTATTTTAATAAGGATTAAAGTATGATATAATGTTTGTGTGAAAAATTTTTAAAGAAATTTTACCGTTTGAGTGGTTAATTCGGTAAAAAGAACTAAATCGCGTAAAGCATAAAAGTTGAATTCTATAAGTTAAAGGTATTAAATGGCTATGGAATTAAATAGAGAAGGTCCTTATGTGGTAAATAACCCATTTATGAGATAGTGGAGGTTAGTGGAATGGCATTTGGTGTATTTAGTAATATTTTAAAGGGTAAAAAGGTAAATAGGTAATTAAAGTTAATAATAAATAAAATGAAAGCTAAAACCATGTTATATTTCTTCATCTTCCATCGAATATAGAGAAAAGAAACAGCCATGGTTGTGTTTTAGGTTTCGACATCTTCATGGCTCAATTTGTAAGTGTTTTGAGCTCGGTTTTTGATGATTTTTAAGTTTTTGTGATCGTTGCTTTGTGTTCTAGCTAGCCCGTACCCTAATTTCTAAATTTGTTGATGAATTTGTGAGTTGCCATTGATGATAGCTTGATGTTTTTGAGTGTTGATGATGGAAAATAAATCATTGTTGTTAGATTAACAAGTTTTATAATGATTTTGAGTAAAAATGTCAATTTTGGACCAAATTATATAAGGTGGAAATTTAGTGGTTAAAATGTGAAATAAATTGAAAATATGGACTGATAGTAATATATGGAAAATTCGGCTAGCTTGGGTTTGTGTTTAATTTCATAAAATTGTGATTTTAAGTGGTAATGACTAAATTGCAAAAATGTGAAATAATAGGGGCAAAAATGTGATTTTGCCAAAATATATAAATTGTGTTAAATTGAATGAAATGTTGATTAAATAAGTAAATTTTGATATTATATAGATTGAAATAATTGAGAATTGGATCTAGAACGGGGAAAAAAACAAAGTATCAAACTAATTGATTCGTTCCGTCGTTTTAATGATCGAGGTAAGTTTTTATGTAATAAGCATTGTTAAATTTACGCTTTTAATGCTTTGATATTATATAAATTGTATATATGTGACTATTTTTATTTTTAATGACATATCGGCTAAAAAAATGGCACTTAGTGTGTGGTTCGAAATAGCTTCGGCTAAATGTGGCACTTGGTGTGCGATTGGAGATAGCTTCGGCTATATATGTATATGGTACTTAGTGTGCAAAACATTAAGAATGGAACTTGGTGTGCGAGATATTAAGTATGGAACTTAGTGTGTGAGACATCGAAGATGCAACGGTATTACGTGTATGTATGAAATGGTAAGGATCAGTACAGGTATGTACATGAGTTATGATGCATCTTTGTAACGAAGAAAATAAGTAAGTCATGTTTATGAGAATGATTTTGTGATGACCTCATGATTATGGGTCCATGCTTATGTTGTATAAATATGTATTTATACCATGATGGTTGAAATGAATAGTGAAGGTGTGATGAGCTTAGTTATCATCATTTTTTGTACTAAAATTGTTTTGGATAGTAGCTGTAGCCAACTTTGAAAATTCACAAAAAATTTTGAAAATCAAGTTATATGATGAATAAAATATAAAATTATATCTTATTGAGTCTATTTTTACATAGAAGAAACGGTGTACACAAAAGAATTTCAGATTATGAGATATTTGAATTTTCGTGAGACAGGGTCAGAATGATCTCAAAATCTCCTGTTCTGATTTTGGAAAATGTTTAAAAATTGGACAAAGATAATTAGGGGTTATAGTTTATATTATTAGAATATTAGATGAGTCTATTTTTTAAATAAACAAACGGAAACATCATTCAAATTCTGTATGAGGATATAATTAATTTTTAGTGAAGAGGGGTCGAAACTGTTAGACAACGAAAAATGGATAACTTTGATGAATAAACTGTACTTATTAGCTAAACCAAAAATTATGTAAATTTCATAGTAAGAAGATATTTAAGTCTAGTTTCAGGTAAAATTAACAGATCTTAATTTGGAGATCCATAGCTCCAGAATAAATAATTTAGCGACTATGACTTGAGTAGACCACTTGACTGGAATTTGAACAGATAGTGGAATAATATGCAATTATAATTGTGATACCTTGAGAACATGTTGTAAGAATTTGGAAAAAGCATATTAATAAATTGCTTATAATTTTCATATGAACTTACTAAGCTTTATAGCTTACCCCCTCCCTTTTCATCTCTTATAGGTTTATATAGCTAGCTCGGGTTGCAGATCGTTGGAGATTCAATCACACTAACAAGCTATCATTTGGCGTATAAGTATTCAAATACTTAAGTCTATGGCATGTATAGGGGCTCTATCTTTGTAATTATGTCAATGCTAATGTGGCCAAATGTGTTCGCCTATAATGGTTATAGTCTAATTTATATATAGCCATGAATGATGGCTTATGCTAATCATATGATTATTCATGTGTATTTGCCAATGTTTTATATCATGTTGTTTGATATGGATGAATGTGTGCATACGACTTAAGTACTCGATGATTGATTTTGGCATAATTGGCAAATGGATAGATTATAGCATAAGTGTGAAATGTGAAAATATATTAATGATAATCTCGGTATGAAAGTTATTATTAATCTTGATAAAGTATGATGCCTTGTGTATGCATAAGTTGTTATGAGAATGTCATGCATAAGCCATATTTATGATTATTAAGTGTTCATTTATGCCATGTTGGATGCCACTGAGATATGTGAGTGTGCATGTGTTGTGAGGGTGGCAAAATGGCTTGGAAAATAGCCTAGCATTTGTCCACACGGGTAGACACAAGCGTGTACTTTGGCCTATGCCCCTACTTTGGTGATGACTTCATAAACAGAGAGTTACATGATTTCAGGACATGGGCGTGTCTCAAGCCACACGATCGTGTGACCCTGTTTCATGATGAAATTTTCTAAGTTTTTCCAAAAGTTTTCAAAGTTTTCGGTTTAGTCCCAAAACATCTTTGATGCGTGTTTAGGGCCTCGTAAGCTCGTTTAAGGGACGTTATACATATGTATGAATGTTTTTGATTTGAATGAAATTTTATGGCCCGATTTTATGTGATTGTGTAGGTTTAAGTTCGGTAATGCCTCGTATCCTGTCCCGGCCTCGAACATAGGTAAGGGGTGTTACAAGAGGATGGTTGGGTAAGATCTCTTTATGCATTTATGATATTTTACTAAATTAGGCTAAGGCCCACACTGATATTGCTACTGATATGGGCTTAAGCCTAGATTGTCCAACACTGTATGTTTGACTGTGTATTAAATAGGGATTACACACTGAGTTTCATAACTCACCTTTTCTACTTAACTGTGTTGGTAACCCTTAGGCGGGTCGGTGCTGCGAGGGACTCAGAGACGGCCAAACCACTGTTTACAATTTCGTTTTGACTTTAGGAAAAGTAGCTTTATTTGGGGTATTTTATGTAATAAGGTTGTTTTAAGTTTTTATTTTTGTTTGGGGATTTTATTAAACTGACTTATATCTATTAGCTATGGGATTCGGGTTTTAAAAAGGCAAATGATTTTCAACTATCATACTACGTAACTTGTTTTAAAAGGTTCCACAACGATAAATGTTTTAAAGCATAATAACGACCTAGTATGAGACATGTTTTATTAAACGAATCTAAAATTTAAAATAAAATATGGATTAAGCAAATCAACTTTTCAACGGATCCCAAACAAGGTTTTAAACAAATGAACTTTTCATATAAAACTACGCTTTTCAAAACCCACTTCAATGTGACATCATAGATTCGGCCATAACGTCTAGGCTGGGTTTAGGATGTTACAGTAAAGGTTGCACGGGTCGCCCGAGACGACTGTGGACCTACTGTTAGGTTGGAAGTACACTTAGACCTCATATTGATAAAATGACTGTTATACCCCTAAAAGTTAAAATGGTTGTTATACCCCTATGATATGTTTAATTGTATTTGAGCATGACATTTTGCATACACGTATGATATTATGACACAACATGTTGCATGGGGGTGGGTTTGATATATTTGAAGGAAATGTACTATACTGGCAGCTCTGCTGCAAATACTGTTTGGTGTCACAACTGGTGCTATATTTGAAGTGTAGGGATGGGTAGGTTGATTGTATCCCCACATGGAGTGTAGGGCTGGACGGAGTGGACTGTAGAGGATGGATGGGTAGGACTTCTGTTTGCATTTCTGATACTGTTACCGTAATGGGCTATGGCCCTAACTGATACTGGACCGTCACTGAATCAAGCTTAGGCCCAAACTGTATTTTCCTATGGTTTGACTGATTATTGTAAAGGGATTACACATTGAGTTTTGCATTAACTCACCTTCTACTCTCTTGTACAGGTAATTCTTAGGCAGTCAGTGCTGTGAGGGACTCAATAGGGGCCACACAACTGCTTTTGCTATTGTTTAAAAACTCTAATCTCTAAGCAATTTTATTTGGGTATTTGTTATGTAATAAGGCCTCTTTAAATTTTATTTTAATTTGGGATTTACTTATTTTGATATATATCTGCTATGCAAATTTTCCTGAAAGATAATTGTTTTCAAAACACCACGCTAATACAACATATTTCAAAAGCTTCCGCAACAAACATTGCCTTTAAAGTGTAATAACAACCTTAAATGATTAAACTTTTGCTCACTTACTTGAGTTTTTAAATGAACAAGATACTTAAAAGTTTTGTAGAAGGTCATCACGAGGGTTTTAATATAGTACGGACTTTTCAAATAGAGCGATTTTTTTTTCAAAACACACTTCAATGTGACGTTGTAGATTCGGTCATAACATCTAGGCTAGGTTTGGGGTATTACAGCAAGGGACACCTATTAAGCTGGTCCAATCATGATCAATGGATTTCGGTTACTTGCTCTCCCCAAGCTCGATCGACATAGCTTGCTAACGTATCTTGGAACCTCTTAGCACGAGATCGGGTTATAAGTCATTGTGGCAGCTGAATGGGTTTGATGGTAGCTTCCCAAGCTAGGTCCCATCATCCCCCTCTTCGAGGCAATTTGTCCCTAAATTGTCACCTATATCAAAAAGGGATAAATCAGAAACATTAAAAGTAGCACTAACCCCATACTCACCAGGTAAGTCTAGCTTATAGGCGTTATCGTTAATCCTTTCCAAGATTTGAAAAGGATTGTCTCCCCTTGGCAAGAGTTTGGACCATCTTTGAGTTAGGAATCTCTCCTTGCGCATGTGAATCCAAACCTAGTCACCGGTTCAAATAGTACCCGTTTACATCCCTTGTTGACTTTATGAGCATATTGCTCGGTTTATCATTCAATATTATCCCTAACTCACTGATGTAATTGTTTCACAAATTCTACCTTTTTCTTTCCATCTACATGCACCAATTGATCAGAAGGTAAAGGCATCAAATCCAAAGGAATTAAGGGATTAAAACCATACACTACCTCAAATGGGGAATACTTGGTTGCCGAGTGCATCGATCGGTTATACGCGAACTCGATGTGGGGTAGATACTCATCCCAAGTCTTTAGATTCTTTTGAATAATTGTCCGCATTAGTGTTGACAAAACCCGATTAACGACCTCCGTTTGGCCGTTAGTTTGGGGATGGCACACTGATGAAAATAGTAGCTTCGTGCCAAGCTTGCCTCATAAGGTCCTCTAAAAATGGCTGAGGAACTTGGTGTCTGGACCAAAATGATGATCCTTGGAATGCCATGCAAATGCATGATCTCCCTAAAAAATAGATTAGCGACATTTAAGGCATTGTCAGTTTTATTACACGCAATAAAATGAGCCATTTTTTAAAATCTATCGACTACAACAAACACAGAGTCTTTGCATTCTTTGTTCTAGGAAGCCCTAGAATGAAGTCCATGGAAATATCCATCTATGGTGCTTCCAGGATCAACAACGGAGTGTAAAGTCCATGTGGCTAGATCCTTGATTTCGCCTTTTTGCAAGCAATACAACACTCGCACACTTTAGCCACGTCTCGTTTCATCTTCGGCAAATAGAAGTGTTCTTGAAGTACAGCTAAAGTCTTGGCTATGTCGAAGTGACCCATTAAACCCCCGCTATGCACTACATGAATCAACATCTCTAGTTGATCCTTGGGGTATGCACAACTTGTTTTCTCGAAAAAGGAATCCGCCTTGCCAAAAATACCTATCATGCGTACCTTGCACACATAACTTGTAAATCTCTAAAAAATTAGAGTCATTAGCATATAAATCCTTCAAATAAGCGAAACCAAGCAATTTACCATCCAAACAGTTTATAAGAACATACCTACGCGATAGTGCATTCGCAATGATATTTTCCTTACCTTGCATATATTTAATCACATATGGAAAGGATTCTATGAATTCGACCCATTTGGCATGACATTTGTTGAGCTTGGTTTTCCCTCTCAAGTGCTTCAAGGCTTCGTGGTTCGTGTGTATAACGAACTCTTTCGGCCAAAGGTAGTGCTGACAAATTTCTAATGCACGAATCAAAGCGTACATTTCCTTGTCATAGGTGGGGTAGTTGAGCGTAGCCCTGTTAAGCTTCTTACTGAAATAAGCCACCGAACGCCCATCTTGTGTTAGAACCGCACCTATACCTATGCCAAAGGCATCACATTCCACTTCGAAGATTTTGTTAAAATGAGGTAAACACAAAAGTGGAGCATTAGTTAAGCAATATTTAATTTTAACAAAAGCAGATTCTTGTTCATTAGACCAAATAAAAGGAGAATTCTTTTTGATAATACCAGTTAATGGGCAACAAGGGTGCTGAAGTTTGGCACAAACCTCCTATAGAAGCTTGCAAGGCCGTAAAAGCTTCTAACTTGGCTGATGTTGGTTGGACGAGGCTATTCTTCGATTGCCTTAATCTTGTCTTGATCCACCTCGAGACCACCCGCACTAACAACGAAACCCAGAAAAATAACTTTGTCAGTACAAAAGCTACATTTCTTAAGGTTTTCATACAATACTTTTACAAAACCTCCAAAATAGCACGTAAATGTTCAAGATGATCAGAGAAGGATTTACTATAAATTAGAATGTCATCAAAATAAACTACACAAAAATGACCAATGAAAGACCTCAAAACTTGGTTCATCAATCTCATGAAGGTATTTGGGGCATTGGTGAGGCTGAATGGCATCACTAGCCACTCATACAAACCGTATTTGGTTTTAAACATTGTCTTGCACTTGTCCCGCTCTCGCATGCGAGTTTGATGATAATCACTTTTTAGATCGATCTTAGATAATAGTTTAGCGCCACTGAGTTCATCTAACATATCGTCGAGTCTAGGGATAGGATGACGATTGTAATAGCTCAGTTTAGACCCTAGTCAAAATAGTGGTTTCGAGACCACAAATCCGAGTTAGAAGAATATTTTAATATTATTTTCTATGCTTATAATATATGAATTGATATCTGTGAAAGTTTCGTGTGAAAATTTGATCGTTTGTGTGCTTAATTTAGAAAAGAGACCTAATGGCACAAAATGTAAAAGTTGCATGTTATATGTTAAAAGTGCCTATTCGCTATGGCTTTTTAATTGTAAGGTCCTTATGTTGCTATTATGCCATTGAAAAGATTAATGGACATAAATGGCCTTATGTTTAATGATTAAATGGTTTTATAACAAAGGGTAAAATTGGTATTTGGTTAATATGATAATTAAAATAAAACAAAGGCATAATATTAGTCATTTTGGGTTCATCCTTGCCGAAAATCAAAGGAAAAGAAAAGATAAAAGCTTGTTTAGGGTTCGGCTTTGGTCCTCTTTGATTTAGATCAAGAACCAAAGAATACGGAATTAGATCAGGGAAAGTCGAAAGTCGTTGAATAGTTGCTCATTTCCGTTCAATTCCAAACGAGATAAGTTGATATGCAAATAAACGTGTTAAATTGAATTATTATTACTTATAAGATATTTGAATTGTGATGAATGGATATGAGAGCTGAATATATGAAATCCAAGAAAGTTCCAATAGTGTGACGACGTCTAAAAAGTCCCGTATGAACCATAGGAATAGCTAGGATACATATGTCATGACATAGGATTTCTGATATGTGGTTTCATGTAAGACCACGTCTGTGATGTTGGCATCAATTTGAGATTTACGTGTAAGACCATGTCTAGAACATCGACATCGTATTTGATTTCGTGTAAGACCCTGTCTGGGATAGTGGCATTGATATTTGATTACATGTAAGACCACGTCTAGGACGTAGGCATTGTACAAGCTTTTTGAGCTATCCGTGTATCCTATTTGATTGCAAACGATTGAATGAGAATTCTGAGAAAAAGAATGATTATGTAAACTTGTATCCGATTCAGGTACATTTGAAATGTATATTAAAATTGAGAATGAAAGGTAAGCATATGTATATATGTGAACATATGAAACATGTATGAGTTATTTGGGAATGAGATGTACATATGTAGTTGAATTATGAACAATTGAGCTATATAAGAATTATAGATATGTGGTCATATTTTTCCATGAACTACATGAATGAAATGGTTTAGAAATGTGTTATGTGATGAGTTCATTTGTATATGGTTTACTAAGCTTTTGAAAGCAACTGTTTTATAGATTATCAAAGCTACCGAGAGCTCAGGGATCATCGAGGATCATCATCACAATATCGAACTCTATTTTGGTACCTTTTGAAAATGTGAATACTTGAATATGGCATTTATAGGCTAGAAGTATTTGTATATATTTGGTAATGTGTATATCTAGCCATGTGATATGGCTTGGTTTTGGTTGTGTTTATAAATGACTTTTGAGTATAAGTTATGTGATGCAATATGGTCAATATAATATGTTCATGAATGGCTAATAGAATTGGTTATTTTGGTAAGTTATGGTATCTGCCTATTTTAAAATTTGGTAAGGTTTTTCCATGTGAATGAATGAAGTAAATTGAGATTATTAATCATATGTTTTGGTATGACTTTGGCTTATGATTTGGTACGTTTTGGCTGGAATATGAACATGAAATTGGTTGGTGATTATATGAAATGACGAATGTATGTTATGTGATTGAAATTTATTGAATTTGTGGTGCAATTGTTACCAATTTGTTACTTGTAAGGAGGAACCTTAATGGGTGGCAATTTGGTTTTGCAAATAGCCTATTTTTGTCCACACGGGCAAAGACACGGGCGTGTGTCTTAGCCGTGTGTGACACACGATTATGCTACACAGCTGTGTGTCCCCTGGGGTACCTTACAATTTAAAGTTAGTATACCCTACAGTTTTGACATGGCCTAGACACACAGGTGTGTCTATCGATCGTGTGTGGCACATGAGCTGGTAGATGGGCATGTGGTTGGCAGTGTGATACAAGTCAGTAGCCTCCTTAATTTTCACACGGCCTGGCACAGGGGCGTGTCATGTGGCCGTATGGACAAGTCAGTATATATGCTTTGTTTTGCCACGATCTAGACACACGGGCATGTCTAATGCCTGTAAGGCACACGGCTTGTTCACACGGGCGTGTGACCTTTGTAACTTAGAAAAATGTTTAAGTTTTGAAAAATTTTGTATCTGCTCGGTTTAGTCCCAACCTCTTTCTAAAGCATGTTTAAGGTCTCATTGACCTAAGAAAGGGACTTTATGTTGATGTTTGACTATGATGCTATGATGTTTGTGAAATGAATATGAAATGTTTCGATATGTCCAGTAATGCCTTTTAACCCTAGTCTGGCAACGAATACGGGTTAGGGGTGTTACATTTGGTTGGTATTAGAGCTATGGTTTAGTCGATTCTAGGAGTAACGTAGCATATGTGAGTCTAGCTATAAATGCCAAATATATGAATTGCTATAGTGTGATGATTCCTGACAATGAAAATGTGTTTTTATATAGTAAATGGATCTCGAACGAGCCATAGCTGACGATGTTAAAAGTAATGCGTCTGCTCCCGCTTAAGGGACAACGCCATTTGACTCTAGACTTGTGACTAGTAGCCACGAGGGAGAGGCTAAGGAAGCCTTTTACCAAATGTTGAATGATTAGTTTACTTAGTATATTAGAACCAACCAGATTGTTCCACAACCTTCACCCTCGCTAAATCCTCCATAAGTCCTAGTTTTATCACAAGCTGTAGATCTGATTCGTCTGAATAAGCCTCCAGTTGATAAGATTAGAAAATATGGAGCTGATGAGTTTTGAGCTACTACTGATGATGATGCTGAGGGAGCTGAGTTTTGGCTCGAGAATACAATACAGGTGTTTGATGAAATGTCATGTACTCCAGAAGAATGTCTTAAATGTGCCGTTTCACTTCTAAAAGATACAACGTATCATTGCTGAAAGACATTGATATCTGTGGTTCCAAGGGAACGAGTCACCTGGGATTTCTTTCAAGCTAAATTATGAAAGAAATACATCAGTCAGAGATTCATTGATCAGAAACGTAAAGAGTTTTTTGAGTTAAAACAAGGTCGTATGTCTGTTAGAGAATACGAGTGAGAATTTGTGAGATTGAGCCAATATGCACGAGAATGTGTCTCGACTGAAGCAATAATGTGTAAAAGGTTTGGAGATGGATTAAATGAATATATCCGCTTGTTAGTCGAAATTCTAGAAATAAAAGAATTTGTAGTGCTTGTTGAACGGGCGTGTAAAGTTGAAGAATTCAAGAAAGAGAAAAGAAAAGCCGATTCAGAAGCTAGAGAGGTGCGAAAAAGATCATCGAGCAAGCCATTTCAATTGGCATCAAAGAAATTCCAGGATGATTTTAGTCGTTCAAAGGCTAATGTGG
The DNA here is from genome assembly GCA_025698465.1 of Gossypium longicalyx. NCBI lineage: Eukaryota > Viridiplantae > Streptophyta > Magnoliopsida > Malvales > Malvaceae > Gossypium > Gossypium longicalyx. The sequence continues at coordinate 59,100,626 of CM047007.1, forward strand.
GACATTCGGGTAGAGATCGTGTTAGATTGTAACAGTCCAATTTAGACCCTAGTCGGAACAGTAGTTTTTGGACCACAAATTCGAGTTAGAAAAACATTTTAATATTATTTTCTATGCTTAAAATATGTGAATTAATGTCTGTGAAAGTTTCATGTGAAAACTATATCATTTGTGCGCCGATTTGATAAAAAGGACCTAATCACATAAAATGTAAAAGTTGCATGCTATATGTTAAGTGTGCCTATTGCTATGTCTTTTAAAATGAGAGGTATGTTGCAATTAGACCATTGAACTTATGAGTGGACATTAATGGCCTTAATATATGTGATTTTATAATGTTTTAATCAAGGTTAAATTAGTAATTAGAATATTACGTTAATATAATTAAAACAAAACATCAAATTAGTCATTATACTTGTAACAACCCGGTTTAGACCTTAGTCAGAACAGTAGTTTTGGGACCACAAATTGAAGTTAGAAAAATATTTTAATATTATTTTTCATGCTTATTATATGTGAATTAGTATGTGTGAAAATTTCGTATAAAAATTTAATCGTTTGTGTGCTCAATTTGATAAAAAGACTTAATCGCGTAAAATGTAAAACTGACATTCTAATTGTTGAGGTAATTAATTGCTTTGATTTAATAAAGATGAGATCCTTATGTTGTAATTTAACCATTAAACCATGGGATGGATGGTTATGGGCTTATGTTATATGATTTTTATGTTTATTTATAATGGTTAAAATGGTAAATTATGTGTTAAATAATAAATAAATAAAACAAAACATTAAAAAGGCATGCATTATCATCTTATTGTTGGCCGAATGTGAGAAGAATAACACCATTGTTGAAGCTTTAAGTTTCGGCACCCAGAAAGCTTAATTTGGATATGTTCTTTGTTTGGTTTTTGATAATTTTTACCTTTTTGAGATCGTTGCTTCGAGTACTAGTAAACCCATGCTTTAATTTTTAGAATTGGTGAAGAATTTGTGATTTTCCATTGTTGATAATGTAATGAAATTGTTATTTGATGATGAAGCATAAATCTTTGATGTTTGATTTTCATGTTTAATTAAGTGATTTTTTATAAAAATGTGTATTAAGGACTAAATTGAGAAATTTGTAAATTTAGGGGTTAAAATGTGGAATAAATAAAACAAATAGGCTATTAGGGACCTTAGTGAAATTCGGCCAAGCATGGATGTGGTCAAATTTTGAATATTTTGTGTTTTGTGAAATAGAGACTAAATTGTGAAAATGTGAAATGTTAGGGGCAAAAGTGTAATTAGCCCATTTATGTGTTTTTGGATGAATTTGATTGAATATATGATTAAATACGCCAAATTTGTATTGAATTAGATCAAGAAAAGAGGAAATCAAATTTGGATCGGGGAAAGTCGAAAGTTGTCGAATAGTCGTTCCGGTCTATTTCTGTCCATACGAGGTAAGTTCATAAGTAAATAATTGTTGTTAAATTCGATTGTATACATATTAATAGTGCCGAATTAAATTATTACTTGTGTATATGTATATGCCAAAATAAATTAAGCATGGGAGCAATATTTATGAGCTTGAATCGATTGAGTTACGATGCTCGAAAACCCCGTACGAAGCTTAGGAATAGTTAGGATACATATGTCATGACATAGGATTTCGATATGCGATTTCGTGTAAGACCACGTCTGGGACGTTGGCATCGACTTGTGATTTACGGTAAGACCATGTTTAGACATTGACATCGTATATAAGTTTGTATAAGACCTTGTTTGGGACAGTGGCATCGATATGTGATTACATGTAAGACCACATTTGGGATATTGGCATTGTACGAGCTTTTCGACTATCCAATTATCCTTATTAATTCCAAATGTTCAATGGGAAATATCAAGAAATGAATGACTGTGTGAAAGTATATTTGATTTAGGTACGTACAAAGTTTTTATGTTATTCAAAATTTAAAGGTGAGTGTAACAGCCCTATTTAGGGCGTAGTCGAAACAGTGGTCTCGAGACCACAAAGTCGAAGTTAGAAGAATTATTTTATTATTAATATAGAGTCATAGCAAGTTTATATTAGTGCATGAAAAATTTGGTGAGTTAATTTTGGCATTTGTGAGCCTAATTGCGAAAAAAGACTAAATCGTATAAAGTGCAAAACTCTTAAATTGATAGCTAGGGGTGCCAGATTGCCATGTATCATAAATTGGGGGGTTTTTAAAGTGAAATTGGGCCATTAATTAGGTGATGGCCGACCATAGTAGATAGAAATGTTGAAAAGTCAACATTAGGTGAAATTTGATGACCTAAGGTGCAAAATAATAATACCTAAGCCTAGCTATCACCTTTTTCTTTCATTCTCTCTTCACTCCATTGATTTTTCAATCATTGTTAAGGGTTTTGAGCTTCAACAAATTTCAGCAACTTGAAGCACTCACAAGTAAGTGATTTCCATGTTCTTTGTTGATGATTTTTGTATTTTTGAGACCCTAGAAGCATGAGCTTTCAAATGAGGGGACTATCTTGCAAAATGGTTGAAAGTTTAGGGTATTGCCATGAGATTTTTTTAGGGTGTTTTCTAAAATTTTATGGAAGAATATGAGTGCTAGCTATGTTATAAACAACTTTTGTGAAGGAGTTTTCATGGAAAACACCTAAAGAGACTATTTTGCATAGGTTGTAAAATAGTTGATAAATATGGGAAATAGTGAGAATTTGAAGTTATTATAAGAGTAAAAAGGGTTCATCTAGGCTTGAGATAATAAGAAATTTGATAAAAAAAATTGATTTTCGAGCATAGGGTCAAAATGGTCATTTTGCCAAGGTCTAGGGGCAAAATGGTCATTTTACCTAAGATATGAATTTTAGATTGCCTAATTGTGTTTAGTGACTAAATGAGTACATTTATCTATTATAGATCATGATTTACCGAATCTAAACCTAGACCGGGGGAAACCCAAACAAATCTACTGAACCGACTAGTCGTGTACGTTTTGTAATCTGAGGTAAGTTGTATGTAAATATTACAACTACATTGCTAATTTTTGTGTTGAAATGTATTTAAATTTGACATAGCATCAATTGCTTGATTGTGGAATTGAGAGAGAGTATGAATATATTAGAGATAGTAGAGTTCTCGATGAACATAGGAAAATAAACTGGATATTCATGTCATGACATTAGGGTCACTTGTGTGAGCTAGTGTAAGACCATGTCTGGGACATGACATCGGCATTGAGACGAGGGCTAGTGTAAGATATGTCTGGGACATGCATTGGCCTCGAAAGGTAAGCTAGTGTAAGACATGTCTGGGACATGCATCGGCTACGTGATGATAGTCAGTGTAAGACCATGTCTAGGACATGGCATCGACTTGAGATATAAGCCAATGTAAGACCGTGTCTGGGACATGGCATCGGCACCTTACCCATGTTTGAGGCTTAATGGATTTCCGGTGATATTTCGAATGGTTCACGGTGATTGTTATGTTCTTGAGCTAATGAGAAAAGTATAATCGTGTTGTGAATGCCACAGGTACCTAATTGGTATGTATGAGATATGAGCTCAATATATACAGTATGTGACTTGTATAGATGGTAATGAGTAAGTTATACCTATGCCTACTTTAGTGTTATGACCATGTTGATTATATATAAATTTTTTAATATATATGTTTATATACAACTAACTAAGCTCTACGCTTACTCCCTTTCCTTTCCATTCCATTCCCTTTCAGTGCCGCCTAACTAGCTCAAGGATCACCGAAAGTTAGAAATATCGGTCACACTATCAGCTGAAACATTCGGTATAGTTGGATTTATATTTTTTAGTATGGCATGTGTAGGGCTAGACCTTATTATTTTCTGTCTTTGTTAATTGGCCAAATTTGTTGGCTTGGGATAGATCCCACACTTTGCATTAAGCCATGAATGATGGCTAACATTCATTTTGAGTTTATAAAAGATGCATCTTCTTGGCTGAATGAATGTTTATTGTGGCTGATTTGATTATGAAAATTATGCTTGTTTTGGTATTGGTTGGTATTCGTATGAAAACAGGTAGGCAAGGGTGGCAATGAGACTTGGTAAATAGCCTTATATAGTCCACACGGGTAGACACACGGGCGTTTGTCTAGGCCATGTGTGATACACGATTAGCCCCATGGGCCTGTGGTCCGGCCGTGTGTCCCCTACACGTAAAAATTTTAAGTCAGTATGCATGGTAATAAACACACGGGGAGAGACATGGTCGTGTGTCTCAGCCGTGTGGAGGACACGGCCTAGTACACGGGTGTGTGCCATGGCCGTGTGCCATTCTGGGGATGCTGACGTCAGAAACAGAATACCCAGGTTTTTGCACACGGGTTAAGACATGGGCGTGTCGTTGCCGTGTGAGGGACACAGGCCATTGACACGGGGATATGTATGGTTGTGTGAAAACCCTTGTAGGTGTGAATTAGAATTTAATTGCACATGGGTGTGGGACACGAGCGTGTTACTCTTCCACACGGACGTGTTACCCTTCCACACGGGCATGTGCCCTGTTTAAAGGCAAAATTTTCATAGTTGGCTTAAGGACCCAAAATGGTCCCGATTAGTTTCCAATGGTCAATTTGGGGCTCGTAGGCTCGTAGAAGAAGTTTAAGGTAGAAATTGAAAATTTTTAATTTGGGTCGAGTCTTGGTGACTCGAGATTGTTTGTGTTCATGAAATCAAGTTAAGTAATTCCTTATATTCTGCCCCGGTGAGGGATACGGGTTTGGGGTGTTACATTTAGTGGTATTAGAGCTATGGTTTAGTGACGAATCCTGATGATTATAACTTATGTTTTTATATAGCGAATGGATCCTGATAGAGCCACGGCGGATGACGTGAAAAGTAATGCACCGGCTCCCGTCGAAAGGACCACGCCAGTTGAGAGTGAGCCCGTGACTATGCTCTAGGGCGGAGGGGCTAGAGAAGCCTATCTCTGTATGATGGATGCTTGCAACACAGAGTTCATTCGTGCGAACTCGAACACTCCACCTCCCCAACCTCCTCCGATTCCTCAGTATGCCCTGGTGGCTCCACAAGGTGCACACATGTTTAGAAGAGAGAAGCCTCTAGTAGATAAGATTTGGAAACAAGGGGTCGAGGAATTTTGGGCTAGTATAGATGATGACTCAGAGAGAGTAGAGTTTTTGGCTAGAAAATACCATAAGGGTATTCGATGAACTCTCATGAACACCTGAAGAGTGCGTAAAGTGTGTTGTGTCGCTCCTATGAGACTCAGCTTATCAGTGGTGGAATACTCTCGTGTCAGTCGTACCGAAAGAGAGGATCACTTTGGAATTCTTCCATGAAGAGTTTCGAAAAATGTATATTAGCCAAAGATTTATAGATCAAAAGAGGAAGGAATTTCTAGCGTTAAAGCAAGGTCGAATATCAGTGACAGAATATGGCCGTAAGTTTCTGAGGCTTAGCAAGTATGCGCTGGAGTGCGTATCTACAGAAGCTACCATGTGTAAGAGGTTTGAGGATGGCCTCAATGAAGATATTTGAGTGTTTGTTGGCATCTTAGAGCTACGGGAATTTGTAGCACTTGTTGAAAGAGCCTGTAAGGCCGAAGAGCTGATTAAAGAAAGGAGGAAAGCGACTGTTGAGTCGCGAGATTTAAAGAAGAGATAGATGGGGAAATCACATCAGTCTTCATCCAAAAGATCGAGAGAGTTCACTACCCAATCGAATGCTTCGGTTGGGTATTCGAATAGGAACAAGAACCGGCAGAACACAACTTCTGAAGCCCAGACCACTTCGATCGCAAGCGTCGGTAGCAGTTGAGCAAATAGGCCAGAATGCTTGCAATGTGGTAGGCGTCATTTTTACGAGTGCCAAGGGAATGAAAGGGGCTGTTTCAATTGCAGATCATTGGAACACTTCATCCACAATTGTCCTGAATTGGATGAGAGAGAGAGAAAACAAGATATGAATGTAAGTAGTGCTCTTATGAGGGGTAGGCCACAAAAGAACCCAGGAAGTGGGGCTAGCAATAGAGGCGTGCCAAGAGATGCTGTGGTGAGGTCCGCGGGTAGAGCGCCAGCAAAGACTTATGCCATACATGCTCGGGAAGAGGCAAAGTCTCCCGATGTGATTACGGGTACTTTTTCTATCACGATATAACTGTTGTTGCTTTAATTGACCCGGGATCTACCCACTCTTATATCTGTATGTAATTGATTCCTTGCATGAGTATGCTAGTAGAGTGCACTGAGTTTGTAATAAAAGTGTTCAATCCCTTAGGCAGATATGTGCTAGTGGACCAAGTATGTAGAAATTGCCCTTTGACAATTAGAGGTCATTGTTTTCCGGCTAACTTGATGTTGTTGCCGTTTAATGAGTTTGATGTAATCCTTGGGATGGATTGGTTGACTGCTCATAGTGTTATAGTGGACTCCAGGAAAAAGATATTTAAGTTGGAATGTGAAGACGGGAATGTTCTTCTAGTTGGACCAGATGAGTCAGATAATCTGCCTATAGTAATATCGTCTTTGACTACCAACAAATATTTGAGGAAAGGAATGAGGCTTATCTAGCTTTTGTGTTAAACACTCAAGTGTCTGAGTTGAAGATTGAATGGGTATCAGTGGTTTGTGAGTTTATAGACGTGTTTCCGGAAGAATTACCCGGATTGCCTCCGGTGAGGAAAGTAGAGTTTGGAATTGAGTTGGTCCCCAGTACGACGCCTATCTCAATGGTTATGTATAGGATGGCTCTAACCGAGTTGAAAGAGTTGAAAGCACAGTTGCAAGAGCTAACGGATAAAGGCTTCGTGAGACCGAGTTTTTCATCGTGGGGTGCTTCGATACTCTTTGTGAAGAAGAAAGATGGGTCGATGAGGTTACGCATCAACTATAGACAACTCAACAAGATAATAGTGAAGAATAAATATCCTTTGCCTAGAATCAGTGATTTGTTCAATCAGTTAAAGGAAGTCACTGTATTTTCCAAGATTGATCTGAGGTCTGGCTACTACCAGTTAAGAGTAAAAGAGTAAGATGTACCAAAGACTGCTTTTTGGATGAGATATGGGCATTATGAATTCCTTGTTATGCCCTTTGGTTTGACTAATGCCCTGGTGGTGTTTATGGATTTGATGAACTGCATTTTCCGACCGTATCTAGATAAGTTTTTCATCGTATTTATCGATGACATATTGGTTTATTCGCGTAATGAGAGAGAGCATGCGGAGCATCTGAGAGTTGTGTTGCAAACCTTGAGAGGTAAGTGGCTTTATGCCAAGTTCAGTAAGAGTGAACTTTGGCTTAAAGAAGTCAGATTTTTAGGACACATTGTGTGAGGTGACAAGATTAGAGTTGACCCGAGCAAGATCTCAGCTATTATTATGTTGAAACCGCTGAGGAACGTGACTGAGGTCAGAAGCTTTCTGGGTTTGGTTGGATATTACAGATAGTTTGTAAACAGATTCTCTATGATAGCTACGCCGATGACAAGGCTACTACAAAAGGATGTCAAGTTTGAATGGACAGAAAAGTGTCAACGGAGTTTCGAGAAATTAAAGGCCTTGTTGACTGAAGCCCTAGTGTTAGTACAACCGGAGTCGGGCAAGGAGTTTGTGGTATATAGCAATGCCTCCTTGAATGGTTTGGGGTGTGTGCTTATGTAAGAAGGTAAGGTCATAGCTTACGCTTCAAGATTACTGAAGCCACACAAGAAGAACTACCCGACGCATGATTTAGAGTTGGTTTCCATCGTATTCACGCTGAGAGCAATAAAATTTAGAGACACCATTTATATGGCGAGAAATGTCTGGTATTCACCAACCATAAGAGCTTAAGGTACTTGATGACTCAAAAGGAGTTGAATTTGTGGCAACGCTGATGGTTAGAGTTGTTAAAGGATTACAAGTTGGTAATAGATTACCATCCGAGAAAAGCGAACATCGTCACTGATGCATTGAGTAGAAAATTGTTATTCACGCTGAGAGAAATGAATGTCAATATGGCTTTGTCTGATGATGGTTCAGTTCTAACAGAGATGAGAGCTAGACTAACGTTTCCTCAAAAGATCCGAGAAGCTCAGAAAGGTGATGAGAAATTGCAATCCAAGAGAACTTAGTGTGAGTCGAGAATTGAATTAGATTTTCATATTGGTACCGATGGATGTATAATATTCAAAGATAGATTTGTGTACACAAGGACAATGAGCTTATTTAGAAGATTCTGAGAGAGGCACATAATGGTTGTTTATTCGTCCATCCGGGCAGTGTGAAAATGTACAATGACCTTAAGAAAATGTATTGGTGGTCAGGTATGAAAAGAGACATTTCAGAGTTTGTGTTTAAGTGCCTAGTGTGTCAGGGAGTGAAGGTTGAACATCAAGTACCTTCGGGTCTACTTCAGCCTATCATGGTCCCCGAGTGGAAGGGGGATCAAATCACTATGGATTTTGTAATGGGTTTACCGGTAACCCCGAAAAAAAAGAATGTTGTTTGGGTTGTTGTGGATAGGCTAACAAAGTCGGCATACTTCATACCTGTGCGTACCGACTACTCCCTTGAGAGATTAGCTGACTTATACGTTTCTGAGATTGTAAGGCTACACGGGGTGCCCATATCGATTATTTCAAATAGAGACCCAAGATTTACCTCGAGGTTTTGGATAAAGTTACAAGGGGCATTGGGAACAAAATTAAGTTTTAGCACAACTTTTCACTCGCAAATCGACAGACTGTTGGAAAGAGTAATTCAGATATTAGAGGACATGTTACGGTGCTGCGTCTTTCAGTTCCGTGGCAGTTGGGAAAAGTATCTACCGTTGGTTGAATTCGCCTATAAAAATAGTTATCAGACATGTTTGAAAATGGCGACTTATGAGGCTTTGTATGGGTGAAAGTGTCGAATGCCCTTATATTAGACTGAGCTTAGAGAGAGTCTGATTCACGGGGTCAATTTAGTGAAAGAGACTGTAGAGAAAGTTAAAGTGATTCGTGACTTCTTGACGGCCGCCTTGGATAGACAGAAATCCTACGCGGATTTGAAATGAAAAGAAATTGAGTTTCAAGTCGGTGATAAAGTACTTTTAAAATTATCACCGTGGAGGAAAGTCCTCAGATTTGGTAGAAAAGGCAAGTTGAGCCCTCGATTCATAGGACCTTATGTAGTTACTGAGAGAGTATGGCCAGTTGCCTACCGATTGGATTTTCCACCGGAATTGGAAAATATTCACGATGTGTTTCATGTATCCATGCTACGTCATATAGATCAGACCCTTTGCATACGATTGAATCGACAGAGGTTGAGATTCTTCCGGACATGACTTATGGCGAAGAGCCGGTCAAGATTTTAGCCCGGGAAGTCAAGTAGTTGAGAAATAAGAGTATAGCACTTATGAAAGTTTTGTGGCTTAGACAAGGAGTCGAGGAAGCCACATGGGAACTCGAGGAGTCTATGAGAGAGCAGTACCTGAACTTATTTGCTGGTAAGATTTTCGAGGACGAAAATCCCTAAAGGGGGAGAAATGTAACAGCTCGATTTAGGGCATAGTCTAAACAGTGGTCTCGAGACCACAAATCTGAAGTTAGAAGAATTATTTTATTATTAATATAGAGTAATAGCATGTTTATATTAGTGCATGAAAAATTTGGTGAGTCAATTTTGACGTTTGTGAGCCTAATTGTGAAAAAGGACTAAATCGCATAAAGTACAAAAGTCTTAAATTGATAGCTAGAGGTGCCAAATATCCATGCATCATAAATTGGGGGGTTTTTAAACTGAAATTGGGCCATTAATTAGGTGATGGCCGACCATAGTAGATAGAAATGTTGAAAAGTCAACATTAGGTGAAATTTGATTACATAAGGTGTAAAATAATAAGACCTAAGCCTAGCTATCACCTTTTTCTTTCATTCTCTCTTCACTCCACCGATTTTTTAGCCATTGTTAAGGTTTTTGAGCTTCAAAAATTTTCAACAACTTGAAGCACTCACAAGTAAGTGATTTCAATGTCCTTTGTTGATGATTTTTGTATTTTTTAGACCCTAGAAGCATGAGTTTTCAAATGAAGGGACTATCTTGAAAAATGGTTGAAAGTTTAGGGTTTTTCCATAAGAGTATTTAGGGTGTTTTCTAAAATTTTATAGAAGAATATGAGTCCTAGCTATGTTATAAACAACTTTTGTGAAGGATTTTTCATGGAAAACACCTAAAGGGACTATTTTGCATAAGTTGTAAAACAATTGATAAATATGGGAAATAGTGAGAATTTTAAGTTATTATAAGAGTAAAAAGGGTTCGTCTAGGCTTGAGATATGAAGAAATTCGATAAAAAATTAATTTTCGAACATAAGGGCAAAATGGTCATTTTGCCAAGGTCTAGAGGCAAAATGGTCATTTTACCTAAGGTGTGAATTTTAGATTGCATAATTGTGTTTAGTAACTAAATGAGTGCATTTTGCTATTATAGATCAAGATTTACCGAATCTGAACCTAGACTGGGGGAAGGCCAAACAAGTCATCTAAACCGACTAGTCGTGTACATTTTGTAATTCGAGGTAAGTTCTATGTAAATATTACAACTACATTGCTAAAGTATGTGTTGAAATGTATTTAAATTTAACATAGCAGCAATTGCTTGATTGTTGAATTGAGAGAGTATGAATATATTAGAGATAGTAGAGTTCCCGTTGAACATAGGAAAATAAACCGAATATTCATGCCGTGATATTAGGGTCACTTGTGTGAGCTAGTGTAAGACTATGTCCGGGACATGACATCGGCATTGAGACGAGGGCTAGTGTAAGACATGTCTGGGACATGCATCAGCCTTAAGACGTAAGCTAGTGTAAGACATGTCTAGGACATGCATCGACTACGAGATGATAGTCAGTGTAAGACCATGTCTGGGACATGGCATCGACTTGAGATATGAGCCAGTGTAAGACTGTGTCTGGGATATGGCATCGGCACCTTACCCATGCTTAAGGCTTAATGGATATCCGGTGATATTTCGAATGGTTCAACGGTGATTGTTAGGTTCTTAAGCTAATGAGGAAAGTATAACTATGTTGTGAATGGAACAGGTACCTAATTGGTATGTATGAGATATGAGCTCAATATATATAGTATGTGACTTGTATGGATGATAATGAGTAAGTTATACCTATGCCTACTTTTGTGTTATGAGCATGTTGATTATATATAAATGTTGTAATATATATGTTTATATACAACTTACTACGCTCTACGCTAACTCCCTTTCCTTTCCATTTCCTTTCAGTGCCGCTTAACTAGTTCAAGGATCACCGGAAGTTAGAGATATCGATCACACTATCAGCTGAAACATTCGGTATAGTTGGATTTATATCTTTGAGTATGGTATGTGTAGGGCTAGACATTATTATTTTGTGTCTTTGTGAATTGGCCAAATTTGTTGGCTTAGGATAGATCCCACACTTTGCATGAAGCCGTGAATGATGGCTAACATTCATTTTGAGTATAAAATATGCATCTTCATGGTTGAATGAATATTTATTATGGCTGATTTGATTATGCAAATTATGCTTGTTTTGGTATTTGTTTGTATTTGTATGAAAACATGTAGGCAATGGTGGCAATGAGGCTTGGTAAGTAACCTTATATTGTCTACACAGGTAGACACACGCCGTGTATGACACACGGTTAGCCCCATGGGCATGTGGTTCGGGTGTGTGTCCCCTGCACGTAAAAATTTGAAGTCAGTATGCATGGTAATAAACACACGGGCAGAGACACTGCCATGTGTCTCAACCGTGTGGAGGGCACGGCCTAGTACACGGGCATGTGCCATGGCCGTGTGACATATTGGGGATGCTGACGTCAGAAATAGACCCAGGTTTTTGCACACGAGTTAAGATACGGGCGTGTCGTTGCCGTGTGAGGGACACGGGCCATTGACATGGGCGTGTGTATGGCTGTGTGAAAACCCCTGTAGGTGTGAATTAGAATTTAATTCCACACGGGTGTAGGACACGGGCATGTTACTCTTCCACACGGGTGTGTTACCCTTCCACACGGGCATGTTACCCTTCCACACGAGCGTGTGCCCTGTTTAAAGGCAAAATTTTCATAGATGGCTTAAGGACCCAGAATGGTCCCGATTAGTTTTCAATGGTTGATTTGGGGCTCGCAGGCCCATAGGAGAAGTTTAAGGTAGAAATTAAAAAAATTTTAATTTGGGCCGAGTCTTGGTGACTCGAGATTGTTTGTGTGAATGAAGTCAACTTTAATAATGCATTATATTCTGCCCCGGCGAGGGATACGGGTATGGGGTGTTACAGTGAGTATGTTTAAAATGATGATATGTGAAATATATGTTAATGAATGAAATGAATGTATACAAATGAACGTTGTGTACATATGCTTGTTATATGAAATTGTAGTCATATATTTCGAACATGGGAATAATGAAACATGAATCATGGTGTTGAGGTATGCTTATTTGGTTTGAAATTTGGATTAAATAATTGATATCAAGATGGTGGTGTTATAATGCATGGTTAGCATATATGTGAAGTGGCTAGTAAAGCATGACTTGTTCTGGTTGGTTATGTAATTAATATGTGCAATTTTAATTTATATGATTGAGCTAACGGTTGCTATTCGAATTTGAAACCATAGTTTATATGTTCATTGATAAAAAACAAATAAGTGAAGTTACTTAATATGGTTATAAGAATTTACGAGTATGATGAATGTATATGTGGTTAAGATTTGCTAAATTCGGCCTAACTAAATTAAGCTATAAATATCATTGATATGATTTCTTTGCTTATGGCTTACTAAGCTTTCAAAGCTTACTTTGTGTGTTTTGCATATGTTTATAGAGTTTCAGAGACCTGTTTGGGTTGGAAGTCATAGGAGATCACATCACACTATCTGGTTATCGCTTCAGTAAATAAAAGCTTTGAGTTTTGGTTATGTGGTATGTATAAGCTACTTTTGATATGTTTGGTTTTGAAATTTGTATACATGTATATAGCCATGCGAAAATGGCTTGATCATGATACTAATGTTGGTATATATATTCAGTCATGTTATAGGCTTAATTTGGAGGTATGTTTCATGTTAATTATGTTTGTGATGTTGGTTATATGATTCGGCAATGAGAAATGTTAATGGTGATATATAATTGGTCATGAAAGTAGCTTATTTTGGAAGTATGATTTACGGTATATTTTTTGGCGTGGTTGATTATATAATTCGGCTTAAGGGAGGTAAATATAGTTGATGGATGTATATCTGTTGTGGCTTATTATTGATTTATTTTGGATGTAAAATTTGTCTTGTGTAAAGGTTTGAAAATGATAAATGATGTGTTTTTGATATAATACATATACTCATATAAGTTAGGTTATGTATGTGTGATAGCTTGCATATTGATTGTTAAAATACAGTTTGTGATGGTGAAACATGAACACGCTTTGTAATTTATTTGATGGTCATTTAGGTATGGTTATAATTGGTACAATTAGCTTTGGTTCAAGGTTGTGAAATTGGTTGGATTATCGAAGGATAAATTTTATGACCGAATATATGGTTTAAAGATCGATTGTGCATATGTATATTGGAAATGGTAAAGGGTGTGTATTTATAGTTAGCTAACAATAGGTAAAATATACTTATACATGCCTATGATATGTTTTGTTCATGATTTTGGTAATTAATGGTTAAGTTGTTAAGTTAAATTCTTGAGTTTAAAATGTGCCATATATGTGATTTATGAATTTGGTAAATAATAGAGAGGTATTTTGGAAATTTCATTAGTCAAGCGATTTTGTAAATAAGGTATGATTTGATTCAGTTCTTATGTATAAAATTGGTAGTTATTATTTTTGTAAAATGTGCAAAATTTGGTAAAACCAAATTTTATACTTGACCATTATGTGATGTTGTTAATGCCGTATATATATATATTAATGTTTAATAAATCATGTGGTTTGGCTTGACTTAGTAAAATGTGAAAAAGTGCATAATTTTAAATCTTGTTTTTAAAAAGTAGTTAATGAAATAGATTTATATGAATGGATGTCTTAAAATATGATTGGTATATGAAATGAATTATACTTGGTTATAAGTTAAGCATTTGATTGCCATGTTTCATTGATTATAATGTTTGAATATTAATTTGGGAAGAGTATAAATTATAGAATCGAAGCATGTTAGATTGGTTTAAAATTATTGTAACAGTCTGGTTTTGACCCTAGTCGGAATAGTGGTTTTGGGACCACATATCCGAGTCAAAAAATATTTTAATAGTATTTTTCGCGCCTAATATAAGGGAATTGACATGTGTGAAGGTCTCATGTGACGATTTAACTGTTTGTATGCTTAATTCGCAAAAAGGACCTAATCGCGTAAAATGTAAAAGTTGCATGTTGTTTCTTAAAACTGCCTATTTGATTTGGCTCATTAAAAGTGAGGTCCTTATGATGAAATAAATCCAAATATATGTTAGTGGATTATATGGTTTGGCATTATGGTATATATGATTATTTTTAAAGGGCGGTTAGGTAAATGGTAAATTAATGTATATTATAATAAAACCAAAGCATAAAATAAAACCATTATGCTTCATCTTTGCCGAATTCATCAAAGAAAAGAATGAAAATTTGGCTTAGGGTTTCGGCTATGGTTCAGCTAGAATAAGGTATGATTTTTGACTCGGTTTTTGATAATTTCTACGTTTTTGTAATCGTTGCTTCGTATACTAGCAAACCCATGCCTCATTTTCTAATTTTGGTGATGATTTCGAAATGTACCATTGATGAAACTATGAGTTTTGAGATGTTAGTAGATGAATTATAAAAGCTTGATGTGGGGCTTAAATGATTTGTCTTTGGATTTCTGATGAAATTGAGTAATTTGGGCTAAATTGTAAAGATGTTATTTTTGAGGGATTAAAACATGAAATAAATGAAATGTTTGGACTTCTATGAGAGTTAGGAGAATTCGGCTAAGCTTGTGTATATGCAAATTATGTGTATTTTGTGATTTTGTGAATTAGGGACTAAAGTGTCGAAATGTGAAAATGTGAGGGTTAGTTTGCAAAACACCCTAAATATGTGTTTATGGATTGAATTGAATTAATTGGTGAATAAAAAGGGTTAATTTTGAATACATATAGATCAAGAAAGGAGGAATTCAGATTTAGATCGAGGGAAGTCGAAGGCTATCGAGTAAACAATTCAAATCGACAATTCCGAGTACGAGGTAAGTTCGTACATGATAAATGATGTTAAAGTTATGTTTTAATGCAATTACAATGCATAAATTGTATAGATATTTAATTACAGTTTGAGTACAATGATATTCGACTATGCTTAGCACTAAGTGTCTGGTTTAATACATATAGCTTTGGCTACAAATGGCACTAAGTGTGCGATACCGACTTAACTTCGGTTATTTGAGATGTGACTAAGTGTGCGGAATCATTCTAGCTTCGGCTAACCTTTTAGCACTAAGTGTGCAGATGTTTAAAGTACGAGTAATTGACGGAAAATCTTATAATATTCAACGAGAGGTAAGTATGAAATTGAATAAGTACGGGGAGATTCAGGTATGTGCGATACCTAAGTGGTAGATGATATTATGTATGTTAAGTTCACTGAATTGATATGATCATATAGATTGAAATTGTATAAATACTTATGTATTGATGTGTTAAGTTTTATATATATTGTTGATGATTTTAATACGAGCTTACTAAGCTTTTGAAAGCTTACTTTTTGTGTGTTTGCGTTGTTTTTAGATATCGAAGCTACCTCAAGCTCGAGGACCGTCAAGAATCATCACCACACTATCGAACCTCATTTTGGTACTTTGAAAATGTATATTTTGAAGTACGGGATGTATAGGCTAGTAGTCGTGGGATTATGTTTTGTGATGTAAATATATTTAGCCATGTGATTTGCCTAGTTGGGGTTTAAACTTATAGTTTATAATGAATTATGATATGTGATGTTAATGTGCAAATGTGATATGTTTTAGTTGGAAAAAAGAAATGGTAAGTATTGGTAATTTTTGGTAAGTTTAGTATTAGTTTGAATGATGTATGGAAGGAAAAGTTTTGCTATGATCTTACCTTAAGTTTGGCATGAATTGGTAAGGTTTATGAGTAGATAATTGGTTTATTTTGATATGGTTGGAATGATATGTATATTGGCATAGAAATTGGTTGAATTGGTTAAGTATATATGTTTGTTTCTATTGCTTGTAGGAATAACCCAAAAAGGGGGGGGGCAAGTTTGCTTAAACCAAGCCTGCATTGTGCCACACGGTTTGTAACACCCCTAACCCAAATCCGATCGCCGGATTTAGGCTAAAAAGGTATTACCGAGCTAAACATTAAATTTCTCATCCACATTATCTAACATAAACAGAGATTGAGATGAATACATAATGATCTTTGTGTTATAAATATGCCATTTTCATATGGCCAAAATATTTACAATTACAAAACATAGTTATCTTCAGCCTAACCTATACATGCCATATCAGGACCAAAATAAAACTGTACCAAAAGATCAATAGTAGGATGAATTGCTGACGATCCCCGAATCAGTGGCCAAAATCAACAATCTATAAAACAGAGAAATAAGGAACAGAGTAAGCTTTCGAGGCTTAGTAAGTTTTAAGCATTTCAAACAATTAAAACTTGTCATTTATAATCGAACATTAAGTATCACAGAACTCGTATTCTAATTATATATTACTTGGCCGAATATACACAAGTACACTAATTATAAAGCCTATTGGTTGAATATATATATATGAATACACAAGAAATTTGCAGCACATATTTAACTATAGTATAAGGCTCATACAATTACTTTAAGTCACATACTTTCATATAATGACGTACATTGACCGAATAGGTCATTCTCTTATTCTTAAATACCGTATTCATCCACACACATATATATATATATCATTCTTTGATACTAATAATTCACTTTAAAATCATTTCACATATGAGTACGTAATACATACCTTAACATGTTAAATATATAGTACTTACTCGACGGTGGTTTTCCGCGAATATTCAATGTTGTAATCTTACTTAATTTACTGGCATCAATCTTGTCTAGTCTTAGAACTTGAAACAAATTTCTAGCACCAGCCTGCGGGAATTTAAACCCGGTATAATACCAGCTCGTAGCCTGTGGGTCTCTAGCCCGGATAGCATTCTAGCACAAAGCCTGCGGGTCTTTAAGCCCGGATAGCATTCTAGCACGAAGCCTGCGGGTCTTTAAGCCCGGATAACATTCCAGCATATAGCCTGCGGGTCTTTAAGCCCGAATAGCATTCTAGCACGAAGCCTGCGGATCTTTAAGCCCGGATAACATTCCAGCATATAGCCTGCGGGTCTTTAAGCCCGGATACAATTCGTCAAGCATCATGCATATTTAATCATATATTAACACATCTCATTGAACATGTCACATTAGTAGTCATTTGCTACATGCGAATATAAGCTCCATATACATTTTATTAATTAAGCTTAACCCGTATTGACCATTCGACTATAGTTCATATACTTAGATTATTTATCACACAACTTAATTCAAGTAGAATCAAAAGGTCACAATCTTAATTCAAGTAGAATCAAAAGGTCACAATTCATCTAATATACACATATCAAGGCATCATAAATTTTTTTATACTAAAGGCGACTACTCAAAACTTACCTCGGATATCGTCAAACGATTACAACGGCTATTCGATTACTTTCTCTTTTCCCTTATCTGAGTTTGCCCCTCTATGCTCTTGAGCTAATTCAAACAAATTTAGCTTATTAAAATCCCATCATGCTAGATTATGGTCGAATATGACAAGAGATTTACTTGGTCATATAGCTACCTTTAGCTCAAATACGAAATGGTCATACCCATTTTAATCACTTTAAACATTCTAATACAATTTAATTAAACATTTCTCCAAGTATACCTTTATGACCGATTATACATATCAAATAAATAGCTTACTTAATACATAACTCACATAGCCAAAGTACATATAACCCTAATGACCGAATATGTATATCACCAAAATTCCTGTGACTTAACCTTTAACCCTTTTAGCCGAATATCCATTAAATATCTAGTTCACATACACAAACCCAAAATTCATATGGCTTATCATATTTTCATGTACATATCTTAACTATATAGCCGAATATATATAGTTCATCAAACCGATATTTATTCCTATTCCCTTAACACATATGGATCAATTTGACATGCATTTACCTTTGGCACATTCGATCATTTAAGCAATAACCTATCTAGAATTTAAGCATTTTATACTAAAAATTCTCCCAAGGCCAAATTCATATACATCTTTTAATACTCATACAAAGTTTATATTTCAAATAATTTGTGCATACACCATTAACCTACTAATTAATTAAACACTTTAAAAATTTTCTTTAACTAAACATATATTCGGCAATGACCACAACAATTTAACAAATCTTAAAAATAATCTATAACATTTTAAATTCATCTTATTCCGCCCCCATGACCGAATGTGCATATATATATAAAAAACTCAAATAACAATAAAATTTTCTTTCCAAAATGCATATATATACATAAGGCAACTTCAATTCATACCTCTCAATAATGAATTCAACTTATCCAACCATACTTTAAGCTACTTTAACATATAAATAACATCTTCCCAAAAACTTATCAAAATAACATGAATTTAGCAACTTGCCGAAACCATATTTCCATCTTAAACCCATTCTATTCTTTTGAAACATCCACTTCCAAGTTATCCCATCTTCTTTCTTAAACTGAACCATATCTCTTAATTATCTTAAACTATCACATACCCCTTTGTTTAAAGCCTTACTTAGCCAAATTCAGCCAATACTTTGTTCAAGAACGATATTTTTCCATTTTAATGATTGGGCAACAAACGACTCAAATCATCACCAAGGCGAGTTCGTATCAAGCATTGATGACATTTTTGGGGCACTCAAACAGACCATGGTGTGATCATTAATAGGCAATCGGTTATGGAATGTGAAAAGGATTCTTGAACTAAATGGCCATGTGTAATCACTCCTTTGTTCATTGCTATTCTTGAACAGCTCCTTGGAGAAGAGGAATAGGCTGCCGAATTTAAATGGTGCATAATGCTCTCCTTAAGTGTTGTAACAACCACTTATACATAACTGATTCCAGCTGAATAGTCACCTACAAGTATTCATTAACATTCAGCCAAAACAACTTAATAAGCTTAATTATTAAACTTAATTAATAAACACACTTAAATTAATGCGGTAAAAAATGTAACAGCCAAATTAAATAACATACTTAAATAAACAAACTCAAACTTATTAAACAACTAAGATGCTTAAATACATGGTTTAAGATGAAAACAAATAAACAAATGAGTTACTTAATGCAAGACTTAATTCAATGATGCAAACTTAACTCACATGAAAGTTACATAATTAAACGAACATGACTTAATTTAATGATGTAAAACACATATTAATGATGTGCAAACTATGACATAATGAAAGACTCATATTAATGATGTTCAAACTATGACATAATTAAAGAAAAACTAAAATAACTAAAAATAAATTAAACAAAGTCCTTATTTTCTAGCATCCAAATTAACAAACTGAAACAAAAAACTTCATTTTGCACTTGGGCCCTTCATGCTTGGGCCAATTCCGGTGTCGTCGAATTGTATCATGACATGATGCAGCCTGGGCCATATCATACCCTCCCTCTTGAAGACGATTTGTCCTCAAATCGATTCACATGCTCACAAAAATTTTTTCATCGTCACAAACCTGGAAAATACACAAGACTCAAAAAGGAAGCAGATTAGTTACTTGCCTTCCCTCACGAAAATGAAAGAGGTTAGTGACACCATGGATGATGAACTCGAAGGAACATGCTAAAATGTTATTCACAAATTGAACGTATGAATCGATGCTGGGATCAAAAACAGAAATCGGTCTTACCTTTTTCTTCGATGGAAACAAACCAGATTCACAAAGTATTCGAAGGTTATAGTCTCGAAAATCAAAATTCCTTAGTCTAAATCCCTTGAACAACGTTATGGTACAAAAGTCACCGAGATCAAAGACAGTTTTTGTTTACCACTTCAATTTGACTTGAAAAATTCATGGCTAGTAACTTATAAAGAATATGAAGCACATTTAAGTTAAAATCATGCAACACATGTTCGAATCTATTAAACAACAATATAGAACAACCTCCGGAATCAAAGATTTGATTTTGACTTGGCAATCCAACAAAATTCTCTTGTTTTATTTTCAAACTTAAAGACAAAACATCAAGCAAGCAAAAGGTGTTCACATATTTAGTCACACAAAATTGCGGATGCTTGCTTTCTCTCAAAGACATTTCAAAATAGCAAACTCCCGGTTTGAACACACGATTTTGGTCACTCATTCTAGCTTGCAATAAGAATTTCTTTGTCTCCAATGATCCACACATGTTAATCAAAGAAGGGTGAACTTGCAAACATTCAAACAATCATATATATTAAGTCTCATTCGAACAAACTTACTCAAACATGTGGGATTTACACAACAAATCAGAAAGTTCAAATCATCATTACACACAAGCAGATTATGCATTTCACATATCAACTTTTTATCACAATAGACCAAATTTTGTGCAGGCTTATCTAGTCTTACTTTATTAACAATTTCGCAAAGGTCATATTCATTAGCAGAAAAACACTTCATCTCAATATGTAAAACGAAATCATCAATCACATTATGAATGTCAACCAAATCAAGACGAGGAGCTCTTTCACCAACTAGGTTTCTGACTTTATCATCATTCAAATGAAATTGTTGAGACTCAAATAACATGAGACCCTTACCTTGCTTACCTTTAGACACTTGTGGACTAAGGTCATGTAACACCCCTAACCCATATCCATCGTAGGACTAGGGTTATAAAGTATTACTAATCATATCACAGTTCTTACTAATATGCATTACATTTTATAATTCAAAAATTTTCTCACATCAATGCTCATATTATTGTTTAATATCAAATCTTAAATTACATAACATTTATATGATGACATAGTTTAAAACATAAATCAATATATATTAAAAAAAAAATTGCACATATAATATAATAAATTATCAACTTCTTTAATGGTATTCGAATACTTAATAAAAAGACAAACATTTAATTTCATACTTCTATGCAACATATATATATATAGTCAATTAAGACATTTCATATGATATTGTCAAATAATATATTCGGCTTACAATTTCTTAACCTCACAAATAACCAACGAATCTCTATACCATGCATATATCATATCAACTACAATGAAAGCACATATAAAATCTAATTTGACATATCATGACCGAATGCCTCAATACACACATAACCATTATCAATAAACCAAACCCTTATAATAAATTTAAGGCTTAACATGTTTAACTCATCATGATAAATAAATTAAGCATCATATACAATATTAATATAGTCTTTATATAAATATCGAATTTACCTCTTGCATAAGTATCTAGATTTTTAACAAATAATGCATGACTTATCTTAGCACAGTTTACATTTATTATACCCCACATGGCCAAAACATCTAGCAATTTCACAAATATTATATATCATGGTTATACTTTTAATATAGACTCAAATTAAGATAACATAATATCTACAATTCATTCGGCTATATTTATATATAAAGGCACCCAAAACATATTCAAATAAGCTTTACAATAAGTCACATTTATGATTTAATATACAACCCAGCACAAAAGAAATGCAAATTCATTCCACCTAATTAACTAATCCATAATTGACATGTACTTCTCTCCAAAAATAACCATGACCGAAGCATACTTCTGAATATCCAAATTCATCATCATTTCAAGTATATAATACCTACCACAATACCATGCATTCAAGGCTTGTAACATTATAACTAAGACGTACATAAACCATAAGCAACATAACCAACTTTAAACATAAAGATTAAACCATTTTCGCATGGCTTGATTGTAACACCCCTATCCCGTAACCGACATCTGATTAGGGTTACGAGGCATTACCAGACAGACAGAACATCTCAGACCAAATTCAGAATCACAGATATTATTTAATATCATTTCATAAGCAATTATCTCATAAGATAGTCTACGAGACCTAAAACATACGTTTAAGAACCATTAGAGCTAAATCGAACATATTCATAAAATTTCAGATCATAGAAAATTTTTCAATTTTGTTGAGGTCACACGCCCGTGCGTCCAGGACGTGTGCCTCACACGTCCATCAAACACACCCATGTGAATTACCCGTGCCAAAACAGAGCATGCATACTAACTTTTTCACACGGCCAAAAGGCACGCCCGTGTATTTTGGTCGTGTGATACTTAGCTAGTTACTTACTTTATTCCACGGTCATATGACACGCCCGTGTCAAGGCCATGTGATTTTTAGGTGAATACTATTTTTTTACACGGCCACACTACACGCCCGTGTCCCCTGACCGTGTGGCACCAAGCAGACTTGGTTTAAACCAAAATTTTCCACCCCTTTATGGGTCAACCTACAAGCAAGGAATCAAGCATACATGTACAACCCAATCAACCATTCTTTATGCTAAAAACATATATCATTCAATCTCATACCATGAATTCACCAACTTACCATTTCTTTTATCCATCTAAAACATACCATCATTGCATATAACCTCACCTACAATAAACCATTCACAACCATGAATTCAAACACAAAATTTGACAAATCTCATGATGAAATATATATATACATCACAAAACATACTTTCCAACTACTAGCCTATACATGCCATACTTTAGATATATACATTTTCAAAAGTACCAAAATGAGGCCCGATAGTGTGATGACGATCCTTGACGATCCCCGAGTTTTCAGTAGCTTTGATATCTAAAAATAACAATGCAAATACACACAAAGTAAGCTTTCTAAAGCTTAGTAAGCTCATACTCAAGTCATTCATAATATATGAAACATAAAATAACAACATATAAGTATTTGCACAATTTCAATCCATAAATCTATATCAACTCAATGAAATTCTTATACTTAACATCATCTACTACTTAGGTATTATATATACCTGAATCTTCCCGTACTTATACACTTTCATACTCACCCCTTGTGAATGTTATAAGACTTTTTATAACTTATTCGTATTTTAGACATCTACACACTCAGTGCTATATGGTTAGCCCAAAATAAATATTTTCGCACACTTAGTGCCATCTCAAATAACCGAGACTAAGTCGGTATCACACACTTAGTGCCTCAAATAGCTGAAGCTAATTTAAATCGCACACTTAGTGCCAAGATAGTTTAAATCACACACTTAGTGCCAAAACTTCCGATTCATCATCATATCATCCAATTTAATTATAAACAAACCATGTATAATTAAGGCATCAAAGCTTACTTAACATCATATTTTAAGTACAAACTTACCTCGTACTCGAAATTCATCAACTTGGACTATCTACTCGATAATCTTCGACTTTCCTCGATCTAAGTCTGAATTCCTCCTTTCTTGATCTATATGTTTTCAAAATTAACCCTTTTATTCACCAATTAATTCAATTTAATCCATAAACATTTATTTAGGGCAATTTGCAAACTAGCCCTTACATTTTCACATTTCAACACTTTAGTCCCTATTTCACAAAATCACAATATACACATAAATTGCATACACACAAGTTTAGTTGAATTCTCCTAGTACTCATACTAGTCCAAACATTTCATTTATTTTACATTTTAGTCCCTTAAATATAATATTTTTACAATTTAGCCCAAATTGCTCAAATTCATCAAAAATCCAAAGACAAAACATGTAAACCCAACATCAAGCTTTCATATTTCACCATTTAACAACACAAAACTCATGAATTCATCCATGGCATATTTCAAATTAATCACCAAAATCAGAAATTGAGGCATGGGCTTGCTAAAGCACTTAACAATGATCACTAAAACATAAAAATTATCAAAAACCAAAACAAAAACATACCCGAATTAAGCTTTCAATGTGCTGAAACCCTTAAAGCTTTTATTCTTTCTTTTTGTTCATCAATTTCGATGGATGAACACACATTATGGCTTCATTTTCTAACTTGTTTTCATATAATTTACTTTAATATGTATTTTACCATATTACCCATGCATTAAAACATTGATATGCCAACAACTAATGTCCACTAAGGTTATTTAATCATAAGTTTAGTCAAATAACCACATAAGGACCTCAGAATTATAAAGCCAAGTCAAATAAGCACTTTTAACATCTAGCACACAGCTTTCACATTTTACGCGTTTAGGTCTTTTTTGCAAATTAAGTACGCAAACAGTTATATTTTTACACGAGACTTTCACACATGCTAAGTCACACATCACAAACACACAAAATAATAGTAAAATACTTTTCAGACTCGAATTTGTTGTCCCGAAACCACTATTTCAACTAGGATCAAAATCAGACTATTACAATTCTCCCCCTTAGGTATTTTCGTCCCTGAAAATCTTACCATTAAATAGATTTGGATATTACTGTTTCATAGAATCTTCAAGCTCCCACGTTGCCTCTTTAATACTGTGTCGATGCCACATAATTTTAACTAACAGAATCTTCTTATTACGTAACTCTTTAACCTCTTGAGCTAAGATTCGAATCGACTTTACTTTGTAAGTGATTTCAGACCGAATTTAAATCTCAGATGAAGGAATTACATGGGAAGGATCAGATCTATACCGTCGAAGCATCGATACATGAAACATATTATGTATCTTTTCTAATTCAGATGGTAGCCTCAATCTATAAGCAACTGGCCCAACTCGCTCAATGATTTCATACAACCCGATGAACCTTGGACTCAACTTGCCTTTTCTACCAAACTGAATCACTTTCTTCCACGGAGACACTTTCAGAAACACTTTGTCGCCGATCTCAAATTCAATGTCTTTTCTTTTCAAATCTGCATATGATTTCTGACGATCAGAGGCAGCTTTCAGACTATCTCGAATAATTTTCACTTTCTTTTCTATTTCTTTTATCATATCAATACCGTAAATCTTATTCTCGCTGAGCTCAGTCCAGTATAACGGAGTACTACACTTTCTACCGTATAAGGCTTCGTACGGTGCTATTTTAATGCTCAATTGAAAACTATTATTATAAGCGAATTCAATCAAAGGTAAATATTTTTCCCACGTACCTTCAAACTCAAGAATACAACATCTCAACATATCCTTGAATATCTGAATAATCCGTTCAGATTGTCTGTCTGTTTGCAGATGGAAAGTAGTGCTAATGTGTAATTTAGTACCCAGAGCATCTTGCAATTTCTTCCAAAATCGCGACATAAATCTCAGATCTCTATCTGACACTATCGACAATGGCACACCATGCAATCTCACAATATCATAAATATATAACGCAGCTAGCTTATCAAGCTAATAATCAAACCGAATCAGAATAAAATGAGCTGATTTCGTCAAACAATCAACTACAACCTAAATTGCGTCTTTCTTTTTCGGAGATAGAGGTAAACCTGAAACAAAATCCATAGTCACTCCATCTCATTTCCATTCCGGAATCATAATTGGTTGTAATAACCCATATGGCACCTGATGCTGAGCTTTAACTTGTTGACAAGTTAAACATCTTGAAACAAAGTCAGAAATATCTCTTTTCATTTCCGGCCACCAATATAATTGTTTCAAATCGTTATACATTTTTGTACTTCCCCGGTGTACAGAAAATCTACTACTGTGAGCTTCACTCAAAATCATCCGAATCAACTCCAGATTTTTCGGAACACAAAGTCTATTTCTTAACCTCAGAAAGTCATCAACATCTATCCGGAATTCAGAATCAGAATTACACTGAGTTCGTTTAGCCATAATCATTATCTACCTTCTGAGCTTTAATAATATGTTGTAAAAACAAAGGTCTCACTTTTAATTCAGCTAAAACTGAACCATTATCAGATAGAACTAAATGAGCATTCATTGCAAATAACGATTTTTGACTCAAAGCATCAGTAACCACATTTGCTTTTCCCGGATGATAACCAATCACAAGTTCATAGTCTTTTAATAGTTCTAACCATCTTCTCTATCGCAGATTCAAATCTTTTTGCATCATTAAATACTTCAGACTTTTATGATCAGAAAACACATGACATTTCTCACCAAACAGATAGTGATGCCAAATTTTCAAAACAAACACAATAGTAGCTAACTAAAGGTCGTGAGTCGGATAGTTCTTTTCATGCGGCTTCAACTATTTCGAAGCATAAGTAACAACTTTTCCTTCTTGCATTAAAACACAACCTAATCCATTCAATAAAGGATCGCTGTAAACAATGAATTCTTTACCCGACTCAGGCTGTACTAACACCGGAGCTTCAGTTAACAGAGATTTTAACCGATCAAAACTTTTCAAACATTTCTCAGACCATTCAAGTTTCACATCTTTCTGAAGCAATTTTGACAACGGAGTTGCTATCACAGAGAAATCTTTTACAAATCGTCTGTAATAACTGGAAAGTCCCAGACACTGCGGACTTTAGATACATTCCTCGAAGGCTTCCAATCCAGAATAGCTGAAATCTTGCTCGGATCAACTCGATACGAGAGGCTGATACAATATGACCCAGAAAACCAACTTCTTGCAACCAGAATTCACATTTACTAAAATTTGCATAAAATTGTTTATCTCGCAAAGTTTGTAGCACTAATTTCAAATGTTCAGCATGCTCAAATTCATCAGTGAATAAATCAAAATATCATCAATGAATACAACAACAAATTGATCAAGATACAGTCTGAAAATTCTATTCATTAAATCCATAAATACATCAGGAGCATTCGTTAATCCAAAAGGCATAACTAAAAATTCATAATGTCCGTACCTCGTTCTAAAAGCAATCTTCAGAATATCCAAATCTTTCACTCGTAGCTGATAGTAGCCCGATCTCAAATCTATTTTCAAAAACACAGTAGCTCCTTTCAACTGTTCAAACAAATCATCAATTCGGGGTAGGGGATACTTATTCTTGACAGACACTTTGTTCAACTGACGATAATCTATACACATTCTCATTGTACCATCTTTCTTTTTCACAAATAGAACTGGAGCACCCCAAGGTGAAAAGCTCGGTCTAGCAAACCTTCGATCGGTCAATTCTTGTAACTGAGATTTTAATTCCTTTAACTCAGTCAGAGCCATTCTATACGGAGCTATTGAAATCAGAGTAGTACCAGGTACTAATTCAATGCCAAACTCAACTTCTCGAATCAGAGGCAAACCAGGTAGCTCTTCAGGAAATACATCAGAAAATTCACAAACAACAGGCACAGATTCAACCTTCTTTTCTGATACTCTCGAATCAATCACATATGCAAAGTAAGCTTCACAACCCTTTTACTCTCGAGTCAATCACATATGCAAAGTAAGCTTCACAACCCTTTCTCACAATACTTAAAGCTTTCATCGAAGATATCACAACAGATAATCCATTCAAACAACTAGATTCAATTCTAACTATTTCATCATTCTTGCATCTCAAATCAATAGTTTTCTATTTACAATTCACCACAGTGCCATGCAAAGTTAACCAATCCATACCAAGAATTATATCAAACTCATCAAAAGGCAATAACATCAGATCAACCGAAAAATAATTATCTCAAAACATTAACGGACAATTCTCATAGACTTTATCAACCAGAACACATATGCCTAAGGGCTTTGAAACTGTAATTACAAATTCAGTACATTTTACAGGCAAAGTCTTACTGTCCACTAAGTTCATGCATATATATGAATATGTTGATCTAGGATCTATCAAAGTAATCACAGAAGTATCATAGAGAGTAAATGTATCCGTAATCACATCTAGCGATGAGACTTTCTCTCGAGCTCGGATAGAATACGCTCTAGCAGGTGCACGAGCCTCAGATCTAACAGTTGTGTCTTTCGTTACTCTGTGACTACCACTCACATTTCCCAAATTTTTGTGAAGTCTACCATGAGAAACATTACCACTCAGTCTCAGATTCTGAACATTATCTTTTTCAGCTAAATCTGGACAGTCTTTAATAAAATGGTTTCTTGAACAACAACTATAACAAGCTCGATTATTACTTTTTCCCCAGCATTCACCAAAGTGTTGTCTTCCACACTGATCACATTGAAACCTTTCATTCTTTGCGTTATCAACACTAGCAACAGACGTGGCTGAAGATTTATAATTCGATTGCGATCTAACACGGTCTCTGTTTGAATATCCCACACTAACCTTTGGACGACTGCTATCAGCTCTAAACTTCTTGGATCTAGACTGAAATGATTTCCCCGATGATCTCTTTCGTGCATCTCTGACTTCGAACTCAGCCTTTCTTTTCTCTTTCCCAAGATCTTCCACTTTACATGCTCGTTCAACAAGCACCACGAATTCTTTGATTTCTAGAATACCAACTAGCAAACGAATATCCTCATTCAAACCGTCTTCAAATCTCTTACACATTATTGCTTTCGTAGATAAACATTCACGAGCATATTGACTCAGCCTTACAAATTACCACTCGTATTCTGTGACAGACATACGACCTTATTTAAGCACAAGAAACTCTTTGCGTTTCTGATCAATGAATCTTTGACTGATATATTTCTTCCGGAATTCAGCTTGGAAGAAATCCCATGTAACTGGTTCACTCGGAACCGCAGATGTCAAAGTCTTCCACCAATAATAAGCCGTATCTCTCAAAAGAGAAACAACACATTTCATACATTCTTCAGGGCTCAAAGACAATTAATCAAATACTCTTATTGTGTTCTCTAACCAGAACATGGCTTTTTCAGCATCATCCTTTATTATAGCTCGAAACTCTTCAGCCCCGTGTTTTCTAATCTTATCAACTGGTGGTCTACTGGACTGTATCAGTTTTACTGGTGGCATAATAGGAGTTTGAGGAGAATTAACCGAGGGTGGAGGTTGTTGTACATCCGGATTAGTTCTAATGTATTGGGTGAACCAATCATTCATCATTTGATAAAAGCCTTGTATAGCCTCACCATCACGGCTACTCGTAGCCGGTCTAGAATCAGCTTGCACTGTCCCTTGCGCGGGAGCAGGCGCATTGCTTTCAACATCATCAGCTACAGCTCTATCGGGATCCATTACTATACAAAAGCACATTTCAATGTCAGGATTCATCACACTATCGCAGTTTCATATATATGGCATGTATAGCTAGACTCACATACGTTATGGCAGTCCTAGAATCGACTAAACTATAGCTCTGATACCAATAAAATGTAACACCCCTATCCCGTAACCGACATCTGATTAGGGTTAGAGGCATTACCAGACAGAGAGAACATCTCAGACCAAATTTAGAATCACAGGTATTATTTAATATCATTTCATAAGCAATTATCTCATAAGATGATCTACGATACCTGAAATATACGTTTAAGAACGATTAGAGCTAAACCGAACACATTCATAAAATTTTAGATCATAGAAAATTTTTGAATTCTATTGAGGTAACACGCCCGTGCGTCCAGGACGTCTGCCTCACACGGCCATCAGACACACCCATGTGAATCAGCCGTGCCAAAACAGAGCATGCATACTGACTTTTTCACACAACCACAAGGCATGCATGTGTACTATGGTCGTGTGATACTTATCTAGCTACAGACTTTATTCCACGGCCATATGACACGCCTGTGTCAAGGCCATGTGGTTTTTAGATGACTACTGTTTTTCTTACACAGCCACAAGACACGCCCGTGTCCCCTGACCGTGTGGCACCAAGTAGACTTGGTTTAAACCAAAATTTGCCACCCCTTTATGGAACAACCTAGAAGCAAGGAATCAAGCATACATGTACAACCCAATCAACCATTCTTTATGCTAAAAACATATATCATTCAATCTCATACCATGAATTCACCAACTTACCATTTCTTTTATCCATCTAAAACATACCATCATTGCATATAACATCACCTACAATAAACCATTCACAACCATGAATTCAAACACAAAATTTTACCAATCTCATGATGAAATATATATATACATCACAAAACATATTTTCCAACTACTAGCCTATACATGCCATACTTTAGATATATACATTTTCAAAAGTACCAAAATAAGGTCCGATAGTGTGATGACGATCCTTGACGATCCCCGAGTTTTCAGTAGCTTTGATATCTAAAAATAACAATGCAAATACACACAAAGTAAGCTTTCAAAAGCTTAGTAAGCTCATACTCAAGTCATTCATAATATATGAAACATAAAATAACAACATATAAGTATTTGTTCAATTTCAATCCATAAATCTATATCAACTCAATGAAATTCTTATACTTAACATCATCTACTACTTAGGTATTATACATACCTGGATCTTCCCGTACTTATACACTTTCATACTCACCACTTGTGAATGTTATAAGACTTTTTATAAGTTATTCGTATTTTAGACATCTACACACTTAGTGCTATATGGTTACCCCAAAATATATATTTTCGCACACTTAGTGCCATCTCAAATAATCGAGACTAAGTCAATATCGCACATTTAGTGCCTCAAATAGCTGAAGCTAATTTAAATCACGTACTTAATGCCAAGATAGTTTAAATCGCACACTTAGTGCCAAAACTTCCGATTCATCATCATATCATCCAATTTAATTATATACAAACCATGTATAATTAAGGCATCAAAGCTTACTTAACATCATATTTTAAGTACAAACTTACCTCATACTCGGAATTTGTCGACTTGGACTATCTACTCGATAATCTTCGACTTTCCTTGATCTAAGTTCAAATTCCTCCTTTCGTGATCTATATATTTTCCAAATTAACCCTTTTATTCACCAATTAATTCAATTTAATCCATAAACATTTATTTAGGGCAATTTGTAAATTAGCCCTTACATTTTCACATTTCGACACTTTAGTCCCTATTTCACAAAATCACAATATACACATAAATTGCATACAAACAAGTTTAACCGAATTCTCCTAGTATTCATACTAGTTCAAACATTTCATTTTTTTTCACATTTTAGTCCCACAAATATAATATTTTTCCAATTTAGCCCAAATTGCTCAAATTCATCAAAAATCCAAAGACAAAACATGTAAACCCAACATCAAGCTTTCATATTTAACCATTTAACAATACAAAACTCATGAATTCATCCATGGCATATTTCAAATTCATCATCGAAATCAGAAATTGAGGCATGGGCTTGCTAGAGCACTTAACAACGATCACTAAAACGTAAAAATTATCAAAAATCGAAACAAAAACATACCCGAATTAAGCCTTCAATGTGCCGAAACCCTTAAAGCTTTTATTCTTTCTTTTTGTTCTTCAATTATGTTGATGAACACACATTATGGCATCATTTTCTAATTTTTTTTCATATAATTTACTTTAATATGTATTTTACCATATTACCCATGCATTAAAACATTGATATGCCAACAACTAATGTCCACTAAGGTCATTTAATCATAAGTTTTGTCAAAAAACCATATAAGGACCTCACAATTATAAAGCCAAGTCAAATAAGCGCTTTTAACATCTAGCACATAGCTTTTACATTTTACGCGTTTAGGTCTCTTTTGCAAATTAAATACGCAAACAGTTATATTTTTACATGAGACTTTCACACATGCTAACTCACACATCACAAACACAGAAGATAATATTAAAATATTTTTCAGACTCGAATTTGTGGTCCTTAAACCACTATTTTGACTAGGGTCAAAACCAGACTTTTGCATTGATTATACATATCCAAAATTCAACAATTCAAAAACATAATCTAGCCTATACATGCCATAATTCTAGTTTGATTATTTAAATACCGAAGCTGTAGGTAGTGTGATAGACTTTGTTGACGATCCCCGAGCTTATAACTTGAATCCAAAATCTATAAAACAAAGTAAACATGAACACAGAGAGTAAGCTATTATAGCTTAGTAAGTCATAAGCAAATAAACAATCCCAAGGTATTATCACTCATTTTAAGCTAACTGAATTACATGATCTTTACCAAGCTTAATCTCAAACTTACAAGTGAGATAAATAATACATTTTCATGCACAATTCTACTCTGGCTGAATGCTCACATAATCATATTAACCAAGTGTCAATCGACTTCCTAAGCTAAAATGTCATTATATAATCAAACACACATATACATATTTACATAAGCTCCAGAATCCGATTATAATATCATGTACATAAACTACTTTCATGGCTGAATATACATGGTCACATATAAATGCATATCCAAGAATCAATTCCACAATATTCATACCATATGTTCAAAACTGAATACACTTATTTAAACCATGTATGTTTATTCTTTGTATCACATATAACTTATATCATCATACAAGTCACATACTTACCTTATTACTGGTAGCTATCAAGCTAATTCATACTTGACCCTTTTAGCTTATTTTTTACATCTGATCACGATTTACCTTTGCTCGATGAACCATTCGGAATTGGATAGGAGACTCGGATAATTACACATATCGTACAATGCCAACGTCCAAGACGTGGTCTTATATGTAGCCACATATCGATGCCATTGTCCCAGACAGGGTCTTACTCGTACACATATATCGGAATCACATATCGATGCCATGGTCTTACTCGCACACATATATCATAATCCTATGTCATGACATATGTATCCTAGCTATTCC
Organism: Gossypium longicalyx; assembly: GCA_025698465.1. Classification (NCBI taxonomy): domain Eukaryota; kingdom Viridiplantae; phylum Streptophyta; class Magnoliopsida; order Malvales; family Malvaceae; genus Gossypium; species Gossypium longicalyx. The sequence goes on from CM047007.1 coordinate 59,133,477, forward strand.
TAAGGTTCATACGAAATTCGATCGAAACGAATGCTCGAGTATGGTTACCAAGCTTATACACATTCGAAAATAGCATATATAAATTCATATTTTGCATACCAGCATATAAATTTAGCATTTAAATATAATTAGACACATCTATTTGCTTATAAACTTACCTTGACGTTATAGAATGGAACAGGGCAGCTAGTCGACAACTTTCGTTTTCCCGCGATCCAAATCCGATTCCTTTGGTTCTTGATCTAAACATTTTCAAATTAAGCTCATTCAAACATATTTTCATTCAATTTAGTCCAAAAACACACAAATGGGCAAATTACCATTTTACCCCTAACATTTATGATTTTTACAATTTAGTCCCTATTGCACAAAACACGAAATATGCAAAATCTCAAAGTACCCATGTTAGGCCGAATGGTACCCATGTCTATACAAGCCCATATAATTAATTTATTTCATATTTTAGTCCCTCAAATTATTATTTTTCCAATTAAGTCCTAATTACTCAAAATCATCAAAAACTCCAATACAAAATATGTTAATCTAAAACATATCTTTCATTTTTCATCATCAAACAACAAAAATCACAAGCTCTCAAAAATGGCATAACTCAAAATATTCACCAAAATAAAAAATTCAAGCATGGGTTTTGTAATACTCGAAGTAACGATCTCAAAAACGTAAAAATTATCAAAAATCGACTAAGAACGAACCTTGAATCAATGGTCGAACCTAGCTTTTGTTGTTTCTTTTCTTTTGTTTTTTGTTTTCGGTGGATGAACAAAAATAATAAACTAAACTTTAACTTATGTTTTATTATGATATATAATAACATTTTAATTAATTACCATTATATCCTTTATAATTAAATAACCATAACACATAATATAAGGATATAACCAACCATTACACATTATTTTGGTTTATTTATAACATAGATACTTCAAGTTAGAAAGCCACTAATAATTCAACCCCTTTTTGAAATAACCACTAAATTTTCATTTTACGCGATTAAGTCCTTTTATTAAATCAGACACTCAAACAATAGAATTAAATGACGAAAATTTCACAGATATAAATTCAAACAAAATAAACACAGAAAATAATTTCAAAATATTTTTCTTACTCAGATTCGTGGTTCTGAAGCCACCATTTTTATTAGGGTCTAAATCGGGCTGTTACAACTCTCCCCCTTCAGGGATTTTCATCCCCGAAAATCTTACCAGCGAATAGGTTTCGATAGCGTTCTCTTAATGTATCTTCTGGCTCCCACGTTGCTTCCTCAACTCTGTGATTATACCATAGTACTTTAACTAATAGAATCTTTTTATTTCGCAACTCTTTAATCTCACAAGCCAGAATGCGAATCGGTTCTTCTTCGTACGTCATATCGGGCTTAATCTCGATCTCAGACGAACTAATCACATGTGAAGGGTCAAACCGATATCTACCGAGCATCAAAACATAGAATACATTGTGGATCCTTTCTAGCTTAGGTGGCAATGATAATCTATAAGCAACTTGCCCGGTACGCTCTATTACCTCATACAGCCCAATAAACCTCAGACTTAATTTGCCTTTACGACCAAATCTGATTATTTTCTTCCATGATGAGACTTTCAAGAAAACTTTATCTCTGATCTGAAACTCTATATCCTTTTGTTTCAAGTCATCCTAAGATTTTTGATGGTCTGATGCTACTTTCAGACTTTCACGGATTACTTTCACTTTTTGTTCAGTTTCTCTAATCAAGTCGACCCTGTGTATCTTATTTTCACTGAGATCAGTCCAGTATAATGGTGTACAATGTTTACGATCATACAAAGCCTCATAAGGTGCCATTTTGATACTTGATTGAAAGCTATTATTATACGCAAATTCAATCAGAGGTAGGTATTGTTCCCACGTACCTTCAAACTCGAGAATGCAACATCTCAACATATCCTCAAGTATCTGACTGATTCGCTCAGACTGGCCATCTGTTTGTGAATGGAAAGTAGTACTGAAATGTAATTTCGTATGTAACGCCCTAAAAATCTCAAAATCTCAAATTTTTCTTTTTGTGCTTAGCAATTCAGGTTAACTGTTAATTACGCAATGGTAGGTCTGGGTCAAGGGTTGAGTTAGAATCTAGGGGTAGAAGGAATTATAGTATAATTCTTAAAGGAACCCTAATAGCAAGCAGTTGCACTTTTAAATAAATATAAGGGAAAAAGGGCATCAAAAAGCCCAATGGAAGAGTGGCTAAGTGACGCCACTTAGAGTGTAGGGAGGTGGCGTTAGTGGCTAGCAAGAAGATCCAAGGTTCGAATCCTAGCTTAGTATTTTTAGAAGTTTAATTTTGGCCTTCTAGAAGATTGGAAGTGGCGTGAAGATGGACTCCAAGAGGAGTGTTTAGAAGAGAAAAGTTCAGAAATAGATTGGGGAGTTATCAGGGAGAAAATCGAGGAGATGAGAAGGGGGAAGTGATGGACCTGAATGGGGAATTTAGCCATGAGAAATTCGGCTATAAGGGCTATAAATAGGTGCCAAATGCAAGGTTGCCAGGCTAATGTAGAAATCTTTTTTACCTTGCTACCGAAAACCCTTTTCTCTTCAATATACAAAAAGCCAAAAAGTCTTACTTCTTTCTTTCTTTTCTTGTGCCGATTTCTAATCTTCCTCTACTTCATTGCCGACTTTTATTTCTTTTTCCTTAGAACTGAATAACTCTCTTTTGCCATACAAAATCGCAAAGGCCAGAAACTTTCTTGGTCGAATACTCTTTGACCGAATCTAGTGTAAGTGTTTGCTCTTCCAATCGATTTTTGCTAAAGTATCGATTATTTTTACTCACTTCTTCTAATAAGTTTTGGGTAGGAATAGGTATCGAATCTCAGTTTTGGATCCCTGCCGATTTGCTCTTCAGGTAAGGGGCTTTGGTAAGTACTTTTAATCTTAGTTGGCCGAATAGTCAGAGTTAAGGTAAGGGGACTTGTGTTGGATACGAGTCACCTATTATTTTGGTTTCTAATAGTTACGATTGATGCAGGTCTAGGAGTTGATCGTGGTTAGTGATGTAAAAAGGGGTTGTTATACTTATCGCGCAAGGTAAGGTTAAGGTGAGGTTTCGATTTTAGTAAAGATATGCATTAAGCATGTGGTTAATTGAAGGGTGATATCGTTTATAGGTTGGTGACTAAGGGAATTGTAGCACGCTTGCTTACCAGGTTTGTACATACACCGCACACACACAATGAATCGGTAAAAGCCGAAATGCCGAAAAGCCGAAATGCTAAAAAGCTGAATGTTGGGCTACGGTAGTCTTGCGAGTGCGCGAACACTCGTGAGGAGGAAATCGATAGGTTGTCTGAGGCCCATTGGTGATTCTATGGACTTGGGCTGTGAATTGGCCAACCGGGCCAGAATAGGCTTAATGGGCCTAACGGGCTGTTGGGCCCATAAGAGGCAAAAATTTATAATTGATGCTATATGAAAGAAATTTGCATGTGAGTAAGTGTATAATGTGATTTGGGCCTAATGGGCCATATAAATGTGATTGGGCCAAATGGGCCACATACAGGTGATTTGGGCCTAATCGGCCATATGAATGTGATTGGACCTAGTGTACGATATGCCAGTATGTGGTTTTGACTGGGCTTTGTAAGGGGTTTTGAGCCTAGTATATGATGACTACATAAAACTTAATTAATTAATTACGACCGTGGACAAGTCAAAGGGTTAAGGTATGGCAACAGGTATGTGCATGCCTAGGATTGGATCTAGGGAGAGCTTGGTACTTAAGGGTCTTAATGACTCACCTCTTCTTCTCTAGAATTCTATTTGGTGCATAGTATTCGTTCATCTTAGCTCATGGGATTTGTTAAGGGGCCAAGGTAAGTGAAGATCGTAAAGAAAGGAAAAATTATTTAAATGTCTCGAAGGGCGAAAATGACCAAAATACCCTCTAGGTGTTGAATGTAAGTTTTATGGATATGACATGCATACATATGATATTCTGCTTAGGTTGCATAGGGGTTGGGAATTATGGAACGGAGGAAGTATATGAGGATCGCATGGTTGCTTTACAATCGTGGATCCACTGACGGCTTTTAAGCCCAATGTGTAAATGTTGATAGTTCCGCAATCGGGCTACCATAGATGTGACGGATGGGTGGGTCGATATTTAGATCCCCACATGTTGTGACGGGGGACGGAGCTAGTGTGTAGCGGATGGATTATTGGGATGGGATTGCATTACATGTGATGTATGGTGTTTATTGAATGCTTGTTGCTCGTCAAGGGTTGTACACACTGAGTTTGTAAAAACTCACCCCCTCTTTTATTTTATTTTCAGGTGATTCCCAGTAGAAGGTTTGATGTTTGGAGGGACTCTGGGTGGCTAGCTAGCAAGGTAACATGAACGTGTTTTTTCTTAAAAGTATACAAGTGTCTATTTTATTAAGTAATTTTTCGGCCAGATTGTAATAAGGCTTCCATTTTGTTATTATTTGGGATTTTATTTTCATGCGTTGTAATTACGAAATATTGAACATGGGTTTGCTAAATCATAGTATGTTTTTCTACGCTTCGCAAAAGAATTTTAAAGTTACAAGTTTTCATAAAATCATTTGTTTGAAATAGGTTTTCGTGATTAAAAACTAAAAAGAGGTTTTTTAAGTTAATTAAAGTTTCTTTTATTTTAAGAAGGGTTTTCAATGAAAACATAGTTTTCGCTAAAATACTTTAATGTGATACGCCAGATTCGGCCATAACGTTTGGGCCGGGTTTGGGGTGTTACATTTAGTGGTATTAGAGGCAGGTTATAAAACTCAGGCTGTGAAGTGGGCCTTATTATTATTTGGTTTCTTTTTCTACTTATTATTTGGATTTAAAAAAAATATTCTGGATCATAATGTTTTGGAAAAAAGGAAATCTTGCTGTGCAGCACTCCGAGCCTCCGATGTTGAACCAAGTAAGTACATTTATTCTAAAGTATGTTTAAATTATGATACAGTAGATTGTTAGAGGGCTACTTTAGGTGATTTTGTTAGAGTGGAACTGAAGCCCGTAGGAACCTGAAACTGTACAGGATTTTTGAAAACAATCTTCTCTTTAAATATTTTCATAAAACATCAGTGTAATTCTTAAACTAACTAAAACTTCATAAAATTTCTAATCGAGATAATACCGAATCGACGATGAGTGCTAGAAGAGGTGCAAGAGGCTGTGGCTGAGGCAACGGAAGTGTTAGGGCTGAATTGTCGGCATCGGGCCGTATGCCCGATGTTGGAGTAGAAGAGGCTCTGGCCTCTCTTGTGGCTGGGAATGGACCGTATGATCGGGCCGCAGGAGAAGATGCATTGTCGCAAGCAATGCTGAGAATTCTGGAAAGAGTCGCTGGGCCCAATAATGGCACGAGAAATCGAGGGTCCATTCCGGAGTGACTTCGATCGAATGGGGCTGAGATCTTTAAGGGCGTGGCTGTTGTGGCTCCTAATGTGGCGGAATACTGGTTGAAGGCCACTGAAAGAATAATGGAGGACGTGGACTATTCACCGAAACAAAAGCTGAAAGGGGCAGTGTCGCTGCTTAGGGAAGAAGCCTACCAGTGGTGGTTGATAGTGAAAGAGAGCACCCAACCAAAGCGGGTCACTTGAGAGTTTTCCAAAGCTTCATTCCAAGGAAAGTAAATGGGTGCAAGCTATGTGAATGATAGAAGGAAAGAGTTCCTGCTTGACCCAAGGACATAAATCGGTCAAAGAGTATGAAGCGGAGTTTCTACGCTTTAGTAGGTATTCAAGAGTAGTGGTGGCAACAGAATATGAGCATTGCATTAGGTTTGAAGACAGACTAAGAGATAGCCTTAGGGTATTTATAGCTCCTCAAAGGGAGCAAGTTCTCTCAGAATTGGTGGAAAAAGTGAAGATAGCAGAGGAGGTAAAGTGCACTAAGCGCTTAAATCGGGAAAAAGAAAAGGGTAGGAATAAGAGGGAGGCTGAGGCTCCCAGTGTTGGACAGAGGCCTAGGGCTAGGGCAAGAAATAATGGGCCAATTAGAGTAGGGCCCCCTACTGCTAATCCTGGGGTACCACCTTGTGCTGATTGTGGGATAAGCCTTAGAGGCGAGTGTTGGAAGAGGATGGGAGCTTGCTTCGCTTGTGGGTTTATGGAGCATAGGATCAAGGATTGCTCACGAATGCTAGGTCGAGTGCCAGTAGTGGGCCAAGGTGGTGCTCAGCCACCAAGGGAAATTCAGCTGCCGCCAAGAGGTCATGGGCAGGCTAGGGGCTGTAACGGCAATGGGCGTGGACATGGAGCACCAGGTGAAAATCCAAGCCCTGCTGAGGCGATACAGCCAGCTTTGGTTTATGCTGCTCGTCACCGAGAAGGCGGGGATTCCCCAGACGTGATAACAGGTATGTTCCTTATATATGAGTTACCTTACACAACATTGATTGATATTGGATCGACACATTCATATGTTGCATGCAATATGACTAAATCTTTGGGTGATATGTTTGAAGTTATTATGAATGAGATAACTGTGATTAGTCCGTTAGGGTAGTCAGTAGGAGTGAATAAGTTGTTTAGGGAGGTACCCTTAGGAGTCCAAGAGGTTACCTTTTTAGTGGATTTGATGGAGCTACCGTTTAGCAAATTCGACTTAATCTTAGGTATGGATTGGCTGGTGAAGCACCGAGCCACCTTGGATTGCGCTGCAAAGTGAATGATGTTAAGAACGACGAAAGGTAAGGAAGTAGTGGTAATTGGTGAACGCCGGAACTATCTGTCGAACGTGATTTCGGTGTTAAGGGCTAAGAAGTTAGTACGAAAGGGATGCGAAGCATTTTTGGCTTATATTAGTAACACGAAGGCTAAGAACCTTACTATTAAGGAGTTGAGAACTGTTAGGGATTTTCCTGATGTTTTTTCCGAGAGGCTGCCTCGGTTGCCACCCAGTAGAGAAATGGAACTTGGAATCGAGTTGTTACCTGGGACGACTTTGGTGTCCATCACTCCTTATCGAATGGCACCGAAGGAGTTGGTTGAACTTAAGGCACAAATTCAGGAATTGTTGGATCGAGGATTCATACGACCAAGTGTGTCTCCATGGGGAGCACCAGTGTTATTCGTGAAGAAGAAGGATGGAACCTTGCGAATGTGCATCGACTATCGACAGTTAAACAAGTTAACTGTTAAAAACAAGTACCCTCTATCGAGAATCGATGATCTTTTTGATCAGTTTAGGGGAGCTTCTATTTTCTCGAAGATTGACCTGCATTCGGGATATCACCAACTGAGGGTTAAGGAGGCAGATGTTCATAAGACAGCTTTCAAAACTCGTTATGGGCACTACGAGTTCTTGGTGATACCATTCGGGATGATGGATACACCTGCCGCTTTCATGGATCTCATGAATCGGGTTTTCCAACCCTACTTGGATCCGTTCATGGTAGTCTTTATAGAAGACATTTTGGTGTAATCAAGAAATAAGGATAAGCATGATGCACACTTAAGGATTGTGTTGCAGATTTTGAGGGAGAAGCAACTGTATGCCAAATTTAGTAAGTGTGAATTCTGGCTAAGGGAGGTTACTTTTCTTAGATATGTGGTGCCAGCTGAGGGGATTAAGGTGGATCCCCGAAAAATTGAAGCAGTGTTGGACTGGAAAACACCAAAGTCGTTGTCAGAAATCTGAAGTTTTCTGGGCTTGGCAGGATACTATAGGTGGTTTGTTGAGGGCTTTTCAGTAATTGCTGCACCCTTAACTAAGTTGTTGAGGAAAGGGGGTACCATTTGTTTGGACGAACAAGCAGCAAGAGAGTTTTGGAAAACTTAAGGAAGTTTTAACTGAGGCCCCTATATTGATTCAGCCAGTGCTGGGGAAGGAGTTTACGGTTTATAGTGACGCGTCACATGTGGGCTTGGGATGTGTATTGATGCAAGAAGGAAAGGTGGTTGCGTATGCGTCACGACAACTTAAGACTCACGAAGTGAACTATCCAACCCATGATTTGGAGTTAGCTGCAGTGGTTTTCGCACTTAAAATATGAAGGCATTACTTATACGGGGAGAGTGTGTAATTTATTCAGACCACAAGAGTTTGAAGTACCTCCTTACCCAAATGGAGCTAAACCTTAGGCAATGTAGGTGGGTGGAATTGTTGAAGGATTATGATTGTACGTTTGAATACCACCCTGGCAAAGCGAATTTGGTAGCCGACGCATTGAGTCACAGGGCTAAGTCGGACTTGAGGGCTATGCTCGCCCGTTTAAGCTTGTTGGATGATGGTAGCTTGTTAGCTGAGCTTCAGGTAAAGCCGGTATGGGTCGAGCAGATAAAGAGTAAGCAGCAAGTGGATGAGGCCTTAGGTGCTCATTCTAGACAAGTGGAGAGTGGAGAGACATCGGACTTTGGGATAAATAGTGAATGAGTATTGTGTTTCCGTGGGAGGATGTGTATACCAAAGGACGATGATCTAAGGCAGTCCATTCTGCGGGAAGCACATAGCGGTCTTCACGCAATGCATCCTAGCGGAAACAAGATGTATCAGAATTTGCGAGAGCTTTATTGGTGGCCAGGACTCAAGCGCGAGGTTATGGAGTTCGTAAGTAAATGTTTGGTTTGTCAAAAGGTGAAAGTGGAACATCAGTTGCCTTCAGGATTGCTTCAGCCAGTGAAGATTCCACTCTGGTAGTGGGAAATTATCACTATGGACTTTGTTAGTGGGCTACCCTTGACACCTTCTAAGAAAGACTCGATATGGGTTATAGTGGATCGGTTAACCAAGTTTGCCTATTTTGTACCGGTTCGCACCGATTACTCCTTACAAAAACTAGCTAGGCTATATGTGGCAGAGATTGTAAGATTGCATGGACTGCCAATATCCATAATATCTGATAGGGACCCACGTTTCTCTTCGCGATTTTGGAACAAGCTGCATGAGGCGTTGGGTACTAGGTTGAATTTTAGTACGACATTCCACCCTCAAACTAATAGACAATCAGAAAGGGTGATTCAAGTATTGGAAGATATGTTCAGGCGATGCGTGTCTGAGTTTCAAGGTAGCTAGGAGGATTATTTACCGTTAGCCGAATTCACGTACAATAATAGTTATCAAGCAAGTATTGGGATGGCTCCATACGAAGTACTGTATGGGCGAAGGTGTCGAACCCCAACAAGTTGGACAGAGTTGGGAGACAGAGAGTTTTGGGCCCTGAGTTAGTAGCCGATACTGATGATAAGGTAAAATTGATTAGGGATCGGTTGAAGGAGGCCTCGAATAGGCAAAAGTCGTATGCTGACCTTAAGCATCGAGAAATAGAGTATGCAGTGGGAGACTTAGTTTTTCTGAAGGTCTCTCCTAGTTTTTCTGAAGGTCTCTCCGTGGAAGAAAGTGTTAAGGTTTGGACAAAAGGGTAAGCTAAGCCCAAGGTTCATCAGGCCATATCGGGTTGTAAGGCAGATTGGGCTAGTCGCTTACCAGCTGGAGTTACCTCCTGAACTAAGCGAAATCCACGACGTGTTTTATGTTTCCATGCTAAGGCGGTATCGCTCGAATCCTTCACATGTCGTGGCGATTGAAGAAATCGAGGTCAGGCGAGACCTAACTTTCGAGGAAGAGCCCATACAAATAATTGGTCGAGATTTCAAAGAACTAAGAAGGAAATCCATTCCATTAGTCAAAGTACTTTGGCCAAATCACAAGGCCGAAGAGGCTACTTGGGAACCTGAGGAAGCGATGTGACATCAATATTCTCAACTGTTTGAATCAGGTAAAATTTTGAGGATGAAATTTCTTTTAGAGGGTAGAGTTGTAACACCCCAAAAATCCTGAAATCTCGAATTTTTCTTTTTGTGCTTAACAATTCAAGTTAAGTGTTAATTACGCAATGGTAGGTCTGGGGCAAGGGTTGAGTTCGAATCTAGGGGTAGAAGGAATTATAGTGTAATTATTAAAGGAACCCTGATGGCAAGCAGTTGGGCTTTTAAATATATATAAGTGAAAAAGGACATCAAAAAGCCAAATGGAGGAGTGGCTAAGTGACGCCACTTAGAGTGTAGGGAGGTGGCATTAGTGGCTAGCAAGGAGATCCAAGGTTTGAATCCTAGCTTAGTATTTTTAGAAGTTTAATTCTGGCCTTCTAGAAGATTGGAAGTAGCGTAAAGATGGACTCCAAGGGGAGTGTTCAGAAGAGAAAAGTTAGGAAATAGATTGGGGAGTTATTAGGGAGAAAAATGAGAAGATGAGAAGGGGGAAGTGATGGAGCCGAATGGGGAATTTAGCCATAAGGAATTTGGCTATAAGGGCTATAAATAGGTGTCGAATGCAAGGTTTCCAGGCTAATGCCGAAATCTTTTTCACCTTGTTACTGGAAACCTTTTCTCTTCAACATCAAAAAAGCCGAAAAGCCTTACTTCTTTCTTTCTTTTCTTGTGCCGATTTCCATTCTTCCTCTACTTCATTGTCGACTTTTCTTTCTTTTTCCTTAGAGCCGAATAACTCTCTTTTTCCATACAAAATCGCAAAGGGCAGAAACTTTCTTGGCCGAATACTCTTTGACCGAATCTAGTGTAAGTGTTTGCTCTTCCAATCGATTTTTGCTAAAGTATCTATTATTGTTCCTCACTTCTTCTAATTGGTTTTGGGTAGGAATAGGTATCAAACCTATTATTCTGATTTCTAATAGTTACGATTGATGCAGGTCTAGGAGTTGATTGTGGTTAGTGATTTAAGAAAGGGTTGTTATACTTATCGCGCGAGGTAAGGTTAATGTAAGATTTTAGTTTTAGTAAAGATATCCATTAAGCATGTGGTTAATTGAAGGGTGGTACTATTTTTAGGTTGGTGACTAAGGGAATCGCAACACGCTTGCTTACCAGGTGTGCACATACACTGCACACACACAATGAATCGACAAAAGTCGAAATGTTGAAAAGTTGAAAAGCTGAAATGCTGAAAAGCCGAAAGCTAGGCTACATAGTATTGCAAGTGCGTGAATACTTTTGAGGAGGAAACCGATAGGTTGTCTGAGGCCCATGGGTGATTCCATGGACTTGGGCTGTGAATTGGCCAACCGGTCCAGAATAGGCTTAATGGGCCTGACGGGTTATTGGGCCCATAATAGGCAAAAATTGATAATTGATGCTATGTGATAGAAATTCGTATGTGAGCATGTGTATAATGTGATTTGGGCCTAATGGGCCACATAAATGTGATTTGGGCCTAATGGGCTATATACAGGTGATTTGGGCCTAATAGGCCAGATGAATGTGATTGGGCCTAGTGGGACATATACAGGTATGTGGTTTTGACTGGGCTTTGTAAGGGGTTTTGGGCCTAGTATATGATGACTACATAAAACTTAATTATTTAATTACGATCGTGGACAAGCCAAAGGGTTAAGGTGTTGCAACGGGTATATGCATGTCTAGGATTGCATCTAGGGAGAGTTTGGTACTTAAGCGGTCTTAATGACTCACCTCCTCTTCCCTGGAATCCTACCTGGTGCATAGTATTCATTCATCTTAGCTCACGGGATTTGTTTGCAAGCCAAGGTAAGTGAAAACCGTAAAGAATGGGAAAATTACCGATATGCCCCTAAGGGCGAAAATGACCAAAATACCCCTAGGTGTTGAATATAAATTTTATGGATGTGACATGCATACATATGATATTCTGCTTAGGTTGCATAGGGGTTGGGAATCATGGAACGGGGGAAGTTTATGAGGATCGCATGGTTGCTTGACAATCTTGGATCCACCGACGACTTTTAAGCCCACTGTGTAAATGCAGGTAGTTCCGCAACTGGGCTACCATAGATGTGACGGATGGGTGGGTCGATATTTAGATCCCCACATGGTGTGACGGGGGACGGAGCTAGTGCGTAGCGGATGGATTATTGGGATGGGATTGCATTACATGTGATGTATGGTGTTTATTGAATGCTTGTTGCTCGTCGAGGGTTGTACACACTGAGTTTGTGAAAACTCACCCCCTCTTTTATTTTATTTTCAGGTGATGCTTAATAGAAGGTTCGATGTTTGGAAGGACTCTGGGTGGCCAACTAGCAAGGCAACATGGACGTTTTTTTTCTTAAAAGCATAAAAGTGTCTATTTTATTAAGTACTTTTCTGGCCAGATTGTAATAAGACTTCCATTTTATTATTATTTGGGTTTTTATTTTCATGCATTGTAATTACAAAATGTTGAACATGGGTTTGTTATATCATAGTATGTTTTTCTACTCTTCCGCAATAGAATTTTAAAATGACAGATTTTCATAAAATCATATGTTTTAAACAGGTTTTCGTGATTGAAAAATAAAAAGAGTTTTTATAAGTTAATTAAGGTTTCTTTTATTTTAAGAAGGGTTTTCAATGAAAACACGGTTTTCGCTAAAACACTTCAATGTGATGCGCCGGATTCAGCCATAACGTCCGGGCCGGGTTTGGGGTGCTACATCGTACCTAGTGCATCTTGCAGTTTCTTTTAAAACCGCGATGTAAACCTCGGATCTCGATCCGTGACAATAGATATAAGTACACCATGTAATTTCAGAATCTGAGAGACATACAATTCAGCCAGCTTATCCAGCAAGTAGTATGTACATATCGAAACAAAATGAGCCGATTTAGTCAATCTATCTACAACAACCCAGATTGCATCTTTCTTGCTCGGTGTCAACAATAAACCAGATACAAAGTCCATCGTGACTCTGTCCCATTTCCACTCAGGTATCGTAATCGGCTGAAGTAATCCTGAAGGTACCTGATGCTCGGCTTTTACTTATTGACAGACTAAACGTCTTTCAACAAAGTTAGAAATGTCTCGTTTCATACCATGCCACCAATAAAGTTGTTTCAGATCATTATACATCTTTGTACTACCTAGGTGAACAGTTAACCGACTGTTGTGAGCTTCATTCAAAATCATCTGAATCAACTTTGAATTCCTTGGAACACATTTTCAATTTCTGAATCTCAAACAGTCATCAGCATTAACTCTGAATTCTGAATCAGCATCTATATCACATTGAGCTCGTTTTGCTAGTAATTCATTATCAATCTTCTGGGCATCACAAATTTGTTGAACAAATAACGGTCTTGCTTTCAATTCAGCTATTATCGAACCATCATCAGACATAGCCATATGTGCATTCATTGCACGCAAAGCAAACAGTGATTTTCAGCTTAAATCATCAACAACAACATTAGCCTTCCCCGGGTGGCAGTCAATCACAAGCTCGTAATCTTTTAGCAATTCTAACCATCGACGTTATCTCAAATTAAGATCTTTCTGAGTCATCAAGTATTTCAGGCTTTTATGATCAGAATAAACATGACATTTCTCACCGAACAGATAGTGATGCCAAATTTTCAATGCAAACACAATAGCTTCCAACTCTAGGTCATATGTCGGATAGTTCTTTTCATGTGGCTTTAACTGTCTTGAGGCATAAGCTATAACTTTGCCTTCCTGCATCAGTACACAGCCCAAACCATTTAAAGATGCATCACTATAAATAATAAATTTTTTACCCTATTCTGGTTGAACTAGCACTAGAGCTTCAGTCAAAAGGGCTTTCAACTGATCAAAGCTTTTCTGGCACTTCTTTGGCCACTCGAACTTAACATCTTTCTGCAGTAGCTTTGTCATTGGGGTTGCAATCATAGAGAAACCTTTATTGAACCATCTATAATAACCAGCAAGTCGTAGAAAGCTTCAGACTTCAGAAACATTCTTCGAAGGTTTCCAATGAAGTATAGCTGAAATTTTACTCAAATCAACCCGAATACCGGATGCTAATACCACATGACCCAGAAAACTGACTTCACTTAACCAGAACTCACATTTACCGAGTTTCACATACAACTGCTTATCTTGCAAAGCCTGTAACATAAGTTTCAAATGTTTGGCATGTTCGGTTTCATCACCGGAATAGATCAAAATTTCATCTATAAACACAACCACAAATCGGTCCAGATACAGTCTGAAGATTCGATTCATCAAATCCATGAAAATCGGAGGTGCATTAGTGAGTCTAAAAGGCCTAACTAAAAACTTGTAATGTTTGTACCTCATTCAAAAAGCAGTCTTTGGCACATTGGAGTCTTTAACTCACAACTGATAGTAGCTTGATCTCAAATCTATCTTTGAAAACACTGTGGCCCCTTTCAGTTGATCAAACAGATCATCAATCCATGGCAACAGATACTTATTCTTTATAGTCACCTTATTGAGCTGTCTATAATCAATGCACATCCTCATAGTTTTGTCTTTCTTTTTCACAAACAGTACTGGTGCACCCCAAGGAGAGAAACTCGATCTCGTGAAACCTCTATCTGTCAACTCTTGCAACTGAGTGTTCAATTCTTTTAATTCTGTAGGTGCCATTCTGTACGGAGCTATGGCGTCCCAGGCATTAACTCAATACCAAACTCTACCTCCCGAATAGGTGGCAAACCCGGTAATTCTTCAGAAAACACATTTGGATACTCACATACAACTGGCATTGATTCAATGTTCCTTTCGACCACTTTACTGTCAAGCACATATGCAAAGTAAGCCTCACAACCTTTTCTCACATATTTTTGAGCTAACATCGAAGAAATCACTGTTCGTAACCCTTTCAAATCACTAGATTCAATCCGAACAATCTCATTATTCTGGCTCCATAAATCAATTGTCTTTCCTTTGCAGTTTACAACAGCATCATGCAAAGTCAACCAGTCCATACCCAAGATTTTGTCGAACTCATCAAATGGAAATAGCATCAAATTAGCCGAAAAGCACAAATCTCGAACCATCAAGGGACAATTCTTACATACTTTATCAACTATAACACACCGGCTTAAGAGGTTTGACACTCTAATTAGAAACTCAGTAGACTCAACAGGTAGAGTCTTACTGAATACTAAAGTCTCACACACATAAGAATGAGTAGAAGTAGGATCAATCAATGCAATTACATTAGTATCATAAAGAGTGAATGTACCAGTAATAACATCTGGGGATGAATCCTCTTCTCGTACGCGAATAGCATAGGCCCTGGCAGGTGCACGAGCCTCAAATCTGAATGCTGTATCTTTAGCCCCTCTTTGACTACCACTCGCATTACCCTCATTTCTGGGTGCTCTACCCCGAGCTGCAGCATTACCCAATCTTGTGTTCTGTAACACCCTAGACCCGACCCAGACGTTATGGCCAGATCTGACGTGTCACATGGACTTACGACTTAGTATGCATTCGTTGGTTTAAGTGATTAGGGTGGTCTTTGTAAAAACAACAATTGAATGAAAAATTCAGTTTATCAATCATTAGCCTATCCATTTGTCGTGCTTGTTGAGTCTTGAAAGCGTTCATTAATTTTGAAAACCTGCGTAGCCTAACACTAGGAGTTTCGACATAGTATAAATATAATCAGAAAATAAAAAGCATAGCGGAAAGAGAAATTTATATAGAGGCCTTATTACAACTTAAAACCCAAAATTAAATCAAAATATAAAAATAATAAAAAAATAAACTAACTTAGAAAAATCAACTTTGCAGATGATGTGGCCACTCCGAATCCCTCACAGCTCCAAGCCCACTATGGTTGGGGATTTCCTGCAGAGATGAAAATAAAGGGTGAGTTTGGTAAACTCAGTGTGTAACATAACCCAACCATAGACCAAAACAAATCAAACCTCAGAGTTAAACTTATCTGGGCCTTGGCCCAGTACAGAAATCAGAATGAAACTCATAGGCCCATAGCAGATACAGAACAAATATATCATGAATGAAGAAATCCCAACCCAGAGCCATCCATAACACCCCCGTACCAGCCTTACACCATGTGGGGAGACTACTCGACCCACCCAACCGCTACACACCACAGAAATTGCAGCGAGGCTGCCAGATATTGTGACGAAGTCACCAGATACAGATATTGTGGCGAGGCCACTAGAATAGATATATATGTTTATATATGTGGCGAAGCCACCAGATTGCAGCGAGGCTGCCAGAACGCTTCCTCCATCAATATAAACCCATGTCCCATGTAATAGAATAATATGTCATGGCATACGTACACAGAAACAGAACATCATGCTTTTCAGATAAAATAAAATATCCCTAGGGGTAAAATCATAATTTTTCATGTATAAGGGTATTTCAGTAATTATTACCTATTGCTAGGGTTTCATGCTCATTCTAACATTTACCAAGTAATCAGAAGTACTTACCTCGTCTTTTTACCAAAGTGGGCCTATTGGCCCATTGGCCCGTTTTTGGCCCATTAAGCCCAAATATACCGTTGTGCACGAAAATACACACTCTGCACTCTAATCATCCAAATGCACCATATTCATTAACAACTGTCTCACGAGCACTCGCACGCTCGCGAGTTCACAAAATACCAACGTTTCGGTATTTCGGCTTTTACCAATTCAGTCTAAGGGAGGGTGTCGTTTAGACACCTGGTTAATGACGATTGATGACGATATCTCCCACGCGATAAACCTACGATCGATCACTAACACATTAGACTTACGAATTAACGATAACTACCATAAATCAACGTCAACTAACCCAATCATCACACAAGTTAGTCATTTACGTACAAGGGGCAAAATAGTCATTTTACCCTCCAAGGGTAAATCGGTAGTCCTACCCTACAGGGGTATTTTAGTAATTCTACAACTTATCCACTTGGGCCTACGGACCCATTGGGACTACATGGCCCATTCCAGCCTATCGCGGCCCGAAATAGCCGTCCTACTGCTAGAGTAATGAGAAATACACACCTGTTAGGAGACTGCAGTTAATCCGCGCTCCCACACTCTTAGCTGACGCCCAATCCAAACGAGCACGCCACCAAGCAAAAGGGATCAGCCTAGAAGGGTATGCAAACTCTCCTCATGGTTTGCTTTATTTAAATCTAGCTCTCCATTTACTCTTATGTTAGCTTCCCGATGTGGGATCCCTCCAACATCAGAGTTTAAAACCAACACCAACTCTTGCCGTCCTAACATAGCAAAATAATCAACCTTTGTGTGCCAAGGGATTCGAGCCAAAGTCCTCTCACATGCCAAATCATGCCACCACCACTAGGCCATCAACTCATTTGTGTCATAAGTCGAACACATTAAACTTTAAAGCGCACCTACTTGCTTCCAGATTTATTGAAAAGAAAAACCAAAATAAATTGCAAGAGCCAAGACTTGAACCTTGGACCCCTTGCTTCCTCTATGGCGTCACTTCCTTGTCCCCTAAGTGGCGCTACCTTGCCACTACACCACACTCCTTTTTGTGTCATCTTTTACCCCTTTACTCTTAAAAGCCCAAAGCCAATTGCATCACTTGTTCTTAAAATCAAAATTTCGAAGACTACCACGGATTTAACTTAAGTTTGGGCCTTTCAAAGGCCCACTAACCTACTAAAATATATATTTTAACCAACCAGAACACTCCCAAATTTTAAAAAAACACAGAAACATAGAAAACCCAAAAATTGGGCGTTACATGTTCTGTACTGGACTTTCTTCAGCTAGCCTTGGGCAATCTCGTATATAATGATCCATCGATCCATATTTAAAAAAAGCCCAATCATGCAATCTGCAATTGTTGAGATTTCATTTACCGTAGTATTTACAATTAGGTTGATTTGATCTGACGTTCCCCACACTAGCTGCTGAGGTAGCTCTCAAGCTCATAGGTGGTCTATTCTGAACACGTCTGATGTAACCCGAAGTGGCTCTAGTATGACTGAAATCATCTCAGAACTTCTTTGGTGTTGACAAAACTGACTTACTGAATGATCTCTTACGTGAGTCTCTAGCTTCAAAATCAACTTTTCTTTTCTCTTTCCCAAGCTCTTCAGCTTTGTAGACTCGCTCAACAAGTACCACGAACTCTTTTATCTCAAGTATACCAACTAACAGTTTAATGTCTTAATTCAATCGATCTTTAAATCTTGTACACATTATAGCTTCGGTAGAAACACACTCTCAGGCATACCGACTGAGTCTCACAAATTTTTGCTCATATTCTATCACAGTCATCCGACCCTGTTTCAGCTCCAGAAATTCTTTACGCTTCTGATCAATAAATCGCTGGCTGATATATTTCTTACGGAACTTAGTCTGAAAGAATTCCCAGGTCACCTGCTCTCCCGAAACCACTGATACTAGAGTATTCCACCAGTGGTATGCTGTGTCTCGAAGTAAGGATATGGCACATTCCAAACATTCATCTGGGGCACAGGATAGCTCATCAAATACACGGATAGTATTATCAAGCGAACTCACTTCGCCGCAAAGATCATCATCATCGTGAGCTTTAAACTCTTCAGCCCCATGTTTTCTGATTTTATCAACAGGTGGCTTATATAATCTCAATGGATCACTTACTTGAGGTATAGCGGGCATCGAAGATGGATTAGTCAGGGGTAGAGGTTGTTGTGCAATCGGGTTAGTCCGGATATATTGAATAAACCAGTCATTCATCATTTGATAGAAGGGTTGTTTAGCCTCACATTCTCGATTACTCGAAGTCGGTTGAGAATCAGCCGGCGCTGCCCCTTGCACAGGAGCAGGCGCTACACTCTCGACATCATCAACTACAGCTTTTTTGGGATCCATTTACTATATAAAAACACATTTTCAGATGTCAGAAGTCATCAGACTATCACAATATATAATATGGCATGTATAGTTAGACTCACACACGCTATGTTAGTCCTAGAACTGACTAAACCGTAGCTTTGATACCAACAAAATGTAACACCCCTAACTCGTATCCGTCGCAGGACTAAGGTTATGAAGTATTACTAATCATATCACAGTTCTTACTAATATGCATTACATTTTATAATTCAAAATTTTTCTCACATCAATGCTCATATTATTGTTTAATATCAAATCTTAAATTATATAACATTTATATGATGACATAGTTTAAAACATAAATCAATATATATTAAAAACAAATTACACATATAATATAACAAAATGGTATTCGAATACTTAATAAAAAGACAAACATTTCATTTCATACTTCTATGCAACATATATATATAGTCAATTAAGTCATTTCATATGATATTGTCAAATAACATATTCGGCTTTAACAATTTCTTGACCTCACAAATAACCAACGAATCTCTATACCATGTACATATCATATCGACTACAATAAAAGCACATATAAAATCTCATTTGACATATCATTACCGAATGCCTCAATACACACATAACCTTTGTCCATAAACCAAACCCTTATAATAAATTTAAGGCATAATATGTCTAACTCATCATGATAAATATATTAAGCATCATATACAATATTAACATAGTCTTTATATAAATATTGAATTTACCTCTTGCATAAGTATCTAGATTTTTAACAAATAATGCATGACTTATCTTAGCACAGTTTACATTTATTATACCCACATGGCCGAAAAACCTAGCAATTTCATAAATATTATATATCATGGTTATACTTTTAATATAGACTCAAATTAAGATAACATAATATCTACAATTCATTGGGCTATATATATATAAAGACACCCAAAACATATTCAAATAAGCTTTACAATAAGTCACATTTATGATTTAATATACAACCCAACACAAAAGAAATGCAAATTCATTCCACCCAATTAACTGATCCATAATTCACATGTACTTCTCTCCAAACATAACCATGACCGAAGCATACTCATGAATATCCAAATTCATCATCTTTTCAAGTATATAATACCTACCACAATACCATGCATTCAAGGCACATAACATTATAACTAACACGTACATAAACCATAAGCAACATAACCAACTTTAAACATAAAGATTAAGCCATTTTCACATGGCTTGATAATACATATCCAAAATTCAACAATTCAAAAACATAATCTAGTCTATACATGCCATAATTCGAGTTTGATTATTTAAATACCGATGTAGGTAGTGTGATAGACTTTTCTAACAATCCCCAAGCTTGTAACTTGAATCCAAAATCTATAAAACAAAGTAAACATGAACACACAGAGTAAGCTATTATAGCTTACTAAGTCATAAGCAAATAAACAATCCCAAGGTATTATCACTCATTTTAGGCTAACTGAATTACATGATCTTTACCAAGCTTAATCTCAACCCTACAAGTGAGATAAATAATAGATTTTCATGCACAATTCTACTCTGGACGAATGCTTACATAATCATATTAACCAAGTGTCAATCGACTTCCTAAGCTAAAATGTCATTATATAATCAATCACACATATACATATTTACATAAGCTCCAGAATCCGATTATAACATCATGTACATAAACTACTTTCATGGCCAAATATACATGGTCACATATAAATGTATATCCAATAATCAATTTCACAGTATTCATACCATATGTTCAAAACCGAATACACTTATTTAAATCATGTATGTTTATTCTTTGTATCACATTTAACTTATATCATCAGACAAGTCACATACTTACCTTATTATTGGTAGCTAACAAGGTAATTCATACTTGACCCTTTTAGCTTATTTTTCACATCTGATCACGATTTACCTTTTCCCGATGAACCATTTGGAATTGGATAGGACACTCGGATAATCACACATATCGTACAATGCCAATGTCCCAGACGTGGCCTTACATGTAGCCTCATATCGATACCACTGTCCCAAATAGGGTCTTACTCGTACACTTGTATCGGAATAACATATTCATGCCATGGTCTTACTCGGACACATATATCGGAACCCTATGTCATGACATATCTATCCTAGCTATTCCTAAGGTTCATACGGGGCTTTTGGACGTCGTAACTCTGTCAAAATGAATGCTCGAACATGGTTACCAAGCTTATACACATTCGGAAATAGCATATATAAATTCATATTTTGCATACCAGTATATATATTTAGCATTTAACTATAATTAGACACGAATATTTGGTTATAAACTTACCTCGGACGTTACAAAATGGAACAGGGCAGCTAGTCGACAACTTTCGTTTTCCCCCAATCCAAATCTGATTTCTTTGGTTCTTGATCTAAACATATTCAAATTAAGCTCATTCAAACATATTTTCATTCAATTTAGTCCACAAACACACAAATGAGAAAATTACCATTTTACCCCTAACATTTACAATTTTTACAATTTAGTCCATATTGCACAAAACACAAAATATAAAAAATCTCAAAGTACCCATGTTAGGCCGAATGGTACCCATGTCTATTCAAGCCCATATAATTCATTTATTTCACCTTTTAGTCCCTCAAATTATTATTTTTGCAATTAAGTTCTAATTACTAAAAATTATCAAAAACTCCAATACAAAATTTGTTAATCTAAAACATATTTTTCATTTTTCATCATCAAACAACAAAAATCACAAGCTCTCAACAAAGGCATAACTCAAAATATTCACCAAAATAAAAAATTCAAGCATGGGTTTTGTAGTACTCGAAGCAACGATCTCAAAAACGTAGAAATTATCAAAAACCGACTAAGAATGAATCTTTAATCAAGATAAGAAAGATGGTCGAGCCTAGCTTTTGTTGTTTCTTTTCTTTTGTTTTTTGTTTTCGGTGGATGAACAAAAATAATAAAAAAGTAACATTATTTTGGTTTATTTATAACATAGATATTTCAAGTTAGAAAGCCATTAATAATTCAGCCCCTTTTTGAAATAACCACTAAATTTTCATTTTACGTGATTAAGTCCTTTTATTAAATCGGACACTCCAACAATAGAATTAAATCACAAAAATTTCACGGATATAAATTCACACAAAATAAAAATAAAATAATTTAAAAATATTTTTCTGACTCGAATTTGTGGTTACGAAACCACCATTCTTATTAGGGTCTAAATCGAGCTATTTCAGGTTATCTATGTTCTTACTTTTTTCGAGCAATCAAAATCGCCTCTCATCAGATAGTTAATAAAGTTGAAATTTATCAATGGGATTTCAAGAAACCTAAAAAGAAGAAACATTACAAGGAGAACTCACAGGATTGTCAGTAACAAAATTCTGGATTACTGATAATATTTCCCATAAAATATCCTGTAATAAACACTGGAACTGTAAAAAATGATGCATAATATAGATAAAGCATAACTAGATAATAAGCACTAGAGGTACTTGTGGAAGGGGTACAAGAGGCCGCAGCGGAGGCTGTGGAGGTGCTCGGGTTGGATCATCAGCGTCGGGCCATATGCCTAGCAATGAAGCAAGAGAGGCACCGTTTCACCTATAACTGAAATTGGGTCACACAATCGTGTAGCTGGGGACGACGCACTGTCCCAAGCAATGTTGCAAATTTTGGAAAGGGTCGCTAGGCCTAACACTGGTACTGGGGGCCGTGGGTCGATGATAGAGCGACTCAAGTCTACTGGGGCTAAAATCTTTAGGGGTACTGTTGGAGTTGCCCCTAATGTGGCTGAATATTGGATTGAGGCCACAGAGTGGATCATGGATGACCTTGACTACACCCCAGAGTAGAAATTAAGAGGTGCAGTATCGTTGCTACGAGATGAAGCCTGTCAGTGGTGGCTTACAATTAAAGAGGGTACTCAATCTGACCGGTTGACTTGGGAAATTTTCAAAACTACAATCCAAGGGAAATATGTGGGCACTGGTTATGTGGATGCCCGGAGAAGAGAGTTTCTGAATTTGACTCAAGGGGATAAGTCAATAGCTGAATATGAGTTTGAGTTTTTTGTGACTTAGCTGCTATGCACGTGGGATGGTGACAACTGAATATGAGCGCTGTGTTCATTTTGAGGATGGCCTCAAGGATGATTTATGAGTTGTGATAGCTCCATAGAGGGAGCGAGATTTTGTTGTGTTAGTGGAAAAAGCAAAGATCGCCGAGGATGTGAAGCGCGCTGAGTAGATGGGCTTAAGAAAAAGGACAGGGGTAGGAACAAGAGAGTGTGGGAGCCCTCAAGTTCAGTTGTAAGGCTTAAGAAAAAGGCCAGAGTAGATGGGGCAATCAGAGTTGGGCCCCCTATTGCTGCTTTTGGGCCGCAGTCTTGTGCTAATTGTGGGAGACGCCATCAAGGAAAATGCTGGAAACAGATAGGAGCATGTTTAAGGTGTGGATCTCTGGAGCATCGCATCAGAGATTGTCCACGGAGGCCCAATCAGATACAAGCTACTGGTATGGGTACTGCGCAGTCGCTGGGAGGTGTTCAACAGCCTTCGAGAGGCCGTGGTCAGGCCAGAGATGGAAATGGTATGGGTTGTGGTCAGGGAGCACCAGGCAGAGGTGTTGGTCATACTGAGGCGAGGCAGCTGACACTGGTTTACACTGCACATCGTCGAGAGGATGGAGACACTCCAGATGTTATTACAGATATGTTCTTCATCCATAATGAACCTTATACTGCATTGATTAATGTTGGGTCTACGCACTCTTATATAGTGTGCATTGTATATGAGACTTTGGGTGTGATGGTTGAAAACACTACGAGTGAGGTTACTGTGTTGAGTCCATTAGGGTAGTTGATGAGAGTGAATAAACTGTTTAAGGATGTACCTTTAGAGGTTCAAGGAATGATCTTTTTAGTGGATTTAATGGAACTTCCTATTGGGGAATTTGACTTAATATTGGGTATGGACTATCTGGTAAAGCATCAGGTGAGTTTGGATTGTGCTGTAAAATGGGTGGTACTAAAAATTGAAAAGGCTGAAAAGGTAGTTATGATTGGGGAACGTCAAAATTATCTATCAAATGTGATTTCTACACTTAAAGCTGAGAAGTTGGTTCGTAATGGTTGTGAGAAATATCTAGCCTACATCAGTGCTTTGAGTTCTAAGGTTTCGCCTGTTAAAGATATTCAGGACGGTTAAGGATTTTCTGGATATTTTTCCTGGTAAAATACTTGGGTTACCTCCAAACCGTGAAGTTGAGTTTGGGATTGAGATATTGCCTAGTACAGCTCTGGTGTCCATCGCCCCTTACAGAATGACACCTAAGGAGCTTGAGGAGCTTAAAGCTCAAATTTAAAAGTTACTGGATCGAGGGTTCATCCGCCGTAGTGTGTCTTCGTGGGGAGCACCGATCTTATTTGTGAAAAAGAAGGATGGAACCATGCGTATGTGCATCGACTACCGACAACTGAACAAATTGACTGCTAAGAATAAGTACCCTTTACCGAGGATTGATCATCTATTCGGTCAGTTTTGAAGAGCTTCAGTTTTCTCTAAGATAGATCTTTGATTTGGGTACCATCAACTGGGGGTCAAGGAGATTGATGTTTATAAGATAGTGTTTAGGACTCGTTATGGTCATTATGAGTTCCTAGTAATGCCGTGTGGACTAACAAAGGCACCAGCGGCTTTTATAGATTTGATGAACCGAGTGTTCCAGCCCTATTTGGATCAATTTGTAGTGGTATTTATAGATGATATTCTGGTGTATTCGAGAACTAAAGATGAGCATGATGCACATCTTTGAATTGTTCTGCAGATTTTGAGGGAGAAACAACTATACGCTAAATTCAGTAAGTGTGAATTCTGGCTACGAGAGGTAACTTTTTTGGGTCATGTGGTATCTACTGAAGGGATTAGGGTGGATCCTCGAAAAATTGAAGCTGTTTTGGATTGGAAGCAGCCTAAGTTAGTATTTGAGATTTGGAGTTTTTTAGGTCCGGTAGGATATTATAGACGGTTTGTTGAAGGGTTTTCGTTGATTGTTGCACCTCTGACTAAGTGTATCATTCACACGGATCACAAGAGCCTCAAGTATCTCTTCACTCAGAAAGAGCTAAATCGTAGGCAGCGTAAGTGGATTGGGCTACTTAAGGATTATGACTATACGATTGAATACCATCCGAGAAAGGCCAATGTGGTGGCCGGCGCACTGAGCCGTAGGGCTATGACTGATCTGAGGGCGATGTTTGCTCATCTCATCTTGTTCGATGATGGTAGTCCGTTGGCCGAACTTCAGGTTAAACCATCATGGACTGAGCAAATTAAAGGCAAACAGTTGGAAGACGAGTCACTGAGTCCTTGTTTCCGACAGATTGAGAATGGTAGCACATTAGATTTTGGACTGAATAGAGAAGCGTACTTTGTTTCTGTGGGAGAGTCTGTGTGCCGACGGATACTGATCTAAGGCAGTTGATACTACAAGACGTGCACAGTAGTTCATATGCTATGCATCCTGGCAGGAATAAGATGTATCAAGACCTTCAGGAGTTATATTGGTGGCTAGGTCTTAAGCGTGAAGTTACTGATTTTATGGGTAAATGCCTAACATGCCAGCAGGTTAAGGTTGAACATCAGTTGCCTTGAGCGTTGCTTCAGCCAGTTAAGATTCTACTTTGGATGTGGGAGAGAGTAACTATGGACTTCGTTGGTGGGCTGCCCTTAACAACTACTAAGAAGGATTCAGTATGGGTTATCATGGATCAATTAACCAAGTCTGCCCATTTCATACCTGTTCATATTGATTACTCACTGCAGAAACTAGCTAAACTGTTTATGTCTGAGATAGTGCGATTGTATGGGGTACTGATTTCTATAATATCTGATAGAGATCCTCGCTTCACGTCTTGGTTCTAGAAGAAGTTACACGAGGCTTTGGGTATAAGGTTGGACTCCAGTACTGTGTTTCATCCTCAGATAGATGGTCAGTTAGAGAGGATAATTCAAATACTGGAGGACATGTTAAGGATTTTTGTGATTTACTTCTGGGGCAGTTGGGAGGATTACTTACTGTTGGCAGAGTTTGCGACAACAATAGCTACTAGTCTAGAATACAGATGGCACCTTATGAGGCATTATATGGCCGTAGGTGTCGTACTCCTTCGTATTGGACTAAGTTAGGTGAGCGGCAAGTTCTGGGTCCTGAATTGATTTCTAATACCTAGGATAAGGTTCGATTGATTTTGGATCGACTAAAGGCAACATCTGACCGACAGAAGTCGTATGTGGGTTTGAAGCATAAAGAGATTGAGTATTCTGTGGGAGACTTAGTTTTTCTCAAGGTCTTGCCATGGAAGAAGGTACTGAGATTTGGTCAGAAGGGCAAGTTAAGCCCTAGGTTTATTGGGCCTTACCGTGTATTGAAGCGTGTGGGACCAGTTGCCTATCAACTTGAGTTACCTCTAGAATTGGATCGGATTCATGATGTGTTCAACGTCTCTATGCTGAGGTGATATCACTCTGATCCTGCGCATATCGTCTCGATTGAGGAGATTAAGGTTAGGCCAGATTTGACCTTCAAGGAAAACCTGGTTCAAATTTTAGACTGTGCGATCGCTCAAGTGGTGATCCAACCCATAAAACGTGGGCGTTTGAGAGTAAGGGCCACCATGATCAATCTCATTGGCTCAGGTCGTTCTAGGCCACGATGGGCTGAAATGGCCCTTGTGGGCCCACACGGGCGTGTGGAGATTATTGGGCTAGGCTGTGTAGTTGCATGGCCAATGTCATGTTTGGGCTTATTGTGCCACACAGGCGTGTAGGCCCACATGGGCCATATTATAGGCTTTGGGCCCATCTTTATTGTTTAACTGATAAGGTTGCACGGGCCACCCGAGATGACTGTGGACCTTCTATTCGATCGGTTAGTACACTTAGACCCCATACTGATGAAATGACTGTTATACCCCTACAAGGTAAAATGACTGATATACCCCTATTATATGTATGACTGTATTCGAGCAAGACATTCTTGCATACACGTATGATATTATGACATGACATATTGCATGGGGTGGGTTTGATATTTGGTAGAAATGTACTGTACTGGCAGCTCTGCTACAATCACTGATTAGTACCGCAACCGGTGCTATATTTTGGAGTGTAGGGATGAGTGGGTTGAATTTATCCCGACATGGAGTGTAGGGCTGGACGAAGTGGAGTGTAGAGGATAGATGGGTAGGATTTCTGATTGCATTACTGCTACTATTCTGTATTGGGTGAAGGCCCACATTCATATTGATACTATTATGGGCTACGGCCCTAATTGATACTGGACTGTCACTGTAACAAGCTTAGACCCAAACTGTTTTTGCCCACGGGTTGACTGATTTATTTTGAAAAGGGATTATACGCTGAGTTTTTCATAAACTCACCTATCTGCTTTCTTGTGCAGGTAATCCTTAGGCGGGTCAGTGCTGTGAGGGACTTGATGGAGGCCACACAACTACTTTTGCTATTGTTTTAAAGTTTTAATTTTTTTTAGTTATTTGATTTGGGTATTGTTATGTAATAAGGCCTCTTTAAATTTTTACTTTAATTTGGGGTTTTCTTATTTTGATTTATATTTTCTAGTAGTAGATTGCAGATTTTTCAAAAAGATAAATGTTTTCAAAACATCACGCTATTACAACACATCTTTCCGCAACAAACTTTATTTTTTTTAAAATGTAATAACAATCTTAAATGATTAAACTCTTGCTAAACCTACTTGAATTCTTAA
This sequence comes from Gossypium longicalyx, assembly GCA_025698465.1. Taxonomy (NCBI): domain Eukaryota; kingdom Viridiplantae; phylum Streptophyta; class Magnoliopsida; order Malvales; family Malvaceae; genus Gossypium; species Gossypium longicalyx. The sequence continues at coordinate 59,160,903 of CM047007.1, forward strand.
CAACAATCAAGATACTTAAAAATTTTGTAAAAGATCTCTACGAGGGAGTACGGGCTTTTCAAACAGAACGATGGATTTCAAAATACACTTCAATTTGACATCACAGATTTGACCATAACCTCTAGGCCGGGTTTGGGGTGTTACATTTCCCAAGTGGCCATTCGGCCAAGGAGTAGCTGAACATTCAATTTTCCCAAACTGGTCGATTTATTTCCCAAAGTAAAGTGCATGCTTTCTCCACTAGCCGAATATTCTTTTCACACCCAAAGACCACTCGGTTTTGCTTATTCACACACAAATGGCTATTCAGATTGGTTAGTTCACACTCAATGATTAATGGAGTGCCCAAAGCAACTCATTAAATCCCATGTTCATTCAGCTGAACCCAAATAGCTCAATTATGGTTCATTTTAGCATAAGGTCGAATCTAGACAAGCTAATTAGCTCCCCTTTGATCCAAATACATTTCAGCTGAACATACTCCATCTAAAAGCCGTCCAATGCCGTTCCAAATAAGAGGAGAAGCTACCTGGAATTTTCATGAAGATTTCTAGAATTATTCAGCTCATTTAAGATGAATGCAAGTATCCATTTAGCTTCCTTTTGACTATTCGGCTAGCTCATGTAGAACACTGTAAATATTTTGTTATTTCACTTGTATGGGACTTTTTTTTTAGAAAAACTTATTTTGAATGAATTACTGCTATTTAGTGAGAATTACTTCTCTCAAATTTCCTTCTAAGACTTGTTGTCTTATCTGCTAGTTCAGTGGCGTCAACCTTGTCTTTTCCGAACTTATCACTCCAAAAGAGTGTGGCGTTCACCCCAACTAGATACCTTTGGTTATTGTCTTGCTAGGAAATGGGTCATGGTCCCTTCCTTCTATAACCGAACCTCTTTAAGCCTTATAAGTCCTGGGTTAGTATTTCTTTAATGTTGGTTCGTTCTCCCTACTTAAGATTTTAACTCAATCCAATTTCGATCTATCGCTTATCCCTTTAGCATTTCATTATTAGCCGAAACCATCACTCCCTCAATTAACCATTTTTAAACCTATTTCATTATATACTATTTTACTTACCCAAAATTCACCTTCACAAAATGAACGAAGACTTCATCGTTAGACGATCGGGTAACACAAATACGACTCGACATCAATCATGAGGACGGGATCGTATCACCTTGTTAAACTAAACTTATCACTTTTCTAAGTATGGCGTCCAACCATACCTCTAGTTCCTATCTTGCATAGATAGTGGGTCAAGGTTTTTATCAAACTATCCCTTATCATTTCCACTGATTTCACCTAAGTGTTGTTTAAGACTCAGGTCAACAATCATCCTTATTGTTGGTTCATTCTTAGCCTTAGCCATATTCACCCATCCACCCTTCCAACCATCTTTTATCAACCTTGCTTTGAACCCATCTTTCAGCCTTTTCAAGCTTATTTTTGAAACAACTCAGACTTAATTTCATGATCAAGCAACTAATAAGACTCGAATCATCACCGAACTGAGATCGTATCATTAGAGTGTAAAAGAAACAAATGTTGTTGAAAATGAAAGTGAGATAAAAAAGTGAGTTTGGAAAAAGAAAAGAAAATGAGCAAGAAGTAAGTGTCATCAAGTTTTCCAAAATAAAAGACACTGTGGTAAAAGAACGAGACTTTGAAAATGAGTTAGAAAAAGAAACGAGTGAAAAGGAAGAAAGTGAGCAAGAAAAAGTGAGGAGTGTTTTTCCTAACAATCCTGTGAGTTCTCCTAGTATTGTTTCTTCTTTTCAGGTTTCTCAAAATCCCATTGATAAATTTCAACTTCAATACTTTTCTGATGAGAGACGATTCTGATTGATCGAGAAAGGTAAGATTGTAGATGACGCTAGTCTACAGTTGCTTAAAGTTAAGCCAGGTAAGGGTTCTACCTTATTTGAATTTCCCCAATCTCACTTGATTCTTGATGACAAGATTACCAAAGTCTTAGTTTGTGAAAGAGCTCTTCATCTTGATTTGGTTGAAAATCATAATCTGATTGTTGATGATTTTGTTTTACATAGTGATACGAGGTGTTTTTCTACACATGAGCCTGACATTGGCTAGATTGTTTAAGAAGTTCAGATCAGCCCGAACAAAATTTGGGTTTTTGTGATAAAAGGTTGACACATCACATGCATAATCTGCTTGTGTGTGATGATAATTTGAATTTGCTGAATTTGCTGATTTTGTTGTTCGAATGAAATTTGAGATATATGACTATTTGGATGTTTGTATGCTCACATCTTCTTTGACTAGAAAATGTTGTAATGAGTTCTCGTGTAAGACATTTAATCTATTTGATTGTGATGTTCATGAGAAACCGCTAAAATCTTGTGCATTTTCATGCCTTTGTCTGCCTATTCAACTAAGATTTTAGAAGCTTGAATGTTTGCATGTTTGCATGCCTAAATATGTTTTGCTTGACATGTGTGATATCCTTGTGAAAACAAAATTCTTGCTACATTATGGAACGAGTGACAAAAACTATGTTTTTAAGGACGGAGTATACGATCTTATGTTGTTGCTAAGTAAAGATGAGTACTGTAATTTTGTTTGGAATAAATGTGTTGAACTTTCACATCTTTTCTGAATTTTATCGCTATGTGTGAAAATACAGCATGTGAATATTGTTGGCTTGTAAAGTCAAAATTCAATTTATGATTCTGGAAATTGCTCCATGTTGTGGTTTAAGGGAATCGAACATGAATTGCATACTTATAACTGTAGTTTGCCTTGTGTTCCTACCATGCTGCCAGCCAAGAAATATTCAAGTCAATGTGAGATGGTAAGCAAAAACTTTATTTTTGATCCTGGTGATCATTATTCTTTATTATTGATCAAGGAATTTGAACCAATGGATTTTAATTTTTGAGACTATAACTATCGAAAGCTTTGTTATTTTGGATCATTATTGAAAGCAACCAAGCACTCTTAATTTCGTGTGAAAAGATGTGTGATCCATTTTTGCTTGCTTGATGTTATGACTTCAAATCTGTAAACGAAGTTGTTGAACTATGACAAGTTGCAAATGCTAAATTAAAGCTTTGGTTCTACATCGTTGTTCAAAGGATTTGAGTCATGGACTTTTGTTGTCCAAGATTATAATTGTCGAATGCTTCTTGATTCTGGTAAATTACCGACGAAGAAATTTTTAACTCATTGTGAAAAGGTAAAATCAACTTATGTTTTTTATCACAACATTGGTTTATAAATGAATAGCATTTCAAAAAAAATTTTTTGCGCCTATAACTTATTTTGCCACTAATTGGATCCATTCTTGTGTAGGTGACAAGCTGAAGTGGTATCCTCCTAAAGAGGGAGGGTATGCATACTTCTTTTTCGAACCATATGTGGTTCTTGGGTTTTTGGAAACAATTTTGTTAGACTCAGAAACAAAAGGGTTTGTGTCCTTGAGAGTTTCTTCACGAGAAAATGGCCCAATTTGAGGACAAATCGTCTTCAAGAGGGAGGGTATGATGCGATCCCAATCGCATTATGTTACGACACAACTCGACGTCACCGAGATTGGCCTAAACGCAAGGGGCCCAAGTGCAAAATGAAATCTAATTTTAGTTTGTTAATTTGTGTGCAGGCTTTAATTGATAGAATTTGGGGTGGAAACAATTGCTGGAATACTCAAACAATCAAAGAAGTCTGATTCAAGTGTCCCATGCAATTTGCTACAAGCTCATTCGGTTTCAGCTCAAATTTAGCTTTATTTAATTTATGCGTTTTTGAGCTTAAAAGTTGTTGGAATAAAATTTTAATGTGTTTACACGGCCGTGTGTTCGTTGGGGTAGTCCTACAATTTAAAGTCAGTATTGAGCACGGGCTTGGCACACAGGCGTGTGGTCAGCCGTGAGACTTAAGTCAGTTTTGATCGCAGCCAAGGCACACGGGCATGTCTTGTGGCTGTGTGTATAACTCAGTATGTATGCTCTGTTTTGCCACAGCCTAGAAACACGGGTGTGTCTAATGTTGTGTAAGGCACACGGCCTGGTCACACGGGCGTGTGACCTTTATAAATAAGAAAAATTGTTAAGTTTTGGAAAATAAAGATTTTGTATGTGTTCGATTTAGTCTCGACCTTTTCCTAATGCATGTTTATGGTCTCATTGACCTAAGAAAGGGACTTAATGTTTATGTTTGACTATAATATGACGATGTTTGACTTTTGATTGTGAAATGATTACAAGTTGTTCTAATATGTCCGGTAATGCCTCTTAACCCTTGTCCAGCGATGGATACGGGTTAGGGGTGTTACAAAGTCAATGTGAAATGGTAAGCAAAAACTTTGTTTTTGATCCCGATGACTACTATTCTTTATTATTGATCAGGGGATTTGAACCAAGGGATTTTAATTTTCGAGACTATAACTATCAAAAGCATTGTTATTTTGGATCATTATTGAGAGCAATCAAGCACTCTGAATTTCGTGTGAATAGATGTGTGAACCACTTGTGCTTGCTTGATGTTATGACTTTAAATCTGAAAACAAAGTTGTTGAACTATGACAAGTTTCAAATGCTAAATCAAAGCTTTGGTTCTACATCGTTGTTCAAAGGATTTGAGTCATGGACTTTTGTTGTCCAAAATTATAATTTTCGAATGCTTCTTGATTCTGGTAAATTACCGAAAAAGAAATTTTTAACTCATTGCAGAAAGGTAAAATCAACTTTTGTTTATGATCCCAGCATTGGTTTATTTATGAATAACATTTCAGAAAGTTCTTTTGTGCGTATAACTTATTTTATCCCTAATTGGTTCCATTCTTGTGTAGGTGACAAGCCGAAGTGGTATCCTCCTAAAGAGGGAGGGTATGCAAATAACCTACTTCCTTTTCGAACCATTTGTGGTTCTTGGGTTTTTGGAAACAATTTTGTTAGACACATAAAAAAAGGGTTTGTGTCCTTGAGAGTTTATTTGCGAGCAAATGGCCCGATTTGAGGACAAATCATCTTCAAGAGGGAGGCTATGATGTGATCCTGACTGCATCATGTTATGACACAACTCGACGTCACCGAGATTGGCCTTAAACACAAGGGGCACAAGTGCAAAATGGAATCTAATTTTAGTTTGTTAATTTGTGTACAGGTTTTAATTGATAGAATTTGGGGTGGAAACAATTGCTGGAATAATCAGACAATCAAAGAAGTCCAATTCAAGTGTCCCATGCAATTTGCTACAAGCTCATTCAGTTCGTTCATAGTTCATCCAAGCTCATTGAGCTTAACATTAATTAGTTTTAGCTTGAGCATCAACTTGCTGGAATATCTAATTCGGTTTCAGCTCAAATTTAGCTTTATTTGATTTATGCGTTTTTGAGCTTAAAAGTTGTTGAAATAAACTTTTAATGTGTTTAGTTATTTCAGTTTAATTAATTAAGTTGTTTTAATTGTTTTTAGTTGTTTAAATAATTAGTTCAGTTGTTTTAATTGTCTTTAGTTGCTTAAATAATTTTGGCAATTAATATGTTCCAACTTAATTAAATCTGCTACAGCCATTTAACTTGTTTAAATATTTAACTTGTTTAATTGTGCTTATAGGTGAATTAATCATTGAACCAGCTGCTACATGGATTGACATTAAAAGGAGAAACAAATTCAGCTGTATGAAGATGAATTAAAGGCCAACAAGTTGAATTAAAGGCCAGTAGCTGTTATGAGCTTTTCTAAGTAACCGTTTGAAGAGTTTAATGGACAAGGAGTTGATTAAAAAAGCCATTCAGCTTCCAAACATTTTTTATATGTTAGTGGCTATTTCAATTCGTCCATTTACACCTTGGACCAGTTTTCTTCAAGCATTCATACAAAGAGGCTGTTCGTGTGCCAAATCGAAGCTAATTGTTGCTGCTGTCCAAGAAGAAATAAAAGGTTGTTATAACCTTTTTAGCTAATCAAGCATTGAATCAAATTCATTTAGCTCATTACAGCTAATTATTAGTTGATTGGGAAGATTAAATAAGCTGTTTATAGTCGTTACATATGTTAGAGTTTCTCAAAGGTCTTTTAGTTTTAATTAGCTTAATTAAGTTCATCAATAACTTATTAAAGCTGATTATTTTGTGTCCATTCGGCTGGAACATGTTCAGCCTATAAATAGTTTGTTTTTGTAATTATTTAGAAGGACTTTTTGATCAATTTATGAACTTTTGTTCTGTTTTGAGAATTCAACTCTCATTGTTCTCTTCTGGACTGAATCGACTTATCAAGCTCAGCTTGTGGCCTCATTCTTTCCTTGTTAAACCAAACTTATCACTTTTCTAAGCGTGGCATTCAACCATACCTCTAGTTCCTATATTGCATAGATAGCTGGTCAAGGTTTTTATCAAACTATCTTTTATCATTTCCACCAATTTCACCTAAGTTTTGTTTAAGACTCGGGTCAACAATCATCTTTATTGTTGGATCATTCTTAGCCTTAGTTGTATTCACCCATCCACCGTTCCAACCATTCTTTAACAACCTTGTTTTGGACCTAACTTTCAACCTTCTCAAGCTTATTGTTGTAACGAATCAAACTTACTCAATTTCTCGATTGGGCAACTAATACAACTCGAATCCACTCACAAGACGAGATTGTATCAATAGTCGTTACATATGTTAGAGTTTTTCAAATGCCTTTTAGTTTGAATTAGGTTAATTAAGTTCATCAATAACTCATTTAAGCTGATTAGTTTGTGTCCATTCTACTGGAACAGGTTCAACCTATAAATAGTTTATTTTTGTAATTATTTAAAAATACTTTTTGCTAAATATATGAACTTTTGTTCTTTGTGAGAATTCAACTCTCATTGTTCTCTCTTGGACTGAATCGACTTATCAAGCTCAGCTTGTGGCATCATTCTTTCCTTGAATAAACTGAACTTATCACTTTTCTAAATGTGGAGTTCAACCATACCTCTGGTTCCTATCTTGTATAGATACTGGGTCAAGGTTTTAATCAAACTATCCCTTATAATTTCCACCAATTTCACCTAAGTTTTGTGTAACAGTCTGATTTAGACCCTAATCAAAACAGTGGTTTCAGGACCATGAATTCGAGTCAAAAAAATATTTTAAAATTATTTTCTACATTTATTTTGTGTGAATTTATATTTGTGAAATTTTTGTGATTTAATTTTATCGTTTGCGTGTCCGATTAAATAAAAGGACTTAATCGCGTAAAATGAAAATTTGGTGGTTATTTCTAAAAGGGGGCCAAATTGCATTTGGCTTTTGAAATGGAACCCTTTATGTTGCAATTAGCCCATTGTTAGCTAAAGTGGACGGTAATGGCCATAGTTATAATGGTTTTATAATTTAATAAATAAGGTTAAAATGGTAAATGAATGTTATAATATAACATATTATAACATAATTAAGAAAGTCATGTTCATTATTTTTATTTTTTAATTATCGAAACAAAAGGAAAGAATAACAAGTTAGAGTTCAGCCATCTATTTAGCTCAATCAAGGTTCGTTTTTTGTTCAGTTTTTGATAATTTCTACGTTTTTGATATCTTTGCTTTGAGTACTACAAAACCCATGCTTGAATTTTTGATTTTGGTGAATATTTTGAGTTACGCCATTGTTGAGAGCTTGTGATTTTTGTTGTTTGATGATGAAATATGAAAGATATGTTTTAGATTAACATATTTTGTATTGGAGTTTTTGATGATTTTGAGTTATTAGGACTAAATTGCAAAAATAATAATTTGAGGGACTAAAATGTGAAATAAATGAATTGTATGGGTTTGTATGGTTATGGGTAATATTCGGCATAGCTTGGGCACGGAGAAATTTTGTGTATTTTGTGTTTTGTGCGATAAGGACTAAATTGTAAAAATTGTAAAAGTCACGGGTAAAATGGTACTTTTCCCATTTATGTGTTTTTGGACTAAGTTGAATGAAAATATGTTTGAATGAGCAAAATTTGAATATGTTTAGATCAAGAACCAAAGAAATTAGATTTGGATCGGGGAAAAACGAAAGTTGTCGATTAGCCGCTCCGTTCCGTGTTACATCGTCTAAGGTAAGTTTATAAGCAAATAGATGTTGTTAAATTTCAATATATGTGATCTATAAATAATTATAATGATTATTAGTAAATTATGGACCGACATTGAGTAATGAAAAATGTGATTGTGGTATGACTTGTGGGTTATATGATCTTATAATTTGGTTATGTAATAAATTAGTTAGGTTGGTTTAAAAGGATTTGATGATGTATATTACAAATGTTGTATTAAAGATTTATCAATTAGTCGAATGTTTATTTATAAGTCATTTGTATTAAAGATGAGATAGTTTTTGCTAGAATTGTGGTAAAAGGAATGGTATATTTTTGATTTGGCAAATATTTCATTAGAAATGATTTATGTTTTATTATTAAGCAATGTATAAGTTGACCTTTAAAGAATCAGTTTTTAAGGTTTCTTTGATATACTTATGCGTATATCATGAAGTAAAAGAATGAGTAAGTTTTGTTATTTGAAATGATGATATGAATTATACATGTTAAAATGTTGGTTATTTGTATATTGAATGCAAATCTATATTCGACTATATGTTGATATGTGATTCAGATATGTGATTATGAGTAAGACCACATTTCGAACGTTGGCATCGATATGTAATTATGAGTAAGACAACGTCTGGGATGTTGGCATCAATATGTGATTATGATTAAGACCACGTCTGGGACGTTGGCATCGATATGTGATTATGAGTAAGACCACGTCTGGGATGTTGGCATCGATATGTGATTATGAGTAAGACCACGTCTGGGACATTGGCATCGTATTTGATCATGCAAAACCCTGTATAGGACAGTGGTATCGATGTGTGATCACATGTAAGACCACATCTGGGACGTTAGCATTATACGATATCTGTGATAATCCGGGTATCCTTCCCAATTCCGAACGGTCCATCGGGCAACGATAAGTTGTGAACAAATATGTAAAATGAGCTGAATGACCAGGTATGAATTAGTTTGTTACCTATTTGAAATAAGGTAAGTAAGTTAATATTTGTTACAAATCATGTGTGATGCAAATGAGGAATATATGTGAATATGGTATATGTATTCAGCCTTATGAATAAATAACTTGGGTATTATTGAGATGATTCTTAACTATGAGCACACATAACTAGATATATACGGCTACATAACTAGTAATAGTATATGAAGTTATAATTTGATACATGGGGTTATGTACCATAGTGTATGTAGGCTAGGTTTTATGATGACTATTTGGCTTTGAAAATTTAATGACTATCTTAATTTAACTATATAAGCATTCGGCCAAGGTAACCCTTAGCTAGGTTTAAGATATTTTGCTTATATATATGTGTGTGTATTCAACTATATAATATAAATATGTATGTGATTGTTATCCTTTGACTCATGAATTTATGCACATAAGTGTATATGTACTAGCTATGATAAAGATATGTTGGCTTGGAAATCAAATGATAGTTATCAAAATATGTATATGTTCATTTGGCCATGAATAGTTTATATGTGAAAGAATATATATATAATACATGAAATTGTAAGCTTAAGATTTAAAGTAATTATGATAGTAAAATTTGGTTTATTTTAAACGATTGGATTATGTCATTTGGATGTTTACTTGCTCATGACTTACTAAGATATGAAAGCTTACTCTGTGTGTGTTCATGTTTACCTCTGTTTTATAGATTTTGGATGCAAATTACGAGCTCGGGAATCGTTAGAGAAGCTTATCACACTATCGACTATTTTTGGTACCATTATAAGTGAACTATCAAACCTATGGCATGTATAGGCTGGAATTTGTTTTGAAATGTTGGGTTTGGTAGTATATAACTTAGCCATACGAAAATGGGTTAACTGTTATGCTTAAGTTTGGTTTGGTTTGATTATGGTTTAAGTCTATTTTGATCAATATACTGAGTGCTATGAATAATTATAAATTATGATATGTAATGGTATTTTGAGGTTGGTTTATGACGTAAATTGTGGCATGACTAAATCGGTCATAAGTATATGTGTGAGAATTTATTTGATATGCTTAGACTTAGTCACGAATTTCCTTAGATATAATGTTTAAAGAGCTTAAAAATTAGGTAATATAATTTAGTGAAAAAGGGTAATAAGTAATGAATTTGTTCCTCGATTGTTTTGGTCAAATGTTTGGCACGTTTTCACATGTTAGGTGAGGCCTTAAATTTTTGGGTAAATGCACAGTATGTATGCATATATATTAATAGCATGTATGGCCATATTATATTGTACCAATAATGCATGTGTGATTTCTTTTTAAATTATATAATATGTTTACTATTTGTTTTATTATGTGCATGTAGAGAGATTGTTATTTGTAGTAAAATGGTAGCTTGATGAAAAAGTGAATTATGCATATGAGAAATTGATTTGATATGTATTTTATATTAAGGTATATATATTAATATGATGATGATTTAATATATTTTTCGAATATGCATTGATAGGGAGCGTATATTGTGTTATAACAAGTTATGCATTAATAAATTAAATGAATGTTATTGGAGAAGTATTTAGCGTATGTTGATGAAATATGTACTACTGTAAAGAGCTGAATATGACATGGTGAAATTGGAATGATTTGTTGTATTTGATTTTATGAGTTCTACTTATAAATGAATTTTCAGATTGTAATTGAGGTATAATGTTGATTGTATATTTTGTATAATCTATAAATTGAATCCATGTTACATTCAGTTATGTGGTGTTAAATAAAAAAAAATGACTATTCTTACTACTAATGAATGGCTTAAAAGTTTGTTTAAGTATATTCTCAAGATTATTTGAAACTATGTCTTGACTGGTAACGCCTCATAACCACAGTCTGGCGACGGATACGGGTTAAGGGTGTTACAATTAATTGTTATCAGAGCTATGGTTTAGTCAGTTCTAAGACTACCATAGCGTATGTGAGTCTAGCAATACATGCCATATTTAACCTGCGATGGTGTGATATCTTCTAACTTTGACGAAAATTGTTTTGTTGAGATAGGTAAGTTTTTCAACCGAGCTAATTTTGATAGTACAAAATGATGAGATAAAACTCATAAAGGTATGGATCAAAGAGTATGATTTATTGATGTTGATAAATATTATAATTATATGAGCATATAGATTATAATATTTGAGTTATAATTGTTATCTAAAATATTTTGATTGTGAATTAGTGATTTGAGTTGGTATATGAATTAAGTACTAAGAACAAAAGTGATTAAAAAGCAAATGTTTCTTAAATGTTTGGACAAAGTGAAATTATTAATGAATTGACTATTTTTGATAGTATGTGTTATGTGTATTTAAGTGTAACTTAAATTTGAGGCTATATTACCCTCACCCCTTTATTAGTGAAATGTTATTGTGAAATCTGTAAGATTTGGTTTGAATAATTTCATGAGTGTGAAATTATAGAAGTTCATGTTCGTAAGGTTAATAATAAAGTCAGAAAAGTGAATAAATCAGCAAATGAAGACAATATTAAAAGAGACGTTGGATAGTTCTGAAGACTATTCAGATTATGTGACGTCACTGTTAAGGAAGAAGTTATCTCCAATCAAATGATCTATTCAGGTATGCTATCTAAGGAAGATGTTAGCTAGAAGCTTTTTTGAATCGACTTCTGTTAGTGAAAGGAATAATATGAAAATTTCTGACGACAGAATTAGACAGTTGAATAATATTTGAATTGTATTGATGACTGAGTGCAATGGTTATAGTCAGACAGTTACAATGACTTCTTCTGAGAACTCTACGTGTACATCTATCTTTAGAAATATATCTAACTGCTTAATTTCAAAAGGAATTCTTACCGTATGAGAATGTTAGCTATATATGTTTATAGACAAAAGTATTGTGGGTCTATTTGGATTATGTTTGACATTACTCTGTCTTCCTCTGATATTTATTCCATTGTGTGTTTATGAAAATCGACGATAAAATCTGCATAAAACTAATAATCTGTTCTACTGTTATGTTGAAAATATGTAAAGATTATATTGTTTCCTTTACTGTGGATTTTAGTATTTATGACCGACATTATTCTTTCTAGACCTTTTTTGGGATATCATTAGAATTGATACCATTCTATATGGGTTGTAATTTTCAGATAATCTGTGTAGCATTAGATATTAAAATTTCGCTATTCCGATTTTCTTATGATCTCATGTGATTATCTATAAGAGATTTCTATGTGACGAAAATGGCTATATCTATTATAATCATGATTTCTGTTTGAAATTTAAGAATACTACGGTACCATTATCAGAGTTATAAAGTTGTGTTTTTGTATTGGTTGTTGTTCAAATCATACCTAATTTTCTTCTGGGTTCTAATGCTTTATTAATACCCAGGATATTATCTATTGTTAAGGTTAAGATGTCTGTCTTATTTTTGATACTATGATTTCTATTTGATGATAGTGGCATCTGTATAATTATATGTTTAAGTTATTCTTTAACGGGAAGAAAGAATATCTTCGAAAAGGCTGATCCAGTAATTTAGTCTGATCTAAATTATTTGATTTAAAAGAAGATTGGGTCATATGTGTTTAAATTTATCCACCGAACTGGTAATAAACTTTGAATGTACGCGTGTGATCTGAAGGATAATCTAGAAGAAGAATACTTGACACAGAATTATGTCTATCGGAACAATTCCATCTGAGAAATGTTGTGGTAAATTAAAGTTAGTTAATTGACATATTTGATGGTTCAATTATAGCAGAATTAAAAGCAAGACCGTTATATACGCAACAGAATTGAGAGGTTCAGAAAGTTGATAATGAATTATTAGCAAAGCGGAGCCAATATGATACTGAAGGTTGTCTAAGGTTCAGAAATTGAATATGTGTTCTGAGAAATTCAGAGTTGATTCAAATGATTTTGAGCGAAGCTCACAGCAGTCGGTTATCTGTTTATCCGAGTAGTAGAAAGATGTATAATGATCTGAAACAACTTTACTGGTGGCATGGTATGAAACGAGATATTTCTAACTTTGTTTCAAAATGTTTAGTCTGTTAGTAAGTAAAAGTAGAGCATCAGGTACTTTTTGGATTACTTCAGCTGATTATGATACCTGAGTGGAAATGGGACAGAGTCACGATGGATTTTGTATCCGGTTTACCGTTGACACCAAGCAAGAAAGAAGCAGTCTGGATTATTGTGGAGAGATTAACTAAATCAGCTCATTTTGTTCTGGTTTGCACTGATTATTCGATTGATAAGCTTGCTGGGTTATATATTTCTCAGATTGTGAGATTACACGATGTGCCTATTTCTGTTATTTCGGATAGAGATATGAGGTATACGTCGTGGTTTTGGAAGAAACTGCATGATGCTCTAGGTACGAAATTACATTTCAGCACAGCTTTCCATCCACAAACAAATGGTCAGTCTAAATGAGTCATTCAGATACTTGAGGATATGTTGAAATGTTGCATTCTTGAGTTCGAAGGTACGTGGGAATGACATCTACCTCTGATTGGATTTGTGAATAATAAAATGGCACCTTATGAGGCTTTGTACAGTTGTAAATGGTGTACACCATTGTATTGGACTGAGCTCAATGAAAATAAGATACAGGGGGTTGACTTGATTAGAGAAACTGAGCAGAAAGTAAAAGTGATCCGTGAAAGTCTAAAAGCAGCATCAGATCGTCAAAAATCATATGCGGACTTGAAACGTAAAGATATAGAGGTCCAGATCGAAGATAAAGTCCTCTTGAAAGTCTCACCGTGGAAGAAGATACTCAGATTCAATCGTAAAGGCAAATTGAGTCCGAGGTTTATTGGACCATATGAAATTATAAAACGCATCGGGCCAGTTGCTTACAGGCTATTGTTGCCACCTGAACTAGAAAAGATCCACAATTTATTCCATGTTCCGATGCTTTGTAGATATCGATCTGATTCTTCACATGTGATTAGTCCGTCTAAGATTGAGATTAAACCCGATATGACGTATGAGGAAGAACCGATTTTTATTCTAGCTCACGAGATTAAAGAGTTGCGAAATAAGAAAATTTCGTTAGTTAAAGTACTGTGGCATAAACACAGAGTTGAGGAAGCAACGTGGTAGCCAGAGGATACAATGAGAGAACGTTATCAAAACCGATTCACCGGTAAGATTTTCAGGGACGAAAATCCCTAAAGAGGAGAGTTGTAACAACCCAATTTAGACCCTAATTGGAACAGTGGTTTCGGGACCACAAATCCGAGTCAAAAAATATTTTAAAATTATTTTTTGTGTTTATTTTGTGTTTATTTTGTGTGAATTTATATTTTTGAAATTTTTTTGATTTAATTTTATCATTTGGGTGTCTGATTAAATAAAAGGACTTAATCGTGTAAAATGAAATTTTGGTGGTTATTTCTAAAAAGGGACCAAATAGCATTTGGCTTTTAAAATGGAAGTCTTTATGTTGCAAGTAGCTCATTTTTAGATAAAGTAGACAGTAATGGCCATAGTTATAATGGTTTTATAATTTCATAAATAAGGTTAAAATTGTAAATGAAACAAAATGTTATAATGTAATATCTCGAATTAGGGTCTAATCGGAATAGTGGTTTTGTGACCACAAATCCAAGATAGAAATAATTATTTTATAATTATTTTGAGGTTTATGATATGATTGCATGATTGTGTGAAAATTTCGTGACGAAATTCTATGCATAAAGTGCTTAAGTTGAAATTAGGGACTAAATCGAATATTTTGCAAAACGTGCATTCTATAAGTTTTTAGTATGAATTTACTTTGGAATATTAATGAGGTCTTAAATAGCAGTTTGACCAATTTCTAAAATTTTGGACGAAAATGGGCTTGTACATGAAAATTTTCAAAGAAAGGTATCAAGGGTATTTTGGTCATTTGGATATTAAATGAAATAAAATGGGAAAAATAACACAAAAATGATCATCTTCTCCATAAGTTGTTGCCGAATTTTGCTCTCTCCATATCTACGGTTTCTTCAACTTCCAAACTTCATGGTAAGTGATTTCAAGCCCCGTTTTTAATGATTTTTATGTTTTTGGAATCCCGGTAGCTCAATTTAGCTTATGCTAGCAATAATTCAACCTAGGGTTCATATTTGGAAAAATACCCATAGGTGAATTTTGTGTATTTTGGTGTTTTATGATAGAATATGAAGTTTTAAATTATGCTAGACAACTTGTGCTACTCGGTTTTAAGTGAAAACAAGAAAAAATGGCTTAATCGGTAAAAATACCTAATATTCATAAGTACATGTAAGAGTGTGAATTTGATGTTGCTATAGAAGGGAAAATTGATCAGCATGTCATAAAACATAAGAAAATAGGATGCGGTTTAATTTACGAGCCTTGGGACAAAAGTGTAAATTGTGAAAGTTTAGGGGCAAAATGGTAATTTTGCTAAAGTTCATACAAAGGACTGTTTTGATGAATGTATGTATTAAATAAATTAATTTGGTATTATATATCAAGAGAAACAAGATTCAAGTCGTGATCGAGTGAAAAACAAAGTTTATGAGGAATAGACTCGATTGCTAATATTTTTTTATCGAGGTAAGTCATGTGTAAATAAGGTAACATAATTTTTATTTTAAGTGAATTAATGTTATTTATATGATATGATACTTATTATCATGAAATATTATGCTTTGTGAATTATTATTTGGTAATATGCAAATTATGTGAACAACTTGATAAGTATGAGATGCTAGCAAGTATCGGTTTCTACATTTCGAAGAAGGCGATCAAAATGTGTAATTGAGAAGAATCCCGTTTGAACCTTGGGAATAGATTAGGGTACAAGTGACATGTCACTAGGATGGTTCAGTTCCGAACTCGTTGAGTTGAGTCCGAGTTTGTGAGATGTAACTAGGCATCCGAGCTCGTTGAGTTGAGTCCGAGTTCACTTATGGATGCGAACGCCTGAGCTCGTTGAGTTGATTCCGAGTTCGTTTATGGGCGGGTTACATGGTAGCTTGGCTACATAGATTTCAAAAGCTATTGAGCTTGTTTAGCTATGAGTATAGCACTTACGTGCACACTATCCGCGTATCTGAAATTATATTCCGATGTGTTCAACGGGAGAATCCTAAGAGAAAAGGGAGAGTACTTAAAACGAAAGTGATTGACGATGAATATGTTGAAGAAGTGAAAATGGACAGGTATGAGTTTAATCCTTGGTTGAGAATTTGGTAAGATAAAATTGTGGTAAGATAGTAAGCATTCTTATGACATGAATGTCTTAATGATGTTTATGTTGGATTGCATGATCATGTTACTTGTTATTTGCATGTGAACTTACTAAGCATTTATGCTTACTCCCTCCTTTTCATTCATTGTAGTTTTGACAAGCCGGCTTGAGAATCAGGATAGGTCGAAGGTTCGCTCACACTATCCGAAAACCTAAATTGGTAAAATGGCTTGTATATTTTGAGTGTGGCATGTATAGCACTATACTCACTTTGTGTAAATAATCTTATAATATGGTTATGGTTTGGTAAGAAAAAGTTTGTAAATGATTAGCCATTGGAATGACCAATCTAGATCATATTTGATGTTCTGTATGTTTAATGTGTTACTTAGTCCATGGAAAACAATAAAATGGCGAAATTGGTTATAAAACAGAATCACACAGCAGCAGTGACTGAATTGGAAAAATCACTAAAAATAGTATAAATAGAATTAGATGATGAATAAAATATTTAATTGAATCCTAATGAATCTACTTTCATTTGGAAGAAACAAAATAGATAAAAGAGTTTTATTTTATAAGATATTTAAATTTTTGTGAAACAGGGCCAGAGCAATTTCTAAATCCCCTATTCTGACTTTGGAAATTCACCAAAAATCGTACAAAAATAATTAGAAGTTATAATTTATATTTAAATATTTCTTATTTAGTCTAGTTTTAAGATATACAAACGGCATAGTCTTTTGAGTTCTGTAAAAAGATAAAAGTGGTTCGTAGTGAACAGAGGTCAAAGCAGTTGAATGCAGAAACAGGGTAAACTTTATCTAATAAACTGTACTAATTGTCTCGACCAAAAATTCTAGAAAACAATTATTAGATAGATATATCAGTCTAGTTTCAAGGAAAATTTACGGATCTTAATTTCGAGTTTCAGAACTCGAGATATGAATTTTTAAGCGACTGTGATGCAGTTAGCCAGCTTGTCTGGAATTTCTAAAATAAATTGTTTGAGTTGTTTAATTAATGAATTAAGCCCGTTAACACCTCGTGCTCGACTCCAGCGACGGTCTCGGGTACGGGGGCGTTACATATAATATAACATATTATAACATAATTAAGAAAGCCAGGTTCATCATTTTTATTTTCTACTTGTCGAAACAAAAGGAAAGAATAACAAGTTAGGGTTCGGCCATCTATTTAGCTCAATCAAGGTTCGTTTTTTGTTCGGTTTTTGATAATTTCTACGTTTTTGAGATCTTTGCTTTGAGTACTACAAAACCCATGCTTGAGTTTTTTATTTTGGTGAATATTTTGAGTTATGTCATTGTTGAGAGCTTGTGATTGTTGTTATTTGATGATGAAATATGAAAGATATGTTTTAGATTAACATATTTTGTATTGGAGTTTTTGATGATTTTGAGTTATTAGGACTAAATTGCAAAAATAATAATTTGAGGGACTAAAATGTGAAGTAAATGAATTGTATGGGTTTGTATGGTTATGGGTAATATTTGGCCTAGCTTGGGTATGGAGAAATTTTGTGTATTTTGTATTTTGTGCGATAGGGACTAAATTGTAAAAATTTTAAAAGTTAGGGGTAAAATGGTAATTTGACCATTTATGTGTTTTTGGACTAAATTGAATGAAAATAGTTTGAATGAGCTTAATTTGAATATGTTTAGATCAAGAACCAAAGAAATCAGATTTGGATCGGGAAAAAAACGAAAGTTGTCGATTAGACGTTCCGTTCCGTTTTACATAGTCCGAGGTAAGTTTATAAGAAAATAGATGCTGTTAAATTTCAATATATGTGATCTATAAATAATTATAATGATTATTAGTAAATTATGGATCGGTATTGAGTAATGAAAAATGTGATTATGGTATGACTTGTTGGTTATATGATCTTATAATTAGGTTATGTAATAATTAGTTAGGTTGGTTTATAAGGATTTGATGATGTATATTACAAATGTTGTATTAAAGACTTATCAATTAGCCAAATGTTTATTTATAAGTTATTTGTATTAAAGATGAGATACTTTTTGCTAGAATTATGGTAAAAGGAATGGTATATTTTTGAGTTGGCAAATATTTCATTAGAAATGATTTATGTTTGATTATTAAGCAATGTATAAGTTGACATTTAAAGAATCAGTTTTTAAGGTTTATTTGATATACTTATGCATATATCATGAAGTAAAAGAATGAGTAAGTTTTGTTATTTGAAATGATGATATGAATTATACATCTTAAAAAGTTGGTTATTTGTATATTGAATGCAAATCTATATTCAGCTATATGTTGATATGTGATTCAGATATGTGATTACGAGTAAGACCACGTCTGGAACGTTGGCATCGATATGTGATTATGAGTAAGACCACGTCTAGAACGTTGGCATCGATATGTGGTTACGAGTAAGACCATGTCTGGGACATCGGCATCATATTTGATTCGTGTAAAACCCTGTCTGGGACATTGGTATCGATGTGTGATCACATGTAAGACCACGTCTGGGACGTTGGCATTGTACGATATATGTGATAATTCGGGTATCCTACCCAATTCCGAACAATTCATCGAGCAACGATAAGTTGTGAATGAATATGTAAAATGAGCTCAATGACCAGGTATGAATTAGTTTGTTACCTATTTGAAATAAGGTAAGTAAGTAACTTGATATTTGTTACAAATCATGTGTGATGCAAATGAGGAATATATGTGAATATGGTATATGTATTCGGCCTTATGAATAAATAACTTGGGTATTATTGAGATGATTCTTAACTATGTGCACACATGACTAGATATATACGGCTACATAACTAGTAATAGTATATGAAGTTATAATTTGATACATGGGCTTATGTACCATAGTGTATGTGGACTAGGTTTTATGATGACTATTTGGCTTTGAAAATTTAATAACTATTTGTTAATTTAACTATATGAGCATTCGGCCAAGGCAACCCTTAGCTAGGTTTAAGATATTTTGCTTATATATATGTGTGTGTATTCAGCCATATAATATAAATATGTATGTGATTGTTATCCTTTGACTCATGAATTTATGCACATAAGTGTATATGTACTAGCTATGATAAAGATTTGTTGGCTCGGAAATCGAATGATAGTTATCAAAATAAGCATATGTTCATTTGGCCATGAATAGTTTATATGTGAAAGTATATATATATATAATACATGAAATTGTAAGCTTAAGATTTAAAGTAATTATGATAGAAAAATTTGGTTTATTTTAAACAATTGGATTATGTCATTTGGATGTTTACTTGCTTATGACTTACTAAGCTATGAAAGATTACTCTGTGTGTGTTCATGTTTACCTCTGTTTTATAGATTTTGGATGCAAATTACGAGCTCGGGAATAGTTAGAGAAGCTTATCACACTATCGACTATTTTCGGTACCTTTATAAGTGAACTATCAAACCTATGGCATGTATAGGCTGGAATTTGTTTTGAAATGTTGGGTCTGGTTGTATATAACTTAGCCATGCGAAAATGGCTTAATTGTTATGCTTAAGTTTGGTTTGGTTCGATTATGGTTTAAGTCTATTTTGATCGATATACTGAGTGCTATGAACAATTATAAATTATGATATGTAATGGTATTTTGAGGTTGGTTTATGACTTAAATTGTGGCATGACTAAATCGGTCATAAGTATATGTGTGAGAATTTATTTGATATGCTTAGACTTAGTCATGAATGTCCTTAGGTATAATGTTTAAAGAGCTTAAAAATTAGGTAATATAATTCGGTGAAGAAGGGTAATAAGTAATGAATTTGTTCCTCAATTGTTTTGGTCAAATGTTTGGCATGTATTCACATGTTAGGTGAGGCCTTAAATTTTTGGGTAAATGCACACTATGTATGTATATATATTAATAGCATGTACGACCATATTATATTGTACCAATAATGCACGTGATTTCTTTTTAAATCATATACTATGTTTACTATTGGTTTTATTATGTTCATGTACAGAGATTGTTATTTGTAGTAAAATGGCAGCTTGATGAAAAAGTGAATTATGCATATGAGAAATTGACTTGATATGTATTTTATCTTAAGGTATATATATTAATATGGTGATGGTTTAATATATGTTTCGAATATGCATTGATAGGGAGCGTATATTGTGTTATAACAAGTTATGCATTAATAAATTAAATGCATGTTATTGGAGAAGTATTTAGCGTAAGTTGATGAAATATGTACTACTGTAAAGAGCTGAATATGACATGGTGAAATTGGAATGATTTGGTGTATTTGATTTTATGAGTTCTACTCATAAATGAATTTTCAGATTGTAATTGAGGTAAAATGCTGATTGTATATTTTTTGTAATCTATAAGTTAAATCCATGTTACATTCGGTTATGTGATGTTAAATAAAAAAAATGACTATTCTTACTATTAATGAATGGCTTAAAAGTTTGTTTAAGTATATTCTCGTGATTATTTGAAACCATGTCTTGACTGGTAATGGCTCGTAACCACAGTCCGGTGACGGATACGGGTTAGGGGTGTTACATGTTGTTTAAGACTCGGGTCAACAATCATCTTTATTGTTGGTTCATTTTTAGCCTTAGCCATATTCACCCATCCACCCTTCCAACAATATTTTATCAACCTTGTTTTGAACCTATCTTTTAGCTTTCTCAAGGTTATATTGTTGTAACAAATCAAACTTACTCAATTTCTTGATAGGCACACACATACGACTCGAATCATCACTGAATCGAGTTTGTATCATTGAATGGAAAAAGAAAATCGAATTGTTCTTCGAGTGCCACAACTACTCGGAGAGCAAGAAGGTGAAACTTGCGTCGAACGAGTTCTTCGATTATGCCATGATTTGGTGCTATCAATTCACCACGAGTCAGAAATGAAACGGAGAGCACCTGATGCGATCCCAGCCACATCATGTTTCGATACAACTCGATGACCTCAGAATTGGCCTAAGCTCGAGGGGCCCAAGTGTAACACCCCAAACCAAGCCCAGACGTTATGGCCGAATCTGGCGTATCACATTAAAGCATCATTCAAAAATTGAGTTGTCGTTAAAATTTCATTTCTATGATTAAAACCTTTTGCTTGAGGTTAGCAAATCATCTCGTCAAAAACGTTTACTTAATGTCTGGCATTGTTACCTTAAGTTATTTCAAATTGCAAAAGCTACTAAAGTTTGAAATATAAAAACATCTATTTTTAAGTGTTTTTGAAAATAGTTATTAATTTTTGAAAATTCGTGTTTAGCAGTTTTAAATAAGGAAATCAAAAGCCCAATTAAAAATTTAATCCCTCAAAGGCCTTATTACAAAATTAAAACCCTAAAATATAAAATTCAAATAAAAAAAGTCTATAGTAGAGCATCAGTGGTCTTGTGGCCACCTCCGAGTCTCTCGTGACTCCAAATTGCCTAAGGCTGGGGATTATCTGTACAGTTAGACAGAAGGGTGAGTTTGCGAAAACTCAGTGTGTAATCCCCTAGCATCCAAACAATCAGTCAAAAATAGAATTTAGAACCATTCTGGGCTTGAGCCCTATCCAGTAATAGTACAGTCCAGTTCAGAATATATGTGGGCCTAAAGCCCAATTCATTAACATTTGGGTCTCAACCCATCACAGTATCAATTGGGCCTAGCCCATCTCAAAATCACTATCAGTTGGGCCTAGCCTATATCAGAATCAATATCAGTTGGGCCTAGCTCATTTCAATTTCAAACCCATATGAATAATGCATGATAACTCATCCAACCCTGCACTTGCCTCCATCCAACCCTGCACTACCTGTGGGGAATAAATCACCCATGCCATCCTTACACTTACAGTGTTAGCACCGGTTGCAACACTAGTTAGAGTCGCTGCAAAGCTGCTAATATCAGAATATGTGGCATAACCACCAATACGGTTTCTTCCTCCATAACAATATCCCAATCCCAATCAATATGTCATGTATGCAGAATGTCATGTACAAAAGTAGTCATACAAATCACAGACAAATCAGCCATTTACCCTCGAGGGGCAAAACAGTCATTTTACCCTTAAAGGGTATGTTGGTCATTTTACTAATTTTGGGGGTCCCAATACAGATTACGACCTCATAGATGGTATGTCGTCGCCTCGAGCGACTTAGGTAACCTAGATGGTCAAAACGGTGTAAATGAGCTCAAGGCCCAATACTCAACCCAAGTGGGCCCACACGCTCTGTAACGCCTTGAATTTGGGCCTAGAAGTATTGAGCCTTGAGTATGGGTTCGTAAGGAGGTTGTATATAAGTATTTAATTGTGCAAGGGAATGACACAATTAAATATCTACTTTAGTGGTTAATGGCTATGAGAAGTGTTGGAGAAATCTTGGGATCAAACCTGGGCTTTAGCAAAAACTTTGGTTGTAAGTGAATAAAACCCTAGATGCTTGGATGAAGGCCTTTTAAATTATTGTGTTAAGTAAATGACACAATGAAGCATGTGGTTTAGTGGTTGTGGCGTCATTAAGGTTGCAAAGGAGCCTGGGTTCAAATCTTGGCTCTTGCAATTTATTTTGGTTTTTCTTTTAAAGGAACTTGGAGTTTGGATTATAGACCTTATAATTAATTGAGGATAAAATATGACAAAAAAAAAGAGCCTCAGGTGGAGTGGTAAAGTGGCATGTTGTGTAACTATGAGGTTTGAGGTTCAAGTCTTGGGATGCGCAGTGGAGTATTTATTTTGCTATTTGAGCTATGTAGGAGGTGGAGTTGACTGGAACTCTGTGGTTGAAGTGGTCATAAGAATGAGGAATTTTCCTAATGGTTGAAAGTAATCCCACATCGGGAAGCTAACATGAGATTGGTGAGAAGCTAGCTTTAAATAGAGCGAACCAGATGAGTTGGTGAGGGGGAAAGTGATTAAGACTCAATGCAAGATGTGCCAAGATTAGTAATCGTGGACTTCGGTGCGTTCTCATAAACAGGTGTGTATTCAAGCCCTTCTTTGTTGGAAATCAGCAAAAGCCGAAAAGCTGAAACTTCGATATTTGAGGTCTTACTAGCATGCAACCTCTCGTGGGGTAAACCGAGCCCACAAACCATGGGCGATAGACTATAGAGGCTGCCACAAGCATTCTTGTGTACTGGGCCTCGATGGGCCAAATGGGCCCCGTGGGCCCACTTGTGTAAATCTAATTGTTAGGTGGGAAGTAGTTGGGCTTCTTATGTCGTGTGCATGGCATAGGCCGTTAAGGGCTTCATTGGGTCGAAATGGGCTGTGTAGGCCCAATGGGCTCATGGGCCCCACACAGATTAAATCCACGGTAAGTGATAAATATTGGACTGGGCTATGTAAGTCACATAGTCGTAACTAAATTTGGGCTAAATGGGCCACACTAGAGTGTGGGCCCACTTGGGCCGAGTTAGGGGCCTTAGGCCCATTTGTACCGTTATGTCTGTTTAGGTTACTTAAGTCACTCGAGGTGACGGTGGACCTTCTGTTCGGTCGTTAAGACTCTCGATTTGTAAAATTACTGAAATACCCTTTATAGTGCAAAATTACTGAAATACCTTTGTAGTGTAAAACTATCGAAATACCCCTGTAAGGATAAATGATTGTTTTGCCCTTATGGGTAAATGAATGACTTGGACTATGAATTTGGCTGATTTGATGGTGATTCTATGGCTATGATTTGACTGACTTGACTGTGATGGTATTATGGGCATGATATCCTGCATACATGACATATTGCATGGGGTTGGGATTTTGTACGGAGGAAGATCTATTCTATTAGGGTTGTACTAGTTGCTAAGCCGACTGTGGATCCACCAAAGGTTTTAAACCGAACATTTGTGTTGATCTATTAAGGTTGCACAGGTCACATGAAACGACTGTGGACTTAATGATGACTAAGTGCCGATCATTTTACCGAAGGCTTTGTGCCAATTATATTACCGTGATTGATGGCTTTATGCTGATTATAGACTCGTTATCGATGGCTTAGTGCTGTCCTTCTTACTGATGGCTTTCTACCATGCGTATTTTTGAAGGCTTAGTGTCGTTCTTATTACTGAAAGCTCGTGCCCGTTGCTGAAGGCTTTGTGCCGAATTGAAGGTTTTGTGCCGTATTTATGGTTCTGTGCCATTCTGATTACAACTCTGTGCCATCCTGTTATGGTTTATAACCATTCTAATTATGGCTCTGTGTCATTCTATCTACGCCGTTGAGCCGTTCTATTGATATAGTGCCACAACCGGTGCTAATCTTGGTGTGTTGGCTGGGTGGGTCGATTTTATCCCCACATGGTGAGTTGGTTGGTACGGGTAGTGAGTTGGTTGGACTGGGCTGGGAATCTGTTTGCATATCCACATCCTATACTGTTTCTGTTTCTTTTTCGGTATACTGATTGTTACTCTAGTAAGGGGATTACACACTAAGTTTTCACAAACTCACCCTTTTTGTCTAACTGCGCAGGTAATCCCTAGCCTTAGACGATTTGGAGCTGCGAGGGACTCAGTGGTGACCACACGTCAGCAGATTGGTTATAAATGACTCAATTTATTTAAGCTTTCATATTTGGGTTTTAATTATGTATTAAGGTCATTTGGGGTTTTTTTAACTTTTAATGGGCTTTTGATTTCTTATATTAAACTGCTAGTTTAGGAAAACTCGAGTTTTCAAAATATTCACGATTTTCTAAAGAACACGAGCTTTAAACAACAAAGTTTTCAAAATGCTTCCACGATTTAAGTTGGATTAATATTCCAAAGGCAAATATTTTGGCAAACATTTGTGACGAGATGATTCTCTAACCCCATACAAAAGGTTTTAATTTTAGAATTAAACTTTTAACGACAACTCGATTTTTGAACAACAATTTGATGTGACACGCTAGATTCAGCCATAACGTTTGGGCCGAGTTTGGAGTGTTACACGCTTATGTGGCCCATTTAGCCCAATTTTAGTCACGACTTTCCGAACACCATAGTCCAGTTCATTATTTTCCACTTACCGCAGATTATATCTGTGTAGGGCCCAGGAGCCCATTGGGACCACACGGCCCATTTTGAACCACCGAGGCCTAGAACAGCCCAAGTGCATGAGAACGCTCGTGGTGGCCTCTACAGTCTATCACTCCTGATCTGTGGGCTCAATTTACCACACGAGCGATCACATGCTCGTGAGGCCTCAAATGTTGAAGTTTCGACTTTTGTCGAATTTCAATAACGATGGGTGTGAATACACACCTGTTAACGAAAACGAGCGAAGGATCCGCGAGTACTCCAACCTACATTCATCCCAAACATTCAATCAATCATTCACTTATTAGAGTTCATAGGCTCTTAATCCCCAAATCAATAATACATCAACCTCAATTGAACAAACCATGGCCTGCTTTACTAAATCATAGTAGACTAAAACCGATCCCACTTTACATGCCGATAATCTTAATAGAATAACTGAAGAAAGCGTTTGACGACTTGAGTACTTCTGCACTTCACCACTCCTCAGGAATACCTAAATCCCCACGATCACGTTTTGTTGAGAACTCTTGTAGAATCAAAATAAAAAAGGGAGAGATGGGGCAAGGAATGTTCGGTCAAATTAGAACAAGATAAACTAGGTTAGCAAGAAAGAGACAGAGGGTATTCGATTGAAAAGAAATCGAAATATCGAGAGTAAAGGAGAACAGAAAATGGAGAAAAATATGGGGAGAAAAGAGACAAAATGTGATCAAGAAAATTAAAGGTAAAAAAGGTGAAAGAAGGAGAGCAGTCGACAGAGGTTAAGAGAGGTATTCGACAATACACATAACTTTACCCAAATGGTCAATTCGACAATGCCAACAACCAAAATAGAAACCAAAATAAGAGACTACTTTCAGCACTTCAGTTCATAACAAAATCGGCGGAAAAGGAAGGATTCCTCAAAATAAAAGTGACCAAAATTGAACAAAAGAGAGTGGAAAAACTAGCTTAGCCGAATTTCCACACCCCTAATGCCCATTTCAGCACATTTCCCTCAACTCATCAAACTCCTAACTTTTCTCCACAAAACCTTCCCCAATCTTCTCCTTGAATCTCTCCACTTATCACTCCACAAATCACTCCAACAACTCCTCCATGTCCATTTCAGCTTAGAGTCCCAAACCAACTCCAATACTAGTCGTCTATGTAGCAAAATAAATATCCATCATAATACTATGGCGACACTCGAACCCCTGACCACATGCACACTCCTAACGCCTCCTTGCCACCTGACCACATGCTTATTTATGTCACCTTTTATCCTTAATTATTTAAAAAGCTTACTACCCAATATCAGGGTTTTACTCACTTAAAACCAAAAATTTTGCTAAAGCCCAGGTTTGAACCCATGACTTCTCAAACATCCCCAAACACACCCAATTCACTTAACCACCACACCAACATTCAATTTGTGTCAATTTCTTGCTCAACTAAAATATTTATAAGTCGCCTATTAACAGTTCCCATGCTCAAGGTCCAATACTTCTAGGCCCAGAATTCGGGGTGTTACACCAAGTGCAAAATGAAGCTTAATTTTAGCTAAATGAGCTCAATTGTAGCTTCTTCAAGCTCGTCTAGTTCAACCCGAGTTCATTTAGCTTAACTTCAACCCATTTTTAATTTGCTGGAATAAATATTTAATTTGCTGGAATAAACTTAAATAATATTTAGTTTAAGTATTAAATGTGTTTAGTTAATTTAGTTTTAATTAAGTTGCTGGAATAAATTACTCATCTTAGTTAATTGAGTTCATCTTAGTTAATTAAGTTGCTAGAATAAATTACTCATCTTAGTTAATTAAGTTCATCTTAGTTAATTTAGTTGCTAGAATAATTTATTGTTGCATGTGTTTTTAAGTTTATTAATTAAGCTTATTAAGTCTAATATGTGTTTAAATGTGTTTAATGTGTTTAATGAGTTTTAATGTGTTTGTATGTAGGTGACTATTTAGTTGAAATAAGTTATGTCCAAGGGGTCTGTTATAAAGTTTTAATGCGGATGTTACATTACTTAAAGAAAAGCATTATTTATCACTTAAATGAGATATTACATCATTAAAAGGAGAGCATTATATATCTTTTAAATTCAGCTTCCTTTTCTTCTTCTTCAAGTGCTCAAGAATGAAACCTACGCATTCAAATTCATTAAATCAGTTGAATTGGAGCATTAACTCATATTGATGGCTAGAGTTGCTTAGGCTTAGGGGAATTCAAGAGTTGTGCTTATTGATTAAGCTTTATTTTAGCCATTAACAGCTCATTTAAGTTGATACTTGTGACTATTTGGCTAGCCTTTATCTAGCCCTATAAATATTTGTAATCAGCTCATGTAATGGACCTTTTTGCAAAATATATGAAAATTGATATTTGTGAGATTTCCAAATCTCTTTGTTCTCTTGGGACTGACTTGACTTATAGAGCATAGCTTGTGGCGTCATTTCCTTTCCATTGTTAACCGAACTTATCACTTTCGAGTGTGGCGTTCATATACCTTTGGTTCTTATCATTTTTTATAGCGAGGCAAGGTCCTTTGTTGTTATCTTAAACCGTAAATCATCTAAGAACTATTTTGAGACTCGGGTCAACAATCCAATATTGTTGGTTCATTCTCAGTCTTAGCCAAACTACCCTTTATTCATTTACCCATTTTACCTACTACCATTGTTTGAAGCCATTTATTCTATTTTGTTTCAATTA
This sequence comes from Gossypium longicalyx, assembly GCA_025698465.1. NCBI lineage: Eukaryota > Viridiplantae > Streptophyta > Magnoliopsida > Malvales > Malvaceae > Gossypium > Gossypium longicalyx. Next base: position 59,188,862 of record CM047007.1, read on the forward strand.
ACCCAAAACAAACTTATCCTTACTCAAATTCACGATTGGGCAACAAATATGAATCGAGACATCACTGAAACGAGTTTGTATGATTTGGTATCAGAGCTAGCAAATTTGGAGTAAGAATCGACATTCTCGGCATTATGGTATTGTATTTCATTTGAAAAAAAATTGAAAAAAATTTCGTGTAAAAAAAAAATGGTTTCTGCATCAATTGAAAGTTCAAAGTGTTAAAATCAATTTGTTTGGAGTACAAAAGTTCATTTGTTTAAAAAAAAAAAAAAGAGGTTTGAAGGATTGTAATTCATTTGCTGCCAGAATTCATTACTTTATCTTTCGTACCATTCGGCCAAACTTACATCATATTTATTTTGTTTCTAGCGTACCTTTTTGTCCCAAAATCTTTTCCTACCCTTACATAAAATTTTGAAGCCAATTCCACAACGATTGCTGATTTGTCTAAATAGTCTATTGAGAACTTGGAGAGGCGACTCGAGTGGTAAAAGGAAAGAGATTTGTAAGAGCAATCAAGTGAAGAAAAAGCCTTATATCGAGTGCAAACATGAGTGTGAGTGCTAAATTATTTCCTTTCTTTGCGAGCGAATAGTGAGATTTGAAGTGAGGTTCGAATAAAATTTCTCTAAGTTTCGAAAGAAAAGTTACTGCTGTTGGTCGCTGGTTCGATCCAACATACCAAGCATCCAATCAAAGCGAAAGACGATGCGTTCATAGAAACCGATAGAGAGCTTGAACTTATTGATTGTGATTTTAAGAATCACAAGTTAGCCATTCCTTCCATCTTCTTCCCATCGAAAGCGAATTTCTTCAAGCCAAACGACGAAAATAAGATTGCCAAAGAGTTTAACGTCCAACGACTATGTGAGAAAAGACTGCTATCGAGATTCCTATTCAACAAGAACTTCAAGTCAAAATAACTCAAGCTTCGAGTTTGAAGCCTATTATGGTGGCAAGCAAGAAGATTCCAGCAATTTGCCGTATACATCAAGATATTCATCCATGAAGATTCAATCTCGAAGAGATGATCGTCTTTTATATGAAGACCTTTCCTCTTATTCTCAAGGAAAGTGATGTAAGCACACCCGGGAGTTCAAAGAATCCAAGCCAAGAATCCCTCTAGCTTCCTAAAGGACCAAAGATTCGAGCTCGAGCTAGGTGATTTCAAGAAGCTATTTCAACTTTAATTATTCAACTTTGGGAAGAAAACAAGCTCGATGTTAATGGAGTAGCTCGGACCAGCTCCCTAAAGAACCCTTGCACCCTTGTGCAAGCTGAACTCAACTCCTCTCCAGCTCTCCAAGCTCCATTCAACTCAAATCAGCTCACTTGAGCTTACTTCAGCTCATTTGAGCTCAATTCCATTCCTTTCCAGCTCGTTTCTTTTATCATTCAAATAAATTTAGTATTAGTTTTAATTTAATTAATTTGGTGCAGCTAAAATAATTATTATGTGTTTGATGTGTTTAAAATCTAGACATCTTAAATATGTTTTAACTATGTTTTTAATTTAATGCATGTCTTAATATGTGTTAGTTATTATTTTTTTTAATGTGTCTTAGTCCATTACATGTTTTTTTTATGTTTTAGCTTTAGCCGAATTAAATATGTTGGAATTAAAGTGTCTTAAGCTGAAGCATGTTTTAAATGTCATAGCTGCTGCTGAATTTATGTTGTCCTAAGTTGATTTAATTTGCTAAATTAATGTGTTTTTAGGGACATGCATGGGACGACATTAAACATGGTGCGCTGATGGTTTAGCTCTCCAAGCACCCGTTCGTGGACACCAAGGGCCAAAAGAGCTAATGATTACTTCTCCAAAGCAGCAATTTAAAGCTTTCACATTTGTTGGAAAATCCTATTCACACTTGTGGCCATTCGGTTATGTGTGTTCACACATAATGGACTACTCAAAATCAATTTTCACACTAGAAGGGCCATTGACATGCCCTAAGCTGCACATTAAAGTCAAGACTATTTAGCTCCACAAAATAGCCCATTAAAGAGAGCATTTAGTCCCCTTGACCGAATATAGACAAGGCTATTCAGCTCTCCACCATGTCAATTAATGTTCAGTTGAACAATCTCCATCTAGAAGCTGACCATTTGTGTTTCCCATGCTAAGAAGCTTCTAGGGACGTTCAAGAAACTTCAAGGAAATTTCTAGCCCCTTTTTAGCTTTAATGTGTCGTCCATTCAGGTCACTCAAAGACCATTCGGCTAGCCACTTGTAACACCCCAAACTCGGCTTGGACGTTATGGCCGAATATGGCGATGCTAGAATGGAGTGTTTTTTGCAAAGTGTGATATCGATTGAAAAAAACCCATTCTCTATTTAACCTCTTGTTGAGATCTTTAAGATGGTTTTAAGACGTGTAATTTATTTTTAAAATTTGAGTTGTTTGTAAAAAAGCTATCACATTAAAATGTCATTAACTTTTAATACGTTATTTCTTGCGGAAGCTTTTTAAAACAGGTTGAATATTCGTGGTATTTTTTAAAACATTTATCTTTTTGAAAACCCACGTCTTTTCCTACTGCTAGCAGTTATAAATCAAAACAAATAAAAATCCCCAAATTAAAAATAAAAATCCAAAGGCCTTATTACAGTAAAATACCCAAAACTAAATTACTAATAAAAATAAAGCAAATATGAAAGTAGTTGCGATTGTGTGGCCGTCTTTGAGTCTCTCCCAGCACCGATCTGCCTAAGCTTGAGGATTACCTGCACAGATAAGCAGAAGGGTGAGTTTACGAAAACTCAGTGTGTAATCCCATACGAAACAACCATACAGTGCAAATACAGTCTAGGCCTAAGCCCAATTCAGTAATGGTTTTGTCTCAATTAGGCCCTTAGCCCATTACAGTATCAATATCAGTTTGGGCATGAGCCCATCTCAGTGACAGTAACAGTACAGATATGGAATCAAGAGATTCTACCCAGCCAACCTCTACACTCCTTCTTCGTCCAACCCTGCACTCCATGTGAGGATGTAATCAACCCACCTATCCCTACACTCCAAATAGTACTGATTGCGGTACTAAACAGTATTTGCAGCAGAGCTCCTAGTACAGTACACTTCCTCCGAATAATAAGACCCAACCCCATGCAACACATCATGCATCATGTCATGTCATGTCATAATATCATACATGTACTCAATACGTCTAAAATGGCATGCTTAACACAATCATACATCACATAGGGGCATAACAATCTTTTTATCTATTAGGGGGTCTAGGTAAACTTACCGACCCAACAGTAGGTCCACAGTCGTCTCGGGCGACCCGTGCAACCTTAACAGTCTAACAGTGAAAATGGGACCAAGGCTCATATTGGTGGCCTATGTGGGCCCATGCGCCCATGTGGCCCACACAGCCCAAAATGGGCTTGGCTGTGTGTATTACACTGCCTGGCAAAAATTTTCACCCACATGCCCGTAGGGCCCACACGGCCAAATTCGGCCCAATACAACCCAAAATAGCCTCAGCCCATAAAATCGCTTATGGCTGGCCTCGTCGATCATCCGTCCATGTCTAATCATACGGGCTACCACACGGGTAGCTGCATGCCTGTGTGGTGTCGACTATTTGCACTTTTTGGCTTTTCACCGATTTACAATCGAAGGCAGTGTTTACACACAACTTATATGATTCTTGGTATGCAACCACTCTCGAGACAAAAGCACCTAAACAACAACAATTCCATAACCCAAAATCAGTTGTACTTAACACGAATACCATTACAACATAACAATCAAACACTAATAGTGTCGTTTAACCTCTATCGCTCCAAATGATAAAGCTTACGACTCCGCAAGAAAACCCCGCTCATTACGATTTGTTGTTGCCAAACACAATTCGACATAACCAAATTTTAGGAACTTAATAGATAATAAATGACAACTTCTCTCAAAAAATGTTTGAGGCATAACTTCCCCCTTACCAAAAGACTTACCACCCGAAAGAAGCACACGTTGGAAAGGAACAACTGCTTAAAAGATAAATTGATAGAAGAGGGAGAATGGGGGATATCAAGTATTCGGCTAAGGGGACAGAGAACAACCAACCCTAATTCTCCCTTTTCAGAGAGAAATCGAAACTCTTGAGTGGAGAAGGAACAGAAATTTGGCAAGGTTTTTAGGGGAAAGGAAGAACCTGACGTGAATAAATCAAGCCAAAGTAAAGCAAAACGATAGTGATAGGAAGTAGAAAAGCAAATCGTCAGCAGAGGGAAAAGTTTTGGGGAAGCACACTTCGATAGAAGAAAAAGAAAGGGAAAGGAAAACAAAAAAATGAAACAAAGAACAAAAATGAGGAGCACACAACACCCGTGCCAAAATTTTAAGTAAGAAAGGGAGTTCAAATTAAGCACTACACTTAACCTATCCCTAAACTTATACATAAAATCCTCCTAAAATTCAGCCACAACAATCTCCACACTCCTCAAACACTCCAACCGTCCACTAACCTCAAAATTCTATTGCCATACAAACACTTACACGGCATCCAACAAAATAAAGCACTCCCCTGCATCGCCAAGACTCGAACTCAAGACCCTCAGTAACAGTAACACGCCACTTATCCCTTAGACCAGCGGGCCCATTCTTTCATGTTATACCCACATTAATTTAAAAACATACTGAGTAGAGACAGGGGTTTATCCATTTAAAACAAAACTTTTGCACAACCCAAGGCTTGAACTTGGGACCTCTCACACACACACCCAGAACACTTAACCACAGAAACAGATACTCAATTGTGTAACACAACCATACAAAAATAAATACTTAGAGTTTTTAGGGTGTTACAACTGTACCCCCTAATAGAAAATTTCAGCCTCAAAATTTTACCTGATCAGAACAGATGAGGGTATTATTGCCACATCGCCTCCTCAAGTTCGCACTTGGCCTCCTCAAAGCTGTGATTATGCCAAAGGACCTTAACTAGAGGGATAGACTTCCTCCTTAAAACCTTCACATCACGATTCAATATCTGAATCGGCTCCTCCTCGAAAGACAGATCTAGCCTAACCTCAACCTCCTTAATCGAAATAACATGCGTGGGATCAGAGCGGTAGCGCCTCAACATAAAGACGTGAAACACATCGTGAATCCGGTCTAACTCTGGAGGCAACTCTAACTGATAGGCAATAGGTCCCACATGTTTCAGTATCTAGTAAGGCCCAATAAACCTAGGGCTCAACTTGCCCTTACGTCCAAACCTCAGTATCTTCTTCCATGGTGAAACCTTGAGAAAAACGAAGTCCCCCACAGAATACTCAATCTCTTTACGCTTCAGATCCGCATATGACTTCTGTCTGTCTGATGCTGCCTTTAGTCGATCTCGGATTAGCTTAACTTTATCCTTGGTATCAGAAATTAGTTCAGGGCCAAGAACACGCCGCTCGCCCAACTCAGTTCAACATGAGGGAGTACGACACCTACGACCATATAATGCCTCGTAAGGTGCCATCTGTATGCTAGACTAATAGCTATTGTTATAAGCAAGCTCTGCTAGCAGGAAGTAATCCTCCCAGCTACCTCAAAAATCAATCACGCAACTCTTTAACATATGCTCAAGCATTTGAATCACCCTCTCTGACTGACCATCTGTCTGAGGATGGAACGCAGTACTGAAATCCAACCTTGTACCCAGAGTTTCATGCAACTTCTTCCAGAATCGCGACATGAAGCAAGGATCCCTATCAGATATTATGGAAATCGGTACCCCATGTAGTCTTACTATCTTAGACACATACAGTTTAGCCAGCCTCTGCAATGAAATAGGCAGATTTGGGCAATCGATCAATGTTAACTCATACTGAATCCTTCTTAATAAGTGTTAGGGGCAGCCCACTAATAAAGTCCATAGTCACTCTCTCCCACTTCCAAAGTGGAATTTTAACTGGCTGAAGCAACCTTGAAGTTAACTGATGTTCAGCTTTAACTTGCTGGCAAGTCAAACATTTACCCACGAAGTCAGTAACTTCACGCTTAAGACTCGGCCACCAATATAACTCAGGAAGGCCTCGATACATCTTATTTCCACCAAGATGCATAGCATAAGGGCTACTATGCACCTCTCGCAGTATAGACTGCCTCAAATCGGTATCCTTCGATACACATATTCTCCCACGAAAACAGAGCACCCATTCGCTATTCAGTCCAAAATCCACAGTATCCCCATTCTCAACCTGTCGAAAATGAACACCTAACGACTCGTCTTCCAACTGCTTACTCTTAATTTGCTTAATCCATGTCGGTTTAACTTGGAGCTCGGCCAACAAACTACCATCATCAAATAAACTGAAGCAAGCAAACATCGCTCTCAGTTCAGTCATAGCTCTATGACTCAGTGCGTCAGCCACCACATTGGCTTTCCCAGGATGGTATTCGATCGTACAATCATAGTCTTTTGGAAGCTCAATCCATCTACGCTACCTAAGATTTAGTTTCTTCTGAGTGAGGAGATACTTGAGGCTCCTGTGATCAGTGTAAATGATACACTTCTCACCGTACAGATAGTGCCTCCAAATTTTCAGTGTGAATACCACCGCAGCCAACTCCAAGTCGTGTGTCGGATAAATTTCCTTATGAATCTTAAGCTGACGAGACACATATGCTACGACCTTACCCTCTTGTATCAATAAATATCCCAAACCAACATGTGATGCATCACTATAGGCAGTGAACTCTTTCCCTAGTTCTGGCTGTATTAAGACAGGAGCCTCAGTCAATACCTTCTTGAGCTTCTCAAAGCTCTCTTACTGTGCATCAGTCCAGTTAAACGGCACACCCTTACGTAACAGTTTAGTCAAAGGTGCTGCGATCAATGAAAACCCCTCTACGAAATGTCTATAATACCCTGCCAGTCCTAGAAAACTGTGGATCTCAGATATAGTCTTAGGTGGCTTCCAATCCAAAACACTCTCAATCTTTCGAGGATTAACCTTAATCCCTTCAGCAGATATTACATGGCCCCGAAATGTTACCTCTCATAACCAAAACTCACATTTACTGAACTTGGCGTATAGTTGTTTCTCACTCAGAATCTGCAGAATCACTCGAAGATGTTCACCGTGTTCATCCTCAGTCCTCGAATACACCAGGATGTCGTCAATAAAAACCACTACGAATTGATCCAGATAGGGCTGGAACACACGGTTCATCAGATTCATAAAAGCCGCTGGTGCTTTCGTTAATCCAAACGACATCACCAGGAACTCGTAATGACCATAACGAGTCCTAAACGCTGTCTTGTATACATCAGTCTCTTTAACCCTCAATTGATGGTACCTCGATCGGAGATCAATCTTAGAGAAAATTGAAGCTCCTCGAAATTGGTCGAACACATCATCTATCCTCGGTAGGGGATACTTATTTTTAATGGTCAATTTATTCAATTGTCGGTAATCAATGCACATATGCATGGATCCATCCTTCTTTTTCACAAACAAAACTGGTGCTCCCCACAGAGACACACTAGGGTGGATGAACCCATGATCTAACAACTCTTGAATCTAAGCCTTAAGCTCCACAAGCTCCTTCGGTGCCATTCTATAAGGAGTAATGGACACCGGAGCTGTACCAGGCAAGAGCTCAATCCCAAACTCAACTTCACGGTTTGGAGGTAACCTAGGTAGCTCATCAGGAAAAACATCCGAAAAGTCTTTAACTATTCTGATATCTTTAATAGAAGAAACCTCAGGATCTGAAACACTAATGTAGGCTAAGTATGTCTCACAACCCTTACGAACTAACTTCTCGGCCCTTAATGCAGAGATCACATTTGACAAATAGTTCTATCGATCCCCAATTTCAACTACCTCGTCATCCTCCACAGTTCTCAGTACCATCCATTTGGCAGCATAATCCAAGCTTGCCCGATGTTTAACCATCCAGTCTATTCCCAGTATTAAGTCAAATTCTCCAAAAGGAAGTTCCATCAAATCCACCAAAAAGATAACCCCTTGAACTCCAAAGGTACCTTTCTGAACAGTTTATTTACCCTCACTGACTGCCCCACTGGACGCAACACAATTACCTCACTCGTAATGCTCTCCACTAAGATATCTAGAGTCTTAGACATAGTACAAGCTATATAGGAATGAGTAGATCCTATATCTATCAGTGCAATATAAGGTACATCATATATAAAGAACGTACCCGTGATAACATTTGGAGCATCTTCATCCTCTCGGTGACGTGCAGCATAAACTAGAGTTGGTTGCCTAGCCTCAGTATGACTAGCACCTCTACCCGGTGCTCTCTGACCACGACCCAAACCATTACCACCTCTAGCCTGACCACGGCCTCTTGGTGGCTACTGAATACCCCTCAGCGATTGTGCAGTACCCAAACCTATAGCTTGCACCTGATCGGACCTCTGTGGACACTCTCTGATACGATGCTCTAATGATTCGCATCTCAAACATGCCGCAGTCCTTTTCCAACACTTGCCCTGATGGCATCTCCCACAATCGACATAGGGCTGAGGTCCAGTAGCAGAACAGGGCCCCCAACTCTGACCGGCCCATAAACTCTAGCCTTTTTTCTTAGGCCTCAAAAATAAACTTGACGGCTCCGAATCCCTCTTATTCCTACATCTCTCTTTCTCACGGTTCTGGCGCTCAGCGCACTTCACTTCTTTGGTGATCTTTGCCTTATCAACCAAATCCAAAAAATTTTGCTCCCTCTGTGGAGCTATCAGAACCCGTAAACTATCTCTGAGGTCGTCCTCGAAATGAACACACCACTCGTACTCAGCCTCATATTCAGCCACTGCTTTATCCCCTTGTGTCAGATTCAGAAACTCTCTCCTCTAGGCATCCATATAACTAACACCCACATACTTTCCCAGAAAACTAGTCTTGAAAAATTCCCAGGTCAGTCGATCAAGCTGAGTGCCATGTTTAATCGTAAGCCACCACTAGTAAGCCTCATCCCTTAGTAGTGACACTGCACCTTTTAGTTTCTGCTCGGGGGTGCAGTCAAGATCGTCCATGATCCTCTATGTGGCCTCAATCCAATACTCATCCACATTAGGGGCAACTCCAATGATACCCCTAAAAATTTTAGCCCCATTAGACCGGAGTCATTCTGTAATCGACCCACGGCCCATAGCACCAATATTGGGTCCAGCGACCCTCTCTAGAATCTGTAGCGTAGCTTGGGACAGTGCGTCGTTCCCAGCCGTACGACTATGACACCCAGTCTCAGTCTCAGGTGAAACCGATGCCTCCATAGTTTCAACATTAGGCATGTGGCAAGATGACGATGACCCAGCTCGAGCAGCCCCACAGCCTCCACCGCGGCCTCTTGTACCCCTTCCACGAGTACCTCTGGTGTACATTATCGATTTGCATTTTATCTGTATTAATAGTTTTATGCATCAGTTTATAGTTCTAGTGTTTATTAACAAATATTTTATGAAAAACAGTATTAGTAATTCAGAGTTCGTTTTTGTAGATCGCAGTCCTACTACAGTTTTTTGTTTACCCTAAATAGAATGTTTCAGTACAGTCTACTACCTAGAGTAGTCTTAGTATTTCAGTGAAAATAAACAATAGTTTCAGAAGACTTACAGAATCGGCACCGGAGACTCGGTGTACCACACATTTAGTAAAACATTTTAAAATACTTCAAATCATTTGAAATAGTTCTTTTAGAAATTCCATGTTTAAAAGAAACCCAAATCCACAATCGAGTTTTGCAACCTAGCTCTGATACCACAAAATGTAACACCCTAAACTCGAGCTGGACGTTATGGCCGAATTTGGCAATGTCACAATGAAGTATTTTTCGCAAAGTGTGATATCGATTAAAAAACCCATTCTCTATTTAACCTCTTGCTGAGATCTTTAATATGGTTTTAAGACGTGTCATTAAAATTTGAGTCATTTGTCAAAACGCTATCACATTTTAATGTCATTAACTTTTAATACGTTATTCCTTATAGAAGCTTTTTAAAATAGGTTGTATATTCGTGGTATTTTTGAAAACATTTATCTTTTTGAAAACTTGTGTCTTTTCCTACTGCTAGCAGTTATAAATCAAAATAAATAATAATTCCCAAATTAAAAATAAAAATCCAAAGGCTTTATTACAGTAAAATACCCAAAACTAAATTACTTATAAAAATAAAGCAAATATGAAAGTAGTTACGGTTGTGTGGCCGCCTTTGAGTCCCTCGCAGCACCGATCTGCCTAAGCCTAGGGATTACCTACATAGATAAGCAGAAGGGTGAGTTTACAAAAACCTAGTGTGTAATCTCATATCAAAAAACCATACAGTTCAAATACAGTTTGGGCCTAAGCCCAATTCAGTAATGGTTTCGTCTCAATTAGGGCCATAGCCCTTTATAGTATGCAATCAAGAGATCCTACCCAGCCAGCCTCTACACTTCATCTCCGTCCAACCCTGCACTCCATGTGGGGATATAATCAACCCACCCATCCCTACACTCCAAATAGTACCTTTTGCGGCACTAAACAGTATTTGTAGCAGAGCTACCAGTACAGTACACTTCTTTTAAATAATAAAACCCACCCCATGCAACATATCATGCATCACATAGGGGCATGATAGTCGTTTTATCAATTAGGCATGTCATAATATCATACATGTACTCAATACGTCTAAAATGGCATGCTTAACACAATCATACATCACATAGGGGCATAATAGTCATTTTATCAAGTAGAAGGTCTAGGTAAACTTACCAACCCAACAGTAGGTCCACAGTCGTCTCGGGCGACCCGTGCAACCGTAACAGCCTAAGAGTGAAAATGGGCCCAAGACCCATATTGCGGGCCCATTGGGCCTATACGCCCGTGTGGCCCACATAGCCCAAAATGGCCTTGGCCGTGTGTATTACATAGCCAGGCCCAATTTTCCATATGACCGTGTGGTTTACTCGTGTAGGGCCCACATGCCCGTGGGGCCCACACGACCAAATTCGGTAAAATACGATCCAAAATAGCCTCGACCCATAAAATCGCTCATGGCTAGCCCTGTCGATCATCTGCCTATGGCTAATCACACGGGCTACCACATGGGTAGCTGCATGCCCGTGTGGTGTCGACTATTCACACTTTTTGGCTTTTCGTCGATTCACGATTGAAGGCAGTGTTTACAAATGCCTGATATGATTCTTGGCACGTAACTGCTCCCGAGACAATAGCAGCTACCCAACAACAATTCCATAACCCAAAATGAGTCGCACCTAACACGAATACCATTACAACACAATAATCAAACACTAATAGTGCCACTTGCCCCCTATCGCTCCAAAGGATGGAGCCTATGACTCTGCAAGAAAACCTCACTCGTTACAATTTGTTGCTGCCTAACACAATTCGACATAACCGAATGTTAGGAACTTAGTAGATAATAAACAACAACTTCTCTCAAAAATGTTTGAGGCATAACTTCCCCTTTACCAAAGACTTACCACTCAAAAGTAGCACACGTTAGACAGGAACAACTGTTAAGAGATAAATTGATAGAAGAGGAAGAATGGGGGATATCAAGTATTCGGCCAAGGGGACAGAGAACAACCAATGCTAATTCTCCCTTTCAGAGAGAAACCGAAACTCTTGAGTGGAGAAGGAATAGAAATTCGGTAAGGTTTTTAGGGAAAAAGAAAAACCTGAAGTGAATAAATCAAGCCAAAAAAATCCAAATGATCGTGATAGGAAGTAGAAAAACAAATCAATAGCAGAGGGAGAAGTTTTGGGGAAACACACTTCGGTAGAAGAAAAAGAAAGGGAAGGGAAAATAAAACAATGAAACAAAGAACAAAAATGAGGAGTACACAACACCCCTACCAAAAGTTTGAGTAAGAAAGGGAGTTCAAATTCAGCACAATACTCAACCTATCCCTAAACTTCTCCACAAAATCCTCCTAAAATTCGGCCACAACAATCCCCACACTGCTCAAACACTCGAACCGTCCACTAACCTCAAAATTCTACTGCCATACAAACACTTACATGTCATCCAGCAAAATAAAACACTCCCCTGCATCGCCAAGACTCGAACTCAAGACCCTCAGTAATAATAACACGCCATTTATCCCTTAGACCAGTAGGCCCATTCTGTCATGTTATACCCATATTAATTTAAAAACATACTGTCCAGAGACAGGGGTTTATCCATTTAAAACAGAACTTTTGCACAAGCCAAGGCTTGAACTTGGGACCTCACACACACACCCAGAACACTTAACCACTGAAGCAGATACTCAATTGTGTAACACAACCATACAAAAATAAATACTTAGAATTTTTAGGGCGTTACACCACTTGTTTTAGCTATAAATATTTGTTCAAACTGATTGTAAATGACTTCTTTACCAAATTATTGAATGAACATTTGTCCTTGTGAGGTTAATTTCCTCTCCAATTTCGTATGAGTCTCAAGTGACTTATCTAGCTCGTTAGTGGCGTCAACTCGAACTTGTTTCTAAACTTATCACCAAGCATTGGTGTGGTGTTCAACTATCCTTCTACCAACCATTTTACCACATTAAATAATATAGGAACCCAGGTGACACTCTTATAGTGTTGAATTGCTCCTATTTCCATCTTCTATCTCAATCTATCTATCTTTATTGTTCAACCGAGCCCATCCATCCATCGTCTTTCTTTAATTCCTTATTAGCTGAATTTACCCTATCTTTCTATTAACCATTTTTGAGCCTTACTTCATTATATACTCCATCCTTCACCAAAATTATTTACCTTTGCTTCTTTTAGCCGAACATACCTTAGTCAAAATTAAGCCTAATATTTGAGTCAGTTTTGATAACTTACCCAATACTTAGCCAATTTCTCAAATACTTAAAACCAAACAATACTTTCTCAAAGACGATCGGGTAACTTGATCGACTCGACTATTCGCGCTGGGCAGGATCACATCATTTGGTATCAGAGCTTGTAAATTGAGAAGTAGCGACGTTCATATTCAACTCGGAATAGGTTCGTAAAAAAAGTTTTGAATTAAAAAATAATAATAATAAATTTTCAAGTTGTATTCAAGTGTTCATATTGTAATTAGCCAGTATCAGTGAAGAAAAAAATACGAAATTTAGAAAAAAATCGAGTATAAAAAAAAGTGAAGTTTTTGAAGTTCTTGTTATTCATTCTTTGTAATTTTGATCATCAAGTGTTCGTTCCACTATCAACTACCCCCCAACGCCACACTAAACCGAATTTTTTTCTTTGTTTCAGCCTACCCTACACCCTTTTATTTTACAACCCTTAAAACCCCTTAAAATTGACCCCCTAAGTAGCAAATAAGCCCAAAGAGAGAAAATACAAAACTACGAGAGGGAGTTTGAGTGCTAAAAGGCACTAGTGTGTGAGTGAATTCAAGAGGAGAAAAGCCTTAAAACGAGTACAAACACGAGCACGAGTGCAAAATCATTAATTTTCTTCCTGAGTGAAATAGTGAGGCTTGTGGTGGGGTCATTAAATTCTTATGTCTAGAAGTTTCGAAAGAAATATGGCGGAAAGACAACCTGTTCGAAATGTGCCGAATTTAAATTTACAAGCCCTACTACGTGAGGTTGAACGGTTGTTTGATAAAAAATTGGAATCAATCCAAGAAAGACTCGATCATGTGGAAGGAAGAGCCCGACGCGCAAGGACCCCTGTAAGTCCACCTAGTGATCGAGGACGAAGGCAAGTTCAAGATGATGAATTATCTGAACCAAGTGAGGTTAAGAGTGACCAAGGTTCTAATGTAACTGATCAGAAGAGAGACCAACGTCACCGTTGCCAATGAGATTGTGAGAGATATGATGACGATTTCAAAAGTATCAAGTTGACCATTCCTCCATACAAGGCTGTTCAGACCCGGAAGCCTACCTAGAGTGGGAAAAAAAATTGAATTTGTCTTTGAATGCCATAATTACTCCAAAGATAAGAAAGTCAAGTTGGCGGTGATTGAATTTTCTGATTACACCATGATTTGGTGGGACCATCTTACCTCGAGCCGGAGGCGAAATGGTGAGCACCCTATCAACACTTGGGCCAAAATAAAGTCTGTGATGCGTTGAAGGTTTATTTCCTCATATTACCACCGAAAGCTTTATCAACAGCTTCAAAATCTCTTGCAAGGGATGAAAAGTATGGAGGATTATTACAAGGAAATGGAAGTTGCCATGATACGTGCAGATGCGCAAGAAGACCGAGAGGCTAATATGGCACGATTTTTAGCTAGTCTTAACTGCGAGATAGCCAACATCGTGGAGTTGCAACATTATGTGGAAATTGTCTACATGGTGTACATGGCAATTAAGCTCGAGAAACAACTCAAGAAGAAAGGCTCTGTTCGGGGTTTTTCAACTTCCAATGTGTCCAAGTGGAGCCAAGGTGTGCGCAAAACCCCTTCGACAAATCAAAATAAGGAACCTGCATTGCTGGTGAAGTCAACTACAACTATAGCCGAGTCTAGCAAGGGAAAGGCCATTGAAAATGTTCAAAGTCAGTCGAGACGCATAAAGTGCTTTAAATGTCTCGAAAGAGGTCACATTACGAGCAAATGCCCAAATAAAAATGCAACGGTGATTCGACCCAATGGAGACAACGAGTCTGAGGAGGAAGAAGAAGAAAGGAATGAAAATGATGCCAAAAATCCCTCTGATGATAAAGAAGCGCTTGAGGGCGAAATGCTCGTTGTAAAAAGAAGCCTAAGTGTGCAAAGCACCAAAAGTGAACCACAACGTGAAAACCATTTTCATACTCATTGTCACGTTCAAGGGAAGGTATGCAGCTTGGTCATAGACGGAGATAGTTGTAGGAATGTTGCAAGCACCCTCATGGTGGAGAAGCTTGCCTTGCCTACTGTTACACACCCAAGCCCTTACAAGTTACAATGGCTCAATGAAGGTGTCGAACTAAAGGTGACGAAACAAGCTCGTATTTAATTTTCAATTGAAAAGTTACATGCAAGCCATTTACTGCTTGGAAGACCATGGTAGTTTGACCGAAGAGTCAAACATGATGGTTATGCTAATCAGTATACTTTCAAACACCATGGCAAAAACATCACTTTGGCACCTTTTTCGCCAAAACAAGTTATGGAGGACCAGCAACGTTTAAAACAATCCATTAAGCACATGAGAGAGAAAAAATAAAAGAAAAGTGAACAAGAAAGAAAAGAAGAAAATACGAGAGGAATGAAAACAAGTTGTGAAAAAAACAAGAGCATAGAGAAAGAAAAAGAAAAGTGTATTGATTAACCATTGTTATCATGTCTCTACATCATTTCTGGTTGACTCAAGCACGGAGTTACGAAAACATTATAACCCTGAGGAGAGAAGGTTGTGTTAATTGAAAAGGGTAAAATCGATCACCATTTTCCTAGTCCTAAAGGTAATCGAGGTATGATTTCTGAACATTTTAAGACACTTCCGTTCTCTAAGCGTGGTGATGAAAACTTTGTTGATGATTTGGTTGTGGAAAAACATTTGTATACTGATGTGGTTGAACATTCTTCTTGGATTAATAAAAATCTCTTTGTTTTGGATGATGATAAGAAAACATATGAACCTTTCTCTTTGATTGATAATGATGAAAACTCGCAACACTTCAATTGTTGCATGAATTCATTTCTTCTTAGCACTGACTTGTGGAAGCAATTTGAGATTAATAAATACCTCAAAACATGTTCGATTTTGAATCGATCATTTGATGAAGCATTACCTTGTAAGACATTCTGTTCATTCGCTTGTGAAAATGGTGTTTTGAATACGTTCACTTACATGAATCATATTTGTTTTAATATGATTATGCTTGGACTATTTGTTTGTTCGAAAAATTTATTGACATCTTATAGATATCCATTTCAAATGATTCATATGCCATTTCTATTACCGAAGATGGATCGTTGAATTGAAAAGGTAAGACCCAACCTTTAATTCATCATCGGTAATCCCTCATCTGTTCGTGAAACAAAAAGGATTTGCACATTTCTAGTTTGTCTTGTATTCAAGTTTTTACTCTTTCATGATGATGAAATTAATAGTTGTCAAACTTTGATCCCTGCTCAAATTTCTGACAGCTCTTTTATCTCCCACCCTAAAGTAATCCAAACGTTCGACTTGAGGACAAGTCGCTTCGAAGAAAAGGGAATGATGTAAGCACGCCCGGGAGTTCAAAGAATCTAAGTCAAGAGCTCTTCGAGCTTCCTAAAGGACCAATGACTCGAGCTCGAGCTAGGCGATTTCAAGAAGTTGTTTTAGCTTTAATTATTCAAGTTTAGGAAGAAAACAAGCTCAATGTTAATGGAGTAGCTTGGACTAGCTCCCTAAAGAACCCTTGCACCCTTGTGCAAGCTGAACTCAACTCCTCTCCAGCTTTCCTAGCTCCATTCAACTGAAATCAGCTCACTTAAGCTTACTTTAGCTCATCTGAGCTTAATTCCATTCCTTTCCAGATCATTTCTTTTATCATTCAAATAAATTCAGTATTAGTTTTAATTTATTCAATTTGGTGCAGCTCAAATAATTATTATGTGTTTGATGTGTTTAAAATTTGGACATCTTAAATATGTTTTAATTATGTTTTTAATTTAATGCATGTCTTAATATGTCTTAGTTATTATTTGTTTTAATGTGCCTTAGTCCATTACATGTTTTTATTATGTTTTAGCTTCAGCTGAATTAAATATTGTAACACCCCAAACTAGGCTTAGACGTTATGGTCGAATCTGGCAATGTCACATTGAAGTGTCTTTCATAAATTACAATATGGTTGAAAACCCGATTTATAATTACCTCTTTATGATCTTAACTAAGGTTTTAAAATGTCGCGCTCAATTTCAAACTTTAAGTTGTTTGGCGAGAAGTTAATCATATTGAATTGTTATTAATTCAAAACATCAATTCTTGCACCAGCTTTTAAATCATGTTGGTGTTTTTTAAAAAAACATTTATCCTTTTGAAAAATAGCGTCTTATCCTACTGCTAGCAATTATAAATCAAAATAATTAAAAACCCAATTTCAAGATTAAAAATTTATAGAGGCCTTATTACATAAAAAGATACCCAAATTAAAATACTTATAATTTAAAATTCTAATAAGGAAGTCCATGTAGTTGTATGGCCACCTTTGAGTCCCTCGTAGCACCGACCTGCCTAAGACTGGGGATTACCTGCGCAAATAAACAGAAGGGTGATTTTACGAAAACTCAGTGTGTAATCCCTTAATAATCATACAGTCAATCATGCAGTAGGCAAATACAGCCTGGGCCTAAGCCCGTACCAGTAACAGTTCAATTTCAATTAAGACCTTAGCCCACTATAGTAACAGTATCAGTATCAGTGTGGGCCTTAGCCCAATTCAGTGATAGTAGCAGTATAGATATATAATTAGAATTCTGCCAAACCAGCCTCTACACTCCACTCTGTCCAGCCCTACACTCCATGTGGGGATAAAATCAACCCACCCATCCCTACAGTCCAAAATAGCACCGGTTGAGGCACTAAATAGCATATGCAGTAGAGCTGCGAGTACAGTACACTCCCTCCAATCATAATAAACCCATCCCCATGCAACATAACATAATATCATGCATGTATGCAATATAAAAAAATGCTCGAATACAGTCATATATATCATAGGGGCATATTAGTCATTTTACCTCATAGGGGCATAACAGTCATTTCATCAATTTGGGGTGTAGGTATACTTACCGACCCAATAGTAGGTCTACAGTTCTCTTGGAGAATCCGTGCAACCTCAACAGTCAAACAATGAAAATAGGCCCAAGGCCCATAAAGCGGGCCCATGTGGACCCACACGCCTGTGTAGCCCACATAGCCCGAAAATGGCCTTGGCCGTGTGAACTACACAGCCTGTGTAATATCCCGAATTAGGGCCTAATCAGAATAGTGGTTTCGTGACCACAAATCCAAGATAGAAATAATTATTTTATAATTATTTTGAGGTTTATGATATGATTGCATAATTGTGTGAAGATTTCGTGAAGAAATTTTTGGCATAACGAGTTTAATTTAAAGTTAGGGACTAAATCGAATAAGTTGCAAAACTTGTATTCTAGAAGTTTTAGTATGAAATTGCTTTAAAATATTAATTAGGAGGTCTTAAATAGCAATTTTACCAATTTTAAGTTCATGGAAAAAATTAGGACATGGAAGGAATTTTTGAAAGTTTAGTAAGGAGGGGCATTTTGGTCATTTGGATATTAAATGAAATAAAATGGGAAAAATAACACAAAATGGTCATCTTCTTCATATGGTTGCTGCCGAATTTTACTCTCTCCATAGCTAGGGTTTCTTCAACTTTCAAGCTTCATAGTAAGTGATTCCAAGCCCCGTTTTTAATGATTTTTACGTTTTTGAGATCCCGGTAGCTCGATTTAGCTTATGCTAGCAATAATTTAACCTAGGGTTCATATTTAGAAAAATACCCATAGGTGAAATTTGTGTATTTTGATGTTTTATGATAGAATATGAGGTTTTAAATTATGTTAGATAACTTGTGCTACTCGGTTTTGAGTGAAAACGAGTAAAACGACTTAATCGGCAAAAATACCTAATAGTCATAAGTACATGTTAGAGTGAGAATTTGATGTTTCCATAGAAGAGAAAAGTGATCAGCATGTTATAAAACATAAGAATAAGGAATAAAGTTTAATCCCGAGCTTAGGGGCAAAAGTGTAAATATGCAAAAGTTTAGGGGTAAAATTGTAATTTTTCTAAAATTTGAATTAAGGATTAATTTGATAATGTGATTATTAAATAAGCTAAATGTGTTATTTTAGATCAAGAAAGACGTGGAATCGACCCCAATCGAGGAAAAGAAAAGATTGTGGACTAAATTGCAAAATCTTTATATTTTGGTACCAAGGTAAGTTCATGTGTAAACAATGTAGCATAATTGTTATTTTTAAGTTATTGATGTCAATTATATGATATGCTGATTTTTATCATGAAATATATGCTTTGTGGTTATTTTCGAATAAAATGTAAATTATGTGGGCTACTTGTTAAATATAAATTGTTACCGAGTATTGGTTTCGGCATTCTACGGAAGACGGCAATGATATATGTTCGAGGAAAATCCCGTTTGAACCTTAGGAATAGATTAGGATACAAGTTACATGTCACTAGGATGGTTGAGCATCTGAACTCGTTGAGTTGAGTCCGAGATCACTTATGGATACGAATGTCCGAACTCGTTGAGTTGAGTCCGAGTTCGTGAGATGTAACTAGGCATCCGAGCTCGTTGAGTTGAGTCCGAGTTCACTTAGGGGCGGGTTACATGATTGCTTGATTTCATATGTGGCACTTATGTGCAAATTATCCATGTATCCGAATTATATTCCAATGTGTTCAACGGGTAAAGTTCTACTCAAATGGAGGAATAATCAAGATGAAAAGAGACGTATTAGTAAGTGTTGTGAAATGGATACTTTGGACAGGTATGTACTTAACCCTCGGGTTGAGTATTGATACAACAACGATAAGGTAGTAAGATGATGAATAATGATTAGAAATGTGATATATGTTTTGATGATACCATGCTAATATTATTTGGTATAATTGCTTTGTTATGTTACTTGTTATTTGCATATGAACTTACTAAGCATTTATGCTTACTCCCTCCTTATTATTCATTGTAGTTTTGGACAAGCCAGCTCAAGGATCGGGATAGGTCAAAGGTTCGATCACACTATCTGGAGGACTTTTTGGTAAATGGCTTGTAAAAATTTAAGTATGGCATGTATAGCAATATACCTATTTTGTGTAAATGCTTGATAATGATAAGTTATTAAAATGGTTAGTTTAGATTATGTTTGATGTCATGGAAGGTTAATAGGATACCTAGTTCATGAAAACTCATAAAAGGGATGAAATTTGCCATAAACAGAACATTGCAGCAACACTGATGTGAGTTTGAAAATTTACTAAAAATCATAGAAATTGAATTAGGTAATGGATTAAATATTAAATAGAAGCTTATTATGTCTAGTTTCACATAAAACAAACTAAACAGGTAAAGGAGTTATATGTTAGAAGATATTTGAATTTTAGTGAAACAGGGACAGAGCGATTTCTGGATCCCCTATTCCAACTTTAGAAATTCACCATAAATTCTACAGATATAATTGGGTGGTGTAATTTATATTCTCCGAATCCTAATTAAGTCTAGTTTCAGGAGAAACAAATCTCATAGTCATATGAATTTTTTACAGAGAGAAATGTGGTTTGTAGTAAATAGAGGTCAGTCCAGTCAAGTCCTGAAACAGGAGTAATTTTAACTAATAAACTGTACTAATTGGCCCAACCAAAAATTCTAGAAAAAAATTAGTAAATTGGTATATGAGTCTAGATTCATATAAAATTTATGGATCTTGATTTTGAGTTTTGTAACTCGAGATATGATTTTTCTTGTAACTGTGACGCAAGTAACTAGAAAGCTGTGAATGTAGAAACAAATAATCCAAAGTTCTTAAAATGTTAAATTAAGTCTAGTAACTCCTCATACTCGACTCCGGCGACGGTCTCGGGTAAGGGGGTGTTACAGCCTGGCCCAAAATTCTCCACACATCCGTGTGGTTTACCTATGTGGGGCCCACACGGCCCATTTCTGCCCAAATGGCTAAGCCCATGAAATCACTCATAGTGGCCTCTACGATTAAACGCCCATGTTTTTGCATTCTGATTACCACACGAGCGAGCGCATGCTCGTGTAGCGTCAATGGTCACATTTATCGACTTTTGTTGATTTACGATTTGGGCAGTGTTTACACACTTGATGCAATTTGAAGTTAATCTGCGCTCCGAACACTCTTATTCTTGAAGAAAAATCAATATGACATCTGATTAGTTACTTAACTCATGTTACAAATGGGATCTAACAGAGTTCCAAATCGATCACAATCTTCTTACCAAATATCAATAATAATCACACCCTTGGCTCTCAGGAGATGTGCCAATCAACCTCGACCTCCATCTACACAAAAGGCACCACCTTTTTACTAGACTTATACTTGAAGTATAATATCATCTCAACTACACCCCACTTACCACCCAATATCGTTTCTAAAAAAGTAACCTAAGATTCATTATGACAACTCTAAACCACTTACCAACAACAACAAAGTAGATTGTAGATCAGTGTTATAGCCTACAAAGAATCGAGAATGGGGATTAATCTGAAAGACTAAACAAAAAGAAGGGGCAATCGGTACGAAGAGAAGGAAAGAAAGAGATGGTATTCAGAGAAGGGAAAACCAAAAAGGAAACAAAAGGAGTAAGGCAGAGGCTCACCCACCAATGTTTGGCCAACGAAGAACAATTAAGGGAGAAGAAGAGAAGAACCGTGCACCCGAGCCCAAATGATTAATGAACAGTTGCCAAAATTGAAAGCAAAATGGAAAGCGTGAGATGGGATGTTCGGCCAAGGTAACAAAGTGAAAAGGGAAAAGAACAGAGAGAAAGAAAAGAGGGGGAAAGCATTCGACAAAGTTTTAGAGAGAGGAGAAGAAAAAGTAATCAATCAAGAAGAAAGCCGATTGGGGAAAAAGGAAGAGATGTCTTTTTGGTACAAACAGAGAAACAAACATACGAAAATACTCGAGTGGTCAATAGTACAATTCGACTGCCCCAAAACAAAGAATGAAAAGAACTCGCAAGAAAAGTCAAAAGACGAAAATGAGGAAAGCTATCAGAAAGTTCACAAAAACTGAAATAGAGTACTAAAACTCACCAAAGTCGAAATCTTGAGTGCCACAGTCCAAATTCGGCACACCACTCCCTCTCCCCTCACCTCCCTTGATTTTCTCTTAAAATCCCTCCTAAAATTCACCTACTCAATACCTACCCTCCTCAAACACTCAACTGCCAACTAGCCTCAGAGTCCCACTGACATTCAACCACCTACACAGCACAGTAGTAAAATAAAACTCACCTCGCGCGTAACAAGACTCGAACTCAAGTGTAACATCCTGAAATAGGGCCTAAATGTAATAGTGGTTACGAAACCACAAATACGAGGTAGAAAAATTTACTTTATTATCATTTTAAGGTCTATGGCATGATTGCATAATTGTGAGAAAATTTCGTTTAGAAATTTTATCGATAGAGGGTTCAATTTAGTATCTAGGTCTAAATTGCAAAAGTTGTAAAATGTGTGTTCTAGTTCACAAAGGTACTAAGTACTTGTGAGTAATGGGATTTTAAAGTGGAGGTTCTTGGACAGTAATTAGACTATTATACTAGTTTGGACAAAAATACCTAAAGGAAGATAAAACACCATAGTTTTTAATTAAGGGCATTTTGGTCATTTAGTTATTAAAATGAATTCAAAAAAAATTAAAAGCCAATTTTTGTCCATCTTCAACCTCTTGGCTGAATTTAACATGAGGAAGACATGGCTATGGTTTTTCAAGCTTCCAAGCTCGATTGTAATTCCGTTTTATCCCCGTTTTTAATGTTCTTTACGTTTTCAGAGTCCCGGTAACTTAATTAAGATTATTTTGGCAATAATTTAACCTAGGGTTTATATTTGGAAAAATACCCATAGGTAAAATTTGTTTATTTTGATGTTTTATGGTAGAATATGAAGCTTGAAATTGTGTTAAACAACTTTTGCTAAGCGATTTTACGTGAAAACGAGTAAAACGACATAATCGGTAAAAATTACCTAATGTTCATAAGTACATGTTGGAGTGAGAATTTGTGTTTCCATTAGAAGGTAAAAATGATCAGCATGTCATAAAACATAAGAAAATAGGATGAAGTTTAATTTCTGAGCCTTGGGGAAAAAGTGTAAATATGTAAAAGTTTAGGGGCAAAAGTGTAATTTTGCCAAATTTTGAGTCAAGGACTGTTTTAATAAATGTGAGTACTAAATAAGCTAATTTTTTTATTATAGATCAAGAAGAATAAAATCCTGAGTTAGATTGGGGAAAGAAAAAGATAGTGGACTAAATCGATATAGTTGATCGTATTTTGTTTCGAGGTAAGTTTGCGATAAATAAATGCAATATTCTATTATTTTATGTTAATGTTGTTAATTTCCAGCATGTTTATATTTATTTTATGAAATTATTCAAAGAAGACTCAAGCATGAATTGACGGAGAAGTAATTTCAGAAAGTCCCGGTTGAACCTTAGGAATGTGTAGGATACAAATGTCATGACATTAGGGTTTAAGGGTACCATGTAAGACCATGCCAAGGCATGACAGTTGGTAAGGTTTCTAAGGAAAGGAAATCATGTAAGACCATGTCAAGACATGGTATTGATAAGTTACTATAAGACAAATGTCCCATGTAAGACCATGCAAGGCATGGCATTTGTGAGTTCATAAGGCAAGGATACCATGTAAGACCATGTCAAGACATGGCAATGGTAAGTTTCAAAAGAATACCATGTAAGACCATGACAAGTCATGGAAATGGTAAGGTACCCGTGTATCCTTAGTATTCCAAGTGGTTCAATGGGAAAATTTAAAGAGAATATCGATGTATGGTAAGGTAAGACGAGTTATGCTAAAAATGTAAGACAAGTTCATGCTAGAAGAGCAAAGGTAAGTATATAATGTTCATGTATGCTTGATAAGGAAAAAGGTAAGTAAAATATATTAATAAATTTGATTAAGTAAGTATTCAAGTAAGTGAGTAAGTGAAGAAGTTTAAAATATGTCTACGACAATTAATGAAGTTGCATTAAGTAGTATCATGCCAAGTAGTAAAATAATTCTTATGAATGTTGTGATTTATTTGCATGCAAACTTACTAAGCTTAATGCTTAACCCCTTTATTTTCCTTCTTTTTATAGTTTTGTCAAGTTAACTCGGGGATTGTAAAGTACGTCGGAGGTCCGGGCACACTATCACAAGGATTATTTTGGTATAGCTAGACGTTTCATTTTAACTATGACATGTATAGCATCGTAGCCATTTTGTGTGTATGATCTTCTGCTATGGATAATGAATGGTATGTAAATGCTTGATAATGATTAGCTATTGGAATGGCTAATCAAGGACATGTTTGGTGTTACGTATGCCTAAATGCTAGTTATTCCATGGAAATCATGAAAAAGGTGAAATTAGCTTTAAAATAGTATCAGACAGCAGTAATGATGTGAATTTGGAAAATCACTAAAAATAGCATAAATGGATTTAGATAGTGAATGAGATATAGAATTAAAGCTTATTGAGTCTATATTCATATGAAAGAAACAGAGTAAGCAAAAGAGTTTTATTTTATGAGATATTTAATTTTAGCGAGACAGGGTCATAGTAATTTCTGAATCCCCTGTTCTGAATTTAGAAATTCACTAAAAATTTTAAAAAAATAATTAGGAGTTATAATTTATATGTATAGATTCCTTATTGAGTATACTTTTAAAAGAAATAAGAATAATGGTTATTTTAATTCTGTACAGGGAGAAAATTAATTCGTAGTGAATAGAGGTCAGAGCAGCCAAACACTGAAACAGGGGAAACTTTAACTAATAAACTGTTCTAATTGGATAAACAAAAAATTCTGAAAAACATCTTGTAAGAAGATATATGAGTCTAGTTTTATATAAATTTATGGATTTTGATTTCGAGTTTCGTAACTCGAGTTATGATTTATTTAGTGACTATGACGCAGATGGACAGTTTATTTATGAAAGATGAAATAAATTGTTTTGATTTGTGTAAGTGATCGAAAATTTTTTATTGATTCCGGTTTGTTCCCGAACCATTTAAATTACATGTTTTAGGGTCTTGAGGACCCTTTTTAAGAACATATTGAATGAATGAAACTAAATTAATTTTAAAAACAAATTTTTATGCCCCGAATTAGTAAGCTAAGTTAGGTAACGCCTCATGCTCGACTCCGGCAACGGTCTCGGGTAAGGGGTGTTACATTTGTTGGTATCAGAGAAAAGGTTTAGTTGGTTCTCAAAATATTTAGTATGAGTAAGAGTCTAGCTATACATGCCATACTTATATGTTGATAGTGTGACGACTCCTGATGATTTTAAAATGTTTTCTTTTATAGTTATCGATCCCGAACAAGCTGGTGCAGATGATGTAGAGAGTAACGCGCCGGCTCACAGAAGGGACAGTGTCACCAAATAGTAGTGAAAGGCCCGTTACAGTTAGTCAGGGAGGAGGGGATTGATAAGCCTTCTCCCAAGCTATGAATGAATGGTTTGCCGAGTTCGTTCGTACGAATCCAGCTGTTAGACCTCCACCCCCTCATGATCATCAAACCACCCATGTAGCTCCCCCAGTGACAGGTATGGTTATAAGAGAAAAGCCACCAGTTGATAAAATCAGAAAATAAGAAGCCGAAGAGTTTCGAGCTACAAAAGATGATGATGCAGAAAAGGAAAAGTTTTGGCTCGAGAATACTATCAGAGTCTTTGATGAGTTATCCTGCACACTTGAGGAATGTATGAAATGTGTTGTATCACTTCTTAGAGATTCAACCTACAATTGGTGGAAGACACTTGTATCAGTTTTACCGAAAGAGAGAGTCACTTGGGATTTCTTTCAGGAGGAATTCTGTAAAAAGTACATCAATCAGAGGTTTGTTGACCAGAAAAGAAAAGAGTTTCTAGAGTTGAAACAGGGCAATATGACAGTGACTGAATATGAGCGCGAGTTTGTTAGACTCAGCAATTATGCTCGAGAGTGTGTGTCTACAGAGGCTATTATGTGCAAAAGATTTGAGGATGGGCTTAATGATGATATCCGATTGTCGGTTGGTGTCCTAGAAATAAAAGAGTTTGTTGTCCTAGTTGAGAGAGCCTGTAAGGCAGAGGAGCTATTAAAAAGAAAAGGCAAAGTTGAAATTGAGATGCAAGACACGAAGAAAAGACTAATGAGCAAGTCATTTCAGCCTACATCCAAGAGGCCTAGAGAGTTCTCCACTAGATCTAATTTTTCTGCTGGATATTCTAGCCGAAACAGAGGTAGAAGATTTATGAGTCTGAAAGCTCAGACCACTTCGATTGCAAGTGTTAGCAGTGTTTAGCCTGATAGACCAGAGCGTCCCTGATGTGGTCGACGTCACCTAGGTCAGTGTCGAGCAACTGAGACAAGTTGTTTTCGATGTGGTGCACCAGACCGTTTTATTCGGGAGTGTTCCGAGATGATTAAAAGAGAAGCAATACCAAGTGTAAGATCAGGCAATGCTCTTGTCAGAGGCAGACCACTGAGAAATCTGGGAGCTGGGGCAAGTAATAGAGGTGCATCTAGAGATTCAGCAGTGAGGCCAGATGTTAGAGCACCTAGAAGGACCTATGCTATCCATGCTCGTGAAGAGGCATCCTCCCCCGATGTGATTACGAGTACATTTTCTCTCCATGATACTAGAGTTATTGCTTTGATTGATTCGAGTTTGACCCATTCATATGTTTGCATGAAATTTATTCCTAGTATGAGTATGCCTATAGAATCTACAAAATTTGTGATTAAAATATTGAATCCATTAGGCAAGCATGTATTAGTAGATAAAGTATGTAGAAATTGCCCTTTGATGATTAGAGGCTACTGCTTTCCGGCTGATCTCATGCTATTGCCATTTGATGAGTTTGATGTGATTCTGGGTATGGATTGGTTGATTACACATGATGTAATAGTGAATTTTGGAAATAAATTCATTGAGTTGAAATGTGAAAATGGTGAAATTCTTCTGGTTAATTCAGAAGAGTGAGATAGTTCATTTCCCATGATTTCTGTTATGTCTGCTCAGAAATGTTTGAGAAAAAGGTATGAAGCTTATCTTGCTTTTGTGTTGAACACTAAAGATCTAGAATTGAAAATTGAATCAGTGCCTGTGGTATGTGAGTTTCCCGATGTGTTTCCGAAAGGACTACCAAGTTTGCCTCCTGTTAGAAAAGTTGAGTTTGGTATTGAGTTGATTCCGGGTACAACACCCATTTCTATTGCTCCTTATAGAATGGACCCGTTGGAATTGAAAGAATTGAAAGCTCAGTTGCAGGAATTAACAGATAAAGGCTTTGCAAGATCTAGTAGTTCACCATAGGGTGCACCAGTGCTATTTGTGAAAAAGAAAGACGGATCAATGAGATTGTGCATAGATTATCGGCAACTTAACAAGGTAACAGTAAAGAACAAGTATCCATTGCCTAGAATTGATGATTTGTTTGATCAATTGAATGGAGTCACTATGTTCTCCAAGATAGATTTAAGATCTGGATACTATCAGTTGTGAGTTAAAGAGTCAGATGTCCCGAAGACTACTTTCCGGACTAGGTATGGTCATTATGAGTTCCTTGTGATGTCATTTGGCTTAACTAATGCTCTTGCCATTTTCATGGACTTAATGAACCGAATTTTTAGACCGTACTTGGATAAGTTTGTAGTTGTATTCATTGATGATATCTTGATTTATTCTCATGATGAGACTGAGCATGCAGAGCATTTGAGAACAATTTTACAGATTCTGAGAGATAATCAGTTGTATGCCAAGTTCAGCAAAAGTGAGTTCTGGTTACGAGAAGTTAGTTTTCTTGGACATATTGTCTCAGGTGAAGGTATCAAGGTTGATTCGAGCAAGATTTTAGCCATTGTTGATTGGAAGCCTCCTAGAAATGTATCAGAAGTCAAAAGTTTTCTTGGTCTTGCCGGATATTATAGACGATTTGTAGAGGGATTTTCCACGATAGCTATCCCGCTGATAAGATTGCTATGAAAGGATGTCAAGTTTGAATGGACTGAAGAGTGTCAACAGAGTTTTGACAAGTTAAAGGCATTGTTGACTGAAGCTCCTGTTTTAGTACAAAGAGAACCAGGTAAGGAGTTTGTGATTTACAGTGATGCGTCCATGAATGGACTTGGTTGTGTACTTATGCCGGAAGGAAAGGTAATTGCTTATGCCTCTAGACAGCTAAAGCCACCTGAGAAAAACTATCCGACATATGATTTAGAGCTAGCTGCCATTGTTTTTGCGCTGAAGATCTGGAGACATCATTTGTACGGTGAGAAGTGTCGAATATTCACTTATCACAAAAGTTTGAAATATTTGATAACTCAAAAAGATTTGAATTTGAGACAAAGAAGATGGGTAGAGTTGATTAAAGATTATGAGCTAGTGATCGATTATCACCCAGGTAAGGCAAACATTGTTGCTGATGCTTTTAGTAGGAAATCTTTGTTTGCATTAAGAGCTTTAAACACTAGTCTAGCCTTATCATATAATGGTTTTATCTTAGCTGAGTTGAGAGCTAAACCGATGTTTCTTGAAGAAATTTGTGAAGCATAGAAAAATGACAGTGAGTTGTTAACCAAAAGAGCTCAGTGTGAGTCAGATATGGAGTCAGATTTTCAGATCAGTTCTGACGGTTCTTTAATGTTCAGAGACAGGGTATGTGTACCAAAGAATGATGAGCTTATTTGAAAGATCTTACAGGAAGCACATAGTAGTTCTTTGTCTATCATCCTGGTAGTACAAAGATGTATAATGATTTGAAGAAAATGTACTAGTGGGTAGGAAAGAAAAGGGACATTTTAGAGTTTGTTTCTAGATGCTTGATCTCTCAGCAGGTAAAGGCCGAACATCAGGTACCTTTAGGTTTATTGCAGCCTGTGCTAGTCTCTGAGTGGAAATAGGACCGAGTTACTATGAATTTTGTGACAGGATTGCCGTTGACATCGAGAAAGAAAGATGCAGTATGCGTTCTGATTGATAAGTTAACGAAGTCGGCTTATTTTATATCAGTTCGTATGGATTATTCACTTGACAAGTTGGCCGATTTGTATATTTCAGAGATAGTCAGACTACACGGGGTACCATTATCGATCATTTCATTTCAGAAAAGATGGCATCTTATGAAGCTTTGTATGGATGTAAATGTTGCACACCTTTGTATTGGACAGAGTTTAAGGAAAATCAGATTTACGGGGTTGATCTAGTTAAAGAAACAGAAGAGAAATTAAAAGTCATAAGAGATTGCTTGAAAGAAGCTTCAGACAGATAAGAGTCGTATGCAGATTTAAAGAGAAAAGAGATTGAGTATCAAGTTGGTGACAAAGTGTTTTTGAAAGTATCCTCGTGGAAGAGAGTTCTAAGAATTGGCAAGAAAGGCAAACTAAGTGTAACACCCCCTACCCGTATCCGTCGTCGGAAAAGAGTACGAGGCATTATCGAAAAGCACGAAACACTTACAGATAATTTAAATACATTTTCATAACAATTTGTTTCGATTTCATACTATTTCATATTTAAGCTTTTTGTACCAAAGTATTTAAGATATCATCTTTATGCAAATAGCACACATGAGGTACATAAATTCCATAATTATGAATGAACACATTTATCAAACATATTCCATGTTTTTATATATATCATAGTTTCATATTTCCATGTATCAATTACCATCACTTCCTCGTATTTCAGACAAATACGTGTAACAATTCATAAATATGCAATTCATTAACTCGTCCTACCAATCACGATTTTAAATTGCCAAATCACTTATTGAGTGCAATTTCAATGTTCACTAAAATTTATCATATAAATTTGGATGTACGTATTCATCAATAAATTCCATGTACAGATATCATCATCTCATATTTCCACATACATTTACTTTCCACATTTATGAATTCAAATAGCATATACAAGACATACCAATGTATTTCAAGTACATTTTCATGATATTTTGTTTCGAACTTAGATTATTTCATACTAGAAGTTTTCTCATTAACTCATTTGGAATACCAATTCATACGGATAATACACTCAAGGCGTAGAAATATATAATCACAAATGAACTCATTCATCAACCAAGTTTTATGCTCATGTCTCATCAACTCGTATTTCCTTATATCACATAATTCCATGTAATACTTACCAAACTTCTTTAAATTAGTGAACATCTTACTTTAATTGAGTACTTCGTTTTCTCGATGCCATAGTTCAACTATGGTCTTACACTTCTTCACATAATGATGCCATAGCCCAGCTATGGTCTTACACATATTCATATATCGATGCCATAGCCCAGCTATGGTCTTACACGTAATCACATATCACATATCGATGCCATAGCCCAGCTATGGTCTTACACGAATCACATATCTCACTGATGCCATATCCCAGATATGGTCTTATACAATAGCATATATCACACCGATGCCATATCCCATATATGGTCTTATACGGAAATCACTTGTCACTTGTCACTTGTAGCTGAAGCTACCATAATTCACTGATCAGGTAGCCAGAGCTACCATTTTTTCACTGATCAGGTAGCCGGAGCTACCACTTTTCACTGGTCAGGTAGCAAAAGCTACCACTTTTCACTGATTAGGTAGCCGAAACTACCACTTTTCACTTTTCATTTGTCATTGATCAGATAAGTGTAGCCGAAGCTATCACTTATCACTTTCACTTGTCCTGATCGGATAAGTGTAGCGAGCTATCACTTATCACTTGTTACCATGGTCCAACCATGGTCTTTTCCTTCAATTCATCTTGTCACTGAACTGAAATGCTCAATTTGATCATTTATTCAATTTTCATGCTTTTACATTATTCACGGTTTTATCATCAATACATATGAAATAACACATCATGAAATTCATAAAAATAATCACTAAAATTTAGCCATATAAACTCACAAGTTCAATTTTTCTATTATAACGATAATCATAATTTCATAATAAATATTCCAAATAAAACATTATATCATTTCTAATCCAACACTTATCGATTATAATCGAGCATGTGATCAATTTATACACGAGTCGTTCATATATTTTTCCTCCTCCTCCTCCTCTCCATCCACATCCTTGGTATAAATAACACACTTGTAAGTAACCTTATCGATAATTTTCACTAATTACTTATGTGAATATTCAAGCTATCCACCCGTATCATAGTTACTAAATTATTTATATCGAAAGCTACGAAACTCCAAATTAAGGTCTGCTAATTTTACCTGAAACTAGACTCACATATCTTCTTACCATCAAAATTTCATAATTTTTGGTTGGGCCAATTAATACAGTTTATTCATTGAAGTCTCCCTTGTTCTGCTGTTTGACAATTTCGACCCTTATTCACTAAACATTAATTATCTCCTCGTACAGAATTCGAATGATTTTCATGTTTGTTTATCTTGAAAATAGACTCATTCAGGATTCTAAAAATATAAATTTAATTCCATAATTATGTTTATCCAATTTTTTATGATTTTACAAAGTTAGAACAGGGGAACCTGAAATCATTCTGACCTTATCTCACAAAATTTATCATATCTCATGATTTACAATTCCATTGCTTACATAATTTCTTCTATAAAAAATTAGACTCAATAAGCTTTAATTTGATATTTTATTTATCCTCTAATTCCATTTCTACTATTTTTTGTGATTTTTCAAAATTAGACTACTGCTGCTGTCCAAAATAGTTGCAGTGCAAAATGTTGATTTCCATTTTGCCCCAAATTTCACAATTCATACAATTCAGTCCTTGCTCAATTAACCTCTAAATTAAGATAATTTTCTCAATTAATACTTTTACTAGACATTATAAGTTATTTCATAACTATTGAAATTCAGAATTTCCATATAAAACTCTAACTTTAAACTCTTTTACACTTAGGTCCGAAACATTCACTTTCTATTCAATTCTTTCAATAAAATCAACATATAAACAATTTAAAGCTCTAATTCCATGCCAAATCATCATATACTTCTAGCACATATTCATAGCAACTTTCAATTTCTTTCATAGAATCAAAAACTAATGAATTCAACAAGTGGACCTAGTTGTAAAAGTCACAAAAACACAAAAATTTTAAGAAATAATCAAGAATTAAACTTACTTGAAGTAAAAATATGAAAAATCAGCTTAGTGGAACTCTTCCATGGCGTTTTTGCTGATGATAATGCAGAAAAATAAAGAGAATTCTAGATAATTCCACTTTAGTCCTAACTTTATCAAGTAAATTTTGTAATTTTCCAATTTTGCCCTTAATTCTCCTTATTTTCTTGCTGATTTCATGCTCTTGCCGTCCAGCCCAAATAGACCTTGGGTCTATTTTCCTTTTAAACCCTCTTTCTTTTATCATGTAAGCTATTTAATCATTTCCCAAAATTTTGCATTTGATACAATTTAGTCCTTTTTGTTCAATTAACTATCAGAACTTTAAAATTTCTTGACGAAACTTTAATACTAACTTATTAACACTCCATAAATATTTATAAAACTATTTATGGCTCGATTTAAAATTCCCGAGGTCTCGATACCTCGTTTTCGATTCTAATTATTGTAGTATTTAATTTTAGTACACTATTCACTATTTCAAAAATTTTCCTAACTTCACATTTAACTTATAATTACTAAATTAATAATATTTTATACTCATTTGTCGGATTTAGTGATCTCGAATCACTGTTCCGACACCACTAAAAATTAGGCTGTTACAACTCTTCGCCCCTTTAGGGATTTTTGTCCCCGAAAATCTTATCAGAAGAAGTTGCTTTCAACACTCATGAAACATTTTTACTAACTTCTCAGAATCACAATTCGGTTTAACCTTGAATATTATTTATTTATTTATTTATTTTTCCAGTCACCTTTGAATTCTAGAATAATTGTTGGAACTTATTGTCAAAATTCTAAATTACCCTCTGAGGAACACATATACTTAGCTGATCTGTCAAATAAAAATTGCAGCACCTCTTTGAAATGATCATACAGATATTTCTTTATCAAATGATTAACCATAAACTAAATAACATTTTCTTTTCTGATGTTAATGACAATCCCAATTCGAAATCTATAGCCATTCTATCTTATATCACACTAGTATTATCACTGACTGCAATAATCCTAAATGCTCTTGATGTTCGGCTTACTTGCTAACAAATGGACATCTGAACTTGAACTCAAAAATATTATATAACGCTTTTGCAATCACTAGCACATCTAACACACAAGAAGATAATAATGATCTTGATAATTCCTCAGAGAAAGCCAGAAGAAAAACACTAATTCCTCAGACAAAGCCAGAAGAAAAACACTACTTACCGACTCTGGACTTCATCATAACAAAGATAATATATTTCCCGCATGTATAAAATAAAATCATAATCAGTAGAAAGGTAAGAGTAGTCTCATATAAATTTTTACCATTGACTTCATTGCAACATATTAGAATAAAATTCTAAAGAGATGAAGAAATACTGATCATAAATCAACCAGACCAACAGGGCTTTCGTCTAACATCATAGTTAGCTAGCATTCTCACAACATAAGAACTCCATCAAAAACTGAACAACCACACACATATATCTGAGGATAAAAGAACATATATAATACCCAGAAAAGATCATCATATTCATTTCAACTATAGCTGTCACACATACAAACATCTTTACTACTCAATTATAATTTCTCTGACTAATTCTATCATCATGAACCCTGCATCATTTCATTCACTAACGAAAACCAATTCGGGAAAAACTTCAGCAAACACATACTTTAGACATCATATCTGAATAAGTCGATTAGCCGAGGTTAACTTTTTCTTTAACCGTGACATTACATAATCTGAATGATCTTTAAAATAATATGATATCTTTTTTTCAAAACTGTATTCACTTGTCAAACTATTTTTAACTCCATCTGCATTATTAATTATTCCACTTCTATATTCTTTAGTTTCACACTTGTGAATTATTCAACATAATTCTCGTGAATTTTAGTTATAAAATACCATATTGATAAGGGGGTGAGGTCGTAAAGCCTCTAACTGGACTCTCATAAATACACACATATGACTTAGCATTTATCATCAACATCATATCCTTACAATTACATAATTCACTTCAAGCAAATTAACATACATAATTATGTTACACGAACTTTTCAATTATCCTTTTCAAACAAGTGTACTTAAACATACATTCCATGAATTTTGAGTAAGTTTACTCGTAGCATTTACTTAATCAAACAAGTCAGGCACATAATATCCTATGAATGTCACAGAAACATAGATGCGCTCATCAAAAGATAAACTTCCATTTCATTTCACTTTTCCTATATTTCTCGATTTATGACTATTTCATTTTGTACCTCATCACATCCATATCATGAACTCTTCTTCATACCTTTCCAAGTTTCGACTCATCATAAACACATTCTTACTCAAACACCACAGTGTCACTTTCAACACTTTATGAAATAGCTCGATTGAAAAGTATTTCTGTCTATATGTAAAACAAAGATTAGATCGGATCATACACATCACACTATCACAGATTTATATGGCATGAATTTCTAGACACTTTACACATCTCATTTGTTTCGAGAATCAGCTAAACTGAAGCTCTGATACCAATAAATGCAACACCCCCTACCCGTATCCGTCGCCGAAATAGAGTACGAGGCATTATCGAGAAGCACGAAACACTTACAGATAATTTAAATACATTTTCATAACAATTTGTTTCGATTTCATACTATTTCATATTTAAGCTTTTTGCACCAAAGTATTTAAGATATCATCTTTATGCAAATAGCACACATGAGGTACATAAATTCCATAATTATGAATGAACACATTTATCAAATAATTCCATGCTTTTATATATATATCATAGTTTCATATTTCCATGTATCAATTACCATCACTTCCTCGTATTTCAGACAAATATGTGTAACAATTCATAAATATGCAATTCATTAACTCTTCCTACCAATCACGATTTTAAATTGCCAAATCACTTATTGAGTGCAATTTCAATGTTCACTAAAATCTATCATATAAATTTGGATGTATGTATTCATCAATAAATTCCATGTACAGATATCATCATCTCATATTTCCACATACATTTACTTTCTACATTTATGAATTCAAATAGCATATACAAGACATACCAATGTATTTCAAGTACGTTTTCATGATATTTTGTTTCGAACTCAGATTATTTCATACTAGAAGTTTTCTCATT
Organism: Gossypium longicalyx; assembly: GCA_025698465.1. Taxonomy (NCBI): domain Eukaryota; kingdom Viridiplantae; phylum Streptophyta; class Magnoliopsida; order Malvales; family Malvaceae; genus Gossypium; species Gossypium longicalyx. Next base: position 59,223,840 of record CM047007.1, read on the forward strand.
AACTCATTTGGAATACCAATTCATACGGATAATATACTCAAGGCGTAAAAATATATAATCACAAATGAACTTATTCATCAACCAAGTTTTATGCTCATGTCTCATCAACTCGTATTTCCTTATATCACATAATTCCATGTAATACTTACCAAACTTCTTGAAATTAGTGAACATCTTACGGAATTGAGTGCTTCATTTTCTCGATGCCATAGTTCAACTTTGGTCTTACACTTCCTCACATAATGATGCCATAGCCCAGCTATGGTCTTACACATATACATATATCGATGCCATAGCCCAGCTATGGTCTTACACGTAATCACATATCACATATCGATGCCATAGCCCAGCTATGGTCTTACACAAATCACATATCTCACTGATGCCATATCCTAGATATGGTCTTATACAATAGCATATATCACACCGATGCCATATCCCAGATATGGTCTTATACAGAAATCACTTGTCACTTGTCACTTGTAGCTGAAGCTACCACTATTCACTGATCAGGTAGCCAGAGCTACCATTTTTTCACTGATCAGGTAGCTAGAGCTACCTCATTTCACTGTTCACTGATTAGGTAGCCGAAACTACCACTTTTCACTTTTCATTTGTCATTGATCAGATAAGTGTAGCCGAAGCTATCACTTATCACTTTCACTTGTCCTTGATCAGATAAGTGTAGCCGAAGCTATCACTTATCACTTGTTACCATGGTCCAACCATGGTCTTTTCCTTCAATTCATCTTGTCACTGAACTGAAATGCTCAATTTGATCATTTATTCAATTTTCATGCTTTTACATTATTCACGGTTTTATCATCAATACATATGAAATAACACATCATGAAATTCATAAAATTAACAAATAATCACTAAAATTTAGCCATATAAACTCACAAGTTCAATTTTTCTATTATAACGATAATCATAATTTCAGAATAAATATTCCAAATAAAACATTATATCATTTCTAATCCAACATTTATCGATTATAATCGGGCATGGGATCAATTTATGCACGAGTCATTCACATATTTTTCCTTCTCCTCCTCCTCTCCATCTACATCCTTGGTATAAATAACACACTTGTAAGTAACCTTATTCATAATTTTCACTAATTACTTATGTGAATATTCAAGCTATCCACTCGTGTCATAGTTACTAAATTATTTATATCTAAAGCTACGGAACTCCAAATTAAGGTCTGCTAATTTTACCTGAAACTAGACTCACTTATCTTCTTACCATAAAAAATTCATAATTTTTGGTTGGGCCAATTAATACATTTTATTTATTGAAGTCTCCTCTGTTCTGCTGTCTGACAGTTCCGATCCTTCTTTACTAAAAATTAATTAACTCCTCGTACAGGAGTCGAATGATGTTCATGTTTGTTTCTCTTGAAAATAGACTCATTCAGGATTCTAAACAAATAAATTTAATCCCATAATTATTTTTATCCAATTTTTTATGATTTTACAAAGTTAGAACAGGGGAACCTGAAATCATTCTGACCTTGTCTCACAAAATTTATCATATCTCATGATTTACAATTCCATTGCTTACATCATTTCTTCTATAAGAAACTAGACTCAATAAGCTTTAATTGAATATTTTATTCATCCTCTAATTCCATTTCTACATTTTTTAGTGATTTTTCAAATTTAGAATACTGCTGCTGTCCAAAACAGTTGCAGTGCAAAATGTTGATTTCCATTTTGCCCCAAATTTCACAATTCATACAATTCAGTCCTTGCTCAATTAACCCCTAAATTAAGATAATTTTCTCAATTAAAACTTTTACTAGACATTATAAGTTATTTCATAACTATTGAAATTCATAATTTCCATATAAAACTCTAATTTCAAACTCTTTTACACTTAGGTCCCAAACATTCACTTTCTATTCAATTCTTTCAATAAAATCAACATATAAACAATTTAAAGCTCTAATTCCATGCCAAATCATCATATACTTCCAGCACATATTCATAGCAACTTTCAATTTCTTTCATAGAATGAAAAACTAATGAATTCAACAAGTGGACCTAGTTGTAAAAGTCACAAAAACACAAAAATTTTAAGAAATAATCAAGAATTGAACTTACTTGAAGTAAAAATATGAAAAATCAGCTTAGGGGAACTCTTCCATTGCATTTTTGCTGATGAGAATGCAGAAAAATAAAGAGAAATCTAGATAATTCCACTTTAGTCCTAACTTTATCAAGTAAATTTTGCAATTTTCCAATTTTGCCCTTAATTCTCCTTATTTTCTTGCTGATTTCATGCCCTTGCCATCCAGCCCAAGTATACCTTGGGTCTATTTGCCTTTTAAACCCTCTTTCTTTTATCATTTAAGCCATTTAATCATTTCCCAAAGTTTTGCATTTGATACAATTTAGACCTTTTTGTTCAATTAACTATCAGAACTTTAAAATTTCTTGACGAAACTTTAATACTAACTTATTAACACTCCATAAATATTTATAAAAATATTTATGGCTCGATTTAAAATTGTCGAGGTCTCGATACCTTATTTTCGATTCTAATTATTGTAGTATTTAATTTTAGTACACTATTCACTATTTCAAAAATTTTCCTAACTTCACATTTAACTTATAATCACTAAATTAATAATATTTCCTACTCATTTGTTAGATTTAGTGATCTCGAATCACTGTTCCGACACCACTAAAAATTAGGCTGTTACACTAAGTCTACGTTTTATTGGACCGTTTGAAGTGATTGAGAGAGTCGGACCATTAGCATATCGATTAGCTTTGTAGATTGAGTTAGAGAAGATTCATGATGTATTTCATGTGTCTATGGTACGTTGTTATCGTTCAGATTTGACACATGTGATTTCTCAGACAGAGGTTGAGATTCAGCCAGACATGACTTATGGTGAAGAACCAGTAAAGATTCTAGCTCGAGAGGTAAAGCAATTAAGGAACAAAAGTATTACGCTTGTGAAAGTATTATAGAATAGACATGGGGTTGACGAGGGTACATGGGAGGCCGAAGAGGCTATACAAAAACAATACCCAAATCTCTTCACAGGTAAGATTTTCGGGGATGAAAATCCCTAAAGGGGGGAGAAACGTAACATCCCGAAATAAGGCCTAAACGGAATAGTGGTTACGAAACCACAAATATGAGGTAGAAAAATTTATTTTATTATCATTTTAAGGTCTATGGCATGATTGCATGATTGTGTGAAAATTTTGTTTAGAAATTTTTTCGATAGAGGGTTCAATTTGGAATCTTGGTCTAAATTGCAAAAGTTGTAAAATGTGTGTTCTAGTTCACAAAGGTACTAAGTACCTATGAGTAATGGGTTTTTAAAGTGGAGGTCCTTGGATAGTAATTAGACCATTATACTATTTTGGACAAAAATACCTAAAGGAAGATAAAACACCATAGTTTTTAATTAAGGGCATTTTGGTCATATAGTTATTAAAATGAATTAAAAACAAAATTAAAAGCCAATTTTTGTCCATCTTCAACCCCTTGGCCGAACTTCACATGAGGAAGACATAGCTAGGGATTTTCAAGCTTCCAAGCTCAATTGTATGTCCGTTTTAGCGCCGGTTTTAATGTTCTTTACGTTTTTGGAGTCCCGGTAACTTGATTGAGCTAATTCTAGCAATAATTTAACCTAGGGTTTATATTTGGAAAAATACGCATAGGTGAAATGTGTTTATTTTGATGTTTTATGGTAGAATACGAAGCTTGAAATTATGTTACACAACTTTTGCTAAGCGATTTTACGTGAAAACGAGTAAAACGACATAATCGATAAAAATACCTAATGTTCATAAGTACATGTTAGAGTGAGAATTTGATGTTACCATAGAAAGGAAAAATTATCAGCATGTCATAAAACATAAGAAAATAGGATGAAGTTTAATTTTCGAGCCTTGGGGATGTAAAAGTTTAGGGGCAAAAGTGTAATTTTGCCAAAGTTTGAGTCAAGGACTGTTTTAATAAATGCGAGTCTTAAATAAGCTAATTTTTTTTATTATAGATCAAGAAGAATGAAATTCTGAGTTAGACCGGGGAAAGAAAAAGATAGTGGACTAAATCAATATAGTTGATCGTATTTTGTTTCGAGGTAAGTTTGCGGTAAATAAATGTAATATTCTATTATTTTATGTTAATGTTGTTAATTTCCAGCATGTGTATATTTATTTTATGAAACTATTCAAAGAAGACTCAAGCATGAATTGACGGAGAAGTAATTTCAGAAGTCCCAGTTGAACCTTAGGAATGTGTAGGATACAAATGTCATGACATTAGGGTTTAAGGATACCATGTAAGACCATGCCAAGGCATGGCAATTGGTAAGGTTTCTAAGGAAAGGAAATCATGTAAGACCATGTCAAGACATGGCATTGATAAGTTACTATAAGGCAAAGGTCCCATGTAAGACCATGCCAAGGCCTGGCATTGGTGAGTTCATAAAGCAAGGATACCATGTAAGACCATGTCAAGACATGGCAATGGTAAGTTTCAAAAGGATACCACGTAAGACCATGACAGGTCATGGCAATGGTAAGGTACTCATGTATCCTTAGTATTCCAAGTGGTTCAATGGGAAAATTTAAAGAGAATATCGAGGTAAGGTAAGGTAAGACAAGTTATGCTAAAAAGGTAAGACAAGTTCATGCTAGAAGAGCAAAGGTAAGTATATAATGTCCATATATGCTTGATAAGGAAAAAGGTAAGTAAAATGTATTAATAAATTTGATTAAGTAAGTAAGTATTTAAGTAAGTGAGTAAGTGAAGAAGTTTAAAATATGTCTATGACAATTAATGAAGTTGTATTAAGTAGTATCATGCCAAGTAGTAAAATAATTCTTATAAATGTTGTTATTTATTTGCATTCAAACTTACTAAGCTTAATGCTTACCCCCTTTATTTTCCTTCTTTTTATAGTTTTGTCAAGCTAACTCGGGGATCGTAAAGTACGTCAGAGGCCTGGACACACTATCACAAGGATTAATTTGGTATAGTTAGACGTTTCATTTTGAGTATGGTATGTATAGCATCGTAGCCATTTCGTGTGTATGATCTTATGATATGGCTAATGAATGGTATGTAAATGCTTGATAATTATTAGCTATTGGAATGGCTAATCAAGGACATTTTTGGTGTTATGTATGCCTAAATGCTAGTTATTCCATGGAAATCATGAAAAAGGTGAAATTAGCTTTAAAATAGTATTAGACAGCAATAATGATGTGAATTTGGAAAATCACTAAAAAGAGTAGAATTGAATTTAGATAGTGAATAAGATATATAATTAAATCTTATTGAGTCTATTTTCATATGAAAGAAACAGAGTAAACAAAGGAGTTGTATTTTAGGAGATATTTAAATTTTGGTTAGACAGGGTCAGAGTGATTTCTGAATCCCCTATTTTGATTTTAGAAATTCACTAAAAATTTTTAAAAAATAATTAGGAGTTATAATTTATATGTAAAGATTCCTTATTGAGTCTACTTTTATAAGAAATAAATGGAATGATTATTTAAATTCTGTACAGGGAGAAAATTAATTCGTAGTGAACAGAGGTCAGAGCAGCCGAGCACTACTCCCATAAAAGAAATTTCAGCCCCAAAATTTACCTGGTCAAAACAGATGAGGGTATTGTTGTCACATTGCCTCCTCGATTTCCCACGTGGCCTCTTCAGAACTGTGATTACGCCAAAGTACCTTAACTAGTGGGATAGAATTCTTCCTCAAGACCTTTACATCCCGGTTTAGAATCTGAACCAGTTCTTTCTCAAAGGTAAAATCTGGCCTAACCTCAATCTCATCAGTAGAGATAATATACGCAGGATCAGAGTGGTAGCGCCTTAACATTGAAACTTGGAACACATCATGAATCCAATCCAACTTCGAAGGTAACTCTAGCTGATAAGGAACCGGTCCCACACGTTTTAATATGCGGTAAGGCCCAATGAACCTAGGGCTCAACTTGCCCTTCCGTCCAAACCTCAGTACCTTCTTCCATGGTGAGACCTTGAGAAACACGAAGTCCCCCACAGAATACTCAATCTCTTTACGCTTCAGATCCGCATAAGACTTCTGTCTGTCTGATGTCGTATTTAGTCGATCCCGAATTAATTTAACTTTATCCTCGGTATCAGAAACTAACTCAGGGCCTAGAACACGCCACTCACCCAACTCAATTCAACACGAAGGAGTACGACACCTACGACCATATAATGCCTCGTAAGGTGCCATCTGTATGCTAGACTAGTAGCTATTGTTATATGCAAACTCAGCTAACTGCAAGTAGTAATTGACTATCGGTCTGAGGATGGAACGCAGTATTGAAGTCTAACCTTGTACCCAGTGCTTCATACAGCTTCTTCCAGAACTAAGACGTGAAGCAAGGATCTCTATTAGATATTATGGAAATTGGTACCCCTGCAGTCTTACTATCTCAGCCACATCTAGCTTAGCCAGCGTCTGCAATGAGTCACCAGTACGGACTGGTATGAAATGGGAAGACTTGGTCAATCGATCCACGATGACCCATACTGAATCTTTCTTAGTAGGCATTAGGGGTAGCCCACTAACAAAGTCCATAGTTACTCTCTCCCACTTATAAAGTGGAATCTTAACTAGCTGAAGCAACCTTGAAGGTAACTGATGTTCGGCGTTAACCTGTTGGCAAGTCAAACATTTTGCTCACAAAATCAGTAACTTCATGCTTAAAATCTGGCCACCAATATAACTCACGAAGGTCTCGGTACATCTTATTCCTATCGGGATGCGTAGTATAAGGGCTATTATGCGCCTCTCGCAGAATAGACTTCCTCAGATCAGTATCCTTCGATACACAGACTCTCCCACGGAAACAGAGTACCTCTTCACTATTCAGTCCATAATCCAATGTTTTACCATTCTCAATCTATCAAAATCGAGGACCCAGTGACTCATCTTCTAATTGTTTACCCTTAATCTATTCAATCCATATCGATTTAACTTGAAGTTCAGCCAACAAGCTACCATCATCGAATAAGCTGAGACGAGCAAACATTGCCCTCAGATCAATCATAGCCCTACGGCTCAGTGCGTCAGCCACCAAATTGGCCTTACCAGGATGGTATTCAATCAAACAGTCATAATCTTTAAGCAGCTCAATCAATCTATGCTTCCTAAGATTTAGCTCCTTCTGAGTCAGAAAATACTTGAGGCTTTTGTGATCCATGTAAGTGATACACTTCTCACCATACAGGTAATGCCTCCAACTCTTCAGCGCGAATACCATTGCGGCAAACTCCAAGTAATGTGTTGGATAATTCACCTCATGAGTCTTAAGCTGACAAGATGCGTATGCCACCATCTTACCCTCTTGCATCAACACACATCCCAACCTAACATGTGATGCATCGCTGTAAATAGTGAACTCTTTTCCAAACTCTAGCGATATCAAGATAGGGGCCTCAGTTAGAACTTTCTTAAGCTTCTCAAAACTCTCTTCCTGCTTTTTAGTCCAGTCAAAAGGTACACCCTTACACAACAGCTTCGTCAGAGGTCAGCAATCAATGAAAACCTCTCAATAAATCGTCTATAATACCCTGCCAGTCCTAGAAAATTACAGATCTCAGATACCGTTTTAGGCGGCTTCCAATCTAGAAAGGTTCCATTTTTTGATGATCAACCCTAATCTCTTCAGCAGATACCACATGACCCAGAAATGTTACCTCTTGTAACCAAAACTCACACTTACTGAACTTGGCGTATAATTATTTCTCCCTCAGAATTTACAGAACGACTCGAAGATGTACATCATGTTCATCTTTAGTTCTTGAGTACACCAAAATATCATCTATAAACACCACTACGAACCAATCCAAATAGGGCTGGAACACTCGGTTCATCAAATCCATAAGAGCTGCTGGTGTATTCGTTAGTCCAAACGGCATCACCAGGAACTCGTAATGACCAAAATAATTCCAAAACACTGTCTTATAAACATCAGTCTCTTTCACCCTTAATTGATGATACCCCGATCAAAGATCAATCTTAAAAAAAAACTAAAGCTCCTCGAAATTGGTCAAATAGATCATCAATCCTCGGTAAGGGTACTTATTTTTAATAGTTAATTTATTCAATTGCAGGTAATTGATGGACATATGCATGGATCCATCATTCTTCTTCATAAATAAAACCAGTGCTCCCCACAGAGATACACTAGGGCGGATGAACCCTCAGTCCAATAACTCTTGAATCTGAGCTTTAAGCTCTGCAAGCCCCTTCGGTGCAATTCTATAAGGGGCGATGGACACCGTAGTTGTACCAAGCAGGAGCTCAATCCCAAACTCATCTTCATGGTTTGGAGGTAACCCAGGTAGCTCATCTGGAAAAACATCTGGAAAGTTTTTGACTGTTCTGATGTTCTTAATAGAAGAAACCTCAGAATCAGAAACACTGATGTAGGCTAGATAAGCCTCACAACCCTTACAAACCAATTTCTCGGCCCTTAGTGTAGAAATCACATTTGACAGATAATTCTGATGCTCCCCAATTACAAATACCTCATCACCCTCCGTAGTTTTCAGTACCATCTGTTTAGTAGCACAATCCAAGTTCACTTGATGTTCAACCAGCCAGTCCATACCCAGTATTAAGTCGAATTCTCCAAAAGGGAATTCCATCGAATCCACCAAAAAGATGGTTCCTTGAACCTCTAAAGGTACGTCACTGAATAACCTATTTACCCTCATTAACTATCCTAGTGGACTCAATACAACAACCTTACTCGTAGTGCTTTCAACCATTAAACCCAAAGTTTCAGACACAATACATGCTATATAGGAATGCATAGATCCAACATCAATCAGTGCAGTATAAGGTACATTATGAATAAAGAATGTACCCGTGATGACATTCAAGGCGTCTCCATCCTCTCAGCGATGTGCAGCATATACCAGAGCTGGTTGCCTCGCCTCAGTATGACCAGCACCTCTTCCCGGTGCTCTCTGACCACGGCCCATACCATTACCACCTCTGGCTAGACCACAGCCTCTCGGCGGCTATGGAACACCTCTCGGCAACTGAGCAGACCCATACCAGTAGCTCACATCTGATCGGGTCTCCGTGGACAATCTCTAATACGGTGCTCCATTGATCCGTTTCTCAAAAATGCCACAATCTTTTTCCAGCATGTAATAGCCCGATTTTGGGCCTAGTCGAAACAGTGGTTTTGGGACCACTAATTCGAAGTCATAGAAAGTATTTTATTATTGATTTTGAGTTATAACATGTTTATATTAGTGCATAAAAAATTTGGTGAAGTAATTTTAGCGTTTGTGAGTTAAATTATGAAAAAAATGGACTAAATTGCATTAAGTGCAAATGTCTTGTATTGATAGCTAAGGGTGTTAAATTGCCATGAAACTTAAATTGAGGGTCCTTAAAGGGCAAATAGACCCTTGAAATAGAGGTGACCGACCATGGGGGGAAAATTAGACATGTTGACTAGGTTAGGTGGGTTTTGGTGACTAAATTGGTTAAAAATAAAATTTAATAAAGAGAGAATGATATTTTATTTTCTCTCATCTTTGTCCCACCTTTCATACCAGAAAAAGAGGGGTTTTTAAGCTTCAAATATTTCAGCCACTCTCTATTCTCATAGGTAAGTGATTTTGATAGTTTTCTTAATGATTTTTGCATTTTTAGACCCCTTGTAATATGAGCTTTCAAATGAGGGAACTATTTTGCAAAATAGTTGAAAGTCTAAGGTTTTACCATGAGAGTGTTTATGTTGTTTTCTAAAATTTTATGGAAGAAAATGAATCATGGTCTTGAAATAAACAACTTTTATGAAAAGATTTCTCATGAAAACCCTAAAAGGGCCATCTTACATAAGTTGTAAAATATGTGATAAATGTGTGAAATAATGAGAATTTTAGGCTAATACTAGTATAAAAATTATTATGTTAGACTTGGTTAATAAGGATATTCGATAAAAATCAATTTTTGGACCTAGGGGTAAAATGGTCATTTTGTGAAAGTCTAGGGGCAAAATGGTCATTTTGCCTAATTATAAATTTTCAAGTATCTAGATTATTATGCTAATGAAATGAATGAATTTCTATCATTTTAGATCAAGAATTACAAAATTCAGGCCTAGACTAGGGAAAAGCAAAGCTAGTGGACTAAGCCGAACTAGTCGCCACATTTTGTAATCTGAGGTAAGTTGTATGTAAATAATACAACTACATTACTATTATATGTGTTTGAATTGATATAGCATAAATTTCTTGTTTGGGGAAATGATTATGCATGATGAATATTGAGATAGTCGAACTCCCGTTTGAACCTTAGGAAATAAATCGGATATTCATGCCATGACATTCGGGTTATTTGTGTGCCAGTGTAAGACATGTCTGGGACATGCATCGGCCACATTATGAGGGCCAGTGTAAGACCATGTCTGGGACATGGCATCGACATTAAGACGAGAGCTAGTGTAAGACATGTCTGGGACATGCATCGGCTACGAGATGTGTCAGTGTAAGACCATGTTTGGGACATGGCATCGGCACGTATAGAGTTGTCTGTGTAAGACCATGTCTGAGATATGGCATCGACACGAATAAGTGAGAGCTAGTGTAAGACCATGTCTGGGACATGGCGTCGGCCTCGACTTCGATAGTCAGTGTAAGATCATGTCTGGGACATGGCATCGACTTGATGGATGAGCCAGTGTAAGACCATGTCTGGGACATGACATCAGCATTATACCCTATGTTAGGGGCTTAGTGAATATCCGATATCATTTCAAATGGTTCAACGGTGAGAGTTATAGTTTAAATTAATTGAGAAAAGTATAACCATGTTGTGAGTGGTATAGGTACCTATTTGAAATGTATAAGATATGAGCTCAATATATGCTATGTGAATTGTATTGGATAGTGATGAGTAAGTTGTGCTTATGCCTACTTTTGTATTATGAGGATGATGATGAATGGTAAAGTTATTATTATATTCATTTGCATGCAACTTACTAAGCTTTATGCTTACTCCCTTTCCTTTCCATTTTCTTATAGTGCCGCCTAATTAGCTCGAGGATCATTGGACGTCGGAGGTATCGCTCACACTATCAACCAAAGCACTTGGTATAACTGGTTTTGTTATTTTAAATATGGCATGCATAGGGTTTAGACTTTTGAGTTTTGAGCCATTGTTAGTTTAGCCAAATGTGTTGGCTTGGGATGAATCCCTTCATTTTGTATAAATCCTTGGAAGAATGGCTAATATTGAAAGTTGTTTTATGGATGCAAGAAAATCTTTCATGAATGTGAAAATTGTTGGCATGGTCGTATATGTATGCAAAGTATATAAGCCTTAGTTATGGTTGCTTGCTTAAGAAATCATGTTACAATAGACTTGGGTATGATAGATTGTGTTTCAGGGTGGCAACGGGCCTGGTAGATAGCCCTATATTGTCCACACGAGTAGACACACAGGCGTGTGTCTAGGCTGTGTGTGACATAGGGTCAGCCCCATGAGCGTGTTGTTCAGTCGTGTTTCCTCTGCAAGTAAAGATTGCAAGTCAGTATGCATGGTGGTAAACACACGGGTAGAGACACGGCTATGTGTCTCAGCCATATGGAGGACACGACCTTCTGCCACGGACGTATGCCTTGGTCGTATGCCCCTTATTAGATGTTGACGTCAGAAATAGAATGTCAAGATTTTTAGACACGGGCTAGGACACGGACGCGCCATGGCCGTGTGAAAGACACGGGCTATAGGCACGGGCGTGTGTTAGACCGTGTGAAAACCCCTATAGGATCGAATTTGGAATTTAATTCACACGGGTATGGGACATGGGTGTGTCCCTAGGTGCTTAGGCCATGTGGGTCACACAGATGTGTTGCCTTTCCACACGGATGTGTTCCCTGTTTATAGAGTTACTTTTTTAAGAGTTAATTAAAGGACCCGGGTTGGTCCCAAATAGTTCCCAATGGATGCTTGAGGTATTGTAGGCCCATATTAAGGAGTTTTAGACAAAGTTTGAAATTTTTTTAACTTGACTGAGTCTTAATGACATTGACATGATTGAATACATGCGGATAAGTTAGGTAATGCCTCGTGCCCAATCCTAGCCTTAGACTCAAAAAGGTGGTGTTACATTTAGTGGTATCAGAGCTATAGTTTAGTCAGTTCTAAGACTAACCTAGTGTGAGTACGAGTCTAGCTATACATGCCATAATTGTATATTGATAGTGTGATGACTCCTGAGGAGATAAATTGTGTTTTTATTTATATAGTAAATGGATCCTAACGTAGCTATGTTGGATGATGTGAAAACTAATGCGCCGGCTCCCAAGGGACCACTTCAGTCGATAATAGGCCCGTGACAATGAGTCAGGGTAGAGGGGCTAGAGAAGCTTACCTCCACATGATGGATGCATGGTATTGGAGTTTATTCATTCAAATTCGAATACTCCACCTCCCCTACCTCCCCCAATTCCTCAACCCTTTCATATAGCTCCTCAAGGAGCAGAGATGGCTAGAAGAGAGAAACCTCCAGTGGATAGAATTAGAAAGCAAGGGGTAGAGGAATTTAGGGCTAACATTAATGATGACCCAAAAAGAGCAAAGTTTTGGTTGGAAAATACCATTAGGGTATTTGATGAGCTAACGTGCACGCTTGAGGAGTGTGTGAAGTGCGCAGTGTCACTCCTACAAGACTCGACCTACCAATGTGGAATACTCTTGTGTCAGTCGTACCAAGAGAGCAGATAACGTGGGAATTCTTTCGAGAAGAGTTCCGAAAGGAGTATATTAGCCAAAGGTTCATCGACCAAAAGAGGAAAGAATTCCTCGAACTGAAGTAAGGCCGTATGATAGTGACAGAGCATGAGCCCGACTTTTGTGAGACTCAGCAAGCATGCGCGGGAGTACATTTCCACACAAGCCACGATGTGTAAAAGGTTTGAAGATGTATTGAACGAAGACATCCGTCTATTAGTTGGCATTTTAGAGTTGAGGAAGTTTGTAGTACTTGTTGAGAAAGCTTGCAAGGCCAAAAAATTTCCCAAAGAGAAGAGAAGAGCTAACATCGAGTCTCATGATTCATAGAAAAGATAGATGGGGAAATCGCACCAGACCTTATCTAAGAGATCGAGAGAGTTTTCTACTCGATCGAATGCGTCAGCAGAATTTTTGAGTAGAAACAAGAGCAAGTAGCATGCAGTGTCTAAAGCTCAAACCACTTCTATCGCAAGTGTTGGTAGTGCTCGACCAAATAAACTAGAATGTTCATAGTGCGGTAGACGTCATTTCGGTGAGTGCCGAGGTAATGGAAGAGGCTACTTTTAATGTGGATCATTGGACTATTTTATTCATAACTATTCTGGGATGGTTGAGAAAGATAAAAAATCAAAGTGTAAGATCAAGTAACGCTCCTTCAAAGGCCAGACCACAGAAGATCCTTGGTAGTGGGGCTGTTAGCTGAGGTACACCTAGAGATTCTACTATGTGGTCTAAGGGTAGAACGCCTATAAGGACTTATGCTATACGTGCCCGTGAAGAGGCAGAGTCTCCCGATGTGATCATGGGTACCTTTTCTATCTATGATATATCTATTGTTGCTTTAATTGACCTGGGGTCTACCCACTCTTATATTTGTATGAATTTGATACCCCGTATGAACATGCTAGTAGAGTCCACAGAAATTGTGGTAAATGTGTCCAACCCTCTAGGCAGACATGTGTTAGTCAACCGAACGTGTAGAAATTGTCCTTTGACAATTAGAGGTCATTGTTTTTCGGCTAACTTGATGTTATTTAAGTTTTATGAATTTGATGTAATCCTTGGGATGGATTGGTTTGCTTCTCATAGTTTTGTAGTGGACTGTGGGAGAAAATTTATTGAGTTGAAGTGTGAAAGCGAGGAAGTTATTCAAGTTGAATCGGGTAGAACGGATAACTTGCCTATGGTGATATCGTCCATGTCGGCAGTGAGATATTTCAGAAAAGGGTATGAAGCTTTCCTCGCTTTTATATTGAATAATCAAGTGTTTGAATTGAAGATTCAGTCAATACCAGTGGTATGTGAGTTTAAAGATGTATTTCCGAAGGAATTACCTGGACTGCCTCCAGTGAGGGAAGTTGAATTTGGGATTAAGTTAGTCCCTGGTACGACACCCATCTCGATTACTCCGAAGAGGATGGCTCCGGTGGAATTAAATGAGTTGAAAGTACAGCTACAAGAGTTAACGGATAAAGGTTTTGAAAGATTGAGCTATTCTCCGTAGGATGCTCCAGTGCTATTTGTGAAGAAAAATGATAGATCGATGAGATTATGCATAGACTACAGACAGCTCAACAAGGTGACTGTGAAGAACAAGTATCCCTTGCCAAGGATCGATGATTTGTTCAATAAATTGAAAGGAGCCACCGTGTTTTCCAAGATAGACTTGAGGTCCGACTACTACCAACTAAGGGTTAAGGAGCAAATTGTACCGAAAATCGCATTTAGGATGAGGTATGGGCACTATGAGTTTCTTGTTATGCCTTTCGATTTAACAAATGCTACTACGGTGTTTATGGATTTAATGAACTGCATTTTTTGGCCGTATTTGGATAAGTTCATGGTGGTCTTTATCGAAGACATATTGATTTACTCAAGTGATGAGAGTGAGCACACGGAACATCTGAGAACTGTTTTACAAACCTTAAGAGATAAACAATTATATGCCAAGTTCAGTAAGAGTGAATTTTGGCTTAAAGAAGTTGGATTCTTAGGACACATAGTTTCGAGAGATGGAATTAGAGTTCACCCAAGTAAGATCTCGGCTATTGTTGAATGGAAATCGCCGAGGAGTGTGTTAGAGATTCAATGCTTTCTGGGTTTGGCAGGGGTACTACAAAAGATTCGTAAATAGATTTTCGATGATAGCTACTCCGATGACAAGGCTGTTACAGAAAGATGTCAATTTTGAATGAACAGAAAGGTGCCAACAGTGTTTTGAAAAGCTAAAGGCTTTGTTAACCGAAGCTCCAGTTTTAGTGCAACTGGAATCGAGAAAGGAGTTTATGGTATATAGTGACGTCTCCTTGAATAGATTGGGGTGTGTACTCATGCAACAAGGTAAGGTCATAGCTTACACTTTGGGACAACTGAAACCACATGAGAAAAACTATCCGACGCACGATTTAGAGCTTGCCGCCATCGTGTTCGCATTGAAAATTTAGAGACATCATTTGTATGGAAAGAGATGCCGAGTATTCACTGACCATAAGAGTTTAAAGTATTTCATGACTCAAAAGGAGCTGAATTTACGATAACAAAGATGGTTGGAATTGATAAAGGATTATGAGTTGGTGATTGATTACCACACCAGGAAGGCAAATGTAGTCGCTATGCATTGAGTAGGAAATCATTGTTCACATTGAGGGCTATGAATACTCAGTTCACAGTGACTGATGATGGCTCGATTCTAGCCGAGATGAGAGCTAGACCTACGTTCCTTCAAGAGATTTGTGAGGCTCAGAAAGGTGATAGGGACTTGCAAGCTAAAATGGCTCAGTGTGAGACAGGAAATGAATTAGAGTTTAGTATTAGTACCGATGGTTGTATGATGTACTGAGATCGGGTTTTTGTACCCAGCGATAATGAGCTTATTCAAAAAATTTTACTAGAGGCACATAGTGGTTGCTTGTCTATCCATCTGGGTAGTGTAAAAATGTATAATGACTTGAAGAAAATGTACTAGTGGTCGGGGATGAAAAGAGACATTTCTGAGTTTGTTTCTAAGTGTCTAGTTTGTCAATAAGTGGAGCCCGAACACCAAGTTCCCTCAGGATAACTTCAGCCTGTGATGGCTCCCAAGTGGAAATGGGACCGAGTACCATGGATTTCATGACAGGGTTGCCCCTCACACCAAGGAAAAAGGATTCAGTTTGGGTCATTGTTGATAGACTTACTAAGTCGACACATTTTATACCAGTGCGTACCGACTTTTCTCTTAAGAAATTGGCCTATCTTTAGGTTTCTGAGATCGTGAGCCTTTAGAGAGTACCTTTGTCAATTATTTTAGATAGAGATCTGAGGTTTACCTCACGATTTTGGAAGAAGTTGCAAGAGGCATTGGGAACGAAACTGAATTTTAGTATAGCATTTCACCAGCAAACTAACGGATAGTCGGGGAGAGTAATTAAAATCTGAGAAGATATGTTTCTGTGTTGTGTTCTCGAGTTCCAAGGTAGTTGAGAAAAGTATTTACCACTAGTCGAATTCGTCTACAACAATAGTTGTCAATCAAGTCTGAAAATGGCACCTTATAAGGCTTTGTATGGGCGTAAGTGTCGAACACCCTTGTATTGGACCGAGATGAGAGAGAATAAGATACACGAGGTTGACTTAGTTAAAAAGATCGAGGAGAAAGTTAAGGTGATTCGTGACTGTTTGAAGGCCGCTTCAGATAGATAGAAATCCTACGCAGATTTGAAATAGAAAGAGATCGAGCTTCAAGTCGGGGATAAAGTGTTTTTAAAAGTATCCTCGTGGAAGAAGGTTCTTCGATTTGGAAGGAAATGCAAATTAAATCCATGGTTTATTGGACCTTATGAGATCACTGAGAGAGTAGGGCTTGTTGCCTACTGGTTGGCTTTGCCCTCAGAGTTAGAAAAGATTCATGACGTATTTCATGTGTCCATGTTACGTTGATATAGATCGGATCCTTCGCAGGTTATTTTGCACAAGGCTACGGTCTAGTAACAGTAATAAGGGCCCCAACTCTAATCAGCCCATCAACTCTAGCCTTCTTCTTAAGCCTTAAAAAAGAACTTGAAGGCTCTGAATCCCTCTTGTTCCTACCCCTTTCCTTTTCACGGTTCTGGTGCTCAGCGCGTTTCACATCCTTGGTAATCTTCGCCTTATCCACTAAAGCAGAAAAACCTCACTTCCTCTGCGAAGTTATCAAAACCCTTAAATTGTCCCTGAGGCCATCCTTGAAACAATCACATCGCTTGTATTCAGTCGCCACTATGCCACGCACAAAACGACTAAGTCGCAAAAATTCAGCCTTATATTCAGCCACTGATTTATCCCCCTGAGTCAAATTTAGAAATGCTCTCCTCCGGGCATCCACATAACTAGCACCCACATACTTTCCCTGAAAAGCAATTTTGAAATATTCCCAGGCCAACCGGTCGGGCTGAGTTCCCTCTTTAACTGTCAGCAACCACTAAAGGCTTCATCTCACAATAGCGACATTTGCACCTTTTAGTTTCTGCTCGGGGGTGCAGTCGAGGTCGTTCTCGATCCTCTCCAGGGCCTCAATCCAATATTCAGCCACATTAGGGGTAACTCCAGCTATACCCCTAAATATCTCAGCCCTATTAGACCGAAGTCGTTCTGTAACTGACCCACTGCCCACAGTACCGGTATTGGGCCCAGTGACCCTCTATAGAACTCTCAACATAGCTTGGGACAGTACGTTGTCCCCAGCCGGACGATCATGAGACCAAGTTTCAGTCTCAAGTGAAGCTGGTGCCTCCCTAGTTTCAACATTCGGCGTGTGGCCAGAGGACGAAGACCCAGCCTGAGCACCTCCACGGCCTCCGCCGCGACCTCTTGTACCCCTTCCACGAGCATCTCTGGTGCTCATATCGATTCGTGTTTTTATCTGTATTAACAATTTTAGACATCAGTTTTACAGTTCCAGTGTTTATTAACGGATATTTTATGGAAAATATTAACAATAATTCAGAGTTTTGTTTTAGTAGATCACTGTCTTACTACAGTTTTAGGTTGCCCTAAATAGAGTATTTTAGTACAGTCTATTACCTATAGTAGTCTCAGTATTTCAAATTAAACAAATAGTAGTTTTAGAGGACTTATAGAACTGGTTCCGGAGACTCGGTGTACCATACATTTAATAAAACATTTCCAAGTATTTCAAATTATTTGAAACAGTTCTTTTTCGAAATTCCAAGTTTTTAGAAGAAACTCAAATCCACAACCAAGTTTTGCAACCTAGCTCTGATACCACTAAATGTAACACCCTAAACCCGGCCTAGATGTTATTGCTGAACCTGGCGATGTCACATTGAAGTGTCTTTCATAAAATACAATATTGTTGAAAACCCGATTTATAAATACCTTTTTATAATCTTCATGATGGTTTTAAAATGTCGCGCTCAATTTCAAAATTTAAGTTGTTTGGCGAGAAGTTAATCATATTGAATTGTTATTAATTCAAAACATTAATTCTTGCGGTAGCTTTTAAATCATGTTTGTGTTTTGAAAAAAAAACATTGATCTTTTTGAAAAACCACATCTTATCCAACTGCTAGCAGTTATAAATCAAAATAATTAAAAACCCAATTTAAAGATTAAAAATTTATAGAGGCCTTATTACATAAAAAGATACCCAAATTAAGATACTTATAATTTAAAATTCTAATAAGGAAGTCCATGCAATTGTATAGCCACCTTCGAGTCCCTCGTAGCACCGACCCGCCTAAGACTAGGGATTACCTGCGCAAATAAATAGAAGGGTGAGTTTATGAAAACTCAATGTGTAATCCCTTGATAATCATACAGTCAATCATGCTGTAGGCAAATACAGCCTGGGCCTAAGCCCGTATCAGTAATAGTTCAATTTTAGTTAGGGCTTTAGCCCACTACAGTATCAGTATCAGTGTGGGCCTTAGCCCAATTCAGTGACAGTAGCAATACAGATATGCAATCAGAATCCTACCCAACCAGCCTCTACACTCCACTCTATCAAGCCCTACACTCCATGTGGGGATAAAATCAACCCACCCATCCCGACACTCCAAAATAGCACCGGTTGCGGCACTAACAGTATATGCAGCAGAGTTGCCAGTACAATACACTTCTTCCAATCAAAATAAACCCATCCCCATGCAACATAACATAATATCATGTATATATGCAATATAAAAAAACATGCTCGAATACAGTCATACATATCATAAGGGCATATTAGTCATTTTACCTCATAGGGGCATAACAGTCATTTTATCAAATTGGGGTCTAGGTATACTTACCGACCCAACAGTAGGTCTACAGTCATCTTGGCAACCAGTGCAACCTCAACAGTCAAACAGTGAAAATGGGCACAAGGCCCATAATATGGGCCCATGTGGGCCAACTAAATAGTGAATAGTCATTTAAATGGTGAATAATGCTCTTCTTAAATATTGTAACAACCCCTTTTTATATAACTGATTCCAACTAAATAGTGATACGAACTTGCCTCGATGATGATTTGAGTCGTAGATGTTGGCTGATCGTAAATTGGGTAAGTCTTGGCTTGATTGAAAGAAGGTAAAAAAAATCAAGTATGGAATAGGCTCAAAAGGGTTTCAAAGAAAGGAATAGAATAGTTGGATGATACATAGGGAGAAACAGGTAAGGCGGAGAATGAACCAACAATATTAAGATTGTTGACCGAAGTCTCAAAAATGGCACTTAGGTTGTAGTCGATGGTAAAAGCGATGGAATAGTTGAAATGGAAAGATAAATTGAAAATAAACCTCGACCCACTATCTATGGAAGATAGGAACCTTGGTATAGTTTTGAACGCCACACCAACAAAGGTGATAAATTTGGGATAACAATGAAAGATTGATGCCACGATACGAATGCCTGATAAGTCAGATCAGTCCTGATGTGAATAAAGAGAATTTAATTCTCACCAGAGCAATAAATTTCATAAAATGACAAAATCTAAAATTTGAGAAACCGTTACAAAAAAGAAGTTAACACATATTTATAGTAAAAACTATAGGATAGTGGAATAGGCATATAAACAACTAATTGGACTTTGAATTTAGCTCTTAATGAGTTGGAAATTTTTAGAATTATTCATGAAGGTTCCTTGGAGCTTCTTGAGCATGGATAACATCAATAGGCAGCTTCTAGATGCCTTGATTCAGCTGATGATTATTTGGGATGCATGGGAGCTAGTTGGCCTTCTTGGAAACGTCCCATAGTGCTTAATGAACTCATTTATTCCTTCCTGAAGAGGCTGAACGTCCAGCAACATTTACTAGGCATTTTGCATAGCTTGAAGCTTCCCAACAAGCTAAATTAATGTTGAGCTGAAAGCCTTGGTAGATTTGGCCAAAGAGAATGCATAGAATTTAATTTGCTACATTGATTAGCTGAACAGCCTTGGAACATTAACATCTCTACTTGGCCACCCTAATGGACAAGCAAACATTTAGCCGATTTTTGGTGAAGGGTTGTGGCTGATGAAATCCTCAAGGCGTCACTAGGAGAAATTAATTAGCTGCACTTGGAAATTTAATTCAGCTCAAGGTCTTGAGCTCCATGAAAAAGTCACATAAAAAAGAGAAACTAGCAGCTCCTTTAATGCTGTCCATGCATGCTTTTTCTTTAAGGCTTCAGCAGCATCATTAATGTTGTCCATGCTTGTTAGTTGCACAATAAACTCAGCAAATTAAAACAGCCTATGACACATTAAATTAGCAGTAGCATAGGACACATTAAGTCAATTAAATTCGGCTGGAATCATGACACCTTTAAAACATGTCTAAGCTAGGACACAATAATTCCTGCACATTAACTCGACTAAAAAACATTAAAATCATGTAGTAAGACAACTTAAAAATCATGTTCTAACTAAGACAAATTAAATGAGCTAAAGACAACTTTAAATTGATATAGTAATTTAGACAAATGAAATGAATGCCCAAAATTTTGAGACAAATTAAATAACCTAAAAACACATTTAACACTTAGCTAGATTAATTAAACAACTTAAACTAAATTAACTAAAATTTATTCTAGCAACTAAACGCAAGAATTAAAAAGGTAAATATGAGCTCAAAATGAGCTTAGTTGAGCTGAATCAATCTCATGGAGTGAGCAAATGAGTTCATTGAGCTGGAAACGAGCTGATTTGAGCTCGTTGAACTAGAATTTCAACTAATTCAGCTTGCAAAGGATTGCAAGCAATGCTAGGGAGCTAGTCCAGTAGGGCGCTTGGGCGTGATCGTATCAAATAGTCGCATTTAACACTTTGTAACCGCCCTTGTTTATAACCGATTCTAGCTGAATAATCACCTACAAGCATTCATTTAACAAACACATTAAAACACATTAAACACATTAAACACATTAAACACACATTAAACACATGTAACACATGTAACAATAAATTATTCCAGCAACTAAATTAACTAAGATAAGCATTTATTCTAGCAACTCAATTAATAACTAAGATGAGTTCAATTAAAAATAAAATTCAGCTTGTAATAAATTACAAGGGACGCTTATTGAACTGATCCAAGCATGATCAATGGATTCAGCTACTTGCTCTCTCCAAACTCAATCAACATAGCTTGCTAACGGATCTTGAAACCTCTTAGCTCGAAATTGAGTTATAGGTCCTTATGGCAACTCAACAGGTTCGGTGGTAACTTCCCAAGCTATGGTTGCATCATCCCTCCTCTTTGAGGCAATTTGTCCCCAAATCGTCACCTACATCAAAAGGGGATAAATCAGTAACGTTAAAAGTAGCACTAACTCTATTCTCACCAGGTAAGTCTATCTTATAGGCATTATCGTTAATCTTTTCCAAGATTTGAAAAGCACTGTCTCCCTTCAGTAAAAGTTAGGATCGTCTTTGAGCTGGAAATCTCTCCTTACACATGTGAATCCAAACCCAGTCACCGGGTTCAAACGTCACTCGTTTATATCCCTTGTTGACGTTACGAGCATATTGCTCGGTTCTTTGTTCAATATTATCCCTAACTCGCTAATGCAATTGTTTCACAAATTCTGCCTTTTTCTTTCCATCTACATGCATCAACTGATCAAAGGGTAAGGCCAACAAATCCAATGGAGTTAATGCATTAAAACCACACACTACCTCAAATGGTGAATACTTGGTAGTCGAGTGTACTGATCGGTTGTACGCGAATTTGATGTGGGGTAAACACTCCTCCCAAGTTTTTAGATTCTTTCGAATAATTGCCCGCAATAGTATTGATAAAACACGATTAACGACCTCCATTTGGCTGTCGGTTTGGGGATGGCTTACTATTGAAAATAAAAGCTTGGTGGTAAGCTTGCCCCATAAGGTTCTCCAAAAATAGCTAAGGAACTTGGTGTCTCGATCCGAAATGATGGTCCTCAGAATACCATGTAATTGCACGATCTTCTTAAAAAATATATTCGCAACATTTAGAGCATCGTTAGTTTTGTTACACGCAATGAAATGAGCCATTTTTTAAAAAATATCAACTACAACAAATACAGAGTCTTTGCCCTTCTTTGTTCTAGGAAGACCTAGAATGAAATCCATAGAAATATCCTTCCAGGGTGTTTTCGGGATCGACAACGGAGTATAAAGTCCATTGGCTAGAGCTTCGATTTAGCCTTCTTGCAAGCAATACTGCGCTCGCATACTTTAGCCACATCTCATTTCATTTTCGTCCAATAGAAGTGTTCCTGAAGAACGGCTAAAGTTTTGGCAATACTGAAATGACCCATTAATCCCCCGATGTATGCTTTATGAACCAACACGTCTCTAGTTGATCCTTGGGATATGCACAATTTGTTTTCTCAAAAAAGAAATCCATCTTGCCGATAGTACCTATCATATGCACCTTACACACACAACTTGTAAATTTCTCCAAAATCAGAGTCATCAGCATATGAATCCTTCAAATAAGTGAAACCAAGCAATTTAACTTGCAATTGGTTTAAAAGAGCATACCTTCACGACAGAGCATCCACAACGATATTTTCCTTACCTTACTTATATTTAATTACATATGGGAAGGATTCTAAGAACTCGACCCATAAAAGAAACGGTAAAAATAGAAGAATTTCATATTCTGTGATATTTTAATTTTGTGAGACAGGTGGTCAGAATGATTTCGAAATCCCCTATTCTGATTTGGGAAATCATTAAAAATTATACACATATAATTATAGGTTATAATTATATGCTTAAAATATTTAATGAGTCTATTTTCGAAAGAAATAAACGAGAACATTATCTGAATCTTGTACAAATAGATAATTGATTTTTAGTGAAGAGAAGTCGGAACAGTCAGATAGCAAAACAGGGGTGACTTTTAAGAATAAATTGTACTTATTGGATAAACAAAAAATTCTAAAAATTTTACGGTAAGAAGATACATGAGTCTAGTTTCTGATACAATTAGCGGATCTAAATTTTGAGTTCCACAGCTCCAGATATAAATAATTTAGTGACTGTGACTCGAGAAAATAACTTAATTAGACTTTCTATAAATACAAAAAAAATTGAAAAATAGCATGTTAATACATTGCTTATTATTTTCATACGAGCTTATTAAGCGTAAAGCTTACTCCCTCCTTTCCATTTCCTTAGTGTTCTTAGGTTGGCTCGGGGTTGGAGATCGTCGGAGGCAGCATCACACTATCAAGCCAATACCTTTGGAGTATTGATACATAAGTTAGAAATATCAAGTGAGTGGCATGTATAGGGACCTAGTTTTATAATATGTGTTATTATAATTTGGCCAAATGTATTGGCCTATATTGAGCTATTGTTTATGGCTTGTAAATCTAGCTATTCATGTTATGTCTAATAATTGTGATGTGAATATGGTTGTTCGCCATGCATGGTTGGTAATATGTCACGTGTGTTGAATGCATGTTTTATGACCAATCGAGGTGGTCATAACCATGAATTAAATGTGTAATATGAAAATAAAATGATAATGCCTTGAACATGGACGTTTGATGGATAGTTGGGTAACCATGGTACAATGGTATAAAATGAGAAATAGTAATAATGTTAAATTGAATATGGAATTGGTGTAGAATGTCTTAGTCAAGCATATTGTTTTACGCATGTGAAATGTGGATACTCTATAATGATATGACTTGGCTAGAAGGTGTATGCTTGATGATAAGTTAGAGTTAAATGGACATGAAGATAATTGTGGTATAAAAGTATAAGTGGTAAGGTATTTGGCAAAGCCAAATGAATAAGATATGGTGTGCCTAGACTTGGTTTAATATGAGAATGTGTAACACATGTTTGTTGATAGGTAAATAAAATGTTTGCATCATAATTGAGGATGTTGAATGCTTTTGGATCCATATTTGTGTGTGTGCATGTAAAGGGTGACAAAAAGGCTTGGAAAATAGCCTAAGTGTTGACCACACGGGCAGAGACACAAACATGTGTCTCAGCCTTGTGGAGGACACGGCCTTAGCACACGGTCATGTGACTTGGCTATGTGACCCTAAATGTTTCCTAACATCATAAACAAAGAGTTACACAGGCTGAGGACACGGGCGTGAGAGACCACCCGGCCTACCCATACAGGCATGTGACTCTTCGAACATGAAAACTTTCTAAGTGTTGTAAAAATGTTCGTGAGTTCTCGGTTTAGTCTCAAACTACTTTTAATGCATGTTTAAAGCCTCGAAGGCTCGTTTGTGGGACATATTGCATGTGATCGAATGATTTTGATATGATTAAAATTTTACGGCCCAGTTTTACATGCATGTGCATATTTAAGTTTGGTAATGTATCCTATCCCGGCATCAGACACGGATAAGAGGTGTTACAAAATGGACATGAAATAGGTGAAATAGAATATTTTTATGTTAGGGGTATTTTGGTCATTTAGTAATTAAAATGAATTAAAAATAAAATTAAAAGCCAATTTTTATCCATCTTCAAGCTATGGCCGAAACTTGCATGGAGAAACCGTGGCTAGGCTTTTCCAAGCTTCCAAGCTCGATTGTAAGTCCGTTCTTGCCCCGTTTTTAATGATTTTTACGTTTTTGAAATCCTCGTAACAAGATCTAGCTATTTCTACAATGTATTTAAGCTAGGGTTGATGTTTAAAAATTTACCCATGTACGACATGTGTGTATTTTGATGTTTAAGGGAGGAATATGAATGTTTGTTATGTGTTAAATGACTTTTGCTAAGTAGTTTTCGGTGAAAACGTAAAAAAGGACTAATTTGTAAAAGTTATAAAATTTGTCATAAAAGTGTGATTTAGTGGAAATTGTGGGCTACTATAGTTATGAAAATGATTCGGCTAGGCTTAAAGTACAAGAAAAATGCACACATTACATTTTACGAGCCTAGGGGCTAAATTGCAAATATGTGAAAGTTTAGGGGTAAAAATGAAAACTTGTAAAAGTATGATTTTTGGGTCAATTTGAATAATGTGAGTAAGAAATAAGCTATATTTTAAATGTTAGATCAAGAAAATTGAGATTCGGGCTTAAATCGGGAAAGTACAAGATTATGGACTAAAATGGAATAATTAATTGTGCTCGAATTCGAGGTAAGTTCGTACGTCAATAATAATGAAATGTTGTACTTGAACGTTAATGTTTGATATTACATGAACTGTAAGTACATATGTAAATAATGTGACAATGTAATAAATTATGATGTATTGACATTATGTGATAAATGTTTCATCATTATTATGAATGCTATGCCTAGTGGTAACTTGTAAGTATGAATGATATTCTGGTCATTATCCATGACGTTACGAGCAAGAATGATGGAAATGTTATGTGCAAGTTAGAAAAACCCCATTTGAACCTTAGGAATAGTTTAGGATACAAGTGACATGTCACTAGGAATTAAGAAGTTTGAACTCGTTGAGTAGTCTGGGTTCGTGATATATGTAACATCCGAGCTTGTTGAGTGGTTCGAGTTCATAATGGATGCGATACATGTGATTTAGTTCTGGGCAATGGTCTTGCGTGTCTTACCGGTGCCTAGGCATTCCTTGAGTGGTTGGATATCTGACAGCTTTTGTGAGCAACCCATGTAGTTACACCTTGATCGATAGCTTATATGAGCAAGCCTGTGAGTAGCTCCATTGCGAGCGTTACATGTTATAAGGTAGCTTTGGCTACGTATGTATATGTGGCACTTATGTGCAAGTTTTTTGCGTATCCAATAGTATTCCGATTGTTCAACGGGTAATGTAATGGACGATGTGACGAAAGTCCTAAGGAGAACATGTTAAGGAAGTTATGATTATATGTTGTATTACGAGTTGGTACAGGTATGTACACTAAACTCACAAGTAATGCCTTGATATATGATGTTTCATGATAAAGAGGTATGTGGGTGATAAGTAAGTCAAAGGTTTTGAATGATGAATAAACTTATGTTTATGTTTATGATTATGCTTATTATGTCATCATATGATAGTTATCATGATATTGCACTAAGAAAGTTTTGGACAGTAGCAATTGTGTGAATTTTAAAATCCACCAAAAATTATGGAAATTGAATTAGAAACTGAATAAGATATGATATTAAAGCTTATTAAGCCTAGTTTCACATAGAAGAAACTGTTAAACAAAAGAATTTCATTTTATGAGATATTTGAATTTTTGTGAGATAGGGTCAGAGGGATTTCGGGCTCCCCTGTCTTAAATTTGGAAAATCACTAAAAATTGTAAAAAAAAATAATTATGGGTTAGAATTTATATGAATAAATTCTTAATGAGTCTATTTTTAATAGAAATAGATTGGAACATTATCCAAATCCCGTACTATGAGATAATTAATTTTTAGTAAAGAAAGGTTGAAGCTGTCAAATAGCAGAACAGAGATAACTTTAAAGAATAAACTGTATTTATTTGCTAAACCAAAAATTCTAGAAATTTTATGATAAGAATATATGTGAGTCTAATTTCAATGAAAATTAGTAGAGCTTAATTTAAAGTTCTGTAACTCAAGTTATAAATAATTTAGTGACTATGACTCGAGTAGACAACTTGACTAGAGTATGAGCAAATAGTGGAATTATGTGTAATTTTGATTGTGTTACCATGAGAACATGTTGTAAGAATTTGGAAAAAGCACGTTAATAAATTGCTTATTATTATTTTTGTATGGGCTTACTAAGCTATAAAGCTTACCCCTCTCCTTTCCATTTCTTTTAGTGTTGCCAGGTTAGCTCGAGGTTAGAGATCGTCGGAGGCAGCATCACACTATCAAATTATCAAGCTGGGATATTAATAAATCTTAAGTGTTTCCAAGTGAGTGGCATGTATAGAGGCTTAGTACTTTATGATTTGTGTTTCATGATTCAGACAATTGAGTTGGCTTATAATGATTCATTTGTATAGAACCATGAGATATGGCTTATTTTTTATCATTGGGTTGTAAACCTAATTGGTTTTGCTTTACTGTTCTAATGTCTTGATGATGTGCTTGTTGTGATGGCTTGATACCGATGGGTGTATGAAATGGTATGTATATTTGATGGATGAACTTTGATCAATAGATGTGACCATAATCTTAGTATAAAAGTGTAAATTTAGAGTAAGTTAATGATGTTAATGAAGATGACAAGGCCAAATGAATATGGTTTGGTATGTCTAGACTTGATATAAAATGAGTATGAGAAACACAAGTATGATGACATGCAAATGTTATGTGTAACAGTCCGATTATGACCCTAGTAGGAACAGTGGTTTCGGGACCACAAATCTGAGTCTAAAAAATATTTTAATATTATTTTGTGTCTGTGATATTTGAATTTACATCTGTAAAATCTCTGTGATTTAATTTGTCCGTTTCTGTGCTTAATTATGAAAAATAACCTAATAGCATAAAATATAAAAGCTGTGTGCCTGATGTTTAAGTGCTTATTTGGGTTGGCTTTCGAGAGTAAAGGTCCTTATGTGGTTATTTGACCATTGGAAGTTTGAATAGACATAAAAGGACATGTGTTAGGTGAAATTATAATAGTTTAATAAAGGTTATAATAGTCAAATGTTTAATAAATTAATATATGATATAACTAAACATGAGAATAGGCAATTTTATGCTTTGTTTGTACCAAAAATTGAAGAACAAAAGAAAAGATAAAGAGTTCTAGGGTTTGGCTAGTTGGAAGCTTAATTTGGATATGTTTTTGCTTCGATTTTTGATAATTTTTGTATTTTTGTGATCGTTGCTAAGTGTACTATAAAGCCCATGCCTCAATTTCTGATTTTGTTGATGATTTGAAAATGTGTTATGGATGAATTCATGAATTTTGCGTTGCTAAATGGTG
Organism: Gossypium longicalyx; assembly: GCA_025698465.1. Lineage (NCBI taxonomy): Eukaryota > Viridiplantae > Streptophyta > Magnoliopsida > Malvales > Malvaceae > Gossypium > Gossypium longicalyx. The sequence continues at coordinate 59,251,931 of CM047007.1, forward strand.
AAATATGAAAGCTTGATGTTGATTTTACATGTTTTGTCTTTGGATTTTAGTTGGATTTGAGTAAATTGAGCTAATTTGTGAAAATGCTATTTTGAAGGACTAAAATGTGAAATAAATGAAATGTGTGGACTTGTATGAGAGCCATGAAAATTTGGCTAAGTTTGTGTACAAACAAATTATGTGTATTTTTTTATTTTGGGAAAGAGGGACAAAAGTGTCGAAATGTGAAAACATGAGGGCTAGTTTACAAATTTCCCTAAATGTGTGATTATGGATTGAATTGAATTATTTGGTAAATAAAAGGATTAATTTTAAATACTTATAGATCAGGAAAGGAGGAGTTCGAATTTAGATCGAGGGAAGTCGAAGATTATAGAATAAACGTTCGAGTCAACAACTTCGAGTACGAGGCAAGTTCGTACATAAAATATGATGTTAAGTAAGTTTTTATGCATTAATTATTCATGGTTTGTATATAATTAAATTGGATGATATGATGATGAATCGAAATTTTTTGCACTAAGTGTGCGATTTAAATTATCTTGGCACTAAGTGTGCGATTTAAATTAGCTTCTGCTATTTGAGGCACTAAATGTGCGATACCAACTTAGTCTCGGTTATTTGAGATGGCACTAAGTGTGCGAAAATATTTATTTTGGGCTAACCATATAGCACTAAGTGTGCAGATGTCTAAAATACGAATAAGTTATGAAAAGTCTCATAACATTCACAAGAGGTGAGTATGAAAGTGTATAAGTACGAGAAGATTCAGGTATGTATAATACCTAAGTGGTAGATGATGTTAAGTATGAGAATTTCATTGACTTGATATAGATTTATGGATTGAAATTGTGCAAATACTTATATGTTGTTATTTTATGTTTCATATATTATGAATGACTTGAGTATGAGCTTACTAAGCTTTTGAAAGCTTACTTTGTGTGTATTTGCATTGTTTTATAGATATCAAAGCTACTGAAAGCTCGGGGATTGTTAAGGATCGTCATCATACTATTGGACCTCATTTTGGTACTTTTGAAAATGTATATATTTAAAGTATGGCATCTATAGGCTAGTAGTTGGGAAATATGTTTTGTGATGAATATATATTTCGTCATGAGATTGGTCAAATTTTGTGTTTGAATTCATGGTTGTGAATGGTTTATAGTAGGTGAGGTTATATAAAATGGTGGTATGTTTTAGATGGATAAAAGAAATGGTAAGTTGGTGAATTCATGGTATGAGATTGAATGATGTATGTTTTTAGCATAAAGAATGGTTGATTGGGTTGTACATGTATGCTTGATTCCTTACTTGTAGGTTGACCCATAAAGGGGTGGCAAATTTTGGTTTAAACCAAGTCTACTTGATGCCACACAGTCAGGGGACACGGACGTGTCTTATGACCGTGTAAGAAAAATAGTATCCACCTAAAAATTGCACGGCCTTGACACGGGCGTGTCATATGTCCGTGGGCTAAAGTCAGTATGCATGGTCTGTTTTGGCACGGCTGATTCACATGGGTGTGTCTGATGCTCGTGTGAGGTACACGTCGTGGATGCACGGACGTGTAACCTCAACAAAATTGAAAAATTTTCTATGTTCTGAAATTTTATGAATGTGTTCGGTTTAGCTCTAATCATTCTTAAACGTAGGTTTTAGGTCTCATAGACCATCTTATGAGATAATTGCTTATGAAATGATATTAAATAATATATGTGATTCTAAATTTGGTCTGAGATGTTTTGTCTGTCTGGTAATGCCTCGTAACCCTAATCTGATGTCGGTTACGGGTTAGGAGTGTTACATTATGTTTGTAACTTAATTAAGGATGTTTAATCTTTAATTGGATACCATGTTCTATGCCTTTGATGTTGTATAAGTGTGTGAGGGATTAAAGTTGACCAAGTCTTGGAAAATAGCCTAATTGTTGGCCACACGGACAGAGAATTGTCTGTTAATGTTTCGAGATAGTTTGATAAAGTCTGTGAGAATTGTCTGTTAATGTTTCGAGATAGTTGTTTTCCGGTTGATTTGATGTTATTGCCTTTTGACTAGTTTGATATGATTCTGGGTATGGATTGGTTAACTTTGCATGGCGCTGTGGTGAATTGTAAATAGAAAACTATTGATTTGAGATGCACGAATGATGAAATAGTTAGAATTGAATCTAGTGGTTTGAATGGATTGCCTGCTATAATATCTTCGATGAAAGCTTTGAGTATCTACTTTGCTTATGTGATTAATTCTAGAGTATCAGAAAAGAAGGTTGAATCTGTGCATGTTGTTTGTGAATTTCCTGATGTATTTCCTGAAGAAATTTTGGGATTACCTCCGATAAGAGAGGTAGAGTTTGGCATTGAATTGGTACATGGTACTACTCTGATTTCAATAGCTCCGTATAGAATGGCCCCAACTGACTTAAAGGAATTGAAATCTCAGTTGCAAGAATTGACTGATCGAGGATTTGCTAGATCGAGTTTTTCACCATGGGGTGCTCCTGTTCTGTTTGTGAAAAAGAAAGATGGCACAATGAGAATGTGTATTGATTATCGACAACTTAACAAAGTGACTATAAAGAACAAATATCCTCTGCCTTGAATAGATGATTTGTTCGATCAGTTGAAAGGTGCGACTGTGTTTTCAAAAATAGATCTGAGATCAGGTTACTATCAGTTGCGGGTAAAAGACTCTAACATGCCTTTTGGTTTAACGAATGCACCTGCTGTATTTATGGATTTAATGAATAGAATTTTCAGACCGTATTTAGATCAATTTTTTGTTGTATTCATTGATGATATATTGATTTATTCACGTGATGAATCTAAGCATGCTGAACATTTGAAAATAGTGCTACAGACTCTACGAGATAAACAGTTGTATGCAAAGTTTAGTACATGTGAATTCTAGTTGTGAGAAATTGGTTTTCTAGGTCATATTGTATCAGCCTCTAGTATCCGAGTTGATCCGACCAAGATTTTAGCTATTTTGGATTGGAAGCCTCCGAGGAATGTATCTGAAGTCTGCAGTTTTATGAGACTTGTCGGTTATAACAGACAATTTGTAAAAGATTTCTCTGTGATAGCAACTCCATTGACAAAATTGCTTCAGAAAGATGTGAAATTTAAATGGTTTGAGCAATGCCAGAAAAGATTTGATCGGTTAAAAGCTATGTTAACTGAAGCTCCAGTGTTAGTACAGCCTGAGTCAGGTAAGGAATTCGTTGTTTACAGCGATGCTTCGTTGAATGGACTAGGTTGTGTTTTAATGCAAGAAGGAAAAGTTGTTGCTTATACTTTGAGACAGTTGAAGCCGCATGAAAAGAACTATCCGACTCACGACCTCGAGTTAGCTGCTATTGTGTTTGCTTTGAAAATTTGGCGTCACTATCTGTTTGGTGAGAAATGTCACGTGTTTTCTGATCATAAAAGTCTGAAGTATTTAATGATGTAAAAAAGATTTGAATCTACGACAGAGAAGATGGTTAGAACTATTAAAAGACTACGAACTTGTGATTGATTATCACCCGGGAAAAGCAAATGTGGTTGCTGATGCTTTGAGTCGAAAATCATTATTTGCAATGAATGGTCATTTAGTTCTGTCTGATAATGGTTCAGTTTTAGCTGAATTAAAAGTGAGACCTTTGTTTTTACAATAGATTATTGAAGCTCAGAAGGTTGATAATGAGATTATGGCTAAACGAACTCAGTGTAATTCTGACTCTGATTCTGAATTTCAGATAGATGTTGATGACTGTCTGAGTTTCAGAAATAGACTTTGTATTCCGAGAAATCCAGAGTTGATTCGGATGATTTTGAGTGAAGCCCATAGTAGTAGATTTTCTGTACACTCGAGAAGTACGAAAATGTATAACGATTTGAAACAATTATATTGGTGGCCGGGAATGAAAAGAGATATTTCTGACTTTGTTTCGAGATGTTTAACTTGTTAGCAAGTTAAAGTTGAACATTAGGTGCCATCTGGGTTATTACAACCGATTATGATTCCAGAGTGGAAATAGGATCGAGTGACTATGGATTTTGTTTCAGGTTTGCCTCTATCTCCGAAAAAGAAAGATGCAATTTGGGTTGTAGTTGATCATTTGACGAAATTAACTCATTTTATTCCGATTCGGTTTGATTATTCGCTTGATAAGCTAGTTGTGTTGTACATTTCTGGTATTGTGAGATTGCATGGTGTGCCATTGTCGATAGTGTCAGATAGAGACCTGAGATTTACGTCGCGATTTTGGAAGAAATTACAAGATGCTCTGGGTACTAAATTACACTTTAGCACTGCTTTCCATCCACAAACAGACGGACAATCTGAACGAATTATTTAGATACTTGAGGATATGTTGAGATGTTGTATTCTTGAGTTTGAAGGTGCGTTGGAAAAATATTTACCATTGATTGAATTCGCTTATAATAATAGTTTTCAATCGAGCACTAAAATGGCCCCGTACGAAGCCTTATACGGTAGAAAGTGTAGAACTCTGTTGTACTGGACTGAGCTCAGCGAGAAAAAGATTTACGGCATTGATCTGATAAAAGAAACAGAACAGAAAGTGAAAATTATTCGAGATAGTCTGAAAGCTGCCACTGATCGTCAGAAATCATATGCAGATTTGAAAAGAAAAGACATTGAATTTGAGATCGGCGACAAAGTGTTTCTGAAAGTGTCTCCGTGGAAGAAAGTGATTCGATTTGGTAGAAAAGGCAAGTTGAGTCCGAAGTTCATCGAGCTGTATGAAATCATTGAGCGAGTTGGGCCAGTTGCTTATAGATTGAGGCTACAATCTAAATTAGAAAAGATACATAATGTGTTTCACGTATCGATGCTTCGACGGTACAGATCTGATCCTTCCCATGTAATTCTTTCATCTGAGATTGAAATTCGGTCTGATATGACTTACGAAGAAAAGCCGATTCGAATCTTAGCTCGAGAGGTTAAAGAGTTACGTAATAAGAAGATTCCGTTAGTTAAAATGATGTGGCATCGACACGGTATAGAAGAGGTAACGTGGGAACCTGAAGATGCTATGAAACAGCAATATCCAAAACTATTTAATGGTAAGATTTTCGGGGACGAAAATCCCTAAGGGGAGAATTGTAATAGTCTCGTTCTAACCCTAGTAGGAATAGTGGTTTCGGGACCAAATCCGAGTCTGAAAAATATTTTAATATTATTTTCTGTGTCTGTGATATGTGAATTTACATTTATGAAATCTCTGTGAATTAATTTTTCCATTTCTGTGCTTAATTATGAAAAAAGACCTAATAGCATAAAATATAAAAGCTGTGTGCTAGATGTTTAAGTGCTTATTTGAGTTGGCTTTCTAGAGTAAAGGTCCTTATGTGGTTATTTGACCATTGGAAGTTTGAATAGACATAAAAGGACATGTGTTAGTTGAAATTATAATAGTTTAATAAAGGTTATAATAGTCAAATGTTTAATAAATTAATATATGATATAACCAAACATGAGAATAGGCAATTTTATGCTTTGTTTGTACCAAAAATTGAAGAACAAAAGAAAAGATAAAGAGTTCTAGGGTTCGGCTAGTTGGAAGCTTAATTTGGGTATGTTTTTGTTTCGGTTTTGGATAATTTCTGCGTTTTTGTGATCGATGCTAAGTGTACTATAAAGCCCATGCCTCAATTTCTGATTTTGTTGATGATTTGAAAATGTGCTATGGCTGAATTCATGTGTTTTGTGTTGCTAAATGATGAAATATGAAAGCTTGATGTTGAGTTTACTTGTTTTGTCTTTGGATTTTAGTTGGATTTGAGTAAATTGATCTAATTTTTGAAAATGCTGTTTTGAAGGACTAAAATGTGAAATAAATGAAATGTGTGGACTTGTATGAGAGCCATGAAAATTTGGCTAAGCTTGTGTACAAACAAATTATGTGTATTTTGTGATTTTGGGAAAGAGGGATAAAAGTGTCGAAATGTGAAAACTTGAGGGCTAGTTTGCAAATTTCCCTAAATGTGTGATTATGGATTGAATTGAATTATTTGGTAAATAAAAGGTTTAATTTTGAATAATTATAGATCAAGAAAGGAGGAGTTCGGATTTAGATCGAGGGAAGTCAAAGATTATAGAATAAACATTCGAGTCGACAACTTCGTGTACGAGGCAAGTTCGTACTTAAAATATGATGTTAAGTAAGTTTTGATGCCTTAATTATTCATGGTTTGTATATAATTAAATTGGATGATATGATGATGAACTGGAAGTTTTGGCACGAAGTGTGCGATTTAAATTAGCTTCTATTATTTGAGGTACTAAGTGTGCGATACTGACTTAGTCTCGGTTATTTGAGATGGCACTAAGTGTGCAAAAAATTTTATTTTGGGCTAACCATATAGCACTAAGTGTGCAGATGTCTAAAATACAAATAAGTTACGACAAGTTTTATAACATTCACAAGAGGTGAGTATTAAAGTGTCTAAGTACGGGAACATTCAGGTATGTATAATACCTAAGTGGTAGATGATGTTAAGTATGAGAATTTCATTGAGTTGATATAGATTTATGGATTGAAATTGTGCAAATACTTATATGTTGTTATTTTATGTTTCATATATTATGAATGACTTGAGTATGAGCTTACTAAGCTTTTGAGCGCTTACTTTGTGTGTATTTGCATTGTTTTATAGATATCAAAGCTACTGAAAGCTCGGCGATTGTGAAGGATCGTCATCATACTATTGGACCTCATTTTGGTACTTTTGAAAATGTATATATTTAAAGTATGGCATCTATAGGCTGGTAGTTGGGAAATATGTTTTGTGATGAATATATATTTCATCATGAGATTGGTCAAATTTTGTGTTTGAATTCATGGTTGTGAATGGTTTATAGTAGGTGAGGTTATATGAAATGGTGGTATGTTTTAGATGGATAAAAGAAATGGTAAGTTGGTGAATTCATGGTATGAGATTGAATGATGTATGTTTTTAGCATAAAGAATGGTTGATTGGGTTGTACATGTATGCTAGATTCCTTACTTGTAGGTTGACCCATAAAGGGGTGGCAAATTTTGGTTTAAACAAAGTCTGCTTGGTGCCACACAGTCAGGGGACACGGACGTGTCTTGTGGCCGTGTAAGAAAAATAGTATCCACCTAAAAATTGCACGGCCTTGACACGGGCGTGTCATATGTCCGTGGGCTAAAGTCAGTATGCATGGTCTGTTTTGGCACGGCTGATTCACATGGGTGTGTCTGATGCCTGTGTGAGGTACACGTCCTGGATGCACGGACGTGTAACCTCAACAAAATTGAAAAATTTTCTATGTTCTGAAATTTTATGAATGTGTTCGGTTTAGCTCTAATCATTCTTAAACGTAGGTTTTAGGTCTCATAGACCATCTTATGAGATAATTGCTTATGAAATGATATTAAATAATATTTGTGATTCTAAATTTGGTCTGAGATGTTTTGTCTGTCTGGTAATGCCTCGTAACCCTAATCTGATGTCGGTTACGGGTTAGGAGTGTTACATTATGTTTGTAACTTAATTAAGGATGTTTAATCTTTAATTGGATACCATGTTCTATGCCTTTGATGTTGTATAAGTGTGTGAGGGATTAAAGTTGACCAAGTCTTGGAAAATAGCCTAATTGTTGGCCACACGGACAGAGACACGGCCGTGTGTCTCAGCCGTGTAGAAGACAAGGCCTAGCACACGGGCGTGTGCCTTGGCCGTGTGACCTTAAAATATTGCTGACGTCATAAACAGAGAGTTACATGGGCTGAGGACACAGGCGTGTCCGAGCCACACAGGCGTGTGTGACAACATGGCCTACCCACATGGGCGTGTGACTCTCTGAAACTAGAAAATTTCTGAAGTGTCGTAAAAAGTTCGTAAGTTCTCAGTTTAGTCCCGAACCACCCCCTATGTATGTTTTGGGCCTCGTAGGCCCGTATAAGGGACGATATACATGTGTTTGAATGTTTTTGAATTGGTTGAAATTTTATGGCCTGATTTTATGAAAATGTGTACGTTTAGGTCCAGTAATGCCTCATACCCTATCCGGCCCCGGTTATGGGTAAGGGGTGGTACACATTCACAACCATTCATTTCCAACTTGCATATATATGTTATCAATTATACATCAAAGTCTTACTCAATTCATTATGTACGATAATGTAATATGGTATCATTTCATCTCATACTTATCCAGCAATGTACAACTAAAGGCATAACATGCATACTTTAACAATATCGTTCAAACCAAACATTACCAATTCAATACAACTACTTGCACAAGACTTAGAAATAATATAACATATTCAAAAGGGTCCTATTACATGCCATGTATACCAAACCAAAATCAAGTCTACCAACGAGTCCTAGATAGTGTGATTTCTTGTGTTGATCTAATCTTCCGAGTCCACAAAATGTAATCTACAAGAATAAACAAAATACAGTAAGCTTACATAAAGCTTAGTAAGTTCGTTTGATCAATCAATAAACTTTTCCGATTTAACCTAAAAATCAACTTGTACTTTGACTATGAAATTCCTGTAATTCATAACTTTCACCAGAAGAATAATAATTAGAACATTATTTCAATGTTTATTTTCAAATCATCGGTACGCTGAGATTTTGTTCAATATAACTAGTGGATAATGCTCATTTGAGCATACATTCAGTAGTATCAGTGGATAATGCTCATTTGAGCATTCAATTAGTATAATCAATGGGTATTCTTATTTTATGTAACGTTCAGTATAATCAGTAGGTGTCACTCGTTTGATCGAACATTCAGTATAATCAGTAGATATCACTCGTTGAGCGACCATTCAGTATAATTAATAGATATCACTCGTTGAGTGAGTATTTAGTATAACTAGTGGATAATGCTCGTTTGAGAATTCAATTATTACAATCAATGGGTATTCTTATTTTCTACAAGTTTCAGTATAATCAGTAGGTGCCACTCGTTTGATCGAGCATTCAGTATAATCAGTAGATATCGCTCGTTGAGCGAGCATTCAGTATAATCAATAGGTATCGCTCGTTGAGTGACTATTTAATATAATCAGAGGATGTCGCCCGTTGATCGAACATTTAATATAATCAGTAGATATCGCTCGTTGAGTGAGCATTCAGTATAATCACTAGATATCGCTTGTTCAGCGAGTATTCAATGTAATCTTTGGATGTCGTTCGTTGATTAAGCATTCAGTATAATCAGTAGATATCGATCATTGATCGAGCATTCATTATAATCAGTAGATATCGTTCGTTGAGCAAGCATTCAGTATAATCAGTGTTCTATTTCTTTTCATTTTTAAGGTCATACTATGTTACCAGATAACATTTAACAAAATCAAAATAACATTGAATTTAAGAATCATTAAAACATAGATAATACAAACTTATAGGATTTATTTGCAGTAACGACTCAAATTATCTCAATCAGTAATCGACGTAACATCATTTCATTATTTCCATTTTCAATTACACACATCAATGTAATCTAACATTAGGCAATTTAGGTTCATATATTACATTTAAAATTGTACTAAAATTAAACTGAATGAACTTACCTAACTAAATTGTAGCAATGACAAAGGTATAGGGACTATTGGATAATTTTCTTTTTTCCTTGGTTTTCCACTTATTCTTGATCTAAAATATTAATTTCATTCAATTCACTAATTATAACAAAAAAAATTAACTAATTTTATGCAATTAAGTCCTTTTTGACTTTTTACAAATTTGCCCCTAATACTTTACTTTTATACAATTTAGTCCCTAAGCCCCAAACATGAAATTTAACCATTTTTTTAAAAAGACTCAATTCATCCAAATCATCTATGACCTCCTAATAGTCCATATTTGCAATTATTTTAGCTTGAGTACATGCTATTTTACCACTTTAACAATTCAGTCATTAAACGTTAAAATCATCAAAAATCACTTTATAAAATAGTCCTTTTCAACAACCAAGCTTAATAATCTAACATAAAACTTCATAAACATCTCAATTTTGTCAATGGCATAATCATTAACATTTGACAGTTTTACAAATTAATCCTTGGGTTAGCTAGATTAAGTTAATACGAGCTTAGAAACATAAAAATTACTAAAACGGACAAAATTCACTTACCTATTGAGGATTCAAAGTTGGTTGAATGCATTCGCTTCTTACTCTAGGGTTTAATCTTCAATTTGTAAAGAAGAAGATGAAATTAAATTGAATTTTAACTTATTTATATATTACATTTAACTTAATTATTAATTTACCAAATTACCCTTTTAATTACTCATTAATTTCAACATTTTAAAGCCCAATACCATCCATTATCTCTTCTAATGGCCTATTTACCATTAAAGGCCTTGCCTTTCCTTCCCATTATCATTTGATGCCTTTAACCTATAGAACTCCACTTTTGCAATTTTATGATTCAGTCCTTTTCACTTAATTAACTATCTAAACGATAAAATTTCATAACCAAATTTTAACAAGAATTATTAACCCTATAAATATTTAATAATTAATATTTATGGTCTGACACATCAAAATTGTGGTCCCAAAACCACCATTTCTAATCATACAGGAAAACAAATAAATTAGTAAATCCTCAATTAATTAGAAATTAATTGTAATTTACCTCAATCTAGAGAATTCACACCATTTTTATTATTAGGTCATTTAAAAAGGGTCTAATTACACAATTAGTCCTCCAATTATAGTAAATTCCAATTAAACAAACTTATTTAGAATTTGACCTTAAACTAATTAGGACTAAATAAATAAATAACCCAAAAGTTAGTGGAATGATTGACATCCACCACCAGTTGGACTTTTGGCAATGGTTAATTGCCAAATTAATCCCATTGGTATTTAGAATCTATAATGGATAACTTTTACCTCATTTAAAATTTAATCATTTTACCTTAATTTAGTAGTAAATCATCAAAATTATCGAACCAAATTTCAATTCACATATAATACGACTCTATAAATATTTAATAAAAATATTTATGGCTTTAAATTACGAAAACGAAGTCCTAATATCTCATTTTCAATAACCACTTGACTTTTGAACCGAACCATTTATACTAGCGTTTTTAATTCAATTGGTCAAATTCATCAAATCAAATTTCAATATAAAATTATTATTGACTCGTATAATTTAAATACTAATTATACAAACTTGTAGGATTTGTGGTCCCAAAACTACTATTTCTGATACCACAAAAAAATGGGCTATGACAAACCCATTTGGATACGTAATCCACAGCTATGAAGATATACATGTTACCATAATAAGAAGAAAATAGGCTTAAAAAATCAATGGCCCATACGTCAAATAATTCTACCTCTAAAATGTTTGTCAAGGGCATCTCATTCCTCCTTAAACACTGTAGGCCAAAAGAATCCTACTTGTAAAATCTTCACTGCAGTGTGAGAACCAACAAAGTGTCCCCCACTCGGAGATGAATGATAGTGATACAAGATCTCATTAATTCCATTTCTAGCAACACACTTCCTAATTATGTTATCTGCACATTGTTTAAAAAAACGAATCCTCCTAGAAATAATACTGACTATCGTGAAGGAATTTTTTCCTTTGTTGGTATGTCATTTCTCTAGGTATTATTACACATGCTAAATAATTCACATAATCAGCAAACAAATGAATTTCACAAAATTGTCTTACCTCGAAGATATGCTAATTTAGAAATTTTTCATTAATTGAAATAAGGGAATGAGTTACCTCGTTATGTTCCAATCTTGACAGATGATTGGCTACTTGATTTTCAACACCTTTTCTATCTTGGATCTCAAGGTCAAATTCTTAGAGTAGAAGTATCCATCGAATTAGCCTTGGTTTAGCATCTTTCTTCGTGAGTAAGTACTTAATAGCTGCATGGTCAGTAAAAATGATGAATTTGACCTATGAGATAAGAACGAAACTTGTCAAAAGCAAAAACTATAATAAAGAGTTCTTTTTCAATTTTTTTGTAATTGATTTGGGCTCCTACCAAAGTTCTATTTGCATAATAGATAGGGTGGAATACTTTGTTCCTTCTTTGACCCATCACAACTCCGATAAAAAAATAGCTTGCATACACATTAACTTAAAAGGAGAGTTCCAATCAAGTGTAACGGTTATTGGGGCTGAGATATTTTACTTCTTAATTCTTTAAAAGCTTTCAAACATGCTTTCTCAAACTCAAAATAGTATCTTTCTCTAAAAATATACACAAAGGCTTAGAAATTTTTGAAATTTTCTTTATAAACCTTCGGTAAAATTTGGCATGGCCTAAGAAACTCCAACTCTTTTAACAGTGGCTAGTGGTGGAAAATTTTCAATTACATCCACATTCGCTTTGTTAACTTTAGTCTCGTTTCTAGAAATTTTGTGTCATAAGATAATTCCCTTTTTAACCATAAATTGACATTTCTCCCAATAAAGGACAAGATTTGTCTCCATGCATCTTTTCAGTACATTAGCCTAATTACTCAAACAAACATCATAAGTATTACCAAAAATAAAAAAATCATACATGAAAACCTAAACAAAATTTTCAACCATATCAATAAATATTGCTATCATGCATCGTTGAAATGTTGTTGGTGCATTACATAAACCGAAAGGCATTTGCCTAAAAGGAAATGTATCATATGGCCAAGTAAAAGTCATTTTCTGTTGGTCCTCTAGGGCTACAACTATTTGGTTATACCCTGAATATCCATCTACAAAACAGAAAAAATTTGTTACCTGTTAGTCAATCTAATATCTAATCCATAAAAGACAACGGGAAATGGTCCTTCCGAGTAGCTTTGTTCAATTTTTTGTAGTCTATACAGATTCTCCAACCCATGGCAATTCTCATCGGGATTAACTCATTACATCCATTCTCAACAACCAGGATTCCTCCTTTCTTCGGTGCTCATTGTACCAGACTTACCCATGAACTATTGGAACGATTGAAATGTACAAGTGTACACAATTGCAACAAGTAATAAAGTGATAAGTAAATATCGAGTTATCGTACCCACAGGGATTGTGTAAGAAAATATTTATGAAATGTAATTAAAAACACTTTGGTGAAGGAAAATGGTTTTTTTTTTTTTTGAAAAAGGGTCTAATAAAACTAGATTTTAACTAAGTAAATTAACTAATAAAATTAAAAGATAAAAATTTCAATGCACGATTTTTGAAAGATAAGTTTAATCAATATAAATTGTGTTAGATCAATTACATTTCTTAATTTAATATTACTTAAACAATGTTCATGTTGTTACGAACTAATTCACGGCAACTTGGTAATTTGTTAACTATAGCACATACAAACTTACAAAATTAACTAATCTCTTGAACATATTACTTTGCCAATTCAAACAAAAAATCAATTTTAATAAGCAATTAAAAGATTAAGTGAAGTAACAATATATTTCTACATTGAAATAGTTTGATCACAATAATCTTGCAAGTTATGCAAGGCTAATGTACCGTTTAATACCGTCGTTAATTTAACCCTCAACTACCTTAGAAGATTAAATATTCATTTATTAAGTGTTGTGTCAATTAATTACAATTTCAATACAATTAATAATTAATTCATTTGTTACATTACAATTATAATGCATGTATAACATAATCATGGTTTACTTAATCAAATAATTTACCAAGACCTATAACAACACAAAAATGATTTAATAACTTAAGTAGACAAAATGCAATCAACCTAACACGAATTAGATTTAAGCCATGTTAATTAAATTTAGAATAACAACATAACAAATATTCATAGACATGTTCATAACAAAAACAAGGAAAGTTAAAGGATAGAAAACTAGAATCAAATCCAGTGTTTCTCCGAAGCTAGACTAGTTTGCTCCTCTCCTTCTCAGTTCATTTTGTCGTTCAACAGCTTCTATAAGAACTTGAATGTTGCTACCCAAGGTGGTTGAAGGCTCTTTTCCATGAGGGAAATCAACAATGGAAAGTAGAAGGGAAAAAGGGGAAACAAATAGAGGTTTTGGATGGGAGAAAGTGAATAAAAGAGAGAGAAAAGTGTGGAATGAGAAATGTGTTGAATGAGGTAGCAAAGGTGGGTATTTATAGGTTTGAATGGCTGCTAAAAATAGCAAATAATTAGCAGCCAGACACTCTTCCTTGGCCAGCCATACAACAAGAAAGTTAATGTTTCAAACTTGCAATTTTATGCTAAAGGCAAATCTTCAAAGGCACAAAAAGTAGAGGGTTTGAATAGAGTTTAAAGAAAATTTGAGGGCTATTGTGCAAGAATAAAAATCAGCAAAATTTGCTGATTGGATCAGCTTATTGGATGGTTTTGGGCTGCCATTTCTCTTGTTGGATCAATCTTCTTTTATTAGCATAATTGGGTCACTTTCTCTTTCAGTCTTTGTATTAATTTTTAACCCAATTAGCTTTGGATAAAAATTAAATATAAAGTGCATAAAAATTCATCATTTGTACTGTCCTTGGCTAGAAAAATATTCAGCTTTGCTCTTGGTTCACTTGATGCAAAAATTCCTCCAACAGTTCAAGCCTTTCGAGGTGTCTACCAAGCCAATTTTCACCATTTGTACAAAACTGTGGAAAATAAGACAATTTTTTTTAAAATATGTTATAAAAATAATTAGAATTCAATATGTTAATAATTTAAGTGCAAGTTAATTATTTTATAATTAAAGTATGAATTTTGACAAAATTTACTATGAAACTACATGAATTAGAGCTCAAAAAGTGCTGAAAAAGTCTATATATTTTTGTGTTTCCACAACTCCACTTAATTCATTGCTTGTCCTAAGTAATGCACAAATTGTAAAAGAAATTTCTTGAAATCACCATTGAAAAATATCTTTAGAACACATTTCCCCCACAACTATGAGTTTAGTGTAATTATGCTCAAGAACAAGAATTTTAAGATTATGCAACTCAAGCAAACATATTGTTCGAATTATTCTCAATTATTATCATGATATCAATAATAGACTAATTTTTTTTAATAAAGATATGATAATTCTTACCAAATAATTTTTATTCCCTTATTTAAGACTAAACTGCAATCACTAAGTTTAATTTATGCCTTCATATGTTGAACTTAACAATTTCTCTCTACTAATATAGACAGCACAGAAGTCTAATTCGAAAGTTCTTTTAAATGGGTTGTAACATGGCTAGGCTAGGGGTAGGTAAAAGATAGATAAATTTAGGCTAAAAAACCTAGACTCGGCTTATGTTGGACCCTCGGAATAAATACCTTCAATTTCACCAACTCATTTTGCATTTTGAGTACACATGACCTTTGTACATCTATTTCTTTTTATTACATATGCTCTTTCTTTTCTTTTTCTTTTTCTTTTTTTGAGCATATTACTATATGTACTTACACTTTTTTTGAGTAATTTGGTACTTCTTCTCAACTCCCCCAAACTTATTTTCAGAAAATACTCTAGATCAACTGAGTCTAGTGTTCGGGTCAATTTAGAAATAAATATGAGAGAAGTGATGGCTTAATATTGCAATGGTTCAAATAAAATCAGGCCATATAGTCTCAAAGTTGGGTTTCAAGGGATAAATGTTCATCAAGGTTGGCTTGGAAGGCTCAACTAGTCCTAACAAAAGTTTGCCTAAGTCTTTTTTATAATTTCATGCTTCCTAGGATTTCACTTCAAGAAATTACCAAGTCAGTTCTAGAGACTTAAACTTTCATGCATGTCTAGCTCTCCTAAAGTCATAAAAATTTTATGGTATGATTTACAACATTTATTAAAAATAAAATTTATTTCATAGTTCAGCTAACATAGTAATTATTAAGAATAATAGAACTTATTTATACTGAAGTTTAGCATAATTAAAAAAAAAATCAAAATTTTGAACAAAATATAACTTAATCATAATTATAAGAATAATGTATTCTGAAAAAAAAAACAATTTCAATTTTTGGTCCCCCTACATAAGATTAAGAATGTCCCCATTGTTAAAAACAGTAGAGATAATGAAAATATAGAAGTGAATAGATACTGTACAATAGGTAGGACCTAAGGAAAGGGAAGTGAATCAAGTTTGACCGCTTAAATACCAAGCTTTTCCAAAGCAAATCCAAAATCCTAGACATGTACCTATCTACTGCCACACTTCTTATTTTGCAATTTGTTCAATTTAATTGATGATTTCCACCCCTTATTTTATTATGCGAGAAATAAATTCCTAAAAGAGCTTAAAACTAAAAACTTAAAATATCCTCAAAAGTAAAATGAAGTAAAGTCAAGATCCCCTTTTTTATTTATTTGCCGTCGCCTTCGAATACGATCTTCTCGTTTCTTCCTTGACATTGGAGTCCATGGTTTGAGTGTAAAGTCTGGAAATTCAAGCACAAAAACAAACAGGTTATGAAATAAATATTTTTTAAATGCATCTCTGATTGAATCATCCATCATTTTTTAGTATCTCTAGTAAGCTTGTTGTTGCAACTGCATGTGGTGCAACATAGACATTATATCAAACTGTTCACTTTTATGAAATGGTGCTAGATGAAAGGACTCTCGACATCAAAGTTAGAAAATATGTTAAGGGTGGTTTCAGTTTTGAGCAGGTCGGTGAGTAGCTGAGGGTAAGGTTTAGTGTTGGAGGGGGTGGTGATTTTAAAGATAGTTTAGGTGCAATGGTTAGTGGCTTCAAATAAAGGTTTTCAGGGTGGTGATTTAGGGAGTTAAGGGTTGTGACATTAAGGGTTAAGGGAGATGCACTATGGAGCAACTTAGGAGTGACGGTGGAGTAAGTTAAGGGCTACAGGTTTGTGTGAGAAAGGGTTGAATATTTCCCTTTCTAGTAGCGTTTTAAGCCTACTGGCAACTCTTATTTGGATCCTGAGCTCTTGTCCTAAAAGTAAACTAAAAAAAACTCAAAGAAATTAGTACTTCGGTTAAAAGTTGACCTTTTATTTAACAAAACAAATATTTAAATTCTTTGGACTACTTAGAATTTTTTTTCCAAAAATTACATTAAATTAAACCCCTAGGAAGGACTAAAGGGGTCACAAATGGTCCCCCTTAAGTCTCAATCTCCTAGTTTGAATTTTAATTAATGTAATGACCCAAGAAAATTATATCTAAGTCTACCATTTTATTCAAACGAGAAAAAAACTAAAAATATAAAATAACGATAGAGAAAGTGAAGAGCACTCCCTCCATTTTATTCAAGATCATCATTAACCATAGTGGTGCCAAATGGCCATTTTTCATACCAACCACACTCATTTAGAAAGTAATCATATTCTTTTGTCACACGCCCATGTGCTAGGCCGTGTGGAAAATTAATTTTCATAAAATAGGTGTAGACTTCACATAGCCAGAGCACACGCCCGTGTTCGAGGCTGTATCGTCCACATAGCTGAGATACACGTCCGTGTCTCTACCCGTGTGCTTAATTCTAAGCATTCTGTTTCTCAAAATTAAGGTGCAAGGGACACACAGCATGACCGTGTGACCACAATTTGTTCATAGATTAAAAGTCAGTGAGTTACACGGGGTTGGGACCCGGGCGTGTGTAGCCACACTGTAACACCCCAAACCCAGCTCGGACGCTATGACCAAGTCTGGCGCGTCACATTGAAGTGTTTTAGCGAAAACCTTGTTTTCATTGAAAACCCTTCCTTAAGATATGAAACCTTAGTTAACTTATGAAAACACTCTTTTCAGTTGTGAAAACCTTGTTTAAAACATTTTACTTAAGAAAACTTATCATTTAAAAATTTAGTTGCGGAAACGTAGAAACACATACTATGACTTAGGAAACCCATGTTCAACTTCTCATAATTACAATGCATAAAAATGACAATAATCCAGATAATAACAAAATGGAAGCCTTATTACAATCAGGTCTGAAACATACTTCATAAAAAAGAAACTTATACGCTTTTAAAAGGAAAAAAAAATACATCCGAGTTGTCTTACTAGCTGGCCACCCAGAGTCCCTCCAAACATTGAACCTTCTACTGAGCATCACCTGAAAATAAAATAAAAGAGGGGGTGAGTTTTCGCAAACTTAGTGTGTACAATCTTCGACGAGTAACAAGCATTCAATAATCACCATACATCAAACATGCAATACAATGCAGTGCAATCCCATCCCAATAATCCATCCACTACACACCAGTTCTGTCCCCCGATACAAATCATGTGGGGATATAATATCGACCCACCCAACTGATACACATCCAAGGTAGCCCGATTGCAGAACTACCTTCATTTACAAATTGGGCTTAAAAGCCGTTGGTGGATCCACGATTATCAAGCAACCATGCAATCCTCATATACTTCCTCCGTTCCATAATTCCCAACCCATATGCAACCTAAGCAGAATATCATATGTATGCAGCAGATATGCGTGTAACATCCATAAAACTTACATTCAACACATAGAGGTACTTTGGTCATTTTTGCCCTTAGGGGCATTTCGGTAAATTTTCTTTTATGAAGGTTTTCACTTACCTTGTCCTGTTAAGAAATCCCGTGAGCTAAGATGAATGAATACTATGCACCAGGTAGGATTCTAGAGAAGAGGAGGTAAGTCATTAAGACCGCTTAAGTACCAAGCTCTCCTTAGGTCCAATCCTAGACATGCATGTACCCATTGTCACACCTTAACCTTATGACTTGTCCACGGTCACAATTAATTAATTAGGTTTTATGTAGTCATCATATACTAGGCCCAAAACCCCTACAAAGCCCAAACTCACATACCTATATACGGCCCACTAGGCCTAATCACATTTATATGGCCCATCAGGCCCAATTCACATTCATATGGCCCATCAGGCCCGATTCACATTTATAGTCATGGAATCGCCCATGGGGCCTTAGAAAACCTATCGGTTTCCCCCTTGCGAGCGTTCATGCACTCACAAGACTACCATAGCGAAACTTTTGGCTTTTCGACATTTTGGCATTTTGGCATTTCGGCATTTCGGCTTTTGCCGACCTACTTGTGTGTGCAGTGTATGTACGCACCTAGTAAGCAAGCATGCTGCGATTCCCTTAGTTACCAACCTACAAACAATATCACCCTTCAATTAATCACATGCTTAATACATATCTTTACTAAAACTGAAACATCACCATAACCTTACCTTGCGCGACAAGTATAACAGCCCCTTCTTTAATCACTAACAACGATCAACTCCTAGATTTGCACCAATCATAACTATTAAAACCAGAATAATAGGTGACTCGTATCCAACACAAGTCCCCTTACCTTAACTATGGCCATTCGGCCAACCTTAGCCGATAAGAGAGGAATACTTACCAAAATCGCAAACACTTAAGGATCAATTCGACAGAGAGCTAAAACCCGAGATCCGATACTAATTCCCTACCAAAGTTGATTAGAAAGAGTGAGGGAGAGGAGTAATCGGTATTAACAATACTAGCCGAAAAAGAGATAAGGTACTTACACCAAAAGAGTAATCGGCCCAAGGGAGATTTGGCTTTTCAGCATTCAAACTAGTATGGTGAATAAGGTTTATTTGGCACAAATTAAAGAACTAGAAGATGGAATTGGCTAACACAAAAGTGAAACAAAGAAAATTGTGTAGAGGAAGGATGGAAATCGCCACAAAGAAAAGAAAGTAAAACATAGGGTTTTTGACTTTTAGGAAAAAGGGTTTCTGGGAACAAGGTGAAAGAGATTTTGGCATTAGCCTGGAAACCTTGCATTCGACACCTATTTATAGCGCTTATAGTCGAATTTCTCATGGCCAGGTTCCTAATTCGGCTCCACCTCCTCCTCACTTCTCATCTCCTCATTTTTCTCCCCGATAACCCCTAGATCCTTTCCTCAAATCTCTCTTTTAAACACTACCCTTGGAGTCCATCTTCACACCAGTTCTAACCTTCTAGAAGGCCAAAATTGAACTCCTCAAAATACTAAGCTAGGATTCGAACCTTGGATCTCCTTGCTATCCACTAACGCCACCTCCCTACACCTTAAGTGGCGTCATTTAGCCACTCCTCCACAAGGCTGTTTTTATGTCATTTTCCCCTATCCTTATTTAAAAGCCCAACTACTTGCCATTAGGGTTCCTTTAATAATTAAACTATAATTTCTTCTACCCCTAGGTTTGAACTCAAACCTTGACCAAGACCTACCATCACGTAATTAACACTTAACCGGAAATGCTAATGTAACACCTCAAACCTGGCCCAAGAGTTCGACCCGAATCTGACGTATTTTTTGAAAACCATGTTTTCATTAGAAACCCTTCTTATTTAAAACGTAGTACATTGAAAAATTCTTAATTTTATTTCCAAAATTCCTTTTTACTTTGCGGAAGCTAATTCTAAAAGTAACTGATTTATGAAAACATGATGTTTGAAAGTTAAGTTGCGACAGCATTTTGGAAATGTTACGAAAACGTAGTGGTTGAAAATAGTTATTGTTTTGGAAAACCGTGTCCTACTTATAACATATATTAAACATACTAAGTAAACGTCCCAAATAAAAAGTTAAGGAAATACAGACACCTTATTACAACCCCAATCAAAAACCAAAGTGTTTAACTAAATAAAAGAAATAGAAAAACATGTGCAGTTGTGTGGTCATCACCGAGTCCCTCTGTAACACCGATCCACCTAACGCTGGGGATTAACTGCATAGTTAATAAACAAGGTGAGTTTACGAAAACTCAGTGTGTAATCCCCTTACTAGAGTAACAGTCATTATACAGAAACAAAAACAGAAACAGCTTAGGCCAAAGCCCGTTAACAGTAATAGTACAATCCAGTTCAGAGCATACGTGGGCCAAAGCCTATCACAATATCATTTGGGTCATAGCCCATAACAGAATCTATTGGGTCTAGCCCAAACCAATACACAGTGTCAGGTGGGCCTTAGCCCATATCAGCCTCAGTTGGGCCGAAGCCCACATCGCAATAATATCCCTGTAATATCATACATGCAATGCCGTGCAACCCACCCCAATAATCCAACCGTTACACATCAACTCCATCCCCGGTACACATCATATGGGGATATAAATATCGACCCACCTATCCGATACACATCAATGGTAGCCCAGTTGTGGTACTACCTTCATTGCAGCAAGCTGCCAATCAAATATTGGCTTAATAGCCATCGGTGGATTCACAGTCCTCAAGAAACCATGCGATCCTCATATACTTCCTCCGTTCCATAATCCTAACCCCATGCAATATGTCGTGTATGTCATGCTCAATCATCACACGTGTATGCAAAATGGCCATGCTCACTAACAATCATTTAAACATATATTAAAAGCATATCAAATTTACAACCACAGTCAAGTTAGTTAAAACACAGTCATAAAATCACAGTCAATCAGTCAAATTCATAGTCCAAGTCAGTCATTTACGCACAAGGGCAAAATAGTCATTTTACCCTACAGGGGTATTTCAGTAATTTTACACTACAAGGGTAATCCAATAATTTTACAAACCAGGGGTATTTCAATAATTTTATAAACTAGGGGTATTTTAGTAAATTTTACAAACTAAGAGTATTTCGATAATTTTACAAATCGAGGGTATTTTAGTAATTTTACAAATCGAGGGTATTTCGATAATTTCACAAATCGGGGGTATTTCGGTAATTTTACAAATCGAGGGTCTTAACGACCCAACAGAAGGTCCACCGTCGCCTCGAGCAATTTAAGTAACCTAAATAAACCTAACGGTGTAAATGGGCCTAAGGCCCATTACTCAACCCAAGTGGGCCCACACGCTAGTGTGGCCCATTTAGCCCAACTACTTCTCACCTAGCAATTAGATTTACACAACTTGGCCCATTTGGCCCATTTGGCCCGTTAAGGCCTAGTACATGAGAATGCTCGTGGCGGCCTCTACAGTCTATCGTCCATGGTTTGTGAGCTCGGTTACCGCACGAGTGATCGCACGCTCGTGAATCCTCAAATGCCGAAGTTTCGACTTTTCGGCTTTTGCTGACTTCTAACAAAGAAGGGCGTGAATACACACATGTTTATGAGAACGCGCCGAAGTCCACGATCACCAACCTTGGCACATCCTCCATTGAGTCTTCCTCCCCAACTCATCAGGTTTGCTCTATTTAAAGCCAGCTTCTCACCAATTCTCATGTTAGCTTCTCGATGTGGGATTGTTTTCAACCATTAGGAAAAATTCCTCATTCTTATGACCACTTCAACCATAGAGTTCCAGTCCAACTCCACCTCCTACACAGCTCAAATAGTAAAATAAATACTCCACTGCGCATCCTAATACTTGAACCTCAGGCATCACAGTTACACAACAGGCCACGTTACCACTCCACCACAGGCTCTTTCTGTGTTAAAAAATCCATAATTAACTTTAAGACATATGTGCCAACGTCCAGATTCACTTAAGAGAAAAAACCAAAATGAATTGTATGAGCCAAGACTTGAACCCAAGCTCCCTTGCAACCTTAATGACGCCACAACCACTAGACCACATGCTTCCTTGTGCCACTTATTTAACACAATAATTTAAAAGGCCATCCTCAAAGCATCCAGGGTTATATTCACTTAATACCAAAATTTTTTACTAAAGCCTAGGTTTGAACCCAAGATTTCTCCAACACTTCTCAGGGCCATTAACCACCAAAGTAGACATTTAATTGTGTCATTTCCTTACACAATTAAATACTTATATACAACCTCCTTACGGACCCATACTCAATGCCCAATACTTCTAGGCCCAAATTCGGGGCGTTACAATTCTACCCCTTTAAAGAAATTTCGTCTTCAAAATTTCCAACTATCCGAACAAGCGCTTAGCTCAACCTACACCACTACGCTGTCGTTGCGTACTCTAGTTCCAAACTACACTAATACACTTTTAACTTAATCTCAAAACCTCTCACACCCAACCAAACATCTAACCACAGAAGCAAACAAATATTTTCCACACATGTATACAATTTCTATATTCAAACATCACATTAAAAAAAAACACACCTGACTTAAAAGGAACTGTGCAATCTCGAACCCGATGCTCCTTAGACCCGCATCTAAGACATGCTCCTGACTTCCTCCAGCATTCGCCCGGATGGCACCTTTTGCATCGCTCGCAAGTCGAAAAGTTCAGACACGTCTTAACGCATTTCATAGAATGGGGCTCCTGCTTAAGAGGACTGTGATCCCTCTTCCTACTACACTCCAAGCACCTAGCCTAAAGTGTTTCACCATACGCTTTAACTCCTTCCTCGAACACTTCTTCCAGCACTTCTCTTACCAACCGGGTCAGTGCCTCCATACCAGGCTTCGGGTTATTGTTACTCGAAGTTGGTGGACTTACCTTGACTATAGTTTCCTGAACCATCTCATGTTCCGGGGAGACGGGCAAC
Organism: Gossypium longicalyx; assembly: GCA_025698465.1. NCBI lineage: Eukaryota > Viridiplantae > Streptophyta > Magnoliopsida > Malvales > Malvaceae > Gossypium > Gossypium longicalyx. The sequence continues at coordinate 59,275,308 of CM047007.1, forward strand.
TCCTCGACACCTTGCTTGCCTTCGGAATCAATCACAGTACTGTTGCTAACTTAAAAAGAAACTAATTTCTAAAACATATACTGAATAAATACAAAATTTAACTTTAAGTACAGTCTAACAGAAAACTTACGAATTCGGGGCCGAAGACTCGATAACCACACTTTCAGAAAAATATTCAGAGAAATATTTCAAATACTTCAAATCTTTTCGAAACTTTTTGAAACAATTCTTTCAGAAATCCAATTTTAAAACCTATTCCACAGTCGAGTTTTCTAACCTGGCTCTGATACCACTAAATGTAACACCCCTAACCCGGCCTAAAAGTTAGACCTGAATCTTGCATGCCACATTGAAGTGTTTTTTGAAAATCATGTTTTCATTAGAAACCCTTCTTATTTAAAACGTAGTACATTGAAAACTTCTTAATTTTATTTCCAAAATTCCTTTTTACTTTGCAGAAGCTAATTCTAAAAGTAACTGATTTACAAAAATGTAATGTTTAAAAGTTAAGTTGCGACAGCATTTTGGAAATGTTATTAAGAAGTTTTCAGTGTACTACATTTTAAATAAAAAGGGTTTCTAATGAAAGCATGGTTTTCGAAAAACACTTTAATGTGACACGCCAAATTCCTGTCTAACTGTTAGGTTGAGTTTGAGGTGTTACATTTAGTGGTATCAGATCCAGGTTAGAAAACTCAACTGTGGAATGGTTTTAAAATTGGATTTCTGAAAGATTTGTTTCAAAAGGTTCGAAAAGATTTGAAGTATTTGAAATGTTTTTTTTGAATATTTTCCTGAAAGTGTGTTACCAAGTCTCCGGTGCCGAATCCGTAAGTTTAGTATTTATTCAGTATATGTTCTAGAAATCAGATTTTGTTTAAGTTAGCAATAGTACTATGATGGATTTCGAAGGCAACCAAGGTCGCGAGGAGTTGCCCGTCTCCCCGGAACATGAGATGGTTCTACTTGTTGCAATGCTATGCAACCCACCCCAATAATCCAATCGATACACCAACTCTATCCCCCAGTACACATCATGTGGGGATATAAATATCGACCTACCCATCCGATACACATCAATGGTAGCCTAGTTGTGGTACTACCTTCATTGCAGCAAGCTGCCAATCAAATATTGGCTTAATAGCCATCAGTGGATCCACGGTCGTCAAGCAACCATGCAATCCTCATATACTTCCTCCGTTCTATAATCCCAACCCCATGCAATATGTCATGTATGTCATGCTCAATCATCACACGTGTATGCAAAATGGCCATGCTCAGTAACAATCATTTAAACATATATTAAAAGCTTATCAGTTTTACAACCACAGTCAAGTCAGTTAAAACACAGTCATACAATCACAGTCAATCAGTCAAATTCATAGTCCAAGTCAGTCATTTACCCACAAGGGCAAAATAGTCATTTTACCCTATAGAGGTATTTTAGTAATTTTACACTATAAGGGTAATCAGATAATTTTACAAACCAGAGGTATTTCAATAATTTTACAAACTGAGGGTATTTCGATAATTTTACAAATTGAGAGTATTTCGGTAATTTTACAAATTGGGGGTATTTCAATAATTTCACAAATCGAGGGTATTTCAAAAATTTTACAAATCAGGGGTATTTTGGTAATTTTACAAATCAAGAGTATTTCAGTAATTTTACAAATTGAGGGTATTTTGGTAATTTCACAAATCGAGGGTATTTCGGTAATTTTACAAACTGGGGGTCTTAACAACCCAACAAAAGGTCCACCGTCGTCTCGAGTGATTTAAGTAACCTAAACAGACCTAACGGTGCAAATGGGCCTAAGGCCCATTACTCAGCCCAAGTGGGCCCACACGCCAGTGTGGCCCATTTAGCCTAACTACTTCTCACCGAACAATTAGATTTACACAAACAGGCCCACGAGCCCATTGGGCCCATTTGGCCCATTAAGGCCTAGTACACGAGAACACTCGTGGCGGCCTCTATAGTCTATCGCCCATGGTTTGTGGGCTCGGTTACCACACGAACGATCGCACGCTCGTGAAGCCTCAAATGCCAAAGTTTCGAATTTTTGGCTTTTGCCGACTTCTAACAAAGAAGGGCGTGAATACACACCTGTTTATGAGAACGCGCCGAAGTCCACAATCACCAACCTCGGCACATCCTGCATTGAGTCTTCCTCCCCAACTCATCTGGTTTGCTCTATTTCAAGCCAGCTTCTCACCAATTCTCATGTTAGCTTCCCGATGTGGGATTACTTTCAACCATTAGGAAAAATTCCTCATTCTTATGACCACTTCAACCATAGAGTTTCAGTCCAACTCCACCTCCTACACAGCTCAAATAGGAAAATAAATACTCTACTGCGCATCTCAATACTTGAACCTCAGACCTTACAGTTACACAACAGGCCACCTTGCCACTCCACCACAGGCTCTTTATTTGTTAAAAACATCCATAATTAACTTTAAGACAGATGTGCCAGCGTCCAGATTCACTTAAGAGAAAAAAACTAAAATGAATTGTAAGAGCCAAGACTTGAACCCAGGTCCCTTGCAACCTTAATGACGCCACAACCACTAGACCACATGCTTCCTTGTGTCGTTTATTTAACACAATAATTTAAAAGGCCATCCTCCAATCATCTAGGGTTTTACTCACTTAATACCAAAATATTTGCTAAAGCCTAGGTTTGAACCCAAGATTTCTCCTACACTTCTCAAGGCCATTAACCACCAAAGTAGACATTTAATTGTGTCATTTCCTTGCACAATTAAATACTTATATACAACCTCCTTATGGACCTATACTCAAGGCCCAATACTTTTAGGCCCAAATTCAGGGCGTTACAACTAAGCACAAAAAGAAAAATTTGAGATTTTTGGGGTTTTGGGTTTTCGAGATTTTTGGGGTGTCACAACTCTAGCCCCCTAAAATAAATTTCGTCCTTGAAAATTTACCTGATTCAAACAGTTAAGGATATTGGCGTCGCATCGCCTCCTCAGTTTCCCAAGTAGCCTCCTCAGCCTTGTAATTACGCCAAAGTACTTTGACTAATCGACTTTTTAGTACCTTAACATCATGACCAATTATTTGTATGGGCTCTTCTTCGAAGGTTAGGTCTGGCCTGACCTCGATCTCCTCAACCGACACGACATGTGAAGGGTCCGAGCAGTACCGTCTTAGCATGGAGACATGAAACATGTCATGGATTTGGCTTAGTTCAGAAGGTAATTCCAGTTGATAAGCGACTGGCCCAATCCGCCTTACAACCCGATAAGGCCCAATGAACCTTGGGCTTAGCTTCCCCTTCCATCCAAATCTTAATACCTTCTTCCAAGAAGAGACCTTAATAAAAACTAAGTCCCCCACTGCATACTCTATCTCTCATCGTTTAAGGTCAGCATACGATTTCTGCCTATCCAGGGCCTCCTTCAACCGATCCCGAATCATTTTCACCTTATCTTTAGCATCGGCTACTAACTCAGGACCCAAAACTCTTCGTTCGCCCAACTCCGTCCAACATGTTGGAGTTCGACACCTTCGCCCATACAATGCTTCATATGGAGCCATCCCATTGCTTGCTTGATAGTTATTATTGTACGCAAATTCGACTACTGGCAAGTAGTCTTCCCAGCTACCTCGGAACTTAATCACACGTCGCCTCAACATATCTTCCAATACTTGGATCACCCTTTTCGACTGTCCATCAGTTTGAGGGTGGAATGTCGTACTAAAGTTCAACCTAGTACCCAATGCCTCACGCTGCTTCTTCCAAAATCGGGAAGTGAAACGTGGATCCCTATCAGATATTATGGAGACTGGCACTCCATGCAATCTTACAATCTCCGCCACATACCACCTAGCCAGCTTTTGTAACGAGTAATAGGTGCGAACCGGTGCAATATGGGCAGACTTGGTTAACCGATCCACTATAACCCATATCAAGTCTTTCTTAGTAGGCGTCAAGGGTAGCTCACTAACAAAGTCCATAGTAATCATTTCTGACTTCCACATTGGAATCTTTACTAGCTGAAGCAATCTTGAAGGCAACTAAAGTTCCGCCTTTACTTTTTGACAAACCAAGCTTTTACCTACGAACTCCATAACCTCAGGCTTAAGTCTAGGCCACTAGTAAAGCTCCCGCAAGTTCCGATACATCTTCTTTCTGCCAAGATGCATAGCATAGAGGCCGCTATGCGCTTTCCGTAGAATAGAGTGTCTTAGATCATCGTCCTTTGGTATACACATTCTTCCACAGCAACACAACACTCATTCACTATTTATCCCAAAGTCTGATGTCTCCCTATTCTCTACTTGTTTAAAACGAGCACCCAAAGTCTCATCCACTAACTGCTTACTCCTTATCTACTCAACCCACACCGGTTTTACTTGAAGCTCAGCTAACAAGCTACCATCTTCCAACAAACTTAAACGGGTGAGCATAGCCCTCAAGTCTGACTTAACCCTACGACTCAACGCGTCGGCTACCACATTCACTTTGCTGGGATGGTATTCAATCGTACAATCATAATCCTTCAACAATTCCACCCACCTACGCTGCCTAAGGTTTTAAGCTCCTTTTGGGTAAGGAGGTATTTCAAACTCTTATGGTCCGAATAAATTATGCACTTCTCCCCGTATAAATAATGCCTCACCGCAGCTAGCTCCAAATCATGGGTTGGATAATTCACCTCGTGAGTCTTAAGTTGATGTGATGCATATGCAACCACCTTCCCTTCTTGCATAAATACACATCCCAAGCCCACATGCAACGTGTCACTATAAATCGTAAACTCCTTCCTAGGCATTGGCTAAATCAACACAGGGGCCTCAGTTAAAACTTTCTTAAGTTTTCCAAAACTCTCTTGCTGCTTGTCCGTCCAAACAAACGGTAGCTCATTCCTCAACAACTTAGTTAAAGGTGCAGCAATTACTGAAAAGCCCTCAATAAACCGCCTATAATACCCTACTAAGCCCAAAAAACTTTGAATTTCTGATATCGACTTGGGTGTTTTCCAGTCTAACACCTCTTCAATTTTCTGGGGATCCACCTTTATCCCCCTAGCTGACACCACATGTCCTAGAAAAGTAACCTCCCTTAGCCAAAATTTGCACTTACTAAATTTGGCATACAACTGCTTCTCCTTCAAAATCTGCAACACAATCCTTAAGTGTGCATCATGCTCACCCTCATCTCTTGAGTACACAAAAATTTCATCTATAAAAACTACCACAAACCGATCCAAGTAGGGTTGGAAGACCTGATTCATAAGATCCATAAAAGCAGTAGGTTCGTTCGTCAGCCCGAATGGCATCACCAAGAACTCGTAGTGCCCATAACGAGTTCTGAAAGCTGTCTTATGAACATCCGCCTCCTTAAACCTCAATTGGTGATACCCTGAACCCAGGTCAATCTTCGAGAAAATGGAAGCTCCCCTAAACTGACCAAAAAGATCATCGATTCTCGATAGAGTGTACTTGTTTTTAATAGTTAATTTGTTCAAGTATCGGTAGTCGATGCACATTCGCAACGACCCATCTTTCTTCTTTACGAATAACAATGGTGCTCCCCACGGAGACACACTTGGTCGAATGAATCCTCGATCCAACAATTCCTAAATATGTGCCTTCAGTTCTACCAAGTCCTTTGGTGCAATCTGATAAGGAGCGATGGACACCGGAGCTATACCAGTTAACAACTTAATTCCAAATTCTACTTCCCTGCTGGGTGGCAACCCAAATAGCTCCTCGGGAAAGACATCAGGAAATTCCCTAACTGTTCTCAACTCCTTAACAGCAGGGCTCTTAGCCTCCGTGTAACTAATATAAGCTAAATGGGCTTTGCATCCCTTTCGTATCAACTTCTCAGCCCTTAATGTTGAAATCACATTCGACAGATAATTCTGGCGTTCACCAATCACTACCACCTCCTTATCTTCCACCGTTCTTAACACCATTCGCTTTGCAGTGCAATCTAAGGTGGCTCGGTGTTTCACTAGCCAATCTATACCTAAGATTAAATCGAACTCACTAAATGACAACTCCATCAAATCTACTAAAAAGGTAACCCCTTGGACTACTAAAGGTACCTCCCTAAACAACTTATTCACTCGCACTGACTGACCTAACGGACTTATCACAGTCATCCCATTTGCAGTAATTTCAAAAATATCACCCAAAGGTTCAGTCATATTGCATGCAACATATGAATGCGTCGATCCAATATTAATCAATGTTGTATAAGGTAACTCATATATAAAAAAATACCCATTATCACATCTGGGGCATCCCCGTCTTCCTGGCGACGACAGCATAAACCAAAGTTGACTACCTCGCCTCAGTATGACCTGCATTTTTGCTTGGTGCTCCACATCCATGTCCATTACCGTTACTACCCCTGGCCTGCCCACGACCCCTTGACGGCAGCTGACCACCCCTTGGTGGCTGAGCACCACCTTGGCCCGCGGCTGGTACTCGACCTAGCATTTTAGGGCAATTCCTGATCCTGTGCTCCATAGACCCACAAGCTAAACAAGCCTCCATCCTCTTCCAACACTCGCCTCCGTGGCTTCTCCCACAATCGGCACAAGGTGGCCCCCCTAGATTAATAGTAGAGGGCCCTGCTCTAACTGGCCCATTAACTCTAGCCCTAGCCCTAGGCCTCTATCCAACACCAGGAGTCTCAGCCTCCCTTTTATTCTTACCCCTTTATTTCTCCCGATTTAGGTGCTCAGTGCGCTTTACCTCCTCCGCTATCTTTGCTTTCTCCACCAATTTCGAGAAAAATCACTCCATTTGTGGAGCTATCAATAACCTGAGGCTATCTCTAAGTCCATCCTCAAACCTAACGCAACGCTCATAGTCTGTTGCCACCATAACTCTTGCATACCTACTAAGGCGTAGAAATTCCGCTTCATACTCCACCATAGATTTGTTTCCCTGGGTCAAGTTCAGGAACTACTTTCTTCTAGCATCCATATAACTCGCACCTACATACTTCCCTTGAAATGCAGCTTTGAAAAATTCCCAATTGACCTGCTCCGGTTGGGTGCCCTTTCACTGTTAACCACCACTGGTAGGCTTCTTCCCTAAACAGTGGCACTGCTCCTTTTAACTTTTGTTCCGGTGAGTAGTCCAGGTCCTCCATTATCCTTTCAGTGGCCTCCAACCAATATTCAGCCACTTTAGAAGCCACACCAGCCACGCCCTTTAAAATCTCAGCCCCATTTGCTCGAAGTCACTCCGAAATGGACCCCCGATTTCACCTGTCATTATTGGGCCCAGCGACCATTTCCAAAATTCTCAGCATTGCTTGTGACAATGCGTCTTCTCCCGCGGCCCAATCATACGGTCCATTCCCAGCCATAGGTGAGGTCGGAGCCTCTTTTACTCCAACATCGAGCATATGGCCCGATGCCAATGATTCAACCCTAACACTTTTACGGCCTCCACCATAGCCCCTTGCACCTCTTCTAGCACTCATCATCGATTCGCGTATTATCTAGATTAGAAATTTTTATAAAGTTTTAGTTAGTTTAATAATTAAACCGATGTTTTATGAAAATATTTAAAGAGAAGATTATTTTCGAAAATCCTTTACAGTTTCAAGATCCTACGGGCTTCAATTCTAAGCTAACAAAATAATCTAAAATAGCCCTCTAACTATCTACTATATAACAATTTAAACAAACTTAAGAATAAAAGTACTTACTTGGTTAGACATCGGAGACTCGGTGTGCTGCTCAGTAAGATTTCCCTTTTTCCAAAACATTGTGATCTAGAATTTTTTTTAAGTAGAAAAAAGAAACCAAATAATAAGGCCCACTTCACAGCTCTAGTTTTGCTATCAAGCGCTGATACCACTAAATGTAACACCCAAAACCCAGCTCTGACGCTATGGTCGAGTCTGGCACGTCACATTGAAGTGTTTTAGCGAAAACTTTATTTTCATTGAAAACCCTTCCTTAAGATATGAAACCTTAGTTAACTTATGAAAACATTCTTTTCAGTTGCGAAAGCCTTGTTTAAAACATTTAACTTAAGAAAATTTATCATTTAAAAATTTAGTTGTAAAAACGTAGAAAAACATACTATGTCTTAGGAAACCCATGTTCAACTTCTCGTAATTACAATGCATAAAAATGAAAATAATCCAGATAATAACAAAATGGAAGCCTTATTACAATCAGGTCTGAAACATACTTAATAAAATAGAAACTTATATGCTTTTAAAAGGAAAAAAAACACATCCGAGTTGTCTTGCTAGCTGGCCACCCAGAGTCCCTCCAAACATCGAACCTTCTACTGAGCATCACCTGAAAATAAAATAAAATAAAAGAGGGGGTGAGTTTTCAGAAACTCAGTGTGTACAACCCTTGACAAGTAACAACATTCGATAATTACTATACATCAAACATGCAATGCAATGCAGTGCAATCCCATCCCAATAATCCATCCGCTACACACCAGTTTCGTCCCCCGATACACATCATGTGGGGATATAAATATCAACCCACCCAACCAATACACATCCAGGGTAGCCCGGTTGCGGAACTACTTTCATTTACATATTGGGTTTAAAAGTTATCAATGGATCCATGATTGTCAAGCAACCATGCGATCCTCATATACTTCCTCCATTCCATAATTCCCAACCCATATGCAACCTAAGCAGAATATCATATGTATACAGCAGATATGCGTATGACATCTATAAAACTTATATTCAACACATAGGGGTACTTTGGTCATTTTTTCCCTTAAGGGCATTTTGGTAAATTTTTCTTTATTACAGTTTTCACTTACCTTGGCCCGTTAACAAGCCCCGTGAGCTAAGATGAATGAATACTATGCACCAGGTAGGATTCTAGAGAAGAGGAGGTGAGTCGTTAAGACCGCTTAAGTACCAAGCTCTCCCTAGATCCAATCCTAGGCATGCATATACCCGTTGCCACACCTTAACCCTATGACTTAATTAATTAAGTTTTATGTAGTCATCATATACTAGGCCCAAAACCCCTACAAAGCCGAAACTCACATACCTGTATATGGCCCACTAGGCCCAATCACATTTATATGGCCCATTAGGCCCAATTCACATTCATATGGCCCATCAGGCCCGATTCACATTTATGCTCACAAATAATTTTTCATAACATAGCATCAATTATCAATTTTGCCTATTATGGGCCCAATAGCCCATCGGGCCCATTAAGCCTATTATGGCCTAATTGACCAATTCACAGCCCAAACCCATGGAATCACCCATGGGGCCTCAAAAAACCTATCTGTTTCCCCCTTGCGAGCGTTCGTACACTCGCAAGACTACTGTAGCCAAATTTTCAGCTTTTCAGAATTTTGGCATTTCGATATTTCGGCTTTTACCGATCTACTTGTGTGTGCAGTGTATGTAAAACTTAGGAAGCAAGCGTGCTGTGATTCCCTTAGTCACCAACCTACAAACGATATCATCCTTCAATTAATCGCATGCTTAATACATATATTTACTAAAACCGAAACCTCACCTTAACTTTACCTTGTGCGACAAGTATAACAGCCCCTTCTTTAATCACTAACCACGATCAACTCCTAGATCTGCACCAATCTTAACTATTAAAACCAGAATAATAGGTGACTCATATCCAACACAAGCCCCCTTACCTTAACTATGACCATTCGGCCAACCTTAGCTAATAAAAGAGGAATACTTACCGAAATCACAAACACCTAATGAGCAATTCGGCAGAGAGCTAAAACCCACGATCCAATACTAATTCCCTACCAAAGTTGATTAGAAAGAGTGAGGGAAAGGAGTAATTGGCATTAACAATACTAGCCAAAAAAGAGATAAGGTACTTACAGCAAAAGAGTAATCGGCCCAAGGGAGATTCGGCTTTTCGACTTTCAAACTAGTATGGTGAATAAGGTTTATTTGGCACAAATTAAAGAAGAAGAGTAGAAGAAGGAATTGGCTAACCCAAAAGTGAAACAAAGAAAATTGTGTAAAGAAAGGATAGAAATCGGCACAAAGAAAAGAAAGTAAAACAGAGGGTTTTCGGCTTTTAGGGAAAAGGGTTTCTAGCAACAACATGAAAGAGATTTCGGCATTAGCCTGGAAACCTTACATTCGACACCTATTTCTAGCCCTTATAGCCGAATTTCTCATGGCCAGGTTCCTAATTCAGTTCTACCTCCTCTTCGCTTCTCATCTCCTTGTTTTTCTCCCTGATAACCCCTTGATCCTTTCCTCAAATCTCTCTTTTGAACACTCCTCTTGGAGTCCATCTTCACACCACTTCTAACTTTCTAGAAGGCCAAAATTGAAGTCCTAAAAATACTAAGCTAGGATTAGAACCTCGGATCTCCTTGCTATCCACTAACGCCACCTCCCTACACCCTAAGTGGCATCATTTAGCCACTCCTCCACAAGGCATATTTTATGCCATTTTCCCCAATCCTTATTTAAAAGCCCAACTACTTGCCATCAGGGTTCCTTTAATTTTTAAACTATAATTTCTTCTACCTCTAGACCAAGACCTACCATCACGTAATTAACACTTAACCGGAAATGCTAAGCACAAAAAGAAAATTTTGAGATTTCGAGATTTTTGGGTTTCGAGATTTTTAGTGCGTTACACGCACGACTTGCCCACATGGGCGTGTCCCAAACCACATGGGCATGTGACCTCTGTTTAGGGCAAAAATTTTCTAAGTTTTGTAAAAATTTCCTAAGTTCCAGGTTTAGTCCCGCACCACTTCCAAAGCATGTTTTGGGCCTCTTATGCTCGTGCTAGGGACTTTATGATTGAATGTGAACGGTTTTAATTTGGACGCAAATTTATGGCTTAGAATTGTATGATTGTTTGTTGGTAAGTCCGGTAATGCCTCGTACCTATACCGGCGTCGAATACGGGTAAGGGGTGTTACATCTTTCCTATCAAATCTGTCCAATATCTTATTAGGGAAAGAAAACCCAAAATGATCTTTCCTGGTAGTCTTGTTTAACTTCTTGTAATTCCTAAAAATCCTCCAACCCGTGACTCAAAAATATGAAATAATCCATCCAGTACCCTTCTTGTGCCTTTCCAAAATCACAAGTGTCTCTTCTTCTTGATCTTTGGTGAACTTAACTGAAATAATGACAGGTAAAGTCGAAGACATACCCAAATACTCATATTTCAAATGAGAAGGCAAAATCTTCAGTTCCAATTCAACTGGCTCTTCAATCAATGACTTTGGTTGTGTACACTTCTGAGATGATAACTCTAATGATTCCAATGAAACTTCTTGAGTGAATTTCTTTGAATTAGCTTTTGTAATGCCCCTACGCCCGAGACCGTCGCCGGAGTCGAGTATGAGGTGTTACTAAGCTTAATTTAACATTTTTAGAACTTTGAATTATTTATTTCTACATTCACAGCTTTCAAGCTACTTGCATCACAGTCACAAGAAAAATCATACTCGAGTTACGAAACTCTAAATCAAGATCCGTAAATTTTCCCTGAATCTAGACTCATGTACCTATCTACTAATTTTTTTTCTAGAATTTTTGGTTGGGCCAATTAGTACAGTTTATTAGTTAAAGTTACCCCTGTTTCAGGACTTGACTGAACTGACCTCTGTTTACTACGAACCATATTTATCTCTGTAAAAAATTCATATTATTATGAGGTTTGTTTCTCCTGAAACTAGAATCAATAAAGATTCTTAGGATATAAAATACAACACTTAATTATATCTGTACAATTTATGGTGAATTTATAAAGTTGGAACAGGGGATCCAGAAATCACTTTGACCCTGTTCCACTAAAATTCAAATATCTTCTAACATATAATTCCTTAACCTGTTTAGTTTATTTCATGTGAAACTAGACATAATAAGCTTCAATTTGATATTTAGTCCATCACCAAATTAAATTTCTATGATTTTTAGTAAATTTTCAAACTCACGTCAGTGTTGCTGCAATATTTTGTTTATGGCAAATTTCATCCCTTTTTATGAGTTTTAATGATTAAAATATCCTATTAACCTTCCATGACATCAAACATAATCTAAACTAACCATTTCCATAACTTATCATTATCAAGCATTTTCTCAACCATTCCATCACCATATCATAAGATCATTTACACAAAATAGGTATATTGCTATACATGCCATACTTAATTTTACAAACCATTTACCGAAAAGTTCTTCAGATATAGTGTGATGAGCCTTCGACCTATCCCGACTCTGAGTGGCTTGTCCAAAACTACAATGAGTAAGAAGGAGGGAGTAAGCATAAATGCTTAGTAAGTTCATATGCAAATAATAAGTAACATAACAAACAATCAAACCAATCAACATTAGCATATATCACCAAAATACATATCACATTTCTAATCATTTTTCATCATCTCATTACCTTATCGTGGTTGTATCAATACTCAATCCGAGGGTTAAATACATACCTGTCCAAAATATCTATTTCACATCACTTACCAATATGTCTCTTTACATCTCGAGTTTTCCTCCATTTGAGTAGAACTTTACCCGTTGAACACATCGGAATATAACTCGGATACATCGATAACTTGCACATAAGTGCCACATATGCAATCAGGCAATCATGTAACCCGCCCATAAGCGAACTCGGACTCAACTCAACGAGCTCGGGCGTTCGCATCCATAAGTGAACTCAGACTCAACTCAACGAGCTCGGATGCCTAGTTACATCTCACGAACTCGGACTCAACTCAACGAGTTCGGACATTCGCATCCATAAGTGAACTCGGACTCAACTCAACGAGTTCGGATGCTCAACCATCCTAGTGACATGTCACTTGTATCCTAATCTATTCCTAAGGTTCAAACGGGATTTTCCTCGAACACATATCCTTGCCGTCTTCCGTAGAATGCCGGAACCAATACTCGGTAACAATTATGTTTAACAAGTAATTCACATAATTTGCATTTTATTCAAATTAACCACAAAGCATATATTTCATGATAAAAATCAGCATATCACATAATTGACATCAATGACTTAAAAATAACAATTATGCTACATTATTTACACATGAACTTACCTTGGTACCAAAATACAAAGATTTTGCAATTTAGTCCACAATCTTTTCTTTTCCTCGATTGGGGTCGTTTCCACGTCTTTCTTGATCTAAAATAACACATTTAGCTTATTTAATACTCACATTATCAAATTAATCCTTAATTCAAATTTTGGCAAAATTACAATTTTACCCCTAAACTTTTGCATATTTACACTTTTGCCCCTAGGCTCGGGATTAAACTTTATTCCTTATTCTTATGTTTTACAACATGCTGATCACTTTTCCCTTCTATGGCAACATCAAATTCTCACTCTAACATGTACTTGTGACTATTAGGTATTTTTACCGATTAAGCCCTTTTACTCGTTTTTGCTTAAAATCGAGTAGTACAAGTTGTCTAACATAATTTAAAACCTCATATTCTATCATAAAATATGAAAATACACAAATTTCACCTATGGGTATTTTTCCAAATATAAACCCTAGGTTAAATTATTGCTAACATAAGCTTTATCGAGTTACTGGGATCTCAAAACGTAAAAATCATTAAAAGCGGGGCTTAGAATCACTTACTATGAAGCTTGAAAGTTGAAGAAACCCTAGCTATGGTGAGAGTGAAGTTTCAGCAGCAACTAAATGGGGAAGATGACCATTTTGTGTTATTTTTCCCATTTTATTTCATTTAATATCCAAATGACCAAAATGCCCTTAATACCTTTCTTTGAAAATTTTCATGTACAAGCCCATTTTTGTCCAAAATTTTAGAAATTGGTCAAATTGCTATTTAAGACCTCCTAATTAATATTTCAAAGCAATTTCATACTAAAAACTTCTAGAATGCAAGTTTTACAACTTTTTCGATTTAGTCCCTAACTTCAAATTAAGCATTTTATGCATAGAATTTCTTCACAAAATTTTCACACAATCATGCAATCATATCATAAACCTCAAAATAATTATAAAATAATTATTTCTATCTCGATTTGTGGTCACAAAACCACTATTCGATTAGGCCCTAATTCGGGATATTACAACTCTCCCTTTTAAGGATTTTCGTCCTCGAAAATCTTACCGATAAATGATGTGGGTATTGATTTCTCATAGTTTCTTCGGATTCCCATGTAGCTTCTTCTACTCCATGCCTTTGCCACAACACCTTCACAAGTGCAATCTTTTTATTCCTTAGTTATTTGACCTCTCGAGCTAAAATCTTAATCGGTTCTTCTTCGTAGGTCATATCTAGTTGTAGTTCAATTTCTGTCGGTGAAACTACATGTGAAGGATCCGAACGATACCGACGTAACATAGATACGTGGAACACATCATGAATCTTTTCTAATTCAGGTGGTAATGCTAGGCAATATGCTACCCGTCCAACTTTTTCAATTACTTCATACGGCCCGATAAAACGCGGACTTAATATGCCCTTCCGTCCAAATCTGGGAACTTTCTTCCACGGAGACACCTTTAAAAATACTTTATCACCAACTTGAAATTCAATGTCCCTTCGTTTTAAATCTGCATAAGATTTCTGTCTATTTGAAGCAACTTTCAAACAGTCTCGAATTACCTTCACTTTTTCTTCAGTTTCTTTTATTAGAACTCTATAAATCTGATTTTCCTTGAGTTCAGTCCGATACAAAGGCGTTCGACACTTACGACCATATAATGCTTCATAAGGTGCCATTTTCAAGCTCGTCTGATAACTATTATTGTAAGCAAATTCTACCAACGGTAAATATTTTTCCCAACTTCCTTGAAATTCCAATACACAACATCTGAGCATATTTTCAAGAATCTGAATTACTCTCTCGATTGTCCATCGGTTTGTGGATGAAAAGCGATCGAAAATTTAATTTCAGTACCTAACGCGTCTTGCAACTTTTGCCAAAACCGCGAGGTAAACCTTGGATCTCTATCTGAAATAATCAACAATGGTATTCCATGTAGTCTAACAATTTCTCTAACTTACAGTTCAGCCAACTTGTTAAGAGAATAATCCGTACGTACCGGGATAAAATGAGCCGACTTAGTCAATCATCAACTATTACCCGGATGGCATCTTTCTTTCCCGAGTCAATGGCAATCCCGATACAAAATCCATAGTAATCCGATCCCATTTCCATTCGGGAACCATAATAGGTCAGTAATCCCAAAGGCACTTGGTGTTCAACTTTCACCGTTGACAAATTAAGCATTTTGACACAAACTCGATATATCTCTTTTCATTCCATTCCACCAATACATTTTCTTCAAGTCATTATACATTTTCGTACTACCGGATAAATTGAGAAACAACTACTATGTGCTTCTGTAGGATCTTTTGAATCAATTCCTCATTCTTCTGGTACACAAATCCGATCTTTAAACATTAAGCACCCATCGAACCGATTCGAAATCGACTCTGTATCAACTTCACACTTTGCTTTCTCTTGGCTTGCAAATCTTGATCATCTTTCTGAGCTTCAGAAATCTCTTGTAAAAACATCGGTTTTACTCTTAGCTCTGCTAGAATCGAACCATCATCTGACACTTTCAACTGAGTGTTCATAACTCTCAAAGCAAACAACAACTTTCTCGCTTAAAGCATCAAAGAACCACATTCGCTTTTCCGGATGATAATCAATAACAAGCTCGTAATCTTTCAATAACTCCAACCATCTTCGTTGTCTTAAATTCAAGTCTTTTTGTGACATCAAGTACTTAAGACTTTTATGGTCGGTATATACCCGACACTTTTCACCATACAAATAATGTCGCAAAATCTTCAAAGCAAACACCACCGTAGCCAATTCCAAATCGTGAGTAGGATAACTCCTCTCATGAGGTTTTAACTGCCTCGAAGCATAAGCCACCACTTTTCTTTCTTGCATGAGCACACACCCCAAACCATTTAATGAAGCATCACTATACACCACAAATTCTTTACCTGATTCGGGCTGTACTAACACTGGTGCCTCTGTTAATAACTTTTTCAATTCTTCAAAGCTCTGTTGACATTCTTCCGTCCATTCAAATTTAACATCCTTTCGGAGTAATCTAGTTATAGGAGCAGTAATTATAGAAAATCCATTTACAAACCGCCGATAATACCCAGCTAGCCCCAAGAAACTTCTAACTTCAGTTACATTTTTCGGTGGTTTCCAATCAACAATGGCTAAAATTTTACTAGGATCAACCCGTATACCATCACCTGAAACAATATGACCCAAAAATCCAACTTCTCGGAGCCAAAATTCACTTTTACTAAACTTAGCATACAAATGCTTATCTCTCAAAGTTTGCAAAACTATCCTCAAATGCTCAAAGATGCTCTGTCTCATCTTTTGAATAAATTAAAATATCATCTATAAACACCACAACAAATTTGTCCAAGTATGGTCTGAATATGCGATTCATTAAATCCATAAACACAAAGAGAGCATTTGTCAACCCGAATGGCATAACTAAAAATTCATAATGACCATACCTTGTTCTAAAAGCAGTTTTAGGCACATCCGAGTCTTTTACCCGCAGTTGGTAATACCTAGATCTCAAGTCAATCTTTGAAAACCATGTCGCTCCTTTTAGCTGATCAAACAAATCATCAATTCTTGGCAACGGATACTTATTTTTGATTGTCACCTTGTTTAACTGCCGATAATCAACACACAACCTCATAGAACCATCCTTCTTTTTCACAAATAACACAGGAGCACCCCAAGGTGAAAAACTCGATCTCACAAAGCCTTTATCAGTCAACTCTTGCAACAACGACTTTAATTCTTTCAACTCTGCTGGTGCCATTCTATATGGAGCAATCGAAATCGGAGCTGTTCCCGGTATCAAATCAATACCAAATTCTACTTCCCTGACTAGAGGCAAACCCGGCAATTCTTCAGGAAATACGTCCGTAAATTCACACACAACCGGCACTGATTCAACTTTCTTTTCAACTTCTTTTGTATTAATTACATACGCCAAATAAGCTTCATAACCCTTTCTCAAATATCTTTGAGCCGACATTGAAGAAATCACACTAGACAATGCCTCTGATTTATCTGATTCAACCCGCAGAATTTCACCACTTTCACACTTTAATTCTATAATCTTTTCTTTGCAATTTATTTTAGCATCATGCAATGTCAACCAATCCATACCCAAAATAACATCAAACTCATCAAACGGCAACAACATCAAGTCAGCCGGAAAGTAATGACCCCGAATCATTAAAGGACATTTCTTACATACTTTATCAACAATCACACATTTGCCTAACAGATTCGACACTCTAATCATAAATTCGTGTTCTCAACGGTATATTTATATCGACACCAATTTTATGCACACATATGAATGAGTAGAACCGGATCAATCAAAGCAATAACATTAACATTATAGAGAGAAAATGTACCGGTAATCACATCGGTGAGAGAAGCATCTTCGCGCTTTTAATAGCATAAGTTCTAGCCGAGCCCTTCCTTCAGGTCTAACTGGTGCATCCCTGGCTACATTCTTACTGCTTGTTTCACTTCCAGCTTTTCTTGGATATCTTCCTCTCGAATCCGTCCCACTTGTTTTTGTATTCTGAAATTTTTCTTTTTCAGCTCTCTCTGGGAAGTCTCTAATAAAATAATCTGGAGAACCACATCGAAAACATTCATTTGCTCTGCACGGACCAAAATGATTCCTACCACATCGCTGGCACTCAGGTTTAACAAATCTCAAATTCCCTACACTGGCTGCCGAAGTAGTCTGGGACTTAGGACCCACATTTTGCTTCTTATAATTCCCATATGATTGCCCAGCTGAAGTTTGGGAACGAGGATTCATATTTCTTGATTTTCCAGGTTGTTGTGAAAATGAACTGCTCATTGGTCTTTTCTTCCAGTTTCTAGTCTCAGTCTCTGACTTTTTCTTCTCTTTAAGTAGTTCTTCAGCCTTGCAAGCTCGATCAACCAATACTACCATTTCTTTTAATTCAAGAATTCCAACAAATACCTTGATATCTTCGTTGAGCCCATCTTCAAATCATCGGCACATCTTGGCCTCTATAGGAACGTACTCTCTGGCTTATTTACTTAATCGAACAAACTCTCTTTCATATTCTGTAACCGTCATGTTACCTTGCTTCAGCTCAAGAAATTCTTTACGCTTCTGATCAATAAATCTTTCACTAATATATTTCTTCCAAACTCTTCTTGAAAGAATTCCCAGTTATTATTTTCTCTTTGGTACCAATCCGAAATCAAAGTCTTCCACCAATTATAAGCTGAATCCTCAACAAAGATATAGCGCATTTCAAACATTCTTCAGTGTACAAGATAATTCATCAAATACCGGATAGAATTTTCAAGCCAAAACTCTACTTTCTCAGTATCATCATCAATATTTGCTTTAAATTCTTCGGCTCCTTGCTTGCGGGTTCTATCAACTGGATTTCTATGAAATTTCATCGATCCATACCTTGAGGCATCGAGTGCAGGTTGAGGAATTGGGGAGGTGGGGAGGTTGTACATTTGGGTTCGTCTGACGAACGAACTCGGTGTACCATGCACTCATCATTTGGAGAAAGGCTTCCCGACCCTTTCTCCTCCTCCCTCGACCAACAGAGGGAAGTGGATTTTCAGTCGGCGCTGCTCCTTCAAATGGAGCTGGCACGTTACTCTCTACTTCATCTCGCCACACCGGATCGGGATCCATTTACTATAAAAATCATTTAAAAGGTCGGAAGTCGTCACACTATCACAATTTATACATATGGCATGTATAGCAAAATCTGTGTAGTCTGAGAACCAACTAAACCTGCTCTGATACCACTAAACGTAACGCCCCTACGCCTGAGACCGTCGCCGGAGTCGAGTATGAGGTGTTACTAAGCTTAATTTAACATTTTTAGAACTTTGAATTATTTATTTCTACATTCACAGCTTTCAAGCTACTTGTGTCACAGTCATAAGAAAAATCATATCTCGAGTTACGAAACTCGAAATCAAGAGCCATAAATTTTCCCTGAATCTAGACTCATGCACCTATCTACTAATTTTTTTTCTAGAATTTTTGGTTGGTCCAATTAGTACAGTTTATTAGTTAAAATTACCCCTGTTTCAGGACTTGACTGAACTGACCTCTGTTTACTATGAACCATATTTCTCTCCGTAAAAAATTCATATTATTATGAGGTTTGTTTCTCCTGAAACTAGACTCAATAAGTATTCTGAGGATATAAAATACACCACTTAATTATATCTGTACAATTTATGGTGAATTTATAAAGTTGGAACAGGGGATCCAGAAATCACTCTGACCCTGTTTCACTAAAATTCAAATATCTTCTAACATATAATTCTTTTACCTATTTAATTTGTTTCATGTGAAACTAGACATAATAAGCTTCAATTTGATATCTAATCCATCACCAAATTAAATTTATATGATTTTTAGTAAATTTTCAAACTCACGTCAGTGTTGCTGCAATATTCTGTTTATGGCAAATTTCATCCCTTTTTATGAGTTTTCATGATTAAAATATCCTATTAACCTTCCATGACATCAAACATAATCTAAACTAACCATTTCCATAACTTATCATTATCAAGCATTTTCTCAACCATTCCATCACCATATCATAAGATCATTTACACAAAATAGGTATATTGCTATACATGCCATACTTAATTTTACAAACCATTTACCGAAAAGTTCTTCAGATAGTGTGGTCGAGCCTTCGACCTATCCCGACTCTGAGCTGGCTTGTCCAAAACTACAATGAGTAAGAAGGAGGGAGTAAGCATAAATGCTTAGTAAGTTCATATGCAAAAAATAAGTAACATAACAAACAATCAAACCAATCAACATTAGCATATATCACCAAAATACATACCACATTTCTAATCATTTTTCATCATCTCATTACCTTATCGTGGTTGTATCAATACTCAATCCGAGGGTTAAATACATACCTGTCCAAAATATCCATTTCACATCACTTACCAATATGTCTCTTTACATCTCGAGTTTTCCTCCATTTGAGTAGAACTTTACCCGTTGAACACATCGGAATATAACTCGGATACATTGATAACTTGCACATAAGTGCCACATATGCAATCAAGCAATCATGTAACCCGTCCATAAGCGAACTCGGACTCAACTCAACGAGCTCGGGCGTTCGCATCCATAAGTGAACTCGAACTCAACTCAACGAGCTCGGATGCCTAGTTACATCTCACGAACTCGGACTCAACTCAACGAGTTCGGACATTCGCATCCATAAGTGAACTCGGACTCAACTCAACGAGTTTGGATGCTCAACCATCCTAGTGACATGTCACTTGTATCCTAATCTATTCCTAAGGTTCAAACGGGATTTTCCTCGAACACATATCCTTGCCATCTTCCGTAGAATGCCTAACCAATAGTCATTAACAATTATGTTTAACAAGTAATTCACATAATTTGCATTTTATTCAAATTAACCACAAAGCATATATTTCATGATAAAAATCAGCATATCACATAATTGACATCAATGACTTAAAAATAACAATTATGCTACATTATTTACACATGAACTTACCTTGGTACCAAAATACAAAGATTTTGCAATTTAGTCCACAATCGTTTCTTTTCCTCGATTGGGGTCGTTTCCACGTCTTTCTTGATATAAAATAACACATTTAGCTTATTTAATACTCACATTATCAAATTAATCCTTAATTCAAATTTTGGCAAAATTACAATTTTACCCCTAAACTTTTGCATATTTACACTTTTGCCCCTAGGCTCGGGATTAAACTTTATTCCTTATTCTTATGTTTTACAACATGCTGATCACTTTTCCCTTCTATGGCAACATCAAATTCTCACTCTAACATGTACTTGTGACTATTAGGTATTTTTACCGATTAAGCCCTTTTACTCGTTTTTGCTTAAAATCGAGTAGTACAAGTTGTCTAACATAATTTAAAACCTCATATTCTATCATAAAACATCAAAATACACAAATTTCACCTATGGGTATTTTTCCAAATATAAACCCTAGGTTAAATTATTGCTAACATAAGCTTTATCGAGTTACCGAGATCTCAAAAACGTAAAAATCATTAAAAACGGGGCTTAGAATCACTTACTATGAAGCTTGAAAGTTGAAGAAACCCTAGCTATGGTGAGAGTGAAGTTTCAGCAGCAACTAAATGGGGAAGATGACCATTTTGTGTTATTTTTCCCATTTTATTTCATTTAATATCCAAATTACCAAAATGCCCTTAATACCTTTCTTTGAAAATTTTCATGTACAAGCCCATTTTTGTCCAAAATTTTAGAAATTGGTCAAATTTCTATTTAAGACCTCCTAATTAATATTTCAAAGCAATTTCATACTAAAAACTTCTAGAATGCAAGTTTTGCAACTTTTTTCGATTTAGTTCCTAACTTCAAATTAAGCATTTTATGCATAGAATTTCTTCACAAAATTTTCACACAATCATGCAATCATATCATAAACCTCAAAATAATTATAAAATAATTATTTCTATATCGGATTTGTGGTCACGAAACCACTATTCCGATTAGGCCCTAATTCGAGATATTACAGCTTTTGACCAAGCAAAACATTCCTTGTCTTCATCATCACTCGATGAATGTTCTAGTAGAATATGTTCAAATGGATCGTCTAAAAAATTTAGCTCTAGTTCTATAGAAGCCAACGATTCCATCTTGGAAATAACAAAGCAAACTTCAACTATATATGGGGATTTAGCAGCATCGAAGTCATTAAAGTTCACCTCATCATCAAAAATTTCTTTCAATTCAGTATCCTTTTATTGCTTCTAGAATCGTTAAAGATATGGTAGTGGTGGAATCTTAGCTTTAACAGGGAAAGTCTTCTGTAGAGATTTTTTTGCATCCAACAAGGATGTTAGATAATCAGAGCTAACTGGTTTAGAGTTTAGTTTATCAAGGATCACCCAATCTAACTTCCATGAAACAGGAGTTGCAACACTCAGTTGAACTTTCTTTGTCTTGAGCTACAACAGGCTCATCTTGAACCTCAACAAACTTGGGCTCCAATGTTTTCCCACTTGGCAAACTGACCGCTTTGCAATGTTATTTGCCTAAATTTTGTGGATTTTTAGTATCTTAGGGAAAAGCTCTTTGAGGTTTATTTCGAAGCTCATTGGTTAGCTAACCCATTTGATTCTCCAGATTTCTTAAAGTGGCATTATTCTTCACTATGTATGCCTTCAGCAAATTCTTAAGATCACTTGAAGATTCAGTTGGTAGGGGTTGTTCTAGTTGTTGAGAATATTTTGATGGATAATTTGGTCGAAATGGCATAACAAAGTCGCTATGGTCCACCCATTGATTACTCCATGGAGAAATTGGATTATTTTTCCATGAAATGTTGTAAAAATTTGATTGCAGACCATTCCAATTATGATTTCCTATGTAATAATTTGACTCTTGATTCGATGGGCAATTTTCAAAGAAATGGCCATTTCCATAGTATTCACAAGAAATTCTTGAATTGGTTCGGCTTCTAACCTGATAGATTAGCATTGAAACGATTAACATTTATGTTCTTAAGCATAGAAGACATAGAGGATACCTGGGCTACCAAAGAAGCAAATGTGTCTGTTTTATATACTCCTACTAGTTGTCTTTTTGAGGCTACTCGGTTGGTTGGCCACTGATAGTTGTTGCTGGAAATTCTTTCAATAATCTCGTAAGTATCGTTATAAGACTTTGAAAGAATAGCTCCATTTGTCAAAGCATCCACCATAGTTCTACTATGAATATTGAGACCAATATAGAAAGTCTCCATTCAGACGCTGTAAGGAATGCCATTATGAGGGCACTTTTGTAATAACTCCTTGAATCGCTCTCATGCCTCATATAAAGATTCTTTGTCAAGTTGCTAAAATGAAGTGATTTTATTTCAGATCTTAGCAGTCAAAGATAGAGGAAAGTATTTCATTAAGAAACGTTTAACCAACTCTTACCATGTTGTTATGGAACCTGATGGTAGGGAGTTCAATCACGCTCGTGCTCTATTTCTTAAGAAGTACGAAAATAACCTCAGTCTTGAGGCATATTCAGTCATCTTGACTAGTTTAAATGAGTCACTTACTTTCATGAATAACCAAAAATTAATATGTAGATCTTTAGTAGGAATTCCACTAAATTATCCCATATTATGTAACATTTGGAACATGACTGGCTTTAACTCAAATTGTTGTGGCTCGATTTCGAGTCTCTTAATACTCGGATTAAGCTCGTTGAATAGAGGGATGGCATATTGTCAAATTGCACAATTTCTTTCATCAGAAAAAATGATAGGATTGTGACTATTATAAGCGAATGCTCCTTGATTTTGATTTTCAAAATTCATCTTTTCAATCATTCTTTGGTTCGCTTATATTCTCCTTTGTCTAAAAATCCTATCAATTTTAGGGCCTTCGAGGAGTAAGTCAATAATTTGATCAATACTCATAAATACTTGAAACAAACACAAAAAAATATTGGAATTAAAATTTAACAGGGAAAAAATAGACCAAAATGAAAAATTAACAATTTCCCAAACAATATATTTTAAAACAGTCCCTAACAGTGGCGCCAAAAACTCGGAATGATGAAAATGTGCAGGTGTACACAATCGCAACAAGTAATAAAGTGACAAGTAAATGTCAAGTTATCATACCCACATGGACTATGTAAGAAAATATTTATGAAATGCAATTAAAAACACTTTGGTGAAAGAAAATTATTTGTTTTGAAAAAGGGTTTAATAAAACTAGATTTTAACTAAGAAAATTAAAGGATAAAAATTCCAACGCATAATTTTTGAAAGACAAGTTTAATCAATATGACATAATTGTGTAAGATCAATTACATTTATTAACTTAATATTACTAAAACAATGTTCATGTTGTTAAGAATAAATTCATGGCAACTTGGTAATTTGTTAACTATAGCACATACAAACTTACAAAATTAACTAATCTCTTGAACATATTACTTTGTTAATTCAAACAATTAATCAATTTTAATAAGAAAGTAAAAGGTTAAGTGAAGTAATAATATATTTCTACATTAAAACAGTTTAATCACAATAATCTTGAAAGTTATGTAAGGCTAATGTACTGTTTAATACTGTCATTAATTTAACCCTCAACTACCTTAGAAGATTAAATATGCATTGATTAAGTATTGTGTCAATTAAGTACAATTTCAATATGATTAATAATGAATTCATTAGTTACGTTACAATTATAATGTATGTATAACATAATCATGGTTTACTTAATCAAACAATTTACCAAGGCCTATAACAACACAAAAATGATTTTAATAACTTAAGTAGACGAAATGCAACGAACATAACATGAATTATATTTAAGCCATGTTAATTAAATTTAAAATAACAACATAACAAATATTCATAGACATGTTCATAAAAAAAAAGGAAAGTTAAAGGATAGGAAACTAGAATCAAATCTAGTGTTTCTTCGAAGCCAAACTAGTTTGCTCCTCTCTTTCTCCGTTCGTTTTGTTGTTCAACGAATTCTATAAGCACTTGAATGTTGCTACCCCAGATGGCTGAAGGTTCTTTTCCATGAGGGAAATCGACAATGGAATGTAGAAGGGAAAAAAGGGAAACAAATAGGGGTTTTGGATGGGAGAAAGTGAGTAAAAGAGAGAGAAAAGTGTGGAATGAGAGATGTTGTGAATGAGGTAGCAAAGGTGGGTATTTATAGGTGTGAATGGCTGCTAAAAAAAACAAATAATTAGTATTCAGACACTCTTCCTTGGCCAGGCATACAACACGAAAGTTTGAATGTTTTAAACTTTCTATTTTAAGCTAGGAGCAAATCTTCAAAGGCACAAAAAAATAGAGGGGTTTGAATAGAGTTTAAGGAAAATTTGAGGGCTTTTTTGCAAGCATAAAAATCAGAAAAATTATGCTGATTGGGTTAGCTTATTGGACGGTTTTGGGCTGCCATTTCTCTTGTTGGATCAATCTTCTTTTTTTAGCACAATTGAGTCACTTTCTCCTTCAGTCTTTTTATTAATTTTTAACCCAATTAAATTTGGATAAAAATTAAATATAAAGTGCATAAAAAACCATCATTTGGACCGTACTTGGCTGGAAAAATATTCAGAATTGCTCATAGTTCACTCGATGCAAAAATTCTCCAATGGTTCAAGCCTTTCGATGTGCCTGCCGAGCCAATTTTCACCTTTTGTGCAAAACTGTGGAAAATAAGATAAATTTGTAAAAATTGATTATGAAAATAATTAAAATTCAATTTGTTAATAATTTAAGTTTAATTTATTATTTTATAATTAAAGTATAAATTTCGACAAAATTTACTACGAAACTACATGAATTAGAGCTCAAAAGGTGCTAAAAAGTCCATACATTTTTTTTTGTTTCGAACTATCTAAAATGGTGTAGATAATTCCCGCATCTAACCATTTGATCACTTCCTTTAGCACTACCTGTAACACCCCTAGCCCGTATCCGTCGCCGAATTTCAGCTATGGACTATTACCGGAGTAAAACATCTTATACTGAACATTTTATTATCATAAGCAAATCACATCGTAAATCATACCAACATCAACAAAAACCATACAAGCAGTCCCTTTTACGAGCCCTCGAGGCCCTAAAAAGACATTGGAACTGAATCGGGACTAAATCTAAAATATATGAAAATTTTTAGAAAAAGGAAAAAAACTTTAAACCGCAGGGGTCACACGGCCAAGAGACACACCTGTGTCTTAGGCCGTGTGGGCATTCGAAATAGGGACACACGGCCATGTCCCAGCCCATACCCGTACCCGTGTAACTCACTTACTTGGGTCACACGGCTATGCTGACGTGATCCGACTTGGTTGAATGAGTCGAGTCTACGTAAGTTGCACGATCGTCGAAGAAGTTTCGTTTGGTTTCGTGAATGGGTGAATTTTGGTTAAGTATAGAGATATATGTCGAAATAGGCTCAAAGTGGGTGAAAGATAGATGGAGTTTAGATGGGTCAAACGTGGATAGGTCGGTTTAACAAGAAAGTAAGATAGCTTAATAGTTGATGAAGATAGACGATAGAACTTAAGTGTCAAGAATGATTCAATACTATATCGAGTATCGCCCCAAGCCTTATATAACCTAAGGTGAAAGATGGTTGGTAGATGGATACGAGAACGCCACACCAAAGAAATGGTGATATGTTCAGAGAAAGAGTTTGGTTGATGCCACTAGCACGCTAGATAAGTCACTCGAGAGTCGTACAAAATTTGAGAGGAAGTTAACCTCACAGAAATAAAGTTTCATATAATAATTTTGGAAAAAGTCCTTTACATCAGAAATGAGCAAACTATTTATAACCCAACATGAGATAGCCAAATGGACAAAATGACTAGCTTAAGAACTAAGTAATTCGGCTTTAAATCAGCTGAATGTTCTAGAATTAAAACCATAAATCTTCCATGTCCATGTGCAGCCTTTGAGATGCCACAAGTTAGCTTCTTGATGAAGGAATTTAGCTAATTGTATTTGGAAGCATTAGGAGCTAATTAGACATGTCTAGGTTTGGCCATGAGCTTAAATGAGTCATTCCATTTGTAATGCTCGGCCGAATAGGTGTGAGAAATAAAGAAGCAGATTGAAAGGCCTTTAGAGGTGTGAACATAAAGTTTGAAAGGTCTCTTGAAAGTGAAAGCAACTAGCTGAATGGACACCAAGTATGAACGGAAGCTTGGCTAGTGTGAACATCTTGATGGTTGTCTTGGGAAGATGTCCTGTAACGCCCCCAAAATCCCAAAATCCCGAATTTTCTTTTTTTCAGTTCTGATAAAAAGATGTGCTACGTATTTTCGATTAAGTAGGTAATAGTAGGTCTTGGCTAAAGTTTAAGTTTGAACTTAGGGGAAAATAAAATTATGCGTTAATAATTAAAAAGACCTTGTTGGCAAGTAGTTGGGATTTTAAATAAAGATAGGGGAAAATGGCATCAAAAAGCCTTGTGGAGGAGTGGTTAAGTGACGCCATTAGGATGTAGGGAGGTGGCGTTAGTGGCTAGTAAGAAGATCCAAGGTTTGAATCCTAGCTTAGTATTTTTAGAAGTTTAATTTTGGCCTTCTAAAAGATTGAAAGTGGCATGAAGATGGACTCCAAGGGGAGTGTTCAGAAGAGAAAAGTTAGGAAATAGATTGGGGAGTTATCAGGGAGAAAAACGAGGAGATGAGAAGGGAGAAGTGATGGAGCCGAATAGGGAATTTAGCCATGAGGAATTCGACTATAAGGGCTATAAATAGGTGCCGAATGCAAGGTTGCCAGGCTAATGCCGAAATCTTTTTCACCTTTTTACCGAAAACCCTTTTCTCTTCAAGATCCAAAAAGCTGAAAAACCTTACTTCTTTCTTTCTTTTCTTGTGCCGATTTCTATTCTTCCTTTACATCACTGCTGACTTTTCTTTCTTTTTCCTTGGAGCCGAATAACTCTCTTTTGCCATACAAAATCGCAAAGGGCAGAAACTTTCTTGGTCGAATACTCTTTGACCGAATCTAGTGTAAGTGTTCGCTCTTCCAATTGGTTTTTCCTAAAGTATCAATTATTGTTCCTCACTTCGTCTAATTGATTTTGGGTAGGGATAGGTATCGAATCTCAGTTTTGGATCCCTATCGATTTGCTCTTCAGGTAAGGGGCTTTGGTAAGTACTCTTAATCTTAGTTGGCCGAATAGTCAGAGTTAAGGCAAGGGGACTTGTGCTGGATACGAGTCACCTATTATTTTGGATTCTAATAGTTGAGATTGATGCAGATCTAGGAGTTGATCATGGTTAGTGATTTAAGAAGGGGTTGTTATACTTATCGCGCAAGGTAAGGTTAAGGTGAGGTTTCGGTTTTAGTAAAGATATGTATTAAGCATGTGGTTAATTGAAGGGTGATATCATCTGTAGGTTGGTGACTAAGGGTATCACAGCACGCTTGCTTACTAGGTGTGTACATACACTGCACACACACAATGAATCGGCAAAAGCCGAAAAGCCGAAAAGTTGAAAAATCGAAAAGCAGAAATGCTGAAAAGCCGAAACTTGGGCTACGGTAGCCTTGCGAGTACGTGAACACTCGTGAGGAGGAAAATGATAGGTTTTCTGAGGCCCATGGGTGATTCCATGGACTTGGGCTGTGAATTCGCCAACCGGGCCAAAATAGGCTTAATAGGCCTAACGGGCTGTTGGGCCCATAATAGGCAAAAATTGATAATTGATGCTATGTGATGGAAATCGTATGAGTACATGACTGTAAATGTGATTTGGGCCTAATAGGATGTATAAATATGATTTGGGCCTAATGGGCCATATACAGGTGATTTGGGCCGAATGGGCCATATGAATGTGAGTGGGCCTAGTGGGCCATATGCAGGTATGTGGATTTGACTGGGCTTTGAAAGAGGTTTTGGGCCTAGTATATGATGACTACATAAAACTTAATTAATTAATTGCGACCATGGACAAGTCAAAGTGTAACACCCCTTACCCGAGACCGTCGCCGGAGTCGAGCACGAGGCGTTACCGGACTTAGCTTACTAATTCGAGGCATAAAAATTTGCTTTTAAATTTCATTTAGTTTCATTCATTCAATATGTCCTTAAAAAGGGTTCTGGAGACCCTAAAACATGAAATTAAAACGATTCGGGAACAAACCGGAATCAATAAAAATTTTCCGATCACTTAAACAAATCAAAACAATTTATTTCATCTTTTATAAATAGACTCTCCATCAGCGTCATAGTCACTAAATAAAATATAACTTGAGTTACAAAACTAAAAATTCAAATCCGTAAATTTTCCCTAAAACTAGACTAATATATCTTCTTACTAATTTTTTTTCAGATTTTTTGGTCTAGCCAATTAGTACAGTTTATTAGTTAAATTTTCCCTTGTTTCAGTGTTTGGCTGCTCTGACCTCTGTTGACTACGAATTAATTTTCTCCCTGTACAAAACTCAAATAACCATGCCATTTATTTCCTTTAAAACATGACTAAATAAGGAATCTATACATATAAAGTATGACTCCTAATTATTTTTTTACAATTTTTAGTGAAATTCTAAAGTCAGAGTAGGGGATTCAGAAATCACTCTGACCCTGTCTCACCAAAAATTAAATATCTCATAAAATACAACTCTTTTATTTACTCTGTTTCTTTCATATGAAAATAGACTCAATAAGATTTAATTATATAATACATTAACAATCTAAATTCATTTCTACTATTTTTAGTGATTTTCAAAATTCAAGTCATTACTGCTGACTGATACTGTTTTAAAGCTAATTTTACCTTTTTCATGATTTCCATGGAATAACTAGCATTTCGGCATACATAACACCAAACATGTCCTTGATTAGCCATTCCAATAGCTAATCATTATCAAGAATTTACATACCATTCATTAGTCATATCATAAGATCATAAACGTAAAATGGCTACGATGCTATACATGCCATACTCAAAATGAAACTTCTAGCTATACCAAAATAATCCTTGTGATAGTGTTCCCGGACCTCCGACGTACTTTACGATGCCCGAGTTAGCTTGAAAAAACTATAAAAAGAAGGAAAATAAAGGGGGTAAGCATTAAGCTTAGTAAGTTTGCATGCAAATAAATAACAACATTCATAAGAATTATCTTACTACTTGGCATGATACTACTTAATGCAACTTCATTAATTGTCATAGACATATTTTAAACTTCTTCACTTACTCACTTACTTAAACACTTACTTACTTAATCAAATTTATTAATACATTTTACTTAACTTTTTCCTTATCAAGCATACATGAACATTATATACTTACCTTTGCTCTTCTAGCATGAACTTGTCTTACCTGTTTAGCATAACTCGTCTTACCTTACCTTACCTTGATATTCTCTTCAAATTTTCTCGTTGAACCACTTGGAATACTAAGGATACACGGGTACCTTACCATTTCCATGACTTGTCATGGTCTTACGTGGTATCCTTTTGAAACTTACCATTGCCATGTCTTGAAATGGTCTTACATGGTATCCTTGCCTCATGAACCCACCAATGCCCTGCCTTGGCATGGTCTTACATGGGACCTTTGCCTTATAGTAACTTATCAATGCCAAGTATTGATATGGTTTTACATGATTTCCTTTCCTTTGACATGCCTTGGCATGGTCTTACATGGTATCCTTAAACCCTAATGTCAGGACATTTGTATCCTACACATTCATAAGGTTCAATCGGGACTTTCTAAAATTACTTCTCTGTCAATTCATGCTTGAGTCTTCTTTGAATAATTTCATAAAATAAATATACACATGCTGAAAATTAACAACATTAACATAAAATAATAGAATATTGCATTTATTTACCGCAAACTTACCACGAAACAAAAACGATTAACTATATCGATTTAGTCCACTATCTTTTTCTTTCCCTAGTCTAACTCTAGATTTCGTTCTTCTTGATCTTCAATAACAAATTTAGCTTATTTAATACTCACATTTATTAAAACAGTCTTTGACTCAAACTTTGACAAAATTACATGTTTGCCCTTAAATTTTTACATATTTACACTTTTGGCCCAAGGCTAGGAAATTAAAATTCATCCTATTTTCTTATGTTTTATGACATGC
Source organism: Gossypium longicalyx (assembly GCA_025698465.1). Classification (NCBI taxonomy): domain Eukaryota; kingdom Viridiplantae; phylum Streptophyta; class Magnoliopsida; order Malvales; family Malvaceae; genus Gossypium; species Gossypium longicalyx. The sequence continues at coordinate 59,306,006 of CM047007.1, forward strand.
TGATCATTTTTCCCTTCTATGGAAACATCAAATTCTCACTCTAACATGTACTTATGAACATTAGGTATTTTTACCGATTATGTCGTTTTACTAGTTTTGACATAAAATCGCTTACCAACAGTTGTTTAAGACAATTTCAAGCTTCATATTCTACCATAAAACATTAAAATAAACACATTTCACCTATGGGTATTTTTCCAAATATAAAACCTAGGTTAAATTATTGCTAGAATAAGCTTAATCAAGTTATCGAGACTCCAAAAATGTAAAGAACATTAAAAACGGGGCTAAAACTAACTTACAATTGAGCTTGGAAGCTTGAAAACCCCTAGCTATGTCTTTCTCATGTGAAATTCGGCCAAGGGGTTGAATATGGACAAAAATTGGCTTTTAATTTTGTTTTTAATTCATTTTAATAACTAAATGACCAAAATGCCCTTAATTAAAAACTATGGTGTTTTATCTTCCTTTAGGTATTTTTTTCCAAACTAGTATAATGGTCTAATTACTATCCAAGGAACTCCACTTTAAAAACCCATTACTCACAAGTACTTAGTACCTTTGTGAACTAGAACACACATTTTACAACTTTTGCAATTTAATCCTAGATAGCAAATTGAACCCTCTATCGATAAAATTTCTAAACGAAATTTTCACACAATCATGCAATCATGCCATAGACCTTAAAATGATAATAAAAATAAAATTTTCTACCTCAGATTTGTGGTTTCTTAACCACTATTCTGTTTAGGCCCTATTTTAGGATGCTACATTTCTCCCACCTTTAGGGGTTTTCATCCTCGAAAATCTTGTGAAGAGATTTGGCTACTGTTTTCGTATAGCCTCTTCGGGCTCCCATGTAGCGTCATCTACCCCGTGTCTATTCCATAATACTTTCGCAAGTGCAATACTTTTATTCCTTAATTGCTTTACCTCTCAAGCTAGAATCTTTACCAGTTCTTCACCGTAAGTCATGTCTGGCTGAATCTCAACCTCTGTCTGAGAAATCACATGTGTCGGATATGAATGATAACGACGTAGCATAGACACATGAAATACATCATGAATCTTCTCTAACTCAATCGGCAAAGCTAACCGATATGCTAATGGTGCAACTCTTTCAATTACTTCAAACGATCCAATAAAACGTGGACTTAGTTTACCTTTCTTGCCAAATCTGAGAACTTTCTTCCACGGGGATACTTTCAAAAACACTTTGTCACCAACTTGATACTCAATCTCTTTTCTCTTCAAATCTGCATACGACTTCTGTCTGTCTGAAGCTGGTTTCAAGCAATCTCTGATGACTTTTACTTTCTCTTCTATTTCTTTAACTAGATCAACCCCGTAAATCTGATTTTCCTTAAGCTCTGTCCAATACAAAGGTGTGCGACATTTATGTCCATAAAAAGTTGCATAAGGTGCCATCTTCAAACTCGACAGATAACTATTATTGTAGGCAAACTCTACTAATTGTAAGTACATTTCCCAATTGCCTTGAAATTCCAGTACATAGCATCTAATCATATCTTCAAGTACCTGAATAACTCTCTCTGACTGACCGTCGGTCTGAGGATGGAAAGCTGTACTAAAACTCAACTTTGTGCCCAAAGCTACCTATAAGTTCTTCCAAAATCGTGAAGCAAATCTCGGATCTCTGTCTAAAATGATCGATAATGGTACCCCGTGTAGTCTGACTATCTCTGAAATATACAACTTGGCCAACTTGTCAAGTGAATAATCCATATGAATTGGGATAAAATTTGTCGACTTCGTTAAATTATCAATCACAACCCATTCTGCATCTTTCTTTCTCGGTGTCAACGGTAATCCTATCACAAAATCCATAGTAACTCGATCCCATTTCCACTCAGGGACTAGCACAGGCTGTAATAAACCTGAAGGTACCTAATGTTCAGCCTTTACCTGCTAACAGATCAAGCATCTAGAAACAAACTCTGAAAAGTCCCTTTTTATTCCTACCCACCAGTACATTTTTTTCAAATAATTATACATCTTTGTACTATCTGGATGAATAGACAAAGAACTACTATGTGCTTCCTATAAGATCCTTCGAATAAGCTTATCATTCTTCGGTACACATACCCTGTCTTTGAACATCAAACAACCGTCAGAACTGATCTAAAAATTTGACCTTGTAACCGACTCACACTGAGCTCTTTTGACTAACATCTCACTGCCATTTTCTGAGCTTCACAAATTTCTTCAAAAAAATCAGTTAAGCTCTCAACTCAGCTAAGATAAAACCATCATCTGATAAGGCTAGACTAGTGTTCAAAGCTCTTAATGCAAACAAAGATTTCCTACTCAAAGCATCAGCAACAATGTTTGTCATACCTGGGTGATACTCGATCACTAGCTCATAATCTTTAATCAACTCTAGCCATCTTCTTTGCCTCAAATTCAAATCTTTTTGAGTCATCAAATATTTCAAACTTTTGTGATCAGTGAATATTCGACACTTCTAATCGTACAAGTGATGTCTCTAGAACTTTAGCGCAAAAACAATGGTAGCTAGCTCTAAATCATATGTCGGATAGTTCTTCTCATGTGGCTTTAACTGTCTAGAGGCATAAGCAATTACCTGTCCTTCCTGCATAAGTACACAACCAAGTCCATTCAAGGACGCATCACTGTAAATCACAAACTCCTTACCTGGTTCTGGTTGTACTAAAATAGAAGCTTCAATCAATAATGCCTTTAACTTGTCAAAACTCTGTTGACACTTCTCAATCCATTCAAACTTGACATCCTTTCACAGCAATCTTGTTAGCGGGGTAGCTATCATGGAAATTCCCTTTACAAATCGTCTATAATATCCTGCAAGACCAAGAAAACTTCTGACTTCTGATACATTTCTAGGAGGCTTCCAATCAACAATAACTGAAATCTTGCTCGGATCAAACCTGATACCTTCACCTGAGATAATATGTCCAAGAAAACAAACTTCTCGTAACCAGAACTCACTTTTCCTGAACTTGGCATACAACTGATTATCTCTCAGAATCTATAAAACTGTCCTCAAATGCTCTGCATGCTCAGTCTCATCATGAGAATAAATCAAGATATCATTAATGAACACAACTACAAACTTATTCAAGTACAGTCTAAAAATTCGATTCATTAAGGCAATGAAAATGGTAGGAGTATTAGTTAAGCCAAATGGCATCACAAAGAACTCATAAGGACCATACTTAGTCCGGAAAGTAGTCTTCGGGATATCTGACTCTTTAACTCGCAACTGATAATATCTGAATCACAAATCTATCTTGGAGAATATAGTGGCTCCCTTCAATTGATCAAACAAATCATCAATTCTAGGCAGTGGATACTTGTTCTTTACTGTTACCTTGTTAAAGCTGCCTATAATCTATGCACCCCATGGTGAACTACTGGGTCTTGCAAAGCCTTTATCTGTTAATTCCTACAATTGAGCTTTCAATTCTTTCAATTCCAACAGGGCCATTCTATAAGGAGCAATAGAAATAAGTGTTGTACCCGGAATCAACTCAATACCAAACTTAACTTCTCTAACAAGAGGCAAACCTGGTAGTTCTTCCGTAAACACATCGGGAAAGTCACATACCACAGGCACTGATTTAATTTTAAATTCTAGATCTTTAGTGTTCAACACAAAAGTAAGATAAGCTTCATACCCTTTTCTCAAACATTTCTGAGCAGACATGACAGAAATCATGACAAATGAACTATCTGATTCTTCTAAATTAACCCGAAGAATTTCACCATTTTCACATTTCAACTCAATGAATTTCTTTCCATAATTCACTATCACATCATGTGTAGTCAACCAATCCATACCAAGAATCACATCAAATTCATCAAATGGATATAGGATGAGATCGGCCGGAAAACAGTAACCTCTAATCATCAAAGGGAAATTTTTACATACTTTATCTACTAATACATGCTTACCTAATGAATTCGATACTTTAATCACAAATTTTGTAGATTCTATAGGCATACTCATACTAGGCATCAATTTCATGCAAACATATGAATGGGTTGAACCCAGATCAATCAAAGCAATAACTCTAGTATCATGGAGAGAAAATGTACCCGTAATCACATCGGGGGAGGATGCCTCTTCGTGAGCACGGATAGCATAGGTCCTCGCAGGTGCTCTAACATCTGGCCTCACTGCTGAATCTCTAGATGCACCTCTATTACTTGCCCCAGCTTCCGAATTTCTCAGTGGTCTGGCTCTGACAGGAGCGTTGCCTGATCTTACACTCAGTATTGCTTCTCTTTTCATCATCTCGGGACACTCCCGAATAAAATGGTCTGGTGCACCATATCGGAAACAACCTGTCTCAATTGCTCGACACTGACCTGGGTGATGTCGACCACATCATGGACACTCTGGTCTATCAGGTTGAACACTGCCAACACTTGTAATCGAAGTGGTCTGAGCTTTTGGACTCATAAATCTTCTACCTCTATTTCGGCTAGAATATCCAGCTAAAACATTAGATCTAGTGGAGAACTCTCTAGGCCTCTTGGGTGTAAACTGAAATGACTTGCTCATTAGTCTTTTCTTCGTGTCTTGCGTCTCAATTTCAAATTTGCCCTTTCTTTTTAACAGCTCCTCTGCCTTATAGGCTCTCTCAACTAGTACAACAAACTCTTTTATTTCTAGGACACCAACCGACAATCGGTTATCATCATTAAGCCCTTCCTAAAAACTTTTTCACGTAATAGCCTCTATAGACACACACTCTCGAGCATAATTGCTGAGTCTGACAAACTCACGCTCATATTCAGTCACTATCATATTGCCCTATTTCAACTCTAGAAACTCGTTTCTTTTTTGGTCAACAAACCTCTGACCGATGTACTTTTTACGGAATTCCTCTTGAAAGAAATCCCAAGTAACTCTCTCTTTCGGTACAACTAATACAAGTGTCTTTCACCAATGGTAGGTCGAATCTCTAAGAAGTGATACAACACATTTCATACATTCCTTAGGTGTGCAGAATAACTCATCATAGACTCTGATAGAATTCTCGAGCCAAAATTTTGCCTTTTCTGCATCATCATCTTTTGTAGCTCGAAACTCTTCGGCTCATTGTTCTCTAATTTTATCAACTGTTGGCTTTTCTCTTATAACCGTACCTGTGACTGGGGGAGCTACATGGGTGGTCTGGTGATCGTGAGGGGGTGGAGGTCTAATAGCCGGATTCGTACGAACGAACTCGGCAAACCATTCATTGATAGCTTGGAAGAAGGCTTCTCGGGCCCCTCCTCCCTAACTAACTATAAAGGGCCTTTCACTACTATCTGGTGGCACCGTCCCTTCTGTGGGAGTCGGTGCGTTACTCTCTACATCATCTGCACTAGCTTGTTCGGGATTCGTAACTATAAAAGAAAACATTTTAAAATCGTCAAGAGTCGTCACACTATCAACATATAAGTATGGCATGTATAGCTAGACTCTTACTCATACTAAATATTCTAAGAACCGACAAAAATTTTGTTCTGATACCAATAAATGTAACGCCCCTTACCCAAGACCATCGCCAGAGTCGAGCACGAGGCATTACTGGACTTAGCTTACTAATTCGAGGCATAAAATTTTTCTTTTAAAATTAATTTAGTTTCATTCATTCAATATGTCCTTAGAAAGGGTCCTCGAGACCATAAAACATGAAATTGAAATGGTTCGGGAACAAACCGGAATCAATAAAAAATTTTCGATCACTTAAACAAATCAAAACAATTTATTTCATCTTTTATAAATAAACTATCTATCTGCATCATAGTCACTAAATAAATCATAACTCGAATTACAAAACTCAAAATTCAAATCTGTAAATTTTCTCTGAAACTACACTCATATATCTTCTTACTAATATTTTTTCAGAATTTTTTGTTTAGCCAATTAGTACAATTTATTAGTTAAAGTTTCCCCTGTTTCAGTGTTTGGCTGCTCTGACCTTTGTTGACTACGAATTAATTTCCTCCTGTACAGAATTAAAATAACCAAGCTGTTTATTTTCTTTAAAAGTAGACTCAATAATAAATCTATACATATAAAGTATAACTTCTAATTATTTTTGTACAATTTTTAGTAAATTTCTAAATTCAGAATAGGGAATTCAGAAATCACTCTGACCCTGTCTCACCAAAATTTAAATATCTCTTAAAATACAACTCCTTTATTTACTCTATTTCTTTCATATGGAAATAGACTTAATAATCTTTAATTATATATCACATTCACTATCTAAATCCATTTCTACTATTTTTAGTGATTTTCCAAATTCAAGTCATTCTTTGATCGATAATCTTTTAAAGCTAATTTTACCTTTTTCATGATTTCCATGGAATAACTAGCATTTAGGCATACATAACATCAAACATGTCCTTGATTATCCATTCCAATAGCTAATAATTATCATGCATTTACATACCATTCATTAGCCATATCATAAGATCATACACACGAAATGGCTACGATGTTATACATGCCATACTCAAAATGAAACGTCTAGCTATACCAAAATAATCCTTGTGATAGTGTGCCCGGACCTCTGACGTACTTTACGATCCCCGAGATAGCTTGAAAAAACTATAAAAAGAAGGAAAATAAAGGGGGTAAGCATTAAGCTTAGTAAGTTTGCATGCAAATAAATAACAACATTCATAAGAATTATTTTAAGGTCTATGGCATGAATATTGTTATTTATTTGCATGCAAACTTACTAAGCTTAATGCTTACCCCCTTTATTTTCCTTCTTTTTATAGTTTTGTCAAGCTAACTCCGGGATCGTAAAGTACGTCGGAGGTCCGGGCACACTATGACAAGGATTATTTTGGTATAGCTAGACGGTTTATTTTGAGTTTGGCATGTATAGCATCATAGCCATTTTGTGTGTATGATCGTATGATATGGCTAATGAATGGTATGTAAATGCTTGATAATTATTAGCTATTGGAATGGCTAATCAAGGACATGTTTGATGTTATGTATGCCTAAATGCTAGTTATTCCATGGAAATCATGAAAAAGGTGAAATTAGCTTTAAAATAATATCGGACAGCAGTAATGATGTGAATTTGGAAAATCACTAAAAATAGTAGAAATAGATTTAGATAGTGAATGAGATATAGAATTAAATCTTATTGAGTTTATTTTCATATGAAAGAAACAAAGTAAGGAGTTTTATTTTACGAGATATTTAAATTTTGGTGAGATAGGGTCAGAGTAATTTCTGAATCCCCTATTCTGAATTTAGAAATTCACTAAACATTGTACAAAAATAATTAGAAGTTATAATTTATATGTATAGATTCCTTATTGAGTCTACTTTTAAAGAAAATAAACGACATGGTTATTTGAATTCTATACATGGAGAAAATTAATTTGTAGTTAATAGAGATCAGAGCAGCCAAACACTGAAATATGGGAAACTTTAACTAATAAACTGTACTAATTGGCTAGACTAAAAATTTTGAAAAAAAACTAGTAAGAAGATATATGAGTCTAGTTTTAGAGAAAATTTACGAATTTGAATTTCGAGTTTCATAACTCCAGGTATGATTAATTTAGTGACTATGACGCAGATGGACAGTTTATTTATGGAAGATGAAATAAATTATTTTGATTTGTTTAAGTAATCGAAATTTTTTTATTGATTCTGGTTTGTTCCCGAACCGTTTCAATTTCATGTTTTAGGGTCTCTAGGACGCTTTTTAAGGACATATTGAATGAATGAAACTAAATTAATTTTAAAAGAAAATTTTTATGCCCCAAATTAGTAAGCTAAGTCTGGTAACGCCTCGTGCTCGACTCCTGCGATGGTCTTGGGTAAGGGGTGTTACACAAGGTAAATGAAAACCGTAAAGAAACGAAAAATTACCGAAATGTCCCTAAGTTCAAAAATGACCAAAATACCCCTAGGTGTTGAATGTAAGTTTTATGGATGTGACATGCATACATATGATATTCTGCTTAGGTTGCATAGGGGTTTAGAATCATGTGTACGAGTAAGACCATGGCATCGATATGTGATTCTGATTTGTGTTTATGAGTAAGACCCTGTCTGGGACAGTGGCATCAATATGTGGCTACATGTAAGACCACGTCTGGGACGTTGGCATTGTACGATTTATGGGATTATCCTAGTGCCTTATCCAATTCCGAATGGTTCATCGGGCGAAGGGAAAATGTGAACGAATGTGTAAAACGAGCTAAATGATCAGGTATGAGTTAGCTTGTTGTTTACTTGAGATAAGGTATATAAGTAACTTGATATTTGTTACTAATTATATGTGATACAGATGAAGATTACATGTGAATTTAGTATGTGTATTCGGCCTTGTAAATAAATGGTATGAATATTGTAGATTTGATTCTTGCATATGAGTATCTAAATCATCAAGTATATTCGGCCATATAAGTGGTATTTGTACATGATGGTAAATTATGGTTCTTGAGCTTATATAATTATGTATGTGTATGCTTGATTATATTGAGACATTTTGGCTTAGAAAGTTGAATAATATTATGTCAAAATGATTAAGTGAGCATTCGGCCAATGTAGACTTTATGCATGGAATGTGTTATTTATCTCTTTTGTAGGTTTGAGGTTAAGCTTGTTAATGATAATGAAATTTGAATTAGCTTAAAATGAGTTGATTTTATCATTGGGATGTTTATTTGCTTAGGACTTACTAAGCTAAGTTAGCTTACTCTGTGTATTCTTGTTTACTTTGTTTTATAGATTTTGGATCAAGTTACAAGCTCTGGGATCGTTAGCAAAGCTCATCACAGTATCTACTATTTTGGTACCTTTATAAGTTAAACTCAAATTATGACATGTATAGGCTGGAATGTGTCTTGAATATGGAATTGTTGTTTTGTATAATTTAAGCCATGCGAAAATGGCTTTATTTCTAAGCTTGAATTTATTTATGTATGGGCATGGTTTAATCTATTTTGGCTAAAATGCTATATGTTTTCAATTATAAGTTATATGTGTTAGGTATTATATGTTTTGAATCGGTTTGGTGGTGATGATAGTTACAATGTGTAATCGGTATTATAATTAGCACTACTTGGAGATTATGTTCTTCGTATATAAATGTGTGTGGTATGCTTGGCTAAATAAATCGGTTTGAATAATGCTCTAGTTGGTGTACGTGAATTTGCTGTATAAATATGTGTATATTCGAGTGATACATGTCACTATAATTCGGTTATGACTTGAAAAGATGGTAGTAGTTTATTTTGGTTGGCAAGTAGATTTAATGAGATGTTGAATTTAATTAATGTATATGCTGATTGATGATTTGGCCTTTACACTTATATACCTATGTATATGATGTCTTGGTTTAATATAAATATGCATTTGTATTTAAAAAAAAATTATTTGGAAGATTAATTTGATGACCGAATCATAACTAATTAGTTTGGTTGCTTTTGTGCAATTTAGACATGATAATTATCATGAGATTGAGGGTACTCTAAATCGTTATTTGTGTCTTGAATGGTAATTATTTGCATGTAGATGATTCGGGTTTATTTATTTTGGTATGTGAGTTAAGCTTGATATGTTTAAGCAATGATGGTTCGACAATAATCCAAATTTGATATAGTTCAATTTGCATAATGTGATTATTGATTCATGAAATGTATATGTATTCATATATAATCATTGGTAAATTTGTCTATGACATTTTATGTTAATGAATAAATTACCATGTGAATTGTTCAAATTGATTTAAGATTTGCATGTAAAGAATTAAAAGTTAAATCTTTGATTTTTAATTAGGTATTTGATTATCAGTGGAGTGTTGAACATATGATTTGCACTTACGTAATATGATTTATTTTAAATGTATGTTTAATATTTAATTAGTTATATGCTTTATATTTATATGATTATAATTTGAGTTATTATGAGTATATTCAGAGTTGTGCTTTTGTTCAGTAATGCCTCACAACCCCATTCCAGCGATGGATACGGGTTAGGGGTGTTACATTTGATTGGTATCAGAGCTAGGATTTAGTCGGTTCTAGGACTAACGTAGCGTGCGTGAGTCTAGCTATATATGCCATATTATATACTTTGATAGTGTGATGACTTCTGACATCTAAAAATGTGTTTTTATATAGTAAATGGATCCCGACAGAGCTGTAGCTGATGATGTCGAGAGTGTAGCGCCTGCTCTTGCGTAAGGGACAGCGCTGGCTGATTCTCGACTGACTTCGAGTAATCAAGAAAGTGGGGCTAAATAAGCCTTCTATCAAATGATGAATGACTGGTTTACTCAATATATCTGGACTAATCGGCTGCACAACAACCTCCACCCCCGATTAATCCATCTTCGATGCCTGCTATACCTCAAGTAAGTAATCCACTGATATAAGCCACCTGTTGGTAAAATCAGAAAACATGGGGCTGAAGAGTTTAAAGCTACTGATGATGACGATGCTGAGCGGGCTGAGTTCTGGTTTGATAATACTATCCGTGTGTTTGATGAGCTGTCCTGTACCCCAGATGAATGCTTGAAATGTGCCATATCCTTGCTTCGAGACACAACATACCACTGGTGGAATACCCTAGTATTAGTGGTTCCGAGAGAGCAGGTGACCTGGGAATTCTTTCAGGCTGAGTTCCGTAAGAAATATATCAGCCAGAGATTTATCGACTAGAAGCATAAAGAATTTCTAGAGCTGAAACAGGGTCAGATGACCGTGATAGAGTACGAGCGAAAATTCATGAGACTCAGTCGGTATGCCCGAGAGTGTGTTTCCATTGAAGCCATAATGTGTAAAAGATTTGAAGATGGGCTAAATGAAGACATTAAACTGTTAGGTGGCATACTTGAGATAAAAGAGTTTGTGGTAGGGGTTGAGTGAGCTTGCAAAGCTGAAGAGCTTAGGAAAGAGAAAAGAAAAGCTGACTTTGAAGCTAGAGATGCATGCAAAAGAACATCTGGTAAGTCATTCTAGTAGGCATCAAAGAAGTTCTGAGATGATTTTAGCCATTCTAAAGCCACTTTGGGTTACTCTAGATGGGATCAGAATAGACCACCAGTGAGCTCGAGAGCTACCTCAATAGCGAGTGTGGGTAATGTCAGATCAAATGAACCCGAATGTAAACACTGTGGTAAACAACATCCTGGTATTTGTAGATTGCATGATCGGGCCTGCTTTAAATGTGGATCGACAAATCATTATATTCGAGATTGCCCAGTGTTAGCTGAGGAAAATCCAGTGCAGAATATGAGATCGGGTAATACTGCAACTCGAGGTAGACCACCCAGAAATGCTGGTAATGCTAGTGGCAGTTAGAGAGAGACTAAAGATACAACAGTTAGATCTGAGGCTCGTGCACGTACCAGAGCCTATGCTATTCGTGCACGAGAGGAGGCTTCATCCCAAATGTCATTACTGGTACATTCACTCTTTATGATACTAATGTAATTGCATTGATTGATCCTGGTTCTACTCATTCTTATGTGTGTGAGACATTAGTATTCAGCAATACTCTGCCTGTTGAGTCTACTAAATTTGTGATTAAAGTGTCAAACCCCTTGGGCCAGTGTGTTATGGTTGACAAAGTGTGTAAGAATTGTCCCTTAATGGTTTAAGATTTGTGCTTTCCGGCTAATTTAATGTTACTGCCATTTGATGAGTTTGACATAATTATAGGTATGGATTGGTAGACTTCGCATGATGCTGTTGTAAACTGCAAAAGAAAGACTATTGATCTACGGTGCCAGAATGATGAGGTTATTCAGATTGAATCTAGGGATTTGTATGGTTTACCAACGGTAATTTCTTCGATGCTAGCTTAGAAATATGTGAGAAAAGGGTGTGAAGCTTATTTTTCCTACGTGCTTGATAGTAAAGTGGCCGAAAGGAACATTGAATCAATGCCAGTTGTATGTGAGTACCTAGATGTGTTGTAACACCCCTCACTCGTATCCAACACCGGAACAGGGTTTGAGGTGCTATCGAACTTAAACTCAACCACTCTTAGAAAATCGGGCCATATAAATTTGATCAATTTAAAACTTTTCATTTCATATTCAAATTGTCCTTTAATAGGGCTTACTGGGCCTAAAACATACATTCAAGGTGGTTCAAGACCAAACCGGAGAAAACTCATAGAAATTCATGCTTTAAGGCTCCACACATCCGTGTGGGCATAGGGCACACCCCCGTGGTAGGGACACGCCCGTGTCCCATACCCGTGTGGCCAATTTAATTCCATAATTTTTCATAAAATAGGTGCAGACTTCACACGATCGGGACACATGCCCGTGTCCTTTCACACGGTCACGACAAGTCCGTGGTGCAGTCTGTGTGCAAAAACTTGGGTATTTTGTTTCTGACGTCAGTATCACACGACCATGGTATACGCCCGTGTACTAGGCCGTGCCCCTCCATACGGCTGAGACACATGGTCGTGTCTCTGCCCGTGTAACAATCACCATGCAATCTGACTTGAAATTTCTAAGTGTAGGGGACACACAGCCTTCTCACACACCCATGGGGCTGTCCGTGTGTCACACATGGCCTAGACACACGCCCATGTGTCTACCCGTGTGGACAATATGAGGCTATTTACCTAGTCTCATTGCCACCCTAGTATGCCTATTTTCATGTCAATACCAACTAATACCAAATCAAGCATGATAGAAATTCATTTAACAATGAAAATGCATCTATTAGAGACTCAAAATGATTATTACCCTCATTCAAGGCTTAATGTGAAGTGTGTAATCAATTTCAAGCCAACACATTTGGCCAATTCTCAAAGACACAAAATAATAACGTCTAGTCCTATACATGCCAAAATCAAAAATATAAATCCTACTATGCTGAGTATTACGGCTGATAGTGTGATCGATATCTCTGACTTCAAGGGATCCTTAAGCTAGCTAAGTGGCATTGGAAGAAAAGGGAAAGGAAAGAGAGTAAGCATAAAGCTTAGTAAGTTGCATATAAATAGGTATACAACAATAATTTCACCATTAGTCATCATATTCATAGTTCGAAGGTAAGCATAAACTTGACTTACTCATTACCGAGTACTCAAGTCACATATTCTAATTCGAGCTCATTACTCCTGCATACCAACTAGGTACCTGTACCACTCACAACATTATTATACTTCGTTTATTAAATCACTTTCGTAACCTTTAAAGTTAAACCTTTCGAAATACTACCGGATATTCTATAAGCCTCAAACATGTGGTAAGTTGCCGATGCCATGTCCCAGACATGGTCTTACACTGGCTATCATCATCGAGGCCGATGCCATGTCCCAGACATGGTCTTATACTAGCTCTCATATATACATGCTGATGCATGTCCTCAACATGTCTTACACTAGCACAACTCTTAGCCGATGCATGTCCCAGACACGTCTTACACTGGTTATCATCGTCGAGGCCGATGCATGTCCCAGACATGTCTTACACTGGCACTCATCTCTACGCCAATGCCATGTCCCAGACATGGTCTTATACTGGCGCTCATCTTTACGCCAATGCCATGTCCCAGACATGGTCATACACTGGCACTCATAATGTGGCCGATGCATGTCCCAGATATGTCTTACACTGTCACACAAGTAATCCAATTGTTAAGGCACGAATATCCAGTTTGTTTCCTAGGGTTCCAATGGGATCTTTCTACTATCTCAATTATTACTATGCATTCTCAATTCACAATCTAGCAATTCATGCTTTATCAATCAATGACAATTTGAATACATGTATTAAAAATGTAGCTATATTATTTACATACAACTTACCTCGGTTTACAAAATGTACTCGACTAGTCAGTTTAATCGACTTGCTTGGCTTTCCCCTGGTCTAGGTTCGGATTTGGCAAAACTTGATATTATGAGAGAAATAAGTTGCTGCAAATTTTCATCCTTCAAACCTCCATATTTGCTGATATTTTCAGTGGAGAGAAGAGATGGAGAAGAAGAAAATAATAGCTAGGCTTTTAGGCACTATTTTATCACCAAATCATGACATCACTTACCTAAACCTTGACTATTTGTTTAATATCCATCTCATGGCTGGCCAACACAATTAGAAAGGGTATAATTTCCCTTTAAAAGCCCTCAATCTTAGTTCTCTTGCTATTTAACACATTTTGGTATTAAAATGCAACTTTTACCTTTTATGCGATTTAGTCCTTTTTCGCAATCGGGCTCACAAACCTTAAAATTAACTCCCTAAATTTTACATACACTAATATAATCATTCTAAAATCTCATAATAATAAAATAAATTTTATAACTTCAAAATTTGTGTTCCTGAGACCACTATTCCGACTAGGCCCTAATTCGGGCCATTATATTTCTCCCTCCTTTAGGGATTACCAGTGAATAAGTTCAGATACTGCTCTCTCAAAGACTCCTCGGGTTCCCATGTGGCTTACTCGACTCCATGTCTATGCCACAAAACCTTCACAAGTGGTATGTTCTTATTTCTCAATTGTTCGACTTCTCGAGCCAAAATCTTGATCGGCTCCTCACCATAAGTCATATCCGGAAGAATCTCAACTTCAGTTGGAGCAATTACATGCGTAGGGTCTGATCTGTACCAGTGTAACATGGACACATGAAACAAATCGTAAATCTTTTCTAACTCTGGTGGCAAATCCAATCGGTGGGCAACAGGCTCTACTCTCTCGATAATCTCATAAGGTCCTATGAAACAAGGACTCAACTTTCCCTTTTTGCCAAATCTGAGGACTTTCCTCCGTGGGGAATGTAACACCCCTTACCCGTGTTCAACACTGAAACAGGGTACGAGGTATTACCGAAACATAACACATACCATTAGACAAAACCGAGATAGAAATTTGTCATCCAATTAGATAATGCATCGTTATAACATATGTCTTGAACAATATTAGCCAACTTCAATGGCTTTGTACAAAATGATTGGTCAAATACTGTAACCAACATTTTAAACCTAGGCAATTATGACACGTAACAAAATAACTAAGCCTATTATACATGCCATAATTCAAAATGTTTAGTTCAAATACCCTAAAGTATTGATAGTGCGGGCAGATCTTCACGACCCTTAACTCCTGAGCAAGCTGGACGACACTATAAGACAAAAGAGAGAAAAGAAAGTAAGCTTATAGCTTAGTAAGTAAGTATATAAATAATAATTAAAAAATCTAATATATATACACAATAACTCAAGTATATCTAGTTTAATTTTTCTATTCACTCCACTTTGATTAAGTTGTCTCTCCTGCGTCATGTTCACTAAATAAATCATAACTCGAGTTACAAAACTTGAAATTCAAATCCGTAATTTTTTCCTCAAACTAGACTCATATTACTTCTTACAAATTTTTTTCTGGAATTTTTGGTCTAGCCAATTAGTACAGTTTATTAGTTAAAGTTTCCCCTGTTATACAGCTCGACTGATCTGATCTCTGTTCACTACGAATTGATTTTCTCCCAGTACAAAAGTCATATAGCTACAAAATTTATTTCATTTAAACTATACTAAACAAGGAATCTATGAATATAAATTATATTTCTTAATTAGTTTTGTACAATTTTTAATGATTTTTCAAAGTCATAACAGGGGATCACATAGTCATTCTGAACAAGTCACACACAAATATAAATATCTCAAAATATAGAGTTCCTTTACTTTCTCTGTTTCTCTTACATGAGAATAGGCTCACTAAGCTTTAATTTAATATCTCATTCAGCCTCTAATTAAATTCTTACTATTTTTGGTGATTTTTCAAATTCACGTCACTATGACTGTCCAAAAACAGTATTATTGCAAATTCACTCTTTTACACTTTCTTTGTATTAACCTCATTTTAACGTACATGTCACAATTCATTTTCACCACATTTCATACATCACAAGTATAGAACCATGATTAAAATGTCACTATAAAATCATCCCGTTGAACACTTCGGATCAATTCTCGATACTTGGTGGTTTCAGCACACAGCTCCACCCATCATAATTCATATAATTCGGCTCCCTTGTACACATGGTGAACACTTAGTACCACCCATTTGACCTAGCCAATTTATCTCGTAGCTCTCTTGTCTACATGGTGTCCTTCACTTGGAATCACACATACGACCTAGCTACATTATTCTCTCCCGTAGCTCTCTTGTCTACATGGGATACATCCCGTATCACACATGTGACCTAGCTACTACATAGTATCTCGTAGCTCTCTTGTACACATGATGTGCACTCAGCACCATACATGTGACCTAGCTACGTTCCATCTATATTATTAAATCTTTCCGAATGTTCAACCGGGAATTCTCTCTCTATTACTTATTTCCATTCTTCCAATAGTCGATTTATGCTTCAAAATCAGCTAATATATATATATAATAGGCTGAAATATAAGAATATAAATGAAGTTAATGTATTATTTACATACAAACTTACCTCGGTGCAAAATATGGAAATTTTGCAATTTAGTCCAAAATCTTTTCCTTCCCCCGTTCGAGGTCGATTCCATGCCTTTCTTGATCTATAACAACACATTTAACTCATTTAACACTCATACTATTTATTTCAATCCAAAAATCACATTATAGAAAAATTACATTTTTGCCCCCTAACTTTTACAAAATTATGATTTTGCCCCTAGGCTCAGAAATTTAATTTCACCCCTTATTCTTATGTTTTATGACATGCTGATCATTTTTCCCTTCTATGGAAACATCAAATTCTCACTCTAACACATAGTTATGAACAATAGGTATTTTTACCGATTATGCGGTTTTGCTCGTTTTCGCTAAAAATCACTTAGAAAAGATCGTTCTCCTAACTTCAAAAATTCATATTCTACCATCAAACATCAAAATACATGCATATCATTCATGGGTAAATTTTTAAACATAAACCCTAACTCGAAATAATGGTAGAAATAGGTAGACCAAGCTACGAGGATTTCAAAATTGTAAAGAACATTAAAAACGGGGCTTGAATACACTTACTATTGAGCTTGAAAGCTTTGGAAAAACCCTAGCTATGGAGAACATGCAAGTTTCGGCCAAGCTTAATGAAGATGAACACATTTTTGTGTTATTTTTCCCATTTTATTTCATTTAATACACAAATGACCAAAATCTCCTTACTACTAAACTTTCTAAAAATTCCATCCATGTCCAAATTTTTGTCCATATAAAGTATAATGGTCTAATTTCCATTTAAGGACCTCTACTTAAAACCCCCATTTCAATCAAGTACTTATGAACTAGAACACACACATTTTTCACCTATTTCAATTTAGTCCTAAACGTCAAATTAAACACCCAATCGATAAAATTTCGCAACGAAATTTTCACACAATTATGCAATCATAATATAAACACTAAAACTTAATGAAAATAATTTTTTTAACCTCAGATTCGTGGTTTCAAAACCACTATTCCATTTTGGCCCTAAATCGGGCTGTTACAGGGAACCTTTCAAAAATACCTTATCACTGACTTCAAGCTTAATTTCCTTTCGTCTCAAATCTGCGTAGGATTTTTGTCTATCCGAGGCGGCTCTCAGGCAGTCATGAATCACTTTAACTTTCTCCTCAGCCTCTTTAACCAAATCAACCCCGTGAATTTGATTCTCTCTCAACTCAGTCCAGTACAAGGGCGTTCGACACTTCCGCCTGTATAGCCTCATAAGGCGCCATTTTCAGACTCGACTGATAGCTGTTGTTGTAGGCGAATTCAACTAATGGCAAGTATTTTTCCCAACTTCTTTGAAATTCGAGAACACAACATCTCAACATGTCCTCTAAGATCTGTATCACTCATTCCAACTGTCCGTCAATTTGCGGATGAAATGCCGTGCTGAAACTCAACTTGGTTCCCAAAGCCTCTTGTAACTTTTTCCAAAACCTTGAGGTAAACCTCGGATCTCTATCAGACACAATCGACAGTGGCACTCCATGAAGCCTCACAATCTCAGAAATATATAAGTCGACTAGTTTCTTGAGGGAGGAATCAGTACGCACTGGTACAAAATGCGCCGACATAGTTAGTCTGTCAACAATAACCCATACTACATCTTTCTTTTTCGGGGTTACAGGCAAACTGGTCACGAATTCCATAGTGATACGATCCCATTTCCACTCGGGGACCATAGTAGTCTAAAGTAAACCCGAAGGTACTTGATGTTCAGCCTTTACTTGTAGACACACTAGGCACTTAGAAATGAACTCAGAAATGTCTCTTTTCATACCTGACCACCAATACATTTTCTTAAGGTCATTGTACATTTTTGCACTACCCGGGTGAATGGATAAACAACCACCATGTGCCTCAGTCAAAATCTTCTGAATAAGCTCTTTGTCATTGGGTAAACAAACCCTATCTTTGAACATTATAAACTCATCAGCATTGACACGAAAATCTGAATCAATTTCTGACTCACATTGAGTTCTATTGGCTTGCAATTTCTCATCACTTCTCTGAGCTTCTCGGATCTCTTGAAGAAATGTCGATCTAGCCCTCAACTCAGCTAGAATCGAACCATCGTTAGATACAGTCAACTGAGTATTCAAGGCTCGTAAGGTAAACAATAACTTTCTACTCAAGGCATTGGCGACTACATTCGCCTTTCCCAGATGATAGTTGATAATTAATTCATAATCTTTTAACAGCTCTAATCATTGGTACTGCCTCAAATTCAAATCCTTTTGAGTCATCAAGTACATTAAGCTCTTATGGTCGATGAATTCCCGACATTTCTCTCCATACCAATGATGTCTCCAAATCTTCAGCGCTAACACTACGGTCGCTAACTCTAAATCATGGGTCGGATAATTTCTCTCGTGTGGTTTTAGCTGTCTCAAGGCGTAGACTATAACCTTGCCTTCTTGCATAAGCACAAACCCTAAACCATTTAGGGAGGCGTCACTAAAAATCACAAACTCCTTGCCCAACTCTAGCTGCACTAACATTGGGGCTTCCGTTAATAAAGCCTTTAATCTCTCAAAACTTTGCTAACACTTTTCCGTCCATTCAAACTTGATGTCTTTTTGCAGTAGTTTAGTCATCGGGGTAGTGATCGTAGAGAATCCATTTACAAACCGTCTATAATATCCGGCCAAACCCAAAAAGCTTCGAACCTCTGTCAAATTCTTTGGCGGCTTCCATTCAGCAATGGCTGAGATCTTGCTTAGGTCCATTCGGATCCCGTCACCCGACACAATGTGCCCTAGGAACCCAACCTCCTTAAGCCAAAATTCACTCTTACTAAATTTGGTGTACAATTGTCAGACTCTCAAGGTTTGTAATACAACTCTCAAATGATATGCATGCTCACTCCCATCACGCGAATAAATTAATATATCATCGATAAAGACAATGACAAACTTATCCAAATATGGCCTAAAAATGCGATTCATCAAATCCATAAAGACCGTCGGAGCAGTAGTCAAGTTAAAAGGCATGACGAGGAACTCATAATGCCCATATCTTGTTCGAAATGCAATATTCGGCACATCTTTCTCTTTAACCCGTAGGTGATAATAGCCAGACCTCAGGTCAATCTTAGAAAACACGGTGGCTCCCTTTAACTGATCGAACAAATCATCAATCCTTGGCAAGGGATACTTGTTTTTCACTGTCACCTTGTTTAGTTGTCTATAATCAATGCATAGCCTCATCGACCCATCTTTCTTCTTCACAAAAAGTACCGGAGCACCCCACGGGGAATAGCTCGGTCTCGTAAAACCCTTGCCTGTTAGCTCTTGCAATTGTGCTTTCAATTCTTTCAACTCCGTTGGGGACATCCTACACGGGACGATCGAGATGGGTGCCGTTCTAGGAACTAATTCAATCTTGAACTCAACTTCCCTCACTGGAGGTAATCTAGGTAACTCTTCCGAGAACACATCAGTGAACTCGCAGACTACCGGCACTGATTTAATCTTTTACTCTAACTCTCAAGTATTCAGCATAAAAGCTAAATAAGCCTCATATCCTTTTCTCAAATATTTCTCAGCAGTTAAAACGATACTATTTCGGGCAATTGATCTAACTTATTTGGTCCAACTCAAAAAACATTCCCGTCTTCACATTTCAGCTGAAATTCTTTCTTTCCACAATCCACTACGACACTATTGGCAGTCAACCAATCCATCATAAGGATTACTTCAAACTCATTGAACGGAAATAACATTAAGTTAGTCGGAAAATAATGACCTCTAACTGTTAAGGGACAATCTCGACACACTTGGTCTACTAACACATATCTACCCAAGGGGTTGGACACTCTTATTACAAATTCAGTAGACTCCACTATCATGTTCATTTGAGGAATCAATTCCATACAAACATAGGAGTGGCTAGACCCCGGATCAATTAATGCAACAATAGATATATCACGGATAGAAAAAGTACCTGTGATCACATCCGGTGACTCTGCCTCATCGCGGGCATGAATAGCATAAGTGTAACACCCCAAACCCGGCCCAGACACTATGGCCGAATCTGGTGTGTCATATTGAAGTGTTTTAGCAAAAACCGTGTTTTCATTGAAAACCCTTCTTAAAATAAAAGAAACCTTAATTAACGAAAAAGAAACACACCTTTCAGTTGCGAAAACCTTGTTTGAAACATTTGGTTTCAGAAAACTTCATTTAAAAATTTAATTGCAAAAACATAGTAAACATACTATAATTTAGAAAACCCATGTTCAACTTCTTGTAAATTACAATGAGAATAATAATAATTCAAGTAATAATAACATAATGAAAACCTTGTTACAATCTGATCTGAAACATACTTAATTAAATAAAAACTTATATGCTTAAAAAGAAAACAGGCCCAAATTATCTTGCTAACTGGCCACCTAGAGTCCCTCCAAACATCAAACCTTCTACTGAGCATCACCTGAAAATAAAATAAAAGAGGGGGTGAGTTTTTGCAAACTCAGTGTGTACAACCCTCGAATAAAACAAGCATTCCAAATAAAAACATCATTCATCATTCATGCAATGCAATCCCATCCAAATTATCCATCAACTATACACCAGCTCTGTCCCCCGTCACACCATTTGGGGATATAAATATCGACCCACCCAACCCACACACCATGGTAGCCCAGTTACGGAACTACCTTCATTTACATATTGGGCTTTAAAAGACGTCGATGGATCCACGATTGTCAAGCAACCATGCGATCCTCATATACTTCCTCCGTTCCATAATTCCCAACCCATATGCAACCTAAGCAGAATATCATATGTATGCATGTCACAGCCACAAAACTTACATTTAACACCTAGGGGTATTTTGGTCATTTTCGCCTTTAGGGGCATTTCAGTAATTTTCCCTTAATTACAGTTTTCACTTATCTTGGCCCGTCAACAAGTCCCGTAAGCTAAGATGAATGAATACTATGCACCAGGTAGGATTTCAGAGAAGAGGAGGTGGGTCATTAAGACCGCTTAAGTACCAAGCTTTCCCTAGATCCAATCCTAGACATGCATATACCCGTTGCCACACCTTAACCCTTTGACTTGTCCAAGGTCGCAATATATTAATTAAGTCTTATGTGGATATCATATACTAGGCCCAAAACCCCTTACAAAGCTGAAACAATTTCACATACCTGTATCTGGCCCATTAAGCCCAATCATATTCGTATGCCCATTAGGCCCAAATCACATGTATATGCCTCATTAGGCCCAAATCACATTTATATGGCCCGTTAGGCCAAGTCACATTCATATTCATGCTCACATACAAATTCCTATCACAAAGCATCAATATTCAGTTTTTGACTAATATGGGCCCAATAGCCCATCGGGCCCATTTAGCCCATTCCGGCCCATATGGCCAAATCACAACCCAACTCCACGGAATCGCCCGTGGGCCTTAGGCAACCTATCAGTTTCCTTCTCACGAGTGTTCGCGCACTCGTAAGACTACCGCAGCCAAAATTTTGACTTTTCGACATTTCGGCATTTAGGCTTTTTGACTTTTGCCGATCTACTTGTGTGTGCAGTACATGTACACAACTGGTAATAGAGCATGATGCGTTTCCCTTAGCTGCAAACCTACAAATGATATCACCCTTCAATTAATCGTATGCTTAATACATATTTTACCCAAAACCGAAACCTCACCTTAACCTTACCTTGAACACTAATCCCTAATAACTTTTCCTTGATCATGTACTCCTAGATCTGTATTAATCTTACTCATTAAAACCAAATACTAGGGGACTCACATCCAACATCATTCACCCCCTTATCTCACTTAAGACCATTCAGCCACCTTAGCCAATGGGAGAGGAATACTTACCAAAATCGCAAACACCTAAAGAGTAATTCGGCAGAGAGCTAAAAACCAAGATCCGATACTAATTCCCTACCAAAGTTGATTAGAAAGAGTGAGGTACAATATTCGATACTAAACAAAGAAAATCGATTGGAAGAGCAACACTTACACTAGATTTAGTCAAACAGTATTCGGCACATGGAACATTCTGCTTTTTGGATTGTTTAAATCGGCAAAGAAGATTGTTTAAATAAGAATAGAAATCGGTAGAAAGAAAGAAACACAAAAGGGTTTTGGCTTTTTGGATCTTGAAAAGAAAAGGGTTTTCGGTAGCAAGGTGAAGAAGAATTTTGACAGTAGCCTGGAAACCTTGTATTCGGCCCCTATTTATAGCCCTTATAGCCGAATTTTTCGTGCCCAATTCCCAATTCGGCTCAATCACTTCTCTCTTCTCATCTCCTCGTTTTTCTCCCTGATAATCCCTTGATCTTTTCCTTAATTTTCTCTTCTGAACACTCCCCTTGGAGTCCATTTTCACGCCACTTCCAACCTTCTAGAAGGCAAAAATTAAACTTCTAAAAATACTAAGCTAGAATTCGAACCTTGGATCTCCTTACTAGCCATTAACGCCACCTCCCTACACCCTAAGTGGCGTCACTTAGTCACTTCACCATAAGGCTTTTTGATGTCATTTTTCCCCTATTTTTTATTTAAAAGCCCAACTACTTGCCATCAGGGTTCATTAATAATTATTAACGCATAATTTCCTTTTCCCCTAAGTTCAAATTCAAACCTTAGCCAAGACCTACTATTACCTACTTAACAGAAAATACCTAGCACACATTTTTTTATCAGAACCAAAAAAGAAAATTTAGAATTTCGGGATTTTTGGGTTTCTGGATTTTCGGGGCGTTACAACTCTACCCCCTAAAAGAAATTTCATCCTCGAAATTTCCAACTATCAGTACAGCTGCATAACACAAACTACCACACCACGCTCCCGTTGCGTACTCTAATTCCAAACTAAATAAATAGCACACTATGGGTAAGTACGTAACGATATTCGCCTCTGGAGCCTCTCCTTCCTCTTGACGATGTGCTGCATAGACGAAAGCTGGTTGCCTCGCCTCAGCATGACCAGCACCCCTGCCCGGTGCTCCACTACCCAAACCTTTTTCAATCTTGGCCTGATCACGGCCTCTCAACTGTTGCTGACCACCCCTCGGTGGCTGTACACCACCTCGGTCCACGACTGGCACCCGACCTAGCATTCAGGGGAAATCCCTAATCCTATGCTCTATAGACCCACAAGCTAAACAAGCTCCCGTCCTTTTCCAGCACTCGCCTACATGACTTCTCCCACAATCAACACAAGGTGGCACCCCTGGATTAATAGTAGAGGGCCCTGCTCTAACTAGCCCTAGCCCTAGGCATCTATCCAACACCCGAAGTCTCAGCCTCCCTTTTATTCCTACCCCTTTCTTCTTTCCGATTTAAGCGCTCAGTGCGCTTAAGCTCCTCCACTATCTTTGCCTTCTCCACCAACTCCGAGAAAACTCACTCCCTTTGTGGAGCTAGCAATACCCTAAGGCTATCTCTTAGTCCGTCCTCAAACCTAATGCAGCGCTCATAGTCCGTTGCCACCATAACTCTTCCGTACCTACTAAGGCGTAGAAACTCCGCCTCATACTCCACCACCGATTTGTTTCCCTCGGTCATGTAATATCCCAAATTAGGGCCTAATCGGAATAGTGGTTTCGTGACCACAAATCTGAGATAGAAATAATTATTTTATAATTATTTTGAGGTTTATGATATGAATACATGATTGTGTGAAAATTTTGTGAAGAAACTCTATGCATAAAATGCTTAATTTGAAGTTAGGGACTAAATCGAATAAGTTGCAAAACTTGCATTCTAGAAGTTTTTAGTATGAAATTGCTTTGAAATATTAATTAGGAGGTCTTAAATAGCAATTTGACCAATTTCTAAAATTTTGGACAAAAATGGGCTTGTACATGAAAATTTTCAAAGAAAGGTATTAAGGGCATTTTGGTCATTTGGATAATTAATGAAATAAAATGGGAAAAATAACACAAAATAGTCATCTTCCTCATCTAGTTGCTGCCAAAATTCACTCTCACCATAGCTAGGGTTTCTTCAACTTTCAAGCTTCATAGTAAGTGATTCTAAGCCCTGCTTTTTAATGATTTTTACGTTTTTGAGATCCCTTAACTCGATAAAAGCTTATGTTAGCAATAATTTAACCTAGGTTTTTTATTTGGAAAAATACCCATAGGTGAAATTTGTGTATTTTGATGTTTTATGATAGAATATGAGGTTTTAAATTATGTTAGACAACTTGTACTACTCGATTTTAAGCAAAAACGAGTAAAAGGGCTTAATTGGTAAAAATACCTAATAGTCACAAGTACATGTTAGAGTGAGAATTTGATGTTGCCATAGAAGAGAAAAGTGATCAGCATGTTATAAAACATAAGAATAAGGAATAAAGTTTAATCTCGAGCCTAGGGGCAAAAGTGTAAATATGCTAATGTGTTATTTTAGATCAAGAAAGACGTGGAATCGACCCCAATCGAGGAAAAGAAAAGATTGTGGACTAAATTGCAAAATCTTTGTATTTTGGTACCAAGGTAAGTTCATGTGTAAATAATGTAGCATAATTGTTATTTTTAAGTCATTGATGTCAATTATGTGATATTCTGATTTTTATCATGAAATATATGCTTTGTGGTTATTTTCAAACAAAATGCAAATCATGTGTGCTACTTGCTAAATATAATTATTACCGAGTATTGATTTCGGTATTCCACGGAAGACGGCAAGGATATGTATTCGAGGAAAATCCCATTTGAACCTTAGGAATAGATTAGGATACAAGTGACATGTCACTAGGATGGTTAAGCATCCGAACTCGTTGAGTTGAGTCCGAGTTCACTTATGGATGCGAATGTCTGAACTCGTTGAGTTGAGTCCGAGTTCGTGAAATGTAACTAGGCATCCGAGCTCGTTGAGTTGAGTCCGAGTTCACTTATGGATGCGAACGCCCGAGCTCATTGAGTTGAGTCCGAATTCGCTTATGGGCGGGTTACATGATTGCTTGATTGCATATGTGGCACTTATGTGCAAGTTATCCATGTATCCGAATTATATTCCGATGTGTTCAACGGGTAAAGTTCTACTCAAATGGAGGAATACTCGAGATGAAAAGAGACGTATTGGTAAGTGTTTTGAAATGGATACTTTGGACAGGTATGTACTTAACCTTCGGGTTAAGAATTTATACAACAACGATAAGGTAGTAAGATGGTGAATGATGATTAGAAATGTGATATATGTTTTGGTGATACCATGCTAATGTTGTTTGGTATGATTGCTTTGTTATGTTACTTATTATTTGCATATGAACTTACTAAGCATTAATGCTTACTCCCTCCTTCTTACTCATTGTAGTTTTGGAAAGGCCAGCTTAGGAGTCGGGATAGGTCGAAGGCTCAGTCACACTATCTGAAGAACTTTTCGGTAAATGGCTTGTAAATTCAAGTATGGCATGTATAGCAATATACCTATTTTGTGTAAATGATCTTATGATATGGTGATGGAATGGTTGTGAAAATGTTTGATAATGATAAGTTATGGAAATGGTTAGTTTAGATTATGTTTGATGTTATGGAAAGTTATTAAGATACTTAGTGCATGAAAACTCATAAAAAGGGATGAAATTTGCCATAAACAGAACATTGCAGCAACACTGACGTAAATTTGAAAATTTACTAAATATCATAGAAATCGAATTAAATGATGGATTAAATATGAAATTGAAGCTTAACATGTCTAGTTTCACATAAAACAAAAGAAACAGGTAAAGAAATTATATGTTAGAAGATATTTGAATTTTAGTGAAACAGGGCCAGAGTGATTTCTGGATCCCCTGTTCCAACTTTAAAAATTCACCATAAATTTTACATATGTAATTAGGTGGTGTATTTTATATTCTCAGAATTCTTATTGAGTCTAATTTCAGGAGAAATAAACCTCATAATCATATGAATTTTTTACAGAGAGAAATGTGGTTCGTAGTAAACATAGGTCAGTCCAGCCAAGTCCTGTAACAGGGGTAACTTTAACTAATAAACTGTACTAATTGGCCCAACCAAAAATTCTAGAAAAAAAATTAGTAGATGGGTATATGAGTCTAGATTCAGGAAAAATTTACGGATCTTGATTTCGATTTTCGTAAGTCGAGATATGATTTTTGTTGTGACTATGACGCAAGTAGCTTGAAAGCTGTGAATGTAGAAATAAATAATTCAAAGTTCTAAAAATGTTAAATTAAGTTTAGTAACACCTCATACTCGACTCCGGCGACGGTCTCGGGCGTGGGGGCGTTACAGGTCAAGTTCAGAAACTTGTTCCTTCTAGCATCCACATAGCTTGCACCCACATACTTCCCTTGAAATGCAGCTTTGAAAAACTCCCAAGTGACCCGCTCCGGTTGCGTGCCCTCTTTCACTGTCATTTACCACTGGTAGGCTTCTTCCCTAAGTAGTGACACTGCTGCTTTAAACTTTTGTTCCAGTGAGTAGTCCAAATCCTCCATTATTCTTTCAGTGGCCTCCAACCAATATTCCGCCATATTACGAGCCACGCGAGCCATGCCCTTAAATATCTCAGCCCCGTTTGATCGAAGTCGCTCCGGAATGGACCCCTGATTTCCAGTGCCATTATTAGGCCCATGACCCTTTCCAAAATTCTCAGCATTGCTGCGACAATGCATCTTCTCCTGCAGCCCAATCATACGGTCCATTCCCAGCCACAGGTGAGGCCAGAGCCTCTTCTACTCCAACATCGGGCATATGGCTCGATGCCTTTGACTCAACCGTAATACTTTCGCAGCCTCAGCCACAGCCTTTTGCACCTCTTCTAGCACTCATCTTCGATTCACGTATTATTTGGATTAGAAATTTTATGAATTTTTAGTTAGTTTAATAATTAAACTGATGTTTTCTGAAAATATTTAAAGAGAATATTGTTTTCGAAAATCCTCTACAGTTTCAAGTTCCTGCAAGCTTCAGTTCCATTGTAACAAAATCATCTAAGGTAGCCCTCTAACTATCTATTGTATCACAATTTAAACATACTTAAGAATAAAAGTACTTACTTGGTTTGACGTCGGAGGCTTGGTGTGTCGCACAACAAGATTTCCCCTTTTTCCAAAATATTGTGATCCAAATTTTTTTTAAATCCAAATAATAAGTAAAAAAAGAAACCAAATAATAATAAGGCCCAATTCACAGCCCGAGTTTTATAACCTGGGCTCTGATACCACTAAATATAACACCCCAAACCTTCCCAAACACTATCGCCGAATCTGGTGTGTCACATTGAAGTGTTTTAGCAAAAACCGTGTTTTCTTTGAAAACCCTTCTTAAAATAAAAGAAACCTTAATTAACAAAAAAAAATACACCTTTCGGTTGTGAAAACCTTGTTTGAAACATTTGGTTTAAGAAAACTTGTCATTTAAAAATTTAATTGCAAAAACATAGTAAGCATACTATAATTTAGAAAACCCATGTTCAACTTGTAAATTACAATGAGAATAATAATAATAATTCAAGTAATAATAACATAATGAAAACATTATTACAATCTGATCTAAAACATACTTAATTAAATAAAAACTTATATGCTTAAAAAGAAAACAGGTCCAAATTATCTTACTAGCTGGACACCTAGAGCCCCTCCAAACATCGAACCTTCTACTGAGCATCACTTGAAAATAAAATAAAAGAGGGGGTGAGTTTTTGCAAACTCAATGTGTACAACCCTCAAAGAAAACAAGCACTCAAAAAAAAAAAAAAAGAAACATCATTCATCATTCATGCAATGCAATCACATCCAAATTATCCATCTACTACTCACCAGCTCCATCCCTCGTCACACCATGTGGGGATATAAATACCGACCCACCCAACCCACACACCATGGTAGCCTAGTTTTAGAACTACCTTCATTTACATATTGGGCTTTAAAAGCCGTCGATGGATCCACGATTGTCAAGCAACCATGCGATCCTCATAAACTTCCTCTGTTCCATAATTTCGAACCCATATGCAACCTAAACAGAATATCATATGTATGCATGTCGCATCCACAAAACTTATATTCAACACCTAGGGGTATTTTGGTCATTTTTGCCCTTAGGAGAATTTCGGTAATTTTCCCTTAATTACGGTTTTCACTTATCTTGGCCCGTTAACAAGTCTCGTGAGCTAAGATGAACGAATACTATGCACCAGGTAGAATTTCAGAGATGAGGAGGTGAGTCATTAAGACTGCTTAAGTACCAAGCTCTTCTTAGATCCAATCTTAGACATGCATATACCCGTTGCCACACCTTAACCCATTGACTTGTCCATGGTCGCATTAATTAAGTCTTATGTGGATATCATATACTAGGCCCAAAACCCCTTACAAAGCCCAAACAATTTCACATACCTATATCTGTCCAATTAAGCCCAATCATATTCGTATGCTCACATACAAATTTCTATCACAAAGCATCAATATTCAGTTTTTGCCTATTATGGGCCCAATAGCCCATCGGGCCTATTTAGCCCATTCCGGCCCATATGGCCAAATCACAACCCAAGTCCACGAAATCGCCCGTGGGCCTTAGGCAACCTATCAGTTTCCTTCTCACGAGTGTTCGCGCACTCGCAAGACTACTGGAGCCAAACTTTCGACTTTTCTACATTTTGGCATTTCGGCTTTTCGGCTTTTGCCGATCTACTTATGTGTGCAGTGCATGTACACACCTGTTAATAGAGCATACTGCGTTTCCTTTAGCCGCAAACGTACAAATGATATCACCCTTCAATTAATCGTATGCTTAATACATATTTTACCCAAAACCAAAACCTCACCTTAACCTTACCTTGAACACCAATCCCTAATAGCTTTTCCTTGATCACGTACTCCCTAGATCTGCATTAATCTTACTCATTAAAACCAAATACTAGGGGACTCGCATCCGACATCATTCACCCTCTTATCTCACTTAAGACCATTCGGCCACCTTAGCCAATGGGAAAGGAATACTTACCAAAACTGCAAACACCTAAGGAGGAATTCGGCAGAGAGCTAAAAACCAAGATTTGATACTAATTCCCTACCAAATTTGATTAGAAAGAGTGGGGTACAATAATCAATACTAAACAAAGAAAACTGATTAGAAGAGCAACACTTACACTAGATTCGGTGAAAGAGTATTCGACACTTAGAAGATTCTACTTTTCGGCTTTTCAAACTTAGTATGGTGAATAAGGTTTATTTAGTACGAATTGAAGAAGAATAGTAGTAGAAGAAATCGGCAAAGAAGATTCTATAGAGGAGAATAGAAATCGGCAGAAAGAAAGAAAAAAAAAGGGTTTTTGGCTTTTTGGA
Source organism: Gossypium longicalyx (assembly GCA_025698465.1). NCBI lineage: Eukaryota > Viridiplantae > Streptophyta > Magnoliopsida > Malvales > Malvaceae > Gossypium > Gossypium longicalyx. The sequence continues at coordinate 59,335,788 of CM047007.1, forward strand.
TCTTGAAAAGAAAAGGGTTTTCAGTAGCAAGGTGAAGAAGAATTTTGGCAGTAGGCTGGCAACCTTGTATTCGTCCCCTATTTATAGCCCTTATAGCCGAATTTTCCATGCCCAATTCCCAATTCGGCTCCATCACTTCTCCCTTTTCATCTCCTCATTTTTCTCCCTGATAATCCCTTGATCTTTTCCTTAATTTTCTCTTCTGAACACTCCCCTTAGAGTCCATCTTCACGCCCATTCCAACCTTCTAGAAGGCCAAAATTAAACTTTTAAAAATACTAAGCTAGGATTCGAACCTTGGATCTCCTTGCTAGCCACTAACGCCACCTCCTTACACCTTAAGTGGCGTTACTTAGCCACTCCACCACAAGGCTTTTTGATGTCATTTTCCCCTATTTTTATTTAAAAGCCTAACTACTTGCCATCAGGGTTCCTTAATAACTATTAACGCATAATTTTCTTTTCCCCTAAGTTCAAATTCAAACCTTAGACAAGACCTACTATTACCTACTTAACCTAAAATACCTAGCACACATTTTTTTATCAGAACCGAAAAAGAAAATTTGGGATTTTGGGATTTTTGGGTTTCAGGATTTTTGGGGCGTTACAATAAGTCCTCGCAGGCGCTCTACCCTCAGACCTCGCTGCAACATCTTTTGCCGTACCCCTACTACTAGCCCCACTTCCATGGTTCCTTTATGGTCTGCCCATCAACGGAGCACTACTTGGCTTCATTTCTTATTTCTTCTCTCTCTCCCATCTCAGGGTAATCGCGAATAAAGTGGCCTAGTGACCCACACTTGTAGCAGCCCCTCTCGTTTACTCGACATTCGCCTAAGTGATGTCTCCCACATTGAGGACACTTTTGCCTATTTGGTCGAGTACTACCAACACTAGCGACCGAAGTAGTCTGAGCTTTAAATGCCATATTCTGTTGATTCTTGTTTCTCCTTGAATACCCTACTGAAGCATTCGATTGGGTAGTAAATTCTTTTGATCGCTTAGATGAGGACTGATGTGCCTTACCCATCTGTCTTTTCTTTAAATCCCTGAGTCAATGGCCGCTTTCTTCCTCTCTTTTATCAGCTCGTCTGCCTTGCACGCTCTCTCGACAAGCACCACAAATTCTCATATTTCTAAGATACCTACAAACACTCGGATATATTCATTGAGGCCATCCTCAATCTCTTACAAATTGTAGCTTCAATGGATATGCATTCTCGTGCATACTTACTGAGTTTCACAAACTCATGTTCATATTCTGTCACGGTCTTATTGCCCTGCTTCAACTCCAAAAATTGCTTCCTTTTCTAGTCTATATACCTCTAGCTAATGTACTTCATTCTGAACTCTTCTTGGAAAAATTCCCATGTGACTCATTCACTCAGTACCACAAACACGAGGGCATTCCACCATTGATAAGTCAAATCCTGTAGGAGTGAAATCACACATTTTGCGCACTCATCAGGTGTGCATGATAATTCTTCGAATACTCTTATGACATTTTCTAACCAAAATATTGCCTTATCCGGTTCATCATCTAAGTTAGCCCGAAATTCCTCGGCCCCTTGTTTCCAGATCTTGTCAACCGGAGGCTTCTCTCTTCTAAGCATGTCTGCACCTTGCGGAGCTATCGGGGCATACTTAGGAACCAGAGGAGGTAGGGGAGGTGGAGTGTTCGGGTTTGCACGAACAAACTCCGTATACCAAGCGTCCATCATTCGGATGTAGGCTTCTCTAGCCCTCTACCTTGGCCCATACTCACGGGCTCACTCTCTACTGGCGTGGTCCCCTCAGCGGGAGCCGATGCATTACTTTCCACGTCATCTGCCATGGTTCTATCAGGATCCATTTACTATATAGAAACATAATTTAAAATCGTCAGGATTCGTCGCACTATCAATGTACATCTATGGCATGTATAGCTAGACTTGTACTCTCGCTAGGTTAGTCCTAGAACCGACTAAACCATAGCTCTAATACCACTAATATAACACCCTTCACCGATATCTAATGCCAGAATAGGGGTTGAGGTGCTACCGAACTTAAACTCAACCACTCTTAGGAAATTGGGCCATATAATTTTGATCAATTTAAAACTTTTCATTTCATATTCAATTCGTCCTTTAATAGGGCTTACGAGGCCCAAAACATACATTCAAGGTGGTTCGAGACCAAATAGAGGGCTCGAGAAAAACTCACAGAAATTCATGCTTTAAGGCTCCACACGCCCGTGTGGGTATAGGGCACACGCCCGTGCTAGGGACACTCCCGTGTCCCATACCCGTGTCCCATACCCGTGTGGCCAATTTAGTTCCATAATTTTTCATAAAATAGGTGCAGACTTAACATGGTCGGGACACATGCCCGTGTCTCTTACCCGTGTCCTTTCACAAGGCCACGACACGCCCGTGGCATAGCCCGTGTGCAAAAACCTGGGTATTCTGTTTCTGACGCTAGCATCACATGACCATGGTACACGCTTGTGTACTAGGCCGTGCCTCTCCACACGGCTGAGACACACGATCGTATCTCTGCCCGTGTAACCATCCCCATGCATTTTGACTTGTAATTCCTAAGTACAGGGGACACACGGCCTTCTTACACACCCATGAGGCTGTCCGTGTGTCACACATGGCCTAGACACACGCCCGTGTGTCTACTCGTGTGGACAATATGAGGCTATTTATCAAGTCTCATTGCCACCCCAGTATGCCTATTTTCATGTCAATACCAACCAATACCAAATCAAGCATGATAGACATTAATTTAACCATGAAAATGCATCTATTAGAGACTCAAAATGATTGCTACCCTCATTCAAGGCTTAATGTGAAGTGTGTAATCAATTTCAAGCCAACACATTTGAACAATTCTCAAAGACACAAAATAATAATGTCTTATCCTATACATGCCATAATAAAAAATATAGATTATAACGCCTCGAAATTTGGGCCTAGATGAATTGGGCTTTGAGCTTTGGGTCTCATAAATTTTTTTTAAGTGAGCAAGAAAATGACAATGACATGTTGGCTATAAGGGTTTACGGAATTTGGAGTGTCTAAGTATGTTGGAGAAGTTATTGGTTCGAGTTTTGTGGTGGAGGAATTTTAATTTAATTATTAAAAGAATCAGGGTTGGGAGTAATTGGGCTTTTAAATAAAAATAAGGGAAAATGGCATCAAAAGCCTTGTGGTGAAGTGGCTAAGTGACACCACTTTGGGTGTAGGGAGGTGGCGTTAGTGGTTAGCAAGGAGATCCAATGTTCAAATCCTAGCTTAGTATTTCTAAAAGTTTAATTTTGGCCTTCTAGAAGGTTAGAAGTGGCGTGAAGATGGACTCTAAGAAGAGTGTTCAAAAGAGAAAATTTAGGAAATAGATTGGGGAGTTATCAGGAAGAAAATCGAGAAGATGAGAAGGGGAACTGATGGAGGTGAATTGGGAATTGAGGGTTAGGCAATTTGGCTAGAGGCTATAAATATGTGCCGAGTTTGGGATCCTAGGCTAATGCCAAATTTTTCATTTTTTTTCTTTAGTGCCGATTGGCTTTTCCATCTTTGCTACCTGATTCTTTTGCCATTCTTTCTCTCCTCAGATCTCTTTTGATTTACCCTTTGGGTTAGCCGATTCCTTCTGCTACTCTTTTTCATTAATTTGTGCCAAATAAACCTTATTCACCATATTAGTTTGAAAGCTGAAAAGCCGAATCTCCCTTGGGCCGATTACTCTTTTAGTGTAAGTACCTTATCTCTTTTTCGGCTAGTATTGTTAATACTGAGTACTTCCCTCCCTCACTCTTTCTAATCAACTGTGGTAGGGAATTAGTATCGGATCTCGGATCTTAGCTCTCTGCTGAAATTGCTTTTAAGGTGTTTTGCGATTTTGGTAAGTATTCCTCTCTTGTTGGCTAAGGTTGGCCGAATGGTCTTAAGTGAGTTAAGGGGATGAATGATGTTGGATGTGAGTCCCCTAGTATTTGGTTTTAATGAGTAAGATTACTGCAGATCTAAGGAGTACGTGATCAATGAAAAGCTATTAGGGATTGGTGTTCAAGGTAAGGTTAAGGTGAGGTTTTGGTTTTGGGTAAAATATGTATTAAGCATACGATTAATTGAAGGGTGATACCATTTGTATGTTTGCGGCTAAGGGAATCGCAACACGCGTCTATTACCAGCGTGTACATACACTATACACACAAGTAGATCGGTAAAAGTTGAAAAGCCAAAAGTTTGGCTACGGCAGACTTGCGAGTGTGCGAACACTCGTAAGGGGAAAACCGATAGGTTGTCTGAGGCCCATGGGCGATTCCATGGACTTGGGCTGTAAGCTGGCCAACCGGGCCAGAATAGGATTAATGGGCCAATAGGCTGTTGGACCCATAATGGGTAATATTGATAATTGATGATATGTGATGAAAAATTGTATGTGAGCATGAATATAATGTGAATTGGGCCTGATGGGCCATATGAATGTGAATTGGGCCTAATGGGCCATATGAATATGAATTGGACCTGACGGGCCATATGAATGAGATTTGGCCTAGTGGGCCATATGTATGTATGTAGGGGTTTTGGGCCTAGTATATGATGATTGCATAAAACTTAATTAACTAAATAATTAATTGTGACTGTGGATAAGTCATAGGGTTAAGGTGTGGCAATGGGTATATGCATGTTTAGGATTGGATCTAGGGAGAGCTTAGTACTTAAGCGGCCTTAATGACCCACCTCCTCTTCTCTGGAATCCAACCTGGTGCATAGTGCTCGTTCATCTTAGCTCACGGGATTTGTTAACGGGCCATGGTAAGTAAAAACCTGTAATAAAGGAAATTTACCGAAATGCCCCTAAGGGCAAAAATAACCAAAATACCCTTATGTGATGAAGGTAAGATTTATGTAAGTTTCGAGTATAACTACTGCTTACATACTGTAGAAACACGATATTCTATTTAGGATGCATCTGGGTTGGGAATTTTGGAACGGAGGAATTATATGAGGATCGTATGGTTGCTTGACGATCGTGGATCCACCGAAGGCTTTTTAAGCCCATTATATGATTAGCAACTTGCTGTAATGAAGGTAGTTCCGCAATCGGGCTACCATTGAAGTGTATCGGTTGGGTGGGTCGATATTTATATCCCCACATGAAGTGTACCGGGGGATGGAGCTGAAGTGTAGCGGATGGATTATTTGGGTGGGTTGCATTGCACTGTACTGCATGTGTGATTTTATGATGATTGATGAATGCTTGCTGCTCGACGAGGGTGTACACACTGAGTTTGCAAAAACTCACCCCCTCTTTTATTTTTCTCAGGTAATGCTCAATAGGAGGTTCGTGGTCTAGAGGGACTCTAGGTGGCCAGCTAGCAAGACAACTTGGACTTGGTCGTTTTAAAAGCATTTAGTCCTTGACTTTTTAAGTGATTTTAAATTGGATTGTAATAAGGCCTCCCCCTTTTGTTATTATTTGGATTATTATTCTTATGCATTGTAATTGCGAGAAGTTGAACAAGGATTTTCTAAACCCTAGTTTTTATATACTACGTTTCCGTAACCAAACTTTTAATTAATAAACTTTCTTAAATCAAATGTTTTAAACCAGCTTTTGCAATTGAAAAGAGTGTTTTCATAAGTTAACTAAGGTTTCATATCTTAAGGAAGAGTTTTCAATGAAAACAAGGTTTTCGCTAAAACACTTCAATGTGATGCGCCAGATTCGGCCATAACGTCTGGGCCAGGTTTAGGGTGTTGCATAAATCCAACTATACTGAGTATTACGGCTGATAGTGTGATCGAAATCTCTAAATTCAAGGGATCCTTGAGCTAGCTAAACAGCACTGGATGAAAAGGGAAAGGAAAAAGAGTAAGCATAAAGCTTAGTAAGTTGCATATAAATAGGTATACAACAACAATTTCACCATTAGTCATCATACTCATAGTTCAAAGGTAAGCATAAACTTGACTTACTCATTACCAACTACTCAAGTCACATTTAATTCGAGCTCATTACTCATGCATACCAACTAGGAACCTGTACCACTCACAACTTTATTATACTTTCTTTATTAAATCACTTTCGTAACCTTTAAAGTTAAACCTTTCGGAATACTACTGGATATTCTATAAGCCTTAAACATGTGATAAGTTGCCGATGCCATGTCCCAGACATGGTCTTACACTGGCTATCATCATCGAGGCCGATGCCATGTCCCAGACATGGTCTTATACTAGCTCTCGTATATACATATTGATGCATACCCCAGACATGTCTTACACTAGAACAACTCTTAGTCGATGCATGTCTCAGACACGTCTTACACTGGCTATCATCGTCAAGGCCGATGCATGTCCTAGACATGTCTTACACTGGCACTCATCTCCACACTGATGCCATGTCCCAAACATAGCCTTACACTGGCACTCATCTCTATGCCGATGCCATGTCCCAGACATGGTCTTACACTGGCACTCATAATGTGGCCAATGCATGTCCTAGACATGTCTTACACTGGCACACAAGTAATTCGAATGTTAAGGCACGAATTCTGGTTTGTTTCCTAGGGTTCCAATGGGATCTTTCTACTCTCTTAATTATTACAATGCATTGTCAATTCACAATCTAGCAATTCATGCTTTATCAATCAATGACAATTTGAATACATATATTAACAATATAGCTATATTATTTACATACAACTTACCTCAGTTTACAAAATGTACTCGACTAGTCGATTTAATTGACTTGCTTGGCTTTCCCTCGGTCTAGGTTCGGATTTGGGAAAACTCGATATTATGAGAGGAATAAGTTGCTACAAATTTTCATCCTTAAAACCTCCATATTTGCTGATATTTTAGTGGAGAGAAGAGATGGAGAAGAAGAAAATAATAGCTAGGCTTTTAGGCACTATTTTATCACCAAATCATGACATCACTTACCTAAACCTTGACTATTTGTTTAATATCCATCTCATGGCCGGCCAACAAAATTAAATAGTGTATAATTTCCCTTTAAAAGCCTTAAATTTTAGTTCTTTAGCTATTTAACACATTTGGGTACTAAAATGCAACTTTTGCTTTGTATGCGATTTAGTCCTTTTTCGCAATCGGGCTCACAAACCATAAAATTAACTCCCAAAATTTTATATACACTAATGTAATCATTGTAAAACCTCATAATAATAAAATAAATTTTCTAACTTCGGATTTGTGGTCCCGGGACCACTGTTCCGAGTATGCCCTAATTCGGGCTGTTACATGTGTTTTCTGAAGAATTACTGGGTTTGCCACCTATTCGGAAGGTAAAGTTTGGTATTGAGTTGATGCCTGGGATGACTCTGATATCCATAGCTCTGTATAAAATGCCACCTACAAAATTAAAATAATTGAAAGCTTAGTTGCAAGAACTTACAGATAGAGGTTTCGCACGACCGAGTTTCTCTCCGTGGGGTGCACCTGTGTTGTTTGTGAAAAAGAAAGATGGAACTATGAGAATGTGCATCAATTATAGACAACTTAATAAGGTGACTATAAAGAATAAGTATCCGTTGCCATAGATTGATGATCTGTTTGATCAATTAAAAGGGGCTACAGGGTTTTCGAAGATAGATTTAAGATCAGGCTACTATTAGTTACGAGTTAAAGATTCAGACGTACCAAAGACTACTTTTTGAACGAGATATGACCACTATGAATTTTTAGTTATGCCATTCGGACTCACTAATGCACCTGCTGTTTTCATGGATTTGATGAATCGGATCTTCAGACTGTTTCTGGACCGGTTTGTGGTTGTGTTTATAGATGACATTTTGATATACTCTCGTGATGAAGCTGAACAAGCCGAACATTTGAGACTTGTGTTACAGACTTTGCGAGATAATCAGCTGTACGTGAAATTCAGTAAATGTGAGTTCTGGTTAAGTGAAGTCAGTTTTCTAGGTCATGTGGTATCAACATCGAGTATTCGAGTTGATCCGAGAAAAATTTCAGCTATACTCACCCAAAATCGGTTAAGGAATTTGTTATTTACAGTGATGCATCTTTGAATGGTTTGGGCTGTGTATTGATGTAGGAAGGTAAAGTTATAGCTTATGCCTCGAAACAGTTAAAGTCACATGAAAAGAACTATCCGACACATGACTTAGAGTTGGCGACTATTATGTTTGTGTTGAAAATTTGGCATCACTATCTGTTTGGTGAGAAATTTCATGTTTATTCTGATCATAAAAGTCTGAAGTACTTGATGACTCAGAAAGATTTGAATTTGAGACACCGCTGATGGTTAAAATTGCTAAAAGACTATGAACTTGTAATTGACTATCACCCGGGAAAGGCTAATGTTGTTGCTGATGCTTTAAGCCAAAAATCACTATTTGCTTTACATGCAATGAAGCGCGTGTGGCTATGTCTGATGATGGTTCGATAATAGCTGAATTGAAAGCTAGATAGTTATTTGTTCAACAAATTTGTGATGCCTAGAAGATTGATAATGAATTACTAACAAAATGAACTCAGTGTGATACATATGTTGATTCAGAATTCAGAGTTGATGCTGATGACTATTTAAGATTCAGAAACTGAATATGTGTTCAGAGGAATTCAGAGTTGATTCAGATGATTTTGAATGAAGCTCACAACAGTCGGTTATCTGTTCATCCAGGTAGTACAAAGATGTATAATGATCTGAAACAACTTTACTGGTGGCATGGTATGAAACGAGACATTTCTGACTTTGTTGTAAGATGTTTAGGCTGTCAACAAGTAAAAGTCGAGCATCAGGTACCTTCAGGATTACTTCGGCCGATTATGATACTAGAGTGGAAATGGGACAGAGTCACAATGGATTTTGTATCTAGTTTACCATTGACACCGAGCAAGAAAGATGCAATCCGGGTTGTTGTAGATAGATTGACTAAATCGGCTTATTTTGTTCCGATACGTATAGACTACTCACTGGATAAGCTGGCTAAATTGTATGTCTCTCAGATTGTGAGATTACATGGTGTGCCTATATCTATTGTTTTGAATAGAGATCTGAGGTTTACATTGCGATTTTGGAAGAAATTGCAAAATGCACTAGGTACGAAATTACATTTCAGTACTGCTTTCCATCAGCAAACAGAATGGCCAGTCTAAGCAAATCATTCAGATACTTGAGGATATGTTGAGAAGTTGTATTCTTGAGTTTGAAGGTACGTGGGAACGATACCTACCTCTGATTGAATTTGCGTATAATAACAGCTTTCAATCGAGTATCAAAATGGAACCTTATGAGGCTTTGTATGGTCATAAACGTCATACGCCATTGTACTGGACTGAGCTCAGTGAAAATAAGATACACGAGGTCGATTTGATCAGAGAAACTGAACATAAAGTGGCAGTGATCCGTGAAAGTCTAAAAGTGGCATCAGATCGTCAGAAATCATATGCAGGCTTGAAACGTAAAGATATAGTGTTTCAAATCAGAGATAAAGTTTTCTTAAAAGTCTCACCGTGGAAGAAAATACTCAGATTTGGTCGTAAAGGCAAATTGAGTCCGAGATTTATTGGGCCGTATGAGATTATAGAGCGTATCATGCCAGTTGCTTACAGATTATTATTTCCACTTGAGTTTGAAAAGATCCACAATGTATTCCATGTCTCGATGCTCCGTAGATATCGGTCTAACCCTTCACATGTGATCAGTCCATCTGAGATCGAGATTAATCCCGATATGACGTATGAAGAAGAACCGATTCGCATTCTGGCTGGTGAGATTAAAGAGTTACGAAATAAGAAGATTCCGTTAGTTAAAGTATTGTGGCATAAACACAGAGTTGAGGAAGCAGCTTGAGAGCCAGAAGATACAATAAAAGAGCATTATTCGAACCTATTTACTGGTAAGATTTTCGGGGACGAAAATCCCTAAGGGGGGAGAGTTATAATAGCCCGAATTAGACCCTAATTGGAACGGTGGTTTTGAGACCACGAATCTGAGTCAAAAAAATATTTAAAAATTATATTCTATGTTTATTTTGTATGAATTTATATCTGTGAAATTTTCGTGATTTAATTTTGTCGTTTAAGTATTCGATTAAATAAAAAGACTTGATCGCGTAAAATAAAAATTAGGAGGTAATTTGTAAAAGGGCCAAATTATTAATGGCTTTCTAACTTGGGGTAATTATGTTGAAATTATTCCATTAGCATGATGTTTGGACGGTAATAGACATATGTTATATGATTTCATTATTATTTCATTAAGGTAAATTAGGTAAATTAGAAATAAGTTAATATATGTTATAATAACATAAAATAAACTACATTTTTATCATTCTCTCTTGATTGAAACTAGACAAAAAGAAAAAATAAATAACAAAAGCTGTGGTTCAGCCATCTTTAAAGCTTAATCAAGGTAAGTGTTCAGCTCAGTTTTTGATAATTTTTACGTTTTTGAGATCGTTGCTTCGAGTACTACAAAACCCATGCTTGAATTTTTTATTTTGATGAATATTTTGAGTTATGCCATTGATGAGAGCTTGTGATTTTTGTTATTTGATGATGAAATATGAAATATATGTTTTAGATTAACATGTTTTGTATTGGAGTTTTTGATGATTTTGAGTAATTTGGACTAAATTGCAAAAATAATAATTTGAGGGACTAAAATGTGAAATAAATAAAATATATGGACTTGTATAAGAATGGTTAAAATTCGGCCCAGCATGAGTATAGGGAAATTTTGTATATTTTGTGTTTTGTGTAATAGGGACTAAATTGTAAAAATTGTAAATGTCAGGGGAAACTGGTAAATTGCCTATTTATGTGTTTTTGGACTTAATTGAATGAAAATATTTTTGAATGAACTTAATTCGAATATTTTTGAATGGACTAAATATTTTTGTATCATCCGAGGTAAGTTTATAAGCAAACAGACGTACTAAACTTTAATTAAATGCAAAGTTTATACGCTGAAATGAAATATATAAATTAATATGTGCTAATGCCAAATGTGTATAAGCATGGTAACTATGTTCATGCAATCATTTCGACTGAGTTACGACGTCCGAAAGCCACATATGAACCTTAGGAATAGTTACGATACATATATCATGACATAGGATTCCGATACATGTGTGCGAGTAAGACCATAACATCGACATGTGATTCCGATATGTGTTTATGAGTAAGACCCTGTCTGGGACAGTGGCATCGATATGTGGCTACATGTAAGACCACGTCTGGGACGTTGGCATTGTATGATTTATGTGATTATCCTAGTGTCCTATCCAATTCTGAATGGTTCATCGGGCGAAGGTAAAACGTGAACGAATGTGTAAAACGAGCTAAATGATCAGGTATGAGTTAGCTTGTTGTTTACTTGAGATAAGGTATATAAGTAACTTGATATTTGTTACTAATTATGTGTGATACAAATGAAGGTTACATGTGAATTTAGTATGTGTATTCGGCCTTGTAAATAAATGGTATGAATATTGTAGATTTGATTCTTGGATATGAGTATCTAAATGATCAAGTATATTCGGCCATATAAGTGGTATATGTACATGATGTTAAATTATGGTCTTGAGCTTATATAATTATGTATGCGTATGCTTGATTATATTGAGACATTTTGGCTTAAAAAGTTGAATAATATTAGGTCAAAATGATTAAGTGAGCATTCGACCAATGTAGACTTTGTGCATGGAATGTGTCATTTATCTCTTTTGTAGGTTTGAGGTTAAGCTTGTTAATGATAATGAAATTTGAATTAGCTTAAAATGATTTGATTATATCATTGGGATGTTTATTTACTTATGACTTACTAAGCTAAGTTAGCTTACTCTTTATGTTCTTGTTTACTCTGTTTTATAGATTTTGGATCAAGTTACAAGCTCGGGGATCGTCAGCAAAGCTCATCACACTACCTACTATTTTGGTACCTTTATAAGTTAAACTTGAATTATGGCATGTATAGGCTGGAATGTGTCTTGAATGTGGAATTGTGGTTTTGTATAATTTAAGCCATGCGAAAATGGCTTTATTTCTAAGCTTGAATTTAATTATGTTTGGGCATGGTTTAATCTATTTTGGTTAAAATGCTATATGTTTTGAATTATAAGTTTTATGTGTTAGGTATTATATGTTTTGAATCGGTTTGGTGGTGATGATAGTTACAATGTGTAATCGGTTTTGTAATTAGCACTACTTGGAGATTATGTTCTTTGTATATAAATGTGTGTGGTGTGCTTGGCTAAATAAATCGTTTTGAATAATGCTCTAGTTGGTGTACATGAATTTGATGTATAAATATGTGTATATTCGAGTGATACATGTCATTATAATTCGGTTATGACTTGAAAAGATGGTGGTAGTTTATTTCGGTTGGCGAGTAGATTTAATAAGATGTTGAATTTAATTAATGTATATGTTGATTGATGATTTGGCCTTTACACTTATATACCTATGTATATGATTTCTCGGTTTAATATAAATATGCATTTGTATTTTTAAAAAAAATTATTTGGAAGATTAATTTGATGACCAAATCATAACTAATTATTTTGGTTGCTTTTGGGCAATTTAGACATGATAATTATCATGAGATTGAGGGTACTCTAAATCGTTATTTGTGTCTTGAATGGTAAATATTTACATGTAGATGATTCAGGTTTATTTATTTTGGTATGTGAGTTAAGTTTGATATGTTTAAGCAATGATGGTTCAGCAATAATCCAAATTTGATATAATTTAATATGCATAACGTGATTATTAATTCATGAAATGTATACGTATTCGTATATAATCATTCGGTGAATTTGTCTATGACATTTATGTTAATGAACAAATTACCATGTGAATTGTTCTAATTGATTTAAGATGTGCACGTAAAGAATTAAAAGTTAAATATTTGATTTTTAATTAGGTATTTGATTATCAGTGGAGTGTTGAACATATGATTTGCATATACGTAATATGATTTATTTTAAATGTATGTTTAATATTTAATTAGTTATATGCTTTATATTTATATGATTATAATTTGAGTTATCATGAGTATATTCAGAATTGTGCTTTTTTTCAATAATGCCTCACAACCTTATTCCAGCGACGGATACGGGTTAGGGGTGTTACAGAATGGTCATCCCCACAATATACACAGGAAACCACATCGAACCAACTCAGTGTTTGAGCTGCAAAATTTTTCACACCATTAGTGGTAAATTGTTTCAACATTTAAAAGATAGACGATAACTAAGTTAACAGAAAAGTGAGGGTACCGACTTCATGAACTTCAGCTACACGTCTTCCTAATTCTACTTGATTTGTTGGCCACTGATAGTTGCTACTACTGATCTTCTCGATGATTTCATAAGCCTCATTATAAGACTTTGACAAGAGAGCACAATTCGCAGAAGCATCTACCATCAATCTTGTGTGCTCGTTGAGACCATTATAAAACGTCTCCAACTGGATGTAGTGTGGAATCCCATGATGAGGACAGTTATGAAATAATTCTTTGAATCTCTCCCATGCCTCATACAAGGACTTGTCATCCAATTACTGGAAAGTGTTGATCTCATTTCGCAACTTAATGGTTTTGCCAGGTGGGAAATAGTTAACAAAAAATCTTTTTGCTAATTCTTGCCAAGTAGAAATTGAGTTAGGTGGCAACAAATTGAGCCATGCTCATGCTCGATCTTGCAACGAGTATGGAAACAACTTCAACCATAGTATGTCTTTCGTCACACCGGCTACTTTAAATGAATCACTCACCTTCATGAATAATCGAAGGTAAAGGTGTGGATTTTCTGTGGGTATTCCACTAGACTAGCCCACCATTTGCAATATTTGAAACATCACTAGTTTCAATTCAAATTGGGGTGCCTCAATATTCGGCCTCCTAATTCCCGAATTGAACTCATTAAAGAGTGGCACAGGGTATTGTCTTATGGCACCATCCCTATCATCAGCAATAAGGATAGGATTACGCATATGATTGGCTTCATTTCCTTGTTCATCATTTTGACTTCCAAGGTCCATTTCGGCTTGTCTTTAGGCTAATCATTCATGTTTTCTTTGTCTAAATGTTCGCTCGATTTCAGGGTCTATCAGTAGTAAATCGATAATTCGACTATGTTCATAACCTCTTGAAAAGAAAACACAAAAATTAAAGAATAAAAAATAAAGAATTAATTAGTAAAGTTAGAAATTAAATAGAAACCAAATTGCAAAGAATACATTCACAAATAAAATTATTAAGGCAATAGTCCCCGACAATGGTGCCAAAAAACTTGTAATGCGTGGTGTAAGTGTAAACAGTTGTTATCATGTAACAAGTGAAGGAGTTATCATCTCCACAAGGACTGTGTATATTAATTAATTAATTGCAAAATTAAAGTTTTACAAATTAGTGATAAGAACACAATATTTCAAGTGATGGATGATTAAACTATATTAAATTATCTAGATGCAAGATGATCCCTAATGCAATTATAATCTAAGTATGATAATTAACTAAAATGTATGATATGAATTTAGTAGCCACAACACAAATTTCAACAATTAATAACATGAATAGGCTAGAATAATTAAATCATTCAACTTAATTCATTTTTCTCATGTTTAACAGTGTTCGAAAAATATTCCATGGCAACTCGATCTTTCATTAATTTGAAACCAAATTAAGTCATTTCGAAATCTTTTACTTAGTAAAAGATGCATTTTACTGATATATTAAACTAAGGGCTTCTTAGAATTCATGTGAAGTAACAGGGATGGGTTAGGTTTGAAACAATTTAATCACATAAACCTAAAAACTATGCAAGATAATAGAGCTCATTAAAGTTATTATTAACCTTTAATTTAGTTGGGTTAGGATCTAAATTAAATATGCACTTTTCAACTATTGTGTCCATTAGCCATCGTCTGGTTAGGGCCGCTCAACTAATTCCAATGCATCCAATCACGTATGAATGAAATACATGCTTGAGTTTAATTGAAAACATGAATGATTGAGGCACAAACACAATAAATATGACTTAAACAAACTTTATTGAATTGATTCAATCATCCTAGCTAAATAGATTTAAGCTACTATTGTTGATGACAAGATGACAAGATAACAAAGCACATTGCAAACATTATTAAAATCAAAATAACAAGTAAATGAATAATAATGTAACAGCCCAAACTCGGCCTAGACGTTATGGCCGAATTTGGCGATATCACATTAAAGTGTTTTTTGTAAAGCGAGATATCGTTGAAAACTCTTACTATATATTTAACCTCTTTGTGTGTTTCTGAGTTATGTCATTCATTTCAAAACTTGTGTCCCTATCCAAAAGTATTTACTTTAAAATCGTTATTCATTTCCACATGTCATTTTATAGCAGAAGCTTTTTAAAAAAGTTGCATACTTGCGTTTACTTTGTAAAAAACATTGTTTCTTTTGAAAACTTGAGTTTTCCTATCACTAGTAGTTATAAACCAAAGCAAATAAAAAATCCCCAATTTAAAATAAAAACTTAAAGAGGCCTTATTACAGTCAAAATACCCAGAATAAAATTATTTATAAATATAAAGCAAATATGATAGTAAATGTGATTGTGTGGCCACCTTCGAGTCCCTCGCAACACCGATCTGCCTAAGGGTTATCTGCACAGATAAGCAAAAGGGTGATTTTACGAAAACTTAGTGTGTAATCCCTTAATAAACATACAATCAATCATGCGGTAAGCAAAAACAGTATGGGCCTAAGCCCATATCAGTAACAGTTCAGTTTCAGTTAGGGCCTTAGCCCAATACAGTAACAGTATCAGTGTAGCAATAGTAATCAGTGCAGTAATAGTTTAAATAATATACAAGTCCTACCCTACCAGCCTCTACACTCCACTCCATCTAGCCCTACACTCCATGTGGGGATAAAATCAACCCACCCATCCCTGCACTCCAAAATAGTACCGGTTGCAGCACTAAATAGTATTTGCAGCAGAGCTGCCAATATAATAGGCTTAGAGCCATCAGTGATTTGCAGCAAAACTGCCAGTACAGTACACTTCCTCCAATCATAATAAACCCATCCCCATGCAATGCATCATACAGTCATGTCATGTCATATCACAGAATCATAGATGTATCCATCACAGCTTTAACAACATGCTGAAATACAATCATACATGTACATATATATAAATACCTCGCATAGGGGCAAAATAGTCATCTTACCACATAAGGGCAAAATAGTCATTTTACCATATAAGGGCAAAATAGTCATTTTACCATATAAGGGCAAAATAGTTATTTTACTACATAAGGGAAAAGTAGTCATTTATCAGTTTAGGGTTTAGGTATATTTACCGACCCAACAATAGGTCCACAGTCATATTGGGCGACCCGTGCAACCTTAATAGTCAAACAGTGAAAATGGGCCCAATGCCCATAATGTGGGCCCATGTGGGCCTACACGCTCATGTGGCCCACTAAGGCTAAAAATGGCCTTGGCCGTGTGAACTGCATAGCTTGGCCCAATAATCTCCACACGTCCGTGTGGTTTTCCCCTGTGGGGCCCACGAACCCATGGGGCCCACATGGCCCATTTTGGCCCAACGCGGCCCAAAACGGCCTAAGCCTATGAAATCGCTCATGGTAGGCCTCAACGATCATATGGCCATGTTTAGCCACATGGGCTACCACATGGGTAGCCGGACGTCCGTGTAGTGTCGACTAATCGCACTTTTCGGCTTTTTACCGATTTATGACTAGGGCATTATTTTTACACACCTGATGCGATTGAAGTTAACCGCACTTCGAATACTCCTATACCTGGATTCAATCAACAAGACATTTAATCAGTTATCTAATTCATATTTCAAAATGGAATCTAATGAAATTCCAACATGATTACAATAGACTCCTCCTTACCAAAAACCAATCGAAATCGCACCTTTGGTTCTTAGAAGATGCGCCAATCACCCTTTTTCTTCACCTACACGAAAGTCACAACCTTTTTATTACCCATTCTAGGATTATAATACAACCTCGACTGAACTACACTTACTGATCAATACCACCCTCACTCAGTAACTTGTGAATCATTACAACAAAAACCTAAAACACTTACCAAGCAACGACAGAGTAGAGCGTAAATCGGTGATGCAGTAAACAAAGAGCCGAAGAGGAGAATTGAATTGAAACAGTAAACAGAGTGGGTAATGATAGGAAAAGGAGAAGAATGGTGCTCAGAAAGGAGAAAAGCCAAAAGGGGCAAAAGTGAAGTAGGGAATTACTTACCAATGTTCGGCCAAGGGAATATGCAAGTAGATGCACGGCCTGCTGAAAAAAATGGGGAAGAACCAGAGAAAAGGAAAATTGGCAGGAGAGCAAGCCAAAAAGAGAAGAGAAATCTATCCAAAACCTGAAAGACAAGAGAGGGAAAAGAAGCAATATTCGGCCAAAGCACAAAGGGACATAGTGACTGTCAAGAATTGATTGAGAGAGAGAAGAAGAAGCAGTTGTTAGTAAGAGAACAAGCAAGCTCGGAATAACAAAAAAAAATGAGAAAACCCGAATGATCCCTAACAAAAATTGGCCCCAAGAAGAGAGAAAAATGACAAGTCAAGAAGCAGAAAAAGGTAGAAGAAAAATTCGGCATACTAGGGAAAAGGGTTGACAGAAACCGAAACTAAAGAGAACAACCCATCTCAGCCGAAATTCTTGAGTGCCCTCAATTCAATTTCGACACAACACTCCCTCTCACCTCAACCTCCCAATATTTTCTCCCCAAATCCCTCCATGCTGTCCACCAAACCTTAACCCACTCCTCAAATCTCTCCTCCAATCTCTCTACCATCCAATTCAAATTCCACAACAACTCTGCAGTATTTCGGTCAAATACTACTACCCACATGTCATAGGCAACAAAATAAAACCCCCATTGCAAAAACCAAGACTCGAACTTCAAACCTCAGACATTAGTAACATGCCACTTATCCCCTAGACAAGCAGGCTCTTTTCTGTCATGTTATAACTCACTTTAATTTAAAAGCCTACTTACTAGAGACAGAGGTTTATTCTTTAAAAAACAAAACTTTTGCGCAAGCCAGGCTTGAACCCAAGACTTCTCAGACTCTTCCCAGGACACTTAACCACTGAAGCAGGCATGCATTTGTGTCACTTTCTTGCACCACTAAACATTTATGTGCACCCTCCTAACTGTTCCCATGCTCAAGACCTAATACTTCTAGGCCCAAAATTCGGGGCATTACAAATAAACTTTGTTCGAATCAGTAACCCTACGAACTTCGATTGAAGAAGTTTTCTCTTGTCCTCGTGTTGTAACTTTGCTAATGGCTCATCAAGGTGGCCGACCAAGAGATGATCTTGTCAAGGTTTTGTTGGCTAAGAAAGAAATGAAATATAGAATGTTATGAGTGGAAATAGAGAGAGGGAATGAGATAATGGAAGAGAAATGTTAAATGAAAGATGAATGAGGGATGATTGAAATGTGAGATGAGAGTGGTTATTTATACCTGAGGTTAGTAGAGGACTTTACTAAATTTGGCATCAAAGATCCCTTAGATTTCTCCCACCTTTAGCCGGCCATAATATGTGGAAAGGAAGGTGAGTTGGTTGCTTGATTCAAGCATAAAACCATGCTTGAATCATGTAATGGGTGGACGATTTCTTGAACAAATGTAGTGTGCTAATTTTTAATGATTTTCCAAGTGTAGGGACCTCTAAATAATTATCCCAAAATCTGATTTTTAGCTTCCCAAATATCCTTTTTGAATTTGACTTCTCTTCTCCTTGTTTGAACAGTTTTGTAACCCATTTAATAGTCAGACTTGTCTACCACGTAGCACATTTTTTCACTGGGTCAAAGCAACATATTCATGACCCAATTTGCATGGTTTTGCCATCCCAGTAGGATAGAATTGCTCATGTCGATGAAAAAATTATAATAAGTTGTTTATTAAATCAACTTCATGGTCCCATTGCATTGATTAAATATAGCAAATTAATAAATAACATGAAATAATTTAATTTATGAAAAAAATTAACATAATAAAGCACAAATTTGTATATTTTATAAATTCAAGTCCATTGTTAGAATATAAGAAAAGTTCATTTAATTAATTAGTAAATACTCGAGATTAGTATTATTTTTAAGTAAAAAGGTCATAAAAATTACTAGAAAAAACCTATATAATTTAGAGTTTACAAGGTCCATACACTATTAAACATGCATCCCCTTACGGAACAATTGAGTTAACAAATAAAGAGAGAGAAACATTCGTTGTTAATGGACAGAGATTGAAACACTTTTCCAAGGGTGACATTGAGAAAATAAGCAAAAGATAGAATTTGGGATGTCGAGTGGTGGCAGAAATTCAAGATGACATGGAAAAATGGTGTCAAAATTAGAGTTGAGATCTAGATAAATCAGGAAGTCACACATAAGATAGGATTTGAGTTCTATGTGTAACTTATCGTACAATGAAAATATGTAATTGTGTATTTTGTGTAAAAATTCTAAAATTAAAATGTTAGGGGCTACATGTAATAAAAGATATGATTTTAAAAGATCCATAACAGTGTCGCGACACAGCACTTATGATATCACGACAATAAAGTTCAAACACTTAACATCCCTAAAAGCAGGGCAATGTCACGAAACTAACTTTCAGTGTTGTGACACAATATTTTGAAGCGTGAATAATTCAAACAGCAGATCCTATGTCGTGACATCCATAATCAATGTCGTGACATTGAACTTCAAAATAAAATCCTCAAAGCTTTGAAGTGTGATGTCACAACACTGACGGTCAGTGTCATGACACTGCATCGAATTTGCATGATTTTCTATAGATTTTCACACAAGCAGCTGACTTTTCTTTTGTGAAACACATCAGTATAACCCTAAAGATACTGATTAAACCCTTTAAATACACCCGTAAGATACCCTAACACACTTATCAACCCCAAAGCACATCACAATATCATTCTCCATTGTTCTTCCATCCTCCATGCACAATTTTTACTCATTACATGTGCTGCTTGCTATTCATTCTGGTAGTCGACCAAGTGGTGCATACATCAAGAGAGTGTCTAGCTAACCACACAACGGTGATTCAAGAGGTTATCGTTTCTAAACTTTAACGTACTTAAATTTAGTTTACACCATTTATATCTACAGTTTTGGTGATTTTTAAAACAAATGCTCTTTTCTTATTCTAATGGCTGCAAAAAGAAAAATTCAAGGAATGCCATGCGACGAAGTATCAGTTGTTGATAAATTCTTAATCTTGGACAATAATGACCATGATGTGTAACTAGGTTTTTTTAAATAGAAACCATTATTCAAGAATGAGGATTTGTATTCTCGATGGATAGTGGAGGTGAAGTTTGGAAAATGGTGCATGCTCATAAGTGGGAAAATTTTGGCAAACTCCCCTCTGAACTAACTTGCATCCCGTTGGTTCAAGAATTTTATGCATCCCCCAAAGCATACAAGGCGAAAAGACTATTAGTTGAGCCTAGGTCTTATGTCACAATTAGGGGAAAGGGAATTCTAATCTCGGGTCTAAAAATTTGTCGAGTTTATGAGGTTATGTTTTACATGTATGATTTCATTAAAAGAATCGATGTAACATCCCGAATTAGGGACTAGTCAGAATAGTGGTTTTGAGACCACAAATATGAGATAGAAATAATTATTTTATGATTGTTATGAGGTCCATGATATGTATGCTTTTGTGAAAATTTCATGAAGAAATTCTATGCATAAAATGTCCAATTGAACTTTAGGGACCAAATTGAATAAGATGCAAAACTTGTGTTCTAGAAGCTATAAGCATGGAATTGCTTTAAATTATAAATTAGAAGGTCCTAATTAGCAATTTGACCAATTTTTATAATTTTGGACAAAAATGGACATGGATAGGAAAATTTTGAAAGGAGGGCCTTAAGGGCATTTTAGTTATTTGGTAAATAAAAGAATAAAAAGAGAAAATCGAAGAAAAAATGTGCTCATCTCCTTCATGTGGTTGCCAGAAATTCTAAGCACTCCATAGCTAGGGCTTTTGACATTTTCAAGCTCAATAGTAAGTGTTCCCTAGACCGTTTTTAATGTTCTTTACATTTTTTATATCCTCGTAGCTTGATTTACCTATTTCTACCCTTATTTTGAAGTAGGGTTTATGTTAAAAAATTTACCCATGTATGACATACATGTATTTTGATGTTTAATGGAGGAAGATGAAAGTTTGGTGTAAGATAAACATCTTTCACAAAGTGATTTTTCATGAAAACTATAACAGCCCGATTTAGACCCTATTCAAAACGGTGATTTCTGAACCACGAATCCGAGTTAGAAAAATATTTTAAAATTTTATTCTGTGTTTATTATGTGTGAATTTATATCTGTGAAATTTTCGTGTTTTCATTTTGTCGTTCGAGTGTCGATTTAATAAAAAGGGCTTAATCCCATAAAGTGAAAAGTTAATAGTTAAATATGAAAGTGGTTAATTGAACTTGTCTTATTAATATGAAGCACTTATAATGCAAACGGTTAAAGGCATGGTTTATAATGTTTTATAATTTATTATAAAGGTTAAAAATGTAAAATGATTATTAAGTTAATATATTATAAAACATAAAATAAAACCATGTGTTCATATTCTTTTTGCATGACCGAATATTAATGTAAAGAAAAAAGAAATAAGGTTTCCATAGGTTCGGCCATTGTTGGAGCTTGATTAAGGTATGTAACTAGCTCGGTTTTTGATAATGTTTATGTTTTTGAGATCGTTGCAGTGTAATGTACAAAGCCCATGCTTGAATTTCTGATTTTGATGGATATTTTGAGTTATGCCATTGATGAATAATTGAATTTTGTGATGTTAGTTGATGAATTATGAAAGATATGTTTTGGATTAATATGTTTTGTATTGGAATTTTTTATGATTTTGAGTAATTAGGGCTAAATTGCAAAAATAATAATTTGAGGGACTAAAATGTGAAATAAATGAAATCTATGGACTTGTATGAGCCTAAAGAATATTTGGCCTAAGCCTGGGGTGTGCAAAATTTGCATGTTTTGTGTTTTGTGCAATTTGGACTAAATTGTAAAAAGTGTAAAATGTCAAGGGTAAAATGGTAATTTTCCCATTTATGTGTTTTTGGACTAAATTGAATAGAATTATTCTTGAATGAGTTTAATTTGAATATGTTTAGATCAATAACTAAAGAAATCGGATTTGGATCGAGGGAAAACCAAAGTTGTCGAATAGTCGTTCCGTTTCGATTACTATTGTCCAAGGTAAGTTTATAGGCAAATATGTAACACCCCTAACCTGTATTTGTCACCGGATTAAGGTTACAAGGATTACCAATCAAAACACAGTTCAAAACATGCATTTAATACAATTTATGCTTCATGAATCAATCACATGAATATTCCTAACTTATTTAAAATTTCAAATTCTAGTTATAAATACATATCATATACCGAGCATATGTCTAACCAACTAATTTAATAGCCGAATATCAAACAATTTCATATCTTCTGCACATACTCATACTAACAAAAAATTCTACATTCTCTATAATTACCAACATTTGAACCATATGTTCGACTAATTACTATAATATTCGAATACATCATTAAGAATCCAACGTATTTTATTTCATGTATATATATAGTAAAAAAATAAATTTAAATTAACTAATATACATCAAATTCATGTTTCACAAATTTATGCACATAATACCAACCATTTATACTTCACCTATTAGGTCATTAACATCATATTCAAATAATTCATACCATGTCTTTACAACCTAATAAACCAAATTTATAAACACAAACAACTTTACCAATTGATCAAATCTCATTTATAAAGAAAATAACCAACCTAAACAATTCTCACTTATTTAATAATAAACATTCCATTAATATTAACGCTGAATTAAGACTTGCCAACTTCACATGTTATACATCATATCAAATGTCATACATAAGACCAATTCATCTCTTATCTATTCAGCTAACAAAATTAACTTGTACATATTCATTGATTTTCAAATAACTATCGAATCCATATAACCATACATATCACTACTTTAAACCATAAGCATATACCAAATACACCACATATAAATGACATGAATTTTACTAACTTATGCATTACATATTATAACTCAATACGGATCCATCATTTACTCCATTACTAAATTAATTCATTAAACCATTTATAAAGATAAAACATATCATATAATATGCATGCCAAAATAATCTCCAATCATGTTTGAATATAACTGAATATTCTTTAATACCAAAACAAATAATAACACCTTAACAACACATATCAACCAAATTCACATTTACTTTTATCCATGAATAAACCATAGCCGAATCAACCACTTATACATCCAAAATTACCAATACTGAATTACCAAAACCAAGCACATCAAACATTTTAATTAAGAACATATAAAATCAAACTTAAGCATAATAAGCAAGCCATTTTCGCATGGCTTTAAATACATACACATTCAAAATAAACAAACTCTAAGGCTAGCGTATTTATGCCATAAGTTCGAGTTCAACTTATAAAAGTACCGAAATAGTAGATAGTGTGATAGACTTTGCTAACGATCCCCGATCTCGTAACTTGATTCCAAAATCTATAAAACAAAGACAAACATACACACACAATAAGCTATCATAGCTTAGTAAGTTATAAGCAAATAACAACTCCAAAACATAATCAACTCATTTTAACCAAAATAAATTATACTATCATAATCACATTTAATCTCAAGATTAACATTTCATATATAAAATATGCTTTCATAAATAAACCTTACCTTAACCGAATGTACATATATATTCAAAGTATCATTCAATTTTAAAGACATAATATCATTATATAACCGAATGTATATAGGCTCATATACATATACTCATAGATCAAACTTTAACATCACATTCTTATACATAGTATATGGCCGAATATACACATAATGCACATATATTTACATTATTATCATATATAGAATTTGCATTACATATCTTACCTTATTTTAAAATAGGTAATCAAATAACTCATACCTGATCATTTTAGCTCGTTTTACATATTTGATCACAACTTATCATTGCCCGTTGAACCATTCAGAATTGAATAGGATACTCAGATAATCACATATATCTTACAATGCCAACATCCAAAACGTGGTCTTACATGCTATCTCATATCGGTGCCACCGCCCCAGGCAGGGTCTTACACGAATCAAATACGATGCCGATGTCCTAGACATGGTCTTACACGTAACCACATATATCGATGCCAACATCCCAGACGTGGTCTTACACGAATCAATTACGATGCCGATGTCCTAGACATGGTCTTACACGTAACCACATATATCGATGCCAATGTCCTAGATGTGGTCTTACACAAAAACACATATTGGAAATCCTATGTCATGACATATGTATCCTAGCTATTCCTAAGGTTCGTACAGGGCTTTCAGACGTTGTAACTCGATCGAAACAAACTTATACACATTGCTCCCATGTATATAACCATTCGACCATCATACATATATACTCATAAAATTTAATTCAACATTTTAAATTCACATATATTCAAACTTAACAGCATTTATTTGCTTATAAACTTACCTCGAACAACTGTAATCGGGACAGGACGACTAATTGACAACTTTAGTTTTCCTCCGATCCAAATCCAATTTCTTTTGTTCTTGATCTAAACATATTCAAATTAAACTCATTCAAACATATTTTCATTTAATTTAATCCAAAAATACATAAATGGGAAAATTACCATTTTACCCCTGATATTTTACACTTTTTACAATTTAGTCCCTATTGCACAAAACACAAAATATGCAAAATTTCAATATATCATGCATAGATTGAATATTCATATTCTTTATACAAGTCCACACATTTAATTTATTTCACATTTTAGTCCCTCAATTTACTACTTTTACAAATTAACCCTAATTACTCAAAATCATCAAAAATTCAAATACAAAACATGTTAATCTATCACATATTTTTTTATTTTCCATCATCAAACAACAAAAATCACAAGCTTTTGACAATGGAAAAATACAAAATCATCATCAAATTCAAAAATTGAGACATGGGCTTGATAGATAACATAGCAACGATTTCAAGAACGTAAAAATTATAAAAAATCGAGCTAGTTACATACCTTGATTAAGCTTAACAAAGGGTCAAACCTTCAAAATCTTTTTTTTCTTCTTTTCTTTGTTTTATATTCGGTCATGCAAAGAATATGAACACGTATGGCTTTTAATTTTTAATGTTTTACTATAACATAACTTAATATTCATTTTACAATTATAACCCTTAAAAATTAATATGATATCTTTAATATGGTTGTCCACTACCGTCCATCACTTATAATTATGGCCTAATTCCATTATAAATGCTTCATATTTTAAAGACAACAAAAATTTGGCCCTTACACATTAAACTATCAAATTTTCATTTTACACGATTAAACCCTTTTATTTAATCGGGCACTCAAACGACAAAATTAAATAACGAAAATTTCACACATATAAAATCACACATAATAAACACAAAAAATAATTTTAAAATATTTTTCTGACTCAGATTCATGTTCTCGAAACCACCGTTTCGAATAGGGTCAAAATCGGGTTGTTACAAAATAGATGTTGTAAATTTCAATATATGTATATTATAAATGCTGAATTGATTTGTTATAATTGTTTGAGAATGTGCCGAAATGATATATATTTGAGAGCAATGGTTACGAGTTCGATTTGATCGAGTTACGACATCCAAAAGCCTCGTATGAGCCTTAGGAATAGATAGGATATATATGTCATGACATAGGATTCCGATATGTAATGTGCGAGTAAGACCATGGCATCGATATATGTGTGCGAGTAAGACCATGTTTAATACGTTGGCATCAATATGTGATTTTGATATATGTGTGTGAGTAAGACCACATTTAATACGTTAGCATCGATATGTGATTTTGATATATGTGTGCGAGTAAGACCACGTCTAGTACGTTGGTATCGATATGTGATTAAATGTAAGACCACATCTGGGACATTGGCATTGTACGATATGTGTGATTATTCGAGTATCCTATTCAATTCTGAATGGTTAAACGAGCAATGATAAGTTATGATCGAATGTGTAAATTGAGCTAAAGTGTTCAGGTATGAGATAGTTGATTACTTATTTGAAAATAAGGTAAGTTAATTATTTGATATGTTATGTAAATTATACATGATGCTAATGTAAATATATGTGTATTTGTGAAGTATATTCGGCCACATGTTATGTATAAGTATGTGATAATAAAGTTTTATTTAAAAGTATATGCTTATGAGTGTATATATATTCGGTTATATAATGGTACCATGGTTTTGAAATTGAATGTTCCTTTGATAATAGATATATGTATATTCGGCCAAAGTAAAATTTATATATGAAAGTATATGTTGTATGTGAAATTGTAAGCTTGAGATTAAATGTTAATTTGGTTTGGTCAAAATGAGTTGATTATGTCATTGAGTTATTTATTTGCTTATCACTTACTAAGTTGTGATAGCTTATTGTATGTGTACGTTTATTTCTATTTTATAGATATTGGAGATTAGTTACGGGCTTGGGGATCATCAGCCAAGTCTATCATACTATTTACTATTTTGGCACTTTTATGAGTTTGAACTTGAACTTATGCCATGTGTAGGCTAGTTTAGTTATTATGAAACTTTTAAAGTATATATATATTGAAAGCCATGCGAAAATGGCTTGCTCTTTTGTTCATAATTCACTTACATATATCATATGTTCACAAATGTACATATACTTACCTTTCATTCTCAAACATGATATACATTTCAAACATACCTGAATTGAGTAATCATTCACATAGTCATTCGTTTCTAGGAATCCCTGTTGAACGTAAGAAATCAAATTGAATATGCGGATAACTCAGAAAGCTCGTAGAATGCCAAGGTCCCAGACGTGATCTTACATGTAATCAAATATTGATGACATTGTCTCAGACAGGGCCCTACACGAAATCACATATTAGAAATCTTATGTCATGACATATGTATCCTAACTATTCCTATGGTTCATACGGGGCTTTCGGATGTCGTTATGTTATCGAAACTTTCACAATTTCACATATTCAGCTTCTATAGTCATTCATCACAATTCAATATCATATAAGCACGAAAAATCAATTCAAGCACACTTATTTGTATATAGACTTACCTCGTACGAAAATGAACGAAAACAAACAACTATTTAATGACTTTCGACTTTCCCTAATCTAATTTCGTTTTCTTTGGTTCTTGATCTATATAAATTCAAATTTTACTTATTCAATCTCACATTCATTCAAATCAATCCATATACACATATTTAGGGCATTTTAAAAATTAGCCCTCATATTTTCACATTTTAACACTTTAGTCCCCAAATTCATAAAATCACAAAATACACATAATTTCTTTTCACACATGCCTAACTGAATTTTCCTTTAGCTTTTATTTTTTTCACATTTTAGCCCCTCAATTTCTCATTTTCACAATTTAGTCCAAAATACTCAAATTCATCAAAAATCCCAATACAAAACATAGTAATCTAACACATATCTTTCATTTTCTATCATCAAACTTCATAAAACTCACATTATCAACAATGACACATCTTAAAATCATAATCAAATTCAGAAATTGAGGCATGGGCTTGGAAGATTACTAAGCAATGATCACAAAAACGTAGAAATTATCAAAAACGGATCAAAAACCATACCTTAATCAACAATTTCCTTAGTCGAACCCTAGGAATTCTTTTTCTCTTCTTTTTCTTTCAATTTTCGGTAACAAAGGATGATAATGGACTAAATTTTATGTTTGTTTTATTTATTATAACATTAATAACCAAAATACCATTTTTTCCCTTAATGAAAACATTAAGTCATTAATCGGGACCTTTAAGAATTTTTCGCGAAATTACAAAATTTTTCCAAGGTGCAGGGATCACACGCCCCTGTGGTCCAAGGGACACGCCCGTGTGACCCTAGGACACGCCCGTGTTCGACCCTGTGTAACTCTTTGACTTGCACACACGGCCATGCCACACACTCGTGTGCTAGGCCGTGTGGTTAATTAATTCAATTCGAAAATAGGTGCAGGTTTCACACGGTCTAGACACACGCCCGTGTGTCTGCCCGTGTGGACAAAATGAAGTCATTTCTAACTCCATTTCTCACCCGAATTTTCACCCAAGACCTACACATGAAACACACATCCAATACCAGCCAATCTAAGCATTCAAAATAAACAATGCTATCATTTATCATAGCATACCATTACATGCATATGTGGTTGTAAACTTACATTGGATGAACTTAAATACACAACATTGATCACATATACGTAACATATCTCATGTAAAAATATATATATCATGATAATCTACTTAGTAATACCAAAATGAACCATTACTAGCCATTCCAATGGCTAGGTTACAAAATAACATTTCAAGCCACTATTGGCCAAGTTGTCCTATTCATGCCATTATACCCAAATGGTTTCACTAAATATACCCAAAATACTAGTTGATAATGTGATGATGCTTCAATGATCTTCCAACCCTCACGAGCTTCTGAGCATTATAAAATAGAGGAAAATAAAATGGAGTAAGCATTTACATGCTTAGTAAGTTCGTATAACGGAAAATAAACTTACCAATCTTGCTTATTAAATCTAGGCATACAATGTTATGTTTCCATTTATTAGTCTAAATTGCCTAATCACATTCATTCAATCAAGCATGTTAGTCACCAAAATCTTCATATAAATCAAGTAACATAGATGAGCTCATCAAGCAATATTCTTTCCAGTTTTTTATCATTTCATCTCAAGATTTTCATGTCATGCCTAGAGTTATATGCCCATGGACTCATTAAATTCTGATGGATGCTCAAGTAGTACACTTGAAGTGTACGATTCAATAATCCGTCAATTTCTTATTCAAGGGTACCAATAAGGTCACTAACCAAGAAACACTCTTTCGAGCCACGTATCATATAACAGGATTACCAGTCCAGGCTAAATCCTTTATATGACATAAGCTCAGAGGAGCTCAATTAGGATTACCAGTCCAGGCTAAACACTAATCATAACGTATGCTCGAAAGGTATTATAATAGGATTACCCATCTGGGCTAAATTCTTTCTATAACAAGGTCATTGGGATTACTCGTCCGAGCTAAATCCCGTCCGCAACAAATGCAGGACTTTATTAGTTTTAGGAAAGCACATATAATCATTGGAATTCAACATTCAATTGGAACTCAACCCCCTTTTTCACCATTTTCAAGCATGTATCAAATTTCCCATGATAGCATTCAAGTAATGTACATCAATATAAATCACATTCCATACAACACAACATTCAATTAAACATTTTTACACGCTGGATTAAGTTGCACGAACTTACCTCGAAACTTGTTCACATAAATAGTCTGTTAATCTAAAATCTTTTTCTTTTCCTCGATCTAACCTCGAATTAGAGTTGCCTGGATCTATATAAATGATTTTAACCATCAATTTCACACATTTCATGTAACATCCCGATTTTTTGGGCTAGTTGGAACAGTGGTTTCGAGACCACGAATCTGACGTAGGAAAAACTTGGTCTTATTATATTTTCATGATCTATAGTTTTATGGAATGTTTTGGTTAAAATTTCGTTCGAAAATTTTAACGTTTGGGCACTCAATTTAGTAAAAAGGACTAAATTGTAAAAAGTGCAAAAGTTGAGTTCTACTTGCTAAAGGTGTCCAATTGCTATGAGATTTTAAATTAGAAGTACTTAGTTGGTAATTAGACCATTGGATAGTCATTTGGTAAATAAATGAATAAAAAGGGAAAATAAAGCCAATATTTTTGTCCATCTTCTTCTCTATGTGCCGAAAATTAGAAGGTCACCATAGCTAGGGTTTGTTCAACTTCCAAGCTTGATTGTAAGTACATCCTAGCCCTATTTTTAATGCTCTTTATATTTTTGAAGTCGTTATCATCCGATCTAGCTGTTTCTACCATTAATTTGAGTTATGATTGAGGTCTAGGGTTTGACCCATGTTAGATATTTGTGCATTTTGTTGTCTAATGGTAGATTATATAAGTTTAATGTTAGATAAACAACTTTTACTAGGTGATTTTTGATGAAAATGTCAAAAGGATCTATTTGTAATTTTTTTTCCAAAATTTGTGTAAAAGTGTGATTTAATGAAAAATGTGGGCTGTTATAAGCATGTGTAGGGTTCGGCTAGGCTTGGGTCTGAATAAAATTGAATAGATTTCATTTTACGAGCCTAGGGACCAAAATGTAAAGATTTACAAAGTTTAAGGGTAAAAATGTAATTTTTCCATATTGTGATTTTTGGACTGAATCAAGTAATGTGGTTAATAAATGAGTTAAATTTGCTATTACAGATCAAGAGAAATGAGGTTCGAACCTAGATCAGGGGAAAAACAAAGTCTGTGACAATTAGGTCATTTTCCTCTATTTATCTACCAAGGTAAGTTCGTATGTAAACAATGCATTATTATTTATGCTTTAATTGCTTTAATATTGTATGAATTATGATTGACTCTTTGGATGTAATCGACAAAGTTCGACAAGAGAGAAATCTCGGTTGAACCTTAGGAATAGATAGGATACAAATCTCATGACATTAGGGTTATTTGAGATACGTATAAGACTATATATGGGATATGACATCGATATGAGACTTCGTGTAAGACCATAGCTGGGCTATTGACATCGATATAAGATTCCATGTAAGACCATATCTAGGATATGGCATTGGCATGGTACTATAAGTGTGAGATTTCTCGAGTATCCTTTAGTATTCCAAGTGGTTCAACGGGAATCGTAACAGAAATGTTAATGTTGCGAAAGACCATGGTATGTTCCAAGATGGTACATGTATGTACGTAAAAATTATGATTAATGAAATGTACATAAAACTTATGATTAATGAGCTTGATATGTGATGAATCCATCAGTAAGGTTATGATACTAAGGTTATAATAATATCCATGCCAAGTTGGACTATGAGATTTATAATGACATATATGTTAATTCACTTCATGTTAATTGCATGATAAATGTGTGTTTATGATGCTTATTATTTGCATAGGAACTTACTAAGCTTTAAAGCTTACTCCTTTTCTTTTCCCTTGTTTCATAGTGTCACCAAGCTAGGTCGGGGATCGAAGACTATCGGAGATCCACTCACACTATCAACTTAACATTTTGGGTACCAATGATTTTAATGTTTGAGTTATGGCATGTATATGGACTTGGTCTTTTTGTCATGTGTAAAACCCCTAACCCGTAACCGTCGTCAGAATAGGTTAAGAGGCATTACCAGACTCATAACTTAAATCAAAACCACCACACATCAAATATCATCTCATTACTAATAAAAGTCATTCATTCACATTCAATATTCACATAAAAATTGAGTATACAATACTTAAACATGCATTTAGGACCAATTTGATAACATACCAAAGTTTTAGAACTTATAAAAATTTTCTACTTATAAAAGGTCACATGCCCCTGTGAATAGGCCGTGTGCCTCACACGATCTAGACACACCCGTGTGTCAAAGCCGCCGTAAAATAGGGCATAGCTACTGACTTGCTCACACGGCCAGACTACGGGCCCGTGTCTCCAGCCCGTGTGCTATGTACACGCCCGTGTCCAGGCCGTATGCTAGGCCATGCCAAAAATAGGGGGTATTATGTTTATGACGTCATCATACCAAATAGGGTCACACGGCCAGACCACATGTCCGTTTGACTAGCCCGTGTGCGAGCCTAACTTACAATTGTAGGGCACCCCAGGGAACACACGACCGTGCAACATGGCCCTGTGTCGCACACGGCTGAGACACATGCCTGTGTCTTTGCCCGTGTTGTCAAAAATAGCCCATTTGAGTAGCCAATTCGCCACCCCAATTGGTTCAACCTACAAGCAAAGAAAACAAGCATAATTGTACCACCATTTCAGCCAATTTCAACACCAAAGCATAACCTAATCATATTATATAATAGTCAACAAATTCATACTTGTAAGCCTTACTAATCTATGTCAAAACATATGTCCAAAGCATATCAAAGCATTTCTTTACATGTATCATTCAATCTCATACTAAAATCTACCAAAATTTACCAACAGCTACCATTTCTTTTGTCCATCTAAAACATACCACAATTGCATAATAACATCACATACCATAAACCATTATCAACTACGAGTTCAAGTGCAAATTAGCCAAATCACATGGCTAAGCATATCTAACACAAAACACCATTCCACAGCTACTAGCCTATACCTGCCATACTTCCAAAATATAATTTTCAAAAGTACCAAAAATGAAGTTCAATAGTGTGGTGACGATCCTTGACGATCCCCGAGCTTGCAGTAGCTTTGATATCTATAAAACAATATAAACACACACACACAAAGGAAGCTTTCAAAAGCTTAGTAAGCTTGTACTAAAATCATCAACAGTATATAAAACATAAAATGACAACACATGAGTATTTACACATCTTCAATCCATATGACCATATCAATTCAATAAACTTCACATACATAATATCATCTACCACTTAGGAATTGTACATACCTAAATCTTCCCGTACTTATTAACTTTCATACTTACCTCTCGCTGAATATTATAAGACTTTCCGTAAATTATTCGTACTTTAAACATCCGTACACTTAGTGCTATAAAGATTAGCCGAAGCTAGAACAATTCTGCACACATAGTGCCATCTCAATTAACCGAAACTAAGTCGGTATCGCACACATAGTGCCTTATATAGTCGAAGCTAGTTTAAATCGCACACTTAGTGCCAAATACTATTGATTCATCATCGTATTCATCCGAACCAATCATATATACAATCTATATATAATAAAAACATCAAATATACTTAAACATCATGCCTTAAGTACGAACTTACCTCGTACTCGAAGTTGTCGACTCGATCGTTTATTCTAAAATCTTCGACTTCCCTCGATCTAAGTCTGAATTCCTCTTCTCTTGATCTATATGTATTCAAAATTAACCCTTTTATTCACCAAATCATTCAAAACAATCCATAAATACATATTTAGGGCATTTTACAAAATAGCCCTCACATTTTCACACTTTGACACTTTAGTCCCTAAACCACAAAATCACAAAATATACATAATTTGCTTATACTCATGCTTGTCTGAATTCTCCTAGTTCTCATAAAAGTCCATACATTTCATTTATTTCACATTTTAGTCCCCCAAAATAACATTTTTACAATTTATCCCAAAATATTCAATTTTATAAAAAATTCAAAGACAAAACATTTAAACCCAACATCAAGCTTCTATAATTCATCAACTATAATCACAAAGGTCATTGTTTCATCAATGGCACATTTCAAAATCATCACCAAAATCAAAAATTGGAGCATGGGTTTGATAGTATACGTAGCAACGATCACAAAAACGTTGAAATCATCAAAAACCGATTAAATTACATACCTCAATCAAGGAAAACCAAATCTGAACCCTAATGTTCTTTTTCTTTTCTTTTTTTCTTCAATATTCAGCAAGCATGAAGAAAATAGTGAACAATTTCATGCTTTGTTTTATTATTGATTAACATAAAATCTAAATAACCATTTTATCCTTTCATTCAACCATTATAAATTCACCTAACTCATGCCCTTTTATGTCCATTCAAACTTCCAATGGTTAAATAACCACACAAGGACCTCACAATAACAAAGCCAAATCAAATAGGCACTTTTAACATCTAGCACACAGCTTTTACATTTTACACGATTAGGTCCTTTTTGCAATACAAACAATTAAATTTCTACACGATACTTTCACACATGTTTATTCACTTATAATAGGTACGTAAAATAATATTAAAATATTTTTCTAACTTAGATTTGTGGTCCCAAAACCACTATTCCGACTAGGGTCAAAACAGGACTGTTACAATCCTCCCCTCTTCGGGATTTTCGTCCCCGAAAATCTTACCATTAAATAGATTCAGATATTGTTGTCTCATAGCATCTTGAGGCTCCCACGTGGCCTCTTCAATACCGTTTCGATGCCACATCACTCTAACTAACGGAATTTTCTTATTTCGTAACTCTTTAACTTCATGAGTTGAGATACGGATCGGCTTTTCTTTGTAAGTCATATCAGACTGTATTTCAATTTCAGACGGAGAAATTATATGTGAAGGATTGGATCTATATCGTCAAAGCATTGATACGTGAAATACATTATGAATCTTTTCTAGCTCTGGTGGCAATAACAATCTATATGCAACTGGCCCAATACACTCGATAATTTCATACGGCCTGATGAATCTCAGACTCAATTTCCTTTTTCTACCAAACCGAAGCACTTTCTTCCACAGAGACACTTTCAAAAACACTCTATCGCTGATTTCAAACTCAATGTCTTTCCTTTTTAAATTTGCATATGATTTCTGACGATCGGAAGCTACTTTCAAACTATTTCGAATCACTTTCACTTTCTATTCCATTTCTTTTATCAAATCAACCCTGAGAATCTTATTTTTGCTGAGCTCTGTCCAATACAAAGGTGTACGGCATTTGCGACCATATAAAGCTTTGTACGGTGCCATTTTGATGCTCGACTGAAAACTATTATTATATGCGAATTCAATCAAAGGTAGATATTGTTCCCACGTACCTTCAAACTCAAGAATGCAACATCTCAACATATCCTCGAGTATCTGAATAATCCGCTCAGATTGGCCATTCTTTTACAGATGAAAAGTAGTTTTAAAGTGCAATTTAGTACCCAAAGTTGTGATGTAAATCTCGGGTATCTATCTGACACTATCGATAATGGCATACCATGCAATCTTACGATATCATAAATGTATAACTCAGCTAATTTATCAAGTGAGTAATCAGATCGAACCAGAATAAAATGAGCTGATTTCGTCAATCAATCAATTACAACCCAAATTGTGTCTTTCTTTCTCGGAGACAGGGGCAAACCCGAAACAAAGTCCATGGTCACTCGATCCCATTTCCACTCCGGAACCCTAATCGGTTGTAGCAAACTAGATGGCACCTGATGTTCAGCTTTAACTTGTTGACAGATCAAACATTTAGAAACAAAATCAAAAATCTCTTTTCATTCCAGACCACCAATAATACTGTTTCAGATAATTATACATTTTCGTACTACCTGGATGCACCGATAAACGACTACTGTGAGCTTCACTCAGAATCATTTGAATTAATTCTAGATTTCTCGAAATACAAATTTAATCTCGAAACCTTAGACAATCATCTTTATCAATTTTGAATTCTAAATCAGTCTCTACATCACACTGAGCTCTTTTAGCTAAAATCTCATTATCAACCTTCTGAGCTTCGATAATCTGCTGTAAAAACAAAGGTGTTGCTTTTAATTCATCTAAAACTTAACCATCATCAGACATAACCAAATGAGCATTCATTGCACGCAAAGCAAACAATGATTTTTGACTCAGGGTATCAGGAACAATATTTGCTTTACCTGGATGATAATCTATCACAAGTTCGTAGTCATTTAATAATTCAAGCCATCTTCTTTGTCGCAAATTTAAGTCTTTCTAAGTCATCAAATACTTCAAACTCTTACGATCTGAATACACATGACATTTCTCACCGATCAAGTAATGGTGCCAAATCTTTAGGGCAAACACAATTGCAGCTAACTCAAGATTGTGCGTTGGATAGTTCTTTTCATGCGGCTTCAACTATCTCGAAGCATAAGCAATAAATTTTCTATCTTGCATTAGAACACATCCTAGTCCAATCAACGAAGCATCATTGTAAATTACAAATTCTTTGCCTAATTCAGGTTGTACTAATACCGGAGCTTCAGTCAACAAAATCTTCAACTGATCAAAACTGTACTAACATTTTTCAGACCACTCAAAATTCACTTCTTTCTGTAGCAATTTTGTCAATGAAGTCACGATCATCGAAAAACCTTTCACGAATCTTCTATAGTAACCAGCAAGTCCCAAAAAACTACAGACTTCAGAGACATTCCTCGGTGGTTTCCAATCCAAAATAGCTGAAATTTTGCTTGGATCAACTCGGATACTAGATGCTAGTACAATATGACCCAAGAAACCAACTTCTCGCAACCAGAACTCACATTTACTGAATTTCGCATACAACTGTTTATCTCTCAAAATCTATAATACTATTCTCAAATGCTCGGCATGTTCAGATTCATCATGTGAATAAATCAATATATCATCAATGAATACCATAACAAATTGATCTAAATATGGTCTGAAAATTCTATTCATCAAATCCATAAAGATAACAAGTACATTAGTCAATCCGAAAGGCATAACTAAGAATTCATAGTGACCGTACCTTGTTTTAAAAGCAGTCTTTGGAATATTTGAGTCTTTAACTCGCAACTGATAATAGCCTGATCTCAAATTTATTTTTGAAAACACAACAGCTCCTTTCAACTGATTAAATAAATCATCAATTCAGGGTAGAGGATACTTATTCTTGACAGTCACCTTGTTCAACTTACGATAATCTATACACATTCTCATTGTACCATCTTTCTTTTTCACAAATAAAACCAGAGCACCCCAAGGTGAGAAACTCGGTCTAGCAAAGCCTCTATCAGTCAACTCTTGCAACTGAGACCTTAATTCTTTTAGTTCGGTCGAAGCCATTCTGTACGGAGCTATCAAAATCGGAGTAGTGCCAGATACCAATTCAATGCCAAACTCTATCGCTCTAACCGGAGGTAATCCCAGAAGTTCATTAGGAAATACATCAGGAAATTCACAAACAACAGGCACAAATTCAACTTTCTTTTCTGTTACTCTTGAATCAATCACATATGCAAAATAAGCTTCACAACCTTTTCTCAGAATACTTAAAACTTTCATCGAAGATATCACAGCAGATAATCCATTCAAATCACTAGATTCAATTCTAACTATTTCATCATTCTTGCATCTCAAATCAATAGTTTTCCATTTGCAATTCACCACAGCATCATGCATAGTTAACCAATCCATACCCAGAATTATATCAAACTCATCAAAAGATAATAACATCAAATTAGTCAGAAAAAAATTGCTTGAAACATTAACGGAAAATTCTTGCAGACTTTATCAACCAGAACACATCTGCCTAGGGGTTCGAAACTCTAATTACAAATTCAGTAGACTCTACAAGCAAAGTCTTTCTATTTACTAAATTCATGCATATATACGAATGTGTTGATCTAGGATCTATCAAAGCAATCACAGAAGTACCATAGAGAGTAAATGTACCCGTAATTACATTTGGCTCTAAAGCTTTCTCGTGAGCTCGGATAGCATAAGCTCTAGCAGGTGCACGAGCCTCAGATCTAACAGCTGTGTCTTTCTTTCCTCTTTAACTACCTCTTACATTTCTCAAATTTCTGGGAGGTCTACTACGAGAAACGTTACTACTCTGCCTTGGATTCTGAACATTATCTTTTTCAACTAAATCTGGGCAATCTTTTATAAAATGATTTCTTGAACCACAACTATAATAAGCTCAGTTATTACTTTTTCCCCAGTATTCACCAAAGTGTCGTCTTCCACATTGATTACACTCAGGCTTTTCATTCTTTACATTATCAACACTAGCAACAGATGTAGCTGAAGATTTGAAATTCGATTGTGATCTAGCACGATCTTTGTACAAATGTCCCACACTAGACTTTGAACGATTGCTATCATCTCTAAACTTCTTGGATCCAGGTTGAAATGATTTGCCTGCTGATCTCTTTCGTACCTCTCTAGCTTTAAAATTAGTTTTTCTTTTCTCTTTCCCAAGATCTTCAACTTTACATGCTCGTTCAACAAGCACCACAAATTCTTTGATTTCTAGAATTCCAATGAACAAATGAATATCTTCGTTCAAACCGTCTTCAAATCTCTTGCACATTATTACTTCTGAAGATACACATTCGATAGCATACTGACTCAACCTTACAAATTCTCGCTCGTATTCCGTGACAGACATAGCACCTTGTTTAAGCTCGAGAAACTCTTTACGTTTCTGATCAATGAATTTTTGACTAATATACTTCTTCTGAAATTCAGCTTGAAAGAAATCCCATGTAACTCGTTCATTCAGAAGCACAGATGTTAAAGTTTTCCACCAATGATACGTCGTGTCTCTCATAAGTGAAACGACACATTTTATACATTCTTCTAGACTCAAAGACAACTCATCAAACACTCTTATTGTGTTCTCTAACCAGAACTCAGATTTCTCAACATCATCATTCGTTGTAGCTCAGAACTCTTCAACCTCATATTTTCTAATCTTAACAATTGGTGGTTTACTCAACTATATCGGATTCACTGGTGGCATAACAGGAGTTTGAGGAGAGTTAACCGGGGCTGGGGGTTGTTGTACGACCGAATTGGTTCTAATGTATTGGGTGAACCAATCATTCATCATCTGATGGAAGGCTTGTTTAGCCTCACCATCACGGCTACTCATACCCGGTTGAGAATTAGCTTGCACCGTCCCTTATGCAAGAGCAGGCACATTGCTTTCAACATCGTCCGCTACAGCTCTATCAGGACCCATTGCTATATAAAAGCACATTTCAACCTCAAGATTCATCACACTATCGCAGTTCATAAATATGGCATGTATAGCTAGACTCACAAACGCTATGGTAGTCCTAGAACTGACAAGACCATTGATACCAATAAATGTAACACCCCTAACCCGTAATCGTCGTCGGAATAGGTTAAGAGGCATTACTGGACTCATAACTTAAATCAAAATCACCACACATCAAATATCATCTCATTACTAATAAAAGTCATTCATTCACATTCAATATTCACATAAAAATTGAGTATACAATACTTAAACATGCATTTAGGACCAATTTGATAACATAACAAAGTTTCAGAACTTATAAAAATTTTCAACTTATAAAAGGTCACACGCCTGTATGAACAGGCCGTGTGCCTCACACGGTCTAGACACACCCGTGTGTCAACGCCACGGTAAAACAAGGCATAGCTACTAACTTGCTCACACGACCAGACTATACGCCCGTGTGTCCAGCCCGTATGCTATGTACACGCTCGTGTCCAGGCCGTGTGCCAGGCCGTGCAAAAAATAGGGGGTATTCTGTTTGTGACATCATCATACCAAATAGGGTCACACGGCCAGCCCACACTTTTGTGTGACTAGCCCGTGTGTGAGCCTGACTTACAATTGTAGGGTACCTCAGGGAGCACACGATCGTGCAACATGGCCGTGTGTCGCACACGGCTGAGACACACGCCCGTGTCTTTGCCCGTGTTGTCAAAAATAGCCCATTTGAATAGCCAATTTGCCACCACAATTGGTTCAACCTACAAGCAAAGAAAACAAGCATAATTGTACCACTATTTCAGCCAATTTCAACACCAAAGCATAACCTAATCATATTATATAATAGTCACCAAATTCATACTTGTAAGCCTTACTAATCTATGTGAAAACATATGTCCAAAGCATATCAAAGCATTTCTTTACATGCATCATTCAATCTCATACTAAAATCTACCAAAACTTACCAACACCTACCATTTCTTTTGTCCATCTAAAATATACCACAATTGCATAATAACATCACATACCATAAACCATTATCCAACACAAAACACCATTCCACAACTACTATCCTATACATGCCATACTTCTAAAATATAATTTTCAAAAGTACCAAAAATGAAGTTTGATAGTGTGGTGACGATCCTTGATGATCCCCGAGCTTGCAGTAGCTTTGATATCTATTAAACAATATAGACACACACAAAGTAAGCTTTCAAAAGCTTAGTAAGCTCATACTAAAATCATCAACAGTATATAAAACATAAAATGACAACACATGAGTATTTACACATCTTCAATCCATATGACCATATCAATTTAATGAACTTCACATACATAATATCATCTACCACTTAGGTATTGTACATACCTGAATCTTCCCGTACTTATTCACTTTCATACTTACCTCTCGTTGAATATTATAAGACTTTCCGTAAATTATTCTTACTCTAAACATTCGCACACTTAGTGCTATAAAAATTAGCCGAAGCTAGAACAGTTCCGCACACATAGTGCCATCTCAATTAAGCGAAACTAAATTGGTATCGCACACTTAGTGCCTCATAGAGCCGAAGCTAGTTTAAATCGCACACTTAGTGCCAAAAACTATTGATTCATCGTCGTATTCATCCGAACCAATCATATATACAATCTTTATATAATCAAAATATCAAATATACTTAAACATCATGCCTTACATACGAATTTACCTCGTACTCGAAGTTGTCGACTCGATCGTTTATTCTAAAATCTTCGACTTCCCTCGGTCTAAGACTGAATTCCTCTTTTCTTGATCTATATGTATTCAAAATTTACCATTTTATTCACCAAATCATTCAAAACAATCCATAAATACATATTTAGGGAATTTTACAAAACACCAATCATATTTTCACATTTTGACACTTTAGTCCCTAAACCACAAAATCACAAAATATACATAATTTGCTTATACTCATGCTTGT
The DNA here is from genome assembly GCA_025698465.1 of Gossypium longicalyx. Taxonomy (NCBI): domain Eukaryota; kingdom Viridiplantae; phylum Streptophyta; class Magnoliopsida; order Malvales; family Malvaceae; genus Gossypium; species Gossypium longicalyx. The sequence goes on from CM047007.1 coordinate 59,376,537, forward strand.
CTAATTTCTCCTAGTTCTCATACAAGTCCATACATTTCATTTATTTCACATTTGAGTCCCCCAAAATAACATTTTTACAATTTAGCCCAAAATATTCAATTTTATAAAAAATCCAAAGACAAAACATTTAAACCCAACATCAAGCTACTGTAATTCATCAACTATCATCACAAAGTTCATAGTTTCATCGATAGCATATTTCAAAATCATCACCAAAATAAAAAACTGAAGCATGGGTTTGATAATATACGTAGCAACGATCACAAAAACGTAGAAATCATCAAAAACTGATTAAATTACATACCTCAATCAAGGAAAACCAAAGCCGAACCCTAATGTTCTTTTTCTTTTCTTTTGTTATTCAATATTCGACAAGCATGAAGAAAATAATGAATAATTTTGTGCTTTGTTTTATTATTAATTAACATAAAATCTAAATGACCATTTTATCCTTTCATTCAACCATTATAAATTCACCTAACACATGCCCTTTTATGTCCATTCAAACTTCCAATGGTTAAATAACCAGATAAGAACCTCACAATAACAAAGCCAAATCAAATAGGCACTTTTAACATCAAGCACACAACTTTTACATTTTACACGATTAGGTCCTTTTTCAAATTAAGCACACAAACAATTAAATTTCTACGCGATACTTTCACACATGTTGAATCACTTATAATAGGCACGTAAAATAATATTACAATTTTTTTATAACTCGGATTTGTGGTCCCAAAACCACTATTTTGACTAGGGTCAAAACCAGACTATTACATTATGTGTTACAATTGATTTGGCCAAATGTGTTGGCTTATGTTGGTTGATAATTCATTTTGTCAATGGCCATTGAAATTGGCTAATATTGGTTTAAGTATATGCATATGATGATGCCTTTCATGGATGTGGAAATTTGTATGGTTTGAGTTGAATAACATGTGATGGTTGTATGTGATAGATGATAGTATGTGAATGATATGTGGATGCCTTATTTGTGGCTGATTGGGTTGAATGTATATGCTTAGATTGGTATTATATGTTGTTGTGTAGGTTATGCATGGAAGGGTGGCAAAAAAGCTTGGTAAATAGCCTTGTTTTTGTTCACACGAGTAGACACACTGGTCTGTGTCTAGGCCGTGTGTGACACACGTCTTACCCTATAGGCGTGTAATCCGGTCGTGTGTCCTCTGCACCTTAATTGTTGCAAAATAGAATGCTCAGTATCGAGCATCATGGTAGAGACACGGGCGTGTGTCTCAACCGTGTGGATGACATGGCCTCGAAAATGGATGTGTGCCCTGGCTGTGTGAATGACACGGACTCAAACACGGATGTGTGCTCTGGCCGTGTAAAGTCTGCACCTATTGTAACAGCTTGGTTTAGACCTTAGTCAGAAAAGTAGTTTTCGAGACCACAAATCCAAGACAAAAAAATATTTTAATATTATTTTCTATGCTTATTATATGTGAATTAGTATGTGTGATAATTTCGTATGAAAATTTAATCTTTTGTGTGCTCAATTTGATAAAAGGACTTAGTCGCGTAAATTGTAAAAGTTGCATGCTATATGTTAAGTGTGCCTATTTCCTATGGCTTTTTAATTGTGAGGTCCTTATGTTGTAATTTGACCATGATTAGTGGGATTGGTCATAAATGACCTTAAAATGGATGAATTATAATGTTTTAAACAAAGGGAAAAATTGGTATTTGATAATTAATATGTGTTATAACAAAATAAACATGAAAATAAGGCCATTCTGTGTTCATCTTTTGCCGAAAATCAAATAAAAAGAAAATAAAAAGAGATAGTTAGGGTTCAGCTAGTTTAAGCATCAATTAAGGTATGAGTTTTGTTCGGTTTTTGATAATTTCTATGTTTTTGTGATCGTTGTTAAGTGTTCTAACTAGCCCATGCTTAAATTCATGAAATTGTAGATAATTTGATGAGATGCCATTAATGATTTCATGATTTTTGTGATGTTAAATGATGAAATATGAAAGCTTAGTGCTTGATATATATGTTTTGTAAAGTGATTTTGAGTAAAAATGCACATTAAGGATTTAATTAAGAAAAGTGTAAATCGAGGGGTTGAAATGTGAAATAAATAAAGGTTATGGGTTGTTAGGGACCATAGGAAGATCCGGCTAAGGCATGGTTTTGATGAATTTCGTGTATTTTGTGATTTTATGAAATTGGGACTAAAATGTTAAAATATGAAAATGTAAGGGCTAATTTGTAAAATACTCTAAATATGTGTATATGGATTGATTTGAATGAATGTGAGATTTAATAAGTCAAATTTGAATTTATATAGATCAAGAAAGGAGAAATTCAGACTTAGATCGAGGCAAAAATAAAGTGCTCGATTGATCAACAAATATCGTCGTTTTTACGTCCGAGGTAAGTTCGTGTATAATACATATTGCTTTAACAATGTTTATATGAGTTAAAATGAATAGAGATGTGATTGTGAAGTTTGAGTATGTGAATTGTGGATTGAATATACGAGGCACTAAGTGTGCAAATAAAGAAATAGCTACGGCTCCTAAAATGGCACTAAGTGTGCGATATTAAAACAGCGTTGGTTGAATAAATGGCACAATGTGTGCGATACCGATATTAATTCAGTTTACTGTAATGGCACTAAGTGTGTGATACTATTATAGCTTCGGCTACTTAATTGGCACTGAGTGTGCGAGTTCATTGAACGTTTAAGGATGATTGAAGAAATTAGTGCATCGAGTATTGAAGTGATAAATGTGATAGATATGAATGTGATGGTACAAGTATGTACGAAACCTATGTGGTTGATGATATCAAGTATGAAATAGATGAAAGATTTTGTAAACAAATGATGTAATGAGTAATGTGATGAGTTGTATTAAGTGTTAGTTAATTGATGAGTTAATTGTGTTATATTATGAACTTACTAAGCTTTAAAGCTTACTGTGTGAACTGTTCTCTGTTTTATTGTGTTTTAAAGCTAGCTCGAATCTAGGGATCATCAGCAACTAATTCACACTATCAGACATCTATTTTGGTACCATTCTGAGAGTTGTACATATGGTATATGGCATGTATAGGCTAGAGTTACTTTGATATGTTTTGTGATATGAATATCTAGCCATGAAATTTGGCTTGTAAATATTGGTATGTATGGCCTTTTAAGTTGGCCAAAATAATGTGTTTGATAAGTTATATGATGTATATAATGCTTATATGATGGTTTGAATATGGAATGTTGATTTGGTAAGTTTTGTGGTATGAAATATGTGATAAAATGATGAGTTTATGTATTTGGAACTTATGTAAGTTGTGATGATTTTGGTACATTAATTTGGTATGTTTTAGTTGTGGAATTGAGTAATGAAATGGTTGACTCTGAAATGGCATGAAATGTGTGTGATTTGGTATGTTTTGGACTGCCTATACGTGTATGGAAATGATTCCAAATTAGTTGTTATAAGTTCATGATTGTAGGGTGGCAAATTTGGCTTATCAAATGGCTTATTTTTCTCCACACAGGTAGAGACACGGGCGTGTGTCTCAGCAGTGTGCGACAAACGGTCATGTCATAAGGCCGTGTGTCCCCTAGGGTAACCTACGATTTTAAGTAATATATCATACAGTTTTGACACAGCCTAGACATGCGAGCGTGTCTATCTGTCGTGTGTGGCACACAGGCTGGCACATGGGCGTGTGGTCGGCCATGTGACCCAAGTTAGTAGCTTCCTTAATTTTCACACAGCCTGGCACATTGGTGTGTCTCATGGCCGTGTGGACAAGTCAATATGTATGCCCTATTTTGCCATGGCCTAGACACACGGGCGTGTCTAATGCCGTGTGGGGTACACGGCCTGCTGACATGGGCATATGACCTTTATAACTTTGAAAAATGTTTATGTTTTGGAAAATATTTGTATAAACTCGGTTTAGTCCTGACCCCTTTCTAAAGTATGTTTAAGGTCTCGTAGACCTATATAAGGGACTCTGTATTGATGTATGACTATGACGCTATAATGATTGTGAAATGAATATTAAATGTTTCGATATATCCGATAATGTCTCGTAACCCTATTCCGGTGATGGATACGGGCTAGGGGTGTTACACTTATTTTATGAAAAATTAGGAAAATTAAATCGACCACACGGCCTAAGCACACAGGCGAGTGCCTTGGCTGTGTGACTTCAATTTGTTCTTGGATGACAAACAAAGAGTTACAGGGGTTAGGGACACAAGCGAGTGTGACCACACAGCCTGCCCACACGGGCTTATCCAAGCCACACGGGCGTGTGGCTCTTAAAACATGAAAATTTTTTCTAAGTGTTGTGAAATTTTCCAAAGTACTTGGTTTAGTCCTAAATCGCTTCCAATGCATGTTTTGGGCCTCGTAGGCTCGTTTTAGGGATGATATGAGTGTATGTGAAAAGTTTTAAATTTGGATGGAAATTTATGTCTTAGTTTTGTATGTTTGCTTATGTTTAAGTTCGGTAATGCCTCGTACCCTATTCTGGTATCGAATACGAGTAAGGGGTGTTACATTTCATATTTAAATGGACTCAATTTATGTCCTAGGTAAAATTACTATTTTGCCACTAACTTTTCCATAAATTTTAATTGTCCCTAGGCCCGGAAAATGAAACTTGTGCAAATTATTCCCTATTCCAAGCCTAACCAAAGCCCCATTACAAATTTTCAAGCACATCTATTCATAAAATTTTAGAATTTTTCATCAAATTTTACAACTTTTCATTTTAGTCCCTAAATTATGTTTTCATCAAAAATCACTTTGTAAAAGTTGTTTATCTATAAATAATCTTTCATTTTTTACCATAAATTTATAATTTCCAACATAATACATCCATGACCCATTTTTATACCTTGATAGCTTTTCAAATTAATCCCTCAAATAGAGAGATTAAGCTATCCCGATTTCAAAAATACCAAAATTACTAAAAATGGGACAAGAGAACTTACCCAATTAGGCCTTGAAAGTTTCTTTTCTCTCTCCTAGGGTTTCCATGTGTTTTAGGTTGAAGATGACAAAAAATAAGATGATTTCTTTTATCATCTTTTTAATTAATTAAATATTTTAGTATTTTCAATTTAGTCCTTAACCTTTTTCTATAATTCCATGGATGAGTCATCAAGAAAAATCTACATACTATTCTTAATGGTCTAATTACCATATATGGACCTTAAGTTTTGAATTCCATAGCTATTTGATCCATATAGCTATTAGAATTCAACTTTCGCATTTTATGCGATTTAGTTCTTCTCGTAATTAGGCACTTAATCGATAAAATTTTTGTATAAAAATTTTCACACGACATATCTATTATAATACGAACCATATAATGAAATAAAAATAAATCTTATTTTTGGGTCGGATTTGTGGTCTCGAAACCACTATTCTGATTTCACTGAAAAATGGGTTGTTACAACTCTCCCCCTTTAGGAATTTTCGTCCTCGAAAATCTTACCAATAAAAAGATTAGGGTATTGCTTCCTCATGGTATCCTCCGGCTCCCAGGTAGCCTCTTCTATACCGTGTCATTGCCAAAGAACTTTTACTAAAGCTACCTTTTTATTTTTTAACTCTTTTGTTTCCCGAGCCAAGATTTTGATTGGTTCTTCCCTATATGTCATATCAGGCTGGATTTCTACCTCTGTTAGAGAGATAACAAGTGAAGGATCTGATCGATACCTCCGTAGCATAGACACATGAAAAAAATTATGAATCCGATCAAGTTCTGGTGGTAAAGCTAACTGATATGCAACCGGTCCAATTCTTTCAGTAATCTCATATGGTCTAATAAACCGTGGACTCAGTTTTCCTTTGCATCCAAATTGGAGAACTTTCTTCCAAGACGACACTTTCAAAAATACTTCATCACCGACTTGAAATTCTATTTCTTTTCGTTTTAAATTAGCATAAGACTTTTGACGATCAGAGGCTGCTTTCAAGCTGTCTCGAATTACTTTCACTTTTTCCTCGATCTCTCGGACCAATTCAACTCCATCTGACTTTTTCTCACTGAGTTCTGCCCAATACAATGGAGTTCTACATTTGCGTCCATACAAGGCTTCATACGGTGCCATTTTAGTACTAGATTGATAACTGTTATTATAAGCAAATTCAACCAAAGGAAAATACCTTTCTTAGTTACCTTCAAACTCAAGTATACAACACCAAAAAATATCTTCCAATATCTATATTACCCATTCAGATTGACCATCTATCTAGGGGTGAAACGTAGTACTAAGGTGTAACTGAGTACCCAGAGCTTCTTGCAATTTTCTCCAGAATCGAGATGTAACCCGAGGATCTCTATCTGAATTAATGAAGACAGGCACTCCATGCAAACTAACAATCTTAGAAACATATAATTCAGCCAATCTATCCAAGGAATAATCCATACATACTAGAATAAAGTGTGTAGACTTTGTCAACTAATCAACAATTACCCAAATGACATCTTTCTTCCTTGGAGACAAGGGTAATCTTGTCACAGAGTCCATAGTAATTCTTTCCCATTTCCATTCTAGTATCGTGATTGGTTATAATAATCCAGAAGGAAACTGATGTTCAGCTTTTACTTATTGACGTATCAAACATTTAGATACAAACTCAGAAATATCTCGTTTCATTCCCAGCCACCAGTACTTCTTTTTCAGATCATTATAAATTTTATTACCACCAGGATGAATAGACATGTTACCATTGTGAGCTTCATTCAAAAATTTTTGTACTAGTTCTAAACTTTTCAATACACATACTTTGCCTCTAAATAACAAACAACCATCAACCCTGATCTAAAATATTGAGTCAGGAGTCGATTCACTTTGTACCCATCTTACTTGCAACTAACTATCATTTTTCTGAGCTTTAAAGATCTACCGCAAAAACATTGGTCTAGCTTTTAACTCAGCTATGATTGAACCATCTTCAGACAATGACAATCAGGTGTTCATTGCTTGCAAAGTATACAAGGATTTTCTACGCAAAGCATCTGCCACTGCATTGGCTTTTCCTAGATGGTAGTCAATAACAATATCATAATTTTTCAATACCTCAAGCCATCTGCGCTGTCTCAAATTCAAATCTTTCTGTGACATCAAGTATTTCAGACTTTTATGATCAGTGAATATGTGAAATTTTTCACCAAATAAGTAATGCCGCCATATTTTCAGTGCAAACACTATGCCAATTCAAGGTCATGTGTCGGGTAGTTCTTTTCATGTGGCTTTTTCTATGAAGCATAGGCTACTACCTTACCATCTTGCATCAAAACACTGTCTAAACCATTCAATGACTCATCACTGTAAACTGTAAATTCCTTACCCGATTCAGGCTAGACTAACACAGGTGCTTCTGTTAATAAAACCTTTAATCTGTCAAAGCTTTGTTGGCATTTCTCATTCCATTCAAATTTTACATATTTCTACAACAAACGAGTCATCAGATAAGCTATCATTGAAAAAATTTTTACAAATCTCCGATAATAACCAGCTAGTCCCAGAAAACTTTGGACTTCAGACACATTCTTCGGTGGCTTCCAATTAATAATGGCTGAAATTTTATTCGGGTCTACTCTAACACCTTCAGCAGATACTATATGGCCAAGGAAACTAACTTTCCATAGCCAAAATTCACATTTACTGAATTTGGCATACAATTGTTTCTTTCGCAGGGTTTGCAATACTATTCTCAAATGTTCAGCATGTTCATTTTCATCTCGAAAGTAAAATAAAATATCATCTATAGATACCACCACAAACTTGTCTAAATACGGGCTAGAAATTCTGTTCATCAAATACATAAACATTACAGGTGCATTTGTCAAGCCGAATGGCATCACAAGGAACTCATAGTGCCCATAGTTGATATTAACCAGAACAGAGATCAATATTCAAAAATATAGTAGCACACTTTAACTAGTCAAACAAGTCATCAGTCTGAGGCAATGGATACTTGTTCTTATTGTAACTTTGTTGAGCTGTTTGTAATCAATACACAGCCTCAACGATCCATCCTTCTTCTTTACAAACAGAACCGGTGCACCCCAATGTGAGAAACTAGGTCGAGCAAAACCTCTGTCAATCAACTCTTGCAACTGTACTTTCAACTCTTTCAATTTAGTAAGAGCCATTCTATAAGGTGCTATGAATATCGGTGTCGTTCTCGGAACAAGATCTATAGAGAATTCCACTTCTCTATCCAGTGGAAAACCAGGTAATTCTTCTTGAAATACATCAGGAAATTCACATACAACCGGCACTGATTGAATCTTTGACTCAGATACTTTAGTATTCAACACAAATGCGAGATAAGCGTCATAACCTTTTCTGACATATTTCTGTGCTGACATTGCGGAAATCATATTTGGTAGTCCATCTAGTTTATCAAATTCAACACAAAGGAATTCACCATTCTCACATTTCTATACAATATATTTCAGCTTACAATTTACAACTGCATCATATCGGGTTAACCAATCCATTCCCAATATCACATCAAACTCATCAAATAGCAATAACATCAAGTCAGTCAAAAAGCAATAACCTTTTACCATCAACAGACAGTTCTTACAAACTTTATCCACCATAACAAACTGGCCCAAGGGGTTTGAAACTTTAACCACAAATTCAGTGAATTCAACAGGTAAATTTTTAATAGTCACTAAGTTCGTGCATATATATGAATGTGTGGAACCAGGATCAATCAGAGCAGTAATATCAGTATCAAGTAGAGAAAATATACTAGTAATGACATCTGGCGCAGAGGCATCATCTCTAGCACGAATAGCATATGTTCTTGCAGGTGCTCGTGGCTCAGATCTTACTACTGTATCCTTAGTAGTACCTCGACTACCACTAACATTACCAGGGTGGCGGGGTGGTCTGCCCCTCAAGATAGGATTACTCAGCTTTGAAGCTAGTTCTATCTTCTTTCAACTCTTTCTAGACAATTTCTGAGAAAATGGTCAAGTGAACCACATCCGAAACAAGCTCCACTTCTAGACCGACATTCTTCATGATGAAATTTGTTACAATGCTTACATTTCAGTTTGGAATTACCAACACTACCCATACTGGTCACAGACGGAGATGAAGACCTCGGGTTAGAATGTGAAGAGCCCCGCTCTCTTCCGGAATATCTTGTAGTGGTAGTCACGCGATCATAATACTTATTGAATTTCTTAGAAGCAAATGATTGTGACTTACTCACAGTTCTTTTTCCAAAAACCCAAGCCTCTCATTCAGCTTGCTTCTTTTCTTTACTTAATTCCTCAGCTTTGTGTGCTTGGTTGGCTAACGTCGCAAATTCCCTTATTTTGAGAATCCCAATCAATAACTTGATATCTTTATTTAGGCCTTCTTTAAAGCGTTTACACATTTCAGCCTCGGTTAAAACCTATTTTTTGGCATACTTACTCAATCGAGCAAATTCTAGTTTATATTCGGATACAGTTATGTTTCCTTGTTTGAGCTCTTGAAATTCTTTCTTTTTCTGATCCATGAACCTCTGACTAACATATTTCTTCCTAAATTCAATTTGGAAAAATTCCCATTGAACATTCTCTCTCGGCACCACTGAAGTTATGGTATTCCACCAATGATAAGCTGTATCTTTCAATAGAGACACTGCACATTTTAAACATTCAGCATGCATGCAAGACAATTCATCAAAAACCCGAATAGTATTTTTTAGCCAAAACTCGGCCCTTTTCGGATCATCATCTGCGGTAGCTCTAAATTTTTCTCCCCATACTTGCAGATTTTATCTATCAGAGGCTTACCAATTCTAACAAGTTTAGCACCCTGTGGTACCTTAGGAATCGGTTGGGGAGTAGGTGGAGAAGGTCGTTGTACAGCAGGGTTTATTCTCAGGTATTGAGTAAACCATTCATTCATCTTTTTAAATAAGATTGTTTTGCCTCCTCACTTCGGCCATCAGACACGGGCCTTTCACTACCAGATGCAAATGCAACTCTTTGTACTAAAGTTGAAGCATTGCTCTCAGCTTCCTCGGATTTAGCTGTAGCTCGATTGGATGACATTACTATATGAAAAACACATTTGAAATGATCAGGATTCATCACACTATCATAGGATATATAATGGCATGTATAGCTAAACTCATATTTGCTACGTCAAATCTGAGAATCGACTAAACTGTAGCTCTGATACCACTAAATGTAACACCCATAACTCATACCTATCGCCGAAATAGGGTTTCAAAGCATTACCAAAACATTCAAAACATTTTTTCATTAATTTACGTAATTTACTATTCATTTATCGAGACCATCCATAATGTCCCTTGATCGAGCCCTCGAGCCCAATACGAGCATTAGAATTGAATCAGGACTTAATCGAGACCTCTAAGAATTTTTCACGAAATTACAAAATTTTTTCCAAGGTGCAGGGCTCACACGCCCGTTTGACCCTAGGACACTCCCATGTTGGAGGTCGTGTTCGACTCATTATAAATCTCTAACGTGCACATACAGCCATGCCACATGCCCGTGTACTAGGTCTTGTGGTTAATTAATTCAATTCGAAAATAGGTGTATGTTTCACACGGCCAAGACACATGCCCGTTATCTAGGCCGTGTGGCACACACGGCTGAGACACACGCCTGTGTCTTTGCCCATGTGCTCAATTATGAGCATTCTGTTTCTCAAAATTAAGATGCAGGTGACACAGGCCTAACCACACACCCATGTTACCAGACTGTGTGTCACACACGGTCTAGACACACGCCCGTGTGTCTACCCGTGTGGACAAAATGAAGCCATTTCTAGCTCCATTTCTCACCCAAATTTTCACCCAAGACCTACACATGAAACAAACATCCAATACCAACAATTCCAAGCATTCAAAATAGATAATTCTATCATTTATCATAGCATACCATGAACTTAGGCCATACACAACATTGATCACATATTCTTAACATATCTCATGTATAAATATATACATCATGATAATCCACTTAGTAATACCAAAATGAACCATTACTAGCTATTCCAATGGCTAGGTTACAAAATAACATTTCAAGCGACTATTGGCCAAGTTGTCCTATACATGCCATTATACCCAAAATGATTTCACTAAATATACCTAAAATACTAGTTGATAGTGTGATGATGCTTCAATGATCTTCCAACCCTCGCGAGCTTCCGAGCACTATAAAATAGAGGAAAATAAAACGGAGTAAGCATTACATGCTTAGTAAGTTTGTATAACGAAAACTAAACTTACCAATCTTGTTTATTAAATCTAGGCATACAATGTTATGTTTCCATCCATTTGGCTAAATTGTCTAATCACATTCATTCAATGAAACATGTTAGTCACCAAAATCTTCATATAAATCAAGTAACATAGTTGAGCTCATCAAGTAATATTCTTTCAAGTTTTTATCATTTCATCTCAAGATTTTCATGTCATGTCTAGAGTTATATGCCCGTTGAATCATTGAATTTCGATGGATGCTCAGGTAGTACGCTCGAAGTGTATGATTCAATAATTCGTCAATTTCTTATTCAGGGGTACCCATTAGGGTACTAACCATGAAACACTCTGTCGAGTCACATATCGTATAACAGGATTACCAGTTCAGGCTAAATTCTTTATATAACGTAAGCTTAGAGAAGCTCGATTAGGATTACCAGTCTAGGATAAACCTAATCATAACATATGCTCGAGAGGTATTATAATAAGATTACCTGTCTGAGCTAAATCCTTTCTATAAAAATGTCATTGGGATTACTCGTCCGAGTTAAATCTCGTCTGCAACAAATGTAGGACTTTATTAGTTTCAAGAAAGCACATATAATCATCGGAATTCAACATTCAATTGGGACTGAACCAATTTTTCACCATTTTCAAGCGTGTATCAAATTTCTCATGATAGCATTCAAGTAATGTACATCAATATAAATCACATTCCACACAACACAACATTCGATTAAACATTTTAACATATCGAATTAAGTTACACGATCTTACCTCGACACTTGTTCGCGTAAAAAGTCTACTAATCTGAAATCTTTTCTTTTCCTCGAAGTAACCTCGAATTAGTGTTTTTCGGATCTCTATAAATGAATTTAACCATCAATTTCACACATTTCATATTTAAATGGACTCAATTTATGACCTAGGCAAAATTACCATTTTGTCCCTAACTTTTTAATAAATTTGATTTTGTCCCTAGGCAGGGAAAATGAAACTTGTGCAAATTACTCCCTATTCCAAGCCTAACAAAAGCCCCATTAAAAATTTTCTAGCACATGTATTCATAAAATTTCAAAAATTTTAATCAAATTTTACAGCCTTTCATTTTAGTCCCTGAATCATGCTTTCATCAAAAATCACTTTGTAAACGTTGTTTATCTATCAATAATGTTTCATTTTCTACCATAAATTTCTAATTTCCAGCATAATACATCCATGACCATTTTCATACCTTGATTACATTTCAAATTATCCCCTCAAGTAGAGAGATTAAGCTATCTCGGTTTCAAAAATACCAAAATTACTAAAAACGGGACAAGAGAACTTACCCAATTAGGCCTTAAAAGTTTCTTTTCTCTCTACTCAGGTTTCCATGCTTTTTAGGTTGAAGATGACATAAAATAAGATGATTTCTGTTATCATCTTTTTAATTAATTAAATATTTTAGTATTTCCAATTTTGTCCGTGCCTTTTTTCTATAATTCCATGGATGAGTCATCAAGAAAAATCTACATATTATTCTTAATGGTCTAATTACCATATAAGGACCTTAAGTTTTGAATTCCATAGCTATTTGATCCTAATAGCTACTAGAATTCAACTTTTATATTTTATGCGATTTAGTCCTTCTTGTAATTAAGCACTTAATCGATAAAATTTTCGTGTCAAAATTTTCACACGACATATTTATTATAATACGGACCATATAATGAAATAAAAATAAACCCTGATTTTGGATCGAATTTGTGGTCCCGAAACCACTATTCTGATTTCACTGAAAAATGGGCATTTACAAATCAAGAAACTGAAACTTGATCCAATTTTTTTGTTTCGAACAATTTTAAGAATCATGAAAATTAAGATTTAAAATCTTGGAAATATTGGTCCAAGAAACTGAATCTTGTAGCCAATGCACATTGGATTTCATGTACGAGCTTGAACAAGCCAATTTCGAGGCCAAACAGATCACAAGACCAAGTTCTTGTAAAAAATGGCCTATTAAAATGTCTACAAGCCTATTCTAAAGTTTTGAAAGTAATTTAATTGAATATGAGGCCAAATTATCGAAGTGGCCCAAATTGTAAAATATTTAAACTTTAGGTCTAATTTTGGTTTAATAGGTGGATAATCATGTAAGAATTTAGCCCAAAGAGCCCATTTAATACCTTTGGATGAATTCCTATTAAAATTTCACACTTAGAATTATTTTATTTTTTTATTTAATGAGTTGCCATATTAGTTAGTCCATTAAGGTTAGGAAAACTTATTTTGGGGGCCTAAAATTAGCATGGTTATCCACCCTTATACACACACAATTGATTTCTATTTTTTTGAGTTAATAATAATTCTCTTTGAGTTTTTCTTCAAGAATTGCTCTTGAGTTTGTTTTAGAAGCTGTTTTAACAATCTTTCAAGTTGTGGGAATCATCTTCAAGCTTTTTCTTGCAAGATCTATTTCTTGGGGGGGGAATTAGAGCCATTGAAAGAATTTGTGGATTCTAAATGTTTCCAAGGCTTCTTAAGACGTCATCTTCTCTTTTTTATCCTTAATTTAGCGTTTCTTGCTTATTTAAGTTAGTTCTTACTATTTTGGCTTGCTGATCTTATTGATTTTCGTTCTAGGTTAAAGTTGCTTCAAGAAAGATATTCTCCTATCTTGTTCAGTCAAAAAACACATCAAAATTAGGAGTTTTAATCTTTTCTTGTTGTTTCAAACATTCTTGCACAAAACAATTTGCTTTTGTCTTTAAAATCACTTCTAACAAATCTTTTTGTGTTTTGTTTTTTTAGATCTGGTTGGGGCATTTTCTTGAAGTCTAAGGATGGTTTCTTTCCATCCAAGAAACCCTAATTCGTTCTCTTTTGGAGTCTTTACCAGCTGCTTCATCTTTCTTTTTTCTTTTAAATTTTGTTTGACTCTCCTTTGTGACAACTAATTTGTTTTTGTTGTTTCTCATTTCAGTTTATGTTCATCTATGGATCTAGGATAAATCCAAGATATAGACAAGCTATGATCCTATTTCACACATGTCTTGTATCATTATTTATCATTTGGTATCAGATTTGGGCATTTTGGGTGTTCATGGTTGATTTCCAAATTGATTTCTATTGCAAAACAACCTATAAGCAGTTTTTACCTAGAATTTTTTTGGGAAAAAATATTTTTGAGTGGGTAAACATTTTCCAATTAGTCTAGAATTTTACATACTATTTCTTGGCACTGTTTTAGACTATATAAAAATTCCCACGAAAAAAGTGAAAAAAATAGAAAATTATGAAAAATAAAAAATAAAAACAAATTATATGGGTTGAATTTTGTATCGACACTTTCCAGATCAAGTCTACATTATTTGAGGAGGCTTCATTTTAAATTTCATGATTTTTGAAAATCGGAACACCTTGAACGAAGTTTGTCAAGTCACTTTAGAATTTTTCAAGTTATTGGGTTTCAACAATTTTCATTGGCTCTTAGCCTTAGGTTTTCATTTTTTTTTTTTGCTTTTTATTGTTCCTATATGCATTCTAACACTTTATCTTTTCTTATGTTAGTAGGTTAAAGCACGTTGCATATTCCTTCCTCCGTGCAACACAAACCATTAGTGTCTAGCCACTTTTGGACTCCTAATGTCGTTAGGATATTTGGTAGCTAAATTCTTTAACATTCTGATTGATTTTCATAAATACTCCTAAAGGACTCATAAGATTAATTCTTACCTCATTGAGAATTAAATTTTATTTTTGAGTGCATAACGATGAGAGTTGTTTAGTTTTTTCTTTTTAAGTGTTGTGTTTTTCGAGATTTGTTACAATGTCTCGTAGTGGCAAAGGGAGTGATGATTAGAGTGAGACACCACTAGTGACTATAGACAAAGGGATGCTATACTTCAGACAATTAGCAATACCTTCCATTAGTTGCAAACTAAGCCAAGGACTCAAAATTAGGGTGCTAATGATGATGTTGAGATTGAACAGCCTTGTGCTCCCAGACATAATGCTAGACGTGTACCTCGTGCAGATAAAGATCCTTTGGTTACTAATGACCTTGGGTAGCCTTCGTTGGCAAAACCAAAGTTCACAATCCCTCAATTTTGTGTAAAGAATGATCCCAAGGCATACTGTGAGTGGTAATAAAAAAATAGAGCTTATGTTTCGTTATTATAGATGTTAGGAAGATGAGAAAGTCCCATTGGTGACCCTTGAATTCTCAAACTATGTGTTGAGTTGATGGCCTCAACTTCGAATAACTCATCAACGAAACTATGAGAGAGAAATTACCATATGGGATGAGTTGAAAAAAGTCATGTGAAAATGCTTTATTCCTTTTCATTACTATAGGGAGGTCAAAATCAAACTTCGACGACTTGTTCAGGGTAGTAGATCAGTTGATGGGTACTTCAAGGAGATGGAGATGCTCATGCAATGAGCAAATGGGGAAGAGGATAATGAGACCACTATGGTACATTTTATTGATGGCTTGAACAAACCTATAATCAACAATTTGCGGTTATAGACTTACATAGATCTAAAAGAGGTAGTTCACAAAGCTATTGAGATTGAACAACAATTGAAGGAACAAGTCCCTTGTTCATTCTCTCCTTCACAATATTACAAAGGTAACAGTTCCAATTCTAGCTTAAGAATTCGAAACCACCTTTAATGCTAACAAGTTCTCTTCAAGTGGTGATACTAAGAAATCAGATTGGAAGAGTGACACTCCTATGAAAATGCAAATACCTTTTAAGCAGTCCAATTCAGGTGGTTCAAACACCAAAAAAACTCGTAAGATAGAATGTTTCAAATGTAAATTACGTGGGCACTATAGTAGAGATTGCCCTAACACAAGGCTTTTCCTTATCAAAGAAAATGGTGAATATACTTCTGATTCGGACAATCCAGATATGATGAAATTTATAGAGAATATGATCCATGCTAGTGATATGAATAAGGAGGTTGTAGATCCACCAAATGAGGAGGATGATTTTCCTGAATCCCATTGCGTAGTAGTTCTTTACACCCTCAACATCCAATGAGGGATGACCTTGACAGTTAAAGGATTATATTCCATTCTTGGTGTTTCATTAAAGGTAAATTTTGTTCGCTTATTTTGGATAATGGGAGTTGTGCTAATGTTGTTATTAGCTATCTTGTGGACTCTTTAAAATTACCTTACTCAAAACACCCTAAGCCATACCACCTTCAATGACTTAATGAATGTTTCGAAGTATGAGTTGCAAAAAAAATCCTTGATTACATTTAAACTTGGCAATTATGAGGATAAGGTATGGTACGATGTCGTCCCTATGCATGTCACACATTTAATTCTTGGAAGGTCGTGGCAATTTGATCGTGATGTAATACACCATGGAAAACAAAATCAATATTCCCTTATCTTTAAAAAGAATAAATTTACTCTAGCCCCTTTGAATCCCAACGACATGTATTAAGATAAAATGAAAATGATGAAATTCTGTGAGGGGGTTAAAGGGAAAGGACAAACAAAAAGGACTGGGATAAAAGAGGCCATTAGTGCTAAAAGTCAAAATTCAAAAGGCCCAATGCTGAGTGAATCCTCTAGTGGTAAAAACAGAATGCAAAGTCTATTTGCAAGAGTAAAAGATGTACAGAGATCCTATTAAACAAACAACCTCGTATCCTTGAGAGGTTTAGGCAATATTATTTATCTTTAACTAACCTTAACAAATCTTTGCCTAGTGTGTTTAAATCTCTTTTATAGGATTATACGGATATTTTAAACGAGGCCCCTAAAGGTTTACCACCTTTACGAGGAATTAAGCACAAAATTAATTTAGTACTCGGAGCATCCATTCCAAACCCCCTAGCTTATCGAAGCAATCCCCGAGGAGACAAAGGAGATGCAAAGGCAAGTAGAGGAACTATTAGACAAGGCATACATTAGAGAAAATTTAAGTCCTTGTGTCGTCTCTGTCCTATTGGTGCCTAAGAGAGATGGTTCATTCCAAATGTGTGTTGATTGTCGCCTAATCAAAAAAATAATGGTAAAGTATAGACATCCAATCCCTAGACTTGATGACATGCTTGATGAGTTACATTGTTCAACGATTTTCACTAAAATGGAATTAAAACGTGGTTATCATCAAATTTGTATGATGGAAGGGGATGAATGGAAAACAACCTTTAAAACTAAGTTTGAATTTTATGAATGGCTTGTTATGCCTTTCAGTCTAACTAATGCACCTAGTACTTTCATGAGATTAACGAATCATTATTAAGGCTTTATTTGGGTAAATTTGTGGTAGTATATTTTGATGATATTCTAATTTATTCAACTTCTTTAGATGCTCATGTTTCCCATGTTAAATCTATTCCGGACAATCTAAGAACTAAAAAATTATTTATTGACCTTGATAAATGTAGTTTTGTTGTGATAAACTAATTTTTTTGGGTTTATAATAAGTGTTCAAGGTATTCATGTCGATGAGGATAAAGTAAAGGCAATAACGGAGTGGCCCACTATAAACTCGAAATTATATAGGGTTTTTCTATATATTTTTACCATCTTTTTACTTCACTATTGTGTTTACCTTGAGTTATTATTATTGAAATAGGAAAATTTTACTTAATTAGTAATTTTGGACATGAATTTGGAAAGTATGTGAAATTATGCTTAATTACATGATTTTCATGCATATTTTATATGAATTCATGTTAATTTATTAATGTATGTATTTTTCACTATGTAGTTAGGCTATTGGAGACATGATTTAAATAAATAAAAGATGGTCATGCACAAATTATCCATGTAGACAACAAGACCATGCAATTTTGGGAATGGGGTTGACTACTTGACCTAGTAAAGAAAGGTGATAAAAGATGGACATGTCTGCTAAGTTATTGGATTGAAAAAATCATCCAACAAGGGGAATTAAAAGCCCAATTTCAGCACTTGATGTTGGCTGCCCAAAATGTGTTTTGTGATATTTAATTGAAGGTCCCTACAATTGAAAAATAATCAAAATTCAGCCCAACAACGTCTTTGTTGAAACGGTCCACTCTATATCTGTTTTTAGCTTGAATTTCAATTTCAAAATAAGAAGACTTGGTCATCCCTTTTCCTCGAAGTAAGATCGGCCACATAAAAGAGGGAAGGAAGGAAAGTTAAACCTATTTTTAGTAAACTAAAACCCTTACCTTCACCTATAAATACCTTGTCATCCCTCACTTTTAAATCATCCCTCATCACTCAATGTAACACCCCTCACCTGTATTCAACACCAGAAAAGGATTACAGAGCATTACTGGATTTACAATACATTTAATCATACTTTTCACATACATTCAATCATTACAAAAAATCATCATTCAATCTCAATCAATTTGTCCCTTATACGAGCCTATAAGGCCCTAAAATATGCTTTGAGAGTGGTTCAGGACTAAACCGATATCTCAAGAAACTTCCACAAAACTTTGAAAATTTTACTCAAAACAGGGGACACATACCCGTGTAGCCAGGCCATGTGTCTCACACGGCCACCAGACACGCCCGTGTCCCAGGTCGGGTGGACATTCAAAATGGGAGTACATGGCCGTGTCCAGCCCCATGTAACTCTCTGAATTGGGTCACATAGCCAATACACATGCCCATGTGGCTATCCGGTGTGCCCTAAAAATGGCCACACATGCCCGTGTGCCAGGCTATGTGCTAGGCTGTGCCAAAACTATAGGGTATACTGACTTATGCCACACAGCCAAGTCACACGCCCGTGTGTGAGGCTGTGTTGAGCATACTAACTTGATTTTAATTTCAACACCAGAGGACGCACAGCCATGTAACAAGACCGTGTGTCACACACGGCTGAGACGCATGCCCGTGTCTCTGTCCGTGTAGACAAAAATAGGCTATTTACCAATCCAATTTGCCACCCAAATTTAAATGTACATACAAGACAACAATTTGCACCATCTCAAAACATAAATAGGCATTTAAACCAGCCAATTCAAACATGAATCATGCATATTCTATACTACATTTCTCAATACACACAAGTAGTCAAATAGGCCAATTCATTTATACCAAAATCCCACGACCTTAGATAATCAATATAGCTACTCAAAAACATGCATTCTTTACTTTGGTTCACTAACAACTAACATTACCAATATCAACAATCAACCATTTAAAAATTTCCATATCAATCATATATGCACATTTATGCACATAACCAAATCCAACAAATTAAGCCATCACCCATGGCCATATTTACAAACCAAAACATATTTCATTACAAGTCATTACAAATAACCAAAATCACTATCAACTCATAATCAAAATGACTCAAAATACCTATACATGCCATATACTTAAAATACCAAATTTCTTAGGTACCAAATGACAGGTAGATAGTGTTAAGCGATCTCCGACGACCCCTAAATCCGAGCTAGCTTTGAATTCACTATAAAACACAGGAAAATAAATAAAGTAAGCTATAAAGCTTAGTAAGCTCGTATGAGATAAACTTAATGCAATCACATAAACATAACTCAATAATTTGAATACATCATTATGTAGCTTTACTTAAGTATCAAACCTTTCAAATACTCATTCACAAAACTATATATTTTCATCATCATTTCTTCGATTCAATGCTAAAATAGTTTAAACACATACCTGTACCATATCGTACCAACCTCATATACATTCTCGTCTTCCATTTACCCATTGAACCATTCAGAATAGAAGTCGGATACTCGAGGGTCTCACACGATAAGTACTTATACCATGGCCCGAAGCCAAATCAAGGTAACTTATCCAAAATACTGATATCATGGCCCGTAGCCAAATTAGCTGATATGCATGGCCTGAAGCCAAATCGGTTTATCTCGCACCCGAAGTGCTATATCATGGCCCGAAGCCAACCCAAAGTATCCCTAATGACATGTCACTAGCATCCTAAATTATTCCTAAGGTTCAATCGGGCTTCCAACTGTCAAATAAGCTTCGAATCATTCCCAAACTTGTCTGAAGTCACATAATCAAAATTTATGTTATATTAAAGCATATAAAATGCATTTGAAATGAAATTATAACATACGAACTTACCTTGGATGCTAAAACAGCGAATCGAGTCAACTATTCCGTAACTTTATTCTTTCCTTGATCTAAGTCCATATTTCTCCTTTCTTGATCTAAATATATTCAAAATTGACTTATTCAATCATCTATTCATCCAATTTAGTCCAAAATACACTTTAAAACACATTTACACTTTTACATCTAATATTTTACGTTTTTCACAATTTAGTCCTTATTTCATAAATTCACAAATTAATGAAATTCACATTAGACCCATGCTAGCCGAATTACTATTATGCCCCTAACAGCCTATATTTTTCATTTATTTCACATTTTACCCACTAACTTTACACATTTCACCATTAAATCCCTATTTTGCATTTTCACTAAAAATCACTTAACAAAACTTGTTTAACTATCAACAACTATTCAAAATCTATCATCAAACATCAAAATACTCATGTATTCATCAATGGCATCATTCAAAATCTTTAACAGGTTTTCAAATTAGTCCTTGGGCTAGCATAGAAATCACTAAAAACCAAATAAAAATGGTCTTACAATCAAGCTTATTTGTGGTCGAACCCTAAAATGGAAAAAAATGGCTTCCTTCCTTGTTATTTTCAGTTGAAGATGAAGAATTAAAGATGAATATGGTTTTTTTTACTTATTTTAAGCTTATTTACACATTTAATTTTTTAACCTTAATTAATAGACATTATAATCACTAATTATATGCCCATAATAGTCCAATCAAAAATAAAATATTCCAATTACCACTTAAGGAACTTAACTTGAAGGTTCTATAGCTATTAAACACCTTTAGCTAATAGAACACAACTTTTACATTTTACGCGATTTAGTTTTTTTATCAAATTGACTAACCAAACGATAAAATTTTTAAACGAAACTTTCACACAATCATTCAATCATGCTGTAAACATTAAAATAATAATGAAATAAATATTTTGACCTCAAATTTGTGGTCCAGAAACCACTATTCTGATTAGACTAAAAACGGGCTGTTACAACTCTCTCCCTTTAGGGATTTTTCGTCCCCGAAAATCTTACCAGTGAATAGGTTAGGGTATTATTTTCTCATAGCTTCCTCGGGCTCCCACATAGCCTCTTCAACACCATGATGTTTGCATAAGACTTTTACTAAAGCTATGCGTTTATTTCTCAATTCTTTGATCTTTTGAGCTAGAATTCTGATATGTTCCACGTTGTACGTCATATTAGGTTGAATTTCAATTTCTGCCAGAGAAATTACATGTAAAGGATCTGACCTATATTGATGCAACATTGATACATGAAACGCATTGTGGATTTTCTCTAACTCGGTCGGCAAAGTTAGTCGATATGCTACTGGTCCTATTCTTTCAATAATCTCTTACGGCCCGATGAAACGCAGACTCAATTTGCCTTTGCGACCAAATTAAAGTATTTTCTTCCATAAAGATACTTTCAAGAATAATTTATCACCGATCTAAAATTCTATGTCTTTTCATTTCAAATCCGCGTACGATTTCTGACGATTTGAAGCTGCTCTAAAACAATCGCGAATTACTTTCACTTTCTCTTCAGTTTCTCTAACCAAATCAACCCCATGAATCTGTTTTTCGCCAAGCTCGATCCAATACAATGGAGTTCGGCATTTACAACCATACCAAACTTCAGACGGTTCCATCTTTATGTGAAAGCTATTATTATACGCGAATTCAACCAGTGACAAATATTTCTCCCAATTGCCTTCGAACTCTAAAACACAACATCTGAGCATATCTTCAAGAATCTGAATTACTCGTTCAGAATGTCCATCAGTTTGCGGATGAAAAGCTGTATTGAAATTCAAATTCGTACCCAAAGCTTCTTGTAATTTCTTCCAAAATCATGATGCGAATCTCGGATCTCTATCCGAAATGATCAAAAGTGGCACCCCGTGCAATTTAACGATCTCAGCAATGTACAACTCAGCTAACCGTGTAAGTGAATAGTTAGTACATACCAGAATGAAATGTGCAGATTTTGTCAGTCAATCAATGACAACCCAAATTGCATCTTTCTTCTTCGGAGACAGGGGTAATCCCGATACAAAATCTATAGTCATTTTATCCCATTTCCACTCCGGTATCATCATAGGTTGAAGCAAACCCGAAGGTACTTGATGCTCAACTTTCACTTGCTGACAAATCAAACACTTCGATACAAACTCAGAAATGTCTCGTTTCATACCTAACCACCAATAAAAATTCTTCAAATCATTATACATGTTGGTACTCCCTGGGTGAACAAATAAGCAACCACTATGTGCCTCGTGTAAAATTTTCTGAATTAACTGAATTTTTCAGTACGCAGATTCTATCTCGAATCATTAAACAATCATCGAATCCAATTTGGTATTCTGAATCACTAGTCGACTTGCATTGCACTCCTTTAACTTGCATTTCTCTATCACATTTTTGAGCTTCACAAATTTGCTGAAGAAATACCGATTTAGCTTTTGACTTAGCTAAAATCAAACCATCACCAGATATTGTCAACCGTGAATTCATTGCTCTTAAAGCAAATAATGATTTTCTATTCAAAGCATCTGCAACCACATTTGCTTTCCCCGTGTGATAATCAATTACTAACTCATAGTCTTTAAGTAACTCGAGCCATCTACATTGTCGCAAATTCAAATCTTTCTGAGTCATTGTAACACCCCTTACCCGAGTCCGACGTTGGGATAGAGTACAAGGCATTACTTGACTTAAACATTCACAAACATGCAAAACTGGGCCACAAAATTTCATCCAAATTAAATCTTTTTAAATACATGCATATCGTCCCTTATACTGGTTTATGAGGCCCGAAACATACATCGGGAAGGTTCGGGACTAAACTGAGAACTTTCGAAAAACTTTAGGCAACTTAACAATTTTCTTGCTTGGGAGAGTCACACGCCTGTGTGGGTTAGGTCGTATGGTCACACACACGCCCTTGTGGCTTGGGACACGCCCGTGTCCTCAGCCCGTGTAACTCTCTGTTTATGATGTCATCAACAAATAAGGGTCAAACGGCCAAGCCACACGCCCGTGTGCTAGACCGTATCCTCTACACAGCTAAGACACACGGCCGTGTCTTTTCCCGTATGGCCAAGAAAATGGCTATTTACCAAGCCATTTGCCACCCTCAATTTCGCAATCATATGCACACTTTCAATGGCACTCAACATGGCACAATCAAGTTACCAACACAACCATAATCAAGGCTAAAACATAACAAAACAGTTAATTACTATTCATAACAAACTGTCCACTTGAGTCATAGTCACTAAATTATTTATATCTTGAGCTAAAGAACTCTAAATTAAGATCCGTTAATTTTTTGTGAAACCCAATTCACATATATTCTTACCATAAAATTTTCAAATTTTTTGGTCTATCCAATAAGTATAGTTTATTCTTTAAATTCTCCCCTATTTCGCTACCTGATAGTTCTGACCCCTCTACACTAAAAGTTAATTATCTCTTAGTACGGGATTTAGATGATGTTTCTGCTTGTTTCTATTTAAAATAGACTCATTAAGGAATTAAACATATAAATTCTAACTGATAATTATCTTCATACAATTTTTAATGATTTTCTAAATTTAAGACAGGGGAGCCCAAAATCACTCTAACCCTTTCTCACAAAAATTAAAATATATCATAATATGAAATTCTTTTGCTTACACCATTCCCTTTATGTGAAACTTTAATTTCATATTTTATTCAATCTCTAATTCAACTTCCACAATTTTTGGTGGATTTTCAAAGTCAGACTACTGCTGTTGTCCAAAACTATTTTAATGCCAATTTTACTCTTTCATGATCCCCTTGTACTAACTTTCGTTAGCATACCATTTAATCTCAACATAATCATCAAACATTAGCACATGGCATGGATAAATAGGCTTACAAGCCATAACCAATATAAGCCAAATCTCATGGCTATACACAATGAATCAATCTAAGCCAACATCTTTGGCCAAATTATAAGAACACATATCATGATAACTAAATCCCTATACATACCACTCACTCAAAGACACTCAAGGTTTATCAATACCCCAAAGGTGATAGTTTGATAATGTGATGTTGCCTCCGACGATCTCCAACCCCGAGCCAACCTGACAACAGTAGAAGAAATGGAAAGGAGGGAGTATGTAACGCCCCGTACTGAGATCGTCGCTGGAGTCGAATACGAGGTGTTAACAGGCTTAATTGATTATTTAAACAGCTCAAACAATTTAATTTTAGAAATTCCAGACAAGCTGGCTAACTGCGTCACAGTCACTTAAAAATTCATATCTCGAGTTCTGAAACTCAAAATCTAATTCCATAAATTTTCCCTAAAACTAGACTCATATATCTATTTACTAATTTTTTTCTAGAGTTTTGGCTAGGCCAATTAGTACAGTTTATTAGTTAAAGTCTCCCCTTTTTTAGGGTTCGACTGCTCTAACCTCTGTGTATTACGAATCAGATATCTCTCTATACAGAATTTCAATGACTATGAAGTTTGTTTCTCTTAAAACTATACTCAATAAGAAATCTGTACATATAAATTATGACTTCTAATTATTTTTATACAATTTATGGTGAATTTCCAAAGTCAGAACAGGGGATCTAGAAATCGCTCTGGCCTGTTTTCACAAAAAAATTAAACATCTCATAAAATATAACTCATATACCTGTTTCGTTTCTTCCATATGAAAATAGACTCATAATTCTTCAATTCCATGTTTTATTCATCATCTAATTATATCTCTACTATTTGTAATGATTTTTCAAATTCACGTCACTACTACTGTCTGAATCTATTTTATGGTAAATTTTACCTATTTCATGGTTTCCATGGATTAACTAGCAATTTGACATACATAACACCAAATATGATCATAATTAGCCATTCCAATGGCTAATCATTACCAAGCATTTTTATACTACTCAATAACCATATCATAAGACCATATATACAAAATGATTATAATGCTATACATGCCATAATCAAAATATACAAGCCATTATGCCAAGATGGTATACAGATAGTGTGAGCGTGCCTCGACCGTTCCCGATTTCCGAGCCGGGCTTGTCAACACTACAGGAATGAAAAGGAGGAAGTAAGCATAAATGCTTAGTAAGTTCACATGCAAATAGCAAGTAACATAACCATATAAGCAAACATAAAACATCATTTGCATAATCATCACCAAGACATTCATATCATATTTTCATTTATCATCTTACCATATTGTTGTTATATTGATTTTTCAACCCGAGGGTTAAGTACATACCTGTTCAAAGTATCCATTTCACAACACTTACCAATACGTCCCTTTCATCTTGACTATTCCTCCATTTGAGTAGAACTTTACCCATTGAACACATTGGAATATAATTCGGATACATGGAAATTTTGCACATAAGTGCCACATATGTAGCCAAGCTACTATGTAACCTGCCCATAAGCGAACTCGGACTCAACTCAACGAGCTCGGGCGTTCGCATCCATAAGTGAATTCGGACTCAACTCAACGAGCTCGGATGCCTAGTTACATTTCACGAACTCGGACTCAACTCAACGAGTTCGGACATTCGCATCCATGAGTGAACTTAGACTCAACTCAACGAGCTCGGATGCCTAGTTACATTTCACGAACTCGGACTCAACTCAACGAGTTCGGACATTCGCATCCATAAGTGAACTCGGACTCAACTCAACGAGTTCGGAAGCCCAAATATCCCAGTGTCATGTCACTTGTATCCTAATCCATTCCTAAGGTTCAACGGGACCTTTTTCCCATCATGTGTCTCAACCATCTTCTACTGAATACCGATACCGATACTCGGTAGTATTTCACATTTTTCAAGTATATCATATAATTTGACATATTATCAAACAATTATCACGAGTATAATATTTCATAATAATTATCATATCATTTAAATAACATAAAAACATTTGAAATAATAACTATGTTACCAACATTTACATATGAACTTACCTAGTATGCGAAAATGGCTACTTTTACCATTTCATCCACAACTTGGTATTTTCCCCATTTTAGCCCGAATTTCAGTTTTCCTTGCTCTATCATTTAAAATATAGTCTAACCAGGACTCACATTATTCAAATTGACCCAAAATCATATTTTGGAAAAATTACAATTTTGCCCCTAAACTTTTGCATATTTACACTTTTTCCCCAAAGCTCGTAAATTAAACTTCAGCCTATTTTCTTATGTTTTATGACATGCTGATCATTTTTCCCTTATATGGAAACATCAAATTCTCACTCTAACATGTACTTATGACTTTAGGTATTTTTACCGATTAAGCCCTTTTGCTCGTTTTCACTTAAAACCGAGTAGCACAAGTTGTCTAACATAATTTAAAACCTCATATTCTATCATAAAACACCAAAATACACAAATTTCACCTAGGGGTATTTTTCCAAATATAAATCCTAGGTTTAATTATTGCTAGCATAAGCTAAATCGAGCTACCAGGACTCCAAAAACGTAAAACGGGGCTAGAATGGACTTACAATCGAGCTTGGAAGCTTGAAAAACCCTAGCCATGGTCTCTCCTTGCTATATTCGGCCATGGTGAAGAAGATGAGCAAAATTGGCTTTTAATTTTGTATTTTAATTCATTTTACCCCTAAATGACCAAAATGCCCTTACTACTAAACTTTCCAAAAATTCCATCCATGTCCAATTTTTGTCCATAAACTTAGAAATTGGTAAAATTGCTATTTAAGACCTCCTAATTAATATTTCAAAACAATTTCATACTAGAAACTTCTAGAATGCAAGTTTTGCAAATTATTCGATTTAGTCCCTAATTTCAATTTAAGCACTTTAGGCATAGGATTTCATCACCAAAATTTCACACAATCATGCAATCATATCATAAACATCAAAATAATTATAAAATAATTATTTCTATCTCGGATTTTGTGGTCACAAAACCACTATTCCGACTAGGCCCAAAATCAAGATATTACAACTCTCCCCCCCTTTAGGGATTTTCGTCCCCGAAAATCTTACCAGAAAAGTGGTCTTCACTTTTAATCTCATATTCGGTGCCGAAGAACTTTCACTTAGACTGTACCTCCAATACATCTTTTTAATTTCTCATATGATCCGAAAGCTTACAGTCTCAACTCTCAATTGTTCTTAAATTTTCAACCCTTCTCAGTTTCCCATGATATCATGACATAAAACCCGGATCTTAACTTGATTAATGGAGACTGGAATTCCAAGAAATCCAACAATCAAAGAGACCTGAATTTCCATGAATCTGATGAGTAGGAATTCATTCAATACAGATATGATTTATAGATCTCGCCAAACATTTAACAATAGGATACATCACATTTTCCTCTTTCTGCCATGGAAATAATTCTAATATGGCCTCAAGAATAATCCTTCTCATTTCTATCCCAATATCAACACTGACAAGGATAATTTTGATAGATCCCAATGCTCGGCTTTAACCCCTTTAACAACTCCGATTTTATGTAACATCGAATGCTCTAAACTATCACATTACCTCACCGTCTTGAAACACATCACAATTCATACAACAGTAGATTCTTACCGAAAGTCGTGAAGTCTTTACTCAATGTAGACTAGTCTAGTTCGGACGCTTGGTTACCAATATTCTCATCTATCCGAACTTTGTCAACATGTAATAAACTTTTTAGCTTTCACAAAATGAAAACCTTATCATTCGTAGTGACTTTAACTAATATCAAACTTTTTCTAATAAATATACACTTCTCGTTTAGACTATTTACTCTTTTGTCCGTACAAAATGAAATTCTATTATTAGACTTGGGAAAAATAATCCTGAAATAATTGTCACATGAAATCTTTCAAATAGATAATTCACCATACCGACTGAAGCTCGTACTTTTATCACTTATGCCTTTACTGATGTCAAATCCTTAAATGTAAATTAGAAAAAAAAAACCCCAATACTAAAATCACCACATTACCAAGATCAAATTAGAAGTATAGTCATATTTGACATGATTATCACGAGTGAAGAACGCACTTGAACAGAGTCATAATTGACAAATTATGGAACAAAGATAACAAGAAAACCGAATAAAGAAATCCAAAATAGAGAAATCCGAATAAAGAAACCCAAGATACGATACTATGTTGGAGAATCGAAAACCAAGCCGGAGAATCGAAAACCAAACTCATAGAGAAAATACTGAATACCCCGATAATTCTTCAAAGAAAGAAAGTCCAAAAGAAAACATCATTTAATCTCACTTTGAATCAAATATAACAAGAACAACATATCTTCCCATACATATATATCGGATGAAGCATCAAGTAGAAGAAAGCAGAATCATAATATCATATGTATTCTCTCATCAATTCTTATCGAATTTAAATGAAATAGAATACCCGATGAAATAGAGCAATATAAATTATAAACCAGTCGGACTACCAATGCTTTCATCCAACACCGTGATTAAAAGACATTCTCATATAACAAGAATTTCTTCGTAAGATCAATAGCCATAGAAATATTTACGAGAACGGGTAAACACATAGAACATCTCAAAAGAGATCTGCTAAATCTGTCCAGTCATAACTATCACACTCGAGATAGTTCACATTTCAAATATCATTTCCCCAACTAGTTCTGCCGTCACGAATTTCATATTAAACCATTCACTAAAGAAGGCGATTTCTGAATAAATTTTGATTTACACTTTTCTCGACCTTGCACTGAGTAATTCGGTTTACCAAGGAGAATTCCTTTTAACTCGCTGAGCGAGTGCATAATTCCAATCATCTTTACGTCAATCCGATACTTTACTGGCTCTGACTTTACTTATCAGCTCATTTTCAATCTCTGGTCATACTTATAATTATTCTATCACTGAACTCTTTGAGTTCTCAATCGAAACTTATTCAATACAAATCTCATGAAATTCCATTATAAGTACCACTTCGGTAAGGGGGAGGGTTTAGGACCTCTCGACTGACTTTCTTATATACATACGTATGACACAACTTCCATCACCATAACAACATCATCAAAATCATGTCATTCATTCATGTTGGCTTACACCAATTTTCCTATTGTCCCATTTAGACAATATACTTATGCATACATTCTATGTTTTCTAGATAGCTTTACTTATCCATTCATTTAATTAAATTAAGTCATGCTCATGACATCATATAAGGCCAAACAAACATAGATATTTGCACCACAATCATAACTTTCATTTCATGCATCATCATGTACATATCATTACAATCATATAATTCAGTCCAACAATTTAACATAGATAAGTTCATTTCATTATAATCCTTTATCTCATAAAAATTATATATCATTAGCATTCATCAACATTCGACGTCCAAATCAAAACAAGGACATTTTCATTCGTATCATAATATTATGACTTTTATTCATACCTCTACTACTTTCTATTTATTCCGTTCATCTTATCAAGTAAGCCATATACACTACATCATATGAGCATTAAGCAAATATGAATATTTATCACATATGTATCATAAACCTTTATTCATACTTTTCTGAACCGATACTTATCATAATCATAATTTTACTCAAATACCTTCACATAACATTGAACATGGTCGGCGCAGCTCGGTTGGAGAGTACCCTGTCTAAATAAGACGGTACTCATACGCGTCGGAAGACATCACACTATCACAGATCAGTGGCATGTATAGCTAAACTTTTACACATGCTAGGTTAGTCCGAGAACTGACTAAACCTACTATGATACTACTAAATGTAACGCCCCGTACTTGGTACCGTCACTGGAGTCGAATACGAGGTGTTAACAGACTTAATTCATTACTTAAACAGCTCAAACAATTTAATTTTAGAAATTCCAGACAAGCTAGCTAACTGCGTCACAGTCGCTTAAAAATTCATATCACGAGTTCTGAAACTCAAAATCCAATTCCGTAAATTTTTCCTAAAACTAGACTCATATATCTATTTAATAATTGTTTTCTAGAATTTTTTGTTAGGCCAATTAGTATAGTTTATTAGTTAAAGTCTCCCCTGTTTCAGGGTTTGACTGCTCTGACCTCTGTGTATTACGAATCAGATATCTATCTGTACAGAATTTCAATGACTATGAAGTTTATTTCTATTAAAACTAGACTCAATAATAAATCTGTACATATAAATTATGACTTATAATTATTTTTATACAATTTATGGTGAATTTCCAAAGTCAGAATAGGGGATCTAGAAATCGCTCTGGCCCTGTTTCACAAAAATTTAAACATCTCATAAACTATAACTCATATACCTGTTTCGTTTCTTCCATATGAAAATAGACTCATAATTCTTCAATTCCATGTTTTGTTCATCATCTAATTACATCTCTACTATTTGTAATGATTTTTCAAATTCACGTCACTACTACTATCTGAATCTATTTTATGGTAAACTTTACCTATTTCATGGTTTCCATGGATTAACTAGCAATTTGACATACATAACACCAAATATGATCATAATTAGACATTCCAATGGCTAATCATTACCAAGCATTTTTATACTACTCAATAACCATATCATAAGACCATACATACAAAATGATTATAATGTTATACATGCCATACTCAAAATATACAAGCCATTATGCCAAGATGGTATAGGGATAGTGTGAGCGTGCCTCCGACCGTTCCCGATTTCCGAGCTGGCTTGTCAACACTACAGGGAATGAAAAGGAGGGAGTAAGCATAAATGCTTAGTAAGTTCACATGCAAATAGCAAGTAACATAACCATATAAGCAAACATAAAACATCATTTGCATAATCATCACCAAGACATTCATATCATATTTTCATTTATCATCTTACCATATTGTTGTTATATCGATTTTTCAACCCGAGGGTTAAGTACATACCTGTTCAAAGTATCCATTTCACAACACTTACCAATACGTCCCTTTCATCTTAACTATTCCTCCATTTGAGTAGAACTTTACCCGTTGAACACATCGGAATATAATTCGGATACATGGAAAGTTTGCACATAAGTGCCACATATGTAGCCAAGCTACTATGTAACCCGCCTATAAGCGAACTTGGACTCAACTCAACGAGCTCGGGCGTTTGCATCCATAAGTGAACTCAGACTCAGCTCAACGAGCTCGGATGGCTAGTTACATTTCATGAACTCGGACTCAACTCAACGAGTTCGGACATTCGCATCCATGAGTGAACTCGGACTCAACTCAACGAGCTCGGATGCCTAGTTACATTTCACGAACTCGGACTCAACTCAACGAGTTCGGACATTCGCATCCATAAGTGAACTCAGACTCAACTCAACGAGTTCGGATGCCCAAATATCCCAGTGACATGTCACTTGTATCCTAATCCATTCCTAAGGTTCAACGGGACCTTTTTCCCAATCATGTGTCTCAACCATCTTCTACGAAATACCGATATCGATACTCGGTAGTATTTCACATTTTCCAAGTATATCACATAATTTGACATATTATCAAACAATTATCACGAGTATAATATTTCATAATAATTATCATATCATTTAAATAACATAAAAACATTTAAAATAATAACTATGTTACCAACATTTACATATGAACTTACCTAATATGCGAAAATGGCTACTTTTACCATTTCGTCCACAACTTGGTATTTTCCCCATTTTTTCCCGAATTTCAGTTTTCCTTGCTCTATCATTTAAAATATAGTCTAATTAGGACTTACATTATTCAAATTGAGCCAAATTCATATTTTGGAAAAATTACAATTTTGCCCTTAAACTTTTGCATATTTACACTTTTTCCCCAAAGCTCGTAAATTAAACTTCAGCCTATTTTCTCATGTTTTCTAACATGCTGATCATTTTTCCCTTCTATGGCAACATCAAATTCTCACTCTATCATGTACTTATGACTATTAGGTATTTTTACCGATTAAGCCCTTTTGCTCGTTTTCACTTAAAACCGAGTAGCACAAGTTGTCTAACATAATTTAAAACCTAATATTCTATCATAAAACACCAAAATACACAAATTTCACCTATGGGTATTTTTCCAAATATAAATCCTAGGTTTAATTATTGCTAGCATAAGCTAAATCGAGCTACCAGGACTCCAAAAACGTAAAACGGGGCTAGAATGGACTTACAATCGAGCTTGGAAGCTTGAAAAACCCTAGCCATGAATTCTCCTTGCTATATTCGGCCATGGTGAAGAAGATGAGCAAAATTGGCTTTTTATTTTGTATTTTAATTCATTTTACCCCTAAATGACCAAAATGCCCTTACTACTAAACTTTCCAAAAATTCCATCCATGTCCAATTTTTGTCCATAAACTTAGAAATTGGTAAAATTTCTATTTAAGACCTCCTAATTAATATTTCAAAACAATTTCGTACTAGAAACTTCTAGAATGCAAGTTTTGCAAATTATTCGATTTAGTCCCTAATTTCAATTTAAGCACTTTAGGCATAGGATTTCATCACCAAATTTTCACACAATCATGCAATCATATCATAAACATCAAAAAAATTATAAAATAATTATTTCTATCTCGGATTTTGTGGTCACAAAACCACTATTCTGACTAGGCCCAAAATCAGGATATTACAGAGTAAGCTTTAAACCTTAGTAAGCTCGTATGAAAATAATAAGCATTCCATGTCATTCAGTTACTTAAATCAAACATGTAATCACAACATAACATATATCATTAGCATTTTATGAGTATATATATATACATAATTTCCATTCAATATTCTTATCACATATTTATCTTCCCATGTCGTGGCTTATAAACGCATAATTTGCATTTTACCTCATGCCCATTATTCCTTCAAACATAATTCACCACAAAGTCATCATAATCATAACTTTCTCATGTACAACATTACCACATGTTCATCAATTGGATTCATCACGTAATTATACCTCATGAAGATAAATTTACACTCACATGGTCATTATAGAATTCATTCTCGAATACATAACTTTCTTGCCACATATTCAATCACATACAAAGCTCATTTCCCATCGGTTTGGAGTACATACCTGTACACATTCGTAGTATAGTATACAAGCATACCTTCTTTAACTTGCCCTCCTTGGGACTTTCATTATAACATCCACTGCATTACCCGTTGAACACTCGGAATACTATTGGATACTCAGAAAACTTGCACATAAGTGCCACATATACAAACGTAGCCAAAGATACCACAAAACATGTAACGCTCACGAAAGATCTACTCACGGGCTTGCTCATATAAGCTATCGGTCAAGGCATAACTACACAGGCTGCTCAAATAAGTTGACAGGTATCCGACCAACTCAAGGATTACCTAGCCACCGGTAGGACACATAAGACTATTGCCCGAAACCCAATTACATGTATCGCATCCATTACGAACCTAGACCAACTCAACGAGCTCAGATGCTTCACATATATCACAAACTTGGACCAACTCAACAAGTTCAGATTTCTCACTTATATCACAAACTCGGACCAACTCAACGAGCTCAGAGTTCTTGATCCCTAGTGACATGTCACTTGTATCCTAAACTATTCCTAAGGTTCAAACGGGATTCTTCCTCATAGGCACATGACACCACCATCACATTTGCTTGAAATGTCGTGGATAACAACAATATTACAATTCATACTTACAAAGAACCATTAGGCATAGAATACATGATAGGCATAAATTAATTATTACATATTATTAATACAACAAAACATATCACATTGCCACATTATTTACACATGTACTTACTATCGTAAACATATAATTCATCACAACTAAATTAACATACCAATTTAGATTTCAGCCATAAACAACAATTACATTAACAACATGCTTAATTCATCATACGAACTTACCTCGATTCCGAGCACGGCTAATTATTCCATTTTAGTCCATAACCTCGAACTTTCCTGATCTAAGCCCGAATTTCATTTTTCTTAAACTAACATATCAAATATAACTTATTTAAGACTCACATTATTCAAACTAGTCCAAAAATCATACTTTTGAAAATTTACATTTTTACCCCTAAACTTTATCATATTTACACTTTTGCCTCTCGGCTCGTAAAATGTTTTTTATTCAATTTATTTGCACTTTAAGCCTAGCTGAATCATTTCAATAACTATATTAGCCCAAAATTTTCACTAAATCACACTTTTATGACAAATTTTATAACTTTTACAATTTAGTCCTTTTTAGCGTTTTTTACCGAAACTACTTAGTAAAAGTCATTTCTCCAACCATAAACATGCATAATCTACCATTAAACATCAAAATGAACAAATTTCTAACATGGTTTAAACCCTAGACCTTTATCATAACTCAAATAAATGGTAGAAATAGGTAGATCTTGTTACGAGGATTTCAAAAAACGTAAAAATTATTAAAAACGGGGCAAGAACGGACTTACAATCGAGCTTGGAAGCTTGAAAAATCGTAGCCATGGTTTCTTCATGTAAAATTCGGCCAAGGAAGAAGATGGACAAGAAATTTTGGCTTTTATTTTGTTTTTAATTCATTTTAATTACTAAATCACCAAAATGCCCCTAACTTAAAAATATTCTATTCACCCATTTCATGTCCATTTTTGTCCAACAAATTAACCAATGATCTAATTACTATTTAAGGACCTCCAATTTAAAATTTCATAGAAATTAGACACCTTTAGCTTCTAGAACTCAAGTTTTGTACTTTTTACAATTTAGTCCTTTTGACTAAATTGAGTGCCCAAACGTCAAAATTTCGAGATGAAATTTTCAAAAAACAATTCCATAGAATTGTAAACCATAAAAATATAATACAAATAAATTTTCTTATGTTGGATTTGTGGTCTTGATACCACTATTCTAACTAGACCCTAAATAGGGATGTTACAGTCATAATATATTTTAAGCTTTTATGATCAGTAAAGATGTGGCATTTTTCATCATACAAATGATGTCTCCAAATTTTCAATGCAAAAAGAATAGTGGCCAACTCTAAATAATGCGTCGGATAATTCTTTTCGTGCGATTTCAACTGTCTGGAGGCATAAGCTACAACTTTTCCCTCTTGCATCAATATGCA
The DNA here is from genome assembly GCA_025698465.1 of Gossypium longicalyx. NCBI lineage: Eukaryota > Viridiplantae > Streptophyta > Magnoliopsida > Malvales > Malvaceae > Gossypium > Gossypium longicalyx. Next base: position 59,412,001 of record CM047007.1, read on the forward strand.
ACCCAAACCATTCAATGACGCATCACTGTAAATCACAAATTCTTTACCTGATTCAAGTTGAACCAACACTAGAGCCTCGGTTAATAATGCTTTCAATCGATTGAAACTTTGTTGATATTTCTCTGACCATTCAAACTTCACATCTTTCTATAACATTCTGGTCATTGGTGTAGCAATCATTGAGAACCCTTTAATGAAGCGTCGATAATAACCAACCAATCCCAGAAAAATTCTGACCTCGAATACATTTCTAGGTGGTTTCTAATCAATTATTGCAGAAATCTTGCTTGGATCAACTCGAATGCCATTTGTCGGGACAATATGTCCCAAAAATCTGACTTCCCGAAGCCAAAACTCACATTTGTTAAAGTTAGCATATAGTTTTTTATCTCTCAAGGTTTGCAACACAATCTTCAAATGTTTGGCATGCTCAGACTCATCTCGTGAATAGATCAGAATGTCGTCAATGAAGACAATAACAAATCTTTCTAAATACGGTCTAAAGATCCAATTCATCAAATCCATAAAAATGGCAGGAGCATTAGTCAGTCCAAAAGGCATAACGAGGAATTCATAATATTTGTACCTCATTCTGAACACAGTTTTCAGTACATCTGAGTCTTTAACTCATAACTGATAATAACCAGATCTTAAATCAATCTTTGAAAACACTGTTGCACTTTTCAACTGATCAAACAAATCATCTATTCTCGGCAATGGATACTTGTTCTTTATTGTAACCTTGTTGAGCTGACGATAGTCAATACATATTCTCATTGACCCGTCTTTCTTCTTTACAAACAATACAGGCGCACCCCAGGGTGAAAAACTCTGTCGTGCAAAACCTCTATCTGTTAACTCTTGCAACCTAGCTTTAGACTCTTTTAACTCTGTCAGAGCCATTCTATATAGCTATAGATATTGGAGATGTTCCCGGTAGTAATTCAATAGAAAACTCAATCTCTCTAACCTGTGGCAACCCAGGCAATTCTTTTGGAAATACATCCAGATATTCACAAACCACAAGCACCGATTCAATCTTCTTTTCTGACACCTTAGCATTTAAAACATATGCTAGGTACGCATCGTAACCTTTTCTCACATATCTCTAAGCTGACATAGTTGATATCACAACTAGTAACCCACCCAGTTTATCAGATTCAATCCGAAGAATTTCATTATTCTGACATTTCAATTATATAATCTTTCATGTACAGTTTACAATAGCACCATGTAGAGTCAACCAATCCATACCCAGAATCACATCGAACTCATCAAATGGTAAAAGCATCAGGTTAGCTGGAAAATAGTAACCCTGAGTCATTAAAGGACAGTTCTTGCATACTTTGTCAACTAGAACATACTTGCCTAAGGGGTTCTGTAACACCCTTTACCCGTACCCAAGACCGAGACCAGATACGAGGCGTTATCGGACATGTACTCGAACATTTCTGGGTAAATATAGGTTGTAAAATTTCATTCCAATATAAAACCAATCAAATTTTGTTTTAATGTCCCTATTATGGGCCCATGAGGCCCTACACACATTTTGAAAATGATCCGGAACTAAACCGAGGACTTACAAAAGTTCATAAAAATTTTCTAGGTAAAGCCTCTCACGCCCATGTGGAGGCAATACACACGCCTGTGTGTTTTGGAACACAATGGTGTCCCCTACCAGTGTTGAATTTATGAAAAAAAATTCATTTCCAACCTACAGGGGTTTTCACACGGTCGAGCACACGCCCGTGTCCCTGGCTCGTGTCCTTCACACGGCCTAGACACGCCCGTGTGGTCACCCGTGTCCAAAAACTCAAGCATTCTATTCATGACGTTAAGATGCATTTAGGGGCACACGACCAGGACACGTGCTCGTGTGTCTACCCTGTGCTCAAAACTGACTTAAAATTTTAGGTGCAGGGGACGCACGGCCATACCACACGCCCATGGGGGCATCCGTGTGTCACACACGGCTTGGACACACACTCGTGTATCTACCCGTATGGACCTTGTGAGGCTATTTTCCAAGCCTTTGGCCACCCTCTATCAACCAATCACACTTATAGTTTACCTTAATACATAATAAAGCCAGATTATACACTTACATATAACCTTAATAAACCTCATTACATGTAAACCTCATATCATCGATTTAGCACATGCTAGGTTATTTCCTTTGATTTAAGGATTTCCATGTCTCATTAACACTTTTAAGATTGGCTCATTTTTGTAACTCATTGCCAATTATGGTCAAGCCATCCCATGCAAACATAAGCATGCATAAATTTGTATGTCATAGCCCACTTCAAAATAAGCCAATTCCCATGGCCAAATACAAGAAGATATGTAAACTTTTACAAGCCTTCATATGGGCAATTCAAATGACACATATCACAAAATGAACCAAAACCCTATACATGCCTTTGAACAAAATAAAAATGTCTTTATACCAAAGCTGGACTAGTTGATAGTGTCTTGACTCTCCAACTGTCTTCCAATCTTTACGAGTCCTCGAGCTCTGTAAGACAGGGAAAAAGGTGGGGTAAGTATTTACATGCTTAGTAAACCTGAATAACTAGAAGGTAAACTTACCGATTGATTAACATACAATCATATTAAGCAACAGAACCAACAGGAATGAAATGGTTTCCCTAGCACATGTACTCAATCAACAAGTTAGTCACAATAATAATGTACCATGTAATTTGTCTTAGATGAGCTCATCGTTCATCATTTCATTTATATACATCATATTAATCCCGTTGAGTTTCTAGGAAATCTCGATGGATTATCCATTAACCGTTAATTCATAAGAATGATCATTTCAGGTATGCACTCCCGTGAACCTCACAATTTACGGCTGAATTACCAGTCTAGGATAAATCCCCTGTATCGTAAACTCATAAGGTGATGTCGGGATTACCAGTCCATGCTAAATCCCTTATAGAGACAAACACCCTTAATGAGCTCAGATCTGAATTACCAGTCCAGGCTAAATTTAGACCCTAGTCGGATTACCGATCCGAGCTAAATCCACAATGCACACATATTCTTCGGGAGGCTCGATCACTCAAGGAACACCTGTTCGGGCTAGATCCTTTCTATATTGAGATAAACGGATTACCCGTCTGGGCTAAATCCTTCTGCAACACATGCAGTGTAACACCCCAAACCCGGCCCAGACGTTATGGCCGAATCCGACGTGCCTCATTGAAGTTTTAAAAACCCATGATTCATTTTAGTGTTTAAAAAGAACGTCTTTTGCTAAGTTAACAAAGTGAATGGAAGCTGTGCACCAGGTAGGTATCCGAAACAGAAGAGGTGAGCCATGAAGGCTGCTTAAGTACCAAGCTCTCGATTGGATCCAATCCTAGACATGCCCACAACCATTGCCACACTTTGGTAAACGAGTTGAAATTCCTTTAAGTAGATATTTTTGATAAACCGATTAGTTGTATCGTTGTGTTATTTTGAAAACGAATAACATTTTGAAAACGTGCCCTAGTTCTAGCCCATTTTGAATTATTATTAGAAAAATATAGAGTATAAAATAAAATAATCCCAGAAAGATAATTAAAATGGCCTTATTACAACCCAAAACCAATAATAATAATTAAGATAAAATTTATATAAAAAGAAAAAAAATCGGTTACTTATTGCAAAGTCCAAAAGCGATCACCATGGCCACTTTGAATCCCCTCCGGCTCCAAGTCTCCATATCAAGATTCACCTACAAAGATAAGGAAAGGGGGGTGAGTTTGGAAACTAAGTGTGCAACAAGCCCCTTTCAGAGCCCAAACTAATACCAGCATACTGGGCCGAAGCCTTTCGTTTAACTGATTCTTGGGCCAAGCCTTCTCATTAATCATGTTCTTGGGCCAAGCCTTCATCAGAAAACGGTATGGCCCATAGGCCCATTTCAATGCCACATGTAATATTAATGGATGTATGCAAGCCCATTTGGGGAGACTACTCAACCCACCATCTGCTACTCTCCACTCGTACCAGCCAAGCTCTCCATGTGGGGAATAACTCAACCCACCCAACCAAACTCTCCACTGGTAGCACAGCTGCTATATCATATAACTGGAGGCCTAGCCTATTTTAATAACTGGGGCAAAGCCCTTTTTGATAAACTGGGGCAAAGCCCTTTTCGCACTTGCTCCATTTATATCAAAAACCCAACCCATGCATATAATGAGTATATCATAGCATAACATGTGCATGTTATAACATATCATGTGAATCAATACCTCATGCATCATATTCATAATTAAACCCTAGGGGTATAATGGTCATTTTTACCTAAGGGCAAAACAATCAATTACCATATTTTAGGGGTAATTTCGTAAATTTACCAAATATTATAGGTTTTCCACTTTCATTAACATTTATCAATATTCTCAAGTGTTTAAACAGTGATTTTAACGCACTTTATCAAATTAGGGCTTTTGGGCCCAAAACCCCTAATGGGCCCCACGAATGCCGATTTAGCCCTTTTAGCCCACTTAACCCAATTTTTACAACAGATCTAACCGTGTTAACATGCAATTTATCCAAGTTTCATTTTCTATCAATTTTACCCAAATGGGCCCGGAAGCCCATTGGGCCCAAATTCAGCTCATTGAGGCCCAACCTACCGCCATGCACAGAATTGCGCTCTTACTTGTTCCATCGATCCAAACACCGATCATATTGTTTTTATCGCATCTAAAACCACATGCAAAATCTCAAGTTCCCTAAATGCCAGAATTTTGGCATTTCGGCTTTTTTGTGAATATTAGCCTAAGCTATTACGAGGGTTGTTACACACCTGTTTTGTGACGTTTGCTAACAGAGTCTCCCACGACAACCTACAATTAAGTATCACCATTCTTAGCGCACAAGTCATGCTTATCAAACCCAAAATCCACCTTACCTTATTCGGCCAAAGAACCCCTAATGGCCATAGGTCACCTACCTTCACCAGGTCCGATGATACGATTCAAGCTTATCCAAGTCGATACCCCAAGCCTTGCTGCTCCTCTAAAGTTATCTATTTCACTACACAAACCATAAAAATCAAATGAAAAAGGCCTAGTGAGGCTTATACCTCAAGTTGATAACCTCTCTAAACTATAGGGGGTTTCGGCTTTACTTAATATTTACACTACTGAATTGATTTAGAAAACGAGTACTTACTAGATGAAGGGATCGGTCACCACAAATAAAGAGAACAGGAAAGATGCTGGTCTAAAAGCAAATGGCACAACCAATCTTCAAAGGTTTCGGTTCTTGTGACTATTCGGCAAGGGTGATGAAAAGAAAGGAAGTAGTAGATGAAAAGAAAGGAATAGTAGACTGGTTTTGGAAAAGAAAAGGAAAGAAAAAAAATGGATGGAAAGGGTGGTAGTTTCGGCTAGAGAAGAAAAGAATAATCCTATGGTGTTTACACAGAAGAAAATGGCACAACTAAGTCCCTAAATGCCGAAATACTAGCCAAATACTCCTCTGCCGAATCCCCTCTCCAATTCCCACTATTCGGCCAACTCTTAGCTTCTCTCCAAATCCCCAAAATCTCTCCCCTTATCACTCCTTAATCCATGCATTTGACTGATTCAAACTCTCTCCAACAGAGTTTCATTCAACTTCCAACTCCTGCCTGCTCAAGACATAAAAAGAACACCACAATTGCCAGCTTAGAGAATCGAACCTTGGCTCTCCTCAACCACTTACACGCCACTTTTTTAGCTCCTTAGTGGCATCACTTAGCCACTTTGCCAAGGGCTCTCTTGTGTTACATTTTACCCCGTCTTTTAATAAGGCCACCTATCCAACACCCCTAACTCCTTAAGTCCAAAATTCAAAAATTCTTCCGGGTTTTGGCCAGCATGTGGGCCTTCCATAGGCCCATTTACATATTCCAACTATGAATTTTCACTACCAAATACCAAATTTTAAAAACTTACCAAATACTCAGAAATTATGAAAACCCAAAAATCAGGATGTTACAACTCTACCCTTCTTAAAGAAATTTCGGCCTCGAAATTTTACCTGATCCAAACAGTTGAGGATATTGTTGATGCATCGCCTCTTTGGACTCCCAAGTAGCCTCTTATTTACCATGGTTCCTCCAAAGTACCTTCACTAATGGGACTGAATTTCTTCTCAACACCTTGACGTCACAGTCAAGTATCTACATAGGTTCTTCCTCGAAAGTCAAGTCCGACTGTACCTCGATTTTTGCAACTGGCACAATATGAGTAGGGTCAGAATGATATCCCCTTAGCATGGACACATGAAAGACGTCGTGAATACGATCCAGTTCTAGAGGTAACTCTAGCTGATAAGCTACCGGCCCTATCCGCTTAAGGATCCGACAAGGGCCAATGAACTGTGGACTCAACTTGCCCTTCTTACCAAACCTCAATATCTTCTTCCAAGGCGAAACCTTCAAAAAGACCATGCCCCCTACAGCATATTCAATATCCTTACGCTTCAGATCAGCGTAAGACTTTTGTCGATCCGCTACCTCCTTTAACCGATTCCTGATCACCTTAACTTTGTCTTCAGTATTCGCTACTAACTCTGGTCCAACTACTTGCCTTTCCCCCAACTCAGCCCAACAAGTAGGCGAACGGCACCTTCGCCCATACAGTGCCTCGTAAGGAGCCATCTGAATACTTGCTTGGTAACTGTTGTTATATGCGAATTCCGCCAACGGTAAGTAATCCTCCCAACTGCCCCTAAAGTCGATAACACAACCCCTCAACATATCTTCTAGAATCTGAATGACCCTCTCTGACTGCCCATCCGACTGAGGGTGAAAAGCCGTACTAAAATCCAATCGCGTTCCCAACGCCTCGTGTAACTTCTGCCAAAACCGATATGTAAACCTTGGGTCTCAATCAGAAATTATTGATACTGGCACTCCATGCAACCGCACTATCTCTGCCACATACAACTTGGCCAACTTCTGAAGTGAGTAATCGGTTCGGACAGGTATGAAATGGGCAGATTTCGTCAGCCTATCCACAATCACCCAAACTGAGTCCTTCTTAGAAGGTGTCAATGGTAGACCACTCACAAAATCCATAGTTACCCTTTCCCATTTCCAAAGTGGTATCTTCAATGGCTGTAACAATCCTGAAGGCAGTTGATGCTCGGCCTTTACTTGTTGACACGTCAAACATTTTCCCACAAATTCGGTCACTTCTCTCTTAAGCCCAGGCCACCAATATAGCTCTCGCAAGTCTCGATACAACTTACTCCATCCTGGATGCATAGCACAAGGTCCACCATGAGCCTCTCTCAAAATCATCAATCTCAAATCAGAGTCCTTTGGCATACAAATTCTTCCTTGAAAATAAAGAACCCCATCACCATTTAATCCAAATTCTGAATTCTCCCCCTTCTTAGCTTGTTGAAACCGAGAAACCAACGACTCATCCACCAACTGCTGCTTCTTAATCTGTTCCACCCAAGTCGGTCTCACTTGTAATTTTGCCAATAAGCTTCCATCGTCATACAAGCTTAAGCGAGCAAACATTGCCTTCAATTCCGCCACAGTCCTTCGACTCAATGCATCAGCCACGACATTTGCCTTACTTGAATGGTACTCAATCGAACAGTCGTAGTCCTTTAACAACTCTATCCACCTTCACTGTCTAAGATTCAGCTCCTTTTGAGTCAACAAGTACTTAAGACTCTTATGATCCGTATAGATAATACATCTCTCCCCATACAAGTAGTGACTCCATATCTTAAGTGCAAAAATCACCGCTGCCAACTCCAAGTCATGAGTAGGATAGTTTACCCCATGAGGCTTAAGCTGTCGTGAAGCATAAGCGACCACTTTACCCTCTTGCATCAACACACAGCCCAAACCTACGTGTGACGCATCACTATACATAGTGAAATCCTTACCAGACTCTGGCTGAATCAACACTGGTGCCTCAGTCAGAACCTTCTTTAACTTTTCAAAAGCCTCTTGCTGCTTATCTGTCCAAACAAACGGTGTTCCCTTCCAAACAAGTTTCGTTAACGGCGCTGCCAACATAGAAAATCCTTCCACAAATCATCGATAATAACCGGCCAACCCCAGAAAACTTCAGATTTCTGTTACTGACCTCGGTGGCTTCCACTCCAGAGTCGCCTTCCGAGGGTCTACCTTGATCCCCTTAGTAGACACAACATGCCCTAAGAAAGTTACTTCACTCAACCAAAACTCACACTTACTGAACTTTGCATAAAGTTTCCTTTCCCTTAGCACTTGCAGCACAATACGAAGATGCTCATCATGTTTCTCTTCCGTTTCCGAGTACACTAAGATATCATCGATAAAAACAACTACAAACTGATCCAAGTACGGCTGAAATACCCGATTCATCAAATCCATGAATGCTGCCAGAGCATTAGTCAGACCAAAGGGCATAACCAGAAACTCGTAATGACCATATCGAGTTCTGAATGTCGTCTTATGAATATCCCCTTCTTTAACTCTCAACTGATGATATCTTGACCGAAGGTCAATCTTAGAAAATACCAAGGCTCCTTTCAGTTGGTCGAACAGATCATCGATTCTTGGCAAAGGATACTTGTTCTTGATCGTCAATTTGTTCAGCTGTCGATAATCAATACACATTCGCATGGTCCCATCTTTCTTCTTTACGAACAACACTGGTGCGCCCCACGAAGAAACACTTGGTCTTATAAACCCTCTATCCAACAGTTCTTGAATCTGAGCCTTCAGTTCCACCAACTCCTTTGGTGCCATCCTATAAGGTGCAATGGACACTAGAGCTGTTCCAGGTAACAAGTCGATTCCGAACTCAACTTCTCTATTCGGAGGTAGTCTAGGACATTCTTCCGGAAATACATCTTGAAATTCTTTGATGGTCCTAACTGACTCCACAGTCATCCCCTCAGGTTCAGCTTGACTCACGAATGCTAAAAATGTCTCACAACCTTTCTAAATCAACTTCTTAGCCCTTAAAGCCGAGACAACATTGGACAAATAGTTTCTTCGCTCCCCTATGACCATTATCTATTCATCATCGGCAGTTCTTAGCACCATTCTCTTAACAGCACAATCCAACGTTGCCCTATGCTTAGTTAGCTAGTCCATTCCCAAAATAAGACCAAATTCCCCAAATTGCAGCTCCATTAAATCCCCTACAAATATCCTATATTGTGTCTCTAAAGGCACCTCCCTAAAGAGTTTATCTACCTTAACCGAGTGTCCCAAAGGACTTATCACTGATACCCCACTCACAGTCTGCTCAGGAAGCACACCCAACGTCCCAGAAACATTACAAGCAACATACGAATGAGTGGACCCAACATCAAACAAAGCAGTGTAAGGCTTGCTATGAATGAGGAACGTACCGGTTATAACATCAGGAGCATCACCCTCCTCACGACTCGTGCAAAGATAAACCAACGCCGATCGCCGAGCTTCAAATGTCCAAAGACCCTACTGTAACATGAATATTTCACTAAGTAAAAGATCTGAGAGGACTTAATTTGGGTTCCAAACCCATAAGAGATCGAGTTGCCATGAAAATAATTCCGAACATGTTAATCATGATGAAAGTAAATTGAATTAATTAATATAATTATCCTAGCCCATTTAATGTTGATTGTTTTTGTTGCTAAAGCCTTCATTTCAAACATTTAGGTAAATTGCATCTAAATTAGTTTTGCATTAGGGATCACTCTTACATTTAATTAATCTAATCATCACTATCCAAATTTATTGAGTTTTTTACATCAAATTAATAATTATAATGTTTCAATTAATTGCTTAAGCTTATACAGTACCTGTGGAGACGATAACTCATTCTTAATTACTTATTACTTGAACAACTACGTACACTTGCGTAAACAAGTTACAATATCGTTACACCCACTCCTTAATCGATTACTGAGGTGAGATCTTTCCATGGTTTAGCAAGTTTTTATAGAAATTTTGTGAAGGATTTCTCTACTATTGCTGGCCCATTAACTAAGGTTATAAGAAAAGTAGTGGGTTTCAAGTGGGGTGAATGTAATAGCCCGTTTTTAGTCAAATCAGAACAGTGGTTCTGGGACCACAAATTTGAGGTCAAAATATTTATTTTATTATTATTCTAATGTCTACAACATGATAGTATGACTGTGTGAAAATTTCATTAAGAAATTTTATTGTTAAAATGTTTAATTTGACAAAAGGGGCTAAACTACAATAAGTGCAAAATTTGCATACTAGTAGTAAAAAGGTGTTAAATTGCTATGTTTTTTTAATTAGGGTGGCCTTAAATGGCAATTAGACCATTTAGAATTTTAGTGGACAGCTTTGGACATGTATTAGGTGAATTTTAACTTTATATACTTAAGGTTAAATTAGTAATTTATGAAATAACGTAGTAAAATAATAACATAATGCATAAGGTTATCATCTTTCTTAGTTTCTTCCACTAATTATCAAAGATTAAAAGCCATGGGAATGAGCTAGGGTTCGGCTACTTTGAAAGCTCAATTGGTGTGTAAATTTTGTCCCGTTTTTAATGATTTCTATGTTTTTGAGATCATTGCAACTAGGTCTAACTAACCCAAGAACTATTTTGCAAAACTGTTAAAGATTTTGAATGTTGCCATTGATGAATACATGTGTGTTTTGATGTTTGATGATAGATTATGAATTTTTGTTATGAATTATACAAGTTTTATAAAGTGATTTTTAGTGAAAATGCAAATTAGGGATTAAATTGTGAAATATGGAAACTTAGTGGTTAAAATGTGAAATAAATGAAAAATATGGGCTTGTATGATTGCTAGAGAAATTCGGCTAGCATGGTTTAGTCTTTGAATTCATGAATTTATGATTTTGTGAAATAAGGACTAAATTCTAAATATGTTGAAATATTAAGGGCAAAAGTGTAAATGTGCTTTGAAGTGTGTTTTGGACTAAATTGAATAGAGACCTAATTAAATGATCTCAATTTGATATTAAATAGATCAAGAAAAGCGAAATTTGGAATTAGATCGTGGAAAAGACAAAGTACTTGATTAATCGAACAATTTCATCGTTTTTGAAATCGAGGTAAGTTCGTATATTATAAGTTTGAATACAAATGTATTTCATATTATTTGATATTACTGATTTGGCTTCGGGCCATGAATATTTGCTGATTTGGCTTCGGGCCATGAATATCGGTTGATTTGGCTTCAGGCCATGGTATAGGTACTTAGTGTGCGAGACCCTTGAGTAATCTGACTTCTATTCTGAATGGTTCAATGGGTAAACGAAAGATGTGATTGAGTATGAGAATTATATGAGATGGTATAGGTATGTACGTGACATGTATAAGTTTTGGTTTGAAGAAACTTGTGAAAAATGTGATTGATATCATAATTGTGTATATGAAAGTTTTTTTAGCTAATATGTGCTAAATGTTGATATATTCAAATTATTGTATTATAATCTTGAGATTGAATTAATTTTTTTTGTATACGAGCTTACTAAGCTTAAAAGCTTACTTTGCTTATTTTCCCATGTTTTATAGTGTTATCAAGCTAGCTCGGATTCGGGGATCATCGAAGATCTCTTCACACTATCCACCTATCACTTAGTACCTATGAACTTTGGTATTTAAAGTATATGGCATGTATAGGGACTTTGGTCATGTTGGTTATGTTTTGGTTATGATTTTAGCCTTTTGAATTGGCTTGTAAATGTCTAAGGTTTGGTTTGTATATTTGGCCATGTGAGTTGGTTTATTTTGGTTAATAATTGGGAAGTTATGCGCTTGTGAATTGGTGAATGATGATACGTGTTTGGAAAGGTTTTATTAGTTGATTTGAATATGTGAAGTTGGTATGATTTGAATGAGTAAAACATGAGATAATAAACATGTTAGTTATTGGTATTGAAATGTTATGTTTTAGCCTTGATTGTGGTTGAATTGGATGTCCATTTATGCCATGAATGAGTATAATTTGAATTGTGTAGGTGTGCACAAATTTGGGAGGCAAATCGGCTTAGTAAATAGCCTATTTTTGTCTACACCGGCAGAGACAAGGGCGTGTGTCTCAACCTTGTGTGACACACAGTTATGTTACACAGCTGTGTGTCCCTTGGTGTGTAACACCCTTTACCTGTACTCAACATCGGAATAGGGTACGAGGCATTACTGTACTCAAATGCAATCAAACGCACAAAAACCGGACCATAAAATTTCGTTCCAATTAAGGTCATTCAAACATATACTTAATATCCCTTATACGGGCCTACAGGCCCTAAACATGCATTGGAAAAGATTTGGGACTAAACCAGGAACTTTCAGAACTTTTACAACACTTAGAAAATTTTCATGTTTTGGAGAGTCACACACCTGTATGGGCAGGCCGTGTGGTCACACACGCCCGTGTGGCTTGGGACATGCCCGTGTAACTCTCTGACTATGACGTCATCAACCAAATAAGGTCACACGGCCAAGGCACACGCCCATGTCCTTAGGTCATGTGGCAAATTAAATTCCAAAATCAAGTGTAAACTTCACACGGCCTGGGCACAAGCCTATTTTCTGAAGCTGTATCTCTCACATGGCCGAGACACACGGCCGTGTCACTGTCCATGTGTTTACTATTGGGCTTTCTGTTTTACATTAATTAGGGTGTAGGGGACATACGGTCGGATCACATGCCCATAGGGCAAGCCGTGTGCCACACACGGTCTAGACACACGCCCCTATGTCTACCCATGTGGGCGACTATAAGGTTATTTTCCAAGCCACTTGCCACCCTTATTTGTACAAACACCTCTATGGCTGCAATGATACCTTAACGCTCATAACATAGCATATGCATGACAACTTCCCATCACATTATACTTTTTTAAGACTCACCAATATGACAAATCAAATCTTACCAACACGCATATACGATTAAGCAATATTACTTAAACTTGTATGCATGCATTTTCATACCATCTTATACACACACAAGACATTCATAAACATTCAATCATCAATAACCATAGGCCATATCATAATAGAAATGGCACATACATACATGGATGAATAGGTTTACAACCCAATAATCATTATGAGCCATATCTCATGGCCATACACAAAATGAATCAACTATCATTATAAGCCAACACATTTGGCTAGACCAATATGACATATAACCAAAGACCAAGTCACTATACATGTCATACTCAAAATGTTGAGACTAGCTATACCTAAAAGATCCAATTGATAGTGTGAATGAGCCTCCGACGTCCTTTGATCCCCAAGCTAGCTTGGCGATACTACAAGGAAATGGAAGAGAGAGGCAGTAAGCATAAAGCTTAGTAAGCTTGCATGTAATTAATAAGCAATAATAATATGCATTATCATACACATACATAACATAACCTAACTCATCTTATTTTCAGTAATCTTTGTAATCACATCATACCTCATTCAATTTACATAATGTTCAATAGAACTCGAGATCATAATATCTTTATTCTCATCTTACTGAAGTTTCATCATTTCGTAATCTCAATAACTACAAGCTTGGCGTACATACCTGTACCCTTTCAATATGATTATACCTCGACAAATCTTTGACAAATCCTTGGACTACCCTTCGAACCATTTGGAATACTAAGGATACTCAAGATTATCATACACACAATAAGATGGCAACGCCATGTCCCAGACATGGTCTTACATGGGATCTCACATCGACGCTATATCCCAGATATGGTCTTATACGAATTCTCATTTCAACGCCATGTCCCAGACATGGTCTTACACAAAATCTCATATCAACACCATATCCCAGATATGGTCTTACATGATAACTCATACTGATGCCGATGCCATATCTCAGATATGGTCTTATATAGGATCTCATCAACCCAATGTCATAATATTTGTACCTTAAGTATTCCTAAGGTTCAACCGGCTTTTATCACCTCAAATCTTTATCGAAAAACTTCAATAATATTGATGAGACAATTATACAATTCACATAACATTAAGTGCTAAATTCATAATAAAAATTTGTATCAACCACACACAAACTTACCTCAGTAAAAAAATATGGACAATTTATTGTTTTAGTCCAAGATCTTGCTCTTTCCTCAGTCTATGCCCGGACTCCATTTTTCTTGATCTATAGTAGCAAATTTCACTTATTTAATTACCACATTATTCAAAATAGCCCATAAATCATATTTTTGCAAAATTATAGTTTTGCCCCTAAACTTTCACATAATTACAATTTAGCCCTTAGGCTCGTAAAATGAAATGTAGCCAATTTCTTTGTTACCCAAGCATATTCAATTCATATTCTCTCTTATAACACCCACATTTTTCATCAAATCACATTTTTAACACCTATTTTTACATGCTTTACAAACAAGTCATTTTAGGTGATTTCATGAAAAATTCACTTTGAAAAAGATGTTCATCTAACACCAAACTTCCATATTCCTCCATTAATCATCAAAATACATGCATGAGACACATGGGTAAATTTTTGAACATAAAACCTAGCTCAAAATAATGGTAGAAATAGTTGTATCATGCTTCAATGATCTCAAAAACATCAAAAACATTAAAAACATCAAAAACTAACACCAAAATGACTTACATGTAGAGGGTTTATTTTGCTAAAAATTTCAATCTCCCATGGGGTTTTCTCCTTCAAATTTTCAGCTAAGAATGGATGAAGAAGAAGATGGCCACTTGTTTTATTTTATTAGTTTTTGCTTGTGTCATCAAATATCAGCCCATGCCCATTTTTTTGACTTTTTGACTTTTCATTTATTACACTTCATGTGTAGCTATACATATATATAATGGTCTAATTACTCATTAAGGACCTCAAATTTTAAGTTCTATAGCTATTTAACACCTTTAGCTAATGAAACAAAACTTTCGCACTTTACGCGATTTGGTTCTTTTTCACAAATTAAGCATTCAAATGGTAAAATTTCTTAACAAAACTTTTACACAATCATATTATCATACTGTAGACCTTAAAATAATATTAAAATAAAGTTTATGGCCTTGAATTTGTGGTCTCGAAACCACTATTCTGACTAGGCCCAAAATTGGGATGGTACAACTCTCCCTCTTAAAGATTTTCGTCCCCGAAAATCTAACCGGTGAAGAGGTTTGGGTATTGTGCTCTCGTAGTTTCCTCGGGTTCCCATGTAGCCTCTTCAAACCCATGCCTTTTCCACAAAACTTTCACAAGAGCAATACTTTTATTTCTCAATTGCTTGACTTCCCGAGCCAAAATCTTATCCGGTTCCTCACCATAAGTCATATCTGGTGGTATCTCAACCTCTGTCGGTGTAATCACATGTGAAGGGTCTGATCGGTATCAGCACAACATATATACATGGAACACATCATGGATATTTTCCAATACAGATGGCAAAGCCAACTGATATGCTATCGGCCATATCCTTTCAGTAATCTTGTACGATCCAATAAAATGCGGACTCAACTTGCCTTTCCGACCAAATCTAAGAACTTTCTTCCACGAGGACACTTTTTGAAATACCTTATGACCGACTTGAAATTCAATTTCTCTTTGTTTTAAATCCGCATAGGATTTCTGTCTATCCAAAGCTGCTTTCAAGCAATCCCGAATCACCCTTACTTTCTCTTCGATTTCTTTGACTAAGTCGACCCCATGAATCTGATTCTCTCTAAGTTCAGTATAATATAATGGTGTTCAACACTTATGCCCATACAATGCCTCATAAGGCGCCATTTTCAAGCTTGACTGAAAGATGTTATTATATGCAAATTCCATCATCGGCAAGTACTTTTCTCAACTGCCTTGAAATTCAAGAACACAACACTGAAGCATGTCTTCAAGTATCTATATTACTCTCTCTAACTGACCATCGATTTGCAAATGGAAAGCTTCACTAAAATTTAACTTTGTACCTAAAGCTTCTTGTAGCATTTTCCACAACCACGATATGAATCTCGGATCCCTATCCGAAATAATCGACAAAGGTACTCCATGAAGCTTCACAATTTTAGAAACATACAACTCGGCTAGCTTATCGAGTGAGTAGTCAGTACATACTGGAATAAAGTGAGCCGATTTCGTTAATCGATCAACTATGACCCAAACAATGTCTTTCTTTCTTGGTGACAACGGCTATCTTGTCACAAAATCCATAGTAATCCGATCCTATTTCCACTAGGGAACCATCACAAGCTGAAGTAAACCCAAAGGTACTTGGTGCTTGGCTTTCACTTGCTGACAAATTAAGCATTTCAAAACAAACTCTGAGATGTCTCTTTTCATACCCAGCCACCAATACAATCTCTTCCAATTATTATACATCTTGGTACTACCCGGATAAATTGAAATACAACTACTATGTGCCTCGTGAAGAATTTTCCCAATAAGCTCGTCATCTCTAGGTACAAAGATCCTATCCTAGAACATCAAAAAACCATCAGAACCAATCCAAAAATCTAATTCAACACCCGACTCACATTGAGCTCTCTTGGTTTGCAAATCACTATCACATTTCTAGGCCTCACGGATCTCTTGGAGAAACGTCGGTCTAGCTCTCAACTCTGTTAGTATTGAACAATCATCGGACACAATCAACTGAGTATTCATAGCTCTCAAGGCAAATAAGGATTTCCTACTGAAGGCATCGGCGACCACGTTCGCCTTGCTCGGGTGATAGTCAATCACCAACTCATAATCTTTTATCAACTCTAACCACCCCTATTGCAGCAAATTCAAATCTTTTTGAGTGATCAAGTACTTTAGACTCTTGTGATCAGTGAATATCTGACACTTCTCACCATACAAGTGATGTCTCTAAATCTTTAACGCAAACATAATGATGGCTAGCTCTAGATCATGTGTCAGATAATTTTTCTCGTGTAGCTTCAATTCCCTTGAAGCATAGGCTATCATTTTGCCTTCTTGCATAAGCACACAACCCAATCCATTTAAGGACGCATCAATATAAACCACAAATTCTTTTCTCGGCTCGGGTTGCACTAATATTGGAGCCTCAGTCAATAATGCCTTTAATTTCTCAAAACTCTGTTGGCACTTTTCTAACCATTCGAAATTGATGTCTTTTTGCAACAATTTTTTCATCGGAGAAGCGATTATGGAAAATCCCTTAACGAACCTTCGGTAATAGCCGGC
This sequence comes from Gossypium longicalyx, assembly GCA_025698465.1. Lineage (NCBI taxonomy): Eukaryota > Viridiplantae > Streptophyta > Magnoliopsida > Malvales > Malvaceae > Gossypium > Gossypium longicalyx. The sequence goes on from CM047007.1 coordinate 59,429,161, forward strand.
TATGCCCAAAAAGCTTCTAACCTCAGATACGTTTTTCAGCGGTTTCCAATCAATGATGGTCGAAATCTTACTCAGATCAACTTGGATACCATCACCTGATACAATATGCCCCAAAAATTCGACTTCTCTAAGCCAAAACTCACTTTTGCAAAACTTAGCATACAACTGCTTATCTCTCAAAATTTGCAAAATGGTTCTTAAGTGGTCGGCATGTTCAAACTCATCACGAGAATAAATTAAGATATTATCAATAAACACCATAAAAAAATTATCCAAATAAGGTCAGAAAATTCGGTTCATTAAATCCATGAAAACTGCAGGAGCATTCGTTAAACCAAAAGGCATCACTAAAAATTCATAGTGACCATACCTCGTCTGAAATGCAGTTTTCAGCACATCTGAGTCTTTAACTCTCAACTGATAGTAACCAAACCTCAAGTTTATCCTGGAGAATACTGTGGCTCCCTTCAATTGATCAAATAAATTATCTATCCTCAGCAAGGGATACTTGTTCTTTATCATCACCTTGTTGAGTTGTCGATAGTCAATGTATAGTCTCATCGAACCATCTTTCTTCTTCACAAATAAAATAGATGCACCCTATGGTGAATAACTAAGCCTCACGAAACCTTTATCTGTCAATTCTTGCAATTGGATTTTTAACTCCTTTAACTCGGTTAGAGTCATCCTATACGGAGCAATAGAAATGGGTGCCGTACTTGGAACTAGGTCAATACTGAATTCTACTTCTCTAATAGGAGGCAATCTAGGCAACTCTTCTGGAAACACGTCCTGATATTCACATACTACCGGTACTGACTCAATCTTCAACTCAAACTCTTTTGTATTCAACACAAACGCAAGATAAGCTTTGTAAGTCTTCCTTACACACTTCTAAGCGGCCATAGAAGAAATTACTACTGGCGAGCTATTCGACTCATCTGATTCAACCCGAAGAATGTCACCTTTTTCACATTTCAATTCAATAAATTTTCTCCCAAAATTTACTACTACATCATGAGCAGTTAACCAATCCATACCAAAAATTACGGAAAAAGCATAAGGTTAGCCGGAAAACAGTGACCTCTAATCATCAAAGGACAATTCTTACATACTTTATAAACTAACACGCATTTGCCTAACGAGTTTGACAGTTTTATCACAAATTCCGTAGGTTCAACAAGCATGCTCATACTAGACACTAATTTCAAACAAATATAGGAATGGGTAGATCACGGATCAATCAGAGCAATAATAGTAGCATCATAGATAGAAAATGTACTCGTAATCACATCCGGGGATGAAGCCTCTTCGCGAGCATGAATGGCGAACATCCTTGCAGGAGCTCTACCCTTGGGTCTCACAGTAGACTCTTTAGAGGCATTCTTACTGCTCACTCCACTACTCTAATTTTTCTGCTGTCTACCTCAACTAGTAGTGTTACCCGATCTTGCACTTTGGTATATCTCCTTTTTTACCATCTCGGGGCACTCTCTAATAAAGTTGTCTAGGGAACCACATTTGAAACAGGTCCTGTCACTCCCTCGACACTCACCAGAGTGACATCTACCGCATTGGGGACATTCCGATCTACTGGGTTGAGCGTTACCAACTCTAGCAATTGAGATGGTCTGGGCCTTAGTACCCGAATACTGTTTACCTCTATTTCTATTTAAAAATTGAACAGAAGTATGGGAGTGAGGATGAAAGTCCCTAGACTCCTTTGATGTGGACTGAAATGACTTGTCCATAGATCTTTTCTATGAATCCCTAGCCTCAGATTCAGCCTTTCTCTTCTCTTTGGTCAATTCCTCGGCCTTACAAGCTCTTTCAACGAGTATAACGAACTCTTTCAGCTTAATCATACCAACAAACATCTGAATATCTTCGTTTAATCAAGCCTCAAACCTCTTGTACATAATGGATTCGATCGACACACATTCCTTAGCATACTTGCTGAGTCTCACAAACTCACGCTTGTATTCAGTTATGGTCATCCTACCTTGGTTCAACTTAAGGAACTCTTTTCTTTCTTGATCCATAAATCGTTGACTGATATACATTTTTCGAAACTCCTCTTGGAAAAATTCCCAGGTTACCCTCTCTCTTGGTACAACTGAGACAAGTATCTTTCACCAGTGGTAAGCCGAATCTCTAAGCAGTGATACAACACATTTCATGCATTCTTTTGATGTGCATGAAAATTCCACAAAAACCCGGATGGTGTTTTCGAGCCAAAACTCTGCTCGTTCTGGGTCATCATCAATTCTAGCTCGAAACTCTCCAGCTCATTCCTTTCAAATTTTATCCATCGGGGGTCTATTCAGTCTCATAAATTCTATGCCTTGGGGTACTACAAGAACAAGCTGGGGGATAGTGGGGGTGGAGGGGGTTGAGCGTTCAGGTTCGTCCGAACAAACTTCGTGTATCAAGCATCCATCATGTGAAGAAAGGCTTCCCGAGCCCCTTCTCCTCCTCCCTGACTAACTGTGGGAGGTCTACTCTCTTGCAGCACTATCCCTTCAGCGGGAGCAAGCGCGTTACTTTCTACGTCATCAGCTTCGGCTCGATTGGGATCCATTACTATATAAAAAGACACAATTAAAAGGTCAGGAGTCGTCACACTATCACAACGTATTTATAGCATGTATAGCTAGACTCGTACACACGCTACGTTAGTCTGAGAATCGACTAAACTGTAGCTCTGATACCACTAAATGTAACACCCTTTACCCTGTTTCGGTGTTAAGTATGGGTAAAGGGTGTTACATGGTGTTGAAATTGAAATCAAGTCAGTATGCTCGACACTGCCTCACACACGGGCGTGTGACTTGGCCGTGTGGCATAAGTCAGTATATCCTACAAGTTTAGCAAGGCCTAGCACACGGGCTGGGACACGAGCATGTATGGCCATTTTTAGGGCATACAGGCTATCCACACGGGCGTGTGTCTTGGCCATGTGACCCAAGTTAGAGAGTTACTTGAGGTCGGACACGAGCTAAGACACGGCCATGTGCTCCCATTTTGAATGTCCACATGGCTTGTGACACGGGCGTGTCTGGTGGCCATGTGAGACACACAGGCGGGTCACACAGGCGTGTGTCCCTTATTTTGAGAAAATTTTTCAAGGTTTCGTGAAAGTTTCCAAAGTTATCGATTTAGTCTCGAACCACTCTCAAAGCATGTTTAGGGCCTCGTAGGCTCGTTATAGGGACATTGTGCTTGAGTTTGAATAATGTTTGCATAAAATGTGAATTTATATGTGAATTGAATGTTTATATGTGTTATAAGTCTGGTAATGCTCCGTAACCCTATTCTGACGTTGAATACGGGTGAGGGGTGTTACAATAAAGCTCAAGAAAAGGCTTTTCAAGCCTTAAAGGATAAGTTATGTTTTGCTCCAATTCTTAAATTACTTGATTTTTCTAATACTTTTGAACTTGAATCTGATGCTTCAAGTATTGGAATTGGTGTCGTGTTGATTCAAGATAAAAGGCCAATAGCATTTTTCAATGAAAAACTAAATGGGGCGCAATTAAACTACTCAACTTATGATAAAGAGTTATTGGCATTGATGTGAGCTCTCCAAGTATGGCAACATTACTTACTGCATAATGAGTTCATTATCCATACGGATCATGAGTCCCTTAAATGGCTAAATAGACAAAGTAAGTTGAGCAAAAGACACACCCAATGGGTAGAATTTATAGAAACAATCCTATATGTAATTAAGTACAAAACTAGTAAAAAAAATGTAGTTGTTGATACCTTATCTCGTAGATATTCTTTGACAACTATGTTAAATACTAAAGTATTAGGATTTGAGCATATAAATTATTTGTACACAAATGATGCTGATTTTGCACATATCTTTGCTAATTGTGGGAATAGTGCCTTTAACAAATTTCATCCTGTAGATGGGTTTCTTTTTCGCCTAAACAGGTTATGTGTACCACATTTCTCTATGAGATAGTTCTAATTTGTGAGGTACATAATGGAGGCTTAATGAGGCACTTTAGTGCTGCCAAAACACAAAATATTCTATAGGAACACTTTTATTGGCCGCACATGAACAAGAATGTGGAGAAGGTATGTTCTAAGTGCATTGCTTGAAAATAAGCAAAATCTAAGGTAATGCCTCATGGACTCTATACTCTTTTTTTCCATTCCATCTTCACCATGGGTAGATTTATCCATTGATTTCATCCTCGATTTGTCTCGAACTAAAAATGTAACACCCCAGACTCGGCCTAGACGTTATGGCTAGATCTGACGTGTCACATGGACTTACGACTTAGTATGCATTCGTTGGTTTAAGTGATTAGGGTGGTCTTTGTAAAAATAGCAATTAAATGAAAAGCTGGTTTATCAATCTTTAGGCTATCCATTTGTCATGCTTGTTGAGTCTTGGAAACGTTCATTAATTTTGAAAACCCATGTGACCTAACACTAGCGATTTCGACATAGTATAAATATAATCGTAAAATAAAAACCATAGCGGAAAGAGAAATTTATATATGGCCTTATTACAACTTAAAACCCAAAATTAAATCGAATATAAAAATAATAAAAATAAACTAACTTAGAAAAACCAACTGCGGATGATGTGGCCACTCCAATCCCTCACGGCTCCAAGCCCACTATGGTTGGGGATTTCTGCAGAGAGATGAAAGTAAAGGGTGAGTTTGGTAAACTCGATTGTGTAACATAACCCAACCATAGCCCAAAACAGATCAAACCTCGTAGTCGGACTTATCCGGGGCTTGGCCCATCTGAAATCGAGAATGAAACACATAGGCCCATAGCGGATCTGAGAACAAATATATCATGAATGTAGAAATCCCAACCCAGAGCCATCCATAACACCCCATACTAGCCTTACACCATGTGGAGAGACTACTCGACCCACACAACCGCTACACACCACGAAATTGTAGTGAGGTCGCGGATATTGTGACGAAGTCACGGATATGAATATTGTGGCGAGGCCACGCAATGTATATATATTTTTATATATGTGGCGAAGCCACCGAGAATCATGAGGTTTGCGGATATTATGACGAAGACACGAGCAGATATATGTGGCGAGGCCACGGATTGCGATCAGTGCGAGAGAACGCTTCCTCCATCAATATAAACCCATGTCCCATGCAATGAATAATATGTCATGGCATACGTATACGTAAAAACGAACATCATGCTTTTCGGATAAAATAAAATATCCTTAGGGGTAAAATCGTAATTTTTTATGTATAAGGGTACTTCAGTAATTACTACCTATTTCTAGGGTTTCATGCTCATTCTAACGTTTACCAAGTAATCAGAAGTACTTACCTCGTCTTTTTACCAAAGTGGGCCTGTTGGCCTATTGGCCCGTTTTCGGCCCATTAAACCCAAGAATACCGTTGTGCACGAAAATGCACACTCTGCACTCTAATCATCCAAATGCACCATATTCATTAACAACTGTCTCACGAGCGCTCACACACTCGCGAGTTCACAAAATACCAACATTTCGGTATTTCGGCTTTTACCGATTCAGTCTAAGGGAGGGTGTCATTTACACACCTGGTTCATGACGATTGATGACGATATCTCCCACGTGATAATCCTACGATTGATCACTAACACATTAGACTTACGAATTAACAATAACTACCATAAATCCAAGTCAACTAACCCAATCATCACACAAGTTAGTCATTTATGCACGAGGGGCAAAATAGTCATTTTACCCTCCAGGGGTAAATCGGTAGTCCTACCCTACAAGGGTATTTTAGTAATTCTACAACTTATCCACTTGGGCCTACGGACCCATTGGGACTACATCGCCCATTTCAGCCCATCGCGGTCCGAAATAGCCGTCCTACTGCTAGAGTAATGAGAAATACACACATGTTAGGAGACTGCAATTAATCCTCGCTCCCACACTTTTAGCTAATGCCCCACCCAAACGAGCACGTCAAAAAGTGAAAGGGATCAGCCAAGAAGGGTATGCCAACTCTCCTCATGGTTTGCTCTATTTAAAGCCAACTCTCTATCTACTCTTATGTTAGCTTCCCGATGTGGGATCCCTCCATCATCAGAGTTTAAAACCAACTCCAACTCTTGTCGTCCCAACATAGCAAAATAATCAACCTTTTCGTGCCAAGGGATTCGAACCAAAGTCTTCTCACATACCAAATCACGCCACCACCACTAGGCCATCAACTCATTTGTGTCATAAGTCCAACACATTAAACTTTAAAGCGCACCTACTTGCTTCCAGATTTATTGAAAAGAAAAACAAAAATAAATTGCAAGAGCCAAGACTTGAACCTTGGACCCCTCGCTTCTTCTATGGCGTCACTTCCTTGTCCCCTAAGTAGCGCTACCTTGCCAGTACACCACACTCCTTTTTGTGTCCTTTTTTACCCCTTTACTCTTAAAAGCCCAAACGCCAATTGCATCACTTGTTCTTAAAATCAAAATTTCGAAGACTACCACGGATTAACTTAAGTTTGGGCCTTCCAAAGACCCACTAACCTACTAAAATATATATTTTAACCAACCAGAACACACCCAAATTTTAAAAAAACACAGAAACATAGAAAACCCGAAAATTGGGCGTTACAACTCTACCCTCCTTAAAGAAATTTCGTCCTCAAAATTTTACCTGAATCAAACAGATGAGGATATTGTTGACTCCCAAGTAGCTTCCTCTTTGCCAAGATTACGCCACAGCACCTTTACTAGCGGAACTGATTTCCTCCTCAAAATCTTAACATCTCGATCAAAAATCTACACAGGCTTCTCCTCAAAAGTCAAGTCTGTTTGGACCTCGATCTCTACAACCGGCCCAACATGAGTAGGGCCAGAACGATGCCGCCTTAACATGGAGACGTGAAAGACATCATGAATCCTATCCAACTCTGGTGGTAGCTCCAACTGATAAGCCATTGGACCCACTCGCTTAAGAATCTGATAAGGCCCAATGAACCGCGGACTTAACTTGCCTTTCCTCCCAAACCTTAATATTTTCTTCCAAGGTGAAACCTTCAAGAAGACCATATCACCCACAGAGTACTCAATTCCCTTGCACTTCAAATCTGCATATGACTTCTGTCTATCAGATGCTTTCTTCAATCGGTCTCTAATCAACTTGACCTTATCCTCAGTATCTGCCACCAATTCAGGTCCAAGAACCTGTCATTCACTCAACTCGATCCAACAACTAGGTGTACGACATCTTCGCCCATATAGTGCCTCATAAGGAGCCATTCAAATACTTGCCTGATAACTATTGCTGTATGCAAACTCTGCCAACGGTAAGTAATCCTCCCAACTGCCTCGAAAATCGATAACGCATCCCCTCAACATGTTTTCCAGAATCTGATTAACCCTTTCCGACTAACCATCAGTCTGAGGATGAAATGCTGTACTAAAGTTCAACTGCGTACCCAACGCCTCATGCAACTTTGCCAAAACCAAGATGTGAATCTAGGATCTCGATCAGAGATAATCGACACTGACACTCCGTGAAGTCGTACTATTTCTGCCACATACAATTTGGCTAACTTCTGAAGTGAATAATCAGTGCAGACAGGTATAAAATGAGCAGATTTGGTCAACCTATCCATAATTACCCAAATCGAGTCCTTCTTCGACGAAGTTAAGGGTAACCCACTCACAAAATCCATGGTTACCCTCTCCCACTTCCAAAGTAGTACTTTCACTGGCTGCAAAAGTCTGAAAGGTAATTAATGTTCAGCTTTCACTTGCTGACAAGTCAGACATTTTCCCACAAATTTCGTTACCTCTCGCTTCAATACAGGCCACCAATACAACTCCTTTAAGTCGCGATACATTTTATTCCCTCTAGGATGCATAGCACACAGACCTCCATGAGCTTCTATTAGAATTGCTTGCCTCAAGTCAGAGTCCTAATGAATACAAACTCTACCTCGGTAACACAGAACTCCTTCACTGTTCAGTCTGAACTCAGAAGTATCCCCATTCTTAACCTGCTAGAATCGAGAAACCAGGGACTCATCCCTTGACTGTTTTTCCTTAATCTTATCCACCCAGGTCAGCCTAACTTGCAGTTTTGTTAACAGACAACCGTCGTTATACAAACTCAAACGAGCAAACATGGCTCTCAGATCAGATACAGTTCTACGACTTAGGGCATCAGCCACCACATTAGCTTTGCCTAGGTGATACTCAATCGCACAATCATAATCCTTAAGCAACTCTATCCATCTCCGCTGCCTAAGGTTCAGCTCCTTCTGAGTCAGCAAGTACTTAAGACTCTTATGATCTGTGTATATAATACACCTTTCTCCGTACAGGTAATGTCTCCAAATCTTAAGCGCAAAGATTACCGCTGCCAACTCCAGATCATGAGTAGAATAGTTAACTTCATGTGATTTAAGTGTCGCGATGCATAAGCAACCACTTTACCCTCTTGCATCAAAGACACACCCAACCCTACATGTGATGCATCATCGCATACAATAAAATCTTCTCGGACTCTACTGAATCGATCACAGTGCCTCGGTCAGAACTTTCTTCAGCTTCTTAAAATAATCCTGTTGTTTCTCAGTCCAAACAAACGGTACTCCCTTCCTTATAAGCTTTGTCAAAGGCACTGCCATCACAGAAAATCCTTCCACAAACCTTCAGATACCCAAATAAACCTGAAAACTTCAAATTTCCGACACTGACCTCGGTGGCTTCCATTCCAGAATTGCTTCAATCTTTTGAGGGTCCACATTGATCCCCTTAGTAGAGACAACATGCCCCAAGAAAGTTACCTCTCTCAACCAGAACTCACACTTACTGAATTTCGCATAAAGCTCCTTCTCCCTCAAAGACTTGCGGCTGTCACGAAAATGCTCATCATGCTTCTTCTCAGTTTCAGAATAAACTAGAATATCGTCGATAAAGACGACTACGAATCGATCCAAGTATGGCTGGAACACTCGATTCATCAGATCCATAAATGCCGCAGGTGCGTTCGTCAACCCAAATGGCATAACCAAGAACTCATAGTGACCATACCGAGTTCTGAATGTCGTCTTGTGAATATCCACCTTCTTAACCCTTAACTGATGATACCCAGATCGAAGGTCAATCTTGGAAAATACTGAAGCTCCTCTAACTTGATCGAATAAATCATCGATTCTCGGTAGTGAGTACTTGTTCTTAATTGTCAGTTTGTTCAACTGCCAATAATCGATACACATCCGCATTGACCCATCCTTCTTCTTAACAAACAACACTGGTGCTCCCCACGGAGACACACTTGGTCTAATGAAGCCTCTATCCAATAACTCTTGAATTTGGGCTTTCAGCTCCACCAACTCCTTCAGTGCCATCCTATAAGGGGCAATGGACACCGGTGCCGTTCCAGGCAACAAGTCGATTCCAAACTCAACCTCTTGGTTCGGGGGCAAACCCGAAAGCTTCTTTGGAAAAACATCTTAAAAATCCTTGACGGGTCTAACTTTATCCACTATCAGACCCTCAGTTTCTGATTGGCTTACAAATGCTAAATAAGCCTCACATCCCTTTCGAATCCACTTCTCGGCTCTCAATGCCGACACCACGTTAGACAGATAATCCCTACGCTCGCCTATCACCAAAACCTCCTCATCCTTTATGGTCTTTAACATCATCGCTTAGTAGCACAATCCAAAGTAGCCTTATGCTTAACAAGCCAATCCATTCCCAAAATGAGATCGAATTCTCCGAAAGGTAGCTCCATCAGATCTCCGGAGAAAACTTTTCATTGAGTTTCTATAGGCACATCTCTATACAATTTATCTACCCTAACCGAGTGGCCCAAAAGACTTAGTATAGATACCCCACTCATGGTCACCCCAGAGCGCACACCAAGCGACCCAGATATAGCACATGCAACATATGAATGGGTAGATCCAACATCTATCAACGCAGTATATGGCATACTAGAAATCAGAAACGTACCAGTTATGACGTCAGGTGCATCACCCTCCTCTCGGTAACGAGCTGCATACACCAACTCCGGCTGATGAGCCTCAGCAAATCCAGCACCCCTGCCAGGCGCTCCTCTTCCTTGACCATTTCTATTACCACCTCTGCCTTGCCCACGTTCTTTCGAAAATTGTGGCCTACCCCTCACTGGTTAAGCGACCCTCTGCTCTAAAACTTGATCCTGATCTGGTTCTTGGGGACAGTCCTTAACCCTATGCTCCATAGATCCGCATCAGAAACAAGCACCAGAACATTTTCGACACTCACCCATATGTATCTTCCCACAACTCCTACAACCCTACGGTCTAACAGCATTCATCGGTACTGCTCGAACTGGCTCCATTACCCTTGCTCTCTTATCATTCCTGTTCATACCACCTGAAAGTCTTGAATCTCTCCTAAAATGGTTCCGATCTTTCTCACGATTCTGTCTTTCTGTACGCTTCACTTCCTCAGCTATCTTAGCTTTCTCCACTAAAGCAGCGAAGTTACGCTCCCTCTACGGAGCAATCAGCACCCTAAGTTCATCTCTCAGACCATCCTCGAAGCGTACGCTACGCTCATACTCTGTAGCAACAATCCTAGGAGCATACCGGCTCAGTCTTAGAAACTCAGACTCATACTCAGCCACTCACTTACTCCCTTACACCAGGTTCAGAAATTCTTTCCGGCGAGCGTCTATGTAACTAGCCCCAACATACTTTCCTTTCAAGGCTGTCTTAAACAGCTCCCAAGTCACACTGTTAGCAGGAGTTCTATCTCTCACCGTGAGCCACCACTGATAAGCCTCATCCCTAAATAACGATATGGCTCCCTTCAGCTTCTACTCCACAGAGCAGTCCAGATCATCCATAATCCGCTCTGTGGCTTCTAACCAATACTCAGCCACATTCAGAGCTACACCAGATACGCCCCTAAATATCTCTGCTCTATTGGCCCGAAGCCGCTCTGAAATAGACCTTCGAATTTCGTTTCCCGTATTTGCCCCAACAACCCTTTCCAAAACTCAGAGTATCGCCTGGGACAGAGCATCGTCCTCGACACCTCGATCATGAGACTCTACCTCCGTTGCCGGTGGTACCAGTGCATCTGCTACCGGCACATGTCCTGAAGACGAAGATCCAGCTTGAGCATTACCTCGGCCACGTCCACGGCCTCATCCACGAGCTGCTCGTGTACTCATTTTGTATTATCTGATTAAGAATTTTATGAATCAGTTTAATATTTCAGTGTTTATTACAGATGTCTTATGAATAACAGTAATTCAGAGTTTGAGTTTGTTTTCTTTCGCGGTAGCCTAGCTACAGTCTTAGTCTACTTATCAGAGTTTCTATAGTTCTAGTGTTACCCTAACTAAAGTACCATGATAACGTTTTGTACAAGCATATAACAGATATTTCAGAAACAATCAGAAAGGCTCAGAAAACTTACAGACTTGGGCCGGAGATTCGGTGTGCCACCTTCTAAAAAAAACTAATTTTAGAAAACTGATTTTGATCTTTAAAATCATCTATTTGTAAAGAGAAAATATTGGAAACATTCTCGAAAACAATTTATAATAAAGTTCCTAAAAAAATGATTTTCAAAAACCTTTATTCAATGTTTCTTTAAAACTCCCGTTTTTAGACCCGTTCTATAGCCGAGTTGTTGCAACTTGACTCTGATACCACTAAATGTAACACCTCAGACCCGGCCCAGACATTATTGCCAGATCTGACGTGTCACATGGACTTACGACTTAGTATGCATTTGTTGGTTTAAGTGATTAGGGTGGTCTTTGTAAAAATAGCAATTGAATGAAAAGCCGATTTATCAATCTTTAGGCTATCAATTTGTCATGCTTGTTGAGTCTTAGAAACGTTCATTAATTTTGAAAACCTGCGAAGCCTAACACTAGCAGTTTCAACATAGTATAAATATAATCAGAAAATAAAAACCATAGTGGAAAGAGAAATTTATATAGCGGTCTTATTACAACTTAAAACCCAAAATTAAATCAGAATATAAAAATAATAAAAATAAACTAACTTAGAAAAACCAACTTTGCGGATGATGTGGCCACTCCGAATCCTCACGGCTCTCCCCCACTATGGTTGGGGATTTCTGCAGATGAAAGTAAAGGGTGAGTTTGGTAAACTCGGTATGTAACATAACCCAACAATAGCCCAAAATGATCAAACCTCGTGTCGACTTATCTAGGGCTTGGACCAATCTGAAAATCGAATGAAACTCATAGGCCCATAGCGAGAGATCTGAACAAATATATCATGAATGCAGAAATCCCAACCCAAAGCCATCCATAACACCTTCGTACCAACCTTACACCATGTGGAGAGACTACTCGACCCACCCAACTGCTACACACCACAGAAATTGCAGCGAGGCTGCCAGATATTGTGACGAAGTCACCAGATACAGATATTGTGGCGAGGCCACCAGAACAGATATATATATTTATATATGTGGCGGCTAAGCCAACAGTTGCAAATGAGGTCATTAGATATTGTGACGAAGTCACCGTAAGCAGATATATGTGGTGGTGAGGCCACCGTGATTGCAAAATGGGTCACGAGAACGCTTCTTCCATCAATATAAACTCATGTCCCATGCAACAGAATAATATGTCATGGCATACGTACATAGAAATAGAATATCATGCTTTTCAGATAAAATAAAATATCCCTAGGGGTAAAATCGTAATTTTTCATGTATAAGGGTATTTTAGTAATTATTACCTATTGCTAGGGTTTTATGCTCATTCTAACGTTTACCAAGTAATCAGAAGTACCTACTTTGTCTTTTTACCAAAGTGGACCTGTTGGCCCATTGGTCCGTTTTCGGCCCATTAAGCCCAAGAATACCGTTGTGCACGAAAATGCACACTCTGCATTCTAATCATCCAAATGCACCATATTCATTAACAACTGTCTCACGAGCGCTCCCACGCTCGCGAGTTCACAAAATACCAACGTTTCGGTATTTCAGCTTTTACCAATTCAGTCTAAGGGAGGGTGTCGTTTACACACCTAGTTGATGACGATTGATGACGATATCTCTCATGCGATAATCCTAAGATCGATCACTAACACATTAGACTTACGAATTAACGATAACTACCATAAATCCACGTCAACTAACCCAATCATCACACAAGTTAGTCATTTACGCACGAGGAGCAAAATAGTTATTTTACCCTTCAGGGGTAAATCGGTAGTCCTACCCTATAGGGGTATTTTAGTAATTCTACAACTTATCCACTTGGGCGTACGGACCCATTGGGACTACATCGCCCATTTCAGCCCATCGCGGCCCGAAATAGCCGTCCTACTGCTAGAGTAATGAGAAATACACACCTGTTAGGAGACTGCAGTTAATCCGCGCTCCCACACTTTTAGCTGACGCCCCACCCAAACGAGCACGCCGCCAAGTGAAAGGGATCAGCCAAGAAGGGTATGCCAACTCTCCTCATGGTTTGCTCTATTTAAAGCCAGCTCTCCATCTACTCTTATGTTAGCTTCCCGATATGGGATCCCTCCATCATCAGAGTTTAAAACCAACACTAGCTCTTGCCGTCCCAACATAGCAAAATAATCAACCTTTGCGTGCTAAGGGATTCAAACCAAAGTCTTCTCACATGCCAAATCACGCCACCACCACTAGGCCATCAACTCATTTGTGTCATAAGTCTAACACATTAAACTTTAAAACGCACCTACTTGCTTCCAAATTTATTGAAAAGAAAAACAAAAATAAATTACAAGAGCCAAGACTTGAACCTTGGACCCCTTGCTTCCTCTATGGCATCACTTCCTTGTCCCCTAAGTGGCGCTACCTTGCCACTACGCCACACTCCTTTTTGTGTCATTTTTTACCCCCTTACTCTTAAAAGCCCAAACGCCAATTGCATCACTTGTTCTTAAAATCAAAATTTCGAAGACTACCACAGATTTAACTTAAGTTTGGGCCTTTCAAAGGCCCACTAACCTACTAAAAAATATATTTTAACCAACCAGAACACACCCAAATTTTAAAAAAACACAGAAATATAGAAAACTCAAAAATTGGGCGTTACAAAAAAGGGTCGAGATAGTATATTTTTTATTGTTGACAGGTTTTCAAAAATGGCACACTTTATTCCTTGTCACAAAATAGATGATGTTACACATGTGGCAGACTTATTCTTTAAAGAGGTGGTGCAACTACATGGAATACCTTACACCATTGTCTTTGACAGAGACGTAAAATTCCTAAGCCACTTCTAGAAGGTATTATGGGGTAAGTTTGGTACCAAATTATTATATTCCACTACATGTCACCCCCAAATCGATGGCCAAACTGAGGTAGTAAATCGAGATTTAGGTGCTTTACTACGAGCTATTATGGGTAAGAACCTTCAGAATTGGGAAGAATGTTTACCATATGTTAAATCTGCATATAATCGATCTATTCACTCTACAATTGGTTATTCACCATTTGAACTTGTTTATGGTTTTAACCCACTAACTGCATTTGATCTTGTGTCATTACCTATAGAAAATATTTCTAGTTTAAATGGCTAGAAGAAAGCTAAGTTGGTGAAATCAATGCACGAAAAGGCAAAACAATGGATTGTAAAAAAAATGACACAAATGCCAACAAAGCTAACAAGGGGCACAAACAAGTTATCCTTGAACCCGATGATTGGGTTTGGGTCCATATGCACAAAGAGCAATTTCCAAGTAAAAGGAATACTAAATTGGACCCTAGGGGTGATGGGTCTTTCCAAGTACTCAAACAAATCAATGATAACACCTATCAAATAGATCTACCCAGTGAGTACAATGTAAGTTCTACTTTTAATATTACTGATTTAACTCCCCTTGATGTTTCAAATTCGAGGATGAATCTTTTTAAGGAAGAGGGGAATGATACGAGTCGTAAGGCCTAAATTCAGGCTCATGAACATTATGGGCTCAAACTTCCTCAAGGCCCAATAACGAGGTCGAAAGCCAAAAAAATCCGAGCAAGATTGAATAGGACCATCCAAGACTTTGTTATGAAGGCCCTAGATGCGCACACAACCGAAAAGGAAAATCAAAATTCACTTTCTTGTTTTCAAGAAAATCAAGAAATTGAATCTTAGTCCAATTTTGTTATTTCGAACAATTTCAAGAATTAAGAAAATCAAGATTTCAAATCTTAGAAATCTTGGTCCAAGAAATCGAATCTTGCAGCCAACGCATATTGGATTTAATGTACAAGCTTGAATGAGCCAATTTCGAGAGCAAACGGATCACAAGACCAAGTTCTTGTAAAAATGGCTTATTAAGATGTCTACAAGCCCATCTTGAAGTTTGAAAAGTAATTTAATTAAATATAAGGCCAAATTATCAAAGTGGCTCAAATTGTAAAATATTTAAATTTTAGGTCCAATTTTATTTTAATAGGTGGATCATCAAGTAAGAATTCAGCCCAAGGAGCCCATTTAATTCCTTTGGATAAATTCCCATTAAAAGTCCACACTTAGAATGATTTTATTTTTTTATTTGATGAGTTGTCATGTTAGCTAGTCCATTAAGGTTAGGAAAACTTATTTTGGGGGCCTATAAATAACATGGTCGTCCATCCTTATACACACAATTGATTTATGTTTTTTTTTTTACTGAATAATGATTCTTTTTGAGTTTTTCTTCAAGAATTGGTCTTGATTTTCTTTTAAAAGTTGTTTTAACAATCTTTCAGATTGTGGGAATCATCTTTAAGCTTTTTCCTGCCAAAAACTCTTTCTTGGAGAGGAAATTAGAGCCATTGAAAGGAGTTGTGGATTCTTAATGTTTACAAGGCTTCTTAGGACGTCATCTTCTTTTTTCTATCCTTAATTTATCATTTCTTGCTTATTTAAGTTTGTTCTTATTATTTTGGCTTACTGATTTTATTGATTTTTGTTCTAGGTTAAAGTTGCTTCAAGAAAGACATTCTCCTATCTTGTTCCATAAAAAAAAACACATCAAAATTAGGAGTTTCAATCTTTTCTTGTTGTTTCAAACATTCTTACACAAAAAAATTGATTTTGTCTTTAAAATGACTTCTAACAAATCTGTTTGTGTTTTGTTTTTCCAAATATGGCTAGGGCATGTTCTTAAGGTCCAAGGACGGTTTCTTTCCATCTAAGAAACCCTAATTCATTCGCTTTTGGACTCTTTGTCAGTTGGTTCATTTTTCTTTTGTTTTAATTTTTTTTTAACTCTCCTTTGTGACAATGTTTTAATTTCATGCTTTGGTTTGAATATGCTGAAAAGGAAAGAGTGGTTGGGTTGCTCCTTCGACTAATGTAGCACTCCTTGTTTGATTGGGTCTTTGGACTGTATGAGGGTTGTTACATTTAATGGTATTAGAGCCTAGGTTTAGTTGCTACTATGTTAAAATTGAATACAAACGATAAAGATTTTAGTGTGCATGCCAATTAGGACTTAAATTGCAAATTACGAACTTTGTGAGATAGATGGGTATACTTCGAAGACGTCTGTAAAGAAAGAAATAGGGTTAGTGGGCACTAGAAGACTTTCTTATGGGGCACACTTTAATGCTCAAGTCATTGATCGAATGAAACATAGTGTATTTTTTTTTTGAAATAATGAGATAAAGGATATTTCTCTGTTATAAGATGATTGGCCTATTTAGTGTGAGTTGAATGGCTTGCCGTCAAATGATGGATTGGTCCTTCAATGATAAGGCAACTTGGTATTAAGTATCCTTCTTGTGTTGGTTGGTGTGGAGGTGCTTACAGAGTTACAATGAACCTCTTTTCAAGTTGTGCTTGCAAGGAATAGGTGTTTTGTCTTGGGCTTCGTCAAAGGCTTGGCTTAGTCATTTCTAGGATTCCTTAAGTCCTATTGTTGCTTTGTACTTTTGCAAACTGAGGATCATTATCGTTGGTAATCTTCCATAATCTATTTTCATCCCCAACAAAAACATCGTGAAAAAAATACATCAAGTGGTTTTGCAGAAAACACCACTAGATTTCAACATTGTATGCTAAATTTGCTATGGTGTATACAACTACCAGAATAAGGTTTTGACTAGAGATGCTCATGGGCTTGGCCAAGTCAATGTATGATATTATTATGCTTTATGTTTGCCTATACTTGACCTAACTTGCAAAATGAACTTGAAATTTTTTTAAATTTTCTCATATTTGTAAATAACTAACCCAAACTTATTTTAAGCTCATTCATATTAATTTTTTTAAATATATATTTAATTTAAAATTTAATATTTTAGATGGTTTTTCTTCTATTAAAATTTTAAATTTAGACAACTAATCATCTTTTTTAATGTTTACAAAGTATACCATTATTATATATTTAATTTTATGTGATATAAATTACATAATATATAAATATATATATTACAAAAGTATAAAACAAGTCTGGCTAAGTTCAGGACTTAGATATTGAATCTGAAGCTATTCTCATATGTTAAATGAGTTTTTTTTCCGAACTTATTTTATGGGTTTCCAGTTTTGTTCAAACCTTCTAATATTAGAGGTATGCGACAATGAATAGTTATAGTTTTGGGGTTAGAAAAAAAAGTAAATGGACAATGTAAATTATTACGTCGACAATATATTGCATTCAAAACATTTAGAGTGAAACCCAAAAACAATAATAACAGAAAGAATAATTCAACCTTGTTAAAAGTAAACCCAAATTAAATGAAGAAAAAATGTAGTGTCATAGAAAGTAACACTTCAACGTTTTTCGTCGTCAAATAATAGATTATCTCTAGCACTGTGGTAGATCCACCGGCGGTGGAGGCAAGGTTGTTTCCGGCGTTGGGCCGTTCTCAACCACGAAGGCAGTTGCAAGGCCCAATGGGAGGTGCATGTCGAGGTGGCAATGCAGTACCCATACACCTGTGAAGTTGAAAGCATGAATAGGAAACAATGAATCATCAAATGAACCGATGAAAGCCTAATGTTGAAGTCTTTGATTCGGATATCTAGGTTACTTGAAAAAAAAGACATTTGGCTTAACTATCGTCTTAGTCCCTCTACTATACTAAAACATAATTAACTTGATTTTCAAGTAACCTAGATTGAGGGAACGAATAACAAAAAAGTTATGTCATTACTTTAACATCTGTTTGGAACTATTAACAACATTATAAAAATAAATAATAAAATTATGTTATATTATGGAACTAAATCCAAAACTAGATGAAATCTTTGAATGGCTCAACCTAAGTATTTCAAAAAAGGATTCGTTCAACTATCATTTTCATCTGCAGTCCATAAAAAGTATTAAAGTTGACCGTCTTAGTTGCGAAATTAAGTTAATGATTACGGAAAACTAACCCGGATTATTAGCTGTAAACCTGGTAACGGCCCATCCACCTGCTGGCACAGCAATTGTGTTACGCATTTGTGGGTTAATAAAATTGTGCTTCTTTCTATCAGTGGCAGGGTTATAGTTTCCAAACCCTTGAGCCAATACATGGAAGTCAAAGCCATGGAGGTGCATGGGATGATTCTCTACACCAAGGATAGCTGTGTTCTGAAAGATTATCTCCACAGTTGAGTTGAACTTAAGCTTTGTCAACTTGGTTCCTTTGGGGGCAAACAGCATCGGAATGTTGTTGTTAATGCTAGCGTTGGTGTAGTCAAATTCAATGGTGGGCTTCGCAGGGAAATCAGTGGTGTAAACTCCATTGACGTTGAAGAAAAAGGCTTGCAACATGGACAAGCTGGTAGGTCTCACGAAGGATACATTGTTCATGCTGGCTGAGAGTTTTGGGCCCTTGCAACTTGTGTTTGCCGGACAGGGCTCCAGCCCCAACCCAATGGTCACCAACATCTCATGATCAACTTTAAGCGGGACCGGCTCCCAGTGAGGCCCACCAACCAACCCAGTAAGGTTGCTGTAAAACTTGTGCGCCGTGGGAGTGTCATTAAAATCCGGAAGGACTGGCATTAGAGGCGTTGTCGACGACGGAGCACCATCATAGGCGAGGACGCCCCTTGTGGTAGTATTATCAAATAGTACACCATCAGCGCTTGCGTATGCTGTAGCGGCCATGTAATATGACCCGACCGGCTGATCCGCAGTTAGCAAAACGTCGACCGTCTGTCCAGGGGCACTTACCACGACGTTGGTGACATAAGGCTCAGTGTAGCGGGCGTCAATGCTGACAACTGTCAACTTATGATTGGCTATCTTGAAAAAGAGCTCGTGATTGAGTGCAGCATTGATGATACGTAAGAGATAGGTCCTCCCTTGCAACAACTTAAGCTTGTACATTTCTGATTGGAAAACATGTAATTAAATCATGCAAAAATAAAAGATACTTACCACTAAATGTATTGGTAATCATAACGTACGATTTTTAGAGCATGGGTAAAGATCACCGGGCCATCCATTTATTGTATAAGCAATGGAAAGGTTTGGGGCAGCGCCCGTAGCCACTGCCAGCTTCTCCACATCAAAGACATTAGTGTTCCACCACTCACCTGCGACGTGGTTGACATTGCCAATTTTTTTTAACAATACCCTATGTGGCCTTTTAATTCAAAAAGAAGAAATAATAATTCCTTCTTAAAACATTAATCTTTAGTTAAATTTTAGATTGGGGTAAGAAGGTAGAAGTGGGATAGGTACGTACCCAAAAGGATGGGAACTTCCTTGTAGGGCATAGGGAATGGATAAGAGTGGCCATCTCTGGGGCGTATGATGAGTGCACCGTAGACGGTGGCACGGAGAAATGAGACGTGAGCATGCCACCAAAGGGTTCCTTCTTGGTCAATTATTGTGAATTTATAAATGTATTTACATCCAGGTCGAATTGGACATTGAGTGATCATGCTGGGTCCATCTGCCCACCCACTCAGTCTTTGAAACACTCCATGCCTGCTCAACAATAATAATTAATCAATTACTCTATAATTTATGTACTTTGAAATGGTTGAAGACATATAATATGAATATTGTATAAACTAGTGGGTAAAAATTTTCAACTATATTTAAAAAAATAATTATTGATAAGATAAATGAGATTTTAGTGTTGGTAAAATTGAAACTTTAAATTTTCGACTTCCAGCATCAGTTTATTTTATTTAAAAATAAATAAATTCCATTTATAACTTTATTATTATATTACTTTTGTTATATAAGTTTACTTTATTTGTATTTTTCCGATTAAATTCAAATAATTTATTTAATAACTAAAAATAATAATCCCATACAAAAATAACTAAAAAAAAAAATACTGAACTATAAAATTAGTTTATTGCATATCAGTAGCTGTTGTCCAATCATTTTATTTATTATAGTAATTAAACTAAAATGGATCGTACACCAATTATAATGGGCTTCGTGGCTATTTTATTTTCAAAGGATACTAAAATCTCTCTTTTTTAATTAATAAAATAAAATACCGACGTCGCCTGAAGAAGGAGGAGTAATTTTTCTCATCCCGTTAAAATAGAATTGATGGAACAAAATCTTTGCTCCCAAAATTTTGAAAATTTTAAAATTTTAACTACAACAGCTTTAAAATTTTAAAAATTCTCACTACTCAATTTAAAACTTTTGAAAATTTAGTTAAACTTTTCAAAAAAATATTAAATATTTCTTTCAACTCTTTAAATTTAAAAAAAAAAGTTAATTCTAACTCTTCAAACAATTTCAAAGTTTTAATTAAACCTCCTTAATGCCACGTGTGGTCACCATATCTATCTATATTATATTTAAACTATTGATTTAGTTGTGTCACGAATAAATTAAACGTCAATTTAATTAAAAAATTATTAAAAGACTTGTTGTCTTACAAAATAATAAATATATTTAGTGAAGTCTTTTTTTATATTAAATAAAGCTAAAAAATTAACCATCATCATTCCTACGTACTGAAACCACATTTAAATATAAAGAATTAAATTAGTTTTTATATCCTTAACTCTACTATTTTTCCCTATAATGTTTTTATAAATATATATTATTCATAATTTTTTTCGTACCCTAATAATTAATTAAGAAAATTGGCGGTAGAAACAGCTAATGCGTAGCAGGCAGCGAGATATAATTTGTGATAAAGTGAAAATCAGGTAATACTTAATATTTTTTAAATTGTCAAAAGCGAAATTAAAATTTTAGTGAAAACTGAGCCAAATAAATTCGTTTGTATTTTTGGTAAGAAATTAATTTACCAGTGAATAGACAAATTGTAAGGTGACTTATTGAAGACATGAACAAGTAACGTGTCGCCCTCTTGAACGCGAATTGTTGGGCCGGGGAGCCTACCATTGACTGCAGTAATTATTTGGGTGTTGCATAGCTTATTAACAGTCAAATTTTGCACCTGCCAACAAATTTAACTATTTACTAGTTAGGGATATCTACGTGTAAAAGCATATTAATATATCCCTTGGGCACCATTAATTACACTCATTTGCTTCATAAAAAAAAGCGGTTGAATTATTAATCACACTACTAATCAAAGACTGATTAAGAGAAAATATAAACAAAAGAATGTGAAGGGTGTTTTTGTAAAAGCAATTCTATTTCAACGTGCATGCATGGTGTTACTGAGGTACGACAATCACTGCAATGACGGGTTTGCCCCTGGAAGAGGAACAGAGCATAAGGTTCTAAAACCTCTTCAGTTTCATGGATTTACGGGAGTTGTAATGAAATACTTTGGCCCTACGGATTGTAAAAAAAAAGAAAAAAAGAAAAACAAGGAGGATAATTACATAGAATGTATGCTCTACTATTCTAGCAGCTGAAGCTATTGAAGCAGCCAGAAGAAGCAAAGCACAGGCAGAAAAGAAAAAATGGCGCTCCATTTTAATTGAAGGGCTTAAAGCCAAGACCAAACAGGAGAAAATAAGAGAATGCTTGAAAAGAATGAGATATTAAGAAAAATAAGAGCTTCTATTTATATTACAAATGAGAGGGCTCCACAATTCAGAATTCACCCAACAAAAATACTCAGAAAAAAAAAATCTAATGTCAACTAAAGCCTGCAATATCCACAATAAAATAGGTGAGCTTTGACATTGCCAGTTTGGCACCCAATTGCGTACGAACCTAGCTAAAAGGGTAGGAAAAATTTTGATCTAATTGTAGTTTTAGTCCCTCTACTATTTTAAAACATGAAGTATAAACTTCGTATTTCAATTTGATATAATTTGGTCGTTTGCTTTCATATCATATTAACAAAAGTAAAGAGGACAAATTAAGGTAGAATTATGGCTATATGAGACGGTTTGCAAGTTGCGTGGGATGCAGGTTTTAAGAAAGGAGGCAGTAGAGAATGATAACAGCATTGCACTCGATAGATCTTTTTTCGGCGATAGCAGCTTGGTTCTTGTGCAGCACATCAGAAGCATTTGTAACAGACTACAGTATTATTTTACTCCCATCCTTAGAGAAGCGAGCTTGGCCGCAAATTTTTTGGCAAAATTAGGTACTAGGCATATTTCAGCAGATGATTTATTAGGAGTTAGACACTTCAGAAATAATGTATTGTAATTTCCTTACTGTTTAGTTTGAAGTTTTTCCTTTTTTTACCCAAAAAATAATCAAGGAGTTAGTCTGAAATTACAACATAGTAGAAGGATTAAATATAAGATTAAGCAAAATATTTTCCGCTTCACCAAATTTGAATGAAGTGGGGCAATCAATGCGTTTGTGATAGACTTTTTTTTTTTTAAGGTAGAAGAAATTATATTAACTCCAAATGTAGACAAATAACAAGAAAAACCATCATGAAGAGGACAGAAACTAAACCCAATTACTCTATACCCGATCTTCGTATTCATATCGAAAATAGGAATAAGATTAGTAGGAAGAGTATTTTACTCGGTGTTTTTAGGTTAAAGGGTACGAAATTAGAGGAAAAATTAAATTGTAATTTTTATGATAGAAAAAATATAATTTTATAATTTTAAAAGTTTATATTTATATAATTTTTAAAGGATTAAATTAAAATTTTATATTTTGGGGGGACTAAAGTACAATTTTACCTTTATTAATTTAAAATTTTAAAAATTTTAAAGAGACTAAATGAAAAATTTTCCATTTAGGGGTATCGAGCCCCTGCCAACTCCTAGTTTTGTCCTTGATAATAAGATTACCTTTTCAAATGAATGAGTTGCTTTATTACCTCCCCTATATTTCCAAAGAAATGACATGTGTTGAAAAGAGCCTATAAACAATCTTGATTCAACCCAAATTCAAAAACATCTTGAAAAAGGCCTACAAACAGGGGCGAAACTAGAGGACAGGTAAGGGCCCCGATCCCCCCTAAAATAGAAAATTATCTATTTAGGCCCTTTAAAATTTTTAAAATTTTAAATAAGTAAAGGTAAAATTGTACTTTGGCCATCTAAAAATATAAAAATTTGATTTAATCTTTTAAAAATTATAAATATATAGGCTATTAAAGTGGTGAAATTGTATTTTTGCTATTGTAAAAATTACAATTTAATTTCAGTCCCCCTAAAAAAATTTTATGGTTTCGCCATTGCCTGTGAAAACCACCATTTGGAGCACCATTCAAGTGTTCGTGGAAGCCTCAGTTCAACAAGAACAAGCGGAGAAGGAGGAGCGGAGCTAACTAGTCAAGCCTCGGAGAAATACTAGATTTGATTCTTGTTCCTTATCCTTTTAATTTTATTGTTGTTGTTATGAACATGTCTATGAATATTTGTGATGTTGATATGTTTAATTTAATTAATATGACTTAAATTTAATTCGTGTTAGGTTGATTGCATTTCGTCTACTTGAGTTATTAAAATTGTGTTTGTGTTGTTATAAGCCTCGGTAAGATGTTTGATTAAGTAAAACCATGACTAAGTTATTCTTGCATTACAATTGTAAGGTAACTAATGAATTAATTATTTAAACGTATTGAAATTGTAATTAATTGACACGATACTTAATCAGTGCATGTTTAATCATCTAAGGTAGATGAGGGTTAAATTAGCAACGGTATCTAATGATACATTAACCTTGGATAACTTGCAAGATTATTGTGATTAAACTATTTCAAGGTAGAAATACATTGTTACCTCACGTAATCTTTTATGTGCTTATCAGATTGAATTAATTGTTTGAATTGGCATAGAAATATGTGCAAGAGATTATTTTAATTTCATAAGTATGTATGCGCATTAACACATTGGCTTATTAAAATTTGTTTAATTAGTGGAATTGACATAGAGATATAGTCAAGAGATAAATGGATTTTGGTAGGTAAGTATGTTCATAAGTTAGCAAATTACCGAGTTGTCGTGAATTAATTCGTAACAACATAAACATGAGTTTAATAATTCTATGTTAAGAAATGTAATTAATCCAGCAAAATTATGTCATCTTGATTAAAATCATCTTTTGAAATCCTGCATTGGAACTTTTATTTTATTTTTATTTATTTTACTTAGTTAAAATCTTAGTTTTTAATCACCTCCCCAAATCAAAATATTTTTCTTCACCAAAGTGCTTTTAAAATTGCATTCATAAATAATTCTTTTCATAGTCCCTGTAGGTACGATAACTCGACATATACTTGTCACTTTATTACTTGTTGCAATTGTGTATACTTGTACATTTTCGTCGTTCCAATGGCCCAATCACTCGGGCCTGTGAAGAAGCACACGGGCGTGCGGGATAGCCATACTGCCATGTCTTGAGCCACACGGTCTGGGTACTGTCACACAGAATGGGCACATAGCAATTGACCCCTGTTTTGAAAATTTTCATTCTTGCCCCAAATCTACTGATTTGTTTTGAATTGGTCCCTAATTGTTCCTAAACTATTTTAAGGCCTTGTAGGCTCGATTTAAGGCCTATTAATGGATGTGGTACTCGAATCTGAATTATTTATGAATTTATTAATTAAATTGGTAAACTTGATGGTATTTGTTATAGATTGTTCTTAATTGAACGATAATACTCCATAACTCTAATCCAATGACAGATACAAGTTATGGGTGTTATAGCAGGAATATTGATGTAGTGGAAAAGCAATTTATCTCCTCCATTCATGACGGTGCATTGTTTGTAGATTCAGTATGGTTAAGTCGATCCACTAACAGTTGATACTTATTATCCTCTTGAATAGCTTTTACCGTAGTTGTTTTATGGCTCATACGTAAATCATTCAATTGGCCACTGACAAGAGTTCAATGCCATGGTCTCTATAATCTCATACGCATCCTCGTACGTTCTATTCATAAGAGCTCCTCCTGCTACTTTGTCCAATCTTGATCTTGCATTTGCATCTAACCAGTTATAAAATACCTGCAATCGCATCCACTCAGGAAATCCATGGTGCGGGCATTTCTGAATCAATGTTTTAAAACATTCCTAGGCCTCAAGGAATCTTTCTCATTCCATTTGTCTAAAAACAATAATCTTCCTTCTTAATTGAATTGCTTTGCTGATAGGGATAAACTTCTGTAAGAACTTTCCAATGAGTTCACCCCATGTTGTGATGGATCCTAGTGCTTATGAGTCTAACCAAGAAAAGGTGTTATCTATCAAAGAAAAGAGGAACAACCGATGATGAATAACGTCATCAGTGACCCCATTATACTTAAAAGTATCACAAAGTTGGAGAAACCATTTTAAATGTTGATTCGGATACATTGTCATTGTGCCCTAAAATTGTAGATCATTATGGATCATCTAAATCATTGCCGGCCTAATCTCAAAATTATTTGTTGTAATAGCTGGCCTTGTTATACTTTCTTGAACCATATTTAGACTTGGTAGTGCATAGTCTCTTAAGGTTCTCTCGGTATGAGCCATGTGCATGTTTGCGGGTAGCTGTGGTGCTGGTAGGTTTCCTAAGGCATTATCGTCAATGTTGCCAAACAGCGAATTTTCACATGGTACGTTACCTACAGCAGGTGGTGGTGGATCTTACATCTATTGCTACTGCTATTGTTGTTAGCAATTTCTTCAAATTATACTCTCTTGATTTGTGGCTACTACAATAGGTGTGCCCTTACTACTAGTCATACACTAAACCCAGAAAGAGAATATTAGTAACAATAAAAAAAATAAAAAATCATATCTATAATTTAAAATTTTCCTAATTATTCCTTCTGAATGAAAAAATTAAAATCAAACTAGTGACATTGCCTCCCTATCAACAGCAACAACAACTTGACCGCCTTCGGACATACTTACGTCTAGAGTGTGAATATTGTAGTAATATATATAAATGAGGTGGTATCCGCTAGTATATGGGTCCAGTTGTAATATAGTTACAATGAAGTAGGTGAGTACTCCAAGAATTGTACCCAAGGGAGGTGAGTACTAGATCAATTTTAACCTAAACACTAAAATATCTAATTAGTACTCTAATTCAGCTATAGTACGAGAGTGAAATAAAAAAAGGTTTTTTTAGGGTTTTTATAATAATAATAATAAATAAATAAATAAATAAATAAATAAATAAATAAATAAATAAATAAATAAATAAATAAATAAAGAAGTAAAATTCAAGAGATTGAAGAATAGAAATAATCAAATCTGATTATGGGTGATTAGCTCATTTTGTAATCCCCATTAACTATTGCTTTGGGTTTCTCGTCAATCAACTAGTTGCTATCCCAGCAGGGTTGTAACAGCCCGCTTTTAGGGTTAATCGGAACAGTGGCTTCGGGGCCACCAAATCCGACGAGTAGGTTTGTAAATATTATATTTAATATTTACGAGTTAATTGTGATTTTAAAAATGTTTTTGATATTGTGATTTTTGTTTTATGAGCGATTTATTAAGTTTAAGTGGTATGACCTTAAGGTTAAGTGAGTTTAGAAAATGAGGTATCAGGACCTTGTTTCTATAAACTGAGTCGTAAATTTTTTATAAATATTTACGGAGTGGCAATAAGATGGTATTAAAGTTTCATTGAAAAATTTTATCGTTTCGATAGTTAATTAAGCAAAAAGGACTAAATCGCGTAAAGTGCAAAAGTTGTGTTCTATAAGCTAAAGATATTAAATAGCTATAGAACTTTAAAGTGGAAGTCCTTATTTGGTAATTATCCCATTAAAGAGATAGTGAGATATGATGGCTTAGCATTTGGTGTAATAAATATAATGTATAAAGGTTAATATTGTAAATTGGTTAAAAATAATAATAAAATGAATAAAATAAAAGAATCAAGGTGTCATCGTTTTCATTCTCTTTTTACCAGCCGAATATGAAGGCTTGAGAAGCCATGGGAGAAGCTTCCAACTTTCAGCTAATGCATGGTAGGCATTTCTAGTCCCGTTTTTAATTATTTTTATATTTTCGGGATCGTTGTTGCTTAATCTATCTAATAAGCAGGCTATTTTGCAAAACCATTGAATATTTTGATATTTTCCATTGATGAGTATAATAGTTCTTTGAAGTTTAATGGAAGAATACGAGTCCTTGTTGATAGTTAAACACTTTTTGTTAAGTGAATTTTTGTGAAATTGACAATTAAGGGCTAAATTGATAAATGTGAAAAATTTATCTTTAAAATGTGAAATAAATGAAATGTGTGGGCTGCTAGAGACAGTAGTGATATTCTAATATAGTAGAATTTTACTCAATTACATGAATTTGCATTTTTATGATATAGGGACTAAATTGTAAAGAAGTTGAAATATTAGGGGTAAAATTATAATTTTGCCATAAAGTGGATTATGGACTGTTTTGATACCATGAACATTTGAGTAAGCTTAATTATGGTTAAAAATGGTTAATTTGCATGTTTTGAGCTTAGGGACTAAAATGAATAAAAGTAAAACTTTAGGGGCAATTTTGTAAAAATGACAAAAAATGACCAAATTGTATGAAATGAAGCGTTTTACTGTCTAAAATAATATATTGAATGAAATTATTAATTTAGATCAAGAACGGGTGGAAAATCGAGGAAAATAGGAAAATTACCAAAATGCCTCTGAACTTTGGTATCTCTACAATTTAGCCAGCTAAGTTCGTATGCAATAAGCATTGTTAAATTTATGCTTCTAATGCTTTAATATCGTATAAATTGTATATACGTGAATATTTTAATGTCTAACAACATATCGACTAAATGTGGCACTTAGTGTGCGGGGCAATCAAATATGGCACTCAATGTACGAAATATTGAGAATTACACTTAGTGTGCGAGATATTGAGAATGGCACTTAGTGTGCGAAATATTGAATGATTCAAAGGGCAATTATAAATTGTGATTGAATGATTAAATCGAGCGAAGTGAATAGGTTTACATGCTATATTATATGAATTGTTTATGAGACGACTTTATAATGGTGATATTCGGGCTTTAAGCCTAGCAAGCCTTGTGTTGGTGAATTAAATCGGGCTTATGCTAGTAGGCTTATTTCCGGTGTATAAAATCAGACTTTGAGTCTAACAGGCCTTGTGCTGGTGTGAGATAAAGGCTTAGGCCTAGCAGGCTTTATGCCAGTGAATTATTATAAGTTTATGCCTAAAAGATTTATTGCTAATAAATATCGACCCACCCAACCGGTACACTTCAATGGTATCCCGGTTGCGGAACTACCTTCATTGCAGCAAGCTGCTAATAATATAATGGGCTTAAAACGCCTTCGGTGGATCCACGATCGTCAAGAACCATGCGACCCTCATATACTTCCTCCGTTCAAAATTCCCAACCTAGATGCATCATAAACAAAATATCGTGTTTATGCAGTATGTAGGCAGCAGTTATACTCATAACATACATAAATCTTACCTTCATCACATAGGGGTATTTTGGTCATTTTTGCCCTTAGGGGCATTTCGATAAATTTCTTTTATTACGGGTTTTTACTTACCTTGGCCCGTTAACGAATCTCGTGAGCTAAGATGAACGAGCACTATGCACCAGGTAGGATTCTAGAGAAGAGGAGGTGGATCATTAAGATCGCTTAAGTACCAAGCTCTCCCTAGATCCAATCCTAGAAATGTTGTAACATCCCAAAATAGGGCCTAGTCAGAACAGTGGATTTAGAACCACGAATCCGTCATCAAAATATTTATTTTATGATTATTATGAGACCTATAATATGAGATTATGCATGTGTTAAAGTTTCATGAAGAAATTCCTTGAGTAAGGTGTCCAATTGGAAATTAGGGACTAAATTGAATAAATTGAAAAACTTGGATTCTAGAAGAAATTTGTATGAAATTGCTTTAGATTATAAACTAGAAGGTTTTAAAGAGCAATTTTCCCAATTTCTAAGTTTTTGGACAAAAATGGGCTTGCATGGGTGAAATTTCAAAGAAAGGGCATAAGGGCATTTTGGTCATTTAGCTTTTTAATGAAATAAAACGGGAAAAATCAAGCCAAAATCATCCATCTTCTTCCCCATAGCTACCGAAATTCTCTTCTCTTGTCACCATAGCTAGGGTTTTCAACATTTTCAAGCTCAATAGTAACTGCTCCCAAGCCTCGTTTTTAATGTTATTTGAATTTTTAAAATCCCGGTAGCTTGATCTTTCCATTTCTACCCATATTTCATGATAGGGCTCATGTTTAACAATTTACCCATGCATGAGTTGCTTGTATTTTGGTGGATTATGGAGGGATATGAAAGTTGAAGGTGTGTTAAACATCTTTTCTTAAGTGATTTTCATGAAAAACCCCTAAAGGGACCTTTTTGCAAAAGTTGTTAAATATGTGGTAGAAATGTGAAAGTAATGGGAAAATGTGGGCTGCCATATGAGGGAAAAGTGTTTGGATGCATGTGTTTCATTATACGAGCCTAGAGACTAAATAGTAAAAATGTCAAAGGTTAGGGGCAAAACGGTCATTTGGACCGGGGTAGAAATTAAACTTGAAAAGTATAATATAGTGAATTAATGAAATAATTGTGTTGTTATAGACCCCGAGGAACAAATTTCGGTGGTCGATCGAGGTAAACGCAAGGTTTTGGAATAACCGAAACACAGCTCCGAAACAAATACTAGGTAAGTTCGAAAAACTTGAAGTAAACCTATATCATGCATAATTATATGTTTTGTGAATGCATGAAAATGCATAAATTGCATCTTTAATAATGAATTTTCGGATAATGTCTCGGTTGAGGTTGGAAAGGGAATTCGATGGATAAACCATGATTTGCATGAGACTTGAGATCCTGCATGTGTTGCAGAAAAGGATTTAGTCTAGACTGGTAATTCGAAGATCTCAAGTATAAAAAGGATCTAGCCTAGACTGGTGTTCCTTGAGTGATCGAGCCTCTCGAAGAATATGTGTGCATTGTGGATTTAGCCCGGACATGTAATCCGATTACCCTCTGAATTTAGCCTGGACTGGTAATCCTGCCATAAGATGTGAGGTTCGTGGGAGTGCATACTCAAAATGATCATTCGTATGAATTGACGGTGACTGGATAATCCATCGAGATTTTTTAGAAACTCAACGAGACTATCACAAGGTATATGTAAAAATGACATGTAAAAATGATGAGCTCATCTAAGATAAAAATGTTTATAGTATTTGTTATGTGACTAACTCATTGATTGAGTGCATATGATAGGGAAACCATTTTCATATTCATTGGTTTCATTATCTATTATGGATGTATGTTAAACAATCGGTAAGTTTCTTTTCCAGTTTTTCGGGCTTACTAAGCATGTAAATGCTTACCCCTATCTTTTCCCTGCTTTTCAGAGCTCAAGGACTCATAAGGATTGGAAGACAATTGGAGAGTCAACACACTATCAACTAGGTAAGCTTTAGTATAAAGACATTTCCATTTTGTCCAATGGCATGTATAGGATTTTTGAGTACTTTGCTATATATATGTCATTTGATTTGCCTAGTGAAGGCATGTAAAATTATGTTTATCTTTTGTATTTGGCCATGGGAATTGGCTAATTTTGAAGTAGGCTATGCCCTACAAATCTATGCATGTTTATATTCATATGTGATGGCTTAGTTATAATTGGCAATGAGTTATAATAACGAGCCAACCTTAATATGTCAAGCAGACATATAGATCATTAAATGCAAGATAAGAATTAACTTAGCATGTATGAAACCAATGACATGAGGTTCACATGCAATGAGGTTAATCAAAGTTTCATATTGACAATGGATAATTTGACCCAAATATGCACTATAGTAATTTATAAGTGTAATTGGCTAGTAGAGTGTGACTTAAGGCTTGGAAAATAACCTAACAAGGTCCACATGGGTAGACACAAGGGCGTGTGTCTAGGCCATGTGTGACACACGGCCTGCTCCCATGGGTGTGTGCTATGACCGTGTGTCCCCTGCACCTGAAATTTTAAGTCAGCGTAGAGCACAGAATAAGCACATGGGCATGTGCCTTGGCCGTGTTTATTTAACAGAATGGTGAGATTGAAGTCAGTGTAGCACACGGGCTAAGCCCACGGGCATGTGCCTTGACCATGTTGTATACTAGAGAAAGAACACGGGCGTGTTCTATGCCCCACGGGCGTGTTACAGTTCAACTAAGGGGAAAATTTTCTAAAGTTCCCCAAGTCTATCGAACAATTTCGGTTTTGTTCCATACTACCCCTATGAGTGTTTTTAGGCCTCAGAAGCCTGTATAAGAGACAAAGTGCAGACATTTGAAAAGTGTTAAATCACGAGCGAAATTCAGTAACCCGATTTAGTAAGTTTGTAAAGGTGAATTACCGGTAATGCCTTGAACCCTATCCCGGTGTTGGATAGGGGTGAGGGGCGTTACATTTAATGGTATCAGAGCTACTGTTTAGTCAGTTCTAGGACTACTGTAG
Organism: Gossypium longicalyx; assembly: GCA_025698465.1. Classification (NCBI taxonomy): domain Eukaryota; kingdom Viridiplantae; phylum Streptophyta; class Magnoliopsida; order Malvales; family Malvaceae; genus Gossypium; species Gossypium longicalyx. The sequence goes on from CM047007.1 coordinate 59,460,900, forward strand.
AGGATGTTAAAGTTCACTATACATGTCATTATTCGAATCATGATAGTGTGACAACTCCTAATTGTTTAAATTGTTTTGAATATAGTAAATGTCTTCCGATCGAGCACAAGATGAGTCCGAGGGAGCCGAAAGCCATGCTCCAGTTTTCGTACAACGAGTTGTATCTAGTAGTAGTAGGAGACTTATGTTTGAAGGTCGGGAAGAGGCGCGAGTTGCCTTCGTTGATATGATGGATGAATGGTTTGGGGATTATCTAAGGAATATCCCCAACATACCACGACTGCCCCCACTCCTTAACCATCCTGATGAGGATGTGCCACGAGGTATGGCACCGGTAGGTAAGGTCCCTGTAGACAAGCTTAGAAAGTATGAGGTTGAGGAATTCAGAGCAAAAGTCGATGATGACGCTGAAAGAACCGAGTTCTGGCTCGAAAATACTACACGGGTGTTAGATGAACTGTCATGCATACCTGAAGAGTGTTTGAAGTGTGCCGTGTCCCTCTTGAAGGATACTACATACCACTGGTGGAAGATCGTATCCTCGGTAGTGCCGAAGGAAAATATTACTTGGAATTTCTTCTAAACAGAGTTTAGGAAGAAATTTATTAGCCAACAGTTTTTAGACTCGAAGCGAAAGGAATTCCTGGAACTCAAACAAGGGAATAAGACTGTAGCAGAATATGAGAGAGAGTTCGTACGACTAAGTCAGTACGCAACTGAATGGGTCCAGACTGAATCAGAAATGTGTAAATGCTTCAAGGAGGGTCTAAATGAGGACATCAAATTATTGATCGGAATTCTAGAAATACGGGAGTTTGCCGCATTGGCTGATCGGGCCAAGAAAGTTGAGGAGCTTAATAATGAAAGAAAAAAAACAAAAAGAGAGGCTCGAGTTGCTAGCAAAAGACCAGTGGTCAAACACTCTCATTCTTCACGAAGAAAGCTAGGAGCCAGCTTGAACGCTCCACTTCTTCAATAGGATATTCAGGTAGAGTGAAGGGTCCTAGACGACGAAGTCAAAAGTCTTCCTCTCCGATGATGACCAGTGTGGGGAGTGTAGATGATCAAAAGCCGAAGTGTAAGAACTGCAACAAATTTCACTTATGAGAGTGTCGAGTAAAAAGCAGTGCATGTTTCAGATATGGCTCTCTTGACCACTTTCTCAGGGATTGCCCAGAGCGATTTGAAAAAGAAATGGAAGTAACTCTGAAGTCGAGTGCTCCTATGGCACGAGGTAGACCTCCAGATACCCTAGAAGTGCTAGTGGCAGTCGAGTCGCAGCTAAAGATACTGCAAGACCAGACGCTAAAGCCCCGGCAAAAACGTATGCAATACGCGCTCGAGAGGAAGCCTCTACTCCTGACGTTATCATGGGTACTTTTTCCCTTTTTAATACTAGTATTATTGCTTTAATTGACTCGGGGTCGACGCAGTCTTACGTTTGCATGAGATTGGTGTCTAGTATGAACATACCCGTTGAACCTGCAAAATTTGTTATTAAAGTGTCGAACCCATTAGGGAAATCGGTTCTAGTTGATAAAGTTTGTAAGAATTGTCCTTTCATGATTCAAGGTCATTGTTTTCCGGCTAATCTTATGTTGCTACCATTTGAAGAAATTTGATGTAATACTTGGTATGGATTGGTTAGCCCTTCATGATGTAACTGTGAATTGTGGTAGTAAGTATATTAAGTTAAAATGTCTAGATGGTGAGACTCTACGGGTCGAATTGAGAGAATTGGGTTTGCCGCCGAATGTAATCACGACAATGGTTGCCCAGAGGTACATGAGGAAAGGATATGAAGCTTATCTTGCATTTGTGCTGAACACTAAGGAAACAGAGTAGAAGATCGAGTCTGTGCCGATAGTATGTGAGTATTCAGATGTATTCCTGGAGGAATTACTAGCATTACCTCTTGAGAGAGAAATCGAGTTTGGTATTGAATTGGTACCAAGGACAACTCTTATTTCTATTGCTCCGTATAGAATGGCACCAACCGAGCTAAAAGAGTTAAAAGCACAGTTACAAGAGTTGACGGATAAAGGATTCGCAAGGCCAAGTTTTTCACCTTGGGGTGCCCCCTGTTGTTTATAAAGAAGAAAGATGGTTCAATGAGATTATGTATTGATTATCGACAACTGAATAAACTAACCATAAAAAATAAGTATGCTTTACCAAAGATTGATGATTTATTCGATCAGTTGAGAGGAGCCACTGTGTTCTCTAAGATAGACTTGAGATCTGGCTACTATCAGTTGCGTGTCAAGGAATCAGATGTGCCAAAGACAGCTTTCAGGACGAGGTATGGTCATTGCAAATTCCTTGTTATGCCGTTTGGGCTGACGAATGTACCGGCCGTATTTATGGATCTAATGAATAGGATCTTTCAGCGATATTTGGATAAGTTTGTTGTTGTATTCATTAACGACATCTTGATTTATTCCAAAGATGAGATAGAACATGCGAAGCACCTGAGAATTGTATTGCAGACTTTGCGAGAAAAATAATTGTATGCTCAGTTTAGCAAGAGTGAATTTTGGCTCCAAGAAGTTGGATTTTTGGGTCATATTGTTTCGGTTGAAGGGATCCGAGTTGATCCAAGTAAAATCTCTACTATTGTTGATTAGAAATCGCCTAAAAATGTAACCGAGGTTAGAAGCTTTTTGGGCTTAGCCTGCTACTATCGAAGGTTTGTAAAAGGATTTTCTATGATAGTGACTCCGATGACAAGGTAGCTACAGAAGGATGTTAAGTTTGAACGGATGGAAAAGTGTCAGCAAAGTTTTAAGAAATTAAAGACATTGCTGACTGAAGCTCCTGTTTTAGTGCTACCTGAACCAGGAAAGGAGTTCGTGATCTACAGTGATGCATCCATAAATGGATTGGGTTGTGTGCTTATGCAAGATGGCAAAGCCATAGCCTATGCTTCACGGCAATTGAAGCCTCACGAGAAGAATTATGAAACCCATGACCTAGAGCTTGTTTTGATTGTTTTTGCCTTGATGATTTGGAGGCATTATTTATATGGTGAAACGTGTCGTATCTTTATGGCCCACAAGAGTCTGAAGTACTTGATGACTCAAAAATAATTAAATTTGAGACAAAGAATATGGTTAGAATTGATTAAGGATTATGATTTGATCATTGACTACCATCTGGGAAAGGCGAATGTGGTCGCCGACGCTCTGAGCAGAAAATCCTTATTTGCTTTGAAATCCATGGATACTCGTTTGACATTGCTTGATGATGGTTCGGTCTTGGCAGAGTTAGAGGCTAGGCCAACATTTCTACAGGAAATTCATGATGCTCAGTTTAATGATGGTGACTTCCAAACAAAAAGGGCTCAATGTGATTCAGGGACTGAATAAGATTTCTAGATTAGTTCTGATGGGTGTTTGATGTTCAGAGAGACAGTATGCGTACCTAAAGACGATAAACTTATCCGAAAAATATTGCAAGAAGCACATAGTAGCCAATTGTCTATTCACCTAGGAAGTACCAAAATGTACAATGATTTAAAGAAAATGTATTGGTGGAACGGTAAGAAAAGAGACATTTCTGAGTTTGTGTCAAGATGCCTGATATGTCAGCAATTTAAAGCTGAACAACAAGTGCCTTAAGTTTTGTTACAACCTGTGATGGTTCCCGAATGGAAGTGGGACATAGTTACCATGGACTTCATGACAGGATTGCCTTTGACTCTAGAAAAGAAAAATGTCATATGGGTCGTAGTGGATAAGTTGACCAAGTAGGCTCATTTTATTCCGGTAAGGACAGATTATTCCCTTGATAAACTGGCCGACTTATATGTTTCTGAGATAGTAAGATTGTACGGAGTACGAGTATCGATTATTTTAGATAGAGACCTAAAGTTCACTTTGAGATTTGGAAAAAGCTATAGCAAGCCTTGGGGATGAAGTTGAGTTTTAGTACAACTTTTCACCCTCAGACCAATGGTCAGTCTGAGTGGGCGATATAGATTCTTGAAGATATGTTGCGATGTTGCATTCTCGAATTTCAGGGTAGCTGGGAAAAATATCTGCCATTGGTAGAATTTGCCTACAACAATAGTTTCCAAACAAGTTTGAAAATGGCACCTTATGAGGCCATGTATGGCAGGAAGTGCTGAACTCCATTATACTAGACAGAACTTAAGGAAAATCAGATTCATAGAGTGGATCTGATTAGGGAAACTGAAGAAAAGTTAAAGTAATACGAGACTGTTCAAAAGCAGCATCGGATAGGCAAAAGTCTTATGCTGATCTGAAAAGAAAAGAGATTGAATTCCAAGTTGGGGACAGAGTATTCTTGAAGGTGTCTCCATGGAAAAAGGTGTTGAGATTTGGTTGGAAAGGTAAATTGAGTCCGCGATTTATCGGACCTTACGAGATTACTGAAAGGATTGGACCATTAGCCTATCGCTTGGCATTGCCACTCGAATTGGAAAAGATTCACGACGTGTTCCATGTATCCATGCTAAGACGATATCAATCAGACCCCTCTCATGTGATTTCACCAGAGGAGATTGAGATTAGACCAGACATGACTTACGGAGAGGAACCAGTCAAGATTTTGGCTCGAGAGGTTAAACAATTGAGAAATAAAAGTGTGACTTTAGTAAAGGTTCCATGGCACCGACATGGTGTGGAAGAAGCTACATCGGAACTAGAAGAAACCATGAGAAACAAATATTCGAACCTGTTTACTGGTAAGACTTTCGGGGATGAAAGTCCCTAAGGGTGGAGAAATGTAACATCCCGAAATAGGGCCTAGTCAGAATAGTGGTTTCAGAACCATGAATCTGACATCAAGATATTTATTTTATGATTATTATGAGACCTAGAATATGAGATTATGCATGTGTTAAAGTTTCATAAAGAAATTCCTTGAGTAAGGTGTCTAATTAGAAATTAGGGACTAAATTGAATAAATTGCAAAAATTTGATTCTAGAAGCAATTTGTGTGAAATTGCTTTAGATTATAAACTAGAAGGTCTTAAAGAGTAATTTTCCCAATTTTTAAGTTTTTGGACAAAAAAAGGGCTTGCATGGATGAAATTTCAAAGAAAGGGCATAAGGGCATTTTGGTCATTTGGCTTTTTAATGAAATAAAATGGGAAAAATCAAGCCAAAATCAGCCATCTTCTTCCCCATAGCTGTGAAATTCTCTTGTCACCATAGCTAGGGTTTTCAACATTTTCAAGCTCAATAGTAAGTGCTCCCAAGCCCCGTTTTTAATGTTCTTTGTATTTTTGAAATCCCGGTAGCTTGATCTTTCCATTTCTACCTATATTTCATGCTAGGGTTCATGTTTAAAAATTTACCCATGCATGAGTTGCTTGTATTTTGGTGGATAATGGACGGGTATGAATTTTGAAGGTGTGTTAAACATCTTTTCTTAAGTGATTTTCATAAAAAACCCCTAAAGGGACCCTTTTGCAAAAGTTGTTAAATATGTGGTAGAAATGTGAAAGTAATGGGAAAATGTCAGCTTCCATATGAGGGAAAAGTGTTCGGATAAGCTTGGGTAAGATAGAAATTGCATGTGTTTCATTATACGAGCCTAGAGACTAAATATTAAAAATGTCAAAGGTTAGGGGCAAAACGGTCATTTGGATCGGGGGTAGAAATTAAACTTGAAAAGTATAATGTAATGAATTAATGATATAATTGTGTTGTTATAGACCCCGAGGAACAAATTTTATAGGTCGATCGTGGTAAATGTAAGGTTTCGAAATAACCGAAACACAGCTCCGAAACGAATACCAGGTAAGTTCGGAAAACTCGAAGTAAACCTATATCATGCATAATTATATGTTTTGTGAATGCATGAAAATGCATAAATTGCATCTTTAATAATGAATTGTTGTATAATGTCTCGGTTGAGGTTGGAAAGGGAATTAGATGGATAAACCATGATTTACATGAGACTTGAGATCCTGTATGTGTTGAAGAAAAGGATTTAGCCTGGACTGGTAATCCGAAGATCTCAAGTATAAAAAGGATCTAGCCTGGACTAGTGTTCCTTGAGTGATCGAGCCTCCCGAAGAATATGTGTGCATTGTGGATTTAGCCCGGACGGGTAATCTGATTAGGGTATAAATTTAGCCTAGATTGGTAATTCAGATCCGAGCTCATTAAGGGTGTTTGTCGTTATAAGGGATTTAGCCTAGACTGGTAATCCCGACATCACCTTATGAGTTTATGTTACGGGGGATTTAACCTGGACTGGTAATCCCGCCGTAAGATGTGAGGTTCGCAGGAGTGCATACTCAAAATGATCATTCATATGAATTGACGGTGACTGGATAATCCATCGAGATTTCTTAGAAACTCAACGAGACTATCACAGGGTATATGTACAAATGACATGTAAAAATGATGAGCTCATCTAAGATAAAAATGTTTATGGTTTTTGTTATGTGACTAACTCATTGATTGAGTGCATATGATAGGGAAACCATTTTCATGTTCATTGGTTTCATTATCTGTTATGGATGTATGTTAAACAATCGGTAAGTTTATTTTTCAATTATTCAAGCTTACTAAGCATGTAAATGCTTACCCCTCTCTTTTCCCTGGTTTTCAGAGCTCAAGGACTCATAAGGATTGGAAGACAATTGGAGAGTCAACACACTATCAACTAGGCAAGCTTTGGTATAAAGACATTTCCATTTTGTCCAGTGGCATGTATAGGATTTTTGAGTACTTTGCTATATATATGTCATTTGATTTTCCTAGTGAAGGAATGTAAAATTATGTTTATCTTTTGTATAGGGCCATGGGAATTGATTCATTTTGAAGTAGGCTATGCCCTACAAATCTATGCATGTTTATATTCATATGTGATGGCTTTGTTATAATTGGCAATGAGTTAAATAACGAGCCAACCTTAATATGTCAAGTAGACATATAGATCATTAAATGCAAGATAAGAATTAACTTAGCATGTATGAAACCAATGACATGAGGTTCACATGCAATGAGGTTAATCAAAGTTTCATATTGGCAATGGATAATTTGACCCAAATATGCACTATAGTAATTTATAAGTGTAATTGGCTAGTAGAGGGTGACTTAAGGCTTGGAAAATAGCCTAACAAGGTCCAAATAGGTAGACGCACGGGCGTGTGTCTAGGCCATGTGTGACACACGGGCTACTCCCATGGATGTGTGCTATGACCGTGTGTTCCCTACACCTGAAATTTTAAGTCAGCATAGAGCACGGACTAAGCACACGGGCGTGTGCCTTGGCTTCGTTTATTTAACAGAATGGTGAGATTGAAGTCAGTGTAGCACACAAGCTAAGCCCACGGGCGTGTGCCTTGACTGTGTTGCATACTGGAGAAAGGACACGGGTGTGTTCTATGCCCCGCGGGCGTGTTACACTTCAACTAAGGGGAAAATTTTCTAAAGTTTCCCATGTCCATCGAACAATTTTGGTTTTGTTCCGTACTACCCCTAGGAGTGTTTTTAGGCCTCGGAAGCCTATATAAGAGACAAAATGCACACATTTGAAATGTGTTAAATCATGAGCGAAATTCAGTAACCCGATTGAGTAAGTTTGTAAAGGTGAATTACTGGTAATGCCTCGAACCCTATCCTGACATCAGATACGGGCGAGGGGCGTTACACAAGCATATACCCGTTGCCACACCTTAACCATATGACTTGTCCACAGTCGCAAATTAATTATTTAGTTAATTAAGTTTTATGCAATCATCATATACTAGGCCCAAAACCCCTACATACAAACATATGGCCCACTAGGCCCCATCTCATTCATATGGCCTGTCAGGCCCAATTCATATTCATATTCGTGTTCGCATACAATATTTCATCACATATCATCAATTATCAATATTACCCATTATGGGCCCAACAGCCCATTGGCCAATTATGTCTATTCTGGCCCGGTTGGCTAGCTCACAGCCCAAGCCCATGGAATTGCCCATGAGGCCTCAGACAACCTATCAGTTCCCCTTACGAGTGGTCATGCACTCGTTAGTCTGGCATAGCCAAACTTTCGGCTTTTCGGCATTTTGGCTTTTGTCGATCTTCTTGTGTGTGCAGTGTACGTACACACCTGGTAATAGAGCGTGCTACGATTCCCTTAGCCGCAAACCTACAAACGATATCACCCTTCAATTAATCGTATGCTTAATACATATTTTACCCAAAATCGAAACCTCAACTTAACCTTACCTTGAACACCAATCTCTAATAGCTTTTCCTTGATCACGTACTCCCTAGATCTGCATTAATCTTACTCATTAAAACCAAATACTAGGGGACTCGCATCCAACATCATTCATCCCTTTATCTCACTTAAGACTATTCGCCCAACCTTAGCCAACAAGAGAGGAATACTTACCAATATCGCAAAACACCTTAGGAGTAATTCGGTAGATAGCTACAATCCGAGATTCGATACTAATTCCCTACCAGAGTTGATTAGAAAGAGTGAGGGAGGGAAGTACTCGGTACTAACAATACTAGCAGAAAAAGAAATAAGGGACTTACACGAAAAGAGTAATCGGCCGAAGGGAGATTCGACTTTTCGGCTTTCAAACTAATATAGTGAATAAGGTTTATTTGACACAAATTAAAGAGGAAGAGTAGTAGAAGGAATTAGCTAACCCAAAGGGTAAATCAAAAGAGATCTGAAGAGAGAAAGAATGGCAAAAGAATCAGCTAGCAAAGATGGAAAAGCCAATTGGCACTAAAGAAAAATATAAAAAAATTGGCATTAGCCTAGGATCCCAAACTTGGCACATATTTATAGCCCCTATAGCCAAATTGCCTGACCTTCAATTCCCCATTCAGCTCCATCACTTCTCCCTTCTCATCTCCTCGTTTTTCTCCTTGATAACCCCTTGATCCTTTCCTCAATTTTCTCTTCTAAACACTCTCTCTTGGAGTCCATCTTCACGCCACTTCCCATCTTCTAGATGGCCAAAATTAAACTTCTGAAAATACTAAGCTAGGATTCGTACCTTGGATCTCCTTGCTAGCCACTAATGCCGCCTCCTTACACTCTAAGTGGCGTCACTTAGCCACTCCTCCACAAGGCTTTTTGATGCCACATTCCCCTATCTTTATTTAAAAGTCCAACTACTTGCCAACAAGGTCCTTTTAATTATTAACGCATAATTTTCTTTTTCCCTAAGTTCGAACTTAAACCTTAGCCAAGACCTACTATTACCTTCTTAACCGAAAATACCTAGCATATTTTTTTATCAGAACCAAAAAAAAATTCGGGATTTCGAGATTTTTGAGGCATTACAACTCTACCCCTTAAAAGAAATTTCGTCCTCGAAATTTTACTTGATTCAAACAGTTGAGGATATTGACGTCGCATCGCTCAAGTAGCCTCATTGGCCTTGTGATTATGCCAAAGCACTTTGACTAATGGAACAGACTTCCTTCTCAGTTTTTTGACATCTCGACCAATATTTGTATGGGCTCTTCCTTGAAAGTTAGGTCTGGCTTGACCTCGATTTCTTCAATCGCCACGACATGTGAAGGATCTGAGCGACACCGCCTTAGAATGGAAACATGAAACACGTCGTGAATTTGGCTTTGTTCAGGAGGTAACTCCAGCTAGTAAGCGACTGGCCCAATCCACCTTACAACCCGATATGGCCCAATGAACCTTGGGCTTAGCTTACCCTTTCGTCCATACCTTAACACTTTCTTCCACGGAGAGACCTTCAGAAAAACTAAGTCTCCCACTGCATACTCTATTTCTCGACGCTTAAGGTCAACATATGACTTTTTCCTATTCATGGCCTCCTTTAACCGATCCCGAATCAATTTTACCTTATCATTAGTATCGGCTACTAACTCAGGGCCCAAAATTCTCCATTTGCCCAACTCCATCCAACATGTTGGAGTTCGACACCTTCGCCCATACAGTGCTTCGCATGGAACAATCCCAATGCTTACTTGATAGCTATTATTGTACACGAATTTAACTAACGGTAAATACTCCTCCCAGCTACCTCGGAACTCAATCATATATCCTCTCAACATATCTTCTAATACTTGGATCACCCTTTCTGACTGTCCATCAGTTTGAGGGTGGAATGTCGTACTGAAGTTCAACCTAGTACCCAACGCCTCATGTAGCTTCTTCCAAAATTGCAAAGTGAAACATGGGTCCCTATCAGATATTATGGATACCGGTAAACTTTTGTAATGACTAATCGATGCGAACCGATACGAAATGGGCAGACTTGGTTAACCGATCCACTATAACCCATATCGAGTCTTTCTTAGTAGGTGTCAAGGGTAGCCCACTAACAAAGTCCATAGTGATCCTTTCCCACTTCCAGAGTGGAATCCTCACTGGCTGAAGCAATCCTGAAGGCAACTGATGTTCCGCCTTCACCTTTTGACAAACCAAGCATTTTTCTACGAACTCCATAACCTCGCGCTTAAGTCCAGGCCACCAATAAAGCTCACGCAAATTCTGATACATCTTATTTCTGCCAGGATGCATTGCATAGAGGCCGCTATGTGCTTCTCGCTGAATGGACTGCCTTAGATCATCGTCCTTCGGTATACACATCCTCCCATAGAAACACAATACTCCTTCACTATTTATCCCAAAGCCCGATGTCTCTCTACTCTCCACTTGTCTAAAACGAGCACCTAAGTTCTTATCCACTAGTTGCTTACTTCTTATCTGCTCGACCCATACCGGCTTTGCCTGAAGCTTAGCTAACAAGCTACCATCATCCAACAAGCTGAAACGGGCGAGCATAGCCCTCAAGTCTAACTTAGCCCTGCGACTCAACGCGTCGGCTACAACATTCACTTTGCCAGGGTGGCATTCAATCGTACAATCGTAATCCTTTAATAATTCCACCCACCTACGCTACCTAAGGTTAAGCTCCTTTTGGGTAAGGAGGTATTTCAAACTCTTGTGGTTTGAATAAATTATGCACTTCTCCCCGTATAAGTAATGCCCCCATATTTTTTGTGCGAAAACCACCGCAGCTAACTCCAAATCATGGGTTGGGTAATTCACTTCGTGAGTCTTAAGTTATCGTGATGCATATGCAACCACCTTTCCTTCTTGCATCAATACACATCCCAAGCCCACATGCGACGCGTCACTATAAATCATAAACTCCTTCCCAGGCACTGGCTGAATCAACACAGGGGCCTTAGTTAAAACCTTCTTAAGTTTTCAAAAACTCTCTTGCTGCTTGTCCGTCCAAAAAAACGATACCCTTTCCTCAACAACTTAGTTAAGGGTTTAGCAATTATTGAAAAGCCCTCAACAAACTGCCTATAGTATCCTACCAATCCCAGAAAACTTTGGATTTCTGATACCGACTTGGGTGTTTTCCAGTCTAACACCGCTTCAATTTTCTGAAGATCCATCTTAATCCCCTTGACTGACACCACATGTCTTAGAAAAGTAACCTCCCTTAGCCAAAATTCACACTTACTCAATTTGGCATACAACTGCTTCTCCCTCAAAGTCTGCAACACAATCCTTAAGTGTGCATCATGCTCATCCTCATCTTTTGAGTACACCAAAATGTCATCTATAAAGATTACCACAAACCGATCCAAGTAGGGTTGGAAAACCCAATTCATGAGATCCATGAAAGCGGTAGGTGCGTTCGTCAGCTCGAATGGCATCACCGAGAACTCGTAGTGCCCATAACGAGTTTAGAAAGCTGTCTTATGAACATTCATCTCCTTAACCCTTAATTGGTGATACCCCGAATGCAGATCAATCTTTGAGAAAATGGACGCTCCCTTAAACTGATCAAAAAGATCATCGATTCTCAGTAGAGGGTACTTGTTTTTAATAGTTAACTTGTTTAACTGTCGATAGCCGATACACATTCGCAAGGTTCCATCCTTCTTCTTCACGAATAACACCAGTGCTCCCTATGGAGACACACTTGGTCATATGATTCCTCGATCCAACAATTCCTGAATCTGTGCCTTAAGTTCCACCAAATCCTTTGGTGCCATTCGATAAGGAACAATAGACACCGGAACCGTCCCAGGTAACAACTCGATTCCAAATTCTACTTCCCTTTTGGGTGGCAACCCAGGCAGCTCCTCGGGAAAGACATCCAGAAATTCCCTAACTGTTCTCAACTCCCTAACAGCAAGGCTCTTAGCCTTCGTATTAATAATATAAGCCAAATAGGCTTCACATCCCTTTCATACTAACTTTTTAGCCTTCAACGCCGAAATCACATTCGACAAGTAATTCCGACGTTCACCAATCACCACTACTTCCTTATCCTCTGTTATTCTTAACACCATTTGTTTTGCAACGCAATCCAAGGTGGCTCGATGCTTCACCAGCTAATCCATACCTAAGATTAAGTCAAATTTGCTAAACAGCAGCTCCATCAAATCCGCTGAAAAGGTAACTCCTTGTACTACTAAGGGTACCTCCCTAAACAACTTATGCACTCCCACTGACTGACCTAACGGACTTATCACAGTCATCTCATTCGCAGTAATTTCAAACATATCACCCAAAGATTCAGTCATATTACATGCAACATAGAATGCGTCGATCCAATATCAGTCAATGCTGTGCAAGGTAACTTATATATAAAGAACATACCCGTTATCACATTTGGGGCATCCCAATGTTCTCGGCGATGAGCAACATAAACCAAAGCTGGCTGTCTCGCCTCAGCAGGGCCTGCATTTTCTTCTGGTGCTCCACGTTCGTGTCCATTGCTATTACTGCCCCTGGCCTGCCCACGACCCCTTGGCGGTAGCTGACCATCCTTTGGTGGTGGAGCACCACCTCGGCCCATGACCGGCACCTGAGCTGTCATTTTAGGGCAATTCTTGATCCTATGTTCTAATGATCCACACGCTAGACAAGCACCCGTCCTCTTCCAACACTCGCCTACATGACCTTTCTCATAAACAGCACAAGGTGGCACCCTTGGATTAACAGCAGGGGGCCTTACTCTAACTGGCCCATCGTTTCTGGCCCTAGCCCTAGGCCTCTGTCCAACACTTGGAGTCTTAGCCTCCCTCTTATTCTTACCCCTTTCTTTTTCTCGATTTAGGCACTCCGTGCGCTTTACCTCCTCCGTTATCTTTGCCTTCTCCACCAACTCTGAGAAAACTCGCTCTCTTTGTGGAGCTATTAATACCCTGAGGCTATCTCTAAGTCCATCCTCAAATCTAACGCAACGCTCATAGTCCGTTGCCACCATGACCCTTGTATACCTACTAAGGCGTAGAAATTCCGCCTCATACTTTACCACAGATTTGTTTCCCTGGGTCAAGTTCAGGAACTCCTTTCTTCTAGCATCCACATAGCTTGCACCAACATACTTTCCTTGGAATGCAGCTTTGAAAAACTCCCAAGTGATCCACTCCGGTTGGGTGACCTCTTTCACCGTCAACCACCACTGGTAGGCTCATTCCCTAAGTAGTGACACTGCCCCTTTTAGCTTTTGTTCAGGTGAGCAGTCGAAGTCCTCCATTATCCTTTCAGTGCCTCCAACCAATATTCTGCCATGTTAGGAGCCACATTAGCCACGCCCTTAAAGATCTCAGCCCCATTCGAACGAAGTCGCTCCGGAATGGACCCCCGATTTTCAGTGCCATTATTGGGCCCAGCGACCCTTTCCAAAATCCTTAGTATTGCCTACGACAATGCATCTTCTCCTGCGGCCTGATCATACAGTCCATTCCCAGCCACAGGTGAGGCCGGAGCCTCTTCTAGTCCAACATCGGGCATATGGCCCAATGCCGACGATTCAGCCCTAACACTTCTGCGGCCTCGGCCACGACCTCTTGCACCTCTTCTAGCACGCATCGTCAATTCGCATATTATCTGGATTAGAAATTTTTATGAAGTTTTAGTTAGTTTCGATAATTAAACTGATTTTTTATAAAAGTATTTAAAGAGAAGATTTTTTACGAAAATCCTCTACAGTTTCAAGATCCTACGGGCTTCAGTTCCATTCTAACAAAATCATATAAAGTAGCCTTCTATCTATCTACTGTATATCAATGTAAATAGGCTTAAGAATATAAGAACTTACTTGGTTCGACGTCGGAGACTCGGTGTGCTGCATAGTAAGATTCCCTTTTTCCCAAAACATTGTGACCCAAAATATATATATTTTAAAATAGAAAAAGAATCCAAATAATAATAAGGCCCACTTCACAGCCCGAGTTTCGAAACCTGGCTCTGCTACCACTAAATGTAACACCCCAAACCTGACCCAAACGTTATGGCCGAATCTGACGCATCACATTGAAGTGTTTTAGCGAAAACCTTGTTTTCATTGAAAACCCTTCCTTAAGATATGAAACCTTAGTTAACTTATGAAAACACTCTTTTCAGTTGCGAAAGCTTTGTTTAAAACATTTGATTTAAGAAAGTTTATCAGTTAAAAGTTTGGTTGCGGAAACATAGTTTATAAATAATATGGTTTAGAAAATCCCTATTCAACTTCTCACAATTACAATGCATAAGAATAATAAATCAAATAATAACAAAAGGGGAGGCCTTATTACAATCCAGTCTAAAATAACTTAATAAATCAGGAACTAAATGCTTTTAAAACAACCAAGTCCAAGTTGTCTTGTTAGCTGGCCACCTAGAGTCCCTCCAAATCTCGAACCTCCTATTGAGCATTACCTGAGAAAAATAAAAGAGGGGGTGAGTTTTTGGAAACTCAGTGTGTACACCTTTGTCAAGTAGCAAGCATTCATCAATCATCATAAAATTACGCATAGAATGTAGTGCAATGCAACCCACCCCAATAATCCATCTGCTACACTTCAGCTCTATCCCCCGGTAAACTTCATGTGGGGATATAAATATCGACCCACCCAAATGATACACATCAATGGTAGCCCAGTTGCGGAACTACCTTCATTGCAGCAAGCTGCTAATCATGTAATGGGCTTAAAAAGCCTTCGGTGGATCCACAGTCGTCAAGCAACCATGCGATCTTCATATACTTCCTCTGTTCTAAAATTCCCAACCCAGATGCATCATAAACAGAATATCGTGTTTATGCAGTATGTAGGTATCACTTATACTCAAAACATACATAAATCTAACCTTCATCACATAGGGGTATTTTTGTCATTTTTTCCTTTAGGGGCATTTCAGTAAATTTCATTTATTACAGGTTTTTATTTACCTTAGCCCGTTAACAAATCTCGTGAGCTAAAATAAACAAGCACTATGGACCAGGTAGGATTCTAGAGAAGAGGAGGTGGGTCATTAAGACCGCTTAAGTACCAAGCTCTCCCTAGATACAATCCTAAACATGCATATACCCATTGCCACACCTTAACCCTATGACTTGTCCACGGTCACAATTAATTATTCAGTTAATTAAGTTTTATGCAATCATCATATACTAGGCCCAAAACCCCTACATACATACATATGGCCCACTAGGCCCAATCTCATTCATATGGCCCGTTAGGCCCAATTCATATTCATATTCATGCTCGCATACAATTTTTCAGCACATATCATCAATTTTCAATATTACCCATTATGGGCCCAACAGCCTATTGGCCCATTATGCCTATTCTGGCTCGGTTGGCTAGCTTACAGCCCAAGCCCATGGAATTGCCCATGGGGCCTTAGACAACCTATCGGTTTCCCCCTTACGAGTGTTCGCGCACTCGCAAGTCTGTTGTAGACAAAATTTCAGCTTTTCGACATTTCGGCTTTTGCCGATCTGCTTGTGTTGCAGTGTATGTACACAATTGGTAATAGAGCGTGCTGTGATTCTCTTAGCCTCAAACCTACAAACGATATCACCCTTCAATTAATCGTATGCTTAATACATATTTTACCCAAAACCGAAACCTGACCTTAACTTTACCTTGAACACCAATCCCTAATAGCTTTTCCTTGATCACGTACTCCCTAGATTTGCATTAATCTTACTCATTAAAACCAAATACTAAGGGACTCTCATCCAGCATCATTCATCCCCTTATCTCACTTAAGACTATTCGACCAACCTTAGCCAACAAGCGAGGAATACTTACCAAAACCGCAAAACACCTTAGGAGCAATTCGGCAGAGAGCTACAATGCGAGATCCGATACTAGTTCCCTACTAGGGTTGATTAGAAAGAGTGAGGGAGGGAAGTACTCGGTACTAACAATACTAGCAGAAAAAGAGATAAGGTACTTACACCAAAAGAGTAATCGGCCCAAGGGAGATTCAGCTTTTCAGCTTTCAAACTAATATGGTGAATAAGGTTTATTTGGCATAAATTAAAGAAGAAGAGTAGTAGAAGGAATCGGCTAACCCAAAGGCAAATCAAAAGAGATCTGAGGAGAGAAAGAATGGCAAAAGAATCAGCTAGCAAAGATGGAAAAGCCAATCGGCACTAAAGAAAAAAAATTGGAAAGTAGCCTAGGATTCCAAACTCGGCACATATTTATAGCACCTATAGCCAAATTTCCTAACCCTCAATTCCCCATTCAGCTCCATCACTTCCCCTTTCTCATCTCCTCGTTTTTCTCCCTGATAACCCCTTAATCCTTTCCTCAATTTTCTCTTCTGAACACTCCCCTTGGAGTCCATCTTCATGCCACTTCCAATCTTCTAGAAGGCCAAAATTAAAATTCTAAAAATACTGAGCTTGGACTCGAACCTTGAATCTCCTTGCTAGCCAGTAACGCCACCTCCCTACACTGTAATTGGCGTCACTTAGCCACTCCTCCACAAGGCTTTTTGATGCCACTTTCCCCTATCTTTATTTAAAAGTCCAACTACTTGCCAACAAGGTCCTTTTAATTATTAACGCATAATTTTCTTTTCCCCTAAGTTTGAACTTAAACCTTAGCCAAGACCTACTATTACCTACTTAACCGAAAAAACCTAGCACATTTTTTTTATCAGAACCGAAAAAAAATTTGAGATTTCGAGATTTTTAAGGCGTTACAATTTCGACGGCTAGGGTTTGATGTTTAGGGAAGGGGATGATGAATAGTAGGGCTTTATATAGATATTTGGGGGACACGACCGTGGGGCATGCCCGTGTGCCTTAATTTTAGCCCGTGTATTTCGTGATTTTCAAATTTGGGCGCGTCTGAAATTTGGCCCACGCCCGTGTTCTTTGGGCGTGTTGATGCACACGGCCGTGTCGCACGGCCGTGTCCTACTTCGTTCGCTACTCCCACGTCTGTGTATGTATGTCCACGCCCGTGTTATTTTTTCAGTCTTGACCATGGGTAATGAGCACGGGCGTGTTGCATGCCCGTGTTGTTTTCTCAATTTCAACCATGACCTCTAGACACGAGCGTGTTGCATGCTCATGTTGTTTTGGCAGATTCATCCACGGCCATGTCGCACGGCTACGGTAACTTATCAACTCCCGTGTTGGGGAAAAATTTTACCCTATTTTCACATGGCCATTTCGCACGACCGTGTTGCCTTCCATGGTATGGGCACGGCCTAAGGCACGCTCGTGTGCCTGGTTATGTGGTTCTAGAAAACCTATGTTCAGTGACTCAGTAAGTGAATTCAATGTTAAAATCTAAATTTTAAAGAAGTCAACACTATTAGTGCTTGGTTGCCTCTCGAGAAGCGCTTATTAATAGTCTAAGCTAGACTTGCCTCTCTGTTGCGTTGTCATGGTGGTTTGAGGAGTTTATACTCCTCATTCCTGCTATCAATTTTATCAAAATAAGGTTGAGACGAGTACTTTTTACCTTGAACGTACCGAATTTGGGATGAATTACCTCGACTGTGCCGTACGAGAAAATGCTAAATACCGTAAGAGGGGTTTCTCCATTAGGTTTAGAGGTGGTAATGCGAGGGTCTGCGACATCTAGCAGTACCTTGTCTCCAACCTTAAGTTGATTTGGTGAAGCATTGGGTTCGTCATGGCGTAGTTTTGGTTTATCGTGTGTTCTAGATTTCTGTGTTCGCCATTCATCTAATTCCTCGACTCGTAGCCTTCGTTCTTCATAAATGGGTCCTTTGTTGTTACTTAAACATGGCTCATGTATGCTTTTCAGATGTGTTTCCTGCAAAGAAGGTTGCACCACATGGTCAGTTTTAGTGGTACGATTTATACTATTACCCTCGATATTTGATGTGTTACTTGAAGGATGATTGTCTCATCACCCACACGAAGTGTGAGTTCACCTGTACCAACATTGATAATGGTTCTAGCAGTTGCTAAAAAGGGCCTTCCTAAAATTAGAGGCACGTCATTACCCTTTTCTATGCCTAGAACAACAAAATCAACTGGGAATATAAATTTGTCAACTTTAACAAGTACATCTTCAATGATACCCCTAAGAAATCCAATAGTTTTATCTGCTAACTGAATGCTCATCCTAGTTTGTTTGGGTTTCTCAAGACCTAGTTGTTTAAACATTTTATAGGGCATGACATTAATGCTAGCCCCCAAATCAGCCAAAGCATTACTAACATTTAAGTTACCAATTAAACAAGGAATCGTAAAACTACATGGATCTTTCAATTTGTTGGCAAGCTTATTTTGTAGTATGGCTGAGCACACTGTGTTCAACTCTACATACGACGCTTCATCCAATTTTTGTTTATTTGCTAGAAGCTCCTTTAGAAATTTAACTGCATTTGGCATCTGCGAAAGAGCTTCAATAAATGGTAAGTTAATATGTAGTTTTTTAATAATTTAAGAAATTTACCGAATTATTCGTCTGTGCGGTTTTTCCTTGTCGCATTAGGGTATGGCACTTGAGGTTTGTACTCTGTACTTACCGATTTCCGCTCATTATGGTCTACCTCATCCTTACCTTTGGTTACCACAATTCCTTGCCTAGGTTCTAGTTCAGGTTCCACTAACCCTTCCTTATCTTGAACAATAATAGTGTTAAGCTGCTCCTTTGGGTTAGTTTCTGTATTACTCGGCAAGCTACCTTGTGGTCGTTCAGAAATCATCTTTGCCAACTGGCCTATTTGGTTCTCGAGCCCCTGAATGGATGCTTGCTAATTTTTAAGAGCTGTCTCCGTATTCTGGAAATGAGTTTCCTACACCGAGATAAATTTTGTTAGCATCTCCTCAAGGTTCGGCTTCTTTTCCTGCTGGTAAGGTGGTTATTGAAAACCTGGGGGATGTTGTGGCTTTTGATTTCCTTGACCACCCTACGAGAAGTTGGGATGGTTCCTCCAACCTGCATTATACGTATTACTATATGGGTTATTTTCAGATCTAGAATTGTTATTACCCATATATTGAACTTGTTCCTCCTCAGTGCTAGGGTTGAAGGATGGATAATCTGCGTGTACTCCTCCTCCACTTGAATCACACCTCATCACTGGATGTACCTGAGTAGAACCATATAAACCATCAATCTTTTTATTTAAGAGTTCTACCTAGTTCGAGAGCATAGTAACCGCATCGAGGTTGAAAACACCAGCTGCTTTCGTCGGCTTTGTCTTCATGACTTGCCACTGATAGTTATTTAGTGACATCTCCTCAATTAATTCGTAAGCTACTTCAGGTGTTTTGTTATTCAAAGTTCCACCGGCGGCTGCGTCGATGAGTTGCCTCATTGAGGGGTTCACACCATTGTAAAACGTCTGAACCTGTAGCCAAAATGGTAACCCATGGTGAGGGTACCTTCTCAAAAGATCCTTGTATCTCTCCCATGCATCATAGAGTGTTTCTAGATTCATCTGCACAAAAGAAGAGATGTCATTCCTTAACTAACCGTTTTAGCTGGCGAAAAATATTTAAGTAAAAACTTTTCGGTCATTTGTTCCCAAGTAGTGATTGACCCTCGTGGTAACGAATTCAACCACTGTTTAGCTTTGTTCCTCAATGAAAAGGGAAACAACCGAAAGCGTATGACGTCGTTAGAAATTCCATTGATTTTAAAAGTATCACAAAACTCTAGAAAATTCACCAATTGATTGTTTGGATCTTCATCCTGCAAACCATCAGACTAAACAAACTATTGTATCATTTGAATTGTGTTAGGTTTCAGTTAGAAATTATTTGCAGCAACAGTAGGTCTAACTATACTTGACTCAGTTCCTATTAAATTAGGTTTAGCATAATCATACATAGTGCGTGGAGCAGAATTTTGATTTATTGGATCAGCAGCAATCGTAGGAGGTAGTGGATTTTCCTGATTCTCAACCATCTCCTCGATTGTGGTGTGAATGTTGTCCTCTTGCTCTTCCTCTGTGTATCATAGGCTTCGCCTTATTTCTCTTCGATTTCTATGTCCAATGCGATCAATCTCACTATCAAAACGTAATGGTCCTGACGGGTTCCTTCTAGTCATAAACTATAAAAACCTGCCAGAAATAAAGAAAAAAACGAATTAGTAAAGATAAGCTAGACTAAAATAAGAAGTAAACTGCAATAAAAGTAAAAATGGCTAAAGTAATAAAAATCAAGCGTTCCTAATATCTTAGTTCCCCAGCAACGGCACCAAAAACTTGATCGTGTTGATTCGTGATAAGTTTTAATAAATTTATATTTGAACATTCTTGAAGACTAACTATTATCACGACGAAGGCAAGTGTACCTATCGAACAGTAGTATAGTTTTAGCAAGACCGGGATGTCGAACCCAAAGGAACTAAAAGTACTAGTATTAACTCTTTTCTTATTACCTAGCCTAAAAATAAAGGGGTTTGTTTTATCTAAACTAATTAACTAACTAAGACTTCATAGAAAGAAAATTGGGGAAAATACTTTTGGGGAATTCGATTGATTAAGACACTACCCAAGGGAAAATCCACGTAGACTTCACTTGTTATTTGACTCCGAATCAGATGATTTATTCATTCGACTTATTCCATAGAAATCTCTAAATTATATTATTATCTCTCTCAAGACTAACGACGTCTAACCCCAGGTTGATTAATTGAAATCTCTTTCTAATTAACACCCCCAGTGCTGCATTAACTCGATATATGGATTCCCTTATTAGGTTTCACCCTAATCTGGAAAAATCTTGTCACCCTATCTCTAGGCGTGCAATCAAATCCACTTAATTATGACAAATTTACTCATAGACAGGGACTTTTGCTCCTCTGAATAAGCGCATAAACTTGAATCAATATCCTAAAATATTGAAGCAAGAATTAAGAACACATAATTAAGAACAAGTCAAATATTTATCATACAATTTAAAAAATAATAACAAGATTCGTCTCAGGTTTCATTCCCCTTAGGTATTTAGGGGGTTTAGTTCATAATTATAAAAGACAGCATCTCAGAAGAATATTGAATACAAAACATAAAGAAAACCCAAAACTCCTGAAGGGAAATTGAATGGAGATCTTCAGTCTTGAAGGAGAATCCGACATCTGAGATGGATCAATTGGCTTTCTTCAAATAAATTCCTGCTTCCCACCCTGTGTGTCACCTTTCATCCTCCTCTCTGGTGTTTAAATAGGCTTTAGAATGCCTTAAAACCCATAAGAGTGGCGTTTTTTCTGAGTAGAACTCAACTTGGGCTCGATAGGGACACGCCCGTGTTTGATTGCTCCAAACTGTGTTAGAGTAAATTGAATGGACACGACCGTGCGGTCTACCCGTGTAAGTCGTGCTCAATTTTACTAGAAGGGCACGGGCGTGTAGTCTACCTGTGTGAGGAAGTCCAGGCGATGTTGATTTCCTACGTTGGCCTATTTTTTTCCGTTTTTGGCTCGTTTCTCACTCTTTTTACTCTCCTATGCTCACTTAAGTATAAAACATGAAATTAAAGGATTATGAGCATCAAATTCACCAATTCTAAGGAGAATTCATCCATAAATGTGCTAAACATGGGATAAAAATATGTATAAATTATGGTTTATCACATTTCCTTTTTCTTTACATCGTTGCTCACTCGAGTCGTAAAATAGGTCTGCTCACACAAGCTGAAGGTTGAAATATAAGCTACACGAGTTGCTTACACAAGCTGTTGAGTATCTGCAACAAATGCCAAACCTCAGCCATCGGTAGGACATTCAAGACCAGCACCCAAAATATTGTAACCCTAATGACATGTCATTTGTATCCTATATATTCCTAAAGTTCAAACGTGGCTCAATAATCGTTGTAACATCGTTGGATTTCCATCATTTCTTTACATGATAAATAACACAATAACATATATATCAAAATAACACTAAAACGTTATTTAAACATATGAACTTACCTTGATTCCAAAAATAAAAAATCGAAATCAACTAATTCGAGGCTTTAACTTTTCCTTAATCTAGATCCATATGAGGTTTATTTGATCTAAGTAAGCAAATTTAGTCCATTTAATATTCATACTATTCAATTCAGTCCAAAATTCATACTTTTACAAAATTACACTTTTACCCTTAATATTTTAACTTCTTTACAATTTAGTTCTTAAGCTCGTAAATTAAAATTTAAGCAATTTCATCCAAATATCATGCTAGATGAATGCACTAGGGACCTATATCAACTCATACAAATCATCATTTCATAATTTCACCATGTACTTTTATCATTTTTACAAATAAGTCCTTAAATAACAATGTCATCAAAAATCACTTCACAAAACTTATTTATTAAACAAAAAAGATTCATATTCTTCCATTAAACTTAAAAAATCATGCAAGAACATTTATGGAAAAACTCTAAACCTTTAACAGTTTTGCAAATTAGTCTTTTAGCTGGCTAGATTAAGCTACAACGATTCTAAAAACATAAAAATCATTAAAAACGGAATCAAAATACAAACCATGCAAGAAAAAATGGCTTGACCAAAACCTAGCTATACTCACTTTGAAGAAGAAGAAGAAACACATTGAAGAAGATGATACCTTTTACTTATTTAATTTTATCTTTATTTACCTATTTATATTTTTAAGCTTTAAAAATATTCATAATTTCAATAAAACCAATCCATGAAAATCCACTAACAATATAAATGGCCTATTTACCATCTAAGTCCTCTTAGATTAAAGTTTCATAGCTGTTTGATAGCTTTAGCTATTAGAACTCTACTTTTGCACCTTTTTCGATTTAGTCATTTTCACTTAATTAAGCAAGCAAACGTAAAAAATTCTTAATGAAATTTTTATACAAATCTACTAACATACCGTAGACATTAAAATAATAAAATAATAATAATTTACTCATCAGATTTGTGGTCCCAAAACCACTATTCGGATTTAACTAAAAACAACTTGTTACATAATTAGTTAAATTTTAATTTGGAAAATACGAAAAAAATTAATCAAACTTGGGTTGTATTCATATGTTTATAAAGTATTATTGGCTTGTAAAAAAAACATAAAGGAAAAACTTAAAAATTAACTAATTCTAGAGCAATCGATGAAGTCAACATAAATATATCTTTAAGCCCAACCAGAATATCCCACATTGCCTTTATGTCTAAAATTTGCTTGTACTACCTTTCCGATATTTATGCTTCACCTAAATCACCTGCCTTGCCATTACACAGTGTTTAGAAAGGAGTGTATGAGCTCTTGCGAACTTAGTGAATATACAGGAAAGAATAACCACACAGCATACACAAAACATAAGCTAAACAAAAGCTTTGCCAAAGTCACAGAATTACGAACTGGGTTTGTCATACTTATACGAAGTTTGGTTAGCAGATACTCATCGTCAAATAGCTTAAAAATAGTTGACTGTCTCTAGATGTACCAATGTCCAGAGTGTGAATACTGCAATAAAATAGAGAATTATGAGGTGGTATCCACAAGTATACGGGTTAAGCTGTAATATAGATTTTACAACGAAGTAAGCAAGTACTTTGACGATCATACCTTAAGGAGGCGAGTACTAAATCAATCTTAACCTAAGTAAAGATTTAATTAATACTTTAAGTTAGTTATTGTACGAGAATAAAATAAGAAATATGTTTAAGGTTTATCAAATCATAAAATAAAATAACATAAAAAATAATTAAAATTGCAAGAGATAGATAAAGTGAATCAAATATGAGGATAGGTGGTCATCTTGCTTCAGCAATCCCAATTAACTGTCGTCTCAAGTTCCTTATCAACCAACTAGTCATTACACTAGCAGGTTCTTTCGATCTACCACTAACATAACGAGTCAACATGTAACACCCCAAACCCGACCCAGATGTTATGGCCGAATCTGGCGTGTCACATTGAAGTTTTAAAAACCCATGATTCATTTTAGTGTTTTAAAAAAAGGTCTTTTGCTAAGTTAACAAAGTGAATGGAAGCTGTGCACCAGGTTGGTATCCGAAACAGAAGAGGTGAGCCATGAAGGCTGCTTAAGTACCAAGCTCTTGCCTGGATCCAATCCTAGACATGCCCACAACCATTGCCACACTTTGGTGCGAGGTTAGATTTTGGAAAAAAAAACGAGTTGGAATTCATTTAAGTAGATTTTTTGATAAACCGATTAGTTGTATCGTTGCGCTTATTTTGAAAACAAGTATCATTTTGAAAACGCGCCCTAAGTCTAACCCATTTTGAATTATTATCAGTAAAATATAGAGTATAAAATAAAATAATCCCAGAAAGATAATTAAAATGGTTTTATTACAACCCAAAACCAAATAATAATAAATTAAAAAAAATCGGTTACTTATTGCAAAGTTTGAAAGCGTTCATCACGGCCACTCTGAATCCCCTCCGGCTCCAAGTCTCCACATCAAGACTCACCTGCAAAGATAAGGAAAGGGGGGTGAGTTTGGAAACTCAGTGTGCAACAAGCCCCTTTTAGAGCCCAAACTAATACCAGCATACTGGGCCGAAGCCTTCTCATTAATCATGTTATTGGGCCGAAGCCTTCTCATTAATCATGTAACTGGGTCGAAGCCTTCACTACAAATGGTATGGCCCATAGGCCCATTTCAATGCCTCATGTAATATTAATGGATGTATGCAAGCCCATTTGCGAAGACTATTCAACCCACTATCTGCTACTCTCCACCTGTACCAACCAAGCTCTCCATGTGGGAAATAACTCAACCCACCCAACCAAACTCTCCACTAGCAGCATAGCTGCTTTATCATATAACTAGAGGCCTAGCCTCTTTTAATAACTAGGGCAAAGCCCTTTTTGATAAACTAGGGCAAAGCCCTTTTCGCACTTCCTCCATTTATATCAAAAACCCAACCCATGCATATTATGAGTATATCATAGCATAACATGTGCATGTTATAACATATCATGTGCATATCATGTCATATCATGTGAATCAATACCTCATGCATCATATTCATAATTAAACCCTAGGGGTATAATGGTCATTTTTACCTAGGGGTAAAATAGTCATTTACCATATTTTAGGGGTAATTTCATAAATTTACCAAATATTATAGGTTTTCCACGTTCATTAACAATTATCAATATTCTCAAGTGTTTAAACAGTGATTTTAACGCACTTTATCAAATTAGGGCTTTTGGGCCCAAAACCCCTAATGGGCCCCACGAATGCCGATTTAGCCTATTAAGCCCACATAATCGAAATTTTACAACAGTACTAATCACGTTAACATGCAATCTTTCCAAATTCCAATTTCTATAAAATTTACCCAAATGGGCCGGGAAGTCCATTGGGCCCAATTTTAGCCCATTGAGGCCCAACTTACCATCATGCACGGAATTGCGCTCTTAACTGTTCCATCGATCCAAACACCGATCATATCATTTTTATCGCATCTAAAACCACATGCAAAATCTCAAGTTCCCGAAATGCCGAAATTTTGGCATTTCGGCTTTTCTGCGAATATTAGCCTAAGCTACTACGAGGGTTGTTACACACCTGTTTTGTGACGACTGCCACTGAGATCCCTTACGATGTCCTACAATTGATTACCACAATTCTTAGATTGCAAACCACAATAACCAATCCCAATATTCACCTACCGTATTCGAACCATGCCCCTAAAGCCTTTAGAATCTTACCTTTTTGTCGAAAACCGATGACTAGATCTAAGTCAGTTGTTCCAAAGATCCAAGCCTTCGATCCAACCTCTAGAAGACACTAAACACCAAAAGAAATCATCGGTTAAAGACCCTTAAAGCCCTATGCCCAAATCGATAGCCTCCCTAGATTTTAGGGACTTCGGCTTTTTCTAAATTGTAAAATAAGACTAGATCTGAGGTGATGAGCACTTACCACCTATTCCTCTTTGATTTGTATGAAAATCTGATGCAGATCTATCCTCTAAACAATAGTAGAAATCGAATCCAGGAGATCTGAAGTTTCGGCTATAAGTCCCTAAATCTATGGTACTTCGGCTTTTTAAGTGATGAAGAAGATGACAATTTGAGGCTATAAGTTTGAAGTAATGCTGCCGACAGATACTAAGGGTTTGGAGAAGATGAAAGTTAATTAAAAGGAACAAAAATAACTGAAGGATTTTGGCTTGGAGAAATCGGCACAAGAAGTGAGTTTTCGGGATTTCAGCTTTTATGGTGATCGGCTATGAAGGTTTTGTGGAGGATGGGATCGATAGAGGAGGTGAGTAAGGTGATCAGAAGGTTTCGGCTAGAAGAAAAAGCAAAAAGGAAGAAAGAAAATGGAGGAAAAAGAGAGGAAAAAGAACTCGGCCCCAAGGAGAAGGAATTTGCATTTTCGGCTTTTGTGAGAACTCAGAAAGGATGAACGACAGTGAACGCTTTCAGGTGGCGAACCCTAATTCTCTAAGACAGAAAAAGAAAACAACCTAACCTTAATATTAACTAAAACAATCGGCCCAACCTCCCTAAGGCCCTTGCAGAAATTCACTTAAGTGATCACACGCCCGGCACATGCCTAAAATTAAAAAAGTAATAGTATGCCTACCTTGCAACTTGAACCCTGGACCTTTAATTCTTTCCCAGCCGCCATTTTTTTAGGAACTTAGTGGCGCCACCTTGCCACTTTACCAAGGCCTTATTTGCGTCATAATTTACGAAATTCTTCTTAAAAACCCACTTAACCAAGTCTCCTATTCACTTAAAATCCAACCTTGATATTTTACCGCGCTTAACTTAGGCTTGGGCCTTCTAAAGGGCCACTAACACATTTAAACGCAATTCCAATATTCAGAACACCAAGATTTCAAAATTTACCTAAAATCACAGAAACCCAGAAAATCCCGAAAATTAGGGCGTTACAACTCTACCCCCTTAAAGAAATTTCGGCCTCGAAATTTACCTGACCCAAATAATTGAGGGTATTATTGACGTATAGTCTCTTCTGACTCCCAAGTAGCCTCTTCCCTTCCATGATTATGCCACAGTACTTTCACCAACGGAACCGACTTCCTTCTTAAAACTTTAACCTCTCGATCTAAAATTTGCACGGGTTCCTCCTCAAAGGTCAAATCTGTCTTTACTTCAATCTCCTCCACTGGCACAACATGTGAAGGATCCGATCGATATCGTCTCAACATGGACACATGAAAGATGTCATGGATTCTGTCCAACTCCGGTGGTAACTCTATCTGATATGCTATTGGCCCTACCCGTTTAAGAACCCGATAAGGCCCTATAAATCGTGGACTTAGTTTGCCTTTCCTGTAGAACCTTAAGATCTTCTTCCAAGGTGAAACCTTCAAGAAAACCATATCCCCAACAGCGAAATTAATCTCCTTATGCTTTAGATCTGCATACGACTTTTGTCTATCAGATGCCTCCTTTAATCGATTTCTTATCAACTTAACCTTACTTTCAGTATCTGCCACTAATTTCGGTCCAAGCACTTGTCGTTCACCCAACTCTGTCCAACACATAGGCGTACAACATCTTCGCCCATAAAGTGCCTCATATGGAGCCATCTGAATACTTGCTTGGTAGCTGTTGTTGTACGCAAACTCCGCCAATGGCAAGTAGTCCTCCTAACTACCACGAAAATCGATGATACACCCTCTTAACATATCCTCCAAAACTTGAATAACCCTTTCCGACTGTCCATCTGTCTGAGGGTGAAAAGCAGTACTGAAATCCAATCGTGTACCCAACGTCTCGTGTAACTTCTGCAAAAACTGATATGTAAACCTTGGGTCTCGATCATAAATTATTGATATTGGCACTCCATGCAACAGCACTATCTCTGCCACATACAACTTGGCCAATTTCTGAAGTGAGTAATCGGTTCGGACAGGTATGAAATGGGAAGATTTCGTTAGCCTATCCATAATTACCCAAACTGAGTCCTTCTTGAAAGGTGTCAATGGCAGGCCACTCACAAAATCCATAGTTACCCTTTCCCATTTTCAAAGTGGTATCTTCACTGGCTGTAACAATCTTGAAGGCAGTTGATGCTTGGCCTTTACTTGTTGACACGTAATACATTTTCCCACAAATTCAGTCACTTCTCGCTTAAGCCCAGGCCACCAATATAGCTCTCGCAAGTCTCGATCTGACTTACTCCTCTCGGATGCATAGCACAGGGTCCACCATGTGCCTCCCTCAAAATCATCAATCTCAAGTCAGAGTCCTTCGGCATACAAATTCTTCCTCGAAAACAAAAAACCCCATCACCATTTAATCCAAAGTCTGAATTCTCCCTTCTCGACTTCTGTCAAACCGAAAACCAACGACTCATCCACCAACTGCTGCTTCTTAATCTGCTCCACCCAAGTCGGTCTCACTTGTAACTCTGCCAATAAGCTTCCATCGTCATACAAGCTTAAGTGAGCAAACATTGCCTTCAATTCCACCACAGTTCTTCGACTCAACGCATCAGCCACGACATTTGCCTTACCTGGATGGTACTCAATCGAACAGTCATAGTCCGTTAACAACTCTATCCACCTTCGCTGTCTAAGATTCAGCTCTTTTTGAGTCAGCAAGTACTTAAGACTCTTATGATCCGTATAGATAATGCATCTCTCCCCATACAAGTAGTGTCTCCATATCTTAAGCACAAAGATCACCGCTGCCAACTCCAAGTCATGAGTAGGATAGTTTACCTCATGAGGCTTAAGCTATCGTGAAGCATAAGCTACCACTTTACCCTCTTGCATCAACACACAGCCCAAACCTATATGTGACGTGTCACTGTACAAAGTGAAATCCTTACCAGACTCTGGCTGAATCAACACTGGTGCCCCAGTCAGAACCTTCTTCAACTTCTCAAAAGCCTCTTGCTGCTTATCTGTTCAAATAAATGGTGCTCCCTTCCTTATAAGTTTCGTTAACGGTGCTACCAACACAGAAAATCCTTCCACAAATCTTCGATAATAACTTGCCAACCCCAGAAAACTTCGAATTTCTATTACTGACCTCGGTGGCTTCCGCTCCAGAATTGCCTCAATCTTCCGAGGGTCTACCTTGATCCCCTCAACAGACACAACATGCCCCAAGAAAGTTACTTCATTCAACCAAAACTCGCACTTACTGAACTTTGCATAAAGTTGCCTTTCTCTAGCACTTGCAACACAATACGAAGATGCTCATAATGCTTCTCTTCTATTTTCGAGTACACTAAGATATCATCGATAAAAACGACTACAAACTGATCCAAGTATGGCTAAAATACCTGATTCATCAAATCCATGAATGCTGCCGGTGCATTAGTCAAACCAAAGGGCATAACCAAAAACTCGTAGTGACCATATCGAGTTCTGAATGCCGTCTTATGAATATCCTCTTCTTTGACTCTCAACTGATGATATCCTGACCGAAGGTCAATCTTAGAAAATACTAAAGCTCCTCTCAGTTTGTCGAATAGATCGTCGATTCTTGGCAAAGGATACTTGTTCTTGATCATCAGTTTGTTCAACTGCCGATAATCAATACACATCCGCATGGTCCCATCTTTCTTCTTTACGAACAACACTGGTGTGCCCCACGGAGAAACACTTGGTCTTATAAACCCTCTATCTAATAGTTCTTGAATCTGAGCCTTCAGTTCCACCAACTCCTTTGGTGCCATCCTATAAGGTACAATGGACACTAGAGCTGTTCCAGGTAACAAGTCGATTCTGAACTCAACTTCTCTATTCGGAGGTAGTCCAGGAAGTTCTTCCGGAAATACATCTTGAAATTCTTTGATGGTCCTAACTGACTCCACAGTCTTCCCCTCAGGTTCAGCTTAACTCACGAATGCTAAAAACGCCTCACAACCTTTACGAATCAACTTCTCAACCCTTAAAGCCGAGACAACATTGGACAAATAGTTCCTTCGCTCCCCTATGACCATTATCTCTTCATCGTCGGTAGTTCTTAGTACCATTCTCTTAACAGCACAATCCAACGTTGCCCTATGCTTAGTTAGCCAATCCATTCCCAAAATAAGATCAAATTCCCCAAATGGCAGCTCTATTAAATCCCCTACAAATATCCTATCTTGTGTCTCTAAAGGCATCTCCCTAAAGAGTTTATCTACCTTATCCGAGTGTCCCAAAGGACTTATCACAGATACCCCACTCACAGTCTCCTCAGGAAGCACACCCAATGCCCCAGATACATCACAAGCAACATACGAGTGAGTGGAACCCACATCAATCAAAGCAGTGTAAGGCTTGCTATAAATGAGGAACGTACCGGTTATAACATCAGGAGCATCATCCTCCTCACGACGCCGTGCAGCATAAACCAACGCTGGCTGTCAAGCTTCAGCATGTCTAGCACCCCTGCCAGGTGCCCCACGTCCTCGTCCATTGCCACCTCTACCTTGCCCACGGCCTCTCTGTGGTGGTGGTCCTCCTCGCTGCGGTTGGACACCTCTTTGCTCCGCAACTTGATCTTGAGCTGCTCTCCGAGGACACTCTCTGAACTTATGTCCCTTTGACCCACATCGAAAACATGCCCCAGTTCTTTTCCAGCACTCCCCCATATGCTATCTGCCACAATCCTTGCAAGCCTACGGTCTAAAAGTATTAACCGAAGCTGGTCGAACTGGTTTCTCCATTCTAGCTCTTTTAATATTTCTATTTGCAGCACCCGAGGGTCTGGAATCCCTCCTGAATCTGGGTCGATCCCTCTCACGATTCTACCGTTCGGTTCGTTTTACTTCCTCGGTTATCTTAGCCTTCTCCACCAACGCAGTAAAATCATGCTCCCTCTGTGGAGCTATCAGCAGCCTAAGCTCATCACGGAGGCCATCCTCGAATCGAACACTGCGCTCATATTCGGTCGCAACTATCCAGCTAGCATATCGACTCAGCCTCAAGAATTCTACCTCATACTCCGCAACAGTCTTATTACCCTTAGCCAGATTCAAAAATTCCTTTCGACGGGCATCCACATAACTAGATCTAACATACCTTCCCTTAAAAGCAGTCTTGAACAGTTCCCAGGTTACTCGTTCGATCGGGGTACTCTCCCTTACAGTGATCCACCACTGGTATGCCTCACCTCGTAGCAACGACACAGCCCCCTTCAGCTTTTGCTCTACAGAGTAATCTAGGTCGTACATAATCTGCTCTGTTGCCTCTAGCCAATATTCAGCCACGTTTGGGGCTACTCCGAATCGCGCCCTAAAAACCTGCTCGCTCCGTTAGCCCGTCGTCGCTGAGAGATGGATCCCTATTCACCGCCCCGAGTGCTAACTCCAGCAACCCTTTCCAAAACCCTTAACATCGCTTGGGACAAAGCATCGTCCCCCGCAGCCCGATCATGTAACCCAACCTCAGTTACCTGTGGCACGGATGCCTCCTCAGCTAGCCTATGCCCTGAGGATGAAGATTCAGCTTGCACCCTTCCGCAACCACGTCCGCGGCCTCGTCCACGAGTTTCTCTTGTACTCATACCGAATTATCTGTTTACGAATTTTATGATATTAGTTTAATATTTTAGTTGTTTATTACGAGATGTCTTATGGAAATATAGTAGTTCAGGGATTATTCTTGCAACGTCGTAGCCTAGCTACAGTCTCAATCCTACTATTTTACAGCTCTACCCTATCTAAAGTATCATAGTAGGGTCTCAGTTCTATCTATAGCATCATATAAATATCATACGGTGTAAAAGAAAGTACACTTACAGACATGCTGCTGGGGATTCAGTGTGCCACTTCTTTCTTCAAACCATTTAAAACAAAAACATGTATTTGGTCATAGAGAATAGAAATTCTTAAAAAAAATTGATTTAAAATACCCTTATTTTGAAATTCTTGATTTTAAGCCCGTTTAGAAACCCACAGCCGAGTTGTTGCAACTTGACTCTGATACCACTAAATGTAAAACCCCAAACCCAGCCCAGATGTTATGGCCGAATCCAATGTGTCACATTGAAGTTTTAAAAACCCATGATTCATTTTAGTGTTTAAAAAGAACATCTTTTGCTAAGTTAACAAAGTGAATGGAAGCTGTGCACCAGGTAGGTATCCAAAACAGAGGAAGTGAGCCATGAAGGCTACTTAAGTACCAAGCTCTTGCTTGGATCTAATCCTAGACATGCCCACAACCATTGCCACACTTTGGTGCGAGGTTAGATTTTGGAAAAAAAATGAGTTGGAATTCATTTAAGTAGATATTTTTGATAAATCGATTAGTTGCATCATTGCGCTTATTTTGAAAACAAGTATCATTTTGAAAAAGCGCCTTAAGTCTAACCCATTTTGAATTATTATCAGTAAAATATAGAGTATAAAATAAAATAATCCCAGAAAGATAATTAAAATGGCCTTATTACAACCCAAAACCAAATAATAATAATAAATTAAAAAATCGGTTACTTATTGCAAAGTTCGAAAGCGATCATCACGGCCACTCTGAATCCCCTCCGGCTCTAAGTCTCCACATCAAGACTCACCTGCAAAGATAAGGAAAGGGGGTGAGTTTGGAAACTCAGTGTGCAACAAGCCCCTTTCAGAGCCCAAACTAATACCAGCATACTGGGCCGAAGCCTTTCGTTTAATGGTTACTGGGCCGAAGCCTTCTCATTAATCATGTTACTAGGCCGAAGCCTTCTCATTAATCATGTTACTGGGCTGAAGCCTTCTCATTAATCATGTTACTGGGCCGAAGCCTTCACTACAAACGGTATGGCCCATAGGCCCATTTCAATGCCACATGTAATATTAATGGATGTATGCAAGCCCATTTGGGGAGACTACTCAACCCACCATCCGCTACTCTCCACCCGTACCAACCAATCTCTCCATGTGGGGAATAACTCAACCCACCCAACCAAACTCTCCACTTGCAGCATAGCTGCTTTATCATATAACTGGAGGCTTAGGCTCTTTTAATAACTGGGGCAAAACCCTTTTTGATAAACTGGGGCAAAGCCCTTTTCGCATTTCCTCTATTTATATCAAAAACCCAACCCATACATATAATGAGTATATCATAGCATAACATGTGCATGTTATAACATATCACGTGCATATCATGTCATATCATGTGAATCAATACCTCATGCATCATATTCATAATTAAACCCTAGGGGTATAATGGTCATTTTTACCTAAGGGCAAAATAGTGATTTACCATATTTTAGGGGTAATTTCATAAATTTACCAAATATTATGGGTTTTCCATGTTCATTAATAATTATCAATATTCTAAAGTGTTTAAAAAGTGATTTTAACGCACTTTATCAAATTAGGGCTTTTGGGCCCAAAACCCCTAATGGGCCCAACAAATGTCGATTTAGCCCATTAAGCCCACATAATCCAAATGTTACAACAGTACTAACAGCGTTAACATGTAATCTTTCCAAATTCCAATTTCTATCAATTTTACCCAAATAGGCCCGGAAGCCCATTGGGCCCAATTTTAGCCCATTGAGGCCCAACTTACCATCGTGCACAGAATTGCGCTCTTACCTATTCCATCGATCCAAACACCGATCATATCGTTTTTATCGCATCTAAAACCACATGCAAAATCTCAAGTTCCTGAAATGCCAGAATTTTGGCATTTCGGCTTTTCTACGAATATTAGCCTAAGCTACAACGAGGGTTGTTACACACCTATTTTGTGACGACTGCCACTGAGATCCCTTACGATGTCCTACAATTGATTACCACAATTCTTAGATTGAAAACCACAATAAACAATCCCAATATTCACCTACCATATTCGAACATGCCCCTAAAGCCTTTAGAATCTTACCTTTTTACCGAAAACCAATGACTAGATCTAAGTCTAGTTGTTCCAAAGATCCAAGCCTTCGATCCAACCTCTAGAAGATACTAAACACCAAAAGAAATCATCGGTTAAAGACCCTTAAAGCCCTATGCCCAAATCAACAGCCTCCCTAGATTTTAGGGACTTCGGTTTTTTCTAAATTGTAAAATAAGACTAGATCTGAGGTGATGAGCACTTACCACCTATTCCTCTTTGATTTCTACGTAGATCTGATACAGGTCTATCCTCTAAAAGATAGTAGAACTCGAATCCAGGAGATCTGAAGTTTCGACTATAAGTCCCTAAATCTATGGTACTTCGGCTTTTTAGGTGATGAAGAAGATTATGATTTGAGGCTATAACTTTGAAGTAATGTTGCCGAAAGATACTAAGGGTTTAGAGAAGATGAAATTTAATCAAAAGGAACAAAAATAACTGAAGGATTTTGGCTTGGAGAAATCAGCACAAGAAGTGAGTTTTCAGGATTTCGGCTTTTATGGCGATCGGCTATGAAGGTTTTGTGGAGGATGGGATCGATAGAGGAGGTGAGTAAGGTGATCAGAAGGTTTCAGCTAGAAGAAAAAGCAAAAGGAAGAAATAAAATGGAGGAAAAAGAGAGGAAGAAGAACTCGGCACCAAGGAGAAGGAATTTGCGTTTTCGGCTTTTGTGAGAACTCAGAAAGGATGAATGACAGTGAAAGCTTTCAGGTGGCTAACCCTAATTCTCCAAGACAGAAAAAGAAAAGAACCTGACCCTAATATAGACTAAAACAATCGGCCCAAACTCCCTAAGGCCCTTGGCGAAATTAACTTAAGTGATCACATGCCCGGCACATACCTAAAATTAAAAAAGTAACAGTATGCCTACCTTGCAACTTGAACCCTGGACCTTTAATTCCTTCCCAGGCGCTATTTTTTTAGGAACTTAGTGGCGCCACCTTGCCACTTTACCAAGGCCTTATTTGTGTCATAATTTACGAAGTTCTTCTTAAAAACCCACTTAACCAAGTCTCCTATTCACTTAAAATCCAACCTTGATATTTTACCGCGTTTAACTTAGGCTTGGGCCTTCTAAAGGCCCACTAACACATTTAAATGCAATTCCAATATTCAGAACACCAAGATTTCAAAATTTGCCTAAAATCACAGAAACCCGGAAAATCCCGAAATTCAGGGCATTACACAACAAGAACTACTTATCTTCCAACATCACAGTCTAGACTGGCTTGGTGTAAAGGTGTTCATGAATGGTCAATACCAATTTTGGGTTAATTCCCACCTTGATAACTTCCAAAGGTTGTTAGACCTAGGCTTTGTTTCACATTCTTCCTTTACCAAATAGTTGATTCGTTGAGTAACCTTACAAAACAGTTAAGAGATCATGCCTCCACTTGCTAATCCCCCATAGAGGGATTAGTTTCTCATGGCTTTTATTAACAATATGAAAAGAATGAAAGAATTAATCATAGGGAATGAACTGAAATAGAGTGTTTAAGAAAGCCTGATTGATATTGATATTGATGAAATAAAGTGTTTAAGGAAATATTGATATTGATATTGAGGAAAAAATTGAACTAAAATTATAAAAACCTAAGAAAGTAAGAGAAAAAATAATCTAGACCTAAAGAAATAATCTAAGGTAATGGAATTATGTCCATAATGTGTGCCAGAAAGGTCTATTTATAGCATTCGTAGCCGTCATCGTAGCCCTAGGGTAGCTGACATTCTCGAGCTTTAGGTTCGATTGTGTGGACCAAAATGTCTTTACTTTGTGTTTTAATCTCATCATAGAGTCGATGTCGAGACACACCAGGTCCTGTGTCGCGACATAGCAACCATTATGCTCTTCTATAGTAATCTTCAAGGGTATGTCACGACATCCTCAGCCTGTGTCGTGACATTGAAGGTAGTTTCTCACTTTCTCTATTCTGCTTTCTATGTTGGGACACAACGTCCAGTATTGACTCAAACTGCCCTGTAATGGTCTCCTGCGCATTCACAAAGCATGTTAGCTCTCCCTTTGGTCTCATTCATCTCTTAAGGTTAATAAAAGACTCTATGTGCACATTTTATTGAATGTAAATAAAATTAAAGAAACTGAATTAAAAGATAATGAAAATGCTTGTATTCAAGCTCCTTAAATGTGAAAACTTGCTTAATCTTCTAGACCGAGTTATGACAGATTAAACTTCTCAACACTTAAGTCATTGCTTGTCCTCAAGCAACATAAATAAAGATTATAAAATGAAATTGATGACCCTTAAGCAATTATGGTACAAGTATTGATTTTGAAGAATATGACTTAGGAATTTCATATTTACTAAAAATTTCAACATGATGAGTAGTTGACTTACCACTTTTGATCACGAACATTTAAGTTCAATATGTTACAAAAAGAACAAGTACTTTGATTATTTGAGCAAAATATAAATAGTCATCTATGTGAATGTTCAGTATGATGTCCATTCATGTATAAGGATATTTAGCTCACATAAGGCTTTTTGTCTTCTAATGTTCCGAGGCTTAGGACATGTATGGAATTCAAAAATAGTAAGCATCAATAGGTTACAAGCAAGAAAATAGTTTGGCACATCATATTGATCCCTATTCTTCCCTCTTTAGTGACCCTTACTCGCTCACCGCCTTATTTCTCTTTCTCTCACCTTCCTTCTCTCTCCAAATATAGGAAATCATAGCATGACATAGTAACTATGGCTAGCCTATGAGTTTTGATGCACTAATGAATGAGTTTTTTCTATGTTTGTGACTTTGTCACTATTCTTTTTTAATTTTTTCTCACTCAAGAATGCTTTTTTTATTTTTCAGGTACTTTTTCTATTTGTATGGATTTTGTTTTTGGAATTTTCTTCTTGTTTTACTCTTTCAGGCTAACCTATAATTCCCACATCACACTAATCTTTCCTATTTCACTCTATTTTTTACAAACTCCACCATGATGTATCTACTTAGTCCTCAATACGCATGACCAGACGTATATAATACTCTAGCACAAGACCAAAGAAAAAGGGAAAATAAAAATTGATGTTTCTAGGCTCGAGACTTGTAATGTGGTTCATCAAGAAGTGTCAGTAGGCTCAAGAATTGGTACTAAAGGTGAAATATAAATAAGACAACATTTTGGCCCTAGATGTGTTCCAAACAATGCCTTAGGTCATTCGTAAATATCTCAACATTCATAAATTTAATCAACCAAACAAATACAAATTCAACTATTTAACATTCGTACTAGCATGCTTGTTTCCTTGCATTTTCTATGTCATTTGGTACAAATGATAGCTTAATACCTACTTACAGTGTAACATATAGAATTTTAGTAGTCGAATATAAAAAATTTAAAATCTCCTATCATCATGCCAAATTTATTCACAAATGCAAGCAACCTATGTACATGCTCCTAAATAATCACTTGTATTTCTACAAGCTAAAGCACACAAAAGACAAGAAAAATCAAAGCAAATGCAAAAATTTGAAGCAAATTTTTTATGTTACCCTCCACACTTTAGTTGACACATCGTCCTCAATGTGTTGCTCATTAAAAGATAAGAAAAGAAGATACCCGATTAATCGTGATTGCTCAAACTCCTATTGGTGGGTGCTTCTTCCTTTGATCATGTAAATTTTGGATATGTTTATGTCTCCTTTGTGTTGGGTTCCTACATAGAAAATTTAAGCAGAACACAACATACAAAAATCTACTTATTAATCCTATTTCTATGAAGTCTAAATTAAAATGATCCAAAAATTAATATAAATATTTTTTTATAAAATTTAAAATAGTTCAATCATCCTACTTATTGTCCATCAGGTCATCCTTGTCATCCTCCTATTTTCTCCTTCATATTCGCTTTCATGCACTTCTTCTTAGTCCATATTTGCCAGCCCAAACATTTTAGGTGTATAATTCGGAACTTGAATGTTGTTTGCCTCGCAAACTCTTGAAAAATTGGTCCTAATTCCTGCATCCACTAAATTAACCAATCTAACTTTGGATGACTATTCTCACTAACATCTTGTTGAGCTTGTGTCAACCTTTTTGATGGAGTGGGTATCGTTGTCATTTCTTACTGTTGCTTATTTCAATCTTTTATCTGTTTGGCCTGCAGGTTGATGTATTGTTGGAAAAAGTGTCCCTAATAATGCTTCAGGATGGTTCAACGATTGCTCAGTGGACATCATAGATACACCCACCTTTTTGCATAGAGCCGTCACTAGATGGGGAAAGAATACTCCCACCTTTTGGCTACTAATGCATCTTCCTATGGTGGATCCATTTGCCAACATGAACTTGCTTTTTTTTGCAAAATAGCATAGAGTAACAATTCTCTAAAGGCATTAACGTTAGAAACATTTAAAGCAGATATAATTCGTGTGTAAATGAATTGAATCCACATCTTAGCTTCTAAAAACATAATAGCTTGATGGAAAGATATTTGGATATTGTTACCTATGCGGTACTTCCATTCATCCCTTCCCTCAGTTAAAGAGTTTATAATATTATCCATATATGTCTCTAAAGTATTCTAAGTCAGTTTCATCAATGAAGTCATTCTCATAGTATGGAACATTATAAAAGTCACAAATTATTCTAGTGGTTACTTGCACCTCTTTCCCTCGCACAAGTACTGTATCCCATATATGATCTTCAGTATTTCTAGACTTGTGGTCCCGTAGAGATGTGTAGAACTTTTGGACAACAAAGACCACAACTATATCCTTTGGGATCATCTAAAAATGTTCCCAACGATGATACTTGACCAAAGGCCAAATATCTTTACACAGAATCATTAATGGATCAAATCCCCTCTTTTGAATGAATGTTTTTCCTTGAAGTTCATTAAAATACTTTTCAATGTTTGAATTTGGAAAATTGGAATGAGTTTGAACCATTGATGGCTCTATTTCCATTGTTCACCTAACTTTCCTAAGAGGCATGATGTTTCAATCCTAATAACTTACTAAATAAATGAGTCAATGGAATAGTAAAAAGTTTGAGTTTAAGAACCCTTAACCTTGAATGTACAGTCAAAGTTCATTTGAATTCTTTGCTTGCCCGTGCTATCCTCGTTCCTTGTTGCACCGAGTTTGTGAAAGGAAATTTGGGAAATTTGGGGTTTAGGTTTTGGGTTTAGGGAATATTGAGATATTTGGGAGATTTTTAGGGGTAAGGGTTTAAAGAGTGTTTTAATTAGGAGTAAATAGGAGTTTATGTTATAAAATAGGGATTTAAAGGTTTAGAAATTGAGTAAAATTAATGTTAAAGCCATCAGGTTGCACAATAGGTCAATTCAACCCTGCAAAAAATTGCAACGATGTCACGACACAGGGGTTCTGTGTCGCGACACATTCACCAGTTTGGAGATTCTTAGGGATTGTTTGCTACATCACGACTGGTTTTGTTGTGAAGATGACTCTGTTTTGGCCAAAAACTCTATCTTAAGGATACTTTGATCTAAGGATAAACCTACATAAAATAAAATTTAGAATCTAAACTATGTAATTAGTTAAGTATACAGTAGTTTGCAAATATCATGCAAGAATTCACAAATTTTAAGTTATACTGCTAGATTTATCCAGTAGTATAGTCAATTCACCCGTGGATGATTTTTTTGTTCTATCAATATTGGTCCACTGTCTGTCATGCCATTCCACCCTTGCTAGTTTGTCCCGTTCCTTGAACCTATTTATTCTTTCTGTATTCATAAAAGGAAACGTTTCCCTTGATTTGGGATATAAAAAATAGATAAGTTTTTTTGCAATGCTCCTCTAATTTCCTCGTTCGGTTGATAGCCACATTTGAAAGTTTCAGTCTCACCATTAATTTTCATTGTTAACTCATTTTCTCTAAATTAATGATAGATCTAGAAGTGGCCAAGAAAGGTATTCCTAGTAAAATTGGTATCTCATGATCTTCCTTAAAATAAAGTATTACAAAATCTGCGGGAATAATAAAGCTCCGCACCTTGACTAACAGACCTTCTAGTACCCCCTTTGGGTGTACTAAAGACTTATCAGCCAATTGTAATGTTATTTGAATTGCTTTAGGATTCCCTAACTCGAGTTTTTGAAAAATCAATAAGGGCATTAAATTAATACTAGCTCCTAAATCGCGTAGGGCTCTATTAAAGTGAATACTCTCTATTTCAATGGGAAAGGTAAAACTGCCCAAGTCTTTAACTTTTCATGGTACTTGTCTGAAAGCAATTACACTAAAAGAAGCACATAAATTAACCTGTTCTCCTACATTTATTTTCTTATGCCTTGCCATCATCTCCTTTAAAAACTTGGCATACTTAGGAACCTTCTTAATTAACTCAATCAAAGGTAGGTTAACATTTAATGTTTTTAAAAAATAGAAAAAAACTTAAAAATTCATCCTCGTCCCATTTTTTTGTTTATTCTAATCTTGATGGAAATGAAACTTTTGTGATTTTAGCATCTTTAGGTGTCTCTTTTCCCATCTCAGTCGCTAGTGTTTTCTCCCTATCTGGTTCAAGTCCCTCTTCCACATCTAAGGAACTGTCTTGAGGTTGATTAATATTATCCATAGTTACCTCCTATATAGTTACTTCTGGGCTAATCAGTACCTTGCTCGATTATAGTGCTATAGCTTTCACATGCTATTTACCTTCCCTTCATGGATTATCTTCTATGTTACTAGGAATGCATGAGCCAATTTTTCTTTTGATATCACTCATCATGCTCATTAATTGGCTCATTTAATCTTCAAGCTTAGTCAATGTTCTTGTTTAGTTGGTGCACTCAAACTGCACTTACTTGACATTTGTCCTTATTGACTGCATCTCTCTTTCAATTCTATCAAGACATTGACCACATGTCGTATGGTCACTTGGGTTGGCTCTGTCTTGGGGTTTCTACAAGTAAGGAGGTTGGTAATTAGTATTTTTAACTTGACCGGAATTGTTACCTCCTCCTTGGTTTCTTCTCATCTCAAGTTCGAGTGATCTTTCTAGCTAGGATTGTATGTGTTTGAATAAGGGTTTCCACCCCTAATCCCAATGTAATTTATATCCTTGATAGGACTACTGATATAATGGAAGAGTGACATGTCTCTTCCATGCATGAACAATACAAAAGCAGATTCAATACGGTTGAGTCTGTCCACTAGTTGTTGATATTTATCATCCTTTTGAATAGCTTTGACCGTAGCGAGTTCGTGGCCATATATGAATCATTCAGTTTGCCACTGACAGGAGTTTAATTCCATGTTTTCAATAATTTTGTATGCATCCTCATATGTTCTATTCATAAGGGCTCATCTTTCTGCTCCATCTAATCCTGATCTTGCATTCGCATCTAACCCTTTATAAAAAATTTGCAGTTTCATCCACTTAGGAAATCCATTGTGTGGACATTTTTAAATAAAAATTTTGAAGCATTCCCACACATCATAGAAGATTTCTCTTTCTATCTATCTAAAGAAAAAAATCTCTCTCCTTAATTAGACTACTTTACTAATCAGGAAAAACTTCTATAAGAATTTTCCAGCAAGTTTCATCCCAAGTTGTGATAGATCCTAAAGTCTATGAGTTTAACCAAGAAAAGGCATTACCAAAGAGAAAAAAGAGAAAAATGAAGATGAATAGCGTCATCTGTGACCCCATTATACTTAAAAGTATCACAGAGTTTAAGAAACCATTTCAAATGTTGATAAGGATCTTCTATCATAGTGCCCCTAAAATTCAAATTATTTTGGATCATTTGTATCATTGTCAGTTTGATTTCAAAATTATTAGTTATAATTGCTGACCTTGTTATACTTTTCTGAACCATATCTAAACTTCGTATGGCATAGTCTCGTAAAGTTATCTTATTTCGAGCCATTTGCACGTTTGCGAGTAACTATAGTGCTGGTGGGTCCCATAAGGCATTATCATCGGTGTAACGGACTAATGGATTTTCACATGGTAGGTTAACTATAGCTGGTAGTGGTGGATCTTGCATTTGCTGCTACTACTTTTATAGACAATTATTTCAATTATTCTTTCTAGATCTATGGTTGTTACAATAGGTGTGGCTTTACTGCAAGTCATACACCAAACCTAGAGAGAAAAGATTAGTAATATTAAAACAAAATGAAATCGTATCTATAGCTGAAAAATTGCCTAATTATTCTTTTGGACTATGAAAATTAAGATCAATCTAGTGACATTGCCTCCTCGGTAATGGCGCCAACAACTTGACCACCTCCGGATGTAATAAAGTCCAGAGTGTGAATAGTGCAATAAAATAGAGAGTTATGATGCGGTATCTGTAAGAGTATGCCCAAAGATCAATCATGAGATGGTTGTAATAACATACTTAATTTACCATGTTTATTAATATAAGGCGTTTCCATTATTATTTCAGTTTCTTTTCTGTTTGTATAAATAAACTGTTTTATAATAATATCCTGAGAATAATATGATTATTCTTAAAAGGTTTTTAGTCAAGTATTATTGTTGACTAGGACAACAATAATCCATTAAGACTAACGTGTAATTGATTGATGATAAAGAGTTGTCATTGATATGGAGTGTCAAAATCAATGCATGAATGTGTGTGTTAGAGAACAACATATTGGACTGACCCGCTATGAGTATGTTTCTTGGATTATTATGTAATTGTCACAATATTACTCATAGTGATTAATATGTATATGATCCTCAGACTTGAGATCATCATTATCCCAACATCGTGAGCTGTATATTTTGATACAGTCAAACGTAAATTGTAACTGGTTGTTTTATAAAGGCTGATGTTGGATATACCACAATCATTGTAGAGGGATATGGTTGATCAATATAGGATAAGTCCCTGCTACATAATGGGAGTAATATCTTAGGCCACTTGATTGAGTGAGACTAGAAATGCATGGCCATGCTTAAATAAGTTGATATGAGATGTCATACTTACTTGTGTATCATAGTCTACTCAAGGTATCAAGAAACATGGGATGGACTATGCAAGTGTGACTATTCCATGACTTGTGTCCATTCCAGAGATAAAGGACTTAAGGATTAATGCATGAAAGGTTAATTACAAAAGGTTATGTCGAATCATGACTTCTTCTAACCTAGGTAACAATGATGCATTGCTAGATGCCACTCATTATTTGTAACATTAGAATCGTTCTAGTATTACTGCTAACGTTACAAGAACCTACAGGGTCACGCCCTAATGGTTGAAATGAACGGAATAAAACATAGTTGGTATTGTGTTTGGTTGTCACATGAATTAAATTAATTATAGAATTAATTTAATTGGGCAATCAAATATCAAACATATTATATGTACAAGGATGTTGTACACATAAGGAGAACATAATTCCATTAATATATGAATTTGGTTCGTATAAAAATTTAAATAAATATAGCTTACCGAAATATTTATTATAATTAATGTAATTATAATTTTCGGTTAGAACATTATTATATTTATTTATTTTAATTATGATTATTATGTTTGGATTAAAATTAAATAAATTAAGAATTCGTTATGTGCATACCAATTATAAGGGGAGTTATATATATAAAGGGAAAAAACCCTAAAAAGTGAATATATATACAAACCCGAAGCTTTGCTACTAGGTCTAGCAGTCGTCAAGGAAAATATCTCTAAAAATAGTTTTGGGGATGTCTTCCGTTCATTGTCAACTGGGTGGATTACGTAGAGGTCGGGATCATAAAGATTGCGGCTTGGATTCGAAAGCAAAACAGTATTCTCATTGCAGAGGCTTCACTGTCTACTCAGATTAAAGTTTCAATAATTTCGAAACCTTTTTCACCCCGATTCGCTCCTCGCACATGGATCTAAGGTTTGGATCACCGGAATATATATTTTTTCCGCTGTGCCATGGGGGTACCGGCGTTCCAACAGTGGTATTAAAGCCACTTGTGTGATACGGACTCGGGTTTAAATACTTGGGTGATGCAATTGTATGAGATGCATGCTTTAATTTTATTACGATTTTTGACTGTTTATATCGTCTAAGCATAAACTGATTACTATTCCTTTCGATAATTGATTAAATGTTAATCATAGTGTTATGGCCTATTCAGTTTTATGTTATTACTGTTAACTTTAAAAATCTGTAATGATGCGACGGTGGTATTTATAGTTTCCAGTAAGAGTTAACTGGCTAGTGGAACAAGGGTTGTTCCGATATGAAACCTCAAGGATTCCAATCCTAAAAACACGATTCTATTGATAGAAGTTATCAAATCGTGAGGTTTCATTTGACTGGGGTATGCGGTTCGTACCATGACAGTTTCCCGCTCCCTCCGACCGCCTCAGATTCCCATCATCTTTCAGTATGTTTTGTAATAAATAAAACTTGATGGGCCATAAAAGGTTGAAAGGATATTTTATAATTCATTTACCAAAACGTTGAATGATGTATGCTATTTTTGAAATGCACGGTGTTTGAAATGCATAGTTATAGCCCGATGACCCATTCGATAAAAGGTTGTAATTTTATAAATACGGCCTGCGTGTCATGCCTTACTACTATTCTCTTGTATTTCTGTTCTCATC
Organism: Gossypium longicalyx; assembly: GCA_025698465.1. Lineage (NCBI taxonomy): Eukaryota > Viridiplantae > Streptophyta > Magnoliopsida > Malvales > Malvaceae > Gossypium > Gossypium longicalyx. The sequence continues at coordinate 59,505,443 of CM047007.1, forward strand.
TTACTCCCTCATATGTAAAGCGAGTTTCTGAATATTGTAATTTGCAAAAGTTGCTGTGGACTAGACGAGAAGGAAGATGGGCCAACTAATGTGGACTGACAGCTTGTGAAACGACTTACACCTTTAGGTTTCCTTTTGGTTCTCCCATTGGCTTGGTTGAACCACCATAGTTTATGGGCTATAGCTATTGCATTTATTTATTTCTTTCTCTATTCATGTATGAGATGCTATGGATGTCTAAAACATGCAAATTTGGTAATAATAAACCCCATTAATTGATGAGATCAATTAAAAGATCAAATGGACTGAAGTAGACCATAATTGGTGAGATACAACAACTTTAATAAAATCCCTCTATTAAAATATTAAGTCAATATGGCCTTCTAATTTTTGCCCTCATTAAGGCCTAGATCAATACTATGTAGGTTCTGCCAAAGGGAAGTACTAGTATTTATCTTGGTTAAACGCGAAGAATAAACAAGTGATATTCGCTGGTTAAAAATTGGTTAATGACTCAACTAGGTTACTCTAATAGGATTAGAAACCTAGAGGCAAGTAATTTGGATAAATCATAAGATGATTAGAACAAGAGTTGTTCACCAAATTGTAGGAGTTACATATGATGTAATTAGCAAGTGTTGCTTACCTAAATAACCATAATCTTGAGAGTAAAGCCAAAGCTGACTTAAGAGGAGGTGAAATATGGATCCTTAACCCACTAGAAATACTTTCAAGAAAGTCTTTCCAAAATTAATATATGAGGGTTATTAATTTTGAAATAAAATAGTGGGAACATAATATAATAAAGTCCTTTTAATGATTGATATAAACTTGGTAAAATTATTCACACGCATATTTTATTGTTGTAGATATATTATGGCTGCAAACACTAATACACTTTCATTGCGATCAGTCCTTGAGAAGGACAAATTGAATGGTTTGAACTTTCTTGACTGGTTCTGTAACTAGAGGATTGTCCTCAAACAAGAACTAAAATTATATGTCATTGAACAAGCACTTCCTAATGAACCACCCGCTAATGCCTCGAGGGCTGATAGAGATGCTCAAAAGAAACATCTCGATAATATGGTAGACGTTGGATGCCTTATGCTTGCTACTATGAATCCTCAGCTTCAGAAGCAACATGAGGACATGGTTGCTTATGATATGATCGAGCACCTGAAAGAACTTTATCAGAGGCAAGCACGACAAGAGAGGTTCGATATCTCTAAGGCCCTATTCCAATGTAAGCTGGCTGAAGGAAGCCCAGTAGGACCTCATGTCCTTAAGATGATTGGTTATATTGAAAGCCTGTCTAAGCTTGGGTTTCCATTGAGCTAAGAGTTGGCCACTGATGTTATTCTGCAATTGTTGCCGGATAGCTACAGCCAGTTTGTCCTCAATTTCAATATGAATGAAATTGACAAGACTCTGCCACAATTTCTCAGTATGTTGCGAACTGCTGAAGACAACATGAAAAAGGTTAGACCCAAGCCCATACTGATGGTCCGTAACTGTAACACCCCTTACCAGTGTTCAACACCGAAACAGGGTACGAGGCATTACCAGACTTAATCACTAATCATTGTATAAAAATCGATTCATAATTTCACTCTAATTTAAAAAATTTTCAAACAAATTCAAGCTGTCCCTTAAAATGAGCTTACAAGGCCCATATCATGCTTTAATTCAACCACACACATAGGCAAGCATGCACATTCATAAATTGCATCATTTAATTAATAACATAATCAAGACTATCTACATTAAATGACTTTATACAATAGAGACCTTCAAATAACATAGGTTAGTATTTTTGGCCAATTCCTAGCAACTTAGTAACAATTAAACGAATCTCCATACATGCCAAAGACTTAAAAATACTTTAAAACCTTTATATATCGATCAATAGTTTGATAGTGTGATTTAACCTCAGGCGACCTCCAACTCGAGCTAACATCTGAGACACTGTAAGAAAAAGGAAAGGAAGGGAGTAAGCATTATAGCTTAGTAAGTAAGTATGTAAATATTAATAAAAAATATATTATCATACTTTAAATGAAGTCACAATATGTTCCCGGAATATTACCATCACAAACACACACATACTTTCACTATTACAATCATAAACAGCTTTAAAATAAGTTGTCTAGAAGAGTACCAGCAGCTAAATTATTTATTTCTGGAGCTAAAGAACTCCAAATTACAAACCGTTAAATTTTCTTGAAAATATATTCACGTATATTCTTACCATAAAATTTTCAGAATTTTTGGTCTAGCCAATTAGTACAGTTTGTTCATTGAATTTACCCCTGTTTCACTGCTCAACTGTTCTGACCACTCTTCACTACGAATCAGTTTCCTAATCATACAGAATTCAAAAAATGTTCTCGTTTATTTTATTTGAAACTAGACTCATTAAGGATTTCAAGCATATAAATTATATCCCATAATTATTTTTCTACAATTTTTAATAATTTTTCCAAGTCAGAACAGGGGATCACGTAGTCATTCTGAACCAGTCTCTCAAAAACTTAAATATCTCATAATATAGAATTCCTTTGCTTGATCTGTTTCTGTTATATGAAAATAGACTCATTAAGATTTATTTGATATCTCATTAAGTCTCTTATTCAATTTCTACTATTTTTGGTAAATTTTTAGATTCACGTCACTGCAACTATCCATAACAGTTTTATTGTCAATTTTGATCTTTCACACTTCAATTGTATTCATCACTTACCCATAACAATCTTTCCAATTTCCAATCACATATCAAGTATGTTGCTCATAAGTTACACACGTATATACTTACACTTATCATCACAAAGTCATACACAATTTCATTTAATCAATTTCTCGCTTGAACGCTTGAATAATAATGTGATACGCGATGGTATCGCACACACCCCCCACCTTTAAAATCGAAGTTCTCTTGTACACATAGTGGCCTTCACTTAGCACCACTCATGTGACCTAGCTCGATTGTACACATAATTTTGGCTCTCTTGTACACATGGTGAACACTTAGTACCACCCATGTGACCTAGCCAGTTTATCTCGTAGCTCTCTTGTCTACATGGTGTCCTTCACCTGGAACCACGCATGCGACCTAGCTACATATATCCCGTAGCTCTCTTGTCTACATGGTGTACACATAGTATCATCCATGTGACCTAGCTACATCATAATATCTCGTAGCTCTCTTGTACACATGATGTGCACTCAGCACCATACATGTGACCTAGCTACATACCATCTGTATCATCCAATCTTTCTGAAGGTTCAACCGAGATTTCTCTCTCTTTCTAATACTTGATTCCATACTTCCAATAGTCAATTATGATTCAAAAATCAGCTACAATACATAAAATATGCTGAAATATAAAAACATAATAAAGATAATGTATTATTTACATACAAACTTACATACTTTCTCATTTCCATGTCAAATTCATATTGAACATTTAAATCATCATAATTATACTTACTTTCAACACCTCGGCAATCATAGTAAATATATCAATTTTACATTGAAACATGCAAAAATTAATGCTTATTATACATATGAACTTACCTCGATACTAAAACGGCCATTTTACCAACTTTCCCGATTTTCGATTTTTCTCCCATTATAGGTTCAAATCTCGTTTTCCAGGATCTAAAACATCATATTTTACTTATTTAATTAATTTAATATTCAAAACAGTCCTTAACTCAAACTTTTGCAAAATTACAATTTTGCCCCTAAACTTTTGCATATTTACACTTTTGCCCCTAGGCTCGGGAATTAAACTTCATCCCTTATTCTTATGTTTTATGACATGGTGATCATTTTTCCCTGCTATGACAACATCAAATTCTCTCTCTAACACATAGTTATGAATAATAACAACTTTTACCGATTAAGCCGTTTTACTCATTTTTGCTTAAAACCGCTTAGCAAAAGTTGTTTAACATAATTTCAGCCTTCATATTCTACCATAAAACATCAAAATAAACACATTTCACCTATGGATATTTTTCCAAATATGAACCCTAGCTTAAATTATTGCTAGAATAAGCTTAATCAAGTTACCGGGATTCCAAAAACGTAAAGAACTTAAAAACGGGGCTAGAACGGACTTACTATTGAGCTTGGAAAGCTTGAAAACCCTAGCCATGGCTTCCCCCATGCTAATTTCGGCCTCCATGAAAAAGATGAGTCAATTTTGACTTTATTTTCCCTTTTTATTTCTTTTAATTACCAAATGACTAAAATGCCCTTAAGGCCTTTCTTTAAAATTTTGTCCTATTCATACCCATTTTTGTCTAAACAAAATATAATGGTCTAATTACCATTTAAGGACCTCCTCTTTAAACCCCCATTTCAATCAAGTACTTATGAATTAGAACAGATATTTTGTAACTTTTGCAATTTAGTCCTAAAAGTCCAATTAAGCACTTTATCAGTAAAATTACTTAACGATATTTTTACACAATATTTTAATCAATAAATAAACCTTAAAAATTAATCAGAATAAATTTTTCGACTTCAAATTCGTGGTTCTAAAACCATCGTTCTATTTAGGCCCTAAATCAGGCTGTTACAGCAACATCTGCAAATAAGCCCTGATAGGCAAATTAAACATGCAATCTATAAAATTTCTTATCAATACTCTAACACAAGCATCTAATCACTCGGTAAATCATAAAAATTAATCGAAATAAACTTTTCTATCTCAGATTTGTGGTTTCATAACCACTATTCCATTTAGGCCCTATTTCGAGATGTTACAGTAACAACAAGGGCAAGGGAAAGGCCAAAGTTCAGACAAAGCTCAAGGGAAAAGGTAGGCCCAATCCTGGAAAAGGAAAGGCTGCACTGAAACCTAAAGGTGGGGTGTCTAAGGAAGGAAACTATTTTCATTATGGTGTGACTGGACATTGGAAGCGGAACTGCCCTGTCTATCTTGAGGAAATCAAGAAGGCCAAGGCAAGAGGAACGTCTGCTTCAGGTATTTATGTTATTGATATTAATTTATCAACTACTATTTCTTGGGTATTAGATATTGGTTGTGGTTATCATATTTGTACTTCTGTACAGGGACTACAAAGGAGTAGGACTTTGACTAGAGGAGATGTGGGCCTGCAAGTTAGAAATGGAGCAAGAGTTGCTGCATTAGTTGTGGGAACATATACTTTATTTTTGCCTAGTGGACTTGATTTATGTTTAGAGGATTGTTATTTTGTGCCCAGTTTTAGTTAAAACATTATTTCAATTTCTTGTTTAGACAAAATTGGTTTTGAGATAATTATTAAGAATAATTGTTGTTCCTTTTATCTCAATAACGTTTTCTATGGTTCGACACAATTGATTAATGGTCTCTATATTTTAGATCAAATGAATCCCATTTACAACATAAATACCAAAAGATCTAAAATAAATTACTCAAATCAAACTTATCTTTGGCATTGTCGTTTGGGCCACATAAGTGAGAAACGCATATCCAAACTCCATAAAGATTGCCTCTTGGATTCATTTGTTTTTGAACAATTTGAAGTATGTAAATCTTGCTTATTGGTAAAAATGACTAAATCTCCTTTTACTGGTAAAAGTGAACGAACTAGTGATTTATTGGGCTTAATACATTCTGATGTATGTGGACCAATAAATACATAGGCTAGAGGTGGATTTCACTACATTACTTTCACTGATGATTTCAGTAGATATGGGTATGTTTATCTCATGCGCCATAAGTCTGAGGTCCTTGAAAAGTTCAAGGAATTCAAAAATGAAGTAGAAAATCAACTACGCAAAACTATCAAGACACTTCGATCTGATCGAGGTGGAGAGTATTTGAGCCTAGAGTTTGATGATCTTTTGAAGGAATGTGGGATTGTCTCACAACTTACTCCTCCTGGTACTCCTCAATGGAATGGAGTTTCTGAGAGAAGAAATCGAACTCTGTTAGACATAATTCGATCCATGATGAGTCATGCTGATCTACCGACTTCCTTTTGGGGACATGTACTTGAAACAGCTACTTTCACACTAAATCGTGTTCCATCTAAATCGGTTCAAAAGACGCCATATGAGATGTGGACTGGGAAACGTCCCAGTATGTCTTTTATGAAAATTTGGTGTTGCGAAGCTTATCTTAAACGTCAAACGTCTACTAAGCTTGAATCCAAATCTAAAAGGTGTATTTTTGTGGGGTATCCGAAAGAAACCAAAGGATATTTTTTTTTTAATCCCACTGAGAACAAAATGTTTGTTGCTCGGACTGGTGTCTTCCTAGAGAGAGAATTTGTTTCTAGAAAAGGAAGTGGGAGAAAGATTGAACTTGAAGAAATTCGAGAATCACAAGATACCACTGAACCAGAGATAGAACAACAACAAATTCCACAAGAAATTGAGGAACAAGTAACTGCTGTAGAAACACAACCACTACGTAGATCTTTAAGAGAACACCATACACCTGAGAGATATGGATTTCTCATTACAATGCATGGTGACGTTCTTCTTATAGATCAAAATGAGGCTAGAACTTATCAAGAAGCGGTGACGAGCCCAGACTCTAAGAAATGGCTTGAGGCCATGAGATCTAATATGGATTCCATGTATGAAAACCAAGAATGGACTTTAATTGACCCACTCGAAGGGGTTAAACCCATAGGGTGCAAATGGGTTTTCAAAAAGAAAACCGACATGGATGGTAATGTACAAACATACAAGGGGCGATTAGTCGCTAAAGGTTTTCACCAAATTCATGGTGTTGACTATGATGAAACCTTTTCTCCTATAGCTATGTTTAAATCCATCAGGATCTTGCTTGCCATAGCTACATTTCATGATTATGAAATCTGGCAGATGGATGTCAAAACAGCTTTCCTTAAGGGGAAACTTAAAGAGGATGTATACATGACACAACCTGAAGGTGTTGTCAATCCAAATGATGCTAGAAAGATATGTAAGCTACAAAGATCCATTTATGGATTAAAGCAAGCTTCTCGAAGTTGGAATTTTCGTTTTAACGATGCAATCAAAGATTTTGGTTTTATAAAAAAATAAAGATAAGCCATGTGTTTACAAGAAAGTTAGTGGGAGCACTATTACATTCTTGGTACTTTATGTGGATGACAAACTTATCATGGGAAATGACATACCTACCTTGCAGTCTATTAAGACTTGTTTAGGAAGTTGTTTTTCTATGAAGGACTTGGGCGAAGTCACTTACATATTAGGAGTCAAGATCTATAGAGATAGATCAAGACGACTATTAGGTCTAAGCCAAAGTATTGAAAAGGTTCAACATGGAAGAATCTAAGAGAGGGTTCCTACCTATGAGACATGGTATTTCACTCTCGAAGGAAATGTGTCCTTCAACTCCACAAGAGAGAGAACGCATGAGTAAAATTCCATATGCTTCTGCTATTGGATCTATCATGTATGCCATGTTATGTACCCATCCAGATGTCTCATATGCCTTAAGTATGACGAGCAGGTACTAAGTAGATCCCGGTGAACATCACTGGACCACAGTCAAGAATATCCTTAAGTATTTGAGAAGAACTAAGGATACGTTCCTAATATATAGAGGTGAGGAAGAGTTAAGTGTAAAAGGTTACACTGATGCCAGCTTCCAAACCGACAAGGATGATTCTTGATCGCAATCAGGTTTTGTGTTTTGCTTTAATGGTGGTGCTGTAAGCTAGAAGAGTTCAAAGCAAAGTACAGTAATCGATTCTACAACAGAGGCCGAGTATATTACAGCCAGTGAGGCAGTAAAAGAAACAGTTTGGATCAAGAATTTCATTACTGGACTAGGGGTTATGCCTAGCATATCAGATGCTATAAAACTCTGAGGTGATAATAATGGAGCCATTGCACAAGATAAAGAACCCAGATCTCACCAGCGATCCAAACCTATACTTAGGCTCTACCATCTTATTCGAGATATTATCGATCGAGGGGATGTAGAGATATGCGGAATACCTATAGATGATAACATTGGTGATCCCCTGACCAAGCCTCTAACACAGCAGAAGTATGATCGTCACACTAAGTCATTTGGTATTAGATATATGAGTGATTGGTCTTAGTGCTAGTGGGAGATTGTAAGAGTATGCCCAAAGATCAATCATGAGATGATTGTAATAACATACTTGATTTACCATGTTTATTAATATCAGGCGTTACCATTATTATTTCAGTTTCTTTTCTGCGTGTATAAATAAACTGTTTTATAATAATTTCCTGTGAATAATATGATTATTCTTAAAAGGTCCTTAGTCAAGTATTATTGTTAACTAGGACAACAATAATGCATTAAGACTAACGTGTAGTTGATTGATGATAAAGAGTTGTCATTGATATGGAGTGTCAGAATCAATGCATGAATGTGTGTGTTAGAGAACAACATATTAGACTGACCCGTTATGAGTATGTTTCTTGGATTATTATGTAATTGTCACAACATTACTCATAGTGATTAATATGTATATGATCCTCAGACTTGATATAATCATTATCCCAACATCGTAAACTGTATATTTTGATACAGTCAAATGTACACTGTAATTGGTTGTTTTATAAAGGCTGATATTGGATATACCACAATCTATGTAGAAGGATATGGTTGATCAATATAGGATAAGTCCTCCTACATAATGGGAGTAATATCTTAGGCCACTTGATTGAGTGAAACTAGAAATGCATGGCCATGGTCAAATAAGTTGATATGAGATGTCATACTTACTTGTGTATCATAGTCTACTCAAGGTATCAAGAAACATGGGATGGACTATGCAAGTGTGACTATTCCATGACTTGTGTCCATTCCAGAGATAAAGGACTTAAGGATTAATGCATGAAAGGTTAATCACAAAAGGTTATGTCGAATCATGACTTCTTGTAACTTAGGTAGCAACGACGCATTGCTAGATGCCACTCATTATTTGTAACATTAGAATCGTTCTAGTATTACTGCTAACGTTACAAGAACCTACAGGGTCACACCCTAATGGTTGAAATGAACGGAATAAAACATAGTTGGTATTGTGTTTGGTTGTCACATGAATTAAATTAAATTATAGAATTAATTTAATTGGGCAATCAAATATCGAACATATTATATGTATAAGGATGTTGTACACATAAGGAGAACATAATTCTATTAATATATGAATTTGGTTCGTATATAAATTTAAATAAATATAGTTTACCGAAATCTTTTTTATAATTAATGTAATTACAATTTTTGGTTAAAACATTATTGTATTTATTTATTTTAATTATGATTATTATGTTTGGATTAAAATTTTATAAATTAAGAATTCATTATATACACACCAATTATAAGGGGAATTATATATATAAAGGGAAAAAAAACCCTAAAAAGTGAATATATATACAAACCCGAAGCTTTGCTACTAGGTCTAGCAGCCGTCAAGCAAAATATCTCTGAAAATAGTTTTAGGGATTTCTTCCATTCATTGTCAACTGGGTGGATTACGTAGAGGTCGGAATCATAAAGATTGCGGCTTGGATTCGAAAGCAAAATAATATTCTCATTGTCAAGGCTTCACTGTCTACTCAGATTAAAGTTTCGGTAATTTTGAAACCTTTTTCACCCTGATTCGTTCCTCGCACATGGATCCATGGTTTGGATCGTCGGAATATATATTTTTTCCGCTGTGCCATGGGGGTACCGGCGTTCCAATAGTATCCACAAGTATAAAAGTTGAGCTGTAATATAAAATTTACAAATAAGTAGCTGAGTACTTCGAGGATGGTACCTTAGGGAGGCAAGTACTAAATCAATCTTATCCTAAAGAATTAAAGATCTAATTAATACTTTAAGCAAGTTATAGTACGAGGGCAAAATAATAAATATGTTTAGGGTTTGTACAACAATAAAATAAAATAACATAAAAAAGAATTAAAATTGCAAGAGATAGAGATAGATAAAGTGAATCAAATATGAGGATGGGTGATCAGCTTGCTTCGACAATCCCAATTAAGATCGTCTCGGGTTCTTCGTCAATCGACTAGTCGCTACACTAGTAGGATCTTTCAACCTCACAGCCTAGACTGGCTTGGGGTAAAAGGTGTTCATGAATGGATAATAATAATTTTTGGTTAATTCCCACCTTGATAACTTCTCAAGGTTGTTAGGCCTACGGTATGTTTCACTTTCTTCCCTTTCCAAACAGTTGATTCATTGAGTAACACTACAAAATAGTTAAGAGATTATGCCTCTACTTGCTAATCCCCCATAGATGGATTAGTTCCTCATGGATTTCATAAGCAACATGGAAACAATGAAAGAATTAATCATAAGGAATGAATTGAAATAGAGATTTTAAGAAAGTCTAATTGATATTGATGAATAGAGCGAATCTACAAAAATTGATCTCCTTTACAATCAAATCTCTTGAAGAAAAAAAACTAAAATTATAAAAACTTAAGAAAGAAAGAAAACAAATCTAAACCTAAAGAGAGAATATAAGCTAATGGAATCACGTCAAGAGAAAAAAATCTAAACCTAAAGAAAGAATATAAGCTAATGGAATCATGTCAATAATGTGTGCCAGAGAGGCCTATTTATAGCCTTCAGGTAGCTGCCATCCGTAGCCCTAGGGTAGTTGACGTTCTTGAGCTTTAGGTTTGATTGTTCAGACCAAAACACCCCTGATTTGTGTTTTAATCTCGTTACAGAGTTAATGTCATGACACAGCAGTCCCGCACCTCGATCTAGCAACCAATATGCTCTTCTGTAGCCATCATCTGGGGTATGTCGCGACACCCTCAACCTGTGTCGCGAGATTGAAAGTAGTTTCTCACTTTCTTTATTCTTCTCTCTATGTTGCAACATTGACTCCCCCATGTTGTGACATAGCATTCAGTATTAACACGAAATGCCCTTTAATGGTCTCGTACACACTCACAAAGCATGTTAGTTCTCCCTTTGGCCTAATTCAACCCTTAAGGTTAACAAAAGACTCGGTGTGCACATTTTAGTAAATGTAAATAAAACTAAAGAAATTAAATTAAAACATAACGAAAATGATTATATTCTAACTCCTTAAATGTGAAAACTAGTTTAATTTGCTACACCGAATTACAACAGATCAATAGTAAAACACATATTTCAAAAAACATAATCTTATTCGCTTGTTCATTCTTGTTGGATAAGTGGATCTCCTTATAATGCCTCAGAATGACTCAATGAGTCTTAACATGTCCCATAAGTGTAGCTTAAAGCTCAAAACTCTCCAAGACACTAACATGTCCCACTGAATGGAGCTTAGCTCGACATTCCCTTATCTTTCCAACCTGTCTCAGGGCCTTTTGCCTAAAACACAAAACATAAGGGTTAGTACTCACAATCCTATGGCATACCATTATATCCAACAGATTCAGAAGATTATCATGTTAAAACATTTACTTAAAAATAGAATTCAGAAGATCACTGTTCATATCTAGTTCGCAATATGGAGCTACCATATCACCATCAATAAAAACATATATTTAACATATTCATAAAAAAAAATTAGAAAAGACTTACTCTCAAAACTTAGGTAAAACCCTAAGCTACAGATTAGCACTATGGTTTGCACTTCTATGTGGTGATCCCTGAACACTCACCAATTTGTTGAAAGCTTTAAACCAGCTTCGCTTTTCCCTTGTCCTTGCTTGTGGATGGTTCTTTTAGTTTTAAAATTTCAAAAACATACACAAGTAACTAACAAGGAAAGCACATGAAAACTCCTACATAATCACAAGCGTACCTAGGTTTACACATGCTAGTCCTTTAGCGAACCTAGTGTTTCTTGTTATGAACCTTATAAAGAAACAGAGTCTTACCTTAGATCTTAGGAGCTAATTTCTTGGTAGAAACTTAACAATAGGATAATTGATGGAGAAATTTGATAGAATTTTCTCGTTCAAAAGAATATGATATTTTTATGGAAAGAACTTAATTTATAGGCATTAACTGTTTTTATGTTCTTAGAATACCTTAGTTGTAACACTCCTAACCCGTATCCGTTGCCGGAATAAGGTTATGAGGTATTACTTGACTGAACAAAACTTCTATAAGGTCAAAGATACTTACCAGACATAAATTATCAACAATGCAAACATGTCTCATTTATTTTCCATAAGAGCTCTTATAAATTTCCAAAATGACTCACTATCAAAACATAACCGAATATCTAATAACAATTTAACTACTATCAAGTTATAACTAAAACATTTCACCACATTAGTTCAATTATAAGGCTTCTCTAAACAAAATGAGCAAGCCATCTTCACATGGCTATAATGTATACAAAGTCGAAATATCATTCTACCTATAGTCTATCCTATACATGCCTTAAACCATGATGATATACAATCTTCTCAACTCACATAATGACTCGATAGTGTGATGATATCTCCGGCCCTTCCAACTCGAGCTAAAGTATAAACCTATAAAAAAAATGGAAAAGAGAACACGGAGTAAGCTTCAATGCTTAGTAAGTTTTAAGCAATGCAAACAATTAATTTACTTATAGATCGATTATTTCAAATTTTCAAGAAATCATTCCTAGATAATTGCCATTTTGGCCAAGTATCCATGAACATAATGCATATTTAGCAAATTCACCTCACTTGAATCTGAAATCAATTAAAACCAAATATTGAAATCACAAATAAGATCATGAAAACTCAAAAAAGCATCTCATTAACAAGTTTTAACCATGTTGGCAACAAAATCACAAATTCATTATAAGCTGTCTTCCTGAGCAATAGTCACTAAATTATTTATAACTGGAGCTAAGAAACTCCAAATCAAGTGCAGTTAGTTTTCCCTGAAAATAGACTCATATATCTTCCATCAATCAAATTTTCAGAATTTTTGGTTTGACCAATCAATACCACATTTTTATTGAATTTTCCCCTGTTTCACTGTTTGACTATTCTGACCACTCTTCACTACGAATCAAATTTCTCATTATACAGAATTTGAAATATGTTATCGTTTATTTCATTTGAAAATAGACTCATTAAGGAGTCTAAGAATATAAATTTTATCATATAACCATTTTTGTACCATTTATAATGATTTTCTGAAAACAGAACAGGGGACCTTGAAGTCATTTTGCTCTATTCCACGCCACTTCAAATATCTCATTATTGGAAATTCTTTTGCTCACACGGTTTCTTTTATAAGAAACCAGACTCATTAAGATTTCATAACATAATTTATTCAGCTTCTAACTCAACTCCCACAATTTATGGTGATTTTCCGAAATCACATTACTGCTGCTGTCCCAAGCAGATTTATTACCCATTCTTGCATTCATATTATCTAACATGTATATCACCAAATCAATCTCATATAACCTTTCACCATAACCGAATACACACATACACATATGAGATTTTCACATATACTTCTCATTTCGCATTCATGATTCAATTCTGATCAATCTAACATATAAAAGTATATAATACATACCTGACCAACTTAATGTATTTGACATATTCAATGGTAGTTTACTACGAACATTTGAAATCATAATCTTACTCTAGTCATCGGCATTAAGTCTGCTAGGTTTAAAACCCAAATCCAATTACCACTACAAAGCATGCGAGACTTTAAGCCCTGATATAATACCAAAGACAAAGCCTACGGGACTTTAGCCCTGGATATAACACCAAAGAAGAATGCCTTCGGGACTTAGCCCTGGATATAACACCAAAGACCAATGCCTTTGGGACTTAGCCCGATATAACACCAGCACGAATGCCTTCGGGACTTAGCCCTGATATAACACCAAAGCACGAATGCCTTCTAACTTAGCCCGGATATAATTCTCCATTATCATGCACATATATATATATCATAACACATTAGCATTTCATTTACATTACTTGAACACAAGCACAACGTGCTTATCAACCATTCCACTTTCGGCTCAATAGCCACATACAAAGAACATGATTTCGTTTCGCTATCCAACATGATTTCTATAACCATTCGGCTACAAGTCATATGCACAAATTATTTATCCCACTACATAATTCAAGTAGAACCAATAGGTCACAATTTATTTATTATGCTTATATACCATGATTTTTTTCAAATCATAAGCTAAGTTTCAATACTCAAAGACTTACCTCGAATATATTTGAACAGTTATGGATAGACTACTCGATTGCTTTCTCTTTTTCCCTATTTGATTTCGACACTTTCTGCTCTTGAGCTTGATTTAAAACAAATAGATTTATTCAATTACTTATCAATTAAGCAATTTAATTTAATACATGTATATCATATATTTAAGGTACAAATGACCTTACTAACTAGCTATTTAAACATAGGTACAAATGACCTTACTAACTAGCTATTTAAACATCATACATATGCCCTACTCATACAAAATCGAATATATTACTAGGCTACACTCAACAACTACATTTATCCCCATATAATAGATTAAAACTATCAAGGAACATTTTACTAACTTATTACCTTGCATATTCGAATTTCATAAACTAATTTACTAAATCAATGAATAATAAATTTTAACTTAACAATTTCATAACCACAAATGATTATCATATCTACCAATTTGGCCGAATACTTATAAGGTTAGCATTTTGCAAGTTTTCAAATCACTTCCAGAGCCAAATATCATTATAAATTAAAATATACTTTCACACATCTATACAAGTTTACAAAACCACATTTAACTTCATATACCATCATCACTTATTTAGTAGAATATGCAAGATCAAACATATCTTTACAAATATATATTTATTTATATATACATATGTGGTCGAAATTACAAGTTCAATTGGAATACTCCATAAATATTTACCTATATAACCGGATATACCAAATTCATTATATCATTACATAGGTACATATCTATAAGACCGAATATATAAGGCTCAATATATCATCACATATGGCCGAATATTACTAAACTCAAGCCACCATATTTTTACCCCTTAAGTCACACCCAAAAATCACATTCCGCACTTCTCATCCAAAATTTTCCAAGTCTTCAAATTCACTTACAAGCTCATTTATATAACATATGAAGCATTTAACAATTATTTTATCAATAAAATAGCATGACCGATTACCTATTTCTCTCCTAAATCCAAATTCAGCATATTCAACAACCCAAATGCTAACCTATCCAAATTCGCATATTCAACAACCCAAATGCTAACCTTAACGCTTAAGTTAAAATAACAAGTAACTTAACACATCCAACATAATTTTCCAAGCTAATGACATCAAAGCTTCAACTAAAATTTCAAGTTTTTAGCCGAATTTCAAACTTCCAAATAGCCTAAATTTAATCCATGGAATAGGTAGAATTCAAACTAATCATCCAAATTATGCATACATTTCTAAAGGTGGCATTAAACATACCTTCTTTTAGCAATCGCCATAGCCGAAACTCAAACAAAAAATTTTATTCTTTCTCCTTTCAAGTTTCGGCAATGGAGGAACAAGATGAATTACTTTGGTTTCTCCTCCCACTAACCAATATTCAACTATCTTTTATTCATTAAGTCATTTAGTAGAATAAAAGGATAATATAAAATATATATTATATATATTAACAATATCATGGCCGGCCACTATCCAATAATGGATAATTTGACATGCAAGTCCCCTTTTTTATTAATAGGCATTAATAGATCACTTTTAAAATTAGCCTATCACATTTCACAATTGTCTCACATAAGTCCTATTGAAATTTCACATGCAAATGACAAAATTAAAGCATGAAACTTTCACAATTGCATTTACACATGTAATCAGCACAAAATATAATGGTAAATTATTTTTATGACTCGGTTTTGTGGTCCCGAAACCACTTTTCGACTAGGGTCAAATTAGGATTGTCACATTAGTCGTAGTAGAAGTAGGAAATAGTTGCGTGCATGAATGGTGTTGTGAAGAGAAAAGTAAGTTGACTTCCTAATTTTGATAAAATTACCATTTTACTACTACTAATTTTGGCCCTTAGCCCAAAACAATGATTACAACTCTCTAGGCCCACTAGTAATCCTTGCTTCGCCAAACCTACTAGTTATCATAGTTCGCTTAATCCACTGATGAATACCAACTTGTCAAGCCTACTAGCATACACTAACTAGTTAGACTTGTTGGCGTACTCTAACTCACTAGACCTATTGAATAACTTTAGCTCGCCAAGCCTCAAACTCCCAAGCCCTATTCTAGGATGTTACAGATTGAATTGCATACTGGAGATTTCAAAATCGAATACTTGCCACTAGAGACAAGTGGATTCTTGAGTGGTGGACCACCTAGTGGGAAAGTCGAATTCACCATTAATTTTCCTCGTTACTGACCTACTGTCAAATATAATAGTAATTTCAGCTTATTTATGCACTTATTTATTATTATGTGTTCAGTATTTAATATTTAGCCGTAAAAGTTAGTAAAAATAAGTGTTTTTAACACATTTTGTGAGTGTTGTGACCTACTAGGCTGACACGGGCCTTAGGTAGTAATAATTGGTGTAATTGTAATATCCTGATTTTGGGCCTAGTCGGAATAGTGGTTTTGTGACCATAAAATCCGAGATAGAAATAATTATTTTCTAATTATTTTTATGTTTATGATATGATTGCATGATTGTGTGAAAATTTCGTGATGAAATCCTATGCCTAAAGTGCTTAAATTGAAATTAGGGACTAAATCGAATAATTTGCAAAACTTGCATTCTAGAAGTTTCTAGTATGAAATTGTTTTGAAATATTAATTAGGAGGTCTTAAATAGAAATTTTACCAATTTCTAAGTTTATGGACAAAAATTGGACATGGATGGAATTTTTGGAAAGTTTAGTAGTAAGGGCATTTTGGTCATTTAGGGGTAAAATGAATTAAAATACAAAATTAAAAGCCAATTTTTCTCATTTTCTTCACCATGGCCGAATATAGCAAGGAGAAACCATGGCTAGGGTTTTTCAAGCTTCCAAGCTCGATTGTAAGTCCATTCTAGCCCCGTTTTTCAAGTTCTTTACGTTTTTGAAGTCCCGGTAGCTCGATTTAGCTTATGCTAGCAATAATTTAACCTAGGATTTATATTTGGAAAAATACCTATAGGTGAAATTTGTGTATTTTGGTGTTTTATGATAGAATATGAGGTTTTAAATTATGTTAGACAACTTGTGCTACTCAGTTTTAAGTGAAAACGAGCAAAAGGGTTTGAATCTGCAAAAAATACCTAATAGTCATAAGTACATGTTAGAGTGAGAATTTGATGTTGCCATAGAAGGGAAAAATGATCAGCATGTCATAAAACATAAGAAAATATGCTGAAGTTTAATTTACGAGCTTTGGGAAAAAAGTGTAAATATGCAAAAGTTTAGGGGTAAAATTGTAATTTTTCCAAAATATGATTTTGGGTCAATTTGAATAATTTGAGTCCTAATTAGACTATATTTTAAATGATAGAGCAAGGAAAACTGAAATTCGGGCTAAAATGGGGGAAATACCAAGTTGTGGACGAAATGGTAAAAGTAGCCATTTTCGCATACTAGGTAAGTTCATGTGTAAATGTAGTAACATAATTGTCATTTTAAGTAATTTAATGTTATTTATGTGATATGATGATTAATATCATGAAATATTATGCTTTATGGTTATTATTGAATAATATGTAAATTATGAATTGCTACGGAGTATCGGTTTTGATGTTCCGTGGACGACGGCAAAGATGTGTAATCGAGGAAAAAGCCCGTTTGAGCCTTGGGAATAGATTAGAATACAAGTGACATGTAACTAGGATGGTTGGGCATCCAAACTCGTTGAGTTGAGTCCGAGTTCACTTATCGATGCAAATGTCCGAACTTGTTGAGTTGAGTCCGAGTTCGTGAGATGTAACTAGGCATCTGAGCTCGTTGAGTTGAGTCCGAGTTCACTTATCGATGCGAACGCCCGAGCTCATTGAGTTGAGTCCGAGTTCGCTTATGTGCGGGTTACATAGTAGCTTGGCTACATATGTGGCACTTATGTGCAAACTTTCCATGTATCCAAATTATATTTCGATGTGTTCAACAGGTAAAGTTCTACTCAAATGGAGGAATACTCAAGATGAAAGGGACGTATTGGTAAGTGTTGTGAAATGGATACTTTGAATAGGTATGTACTTAACCCTCGGGTTGAAAAATCGATATAACAACAATATGGTAAGATGATAAATGAAAATATGATATGAATGTCTTGGTGATGATTATGCAAATGATGTTTTATGTTTGCTTATATGGTTATGTTACTTGCTATTTGCATGTGAACTTACTAAGCATTTATGTTTACTCCCTCCTTTTCATTCCTTGTAGTGTTGACAAGCCAGCTCGGAAATCGGGAACGGTCGGAGGCACGCTCACACTATCCGTATACCATCTTGGCATAATGGCTTGTATATTTTGAGTATGGCATGTATAACATTATAATCATTTTGTATATATGGTCTTATGATATGGTTATTGAGTAGTATAAAAATTCTTGGTAATGATTAGTCGTATGTCAAATTGCTAGTTAATCCATGGAAACCATGAAATAGGTAAAATTTACCATAAAATAGATTCAGACAGCAGTAGTGACGTGAATTTGAAAAATCATTAAAAATAGTAGAGATATAATTATTTGATGAATAAAATATGGAATTGAAGAATTTTGAGTCTATTTTCATATGGAAGAAACGAAACAGGTATATGAGTTATATTTTATGAGATGTTTAAATTTTTGTGAAACAGGGCCAGAGCGATTTCTGGATCCCCTGTTCTGAATTTGAGAATTCACCATAAATTTTTTAAAAATAATTAGGAGTCATAATTTATATGTACAGATTTCTTATTGAGTCTGGTTTTATGAGAAACAAACTTCATAGTTATTGAAATTCTGTATAGAGAGATATCTGATTCAATAATACGTAAAGGTCGAGCAATCGAATCAAAAGCAGGGAGACTTTAACTAATAAACTGTACTAATTGGCGTAGCAAAAAATTCTAGAAAAAAATTAGTAAATAGATATTAGGGAAAATTTATGGAATTGGATTTTGAGTTTCAGAAGTCGAGATATGAATTTTTAAGCGATCAGACGCAGATTAGCCACTTTGTCCGAATTTCTAAAATTAAATTGTTTGAGCTGTTTAAGCAATGAATTAAGGCTGTTAACACCTCGTGTTCAACTCTGGCAACGATCTTGGGTACGGGGCATTACATTTAGTGGTATTAGAGCAGGTTTAGTTGGTTCTCGGACTAACCTAGCATGTGTAAAAGTTTAGCTATACATGCCACTGATCTGTGATAGTGTGATGTCTTCCGACGCGTATGAGTACCGTCTTATTTAGACAGGGTACTCTCCAACCGAGCTGCGTCGACCATGGTCAATGTTATGTGAAGGTATTTGAGTAAAATTATGATTATGATAAGTATCGGTTCAGAAAAGTATGAATAAAGGTTTATGATACATATGTGATAAATATTCGTATTTGCTTAATGCACATATGATGTAGTGTATATGGCTTACTTGATAAGATGAACGTAATAAATAAAAGTAGTAGAGGTATGAATAAAAGTCATAATATTATGATATGAATGAAAATGTCCTTGTTTTGATTTGGACGTCGAATGTTGATGAATGCTAATGATATATAATTTTTATGAGATAAAGGATTATAATGAAATGAACTTATCTGTGTTAAATTGTTGGACTGAATTATATGATTGTAATGATATGTACATGATGATGCACGAAATGAAAGTTATGATTGTGGTGCAAATATCTATGTTTGTTTAGACTTATATGATGTCATGAGCATGACTTAATTTAATTAAATGAATGGATAAGTAAAGCTATCTAGAAAACATAGAATGTATGCATAAGTATATTGTTTAAATGGGACAATAGGAAAATTGGTGTAAGCCAACATGAATGAATGACATGATTTTGATGATGTTGTTATGATGATGGAAGTTGTGTCATATGTGTATGTATAAGAAAGTCGAGTCAGAGGTCCTACAACCCCTCCCCCTTACCGAAGTGGTACTTATAATGGAATTTCATGAGATTTGTATTGAATAAGTTTCCGGTTGAGAACCCAAAGAGTTAGTGATAGAATAATTATAAGTATGATCAGAGATTGAAAATGAGCTGATAAGTAAAGTCAGAGACAGTAAAGTATCGGATTGACGTAAAGATTATTGGAGTTATGCACTGTCCCAATTAGAGAAGGAATTGTCTTTGGTAAATCGAATTACTCAGGTGCAAGGTTGAGAAAAGTGTAAATCAAAATTTATTCAGAACTGACCTTCTTTAGTGAATGGTTTAATATGAAATTTATGACGGCAGAACTAGTTGGGGAAATGATATTTGAAATGTGAACTATCTGAGTGTGATAGTTATAATCGAAACAGTTTTTAGCGATCTCTTTTGAGATGTTCTATGTGTTACCCGTTCTCAGAAATATTTCTATGGCTATTGATCTTCTGAAGAAATTCTTGTTATATGGGAATGTCTTCTAATTTTTGGTGTTGGATGAAAGCATTGGTAGTCTGATTGGTTTATAATTTATATTACTCTATTTCATCTGTATTCTATTTCATTTCGTCGATAAGAATTGATGAGAGAATACGTATTATATTATGATTCTGTTTCTTCTACTTGATGCTTCATCCGATATATATGTATGGGAAGATATATTGTTCTTGTTATATTTGATTCCAGTGGGATTAAATGACGTTTTCTTTTGGACTTTCTTTCTTTAAAGAATTATCGGGGTATTCTGTATTTTCTCTATGAGTTTGGTTTTCGATTCTCCGGCATAGTATCGTATCTTGGGTTTCTTTATCCTAGATCTTTTTATTCTGGATTTCTTTATTCTGGGTTTCTCTATCTTGGATTTCTTTATTCAGTTTTCTTGTTATCTTTGTTCCATAATTTGTCAATTATGACTCGTGTTCAAGTCGCTCTTCACTCGTGATAATCATGTCAAATATGACTATACTTCTAATTTGATCTTGGTAATGTGGTGATTTTAGTATTGGGATTTTTTCTAATTTCTGTGTAAGGATTTGACATCAGTAAAGGCATAAGTGATAAAAGCGCGAGTTTCAGTCGGTATGGTGAATTATTTATTTGAAAGATTTCATGTGACAATTATGTCAGGATTATTTTTCCCAAGTTTGATAATAGAATTTCATTTTGTACGGATAAAAGGAGTAAATAGATTGAACGAGAAGTGTATATTTATTAGAAAGAGTTTGATATTAGTTAAAGTCACTACGAATGATAAGGTTTTCGTTTTATGAAAGCTGAAAAGTTTATTACATGTTGACAAAGTTTAGATAGATGAGAATATTGGTAGCCGAAGCGTCTGAACTAGACTAGTCTACATTGAGTAAAGACTTCCTGACTTTCAGTAATATACTGTTGTATGAATTGTGATGTGTTTCAAGACAGTGAGGTAATGTGATAGTTTAGAGCATTCGATGTTACATAAAATTGGAGTTGTTAAAAAGGTTAAAGCTGAGCATTGGGATCTATCAAAATTATCCTTGTCAATGTTGATATTGGGATGGAAATGAGAAGGATTATTCTTGAGGCCATATTAGAATTATTTCCATGGCAGAAAGAGGAAAATGTGATGTATCCTATTGTTAAATGTTTGGCGAGATCTATAAATCATATCTGTATTGAATGAATTCCTACTCATCAGATTCATGGAAATTTAGGTCTCTTTGATTGTTGGATTTCTTGGAATTCCGGTCTCCATTAATCAAGTTAAGATCCGGGTTTTATGTCATGATATCATGGGAAACTGAGAAGGGTTGAAAATTTAAGAACAGTTGAGAGTTGAGACTGTAAGCTTTCAGATCATATGAAAAATTAAAGAGATGTATTGGAGGTACAGTCTAAGTGAAAGTTCTTCGGCACCGAATATGAGATTAAAATTGAAGACCACTATTCTGGTAAGATTTTCGAGGACGAAAATCCCTAAAGGGGGGAGAGTTGTAATATCCTGATTTTGGGCCTAGTCAGAATAGTGGTTCTGTGACCACAAAATCCAAGATAGAAATAATTATTTTATAATTATTTTGATGTTTATGATATGATTGCACGATTGTGTGAAAATTTCGTGATGAAATCCTATGCCTAAAGTGCTTAAATTGAAATTAGGGACTAAATCGAATAATTTACAAAACTTGCATTCTAGAAGTTTCTAGTATGAAATTGTTTTGAAATATTAATTAGGAGGTCTTAAATAGAAATTTTACCAATTTCTAAGTTTATGGACAAAAATTGGACATGGATGAAATTTTTGGAAAGTTTAGTAGTAAGGGCATTTTGGTCATTTAGGGGTAAAATGAATTAAAATACAAAATTAAAAGCCAATTTTGCTCATCTTCTTCACTATGGCCGAATATAGCAAGGAGAAACCATGGCTAGGGTTTTTCAAGATTCCAAGCTCGATTGTAAGTCCATTCTAGCCCCGTTGTTCAAGTTCTTTACGTTTTTGGAGTCCTGGTAGCTCGATTTAGCTTATGCTAGCAATAATTTAACCTAGGGTTTATATTTGGAAAAATACCCATAGGTGAAATTTGTGTATTTTGGTGTTTTATGATAGAATATGAGGTTTTAAATTATGTTAGACAACTTTTACTACTCGGTTTTAAGTGAAAACGAGCAAAAGGGCTTAATCGGTAAAAATACCTAATAGTCATAAGTACATGTTAGAGTGAGAATTTGATGTTGCCATAGAAGAGAAAAATGATCAGCATGTCATAAAACATAAGAAAATAGGCTGAAGTTTAATTTACGAGCTTTGGGGAAAAAGTGTAAATATGCAAAAGTTTAGGGGCAAAATTGTAATTTTTCCAAAATATGATTTTGGGTCAATTTGAATAATGTGAGTCCTAATTAGACTATATTTAAATGATAGAGCAAGGAAAACTGAAATTTGGGCTAAAATGGGGAAAATACCAAGTTGTGGACGAAATGGTAAAAGTAGCCATTTTCGCATACTAGGTAAGTTCATGTGTAAATGTAGTAACATAATTGTCATTTTAAGTAATTTAATGTTATTTATGTGATATGATGATTAATATCATGAAATATTATGCTTTATGGTTATTATTGAATAATATGTAAATTATGAATTGCTACGGAGTATCGGTTTTGATGTTCCCTGGACGACGGCAAAGATGTGTAATCGAGGAAAAAGCCCATTTGAACCTTGGGAATAGATTAGAATACAAGTGACATGTCACTAGGATGGTTGGGCATCCGAACTCGTTGAGTTGAGTCCGAGTTCACTTATCGATGCAAATGTCCGAACTTGTTGAGTTGAGTCCGAGTTCGTGAGATGTAACTAGGCATCCGAGCTCGTTGAGTTGAGTCCGAGTTCACTTATGGATGCGAACGCCCGAGCTTGTTGAGTTGAGTCTGAGTTCGCTTATGGGCGGGTTACATAGTAGCTTGGCTACATATGTGGCACTTATGTGCAAACTTTCCATGTATCCGAATTATATTTCGATGTGTTCAACAGGTAAAGTTCTACTCAAATGGAGGAATACTCAAGATGAAAGGGACGTATTGGTAAGTGTTGTGAAATGGATACTTTGAACAGGTATGTACTTAACCCTCGGGTTGAAAAATCGATATAACAACAATATGGTAAGATGATAAATGAAAATATGATATGAATGTCTTGGTGATGATTATGCAAATGATGTTTTATGTTTGCTTATATGGTTATGTTACTTGCTATTTGCATGTAAACTTACTAAGCATTTATGCTTACTCCCTCCTTTTCATTCCTTGTAGTGTTGACAAGCCAGCTCGGAAATCGGGAACGGTCGGAGGCACGCTCACACTATCCGTATACCATCTTGGCATAATGGCTTGTATATTTTGAGTATGGCATGTATAGCATTATAATCATTTTGTATATATGGTCTTATGATATGGTTATTGAGTAGTATAAAAATTCTTGGTAATGATTAGCCATTGGAATGACTAATTATGATCATATTTGGTGTTATGTATGTCAAATTGCTAGTTAATCCATGGAAACCATGAAATAGGTAAAATTTACCATAAAATAGATTCAGACAGCAGTAGTGACGTGAATTTGAAAAATAATTAAAAATAGTAGAGATATAATTATATGATGAATAAAATATGGAATTGAATAATTATGAGTCTATTTTCATATGGAAGAAACGAAACAGGTATATGAGTTATATTTTATGAGATGTTTAAATTTTTGTAAAACAGGGCCAGAGCGATTTCTGGATCCCCTATTCTGAATTTTAAAATTCACCATAAATTTTATAAAAATAATTAGAAGTCATAATTTATATGTACAGATTTCTTATTGAGTCTAGTTTTAATAGAAACAAACTTCATAGTCATTAAAATTCTTTACAAAGAGATATATGATTCGTAATACATAGAGGTCAGAGCAGTCGAACCCTGAAATAGGGAAGACTTTAACTAATAAACTGTACTAATTGGCAAAGACAAAAATTCTAGAAAAAAATTAGTAAATAGATATATGAGTATAGTTTCAGGGAAAATTTACGGAATTGGATTTTGAGTTTCAGAACTCGAGATATGAATTTTTAAGCGACTATGACACAGTTAGCCAGCTTGTCTGGAATTTCTAAAATTAAATTGTTTGAGCTGTTTAAGCAATAAATTAAGGCTGTTAACACCACGTGTTCGACTCCGGCAACGGTCTCGGGTACGGGGCATTACAGTAATTGAGTATGTAGGATGATGTATTATAGACCTAACTGATGTAGAAGCAAGGGACAAGTGATGTACAAGCTTCTCGAGCCATTAAAGCACGGCACGAAATCAATGAGGCACAATTTGCTTGTCATGTCTCACCATAGACCTTGCATGGCGCGACATAAGGCTTACATGGTGCCCAAGTCCTCCAGGGTTATTTTAGTCCAAACAGTCAAGTTTATACGAAGACCTAGGATGTGTCGAAGACCTAGTTTTGGCTACCAAAACTCCTATAAATAAGACCTTTGGGATTTTAGGTGACTAAGTTATCTTAGATGCCTTCAAAAACCCTTGTCGTTTAGGAGTCGGAAAAAAATTGGTTTTCATAAACTTTTTGTTCTTCTCTCTTGGAATCGATTTTAATCCAAGAGTCCTTTTATTTAATCAATGTATTTCAGTTTATTTCTTCTTAGCAAGCGATGAGATTTGATTATTCCAATCGAGAGATTCGTTACTCTACGCTCTACTCGACATCGAAACAAGATTATTCTAATCTCTTTTCTCTTTCGATTAAATTTTGTTATTTACATGTTTATTTCAATTTAGATTACAATTATGAATAACATGAGTAGCTAAATCCCTTAGGGGAGATTAACGAGTGAATGAGATGTGATGAACAAATGATTCAGGGTTTTTCAAGAGGATTAGTTGGTATAGATTACATGTCCCTAAACCCCCAGGCTTGATAATCCTTAGACGTAATCATAGCTTAAATGAAATCGGGAGATAAGTTTCACAGTGTAAATCACAATTTATCTTGGTTGAGAATGTGTGGTTGGGAGATAAGCGAGCATCAACCAATCGATTAACCAGTTAGAGGCTGGGAGGTAATAATTGATTAATTGATAGCTAATCCATCCTAAAACCCTAATTTGAATTTAATTACAACCTCTGAAATAAATTAATCTTCCTGATTGGTTTTATCAATTTAGTTGTTTCTTTATTTTCTTATTTTTTTATTTTAGTTATTTAAATTCTATTATTAATCCCTTTTATGATTTTTCGTAATATAGGATTTATTTGTTACTATTTAGACTTATTATTGTAAAGAGATTTTCTATAGATTTATTCCATCCTCCATTGGGTACGATCCTTATAATACTTCTTGTGTTCCATTGTACACATATGCTATATTATAATTTGACCCATATACTTGTGGACACTGCCGGTTCAGTTTTTTATATTTTTGTGTGATATTTTTACTATAGACGGTAACACGTTTATAGGTGGTCAAGTTGTTGGCGCCATTGCCGGGGAGGTTTCGACACTAAATCTAAAAATAGCTTTACAATTAATAAGATAAATAGGAATGTTAAAGCCTATAGATACAATATTTTAAATTCTTGTTTATTTACTTTTATTTTTACAGGCTGTTTATGATTCAAAGCTTCAGCGCTCCAATCAAACCACATCAAGATTTGGAGAAACTACTCAGGTGTATTCGTTTGTAACACCCCAAACCCGGGCTAGACGTTATGACCGGATCCGACGTGCCACATCGAGGTGCAAAAACATTTTCTATATTTAGTCCAGAAAATCGGGCTTAGTGTTCAAAAAATGATTTCATTATGGTTTAAAGTGAATGGAAGTCAGACACCGTAGGAAACCTGAAAAGAGGAGGTGAGTCCATCTGATCGCTTAAGTACCAAGCTCCCTTCGGATCCAATCCTATACATGCACACCACCATTGCCACACCTTAACTTAGTGTATGTTCTTAGGAAACCAATTCATTTAAGTCCAGTTTAAGAAAAAGTGATTAACTTTGGAAAGCATTTTCGTTGCGGAAGTTTTGCTTTGTTGTCGTGGTATTTTAAAAATCAATTACTATTTTTGAAAACGCGCCCTAAGACTAATCGATTTGATGATTAAGATAATATTATACCTATTCCAAAGAAAACATATTAAGAACAATTAAAAATCATTAAAGCGGCCTTATTACAACTTAAAACCCAAATCATAAAAGTAAATAAAAAGATGTCCAATTCACCAGAAGAAAACCAAATTTGCAGAACGCGTGGCCGCTCCGAATCCCTCACAGCTCCAAGCCCACTATGGTTGGGGATTACCTGCGTGGATGAAAATAAGTGGTGAGTTTGGGAAACTCAGTGTGTAAAATAACCCAACCATAGTCTAAACTAGTTCAAACCACGTAAATGCATCAAATTGGCCTTAGCCTGAACATATATTTCTCGAATAAAGCCCATAGGCCCATAATAGAACAGAACAGATATTACATGTTTATGCAGAAACCCAACCCATATCCAACCATATGCACCCCCGTACCAGCCTTACGCCATGTGGGGAGACTACTTGACCCACCCATCCGCTACACGCCACAGAATTTGCAGCATGGTCGCGAGCGAATAATGTGACATAGTCACCAGATCTGATATATTTGTGGCGGCAGACACTGAACAAATATTTGTGGCAGAGCCACTAGAACAGATATTTTTTTTGCATAGCCACCAGGACGCTTCCTCCATAAAATATAACCCATGTCCCCATGCAACAAATATGCAAATCATGGCTTACATCATACAGATTCAGATCATCATGCTTTTCAGTCAAATTAACCCTAGGGGTATAATGGTCATTTTACACTTAGGGGTATAACGGTATTTTTCATATTTAAGGGTATTCTAGTAATTTATCTATTTTTGGGGTTTTCATGCATATTTCCACCATTCACGTACTAACAGAAACACTTACCGAGTGTTCTTACCAAATTGGGCCCGTTGGCCGTTTATCCCAATTTTTGGCCCATCAAGCCCCAAAAATATTGAAAGGCACAAAATCGTGCACTCTGCAGTCTTACCGCTGTAGTTTACCAAATACGTTAATCGATCTACCTCACGAGCATTCGCACACTCGGAAGTTCACAACATACTGATATTTTGCCATTTCAGCTTTTCGGCTTTTACCGATCTAGTCTATGAAAGGGTGTCAGTTACACACCTGATCTGTAACGATACGTTGGCGAGATCCACACACGAGTTGCCTACAATCGAGTTACTAAAACATCAGTCTACATATTAAAACAACTACATACTAGCCCCTTACCATATTCGGCCAACATTGCCTTAGACCCTAAAGTTCTTACCTTTCTACCAAAATATGGACTAGATCTAGATGTCCAACCGAGTTAATCTTCAAGCCCTTCGCTGTACGCCCCCTTGTCCATGCTATATCGTTATGACACTACTCCTGATCTACTGTAGATCCAACCACTATACGAGAAGGGAAGAATTATACTCAAGGATTCGGCTTCCGAAGTACCTCGGTGTAGAAAAGTTTCAGTTTTAAAAGAAATAATGAGAGGTTCGGCTTCAATGGAGTTTCGGCTAACCGATTCTTAATAAGGGTTTATGAGGGAGAGAAAAAGAAATATGAAGGATTTAGGTTCGGCCAAACTAAAATACCCCCACTAACCCAAAAAGAAAAAAAAGAAATAAATCCTAAAGGCCAAAGATATATGGCACTTATTAGCTATAGCTGAATGAGTGTATTTCGGCATAGGAATTCTTCCTAAATTCCAATTCCTCGAATTGCTCCTTGATTTGGCCAAATTCAATGTTTGAATTTTATTTAAACTCCTAATCGATCAGCCCACTGCTTGCACCGCTCCAGCACGTTGCCAAGAGTCCTGATCAGACCCCAACTCCTTCCCCACGCGTGCAGCAAAAATCCCAACCTTACATGCGCGAGATGAGGCTCGAACCCTGCACTCTCCGTCCCGCTTTGCCCCTCTTGCGCGCCTTCGCCCGAGCTGCTGCCCACTGCACCATGCTTCTTCCTTTACTAATATATGGTCACAATTCATTTTAACCTTTAACCCGCTTTAGTTCTGGCCCGTTTCAAAAAATAAAACAGAATTTGCCTTCCCTTGGAATCGAACTCATAACCTCTCGGCAGGCCTAGCACGCTGCTGCCACTACACTGAAGCTCTTTTCATGATATAATCTACTCACAACTAATTTTAGGACTTATCTGTAGCAGTCCCGGTTTGCTTAAAAATAAAACAAAATATTGCTACTTACCAGACTCGAACCCCTAACCACATGCACACTATTAACGCCTCCTTGCCACTTGACCACGTGCCTCTTTTGTGTCACCTTTCCTCCCGAGATATTTATAAGGCCTTCTTGCGGCAATCCTTGGTTGTAAAAAAAACAACCATTTGTGCACGCTGTGCCTTGAACCCAGACACCTCCCATGCCTTCCAAGCGTGCTTAGCCACTAGGCCAGGTGCTCCTTTATGCTAAAACTCAGCCTAAATTATTAATAAGGCCTACTGCCTAGATTCTCTTAAAAGGCAAAATTTGAGAATTTTGCTAAAGCTCTAGGCCGAGCCCCGGACTTTTCCCACACTATAAGCCCTTCGTTATTTATTTAATTACTAAACTAAGCTAAACATAATAATAATAATAATTAACTAGAACATCCAAATTATTCGGGCCGTCTTCTACCCGAACCCAGACTCAAGGCCCAATACTTTTAGGCCCAAAAATTGGGGCGTTACATCATTAGTTGACGAACATTGATCCATCTACTATAATTAATTTACCTTGAGAAAATCTGTTATTCGATGATCCACATGAGAAATAAGTAAATATTTGGGAAGAGTCCTAGTAGAGCAAAGGATGTTGCACGAGTATGCCTTGCCAACACTTGATGCGGTGTGTGACAACATTGAACGGATGACGATCAACGCCAATAATTTCGAGATAAAAATGGTGACAATTTAGATGATCCAAAATACATTGCAATTTAAGGGAAACATGGTGGAAGACCCAGACCAACACTTGAAGTGGTTTTTACCTTTAAGTACAATGGGGTATCTGACAATGTTGTGCTTCTTCGGTTATTTCTATTCTCATTGTTCGATAATGCGACTGATTGGTTAGACTCGTTAGAAGCAGGTTCCATCACAGGAATGATTTAGTGAAAAAATTCCTTTATAAATTTTTCCTGATTAACCGAACCATCAGCTTAGGCGAGAAATCACCAATTTTAAATAATACAAAAGTGAATCCTTGTACAAGGCATGGGAATGCTTCAAGAAAATGCTAAGGAAGTATCCACACCATGGAATGCAAGCATGGCTCCAAATCCAAATTTTTTACAATAGTGTAGATGGTAACATCAGGTCCAACTTAGATGGAGCGGCTGGAGCATCTTTCATGCTCTACACACACGAATGTGCCTACAAAATCATAGACGACATGGCTATGAATTCATACATGTGGTCCAATGAGAGATTTATGTACAAAACCAAGCCTCCAATGGTAAAAGCTATGGATGATGATAATGATGATGATTGATACCAATGAATCCCATAAAAGCTTAATCGTTTGGACATGATTGTCAAGCCATGGAGACTGGAGCCATACTCTGAAAACCAACCAGAGGAGGCAAGCTACATATTTAATAAGGGTTAAGATCCTTACTCAAATACCTACATACCAGTTGGAGAGATCATTCGAACCTCAAATAAGAAGGCAACTGATCTACCACAATTTATTATAGCATATTTAACTACTTTTTGTACTTAATAAGCTCGTAAGAAATCAATTTTGTTATGTTTTTATTTAGTTTTCACTTTTAGTACTTAGGTAATAAATTGAACAATTTAGGAAATTTATATAACCTTGTGGGCCAAGGTAGGCCTAAAGGTAGACTAATGTGTTTGGTGAGTGTGCAAGACATCATTCGAAGGCAAAAAATAGTAGACAGCTGGAACGACGGAAATGTGCAAGTGTACACAATCACAACAAGTAATAAAGTGACAAGTAAATGTCGAGTTATCGTACCCACATGGACTGTAAAAAGAACTATTTATGAATGCAATTTAAAACACTTTGGTGAACAAAAATACTTTGTTTTGAAGAGGTGATTAAAAACTAGAAAGCAAAGTAAAATAAATAAAATAAAATAAAGTTCCAATGCACGATTTCAAAAGATGATTTTAATCAAGATGACGTAATTGTGTTAGATTAATTACATTTCTTAACTTACAATTATTAAACTCATGTTTATGTTGTTACGAATAAATTCACGGCAACTCGATAATTCGCTAACTTATGAACATACTCACCTACCAAAATCCATTCATCTCTTGGCTATATCTCTATATCAATGCAATCAATTAAACAAATTTTAATAGGCAAATGTGTTAATGCACATACATACTTATGAAATTAAAATAATCTCTTGTACATATCTCTATGCCAATTTAAACAATTAATTCAATTTCATAAGCACATAAAAGGTTACGTGAGGTAACAATGTATTTCTACCTTGAAATAGTTTAATCACAATAATCTTGCAAGTTATGCAAGGCAAGTGTATCGTTAGATACTGTTGCTAATTTAACCCTCAGCTACCTTAGATGATTAGACATGCACTGATTAAGTATCATGTCAATTAATTACAATTTCAATCTGTTTAAATAATTAATTCTTTAGTTACCTTACAATTTTAATGCAAGAATAACTTAGTCATGGTTTTACTTAATCAAACATCTTACCGAGGCTTATAACAAGACAAGCACAATTTTAATAAATTAAGTAGACGAAATGCAATAACCTTACATGAATTAAATTTAAGCCATATTAATTAAATTAAACATTTCAACTTCATAAATATTCATAGACATGTTCATCATAACACCAACAAAAATTGAAAAGATAGGGAACAAGAATCAAATTCGGTGTTTCTCCGTGGCTTGACTGGTTTTCTCCACTCTTCCTTCTCCGCTTGTTCTTGTCAAACCAGGGCTGATACAAACACTTTAATGCTGCTACAAATGGTGGATGAATGACTCTTTTTCAAGAGGTGAAATCAGCAAGAGGATAAAGAAAAATGGATGGGAAATGAAGAGAGAAAATTGAGAGAGAAGAGAAGATATGAGAAAGTTGAGGTGTGTTTCAAATGAGCAGCCAAGGGGGGTTTTTTATAGGTTGAGAGGGCTACTAAAAATAGCCAAACTCAGCATCCAAAGAGCCCTCCCTTGGCTGGCCACACATGTGGCAAGTTTGAAGTTTTCAAACTTGCTATATTAAGGTAGGGCAAATCTAGAAAGGCACAAATAGTGGAGGGGTTTGTTTGTAAATTGAAAAAGTATTCAAGGGCCATTTCAAAAGCTAATTAATCATCCAAGCAAGCTGATTGGGTCAGAATTTCGGATGGTTTTGGGCTGCCGAGTACTCGGTCGGTTCGATTTTCTCGGTTCAGCTCAACTGCCACTTTTCATAATTAATTAATAACAATTTATTTAACCCAAATTAAATTGGATATAAATTAAAATTAATTATATTATGAATTAATGCACATAATTTGGGCCATCTTAGGTTGAAAAATTAATTTGCCTTGATGCTTCAAAATTGTTTCTCGGTTTTGTGCTTCTAGTAGTGTCTGCTGAGCCGTTTTTCGCCCTTTGTGCAAACTTGTTGAAAATAATCAAAATTAAAAAAAATAATTATAAAATTAATTAAATTTCATTATGTTAATAATTTAAGTACAAAATAATTATTTTTTAATAATTATATATTTTTCGATAAGAATTTTACCGAACTTGCATGAATTTGAATTAAAAAGGGCATGAAAAAGTGTGTATATTTTCGTGTTTCCACACCCCCAAACTTAATTCATTGCTCGTCCCGAGTAATGCACAAATTTGAAAAGAATTTCTCGGAAACACCTTTGAAAAATTCCTTCAGAATTACATTCTTCCTGGCAATCATGAATTTTGGTATACTTATGCTCAAGAACAAGAAATTTGATATTTATGCTACTTATGTATATAAATCATTCAAATTAAGCTCAACCATTCTTATGATAGCAAAAATTAGACTAAATGCTTCCTAATAAAGACATGTTAATCCCTACCAATTTGATTTTATTCCCTTATTCAAGATTAAGCTACAATTATTAAGTTTAACTTATGCATTCCTATGTTGAACATAGCAATTTCTCGCCACTAATGTAGGTAGCATAGAAACTTGAATCAATAAGTCTTTAACAAGGTTGTAACGTGGCTAGGCTAGGGGTAAGTGAAAGATAAATTTAGGCTAAAAACCCTAGACTCAGCTTCAATTGGACCTTCATAATATTTACCTTCAATACACCAACTTATTTTGCTTTCACATGTTGTTTTGTGCATCTATTTTATTTCAAGTACACATGCTTTTTTTTACGAGTATTTTGTTGAATGTACTATAATTTTAAACATTTGATACTTCTTTTCAATTCCCCCAAACTTATTTTCAAAGAATGTTCTGAATAGTACTGAGTCTAGTGTTTGGGATGATTTAAAGATAATAAAGAGAGAAGTGATGGCTAAATATTTCAAGGGTTCAAATAAAATTAGGCCATACAGTCTCAAAGTTGGGTTTTAAAGTATAAAATTTCATCAAGGTTGGCTTGAAAGGCTCAAATGGTCCAAACAAAAGTTGCCTAAATCATTTTCAATGTTGCATGATTCCTAGGATTTCACCTCAAGAAACTACTAAGTCAATTCTAGAGACTTAAACTTTCATGCATGCCTAACTTTCCTGAGGAACTAAAAAATTTTATGGTACGATTTGCATGCTTTATTAAAAATACAC
This sequence comes from Gossypium longicalyx, assembly GCA_025698465.1. Classification (NCBI taxonomy): domain Eukaryota; kingdom Viridiplantae; phylum Streptophyta; class Magnoliopsida; order Malvales; family Malvaceae; genus Gossypium; species Gossypium longicalyx. The sequence continues at coordinate 59,538,878 of CM047007.1, forward strand.
TTATGTCATTATTAAGCTAACATAACAATTATTGAAATAATTGAACTTTATTCATACTGAAGTTTAACATTGAACAAAATTTCAAATTTTTGAACAAAATATAACCTAATCATAATTGAAAGAACAATTTATACTGAGTGGAAATAATTTCAATTTTTTGGCCCCCTACTTAAGATGAACAATGTCCTTGTTGTTAAAAGTGAATAGATACTATACACCAGGTAGAATTCTAGAAAAGAGGAGGCGATTCAATTTGACTGCTTAAGTACCAAGCTCTCTCTAAATCCAATCCTAGACATGTATATATCTATAGCCACACTTTATGCTTTGCGACTTGTTCATTTTTATTAATGATTTCCACCTCTTGTTTTATTATGCGAAAATAAAAATTCCTAAAATAAACTAAGAACATAAATAAAATAAAGTCAAGATCCCCCTTTTTATTTATTTGTAGATCCTTCCAAATTCGACTCATCTTTTGCTCCATCATCTTTGTTTTTGCAAGAATCGCTTAGCTCATTCTTCGATAGTGGGCTCTATGGTTCAAATATGTAATCTAAAAACTCAGGCACAAAAATAAATGGGTCATTGTATATTTTTGTAAGAGCGCTTCTCATTGTGTCATCCCTTATTTTTAAATATCTCCAGTAAGCTTGTTGCTGCCACTACATATGTTGCATTATGTCAATCAACTTTGACAGCTCATCTCGAAGGTCTGAGCAAGGCGATTGAGTTCTGAACATTGAAATTGTGACATCAGGTTCAACTGCTGGTTCCATTGGTTCTGCCTTATCAAGGATTTCAGCTAATTACATTAGTTCAATTTCTATGGGATCTTCTTCTTCTTCTTCGGGATCCTCACTTTCTTCAACTAGTTGTTGTAGAACAGAGTCTCCAGCTATTCGATAGAGGTCCCAATCTGTGATTGTCCCCTGGCTATAACTTGCCTTCTTTACGTTTGCAAGAATTTTAGCTTTCAAGCACATAATTGTTATTGTAAAGGGAAAGTAAGCTGGGCCAGAACGTTTAGTGGTACAATTTCGCATTTCCGTCAGGATGATTTTTCTCACATCAATGGTCTTTCCAATTAAAATCAAGTATAATAAGACCATTCACTCTAATGAAATTGTAGTCCCATATGAAATAGGCATAAGGCTGAATCGGATGAAATAGAACCATACCTTCACGAGTGGTGTCAAATATTCTCTTCGACAAGTGTGAATTCCTTGTTTTGACACGATCCACTTAGAACCTGGAACTGTAAGTTCCTCGAGAATTTCTTGCAGATTTTCTTACTCAATATTACTTATCAAGGAAGAATATTCATCATTTTCAAAATCAGGTAATTCAAAAAAAAATCATTAATAGTGCTTGAGGTTATTGGTACCTTGATTCCGCGAACAGAAACTTTCGTCAACTCGTTTGAGAGTAAAATCACATAAAATTCAAAAACTAACTCCTCATCCACACTAGGTCTTTTCTCACAAAACAACTCCCAATTGAGAGCTTTAACAACCTGACGAATGCGCGTCATGAAATCAATATAATTTCTTTCTTTCAGTGTAAAGCCTTTCTCTGGATGCATCTATTAATTCTTGAAAATACTTTCGTATCTCGCTTTGGCTTCTTCACAGTGGAATTTGTTTTGTGATTCGTCAGTTTGGGTAAAGGCACGAATTCTCTTGCGAGGCATGATTCACCTAAAGATAAGATGGAAACAATTAATTTCTCAAAAAATTAATTAATATAAACTCTGAATAATTCAATAAATTGAAAAATTAAATAATTAAATAAAATTAAAATTTAGGAGAAAAATATGTCATACCACCTTTTTATAAAAATTAACTCCTAAAAAAACTAATTATAAATAAAAAAAGGTCAGTTTAGGATAGGTTGGAGGGTTATCGGCTAGGGACGTTGGTGCGAGTAGCAAAGTTGGTATACCGCACAGATGCTGGGACACTTCTAGGCGTGCGGGCAGATGTGTGTGGGAGCAGTGAGGCCTGACGTAGGTAACTATGTAGACCGCAGGCAGCAACGCTGAGTGGGTAGCAATGTGAGTGTGTGAGAGCTGGAGCTAGTAGCAGCACGAGGCGCGCAGAGCAGGATGTGCAGCGGGCGATGGGGGCAGGTGCGCGCGGGTGAGCTGCTGGCCGAATGGCTATCGGGCAGTGTTGCGACTGGGGAATTGGGGGCTTGCGGCACTTAGGTGATTCGGTATTTGGTGGGGATAGAGTTTGAGTGATGAATAATGGAGAAGGTTGGTGGAATTTAAGCAAAATGAGTAGGAGTAGGAGTTAAAGTAGAATTCTTAGAATAATTTAATAATTAAAATATTCTAAGTTCTAATCCTATACAAAGTTAGCAACAATTAATAATTAATATAATGCATATTAATTTATTATTTGCTATTAATTTATTAAAGATAAATACTTATCAAAAAATATGATCAAATTTAAACTAATCCTAATTCTATGCAAAGTTGATAATAATTAATATATATTGTAATGGATATAATTATATATTAATGATTATCATTTTATTTATTAAATTAAAAATATTTATTCTAGACGCCTTTTGAAAATATTTACAAAAAGAGACATCTAATTTTTAATATTTACAAAAAGAGCAACCAAATTTTGAAAATAATTCAATTAAGTACCTAGACTTAAAGAAAATTTGAAATTGAGTTGCAAATTAAAACTTGGATCAAAATTGACCCTTTTATTTGAAAAACTAAAAATTTATTTAAGGAATAATTTCTGGAAAAATTATGTTAAAATCCATTCTAAGAAAGATTGGAGGGGTCACAAGCGGTCCCGCTTAAGTTCCAATCTTCTAAAAAGAATTTATTTAAACATACTAATCCCGAAAATATACCCTAAACCATTTATTTAAAAAGGAAAACAAGAAAAATTAATCATCTAATAAAATGAACGAGATTTGATCTTGTTCAATTTTATCTCCTCAGTAATGTTTTAAGCATTGAGCATTAACTTAAAAATTACCTCCCTTACTTCGAAGTTCGACAACTCCGTATGGATAGACTTTGTGAATCGTAAATGGACCAGACTAACATGATTTTAACTTACCTAGAAAGAACCTTAATCTGAAATTGAATAACAAGACTTGTTGACTTGTTTCAAATTCTCGAACTCAAATGTGCTTGTCGTGCCATTTCTTAAGTCTCCCCTTGAGTAATTTGGCATTCTCATATGAGAATATTTAGAATTCTTCTAACTCATTGGGTTGGAGCATCTGTTTCTCTTTAGCAAGCTTAAGATCCAAGTTCAGTTTTTGGAGAGCCCAATAAGCATTGTTCTCTAACTCCAAGGGCAGATGACAGGCTTTCCAAAAGACGAACCTATCAGGTGACATCCCTAAAGGTGTCTTGTAAGCTATCCTGTAGGCCCATAAAGCATCATCCAGTCTTTTCGGGCAAACTACCTTCTTAAGTATGCCTTTGATCTCTTTATTTGCCAGTTCAGCTTGCCCATTCATCTGCAGATGGTAAGCTGTGGCAACCTTGTGCTTCACTCCATGTTTGTCGAGTAACCATTTCAACTACTTGTTCACAAAATGGGACCCTTCATCACTGATGATGGCTCTTGGGGTTCTAAACCTTGTGAACACATGCTTCTACAAAAACTTCATGACAACCTTAGCATCGTTTGTCAGATATGCTTCAGCCTCAACCCACTTAGACACATAGTCTACTGCTACCAATATATACTTGTGACCAAAAGACGGAGGAAAAGGACTAAGAAAGTTAATACCCCAAACATCGAATAATTCTACCTCAATGATGTTTGTTTGAGGCATCTCATTTCTATTGGTGATGTTTCCAACCCTTTGACATCGATCACAACTCTTTACGTAAGCATACGTATCTTTAAATAGTGTTGGCCAAAAGAATCCAGTTTGCAATACCTTGGCTGCATTACATGTACCTCCAAAGTGTCCCCCACTCGGAGCTGAGTTGCAATGGTATAGAATCTTATGTACTTCATCTTCTGCCATGGATCTCCTGAACATTTGATCTGTACACTTTTTAAACAAATATGGCTCTTCCTAGAAATAGTACTTCACATCGTGAAGGAACTTTTTCTTTTGATGATATGTCTTATCAATCAGTTTCAAACCACAAGCTAAATAGTTAGCAATATCAGCAAACTAATGAGTATTATAGACATGATTTACATTCAGTATCTGTTCAATTGGAAATGTCTCCTGAATTTGTATAAGTGGAGAATTCCCTTCTTGCGGCTCCAATCTGGACAAGTGGTCTACTACTTGATTTTCTACTCCCTTTCGATCTTGAATTTCTAGATCAAACTCTTGAAGTAGAAGTACCCATCAGATCAGTTTCATCTTAGTGTCTTTCTTGGCAAGTAAATACTTAATTACCGAGTGGTCCATATAGACAGTTACTTTGGTACCAACAAGATAAGATCGAAACTTGTCAAAAGCAAACACAATAGCAAGTAACTCTTTCTCTGTTACTGTGTAGTTTAGTTGAGCTCTTATTAGAGTCCAACTTGCGTAGCAGATGGGACGACAAGCTTTGTTCCTTCATTGGCCCATGATAGCTCCTATCGCAAAGTCACTTGCGTTACACATCAATTCAAATGACAAATCCTAGTCTGGTGTGACAATTATGGGTGCTGAAACTAACCAACTCTTCAAATTGTTGAAAGCTCTTAAGCATTCCTCATCAAATTTGAATGTCGTGTTCGTCTCCAATAATTTGCATAAGGGTTTAACAAATTTGGAAAAGTCCTTCATAAATCTTTGATAGAAACCGGCGTGGCCCAAAAAGCTCCTAACACCCTTTACAGATGTTGGAGGTGGGAGTTTCTTAATAACATCTACCTTTGCTTTATCTACCTTGATTCCATGTCTCGTTATCCGATGCCCTAGAACAATACCTTCTTATACCATGAAATAACACTTTTCCCAATTGAGTACAAGGTGTGTTTCTTCGCATCGCCTTAGCAACTTGGCTAGATTGGCTAGGCAATCATCATATGTATCTCCAAATACTGAAAAATCATCCATAAGGACTTCCAAGTATTTCTCAACCATGTCAATAAAAATAGACATCATGCATCTTTGGAATGTAGTAGGTGCATTACATAAACCAAATAGCATGCATCTAAATGCAAGTGTACCGTACGAGCAGGTGAATGCTGTCTTGTGTTGATCTTCTGGTGCTACTATAATCTGGTTATACCTCAAGTATCCATCAAGAAAATAATAATAGTCTCACCCAGCGAGTCTATCCAGCATCTGGTCCAAAAACGGTAGAGGAAAGTGATCTTTCCTAGTTGTCTTGTTTAGCTTTCGGTAATCGATGCAAATTCTCCATCTTGTAACTGTTCTAGTTGGTATCAACTCATTATTCTCATTCTCAACGACTATAATCCCTCCTTTCTCTAGTATGCACTGGACCGGACTTACCCATGAACTGTCTGAGATGGGGTAAATTATACCCGCATCTAACCACTTGATGATTTTCTTTTTTACCACGTCCTTTATGATGGGGTTCAGTCTTCGTTTTCCATCAATCGTCCCTTTTACACAATCTTCCAAGATAATCTTGTGTATGCATACAAATGGACTAATACCGTGAATATTGGCTATGGTCCATCTAATAGCCTTCTTGAATTGTTTCAATACTAGGATGAGTTTCTCTTTTTGCTCAATGGTTAATTTTGCTAAAACAATAACAGGCAAAGTAAAAGCGTTACCTAAATAAACATATTTTAAATGTGAAGCATCTAGTTTGAGTTCTAATTTAGGTGGCTCCTCGATTGACGCTTTTGGTTGGGCATAATCCTTATTCTCTAACTCCAAAGATTCAAAACAAGATTGCGAATTAAATCCCCTTTGATTAGCTTCTAGCAAAGCTAAGTATTCATCCTCCTATTCATCATCTGGAGGGTCTAATGTAAAAATTTGTTCCAATGGGTCCTCAACAAAATTGAGTTCCTTTTCCACAATTAATTCCTCTAAATCGAAAACTGCAGAACTAACATCAATTGTGTCAAGAAATCACATAGACTTAAAAACATTAAATTTTACCTGATCATCCTGAACACGCATAGTAAGTTGACCCTTATGCATATCAATAAGGGTCCTTCTAGTTGCTAGGAAAGGCCTTCCTAAGATGATTGGTAATTCTTTGTCTGCTTCAAAGTCTAGAACCACAAAGTCAGCAGGAAAAATAAATTTGTCTACACGTACCAATACGTCCTCGATTTTTCCTTTTAGATGTGCTAAGGACCGGTCTACTAATTGAAGTGTAATCGTAGTAGGTTTAGCTTCACCAATCCCTAACTTTGTAACTATTGACATAGGCATCAAGTTTATACTCACACCCAAGTCACATAATGCCTTACCACAATATGACGCTCCAATGTTGCAAGGTATGGTAAAACATCTAGGATCCTTCAACTTTGGGGGTAGTTTGTCTTGAAGATACACACTGCATTCCTTCATCAGGGCTACCGTATCAAATTCTCCAAGTGTTCATTTTATTGACAAGATATCTTTCATGAATTTAACGTAGTTCGACATTTGTTCAAGTGCTTCAACCAACAGAATGTTGATATGAAGTTGCTTGAGTATGTTTAGGAACTTCTTGAATTGAATTTCCTACTACTGCTTTTGAAGTCTTTGAGTTTAGGGTGTGTAATAACACGATTTAGGGCCTAGTCAAAATAGTGGTCTTGGGACCACAAATTCGAAGATAGAAAAATTATCTTTATTATTTTTATGAGGTTATGGTACTATTATATTAGTGCATGAAAGATTTGGTGAGTTAATTTTAATGTTTTCAAGCCCTATTGCGATAAAGGACTAAATCGCATAAAAGGCAAAAGTTGCTTTTTAGTACCCAAATGTGTTAAATAGCTAGAGAATAAAAATTTGAAGTATTTAAAGGGCAATTAGTCCCTTTTTAGAGTGCTTGGCCGGCCATGGGAGACAAATTGGTCAAAAAGTCCAAGTTTGGTTGGGTTTGGCGACTAATTTGACTAAAATAGGAATAAAATAAGAAAAAGATGATATCACCTTCTCATTTTCTTCTCTATCACCGAAAATATCAGCCAAAATAGATGTTTGAAAGCTTAAAAATCTGCAGCAACTTAAAGCACTCATAAGTAAGTGATTTTAATGAGTTTTCTTCAAGATTTTTATATTTTTGAGACCCTTGAAGCATGAGCTTTCAAATGAGGGTGATTACTTACAAAATGGTCAAGAGTTTAGGATTTTTCCATGGATGTACTTGTGTTATATGCTGAATTTTTATGGAATAATATGAGTCCTACTTGTGTTATAAACAACTTTTGTGAAAGGTGTTAGCATGAAAACACCTAAAAGGACTATTTTGCATAAGTTGCAAAATAGGTGGTTAGTGTGTGAAATAGTGAAAATTTGGGATTTCCATAGTAGTAAAAAGAGTTTAGCTAGGCTTGAAATATGAGGAAATTCGATAAAAATTGATTTTCGGGCATAGGGGTAAAATTGTCATTTTGCTAAGACCTAAGGGCAAAATGGTCATTTTACCAAAGTTGTGAATTTATGAATGCCTAATTGTGTTTAGTGACTAAATGGATGTATATTATTATAGATCAAGATTTTCCAAAATTGAGCCTAGACCGGGGAAAAGCCATGCAATCTGAATAAGCTGACTAGTCAAGTACTTTTTGTAAACCAAGGTAAGTTGTATGTAAATAATACAACTACAATGTTAATACTTGTATTCATATTGCCATTGAATTGATATTTTACAAGTTGTTAAGTTATAAATTGAGAGTTCCTTGTAATATTGAAATAGTAGAAATATCCCGTTGAAACCTCGGGATATGAACTGGATATTTGTGCCAAGACATTGGGTGATTTGTGCGCCAGTGTAAGACATGTCTGGGCCATGCTTCGGCCACATTATGAGAGCCAGTGTAAGACCATGTCTGGGACATGGCGTCGGCACAAATATGAGCACTAAAGCAAGACATGTCTGGGACATGTATCGGCCTCGACAGAGATAGCCAGTGTAAGACGTGTCTGGGACACGCATCGGCTAGGAGCTGTACTAGTGTAAGACATGTTTGGGACATGCATCAGCATACATATATGAAAGCCAGTGTAAGATCATGTCTGGGACATGGCATCAGCAATATATCCCATGTTGAAGGTTCATGGAATATCCAGTAGTATTCCAACGGTTCAATGGTGAAAGTTATAGTTCAATTTTGATAAAGAAAGGATGATCATGTTGTGAGTGTTACAGGTACCTATATGATAATCATGAGTAATGAGCTTAATTTAGAAAATGAGACTTGAGTAGATGATAATGAGTAAGTTAAGTTATGTTTACCTTTGAGCTATAAGCATGATGGTAAATGGTGAGATTGTTGTATAGTTATTTGTATGCAACTTACTAAGCTTTATGCTTACTCCCTTTCCTTTCCTTTTTCTTTCAGTGTCACCAAACTAGCTTAAGGATCCCTTAAATTCAGAGATATCAATCACACTATCAGCCGCAATACTCGGTATAGCTTGACTTATATTTTTGAAGGTGGCATGTATAGGGCTAGACTAGGACGTTGGATTAAGAGAATTATTTATGTATTTTGGCTCAAGTCAAAAGCCCTTCATTTTGTATCAAGCTTGGAATAATGGCTATTATTCACTTTGATGAATGTATACAATGTTCTTTCTATGGATGAATTGGTGTCCATTATGATGAAATTTGTATATTGAAATGATCTTGTGTAGGTTGTGCAAAATGGGTGACAAAACGGCTTGGAAGATAGCCTAGTTTGTCCACACGGGTAAGACACACAGGCATGTGTCTAGGCCGTGTGTGACACACGGCTCACGCCCATGGAGGTGTGTTGTGGCCGTGCGTCCCCTGCACTTAATACTTTAAAGTCATTTTAGTAAACGGGCAAGCCACACGGGCATGTGCCCAGGCCGTGCCATAAAGTCAGTATGCATGCTAGTAGTACACGGGCAAGAGACACGGCCGTGTGTCTCGATCGTGTGAAGGACACGGCTATAGGGCACAGATGTGTGCTTGGGCCGTGTGGTTTTGGCAGAATACCCAGGTTTTCAGACACAGGTTCGGGATATGGGCGTGTCCCTAGTACACGGCCGTGTGTTCTATATCCACACGGGCGTGTGGAGTCTTGATGCACGAAACTTTTCTAAGTTTTTCATAAGTTCTCGGTTGGGTTTTGAACCACCCCAGATGTATGATTTGGGCCCCGTAAGTCTATATATGAGATAGATTACATGTGAAAAGAGAAATTTTTAAATTGTATGAAATTTTTTATGGCCCGGTTTTGTATAGTTGGTTGAGTCAAGAAAGGTAACACCTTGAACCCTATCCCGGCGTCGGATACAAGCAAGGGGTGTTACAGAGTGGTGGAGGCTTCTCTACTAGAACTCGTTGATTTGTCCTCTGTGGCAATTCTGCATCTAACGAAGTTGTTAGTTTATCAGAATTAGCTGGTTCTAAAGTTACCTTGTTGGATTTTGCAGATTCTAGTTCTAGTGAAATTGGAATTTAAACACTCGGTTGAACTTCCTCTGAGTCTTGAGCATTAGCTGGCTCCTTTTTAACTTCGACGGTGTTGGGTTCTAATGTTTTTCCACTCCTCAATGTCAATGCTTTACAATGCTCCTTCCCCGAATTCCTCAAATTCCCTGTATCACTAGGTAAAGCACCTTATGGTCGATTTTTGAGTTCAGTTGCAAGCTAGCCCACTTGATTCTCCAAATTCCTTAGAGTGGCATCATTTTTTGCCATGTATGCCTTCAATAGATTCTCTAAATTGGACATTTCAGCTTGGGTTAGTTTTTGAACTTGTTGGGGCAAACCAGGTGGCTGGGTCGGTCTAAGTTTGGTGTAAGTGTTACTGGATCCCGCTCCTTGGTTACTCCAGGACAAATTTGGGAGGTTTTGCCACGATGGGTTATAGAAATTGGATTGCAGTCCTTGTATTCCTCGATTTTGGTTCTGGTTACCCATGTAATACACAGATTCTGGGTTTGATGGACATTCTTCGAACAAATGTCCTTCCCCACAATAGACACAGGGCACATTTTCAACTTGATTCGGTGGTTGAGCTGCAAAACTAGTAAACCCATTAGTAGTAAAATTTTTAAGCATTGATGATATTGATGATATCTGAGATGCGAGTGAAGTGAGAGCGTCTACTTCATGTATTCTAGCGACTCGTCTTCACGATGTTGCTCGATTGGTTGGCCGTTGATAATTGTTGCTGGCAATCCTCTCAATGATTTCATAACCCTCATTATAAGACTTAGAAAGGAAAGCACCATTAGCAAAAGTGTCCACTACCATCTCGTGTGTGCATTGAAACTATTATAAAAAATCTCAAGTTGGATGCAATATGGGATTCCATGATGAGGGCACTTCTGTACTTCCCATGCCTCATACAAGGACTCATCATCCATTTTTTGGAAAGCAGTGATCTCATTCCTAAACTTAGCATTCTTGCTAGGCAGGAAATACTTCATAAGGAATCTTTCTTCTAACTCTTGCCATGTGGAAATTGAATTTGGTGGCAATAAGTTCAACCAGGCTCGAGCTCTGTCCCTTAGTGAATATGGGAACAGCTTCAATTGTAATGCATCTTCAGGTACTCCGGCTAACTTGAAAGAATCACTCTCCTCCATAAAAAGTCTTAAGTGAATATGAGGATCTCTGGTAGGCATTCCACTGAATTGGCCCACTGTCTGAAGCATCTAGAACATGACTGGCTTCAGCTCGAATTGTTGTGCCTCAATTTTCGGTCTCCTAATACTTGGATTAAGATCATGAAACAGTGGCACGAAATACTGTCTTAAAGCTCTATCCTTATCATTAGCAATAAGGATAGGATTTTGAACAGGGTCTGCTCCGTTTCCTTGATTCAAATTGTTGAGGTTTATCTCTTTGGTCTTTCTCTGACTTGATTGTCTTCTTCATTATCAAAAAGTTCGTTCAATCTCAGGGTATATACAGAGTAAATCGATAATTCGGTCAATACTCAAAAACGCCTGAAATAATCACAGAAAAATTAATTTAAGTTAAAATTGAACAGAAAAATAAAAAAAATGCAAAACTAACTAATTCACAAATAATGAATTTTTAAAACAGTCCCCGACAATGGCACCAAAAACTTGGAATGACGAAAATGTGCAAGTGTACACAATCGCAACAAGTAATAAAGTGACAAGTAAATTTCGAGTTATCATACCCACAGGGATTGTAAAAATAATTATTTATGAATGCAATTTAAAACACTTTGGTGAAGAAAAATATTTTGTTTTGAAGAGGTGAATAAAAACTAGAAAACAAAGTAAAATAAATAAAATAAAATGAAGTTCCAATGCACGATTTCAAAAGATGATTTTAATCAATATGACATAATTGTGTTCGATTTATTACATTTCTAACTTAGAATTATTAAACTCATATTTATGTTGTTACGAATAAATTCACGGCAACTCAGTAATTCGCTAACTTATGGACATACTCACCTACCAAAATCCATTCATCTCTTGACTATATCTCTATGTCAATTCAACCGACTAAACAAATTTTAATAGGCAAATGTGTTAATGCATATACATACTTATGAAATTAAAATAATCTCTTATACATATCTCTATGCCAATTCAAACAATTAATTCAGTTTCATTAGCAGTTAAAAGATTACGTAAGGTAAAAATGTATTTCTACCTTGAAACAGTTTAATCACAATAATCCTGCAAGTTATGCAAGGCAAGTGTATCATTAGATACTGTTGCTAATTTAACCCTCAGCTACCTTAGATGATTAAACATGCACTGATTAAGTATCGTGTCAATTAATTACAATTTCAACCTGTTTAAATAATTAATTCATTAGTTACCTTACAATTGTAATGCAAGAATAACTTAGTCATGGTTTTACTTAATCAAACATCTTATTGGAGCCTATAATAACACAAACACAATTTTAATAAATTAAGTAGACAAAATGCAATCAGCCTAACATGAATTAAATTTAAGCCATATTAATTAAATTCAAAATTTTAGCATCATAAATATTAATAGACATGTTCATCATAACAACAAAAATTGAAAGGATAGGGAACAAGAATCAAATCTAGTGTTTCTCTATGGCTTGACTGGTTTGCTCCACTCTTCCTTCTTCGCTTGTTCTTGTCAAACTAGGGCAGCTACGAACACTTTAATGTTGCTCCAAACGGTGGATGAATGACTTTTTTTCAAGAGGTGAAATCGGCAAGAGGATAAAGAAAAATGGATGGGAAATGAAGAGAGAAAACTAAGAGAGAAGAGAAGAGATGAGAAAGTTTGAGGTGTGTTTCAAATGAGCAGCCAAGGGGGTTTTTTTTATAGGTTGAAAGGGCTGCTAAAAATAGCCAAACTCAGCAGCCAAAGAGCCCTCCCTTGGCCGGCCACACATGTGGCAAGTTTGAAGTTTTCAAACTTGCTATATTAAGGTAGGGGCAAATCTAGAAAGGCACAAATAGTCGAGGGATTTGTTTGCAATTTGAAAAAGTCTTCAAGGGCTATTTTGCAAGATAATTAATCAGCCAAGTAAGCTGATTGGGTCAGGATGTGGGACGATTTAGGGCTCCCCAATACTCGGTCGATTCGATTTTCTCGATTTAGATCAACTGGGCAACTTTTCATAATTAATTAATAATAATTTATTTAACCCAAATTAAATTGGATATAAATTAAAATTAATTATATTATGAATTAATACACATAATTTGGACCATCTTAGGCTGAAAAATTAATTCGCCTTGATGCTTCAAAATTTTTTCTCAGTTTTCCGCTTCTAGTACTGTCTGTCGAGCCGTTTTTCGCCCTTTGTGCAAATTTGTCGAGAATAATCAAAATTAAACAAAATTAATTATAAAATTAATTTAATTTCATTATGTTAATAATTTAAGTACAAAATAATTATTTTTTAATAATTATATATTTTTCGACAAGAATTTTACCGAACTTGCATGAATTTGAGTTAAAAAGGGTATGAAAAAGTGTGTATATTTTCGTGTTTCCAACAACTCATGATATTGCAACATGGAACTTGGACATCACAACATGGCAGGTAGAATACCCAAGGAGTAGGGTTGTTCAAATTTCAGTTGAAATCATATTAGCCGACCGAACCGAGCTATTTAGGTGAATTGGTCAGTTAACTGATTAATTCGGTCGGAGGTCGGTTAATGATTTTTTGAAAGTTTGATTATCGATTAATTCAGTGCGTAATCTAGTAATTAACTGAATTATTCGAACTTAATAATTAATAATCCAAATTATATGTAGTTGTAATTCGACTAATTAAACATTATCAATTTATTTATTTTTTGATATGTTTTATACTGATTTTAACAAAAAAAACCAAAAACATATAAACTTTGGTTAATTTGATCAGTTAATCGAATTAACTAAAATATTTTGATTTGGTTAATTTTTTTGATCAAATTTCAGTTGGGTTAATGGTTAAAGGATAAAAATGTTCGATTCATTCTAGTTCTGTTCGCTTAATTGTTTGGTTAACCATTTGAACACCCCAACCAAGGAGCAATCTGCCATCGATGTTGTGACATACACCATAGGGTGTCGTGACACATCGCTAAAGACACACCCTAATTAGCAAACTACCATCAGTGTCGCGGCACCGATGCAACATGGTCACATAATGGACTGAGGGTGTTTTCGTCTACACAATGGCCTTTAACGAAGATTAGTTAGCCATTTTAGGTCAAGGACGAGCTACTAAACCTAGGCCTATAAATACAATTGCTCAGAATAATTTAGAGGACAATTTTTTCTTAGTTTAATTTTACTTTCATTTGTAGCCTAGAATTCTTTTAATTGTACTTTTTATTTCAGTCTTTATTTTTTTCTTCATGGGATTTTGATTGTGGATCTGTCAACTTCATTACAAATTTTTGTTTGCACCACCATATCTATATTTATATTAGGATCTTTCTTTTCTTTATTCTTGATCTTTTACAAATGTTTATCTTTCAACCCAATTCTATTGCATGTGTTAGATCCATGAGGAACTAATCTAGTAGGGAGATTAATTAGTGGATTAATTAACGACTATTTAGGGTTTCTTAGCTGATCAGGTGGTTAGGAAAGGAAGAACCTAAAACCCTAGGGTTAACGTCCCTAGGAAGTCATGTAGGTAGCAATGAACTTGAAATTGGTATTGCTTGTCGTGAAAACCTTACCCTAACCCGGTCTAACCTGTGACATCGAGAGGTAAGTAGTTCTTGTTGACTCATTAGGTTACTGGAAGGCTGAGAGGTCTTGCTAGGTTAATGAATAGTTGATTGAATAGAACCTGAAGTAGGAGTTAATTATGAAAATCGAAATAAGTTAGTCTTCTATTGTTAAATCTGATAAATTTATAATCTAGACTATTGTTATTTTATTATTCTTCTAAAATATCTTTTATCATCAACTTATGAAGCATCGTAATAGATTTTAATTAAATTGACCTATTAGTGTAGGGATTAATGTTAATTTAATCAAGCCTCCCTTAGGTATGATCCTCGGAGTACTTTTGGTACTTCGTTGTACAGACCTATATTACAACCTGACTCATATACATGCGAGCACCACCTAATTTCTTATCTTTTGTAGTAGTATTCTCACTTTCGATGTTGGTATGTCAGGAGGTGATCAAGTTGTTGGCATCGTTGCCGAGGAGGCTTCACCACTAAATTAGTTTTAATTTTTATGCTGAATAGGGTAGTTAGGAAGTTTTTCAAATTTAATTTACTAGCTTATTTATTTTCTTTGTGGATTTCAGTGTATGACTCAAAGTCGGGGCAGACCTATAGAGCTAACCATTGATCAACAAAGAATCGTTCACCGTAATCGTCAACAAAAATAATAACAAAAAATGAAAATAACCTGATCTACTGTAATTGATCGACCACAAGATAATTCGCTATTCGACGATCCACGGTTACAAGACCTAGCACCACCACAACCATAAGTTGTCAATCGAGCCACCCATGGATCAAGATGAGAGGACTCTCAGAGATTGCATGCTACTAAATTTGGATGTTTTACAAGGTAGCATGACAAGATCGACAATCATAATGAATAATTTTGAGATAAATTCGTCAATGATCCATAGCAAGCTACAATTTAGAGGGACTATGACGAATGACCCAAACGGAAATTTAAAATGGTTTCATCAGCTTTGACACTTTTAAATTTAATAAGGTCACCGATGACGCTATTTGTCTTTATTTGTTCTTGTTCTCCTTTGTCACACCCGGTTTCCTATAAACTCGAAAATTAAGAACAATTTGGGGGTTAAATTTAAAGAGGCAATAAGCTGGAGGTCTCTACTGAAAAATCGGGAAAAGTTAAAAATGTAATTGGACATGGTTGAGATCAAATTTTGGCTCAGCTGGATTAAAATTAACTGGTTTCTTAGTGGGAGATAATATAATTATCAACGTATGGTCTTTATAAGGTTGATAACCAAGTGAAAAGGGCTATAAATAGACGATATATGACTTCCCTGGGAGGATTCTTCTCACTTTTGCTTATTCTCATCTTCATCTTCTTCCTTGGTTGCATCGAAGAAGAAATAGTTATAGAAAGCTATTCATGGAGCGATGATCTCGAGGTTCGAGTAGGAAAATTAGAGACTCAAACAAGTTTGTAAGGTTTTTAGTCCTTCTGTATATGTAAGATTAAGAAAGTGAAGTCAAGGATTTCCAGAAACCATTCTAAGGGTTGTACATATTTTTGGAAAATTGAGTTTTAAGTTGAAGATTTTGAGCTTAACTTATGTTGTAGTTATAATGCTTAGCTGCTAGGAGAGTGGAAACTTTGGCATTCAGAAAAGCTAAGCAGAGGAGGACGTAAAGAAGTGTTAGGTGAGTTTCTGTACACCATCCCTGGAATGCTAAATATGTTTAAGATCGTATAAGTATATGACTATCCACCACTGTAGTCCATAATGTATGAATTAACTATTATTCAATGATGTTTTATCTATGATATGCATGTATTCTATGTGGAACATGGAAGGGAATGTTTGACGAGTTAGACGAAGTTAGGATTGGGGAAAAGGGTGATTCTACTAGATACCACCGTATAGTGTTGTTGTGTGCAAATTGTAATGTACGAAGCTCTGGGCCTTTGTAGAAGGGTCACTGCGGTGTTTGAGCATCAAGGTTAGGATAGAAAAATGGAGGAATGGGTGGACGAACAAGGAAAAAAATAAAATGGAATTATGTTAAGATACCGCTATATGGTGTTGCTGTGTGCAAGCCGTAATAAGCGAAGCTTTGGGCCTTGCAGAGGGACACTTTGGTGTTTATGCATCAATGTGGATATGAGATGGGTTGATATCAACAATTATTACGTTTCATAAAGCAACACCGTGACGATGGTCAGTAGGCTTTGTAGGGCGACACTACAAAAATGATAATGTCCTACAAGATGACACCACAAAATAGGTCTAATGTGTAAGACCATAGCTTGGCCATGACAACCAATAGAGTCCACAGGGATAGTAAACAGAGGGTAGCCTACTAGGATGTTAAACATGGGATAATGTTACATAAGGCCATAGCTCAGCTGTGGCAGCATATGAGATTCTGTCAGGACAATAAACATGGATGGATAATTAGTACAATAATCATGGAAAATCCTGCATAATTGAAAAAATGGGTTAGAAGGAAAATGAAAGTGTGGACAAGCAATAGTTAGTCAACAGGTCGAAGGAGTTCGCTGGTGAAGGAAAAATATAATAGAAAATGGGAAAAGGCCATTAAAATAGTAGTTATGAGAGCCGAAAAGGCATATAGGTGGTAACCCAGCAAGACTCAGGTAGGGGAAGTGACATGCCAGTAATGATTGTGGTAAAGATAAATGAGAGAAGAAGTATCCAAGGATCGTAGATGAGGAATCAACTGACAAAGACTTCCAAAAGGTGTTAAAAAAATTAGAAAGCGAGAGAAAGGTACCAATAAGGGGATACTAAGTGATAGATATATCTATCAAGACTAATCCTCTTAGTGGAAAACCTATCGTAGGTAACCGCCATGGAGATAGTTTTATAAGGAAACCCTCGCAACATTTACAACTCATACGCATCGCCTAGATCTTTGTGATGAGTTGTCAAAGTTGATGGACATAATGCTACATATTCATTGGCAACAACAAGCTTACTAGAGATACTCAAAAGCACAGGATGATGCAATGAGAGGCACTTTTACAAACACATTTCATGACCCATTTGCTTTTGTGCCTGAATTTCTGGACTTTATATTTGATCCATGGGATACAATGTCAAGGAGGGAATGAGGCGATTCAAGCAAAAACAAGGATGATGGAGTGAAAGATGGGTCGAATTCTGAGGGGTCTTCAAATAAATAAAAAAAGGGTGGTCTTATTTTTATTTTATTTCTTAAGATATTTTAAGTTTTTAGGCTTAGGTTATTTTAGGATATTTTCATTTCTTACATAATAAAATAAGAGGTGGAAATGATCAATAAAATTGAACAATTTGAAAATTAAGAAGTGTGGCAATAGACATGTCTAGGATTACATCTGCCTAGGAAAAGCTTGGTATTTAAGCAGTCATGTAACACCCCTAACCCATATACGTCGCCAGGTTGGGGTTACCAGGCATTATAGACCAAAACACGGCTCAGAAAAAATTTTTCAATATAAAATCATGTACAAACTTATAATACATAAGCAAATCATGCTTTAAAATTTAAACATGTTAATATCAACTATTTAACCACATATTCGAATTAACTAATGTGCAACAAAGCCATGTTACATGTACTTAATACATGTAATGTTTGAACTATGTGACTTCAACAGTAATGGCATTCGCTTCCTAAATACATATCCAAACATATAACCCTACATTTCATGCATCGAATATATGTCAATACATTTATTTCGTTGACTAAATGTTAATCATATCATTTTTATAAATTTCTATACATGCACATATTAAAAACAAAACAACTATATTACATGGCCTAATTTTTTTCATTCACATATGCGGTATTAGTTAATTTACAACATGATCAAATATGCTTTTAATACCATCCATATATATATATACGTATAGTCAACTTATTATCAATAGCTATTTCCTAGCTCAATTGTCAAACCAACATACAAGACCTATGTACTAATCAATATGTCAATATTACGCATACATAACCAAATCATTTCTTATCAAATAGGCTAGCTAGATTAATAACACAACACATTATAAAATAACATTATGACAACAAAACATGATCATTACTAGCCATTACCTAAGTACCCAAAATGACCAACCAATTAACAAGTAAATCACATTCATTATTTATCATCACAAATCTTACCCAAATAGCCAAACCACAAATAATCATATCATAGGCATATACATTTATTTTACTTAAGATTAGCTGAATATAAACATGCATTATATAACCTAAATTTTATCTCACAAAATGACCAAAGTAATTACATACGCTTATGACATTAACATCTAACTAAATAATCATTTTTATGTCTACCAGATTTTCCGAAATACAAGATTGAATGTAAACATCACTTCCATTTATCAATTCACAAAATAAGCTCATTTTCACAACCAACTTATGTAATAAAACCACATCCAAAAACATGTCCATCAACCACTTTGGTATCATTCGAACTGATTTTTATAAAACCAAAGATCACACAAGATATACCATGAAACATACTTCACAAAATGAGCTTATATCGTGACAAAAAATACTCAAATATAAACATCATTTACAAGCCATTTTCGCATGGCTACATATATACAAATCAAAATGAACCTTATCGAAAATAGCCTATACATGCCATATGTCATAAATATAAGTTTTCAAAGTACCGAAATAGCGATTGATAGTGTGACGAAGTTCCTTGATGATCCCTGAATAAGCTATAAAACAACATATAAACACACAAAGTAAGCTTGGAAAGCTTAGTAAGCCATAAGCAAATAAATTATCATAAGAACATTCATAATTCAATTCGAAATAGCTAAATCTAATTAGTTCCATACACATATATAATCACATTTCTCATGTAGTTCACATGATCACATTAAGTACTTTACTTACCTTAACTTTCATAAACATATAAACTTCACACGTACCTGATCCATTAAGCTCAAATTTCATATTTGGTCTCGACTTGACATTGACTGTTGAACCATTCGGAATTGTTAAGGATACACGAAAATCATATAAGCTCATACAATGCTATATCCCAGATATGGTCTTACATGTTATCACATATTGATGCCATTGTCCTAGACAGGGTCTTAGATGAATCATACATCAGAAGACCTACTGTCATGACATTAGTATCCTACACATTTCCTAAGGTTCGTCGAGGCTTTCGATTTCGTAATTCGATCAATTCAAGCTTGTAACAAGTCAGCCAACACTCTATTTAATTTTGAAAACATTTGTATATATGTATACAATTCAATTCAGCAAACTATTTAACATATACATTTGAATTCAAGAACAGTTATTTACTTATGAACTTACCTCGTACGGACGCGAATGGATTGGAACAACTATTCGACAACTTTTGACTTCCCCCGATCCAAATCTGATTTCTTTCTTTCTTAATCTAAATTAATACAAATTTTCCTTGTTTAATAACATATTCATTCAATTTCATCCAAAAACACATAAATGGGTATTTTGCACTTTAGCCCCTAACATTTCACATTTTCACAATTTACTCCCTATTTCAAAACAACACAGAACACTCATAATTTCAACAAACCCAAGCATGGCCGAATATTCCCTAGGTCCCTAGAAGCCCATAAATTTAATTTATTTCACATTTTGACCCCTTAATTTGCAAATTTCACAATTTAATCCTTAATAAGCATTTTTGTCAAAAATCACTTAATTAAACATAATAATCGATCAACAAAGATTTATTTTTCATCATCAAACCACAAAAATCTCAAGCTATCAACAATTTCAAATCACAAAATCCACAACCAATTAAAAAATTCAAGCATAGGCTAGCTAGTATTCAAAGCAACGATCTCGAAAACGTAAAAATTATCAAAACCAAACAAAATCCATATCTTAATTGAGCAAAATAAGTGCCAAACCTAAAACCACATTCCAAGCTTTCTTTTCTTCTCAACTTTTGACAATTAGAAAGATGAACATGGAAAAATTTTAATTATGAACATGCAAAAATTTTACTTATGTTTTATTATATTAACTTATATTACTAATTTACAAAACTAACCTTTATAATTTAATAAGAAAACCATATACTATAAACCCAAAATCATCCACTCAATTAACTAAGGGTTAAATAACCACTTAAAGGCTTCATAATTAATTAATCATAGCAAATAAACACTTTAACAATCAGTATGCCACTTTTACAATTTACGTAGTTAAGTCTTTTTTATCAAATTAAGCATACAAATGGTAAAATTAAATTACAAAATTTTTACACATATCAATTAACATGCTGTAAACACCAAAAATAATATTAAAATAATTCTAGGACTTTGGATTTGTGGTTCCAAAATCACTATTTTGATTTAACTAAAACCGGGTTGTTACAACTCTTCCCCTTAGAGATTTTCATCCCTGAAAATCTTACCAGTGAATAGGTTTGGATATTGCTCTCTCATAGCATCCTCAGTTTCCCACATAGCTTCTTTGACCCCGTGTCGATGCCATAAGACTTTCACTAATGAAATTTTCTTATTTCTCCATTCTTTAACCTCGCCATCTAAAATTCAGATCGGTTCTTCTTCGTATGTCATATCGAATTGAATCTCAATCTCAGACGGGGAAATCACATGCGAGGGATCAGATCGATATCGTCAAAGCATTGATACATGAAATACATTATGAATCTTTTTACGAGCCTAGGGACTAAACTGTAAATAAGTAAAAAGTTAGGGGTAAAAAGGTAATTTTACCAAAGCACAAATTATGGATTGATTTGAATAATGAAATTAATAAACCAGTTAAATTTGACATTATAGATCAAGAAAAACATGATACGGGTCTTGATCGAGGGAAGAATAAAGTATACAACGATTAGGCTCGATTATCATCATTTTGTACCGAGATAAGTTTATGTGTAAATGTTGCAATGATATATCATGTTTTTAATATTTTGTTAATGTATGAGTTTATATGATTACTTATTATGTCAAGTGTGTGAATGATGTTGTAATCTATGAACACGAGATGGTGAATAAATTCGACAAACATGAGATATCGAGAAAATCCTGTTTGAACCTTAGAAATAATTTAGGATACAATGTGAAATGTCACTAGGATCTATGTGGATATGAGCTCATAAACATATGTGTAAATGTGACATGTGAATCTAGGTGCTGGTCTTGTACGTCCCATCGGTGGTCGGGTAGCCCTAAGATGTGTTATGTACACATGGCGACCTTGTGTGAGCAGGCCCGTGATTAGCTCTTGAGCGAGCAATGTGTGATTGTGATATGAGGTAGCAAGTGGCTATGTTTAAAGCACTATGTGCAAGTCTTCCGTGCATCCAATAATATTTCGAGTGTTCATTGGGTAAACTTATGAGTCAATCGACAAGTAAATCAATAAAGAGGGAATATGACATTGTGATTTGAGTTGGTACAAGTATGTACGATGAACTCACATGTATGAGCTCAATATGTGATGAATTTTTGGTAAGATTGAAAATGTGTAAGTTATGTTTACAAATTTGAGTTTTATCTATGAGTTCAGAATAACACATAAGTAAATCTACGCTATGTCACTAATGTTTATATATACATATACATATGTATGATTATTGTTGCTATTTATTTGCATGTGAACTTACTAAGATTTATGATTACTTCCCTCTCTTTCCCCATTTTCTTATAGTATCGCCAAGCCAACTCGGGGATCGAAGAAAGTCAGAGGCTCGATCACACTATCAACTGGACATTTGGGGTATAGTTAGTCTCAATATTTTAAGTATGTCATTTATTGTAACACCCCAAATTTGATAAATTTATTTCTATGAGTTTCTAACTATGCCTCTGCTTCAGTGTTTTAGTGTTCTGGGTGTGTGTGAGAGGTTCCAAGTTCAAGCCTTGCATTTGGAAAATTTTGGCTTTTTCTTAAATTAAGCCTTAACTTCTAGGCAACAGGCTTATATTAAATTATTTGTAATTCCTTATCAGAATGGGCTTATTGGTCTGGTGGTTTAGTGATGTGACTGATTACTGAAGGTCTGGCATTCGAATCCCCGTGCGAGCGAGAGAGTAATTCTTTTTGCTCTAGGCGTGTGACATCCATGGGAGTTCGATTAGAATTGAAATTCTGAGAGGTTGTTGGGTAGTGGGATAGTGGAGAGAATTAGGGGATACTCTATCAATCTTGGAGTTTTCTCAAAAATCTTCTTCTCCCTCTGACATTTTTCTCTACTTTTCACTACCAATTTTTTTCAGCTTTCCATATTTTTGTTTCCATCAGTTTTGACTTCTTGCCGTCATCTTTTTCTATTTCCTCTTTGCTGTTACGATTTTTTATTTTGCTATTTGTTGGTAAGGGAAGTATTATATTTCTGTAATTTTTATTTTTTGGGGGTTGATGTATCATTGTGCTAAGGGTTTCATTTGGTGTTAGGAGGTATTCAAGGGGCCGAGGGTCTGGAATAGACGCGCTAAGTGTGTAAAACTCTTTTTGTTCAAATGAAGGTAACAATTTTTGTTGGTTTACGAGTTGGCCGTCTCCTTGTGTTTTCATTTAAGAATCATTTTAAATGGATAAATCAATGAATTATTGGTTAATTATAGGTTTTGGAGTTGTCGGGATTGCAATACCAGCGAAATCAAACTAGGTGTGTACCCAAAAACACAGAAAATGTGAATAGGCAAAAGCCAAAAAATAAAATTGTTGACACCACACGGGTGTGTGGTCGCCCGTGTGGTACGCCGTATGGCAACAGACGGGCATGTGATCAACGAACTAGGTTGTCGCTCATGTGGTAGGCCATGTGGCAACAGACGGGTATGTGATCAATGGCCTAGGACGTGCGTGCGTGACACGGGCTCATGACACAGCCGTGTGAGGACTGGCTAGGCCGTGTGCGAGACACAGGTTTGACCAAATGGGTGGTGTGCGCTACACAAGTGAACAACATGGGCGTGTGGAATTCTGGGCAGACCGCGTGATCCATAGGGCCAAGGCCAATTTGGGCTGTGCGAGCCACACGATCGTGTGGGCTCACATGGGCATGTGAGCCCAATTTTTTGAAATACTCTAAAGGTTGCTTGGGTCGCCCAGGTCGACTGTGACCTACCGTGATCTGTGGGGATTAGACTATGTGATCTGACTATGTGATATGCGTGCTCTAGCATGTTACTCTTAGCATGTAGACCGATTCGTATGTATGATCTATTAACTGCATAATTGCACGTCATGTATTGTATGCTGCAATGCATTGGGGTTGGTTATTATAAATGGAGGAAGTATTCTGAAAGGCTTCTAGCTTGATATCTAGCAGCACAGTTATAATTATCTGATTAAGTACCGTATTCGGTACAACATCATGTGTAGGGATGGCTGGGTCGATTTTATCCCCACAATGTGTGTAGGGTTAGACGGAGTTGGTGTGTAGAGGCTGGTGGGTAGGACTCTGTTTAATCTCTTTTGTTCTAATTTTGTATCTAATTGGGCTAAGGCCCTAGTATAATTCTGATTCTGCATCTGAGTGGGCTAAGGCCACACTGTATTTGGTAAGAGGCTCCGGCCCAGTCTGATTACGACTATGTTCTGATGTATGCATGTTTTCTGTGGGGATTAGACAATGAGTTTGCAAAAACTTACCCTTTCTGCTTAATTTGTACAGGTGATCCCCAGGCTTGACGATTGGGTGCAGCGGAGGACTCGACGGTGGCCACACATGTTTAGACTATTTTAAACCTTGCTTTGGTATTTAATTCTTAATAAATTTTTGGGTTGTTTTGATGTAATTTGGACTTTATGGACTTTATTTGAATTTTTGAATTATTTATGGGATTTTAGTATAAACTCAATTTTCCTAAAAGCTTAGGTTTTATAATTGAAATGACTTCCAAGAATTAATTGGGTTTCAAAAGCTTCCGAGTAAAAGAAATGTTTTAAATCAAATATATTAAAACATGTTTTCCTGCACTAAGTAAAAGATAATAATTGAGACAATTTTAAGACCAATGCGTTTTCAAAAACACACTCATGTGAAATTGTCAGATTCGACCATAATGTCCAAGCCGGGTTTGATGTGTTACATTTAGTGGTATCAGAGCGAGGTTGTAAAACTCAGCTGTGGATTTGGGTTTTAAAGGTTTAAAGAAACGATTTGTAAATAATTTTAAATTTTTTTTGGAATAAGTATGTGGTACACCGAGTCTCCAGCGTCGATCCTGTAAGCTTTCTAAACCTCTGTTTAAAATTGTTTGAAAATATGATTGGAATATACTGAAAACACTATAGGTAGTGTAGACTGAAAACTGTTGTGAGACTATTACTTGCGATAACCAACTCTGAATATTCTAATATTGTACTCCATAAAATATCTATTAATAAATATTGGAACTGTAATTAATGCATAAAACTGTTAATACAGATAAATTTCAAAATTTACGATGAGCGCACATGGTACTCGTGGACAGGGTACTAGAGGCCGTGGCAGGGGCTGTAGAGAGGCTCAAGCGGGGTCCTCGACATCTGGGAATCTGCCTAACTTAGATACTAGTGAGACACCAGTATCATCAAAGACAAAGATTGGGTCTCGTGATAGTGCGACTGGGGAAGACACACTGTCCCAAGCCATGCTACGGATTTTAGAGAGGGTCGTCAGGCCTAGTACTAGATATGGGGGCCGAGGGTCAATTACAGAATGACTCCGGTCCAATGGGGCTGAGTTATTTAGTGGAGTCATTGGAGTCTCCCCTAACGTGGCCGAGTATTAGATGGAGGCCACGGAGAGAATTATGGATGACTTGGATTTTACCGCGGAGCAGAAGTTTAAGGGGGTTGTTTCTCTATTGCGTGATGAGGCATACCAATGGTAGCTCACGATTAAGGAAGGCACTCAGCCTAACCGATTGACTTGGGATCATTTTAAGACTACATTCCAGGGTAAGTATGGGGGCCAGCTACATTGATGCCAGGAGGCGTGAGTTCCTTAATCTCACCCACGGAGATCATTCAGTGGCCGAGTTTCTGAGGTTGAGCCGTTATGCGCGAGGCATGGTGGCGACTGAGTATGAGCGCTGTGTCCGGTTTGAGGATGGTCTTAGGGATAGTTTGCGAGTTCTGATAGCTCCACAGAGAGAGCGTGATTTCTCTATTCTAGTTGAGAAGGCGAAGATCGTCGAGGAGCTTAAGCGCGCTGAACATCAGAACCAAGAGAAAAGAAAGAATAAGAGAGACTTAGAGCCCTCGAGTACTACAATGAGGCCTAAGAGAAAGGCCAAATCTGATGGGCCAGTGAGAGTTCGGCCCCCTGTTGCACCTACTGGGGTGGCGCTGAGTGGGCACTATGGTAGACGGGCGAGTGTTGGAGGACTACTGGGGCATGCCTGAGATGTGGGTCAACTGAGCACCGTGTTTGAGATTTTTCGTTAAGAACTAATAAGATAGAAGCTTCGATTTCTAGGACTGCATAGCCATCGAGGGTAGTTCAGCAGCCACCTAGGGTCCGAGGTCAGGCCAGGAGTGGTAACGGCATGGGCCGAGGACAGAGAGAACCGAGTAGAGGTGCTGGACTGACAGAGGCGAGGTAACCTACTCTGGTTTATGCTGCATGTCACCGTGTGGACTGAGATGCTCCGGACGTCATTAGGGGTACGTTCTTAATTTTTAATGTACCTTATCTTACACTGATAGACATAGGCTCTACACATTCATACGTAGCTAGTACTATGTCTAAAACTTTGAGAATTCCAGTTGTGAGTACTTATAGTGAGGGGACTGTTGTAAGTATTTTTGGGCATTCTATCTGAGTCAGCAAATTGTATAGAGACGTTCCATTGGAGGTCCAAGGGACAGTGTTTCTAGCAGATTTGATGGAGCTTCTGTTTGGGGAGTTCGATTTAATTTTGGGGATGGACTGGTTAGTCAAGCATCGAGTAAGTCTGGGCTATGCAACTAATAGGGTTGTTCTGAGAACTGAGGAGGACGTCAAGGTAGTTGTGATTGGGGAACGTCAGAATTTTTTGACTAATGTGATCACTGCGTTGGTGGTGGAAAAGTTGGTCCGAAAAGGACGTGAGGCTTAACTGGCATATGTGAGTGTTTCAGATTCTAGGGACTTTTCTGTTAAGGATATCAGAATAGTAAGAGATTTTCCATATGTCTTTCTTGAGGAGTTACTGAGGTTGCCTCTGAGCCGTGAGGTAGAGTTTGGGATTGAGTTGATTCCTGGTACAGCTTTGGTGTCTATCACCCCTTATCGAATGGCACTGAAAGAGCTGACAGAACTTAATGCTCAAATTCAGGAGTTGTTGGATTATGGGTTCATTCGTCCCAATGTGTCTCCGTGGGGAGAACCTATTCTGTTCGTGAAAAAGAAAGATGGGGCAATGAGAATGTGTATCGACTACCGCCAGTTGAACAAGCTAACAATCAAGAATAAGTATCTACTTTCAAGGATAGATGACTTATTTGATCAGTTCAGAGGGGCCTCTATGTTTTCTAAGATCGATCTCCATTCGAGCTATCATCATTTGAGAGTTAAAGAGGCCGATGTGCATAAGACGACATTTAGGACTCGTTATTGACAATACGAGTTCCTAGTTATGCCCTTTGGTTTGACTAATGCACTAGCGACATTTATGGATTTAATGAACCGAGTATTTCAGCCCTTCTTGGATCATTTTGTAGTGGTGTTCATCGACTACATTTTGGTGTATTTTAAGACAGAGGATCAGCACAATGAGCATCTCAGAGTGGTTCTACAGATTCTTCGTGAGAAATTATTGTACGTGAAGTTCAGCAAGTGTGAGTTCTGGCTTCGGGAAGTGACATTTCTGGGACATGTAGTTTCTGTTGAGGGGACACGAGTCGATCCTTGTAAGATTGAGGCTGTGTTGGATTGGAAACAGTCGAAGAATGTGTCTAAGATTTGTAGCTTTCTAGGGCTGACAGGATATTATCGACGTTTTGTAGAAGGGTTCTCTTTGATCGCAGCTCCGATGACTAAGCTACTGCGTAAGGGAGTTCCTTTCGTTTGGACTGATGTATAGCAGGAGAGCTTTGATAAGCTCAAGATGATTTTAACTCGGGCTCCTGTTCTGATACAGCCTGAGCCTGGTAAAGACTTCGTGGTTTACAGTGATACGTCGCATGTGGGTCTGGGTTGTGTCCTGATGCAAGATAGGAAGGTAGTTGCTTATGCGTCTCGACAACTCAAGACTCATGAGGCTAATTACCAGACGCATGATTTGGAATTGGCGGCGGTTGTCTTTGCTCTGAAGATTTGGAGGCATTACATGTACGGTGAGAAGTGTACCATCTTCACTAACCACAAAAGCCTCAAGTATCTCCTCACTTAGAAGGAGTTGAACCTTAGGCAGCATAGATGGGTTGAACTGTTTAAGGATTACGACTGTACTATCGAGTACCATCTTGGTAAGGCCAATGTGGTGGTCGATGCTTTAAGCCATAGGGATATGACTGATCTAAGAGCGATGTTCACTCGATTGAGTCTTTTCGACGATGAGAGTCTGTTGGCAGAACTTCTAGTGAAAGTGACGTGGATTGAATAGATCAGGAATAAACAGATGGGGGATAGGTCTCTTGAGTTGCGGTTCAGTCAGGTTGAGAGTGGTATTACTTTAGATTTTGGGATTAATAAGGATGGGGTATTGTGTTTTCGTGGTCGAATTTATGTACTGAATGATGAGGACTTGAGACAGTCGATTTTGAGGGAGGCACATAGTAGCCCCTATGCTATGCATCCTGACGGAAATAAATTGTACCGAGATTTGTGAGATGTATATTGGTAGCCAGGGTTGAAGTGAGAGATTATCGACTTCGTGGCTCACTGTTTAACTTGTCAGTAGATTAAAGCTGAGCATCAGTTACCTTCAAGTTTGCTACAGCCGGTTAGGATACCAATGTGGAAATGGGAATGAGTAACGATGGACTTCGTTAGTGGGTTGCCTCTAACACCCACTAAGAAGGATTCTGTATGGGTCATCGTGGATCGATTGACCAAGTCTGCTTACTTTATTCCGCTTAAGACAGACTTCTCTCTGCAGAAATTGGCTAAGCTCTACATATCAAAAATAGTGAGACTTCATGTGGTGCCCGTGTCGATCATCTCTAATAGGGATCCACGTTTAACATCTTAATTCTAGAGGAAGCTTCATGAAGCTCTGGGTTTAAGGTTACACTTTAATACTGCTTTCCATCCTTAGACAGATGGTCAGTCGGAGAGGGTGATTCTGATATTGGAGGAATGTTGAGGAGTTGTGTGATTGACTTCCGAGGCAGTTGGGAGGAGTATTTTCCATTAGCAGAGTTCGCTTACAATAACAGTTACCAGTCTAGTATAGAGATTGCATCTTACGAGGCACTGTATGGTTGTAAGTGCAACACTCCCTTATGCTGGACTGAGTTGGGTGAGCGACGTATTCTGGGTCCAGAGATGATTTCTGAGACTGAGGACAAGGTCTGGATGATTCAAGATTGACTTAAAGCGGCTTCTAATAGGCAGAAATCTTATGCAGAACTGAAACATCGAGAGATAGAGTATTCTGTGGAGGGCTTAGTTTTTCTCAAGGTCTCGCCATGGAAAAAGGTTTTGAGGTTCAGTCGCAAGGACAAGCTGAGCCCTCAATTTATTGGGCTGTGCCGGATTCTGATGCGAGTAGGGCTAGTCTCATATCAGTTGGAGCTACCTCCAGAGTTGGATCATATTCACGATGTGTTCCAAGTCTCTATGTTAAGGCACTACTGCTCTGATCCAACGCACATAGTTCCTGTGGAGGGAATTGCGATTAGGCCAGACCTAACATTTGAGGAGGAGCCGGTTGAGATTCTAGACTATGAAATTAAAGTACTACGAAGGAAATCTATTCCCTTAGTAAAGGTGCTGTGGCGGAATCATAGCACTGAAGAGGCTACGTGGGAGCCTAAAGATGCGATGCGTCAGTAGTATCCTTATCTATTTTGATCAGGTAAATTTCAAGGCCGAAATTTTCTTTTAGGGGGTAGAGTTTTAACGCCCCAAATTTGATAAATTTGTTTCTATGAGTTTCTGACACAACTATGCCTCGACTTCAGTGGTTAAGTGTTCTGGGTGTTTATGTGAGGTTCCAAGTTCAAGCCTTTCATTTGGCAAATTTTGGCTTTTTCTTAAATTAAGCCTTAACTTCTAGGAAGCAGGCTTATATTAAATTATTTGTATTTCCTTATCAGAATGGGCTTGCTGGTCTGGTGGTTAAGTAGTGTGACTGATTACTGAAGGTCTGGCGTTCGAATCCCCGTGCGAGCAAGAGAGTAATTCTTTTTGCTCTGGGCATTTGACGACTAGGGGAGTTCGATTAGAATTGAATTTCTGAGAGGATGTTGGGTAATGGGATAGTGGAGAGAATGAGGGGATACTCTACCAGTCTTGGAGCTTTCTCAAAAATGTTCTTTTCCCTCTGACATTTTTCTTTGCTTTTCACTACCAATTTTTTTCGGCTTTCGATATTTTTGTTTCCATCAGTTTCAACTTCTTGCCATCATCATTTTCTATTTCCTCCTTGTTGCTACGATTTTTGGTTTTGCTATTCGTCGATAAGGGAAGCATTGTTCTTCCGTAATTTTTATTTTTAGGGGTTGATGTATCATTGTGCTAAGGGTTTCGTTTGGTGTTAGGAGGTAATCAAGGGGTCGAGGGTCTGGAATAGATGCGCTAAATGTGTAAAACTCCTTTTGTTCAAGTGAAGGTAACAATTTCCTTTGGTTTAGGAGTTGGTCGTCTCCATGTGTTTTCGTTTAAGAATCATTTTAAATGGCTAAGTTGATGAATTATTGGTTAATTATAGGTTTTGGAGGTGTCAGGATTGCAATATCAATGAAATCGACCAGGTGTGTACCCAAAAACACAGAAAATGTGAATCGGCAAAAGCTGAAAAATGAAATTGTCGGCACCACACGGGCGTGTGGTCACCCTTGTGGTATGGTGTGTGGCAGCACATGGGTGTGTGATCGATGAACTAGGCCGTGCGCACGTGACACGGGCGCATGACACGACCGTGTGAGGACTGGTTAGGCTGTGTGCAAGACACGGGCTCGAACAAATAGGTCGTATGGGCCACACAGGCGTGTGCGCCCACACAGGCGTGTGGAATTTTGGGCCAGGCTGTGTGATCCACACAGCCAAGGAAAATTTGGGCCTTGTTGGCCACATGGGTAGGCCACATGGGCGTGTGAGCCCAATTTTTTGAAATACTCTGAAAGGTTGTTCGGGTCGCCCAAGTCGACTGGGACCTACCGTATGGTCGTTAAGTGTTACTTGACCTCTGATTAAGTGATTTGACTATGTGATATGTATGCTCTAGCATGTTACTCTTAGCATGTAGACCGATTCGTATGCATGATCTGTTAATTGCATAATTGCACGTAATGTATTGTATGTTGCATTGCATCGGGGTTGGGTTATTGTATATAGAGGAAGCATTCTGAAAGGCCTCTAGCCTGATATCTGGCAGCACAGCTGCAATTATCTGATTATGTGCCACATTCGGTACAGTATGGTATGTAAGGATGGGTGGGTGGATTTTATCCCCACATGGTGTGTAGAGTTGGACTGAGTTGGTGTGTAGAGGCTGGTGGGTAGGACTCTGTTTAATCTGTTTTGTTCTAATTTTGTATCTAATTGGGCTAAAGCCCTAGTACAATTATGATTCTGCATCAGAGTGGGCTAAGGCCACACTGTATTCGGTAAGGGGCTTCGGCCTAGTTTGATTACGACTATGTTCTGATGTATGCATTTTTTCTGTGGGGATCACATACTGAATTTGCAAAAACTCTCCCTTTCTGCTTAATTTGTACAGGTAATCCCCAGGCTTGATGGTTTGGTGCAGCGGAGGACTCGACGGCGGCCTCACATGTTCAGACGATTTTAAACCCATCTTCGATATTTAATTTTTAATAAATTTTTAGGTTGTTTTGATGTAATTTTGACTTTATGGACTATATTTGAATTTTTAAATTATTTATAGGATTTTAGTCTAAACTCGATTTTCCTAAAAGGTAAGGTTTTGTAATTGAAACGGCTTGACGGTTTGGTGTCCTTGTCCGTGTGGACAAAAATAGGCTATTTGCAAAGCCGTTTGCCACCCTATACACACAAACATTCACAAGCATAAATGACCACATTTCATAACCTAATTGGCAATCATTCCATAACATTTCATACACATAATATACCAATTCAATTGAGTATTAAATTACCAAGGAAATATCATGCATAATCCATTCATATATCAACTACATAACTAGACATCTTTTTCACATTTTCATTCCATCAATTACTTTCCCAAAACATACCATAATTGTACACTTTTACACAACCAAAACATAGTACCAAAATAAGCCAAATCACATGGCTTAACTTGTACACAAAAACTTACCAAAATCATGATATCAAGTAACATAACTAACATCCTTTAAACTAGCCTATACATGCCATATTTTTATATATCCACAAGTTCAAAAGTACCAGCTGAAAATTGGATAGTGTGATGTGCAACTCCGACTTGTCCGAAACAAGCGAGCTAACAAACCTCCATAAAACATAGAAAAAGAAACAGAGTAAGCTTTATAGCTTAGTAAGCCCATATAATTCAGAATTAAACTTACCATTTATACCAAACCAATACAAATAACTAAGGTAAACTCCATACAATTTCCAAATTCAGTACATTCAGCATTCAATCTATTCAATTTACTCCATAATTCATATTTTGGTAAATTTACACATTTTCCCCAATACTTTTTAATTTTTACAATTTAGTCTTTATCACATAAAATGCAAATTCATGCAATTTAGTACCTACCCATGCCTAGTTGAATTTCATAGGGACTCCTAGCAGCCCATATCTTTCATTATTTCACACTTTTAACCACCATATTTTACATTTTTACAAATTAATCCTTTTTTGACATTTTTGTAAAAAATCACTTTAAAAAACTAGTTCAACTATTAACAAATATTCAAAATTCATCATCAAACATCAAATAACTTAAATATTCAACAATGGCACTTCACAAAATCATGAACAAATTCAAAAATTAAGGCATGGCCTAGCTAGAATACAAAAGCATCGATCTCAAAAATGTAAAAATCATAAAAAATCGAGCTCAAACCGTACCTTAATCAAGCCAAATGTGTGTCAAACCCTAATATCTCTTATTTGAATTCTTTTTCTTTTGTTAATCGGTTATGAAGAAGAAGAAAATGATGATAATATGGCTTTTTTTATTTAATCTTTACTTATTTTGCATTGTACTAATTTAACCTTTATTAATACATTAAAAATGTAACAACCCGATTTTGGGCCTAGTTGATACAATGGTTTTGGGACCATCAATTTCAAATTCAGAGAAAGTATTTTATTAATATTTTAGACTTATAATATGTTTATATTAGTGTATGAAAATTTTGGTGAGTTAATTTTAGCAATTGTGAGCCCAATTGTGAAAAAGGACTAAATTGCATAAAGTGTCAAAGTGCTAATTTTATATCTAAGGGTGTGGATTTGCCATGAATCCTAAATTGGGAGCCTTTAAAGAGAAATTATACCTTTAGAGAATAGGGTGGCCTGCCATAGGAGAGAAATTGATGAGAAAGTCAGAAATTAGTTGAGTTTTGGTCACCAATTTTTTACTAGCTTTAATATTAAAAAAAATGAAGGCTTTATCTCTTCATTCTCTCTGTTTTTGACCAAAATATCAGCCATTCTAGGGGTTTGAATGCTTCAAAAATTTCAGCCACTTATTCCTCTTGCAAGTAAGTGATCTTAATGAGTTTTCTTGAAGATTTTTACATTTTTGAGACCCTTGATGCATAAGCTTTCAAATGAGGGTACTATTTTGCAAAATGATTAAGAGTTTAGGGTTTTTCCATGAAATGATTTGTAATGTTTATTGAGTTTTTATGGAAGAAAATGAGTCTTGGGTGTCTCATAAACAACTTTTGTGAAAGGTGTTAGCATGAAAACACCTAAAAGGACTATTTTGCATAAGTTGTAAAATAGATGATAAATGTGAGAAATAGTGAGAATTTTGAGCTTCTATAAGAGTAAAAAAGGTTCATCTAGGCTTAAGATATGAAGAAATTTGATAAAAATTGATTTGTGGGTTTAGGGGTAAAATGGTCATTTTGTCAAAGTCTAGGGGCAAAATGGTCATTTTACTAAAAATGTGAATTGTCGATTTCTTAATTCTAGTTAGTGACTAAATAAGTACATTTTTCTATTATAGATCAAGAATTACCAAAATCGAACCTAGACCGGGGGAAAGCCAAGCAAATTGACTAAATCGACTAACCGCCACATTTTGTAATCTGAGGTAAGTTGTATGTAAATAATAAAACTACGTTGCTAATGTATGTGTTGAATCGTATTTGAATTAGTATAGCATGAATTGCTTGATTGTGGAATTGAGAAAGTATGATGATAATAGAGATAGTAGAGTTCTCGTTTGAACCTAGGAAATAAACCAGATATTCATGCGATGGCATATAGGTTATTGTGGGCTAATATAAGACATGTTTGGGACATGCATCGGCCACATTATGAGAGCCGATGTAGGACCATGTCTAGGACATGGCATCAGCATTGAGACGAGAGCTAGTGTAAGACATGTTTGGGACATGCATCGGCCTCGAGACGTAAGCCAGTGTAAGACATGTCTGGGACATGCATCGACTACGAGTTGATAGTTAGTATAAGACCATGTCTAGGACATGGCATCGAATTAAGATAAGAGCCAATATAAGACCATGTCTGGGACATGGCATCGGCACCCTATCTCATATTTGAGGCTATTTGAATATCCGGTAAAGCTCCGAACGATTTCACGGTGAGGGATACAATTTTAGCTAATGAGTAAGGTATAACTGTGTTGTGAGTGGTACAGGTACCTATTTGAAATGTTTGAGATATGAGCTTGATTTATGTTATGAGATTTATATGAATAGTGATGAGTAAGTTATGCTTATGCCCACTTTTGAGTTACGAGCTTGATGATGAATGGTAAATTTGTTGCTGTATACTTATTTAGGTGCAACTTACTAAGCTTTGTGCTTACTCCCTCTCCTTTCCTTTCTCTTATAGTGTCGCCTGGCTAGCTTGAGGGTCATTGAACGTCAGAGGCAACAATCAGACTATCAGCCAAAGCACTCAGTATAGCTAGACTATTTGTTTTTGAAAATGACGTGTATAGGACTAGACTTTAATGTTTTGAGTTTTTGAGAAATTGGCCAAAAGTGTTTGCATGGGTTGATTTCCCTTCATTTTGTATAAAGCCATGGATACTGGTCAATATTCATTTTGACATACATACATATATATATATAGAAGATGTCATTTTCATGGATGAGTAAATTGCACAATTGAAATGTTGTCTATTGTGGCTGATTTGGTTGCATGAAATAGTCTTGTAATGGTTTTGGTTGCTATTGTGTAAGTAAGGGTGGCAAAGAGGCTTGGTAAATAGCCTTATTCTGTCCACATGGGTAGGCACATGGGCATGTGTCTAGGCCATGTGTGACATACGGCCAGCCTCATAGGGGTGTTGTTCGACCGTGTGTCCCCTGCACGTAAAATTCACAAGTTAGTATGCATGGTAGTAAACACACAAGCAGAGACATGGCCATGTGTCTTAGCCGTGTGAAGGGTACGACCTAGCACATGGGCATGTGCCTTGGCCATGTGGCCCTTAAGAATTACTAACGTCAGAAATAGAATGTCTAGGTTTTTGCACACAGGCTAGGACACAGACGTGTCATCGCCGTGTGAAGGACAAGGTCCAGGGACACGGGTGCCGTGTGAAAACCCCTAAACTTTCAAATTAGAAACTAATTCCACACGGGCAAGGGACACGGGCGTGTCCCGAGTCACATGAGCCTGTGAGAGCACACGGTTTACCTACACGGGCGTGTGCCCAGTTGCAAAAGTAAATTTTCTATAGTTGGTTGGGTGACCCGAGTTGGTTCCGAATGATTTCGGAAGGATGTTTTGGGCCTCGTAGGCCCATATTAAAGGGTTTATGGTAAAGATGGAAAAATTTTTAAATTTTTCTAAGTCTTGGAGACTCGAAATTGGTCCCGAAATTCAATTTCTCTACGTTTCAAATCTGCATAGGATTTTTGTCGATCTGAAGCTGCTTTTAAACTATCGCGAATCATTTTCACTTTTTCTTCAGTCTTTCTGATCAATTAAACCCCATGGATCTTTTTCTCACTCAATTCAGTCCAATATAACAGAGTTTGACACTTACGGCCATATAAAGCTTCATACAGTGCCATCTTTATACTCATTTGGAAACTGTTGTTATACGCAAATTCAATCAACGGTAAGTATTTTTCCCAACTACCCTCAAACTCTTAAATACAACATCTCAACATATCTTCGAGAATCTAAATTGTACCACCCCAAACCCGGCCCAGATGTTATGGCCAAATCTGGTGTATCGCATTGAAGTGTTTTAGCGAAAACCTTGTTTTCATTGAAAACTCTTCCTTAAGATATGAAACCTTAGTTAACTTATGAAAACACTCTTTTCAGTTGCGAAAGCTGGTTTAAAACATTTGATTTAAGAAAGTTTATCAATTAAAAGTTTGGTTGTGGAAACATAGTATATAAAAACTATGGTTTAGAAATTCCCTGTTCAACTTATCACGATTACAATGCATAAGAATAATAATCCAAATAATAAAAAAAGGGGAGGCATTATTACAATCTAGTCTAAAATCACTTAATAAATCAGGAACTAAATGCTTTTAAAATGACCAAGTCCAAGTTGTCTTACTAGCTGGCCACCCAGAGTCCCTCCAGACCACGAACCTCCTATTGAGCATTACCTGAGAAAAAAAAAAAGAGGGGGTGAGTTTCGCAAACTCAGTGTGTACACCCTCGTCGAGCAGCAAGCATTCATCAATCATCATAAAATCACACATGCAATACAGTGCAATGCAACCCACCCTAATAATCCATCCGCTACACTATAACTCTATCCCCCGGTACACTTCATGTGGGGATATAAATATCGACCCACCCAACCGATACACTTCAATGGTAGCCCGGTTGCGGAACTGCCTTCATTGCAACAAGCTGCTAATCATATAATGGACTTAAAAAGCCTTCGGTGGATCCACGGTCGTCAAGCAACCATGCGATCCTCATATACTTGCTCTGTTCCAAAATTCCCAACCCAGATGCATCCTAAACAAAATATCGTGTTTATGCAGTATGTAGGCAGCAGTTATACTCGAAACATACATAAATCTTACCTTCATCATATCGGGGTATTTTTGTCATTTTTGCCCTTAGGGACATTTCGGTAAATTTCGTTTATTACGGGTTTTTACTTACCTTGGCCCGTTAACAAATCCTGTGAGCTAAGATGAACGAGCACTATGAGCCAGGTAGGATTCCAGAGAAGAGGAGGTGGGTCATTAAGACCGCTTAAGTACCAAGCTCTCCCTAGATCCAATTCTAGACATGCATATACCCGTTACCACACCTTAACCCTATGACTTGTCCATTGTCGCAATTAATTATTTAGTTAATTAAGTTTTATGCAATCATCATATACTAGGCCCAAAACCCTTACATACATACATATGGCCCACTAGGCCCAATCTCAATCATATGGTTCGTCAGGCCCAATTCATATTCATATGGCCCATCAGGCCCAATTCACATTCATATTCATGCTCGCATACAATTTTTCATCACATATCATCAATTATCAATATTACCCATTATGGGACCAACAGCCCATTGGCCCATTAAGCCTATTCTGGCCCAGTTGGCCAGCTCACAGCCCAAGTCCATGGAATCGCCCATGGGCCTCAGACAACCTATCAGTTTCCCCTTTACAAGTGTTCGCGGACTCGCAAGTCTGTTGTAGCCAAACTTTTGACTTTTCAGCATTTCGACTTTTGTCGATCTACTTGTGTGTGCAGTGTATGTACACACCTGGTAATAGAGTGTGCTGGATTCCCTTAGTCGCAAACCTACAAAAGATATCACCCTTCAATTAATCGTATGCTTAATATATATTTTACCCAAAACTGAAACCTCACCTTAACCTTACCTTGAACACCAATGCCTAATAGCTTTTCCTTGATCACGTACTCCCTAGATCTGCATTAATCTTACTCATTAAAACTAAATACTAGGGGAGTCGCATCCAACATCATTCATCCCCTTATCTCACTTAAGACCATTCGGCCAACCTTAGCCAACAAGAGAGGAATACTTACCAAAACCGCAAAACACCTTAGGAGCAATTTCGGTAGAGAGCTAAGATCTGAGATCCGATACTAATTCCCTACCACAGTTAATTAGAAAGAGTGAGGGAGGGAAGTACTCGGTATTAACAATACTAGCCAAAAAGAGATAAGGTACTTACACCAAAAGAGTAATCGGCCCAAGGGAGATTCAGCTTTTCGGCTTTCAAACTAATATCGTGAATAAGGTTTATTTGGCACAAATTAAAGAAGGAGAGCAGCAGAAGGAATCGGCTAACCTAAAGGGTAAATCAAAAGAGATCTGAGGAGAGAAAGAATGGCAAAAGAATCAGCTAGCAAAGATGGAAAAGCCAATCGGCACTAAAGAAAAAAATGAAAAATTTGGCATTAGCCTAGGATCCCAAACTCGGCACATATTTATAACCTCTAGCCAAATTTCCTGACCTTCAATTCCCAATTCAGCTCCATCACTTCCCCCTTCTCATCTCCTCATTTTTCTCCTTGATAACTCCCCAATCTATTTCCTAAATTTTCTCTTCTGAGCACTCCTCTTAGAGTCTATCTTCACGCCACTTCCAACCTTCTACAAGGCCAAAATTAAACTTCTAAAAATACTAAGCTAGGATTCGAACCTTTGATCTCCTTGCTAACCACTAACACCACCTCCCTACACCCTAAGTTGCGTCACTTGGCCACTCCACCACAAGTCTTTGATGCCATTTTCCCCTATTTTTATTTAAAAGCCCAACTACTCCCAACCTTGGTTCTTTTAATAATTAAATTAAAATTCCTCCACCACAAAACTCAAACCCAGAACTTCTCCAACATACCTAGACACTCCAAATTCCTTAAACCCTTATAGCCAACATGTCATTCGTCATTTTCTTGCTCACTTAAAAAAAATTTATGAGACCCAAAGCCCAAAGCCCAATTCATCTAGGCCTAAAATTCAGGGCGTTACATGAATAACTCTCTCAATCTGACCATTAGTCTGAGGATGAAAAGCAGTACTAAAATTCAACTTTTTTCCCAGAGCCTCTTGCAGTTTCTTCCAGAATCGCGATGTAAATTTCGGATCTCTATCAGAAATAATAGATATTGGCACTCCATGTAACCAAACAATCTTAGAAATGTACAATTATGCTAATCTATCAAGTGAGTAATATGTACGTATCGGTATGAAATAAGCAGACTTCGTTAGTCGATCAATGACAACCTAGATAGCATCTTTCTTTTTTAGAGATAGGGGTAGTCCCGACACGAAATCCATTGTAACTCTATCCTATTTCCACTCAGGAATCATTACAAGCTGTAATAATTTTGATGGTACTTTATGTTCATCTTTTACTTGCTGACATATCAAACATTTTGATACAAACTCTAATATATCATGTTTCATACTCGACCACCAATATGGCTATTTCAGATCGTTATACATCTTAGTACTTCGCGGATGAACAGAAAAGTGAGTACTGTGTGCTTCATGCAGGATTTTCTGAATGAGTTCTATATTTTTTGGTACACAAATTCTATTTTGAAACATTAAATAGTCATCAGTTCCAATATGAAATTCTAAATCAGAAATAGATTCACATTGAATTCGTTTAGCTTGTGAATCACTATCTTTTTTTGTGAGCTCCACAGATTTGTTGAAGAAATACCAGTTTAGCTTTTAATTCAGCTAAAATAGACCCATCATCACAAATCATCAACTGGGTATTCATTATTCATAATGTAAGCAAAGATTTTCGGCTCAGGGCATCAGCAACAACATTAGCTTTTCCTGGGTGATAATCAATCACAAATTCATAATGTTTCAATAACTCGAGCTATCTTCGTTGTCACAAATTCAAATCTTTCTGTGACATCATATATTTTAAGCTCTTGTGATTCGTATAAATGTGGCATTTCTCACCATATAAGTAATGTCACCAAATTTTCAACGCAAACACAATTGCAGCAAACTCCAAATCATGTGTCGAATAGTTCTTTTCATGTGGTTTCAATTTTCGAGAAGCATAAGCTATAATCTTTCCTTCTTGCATAAGAACACATCCCAGACCATTTAATGACGCGCTACTATAAATAAAAAATTCTTTCCCCGATTCCGGTTGAACCAAAACTAGTGCTTCAGTTAATAGTACTTTCAACTGTTAAAAACTTTGCTGACATTTTTCTGACCATTCAAACTTCACGTCTTTTTGAAGCAGTCGTGTCATTGGTGTTGCAATCATCGAGAATCTTTTCACAAATCTTCGGTAATAGCCTGCTAAGCCTAGAAAACTACGGACTTCAGACATGTTACTCGGAGGTTTCCAATCAACAATAGTAGAAATCTTGTTCTGATCAACTCTAATACCGTCGGCTGAAACAATATGTCCCAAAAATCCAACTTCCTGAAGCCAAAACTCACTTTTGCTGAACTTTGCAAATAATTGCTTATCACGTAGAGTTTGTAACACAATTCTCAGATGCTTGGTATGTTCAGATTCATCCCATGAATAGATCAGAATATCATCAATGAAAACAACAACAAATCTATCTAAATACGGTTTGAATATTTGATTCATCAGGTCCATAAAACTGGCAAGAGCATTAGTTAAATCGAAAGACATAACAAAGGAATTCATAATGTCCATACCTTGTTCTGAATGCGGTTTTCGACACATCCGACTCTTTAATTCGCAATTGATAATAATCCGATCTCAAATCAATCTTTTAAAATACTATAGCCTCTTTCAACTGATCAAATAAATCATCAATTCGCGGTAGAGGGTATTTGTTGGTCGATACACATTCTCAACGTGCCATCTTTCTTTTTCACGAACAATACCGGTGTACCCCAGGGAGAATAACTCGGTTGTACAAAACTTCTATCTATCAATTCTTGAAACTGAGCTTTCAACTCTTTTAATTCTGTTGGAGCCATTCTATATGGAGCTATCGATGCTGGCGTTGTTCCCGGTGTTAATTCAATACCAAATTCAACTTTTCTGATCGGTGGCAAGCCGAGTAATACTTCTAAAAATACATCTGAAAACTCACAAACAACAAGTACAGATTCAATCATTGAATCAGACACTTTCGTATCCAGTACGTATGCAAGATATGCATCATAACCCTTTTTCAAATATTTTTTAGCTAACATAGACGATATCACAGTAGGTAATTCGTTCGAACCATTAGGCTTAATCCTAAGAATCTTACCATTTTGACATTTCAAATCGATAGTCTTTTGTCTATAATTCACAACCGCATCGTGCATAGTCAACCAGTCTATACCAAGAATCACATCAAACTCATCGAACGGTAGAAGCATCAAGTTAGTCCAAAAATAGTAACCCTGAATCATCAGAGGACAATTCTTACAAATTTTATCAACTAAAATAGATTTGCCTAAGGGGATCGATACTTTAATTACAAACTCTGTAGACTCAATATGCAAACTCTTTTAAATACTAAGTTCATACAGATATATGAATGAGTTGATCCAGGATCTATCAATACAACTATATCAGTATCAAAAAGAGAAAAAGTACTGGTAATAACGTCTGGCGATGATGCCTCCTCCCATGCACGAATAACATAAGCTTTGGCAGGTGCTCGTGCCTCAGATCTCACAGTCGAATCTCTCGTAGCACTTCAGTTACCACTCATATTTCCAGTGTTTCAGGGTGGTCTCCCTCTAGTAGCCGTGTTACTTACTTTCCTGATTGTTCGCTTTCAACTGTAAACTTTTTTGGACATCCCGGAGATAATGATCAAAAGATCCACATTTAAAGCAAGCTCCGCTCACTAATCTATTTTCACCGTAATGTCTCTTATTGCAATGTTTACATTTAGGTCCAGCATTTCTAACACTTTCCACACTGGCAACGGATGTCGCCTGAGGTTTAGAACTGAAATGTCTCGCATCTCTATCTCTAATCAAAATTCCCGTAGAAGCCGTAGAACGAGGATGATATTCTCTAAATTTCTTTGATGCTGACTGATGTGATTTGCCCGCAAATCTCTTTCTAGAATCTCTAGACTCAGAATCGGCTTTTTTTTTCTCTTTGCAAAGCTCTTTAGCTTTACAAGCTCGGTCAAATAAAACAAGAAACTCTTTCAGCTCAAGAATTCTAACTAACAATCTGATTTCTTTATTCAATCCATCCTTGAATCTTTTACACATTATAGCTTCAGAAGAAACACATTCACGAGCATATTTGCTGAGTCATACAAACTCTCTTTCATATTCTGTGACTGACATACGACCCTACTTCAATTCAAGGAATTCTTTTCTTTTCTGATCGATGAACCTTTGACTGATGTATTTCTTTCTAAATTCAACTTGAAAGAAATCCCAAGTAACTCTTTCTTGCGAAACTACGGATATCAAGGTATTCCACCGCTAATATGCAGTGTCTCCCAATAGTGATACTACACACCCTAAACATTCTTCAAGTGTGCAAGATAATTCGTCAAATACCAAAATCTTGAGGAACTATAGGGATCGGTTGGGGAACAAGTAGAGGTGGAGATTGCTGAATAGCTGGGTTCGTACGAATATACTGTGTGAACCACTCATTCAATATATGAAAAAAGGATTCTTTAGCCTCATCTCCATAACTACTCGTCACGGGTCTAGATTCAGAAGGCGTTGTCCCTTGAGCGGGAGCTAGTGCATTACTTTCTATGTCATTCGCTATAGCTCGTTCGGAATCCATTATTATATAAAAACACATTTGAAAACATCAGGAGTCATCACACAATCATAGTTTTATATATGGCATGTATAGCTAGACTCACATATGTTACGTTAGTCCTAGAATTGTCTAAACTGTAGCTCTGATACCAATAAATGTAGTACTCCTATCCCAAAACCGTCACCATAATAGGTTAAGAGGCATTACCGAACTTGTAACTCAATTCAGAACAAACATTTATCAAATATCATCTCATTTCAATAAATATCATTCATTCACATTCAATATGAACCTAAATTGAGCATACAAAGCTTAAATCATGCATTCAGGACTAAATTGGTAGCCTATGAAAATTTTGGAAATTTAGAAAAATTTTAAATTTCAAGTATCACACGCCCGTTTGAACAGGCCGTGTGCCTCACACGGTTAGTAGACACGCCCGTGTCTTAGACCATGTAGAAACAAGACATATATACTCACTTGTGTGACACGGTCGAGGACACGCTCGTATGCTAGGCCTTGTGAAAACTGGAGAGTATACTAACTTGGGTCACACGACCAACCACATGCCCATGTATTAGGCCGTGCCAAAACTGTAGGGTATACTGACTTATCAACATGGCCAAGTCAGATGCTCGTGTGCTAGGCCATGTGCAATTTAAGAGGGTATACTAGCTTGTACCACATGGCAGCTCAGATGTCCGTGTGTGAGGCCGTGTGGAGCATACTGACTTTAATTCCATTTCAACAACAGGGGACACACGACCATGCAACACGACTGTGTGCCATACACGGCCGTGCAACACGATCGTGTGCTACACACAACCATGCAACACGACTATGTGTCACATACGGCTGAGACACACACCCGTGTCCCTGCCCATGAGGACAAAAATAGGCTATTTGCAAAGCCATTTGCCACCTTATACACACAAACATTCATAGGCATAAATGACCACATTTTATAACCCAATTGGCAATCATTCCATAACATTTGATACACATAATATACCAATTCAAGTGAGTATTAAATTACCTACTAAATATCATGCATAATCCATTCATATATCAACTACATAACAAGACATCTTTTGCACATTTTCATTCCATCAATTCCTTGCCCAAAACATACCATAATTGCACACTTATACACAACCAAAACATAGTACCAAAATAAGCCAAATAACATGGCTTAACTTATACATAAAAACATACCAAAATCATGATATCAAGTAACATAACTAACATCTTTTAAACTAGCCTATACATGCCATATTTACATATATCCACAAGCTCAAAAGTACCAATTGGAAATTGGATAGTGTGATTGCAACTCTGAATTGTTCGAAACGAGCGAGCTAACGATCCTCTATAAAATATGGAAAAAGAAACAAAGTAAGCTTTATAGCTTAGTAAGCCTGTATAATTAAGAATTAAACTTACCATTTATACCAAACCAATACAAATAACTAAGGTAAACTCCATACAATTTCCAAATGCCTATCACAAGCATTTATCCATAGGTTAAACATGTTAATAAATGAAATCATCCATTGTTACAATTCAATATTCAATATAACTAGCATTCAACATTTCATTCTCAATCATATAACCAATAATCCATTCAATAATAGTACTCATCCATATAAACAGAATTTATGCCCATTGAACCTATTAGAACTCAAAAGGATACGTGGGTGATAAACATCAGTAACCCGTCAATTCATTATCATTTATGCTCTTTCGAGCCATGATCGGTAAGCTCTTCTTGAGCTAATGAACAGTAAGCTCTATTGAGCTGAAACGATAAGCTTTATCAAGCTGAACAATAAGCTAATACGAGCTGAAACGGTAAGCCCCAATGAGCTGAAAATAGTAAGCTCTTATGAGCTAATATATCAATAAGCTCATACGAGCTGTGGTGAGTCCGCAACAAATGCAGGAGCTCGACCAAAACGATAACCCTAGTGACATGTCACTCTTATCCTACGAATTCATACGGTTCAAACGGGACTCGGTAACAAATAGATTATATCGATAAGGCATTCATATTTCAAGTATATTAATTATTCAATTATATACATTAATTTAAAA
Source organism: Gossypium longicalyx (assembly GCA_025698465.1). Lineage (NCBI taxonomy): Eukaryota > Viridiplantae > Streptophyta > Magnoliopsida > Malvales > Malvaceae > Gossypium > Gossypium longicalyx. The sequence continues at coordinate 59,583,217 of CM047007.1, forward strand.
TAATTACAAGTATCTAAAAGTTTGATTCTAATTATACGAACTTATCTCGTATTGCTCCGATAAAAACTATCAGCTATTTGTCGATCTTTCCTTTTCCCCGATCTAAACTCGATCTCGGATTATCTTGATCTATATATTATCAAATTCAATGCTTTCAACATTCAATCTATTTAATTTAGTCCATAATTCATATTTTGGAAAATTTACACATTTGCCCCTATACTTTTCAATTTTTACAATTTAGTCCTTATCACATAAAACTGCAAATTCATGTAATTTATTACATACCCATGCCTAGCTGAATTTCATAGGGACTCCTAGTAGCCCATATATTTCATTATTTCACACTTTTAACCACCATATTTTACATTTTTATAGATTAATCCCTTTTTGATATTTTTGTCAAAAATCACTTTACAAAACTAGTTTAACTATTAACGAATATTCAAAATTCATCATCAAACATCAAATAAATTAAATATTCAACAATGGCACTTCAAAAAATCATGAACAAATTCAAAAATTAAGGCATGGGCTAGCTAGAATACAAAGCGACGATCTCAAAAGCGTAAAAATCATCAAAAACCGAGCTCAAACCATACCTTAATCAAGCCAAATGTGTGCCAAACCTTAATATCTCTTCTTTTTCTTTTGTTAATCTATTATGAAGAAGAAGAAAAATGATGATAATATGGCTTTTCTTTTATTTAATCTTTACTTATTTTGCATTTTACTAATTTAACCTTTATTAATACATTAAAAACATGCTTAATATTTGTCCATACATGTCCATCTTCATTATACATGGTCTAATTTCATAATAAGGACCTTTAATTTAATAACCATAGCCATTAGACACATTTAACTAATAGCACACAAGTTTTACACTTTACGCAATTAAGTCCTTTTTACCGAATTAAGCATTTAAATGGTAAAATTTATTTACGAAACATTCACATAATTAATCTATCATACTGTAGACCTTATTAAATTAATAAAATAAATATTTTGACTTCGGATTTGTGGTCCCAAAACCATTGTTCTGATTTGACTTAAGAGCAAGTTGTTGCAGATCACATAATTTTTAATCAATTTCAACTATGTTGTCATCCCACTTTATTAACTAGGGTATATTTGCTACTTAAGTCCTTCCTCATTTATTAATTAAGCTATTTAATCACCTAAATGCAATAGTTACTAAGTTTTGCACCTTTTGCTATTTAGTCATTTTTCTTTAATTAACTATCTAAACGCTAATATTTCTGGACCAAATTTTAATGAATCTAATGACTCCATAAAAATTCTAAAAATAATATCTACGAGTTGACTCGATGGAAATTTGTGGTCCCAAAATCGCTGTTGCGTCACCACTGAAAATTGGGCTGTTACAACTCTCTCCCCCCTTAGGAAATTTCTTCCTCGAAATTGTTTCCTACGAATAAATCAGATATTATAGTTTCATTGATTCCTTGGTTTCCCAGGTAGCTTCTTCTGTACCATGACAATGCCATAAGACTTTTACTAACAGTACTTGTTTATTTCGTAGCTCTTTAATTTCCTGAGCCAAAATTTTCACTGGTTCTTCAAAATACGTCAAATCTGGCTATAATTCAATCTCACTATGAGGAATCACGTGCGAAGGATTAGATCTATACTATCTCAGCATTGAAACGTGAAACACATTATGAATTTTCTCAAGTGCAAAGGGAAAAGCTAATTTGTAAGCTATAGGGTAGATTCTTTCAACAATCTCATACGGTCCTATAATTCTCAGACTCAATTTCTCTTTCCTACCAAAACGTAGCACTTTTTCCATAGAGAAACTTTCAGAAATATTCGATCGCCAACAGAAAATTCTATATCTTTTCTTTTTAGATCCGCGTATAATTTTTTACGATCAGATGCAACTTTTAAACAATCTCGAATAATTCAAAATATGTCTTTAATTTCTCGAATCAAATCAATTCCCACCAATTTTTATTCACTCAATTCAAACCAATACAACGGTGTTTTACACTTTCTTCCATAAAGAGCTTCAAATGGTGTCATTTTTATACTAGATTGATAAATATAATTTTAAGTGAATTCAACTAACGGTAAATACTTTTCCTAGTTACCTTCAAACTCGAGTATACAACATCTTAGCATATCTTCTAGAATCTGTATCACTCGTTCTGATTACCTGTCTGTCTGAGGATGAAACATTATGCTAAAATTGAGTCTAGTGCCCAAAGCCTCGTGAAGTTTGCCCCAAAATCTCAATGTAATTCTCGGATCATGATCTAAAATAATAGACATCGTAACTCCATGTAATCTTACAATCTCATATATATACAAAATTCCACTAATCTCTCAAGTGAGAAATCTATTCTGACTGGAATAAAATGTGTCGATTTAGTCAATCTGTCCATAATCACCCAGATCGAATCTTTGTTTTTCAGAGTCATAGGTAAACTAGATACGAAATCCATCGTGACTCGCTACCACTTCCATTTAGGAATCATAATAACTTGTAGTAAACCCAGCGATACTTGATGCTCTACTTTTACCTGCTGACATATTAAACATTTAGCTACAAATTCACAAATTTCTCGTTTTATACCCGACCACCAGTACATCTGTTTCAAATCACAATATATCTTTGTGTTACTAAGATGAATAGAATACGTACATCTGTGCTTCTGACAGAATATCTCTTTTCAAACTTGAATCATTCAGAATACAAATCCTATCACGATAATGTAACATACCATCATCATCAATATTGTACTCAGAACTCAAATTATTTAAAACCAATTTTCGTTTTAATTTCAACTTTGGATCGTCATTTTGTAAGTCCCAAATTCATTGTAGAAATAGGGGTTTTGTTCTCAACTCAGTTAGTACAGAACCATCTTTATTCAGAGCTAAATGAACATTCAACACTTGAAGTGCAAACAATGATGACTTTCGACTGAGTGCTTTTGTAACCACATTGGCCTTTCCTGGATGATAATCAATAACCATATCATAATCTTTTAGTAGCTCTAACCAATGTCTCTGTCTCAAATTCAGTTCTTTCTAAGTCATCAAATACTTTAAACTTTTGTGATCCGTAAATATGTTACATTTTTTGTCGTATAAATAATGTCTCCAAATCTTCAAAGCCATTATAATTACAGCTAATTCAAGATCATGAGTAGGATAACTATTTTCATGTGGCTTTAACTATCGAGAAGCATAAGCTACTACTTTCCCTGCCTACACCAACACACAACCCAAACTGTTGAAAGGCGCATCACTATAAACAACATATGCTACCCTAGACTCAAGCTGATTCAACACTGGAGTATCTGTCAACATGTTTTTCAGTAGATCAAAACTCTGTTGGCACTTATCGGACCAAACAAACTCAATATTTTTATATAGTAGTCTGGTCATTGGTGAAGCAAGATCTAGAACTTTTTAACAAAACATCAGTCGTAACCTTCTAAACCCAAGAAACTTCGCACTTTACAAACATTCTTTGGAGTTTTTCAATTCATCACAGCAGAAACTTTACTTAGATCAACTCGAATCCCGTCAGCTGATACTATGTAACCCAAAAATCCAACCTCATGAAGCCAGAATTAACATTTACTAAACTTTGCATATAATTATTTTTCTCTCAGAGTCTGTAATACGATTCTCAAGTGTTGAGCATGCTCAGATTCTATCTTAGAATAGATCGATATATCATCGATAAACACAAGCACAAATATATCCAAATGAGGTTGAAAAACCCGATTCATCAAATCCGCAAAAGCAATAGGGGCATTAATCAAACCAAATGGCATTACTAGAAACTTATAATGACCTTAATGAGTTCTGAAAGTAATCTTTGGAACATCACAATCTTTAACCTGCAACTGATAACACCCAAATCTGTGATCTATCTTCGAGAATACAGTAGCACCTTTTAGTTTGTCAAACAAATCATCAATACGTGGCAAGGGATACTTATTCTTTATTGTGACTTTATTCAACTGTCTATAGTCAATACATAATCTCAAAGAACCGTCTTTCTTTTTCACAAACAATATAGGTGCACCCTAAGGAGATACACTCGATCAAATAAACCCTTTGTCTAACAGCTCTTCCAACTTTGCTTTCAACTCTTTTAATTCAGTTGGTACCATGCGATACAGTGATTCGATATCAGTGCAGTTCTAGGAACCAGATCAATCACAAACTCAGCTTCACGATCAGGAGGCAAACTCGACAACTGTTCAGGAAATAGATTAGTAAATTCACTAACAATCAAAAACTGATCTAACCTCGATTCTAGATATCTGGTATCAAGAATGTATGCTAGAAACACTTCACTACATTTACATATCAATCTCTGTGCAGAAATAGCTGAAATGATTCTAAGAGCACTGTTTTGCCTATCAGATTCAACTAAAATCAACTCTCCTATTTGGCATCTCAAATCAACCTATTTGTCTACATTTTATCACAGTATCATGCAACGATAGCTAATCCGTACCCAAAATAACATCAAATCAGCAGGGAATTCATAGCCTTTAACTTTCAACAGACATTTACGACAAACTAAGTTAACTATCACATTCGTTTTTCATTTCGTTCTTCAATTCCTTTTAACTATTTAGGACAAATTCCAGATAAAGTGATCAGTCAACCCACATCTATAATAGGCTCCTTACTTAGCTCTACACTCGCCAGGATGATATTTTCCACAATGTCTACAACTGGGCTTCGAAGCATTTTGTACACTTCCCACACTATCAACTAATTTTGTAGGAGCTTTAAAATCATGTTGAATCGATTTATCTTTATTTGGATGTTCAGGCACTAAAGTGGCTTGACTAAAGTCTTATCTAGTCGTCTTTAATGGTGTTGTAGAAAATGACTTAGAAAAACTTCTCTTGTGAAACTCTCGAATCCGTTTATCCCTTTGTATCTTAATGTTGTACACTTCTTCCATTTTCTATGCATAATCAAGTAAAATAACAAATTCGCGGATTTCATTACCTCCAATCATCATTTGAATTTCATCATTCAGGCAATCTTCAAACTACATACATATCTATTCTTCAGTAGGCACAATCTCCCGAGCATATTTACTGAAATATACAAACTCTCTCTCATACTCAGCCACCGATTTATTTCCCTGACATAACTTAAGAAAATCTCTCTTTTTCTTGTCCAAATATCATTTCCCGACATACTTCTTTTTAAACTTGGTCTGAAAGAAATCCTAGGAAATTTTCTCCCTCAGTACTACAACTACCAATGTAATCCACCAACTACATGCTTCCTCTTTTAACAATGAAACGGATCATCTAAGAAAATCATCAAAAGTGTCAGCCATTTCTTCAAAAACTTGCAAGATGTTCTGAAGCCAATACTTTGTTTTAACTGGATCATCTTTCGATCTACCTAAAAATTCTTTGGCATCATACTTTCTAAGCTTTTCTATAGGAATACGTCGACTAAACTCAGTTACAAAAGGAGGTGAAGGTGCAACCAGAGGTATAACAGGAGGTACGACAGGGGGTGGAGGTTGTTGAGCAGGAGTATTCATTTGCATAAAGTCATTGAACCACTGATTCATAAACCCAAAGAACATGTTTCTAAGTTCATGCTCTTGTACTTGAATTATAATATTACTACTCCTTCCATGATCAAAGGTTGGTACATTACTGTTAACCTCATCATTGTCAACACGATCAATACTTCTGACATCTTTACAATTATATAAGAAAAGCAGAGGTTAGATCAGATCAAACATGTCACACTATCACAGATTTATATGGCATGTAATTCTAGACATTACACATGCTATGTTCAGTCTAAGAACCGACGAAATTGTAGCTCTGATACCATTAAATGTAGCACCCCTAACCCATATCCATCGTCGAATTAGGGTTACAAAGCATTACTGTACAAATGAAACATTAAACATACATGATTACATGATCACAAAAATATTAAAATACATTTATTGCATACGTACCGCCCCTTAATCGAGCCCTCGAGGCCTTAGAATCACCTTAGAAACAATTTGGGACCAAATTGGAAATAATTAAAAAGTTTAAGTAAAAGTTAGAAAAATTTAACTGCAAGGGTCACATGGCTGTGTGGCTCACATGGCTGAGACAAATGCCCATGTCTCAGGCCATGTAACATTCAAAATAGGGACACATGACTGTGTCCCAGCCCATGTCCTCACATGTAACTCTCTAAGTAGAGCTACAATGTCGTGTCACACGCCCGTGTGTTAGGTCGTCTAACTCTCGATATAGCCCCACACGCTCATGTGCCAGGCCTTGTGATAGGCTGTGTAACTACCTGACTTGCATGCAATGGAACCTACAAGAGACACACGGTCGTGTCGCCAGGCCGTGTGTCAACATGGCTAAGTCACATGCCAGTGTCTCAGGATGTGTGGACCCAAAATGAACCTTAAACAACAAGTTTATCATTTCAAGCTTAATTGGACTCGAAGCAATCCATATACCAGCCAAAAGACCTTTTCAAAGTGACTTTAAACAAGCTAAAAACATATCAAATCAACATCCTAAGTGCCTAAACAATGTATCCTCATAGATACCACAAGTATTGTAATGCTCCCGTAATCGAGACCATCGCCGGAGTCGAGCACGAGGTGTTAACGGGCTTAATTCATTAATTAAACAGCTCAAACAATTTATTTTAGAATTTTCAGACAAGCTGGTTAACTGTATCATAGTCGCTTAAAAATTCATATCTCAAGTTCTGAAACTCAAAATTAAGATCCATAAATTTTATATGAAACTAGACTCATATATCTATCTACTAATTTGTTTCTAGGATTTTTGGTCAAGCCAATTAGTACAGTTTATTAGTTAAAGTTTACCCTATTTCCGCATTCGACTGCTTTGAACTCTGTTCACTACGAACCACTTTTCTCTTTGTACAGAACTCAAAAAACTATTCCGTTTCTTTCTCTTAAAACTAGACTTAATCAGGAATCTGTAAATATAAAGCATAACTTCTAATTATTATTGTACAATTTTTGGTGAAATTCCAAAGTCAGAACAGGGGATTCAGAAATTGCTCTGGCCCTGTTTCACAAAAATATAAATATAAATATCTTATAAAATAAAACTCTTTTACCTATTTTGTTTCGTGCACATGAAAATATGTTCATTAGGCTTCAATTACATATTTTATTCATCATCTAATTATATTTTTACTATTTTTAGTGATTTTTCCAATTCACGTCACTGCTGCTGTGTGATTCTGTTTTATAACTAATTTCACCATTTTATGGTTTTCCATGGACTAAGTAACACATTAAACATACATGACATCAAATATGATCTAGATTGGCCATTCCAATGGCTAATCATTTCGAAGCCTTTTCTTACCAAACCATAACCATATCATAAGATTATTTACACAAAGTGAGTATAGTGCTATACATGCCACACTCAAAATATACAAGTCATTTTACCAATTTAGGTCTTCAGATAGTGTGAACGAGCCTTCGACCTATCCCGATTCTCAAGCCAGCTTGTCAAAACTACAATGAATGAAAAGGAGGGAGTAAGCATAAATGCTTAGTAAGTTCACATGCAAATAACAAGTAACATGATCATGCAATCCAACATAAACATCATTAAGACACTCATGTCATAAGAATACTTACTATCTTACCACAATTTTGTCTTACCAAATTCTCAATCCAAGGATTAAACTCATACCTGTCCATTTTCACCTCTTCAACACATTCATCGTCAATCACTTTCGTTTTAAGTACTCTCCCTATTCTCTTAGGATTCTCCCGTTGAACACATCGGAATATAATTTCAGATACGCGGATAGTGTGCACGTAAGTGCTATACTCATAGCTAAACAAGCTCAATAGCTTTTGAAATCTATATAGCCAAGCTACCATGTAACCCACCCATAAATGAACTCGGGCTCAACTCAACGAGTTCGAAATTCAACCATCCTAGTGACATGTCACTTGTACCCTAATCTATTCCTAAGGTTCAAATGAGATTCTTCTCAATTACAAATTTTGATCACCTTCTTCAAAATGTAGAAACCGATACTTGCTAGCATCTCATACTTATCAAGTTGTTCACATAATTTGCATATTACAAAATAATAATTCACAAAGCATAATATTTCATGATAATAAGTATCATATCATATAAATAACATTAAATCACTTAAAATAAAAATTATGTTACCTTATTTACACATGAACTTACCTCGATACAAAATATTAGCAATCGAGCCTATTCCTCGTAAACTTTATTTTTCCCTCGATCACGACTTGAATCTTGTTTCTCTTGATCTATAATATCAAATTAATTTATTTAATACATACATTCATCAAAACAGCCCTTAGTACAAACTTTGACAAAATTACCATTTTGCCCCTAAACTTTTACATATTTAGAATTTTGCCCCAAGGCTCGTAAATTAAACCTCATCCTATTTTCTTATGTTTTATGACATGCTAATCATTTTTCTCTTTTATAGCAACATCAAATTCACACTCTAACATGTACTTATGAATATTAGGTATTTTTACCGATTAAGCCATTTTACTCGTTTTCACTTAAAACCGAGTAGCACAAGTTGTCTAGCATAATTTAAAATCTCATATTCTATCATAAAAGACCAAAATACACAAATTTCACCTATGGGTATTTTTCCAAATATGAACCCTAGGTTGAATTATTGCTAGCATAAGCTAAATCAAGTTATCGGGACTCCAAAAACATAAAAATCATTAAAAACGGGGCTTGAAATCACTTACTATGAAGCTTGGAAGTTGAAGAAACCCTAGCTATGGAGAGAGAAAAATTCGGCAGCAACTTATGGAGAAGATGATCATTTTTGTGTTATTTTCCCATTTTATTTCATTTAATATCCAAATGACCAAAATACCCTTAATACCTTTCTTTGAAAATTTTCATGTACAAGCCCATTTTTGTCCAAAATTTTAGAAATTGGTCAAATTGCTATTTAAGACCTCCTCATTAATATTCCAAAGTGATTTCATACTAAAAACTTCTAGAATGTAAGTTTTGCAAATTATTTGATTTAGTCTCTAATTTCAACTTAAGCACTTTATGCATAGAATTTCGTCACAAAATTTTCACACAATCATGCAATCATATCATAAACCTCAAAATAATTATAAAATAATTATTTCTATCTCAGATTTGTCGTCACGAAACCACTATTCTGATTAGGCCTTAATTCGGGATATTACAAGTATATGTAACTATACATCAAAATATAACTTCAAACACAACTTATCAATTCATCCAATCTAACACGAAACCAATGTACTTACCATAGGTACCTCAATCACAACTACCATTAACACATATCATTCATATTAGCATTGGAACTCATTCATATGTATCATATAAGTTGGCAATTACACAAAAGATCATACTTAATATTTACATATCCCAAAATATTAGTAATTATAATAACACAAAAGCCTATTACATACCATAACTTCCAAACTGAACATTTCAAAAACTATCAAGATTTATGGATAGTTTGACTCGAGTGCCGATCCAAACATTCAACCTTTCGAGTATCTACAAGAACAATAAATCCCCCATGACATTTCCCACAGTACGCACAATCTCGATCTCTATTTCCATTACCATCTACAATTGGGTTTTGTCAAGGTTTATTATCTCGGGCTCTCTTTGCAGGACCTGAGTTAGAATTTCCCAAGCCAAAGTCTTTTCTTTCTCGCTCAACTTCTTTAACCTCCTTTAAAATATTCACCTTCTAAATTAAGGTCTCAAAGATTATTTCCTATAGCATAGCAACTTGGACCTTCAGATCATATCACAACTCATTCTCGATCCTTACACACTTGTCTTGCTTAGAAGCTACCATCCCCTATGCATATTGGCTCAACCTCAGGAACTCAACCTTATACTCAGATACGGTCTTGTCCCCCTATTTTAGTTCAATGAACTCAAGTTTACGGGCTTCAACATACATTGAGCCCACATACTTCTTCTTGAATGAAGCTTGGAAATATTCCTAGGCAATCCTATCAGCTTGAGTACCCTTCATAATGGATTGCCACTAGCAATAGGCCACATCTTTCAAAAGTAACACTATACCCTTAAGTTTTTGTTCTGGGGTACAGTCCAAATCATCTAAGATTCTCTCTCTAGATGTCATCCAATATTCAGCCATCGTAGGGGTCCTCCCAGCAACTCCCCTAAACATTTCAGCTCCACTAGATCAAAGCCTTTCAACTATAGACTTGCGGCCTCCAGCAACTCATTGTAAATTCCTTAATAGTGCTTGGAATATTGCACCATCAATAGGATCATGGTTACCCTCCTCATCAACAAATCCCTTGGGCTCTTAATTCACATTATCTATAGCTGGATCATTCTCATTGACACCAAGATCTAGTGTAGGCACTCGAATGATAAATGACTCTTCCAGAGCCTCACAACGATGTGCGCCATGAGTCTGACTCCTTGTAACATCTCGATTTTGGGCCTAGTAGGAACAGTGGTTTAAGAACCACAAATCTGATGAAGAAAACTTTATTTTTATTATATTTTTATGGTCTAATATTTCAAGGAATAATTTCATGAAAATTTTGTTCGAAAATTTTGACGTTTGGGCACTCAGTTTAGTCAAAAGGAGTAAATTGTAAAAGGTTCCAAAATGTGTGTTCTAGTTCACAAAGGTACTAAGTACTTGTGAGTAATGAGTTTTTCAATTGGAGGTCCTTAATTGGTAAATAGCCTATTTTGTAATTAGTGGACAAAAATGGGCATGGCATGGTATGTTTTTATTTATTTTTCATTAAGGGTATTTTAGTAATTTGGCAAATAAAGCCAAAATAACTAAGAAAAAGATGTCATCTTCTTCATTTTTCTCATGCCATAACCGTACATGGAGATGGAAGACATGGCTAGGGTTTGTATAACTTTCAAGCTTGATTGTAAGTCCATCTTTGCCCCATTTTTAATGTTCTTTGCATTTTTGGAATCACCGTACCTCGATTTACCCATTTCTACCATTAATTTGAGCTAGGGTTCATGTTTAAAAATTGACCCATGAGTAATATGCATACATTTTGATGTCTAATGGTAGAAAATGAGTGTTGGGTGTTAGATAAACAACTTTTGCTAAGCGATTTTATGTGAAAACGAGTAAAACGTCATAATCGGTAAAAATACCTAATATTCATAAGTACATGTTAGAGTGAGAATTTGATGTTGTCATATAAGGAAAAAATTATTAACATGCCATAAAACATAAAAAAATAGGATGAAATTTAATTTCCGAGCCTTGGGGAAAAAGTGCAAATATGCAAAAGTTTAGGGGTCAAAATGAAAATTTTGTAAAAATATGATTTATGGACCCATTTGAATAATATGAGTAATAAATGAGCTATATTTGTAATGTTAGATCAAGGAAATTGAGATTCGGGCTAAAATCGGGAAAATACCAAGTAGTGGACTTAAATGGTAAAAATGGCCATTTTCGTATACGAGGTAAGTTCATATGATATTTATTAATGCAATGTGTATTTTAATGTTATTGCTTTAATAGTACATGAGATGTAAGTACATGTACAAATAAATATCTTAATTGATGTTTTAAATGTTTAAAAAACATTTATATGATTGACATGATATTTGGTTACTTTGTTGCTATATTATGTTTTGATGTTTTATGTTTATGTTATAAGTGTTGCCATGTTAGTATTCATATATGATAATGCCATATGATATGAGGCCAACATTCCAAGAATGTTCGAAAAAGATATGAAAGTTCAAAAATCCCGTTTGAACTTAGGAATAGGTAAGGATACAAGTGACATGTCACTAGGATAGTTGTGTATGCATAAGCTTATGTGATGACATGATACATGCTAGGTCAGGGAGCTTGTGTAGCCTCATTGAGAGGCATGTAATTATGTGGTACAAGCTAGGTCCAGGAGCTTATGTAACCCTATTGAGAGGCGTGGTTATGTGATGCATGCTAGGTCCGGGTGCTCTTGTGTAGCCCTATTGAGAGGCGTGCTATGTTATGATTATGGCACTTCGATGTGTTTGTATCCGAGTATCTTGTTCATTATTCCAAGTGTTCAACGGGTAATGTATATGAAATTCGAATGTAAGCTAAGTAAGGTATGTATATGTGCAAGAAAACAAAGGTATGTATTTGCCATTATGTACTCGTATGACTATGATGATTTATGGCGATATATGTCCTTGTGTATTATGTATGAATGGATATGAACGGTAATGTTATATGATTTGATGAAAGTATGATGGTTTGTGGAAAGATACATGTATGATATTAAATCATGCCTATGAGTATAAAGTATAATGACTTTGTGACTATAAAACCATGCTTATGGTATATGATATGTACTTATTATTATGTTGGAAATGATTTTGTAAAGACGTTATAATCATAGTACCATCATTTTACATTAAAGCGGTATTAGACAATAGTAGTAGTCTGACTTTGAAAAAACACCATAAATAGTGGAAGTAGAATTAGAGGCTGAATAATATATGAAATTAAATATTAATGAGTCTATTTTTACATAAAGGAAACAATGTAAGCAAAAGAATTTTGTATTATGAGATATTTGTGTTCTTGTGAGGCAGAGTTGGAGTGATTCCAGACTCCACTGTCTTAGGTTTAGAAAATCACTAGAAATTGTACAAAAATAATTGTAAGTTATAATTTATATGATTAAAATCCTTATTTAGTTTATTTTCTAGAAAGATAGATGGGAGCATTATCCGAGTTTTTTATTATGAGATAAATAATTTTTAGTGAAGGGAGGTCAGAATGTTAGACAGCAAAATAGGGGAAACTTTAATAAATAAACTGTACTAATTGGATAAACTAAAAATATAAAAATTTTATGGTAAGAATATTTATGAGTATAGTTTCAGAGAAAATTAACGGAACTTAATTTGGGGTACTGTAGCTCGAGTTATAAATAATTTATCAAGTATGACTCGAGTAGACAGCTTGACCAGAATATGAATAAAAGTGTAATTATAGTTGTTTTACTTAAGGAAACATGTTTGTAAATTGCTTATTAATTTCATATGGACTTACTAAGTGTAAAGCTTACCCCCCTCCATTTCTTTTAGTATTGGCAGGTTGGCTCGGGGTTGGAGATCGTCAGAGGCTGCATCACACTATCAGAATGTTGATGTGAAGCATCGATAAACTTCAAGTGTTCTCATATGAGTGGCATGTATAAAGACTTAGTCTTTGTGATAGTTGTTAGTATGATTTGGCCAAACGTATTGGCTTATTATGGTTAAATCATATATAGCCATATGGTATGGTTTATCTTCGATCATTGGGTTCTAAACCTAATTGATTATGCATGCTTGATCCATTGCTTTATGATATGTGCGTGGTGATGTCTTGATACGGTCGAATATATGATATGTCATACTTATGTGGTGGATAGATTATGATCAGTAGATGTGACCATATTCTTAATGTAAAGGTGTAAGGTAAGAATAAGTAATACCATTTTTAAACATGAAATTGGTGTGGAATGTCTTAGTCAAGCATATTGTTTTATGTATGTGAATTGATGGTATGTCTAGGCTTGGTATAAAATAAGAACAAGTTCTGGTATGTCTAGTTCTAGTTAATGTAAGAATGTGTATTACATGCATGATGGTAGGCAAATGATATATTTGTATCAAAATAGAGAATGTTGAATGTTATTAAAACCATGTGGGTGCATGTAGGGTGACAAAAAGGCTTGGAAAATAGCTTAAGAGTTAATTACACGGGCTGAGACACGGCCGTGTGTCTCAATCGTGTGAGGGACATAACCTGGAGACATGGGCGTGTAGCCTGGCCGTTTGGTTCAATTTGTGTGTTGACGTCATAAACAGAGAGTTACACGGTCTGAGGACACAGACGTATCAAAAGCACATAGGCGTGCGACTCTATTTTATGGTAAAATTTTCTATGTTTTCCCAGAACTTTCCAAAGTTCTTGATTTAGTCCCAAAACCTTTCTAAAGTATGTTTTGGGCTTCGTAGACCCAAGTAAGCGACTATGTACATATGAATGAATGTTTTGAAATAAAAATGAAATTTTATAGCCTGTATTTTAGTTGGATGTTTGTATGTTTGTCCGGTAATGCCTTGTACCCTCTCCCGGTCCCGGGTACGGGTAAGGGGTGTTACACTCATTGGCTGTCCATAATGTATATCAATAATTTTATGAGTTTTATCTGTTAATTTTAGAAACAAGTCTTATGTTATCACTTTGAGTGTTTTCAATCAAAATTTCACCATCAATAAGTATGTCATCTCATAGTCTAAAGTTTCATAATCCAAAGTTTCAAGTATTAGGAGTGCTTATCTTGGATCAGCTTCGAGATTGTCAGATTTTCGATGTAGCACCCTATACCCGACCTAGTCGCAAGCCCGAATATCAGGATGCCACACCACTATCTCATGTTATACACAACAAGTAAAAGCTCATTCTAAACAAATTGTCCTCCATTTTAGTATTCGTATAAGTTTTAAGTCAATCATACTCTTTAAGATCATTGGTACATGCTAAACATACATCAAATAGTCTTTTAATAATAATTAAATGTGCACAAGGTCCATTTAGCAAAATCTTAAAACTGACCATGTAGGTATCGATACTAAAGGTGAGGTATCGATAATTCTCTCAAGTGGTACCGATACCAGTTGGAGAATCAGTACCAAAACTGTTTACTATTTCTCACCTAAAAATCCAAACCTCAAAAATTATTGATTCCTCTGCCAAAGTATCGATATTTCTACCCCAAGAATCAATACTCATGATAGGGTATCGATACTAAATTATGTTACTGTCTCCCTGCATGTTTTAAAATCACAAAGGTATCTTTTTTACAACATGAATATCGATACCTCTTCTCCATACCAGAAACTTACAACATACTTGATCATATAAATAATTCCAACATGTACCAATCCATCATGGTAACATATTGTCATCAAATAAACGTCAAAACGAATGTAATAATAGTCTCAAGCATCGAAAGTAAGTCTGAGCGGTAATCAACATCATACAAAACTAATCTCATAAACTTAGGAACAAATAGTCTATGGAAACATCCAAAACATCAAGGCAAATAACAATAAAAGTCTACCACATTGCCTTATCCCCAGAACAAAAATGGTAACACCTATGAAATAAAGGAAAAGAACTTGCTTGGAATCACTCCTCAGAAGCACACCGCTCACACCAAAACGCTAATAATCTGCAATGGTTTAAAAGGAGTGGGTGAGCTTAACAAGCTCATTGAATGCCTAGAACAACTACCATGCAAACAGTTCACCAAGCATTAGTGAAACATATATGTATCATAATTATAGCAACCTTAACTTAGTTGACATATTTTACTTCACATTCATATTCGATAGTTTTTTTTTACAAAGTCAATACATGCATATTCATGTAAACATCACAATACACACAATCACATTAATAGATAATTTGGCACTTGAGTTATGAGACATAAAAGTGGGCACTATTACCACTCATCAAATACTCAGATCTCCAACACACCACTTAGACTTATAGAGTCAAACATGCCTCGTAAGTAAAGCATTAAGCTAACACTCTCCAACACACCAAACATGTCACATTGAGTGGAGCTTAGCTCACATTCCCTTATCTCTCCAAACATGTCCTAGGGCCTCAATGCCCAAATCACATATACATATAGGTGAGTACTCAAAATCCTATGGCATGCCAAGTATATCCAATTGTCTCAAGTATCATAAGGCCAAAATATTCGTATTTAAACAAACATATTACTTACATATTTTCGATTACTTTCACTACATATTTGTATCATTTGCATAATATTATCACTGTCACTTAACATGTATGACATGCTTACACATATACTCTTTCACAACAGTAATTACTAACATATAACACATATATAGCATCCCATTTTGGTTCAAAATTTCACAATAACGCAAGCACATATCTCACAAGATAAAAATGGGTACAATAAAGCTTACACTCAAAATTTAGAGTAGGGGTTTAGGCTATCGCTAAATTCTACAATAATACATTGAATCATATCCACAGGCAATTAATCTAAACACTCACCACAAGTAATAAAAAATGTAAGCCTAAAACTATGCTCTCATGTAGCCGAAATCCTTAACATGACAATCTTTACATTTGAATATCTTGGTCTATACTTAATATTTTCACCTAAAACGAATTATGTTAATCTTTTAATTCAACTACAACTAATTCCCAACCTTTAAACTACATTAAAATACGTAGTTCATAGTATCGACTTTTTCGACATGTTTAAAGCTGTTTTTCAAAAAATTCATTAAAACCCAAGAAATCCTTAATGATACTTCAAAACAAGTTTGGAAACCTCTTAATCGTATCAAAACCTATTGACTAACACTTTGAAATCACATTTTTACTCGAAAATCTAAAATTCACCATTAACGACTCTATTTTTTGCTTTTAATCAAAACATGTGATTTAACGACTAAAAATTTAGTTTCAAAGACCTAATAACATTAAAAATTAATGGGTAGATGATTAGTTACCTTTAATGGGAGAAAAACAGACTTTTATTAGAAACTCAGAAAACTTACACGCAAAGTAGATAATGAAATCTATGGAATTTTAGACTATTTTGTTGGAGAATTGTGAAGGTTTAATACTTAGGGATTGATGGAAATCTAGGAATTAAGATTTAAAGAATAAAATCGATTGGGATTGGTTTGAGAGAATACGAAACAGTAAAGCAATGTTTTTGGAAAGAACTAACATGATATGCTGAAGGTGGGGTTTATTTTAGGTTGAATTTAACCAACAAAACCCTCTTATTGTGCAAAACCTTCTCTTCGCGAGCTAAACTTTCAACTAGTTCTTCCCCAAAAGTAAGATCATCTCGAACTGCAATTTCCTCAACTGGAACTATATGCAATGGATCTAAATGGTACTTTTGCAACATAGACACATGGAAAACATCATGAATTCGCTCAAGTTCCTGTAGCAACATGAGATGATAAGCTACTGAACCAAACCTCTCAATAATTTCATAAGGTCCAATATACCTTAAACTCAATTTACCCCTCCTTCAAAACCTCAAAAGTTTCTTCCAAGGTAAAACTTTCAAGAATACCTTATCAGCAACTTGAAACTCGATATCTTGATGTTTCAAATCCGCATAAGGTTTCTACCTATCAGACGTCACTTTCAAATGATCACAAATTAACTTTACTTTCTCTTAAGTCTCACGAACTAAATCCGGTCCAACAACTCACCTCTCATCTAACTCTTTCCAACACAGGATTTCTACACTTTCTACCATGCAATGCCTCAAATAGTGCCATACAAATGCTCGCCTAACAACTATTGTTATAAGCGAACTCTGCCAAGGGAAAATATCGCTACCAACTACAATTAAACTCAATAACATAGCTTCGTAAAATATCCTTTAGCACTTGAATTGCCCTTTTGGATTGACCATCTATTTGAAGGTGATAAGTTGTACAAAAACTAAGCTTTGACCCCAAAGCCTCTTGCGAACTCTTCTAAAACCTAGAAGTAAAATGTGGATCTCTATCAAAGGTAATAGAAACTTGAACTCCACGAAGATGAACAATTTCAGTGATATACAACTCTGCCAACTTTTGCAAAGAATAACTAGTATGCACAATAAAGAAATACACATTCTTTGAAAATTGATCAACTATAACCCATACAGAATCCTTCTTCAATGGAGTTAAAGGTAAACTTGAAACAAAATCCATAGTAATCCTTTTCTGCTTCCATTCAGGAATCGCAATCGATTGCAACAAACCTAAAGGAAATTGATGTTGTGCATTAATGTAATATCCTGAATTAGGGCCTAATCGGAATAGTGGTTTCGTGACCACAAATCCGAGATAGAAATAATTATTTTATAATTATTTTGAGGTTTATGATATGATTGCATGATTGTGTGAAAATTTCGTGAAGAAATTTTATGCATAAAGTGCTTAATTTGAAGTTAGGGACTAAATCGAATAATTTGCAAAACTTGCATTCTAGAAGTTTTTAGTATGAAATTGCTTTGAAATATTAATTAGGAGGTCTTAAATAGCAATTTGACCAATTTGAAGTTCATGGACAAAATTAGGACATGGAAGGAATTTTTGAAAGTTTAGTAGTAAGGGCATTTTGGTCATTTAGGGGTAAAATGAATTAAAATACAAAATTAAAAGCCAATTTTGCTCATCTTCAACCCCATGGCCGAATATAGCAAGGAGAAACCATGGCTAGGGTTTTTCAAGCTTCCAAGCTCGATTGTAAGTCCATTCTAGCCCCATTTTTCAAGTTCTTTACGTTTTTGAGATCCCTTAGCTTCGATTTAGCTTATGTTAGTAATAATTTAACCTAGGGTTTATATTTGGAAAAATACCCATAGGTGAAATTTGTGAATTTTGATGTTTTATGATAGAATATGAGGTTTTAAATTATGTTAGAAAACTTGTACTACTCGATTTTAAGCAAAACGAGTAAAGGGCTTAATCGGTAAAAATACCTAATAGTCACAAGTACATGTTAGAGTGAGAATTTGATGTTGCCATAGAAGGGAAAAGTGATCAGCATGTTGTAAAACATAAGAATAAGGAATAAAGTTTAATCCCGAACTTAGGGGCAAAATGTAAATATGCAAAAGTTTAGGGGTAAAATTGTAATTTTGTCAAAATTTGAATTAAGGGTTAATTTGATAATTTGAGTGATAAATAAGTTAAATGTGTTATTTTAGATCAAGAAAGACGTGGAAACGACTCCAATCGAGGAAAAGAAAAGATTGTGGATTAAATTGCAAAACCTTTGTATTTTGGTACCAAGGTAAGTTCATATGTAAATAATGTAGCATAATTGTTATTTTAAGTCATTGATGTCAATTATGTGATATGCTGAATTTTTTTATTATGAAATAAATGCTTTGTGGTTATTTTCGAATAAAATATAAATTGTTACCGAGTATTGGTTACGGCATTTTACTAAGACGCCAAGGATATGTGTTCAAGGAAAATCCCGCTTGAACCTTAGGAATAGATTAGGATACAAGTGACATGTCACCGGGATACTTGGGCATCCGAACTCATTGAGTTGAGTCCGAGTTCACTTATGGATGCGAATGTTCGAACTCGTTGAGTTGAGTCCGAGTTCGTGAGATGTAACTAGGCATCCGAGCTCGTTGAGTTGAGTCCGAGTTCATTATGGATGCGAACACCCGAGCTCGTTGAGTTGAGTCCGAGTTCGCTTATGGGCGGGTTACATGGTAGCTTGGCTACATATGTGGCACTTATGTGCAAACTTCCTACGTATCCTAATTATATTCCGATGAGTTCAACGGGTAAAGTTCTACTCAAATGGAGGAATACTTGAGATGAAAAGAGACGTATTGGTAAGTGATGTGAAATGGATACTTTGGACAGGTATGTACTTAACCCTCGGGTTGAGTATTGATACAATAACGATAAGGTAGTAAAATGATGAATGATGATTAGAAATGAGATTTATGTTTTGGTGATACCATGCTAATGTTGTTTGGTATGATTGCTTTGTTATGTTACTTATTATTTGCATATGAACTTACTAAGCATTTATGCTTACTCCTCTTTCTTACTCATTTTAGTTTTGGACAAGCCAGCTTAGGAGTCGGGATTGGTGGAAGCTCACCACACTATCCTAAGAACTTTTCGGTAAAATGGCTTGTAAATTCAAGTATGGCATGTATAGCAAAATACTTATTTTGTGTAAATGATCTTATGGAATGGTGATGAAATGGTTGAGGAAGTGCTTGATAATGATAAATTATGGAAATGGTTAGTTTAGAATATGTTTGATGTTATGGAAAGTTAATAAGTTACCTAGTTCATGAAAATTCATAAAAAGGATGAAATTTGCCATAAACAGAATATTACAGCAACACTGACGTGAGTTTGAAAATTTACTAAAAATCATATAAATTGAATTTGGTGATGTATTAAATATCAAATTGAAGCTTATTATGTCTAGTTTCACATGAAACAAACTAAACTGGTAAAATAATTATATGTTAGAAGATATTTGAATTTTAGTGAAACAGGGTCAGAGCAGTTTCTGAATCCCCTGTTCCAACTTTATAAATTCACCATAAATTGTACAGATATAATTAGGTGGCTTATTTTATATCCTCAGAATCCTTATTGAGTCTAGTTTCAGGAGAAATAAATCTCATATTCATATGAATTTTATACAGAGAGAGAAGTGGTTCGTAGTAAACAGAGGTCAGACCAGTCAAGCCCTGAAACAGGGGTAACTTTAACTAATAAACTGTACTAATTGGCCCAACCAAAAATTCTAGAAAAACAATAGTAGATAGGCATATGAGTCTAGATTCAGAGAAAATTTACGGATCTTGATTTCGAGTTTTGTAACTCGAGATATGATTTTTCTTGTGACTGTAACACAAGTAGCTAAAAAGCTTTGAATGTAGAAACAAATAATCTAAAGTTCTTGAAATGTTAAATTGAGTTTAGTAACACCTCATACTCGACTCCGGTGACGGTCTCGGGCGTGGGGGCATTACATTTAGTGGTATCAGAGCAGGTTTAGTCGATTCTCGGACTGCGTGTTGTATGTACGGATTTTGCTATACATGCCATATGTATAAATTGTGATAGTGTGACGACTTGACCTTTTCAATGATTTTTTTATAGTAAATGGATCCCGATTCAGTGTGTGGCGGATGAAGTAGAGAGTAATCGCGCCACTCATTGAAGGAGCAACACGACTGAAAATCCACCTCCTCGTTGGTCGGGAGGAGGAGAAAGGGGTCGAGAAGCCTTTCTCCAAATGATGAGTGCATGGTACACTGAGTTCGTTCGTACGAACCCAAATGTACAACCTCCCCCACCTCCCCCAATTCCTCAACCTGTATCCCGATACCTCAAGGTATGGATCTGATGAAATTTCATAGAAATCCAGTTGATAGAATCCGCAAGCAAGGGGCAGAAGAATTTAAAGCAAATATTGATGATGATGCCGAGAAAGCAGAGTTTTGGCTTGAAAATTCTATTCGGGTATTTGATGAATTATCTTGTACACCTGAAGAATGTTTGAAATGCGCTATATCTTTGTTGAGGGATTCAGCTTATAATTGGTGGAAGACTTTGATTTCGGTGGTACCGAAAGAGAGAGTAACATGGGAATTCTTTCAAGAAGAGTTTCGGAAGAAATATATTAGTGAAAGATTTATGGATCGAAGCGTAAAGAATTTCTTGAACTGAAAGCAACGTAATATGACGGTTACAGAATATGAAAGAGAGTTTGTTCGATTAAGTAAATATGCCAGAGAGTATGTTCCTACAGAGGCCAAGATGTGCCGACGATTTGAAGACGGGCTCAACGAAGACATCAAGGTATTTTTGGAATTCTTGAATTAAAAGAAATGGTAGTATTGGTTGATCGAGCTTGTAAGGTCAAGAATTACTTAAAGAGAAGAAAAAGCGAGATCGAGACTAGAAGTCGGAAGAAAAGACCGATGAGCGCTTCATTCTCACAAAACTGAAAGTCAAGAAATATGAATCCTCGTTCTCAAACTTCAGCTGGGCAATCATATGGAAACTATAAGAAGCAAAATGTGGGTCCTAAGTCCCGCATTACTTCGGCAAACACCAGTAGGGAATTCGAGATTTGTTAAACTCGAGTGCCAGCCGTGTGGTAGAAATCATTTTGGCCCGTGTGCAGAGCAAATGAATGTTTTCGATGTGGTTCTCCTGGATCATTTTATTAGAGACTGCCTGCAGAGAGAGCTGAAAAGAAAAATTTGAGAATACAAAAACAAGTGGGGCGGATTCGAGAGGAAGATAACCAAGAAAAGCTGGGACCAAAACAAGTAGTAAGAATGTAGCCGAGGATGCACCAATTAGACTCAAAGGAAGGGCTCCAAATAGGACTTATGCTATTAAAGCGCGAAGATGCTTCCTCACCCGATGTGATTACCGGTACATTTTCTCTCTATAATGTTAAGAGCAAAACCGATGTTTTACAATAGATTTACTGAAGCTCGGAAAGATGATCAAGATTTGCAAGCCAAAGGAAAGCAATGTGAAGTTGATACAGAGTTAGATTTCAGAATCGATTCTGATGGGTGCTTAATGTTTAAAGATCGGATTTGTGTACCAAAGAATGAGGAATTGATTCAAAAGATCCTACAGAAGCACATAGTGGTTGTTTCTCGATTCATCCGGTAGTACGAAATGTATAATGACTTGAAGAAAATGTATTGATGGAATGGAATGAAAAAGGATATATCGAGTTTGTGTCCAAATGCTTGATTTGTCAACAGTGTGAAAGCTGAACACCAAGTGCCTTCGGATTACTTCACCCTATTATGGTTCCCGAATGGAAATGGGATCGGATTACTATGGATTTTGTTTCAGATTGCCATTAACTCCGGGAAAGAAAGATGCCATCCGGGTAATAGTTGACAGACTAACTAAGTCGGCTCATTTTATCCCGAAGACGTGCGGATTATTCTCTTAACAAGTTGGCTGAATTGTATGTTAGAGAAATTGTTAGACTACATGGAATACCATTATCGATCATTTCAAATAGAGATCCAAGGTTTACCTCGCGGTTTTGGCAAAAATTGCAAGACGCCGCGTTAGGTACAAAATTAAATTTCGATCTTCTTTTCATCCACAGATCGATGGACAATCGAGAGAGTAATTCGATTCTTGAAGATATGCTCGGATGTTGTGTATTGGAATTTCAAGGAAGTTGGGAAAAATACTTACCGTTGGTAGAATTTGCTTACAATAATAGTTATCAGACGAGCTTGAAAATGGCACCTTATGAAGCATTGTATGGTCGTAAGTGTCGAACGCCTTTGTATTGGACTGAACTCAAGGAAAATCAGATTTATGGAGTTGATCTAATAAAAGAAACTGAAGAAAAAGTGAAGGTAATTCGAGATTGTTTGAAAGCAACTTCAGATAGACAGAAATCTTATGCAGATTGAAAACAAAAGGACATTGAATTTCAAGTTGGTGATAAAGTATTTTTAAAGGTGTCTCCGTGGAAAAAGGTTCTCAGATTTGGACGGAAGGGCAAATTAAGTCCACGTTTTATTAGGCCGTATGAGGTAATTGAAAAAGTTGGACCGGTAGCATATCGGCTAGCTTTACCACCTGAATTAGAGAAGATTCATGATGTGTTCCACGTATCTATGTTACGTCGGTATCGTTCGGATCCTTCACATGTTATTTCACCGACAGAAATTGAACTACAACCAGATATGACCTATGAAGAAGAACCGATTAAGATTTTAGCTCGAGAGGTCAAACAACTAAGGAATAAAAATATTGCACTTGTGAAGGTGTTGTGGCAAAAGCATGGAGTAGAAGAAGCTACATGGGAATCAAGAAAAACTATGAGAAATCAATACCCACATCTCATTTCTCGGTAAGATTTTCGAGGACGAAAATCCTTAAAGGGGGGGAGAGTTGTAATATCCCGAATTAGGGCCTAATCAGAATAGTGGTTTCGTGACCACAAATCCGAGATAGAAATAATAATTTTATAATTATTTTGAGGTTTATGATATGATTTCATGATTGTGTGAAAATTTCGTGATGAAATCCTATGCCTAAAGTGCTTAAATTGAAGTTAGGGACTAAATCGAATAATTTGCAAAACTTGCATTCTAGAAGTTTTTAGTATGAAATTGCTTTGAAATATTAATTAGGAGGTCTTAAATAGAAATTTGACCAATTTGAAGTTCATGGACAAAATTAGGACATGGAAGGAATTTTTGAAAGTTTAGTAGTAAGGGCATTTTGGTCATTTAGGGGTAAAATGAATTAAAATACAAAATTAAAAGCCAATTTTGCTCATCTTCAACCCCATGGCCGAATATAGCAAGGAGAAACCATGGCTAGGGTTTTTCAAGCTTCCAAGCTTGATTGTAAGTCCATTCTAGCCCCGTTTTTCAAGTTCTTTACGTTTTTGAGATCCCGGTAGCTCGATTTAGCTTATGTTAGCAATAATTTAACCTAGGGTTTATATTTGGAAAAATACCCATAGGTGAAATTTGTGTATTTTGATGTTTTATGATAGAATATGAGATTTTAAATTATGTTAGAAAACTTGTACTACTCGATTTTAAGCAAAAACGAGTGAAAGGGCTTAATCGGTAAAAATACCTAATAGTCACAAGTACATGTTAGAGTGAGAATTTGATGTTGCCATAGAAGGGAAAAGTGATCAGCATGTTGTAAAACATAAGAATAAAGAATAAAGTTTAATCCCGAACTTAGGGGCAAAAATGTAAATATGCAAAAGTTTAGGGGTAAAATTGTAATTTTGTCAAAATTTGAATTAAGGGTTAATTTGATAATGTGAGTGATAAATAAGTTAAATGTGTTATTTTAGATCAAAAAAGACGTGGAAACGACTCCAATCGAGGAAAAGAAAAGATTGTGGATTAAATTGCAAAACCTTTGTATTTTGGTACCAAGGTAAGTTCATATGTAAATAATGTAGCATAATTGTTATTTTAAGTCATTGATGTCAATTATGTGATATGCTGAATTTTTCTTATTATGAAATAAATGCTTTGTGGTTATTTTCGAATAAAATATAAATTGTTACCGAGTATTGGTTACGGCATTTTACGGAAGACGTCAAGGATATGTGTTCAAGGAAAATCCCGTTTGAACCTTAGGAATAGATTAGGATACAAGTGACATGTCACTGGGATACTTGGGCATCCGAACTCATTGAGTTGAGTCCGAGTTCACTTATGGATGCGAATGTTCGAACTCGTTGAGTTGAGTCCGAGTTCGTGAGATGTAACTAGGCATCCAAGATCGTTGAGTTGAGTCCGAGTTCATTATGGATGCGAACGCCCGAGCTCGTTGAGTTGAGTCCGAGTTCACTTATGGGCGGGTTACATGGTAGCTTGGCTACATATGTGGCACTTATGTGCAAACTACCTACGTATCCTAATTATATTCCGATGAGTTCAACGGGTAAAGTTCTACTCAAATGGAGGAATACTTGAGATGAAAAGAGACGTATTGGTAAGTGATGTGAAATGGATACTTTGGACAGGTATGTACTTAACCCTCGGGTTGAGTATTGATACAATAACGATAAGGTAGTAAAATGATGAATGATGATTAGAAATGAGATTTATGTTTTGGTGATACCATGCTAATGTTGTTTGGTATGATTGCTTTGTTATGTTACTTATTATTTGCATATGAACTTACTAAGCATTTATGCTTACTCCTCTTTCTTACTCATTTTAGTTTTGGACAAGCCAGCTTAGGAGTCGGGATTGGTCTGAGCTCACCACACTATCCGGAAGAACTTTTCGGTAAAATGGCTTGTAAATTCAAGTATGGCATGTATAGCAAAATACTTATTTTGTGTAAATGATCTTATGGTATGGTGATGAAATGGTTGAGGAAGTGCTTGATAATGATAAATTATGGAAATGGTTAGTTTAGAATATGTTTGATGTTATGGAAAGTTAATAAGTTACCTAGTTCATGAAAATTCATAAAAAGAATGAAATTTGCCATAAACAGAATATTACAGCAACACTGACGTGAGTTTGAAAATTTACTAAAAATCATATAAATTGAATTTGGTGATGTACTAAATATCAAATTGAATCTTATTATGTCTAGTTTCACATGAAACAAACTAAACTGGAAAAAGAATTATATGTTAGAAGATATTTGAATTTTAGTGAAATAGGGTCAGAGCAGTTTCTGAATCCCCTGTTCCAACTTTATAAATTCACCGTAA
Source organism: Gossypium longicalyx (assembly GCA_025698465.1). Taxonomy (NCBI): domain Eukaryota; kingdom Viridiplantae; phylum Streptophyta; class Magnoliopsida; order Malvales; family Malvaceae; genus Gossypium; species Gossypium longicalyx. Next base: position 59,609,110 of record CM047007.1, read on the forward strand.
ATTGTACAGATATAATTAGGTGGCTTATTTTATATCCTCAGAATCCTTAATGAGTCTAGTTTCAGGAGAAATAAATCTCATATTCATATTAATTTTATACAGAGAGAAAAGTGGTTCGTAGTAAACAGAGGTCAGACCAGTCAAGCCCTAAAACAGGGGTAACTTTAACTAATAAACTGTACTAATTGGCCCAACCAAAAATTCTAGAAAAAAAAATAGTAGATAGGCATATGAGTCTAGATTCAGAGAAAATTTACGGATCTTGATTTCAAGTTTCGTAACTCGAGATATGATTTTTCTTGTGACTGTAACGCAAGTAGCTAAAAAGCTTTGAATGTAGAAACAAATAATCTAAAGTTCTTGAAATGTTAAATTAAGTTTAGTAACACCTCATACTCGACTCCGGTGACGGTCTCGGGCGTGGGGGCGTTACAATTAACTTTCTGACAAAACAAACATCGAGTCACAAACCACCATCACTAGTTAAACTCAAGAGTGCAAACATAGCTCTCAACTCCATCATTGACTTTCTACTCAAACCGTCAACAACAACATTTGCTTTGTCAAGATGATACTCTATCACACAATCATAATCCTTCAAAAAAGCAATCTAATGCATTTGCCTTAAATTAAACTCCTTTTAGGTGAGGAGGTACTTAAAGCTCTTATGATCCGTTTAAATCACACACTTCTCTCCATAAAAGTAATGGCTTCAACTCTTAAGTGCAAAAACCACAACAGCTAACTCCAGCTCATGAGTATGATAATTGAGCTCATATGTCTTCAACTGCCTTGAAGCATAAGCCATAACTTTACCCTCTTGCATCAACACACAACCGAGACTTGAATAGGAAGCATCACTATAAACCATAAAATGCTTTCCAGACTTTGGTTGAATCAACACTGGTGCTTCAGTCAAATTTCCTAAAGTCGTTCAAAACTCTTCTAACTTGCATCAGTCCTTTCAAACACCACATCTTTTTGAAGATGTAACAGCCCAATTTAGGGCCTAGTCGAAACAGTGGTCTAGGGACCACAAATTCAAAGTTAGAAAATTTATTTTTTTATTATTATGGAGTTATGACATGATTATATTAGCGTACGAAAAATTTGGTGAGCCAATTTTAATGTTTGTGAACCGATTACGAAAAAAAGGACTCAATCGTAAAAAAGGCAAAAGGTGCGTTTTAGGACCAAGATGTGTTAAATAGCTAAAGAACTAAAATTAGGGGCTTTTAAAGAGCAATTTGGCCCCTAGAAACAAGGTGGTTGGCCATAAGAAGCAAATTTAGTCAAAAAAGTCAATGTTAGGTGACTTGATAACATAATCTTATGATAAAATAATACCTATGAACTTAGCTATCAATTTCTTTCTTCTCCATGCCTTCTCCCTACCAAAAATATCAGCGAAAGGGGGGTTTTTGAAGCTTTGAAATTTCAGCAACTTATTACCTTAACAAATCAAGATTTACCGAATCCAAACCTAGACCGGAGGAAAGCTAAGTAAATCGACTAAACCGACTAGTCGAGTACATTTTGTAAACCGAGGTAAGTTGTATGTAAATAATATAACTACATTGCTAATACATGTATTCAAATTTTCATTGAATTGATATAGCATGAATTGTTAGATTGTGATTTGAGAATGCATAATAATAATTGAGATAGCAGAAAGATCCCATTGGAACCCTAGGAAACAAACCGGATATTCATGCCTAAACATTTGGGTTACTTGTGTGCCAGTGTAAGACATGTTTGGGACATGCATCGGCCACATTATGCGAGCCAGTGTATGACCATGTCTGGGACATGGCATCGGCGTTGAGATGAGTACCAGTATAAGACATGTCTGGGACATGCATCGGCCTCGACGATGATTGCCAGTGTAAGACATGTCTGGGACATGCATCGGCTAAGAGCTGTGCTAGTGTAAGACATGTTTGGGACATGCATCAGCACGTAAGTACGAGAGCTAGTGTAAGACCATAACTGGGACATGGCATCAGCCTCGATGATGATAGCCAGTGTAAGACCATGTTTGGGACATGGCATCGTTAACTTAACCCATGTTAGAGACTTATAGAATATCCGGTAGTGTTCCGAAAGGCTCAACTTTAAAGGTTAATAAAGCGAGTTAGTAAGGAAAGTATAATAATATTGTGAATGGTAGTACCTATTTGGTATGCTTGAGTAATAAGCACAAAATAGAAAATGTGACTAGAGTAGACGGTAATGAGTAAGTCAAGCTTATGCCTATCTTTGTGATATGAGTATGATGACTAGATGTGAAATTGCTATTTTATATTTTGTTATATGCAACTTACTAAGCTTTATGCTTGCTCTCTTTCCTTTCCCTTTTCTTTCAGTGTCGCTTAATTAGCTCAAGGATCCCTTGAAGTCAGAGATATCGATCACACTATCAGTCGTAATAATCGGTATAGTTGGATTTATATTTTTTATTATGGCATGTATAGGGCTAGACCTTATTATTTGGTGTCTTTGAGAATTGGCCAAATGTGTTGGCTTGAAATAGTTTCCACATTTTACATTAAACTTTGAATGAGGGTAACATTCATTTTGAGTCTATAATGGATGCATCTTCATGGTTAAATGAATGTCTATCATGCGTGATTTGGTATTGGTTGGTATTAACATGAAAATAGACATACTAGGGTGGTATTGAGGCTTGGTAAATAGCCTCATATTGTCCATACGGGTAAACACACGGGCATGTGTCTAGGCCGTGTGTGACACACGAATAGCCCCATGGGCATGTGAGAAGGCCGTGTGTCCCCTGCACGTAGAAAGTTCAAGTCAAAATGCATGCTATTTATCACACGGGCAGAGACTCGGCTGTGTGTCTCAACCATGTGTAGGGCACGGCCTAGTACACGGACGTGTGCCATGGCTGTGTGATGGTGACGTCAGAAACAAAATACCCAGGTTTTTGTACACGGGCTTCGCCACGGGCGTGTCGTGGCCGTGTGAAAGGACATGGGCGTGTGTCCAGGCGATGTGAAGTCTGTACTTGCTTTAGGAAAAATTGTAAAAATCAAATTGGCCACACGGGTGCAGGACATGGGCGTGTCCCTAGCACACGGGCGTATGCCATATACCCACACGGGCTTGTGGGGCCTTAAAGCATGAAATTTTCTAAGTTTTTCTTGAGCCCTCAGTTTGGTTTCGAACCACCTCGAATGTAGGTTTTGGGCCTCGTAAGCCTAATCAAGGGACAGATTGCTTATGAAATAAAAAGTTTTAAATTGATCAAAATTTTAAGGCCCGATTTTCTAATATTGGTTGAGTTTAGGTTCAGTAGCACCTCAAATCCTGTCCCGACATTGGATACGGGCGAGGGTTGTTACATTTAGTGGTATCAGAGCCATTGTTTAGTCAGTTCTAGGACTAACCTAGCTAGAGTATGAGTCTAGCAATTGATTCTATAAAAACATATTGATAGTGTGAAGATTCCTGACAAAGTAAATTATGCTTTTCTTATATAGTAAATGGATCCTGATAGAACCACGGCAAATGACGTGAAAAGTAATTCGTCGGCTCCTGGAGAAGGGACTGCGCCAGTAGAGAGCGAGCCCGTGAGTATGGGCCAAGGCGGAGGGGCTAGAGAAGCCTACCTCCGAATGATGGACGCTTGGTATACGGAGTTTGTTTGTGTGAACCCGAACACTCCACCTCTCCCACCTCTTCCGATTCCTCAGTATTCCCCAGTATCTCCTCAAGGTGCGAACATGTTTAGAAGAGAGAAGCCTCCGGTTGACAAGATCCAAAAATAAGGGGCCGAGGAATTCCGGGCTAACTTAGATGATGACTCGGAGAAGGTAGAGTTTTGGTTAGAAGATGCCATAAGAGTATTCGATGAATTATCATGCACGCTTGAGGAGTGTGTGAAGTGTGCAACGTCAATTCCACGAGATTCGTCTTATCAGTGGTGGAATACCCTCGTGTTTGTGGTACCGAGAGAAAGAATAACTTGGGAATTTTTCCAAGAAGAGTTCAGAAAGAAGTATTAGTCAGAGGTACATAGACCAGAAAAGGAAAGATTTTTTAGAGTTGAAGCAGGGCAATAAGACTGTGACAGAATATGAGTGTGAGTTTGTGAAACTCAGTAAGTATGCGCGGGAATGCGTATCCACTGAAGCTACCATGTGTAAGAGGTTTGAGGATAGCCTCAATGAAGATATCCGAGTGTTTTTGGGCATCTTAAAAATAAGAGAATTTGTGGTGCTAGTCGTGAGAGCGTACAAGGCAGAGGAGCTGGTAAAAGAGAGGAGGAAAGCGGCCATTGAGTCATGAGATTTAAAGAAAAGACAGATGGGTAAGGCACATCAGTCTTTATCTAAGCGATCAAAAGAATTTACTACCCAATCGAATGCTTCGGTGGGGTATTCGAGGAGAAACAAGAATCAACAGAATATGGCATCTAAAGCTCAGACTACTTCGATCGCTAGTGTTGGTAGTACTCGGCCAAATAGGCAAGAGTGTCCTCAATGTGGGAGACATCACTTAGGTGAATGCCGAGTGAACAAGAGGGGTTGTTTCAAGTGTGGATCACTTGACCACTTTATTCGTGATTGTCCTGAGATAGATGAGAGAGGAAGAAAACAAGATATGAAAGCAAGTAGTGCTCCCTTGAGGAGTAGGCCACAAAAGAACCCCGGGAGTGGGACTAGTGGTAGAGGCACGTCAAGAGATGCCACAGTGAGGTCTGAAGGCAGAGCACTAGCAAGGACCTATGTTATACGTGTCCAAGAAGAGGCAGGGTCCCCCGACGTGATCAGGGGTACCTTTTCTATCTATGATATAACTATTGTTGCTTTAATTGACCCGGGATCTACCCACTCTTACACTTGTATGGAATTGATGCCTTGTACAAACATGTTAGTAGAGTTCACTAAGTTTGTAATAAAAGTGTCCAACCCATTAGGCAAGCATGTATTAGTCGACCAAGTATGTAGAAATTGTCCCTTGATGAATAGAGGCCATTGTTTTCTGGCTAACTTGATTTTGTTGCCATTTAATGAATTCGATGTAATTCTTGGGATGGATTGGCTGACCTCCCATGGTGTTGTAGTAGACTGTGGAAGAAAAGTAATTGAGTTAAGATGTGAAGATAGGGATGTTCTTCGAGTTGGACCAGATGAGTCAGATAACTTGCCTATGGTAATATCGTCATTGACTATTGAGAAATATTTGAAAAAGAAGTATACGGCTTATTTAGCTTTTGTTCTGAATACTTAAGAGTCAAGTTAAAGATAGAATCAGTGCCAATAGTCTGCGAGTTCACGGACATGTTTCTGGAGGAATTACCTGGATTACCTCCTATGAGAGAAGTCGAGTTTGAAATTGAATTGGTTCCTGGTATGACACCTATTTCTATCACTCCGTATAGGATGGCCCTAATGGAGCTGAAAGTGTTGAAAGCACAGTTGCTAGATCTAACAGACAAGGGCTTTGCGAGACTGAGCTATTCTCCGTGGTAACAATGAAGAACAAATACCCTTTAACAAGGATCGACGATTTGTTTGATCAATTGAAGGGAGCTACCGTGTTTTCTAAGATTGATCTAAGGTCTGGTTATTATCAGTTAAGGGCTAAAGAGCAAGATGTGTCAAAGACTACGTTTCAGACAAGATATGGGCATTATGAGTTTCTTGCCATGCCCTTTGGTTTGACGAATGCCTCGGCAGTATTTATGGATTTGATGAATCATATATTCAAGTCGTATCTAGATAAGTTTGTTTTCGTCTTTATCAACGACATACTGATCTACTCACATGATGAGAGAGAGCACACAAAGCATCTGAGGGTTGTGTTGCAAACCTTGAGAGATAAGAGATTATACACCAAATTTAGCAAGACCGAGTTTTGGCTTAAAGAGGTTGGGTTTCTGGGACATATTGTGTCGGGTGACGGAATCTGAGTTGATCCAAATAAGATTTCCACTATTGTGGATTGGAAACCGCCAAAGAATGTAATAGAGGTTCGAAGCTTTTTGGGTTTAGCCTGATACTACAGATTTGTAAATGGATTTTCTATGATAGCTACCCCGATGACTAGGCTACTACAAAAGGACATCAAGTTTGAATGAACCTAAAAATGTCAACAAAGTTTTGAAAGATTAAAGACCTTATTAATGGAAGCCCCAGTGTTAGTGCAACCAGAGTCAGACAAGGAGTTTGTGATTTATAGCTACACCTCCGTTAGTGCAACCAGAGTCGGGCAAGGAGTTTGTGGTTTATAGCGAAACCTCCTTAAATGGTTTAGGGTGTGTGCTCATACAAGAAGGCAAGGTGATTGCCTATGCCTCGAGATAGTTAAAACCACATGAGAGGAATTATCTGACCCATGATTTGGAGCTAGCGGTTGTAGTGTTCGCACTAAAGATTTGGAGACTCTATTTGTATGGAGAGAAATGTCGGGTACTCACCAACCATAAGAGCTTAAAATACTTGATGACTCAAAAGGAGTTGAATTTGAGGCAACGCTGGTGGTTAGAGCTGTTAAAGGATTATGAGTTGATTATCGACTACCATCCGGGAAAGGCGAATGTAGTCGTCGACGCCTTGAGTAGGAAGTTGTTGTTTGCCTTGAGAGCCTTGAACACTCAGTTAACTATATCTAATGATGGTTCGATCCTAGCAGAGTTGAAAGTCAGACTAAATTTTCTTCATGAAATCTGTGAAGCTCAGAAAGGTGATGAGAAGTTGCAAACCAAGAGAAATCAGTGTGAGTCAGAAATTGAATTGGATTTTCGTATCGATACCGAAAGATGTTTAACGTTCAGAGACAAAGTTTGTGTACCTAAAGACAATGGACTTATTCAAAAGATTTTGAGTGAGGCTTATGGTGGTTGTTTATCTGTTCATCCAGGTAGTACGAAAATGTACAACGACCTTAAGAAAATGTATTGGTGGTCGGGTATGAAAAGAGACATCTCAAAATTTGTTTCCAAATGCCTAGTGTGTCAACAAGTAAAGGTTGAACGTCAAGCACCTTCGGGTTTACTTCAACCTATTATGGTCCCCGAGTGGAAATGGGATCGTATCACTATAGAATTCGTGACCAGTTTGCCAGTTACCCCGAAAAACAAAGATGCAGTATGGGTTATTATCGACAGATTAACTAAGTCGGAACACTTCGTACCAGTACGTACCGACTACTCCCTCGAGAAATTAGCTGACTTATATATTTTTGAGATTGTAAGGCTTCAGGGAGTGCCATTGTCGACTGTGTCAGATAGAGATCCGAGGTTTACCTTAAGGTTTTGGAAAAAGTTACAAGAGGCTTTGGGAACCAAGTTGAGTTTCAGCACGACATTTCATCTGCAAACTGATGAATAGTCGAAAAGAGTGATCCAGATCTTAGAGGACATGTTGAGATGTTGTATTCTCGAATTTCAAGGAAGTTGCGAAAAATGCTTGCCATTGGTTGAATTCGCCTACAACAACAGCTACCAGTCAAGTCTGAAAATGGCGCCTTATGAGGCCTTATACGAGCGAAAGTGTCGAATGCCCTTATACTAGATTGACTTGAGAGAGAATCAGATTCACGGGGTTGATTTGGTCAAAGAGGCTGATGAGAAAGTTAAAGTGATTCGTGACTGCCTAAAAGCCGCATCGGATAAACAAAAATCCTACGCAGATTTGAGACGAAGGGAAATTAAATTTGAAGTCTGTGATAAAGTATTTTTGAAAGTTTCTCCATGGAGGAAAGTCCTCAGGTTTGGAAAGAGGGGCAAGTTGAGTCCTCGTTTCATAGGATCTTATGAGATTACCGAGAAAGTAGGGCCTGTTGCCTATCGATTGAAATTACCACCGAAGTTAGAAAAGATCTACAATGTGTTTCTTGTTTCCATGTTATGCCGGTACAGATTAGACCCTTCGAATGTAATTTCGCCAACTAAAATTGAGATTCTTCCGGATATGACCTATGGTGAGTAACCGGTCAAGATCTTAGCTCGAGAGGTCAAACAGTTAAAAAATAAGAATATACCTCTAGTGAAGGTTTTTTGGCATAGACATGGAGTCGAGGAAGCCACATGGGAACCCAAGCAGTCTCTAAGAGAGCAGTATCCGAACATATTCACTGGTAAGTTTTTCGGGCATGAAAATCCCTAAAGGGGGCAGAAATGTAACAGCCCGATTTAGGGCCTAGTCGAAACAGTCGTCTTGGGACCACAAATTTGAAGTTAGAAAATTTATTTTATTATTATGGAGTTATGACATGATTATATTAGTGTATGAAAAATTTGGTGAGCCAATTTTAATGTTTGTGAACCGAATGCGAAAAAAAGGACTAAATCACAAAAAAGGCAAAAGTTGCATTTTAGTACCAAGATGTGTTAAATAGCTAAAGAACTAAAATTAAGGGCTTTTAAAGAGCAATTTGACCCCTAGAAACAAGGTGGCCGGCCATAGGAAGCAAATTTAGTCAAAAAGTCAATGTTAGGTGACTTGATGACATAATCTTTTGATAAAATAATACCTACGAGCTTAGCTATCAATTTCTTTCTCCTCCATGCCTTCTCTCCACTGAAAATATCAGCCAAAGAGGGTTTTTAAAGCTTTTAAATTTCAGCAACTTATTACCTCAACTAATCAAAATTTACCGAATTCGAACCTTGACCGGGAGAAAGCCAAGCAAATCGACTAAACCGACTAGTCGAGTACATTTTGTAAACCGAGGTAAGTTGTATGTAAATAATATAACTACATTGTTAGTACATGTATTCGAATTGTAATTGAAATGATATAGCATGAATTGTTAGCTTGTGATTTGAGAATGCATAGTAATAATTGAAATAGTGGAAAGATCCCGTTGGAACCCTAGGAAACAAACCGGATATTCGTGCCTGAACATTTGGGTTACTTGTGTGCCAGTGTAAGACATGTCTGGGACATGCATCGGCTACATTATGAGAGCCAGTGTAAGACCATGTCTGGGACATGGCATCGGCGTAGAGATGAGTGCCAGTATAAGATATATCTAGGACATGCATCGGCCTCCACGATGATAGCCAGTGTAAGACATGTCTGGGACATGCATCGGCTAAAAGTTGTGCTAGTGTAAGACATGTCTGGGACATGCATCAGCAGTTAAGTATGAGAGCTAGTGTAAGACCATGACTGGGACATGGCATCGGCCTCGATGATGATAGCCAGTGTAAGACCATGTCTGGGACATGGCATTGTCAACTTAACCCATGTTAAAGACTTATAAAATATCTGGTAGTGTTTCGAAAGGCTCAAATTTAAAGGTTATGAAAGTGAGTTAGTAACGAAAGTATAATAATGTTGTGAATGGTACAGGTACCTATTTTGTATGCATGAGTAATGAGCACAAAATAGAAAATGTGACTAAAGTAGATGGTAATGAGTAAGTCAAGCTTATGCCTATCTTTGTGCTATGAGTATGATGACTAGAGGTGAAATTTTTGTTTTATATTTAGTTATACGCAACTTATTAAGCTTTATGCTTACTCTCTTCCCTTTCCCTTTTCTTTCAGTGTCGCTTAATTAGCTCAAGGATCCCTTGAAGTCAGAGATATCGATCACACTATCAGCCGTAATACTCTGTATAGTTGGATTTATATTTTTTATTATGGCATGTATAGGGCTAGACCTTATTTTTTTTGTGTCTTTGATTATTGGCCAAATGTGTTGGCTTGAAATAGTTTCCACATTTTACATTAAGTTTTGAATGAGGGCAATGATGAGATTGGAGGAGGATACTCCGGTGGTGGTAAGGTTGGGTTCCACAACAACAGTGTCTAGTGAAGAGGTTATCGTGGTGGTCGGGGTAGGACATGGCAGTCGTGGAGAACCTTTTCCACTAGAGTTGCACGTTCTTAAGTGAAGGTGAGCTTTGGAGCTCTTTCTAACTATGATAAAATCAAGAACTCTTTTAGGAAATATAAAGAAGCATAATTACTCGTAATGAAATAGCCAAAACTATAAATTGTTCAATAAAAAATTATAAAACCTAAGAATGAAATAGTATTGAAGAAAATAAAATAAAAAATACTTTAAGAATATAAATAAAGATAAAAGTGAAAATAAAAATAATAAATAATAAGTCTTTAAACATCGTTATCGCCGGATGGTTCGCGAGGTGGTGGTGGCGATGAGATGCGAAGGTACTAACAAATCTGATGTAAAGTGGCACCAATGTGATCAAAGCGCTGAAAACACTGCTACTCAAATCAAGTAAGGCGCTCAGAGATGTCAGAGTATGAAGCCGCCGCATGAACTGGAAGATGGATGGGTGGTGGCTGAGACGGTGGGTCCTCATGACATGGAAGGACATCACCAGTAATGTCCTATGGGTCCTCCTCCTCGGCAGACTGGACCAGGCGATACTGGGGAGGGTCAGTTCCATGTCATTTCTCGATCATCCTCATATGTAGCATACTCAAGATACCCTGTGGAGACATCTGGCCGATGAGAGTGAGGGAGGATGATTGTGCCGCTGTGTTGAGGAGGCCGAAGTAGCGCGCCAGGCGAGTCACATAGGGGTGAATGGAGATGACTCTCTTCCTATGTCACTCCGTCTGATGGCGAATGACGAGGGCGATGAAATAGGCAAGGTCAAAGACATGCTCATGCGCCATACTCCATAAAAAGTAGGCGTCGTGAGTGTTGACGACACCGGTGCTCTCTCATTGTCCTGTCAGAGTATGGGCAAAGATGGTGTGTAAGTACCTCAGAGATGCGGCGAGAGCCGATGCCTTGGAGCGGCTAGGGTCGTAGGTGGCCGAGGCAGGGACAAGGGCCTTCTAGCACTTTGAAGGAGAGTAGTGGATGTGGCGATGGAGGGTATCAAGTTCGTTGTCGTCCATGAACTCCTCGGTGTACAGCCTTAGTGCAATTCCAAACTCTAGTACACTCAACTGGAGAACTAAGCCGCCGAGACGAAACTGGACCATTCCAGGATCATCGAACTGTGTCATGATGACTTGAAGGTGGAAGGTCAAGCAGAGTTCAAGTGTGAGATCGAGGTACGTCAGCTCGATGATCTCAAAAAAGAGGCCCCATGGGTCAGTCGTCAGAAGGGCTAGGATCGCGTCAGCCAGTTGGATTTGTTCAAGTGCTTCCCAATCAATGCAGCGGCCCACACTTAGGGGTCGGGCCCGAAGTATCTAAAAAAGTTCCTCTTGGGGTCTCAAGGGAAACTAGAGAAAGGGGTGGCGCACTTTAGCTGATGCGCTTGTCGATGTGGTTTCGGGTCCCTTCTATTTTTTTGAAGCGAGGACGGCGATCGTCTTGCCACATGAAGTTGACATGGTATATCTGTAATGAGAAGTCCAAGTTAAAACAATACTCCCAAGAATAGCATGGAGAAGTCTTCAAGTATGTTCAAATTAAAGAAGAATACTTCATGGGCATCATAAGCAAAAGGTGAAATGTACTAAAAGGTAACAAAATTCTTATGGAAGTCATTATAAACAATAGGATCATGAGAATAGTGCTAAATGGAATACCTAGTGAATGAATGCATGTGGGTTTAAAAATATGAAATATGGTGTGGGTAAGCATGAAATCCATGGAAACAAGAAAATAGATGAATGTAGCATAATGTATTGACTAAAATGACAAATTTCTAACAAAGAGCATAAGTATTACTAACATTATAACCATGAATATTACACAAAATAGTCAAATAGAACACTAAAAAAAATCATAAAATAAGTGAAAGATTTGAAGACAATAGAGAGAAAAAAAAAGTAAACAAATGCAAGAAGGAAGAGCTTGGGTTGTCCAGGTTGATGCTGCGGTCGGCGCACGGGCACGGCAGAGAGGTCGTGTGAAAGGGTTCCGGCAGCTAGGGTTTGATGTTTGGGGAAGGGGATAATGAATAGTAGGGGTTTATATAGATTTTTAGGGCACACGGGTATGCCCATTTTAGCCCGTGTATACCGTGATTTTCAAATTTAGGCGCTTCTGAAATTCGGCCCACGCCCATGTTCTTTAGGCGTGTTGATGCACACAGCCGTGTCGCACGGCCGTGTCCTGCTTCATTCACTTCTCCCACGCCTATGTATGTATGTCTACGCCCGTGTTATTTTGTCAGTCTTGACTACGGGTAGTGAGCATGGGCGTGTTGCACACCTGTGTTGTTTTCTCAGTTTCAACAATGACCTTTAGACACTGGCATGTCGCACGCCCGTGTTGTTTTGATAGATTCATCCATGGCTATGTCGCACGGCCATGGCAACTTATCGACTTCCGTGTTGGGGAAAAATTTTGCTCTATTTTCAAACGGCCGTTTCGCACGGCCGTGTTGCCTTCCGTGGTATGGGCACGACCTAAGGCACACCCGTGTGCCTGGCCGTGTGGTTCTGGAAAACCTGTGTTTAGTGACTCAGTTAGTGAATTAAATGTTAAAAACTAAAATTTAAAGAAGTTAACACCGTTAATGCTCGGGTTGCCTCCCGAGAAGTGCTTATTTATAGTGTAAGCTCGACTTACCTCTCTGTTGTGTGGTCATAGTGGTTCGAGGAGTTTATACTCCTCTTTCCTGCTATTAATTTTATCAAAATAAGGTTTGAGACGAGTACTATTTACCTTGAACGTACCGAATTTGGGATGAATTACCTCGACTGTGTCGTATGGGAAAATGCTAAGTACCGTAAGTGAGGTTTCTCCATTAGGTTCAAAGGTGGTAATGCGAGGGTCTGCGGCATCTAGTAGTACCTTGTCTCCAACCTTAAGTTGATTTGGTGAAGCATTAGGTTCGTCATGGCATAGTTTCAGTTTATCGTGTGTTCTTAGTTTTTGTGTCTGCAATTCATCTAGTTCCTCGACTCGTAGCCTTCGTTCTTCATAGATGGGTCATTTGTTGTTACTTGAACATGGCTCATGTATGCTTTTCGGATGTGTTTCCTACAAAGAAGGTTGCACCACATGGTTAGTTTTAGTGGTATGATTTATACAATCACCCTCGATATTTGATGTGTTACTTGAATTGCGAGCTTGAAGGGTGATTGTCTCATCCACACGAAGTGTGAGTTCACCTGTGCCAACATCGATAATGGTTCTAGTAGTTACTAAAACGGTCCTTCCTAAAATTAGAGGCACGTCACTACCCTTTTCTATGTCTAGAACAACAAAATCAACTGGGAATATAAATTTGTCAACTTTAACAAGTACATCTTCAATAATACCCCTAGGAAATCTAATAGTTTTATCTGCTAACTGAATGCTCATCCTAGTTTGTTTGGGTTTCCCAAGACCTAGTAGTTTAAACATTTTATAGGGCATGACAATAATGCTAGCCCCCAAATCAGCCAAAGCATTACTAACATCTAAGCTACCAATTAAACAAGAAATCGTAAAACTCTCTGGATCTTTCAATTTGTTGGCCAGCTTATTCTGTAGTATGGCTGAGCACACTGCGTTCAACTCCACATGAGACGCTTCATCCAATTTTCATTTATTTGCTAGAAGCTCCTTTAGAAATTTAACTGCGTTTGGATTCTGTGAAAGAGCTTCAATAAATGGTAATTTAATATGTAGTTTTTTTAATAATTTAAGGAATTTACCGAATTGTTCATCTGTGCGATCTTTCCTTATCGCATTGGGGTATGGCACTCGAGGTTTGTACTTTGTACTTGCCAGTTTTCGCTCATTGTGGTGTACCTCATCCTTACCTTTGGTTACCACAATTCTTTGCCTTGGTTCTGGTTCAGGTTCCACTAACCCTTCCTCATCTTGAATAGTAATTACGCTAAGCCGCTCTTTTGGGTTAGTTTCTGTATTACTCGACAAGCTACCTTGTGGTCGTTCAGAAATTATCTTTGCCAATTGGCCTATTTGGTTCTCGAGCCCCTGAATAGATGCTTGCTAATTTTTAAGACCTATCTCGATATTCTGGAAATGAGTTTCTGAAACCAAGATAAATTTTGTTAGCATCTCCTCAAGGTTCGGCTTCTTTTCCTACTGGTAAGGTGGTTGTTGAAAACCTGGGGGATGTTGTGACTTTTGATTTCCTTAAGCACCCTACGAGAAGTTGGGATGGTTCCTCCAACCTGCATTATACGTGTTACTGTATGGGTTATTTTGAGATCTAGAATTGTTATTACCCATATATTGAACTTGTTCCTCCTCGGTGCTAGGGTTGAAGGATAGATAATCTGCGTGTACTCCTCCTCCACTTGAATCACACCTCATCACTAGATGTACCTAAGTAAAACCATATAAACCATCAATCTTTTTATTTAAGAGTTCTACCAGGTTAGAGAGCATAGTAACCACATCGAGGTTGAAAACATTGGCTGCTTTCGTCGGCTTTGTCCTCATGACTTGCCACTGATAGTTATTCAATGACATCTCCTAAATGAATTCGTAAGCTGCTTCAGGTTTTTTGTTATTCAAAGTTCCACCGGCGGCTGCATTGATGAGTTACCTCGTTGAAGGGTTCACACCGTTGTAAAACGTCTGAACCTATAGCCAAAGTGGTAACCCATGGTGAGGGCACCTTCTCAAAAGATCCTTGTCTCTCTCACATGCATCATAGAGTGTTTCTAGATCCATCTGCACAAAAGAAGAGATGTCATTCCTCAACTTAGCCATTTTAGCCGGTAGAAAATATTTAAGTAAAAATTTTTCGATCATTTGTTCCTAAGTAATTATTGACCCTCGTGGTAACGAGTTCAACCACTATTTAGCTTTGTTCCTCAATGAAAAGGGAAACAACCGAAGGCGTATGGAGTCATCAGAAACACCATTGATTTTAAAAGTATCGTAAAACTCCAGAAAATTCGCCAAGTGATTGTTTGGATCCTCATCCTGCAAACCATCAAACTGAACAAACTGTTGTATCATTTGAATGGTGTTAGGTTTTAGTTCAAAATTATTTGCAGGAATAGCAGGTCTAACTATACTTGACTCAGTTCCTATTAGATTAGATTTAGCATAATCATACATAGTGCATGGAGCAGGATTCTAATTTACTGGATCAATAGCAATCGCAGGAGGTAGTGGATTTTCCTGATTTTCAGCCATCTCCTTGGTTGTGGTGTGAATGTCGTCCTCTTGCTCTTCCTCTGTGTATTTTAGGCTTCATCTTATTTCGCTTCGATTTCTGTGAACTGTGCGATCGATCTCACTATCAAAAAGTAATGGTCCTGACGGGTTCCTTCTAGTCATAAACTATAAAAACCTGCCAGAAATAAAGAAAAAGAAGAATTAGTAAAGATAAGCTAGACTAAAACAAGAAGTAAATTACAATAGAAGTAAAAATGGCTAAAGTAATAAAAATCAAGCGTTCCTAATATCTTAGCTCCCCGGAAACGGCGCCAAAAACTTGATCTTGTTGATTCGCGATAAATTTTAATAAATTTATATTTGACCGTCTTGAAGACTAACTATTATCACAACGAAGGCAAGTGTACCTATCGAACAATAGTATAGTTTTAGCAAGACCGAGATGTCGAACCCAAAGGAACTAAAAGTACTAGTATTAACTCTTTTCTTATTATCTAGCCTAAAAATAAATGGATTTGCTTTATCTAAACTAATTAACTAACTAAGAATTCACAGAAAGAAAATTGCGAAAAATACTTTTGGAAAATTCGATTGATTAAGACAATACCCAAGGGAAAATCTACTTAGACTTCACTTATTATTTGACTCTGAATCAGATGATTTATTCATTCGACTTGTTCTGTATAAATCCCTAAATTATATTATTACCTCTCTCAAGACTAACAACTTCTAACCCTAGGTTGATTAATTGAAATCTCTTTCTAATTAACACCCTTAATGTTGCATTAACTCGATCTATGGATTCCCTTATTAGGTTTCACCCTAATCCGGCAAAATCTTGTCACCCTATCCTTAGGCGTGCAATCAACTCCGCTTAATTATGACAAATTTACTCTTAGACAAGGACTTTTGCTCCTCTGAATAAGCGCATCAACTTGAATCAATATCCTGAAATATTGAAGCAAGAATTAAGAACACATAATTGAGAACAAGTCAAATATTTATCATACAATTTAGAAAATAATAACAAGATTCGTCTTAGGTTTCATTCCCCTTAGGTATTTAGAGGGTTTAGTTCATAATTATAAAAGACATCATCTCAGAAGAATATTGAATACAAAACATAAAGAAAACCCAAAACTTCTAAAGAGAAATTGAAGGGAGATCTTCAGTCTTGAAGGAGAACCCGGGTTCTGAGATGGATCAATCGGCTTTCTTCGAGTAAATTCCTGCTTCCCACTCTGTGTGTCCCCTTTCATCCTCTTCTCTGGTGTTTAAATAGGCTTTATAATGCCTTAGAACCCTCAAGAGTGGTCTTTTCTGAATAGAACTCAGCTTGGGCTCGACAAGGACACGCCCATGTTCAATTACTCCAACCCGTGTTAGAGTCTGTTGAATAGACACGGCCATGTCGTTTACCCGTGTAAGTCGTGCTCAATTCTGGTAGAAGGGCACGGGCGTGTGGTCTACCCGTGTGAGGAAGTCCAAGCCGTGTTGATTTTCCATATTGGCCCATTTTCTCCGTTTTCGGCCCCTTTCTCACTCTTTTTACTCTCTTATGCTTACCTAAGTATAAAACAGGAATTTAAAGGATTAGGAGCATCAAATTCACCAATTCTAAGGAGAATTCATTCATAAATGTGCTAAACATGGGATAAAAGTATGTATAAATTACGGTTTATCACCGATTCATTAACATTTGGGTCTCAACCCATCATAGTATCAATTGGGCCTAGCCCATCTCAGAATCACTATCAGTTAGGCCTAGCCCATATCAGAATCAATATCAGTTGGGCCTAGCCCATATCAGAATCAATATCAGTTGGGCCTAGCCCATTTCAATTTCAAACCCATATGAATAATGCATGATAACCAATCCAGCCCTGCACTTGCCTCCGTCCAACCATACGCTACATGTGGGGAATAAATCACCCACGCCATCCCTCCTCTTACAGTGTTAGTACCGGTTGCGGCACTAACTAGAGTCGTAGCAAAGCTGCTAATATCAAAATATGTGGCATAGCGACCAATACGGTTTCTTCCTCCATAACAATATCCTAATCCCAAGCAGTATGTCATGTATGCAGAATGTCATGCACAAAAGTAGTCATACAAATCACAAACAAATCAGCCATTTACCCTCGAGGGGCAAAATAGTCATTTTACCCTTTAGGGGTATTTTGGTCATTTTACAAATTTTGAGGGTCCTAGTACATATTATGACCTCATAGATGGTCTGTTGTAACCTCGAGCGACTCAAGTAACCTAGATGGTCAAAACGTTGTAAATAAGCCTAAGGCCCATTACTCGGCCTAGGTGGGCCCACACGCTAGTGTCGCCCATTTAGCCCAATTTCAGTCACGGCTATGCGAACACCATAGCCCAGTTCATTATTTAAAACTTACCGTAGATTGTATTCGAGTGGGGCCCATACGGCCCATTCCGGCCCATCGAGGCCCATAACAGCCCAAGTGCATGAGAACGCTTGTGGTGGCCTCTACAGTCTATTGCCCCTGATCTATGGGCTCAGTTTACCAGACGACCGATCACACGCTCATGAGGCCTCAAATGCCAAAGTTTCAATTTTTCAGCTTTTGCCGATTTTCAATAACGAGGGGTTTGAATACACACCTATTAACGAAAATGAGCGAAGGATCCGTGAGTACTCCAACCTACATTCATCCCAAAAATTCAATCAATCATTCACTTATTAGAGTTAATATGCTCTTAATCCCCAAATCAATAATACAATCTACCTCAATTGAACAAACCATGGCCTACTCTACTAAATCATAGTAGACTAAAACTGATCCCACTTTACTTGCCGATAATTTGCGATATCAAAAGATCTTACTAGGTGAGATTGCCTAGGATCACGACATAAATCTCATAGAGATATAGGGGCATTCGGCCTATGCCCAAATAATAAGAAAGGTAATGTTCTTACTTTAATAGAATAACGTAAGAATGGGTTTGACGACTTGAGTACATCTGCACTTCACCACTCCTCGGGAATACCTAAATCCCCATGATCATGTCTTGTCGAGAACTCTTGTAGAATCAGAATGAAAGAGAGAGATGGGACAAGGAATGTTCGGCCAAATCAGAACAAGATAAATAAGGTTCGCAAGTAAGAGACAAAGGGTATTCGATCGGAAAGAAATCGGAATATCGAGAGGAAAGGAGAATAGAAAATGAAGAAAAAGATAGGGAGAAAAGAAACTCAATTCGATCAAGAAAATGAAAGGTAAGAAAGGTGAAAGAAGGAGAGTAGTCAAAAGAGGTTAAGAGAGGCATTCGACAATACACATATCATTACCCAAATGGTCAATTCAAAAAAGCCAGCAACCAAATCAGAAACCAAAATAAGAGACTACTTTCGGCACTTCAGTTCATAACAAAATCGGCAGAAAAGGAAGGATTCCCCAAAACAAAAGTGACCAAAATTGAACAAAACAGAGTGGAATAACTAGCTTAGCCTAATTTCCACACCCATAATGCCCATTTTAGCACATTTCCCTCAAATCATCAAACTCCTAACTTTTCTCTACAAAACCTTCCCCAATCTTCTCCTTGAATCTCTTCCCTTATCACTCCACAAATCACTCCAACAACTCCTCCATGACCATTTCAACTTAGAGTCCCAAACCAACTCCAATACTAGTTGTGTATGTAGCAAAATAAATATCCATCATAATACTATGGTGACACTTGAACCCCTATCCACAAGCACACTCCTAACGCGTCCTTGCCACTTGACCACATGCTTCTTTGTGTCACCTTTTAACCTTAACTATTTAAAAGGCTTACTACCCAACATTAGGGTTTTATTCACTTAAAACCAAAAATTTTGCTAAAGCCCAGGTTTGAACCCAAGACTTCTCAGACATCCCCAAACACACCCAATTCACTTAACCACCACACCAAGATTCAATTTGTGTCACTTTCTTGCTCAACTAAAATATTTATAAGCCGCCTACTAATAGTTCCTACACTCAAGGCCCAATACTTCTAGGCCTAGAATTCGGGGCGTTACATTTACATGTCCTTACGGTACGTTTACTTATCGACGAATCCCTTTTGGATTATGTAATGCTCTTGCTACTTTTCAGTGATGTATGTTGGCCATTTTTGACATACTCATAGAAGACATTATGGAGGTATTTATGGATGACTTCTCGATATTCGGTAACTCTTTTCATCTTTGCCTTAAAATTTTAAAACGAGTTCTAATGAGATGTGAGGAAATGAACCTTGTGCTGAATTGGGAAAAATTTCACTTCATGGTTCGTGAAGAGATTGTATTAGGCCACAAAATTTCTAGCAAAGGGATCGAGGTTGACAAAGCAAAAATTGAAACTATTGAGAAATTACCTCCCCCTAGTTCAGTTAAACCTATTCGAAGTTTTTTAGGACATGCTGAATTTTATAGAAGATTTATTAAGGATTTTTCTAAAATAGCTAAGCCTTTAAAAAATTTTCTAGAAAAGGATGTGCCTTTGGATTTCAATCAGGAATGTTTAGAAGCATTTAATACTCTTAAGGATAAATTAATTAATGCTCCAATTGTAGTTGCACCTGATTGTAATTTACCCTTTGAACTAATGTATGATGCGAGTGGTTTTGTAGTAGGTGCGGTTCTTGGCCAGTGAAAAGACAAGTATTTTCAACCAATCTACTATGCCAGCAACACATTGACAACCGCACAAGAAAATTATATGATGACTGAGAAAGAATTATTGGTTGTGGTTTTTGCATTCAATAAATTTAGACCATATTTAATATTATCTAAATTTGTCGTTTACACTGACCATTCAGCTCTTTGATATCTTCTTACTAAATCAGATGCAAAACCTCGACTAATAAGATGGATTTTATTGTTGCAGGAATTCGATTTAGAAATTCAAGATAAGAAGGGAGCAAAAAATCATGCAACAGATCATCTGTCCAGATTACAAAAAACCATATCTTAAGGAGCTTGATGAAGTTGAAATAAATGACTCGTTCCTTGAAGAACAACTCTTTGCTATATCTAACTCTGAGGTACCTTGGTTTGCAGACATTGCGAATTATTTAGCTGCTAACGTTACACCAAAAGGGTTGACACATCAGCAAAAGAAGCGATTCTTTCCTGATGTGAAAAACTACTTTTGGGAAGATCTTTTTCTTTTCTGTATATGTGCAGATCAAGTCATTAGAAGATGCATTACAAAGTCAGAAGTAATTAAAATCTTGAAACATTGCCACCCAAGACCAACTGGAGGACATTACAAACGCTCGAATCAAATTTTTATTGGCCCACACTATTCAAAGATGCCAACATGTATGTTACTTCTTGTGATAAATGCCAACGAACAGGTAATATCTCCAAACATGACGAAATGCCTTAAACGTATATGCTCTCATGTGAAATATTTGACATATGGGGTATTGATTTTATGGGTCCATTCCCTAACTCATTTAGGAATAATTACATCTTAGTAGCCGTTGATTATATGTCCACATGGGTGGAAGCCCAAGCTTTACCTACTAATGATGCAATAGTATTCGTAAGGTTCCTTAAGAAACTCTTCTCTCGATTTGGAACACCTAGAGCAATTATCAGTGATAGGGGTACTCATTTTTGTAATGTTCAATTTGATAAAACGCTTAAGAAATATGGAGTTTACCACATAACAACCACCCCTTACCATCCTCAAACTAGTGGACAAGTCGAAGTAGCAAACTGAGAGTTTAAACGTATCCTAGAAAAGACTGTAGAGTCAAATAGGAAGGATTGGGCAATGAAAGTAGATGATACTTTATGGGCCTATAGAACTACTTTTAAGACCCCCATAAGAACATCTCCTTATAGACTTGTTTATGGGAAAAGTTGTCATTTACCGTTAGAACACAAGGCATTCTGGGCTATAAAGTTCCTAAACTTCGATCTCAAACTTGTAGGTGAGAAAAGATTGATGCAGTTGAACGAGCTAAATGAATGGCAAGCTAATGCATACGAGAATTCATGATTATACAAGGAAGCAACGAAGCGCCACCATGATGATTGTTTAAAGCAACACAAGCAATTTGAAGCTGGAGATCTTGTCCTGCTATATAACTCAAGGCTCAAATTATTTCCCAGGAAGCTAAAATCACGATGGTCAGGTCCATTCATAGTCCAAACCATTTTTCCACATGGCACAGTAGAGGTAAGTCATCCAACCCACGGCACTTTCAAGGTAAACACACATCGTCTTAAACTCTATAACGGTGAGGATTTTAAAGACTATAGAGAGGAGCTACAACTCTACGAACCTGCCTAAATATGCCCACAAGGTAAAGTCGAGCTTAGAATTTAAATAAGCGCTCCTCGGGAGGCAACCCGAGCACAAACTCCAGTAAAATTGTTTGCTTTTCTTTCATTTTGCGTAGCTTAAATGTAGGTATTTTTGACACACACGGCCTGACACACGGGCGTGTCCTAGGCCGTGTACCCACCACAGGTTGGAGACATAGGCATGCCTTGAGCCGTGTAAACTCTTAAAACCTTAGTATTGGCATTCAATAGTGGTGAACACGGCCTGGCAACACAGGCGTGTCCATGGCCTTGTTAAAACATGACACACATTTTCCCATGTCAAAGTGACACACAGGCTGCGATAACTAGCCACGACCGTACGATATGGCTGTGCGAATCACATGGCTGAGGAACACGAGCGTGTCTCAGACCGTGGTGAAACTACACTTTAATTTCCCAAAACTCGACAGAGGCACGGAATGCATTAAATCACCACGGTCGTGCGATGCGGCCGTGTAACCCACATGGTCATGAAACATGGGCGTGTCTGAGGCCATGTGAAAACCTGAGCACACACTTTGAAATTTTCAACAAGTCAGAATAGAAAATGGGCATATCCCACAGTCGTGTTCAATAGCCGTGGGTAGTCCTAACTATAGAACACGAGCATGTTGGAACTCACACGGGCGTGAACATAGCGAACTAGCCAGCACATTGTCATGCGATGCGGCCGTGTGCCCCACACGGCCTGGACACACGGGCGTGTCCCCAGGCCGTGGGCAACACTGACTTAAATCATCAGACCACAAGCACAAATTAAGACATGGGCATGTTGGAACTCATACGGGTGTGGGAAAAACGAAAGAAAGAGCACATGGTCGTGCGATGCGGCCATGTGTACCACACGACCTTGGTATACGGGCATGTTTAAAAGGCCGTGTGCGATATTGGCTTTAAATTTCATGAAAAACACAAGCTAGGAGTGAGGCACATGGGTGTGGGCCACGGCCGTGTGGCCCAACATGGGGCCTGCACGACCGTGGCCCCCTCATTTTCAACCCAAACCCTGCCTTCCCTTCCCCTCTCCCTCGTCACACAACTCCCCCTCTTTCCCCTTCTTTTCTTTTCTTTTCTTTTATTTTTATTTTTCCTCACCTTGTTCCACCGTCACTACCCCCTCCTTCACTGTCGCACCCGCACGACCCTCACCCACGAACTCCGCCTCCCCTAAACCACCGTCACACGACCAACCCTCTGACCACCACTAACCATCGGTTCCCATGTTCTTTAACTCCTTTATGCTCTATTTTATTCTTTTAATTTTGATTATTATTCTGCTAACTTTAGTTTTTAGCATTCATTCTTATTGGAAATTTATAACTATTGTTATTGCATTCATTTTAACCATAGTATAGGATAACTTGATTTTTCTTTTATTATTTTGATTCTTGATACCATTCTCTGATTCTAAATAATCGGTTCTTTTGATAGTTTTTGGTTTGGTTAGTAGTTAAATATGATAGGATTCTCTTGCTTATTCCCCACCATTAGTTGCATTGGATGGTTTTAATCCGTTTGGTATACACTGAGTCCCGATTCACATACTTTGAGTTTTTGCACTTGTAAAAATTAGTGCATATAGGAATAAATGTTACATGATTTACTTTTTACCCTTCTCAAGGCGTTTATTGGATGTTGTGTTTGTTTCTATCGAAATATTTTATCTTTCAGACTCATTATGACAAATATATGCAGAAAGACCAAAGCCGCAGTCCCCGCTTCTAAAAAGCGAAAGGGTCCAGGAGCGACATCCTCAAGTGTGACCACTGAGATATGCCATCCCTTTCTACAGTTCTCACCAGGACCGCAGGAGGACCTTTTCTAGATTCTTCGTACAAGACCCCTTGGCGTGGGTTAGTGCATCGACTAGGCTGCATTGGAACAAGTCCATCTTGCTGACTCAGTTTAGGCCCTCCTCGCTACTGCTCCTTGGGATCATTTCTTCAACAGTATTGAGCAGACATACCTGGAGTTCACTTTGGAACTTTGTTCGACATTTCAGTTGTAGACGGTTATGTCAGAGTTCGATGATCTAGGCACAGCCCAATTCCGTCTTGGCAGTCTAGTGTGTCAATTGAGTGTCCCAGAATTTAGAGTTGCCTTGGGACTTTATACAGAAGAATTTATGGAGGCCGATGATTTTCCCAATCTCCACCGTCACATTCATTACGCACCTTCCTCATATTAGGCAATCCTCATTCCTGCTATGGGCATCTACGACCCCAGCCGCTCTAATGCATCGGCTCTCTCTCCAGTATTATGATATCTCCACGCCTTTTTAGCTCACACCTTAACAGGGTGACGAGAGAGCACCGGCGTCGTTAATACTCACAACGTATACTTCTTATGGAGCATGAGGCAAGGGCATGTTCTCGATCTCACATACTTCATAGCCCTCGCCTTTCGCCATCAGACTGAATGACATAGAAAGGGAGCCATTTGCATCAGCCCTTAGGTGACTCTTATAGCTCGACACTTTGGGCTCCTGAACACATTGGTGCAATCCTCATCACTCACACTCATCGGTTAGATGTCCCCATAAGGCATATCAAGTATGCTTCACATGAAGATGATAGAGTGTTGTCGTGGGTTCGATCCTCCTCAATACCAACTAACACGAGCCACCAATCAGGATGACCCTGAGGATATTACTGATGATATCCCTTCCTTTTATGAGAACCCACCTTCTCAGCCACCGCCGAGTCACAGACCAGTTCATGCGGCTACTTCATTGACAGAAATTCCTGACCACCTGACTCGATTCGAGCAATATTGCACTCAGTAGTTCAACAGCACCACTCAGCGATTCGACAGTATAGAGGCAACTCTACAATAGATTTGCCAGCATTTTCACATTTCACCTCCAGCACCACCACCTCACGATCCAGCTCCCTGAATTATATCTTATTCTCAAATAATTTTCTCATATTACTATTAGAATAAATTTTGATTGATTTATGATTTTTATTGATATGGTTTGACACCGACAAGATTAGTTTACCTGGACCAAAGTTGGGTAATATAAGTGAGTGCTGAGTGAAATACTTGTATAAACTCTAGACATAGAGCCTTACCTTATACGATTTAGAGGGTTGAGCTTTAGTAGTAGTTTTTGATCCCGAGTCTATAGATATATAGTGCCTTAGGGGTGAGTAACTCTAGGTCTTGCTTTCAGTAGAGGTAAACCACATTAGTACCCAATCGAACAGTTAGCTCGCAATAGTTTTGCCACGACATTGTTCATGGGTTAGAACAGTTCCCTTAGTAATATCAACCTTCACAACCAATATTCTACCTTTGCTAAAGTCCTTAGTACTCTTGTTTGATTTGTTGCAATGGTAGTCTCTACTAGTATACTTCACTACTCTCACTTCTAATGTGTTAATTCCATTTTAATCTCATTAAACATCATTTGATACATTTATCTTTTCTGTTCAAGTATGATAACTTAGGTAAAGAGCACTCATCCAATCCTCATAGGCATGATTCTACTCATCACTTTATTACTTGATTTGACGTGTACACTTTCACAATTTACACATCATATTCACAGGCGACAAGTTTTTGGCGCCGTTGTCAGGGATTGGCGATTGGTAACTTTAGTTTTTGTTATTATAATTTTTATAGTTTTAGTTTCTAATTTGTTTGTTTCAATTTCTCAACAGGTCTGTTACTAGTTGTATGTGTAGAGACACTCCTACTAAAGAACTCTATCCCTCAGATCCAAAAATTTAAAGGACCTTGCTAAGAAGGAGAAAAGAACAAAGAGCAATGCATCAAAATGGTAACAATTCACCTACTATGAATGAGCAACTTAATTCTAGAGCTTTGAGTGTTAATCCTCCTATTGCTCAGATGTTTGATGATTAGGATAGGCCAATTCGAGAGCATGTAGTGCCTAACTTAGACAACTAGAATATTGGAATAGTCAGGCCACAAATTAAAGCTCCTCACTTTGAACTGAAACCTATAATGTTTTAGATGCTTCAATCAATTGGTCAGTTTGGTGGTTTGCCAACTAATGATCCTAGATTGCACTTGAGACTTTTCTTAGAGGTCTGCTATTCTTTCAGACAACAAGGTGTCCTTAAAACTCAAATTGTTTCCTTATTCTTTAAGAGATAGTGCTAGAACATGGCTTAACGCTTTACCATCTAGAACAGTAGAATCCTGGAATGATCTCTATCAAAGATTTCTATTATGATATAACCCACCCAATATGAATGTCAAACTAGGAAATGACATTATATCCTTCAAGCAACTATAGGATGAAACACTATATGAAGCATGGGAAAGGTTCAATGATTTGCTTAGAAAATGTCTCATGCATGGATTTCAACATTATACCCAAACGGAGATGTTCTATAATGATTTGAATGCACAGACACGGATGGTGATTGATGCTTCATCTAATAGAACTTTATTAGATAAGACATACAATGAAGCCTACGAGATTTTAAAGAGAATTGCCAATAATGATTATCAATACTCCACAACAATAACTAGAACTGGTAGGAGAGTGGCTGGACCATTCAAACTTGATGTTATTACCTCACTTACTACCCAGGTATCTTCTTTAGCCAACATGACAAAGACCATGCAGAAGCCTAATAAGGTGAAAGAGCTGAAAGCACCTAGGTTATCTTTTGCTTATTATGGTAAGGATCACGTGTTTGAAGAGTGTCCCTCAAACCCAACATCTCTATACTATACGAGAAACTTCAATAGGAACAACAATCCTTATTCCAGAATGTACAACCTTGGTTGGGAACAACACCTAAATTTTAGGTGGAACAATCAAGGAGCTTGAAATTCCAACATGACTATTAGAGCTAATGTCATGAATGTTCCACCTGATTTCAATCAGTATGTACTGTCTCAACAACGAGTTTAACAAGGACAAACATCATCTTCTTCCTCATCTATTCAATCTCTACTAAAGGAGTATATAGCCAAGAATGATGTTGTGATCCAGAGCCAAGCATTATCGTTATGAGCTTTAGAGAATCAAGTAGGACAGATAACTAATGCTTTAAGCTCAAGAGCATAAAGAACTTTGCTTAGTGATACTAAAAATGCAAGACCACATGGGAAAGAACATTGTAAAGTAATCACTCTTAGAAGTGGCACACAGCTAGATAGAGTTGTCAAGAATATTGTTCCTGAGTCAGTGAATTCAGAAACAATTACAAGAAAAACCCTTGAACAACCCAAGAAGAGTACCACAACTAAGAAAACTGGACCAAGCAATGCCGGAACAAACTCAAATATCATTTCCAAACACAATGCTCGGGTAAAACAATCATTACAACCTGAAGTTTACCCATCCCCCACCATTTCCCCAACGATTTCAAATCACAAACAAAACCAACATTTCAAGCAATTCTTGGATGTCCTTAAACAACTTCACATCAGTATACCTTTGGTGAAAGCCTTTGAGCAAATGCCTAACTATGTTTATGAAAGACATACTTTCAAAGAAAAGATGATTGGGAGAATTTGAAATAGTCGCACTCATTGAAGGGTGCACTGCTATGTTGAAAAATAAATTGCCTTCAAAGTTGACGGACCTAGGAAGCTTCAAAATACCTTGCTCAATTCGCAACTAATATGTTGGGAATGCCTTGTATAATTTAGGAGAGAACATAAATCTTATGCCCATGTCTGTGTTCAAAAAGCTAGGAATTGGTGAAGTAAGACCTACAATTGTAACCTTGCAATTGGCAGATCGATCATATGCACACCTAGAAGGTAAAATCTAGGATGTCTTGGTAAGGGTAGATAAATTGATTTTTCCTATTGATTTCATTGTGTTAGACTATAAAACTGACAAAGATGTGCCTATTATTCTGGGTAGACCTTTTCTTGCAATAGGTAAGACTGTGATTGATGTTTAAAAGGGAGAATTAACTGAGGGTGAATGATCAACAAATCACTTTTAATGTTTTCATGGCTCTGAAATGTGCTGATGATATCGAAGAGTGTCATGCTGTCAGTTTGTTAGATTGCATTATGGAAGAGGAATTTGAGAAAGAATACCATGACAAAGAGTATAGTGAATCAAATTCAATTGATATTGATGAGGAAGAACCATTAGGACACTATAATGAGTTGTTGGAATCCAAACTAATTGTAGATAGACCTGGAAAGAGGTTTGACACATTAGATTTATCTTCTCGAACTTTCAGCCCTTCTAAATTGTCCATACAAGAATCAACCACCTTAGATTTAAAACCTCTACCTTCACAGTTAAAGTACGCATATTTAGGAAAGGATAACACGCTACTCATGGTTGTGTCTATTGAGCTGACTGATGAACAAGAGGTTAAGTTGTTAGCTGTGCTTAAAAAATTCCAAAAGGCATTAAGTTAAACAATCACAGATATTAAAAGACTCAGCCCGACACTCTGCATACACAAAATTCTGCTGGAAGATTGCCATGACAATTCTATTGAGCAGCAAAGGAGATTGAACCCCATTGTAACAACCTGAATTAGGGTTTAGTCAAAAAAATGGTTTTGAGGCCACAAATCCAGAGTAGAAATAATTATTTTATGATTATTTGATGATTCATGATATGATTGCATGTTTGTGTGAAGTTTTCATGAAGAAATTTTATGCCTAAAGTGTCCAATTTGAAGTTAGGGACTAAATTGAATAAGTTGCAAAACTTGAGTTCTAAAAGCTTTTAGCATGAAATTCCTATGGATTATAAATTAGAAGGTCTTAAATAACAATTTAACTAAGTTCTAAAATTTTGGACAAAAATGGGCATGAATAGGAAAAATTTGAAAGAAAAAGCCTTAAGGGCATTTTGGTAATTTAGTAATTAAAAAAAAATAAAACGGGAAAAACAAGAAAAATTCATGTCCATCTTCTTCCCTAAGTGCCAAAATTTAGGTGGTCTCTATAGCTAGGGTTTTTCAACTTTTCAAGCTTGATTGTAAGTACCTCAAAGCCCGTTTTTAATGTTCTTTACATTTTTTAGATCCTTAAAGCATGATCTATCCATTTCTACCCTTATTTTGAAGTAGGGTTTATGTTAAAAAATTTACCCATGTATGACATGCATGTATTTTGATGTTTAATGGAAGAATATGAAAGTTTGATGTGTGATAAACATATTTTACAAAGTGATTTTGCATGAAAACACCTAAAAAGGGACCTATTTGTAAAAGTTGTAAAACAGGTAGTAAATATGTGAAATAAAGAAAAATGTGGGCTTCTAGGAGTAGGAATATGAACTGGTTAGGCTTGGGTAACAAAGAAAATGCATGCATTTCGTTTTACGAGCCTAAGGACCAATTTGTAAAAAAGTGAAAAGTTAGGGGTAAAAAGGTAATTTTACCAAAGTATGTGTTATGGGTCGATTTGAACAATGTATGTATTAAACAAGTTACATTTGGCATTATAGATCAAGAAAAATGAGATTCGAGTCTTGATTGGGGGAAAAACAAGGTTTACGAAGAATAGGCTCATTTTCATCATTTTGTACCGAGGTAAGTTCATATACAAATAATGTGATGTTATATTATATTTTCGGTGCTTGAGTATTATGTGAATTCAAATTCTTTAATGTTATTATGAGTTATGCTTTGATTGCTCTATGAGTAAGTGATTGGTATTATGGACATTGAGATCGACATTACGAGCAAGCTTGACAAAGATGTAATGTCGAAGAATCTCATTTGAACCTTAGGAATAGTTTAGGATACAAGTGACATGTCACTAGGAACCATGTGATTTATGAGCTCATGAGATATGTGATATATGTTTATGTGGTTCCGAGTGCTGGTTTTGTACGTCCTATCGGTGGCTGGGTAGTACGACATGTGTTGCGAATACCTGACAGCTTGTGTGAGCACCCTGTGTAGCTACGTTCTGACCGATAGCTTGTTTGAGCAAACCCATAAGTAGCTCGAGAATGAGCTTTTATGTGTTATGTGATATGAGGTAGCTTTAGCTACGTATGTGGCACTTATATGCGAGCCTTCCGTGTATCCAATAGTATTCCAAGTGTTCAACGGGTAAATTACTGAGTAACTTGACAGAAGACCCAAGGGGTAAGTCAATGAGAAGAATGAGTAAGAGATTATGTTATGAGTTGATACAGGTATGTATACAGAACTCATGAGTAATGCCTTGGTATGTGATGAACTTATGACAATGTTGTTTATGTGATGAGTAAGTTTAAGTGATTTGATGAAATACAAATTTATGTTCACTATGTTAAATGTTTGTTAAATACTTGTTTAGATAGCATGTTATTTGCTTATAGACTTATTAAGCTTTAATGCTTACCTCCTTCCTTTCCATCTTTTATAGTGTCGCTAAGCTAGCTCGGGGATCGATGGACGTCAGAGACTCAATCACACTATCAATTGGACATTTGGGTATAGTTAGTCTCAACATTTTGAGTATGGCATGTATAGGGGACTTGGTCATTTTGTTATGTGTCATATTGATTAGCCAAATGAGTTGGCTCATGATGGTATTACGATTCATTTTGTATAAGGCCATGAGATGTGGCTTATATTTGCTTCTCGGGTTGTAACCCTAATTATTTATGCATGCATGCAATGTATTTATGCTTTGTGATGTGGTTGGTGGTTGCTTGTTGGTAATGGATATGATAAATGGCACATATGCTTAATGAATGAATTGGGACCAATAGGTATGGTATAATTGAGTAGATTGAAGGTAGGTTTATAAGGTTAAATAAATATGAAATTGGTGTGGAATGCCATATGAAAGCATGATGGTTTGAGCATGTGATATGTTGACATTACAAAGTCATAGATTAATCATGATTGTGAGTATTTGAGTGATTAAATAGGCTATGTTGCATGCCATGAAGTGAGATTATGTATGTGAGTGTTTAAGGGTGGCAAATGGCTTGAAAATTAGCCTAGAAATTATCCACATTAGAAGACACACAGGCATGTGTCTAGGCTGTGTGTGACACACAATCTGCCCTATGGGCATGAGATCCAGCCGTGTGTCCCCTGCACCCTAATTAGGCAAAACAAAATGCCCAGTAGTAAACACACGGGCTAAGACACGGGCTTGTTTCTTGGCCGTGTGAGGGACACGGCTTGGAGATATAGGCGTGTGCCCAGGCCGTGTGAAGTCTGCACCATTTTATGAAAAATTATGAAATTTTAATCAACCACACGATCTAGCCACACGGCTGTGTGACTATATTTCAATGCTGATGTTATAAACAGAGAGTTACACGGCCTGAGGACACCAGCGTGTTGAGGGCACACGGCGTGTCTCTTATCTCCACACGGGAGTGTGCCCTTGTTTCATGAATTTTTTTTTAAGTTTTCCCGAAGTTTTCTAAAGTTCTCGGTTTAGTCTTAAACTACTCCCGATGTATGTTTTGGGCCTCGTAGGCCCATATAAAAGGACAATTTGCATATATATGAATAAATTTGATTTGAATGAAATTTTATGGCTCGGTTTTGTATGTTTGCTTAAGTTTAAGTTCGGTAATGCCTCGTACTCTATTCCAAAGTCAAATACGGGTAAAGGGTGTTACATTTAATGGTATCAAAGCTACGGTTTAGTCAGTTCTCGGACTATGTAGCATGTGTTTGAGTCTAGCTATACATGCCATACATAAATTGTGATAGTGTAGCGACTCCTGATGATTTCAAACTGTGAACGAGCTATGGTAGATGATGTAGAAAGTAACGCACCAGCCCCAACCTAAGAGATGGTGTCGGAGGAGAGTAGACCCATAACTGTGAGTCAAGGGGGAGATGTTTGAGAGGCCTTCTTCCACGTTATGAACAAATGGTTTGCTAAGTTCGTTTGTATGAACCCGGTTGTTCAACAACAACCTCCACCCCCTCAAAATCCTTAACCCATACCCCTAGTGCTACAAGGTATGGACTTTATAAGACTTCATAGAACCCCTGTTGATAAGATTCAGAAATAAGGGGAGGAAGAGTTCAGAGCAAATGCTGAAGATGATGCTGAAAAAGCAGAATTTTGGCTTGAGAATTCGATAAGGGTATTTGATGAACTATCATGCACACTCGAAGAATGTTTGAAGTGCTATTTCCTTGTTGAGAGACACAGCATATCACTGGTGGAAGACACACCTCAAGAGAGGGTCACATGGGAATTCTTCCAAGAAGAATTCCAAAAGAAGTACATCAGTGAACGATTCATTGACCAGAAGCGCAAGGAATTTTTAGAATTGAAACAAGGCTGCATGTCAATGATCGAGTATGAAAGAGAGTTTGTCCAGCTCAGCAAATATGCTCGGGAGTGTGTATCCTCCGAGGCTAAAAATGTGTAGAAGGTTTGAAGATAGACTTAATGAGGATATTAGAGTGTTAGTGGGTATTCTTGAGCTGAAGGAATTTGTTGTGCTCATTGATCGGGCTTGTAAAGCTGAGGAACTAACCAAGGAAAAGAGAAAAGCCGAGGCTGAGGCTAAATATATAAGAAGGAGGTCAATGAGCAAGTCATTCTCCTCTCAGTCTAAGAAATCTAGAGATATATATTCTCGTAGGAAGCAAAATTCAGGTTTTAAATCTCAGGCTACATCTATGGCTAGTGTGGGTAACGCTAGACCTTTTAAACCCGAGTGCCAACATTGCAGTAAACGTCATCTTGGTGTGTGTAGGATGAACGATGGATCTTGTTTCAGATATGGTTCTCAAGACCACTATATCAAGGACTACCCCGAGATGATCGAGGAAGAAAAATTTCAGAGTACAAGGCCGAGTAGTACGGTTACAAAAGGGAGACTCTCGAGAAATGTCAATAATGGGCAAAAATGTAGCGAGGGATACAACGGTGAGATCTGAAGCTAGAGCTCTGGCTAGGTCCTATGCCGTACGTGCGCATGAGAACGCATTTTCTCCCGATGTGATCACTGGTACTTTTTCTCTTTATGATATTACTATTATTGCCTTGATTTACCCTAGTTCTACTCATTTGTATGTGTGCATGAAATTGGTATCTAGCATGAATATACCTGTTAAGTCTATGGAATTTATGATTAAAGTGTCAAACCCGTTAGGCAAGCATGTTTTAGTTGATAAGGTATGCAAGAAATGTCCCTTGATGATTAGAGGTCATTGTTTTCCGGCTGTGTAACGCCCCAATTTTCAGGACTTCTGTGAATTTTGGTGAATTTTTTGAATTTCTGTGTTTTGACTGCTGGGCGTAGGTCTAAGTATGTTAGTGGGCCTCTAGAAGCCCAAGTTTGAGATGAAATCCAGAAGTTTTAACTAATTTTAATTCTTAAAGGAAAAGGGGTTCTGGTAAGTTGGGCTTTTAAGATTTAATGGGTAAAATAAGCCACAAGAAGGCGGGTGGCAAAGTGGCATGTGACGCCACTAGGGTGCTAAAAAGGTGGCGTGTGGATGACTAGGGAGAGCTAAGGTTCAAGTCACAAGGTGAGCAAATATTAGTATTAATTTTTATTTACAGAAAGGGGATGTGATGGAACTCAGGGGGAACTCTGTTAGGGAGAGTTTGAGCTGCTCAGGAGATCGAGTAAGGAGGGGATAAGGGAGAAGATTTAGGAGCTGATTAGGGGGTGTAGTATTGGCCGAATATGGACTCTTGAGGAGCAAGAGTTGGCCGGCCAAGGGTTGCTAGTATAGGGGAAATTCGGCTAGTATAGGGAAAATTCGACATTTGGGTTCTGACCATTCTCTTCTCTTTTTCATTTCTCCTCTCATCTCCTATTCTCTTTTCTTCTTCTTTGCTTCTTCTTCTATAGCCGAACCCTTCCTACCATTCTACTCTTCCATTCCATTCGTTTTTAAGCCTTTGAAGCTGATTACCATAAA
Source organism: Gossypium longicalyx (assembly GCA_025698465.1). NCBI lineage: Eukaryota > Viridiplantae > Streptophyta > Magnoliopsida > Malvales > Malvaceae > Gossypium > Gossypium longicalyx. The sequence goes on from CM047007.1 coordinate 59,642,271, forward strand.
AGCTAAAATCTCGAAAACCTATTTCTGTTGTGTCGATTTCTTCTAGCCAAACCCTCTTATTATTCTCCATCTTTTTGGTCTATTCTCCCATCCTCTAAACCCAAATTTCTGCCGACTTCAACTTTACAAAAACCTCCTTAAAGAAATCATCTTTTAGTTCACAAGTTTCAAAAGCCGAAAACCCCATAGTCTTAGGGGCATAGCCGAATCTTTGGACCTTTAAAGATTTGATTTCTGCTAACATTTAAGGGTTTAGATCTGCATCAGAATTGTATAGGAACTAAAGTGGAATCGTTGACTAATGGAATCGGTGGTAAGTTTTCGAATCTATTCTTTATTTCGGGTTTTAGAAAAGCCGAAACCCCTAAAGGCTTAGGGAGGCTTTCGATTGGGCCCTATGGCTCTAAGGGTTGTGAAAATTATTTTATTATGATGTTAGTGTGATCTAGAGGCTGTTGATCGAAGGCTTGGACAAGTGGAACGACTGGATCTAAACCTAGTCGCTAGTTTCGGCAAAGGTAGGATCTCTAGTGTCTAAAGTGTTAATGGCCGACTATTGGTAAGGAGATTTGTATACAAGTTGTTATGGATTCGTAGTTAACGTATTAGTAATTGACTATAGGCAACTCGCATGTGGAACTCGTCAGCGTTTCGTCGCAACCAGGTGTGTAACTGACACCCTCTCATAGACTAGATCGGCAAAAGCCAAAAAGCCAAAATACCGAAAAACCAGTATTTTGTTGACTTGAGAGTGTACGAATGCTCGTGAGGTATATCAATTAACATATTTGGTAAACTACAGTGTTTAGACTGCAGAGTGCATGATTTTTGTGCCTGAGATATTTTTGGGCTTAATGGGCCAAAATTGGGATAATGGGCCAACAGGCCCAATTTGATAAGAACACTCGATAAGTGTTTCTGTTAGTACGTAAATGGTGAAAATATGAATGAAAACCCTAAAATAGATAAATTACTAGAATACCCTTAAGTATGAAAATTACCATTATACCCCTAGTTGTAAAATGACCATTATACCCCTAGGGTTAATTTGACTGAAAAACATGATGATCTGATTCTGTATGATGTATGCCATGATTTGTATATCTATTGAATGGGGACATGGGTTATATTTATAGAGGAAGCGTCCTAGTGGTTATGCCACAAATATCTGTTCTGGTGGCTCTGCCACAAATATCTGTTCTGGTGGCTCTGCCACAAATATCTGTATCTGGTGATGCTATCACACTATCTGTTCTGGCAGCCATGCTGCAAATTCCTGTGGCGTGTAGCGGATGGGTGGGTCGAGTAGTCTCCCCACATGGTGTAAGGATGGTACGGGGGTGTATACGGTTGGATATGGTTTGGTTTCGCATAAACATGTAATTTCTGCTTACGTTACATTTATGGGCCTATGGGCTTCATTCTCAATCTGCTCAGGCTAAGGCCAATTTGATCTGCTTTACGTGGTTTGAACTGGTTTAGACTATGGTTGGGTTATTTTTCACACCGAGGTTCCCAAACTCACCCCCTTATTTTCATCCACGCAGTAATCCCCAACCATAGTGGGCTTGGAGTGTGAGGGATTTGGAGTGGCCACTCGTTCATAAATTTGGTTTTCTTACGTGAATTGGACATCTTTTTATTTACTTTTATGATTTGGATTTTAAGTTGTAATAAGGCCACTTTAATGATTTTTAATTGTTTTCAATATGATTTACTAGAATAGGTATAATATTATCTTAATCACTGAAACTGGTTAGTCTTAGAGTGCATTTTCAAAAATAGTAATTGATTTTTAAAATACCACGACAACAACGCAAAACTTTCGCAACGGAAATGCTTTCCAAAGTTAATCATCTTTTCCTAAACTGGACTTAAATGAATTGGTTTCCTAAGAACATACACTAAGTTAAGGTGTGGCAATGGTGGTGTGCATGTCTAGGATTGGATCCGAAGGGAGCTTGGTACTTAAGCAGTTCGATGGACTCACCTCCTCTTTTCTGGTTTCCTACCTGGTGCACAGCTTCCATTCACTTTACCCTATAATGAAATCATCTTTCGAACACTAAGTACGATTTTCTGGACTAAGAATAGAAAATGTTTTTAACATTCTGATGTGGCGCGTCGAATCCGGTCATAAAGTCTAGGCCGGGTTTGGGGTGCTACAGACTGACTTGATGTTGTTGTCATTTGATGAATTTGATGTTATATTGGGTATGGATTGGTTGACACTCCATGATGTTGTAGTAAATTGCAGACAAAAAGTTATTAAATTGAAATCTGAAAATGGTGAAATTCTCCGGGTTGAATCAGATGAGTCAAATAGTTTGCCAATCATGATTTCTTCGATGTCTACTTAGAAACGTATGAGAAAAGGGTGTGAGGATTATTTGGCTTATGTGTTAAATAAAAAAGAGTCTAAATTGAGAATTGAATCAGTGCCTGTTGTATGCGAATATTAGGATGTATTTCCGAAAGAATTTCCATGTAATAGCCCGGTTTAGACCTTAATTGGAATTGTGGTTTCAGGAACACAAATCTGAGTCAGAAAATATTTTAATATTATTTGTGGTGTCTATAGTATGTTAATTTATATGTGTGAAAATTTTGTGTGAAAATTTTATCGTTTGTGTGCTCGATTTAATTAAAAGGACTTAATTGCATAAAATATAAAAGTGGCTAGATAATTGTTAAAGTGCTACATTGCTATTATTTATATGTGGAGTCCTTATGTGGCAAATTGGCCATTAACTAATAGCGTGGTCGGTTTTGGGCTTGAAATATATGGTTTGTTAATTAAATTTACAAGGTTAAAATGGTAATTAGCATATTATAATGTAATTAAATAAAACCAACATAAAATGGCCATGCATTTTTAGTTCATAATTGACCAAAACATAAAGAAAATAAAGCTTTAGAAAGTTTCAAGCATTCGACACTTTGGAAGCTTGATTCAAGGTAAGTTTTTGTTTGGTTTTTGATAATTTTTACGTTTTTGAGATCGTTGCAGTGTAATGTATAAAGCCCATGCTTGAATTTCTGATTTTGATGAATATTTTAAGTAATGCCATTGGTGAATATTTGAGTTTTGTAATGTTAGTTGATGAATTATGAAAGATATGTTTTGGATTGATATGTTTTGTATTGAAATTTTTGATGATTTTGAGTAATTAGGACTAAATTGCAAAAATAATAAATTGAGGGACTAAAATGTAAAAGAAATGAAATGTGTGGACTTGTATAAACATGGGTAACATTCGTCCTAAGCATGATGTGTGCAAATTTTGCATGTTTTGTGTTTTGTGCAATTTGGACTAAATTGTAAAAAATGTGAAATGTTAGGGGTAAAATGATAATTTGCCCATTTATGTGTTTTTGGACTAAATTGAGTGAAAATATGTTTAAATGAGATTAATTTGAATATGTTTAGATCAAGAACCAAAGAAATCAAATTTGGATCGGGAGAAAACCAAAGTTGTCGATTAGTCGTCTCGTTCTGATTATCGTTGTCTGAGGTAAGTTTATAAGCAAATAGATGTTATTAATTCGATTAAATACGAACTATATATGCTGAAATGAATAATGTGATAGTATATATATGTGAAAGTCAAATATCTATAAGCCTGGAATCTATGTCTATAAGTTCGATTCAACCGAGTTACGACGTCAGAAAGCCCTGTATGAACCTTAGGAATATCTAGGATACATATGTCATGATATATGATTCCAATATGTTATGTGCAAGTAAGACCATGGCATCGATATATGTGTACGAGTAAGACCACGTTTAATACGTTGGCATCGATATGTGATTCCAATATATGTGTGCGAGTAAGACCACATTTGATATGTTGGCATTGATATGTGATTTTGATATATGTGTGCGAGTAAGACCATGTTTAATATGTTGGCATCGATATGTGATTACATGTAAGAGCACGTCTTGGACCTTGGCATTGTACGATATGTGTGATTATTCGAGTATCCTATTCAATTTCGAATGGTTCAACGGGCAATATCGAGTTAAGATCAAATGTGAAATCGAGCTAAAATGTCACGTATGTGCCAAGTTAAATGATTAGAAAGTTAAGGTAAGTATATACTAGAAATGAACATATGAAATATGGATTATGAAAGTGAGAATTATATATGCTTATGAACACATGTGTATTCAACCATGTTAATATAATTAGATATTGTTCATGTGATGGTATGTGATGGTCGCTAAACTGACTAAAAATTCGACTAAGGCAAGTGCACCTATTCAACAGTAGTATAGTTATGGTAAGACCGAAAATATCGTATCCACAAGGACTAAAAGTACTAGTAATTACTATCTTTTTATTATCTAGCCTAAGAATTAAGGGGATGTTTTCAAAATAAGATTAACTCTCTAATTAACAAAGAACACGACAGAGATAAAAGTTGGAAAATACTTTTGGAAAACCAATGGAGAAGAAAATACACAGGGAAGAATCCATTTAGACTTCACTTATTACTTCTGACTTAGACGATTTATTCACTTGACTTAATCTGTAGAAATCCCTAGTTTATGTTAATATCTCTCTCGAGACTAAAAACAACTGACTCTAGGTTGATTAATTAAAATCTCTTTCAAATTAAAGACCTATTGTTGCTTTAACTCGATCTGTGGATTCCCTTAATAGATTTGACTCTAATCCGGCAGATTTATGTCATCCTATCTCTAGGATCGCAACCAACTCCACTTAATTATGGAAGATCTACTGTTAAACAGGGACTTTTGCTCCACTGAATAAGCACATCAAAACCTGAATTAATATCTTGAAATATTAAAATAAGGATTAAAACTCATAATTAAGAATAAGAACAAGTATTTATCATATAATTCAAAAGATAATACGATTTGTCTTAGATTTCATCTCCCCTAGGTATTTAGGGAATTTAGTTCATAACGATGGGGGAAAACATCTCAAAATTGGGAAAACAACAAAACATAAAGAAACCTAAAGAACTTCTAAAGAAATTGAATGGAGATCTTCAGTCTTGAAGTAGATCCTACTTCCGAGCTGATTTCGATGGCTGTCTTCAAGTATTCTTTGCCCTCTACTATACGTCTCCCCTTTGATCCTCTTCTCATGCTTTTAAATAGACTTTGGAATGCCTAAAATAGCCCAAAATTAGCCTTTTTCGAATAGAATTAAAATAGGTCTCGACGGGGACACGGCTGTGTGGCACGCCCGTGTGATGGTGCTCAGGCTGTGTGTAATTCTGACATGGTTTTAAGTCAACACGACCATGACACATAGGCATATGGCCTACCCGTGTGTCTCACAAGGGCGTGTAGATTGCCTGTGTGGAAGTGTCTAGGCCGTGTGTAGTACTGAAATAAACATATTTTGTCTGTTTTTGGCCTTTTTCTTGCACTTTTTGCTTTCCTATACTCATCTAAATATAAAACATGAAATTAAAGGATTAGGAGCATAAACTTCAATAAAACTAATGATAAATCATCCATAAATATGCCAAGCATGACATAAAAATATGTATATATTATGGTTTATCAAATATCCCCACACTTAAGCATTTGCTTGTCCTCAAGCGAAATCCTCAACTCACAATTAAAATAAATTCTTCTCAATTTATAATTCTCATAAAAAATGTTTCAAAGTAATCCACAAGTTATCATACATTGAGAATTCAACTAAAAGAACATTAAAGTTTCAAACAATCCAAGTTGAGCATTTTAATCATAAGATCATAGGTATCCTCCTTTATCTAAGTAATTACCTTTTATTCCAAATTGACAAGGGTTGACGTCCTCACTAAAGATTCACTCAGATCACTCAAAGTGTTTAAGGTTCAATAATTAAACACTCAATAGTCAAACATGAAAAGTTATTACCATAGGCTTGCATGAAAATCAAATCTCCACCATTATAATTGAGATGATACACAAATCAAAAGGTCTTTAATAGGGTTGTAATGGGGCTTGGGTTAAAGGTGTGGATAAAGGCTGAAAAAGAGGGTTAGAATCGAGATTAATTTAATAAATTACCAAACTTAGAAAAATAAAGCTAATTACTGAATTACAAACAAGTGCCAGAATTAAAACTATCCAAAACTAATGAAGTGAGCTTTTTCACAAATATAATAACTTTAACTTATCCAAGTTCTTTATAACAATATGTAATTATATGAATATAAATATACGAGTTTTTTTAGAATAAAAACAATAATAGAAAATACATAATAAGAAATAATTCAGCAACTGAAATGGACGAAAATAGTTAAGTAACTAATCAAATCAAATCTTGATAAAAAGGGAGTCAATAAAAAGGAGAAATTCTTAACGAATCAAAAAGGGTTAAGTTGTGGGTTAACATTTAATGTGTAACGCCCCCACGCCTAAGACTGTCTCCGGAGTCGAGTATGAGGGGTTACTAAACTTAATTTAACATTTTAAGAACTTTGGATCATTTGTTTCTACATTCACAGCTTTCCAGCTACTTGCGTCACAGTTACAAGAAAAATCATATCTCGAGTTACGAAACTCGAAATCAAGATCCGTAAATTTTTCCTAAATCTAGACTCATATACCTATTTACTAATTTGTTTCTAGAATTTTTGGTTGGGCCAATTATTACAATTTATTAGTTAAAGTTATCCCTGTTTCAGGACTTGACTAGACTAACCTCTGTTTACTACGAACCACATTTCTCTCTGTAAAAAACTCATATGACTATGAGGTTTGTTTCTCCTGAAACTAGACTCAATAAGTATTATGATAATATAAAATACACTACCTAATTATATCTTTACCATTTATGGTGAATTTCTAAAATTGGAACAGGGGATCCAGAAATTACTCTGACCCTGTTTCACTAAAATTCAAATATCTTCTAACATATAATTCCTTTACCTGTTTAGTTTGTACATATTAAGCTTCAATTTCATATTTAATTCATCACCAAATTCGATTTCTACAATTTTTAGTAAATTTTCAAACTCACATCAGTGTTGCTGCAATGTTCTGTTTATGGAAAATTTCATCCTTTTTATGAGTTTTCATGAACTAGATAACCTATTAACCTTCCATAACATTAAACATAATCTAAACTAACCATTTCCATAACTTATCATTATCAAGCATTTTCTCAACCAATACTTCATCGTATCATAAGATCATTTACACAAAATAGGTATATTGCTATACATGCCATACTTAAATTTTACAAGCCATTTACCAAAAAGTCTTCCAGATAGTGTGACCGAGCCTTCGACCTATCCCGACTCCTGAGCTGGCTTGTCCAAAACTACAATGAGTAAGAAGGAGGGAGTAAGCATAAATGCTTAGTAAGTTCATATGCAAATAATAAGTAACATAACAAACAATCATACCAATCAACATTAGCATGGTATCACCAAAACATATATCATATTTCTAATCATTTTTCATCATCTTATTACCTTATCGTTGTTGTATCAATACTCAACCCGAGGGTTAAGTACATACCTGTCCAAAGTATCCATTTCACAACACTTACCAATACGTCTCTTTTCATCTCAAGTATTCCTCCATTTGAGTAGAACCTTACCCATTGAACACATCGGAATATAATTCGGATACATGGATAATTTGCACATAAGTGCCACATATGCAATCAAGCAATCATGTAACCCGCCCTTAAATGAACTCGGACTCAACTCAATGAGCTCGGGCGTTCGCATCCATAAGTGAACTCGGACTCAACTCAACGAGTTCGGATGCCTAGTTACATCTCACGAACTCGGACTCAACTCAACGAGTTCGGACATTCGCATCCATAAGTGAACTCAGACTCAACTCAACGAGTTCGGATGCTTAACCATCCTAGTGACATGTCACTTGTATCCTAATCTATTCCTAAGGTTCAAATGAGATTTTCCTCGAACATATATCCTTGCCGTCTTCCGTAGAATACCGAAACCAATACTCGGTAACAATTTATATTTAACAAGTAGTTCACATAGTTTACATTTTATTCGAAAATAACCACAAAGCATATATTTCATGATAAAAATCAGCATATCATATAATTGACATCAATAACTTAAAAATAACAATTATGCTACATTATTTACACATGAACTTACCTTGGTACCAAAATACAAAGATTTTACAATTTAGTCCACAATCTTTTCTTTTCCTCGATTGGGGTCGATTCCACGTCTTTCTTGATCTAAAATAACACATTTAGCTTATTTAATACTCACATTATCAAATTAATCCTTAATTCAAATTTTGGCAAAATTACAATTTTACCCCTAAACTTTTGCATATTTACACTTTTGCCCCTAGGCTCGGGATTAAACTTTATTCCTTATTCTTATGTTTGACAACATGCTGATCACTTTTCTCTTCTATGGCAACATCAAATTCTCACTCTAACATGTACTTGTGACTATTATGTATTTTTACCGATTAAGCTCTTTTACTCGTTTTTGCTTAAAATCGAGTAGTACAAGTTGTCTAACATAATTTAAAACCTCATATTCTATCATAAAACATCAAAATACACAAATTTCACCTATGGGTATTTTTCTAAATATAAACCCTAGGTTAAGTTATTGCTAGCATAAGCTTTATCGAGTTACCGGGATCTCAAAAACGTAAAAATCATTAAAAACGGGGCTTAGAATCACTTACTATGAAGCTTGATAGTTGAAGAAACCCTAGCTATGGTGAGAGCAAAATTCGGCAGCAACTAAATGAAGAAGATGACCATTTTGTGTTATTTTTCCCATTTTATTTCATTTAATATCCAAATAACCAAAATGCCCCTCCTTACTAAACTTTCAAAAATTCCTTCCATGTCCTAATTTTGCCCATGAACTTAAAATTGGTCAAATTGCTATTTAAGACCTCCTAATTAATATTTCAAAGCAATTTCATACTAAAAACTTCTAGAATGCAAGTTTTGCAACTTATTCGATTTAGTCCCTAACTTTAAATTAAACTCGTTATGCTAAAAATTTCTTCACGAAATCTTCACACAATTATGCAATCATATCATAAACCTCAAAATAATTATAAAATAATTATTTCTATCTCGGATTTTTGGTCACGAAACCACTATTCCGATTAGGCCCTAATTCGGGATATTACATAATGAGAAAATATCAAGAAATTTTGTTTAAGGCTCAAAGGGGTTCACTAAGGGTTAATTATGTGGGTAGGATTTTTATAGAGTGAGTGGGTTAAAACCTAAGTGCCTTCATCATCTCAGTATATCAAATTAAAGGTGTGGTCTCGACATGTATAATCGATGCAAGTTCTAGAATAACAAATTAGTATTGACTCACTCATAACTATCAATAAAAGTGAGCAAGAAAGATATATGCTCTAAAAGGCTCAAAATCTCACAAAAATTATGGGTTTTTTATGTCAATCCTGTAAATTTAGAACTTCAAGATAATACCTCATTTTAGGGAAACAACCTACAAATTTTAATTCTCAAAAATTCAACTTATCATGCTTGATTCTCTATTATCCTAAAGTTTAAATAATCAATGCACAATGACTTATTGAGCATTCATCAACACTCTCTTAAGCATTTAAACAAAATCAACCATTAGGTAAAGCAATAATATGAACCATATTAACCCATAAACATTAATTGAAGTTAAAACATTATCCAGAGCAAACCCTAGTATATTAAGTTAGCTCATGGCTAGGCTACACAAATTCAAGTTGTTTTTGTATCATCAGTATCCCAAAATATTAGTTTAGAATAGAAGAATTGAAATAAAATGTAGAGGAAGAAATTTGGGTTTCAAAACTCCAATCCCCCTAACACGGCGTCTTATTTCTTGTCTTTACCAAAGTTCACAATCAACTCAACTTGCCCTCATTGCTGTCATAAGACCTCTATCCAAGCTGAGAAAAATTGCCCTTTTTTCTTCTCTTATCTCTCCCATTTTTATTACCTTTTATACTTGGGTTGTCCCCTAGGGTAAAAGTCGTCAGCCAATGATTTCCTTTTCCCTAATTTTGAGGTGAATATTCTCCATTACATGTGCATGTGGAGGACCAAATAATAAATACTCTCATTGTTGACTGGGTGTTTGTTCTTTTCTTCACCAGCATTTTCATAGAAACCTTTCATAATGCCTCCACAAACGTGTAACACACTTAACCCGTATCCATCCCTGAAATAGAGTTATGAGGTGTTACCGATCAACCACAACATAAATCATACATTTGTGCAATCATAATTAAAATCCAATCAAATCATTCACATTGTCCCTTATAAGGCTCTACGAGACCTTAAGACATGCTTAGAAGTGGTTCGGGACTAAAACAATAACATTTGCAAACTTTGAGAAACATAGAAAATTTTTCAACATTTAAGGGTCACACATCTGTGTGAACAGGCACACGGCCACCAGACACGCCTGTGTCACAGGCCGTGTGAAAACAAGGCATACATACTGACTTGTACCACATGGCCAAAGACACACTCGTGTGCCATGGCCGTGGGAAAATTGGAGGGGTTACTGACTTGGCTCACATGGCCGGCCACAAGCCCATGTGCCATCCCGTGGGCCACAAATGGCCAGTAGACATGCCCATGTGTATAGACCATGTCAAACCTGTAGGGTAAACTGACTTAATTCGAAAAGGGTACCCCAAGGGACACACGGCCATGTAACATGACCATGTGTCGCACACGGCTGAGACACATGCCCGTGTCTCTGCCCGTGTAGACAAAAATAGGCCATTTACATAGCCAAATTGCCACCCTTTTCTCATGCACACCTAGCCATCAAAATAATATCATTCTAACACATATATAGACAGTTAAAACATGCCAATTCACACTCATCAAAACATTCCAAATTAACATGCCACACTCATCAAACTCACATAACTGCTAAATGAATTTTCTCATCTTTTTATCAACCATTTCATGCTTCTCAAACATACCAATTCTTCATCCACAAATCATACCATTCCTCAAGTATTAATACCACAACATATAACTATCCAAAAGAGTATTCATACAACCATTCCAAACAAGCCAACACTTAAGACATTATATACTTCACATATATAATTTATCAGACATGTAATTCAAGCCAACTTAATTGGCCAAGTACATGCCAACATTTACAAGCCAAATCTCATGGCTAATATCATAATTCAAGACATTCCAAAATGGCACTAGCCTATACATGCCATATACCATATATACAAAGCTTCCAAAAGTACCAACGATATGATCAATAGTGTGATGACATTTCCTAATGATCCGCGAGTCCAAGTTAGCTTTGATAATCTATAAAACACAGACAAATAACACACAATAAGCTTCATAGCTTAGTAAGTTCATACTAATAAACTCGACAGTTCATAATATTCAAATCATCAATTAATAAACACTTAATAAGTCTCATATCATTACATAATTCTAATCCATGACCATTTATCATATATATATAGATCCATCAAGCTTCATACACATAGTATCAACTACCACATAGGTATCGTACATGTCTGTACTCTCCCGTATTTATTTATTACATTTTCACCTCTTTGTTCAATACGTTAATCCATCCGGAAATCTTTCAATACTCAAGGAACTCACACACTTAGTGCCAAAATGATTAGCCGAAGCTATAATGATATCGCACACTTAGTGCCATCGCATTAAACTGAAGCTATCTTAGTATCGTACACTTAGTGCCACATATAGCTGAAGCTATAATGATATCGCACACTTAGTGCCATCACATTAAACCGAAGTTATCTTATTATCGCACACTTAGTGCCACATATAGCTGAAGCTATGCCAATTTGCACACTAAGTGCCAAACATAGTTTATTTATCGTCATACGCAATCATCGTCATATATATACAATTTATGCAATATTAAAGCATTAAAAACATAATTGTAACAATGTTTATCACGTACGAACTTACCTCAGACGTAAAAATGACGAAACTAGTCGATTAGTCGAGTATTTTATTCTTGCATCAATCTAAGTTCGAGTTCCTCTTTTCTTGATCTATATTATGAAAATTTCAACTCTTTTAATCACATAATCTTTCAATTTAGTCCACAACACATATTTGGGCATTTTGCACTTTAGCTCCTAAAGTTCCACATTTATTCAATTTAGTTCCTACTTCATAAATACACAAAATTACACAATTTCTTTCAAATACATGCTAGCCGAATTTTCCTAGTGTATATTTCAACCCATATTTATCATTTATTTCACAATTTAACCACACATTTTACACTTTTCACAAATTAATCCCTTTTATGAAATTTCACTAAAAATCACTTAACAAAACATGAAAAATCTATCATCTAACTTCCATAATTCATCATCAACCATCACAAAACTTATAGATTCAACAATGGAAATTCACAAAATTATCAACAAATTCAAAAATTAAGGCACGAGTTAGCTAGTACTGAAAGCAACGATTACAAAAACATAAAAATCATCAAAAACTGAGCTTAAATCATACCTTAATCAAGATTCAAAGTGACCAAATGAAAACTAAATCCCTAGCTTTCTTCTCCTTCAGTATTCAGCTAACAAGAAAGATGAATGCCATATTTTTTTATGTTTTGTTTTATTAATATCATCACTATTTATTAAATACCAAAATTAACCTTACTAATATAACATAACAATTACATAATGGTTGTCCAAAATTGTCCACTAACCTTAATTGTGGTCTAATTACCATTTGAGGCCATCATATTATAAAGCCAAGGTCAATTAACACCTTTAACTTATAGAATGCCACTTTTGTATTTTACACGATTAAGTCCCTTTTTTTCTCAAATTGAGCTATTAAACGATAAAATTAGCTCACGAAACTTTCACACATATATAATCACATGCTGTAAACACAAAAAAATAATATTAAAATAATTTTATGACCTCAAATTTGTGGTTTCAGAACCACTATTCTAATTTAGCTAAAACTGGGCTATTACAAAACGTCCATACTCTACTATCCTTCTCCTTTAAACTTGCCATTCAGCCATAACAAGACCTTTCCACAAGCAATTAAAAGTAAAGATGCAATAAAGTAATCACCGTCTCAAGTTCCTAGATACATTGCTCGATTGACTAGAAATAATCATGCAATTACCTAAAATGAAGCTAATTTTACTTAAGGACAAGAAATTAATTAAGTCTAAAAGTATGAATATTAACTCTTTTCAAGAGTTAACACCTTTCTACTATAAATACCACCTCTCATTCCCATTTCACTCATCCTTCATCATCCATTCATTCTTCATTCTTCACTTGTTATTTCCTCTCCTATTCACGTATAAATCCATTCATTCTCCCCATTCCCCTTAGCTAGAAATTCCTTCAGAAATTCTCTCTTAGTCAGCCACCTTGAGGAGAACTTTGCGAATGAGCAAACACAAGGGTCGAATGAAGCCTCTGCAACTAATTTTCGAAGGACTGCCGAAATCATTCAGAGTTTATTCTTTTTTATCTTTAATTTGTTCTTAGTTACATGTTCACAAATTGTTTTAATGTGTTTTCATTAATAATGATAGCTTAATTTTATTTCAGCTGGAATGATTACATTAATTTGACAAAGTTCATTTTATTCATGTTTATGATGTCTATACCTTAATCATTCATGCTTTCAATTAAACTCATGCATGTAACACCCCTTAACCGTATTCAACACCGGAATAGGATATGAGGCATTACCGGACTTGCATTGCAAGCAAACATACAAATCGAGTCATAAATTTTTTACCAAACTAAAACCATTTGTATTCAATCATGAAGTCCCTAATACGAGCCTACGAGGCCCAAACATGCTTTGGAAGTGGTTCGAGACTAAACCGAGCACTTAAGAAATTTTTACAAAACTTAGAAAAAATTTTCCATAAACAGGGGTCACACGCCCATATGGGCAGGCCATATGGTAACACACACCCGTGTCCCTAACCCGTACAAGTCTTTGTTTTGCAAAGCATGAACAAATTGAGGTCACACGACCAAGTCACACACCATGTGCTAGGCCATGTGGTTAATTAAATTTTCATGAAATAGTTGCAGACTTCACACGGTCAGGACACACGCCCGTGCTTGAGGCTGTGTCCCTTACACGGCTGAGACACAAGCCCGTGTCTCTACCCGTGTGCTCAATTCTGATTATTCTATTTTTCAAAATGAAGGTGCAAGGGACACACGGCCGGAACACATGCCCATCGGGTAGACCATGTGTCAGACACGACCTAGACACGGGCCCGTGTGTCTACCCATGTGGACAAAATAAAGGCTATTTACCAAGCCATTTCCCACCCTCATTTACACTTACACTTACACCAATTCAATGGCACAATTCATGGCACACTTAAGCAACCAAAACATCCACAATCATGGCTAGAGTATATCATTTCATTGTCAACACTTAACAATCTTACAACATCATATTTCACCAAACTAAATCATACCAATCTCACAACCACAAGTATCAACACCAATACCTTCTTCAAGCAACATTTTGTTTGAGTCTTCTAACATATCAAAATACCAACTTAACCATTCAACAACAAAACCAAAAAGCCACATTCAACCATTTACCAAGCATTGTAAAACCATATCACCAACAAGGCATTGGCACATACATGCACATATATAACATATAAGCTAACAACCAATTCAACCAAACTGAACCAAATTACATGGCCAAAGGCCACATCAAACCTTTGACAATTACAAGCCAATAAATTTAGCCAAATTCATAATGACACATATAACAAAATGACCAAGTCCGTATACATGCAATATACTCAAAATGTTAAATTTCATCAATACCCAAAATGATAGTTTTGATAGTGTGAGGCGAATCTCCGATGATCCCCAATTCGAGCTAGCTTGGTGCCACTATAAAACATGTAAAACAAACAGAGTAAGCTATATAGCTTAGTAAGCTCGTATGTAATAAATAAGTTGTAACATCCTGATTTTAGGCCTAATCAGAACTATGGTTTGGGGACCACAAATCTGATGAGAAGAAAATTATTTTTATTATATTTTTATGGTATAAAATTTTACGGAATGATTTTTTGAAAATTTCGTTCGAAAATTTTGACGTTTGGGCACTCAATTTAGTCAAAAGGACTAAATTATAAAAAGTGTAAAAGTTGAGCTCTACATGTTAGAGGTGTCCAATTGTTATGAAATTTTAAATTAGAGGTTCTTAAATGGTAATTAGACCATTGGTTAAATTTTTGGACAAAAATGGACATGAAATAGATGAAATAGAATATTTTTAAGTTAGGGGCATTTTGGTCATTTTGTAATTAAAATGAATTAAAAACAAAATAAAAGCCAAATTTCTTGTCCATCTTCTTCATTGGCTGAATTTTACATGAAGGAACCATGGATAGGGTTTTCCAAGCTTCCAAGCTCGATTGTAGGTCTGTTTTTGCCCCGTTTTTAATGATTTTTACGTTTTTCAAATCCTCGTAACAAGATCTACCTATTTCTACCATTTATTTGAGTTATGGTGAAGGTCTAAGGTTTGACACATGTTATAAATTTTTGAATTTTGATGTTTAATGGTAGATTATGCATGTTTATGGTTGGAGAAACAACTTTGCTAAGTGATTTTCGATGAAAATGCTTAAAAGGACTAAATTGTAAAAGTTATAAAATATGTAGTAAAAGTGTGTTCTATTGGAAATTGTGGGCTGTTATTATTATGAAAATGGTTCGGCTAGGCTTAATGTACAAATAAATTGAATAAATTTCATTTTACGAGCCTAGGGGCAAAAATATAAATATGACAAAGTTTAGGGGCAAAAACATAATTTTTCCATAATATGAATTTTTGGGTCATAGTGAATAATGTGACTAATAAATAAGCTAAATGTGATGTTATAGATCAAAGAAAATGAGGTTTGGACCTAGAACGGGGGAAAAACGAGTAATTGACGATTAGGTCCCTCTTTGTCATTTCTGGTGTCGAGGTAAGTTCATGTGTAAATAATGCAATGATATATCATGTTTTAATATTTTATTAACGTATGAGTCACTGTGATTAATTATTATGACAAGTGTATGAACAATGTTATAGTCTATGAGCATGACCTTGTGAACGAGTTCGACGAATATGTGATATCGAGAAAAACCCTGTTTGAATCTTTGGAATAATTTAGGATACAATGTGACATGTCACTAGGAACTATGTTATTATGAGCTCATGAGATTATTTGTATATGTGACTATGTGAATTCGGGTGCTAGTCTTATACGTTCTACCGATGGCTAGGTAGCCAGGCATGTGTTGCGGGTACCTGTCAGCTTGTGTGAGCAACTCTTGTAGTTACGTCCTGACTGTCATCTGGTGTGAGTAGGCCCATGATTAGCTCGAGAGTGAGCAATGTGTGATATGTGATATGAGGTAGCAAGTGGCTACGTATAAGGCACTATGTGCAAGCTTTCCGTGTGTCCGATAGTATTACAAGTGTTCAACGAGTAAATTAGTGAATTATGTGACAAGTAAGTCAATGATGAGGAAATATGAGAATGTGTTATGAGTTAGTACAGGTATGTACTTATAACCCATGAGTAAAGGTCTCGGTATATTATGAATATATGGTAAGAATGCATACGATAAAGTTATGCTTGTGAAATATTGATAGTAATGTGACTAATGATCTACAATTATGGTAAATGGATGTATGATAAGATTTGAAAATAATCATGTGTTAGGCTTATGAGCCTAATTGAGTTGGGATATAGTATGATGTATATACTTAAGTTGTGATTCAATAGATATGTGAAAGATGGTTAAACTCTATGTTGAAATTATGATTACTCGTAAATGATGTGCATGTTGTTAAGCAAATTGAAATAACTTGTTAATATTGTGATATGCTATAATGGGGAGATTATGGTTGCTAGACTAATAACAAGACAATATAATTAGTGTGTGTAAGATAAAAGAGTAAGCATTATGAATGAGTAAGTGGTAATCATGGGATTTAATGCAAATTGTAATAATAGTACCATCATGGATGGATAAAGTAAATAAATGCTAATAGTTGTTCTTATTTACATATGAACTTACTAAACTTTGAAGTTTACTCTGATTTTCTTTCCCACCTCCTATAGGTTTATTCAGCTAGCTCGGGTTGGAGATCGTCAAAGATTCTATCACACTATCAAGCTATCATGTTGGGTAAATGAATGCAAACCTTTGAGTCTATGGCATGTATAGGGACTTAGTCATTTTGTGTATGTGTCATTATGATATGGCCAAATGTATTGGCTTCTAATGAGTAAGGATTTGATTTGGTATGTAGCCATATAAATTGTCTTATACTGGCTAATGGGTTGCAATGCCTATGCCAATGTCATTGTGTGATGTGGTTTATAATGGTATGTTAATGAAAGTTAGTACAAGGGAATCATGAAAGAGTAAAATTAGCAATAAAATAGTTTTGGATAGCAGCAGTAATACAACTTTGAAAAATCACCAAAAATTTTGGAAATTGAATTAGAGGTTGAATAAAATATTAGATTAAATCTTATTGAGTATAGTTTTACATAGAATAAACTTTGTAAGAAAAAGAATTTCATTTTATGAGATATTTGAATTTTTGTGAGACAATGTCAAAATGATTTTAGGTTCCCCTATTCTGACTTTGGAAAATCATTAAAAATTGTATAAAAATACTTGAGGGTTTAAATTTATATTTTTAATATCTTAATGAGTCTAATTTCAAAAGAAACATATGGGAACATCATCCGAATCTCGTACTAAGAGATAATTAATCTTTAGTGAAGAAAGGTCGAAACTGTCAACTAGCAGAACAGGGACGAATTTGAAGAATTAACTGTACTTATTGGCAAAACCATAAATTCTGAAAATTTTATGGTATGAATATATTTGAGTCTAGTTTCGGAAAAATCAAGTAGATCTTAATTTAAAGTTCTGTAGCTCAAGATATAAATAATTTAGTGACTATGACTCAAGTGGACAGTTTTGTTATGAACAGTAAATAATTGTTTTGATATGTTTAAGCCTTGATTATGGTTGTGTTGGTAGCTTAATTGTGCCATGTTAAGTTCCATTGAAAGTGTGTATGTGACTGTGCAAACGAGGGTGGAAAATGGCTTGGTAAATAGCCATTTCCTTGGCCACATGGGCAGAAACACGGCCATGTGTCTCAGCCATGTGAAGGACATGGCACCGAGACACGAGCGTGTGACTTGGCCGTGTGACCCGAAATTGTGCATGACGTAATAAACAGAGAGTTACACGGGCTGAGGACACGGGCATGTCCCAAGCCACACGGGCATGTGTATGACCACACGGCCTACCCATATGGGCGTGTGACTCTCCAAAGTATGAAAATTTTCTAAGTGTAGTAAAAGTTCCAAAAGTTTTCGGTTTAGTCTTGAACCACTCCCAACGTATGTTTTGGGCCTCGTGGGCCCGTATAAGGGACGATATGCATGTGATTGGATGAATTTGATTTGGACCAAATTTTATGGTCCGATTTGTATGAATGTTTATGTTTAAGTTCGGTAATGCCTCAACCCTGTCCCAGCGTCGAATACGGGTAAGGGGTGTTACATAAGCAAACCTTACCTTACATTTAACATTTAAATAATTTAATACAACACAATGTAATTTACCATAATATCATAATCATAATTCATTCCATCATAAACTTACCTCGGATTCATCATTTCACGAATTTAATAGTTGTAAGTTTTAAGCACATACCTGAACCGTATCGTAATATTTTTATATTTAATTCTCATCTTTGGCATACCCAATGAACCACTTGGAATAACAATTTCGGATACTCGAGAAAACTTGTACATAAAGTGCCACATATGTAGCCATTGCTACCTCTATCTCATAGTACATAATTGCTCGCTCTTGAGCCATCAACGGGCCTGCTTACACAAGCTGTCAGTCAAGACGTGGCTACATGATACTGCTCACACAAGTTGTCAAGTAATCGCAACATATGCCGATATACTCAGCCACCGGAAGGACGTACAGGACCAGCAACCGAATCACATAACATAATACCCTAGTGACATGTCACTTGTATGCTAATCTATTCCTAAGGTTCGACTGGATTTCTCGCTTACCAAGACGTCAAACGTGACCATAGAATTAAACTCGTCCACAAAATCAATCATACAGTTCATGCAATATTAAAGCATTTAAATACAATTATATTAAAGCTTATTTATCATACGAACTTACCTCGGTTACAAAAACAGCTATTAGTTCGATTTAGTCCACAACCTTGTTCTTTCCCCGGTCTAAACTCGAACTTCATTTTTCTTAATCTATAATATCAAATTCAACTTATTTAATCCTCACATTATTCAATTCAGCCCAAAAACACACTATGGCAAAAATTACATTTTTCCCCTAAACTTTTGACATTTTACATTTTAGTCCCTAGACTAGTAAAATGATTTTCATATAATTTCTTCATTACCCAAGCCTAGCCGAACCTTTTTTATGCTCATGACAGCCCATATTTTCCATTTATTCACATTTTACCACACATTTTACAACCTTTTACAATTAGGTCCTTTTTTGACATTTTCATCAAAAATCACTTTGTAAATGTTGTTTAACTAACAACAAACATGCATTTTCTACCATTAAACATCAAAATAAAAGCTTATTCAACATGGGTAAAATTTTAGACTTTGATTTTCTTTCAAATTAGTCTTTAGAATAGCTATATCAAGTTACAACATTCACAAAAACGTAAAAATTATTAAAAACGGGACAAAAATGGACTTACAATCGAGCTTGTTTCCTCATCAAATTCGGCTAAGGGGGGACTAAATTGAGAAGATTTTATTTAGTTATTTTTGTCTTTATTTACTAGATTACCAAAATACCCTTCACTTAAACTTCGAAATTTTATCTACTCCATGTCCATTTTTGTCCACTAAGAAATATAATGGTCTAATTACCATTTAAGGACCTCTAATTAGAAATTCATTACTATTAAACAGCTCTAGCTTCTAGAAAACACATTTTGCACCTATTGCAATTTAGTCCTTTTAGTCAAATTAGACACTCTATCGATAAAATTTCTTAACGAAATTTTCACACAATCATTCAATCATACTGTAGACCTTAAGATAATAACAAAATAAATATTTCTACTTCGAATTTGTGGTCCCGAAACACTGTTCCGATTTGGCCCAAAAACAGGCTGTTACAATGCATGTATTTCATTCATTAAAATGTGATTGATTGAATTTGAATTAGTTGACCAATCCTAGCCAGGTGATGATTAATGGACGCAATAATTGAAAGATGCAAGCTTAATTTAGATCCTAGCCTAATTAAATTAATGTTTCGTAATAACTCGATAGAGCTCTATTACCTTGCATAACTTTTAGATTTGTGTGATTAAAGTAATTCAAACCTAATTTGTCCTTTTTACTTCAAATAACTTTAAGAAACCCTTAGTTAAATATGATTATGGTAATATGCATGTTTTTCTAAGTAAAAGATTTCGAAATGACTTATAACTAGTTTCAAGTTAATGAAAGATCGAGTTGCCATGGAATACTTTCTCAGCATTGTTAAACATGATGAATGATGAATTGAGTCAAATGTTGTAATCATTCTAGCTCATTCATGTTATTATTGTTGAAGCTTGTGAATTTGCTGCTAAACCATCTCATTTCATCCATTGCATTTAGATTAATTCATTTGTATTTAATTAATTTACTTTAACATCTACTAATCAAAATTATTGTGTTTTCTTACCAACTTGTAATCTTTAATTTTTCAATTATTTGATTAACATATACAGTCCTTGTGGAGACGATAACTCTTATACTTACTTATTACTTGATAACGACTATGTATACCTGCACAAACCTACACGTTACACTATGACACAATGTACTCTTACAAAGATGTTGGCGAATGACGTGATAACGTATCTTCAAACCGGTGCTGGTATAGTGGCAGATAGCGATCCTAATGCCGAGCACCACGAATGCAAACTCAAAGCTACCAGCCTTGCTTGTTCCATTGACTTGGCTGAGTCTACATTCGTAAAAACATGAAGGGAAGATTTTATTAACCATACGAATTATTGGCTAACCATGAATAGCTCAAATTTTAATTTCTGTCACTTGGAAAAGTTTATGAAATATAGTTTCCATCTTTGGTAAGTGTTGAAAACTCTAGTGACCATAATCAAGCCCTAGCCAACTCATTACCAAAAAAGGAAAAAAAGCCATTAATTATTGATTTTGTGACTTTTCATATGTTATATGATTAAAAAAGTTAAGTATTTAATAAAAAAAAGTGCTGGCACTATTAAATTTTTTTATTATAAAGTTATAAAAATTTATTTATATTAAGTTAAAGTATAAAGATGAAATACTAAATTTTAGAATAATAGGACTAAAATTGTAATTTGACCTGAATTTTCAATAACAAAAGAATGGTGTTATTAGTATCTCTAGTAAGTTGAAACTCTTGATTGAATTAGTATCACGAATCAATCAGATGACAACTTTGTAACACCCTTAACCCATCTCTGCCGTTGGATTAAGATTACGAAGCATTACATTACAATTCAGGACATTTAACTTCAATTATAAACTATTACTTAATTTAAATGTTAACATTCAAATGCATATTATGATTATAGCACAAATATACTTAATGGCCTTAAAATCGAGTTCACGAGGCCTTAAAGACAGTTTGGGAATAATCCAGGATCAATTTGAATCAAACAGATAATTTTAGAAAATCATAAAACTTTGGGAAACAGGGGTCACACGACCGTGTGACAGAGCCCAGACCATGTGGCTCAAAAATATGGTTGTGTGTCTACTACACACACTAATGTGACTTATTTACATGCTTGTGTACGTTGATCGTGTAACTAACGGTGCCTGTGTAATATAAGGTCACATGACCGTGTGGCCAGACTGTGTAACTCACTGTGACTATGTAGCTCATGGTCACATGATCGTGTCGCTAGACCGTGTAACTCTCTGTGCCCTTGTGGACCAACTTGCAATGAAACAATTAAGGTACACGGTCGTGTGACAGCCCGTGTGCTCCAAAATGTGCCTTCAAAATCAAGTTTACCATATTCAACCTACTTGGACAACAAACAAATCAATTACCATCAATTATACCAACTCAAAACATGATTAAACAAGCTCAAAACACGTCAAAACGTCCATCCTAAGTGCATAACCAATTTGCCCTCATTGACACCATAATTTAATAATCAAATCAATATCACATTTAAACCAAAGTATAAACATTCAAAATACACAACCATCATTAGCAATTCACACCAAAACACCACTCCATCAATTCATAATTCATCTTTCCATATTCACACACTTTATAAGGCTTATACCAAATATACTAAACAAGTTCCATACACACATACATACCAAACCAAACATATACTTACAAGTATCATTCAAGTTTTACAATTTCACATATAATCAACAGAATTTCACTTTACCTATTATATGCCATATAACCTAAGTTAAAAATTTAAAAACTACCAAAAGATTTTCGAATAGTGTGATTCTTTGAGTATATGTGATCACCTGTTTCCTCAAAAACGTATCTACAGGAAAACAAAAAAAATGGCACAAGTAAACTTAATTGAGTTTAGTAAGTTCAACGGTTTGAACAATAAACTTACCGAATAAATGTTTTTAATACAGAATACAGAAATTAACCATAATCCTGTTCATCACAACCATTTAACGGGTGAGTCTTCATATCAATACTTATAATAGATAATCAACTCTTGAATTAAGTCATTCAATAACATCTCATAACAATCAATCAGTAATTCATGTAATCGCTTATAATACCAATTATAAACATAAAACCAATAAAAGCTTGCCCGATGAATGATATAACAGATCCGGATACACGATTAATCATTTAGAACACACCAGTATGCTCAAATGAGCTAACCATCTAAAACCACACCTAAGTGCCTAGCCCGTAGGCTAACATCCCTCCGAAACACACATTGACACTAAGTGCCAAGCCCGAAGGCTTTTCATTTGCCCCCGGAACACACCAGAATCACTGTAATATAACATGAAAGTTCGCAACAAATGTCGTACTTCGATATATTCAGTAAACAAGAATAAATCAAATATCATCATCTCAACATTAGTCGATCCCTTACAGCGTGCAATATAACTTATTGGTATGTCAATCGTATCCTATCCTACGCCCATCGGCTCAACTAATTCTCGAATAACAACATATATTTTAATCACTTTCATAAATCAATCCATTTAATACAATTCAACACTTTCAAGCATTAATAATATTAATTCATAAATAATGAAATGTTTAAAAAATACAAAAATTGAACTATACGAACTTACCAAGGCCAAACTGTAGAAACGTCAAAAGTTCAGGGACTAATCAACAACCTTCCCTTTTCCACGATTATCAACTTGCCCTTAATCTATAATATGATTTATTTCAATTATTAACATCTAATTCATAAACTATTCAATTCAATACATATAATTACTTACTTACACATTTACACATTTACCCCAAACATTTACATTTTATACAATTTAGTCCATAATACTAAACAAGCTAATTCCCACAATTAATACATGACCCAATACTGTCGAATATTTAACCCTACATTTACAATTCATAACTTCTGAAATTTCTCATGAAATCCCTCTCATTTACAATTTTACTCAATTCAATCCCCACTTTCAAAATGTATAAAAATTTACTTATAAAATAACTCAAAATCCACATCAAGCACTAAATAAATGCTCTTTCAAGTAAAAATCTTCCAGCACTAAATAAATGCTCTTTCAAGTAAAAATCTTCCAAAAACATTAATGGCAGACTTTCTAACATTCAACACTTTATCAAATTAATCACTAAACTAGCTAGTTATCAAGGTAATGATCTAAAAAACATAAAAATAAAATAAAAATAAAAAAAGGGGCAAGAAATGGCTTACATGCAAAGACTCAACACCAAACAAAGCTTGAAGCTTTCCCCCAACAATGGCATTCGACTAAAAGAAGAAAATAAATTACAAAAATAACCTTTAAAAAAATTTCAAACTAACCAAGCCATCATCACCTATTATAAATAATATGGGCTAATTACCATAATAATCCTCCTTTTCAATATTCTTTATCTATTTACTCATTTAACTAAAAGAAATCTAACTTTTGTATCTTTTTCAATTAAGTCCTTTTTCACTAATTAACTATCTAAATGATATAATTTCTCAACAAAAAATTAATACGACACTACTGACCTCGTAAATATTAATTATTTAATATTTTTGGACTGACACATCAGAGTCGTGATCCCAAAACTATAGTTTTCGACACCATTAAAAATCGGGTTGTTATAAAGTTGGTTAAGGAAATTATGAAAATACCCTTTAATATTAAAACTAAATTATATTATTATGAAAATATTTTTGTCTTTTTATGTTTTCATAAAAACTAATAAAAAAAATTACATTTGGAGAATTTTGAACCCATGTCACCAATATCTATAAAATTATCACTTTATCATTTTAACTAAAATTTAGTTTTGTATTTTTTATATTTTAATATTATTATACAAACATTTTCACTCACATAATTTGTATATCTATACTATGTATTATGAGGTTGACTAACTGTGTGCTTAGTATTGCTTCTAAGAAGCACTTTTGAGACAAAAGCAATCCTAAACAAGCTACTTTTGGAGAGAAAAAGTGCTTCTTCCAAGCAAAAAAATTGGCCCAAAAGCATTTTTTGAGAAGTTAAAAATTTTAGCTTTTTCCCAAAAGTGTCCCCCAAAAGCTGAGAAACATTACTAAACTAAGCCTAAGTTGGTGTCTCCTTTTAATCGAGTCCCAACTTAGGAAATTAGCCCATTTATTTTACAAAATAGCAAAAATTATTTTGAAGGCATTTTGTCTAATTTATTTTTATAAATTTTGATAAATTTAGAAAAATATGTACACATAATTAAAGTAATAAGATTTCAACCATGACATCATAAATTTAAATATCTTAACTTTGTCATTTTAATGAAATCCAAATTTGATTTTCATAAGAATTTTTATACAAATTTATCAGATAAATGTTTTGACCCAAAATCTAATTTATTCTTATTTGTTTTGTAAAAATTAACTTGTTCAACTTAGATTAAGATGATTTCAAAAATTCACTTTTTAGACACCTAATAATAACATATTCGATTATAATTTTTTTTAGAAGCCATAATAATAAAGAAACATAATATTAACACTTATTATTATTTTTAATTCTACAATTAATAAAATCAATCTATTTTTTAATTAAATTCTAAAATCTTAAAATTTTAAGTCTTAAATCCTAAACTAATTATTTCGTAAGAATATAAATCGAGTTGAAGAAAAAAACAAACATTGGATTACAATTATTATTTGTTAATTTTATTTAATTAATCAACACTTGTTAATATTAAAATATTTTTAAGGAGATCTGATCTAGCATTAGAAATTTTATTATATTAAGTAGAAATTTTTTTTTTTAAATTTAAAGTGGCACATTTTTATTTAATGCTTAAAAAGTGAGTTTTTAGTATCATACGAATATAATTTAAACTCAGAATTATTTACAACATTTAGTTAAAGTTTATGAGTTTAAATTATATTAAGATGATACTAAAATGTTACTATTTTAGACATCCAATAAAAATGTGTCACTTTTTATTTTTTTAAAGAATTTATAATTAATAACACATTTTATAACACTAGATCAATTCTCTTTTATAACATTTTAACTCTAATTAGTGTTGATTAATTAAATAAATTTAATACCAAAAATTAAATAAAATTAACAAATAATAATGCATGTTTATTTTTTTTTTTTTGCTCAACTAGATTTATGTTTTATTTCTACGGTGAGTTAGAATTTATAATATTAAGATTTATGATTTTAGAGAAAGGGTTAGATTAGGATTTAAGATTTAAAGGTTTAAGGTTGAAAATTTTAAGATTTAGGGTTTAAAGGAGGGGCTTAAAATGAAAAATTGTAATATGACCCCTACAAAATAATAAAATTTTGATTTAATTCATAAAAATATAAGTTATTAAAATTGTGAAATTGCTTTTAGCTTTCATAAAAATATATAACTTAATTTCACCCCAAAAAAATTTCTGGCATCGCTCTTTGTTAAGGTTTTAGAATTTTATAAAAAATAGAATAATTTTTATTAATTTTAGAGTTAAAAATAGTAATAAGAGTTAGTTTAATATTTCTGAATTATTATATTATTCATGCACTTTAAAAAATGATATAATATATTATTATTAGATGTCTAAAAAGTGACTTTTTAAAATCATTCTAAATTAAGCTAAAAATTAATTTATATCCCAATATAAATCTAAAATTCCTTAAATTGATTTGGACCTATGAATTTGTATTTTGTGTTTCTGTATTCATTAATCGGTGGGTCAAGTGTTGGACAAAAGATGGCATGCATTGAACCTTATGTATTCGTCTAATGATGAATAGAAGCATAAATTAAAAGTTCTATGATGAGCTAGTTTAACCAGTCTATTTGCATCCTGGTTATTTTCTTTAGAGATGTGACGAATATGTCAATAATTGAAATGTTTCAAAAATTGATGAACTCTTCGAACCAAAGCAGAATTAGAGCCATTTGACATCATATCCATGATGAGCTAGTTTAAAACATATTTTTATTAAAGGAATAATGCAACTTGTAACAGCCCGATTTTCTGTGGCGATGGAACAGTGGTTTCAGGACCACAAATTTTCGTCGTATCGACTCATAAATATTTTTTTAGAATATTTATAGAGTCATTATAGTTGTATTAAAATTTAGTTTAGAAATATTAAAGTTTAGTTAGTTAATTAAAAGAAAAGAACTAAATTGTAAAAAGTGAAAAATATGTTAATTATAATAATTAAATGATTAAATGGCTTGATTAATAAATGAGGGAGGACTTCAGAAACAATTATGCCTTAATTGTAATAATGGGACGACAATTAAATAGAAAATTATAAAATAGTGTGAATTGGATGGTAATTTTGTAAATAAATGGAAGTTTAATTAAATTAATATAAATTAAAGAATGAAAAACAAAACCTTTTTCATTATCTTCTTCAAATGGCCGAATGCCATAACTAGGGTGAGGAGAAAGCTTCGGTTGGCTTATTTCTTTTCATATAAGTCCATTTTGATCTCATTTCTTGTAATTTTTATATTTTTTAGATCGTTGCAACTAGGTCTAGTTAGCACGTACCTTCGTTTTTTATTCTATTAAAAATTTTGGAAGTTGCCATTTATGAATATTGAATGTTTTTTTATGAATACCATGTATTTGGAACTTTGATTATGTTATATGTTGAATTTATAAATTGATTTTTGTTAGATTTTGATTTTAGGATTAAATTGTGAAAATGTCAAAATATTAGGGTTGATAGTGAATTTGATTTTTATTATGGGCTGTTTGAGGTCTTAGTATATTTAGATAAAATATCTACTTGAGAAAATTGGTTAATTTGATGAATTTTGAGTTAAAATGACTAAAGTGCAAAAATGGTAAAAGTTTGGGGCAATTATGTAATTGTGAAAAATAATAGGGTATTAATTGTAAAATAGTTTGGAATTGAAGTATATGCTAATAAATGAAGAATTTTACATTTTAGATCAAAATCCCGTAGATACTCGTGGAAAAGAAAAATAACGGAATAGTCCTTGAACCTCTGCAGCGATTACAATTCAGTCCAGGTAAGTTCATACGGTTAAAAAAATTAACATTTTTATTAATTGGTGATTGGTATTATATATATTATATTGTTGGAAATGAATTATTGTTTGAATTATAATATTGAATTGGATATTTAGTTTGAATTGAACGCGAGATTTGAGTACATTCGTGATTTAGTGTATGACGGGGGTTTGGAGTGGAGATGGTATGGGAGGGAGATATCGACATTTTACCCTAGTAAACCAAGGTTCAGCATTTGTTGCGAACTCTCGTGTTATACTTTTTGTTTGGCGTGATTTGGGTGGATAAGCTCTTACGA
The DNA here is from genome assembly GCA_025698465.1 of Gossypium longicalyx. NCBI lineage: Eukaryota > Viridiplantae > Streptophyta > Magnoliopsida > Malvales > Malvaceae > Gossypium > Gossypium longicalyx. Next base: position 59,670,387 of record CM047007.1, read on the forward strand.
GCTTTTGTTCAGCTTTCGAGCTTCTTTATTCGAGAGGACCATCTCTTATGAGCTTCTATTGATGATGTACTCTTACTCATAAGTCATTCTTCGAATGGAAAATCTCGGTAAGGTAATTTGTTTAATGAATTTGAAAGACATGTTGGTTATTTTGTATTGATTTGAATACGGATGTATTTATCGATTGAAGTTGTGAATGACAGGGAGTTCTCTTGGATGATTTTTATTGTTTGAATTATTATAGTTAGTTCGGTAAGATTTATCGTTTAACTCATTGAACTTACTAAGCTTTATTAAACTTACATGTGTTGTTTAATGTCATTGTAGATTTCGAAAGGTTGGACGATCGGATCGGCACACAAGTCACACTATCCAATTTAGCTCGGTAGTTTTTGAAATGTTTAATTCAGATTATATGGCATGTATAGGCTTTTGTGCAATTTTGGTCAATGTTTGGCTTATGTAAATATTATGAATGATATTTTGTATATATAACCAACTTGCATATTGTATGAGAGTAACAGCCCGATTTTGACCCTAATCGGAACGGTAGTTTTGAGACCACAAATCTGAGTCAGAAAAATATTTTAAAATTATTTTCTGTGTTTATTTTGTGTGAATTTATATCTGTAAAATTTGCGTGATTTAATTTTATTGTTTAAGTGTCCGATTAAATAAAAGGACTTAATCACGTAAAATGAAAATTTAGGGGGTTATTTCTAAAAGGGGTTGAATTGTTAGTGGCTTTCTAAATTAAAGCCTTAAAGTAGTAAAAAAGCCATATTTAATATTGGTTGATGGTAGTGGCCATAGTTTATAATAGTTTAATGTTATAATAATAAGGTTATATAGGTAATTTAGTAAATAAACTTATATTAAATAAAACCAAAGTAAAATACATGTTATTTTCATTTGTTCATTCACCGAAACAACAAATAAGAAAGAAAAAAAGAAAAGAACTAGGGTTCAACTTCATTCAACCTCAATCAAGGTAAGAGTTTAGCTCGATTTTTGATAATTTTTACGTTTTTGAGATCGTTGCTAAGTAATCTTAAGACCCATGCTTTAATTTTTTATTTTGATGAATATTTTGAGTTATGCCATTGATGAGAGCTTGTGATTTTTGTTGTTTGATGATGAAATATGAAATATATGTTTTAGATTAACATGTTTTGTATTGGAGTTTTTGATGATTTTGAGTAATTAGGACTAAATTGCAAAAATAATAATTTGAGGGACTAAAATGTGAAAAAAAATGAAATATATGGGCTTGTATGCATATGGGTAATATTTGGCCTAACTTGGGTATAAGAAGATTTTTTATATTTTGTGTTTTGTGCAATAGGGACTAAATTGTAAAAATTGTAAATGTCAAGGTAAAATAGTAATTTGCCCATTTATGTGTTTTTGGACTAAATTGAATAAAAATATTTTTGAATGAGCTCAATTTGAATATGTTTAGATCAAGAACTAAAGAAATCGGATTTGGATCGGGGGAAAGCGAAAGTTATCGACTAGCTGCCCTGTTCCATTTTGAATCGTCCAAGTTCATAAGCAAATAGACGTGCTAATTGTAGTTAAATGCTGAATATATATATTTTGGCATGTAATGTATGGATTTATATATGATATGGTCAAATGTGAATAAATTTGGTTACTACATTTCCAAATTCATTTCGATCAAGTTTCAACATCCAAAAGCCCCGTATGAACCTTAGGAATAGTTAGGATACATATGTCATGACATAGGATTCCGATTTATGTGTGCGAGTAAGACCATGGCATCGATATGTGATTCTGATATATGTGTGCGAGTAAGACCTTGTTTGGGACAGTGGCATCGATATGTGATTACCTGTAAGACCACGTCTGGGACGTTGGCAATGTACGATATATGTGTGATTATTTGAGTGTCCTATCCAATTTCGAATGGTTCATCGGGCAAAGACAAGTTGTGTTCGAATGTGTAAGATAAGCTAATTGGCCAGGTATGAATTGGCTTGTTGTTTAGTTAAAATGAGGTAAGTGAGTAATTTGGTACTTATTTCAAATTATGCATAATGCAATTGAAGGTTACATGTGAATTAGGTAAGTGCATTCGGCCTTGTGAATAGTATTAAAGTGAGTTTAAATTATATGTATGTATAAATACATGTATTCGGCTATCTAATTCAAATGTATATGAAATTATATGATGATACATGAGTTTGTGTATTTGTGAGCATGTGAACTAGGTTGATATTAATTATTTGGCTTTGGAAGTTAATTGATAATTAGTTAACATGGATATATAAGTATTCGGCCAAGTGACAAATATGAATGAATATATATAATATAGATTTTATATGATTAAATCTAAATGTTTTATAATAATGTGCTTTGGCTTAGTTGAATTAAATTTATGATATTTTTGAGTTACTCATTTGCTTATGACTTACTAAGCTATAAATAGCTTACTCTATGTATATGTGTGTTTCTGTTTTATAGATTTTGGAGTCAAGCTACAAGCTCGGGGACTGTCAGCAAAGTTTCATCACATTATCAGCTATTTTGGTACCTTTAAAAGTTAAATTTGAATTATGGCATGTATAGGCTGGAATGTGTTTTGAAGTGTTGAAATTCAGATATGTAAAATTAAAGCCATGAGAAAATGGCTCACTTCAAAGTTTGGTTTTGATTGTGCTTGATTGTGGTTTAAAGTGTGTTAGCTATTATGCTATGAAATGCGAATGAGTGGCATAGGTGATGGATTGTAGATGTTTTGGAAATAGATGAGTAAAATGGAAATGAATCGGCTATAAATGATGTTTGTTTGGTTTGGATGTGTTTTATACTAAAAAATGTATATAGGTGAACTTGCTTATTATGCTTAGTTTGACCTAGTATGTTCCTATATTTAATGTTTATTATGTTAGATGTGATAATTAGCTGATGAAAATTTTTGTGATATATGTGGTTATAAAATGATATGTTCGGTCATTATATAAATATTTGTACTTTTCAAAGTATATTAATTGATTCGAACATGGTATTTATATATATTATCGAATGAGTGATTAGTCAATTTGGTTTGGTTTGTATGGATGTGAAAATACATATATTATATTTTAAATAATTGATAAAATAGGTATGGTTGATAAATGGGTTTAATATAGTGTTTGGATTATATGCTTGTAAGACAAAAATGTTTGGAGTAAGGTGATTAATAATTCGGATAGAATCTATGTTTTTTGCTAAGCATAAAACATATGTATTTAGTTGTATGTATGTTCAGTTACCATGACAAAGCATTTCTTTAAGTCGTAAGGGATAGTTTATTAAATGAACCATTATATAGTTTATTAAATGAATCATTATATTAAGATATGTGTTGGAACAATGTTTTGACATGTGACTGCAAGTATAAATTTAATTATTATTAGACATTTAAGTGATGCTTGAGCTTGGAATTTAGTAATGATTTCATTAATTAATTTAATAGTCAATATATATACTCATGCACTATAATAATTGGATTATTCATTTAGGTTTATAATTTATCTTTGTTAAGATTGGCATATGCTTTAATGTTTTAAATAATTTATTACATATTATTGCTTATAAATGATATGACTGTATATATATGTATGATGTGAAATATTTCAAATTTAAGAGTTGTGTTAGTTTATGAAATAAATTCTGACTGATCTTCGAGACTTGTTCATGTGTATATATATAATTGTTCAGAATTGTGTTTTAATCTATAATACCTTATGAACCTAATCCGGCGACGGATACGGGTTAGGGGTGTTACATTTTGTTGGTATCAGAGCTACGGTTTAGTCGGTTCTGGGACTAACGTAGCGCATGTGAGTCTAGCTATACATGCCATATTATATACTGCGATAGTGTAATGACTTCTGACATTTAAAAATGTGTTTCCATATAGTAAATGGATCCTGACAGAGCTGTAGCGGATGATGTCGAGAGTGTAGCGCCAGCTCTCGCGCAAGGGGTAGCGCCGGCTGATTCTCGACCGACATCGAGTAATCAAGAAAGTGAGGCTAAACATGCCTTTTATCAAATGATGAATGATTGGTTTACTCAATATATCCGAACTAATCCAGCTGCACAACAACCTCCACCCCCGACTAATCCATCTTCGATGCCTACTGTACCTCAAGTAAGTGATCCACTGAGATTATATAAGCCACATGTTGATAAAATCAGAAAACACGGGGCTGAAGAGTTTAAAGCTACTGATGATGATAATGCTGAGCGGGCTGAGTTCTGGCTTGATAATACTATCCATGTGTTTGATGAGTTGTCCTGTACCCTAGATGAATGTTTGAAGTGTGCCATAACCTTGCTTCGAGACACAACATATCACTGGTGGAATACCCTAGTATCAGTGGTTTCGAGAGAGTGGGTGACTTGGGAATTCTTTCAGACTCAGTTCTATAAGAAATATATTAGTCAAAGATTTATTGATTAGAAGCGTAAAGAATTTCTAGAGGTGAAACAAGGTCGGATGACGGTGACAAAGTATGAAAGAAAGTTTGTGAGGCTCAGTCGATATGTGTGTTTCTACAGAAGCTATAATGTGTAAAAGATTTGAAGATGGGCTGAACGAAGACATTAAACTATTAGTTGGCATACTTGAGATAAAAGAGTCGTAATACTGGTTGAGCGAGCCTGTAAAGCTGAATAGCTCGAGAAAGAGAAAAGAAAAGCTGATTTTAAAGCTAGAGACTCACGTAAGAGATCATTTAGTAAGTCAATTCAGTCAGCATCAAAGAAGTTCTGAGATGATTTCAGCCGTTCTAAAGCCATTTCGGGTTATTCACGATGGGATCAGAATAGACCACCAGTGAGCTCGAGAGCTACCTCAGTAGCGAGTGTGAGTAATGTCAGATCAAATCAACCCAAGTGTAAACATTGTGGTAAAAGACATCCCGATAGTTGCAGGTTACATGATCTGGCTTGTTTTAAATGTGGATCGGTGGATCATTATATTCGTGATTGCCCAGTGTTAGTTGAAGAAAATCCAGTGCAGAATACGAGATTGGGTAATACTGCAGCTTGAGGTAGACCACCCAGAAATGTGGGTAATGCGAGTGGCAGTCAGAGAGGGACTAAAGATACAACAGTCAGATCCGAGGCTCGTGCACCTACCAGAGCCTATGCTATTCGCGCACAAGAGGAGGCTTCATCCCTAGATGTCATTACTGGTACATTCACTCTTTATGATACTAATGTAATTGCATTGATTGATCCTAGTTTGACTCATTCTTATGTGTGTGATACTTTAGTATTCAGTAAGACTCTGCCTGTTGAGTCTACTGAGTTTGTGATTAGGGTGTCAAACCCCTTAGGCTGGTGTGTTATGGTTGACAAAGTGTGTAAAAATTGTCCCTTGATGGTTCGAGATTCGTACTTTCCGGATGACTTGATTTTTTTACCATTTGATGAGTTCAACATAATTCTGGGTATGGACTGGTTGACTTTACATGATGCTATTGTAAACTGCAAGAGAAATATTATTGATTTACGGTACCAGAATAATGAGATTATTCAAATTGAATCTAGTGATCTGAATGGGTTACCAGTAGTGATTTCTTCGATGTTAGCTCAAAAATATGTGAGAAAATACTGTGAAGCTTACTTTGCATATGTGCTTGATAGTAAAGTGGCAGAAAGAAATATTGAATCAATACCTGTTGTGTGCGAGTATTCGGATGTGTTTCCTGAAGAATTACCAGGTTTGCCACCTATTTGGGAGGTAGAGTTTGGTATTAAGTTAATGCCTAGAATGACTCCGATATCCATAGCTCCGTACAGAATGGCACCTATAGAATTAAAAGAATTGAAAGCTCAGTTGCAAGAGTAAACAGATAGAGGTTTTGCGCGACCGAGTTTTTCTCCTTGGGGTGCACCAGTACTGTTTGTGAAAAAGAAAGACAGAACTATGAGAATGTGTATTGATTATAGACAGCTCAATAAGGTGACTATAAAGAACAAGTATCTGTTGCCACGGATTGGTGATCTGTTTGACCAACTGAAAGGGGCTACAGTGTTTTCAAAGATAGATTTGCGATCAGGCTACTATCAGTTGCAAGTTAAAGACTCCGATGTGCCACAGACTGCATTTTGAACGAGATACGGACACTGTGAATTTTTGGTTATACCTTTCGGATGTACTAATGCACCTACTGTTTTTATGGATTTGATGAATCGGATCTTCAGACAGTACTTGGATCGATTTGTGGTTGTGTTTATAGATGACATTTTGATTTACTCTCTTGATGAAACTGAGCATGCCGAACATCTGAGACTAGTGTTACAGACTTTGTAAGATAAGCAGTTGTATGCAAAGTTCAGCAAATGTGAGTTTTGGTTAAGCGAAGTCAGTTTTCTGGGTCATGTTGTATCAGCATCGGGTATACAAGTCGATCCAAGTAAAATTTTAGCTATACTTGATTGGAAACCTCTGAGGAATGTTTCTGAAGTCTGAAGTTTTCTAGGACTTGCTGGTTATTATAGATGGTTCGTGAAAGGTTTCTCTATGATTGTAGCCTCAATAACAAAGCTATTGCAGAAAGATGTTAAGTTCGAGTGGTTAGAAAAGTGCCAAAAAAACTTTGATCGGTTGAAAGCCCTTTTAATCAAAGCTCCAGTGCTAGTTCAGCCAGAATCGAGTAAAGAATTTGTTATTTATAGTGATGCATCTTTAAATGGTGTGGGCTGTGTATTGATGCAGGATGGCAAAGCTATAGCTGATGCCTCGAGACAGTTAAAGCCACATGAAAAGAACTATCCAATGCATGACCTGGAACTCGCAGCTATCGTGTTTGCATTAAAGATATGGCGCCACTATCTATTCGGTGAGAAATGTCATATTTATTTTGATCACAAAATCCTGAAATACTTGATGACTCACAAAGATCTGAATTTGAGACAACGCCAATGGTTAGAATTGCTAAAAGACAATGAGCTTATAATTGACTATCATTCGGGAAAGGCTAATGTTGTTGCTGATGCTTTAAGCTGAAAATCACTATTCACTTTGCATATAATGAATGCACATATGGCTATGTCTGATGATGGTTCAATTATAGCTGAATTGAAAGCAAGACCGCTATTTGTTCTGTAATATCCCGAATTAGGGCCTAATCGGAATAGTGGTTTCGTGACCACAAATCCGAGATAGAAATAATTATTTTATAATTACTTTGAGGTTTATGATATGATTGCATGATTGTGTGAAAATTTTGTGAAGAAATTCTATGCATAGCGAGTTTAATTTGAAGTTCGGGACTAAATCGAATAAGTGGCAAAACTTGCATTTTAGAAGTTTTTAGTATGAAATTGCTTTGAAATATTAATTAGGAGGTCTTAAATAGCAATTTGACCAATTTCTAAATTTTGGACAAAAATGGGCTTGTACATGAAAATTTTCAAAGAAAGGTATTAAGGGCATTTTGGTCATTTGGATATTAAATGAATTAAAATGGGAAAAATAACACAAAATAGTCATCTTCCCCATTTAGTTGCTGCCGAAATTTCACTCTCACCATAGCTAGGGTTTCTTCAACTTTCAAGCTTCATAGTAAGTGATTCTAAGCCCCGTTTTTAATGATTTTTACGTTTTTGAGATCCCGATAACTCGATAAAGCTTATGTTAGCAATAATTTAACCTAGGGTTTATATTTGGAAAAATACCCATAGGTGAAATTTGTGTATTTTGATGTTTTATGATAGAATATGAGGTTTTAAATTATGTTAGACAACTTGTACTACTCGATTTTAAGCAAAACGAGTAAAAGGGCTTAATCTCCAAAAATACCTAATAGTCACAAGTACATGTTAGAGTGAGAATTTGATGTTGCCATAGAAGGGAAAAGTGATCAGCATGTTATAAAACATAGGAATAAGGAATAAATTTTAATCCCGAGCCTAGGGGCAAAAATGTAAATATGCAAAAGTTTAGGGGTAAAATTGTAATTTTCCCAAAATTTGAATTAAGGATTAATTTGATAATGTGAGTATTAAATAAGCTAAATGTGTTATTTTAGATCAAGAAAGACGTGGAACCGACCCCAATCGAGGAAAAGAAAAGATTGTGGATTAAATTGCAAAATCTTTGTATTTTGGTACCAAGGTAAGTTCATGTGTAAATAATGTAGCATAATTGTTATTTTTAAGTCATTGATGTCAATTATGTGATATGCTGATTTTTATCATGAAATATATGCTTTGTGGTTATTTTCAAACAAAATGCAAATCATGTGTGCTACTTGCTAAATATAATTATTACCGAGTATTGATTTCGGCATTCTACGGAAGACGGCAAGGATATGTATTCGAGGAAAATCCCGTTTGAACCTTAGGAATAGATTAGGATACAAGTGACATGTCACTAGGATGGTTAAGCATCCGAACTCGTTGAGTTGAGTCCGAGTTCACTTATGGATGCGAATGTCCGAACTCGTTGAGTTGAGTCCGAGTTCGTGAGATGTAACTATGCATCCGAGCTCGTTGAGTTGAGTCCAAGTTCACTTATGAATGCGAACGCCGAGTTCATTGAGTTGAGTCCGAGTTCGCTTATGGGCGGGTTACATGATTGCTTGATTGCATATGTGGCACTTATGTGCAAGTTATCCATGTATACGAATTATATTCCGATGTGTTCAACGGGTAAAGTTCTACTCAAATGGAGGAATACTCGAGATGAAGAGAGACGTATTGGTAAGTGTTGTGAAATGGATACTTTGGAAAGGTATGTACTTAACCCTCGGGTTGAGTATTGATACAACAACGATAAGGTAATAAGATGATGAATGATGATTAGAAATGTGATTTATGTTTTGGTGATACCATGCTAATGTTGATTGGTATGATTGTTTGTTATGTTACTTATTATTTGCATATGAACTTACTAAGCATTTATGCTTACTCCCTCCTTCTTACTCATTGTAGTTTTGGACAAGCCAGCTCAGAGTCGGGATAGGTCGAAGGCTCGACCACACTATCTCAAGAACTTTTCGGTAAATGGCTTGTAAATTTAAGTATGGCATGTATAGCAATATACCTATTTTGTGTAAATGATCTTATGGTATGGTGATGGAATGGTTGAGGAAATGCTTGATAATGATAAATTATGGAAATGGTTAGTTTAGATTATGTTTGATGTTATGGAAAATTCATAAGTTATCTAGTTCGTGAAAACTCATAAAAAGGATGAAATTTGCCATAAACAGAACATTGTAGCAACACTGACGTGAGTTTGAAAATTTACTAAAAATCATAGAAATTGAATTACATGATGTATTAAATATCAAATTGAAGCTTATTATGTCTAGTTTCACATGAAATAAATGAAACAGGTAAAGGAATTATATGTTAGAAGATATTTTAATTTTAGTGAAACAGGGTCAGAGCAGTTTCTGGATCCCCTGTTCCAAATTTAGAAATTCACCATAAATTGTACAGATATAATTAGGTGGTGTATTTTATATCCTCAGAATCCTTATTGAGTCTAGTTTAAGTAGAAACAAACCTCATAGTCATATTAATTTTTTACATAGATAAATATGGTTCGTAGTAAACATAGGTCAGACCAGTCAAGTCCTGAAACAGGGGTAACTTAAACTAATAAACTGTACTAATTGGCCCAACAAAAAAATTCTAGAAAAAATTTAGTAGATAGGTATATGAGTCTAGATTCAGGGAAAATTTATGGATCTTGATTTTGAGTTTCGTAACTCGAGATATGATTTTTCTTGTGACTGTGACGCAAGTAGCTTGAAAGCTGTGAATGTAGAAACAAATAATCCAAAGTTCTTAAAATGTTAAATTAAGCTTAGTAACACCTCATACTCGACTCCGGCGACGGTCTCGGGCGTGGGGCATTACATGTTCAACAAATTTGTGATGCCCAGAAGGTTGATAACGAGTTGATAGCAAAACGAGTTCAGTGTGATTCAAATGCTAATTCAAAGTTTCGAGTTGATGCAGATGACTATTTGAGATTCAGAAATTGAATATGTGTTCTGAGGAATTCAGAATTGATCCAGATGATTTTGAATGAAGCTCATAGTAGTCGGTTATCTATTCACACAGGTAGTACGAAGATGTATAATGATCTGAAACAACTTTATTGGTGGCATGGTATGAAACGAGGCATTTCTGACTTTGTTTCGAAATGCTTTATCTGTCAACAAGTAAAAGCCGAGCATTAGGTACCTTCTGGATTGCTTCAGCTGATTATGATACTTGAATGGAAATGGGACAGAGTTACTATGGATTTTGTATCTGGTTTACCGTTGACACCGAGCATAAAAGATGCAATCTGGGTTATTGTGGATAAATTGACTAAATCGGCTCACTTTGTTCCTATTCGTACAGATTATTCGCTTGACAAACTTGCTGAGTTATATGTTTCTCAGAGTGTGAGATTACACGGAATACCTATATCTATTGTTTCGGATAGAGATCCGAGGTTTACATCACAGTTTTGGAAGCAACTGCAAGATACACTAGTTACGAAATTACATTTCAGCACTATTTTTCATCCGCAAACAGATGGTTAGTCTGAGTGAATCATTCAGATACTTGAGAATATGTTGAGATGCTGCATTCTCGAGTTTGAAGGTACGTGGGAACGATTCCTACCTCTAATTGAATTTGCGTATAATAACAACTTCCAATCGAGTATCAAAATCGCACATTATGAAGCTTTGTACGGTCGTAAATGTCATACACCATTATATTGGACTGAGCTCAGTGAAAATAAGATACACGGGGTCGATTTGATCAGAGAAACTGAACAGAAAGTGAAAGTGATCCGTGAAAGTCTGAAAGCAGCATCAGATCATCAGAAATCATATGCGGACTTGAAACATAAAGATATAGAGTTTCAGATCGGAGATAAAGTCTTTTTGAAAGTCTCACCGTGGAAGGAAATACTCAGATTTGGTCTCAAAGTCAAATTGAGTCTGAGGTTTATTGGGTCGTATGAAGTAATAGAACGCATCGGGCCGGTTTCTTATAGACTATGGTTGCCACCTGAACTAGAAAAGATCCATAATGTATTTCATGTTTTGATGCTTCATAGATATCAATCTGATTCTTCACATGTGATTAGCTCGGCTGAGGTTGAGATTAAGCCCGATATGACGTACTAGGAAGAACCGGTTCGTATTATGGCTCGAGAGATTAAAGAGTTACGAAATAAGAAAATTTCGTTAGTTAAAGTACTGTGGCATAAACACGGAGTTGAGGAAGCAACGTGGGAGCTAGAAGATGCAATGAGAGAACGTTATCCGAACCTATTCACCGATAAGATTTTCGAGGAGGAAAATCCCTAAGGGGGAGAGTTGTAACAACCTGATTTTGACCCTAATCGGAATAGTGGTTTTGAGACCACAAATCCGAGTCAGAAAAATATTTTAAAATTATTTTCTGTGTTTTTTTTGTGCGAATTTATATCTGTGAAATTTTTGTGATTTAATTTTATTGTTTGAGTGTTCGATTAAATAAAAGGACTTAATCACGTAAAATGAAAATTTAGAGGTTATTTCTAAAAGGGGTTGAATTGTTAGTGGCTTTCTAAATTGAAGCCTTAAAGTAGTAAATAGGCCATATTTAATATTGGTGGATGGTAGTGGCCATAGTTTATAATAGTTTAACGTTATAATAATAAGGTTATATAGGTAATTTAGTTAATAAACTTATATTAAATAAAACCAAAGTTAAAATACATGTTATTTTCATTTGTTCTTCACCGAAACAACAAATAAGAAGGAAAAAAGAAAAGAACTAGGGTTCGGCTTCATCCAAGCTCAATCAAGGAAAGAGTTTAGCTCGGTTTTTGATAATTTTTACGTTTTTGAGATCATTGCTAAGTAATCTTCAAGACCCATGCTTTAATTTTTTATTTTGATTTTTTGCCATTGATGAGAGCTTGTGATTTTTGTTGTTTGATGATGAAATATGAAATATATGTTTTAGACTAACATGTTTTGTACTGGAGTTTTTGATGATTTTGAGTAATTAGGACTAAATTGCAAAAATAATAATTTGAAGGACTTAAATGTGAAAAAAATGAAATATATGGGATTGTATGCATATGGGTAATATTCGGCCTAACTTGGGTATAGGGAGATTTTGTATATTTTGTGTTTTGTGTAATAGGGACTAAATTATAAAAATTATAAATGTCAGGGGTAAAATAGTAATTTGCCCATTTATGTGTTTTTGGACTAAATTGAATAAAAATATGTTTGAATGAGCCCAATTTGAATATGTTTAGATCAAGAACCAAAGAAATCGGATTTGGATCGAGGGAAAGCGAAAGTTGTCAACTAGCTGCCCTGTTCCGTTTTGAATCGTCTGAGGTAAGTTTATAAGCAAATAGACGTGCCTAATTGTAGTTAAATGCTGAATATATATATGCTGGTATGTAATGTATGGATTTGTATATGATATGGTCGAATGTGAATAAATTTGGTTACTATATTTCCAAATTCGTTTCGACCGAGTTTCAACGTCCAAAAGCACCGTATGAATCTTAGGAATAGTTAGGATACAAATGTCATGACATAGGATTCTGATTTATGTGTGCGAGTAAGACCATGGCATCGATATGTGATTCCGATATATGTGTACGAGTAAGACCCTGTCTGGGACAATGGCATCGATATGTGATTACATGTAAGACCACGTCTGGGACGTTGGCAATGTACGATATATGTGTGATTATTTGAGTGTCCTATCCAATTCTGAATGGTTCATCGGGCAAAGACAAGTTGTGTTCGAATGTGTAAGATAAGCTAATTGGCCAGGTATGAATTGGCTTGTTGTTTAGTTAAAATGAGGTAAGTGAGTAATTTGGTACTTATTTCAAATTATGCATAATGCAATTGAAGGTTACATGTGAATTAGGTAAGTGCATTCGGCCTTGTGAATAGTATTAAAGTGAGTTTAAATTATATGTATGTATAAATACATGTATTCGGCTATCTAATTAAAAATGTATATGAAATTATATGATGATACATGAGTTTGTGTATTTGTGAGCATGTGAACTAGGTTGATATTAATTATTTGGCTTTGGAAGTTAATTGATAATTAGTTAACATGGATATATAAGTATTCGACCAAGTGACAAATATGAATGAATATATATAATATAGATTTTATATGATTAAATCTAAATGTTTTATAATAATGTGCTTTGGCTTAGTTTAATTAAATTGATGATATTTTTAGGTTGCTTATTTGCTTATGACTTACTAAGCTATAAATAGCTTACTCTATGTATATGTGTGTTTCTGTTTTATAGATTTTGGAGTTAAGCTACAAGCTCGGGGACTGTCAGCAAAGTTTCATCACATTATCAGCTATTTTGGTATAGACATTCAAGTGATGCTTGAGCTTGGAATTTAGTAATGATTTCATTAATTAATTTAATAGTCAATATATACACTCATGCATTATAATAATTGGATTATTCATTTAGGTTTATAATTTATCTTTGTTAAGATCAGCATATGCTTTAATGTTTTAAATAATTTATTACATATTATTGATTATAAATGATATGATTGTATATATGTATGATGTGAAATATTTTAAATTTAAGAGTTGTGTTAGTTTATGAAATAAATTCTAACTGATCTTCGAGACTTGTTCATGTGGATATATATAATTGTTCGGAATTGTGTTTTATTCTATAATGTCTTATGACCTTAATTCGGTGACGGATACGGGTTAGGGGTGTTACAATGAGAATGAAGTATAATTGTGATGCTATTATGTGTGATATATATGTATTTGAATTGTTATGATTATGGTAACTTTCTTAGGTATATTGATTAGGTATTGTTTGAAAGAGTTGATGAATTGAATTGATGTTTATTTTGTTGTGAAAATGTTATATACTTCCGGTACCAATGAGGGTACATTGGTACATGTATTTCCATAAAATATTTAATATAGTACTTGTATTTTAGAAATGTTAAATGTGGCAATTGAACATGATGAGTTGGGAAGAAATCTAAGTATCGAATTTTCATTAGCTGGTTTAGCAATTCACTGATGTTGTTAACATCAAGTACTATAATAAAATAAATATTGATAATTTATGCATCACATTTTATTTTTCAAATAACTCAATATCTAGGGGTGAGCAAAACTCGATTCGACTCGATAAAATTGAAAAAAAAATTGAATTTCGAGTTAAATAAATCGAGTTGTTCGAGTTAATCAAGTTATTCGAGTCAACTCAATTTTTGTCAAATTTCAAGTTCGAATCAAGTTGAATTTTCGAATTCGAATAACTCGAATAATTCGAATAAACCAATTATCAAACTCTAATATTTTACATTTTTACCCAAAACTTTTAAATTTTTTTACTTTCCTCTCGAAACTTTTACTCCCCTCCCATCTCACCCTCATCTATCCCAAACTCATTTCCCCCTAATTTTTTTAATATTTTCCCTCCAAAATTTACTCCCCTTTACTTTCCCCTCAATTTTTATTCTCCCAAAACCTTTTATTTCCCCCCTAAACTTTTACTTATCACCCTTTACCTCCACCAAATCAAAAATCAAAATAATCCCAAAAAAATTCCTAAACTTAAATTGTAATAATTTTATTTATATATACTATTTATATTATTAAATTAAATTTCATATTTTGTACTATTTATATTATTGAATTGTTTAATCATATTGAGTCTTTATAAATTTCTATTAAAATTGAATTATTGATGATGCTATAAAATATTCGTGTTAAAATTTTATGTTGGTGTCAATTCCACATTTTACCTTAAAATAACTTGTATTAAAAAATTACATTTTTACATTTAATTTATTATTTAATTTCAAAATACATAGTGGCAATAATCAAAAAATAATTGAAGCAACTAAGTAAGAAAAAACTAACCCGTATATAAAATATTAATAAATAAATTATGAGGTGATGAAAGTTAATAACAAATTTGATTACAGTATGTGACAGTAGTTATAATGACCTAAAGTCATTTTTCTAAATTTAACTAAAAAAAATGTATTCGATTCGATTCGAATTTCATCTCACTTAACTCGATTCGAAAAAATTTCGATTTTTTCGAATCGAGTTAGGATGATAAAATAAGATTTATCAACTCGATTAACTTGAATTTTTTATTTGATTTAATTTGATTTAATTAAACGCTCACCACTATCAATATCTATAGGTGTTGAGATCTAGCATTCTATATTAGATACACTCTTTTGTACCTTTCAGAAATCTCAAGTTTAGAAAACTTAACAGCTCATCATAAAATATCAGAACTCAATACTCATAAGTATCACTCTAAAAAAAAAAAAGAAAATCTATTAAAAAAAAGTGATATATATTAGTGAGTATAATATTTACATTATTCAAATAAAAAACCTAGAAAAACTAATATGTACACTAATTTAAGCCGCCAAATATAAAAAATTAGATCTGCTCAAGTTAGCTAGTACTTACTTATCAGTATGCAATAATGAAAATTGCATTTCAACAGCCTCCCAACTTTACGCATTTTATTTAATAATTCGACTACTTTAATATTAATCAACAATTCAAGCTATAGCTAGTTACCTATAAGGCGAAGCCAGAATAAATATTTAGAGGCGAATAAAATTTTAAATTTTTATAATTTATATCTTTATAATTTGTAAAGGATTAAATCGAATTTTTATAATTTTAAGGGGCTAAATTGTAATTTTACCTTTATTAATTTAAAATTTAAAAAAAAATTTAAAGGCCAAAAGAATAAATTTATATTTTAGGGGGGTCGAGACCCATGCTGATCGAGACCCATGCTAGCACCCTGGCTTCGCCCATGTATACATTCTAATCAGATTAACCCCAATAAATTTTAATTTATATAAATTGACCACTTGTTAGAAGGACTCAATCAAAGCTATTTCATCTTGTTTCTGTATATGTCAAGAGTTCATCATCTCCCCCCAACCACCCAAAGAGAAAAAAGCCTGCTAAATATATAATAAACAGTTTACCAATTCCAAGTGCATATTTAATTAATCAAGTCCTTGCTTCTCAAAATTGTTTGTGGTAGGAGTACTTCAAAGCTAATGGGCAAATCTTTTTCGACCAAAACATACCGCGAATGAAAGCTGAGTGGGGTGTTTCATTATGTTTGAAGCACCTTTTTAATCCAATCACACTGAAAATGGTGCTTGGATATCGTGCAAAGTTGTAACTTTTCTCATTGTGCTGCAACCATTTAAGCACCGAAACTCTTAGTCAACGCTGCAAAGATATAGACCGAGGGTTTGACTGTTGAATGCAGCGATATCTTAGTAGCCAAGGCAAAGCATATCTTGTAAACCTTTTATTTAGTCAACGCTGCTAACTAACAAGACAATCCCAAAACGTCTCCTATAAAATCAAGGAGATTTGGATATCTAACTGTTTTGAAGAAGACTGATTAGGGCAATTCTATATTACAAGATTCAACTATACTTACCTAACTCTGCTAATTCTTTCTAGAAAAGAAAGCATTTTAGTATTATTAGATTATGTAATAGCTATAAGTGAAAAAAATTTATATAACAAATATATTTATAAAAAA
Organism: Gossypium longicalyx; assembly: GCA_025698465.1. NCBI lineage: Eukaryota > Viridiplantae > Streptophyta > Magnoliopsida > Malvales > Malvaceae > Gossypium > Gossypium longicalyx. Next base: position 59,686,996 of record CM047007.1, read on the forward strand.
TAAATAAATTATTAATTAAAATAATAAAGTTGAGATTTAAAAATCATGTTAAGTTCAAATCTAATAATGTGTGTATTTTTTTAGATTTTATATACTCTTTAAACATCCACTCATTATAATATTTTTTACTTTGTAAAAGAAATGGGGTTTTCGTAATTTTATAATTGAATTGAGACTCAATTGATGTGTGACACTAACTCAATCAAATACTTAAATAATAGTATAAATATAGGGATAACATTGTATTGAATATATGTATTCCTGTAAAATTCGAGCACATAAATTTGCTTTAAGATTCAAATATGTTATTTATATTAAATCTAAATATTATTATTTGACTTAAAATTAATAAAATCACCCTTTGAATATCTTAATCCACTAAATATCTGTATTTATTAAGCATAAAATATTTTTTTAAAAGTAATAGATAATAGATTCAGACATTCGAATATGAATTTATTATCCATAAAAATAAAGTAAATTTGAATATTTGTTATTTGAAATTGTATCCATTATTCACAAAAGTAAAATTAATTCAAATAGTAAATGTTCAAGAAGTATATCTGTATCTACTTTGAATTTATTACAAATAATAATTAAAATAATAGAATTCAAATAATATTTGAATTCGAAAAAAGCAAGCTGAAAATTGAAACAAATAATAACCATTACTATCAATAACAATAACTTTTAATATAACAAATTTAAACTTATTTAACAATTATATATAAATATTATAGAAGTTGAAAATTGAAACATTACGAACCAATCAATAAGTTACTTTTTTGTATGGTTCAATATATATTTTGTTTTTAAAGAAGAATATATACGAGGATCTATCAAGGAACATATTGTTACTTAAAAATCCAATTAGACCTTTATAAAAATACGTACATATAAACTTCGAGTATTTATTTATAAAGTAGGGTAGATGAATTTATTAAATACTAATAACCAATTCCAACGTTGTAAGTTGCTCGGAATTTTGCATATATATTATAAGATATAGCAGGGCACCACAAAGGGAAGATTAATCATTTATAAAAAGAAAAAAAAAAAGGAAAGAGAAAGGATTAATCTAATCAACGGCCAGTTGTTTACATCATTTAATTCTTGTTTGTTAGACTGTAATGAACAAGATTTGCTTCATTCAATGGCTATCACAATTCCTTTTTATTTTTTGTCAAAATTCATTAAATTGATTAGGATAAACTACAAAAATAATCATTCAGTTGTGTTTTTCGTTCTATTTTGGTCATCTAATTATTAATTTTTTTGATTTAATCACTAAATTTTTCGAAATTAAATATTTTAGTCTCACTCTATCAGTTACTATTAAATGAGTGACGAAAAGCTGATGGATACATTTTTTATTGGTCTAATAATAAATGTAGCCTAATAATATTTACATATTATATCAATTTGATCTTAAATATAAAAAATTCAAAAAAAACTTAGCCCTCAATGTTTACAAAATTTGTAATTTTAGTTCGAATTCTAAAAAGTTCTATAAATTTAGCCCTCAACGTTTATAAAATTTATCAATTTAGTTCTAATTCTAAAAATTAAAAAAGTGAAAAATATATTTTTAAAAAAAATAATTTTTAACCCTTTTAACTCATCTTTTGATTTTTTAGCACCACTTAAAACCTTTAGAGCTAACGAACATAAACCTAATGAGACATTTTTTTTTCCCTAATTCAAACATAAATAAGTCCCAGCTAGCCGGGGAATGAATGTGGGATGGTACAACACCACCACAAACAAATCTATGGTTGTAGTATCGCCTTGACCTCAAAGATGTTAATTAGCATATACTACTTAAAAATTATATAAAAAAGAAAAAGTTTCAAAGAATAACTAAAAATGAACTAAATCGTAAATGAAATTTCGCTACATAAGAAAAATTAGCAGAAATGACTTGAATATGATGAAAATGTCAAGCGAAATAAAACAAATCAAGAGTGAGATAAAAAAAAAAAAAAGTCAAATGCATACAACACTTGAAGTAAAAAAAAAAAAAAAAAAAAACTAAAATTGGTGAAATTACCTTAACTCATAGAAGAAGATATATGAATGGATTTGTTCCTTGATGACTCACTTCCTGCTTTGATTTTGATTTTAGCTCACCCCAAAAAATCAAAGGGTGAGGGCTAAAAATGATTTTTTCTTGAAATTTTTATAATTGAAATTAAAATGACAAATTTTGTAAATATTGATGGCTAAATTTATTGATTTTTAAGAATTTAAATTAAAATGATAAATTTTATAAACATTTAGAGCTAAATTTGTTGAACATTGAACTAAAATGATCAAATTGATACAATATGTCAAATTGATACAATGTGTAAACATTGGAAGGCTAAATTTTTTATTAGATAAATAAAAAAATCCCACATCAATTTTCCATCATTCATTTAACGACAATTAACCATTAAGTGACTAAAATATTTAATTTCAAAAGGTTTAGTGACTAAATTGAAAAAAATTAATAGTTGAGTGACTAAAATAGAATCAAAGGCATAGTTCGGTCACTATTTTTATACTTTACCCAATTGATTATTTCAAAAATTGCATTGGCGATCTATTGATTAGGGTATTTTGAAATATTATTCTAACATTTTTTCTTCAACAACAAAAAGTCTAATCAAAGAATGGTCAAAGAAAATTTGGGAGAGGCTTATTGCCAGCTTCGAAAGCAACCAATACAATGGAGGCATGAAAGTAGAGTCTTATCCCTATTGAACTCTAATTAGCACAATTAGGATATTCAAAATTCAAATTCATCTAAAAGCAACCGAAAGTTTATGTTAGATGTTTATGCTTTCCTAAAAATATAGTTTATAAAAGAGCAAAAGGTTTTAATGATCCTTCACGTGGGATTGGCTTAGTGGGCCATTGACAAGTGAGCCAAAGTTTGTTCGAAATTAGCAAAGGAGTTGCTAGGTCAAACAATTATAGCAAAGACCTAGTTTATCAACTTTGAATTTTAATGCTTCCATCAATGTTAGTCAAAGGAGAGGAACTTGAACTAAAGTCAAAGTCGCGACACCAAGATGTTGATGTCAATTATATGTCATTAAGGACTTAATCTTTGACTTAAGCCTATTTTAGACACTTAGTTGATGCAAGAATAAGAAGAGGAACTTGAACTAGAGTCAAAGTCGCGACACCCAGATGTTGACGACACCAATGTTTTTTCCATCAACTAAGGAGTTGGACTTCACCAAATGGCATAATCAAGTGGGTTGCCTTCAAGGTCACGGCACCAACACTTGAGGTTGCAACATTAGGCCATAACACCAACCATAACACTTGTAGATGAAAAGTCAAGTTGCCTGAGGACAACGTTGCAACACCAAAGTGTTGTTGTAACACCCCTAACCCGTAACCGTCGTCGAAATAGGTTAAGAGGCATTACCAAACTTATAACTCAGTTCAGAACAATAATTTATCAAATAACATTACATTTTAGTAAACAAAACTCATTCACATTCATTATATACTTAAATCAAGCATACAAAGCCTTAATTATGCATTCGGAACTAAATTGATAACATATAAAAATTTCATAAACTTATAAAATTTTCAACATTTCAAACATCACACGCCCGTGTGAACAGGCCGTGTGCCTCACACGGCTAATAGACACACCCCTGTCTTAGACCGTATGGAAACAGGGCATAGATACTGACTTGTGTCATATGGCCGAGGACACGCCTGTATGCCAGGCCGTGTGAAAACTGGAGAGGATACTGACTTGGGTCACACGGCCAACCACACGCTCGTGTGTCTAACCCGTGTCCCCTTCGAAATGGCCTCACATGCCTATGTACTAGGCCATGTGCCATTTAGGGGGTATATTGACTTATGTCACACGGTCAATCACATGCCCGTGTGTGAATCCGTGTGACACACATGGCCAATAGACACACCCGTGTGTCTAAGCTGTGTCAAACCTATAGGGTATACTGACCTAATTTGTAGGGTACCCTAGGGGACGTATGGTCGTGTAACTTAACCGTGTGTCACACACGGCTGAGTCACACGCCCGTGTGGACAAAAATAAGCCATTTTCAAAGCCATATTGCCACCCTAAAACACAAGCATTTATAATCATATTTGACCACAATTATGCAACCCAATTGACAACCAAAATAACCATTTCATTACACAATATTTAACATATCAAAACATAGCAAATTCATATCCAAATACCTATCCATCTACATGAATAATCCATTCATCTATCAAATTCATATCAATACCTCACTTGCATATTTTCATTCAAACATTACCATACCAAAACATGCCATCTTTAAGCATATATATGCAATCAAAACATGATAACAAAATAAGCCAAATCACATGACTTAACTTATATACAAAATCATTCTCAAATCATGATACCAAAACATAACTACTTCTATTAAACTAGCTTATACATGCCATATTTAAATAAATTCACAAGTTCAAAATACCAATCAGAAATTGGATAGTGCGACGTGCAACTCCGACTTGTTCGAAATGAGGAAGCAACGAGCCTCTATAAAATATAGAAAAAGAAACAGAGTAAGCTTTATAGCTTAGTAAGCCCGTATAATTCAGAATTAAACTTACCATTTATACATAATCAAAGCAACACAAATATAAATGCCAACAACTCAATTTAACCATCACCTATTCACACATAGTCATCACATATTAGTCATTTAGTATAAACATAAATCATCCGTTAATACAATACTCCGTATTATTCCAAAATTCACCTATCATACATATAACATTAATATCACGTATAACCCGTAACTTATCCATATAAATAGTATTTAGGCCCGTTGAACCTATTAGAACTTCAAAGGATAATCATGTGAACAATGTCAGTAATCTGTCAATTCATCATCATACATGCTCTTTCGAGTCATGGTCGGTAAGCTCCTCCAGAGCTGATAAACAATAAGCTCTATTGAGTTAAAAACGGTAAGCTCTATTGAGCTGAATAGTAATCTCTTTCGAGCTGAATCGGTAAGCTCCAATGAGCTGAAACAGTAAGCTATTACGAGCTGTGGTGAGTCCACAACAAATGCAGGAGCTCAACCAGTACAGTAATCTAAGTAACACGTCACTCGTATCCAATAAATTCACATAGTTCAAACAGGGCTCGATAATGAATACAATATATCATTAAGACATTTATATTTCAAGTATTTTAATTATACACATTCAATTCAACAATTACAAGTATAGAAAAGTTCGATTCTAATTATACAAACTTACCTCGTTTCCTCGGATAAAATTATCGGCTATTCATCGATCTTTCGTTTTCCTCGATCTAAACTCGATCTCGGCTTATCTTGATCTATATTATATCAAATTAACTCATTCAAACTTTCATTCAATTCAATTTAGCCTAAAACATTCATTTTGGCTAATTTACAATTTTACCCTTAGACTTTTGACTACTTTGCAATTTAGTCCTTAACACATAAAAATGCAAAATTACACAATTAGACCATAACCCATGAAAGTCAAATTTCCTATATGCTACTAGCAGCACAAATCTTTCATTATTTTCACATTTTAAACCACAACATTCCTATCTTTCACAATTTAATCCCTAATTCTCATTTTTGTCAAAAGTCACTTTATAAAACTTGTATATCTATAAACAACCATCAATAATCTAACAAGAAACTTCAAAATACCCAAGTATTCAAAAATGGCATATCTCAAAATCTATAACAAATTCAAAAATTAAGGTACGGGCTAGCTAATATACGAAGCAACGATCTCAAAAACATAAAAATCATCAAAAATTGAGTTCAAACCGTACCTCAATCAAGCCAAATAGATGCCGAACCCTAATAGTTCTTCCTTGACTTCTTTTTCTTTTGGTTTTCGGTTATGAAGAAGAAAATATGATGATAAAATAGCTTTTGTTTTATTAAATCTATACTTATTATTCATTTTACTAATTTAACCTTATAAAGACAACTTATAAATCACTTAAGGCATGGATACAAATGATCATTAACCTTAATCATGGTCAAATAACATTATAAGGACTTCCATATTAATAAACCATAGCTATTTAATACTTTAAATAATAGTACTCAACTTTTACGCGTTACGCTATTTAGTTCTTTTTACCAAATTAGGCATTTAAACAGTAAAATTTTTTTACAAAACTTTCATATAATAATTATATTATACTGTAAACATAAATAAATTAATAAATAAATATTTTGACTTCGGATTTGTGGTCCCAAAACCACTGTTCTGATTTGACCTAAAATAAGTTGTTACAACTCTCCCCCCTTAGGGATTTTCGTCCCTTAAAATCTTACTAGTGAAAAGGTTAGGGTACTATTTTCGGATAGCTTCCTCGGGTTCCCATATAGCTTCCTCGATCCCATGTTTATGCCAAAGAACTTTTACCAAGGCTATGCGCTTATTTCTCAATTCTATGATCTCACGAGCCAGAATCCTGATCGATTCTTCGTTATACGACATATCGGTTGGAATTTCAACATCAATTGGAGAAATCACATGTGACAGATCGGATCTGTAACGGCGTAGCATAGAAACGTGAAAAACATTATGGATCTTTTCAAGTTCAAAAGGTAAAGATAATCGATATACTATAGGCCTTATTCTCTCTATAATTTCATACGGCCCAATAAATCGCAGGCTTAATATTCCTTTACATCTGAAACGGAGAATCTTCTTCCATGGTGACACTTTTAAAAATACTCTATCTCTGACTTGAAATTCAATCTCTCTACATTTCAAATCTGCATAGGATTTTTGTCGATCTGAAGCTGCTTTTAAACTATTTCGAATCGTTTTCACTTTTTCTTTGGTTTCTCTGATTAATTCAACCCCATGAATCTTTTTCTCACTCAATTCAGTCTAGTATAGTGAAGTTCGACACTTACGACCATATAAAGCTTCGTACAATGCCATCTTTATACTCGTTTGGAAACTGTTGTTATAAGAAAATTCAATCAGAGGCAAGTATTTCTCCCAGCTACCTTCAAACTCGAGAATGCAACAACGCAACATATCCTCAAGTATAATTCTTTTGGACTGATCGTCAGTTTGGGGATGAAAAGCTGTACTAAAATTCAATTTCGCTCTAAGAGCTTCTTGTAATTTCTTCCAAAATCTTGATGTAAATCTCGGGTCTCTATCGGAGATAATAGACAGTCGTACACCATGTAATCGTACAATTTCAGACAAGTACAATTTAGCTAGTCTATCCAGAGAGTAATTTGTACGTACTGGTATGAAATGAGCAGATTTTGTTAGTCGATCAACGACAACCCAAATAGCATCTTTCTTTTTCAGAGTTAGGGGTAATCTCGATACGAAATCCATAGTGACTCTATCCTATTTCCACTCAGGAATCAATACAGGCTGCAGTAAACCAAATGGTACTTGATGTTTAGCTTTGACTTGTTGACAAATCAAACATTTCGATACAAACTCTGATAATCCTGTTTCATTCCCGACCACCAATACATCTGTTTCAGATTGTTATGCATCTTGGTACTACTCAGATGAACAGAAAAATAATTACTATGTGCTTCATGCAGGATATTCTGAATAAGCTCTATATTTTTTAGCACAAAAATTCTATTTTAGAATAGTAAACAGTCATCAGTTCCAATATGAAATTTCGAATCAAAATTAGACTCACATTGAATTCGTTTAGCTTGTAGTTCATGATCATCTTTCTAAGCTTCACAAATTTGTTGAAGAAATACTGGTTTAGCTTTTAATTTAGCTAAAATAGACCCGTCATCATGTATCATCAACTGGGTGTTCATAGCTCGTAACACAAACAATGATTTTTGGCTCAGGGCATCAGCAACTACATTAGCTTTTCCCAGCTGATAATCAATCACAAAGTAATAATTTTTCAATAACTCAAGCCATCTTCATTGTCGTAAATTCAAATCCTTCTGTGGCATCAGATATTTCAAGCTTTTGTGATCCGTATAAATATGACATTTCTCACCGTATAAGTAGTGTCGCCAAATCTTTAGTGCAAACACAATTGCAGCCAACTCTAAATCATGTGTCGGATAGTTCTTTTCACGTGGTTTCAATTGTCGAAAAGCATAAGCTATAAATTTTACATCTTACATCAAAACACACCCTAATCCATTTAATGACGCATCACTATAGATCACGAACTCTTTACCCGATTCAGGTTGAACCAAAACTGGTGCATCTATTAATAGTGCTTTCAACTATTCAAAACTCTGTTGACACTTTTCTGACCATTCAAACTTCACATTTTTTTTAGCAGTCGAGTCATTGGTGTCGTAATCATTGAGAATCCTTTCACAAATCTTCGATAATAATCCACTAAGCCCAAAAAGCTACGGACTTTAGATACGCTTCTCGGAGGTTTCCAATCAACAATAGCAGAAATCTTGCTCGGATCAACTCTAATACCATTGGCTAAAACAATATGTCCCAAAAATCCAACCTCTTTGAGCCAAAACTCACATTTACTGGACATTGCAAATAACTATTTTTCACATAGAGTTTGTAACATAATTCTCAAGTGCTCGGTATGCTCAGATTCATCTCGTGAATAGATCAGAGTATCGTCAATGAATACAACAACAAATCTGTCTAAATACGGTCTGAATATTCGATGCATCAAGTCCAAAAAAATGGCAGGAGTATTAGTTAAACCGAAAGGCATAACAAGGAATTCATAATGTCTATACCTTGTTCTGAACTCGGTTTTCGACACATCTGACTCTTTGACTCGCAACTGATAGTAACTCGAACTTAGATCAATCTTTGAAAATACTGAAGCTCCCTTCAACTGATCAAATAAGTCATCAATTCACGGTAAAGGGTATTTGTTCTTTACAGTCACTTTATTCAATTGTCTATAATCAATACACATTCTCATAGTACCATATTTCTTTTTCACGAACAATACCAGTGCACCCCAGGGAGAATAACTCGGTTGTACAAAACCTCTGTCTGTCAATTCTTGCAACTGAGCTTTCAACTCTTTCAATTCTGGTGGAGCCATTCTATACGGAACTATCGATATAGGAGTTGTTCCTAGTACTAATTCAATACCAAATTCAACCTCTCTAATCGGTGGTAACCTGGTAATTCATCTGGAAATACATCCGAAAACTCACAAACAACAAGTACGGATTCAATCTTTGATTTTGACACTTTTGTATCCAGTACGTATGCAAGATATGCATCATAGCCCTTTCTCAAATATTTCTGAGCTAATGTACACGATATCATAGTAGATAATTCATTCGAATCATTAGACTTAATCCGAAGAATCTCACCATTTTGACATTTCAATTTGATAGTCTTCTATCTACAATTCACAACTGCATCGTGCATAGTCAGCCAGTCCATACCCAAAATCACATCAAACTCATCGAATGGTAGAAGCATCAAATCAGCTCGAAAATAGTAACCCCGGATCATCAAAGGACAATTCTTACAAATTTTATCAACTAAAACAAACTTGCCTAAGTGGTTCGATACTTTAATTACAAACTCTGTAGACTTGACATGTAAACTCTTTTTAAATACTAAATTCATACAGATATATAAATGGATTGATCTATGATCTATCAACACAACTATATCAGTATCAAAAAGAGAAAAAATACCGGTAATAACGTCTGGTGATGATGCCTCTTCTCGTACACGTATAGTATAAGCCCTGGCAGGTGCTCCTGCCTTAGATCTCACAGTCGAATCTCTTGTAACACCTCGATTACCACTCACATTTCTGGTGTTTCGGGGTGGTCTCCCTCTAGTAGTCGTGTTACTTATTTTCACTAGTTGATCTCATTCAGCTGTGAACTTTTCTGAACAATCACGAAGAAAATGATCAAAAGATCCACATTTAAAGCAAGCTCCGTTCACTAATCTGCATTCACCATAATGTCACTTATTGCAATGTTTACATTCAGATCTAGCATCACTAACTTCCCACACTGGTCACAGATGTCGCCTGAGGTTTTGAACTTGATTGTCTCGCATTTCTATCTCTAATAGAAATTTCCGCAGAGGCTGTAGAACGAGGATGATATTCTCTAAATTTTTTATGCTGACTGATGTGATTTGCCCGTAAATATTTTTCTAGACTCTCTAGCCTCTGAATCTGCTTTTCTTTTCTCTTTACAAAGCTTTTCGACTTTACAAGCTCAGTCAAACAGAACAACAAACTCTTTCAGCTCAAGAATTCCAACCAACACTCTAATTTCTTCATTCAATCCATCCTCAAATATTTTACACATTATAGCTTCAGAAGAAACACATTCACGAGCATATTTGCTCAATCGTACAAACTCCCTCTTATTTTCTGTAACTGTCATACGACCTTGCTTCAATTCAAGGAATTCTTTTCTCTTCTAATCAATGAACCTTTGGCTGATGTATTTCTTTCTAAATTCAACTTGAAAGAAATCCCAAGTGACTCTTTCTGGTGGAACTACGGATATGAAGGTATTCCAACACTGATACGCAGTATCTCTCAATAGTGATACAACACACTTCATACATTCTTCGAGTGTGCAAGATAATTCGTCGAATACCCGAATAGTGTTCTCAAGCCAAAACTCGGCTCTTTCAGGATCATCATTAACAGTGGCTCTAAATTCCTCAGCTCTGTGTTTCTGTATTCTATCAACATGTGGTTTATGTATTCGTAAAGGATCGATACCTTGAGGAGCTACAGGGATCGGTTGGGAAACTGGCAGGGGTAGAGGTTGCAGAACAGTTGGGTTCGTAAGAATATACTGTGTGAACCACTCGCTTAATATCTAAAAGAAGGCTTCTTTAGCCTCACTGTAACAACCCAATTTAGACCCTATTCAGAATGGTGGTTTCAGGACCAGGAATCTGAGTTAGAAAAATATTTTAAAATTATTTTCTGTGTTTATCATGTGTAAATTTATATCTGTGAAATTTTCGTGTTTTAATTTTATTGTTTGAGTGCCGATTCAATGAAAAGGACTTAATTGTGTAAAATGAAAATTTGATGGTTAATTGTAAATGTAACACCCTATACCCGTAACCCACACTAGGTCGGAGTGCAAGGCATTACCTAATCTTATCTCATACATACAAACAATCTCAAGTCACCGAGACTCGGTCCAATTTAAAACTTTTTCAATTTCTACTTTAAACTTCTTATTCAGGGCCTACGAGTCCCAATTCAACCATTAAAAACTAGTTGGGACAATTCCGGGTCCTTAAACCAACCTTAAGAAATTTACCTCAAAAATAGGGCACACGCTCGTGTGACCATATCAACATAGTCGTGCTGATGGCCCGTGTAGCTCACACGGCCTAAGCACCCTAGGACACGCCCGTGTTCCACACCTGTGTCGAATTAATTTCTAATTCACATGTACAGAGGTTTTTACACGGCCAGACACATACCCGTGTCAATGGCTGTGTCCCTCACACGACCCCGACACGCCCGTGTCCTAGCCCTTGTGCAAAAACATGGACATTCTATTTCTGATGTTAGCATACTCAAAATGTCACACGGCCAAGGCACATGCCTATGGGCTGGGCCGTGTCCTTTACACGGTAGAGACACACGGTCGTATCTCTTCCTGTGTGTTTACTACCATGCATACTAACTTGAAATTTTTACGTGCAGGAGACACACGGCTGGACTACACGCCCATGGGGTAGACTGTGTGTCACACACGGCCTAGACACACATCCGTGTGTCTACCTGTGTGGACAATATAAGGCTATTTACCAAGCCTCATTGCCACCCTTACATACCTATTTTCATACAGATCCCAACCAATACCAAAACAAGCACTATTTCTATAATCAAATCAGCCACAATAGACATGCATTCAACCATGATAATGCATCTTTTACAAATTCAAAATGAATGCTAGCCATCATTCAAGATTTAATACAAATTGAAGGGTTTCCAACCCAAGCCAACACATTTGGCCAATTCTTAAAGGCACAAAATGATAAAGTCTAAGTCCTATACATGCTATATTCAAAAATATAAATCCAACTATACCGAAGCTTCGGTTGATAGTGTGATCGATAACTCTGACTTCTGGTGATCCTTGAGCTAGATATGCGGCACTGTAAGGAAATAGAAAGAAAATGGGGTAAGTATAAAAGCTTAGTAAGTTGCATATAAGTAAGTGTATAACAACAATTTATCAATAATCAACATGCTCATAATACCAAGGTAGGCGTAAACATAACTTACTCATTACCATCCATACAAGTCACATATTAAACAATGAGCTCATATTTCATATGTACCAATTAGGTACCTATACCACTCACAACACAGTTATACTTTCCTCATTAGCTTAAGAACATAACGTTCATCGTTGAACCATTTGGAACACTACTGGATATTCATTAAGCCTCAAACGTGGGTAAGGTGCCGATGCCATATCCCAGATATGGTCTTACACTAGCTCATATCTCAAGTCGATGCCATGTCCCAGACATGGTCTTACACTGACTATCATCTCATACCTGATGCATGTCCTAGACATGTCTTACACTGGCTTACCTCTCGAGGCCGATGCATGTCCCAGTCATGTTTTACACTAGCTCTCGTTTTAATGCCGATGCCACGTCCCAGACATGGTCTTACACTGGCTCTCATAATGTGGCTGATGCATGTCCCAGACATGTCTTACACTAGCCAACAATAACCCATATGTCATGGCATGAATATTCGATTTATTTTCTAGGTTCAAACGGGAACTCTACTATCTCTATTATCATCATACCTTCTCAATTCCACAATCAAGCAATTTGTGCTATATTAATTCAAATACAATTCAATACATACATTAGCAATGTAGTTGTATTATTTACATACAACTTACCTCGGATTACAAAATGTGGCGACTAGTTAGTTTAATCAATTTTTCTTGGCTTTCCCCCGATCTAGGTTGGGGTTTGGCAATTCTTGATCTAAAATAGCAAAACGCACACATTTAATCACTAAATAAAATTAAGCAATTAAAAATTCACATCTTTGATAAAATGACCATTTTGCCCCTAGACTTTGGCAAAATGACCTTTATACCCCTAGGCTCGAAAATTGATTTTTATCAAATTTCTTCGCATCTTAAGCCTAACTGAACTCTTTTTACTCTTATGGAAACCCCAAATTCTCTCTATTTCACACATTTAATCAATTATTGTAACATCCCGAAATATGGCCTAGTCGGAATAATGGTTTCGAGACCATAAATTCGACGTTAAATTATTTAGATTATAATTATTATGAGATTTAAAATATGAAAATATACATGTGGTAAAGTTTCATGAGGAAATTTTAAGAATAATGTGTCCAATTAGAAAGTAAGGTCTAAATTGAATAAGATGCAAAACTTGGGTTTTAGGTGTAATTTGTGTGAAATTGTTTTGGAATATAAATTAAAAGGTCTTAAAGAGAAATTTTCCCAAATTCTAAGTTTTTGGACAAAAATGGACATCCATGGAAATTTTTGTAAGTTTAGTGAGTAAAGGTATTTTGGTCATTTGGTTATTAAATGAATTAAAAAGAGAAAAAGACCCAAAAATCAGCTCATCTTCTTCCCCTTTGTTGCTGAAAATTCAAGAGACCATAGCTAGGGTTTTCAACATTTTCAAACTCAACAGTAAGTGCTCCCAAGCCCCGTTTTTAATGTTCTTCGTATTTTTGAAATCCCGGTAACTTGCTCTCTCCATTTCTACCCATATTTCATGCTAGGTTTTATGTTTGGAAAATTACCCATGCATGAGTTAGGTGTATTTTGATGGATTATGGAGGAGTATGATAGTTTAAAGTATGGAGAACAACTATTGTTAAGTGATTTTGCATGGAAACCCTAAAAAGGACTTATTTGTAAAGATTATAAAAATGAGTAGAAAGTGTGAAATGAAAGAAAATATGGGCTGCTATAAGTACAAGAAGTATTCAGCTAGGCTTGGGTAGCCAAGAAATCACTTGTATTTCATCATACGAGCCTAGGGACTAATTTGTGAATAAGTGAAAGTTTAGGGGTAAAATAGTAATTTTATCAAAGCATGAATTTGGAGTCGATTTGAGTAATGTATTAAGTTAATGAGCTAAATTTGCTATTATAGATCAAGAAAGACGATAATCGAATCTTGATAAAGGCAAGAACAAAGTGCACAAGGCTTAGGCACTATTTCAAATATTTTGTACCGAGGTAAGTACATGTACAAATAAATACCTTAATTGGTGTTTTAAAATAACAATTAGTTAATTAATATGTTATTTGGTTACTTTGTTGTTATAATACGTTTTTATGTTTTATGCTTATGTTACAAGTGTTTCCATGTTAGTATTTGTATATGATAATGTCATATGTTATGAGGCCAACATTCCAAGAATGTTCGACAAAGTGACAAAAGTCTGAAAATCCCATCTAAACTTAGGAATAGGTAAGGATATAAGTGACATGTCACTAGGATAGCTATGTATGTATGAGTTCATTTGATGACATGTTACATGCTAGGTCCGCGAGCTTGTGTACTTATGTAGCCCTGTTGAGAGGCGTGCTATGTTATGAGTATGACACTTTGGTGCGTTCGTATCTGAGTATCCTGTCCATTATTCCAAAATGTTCAATGGGTAATGTATGCGGAGTTCGAATGTAAGCTAAGTAAGATATATATGTGTGTAAGGAAGCAAAGGTATGTGCTTAAACTTGTGTACTCTTATGACTATGATCAGTAATGGCAATGCATGTCTTTGTGTATTATGCTTGAAAATTTAGATCATATGTTTTGATAAAAGGTATGAAATAGCAACAAAGACGGAAATAATGTTCTAAGGCCTAATTGAAAATTTAGATCATATGTGTGAAGGACATGAGCCAAGGACATGGGTGTGTGTCTAGGCCGTGTGAAAGCTACTGTATCTTGAACAGGAAAAATAAAAATTCATAATTCCACACGAGCTAGGGACACGGGCATGTCCCAAACACACGGGCGTGTGGAGTGCCTCCACAAGGGCATGTGAGGCCAAACACAAAAATTTTCTTAAGTTTTCATATGTTTTCGGTTCAGTCCCGAACCACTTCAAATGAATGATTAGGGCCTCGTAAGCCCATATAAGGGATAGAATTATGCAATTGGTTTGAAATGAAATTGTATCACTAGCATTTTTAGTCGAATGTTCGTATGTTTGTCCGGTAACGCCTCGTACCTTATCCCAGTCTCTGGTACGGGTAAGGGGTGTTACATTTATTAGTATCTAAGCTACGGTTTAGTTGATTCTCAGATTATGTAGCATCTGTTTGAGTGTATCTATACATGCCATGAATAAAATTGTGGTAGTGTGATGACTCCTGACGATATAATTGTATTTTTTCATATAGTATGGATCCCAATCGAGTTGTAGCCGATGATGTTGAGAGTAATGCATCGGTCCCCGCTCAAGGGACGGTGCCAGAGGGGAATAGACCCGTTACAGTTAGCCAAAGAGGGGAGGCTAGGGAGGCTTTCCTCCAAATGATGAATAACTGGTATACTGAGTTTAAGAGAGCGAACCCTAATGCTCAAGCTCCACCTCTTCCACCCGCTTTGAACCCTCAACCCGTGCCTATAATGCTTCGAAATACGGACTTCGTGAGATTTTCTAGCACCCCTGTAGATAAGATTAGAAAACAAGGGGCCGAGGAATTTAGGGCAAATACTGATGACGATAATGAGAGAGCCGAGTTTTGGCTCGAGAATCCAATCCGAATATTTGAGGAGCTATCTTGCACACTCGAGGAGTGCCTTAAGTGTGCCATTTCTTTATTGAGGGACGATGCTTATCATTGGTGGAAGACTTTGATCTCGGTAGTGCCTAATGAGAATGTCATTTGGGAATTCTTTCAGGAGGAATTCTGAAAGAAGTATATTAGCGAAAGGTTTACTGATCAGAAATGAAAGGAATTTCTCAAGCTTAAGCAAGGACGTATGTCAGTAACAGAATACGAGCGAGAATTTGTTCGATTAAGTAAGTATGCTCGAGAGTTTGTGCCCACTAAGGCCAAGATGTGCCATAGGTTTGAAGATGGACTCAATGAGGACATTAAGGTGTTAGTAGGCATCTTTGAACTTAAAGAATACGTTGTACTCGTTGAACAGGCATGTAAGGCTGAAGAATTAATGAAAGAAAAAAGAAAGCTGAGTTAGAGGCTAGAGACGTTAGAAAGAGAATGATGAGTAGATTGGCTCCGACACAATCCAAGAAATCAAGAGACGTACCTTCTTGTTCTTATGCATTGATAGGACGCTCCCATGGAAACCGTAAGAAGCAAGGGTCAAGTTTTAGGACTCAAGCTACATCTATGGCTAGTGTAGATAACGCTAAGACTCGTCAATTTGAGTGCCAACACTGCAGGAAACGTCACCCGGGTCCGTGTAGGAGGAATGAGGGGACATGTTTTGGATGTGGTTCTCTGGATCATTTCATTAAAGATTGCCCCGAGATGGGTGAGAAACTTCAGACCGGGAGACAGAGTGGTTCGGCTCCTAGAGGGAGGCCCTTGAAGAATACCAGTGGTGGAGCTAGCAGCAGGAATATGACTCGAGAGATTGTTGTGCGATCTGAGGCTAGGACCCCAGCTAGAGCCTATGCCATACGTGCTCGAGAGGAAGCATCTTCTCCAGATGTGATCACTAGTACATTTTCTTTCTATGATAAAGATGTTATTGCTTTAATAGATCCAGGCTCTACCCATTCGTATATATGCATGACATTGGCATTTAGCATGAATTAACTTGTAGAGTCAACAGAATTTGTGATTAGGGTATGAAATCCGTTAGGCAAACATGTCTTAGTAAATAAGATATGCAAGAAATGTCCTTTGATGATTAGAGGTATTTGCTTTTCGGCCAATTTGATGTTGTTGCCGTTTGACGAATTTGATGTTATTTTGGGTATGGACTGGTTGACACTTCACGGTGCTATAGTGGACTGTAGATGGAAAGTTATTGAATTAAGACATGGAAGCGGTGAGATCCTTCGGGTGGAGTCCGATGAGTCTAATGGGTCACCGATTGTAATTTTTTCAATGGATGCCCAGAAATGTTTAAGAAAAAGGGTATGAAGCTTATTTGGCTTATGTGATGAATTCAAAGGAATCTGAGTTGAAGGTTGAATCAGTACCTATCGTACGTGACTTTACGGATGTTTTTTCGGAGGAGTTGCCAGGTTTGCCCCCGGCTAGAGAGGTTGAATTCGATATTGAGTTGATTCCAGGGATTGCACCTATTTCGATTGCTCCATATAGAATGGCTCCAACGGAACTGAAAGAGTTAAAGTCTCAACTTCAAGAACTAGCTGACTAGGGATTTGTAAGACCAAGCTTTTCACCATGGGGTGCTCCTGTATTGTTCATGAAGAAAAAGGATGGTTCCATGAGATTATGCATCGATTACTGATAACTAAATAAGGTAACAATCAAGAACAAGTATCCTCTCCCAAGAATTGACAATTTGTTTGATCAGTTAAAAGGAGCAACATGGTTTTCCAAGATTGATCTGAGGTCCAACTATTATCAAATTTGAGTCAAGGAAGTGGACGTGCCTAAGACTGCTTTTAAGACTAGGTACGGTCATTATGAATTTCTAGTTATGCCATTTGGATTAACAAATGCCCCAGTCGTATTTATGGATTTACTTGAATAGAATTTTTCAGCCCTATTTGGATAAATTTGTCGTAGTGTTTATTGATGATATTTTAATCTATTTGAGAGATGAGGCAGAGCATGCCGAGCACTTGAAGATTGTTCTACAGATTTTGAGGGACAAGCAATTATATGCTAAGTTCAGTAAGAGTGAGTTTTGGCTTCAGGAAGTTGGATTCCTAGGCCATATCGTTTCCGGCGATGGTATTCGTGTAGATCCCAGTAAGATTTCTACCATTGTTGAATGGAAGCCTCCAAAGAATGTAACTGAAGTTAGGAGCTTTTTAGGATTAGCTGGTTACTACCGAAGGTTCGTAAGAGGATTTTCTATGATAGCCACTCCTATGACGAGACTACTACAAAAATATGTCAAGTTCGAGTGGACAGAAAAGTGTCAACAAAGTTTTGAGAAGTTGAAGATGTTATTGACGGAGGCACCAGTGCTAGTAAAACCTGAATCAGGAAAAGAATTTGTAATTTTCAGTGATGCGTCCTTGAATGGACTAGGTTGTGTGCTTATGCAAGAGGGCAAAGTTGTGGCCTATGCTTCAAGGTAGTTAAAGCCTCAAGAGAAGAATTATCTGATGCACGATCTAGAGTTAGCTGCGATTGTGTTTGCTTTGAAGATTTGGCGTCATTACTTGTTCGGTGAGAAATGCCTTGTCTACACCAACAATAAAATTCTTAAGTATTTGATGACTCAGAATGACTTGAATTTAAGACAACGGAGATGGTTAGAATTGTTGAAAGATTATGAACTCGTGATTGATTACCATCTGGGAAAGGCGAACGTGGTCGCCGACACTTTGAGTAGGAAGTCTTTATTCACTTTGAGGGCTATGAACACTCAGATGATTTTATGTGATGATGGTTCTATTTTGGCCAAATTGAGAGCTAGTCCAACTCTTCTTCAACAGATCTACGAGACTTAGAAAGTTGATAAAGAATGACAAGCTAAAAAAATTCAGTGCAAGTCCTCTAGTGAATCTAATTTCCAGGTCGACTCCAATGGATGTTTGAGATTCGGAGGTAGAATCTATGTTTCTAAAGATGCTGAGCTGATTGGGAATATTTTGCAAGAAGCACATGATAGTCGTATGTCAATTCACCCGGGGAGTACAAAGATGTACAACAACTTGAAGAAAACTTATTGGTGGAATGGCATGATAAGAGACATACCCGAATTTGTATCAAGATGGCTGATTTGTCAACAAGTCAAAGCTGAACATCAAGTGCCTTCTAGATTGCTTCAGCCCATTATGATTCCAGAGTGGAAATGGGATCGAGTTACTATGGATTTCGTGACCGGATTACCAGTGACTCCGAAGAAAAATGACGCTATTTGGGTAATAGTCGACAGATTGACTAAGTCGACTCATTTTATACCAGTACGCTGTGACTTTTCTCTTAACAAGCTAGCTGATTTGTACATCTCAGAGATTATTAGACTTCATGGTGTACCTTTTTCGACCATTTTGGATAGAGACCTGAGGTTCACATCATGATTTTTGAAAAAGTTACAAGCGACCTTGGGCACGAAACTAAATTTTAGTACTGCTTTGCACCCGCAGACCGATGGACAATCTAGGAGAATAATTCAGACACTTGAGGATATGCTTCAATGCTGTGTTCTTGAGTTTAAAGGTAGTTGGGAAGATTAGTTGCCTTTGGTCGAGTTTGCTTACAACAATAGCTATCAGACTGGTCTGAAGATGGCTCCTTACAAAGCATTGTATGGACGAAAATGTCGAACTCCCTTGTATTGGAAAGAACTCTAGGAAAGTAAGATCTACAAATTTGATTTGATTAGAGAAATCGAGAATAAGGCTAAAGTGATTCGAGGTTGTTTGAAAGCGGCATCAGATAGACAAAAATCGTATGCGGATTTAAAAGGGAAAGAGATCGAGTATCAAGTGGGAGACAAGGTATTTTTGAAAGTGTCGCCATGGAAAAAGGTTCTAAGATTTGGTAGGAAAGGCAAGTTAAGCCCTCATTTTGTTTGACCTTACAAGATCACCGAGAGAATTGGGCCGGTTGCTTATCGCTTATCTTTGCCATCAGAGTTGGAAAGGATTCACGACGTGTTTCATGTGTCCATGTTACATCAATATCGATTAGAACTCTCGCATGTGATTTCTCCAACTGAGGTTGAGATCCAACAGGACATGACTTATGGTGAGGAACCGGTTAAGATTTTGGCAAGAGAAATTAAGCTATTGAGAAATAAAAGTGTTGCCCTTGTGAAAGTACTTTGGAATCGACATGGAGTCGAAGAGGCCACTTGGGAACCAGAGGAGACTATGAGAAGTCAGTATCTGAATTTGTTTCCAGGTAAAACTTTCGAGGACGAAAGTCCTTTAAGAGGGAGAATTGTAACATCCCGAGATATGGCCTAGCCGGAATAATAGTTTCGAGACCATAAATCTGACGTTAAAATATTTAGATTATGATTATTATGAGATTTAAAATATGAGAATATACATGTGGTAAGGTTTCATGAGGAAATTTTAAGAATAAAGTGTCCAATTAGAAAGTAACGACTAAATTGAATATGATGCAAAGCTTGGGTTTTAGGTGTAATTTGTGTGAAATTGTTTTGGAATATGAATTAGAAGGTTTTAAAGAGCAATTTTCCAAAATTCTAAGTTTTTGGACAAAAATGGACATCCATGGAAATTTTTGTAAGTTTAGTGAGTAAGGGCATTTTGGTCATTTGGTTATTAAATGAATTAAAAAGGGAAAAGAGCCAAAAATCAGCTCATCTTCTTCCCCTTTGCTGCCGAAAATTCAAGAGACCATAGCTAGGGTTTTCAACATTTTAAAGCTCAATAGTAAGTGCTCTCAAGCCCCATTTTTAATGCTCTTCGTATTTTTGAAATCCCGGTAACTTGCTCTCTCCATTTCCACCCATATTTCATGCCAGGTTTTATGTTTGGAAAATTACCCATGCATGATTTAGGTGTATTTTGATGGATTATGGAGGAGTATGATAGTTTAAAGTATGGAGAACAACTATTGTTAAGTGATTTTGCATGGAAACCCTAAAAAGGACTTATTTGTAAAGATTATAAAAATGAGTAGAAAGTGTGAAATGAAAGAAAATATGGGTTGCTATAAGTACAAGAAGTATTCCGCTAGGCTTGGGTAACCAAGAAATCACTTGCATTTCATCATACGAGCCTAGGGACTAATTTGTGAATAAGTGAAAGTTTAGGGGTAAAATAGTAATTTTATCAAAGCATGAATTTGGAGTCGATTTGAGTAATGTATTAAGTTAATGAGCTAAATTTTCTATTATAGATCAAGAAAGATGATAACCGAATCTTGATAAAGGCAAGAACAAAGTGCACGAGCTTAGGCACTGTTTCAAATATTTTGTACCGAGGTAAGTACATATACAAATAAATACCTTAATTGGTGTTTTAAATGCTTAAATAACAATTAGTTAATTAATATGTTATTTGGTTACTTTGTTGTTATAATATGTTTAGATGTTTTATGCTCATGTTACAAGTGTTGCCATGTTAGCATTTGTATATGATAATGTCATATGTTATGAGGCCAACATTCCGAGAATGTTCGACAAAGTGACGAAAGTTTGAAAATCCCGTCTGAACTTAGGAATAGGTAAGGATACAAGTGACATGTCACTAGGATAACTATTTATGTATGAGTTCATTTGATGACATGATACATGCTAGGTCTGGGAGCTTGTGTAGCCCCGTTGAGAGGCATGTAATTATGTGGTACACGCTAGGTCCGGGAGCTTATTTAGCCTGTTGGGAGGCGTGTGTCGAAACCATTTTTAAATCGGGTTTTGATAAATGGGGTTCGACTTTAAGAAAAACGAAAACGGGAGTCGCCACCAATCTTTTTAGGTGTGATTGGATCACATTATAAAATGTTTTGTTTTAAAAAATTAATTTTGGTCTACGAAAGTCGAGAAAACGGATTTGGGAGTAGGTTATGTACGAGGAAGGGTTAGCACCCTCGTAACGCCCAAAAATTGGTACCTAATTTATTACCAAGTGTATTTAATGTCAGAAATTTGAAAGTTTTATGATGCAAACCTCTTTTAATGTCTCAATTTTGAAAATTAAGGCTCACTTATTTCAAACGAGTCAAAACATCACATCCAGTAAGTTAGGACGCAACATTTTAAAACCTTCGAAACTAAGCTCGTCTTTCGAAAATTTCTATCTCGAAACAACAAAACGCCATATCCAGTAAGTTAGGACACTATGTTTTGAAATCTCGAAATAATTGTTTAAGTTTTGAAAACTCAAAATCACTTAGAAGGGTGCTTGACTATTCGAATTCAGCGAGAAAAGTCGCAACCCAGTAAGTTAGGGCACTACCTTTCTCGAAGTTTCCAAACATCAAACATTGCCTTTTATTTTTTTTTTTTAAAAAACCTTGGAATATTATTTTAAATGACGTTTTAGGATGACATATTAATGCATCATGAAGCATAGATGTACAAAATATTCTGACATTTCCATACAAACATAAACAATATCATTAAGACAAAACTAAATAACATAAACATATGTTTAATGAAAAAAAATCATACTAGGGTAAATATAAGATAATAAACAAATAAAAACATGAGTAAACTAAAAGAAAAACATAATACATGCAAAAATTATACAACAACATATATCATAAAATAGCACATAAAAGAAATAATTAAACATAGCATATAAAAAAAATGAAACTATGCACAAATAAGATAAAGGACATACACTAAAAAAATGAATAAATAGAACATTTACAAATTATAAAAATATAATGCAATAGTTCAAAATACATGAAATGATAATATAATATATATACATGCATAGAAAATATATATTTGAAAATAAACTATATAATAATGGTTAAGTATTATAATATATAAAATACATAATCAAATGTATAAAAGATAGGAATAAATATACATATTTGAAAAATGAAGAAATTAAAATAAAATAAAATAAAAGGTTGAAAAAACTAAGATAGACGAAGAATAAAATAAGAACAAACCACAGAGAGTAAGAACGAAAAAGGGAGAGAAATTTGAGTGAATGCTCTCAAGAATTCTTATTGTTTCCCAAAACTCAAGTGATTTACAATGAAGGGAGAGACCTCTATTTATAGTTGAGCCTCCCTAAATCCAACGGTACAGATCAATTACATCAACGGTTAAGATTAAAGGATATCTACAAATGAAATCTCTAAGATTACAAGATCATATCTTCAAGATTGCATATCATATCTAAGATTGCAATCATATCTAAGATTGTGTCATATATAAGATTGCATATCATATCTAAGATTGCAATCATATCTAAGATTGTATCATATCTAAGATTGCATATCATATCTAAGATTGCAATCATATCTAAGATTGTATATCATTGAAGATTATATTTCCATATGAGTCAAGCTTGTAGATGGACCTTAAATATTTTCAAGTAATGGGACATTCCGATCGGGCCAAATTATATTTGTAATTCTGGACTGAACTTGGACTTCATTTTTTTTTTTGGGTTTAATATTTTTTTTTGGACTTATTTCTGGGCCCGGGCAAAATTGAGTGTCTACAGCTGCCCCTCTTTGCTCATTGCTGTGTAACAGGAATAGAGCAAAGACTATAAAAGGACCAATTTTGCCCGGGCTCGCCGAGTCTTGAGTTCTTGATCCTTGATCTTCTTTAAATGGCCTCTTGACGGCTTCAATCTGCTTCACTGCAACTCAGGAAGGCGATATCTGCTATCTTCAACTTGTTTCCTATAAACACAGGGATGCCATGTTAAAATCTTTGATCTGCTTTGCTGTAAGCACAGGAATGTCAGATTTGCTATGTCTTCAATCTGTTCCCTGTAAACACAGGGATGCCAAATCATCTTGGATCTGCTTTGATGCGAAAACATCCGAAGGTTAGATCTACTATGTCTTCGATCTGCTCTCCGTCGAATATGGAGATGCCAAATATGTTTCTTCAATTTGTTCTCTGACAATACAGAGATGCCAAATCATCTTGGATCTGCTTCAGTGTACACACTTGAAGGTCAGATCTGCTATGTCTTTGATTTGCTCCTTGTAAACACAAGAATGCCAAATCATCTTGGATCTGCTTCGATGTGAAAACATCAAAAGGTTAGATCTGCTACGTCTTCGATCTCCTCTCTATCGAATATGGAGATGCCAAATCTGTTTCTTCGATTTGTTCTCTGACAATACAGAGATGCCAAATCATCTTGGATCTGCTTCAGCGTAAACACCTTAAGGTCAGATCTGCCATGTCTTCGATCTGCTCCTTGTAAATGCAAGGATTCCAAATCATCTTGGATCTACTTCAATGTGAAAACATCCAAAGTTAAATCTGCTATGTCTTCGATCTGCTCCTTGTAAACGCAAGGATGCCAAATCATCTTGGATCTACTTCGATGTGAAAACATCCGAAGGTTAGATCTGCTATGTCTTCAATTTGCTCTTCGTGAACACAAGGATGCCAAATCATCTTGGATCTGCTTCAGTAAAATCATCTGAAGGTTAGATCTGCTATGTATCTGCTCTCCATCGAAATGGAGATGCCAGATCTGTTATCTTGGATCTATTTTGGTGTGAGAACATCCGAAAGTCAAATCTGCTATGTCTTCGATTTGTTCCTTGTAAACACAAGAATGCCAAATCATCTTGGATCTACTTCAGTAAAATCATCTGAAGGTTAGATCTGCTATGTATCTGCTCTCCGTCGAAATGAAGATGCCAGATCTGTTATCTTGGATCTGCTTTGGTGTGAGAAAATCTGAAAGTCAAATCTGCTATGTCTTCGATTTGCTCCTTGTGAACACAAGGATGCCAAATCATCTTGGATCTGCTTCAGTAAAATCATCTGAAGGTTAGATCTGCTATGCTTTAGCCTGTTACCCTACTGCTTAGGGGGTTAAGGCGCATCAATCTTCATTGTCCTTTGAAGTACATAACCTGTATAATGTGTATGAGTTCATGCCTAATGATTAGGATGCTATGATCGAAGTGAATCAAATGCTCCTAATTAAACCTGTTATAATGCAAAATGTTTATGAACATGACCCCTATTCCAGACGTCACCATTCATTCTTTCGTCGAAGTTTATCCTTATTTCTCTCGAAATATCATTCTTACTCAGCCTGTGGGTTTGTACCATTTTTCAAATGCTATGACCCACCAAAAATGTCTGTAAGATGATCCTTTCTTAGGATCGAATCGTTTGATTTGTCCAATCATCATTTTGGACTAAAGAAAGAATTTCCCCGAGTTCTTTCAAGCCTCACTTACGTGAACTCTTCGAACAATTGTATTTTTTTAGTTTCTTGTATTATCTAGAAATTTCCAGAGTAATGAGCAAAACTTCATTTGTGAAAATTATTTAGTTCATCCATCATTATTTTAATGCAATATACTTTAAGAATAATGGAAGATGAATTTAATCTTGAGAATAATTAGATAGGAAAGAATTTCTCAAAAAAAAAATACAAAGGAAATTAATCTGAAAGCCTATCTTTGAGAAGAAAGAGAATCTAAAGATAACAAACAGGACAAAAGTTAGATGCCCTAGATATCGCCGCTTGAGCATTTATACGCCAGCTCCATGAAGACTTTCTTGAGTTCAACATGTGTTTAAAAGATCCAAAGTAGTTTGTTGATGCCTCGATATGTAACATACTTCACTTCTCGTTGAATCCAGTATAGCAAGGTCACTGCATGACTTTCCAAATTTGAGCTGCCCTTTTGGGTTTTCAACTCAAAACCCCTTTGGTCTCAAGGCGCCCTTTGTGGGTTTTCACCTTGGCCTCTCCATTTTTCTTTTTTCTCTTTTTTCTTTTCTTTTTTCCTTTTTTTTGAAATAGAAGTCCCAAAGTGCCCTTTGCGGGTTTTCACCTTGGCTTCCCTTCTCCTTCAGACAAAGTACTCCTTGACTGAGTCCGAATTCACTAGATCACATAAATTCTTCCTATCCATTTCTTGTCAAAATCAGTGCACCTCTAGAGAAAGCCCTCTTCGCAACATATGGCCCTTCCCAAGTCGGCATCCTTTTGCATGGGAAGGATCTCTTTCAGCACAAGGTTTCCTTTATGAAATTCTTTTGGATGAACCTTCTTTGTCATAAGTCTGTGTCATCCATTCTTGGTACATTTGCTTAGGATGAATACTTTCAAGTTAAGTTTACTAGAGGTATTCAATTCTTGACTCCATCAAAGCTTGGAGGAAAAATCTTGATTCATAAACCCATGAGAAAGGGATTGCCCCAACAGCAGCCCTGGCTTTTGTTTGTCAAACCCTATAAAAAGATGGTTCAATAATTCTCAACAGACAAGAATGAAGTTGCTGACTTTATCCTTCAACCTGGAAAGCTGAGGTACAGAGATTACTCCTGGAGCATACATATCACCATGACTCGATGATGTTTTTGAAGCATCCCCAATCTTCATAAATTGCCCCCAACTATGAAGCTGCCAAATGAGCATAGCAAATAGAAGCCACAACAAATATGGCTGTGGTGTTCCTTTGATACATATAGGATAGAGAATGAACAAACTCTTGCAGATCATCAGCCGAAAACCCAGCCTGGTCTAAGAGAACATGATAGTGGGTTTGCCTCGTGATTCCAATCATTCCAGCATGGGTACCAAGGTAAAAATCATTGTTCTTTGGATGGCATACTTTGTTGTCAATGAGAGTACCATGTAGCACATTGTTAGGAGATCCCTGCTGAAAAAACTTGGTATGATGTTTTTTCGTGCCACAATAACCATAATCTTTAGGGTTCCACTTCTTGTCAAGGAACTTGCAAGCCTCAATAATTTGATCAAAACTTGATTAAATTGAGACTCGCTAACCCCATACCTGAAAATAATGATTTGATCAGGCTTTCTCTTCCTTGAACTTGTATAGAAGTATAAGAGAGCTTCCTTCATGATACCCTCATCCACTCTATCAGAAACTGGTTCTGAAGAAAGAATCTATCATTTTAAGCTTCAGAGACTGTGTACGGCCTGATGCCCTATAGCTGGAAATCAATGGCCACCGCCTAGAGCTAACCATCACAGCTATTGACGGCATATCAGACTGCTCAGGAGGGCCAAACAATGCACCCATTCCAAGGATGATAGCTGGAACCTTTAAAACAACTAGAATTGAAGGTGTTTGCCCCAGCATAAGCATAGAGAGTAGGCGGTAGTTTCTTATGCCAATTTTTACCAGTCTCGGTCATCTTCTGTAATTTGTTTTTTCTTCTTTTTGTTTTCTTTTGGGAACCTTTGTTGTACTGTGGTATGGCGCATTATCTTTGAAAAGACTGCAAACTTTTGGCATTGTGCAGTTGGATATGATTTTTTTTTTGAAATGGATGACTTTTGACTTTGTAATATTGGCATATGAAGCTATCTTCCTCTCTTAATGCAGTAGTTGACGTCTACAAAGATGAGTCATTGTCAGCTTGAAACTTTTGACGAGCTCGGGCACATAACATACATGCCCCATAAGTCTTGACTCCTTTAAATTTGGCATTCATTGTACAACTAATGCGATCCCTTTCCATGGTGGACCAACAGTGCCCCAAAACCTCATGTTTATCCTGGCAATTGCAAATCCTCCTACATGCGTCTTTGGACCACATTTTTGAATTCCCATAATAGTCTCAACAAGGTCTTGTTTTGTCCCCTCAGCTAATTCCAATTTCACAATCTTTCCTTCCTCTAAGGTTATATTTCCTACCACCACTTCATGGGGTAAAAACCATTTTCAACAAATTCAGAAACAAGTCACAATTTCTGTCACCATCAAAGTACTGAGATTCCTCTAAACACTTGTCACGCTAAAAAAGAACTCTGAATCTGTAGTATCGTTGCCCGTGTCATTGATATCTAGGGATCTATGATAGGCACACAAAAGAGTATACAAGGAATAAATGAATTCAAGAATGACTATTTACATGAAATGAAAATTTATAAAGAATGTCAAAGGTCAAAAGAATCAGAATGAAAGAATATTTACTTGGATAAATAATAAAAGTATGTTTTATTGAAAATAAAAATGTCTGAACATGAGCCTACTTCTCAAAAGAAATCTCATTACTCCTAGGCTTTAGAGCAACAAGAGTGTTCTGATTATTACTCCGTAAAATTCCTAAAGATTACAGGAAGTTCTTCTGAAGTTCAATTGTTTAAAGAACTTCCCGGTTCGTAAGGGTGAATGCCCTCAAGGTTTCTTTGTTCAGTCCCTTCCTCATGTATGACATTGATGGGATGATTTTCATTTCCAAACACCCCCTTCTCCGGGTAAGCTATCCCTCCTGACACAAAAGTCGGGGATATGTAAGGGAACGTCGTTAATTTCCGTTCAACTTCTTTTTCATTCAGCCGTGGCCCTCTTCTCTCTCTCTCTTTTTCTTTCTCTTTTTAATAACTTTAACTAATTAGGGTCTTTTTATAATTTTGAATGCAAATGATGCAATGAAATGCTATAAGATGCAAATGAATGCAAAATGTATCGATCTCGATTCAATCTCATTTAGAAAACTTTATTTAGAAAAAGAATATCTTTACATATAAGAGGATTACAAATATGCTTTCGCCCTAATGCCCAAAGTTTTAACTCTATCTAATAAAAGGGCTAACTCTCTACCTACATCTGATGATAACTCATGCATCATACTCAATACGTCAGCTCGTACTGCTAAGTCTCGAACATGTTCAGCTACCTCTCGGATCTGAATTATGGCTTCCCCAATAAGGTAATCTCTATCTCTGACTTGTTCTTTAGATTGGCACAAATCTCCCTTTAAATAATCCTCTCGTGCCTCAAGCTGCTCGATAAAAAGCTTATTATCTTGCAATGCTGATTCCAACTCCTCAACTTTGCCTTTTAGCTTCTTTACCTCTACCATGGAATCACGACTTCATTGCAGATGAAGGGATCACCCAAGCTCAGTCACCTTAGTTTTTAACCCTTGATTTTCTTTCTCTAAGGTCAAATTCCGTAATTGCATCTCTTGGAACTTCCTCTCCCAATATTCAGCTTTGGACTTTTCCTCTCGGACCTCTTTCTGCAACTGATCTGAAGACCCTCTTATTCTCGCTCTCTTCAAGGATACTTGTGCCCTTTTGTAATGCTCCTTTAAATTATCTCGATCCTCCTCAATCTTCCTTTTCCCCTTCCTTTCTTTTTCAACTTCCATCTTTTGAATGTCGACGTCTAGGCTCAAGTATATCTTTTCTTCCTCGAGCTTTGCTATCCTCTTCTCGAGCTCCAAGTTCTTTCTCTCGAACCCTTGCTTCATAATTTCTAACTCTGAGGGTGTCACTTGCAAATATTCCTCCATCAGTCGAGCTCCTTCCACGCTTGGCCTAGGGATGTTATCATTAATCTTTCTACCTCTCCACTCGACATACTCCGGAGTCGTAGCAGGGCTAATAGCTACTCCCTTTAATCGACAAGTTTTATTTCAAGCACTAGAGATCTCACTGACCTTTCTCTTGTAGTCGGCTCCTCTATACGCGAACTCACTCTGAACCAACCCGTAAGTTATCAGTATGAACTGTCTCAATCTATGTTGCCTCAACATAAGCAAAGGGGCATAACCAATGGCACCCCAAATTCCCAATAAAGGGACCCAATCAAAACTGCCGCAACGGTAAAGAATCTCACTAGGAATCATCCATGGAGCCCTCCACTCCACATCCTTTGATTGCAGGTTCTGAAGTAGAGCTGTCCAATTTTTTTGGAAACATCAACTCTCCTAGTTGAAGCTGCTATGTCCTTCAATGGGGAGTAATCCTCAAAAAAGACCCGACAAACCACTCTA
This sequence comes from Gossypium longicalyx, assembly GCA_025698465.1. Taxonomy (NCBI): domain Eukaryota; kingdom Viridiplantae; phylum Streptophyta; class Magnoliopsida; order Malvales; family Malvaceae; genus Gossypium; species Gossypium longicalyx. Next base: position 59,716,540 of record CM047007.1, read on the forward strand.
TCTATCAATCAGAAGTGACTGTAGAACCAAGCTAAAATTAACTGAGCACAACCAACAAACCTGCCTGCACCAGCCCTCCTACATGCATTCAAGGACCTAAATGTCTCCGCCAAAATCGCAAGAACAGAAGTAACCCGCTTGCTAAGTGGATGGAAGAGATCCGTGGTCGCTTCATCCCTGTAATGGTCATCAACTTCTTACCAAAGGTTAGGACACAAGCAGCTCGAGAATAAATCCTATCACATTGAAATCTAGGACATCGAAGTAAGGCTGTGTACTCCTCCACAATAGGCACTAAATCTACCTCCCCAAAGGTAAAACAACTGTATGCTGGGTTCCAAAACTGAGCGAGAGCTTGAAACAAGTTCTCATCAACCTGAATATCAAACAAATAGGGCAAATCTCCGTACTTACCGTAGAATGATTGCTTGGTCTCATTGCTCCACTGATCCCAAATCGCCTTAAGCTCCTGCAGATTATTCTGTGTGACACTGATGCGAGTGTAGTCTGACAGCTCCGACATATATCCCTAGTTATGCTATCCCCTTTTCCTAGCTGAGTTTGCTCAGACCATCTATGGACGTTAGCGTTGCCCTCCACTCTATCAAGAAGTCCGTTCTCCATAATAAAACTTTCTAACTTAGAAACTGACCGTGAATCGATACCTTTTAAATACGAAATGACATGAAATGAAAAAGGGAAACAGTCAGTATCACATAATATTAATAAACTCAAGAATGATATGTGAGGGTAATATCTAAAGTATAATTCTAACTAAGTTGAGCTCTTATGGTTTTTCTATATGAGGTTTTAGTTCTAAAGTTGAGGTACCTGAACCAGCAGATTCCTCGATTCTCACCCATTATAGGCTCATTTGAATCGAGTTCATTCGAGGAATACATTTCCCTATGGCTACACTGAGATGAAAATCTCACGAAACCATAGGTACGGATGTATCCCAAAGTGATCCACTATCCCGCACGGAGGCGAAAACCTCTCGGCGCGTAGTTTCTCACTCCAACTTAAGGGTGTGACCACAACGGTCATGCAAATGCAATGCGTATCAGAATATATAACATATGCAATAATACAAACTCATGTAATGCAAAGATGATTGAATTTTAAAATTTTTCAAATTTTCGACATTAAGACAAAAGGTAATCAATTATACGGCTTGACTCTCTTATTAGTCCCCAGCAGAGTCGCCAAGCTGTCGAAACCATTTTTAAATCGGGTATTGGAAAATGGGGTTCGACTTTAAGAAAAACGAAAACGGGAGTCGCCACCAATCTTTTTAGGTGTGATTGGATCACCTTATAAAATGTTTTGTTTTAAAACATTAATTTTTTGGTCACGAAAAGTCGAGAAAATGGATTCGAGAGTCGGTTACGTACGAGGAAGGGTTAGCACCCTCATAACGCCCAAAAATTGGTACCTAATTAATTACCAAGTGTCTTTAATGTCGAAAATTTGAAAGTTTTAAGATGCAAACCTCTTTTAATGTCTCAATTTTGGAAATTAAGGCTCACTTATTTCAAACGAGTCAAAACATCACATCCAGTAAGTTAGGACGCAACATTTTAAAACCTTCAAACTAAGCTCGTCTTTCAAAAATTTCTATCTCAAACAACAAAACGCCATATCCAGTAAGTTAGGACACTATGTTTTGAAATCTCAAAATAATTGTTTAAGTTTTGAAAACTCAAAATCACTTAGAAGGGTGTTTGACTATTCGAATTCAGCGAGAAAAGTCGCAACCCAGTAAGTTAGGGCACTACCTTTCTCGAAGTTTCCAAACATCAAGCATTGCCTTTTATTTTTTATTTTTAAAAAACCTTGGAATATTATTTTAAATGACGTTTTAGGATGACATATTAATGCATCATGAAGCATAGATGTACAAAATATTCTAACATTTCCATACAAACATAAATAATATCATTAAGACAAAACTAAATAACATGAACATACGTTTAATGAAAAAAATCATACTAGGGTAAATATAAGATAATAAACAAATAAAAACATGAGTAAACTAAAAGAAAAACATAATACATGCAAAAATTATACAACATATATCATAAAATAGCACATAAAAGAAATAATTAAACATAACATATAAAAAAAATGAAACTATGCACAAATAAGATAAATGACATACACTAAAAAAATGAATAAATAGAACATTTACAAATTATAAAAATATAATGCAATAGTTCAAAATACATGAAATGATAATATAATATATATACATGCATAGAAAATATATATTTGAAAATAAACTATATAAAAAGGTTAAATATTATAATATATAAAATACATAATCAAATGTATAAAAGATAGGAATAAATATACATATTTGAAAAATGAAGAAATTAAAATAAAATAAAATAAAAAGGTTGAAAAAACTAAGATAGACGAAGAATAAAATAAGAACAAACCATAGAGAGTAAGAACGAAAGAGGGAGAGAAATTTGAGTGAATGCTCTCAAGAATTCTTATTGTTTCCCAAAACTCAAGTGATTTACAATGAAGGGAGAGACCTCTATTTATAGTTGAGCCTCCCTAAATCCAACGGTACAGATCAATTACATCAACGGTTAAGATTAAAAGATATCTACAAATCAAATCTCCAAGATTACACGATCATACCTTCAAGATTGCATATCATATCTAAGATTGCAATCATATCTAAGTTTGTATCACATCTAAGATTGCATATCATATCTAAGATTGCAATCATATCTAAGATTGTATCAAATCTAAGATTGCATATCATATCTAAGATTGCAATCATATCTAAGATTGTATATCATTGAAGATTATATTTCCATATGAGTCAAGCTTGTAGATAGACCTTAAATATTTTCAAGTAATGGGCCATTCCGATCGAGCCAAATTATATTTGTAATTCTAGACTAAACTTGGACTTCGTCTTTTTTTTGGGGTTTATTATTTTTGTTTTTGGACTTATTTCTGGGCCCGAGCAAAATTGAGTGCCTACAGCATGGTTATGTCATGCTAGGTCCGGGTGCTCTTATGTAGCCCTGTTGAGAGGCGTGCTATGTTATGAGTATGGCACTTTGGTGTATTCGTATCCGAGTATCTTGTCCATTATTCCAAAATGTTCAACGAGTAATGTATGCGGAGTTCGAATGTAAGCTAAATAAGGTATACATGTGTGTAAGGAAGCAAAGGTATTTGCTTAAACTTGTGTACTCTTATGACTATGATGAGTAATGGCAATGCATGTCTTTGTGTATTATGCTTGAAAATTTAGATAATATGTTTTGATGAAAGGTATGAAATAGAAAGAAAGACATAAATAATGTTCTAAGGCCTAATTAAGATTTACTTTATTTGTATGTGTATTTACTAAGCTTTATAGCTTACCCTTCCCTTTTCCATTCCTTTTAGATTCGTCAAGCTAGCTCGAAAGATCGAGAAAGTCAGAGCTCGGGTCATACTATCAACTAAACTTTGGGTGTAATACATTTGATTATTTTGAGTCATCGCATGTATAAGTGGTTGTTATTTTGTACATGTGTCATGTGGCTAGCCCAAGGTAATAGTTCCCCATTTAGTATGATTATTTTGTATATGGCCAAGTGATTTGGTCTATATAAGTAATTGAGATGTTTTCATATAGTTATTCCATTTAATGCATGCCAAATTATGTATGTGCTTGTGGTTGGTGCTAGATGGTATGATGATAGGCATGTTGGAGTGCATGAGAGATCTTGGGTGACCAATGGCTTGGAAAATAGCCTCCAATGGTCCACATGGGTAGACACGAGTAGGTGTCTAGACTGTGTGTGACACACGGGCAGCCCACACGGGCATGTTGTTCAGCCGTATGTTCCCTGCATCCCAAATTTTTCATGTTGCATGCTTTGTAGTAACCACACAGGTTGAAGACACGGTCGTGTGTCTCAACCGTGCGAAGTACACGGCCTACACATGGGCGTGTGCTTTGGCTGTGTGCCCCTATATGAATGATGACATCATAAACAGAATGTCCAGGTTTTTAAACATGAGCGACAACACGGGCGTGTCTAGGCCGTGTGAAGGACACGAGCCAAGGACACGGGCGTGTGTCTAAGCCGTGTGAAAACCACTGCACCTTGAATTGGAAAAATAAAAATTCAGAATTCCACATGGGATAAGGACATGGGCATGTCCCAAACACACGGGCATGTGGAGTGCCTCCACACGGGCGTGTGAGGCCAAATGAAAAAATTTTCTTAAGATTTCATATGTTTTTGATTCAGTCCCGGACCACTTCAAATGTATGCCTAGGGCCTCGTAAGCCCATATAAGGGATAAAATGATGCAATTGGTTTGAAATGAAACCGTATCACTAGCATTTTTAGTTGAATGTTTGTATGTTTGTATGGTAACGCCTCGTACCTTATCCCAATCTCTGGTACGGGTAAGGGGTGTTACAATTATTTTACAACTTGTGCAAAATAGTCCTTTTATGTGTTTTCATGGTAACACCTTTCACAAAAGTTGTCTATTACACAACTAAGACTCATATTCTTCCATAAAATTTCAGAAAACACCCTAAATGCTCTCATGGAAAAACCCTAAACTTTCAACCATTATGCAAGATAGTCCCCTCATTTGAAAGCTCATGCTTCAAGGGTCTCAAAAATGCAAAATCCATCAACAAAAGGGTATGGAAATCACTTACCTGTGACTGCTTCAAGTTGCTAAAAATTTTAAGCTCTCAAACCCCTTTCAATGGCTAATTTTTGGTGGAGAAAAGAGATGAGAAAGGGGATGATATCATCTTTCTTTCTTTATTTCTATTTTAGTAAAAAATAGGCCACCTAACTCACCAAATTTGAAAATTTTGTCCCCTCTTTGACTCTATGGCCGGCTATGCTCCTTTAAAAGGGTCTAATTGCCCTTTAAAATCCCTCAATTTTGATTCTCTAATAAAATAACACCTTTAGCTATTAAAATAGGTTTTTTTGCACTTTATGCGATTTAGTCCTTTTTCGCAATTGGGCTCACAAATGTCAAAATTAACTCACCAAAATTTTCATATACTAATATAAACATGCTATGATTCCAAAATAATAAAAAAATAATTTCTCCAACTTTGGATGTGGTCCTGAGATCACTATTCCGACTAGCCCCAAAATCGGGCTGTTATAGTAAAAGGGGCTGCATTAATGATGTCTTTATTTCATGAGGTATTTATGTTGCAATTAGACCATATGAAATAGTGATGGACAGTTTTAGTCATATAATATAATGGTTTCATATTTTATAACAAAGGTTAATTATGTAATTTATTAAATAATATATATATGACATAATAAAACATGATTAAAACATCTATGCATTTGTTCATCTATTTGACCAAATATAACAAAGAAAAAGAGAAAGAAAGAGTTTGAAGTTTTGGCCCTTTGTTAGGCTTAATCAAGGTATGTAACTAGCTTAGTTTTTGATATTTTTTTACGTTTTTGAGATCGTTGCAGTGTAATGTACAAAGCCCATGCTTGACTTTTTTATTTTCATGAATATTTTGAGTTATGCCATTGATGAATATTTGAGTTTTGTGATGTTAGTTGATGAATTATTAAAGGTATGTTTTTGATTAATATGTTTTGTATTGGAATTTTTGATGATTTTGAGTAATTAGGACTAAGTTGAAAAAATAATAAATTGAGGGACTAAAATATGAAATAAATGAAATGTATGGACTTGTATAAAATGGATAGCATTCGACCTAAGCATGGTGTGTGCAAACTTTGCATGTTTTGTGTTTTGTGCAATTTGGACTAAATTGTAAAAGGTGTAAAATGTCAAGGGTAAAATGGTAATTTACCCATTTATGTGTTCTTGGACAAAATTGAATGAAATTATGTTTGAATGAGTTTAATTTTAATATGTTTAGATCAAGAACCAAAGAAATCAGATTTGGATCGGGGGAAAACCAAAGTCGTTGACTAGTCGTCCTGTTCCGATTTTCAGTGTCCGAGGTAAGTTTATAAGCAAATAGATATTGTTAATTTTAATTATATACGAATTGATATGCTAAAATTAAATTACATGAGATTATTTATGTGAAAGCTGAATGTAAATAAGCTTGGGAGCTATGTTTACGAATTCGTTTCGACCGAGCTACGACGTCCAAAAGTCCCGTACGAACCTTAGGAATATCTAGGATACATATGTCATGACATAAGATTTTTGATATGTGTTCTCGTGTAAGACCACGTTTGGGACGTTGGCATCGATATGTGGGTACGACTAAGACCATGTCTGGGACATCAGCATCGTATTTGATTCGTGTAAGACCCTGCCTGGGACAGTGGCATCGATATGTGATAGCATGCAAGACCACGTTTGGGACGTTGGCATTGTATGAAATATGTCATTATCTGAGTATCCTATTCAATTCCGAATGGTTCAACCGGCAACGATAAATTATGATCGAATGTGTAAATCGAGTTAAGTGATCAGGTATGTGATAGTTGATTACCTATTTGAAAATAAGGTAAGTTGGTTATTTAGTATGTGATGCAAAATATACTTGATGTTAGTATGAATATATGAGCAATTGTGAAGTATATTTGACCACATATTATGTATAAGTATGTGATACTAAGGTTTGATTTATGAAGATACGATACAAGTGTTTGAATATTCGGTTATATGTATTGATAATATGACTTGAAAGTGTGTGATACTTTGATAATACATATATGTATATTTAGCCAAAATGAAGTTCAATTATAAAAGTACATATGGTATATGAAACTTTATGTTTGAGATTAAATGTGGTTATGTTATTATAAATTTGTTTAATTAAATTAAGTTGTTCATTTGCTTATGACTTACTAAGCTATGATAGCTTACTGTATGTGTTTATATTTGCCTCTGTTTTATAGATTTTGGAGTCAAGTTACAAGCTCGGGGATCGTTAGCAAAGTCTATCTCACTATCGACTGTTTTTGGTATTTTATAAGTTTGGAACTTTGAATATATGGCATGTATAGGCTTGATATATTAGTATGCTGGTTTTGAAATTGTATATATTAAGCCATGCGAAAATGGATAATATGTTAAGTGATCATATGAAACAATTCGGCATGCTATATCCATATTATCCATAAGTTTCGTATGATCACTTAACATATTATCAATAAGTATATCAAAAACATACCATAAGACATGGATAATATGGATAAGACATGATTAGATTGAATCGGCAAAGGTATATCCATAAGTATGATTTATGCTTGTTAGGTTACTCATGGTTATAACAATTCAGCTATGGTTCATGCATAGACAAAAATGTATCTGAACTTGGTTGATATGTTTTGTTAAGGTGTTATTATGTAATTTGGTATTAAAGAATATTCGGTTATATCCAAACATAGTTGAAGTTCATTTTGATATGCATATTATATGGTATGTTTTGTCTTTATGAATGGATTATTGATTTGATTATTAATGGAGTAAAAATGATAATGAAGTATATGTATATTCGAATGTGTATTAGTTATTTTGATACAGTTTGCAAGGGCAATGTATGTGCATATATTGTGTTTGAATAGTTGGCTAATGAAGTACGATTGATAAAGATAAATAATGAATATGTTATATGATTGTTTTGGTTAATATGATTTGTTTGAGGTACGGTAATAAAAGATCAAAATGTTAGGTTGTTTGAGTTGGAAATGTGCCATATTCATGGTTCGACAAGTGTACTTAAATCATATTATTATGTGTTTACTTATATGCTAATGTTATAATTGTGGTATTGAATATTTGTAGACCAAGTTAGGCTATGAAAGTTGATTAATGAATGTGGTTTTTGTGTTGGTTTCAAATAGCATATTATTTGAAAGTTTTTGGTTAGTTTATTTGAGTAGTTTAATTGGTTGAGTTGATGATATATTCAGTATATGCTAAGTGAAATATTATATATATTTATCTATGATAAGCAAATGTTGTATTTAGGTAAACAAATTCTATAATGGAATATATTATTTATATGAAATGAAATGATGTATGTTTGCTTGTTTTAAGTATGCGCATAAAATTAGTAAGATAATAAGATATCTTATATTTAAATTATTCGAATGCCATAAATGTTAAATTATACATATATGATTGGTATGTGAAATGAAATATTCTTGGTTAAGAGTTTAATATACAATTTTCATGATTTCTTGGTTGTATTGATTGAATATAAATTTGGAAATCATATGAATTATAGAATCGAAGCATGTTAGTTTGGTTTAAAATTTTACTAGATGATTAATACTAAAATGAAAGTCTGTTCTGAGTTGCATTTTGTTCGGTAATGTCTCGTAACCCTAATCTGGTGATGGATATGGGTTAGGGGTGTTACACTCACCACCGTGACTACTCGTTACAGGTCTAGGTTCAGTAGGCGCTGTCCCTTGAGCGGCAGCTGGCGCATTACTTTCTACGTCATCCGCTACAGCTTGTTCGGGATCCATTACTATATAAAAGCACATTTGGAAATGAAAGTAGTCATCACACTATCACAGTTTTATATATGGCATGTATAGCTAGACTTACATACACTATGTTAGTCCTAGAATCGACTAAACCGTAGCTCTGATACCAACAAAAGTAACACCCTTAACCCGTAAACCCTAAACTCTGATACCAACAAAAGTAACACCCCTAACCCGTAACTATAGCTGAAATAGGTTAAGAGGTATTATCGGACTTATAACTCAGTTCAAAACGATAATTTATCAAATAACATTACATTTCAGTAACCATCACTTATTCACATTCATTATATACTTAAATCAAGCATACAAAGCCTTAATCATGCATTCGGAACTAAATTGATAACATATAAAAATTTTAAAAACTTATAAATTTTCAACATTTCAAATATTACAAGCCCGTGTGAACAGGCCGTGTGCCTCACACTGCTAATAGACAGGTCTGTGTCTTAGATCATGTGGAAACAGGGCATACATAGTGACTTGTGTCACATGACTAAGACACGACCGTGTGCCAGGCCATGTGAAAACAGGAGAAGATACTAACTTGAGTCACACGACCAACCACACGCCCGTGTGTCTAGCTTGTGTCCTCTTCGAAATGGCCTCACATGCCTGTGTATTAGGCCATGTGCCATTTAGAGGGTATACTGACTTATGTCACATGATCAATCACATGATCGTGTGGGAATCCGTGTGACACACACGACCAATAGACATGTTCGTGTGTCTAAGCCGTGCCAAACTTGTAGAGTATACTGACTTAATTTGTAGGGTACCCCAGAGGACGCACGGCCGTGTAACTTAACCGTATGTCACACACTACTGAGTCATACGCTCGTGTCTCTGCCCGTGTGGACAAAAAAAGGCCATTTGCAAAGCCATATTACCACCCTAAAACACAAGCATTTACAATCATATCTGACCACAATTATGCAACCCAATTGACAACCAAAATAACCATTTCATTACACAATATTTAACATATCAAAACATAGCAAATTCATATCCAAATACCTATCCATCTTTATGTATAATCCATTCATCTATCAAATTCATATTAATACCTCACTTGCATATTTTCATTCAAACATTACCATACCAAAACATACCATCTTTAAGTAGATATATGAAATCAGAACATGATACCAAAATAATCCAAATCACATGACTTAACTTATATACAAAATCATTCTCAAATCATAATACCAAAACATAACTACTTCTATCAAACTAGCCTATACATGCCATATTTACATAAATTCACAAGTTCAAAATACAAATCAGAAATTGGATAGTGTGACATGCAACTCCGACTTGTCCAAAACGAGTGAGCAACGAGCCTCTATAAAACATAGGAAAAGAAACGGAGTAAGCTTTATAGCTTAGCAAGCCCGTATAATTAAGAATTAAACTTACCATTTATACATAATCAAAGCAACACAAATATAAATGCCAACAACTCAATTTAACCATCACCTATTCACACATAGTCATCACATGTTAGTCATTTAATATAAACATAAATCATCCATTAGTACAATACTCTGTATTATTCCAAAATTCACCTATCATACATATAACATTAATATCACGTATAACCCATAACTTATCCGTATAAACAGTGTGACAGCCCTAATTTGACCCTAGTCGAAAAATGGTTTCGGGACCACAAAATCGAGTCACAAAAATAATTAATTGATATATTCTATGCTTATTGTATGTGTACATACATGTGTGAAACTTTCATGCTTTAATTTTTGTCAATTGTATGTGAAATTATTAAATAGGACTTATGTGAAATAATTGTGAAAGGTGATAGGTAAATTTAAAAGTGGTCTATTAATGCATGTCATAAAAAGTTTGGCCTTGCATGTCAAATATCTATTTTTTTTATTATGGTGGCCGACCATAATGATGGTTGATGGATAATATATGTTTATTTAAGTATTGTAATAAGAAATGGCATTATTTTAAAATATAAATAATTAGTAAAATAAGGTAAGGATAATAAAAATTAAGGGATGCTCACCTTTCTTTCTTCATTGCCGAAATTGATAAAGAAAATATTGAAGAAGAAACCAAGGCATTCAGCCATGGCTATCCCAATTTAAAGGTATGCAATGTGATTTTTATTTTAATTGATTATGAGATTAAATTGATAAGTGCATAGTTTAGTTAACCCATGGTTTAAATTCATGAATCCTTGAACATATAATCATTCGGCAAGTTGATAAATTTGTGCTAATTTGATGAGTTTTTTGAAGATGTTATTTATATGTTAAAGTAGCTTAAATGAATAAGTTGAATTCATTGTTGGGAGGTATGAATTTGAGGTTGCCGTATGTATATATACATGCACTTTGGAAAGAAAATTTTTTGTTATTTGAGTTTATATATATATATGTGCATTCGGTCAATGGGGGTAATAAGATGAATTTAAATGTTGTGGTTTGTTTTTAAGGTTGGTTAAATGGTTGTGGTCATTGCCGAATACATTTGTGTTGGGGCAAATAGGATTAAGTATAGGTTTGATGAGCTAAATATATATTCGGCTATATGGATTTGATGTGTACTTGAAAATATAATAAGCCTTAAGAGATTGTGTTTGTGTACGTGAACTAGATGTTTAATGGATATTCGACTAAAGGCTTTAGGTGTTAGCAAAAATTTGGTAAAAATGTTTAGATGTTTTGCATTTTGTATTGGATGTCTTGATGAATGAATTCAATTGAAATGAATGTATAAACAATGTATGTGATTGTATCTTATATTGGAATGATTAGCTAAAGTGGCTCGTTAATAAAAAAATAAAAAAAATAAAAAGAGACTAAAATGTTAGGTTGGTGCCTAAATTTTGGTTCGGCAAGAATGTATATTAGGTCATTGGGTTCATTTCTATGATAAGGCTATAATTGTAGTAATGAATAATTATAGACTTTGTTGGACTTTGGCATTTGAGTGATGCATCTGACTTTGTGTCGATCTTGGATAATATAGGTTATTATATACTATGAAATGAAGTATATGGAATTATGATAAGAGATATATTTTGATTTTATTACAAATTGTAATTCGGCACTTACTCCATGATAAAATACGTGAAATTGTATGCAAATTAGTTTATGAAATTCGATTATGCAAGGTAATAAATTAGTAAAAATGTTTCTTGATAGTTTTAGTTTATTAATTGGGAATAAATTTGATTGTCGATTGTAGCCTAGTAATATGTTCAATTGTGCATGAGTAGGGCATATAAATGATGTTTAAATAGCAAGTTAGTAAAGTCATTTGTACCTTAAATATATGATATATACGTATTAAATTAAATTGCTTAATTGATAAGTAATTAAACAAATTCATTTGTTTGAATTAAGCTCAAGAGCAAAGAAGAACTAATTCAGATAGGGGAAAGGAGAAAGCAATCGAGTAGCTTATCCGCAACTGTTCAAAACATCCGAGGTAAGTTTTGAGTAGTCTCCTTTATTATATAATTGATGATGCCTCTATACGAGTATATTAGGTGAATTGCGATCTTTTGGTTTGTACTTGAATTAGGTTGTGAAATAAATAATTCATGTACATGACTTATAGTCTAATGATCACTTTGGGTTTAAGCTTGAATGTTGAAATGAATGTGTGATATTATGTATGACTCTTGAGCCGAATTGTAAATGATGATGTGCATATTGAGTTTATATCCGAATGTATCAAATGACTATTAAAGTGATAAGTTGAATGAGATGTGTTCAAATATGACTCAGTACGCATGATATTGAGAAACATATCAGGACTTGAGGTCCACAGGCTATGTGCTGGAAACATATCCGGACTTGAAGTCCGCAGGCTACTTGCTGGAACATATCCGGACTTGAGGTCCGCAGGCTACGTGTTGGTAATATATTCGGGCCTAAAGTCCCGCAGGCTTTGTGCTAGTAACTGGACTCGGGTTTTAAAACCTAGCAGGCTTAACGCCGGTGATTCGAGTAAGATTATGAATTTGAATATTTGAGGAAACCGCTATTGATTATGTATGATACATTAAGATAATTAGGTACGTATTATGTACTCATATGTAAATTGATTTTTAAAGCAAGCTATTATTATCAAAGAACGATATATATATCAAGATATATATGTGGATGATTACCGTATCTACGAATAAGAGAATGGCCTATTCGGTTGATGTTCATTATTATATGAAAGTATATGTCTAAATTTAATAGTATGAGCCAAATAGTATAGTAGAAATGTGCTGAAAATCTCTTGAGTATGTATATATATATTCGGCCAATAAGTCTTATAACTAGTGTGCTTGTGTATAATTGGCCAAATGATTTTCAATTTGAATATGAACTTTGTGATATTTAATGCTTGATTTTAATGACAAGCTTTAATTATTTGAAATGCTTAAAACTTACTAAGCATAGAAATGCTTACTTTATTGCTTTAATTTTCTGTTTTATAGATCTCGTTCGTTAGATACGGTCTCCGGGATCTCAAAGTCGAAGTCACCCACACTATCTAAGCCCATTCGGTACTCTAGTAGTTAAACTTTGATAATGGCATGTATAGGCTTGACTTTTTGTTGTTAAATATGTATCTTTTTGATGATGTATATATATGTATAGCCATGCGAAAATGGCTTGTTAAGTTACTATATGTATTCCACATAGTTAATGTGAATGTGTGGTTGATATTCGATTAATGTTTTCAATGTTTTGATGTGAATTGAACTTAAGAATGAATCAATATACTCATTATCTCGAGATGACTCTTTTATAGGTGTACCAACGGAAGTTATTCAAATAAAGTAACTGAAATTTTGTGCTTGTATGGTAATACTCTTTAACCCTCCGGCAACGGGTACGGGTTAGGGGTGTTACATTTTATTGGTATCAGAGCTACGGTTTAGTCGATTCTAGGACTAACGTAGCACGTATGAGTCTAGGTATACATGCCATTAAGTGTTAATACGATAGTGTGATGATTTTTGACAGTTAAAACGTGTTTTCGTATAGTAATGGATCCTGATCCCAATCGAGTAGTAGCTGATGATGTTGAGGGTGTAGAGCCTACTCCCGCGCATGGGACCGCGCCGATAGACTCTCAACCTAACGCAAGCAATCAAAATGAGGAGGCTAGACAAGCCTTTTATAATGTGATAAATGATTGGTTCAACCAATACATTCGGACAAATACGACTGCTCCACAACCCCCACTTCCAACAAATACACCCCCTGCACCTATGATACCTCCGGTGATTGATCACATGAGGATGAATAAGCCCCCGGTAGAAAGAATTAGAAAACATGGGGCTACTGAATTTAAAGCTACAGACAGTGATGATGCCGAGCAAGATGAGTTTTGGTTGGACAATACTATCCGAGTATTTGATGAACTATCTTGCACACCTGATGAATGCTTGAAATGTGCCATATCTCTACTATGTGATTCTGCCTATTATTGGTGGACTACATTGGTTTCTATTGTGCCCAAAGAATGGGTGACGTGGGAATTCTTCCAGACTGAGTTCCAAAAAAAATATATCAGTCAGAGGTTCATCGATCAGAAATGAAAAGAATTTCTTGAGCTTAAACAGGGTTCTATGTCAGTTACTGATTATGAACGGAAGTTTGTCGGACTTAGTAGATATGCTCAGGAATGTGTATCGTCTGAGGCTATTATGTGTAAACGTTTTGAAGATGGGCTGAATAAAGATATAAAAATGTTCGTTGGCATTCTTGAAATACGAGAATTCGTAGTACTTGTCGAGCGAGCTTGCAAAGCTGAAGAACTTAGTAAAGAGAAAAGAAAAACTGATGTCGAAGCTGGAGAATTTCGTAAAAGATCTTCAGAAAAGTTTTTCAGCAATCATCTAAGAAATTTCGAGATGATTCAGGCCGATTAAAGAACACTTCGGGTTTTTCCAGACGAGACCACGATCGACCCCCTGTGAGTACACGAGCCACTTCAGTTGCCAGTGTTGGAAATGATCGACGAGATAGGACCGAGTACAAGTATTGTGAAAAATGGCATTTGGGGAGCTGTAGATTTCATGACCGCTCTTGTTATAAATGCGGATCAGCCGACCATTTTATTAAAGATTGCCCGAGATTATTCGAACAAAATGTGAACCAAAGTGGGAAACCGAATACTAATACAGCACGAGGTAGACCACCTAGAAATACGGGGAATGCTAGCGGCGGTCAGAGAGGGTCTAGAGACGCTACAACCAGATCCGAGGCTCGTGCTCCTGCTAGAGCTTATGCTATACGCGCACGCGAGGATACTTCTTCGCCTGATGTTATTACTGGTACTTTAACTCTCCTTGATACTGATGTGATTGCTTTGATTGACCCTGGTTCTACTCATTCATATGTATGTGAGACTTTAGCATCCAGTAAGACTCTACCTGTTGAGTCTACTGAATTCGTGATTCGAGTGTCAAATCCATTGGGTCGATATGTGCTAATCGATAAAGTGTGCAAGAAGTGTCCATTGATAATCTGAGGTTCCTGTTTTTTGGCTGATTTGATGCTTTTACCGTTTAATTAATTTGATGTTATTCTCGGTATGGATTGGTTGACTGTGCATGATGCAGATGTGAATTGTACAAGAAAGACTATTGATTTAAGATGTGCAAATGATGAGATAATCCGAATTGAGTCTACTGATATGAATGGGTTACCAACAGTAATATCCTCAATGTTAGCTCAAAAGTATATAAAAAAGGGATGCGAAGCATATCTTGCGTACGTACTTGATAGTAAAGAATCAGAAAAGAAGCTTGAATCAGTACCAGTGGTTTGTGAGTATCCAGATGTTTTTCCCGAAGAATTATCGGGATTACCACCTGTTCGGGAGGTAGAGTTTGGTATTGAACTTGTACCTGGGACTACACCAATTTCGATAGCTCCATACCGTATGGCGCCAATAGAATTGAAGGAATTGAAAACTCAGTTGCAAGAGTTGACGGATAGAGGTTTCGCTCGACCAAGTTTCTCACCTTAGGGTGCACCAGTATTGTTTGTGAAAAAGAAAGACGGAACCATGAGAATGTGTATCGACTATCGTCAATTAAATAAAGTGACAATAAAGAACAAATATCCGCTATTGCATATTGATAATTTGTTTGATCAGTTGAAGGGAGCATCTGTGTTTTCAAAGATAGATTTGAGATCGGGTTATTATCAGTTGCGAGTTCGAGATTCAGATATACCTAAAACTGCTTTTAGAACGAGATACGGTCACTACGAGTTCTTAGTGATGCCGTTTGGGCTCACTAATGCCCCTGCAGTATTTATGGATTTGATGAACCAAATTTTCAGACAGTATTTGGACCAGTTTGTAGTTGTGTTTATAGATGACATCTTAATTTATTCACGCGATGAAACTGAACATGCCGAGCACCTGAGAGTAGTATTACAGATTTTACGGGATAAGCAGTTATATGCTAAGTTCAGTAAATGTGAGTTCTGGTTGAGAGAAGTTAGTTTTTTGGGACATGTAGTATCCACATCGGGTATTCGAGTTGATCCGAGCAAAATTTCAGCCATACTTGATTGGAAACCCCCGAGAAATGTTACTAAAGTTCGGAGCTTTTTGGGACTTGCTGGTTACTACAGATGGTTTGTAAAGGGTTTCTTGATGATAGCCACACCAATGACGAAGCTACTTCAGAAAGATATAAGTTCGAATGGTCAGAAAAGTGCCAGAAAAGTTTCGACCAACTGAAAACTTATTTGACTGAAGCTCCAGTGTTAGTGCAACCCAAATCCGGTATAGAGTTTGTCATTTACAGTGATGCGTCCTTACATAGGCTGGGTTGTGTATTAATGCAAGAGGGTCAAATTGTAGCTTACGCGTCGAGGCAATTGAAGCCACATGAGAAAAACTATCCGACCCATGATCTTGAATTAGCTGCCATCGTATTTGCTTTGAAAATATGGCGACATTACTTATTTGGAGAGAGATGTTATGTATATTCGAACCATAAAAGCCTCAAATATTTGATGACTCAAAGAGATCTGAATCTACGACAAAGACGTTGGCTTGAATTGTTGAAAAATTATGAGCTCGTCATTGACTATCACCCGGGAAAGGCTAACGTGGTTGCCGATGCTTTAAGTCGCAAGTCACTGTTTGCTTTGCGAGTGATGAATGTACACTTGTCCGTTTCATCCGATAATGTGTTAGTAGCAGAATTAAAAGCCAAACCGTTATTGATTCATCAAATATATGAAACTCAGAAAGTCGATGATGAATTGGTTGCTAAACGAGCTGAATGTGTTTCAAATGTGGATTCAGAGTTTCAAATTGACGACAACGATTGTTTGAGGTTCAGAAGTCGATTGTGTATTCCAAGAAATTCAAAACTTATTTCGATGATTTTGAACGAAGCTCATAATAGCCGAATGTCGGTCCATCATGGTAGCACGAAAATGTACAACGATCTGAAACGTCAATTTTGGTGGCCTGGTATGAAACGAGACATTTCTGACTTTGTTTTGAAGTTTTTGATATGTCAACAAGTGAAAGCGGAACATCAAGTGCCTTCAGGATTACTTCAGCCGATCATGATACCCGAATGGAAATGGGATCGAGTCACGATTGATTTTGTATCCGGGTTGCCATTGTTGTCAAGCAAGAAAGATGCGATCTGGGTTGTTATTGATAGATTGACAAAGTCGGCTCATTTTATTCCCGTACGTATGGATTATTCACTTGACAAGCTAGCCGAGTTATATGTTTCTCAGATTGTAAGGTTACACGGGGTACCTATTTCTATTGTGTCGGATAGAGATCCGAGATTCACATCGCGATTCTGGAAGAAATTGCAAGAAGCATTGGGTACCAAGTTGCATTTTAGCACCGCTTTTCATTCCCAGACTGATGGTCAATTCGAGCGGATCATTCAGATACTCGAGGATATGTTGAGATGTTGCATCCTTGAGTTTAGTGGTTCATGGGAACGGTATTTGCCTTTGATTGAATTCGCTTACAACAATAGTTTTCAATCAGGCATTAAGATGGCACCTTACGAGGCTTTGTACAGTCGTAAATTCCGTACACCATTGTTTTGGACCGAGCTTAGTGAAAGTAAAATCTTCGGGGTTGATTTGATTAAAGATGCTGAGCATAAAGTAAAAGTAATCCGTGAAAGTCTGAAAGCAGCTTCAGATCGTCAGAAGTCGTATGTGGATTTAAAACGAAAAGACATTGAA
The DNA here is from genome assembly GCA_025698465.1 of Gossypium longicalyx. NCBI lineage: Eukaryota > Viridiplantae > Streptophyta > Magnoliopsida > Malvales > Malvaceae > Gossypium > Gossypium longicalyx. The sequence continues at coordinate 59,734,280 of CM047007.1, forward strand.
TATCAGGTCGAAGACAAAGTGTTTCTTAAGTTTCACCTTGGAAAAAGGTGCCCCGATTTGGTCGTAAGGGCAAATTGAGTCCGAGGTTTATCGGGCCGTATGAAATATTCGAACGAGTTGGGCCGGTCGCTTACAGATTGATTTTACCACCTGAACTTGAACGGATTGACAACGTTTTTCATGTTTCGATGCTTCGACATTATAGATCAGATCCATCACACATAATTAATCCATCAGAGGTCAAGATTCAATCTGATCTGACTTACGAAGAAGAACCGGTTCGTATTTTGACTCGTGAAGTAAAAGAACTACGAAATAAGAAAATCTCATTAGTAAAGGTACTGTGGCTTAAGCATGGGGTTGAAGAAGCTACTTGGGAACTGGAAGACTCTATGAAGGATCGATATCCTAACTTATTCACCGGTAAGGTTTTTGGGGACGAAAATTTCTTAAGTGGGGGAGAGTTGTGACAGCCCTAATTTGACCCTAGTCAGAAAGTGGTTTCGGGACCACAAAATCGAGTCACAAAAATAATTAATTGATATATTCTATGCTTATTGTATGTGTACATGCATGTGTGAAAGTTTCACGCTTTAATTTTTGTCAATTGTATGTGAAATTATTAAATAGGACTTATGTGAAATAATTGTGAAAGGTGATAGGTAAATTTAAAAGTGGTCTATTAATGCATGTCATAAAAAGTTTGGACTTGCATGTCAAATATCTATTTTTTTGATTATGGTGGCCGGCCATACTGATGGTTGATGGATAATATATGTTTATTTAAGTATTATAATAAGAAATGGCATTATTTTGAAATATAAATAATTAGTAAAATAAGGTAAGGATAATAAAAATTAAGGGATGCTCATCTTTCTTTCTTCATTGCCGAAATTGAGAAAGAAAATATTGAAGAAGAAACCAAGGCATTCGGCCATGGCTATCCCAGTTTAAAGGTATGCATTGTGATTTTTATTTTAATTGATTATGAGATCAAATTGATAAGTGCATAGTTTAGTTAACCCATGGTTTAAATTCATGAATCCTTGAACATATAATCATTCGGCAAGTTGATAAATTTGTGTTAATTTGATTAGTTTTTGGAAGATGTTATTTATATGTTAAAGTAGCTTAAATGAATAAGTTGAATTCGTTGTTGGGAGGTATGAATTTGAGGTTGCCGTATGTATATATATATATACACTTTGGAAAGAAAATTTTTTGTTATTTGAGTTTTTATATATATGTGTGCATTCAGTCATTGGGGGTAATAAGATGAATTTAAATGTTGTGGTTTGTTTTTAAGGTTGGTTAAATGGTTGTGGTCATTGCCGAATACATTTGTGTTAGGGGAAATAGGATTAAGTATCGGTTTGATGAGCTAAATATATATTCGGCTATATGGATTTGATGTGTACTTGAAAATATAATAAGCCTTAAGAGATTGTGTTTGTGTATGTGAACTAGATGTTTAATGGATATTTGGCTAAAGGTTTTAGGTGTTAACAAAAATTTGGTAAAAATGTTTAGATGTTCTGCATTTTGTATTGGATGTCTTGATGAATGAATTCAATTGAAATGAATGTATAAACAATGTATGTGATTGTATCTTATATTGGAATGATTAGCTAAAGTGGCTTGTTAATTAAAAAAATAAAAAATAAAAATAAAAAGAGACTAAAATGTTAGGTTGGTGCCTAAATTGTGGTTCAGCAAGAATGTATATTAGGTCATTGGGTTGATTTCTATGATACGGCTATAATTGTAGTAATGAATAATTATAGACTTTGTTGGACTTTGGCATTTGAGTGATGCATCTGACTTTGTGTCGATCTTGGATAATATAGGTTATTATATACTATGAAATGAAGTATATGGAATTATGATAAGAGATATATTTTGATTTTATTACAAATTGTAATTCGACACTTACTCCATGATAAAATACGTGAAATTGTATGCAAATTAGTTTATGAAATTCGATTATGCAAGGTAATAAATTAGTAAAAATGTTCCTTGATAGTTTTAGTTTATTAATTGGGAATAAATTTGATCGTCAATTGTAGCCTAGTAATATGTTCAATTGTGCATGAGTAGGGCATATAAATGATGTTTAAATAGCAAGTTAGTAAAGTCATTTGTACCTTAAATATATGATATATACGTATTAAATTAAATTGCTTAATTGATAAGTAATTAAACAAATTCATTTGTTTGAATTAAGCTCAAGAGCAAAGAAGAACTAATTCAGATAGGGGAAAGGAGAAAGCAATCGAGTAGCTTATCCGCAACTGTTCAAAACATCCGAGGTAAGTTTTGAGTAGTCTCCTTTATTATATAATTGATGATGCCTCTATACGAGTATATTAGGTGAATTGCGATCTTTTGGTTTGTACTTGAATTAGGTTGTGAAATAAATAATTCATGTACATGACTTATAGTCTAATGATCACTTTGGGTTTAAGCTTGAATGTTGAAATGAATTTGTGATATTATGTATGACTCTTGAGCCGTATTGTAAATGATGATGTACATATTGAGTTTATATCCGAATGTATCAAATGACTATTAAAGTGATAAGTTGAATGAGATGTGTTCAAATATGACTCAGTACGCATGATATTGAGAAACATATCCGGACTTGAGGTCCACAGGCTATATGCTGGAAACATATCCGGACTTGAGGTCCGCAGGCTACTTGCTGGAACATATCCGGACTTGAGGTCCGCAGGCTACGTGCTGGTAATATATCCGGGCCTAAAGTCCCGCAGGCTTTGTGCTAGTAACTGGACTCGGGTTTTAAAACCTAACAGGCTTAACGCCAGTGATTCGAGTAAGATTATGAATTTGAATATTCGAGGAAACCGTTATTGATTATGTATGATACATTAAGATAATCAGGTATGTATTATGTACTCATATGTAAATTGATTTTTCAAGCAAGCTATTATTATCAAAGAATGATATATATATATCAATGTATATATGTGGATGATTACCGTATCTACGAATAAGAGAATGGCCTATTTAGTTGATGTTCATTATTATATGAAAGTATATGTCTGAATTTAATAGTATGGGCCAAATAGTATGGTAAAAATGTGCTGAAAATCTCTTGAGTATGTATATATATATTCGGCCAATAAATCTTATAACTAGTGTGCTTGTGTATAATTGGCCAAATGATTTTCAATTTGAATATGAACTTTGTGATACTTAATGCTTGATTTTAATGACAAGCTTTAATTGTTTGAAATGCTTAAAACTTACTAAGCATAGAAATGCTTACTTTGTTGCTTTAGTTTTTTGTTTTATCGATCTCGTTCGTTAGCTACGGTCTCGGGGATCTCAAAGTCGAAGTCACCCACACTATCTAAGTCCATTCGGTACTCTAGTAGTTAAACTTTGATAATGGCATGTATAGGCTTGACTTTTTGTTGTTAAATATGTATCTTTTTGATGATGTATATATATGTATAGTCATGCGAAAATGGCTTGTTAAGTTACTATATGTATTCCACATAGTTAATGTGAATGTGTGGTTGATATGCGATTAATGTTTTCAATGTTTTGATGTGAATTGAACTTAAGAATGAATCAATATACTCATTATCTCGAGATGACTCTTTTATAGGTGTACCAACGGAAGTTATTCAAATAAAGTAACTGAAATTTTGTGCTTGTATGGTAATACTCTTTAACCCTCCGATGACAGGTACGGGTTAGGGGTGTTACAAACAGTATTTAGGCACGTTTAACCTATTAGAACTTCGAAGGATAGTCGAGTGAACAATGTCAATAATCCGTCAATTCATCATCATACATGCTCTTTCGAGTCATGGTCGGTAAGCTCCTCCTGAGCTGATAAACAGTAAGCTCTATTGAGCTGAACAATAAGCTCTTTCGATCTAAATCGGTAAGCTCTAATGAGCTGAAACAGTAAGCTTTTACGAGTTGTGGTGAGTCCACAACAAATGTAGGAACTGAACCAGTACGGTAATCTCAGTAACACGTCACTCGTATCTAATGAATTCACATAGTTCAAACAGGGCTCGATAACGAATACAATATATCATTAAGACATTTATATTTCAAGTATTTCAATTATATACATTCAATTCAACAATTACAAGTATAGAAAAGTTTGATTCTAATTATACGAACTTACCTCGTATCCTCGGATAAAATTATCGGCTATTCGTCAATCTTTCCTTTTCCCCGATCTAAACTCGATCTTGGCTTATCTTGATCTATATTATATCAAACTAACTCATTCAAACTTTCATTCAATTCAATTTAGCCTAAAACATTCATTTTGGCTAATTTACAATTTTACCCCTAAACTTTTGACTAGTTTACAATTTAGTCCTTAACACATAAAAATGCAAAATTACACAATTAGACCATAACCCATGATATTCAAATTTCCTATATGCTACTAGCAGGCCAAGTCTTTCATTATTTTCACATTTTAAACCATAACATTCCTATCTTTCACAATTTAATCCCTAATTCTCATTTTTGTCAAAAGTCACTTTATAAAACTTGTATATCTATAAATAACCATCAATAATCTAACAAGAAACTTCAAAATACCCAAGTATTCAAAAATAGCATATCTCAAAATCTATAACAAATTCAAAAATTAAGGTACGGGCTAGCTAATATACGAAGCAACGATATCAAAAACATAAAAATCATCAAAAATCGAGTTCAAACCGTACCTCAATCAAGCCAAAAAGGTGCCAAACCCTAATAGCTCTTCCTTGACTTCTTTTTCTTTTGGTTTTCGATTATGAAGAAGAAAATATGATGATAAAATAGCTTTTGTTTTATTAAATCTATACTTATTATTCATTTTACTAATTTAACCTTATAAAAACAAATTATAAATCACTTAAGTCATGGATACAAATGACCATTAACCTTAATCATGGTCAAATAACATTATAAGGACTTCCATAGTAATAAACCATAGCTATTTAATACCTTTAAACAATAGTACTCAACTTTTACGCGTTATGCGATTTAGTCTTTTTTACTGAATTAAGCATTTAAACAGTAAAATTTCTTTACGAAACTTTCACATAATAATTCTATTATACTGTAAACATAAATAAATTAATAAAATAAATATTATGAGTTTGTATTTGTGGTCCCAAAACTACTTTTCCGATTTGACCTAAAAATGGCCTGCTACAATTGTTAACTGCACCACGAAGTACGAACATCGAGCAAAGAATTATCACAAAATATAAGGATTTAAAAGTGAATTTTACTCCTGACATGTCAATGTTAATATTTGGAAGTGTTACAATGAAACACTTCGGGTTATTCTAAGGATCAAACCCAATGGATTGCCAAAATGGTAAATGCGTTTATCAAGTTAATTACAAGTTAAGCAATTACTAATCTAGTCGAGTAAAAATTATTAGTGCAAATTCAAATATAAATTGTTTATAAACTAAATCTAAATTATCAATAAAAAAACTAAGCTAAACTTTCTTCCTACTGTTTTAGACAATGTAAATGATTAATCTTTAAGTAATAAGCCACATTCGATAGATCTATAACTAAAATATGTGCTTGATGCGATAGATTCATCTACCGGGTTTAGATCCAAGCGAAACATCTTCTAATAAGATTGTAGTAGTCAGATCTTCAATATAAGGTGTAGGATCTAAATCTTTGGTTTGAGTATAATATACTACTATTGTTTTTAATAAAATTCTATTCAATAATTATTTGAGAGTACACTAAGTACTCAAAGTGGAGTTGAAAAACTCATCATAGGGAAATTCCAAGTGTTCCTAAACTTATTAGTTCATGAAAATTATGATTTGTGATGCGTTGATGTATCTGATGATGATATGTGTGCAAATCTCATCTCTATGTTATGTTATACATGACTTCATTGATAAGTGATGATCTAAATATGTGTTATATATATGTGTGTGATAAGATCCATGATTTAATATGAAAATATATTAAAGTATGATAAAGTGAATAAAAAGTGAATATTATATTATATATGAAAATGTGAGCATGTTTACATGCAAATGTGTAAAATTGAGAAATATGCTTTATGTGAGATTATGAGCATGATTCTATGAAAAATGCGAAAAGAGATTATGTGTTAAAATGGTCATACCACATGTATGGGGTGGGTATTGTGAAAGGTGGAAGTTATGTGGTAGTTCATCTGCGATTATGTGGTCATTTTTGGCAATTATGTGGTGGCTTGTCCAAAATGTGTTATGTGGCCATTTATCGGCATTAATGTGGTGGCTTGTCCACAAATAGTGTGTTATTGGATGGACGGGTTCTAGGAAACTCGATATTGGTGTGTAGCAGATATGGGTAGGAAATTCTTCAAAATGTGCATTGTTACATAAGCATGCTCGATATATTCATATATGTATATCTGTGATGATTTGAGATTTTTACGAATATGATATATATATTGAAATGGACGTGTTTATTTGATCTGTTGTTATGTATGTTACAATATTTTGATGATCTCACACTAGGCTTGTAAGCTCACCCATCTTATGTGTATGTTTTAGGTAATCTTCATAAGTAGGACTCGGATGTGGATTTTCGATGATGTTCTCAGATGTGACCTTTTTAATAAATTATGAATTTTATATAGGACTTTGATTTAGGTTTGTTTTAATAACTTTTTGGGACTTTATTTTAAATTGTGGACTGTGGCATGGGGATTTTCATTTCTGATATTTTTGGAATTATTGCTTGGATTGTTTATTTTGGATTTCAGTTTAAAATGATCATTAAAAGTTTTTAAGAATTAGTATCCGCTGCAAATATGTTTCCAAAACTAAGTTATAACATAATTATTTTAATAAAAAGGAACAAATAAATTTTATTGAAAAGAACGTATTGTTTATTTTGGATTTCAGTTTAAAATGATCATTAAAAGTTTTTAAGAATTAGTATCCGCTGCAAATGTGTTTCCAAAACTAAGTTATAACATAATTATTTTAATAAAAAGGAACAAATAAATTTTATTGAAAAGAATGTGATACTTTCAAAATGACATGTTTCAAGGATAAATGAACTTTTCTTATGAAATCATTTTGTGTAACACCCCTTACCCGTATCCGATACCGGGACAGGGTTCGAGGCGTTACCAGACTTAAACATAAACATTCATACAATACAGGCCATAAAATTTGGTCCAAATCAAATTCATCCAATCACATGCATATCGTACCTTATACGGGCCCACGAGGCCCAAAACATACGTTGGGAGTGGTTCGGGACTAAACCAAAAACTTTTGGAACTTTTACTACACTTAGAAAATTTCCATACTTTGGAGAGTCACACGCTCATGTGGGTAGGCAGTGTGGTCATACACACACCCATGTGGCTTGGGACACGCTCGTGTCCTCAGCTCGTGTAACTCTCTATTTATGACGTCATGCACAATTTGGAGTCACACGGCCAAGTCACACACCCGTGTCTCGGGGCTGTGTCCTTCACACGGCTGAGACACACGGCTATGTCTCTGCCGGTGTGGCCAAGGAAATGGCTATTTACCAAGCCATTTGCCACCCTCATGTGCACACTCACATACACACTTTCAATGGAACTTAACATGACACAATTAAGCTACCAACACAACCATAATCAAGGCTTAGACATATCAAAACAATTATTTACTGTTCATAACAAAACTGTCCACTTGATTCATAGTCACTAAATTATTTACATCTTGAGCTACAGAACTCTAAATTAAGATATGATTGATTTTTCCGAGACTAGACTCAAATATCTTCCTACCATAAAATTTTCAAAATTTATGATTCAGCCAATAAGTACAGTTAATTCTTCAAATTCATCCCTATTCTGTTGTTTGACAGTTTCGACCTTTCTTCACTAAAAATTAATTATCTCTTAGTACAGGTTTTGGATGATGTTCTATAAATTTGAACCCCCAATTATTTGTATACAATTTTTAATGATTTTCCAAAGCCAGTATAGGGGAACCCAAAATCATTCTGATCTTGTCTCGCAAAAATTCAAATATCTCATAAAATAAAATTATTTTCCTTACACCGTTTCTTCTATGTAAAACTATACTCAATAATATTTGATTTCATATTTTATTAAACCTCTAATTCGATTTTCACAATTTTTGCTGATTTTTCAAAGTTGTAATACTGATGCTGTCCAAAACTGTTTTAATGCTAATTTTACTCTTTCATGATTCCCTTGTACTAACTTTCATTAACATACCATTATAAACCATATCAGACAATGACATTGGAATAGGCATATGGGTAATTAATATGCTTGCAATCTATTAGCCAATATAAGCCAATTTATATGGCTACATACGAAATCAAATCCTTATTCATTACAAGCCAATACATTTGATCATATCATAATGACACATACACAAAATGACTAAGTCCCTATACATGCCATAGACTCAAATGTTTGTGTTCATTTACCCAACATGATAGCTTGATCGTGTGATAGAATATCCGACGATCTCCAACTAGAGCTAGCTGAATAAACCTATGAGAGGTGGGAAAGAAAAGGGGGTAAGCTATATAGCTTAGTAAGTCCGTATGAAAATAATAAGCGAATCATTTACATGCATTTACCAATTTCATCGATATGTTCTCGTGGTTACACATTAATCAATTACAATACACATATTTTATTCTATAAACATAAATTTGTCCTGTCTTAACATTAGTCAAGCAAACATAAACTCTCATAATAAAACACTTCAACATTTAACAAATCATTTCAGCATTCATAATAAAAGTGCGTATTAATTATGTATATTCAAATTTCCCAATTCATATAGCTTAACATCCTTCAATGGTCCAAAACTCTTAGCTATCCATACTTTCATATCCATTTTTATTAGGCTTTTATGCCAGTCTTTCTCTCTTTTCATTATTCATTGAATCACAACATTAAAAGAATAAGCACAACGTATCTCAATTCAATTTGGCCTAAAAGCCTTACACATGATTCTCAATCGAATTCACCATATATTTTTACGTCATAAATTAATCACAAGGTCATCATAGAAAATCATTCTCATAGCCATAATTCATTCATTTGCTTTTTTACCACATACCAAGCTTAATGCTTATGAGTTTTGAGTACGTACTTGTACTATCTCATAACATAACCATATACTTATTCCTCTTATTGACTTACCCCTCGGGTTTTTTGTCAAGTTACTCGATAATTTAACCGTTGAACACTTGGAATACCATCGGATACATCGGAATCTCGCACCTAAGTGCCCCATATGTAGCCAATGCTACCTCATATCACATATCGAATATTGCTTGCTTTCGAGCTACTCACGGGTCTGCTCACACTAGCTGTTGGTCAGGATGTAGCTACGCGGGCTACTCACACAAGCTGTCAGGTATCCGCAACACATGCCAGACTACCCAACAGCGGTAGAACATATAAGACCAGCACTCGGATAGCCATAACATGTGTCACATATATCATGAACTCAGACCACAACTCATGAGCTCAGATCACATAGTTCCTAGTGACATGTCACTTGTATCCTAAACTATTCCTAAGGTTCAAACGAGATTTCCTTAATTACACATTTTCGTTGAACTTGTCCAGAGGATCAATCATATAACTCATGATAATGATTAATCACATAATTCTTCATAATAATAATAATAAATATAATCACATTTAAACATGAAATTACAGCTCAACACAATGTCATCAAGTATCATAGACATATTTTTGATCATATCATTGCATACTGTATCATAAAATCTCATGGTCATTTCTGTAATACTGTATTCCGTAGCATTCGCATTTCATTTTAATAATAAGACATTTATCACAATTATATCAACTAAACATTTATACATGTATAATTAAATGCTTATTAAACATACAAACTTACCTCGATACTGAAAATGGCGAAAAAGACCTAACTGTCAAATACGCGTTTTTCCCCCGTTCTAGGTCCAAACCTCATTTTTCTTGATCTAAAATATCACATTTAACTTTTTTATTAGTCACATTATTCATTGTGACCCAAAAATCATATTATGGCAAAATTACATTTTTGCCCCTAAACTTTGTCATATTTACACTTTTGCCCCTAGGCTCGTAAAATGATATTTATTCAATTTCTTTGAACTTTAAGCCTAGCCGAACCATTTCCATAACTATAATATCCCATAATTTCCACTAGAACACACTTTTACAACATATTTTATAACTTTTACAATTTAGTCCTTTTAAGCATTTTCACCGAAAATCACTTAGTAAAAGTTGTTTCTCCAACCATAAACATGCATGATCTATCATTAAACATCAAAATGCACAAATTTATAACATGGTTAAAACACTATACCTTCATCATAACTCAAATAAATGGTAGAAATAGGTAGATCTTGTTACGAGGATTTCAAAAACGTAAAAATCATTAAAAACGAGGCAAGAACAGACTTACAATCGAGCTTGGAAGCTTGGAAAAACCTAGAAATGGTTTCTTCATGTAAAATTCAGCCAAGGAAGAAGATGGACAAAAAATTTTGGCTTTTATTTTGTTTTTAATTCATTTTAATTACTAAATGACCAAAATGCCCCTAACTTAAAAATATTCTATTTAAGCTATTTCATGTCCACTTTTGTCCAAAAAATTAACCAATGGTCTAATTACCATTTAAGGGCCTCTAATTTAAAATTTCATAACAATTGCACACCTCTAACATGTAGAACTCAACTTTTGCAATTTTTACATTTTAGTCATTTTGACTAAATTGAGTGCCCAAACGACAAAATTTTCAAAAGAAATTTTCAAAAAATCATTTTTTGAAATTAAAAACCATAAAAATATAATAAAAATAAAATTATTCTCGTCGAATTTGTGGTCTCGAATGTAACATTCTGAAATAGGGCCTAAACAGAACAGTGGTTGTGAAACCACGAATGCGAGATAGAAAAGTTTATTGTGATTAATTTTATGATTTACTGAGTGATTAGATGCATGTGTTAGAATACCGATAAGAAATTTCAGTGATTGCATGTCCGATTTGCATATTAGGTCTTGATTGCAAAAGTTGATAAATATGAGTTCTAAATGCTAAGGGATTAAATTGAAGTCCATAATTGAAGTAGATGTCCTTAAATGGTAATTAGACCATTATATTTTCATGGACAAAAATGGATATACATAGGGAGAAATAATTAAAAATTTTAATGAAGGGCATTTTAGTAAAGTGTCAAATAAAAGAATTAAAAAAGGAAAAAGATGGCGAAAATGTGCTCATCTTCTTCCTTAGGCTGAATGTCAGGGGTTCTCCATAGCTAGGTTTGTTTCAAGCTTCCAAGCTCCATAGTAAGTGATTCCAAGCCCCGTTTTTAATGTTCTTTACGTTTTTGGAGTCCCGATAACTTGATTAAGCTTATTCCAGCAATAATTTAACCTAGGGTTTATATATGGAAAAATACCAATAGGTGAAATGTGTTTATTTTGATGTTTTATGGTAGAATATGAAGCTTTAAATTGTTTTAAACAACTTTTGCTAAGAGATTTTACGTGAAAACGAGTAAAACGACAACATAATTGATAAAAATACCTAAGGTTCATAAGTACATGTTAGAGTGAGAATTTGATGTTTCCATAGAAGGGAAAAATGATCAGCATGTCATAAAACATAAGAAAATAGGATGAAGTTTAATTTCTGAGCCATGGGGAAAAAGTGTAAATATGTAAAAGTTTAGGGGCAAAAGTGTAATTTTGCCCAAGTTTGAGTCAAGGACTGTTTTTAATAAATGTGAGTATTAAATAAGCTAAATTTTTTATTATAGATCAAGAAGAACGAAATCCAGAGTTAGACCGGGGAAAGAAAAAGATAATGGACTAAATCGATATAATTGATCGTATTTTGTTTCGAGGTAAGTTTGTGGTAAATAAATGCAATATTCTATTATTTTATGTTAATGTTGTTAATTTCCAGCATGTGTATATTTATTTTATGAAATTATTCAAAGAAGACTCAAGCATGAATTGACGGAGAAGTAATTTCAGAAAGTCCTGGTTGAACCTTAGGAATGTGTAGGATATAAATGTCATGACATTAGGGTTTAAGGATGCCATGTAAGACCATGCCAAGGCATGGAAATTGGTAAGTTTTCTAAGTCAAGGAAATAATGTAAGACCATGTCAAGACATGACATTGATAAGCTACTATAAGGCAAAGGTCCCATGTAAGACCATGCCAAGGCATGGCATTGGTGAGTTCATAAGGCAAGGATACCATGTAAGACCATGTCGAGACATGGCAATGGTAAGTTTCAAAAGGATACCACTTAAGACCATGACAAGTCATGGCAATGGTAAGGTACCCGTGTATCCTTAGTATTCCAAGTGGTTCAACGGGAAAATTTAAAAAAAATATTAAGGTAAGGTAATGTAAGACAAGTTCATGTTAGAAGAGCAAAGGTAAGTATATAATGTTCATGTTTGATAAGGAAAAAGGTAAGTAAAATGTATTAATAAATTTGATTAAGTAAGTAAGTATTTAAGTAAGTGACTAAGTGAATAAGTTTAAAATATGTCTATGACAATTAATGAAGTAGCATTAAGTAGTATCATGCCAAGTAGTAGGATAATTCTTATGAATGTTGTTATTTATTTGCATGCAAACTTACTAAGCTTAATGCTTACCCCCTTTATTTTCCTTCTTTTTATAGTTTTGTCAAGCTAACTCAGGGATCATAAAGTACGTCGGAGGTCCGGGCACACTATCACAAAGATTATTTTGGCATAGCTAGACGTTTCATTTTGAGTATGGCATGTATAACATGGTAGCCATTTTGTGTGTATGATCTTATGATATGGCTAATGAATGGTATGTAAATTCTTGATAATGATTAGCTATTAGAATGGCTAATCAATGACATGTTTGGTGTTATGTATGCCTAAATGCTAGTTATTCCATGGAAATCATGAAAAAGGTGAAATTAGGTTTAAAACAGTATCGAACATCAGTAATAACGTGAATTTGAAAAATCATTAAAAATATTAGAAATGGATTTAGATAGTGAATGAGATATAAAATTAAAGCTTATTGAGCCTATTTTCATATGAAAGAAACAAATTAAATAAAGGAATTGTATTTTATGAGATATTTAAATTTTGGTGAGACAGGGTCAGAGTGATTTCTGAATCCCCTGTTCTGACTTTAGAAATTCACTAAAAATTGTAAAACAATAATTAAGAGTTATACTTTATATGTGAGAAAATTAATTCGTAGTGAACAGAGGTCAGAGTAACCAAACACTGAAACAGGGGAAACTTTAACTAATAAACTGTACTAATTGGATAGACAAAAAGTTTTGAAACAAATTTAGTAAGAATATATATGAGTCTAGTTTCAGAGGAAATTTACGGATTTGAATTTCGAGTTTCGTAACTCAAGTTATCATTTATTTAGTGACTATGACACAAATGGATAGTTTATTTATGAAAGATGAAATAAATTGTTTTGATTTGTTTAAGTGATCAAAAAAATTTTATTGATTCTGGTTTGTTCCCGAACCGTTTCAATTTCATATTTTAAGGTTTCGAAGACCCTTTTTAGGGACATATTGAATGAATGAAACTTCATTAATATTGAAAATAATTTTTTATGCCCCAAATTTGTAAGCTAAGTCTAGTAACGCCTCGTGCTCGACTCTGGCGACGGTCTCGGGTAAGGGGTGTTAAATCGAAGCCACTATTCCGACTAGGCCCAAAATTGGGTCCCCTTTTAGGGATTTCGTCCCCGAAAATCTTACTAGAAGAAATTGTTTTCAACTCTCATGAATTACTTCCACCAATTTCTCGGAATCATAAATCAAATCAACCTCATATATCTCTTTCTAATCACCTTTGAACTTTAACACATAGTGTCAGACCATATCGCCAAAGTTTTGAATTACTCTCTCAGGCTTACCACCGATTTACAGGTGTATTATCATGCCAAGATGCAACTGGGTACTTGTAACAGCCTGATTTAGGGCCTAGTCGGAACAGTGGTCTCGAGACCACAAATCTGAAGTTTGGAAAATTATTTTTATTATTATTCTAAGGTTATAATATGATTACATTAGTGTACAAAAAAAATTGGTGAGTTACTTTTGATGTTGTGAGCCCTATTGCGAAAAAGGACTAAATCGCATAAAAGGTAAAAGTTGCATTTTAGTGCCCAAATGTGTTAAACAGCTAGAGAACAAAAAAATTGGGGGATTTTAAAGGGCAATTAAACCCTTTTTAAACAAGCTAGCCGGCCATAAGATGAATTGAAACAAATAGTCAAAAGTTTAGGTAAGTGATGTCATGATTTGGTGATAAAATAATGCCTAAAGCCTATCTACTATTTTTCTTCTTCTCCATATTTTCTCTCCACTAGAAATATCAGAAAATATGGAGGTTTGAAAGCTAAAAATTTACAGCAACTTATTCCTCTCATAATATCAAGTTTTGCCAAATTCGAACCTAGACCGGGGGAAAGCCAAGCAAATCGACTAAACCAACCAGTCGAGAACATTTTGTAAACTGAGGTAAGTTGTACGTAAGTGATACAACTATATTATTAATATATGTGTTTAAGTTGTCATTGAATGGATATAGCATGAATTGCTTGATTTCGTATTGTGAATGCATAAAGACAATCAGATGATAGAACTCCTATTAGAATACTAGGTAATATACCAAATATTCTAGCTGTGACTTTTGGGTCACTTGTGTGAGCTAGAGTAAGACATGTCTGGGACATGCGTCGGCCACATTATGATACCCAATGTAAGACCATGTTTGGGACATAGCATCGGCATTGAGATGAGTGCTAGAGTAAGACGTGTTAGGGACACACATCGGCCTCGATAATAATAGTCAATGTAAGACCATGTCTAGGACATGGCATCGAGTTGAGATGTGAGCCAGTGTAAGACTATGTTCGGGACATAGCATTGGCACCTTACCCCTAGATTGAGGTTTATAGAAGAACCGGCAACGTATCGAATGGTTTAATGGTGTAAGTATGTTTGTGAGTTAATAATGAAAACATAATCATGTTACAAGTGATACAGGTACCAACTTGGTACGTATGAGAAATGAGCTCATTAGAGAGCATATGACTCGTATGGATAGTAATGAGTAAAAGTCATACTTATGCTTATCTTTGTGTTATGAGCATGATGTTTACTGATAAATTGTTGTTGTATGTTTATTTATATGCCACTTACTAAGATTTAATGCTTACCCTCATTCCTTTCCATTTTCTTATAGTGCCGCCTATTTAGCTCGAGGATCACTTCAAGTCAGACATATAGATCACATTATCGTTCGAAACTTCTGGTATAGTTGGATTTATATTTTTAAATATGGTATGTATGGGGCTTAGACTTGATTATTTTGTGTCCTTAAGCATTGGCCTAATGAGTAGGCTTGGGATAAGTCCTACATTCTGAATTTGGTCTTGATATTGACTATTACTCATTTTGATTATGCAAAGGTGATATTTCCTTGGTTGAGTATAATTCCTTAGGAAAGATTGTCTATTACAGCTGATTTGGTTGCATGGTATAGACTAGAATTGATGTTGGTGGAGTTTGTACTAATTGATGTAAATAAGGGTGGCAAATAGGCTTGGTAAATAGCTTTATTTTGTCCACACAGGTAGGCACACGGGCATGTGTCTAGGCCGTGTATGACACACGGTTAGCCCCATGGGCGTGTGATGAGGCCGTGTGTCCCCTGCACGTAAAAATTTAAAGTCAGTATGCATGGTAATAACCACACGGGCAGAGACACGGCCGTGTGTCTTAGCCGTGTGGAGGACATGGCCTAGCACATGGGCGTGTGTTATGGCTGTGTGACATGTTGGGTGTGTTGGCGTCAGAAACAGAATACTCAAGTTTTCTCACACGGGTTAAGGCACGGGCGTGTCAAGGCCGTGTGAGTAACAAGGACAAGGGACACGGGCGTGTGTCCAGGCCATGTGATGTCTGTACTTAATTTTTGTAAAATGATGTAAACAAATTGGCCACACGGGTAAGGGACACGGGCGTGTCCCTAGGTGTTTAGGCCGTGTGAGACACACGGGTCATCAACACGGCCATGTTAGGATGGTTACACGGGCGTGTTACCTTCCCACACGGGCATATGCCCTGTCTTAAATGTAAAGTTTTCATAGATTGGATAAGGGCCCGGAAGGATTTCAAATGGTTTTGCAATGGTCGATTTAGGCCTCGTAGGCCCTTATTAAGATGTTTAAAGTAAAAATTGAGAAAGTTTTAAATTGGACCGAGGCTTGGTGGCTTAAAAAGGGTTGTATGTTCGAGATCAAGTAGGTAATGCCTTGTACTCCGACCCGGCTTGGGTTACGGATCAACCTGAGGTCTAACTACTATCAACTAAGGGTTAAAGAGCAAGATGTGTCGAAGACTGCATTTCGGACAAGGTACGAGTATTATGAGTTCCTCATCATGCCTTTTGGCTTGATTAACGCCCCAGCGATTTTTATGGATCTGATGAACCGTATTTGGATAAATTTGTCATCGTCTTTATCGATGACATATTAATTTACTCGCGTGATGAGTGTGAGTACGCGAATCATCTGAGAGTTGTATTGCAGACCTTAAGAGACAAGCAGTTGTACGCCAAATTCAGTAAGAGCGAATTTTGGCTTAAAGAGGTCAGGTTCCTAGGACAAATTGTGTCAGGTGATGGGATCCGAGTGGACCCAAGCAAGATCTCGACTATTATTGAGTGGAAACTTCCAAGGAATGTGATAGAGGTCTGAAGCTTTTTGGGTTTGGCCGGATACTATAGAAGGTTTGTAAGCAGATTCTGTATGATGGCTACCCCGATGACTAAACTACTGTAAAAAGATGTCAAGTTTGAATGGACGGAAAAATGCCAACACAGTTTCGAGAAATTAATGGCTTTGTTAACAAAACCCCCAGTGTTACTACAACCGGAGTCAGGCAAGGAATTCGTGATTTCTAGCGACGCCTCCTTGAATGGGTTGGGGTGTGTGCTTATGCAAGAAGGTAAGGTCATAGCTTACGCTTCTAGACAACTAAAGCCACATGAAAAAACTACCCGATGCACGATTTAGAGTTGGCCACCATTGTGTTGGCATTAAAAATCTGGAGACATCATCTGTATGGTGAGAAATACCTAGTATTTATCGACCATAAAAGCTTAAAATACTTGATGACACAGAAGGAGTTGAATTTGGGGCAACGCTGATGGTTAGAACTAATAAAAGATTATGAGTTGATTATTGACTACCATCCAGGAAAAGCAAATGTGGTCGCCGATGCTTTGAGTAGAAAGTTGTTGTTTGCCTTGAGAGTCTTGAATACTCAGTTGACAGTGTCTAGGGAGGGTTCGATTCTAGCAGAGTTGAGGGCTAGACTGACATTTCTTCAAGAGATCTGTGAAGCTCAGAAAGGTGATAAGAAATTACAAGCTAAGGTGGCTCAGTGTGAATCAGGAATTGAATCAGACTTTAGTATTGATGCTGATGGATGTATAATGTACCGGGACAGAGTTTGTGTACCCAAGAACAGTGAACTTATACAAAAGATCTTGAGTGAGGCTCATAGTAGTGGTTTGTCTGTCCATCAAGGAAGTGTGAAAATGTACAACGACCTTAAGAAAATGTATTGGTGATCAGGTATGAAAAGAGACATTTCAAGTTTGTGTCCAAGTGCCTAGTATGTCAGCAAGTGAAGGCTGAACATCAAGTACCTTCGGGTCTACTTTAGCCTATCATGGTCCCTAAGTGGAAGTGGGATCAGATAACTATGGATTTTGTGATGGGTTTGCCGTTAACCCCTAAAAAGTAAGATGCTGTGTGGGTTGTTATGGATAGGGTAACTAAGTCGGCACATTTTATACCAGTGCATACTGATTACTCCCTCGAGAAATTAGCCGACTTATATATTTCTGAGATTGTGAAGCTTCATAGAGTACCAATATCGATTATCTCAGATCGAGACCTGAGGTTTACCTTGAGGTACTGGAAGAAGTTACAAGAGGCTTTGGGAACTAAGTTGAGTTTTAGCACGGCATTTCATCCGCAAACAGACTGGCAGTCGGAAAGAGTAATTCAAGTTTTAGAGGACATGTTGCGGTGTTGTGTTCTCGAATTTCATGGAAGTTGGGAAAGATACTTACCATTAGTTGAATTCGCCTACAACAACAATTATCAGAAAAGTTTAAAAATGGCGCCTTATGAGGCTTTGTATGGACGAAAATGTTGAACGCCCCTATACTGGACTGAGCTAAAAGAAAGACAGATTCATGGGGTCGACTTGGTCAAGGAGACCGAAGAAAAACTTAATGTGATTCGTGATTGTTTAAAGGCCGCTTCGAATAGACAGAAATCCTATGCGAATTTAAAATAAAGGAAATTGAGTTTCAAGTTGGTGATAAGTTATTTCTAAAAGTATCTCCTTGGAAAAAAGTCCTCAGATTTGGTAGAAAGGGAAAAATTAAGTTCGTGTTTTATCAGGCCTTATGAGGTGATTGAGAGAATTGGGCCAATAGCCTACCGGTTGAGATTGACATTGGAATTGGAAAAGATCCATGATGTATTCCATGTATCCATGCTACGCAGATACCGCTCTGACCCTTCGCATGTGATTGAGCCAATGGAGGTTGAGATTCATCCAGATATGACCTATAGAGAAGAACCGGTCAAGATTTTGGCTCAGGAAATTAAATAGTTGAGGAATAAGAGTATAGCAGTCGTGAAGGTTTTGTGGCATAGACATGGAGTCGAAGAAGCCACGTGGGAACCCGAGGAGGCTATGAAAGAGCAATACCTGAACTTACTCACTGATAAGATTTTCGAGGACGAAAATCCCTAAGAGGGAGAGAATTGTAACAGCCTGATTGAGGGCCTAGTCAGAACATTGGTCTCGGGACCACAAATCTGAAGTTTGGAAAGTTATTTTTATTATTATTTTGAGGTTATAATATGATTACATTAGTGTACAAAAAAAAATTGGTGAGTTAATTTTGATGTTGTGAGCCCTATTGCAAAAAAAAGACTAAATCGCATAAAAGGTAAAAGTTGCATTTTAGTGCCCAATTGTGTTAAATAGCTAGAGAACAAAAAAATTAGGGGCTTTTAAAGGGCAATTAGACCCTTTTTAAACAAGCTGGCCGGCCATGAGATGAATTGAAACAAATAGTCAAAAGTTTAGGTAAGTGATGTCATGATTTGGTGATAAAATAATGCCTAAAGCCTATCTACTATTTTTCTTCTTCTCCATCTTTTCTCTCCACCAAAAAATCAGCCAATATGGAGGTTTGGAAGCTGAAAATTTGTAGCAACTTATTTCTCTCATAATATCAAGTTTTGCCAAATTCGAACCTAGACCGAGGGAAAGCCAAGCAAAACGACTAAACCAACCAGTCGAGTACATTTTGTAAATAGAGGTAAGTTGTACGTAAATGATACAACTATATTATTAATATATGTCTTTAAGTTTTCATTGAATGGATATAGCATAAATTGCTTGATTTCATATTGTGAATGCATAAAGACAATCAGATGAAAGAACTCCCATTAGAACACTTGGTAATATACTGAATATTCTAGCTGTGACTTTTGGGTCACTTGTGTGAGCTAGAGTAAGACATGTCTGGGACATGTGTCGGCCACATTATGATAGCTAGTGTAGGACCATGTTTGCGACATGGCATCGGCATTGAGATGAGTGCTAGAGTAAGACATGTCAGGGACACACATCGGCCTTGATAATGGTAGTCAGTGTAAGACCATGTCTTAGACATGGCATCTACTTGAGATGTGAGCCAGTGTAAGAGTATGTCCAAGACATAGCATCGGCACCTTACCCTTAGATTGAGGTTTATAGAAGAATCGGCAACGTATCGGATGGTTCAATGGTGTAAGTATGTTTGCGAGTAAATAATGAAAACATAATCATGTTGCGAGTGATACAGGTACCAAATTGGTACGTATGAGAAATGAACTCATTAGAGAGCATATGACTCGTATGGATGGTAATGAGTAAGTCATACTTATGCTTATCTTTGTGTTATGAGCATGATGTTTACAGATAAATTGTTGTTGTATGTTTATTTAGATGCAACTTACTAAGCTTTTATGTTTACAATCCTTCCTTTCCATTTTCTTATAGTGCCGCCTATTTAGCTCGAGGATCACTTCAAGTCAGACATATCAATAACACTATCGTCCGAAACTTTTGGTATAGTTGGATTTATATTTTTGAATATAGCATTTATAGGGCTTAGACTTGATTATTTTGTGTCCTTAAGCATTGGCCTAATGAGTAGGCTTGGGATAAGTCCCACATTCTGAATTTGGTCTTGATATTGACTATTACTCATTTTGATTATGCAAAGGTGATATTTCCTTGGTTGAGTATAATTCCTTAGGAAAGAATTTCTATTGCTACTGATTTGGTTGCATGGTATAGACTAGAATTGATGTTGGTGGAGTTTGTACTAATTGATGTAAATAAGGGTGGCAAATAGGCTTGGTAAATAGCTTTATTTTGTCCACATAGGTAGGCACACAGTCATGTGTCTAGGCCATGTATGTCACACAGTTAGCCCCATGGGCGTGTGATGAGGCCATGTGTCCCTTGCACGTAAAAATTTCAGTCAGTCTGCATGGTAATAACCACACGGGCAAATACACGGCCGTATGGAGGACATGGCCTAGCACACAGGCATGTGCTATGGCCGTGTGACATGTTGGGTGTGCTGACATCAGAAACAGAATACTCAAGTTTTCTTACACGGGTTAAGACATGGGCGTTTCAAGGCCGTGTAAGTAACATGGGAAAGGGACACGAGCGTGTGTCTAGGCCATATGAAGTCTGCACTTAATTTTTGTAAAATGGTGTAAACAAATTGGCCACACGGGTAAGGGACACGGGCATGTCCCTAGGTGTTTAAGCCTTGTGAGACACACGGGTCATCAACACGGCCATGTTAGGATGGTCACACGGGCGTGTTACCTTGCTACACGGGTGTGTGCCCTATCTTAAATACGAAGTTGTATAGATTGGATAAGGGCCCGAAAGGATTCCAAATGATTTCCAATGGTCGATCTAGGCCTCGTAGGCCCTTATTAAGAGATTTAAAGTAGAAATTGAGAAAGTTTTAAATTGGACCGAGACTTGGTGGCTTAAAACGGGTTACATGTTCGAGATCAAGTATGTAATGCCTTGTACTTCGACCAGGCTTGGGTTATAGATATGGGGTGTTACAGTACTCATAATTTCCTGTAGCTTTTTTTTTCCATAATTGGGATATAGCCCTCAAATCTCAATCCGAAATAATGAAGACTGATACTTCGCATAATCGAATAATCATAGAAACATTTTACTCAGCTGGTTTTATTAAATAAGAAATTTGTACACGAACGATCAATCACAATCCGATAACATCTTCCTTTTCGGAGATAAAGATAATTTAGATACAAAATCTATAGTAACTCTATCTCATATCACATCAAGGTTATCACTAACTACAATAGACCTGAATGCTCTTGATATTTGATTTTTATCCATTATCAAATTGACATCTGAGCATAAACTCAAAAATATCAGGTTACATACCCAATCACCAAAACATCTATTTCAAATAACTGTACATTTTTATTACTCCTGAACCAACGAGCTACTACTGAGCCTTGTACAAAAATTTCCTCCACAAGCTCTGAATTCATCTGCACGCAATTTTCATCTCAGAACAATAACATCAGTCATCAGGTCAGACCTGAAATTCAGAATAAAAAGTCAACTCATACTGAACTCATTTAGCTTACCATTCGTTAACACATTTCTGAGATTCTCAATCTTGCAAGGAAAACATCACTTTAGCGTTTAATCTAGCTAAAATCAGGTCATCATCAATTAATATCAATCGTGTAACGCACTCATAAAATAAATAAAGATTTTTCCATTCAGCATCTGTAACTATATCTGCTTTCCCAGAGATTACTCAATAACTTACGATCTTTCAATAGCTCAAGTCTTTAACACTATCTTAACTTCAGATCTTTCTATGACATTCGATACTTTAATTCTTAAAATCAGGAACATGTGACACCTTTCGTTGAATAAATTATATCACTAAATTCTCAATACGGACATAAAAGTGACCGTCTCTAAATCACTGGTCGAACAATTCTTTTTAATGTGACATTAATCGTATGAAAACATGAACCATCACTTTACATTCTAGTAATAAAACACATTCCGATCCGTTCAATAATGCATCACTAAAAAATCATAAATTCATTACTCAATTCAAACTAAACTCAAAACCAGAGCTTCGATTAATAATACCTTCAACTGTTTTCAACATTACTAACATGCATAAACCATCTGAATTTTCATAAATGTGATAACCATATCATTCAGAACAACTTTAACTCATAATAACATCATTAGATTAGAAAAAATCTAACAGGTATATCTCGGTATCATACTCTCTAGAATATCAATTTTTCATTCAGTCTGTCCATCGATATATTCGTGGATGTACACAATTTATTACCATAACTGAGGATACTTTAACTACATGTAACTCAAATCACATTTCAACTGACTAGCTCACTTTGATAAAAACAACCAAGTTGATTTCAACTACCAAATAATAACATAACAAAATTCTCTTTTCTTCATGCTATTAAAACAACTCAAACACACAATCTTTCAAAATTCTCTTATCATGCTAATCAAGACCTTTACAATTGCATTAGCTGAAAGAAACAAAGGCATCCCGATTGAAAACATTGACTTTAATTAACATACCTGAGAAAAGAAATCCATCATACAAATAGAAGCTTATGATTTCACCACTTATACCTTTATCGATGTCAATTCCTTACACAAAAATTAGAGAAATCTAGATACCAAAATCATCACGTTTCTATGATCGAACCAGAAGCATAATCATAATAGACATAGTCATCACAAGATGAAGAACACACTTTAAAGATAAGCCATGGTTGATAATTCACGAAATAAGAATGATAGAAAAACTGAGATAAAGAAATCCAAGATACGATACCCTACCGAAAGTCCGAGAACATAACTCACAAGAAGATAATAAAGAACTTGATAATTCCTCAGAGAAAGCTAGAAGAAAAACACTGCTTACCGACTCTGGACTTCTTTCATAACAGAGATAATATATTTCCCTCATATATAAAACAAAACCATAATCAGTAGAAACATAAGAATAGTCTCACATAAATTTTTACCATCAACTTCATTCCAACATATCAGAATAGAATTCCGAAGAGATAAAGAAATGCCGATCATGAACCAACTGAACCAACAGAACTTTTTTCTAACATTATAGTTAGCTAACATTCTCACACGATAAAAATTTCACCAGAAAATGAACAATCACACATGTAACAGCCCAGTTTAGACCTTAGTCGGAACAGTAGTTTTGGGACCACAAATCTGAGTTAGAAAAATATTTTAAAATTATTTTCTGTGCTTATAATATGTGAATTGATATCTGTTAAAGTTTCGTGTGAAAATTTGGTCATTTGGGTGATTAATTTGCAAAAAGAACTTAATCGCAGAAAATGCAAAAGTGGCTTTCTATTTGATTAAGTGCCGAATTGATGTGTCTATTTAAATGTGAGGTCCTTATGTTGTAAATGGACCATTGAATTCATGAAATGAAATAGTTGGACATTAGTTAGTGGATTATTAATGATAATAATAAGGTTAAATTTGTAAAATAGTTAAAAATGATTAATAAAATAAAACAAGCATGAAATTAGTTCATTATTTCTTCATCTTTGCTGAAATAAAGAAGAAAGAAAAGATTTCATGACCATTTAAGGTTTCGACACTTTGAAAAAGAAAAGATTTCATGACCATTTAGGGTTTCGACACTTTGAAAGCTTAATTTGGTATGTGTTTTGCTCGATTTTTAATAATTTCTACTTTTTAGTGATCGTTGCTTAGTAATCTATCCAAGCCATGCCTCAATTTCAAAATTTGATTATGATTTTAAGTTGTGCCATTGTTGATAATGTGAGTTTTATGAAGTTAGATGATAGAAAATGAAAGATATGTGTTAGATTACTATGTTTTGTATTGGAATTTTTGATGAATTTGAGTATTTTGGACTAAATTGTGAAAATGAGAAGGGGTTAAAATGTGAAATAAATGAAATGTATGGACTTATATAAGCTAAAGAAAAATTTGGCTAGGCATGTGTGAAATGAAATTATGCATATTTTGTGATTTTATGAAATAAGGACTAAAATTTTAAAATGTGAAAATGTGAGGGCTAATTTGTAAAATGCCCTAAATATGTGTTTATGGATTGAATTGAATGATTTTTTGAATAAAAGAGTTAAATTTGGATTTATTTAGATCAAGAACAAAAAAAATAAAAGAATTAGATTGGGAAAGTCGAAAGTCGTTGAATAGCCGTTTGTTTTTATTCATTTCTATATGAGGTAAGTCGATATACAAATAAATGTGTTTGAATTGATTTATTCATGTTTATATGATATTGAATTGTGATGAATGGTTATAGAAGTTGAATATGTGAAATTGAGAAAGTTTTGATAATGTGACGATGTTCGAAAGCCCTGTACGAACCATAGGAATAGTTAGGATTCATATGTCATGACATAGGATTCCCATATGTGGTTTCGCGTAAGACCACATCTGGGGTGTTGGCATTGATTTGAGATTTACGTGAAAGACCATGTTTGGGACATTGACATCGTATTTGATTTCGTGTAAGACCCTGTCTGGAACAGTGGCATTTAAATTTGATTACATGTAAGACCACGTCTGGGACGTTGGCATTGTACGAGTTTTTTGAGCTATCCGAGTATCCTTAATGATTTTGAACGGTTTAACAGGCATTCCGAGAAACAAATAACTATGTGAATGTGTATCTGATTCAGGTAAGTATTTGTACAATTGTGAACATATGATATATGTAAGTGAATTAAGGTCAAAGGAGCTATATGAGATTTATGGATATGTGAATATATTTTGCCATGAGTTACATGAATAAATTAGTTTAGAATTGTGTTATGTAATAAGTTTATTTGTATATGGCTTACTAAGCTTTTGAAAGCTTACTTTGTGTGTTTTTCATCTATTTTATATATATCGAAGTGTAACGCCCTGATTTTCGGGACTTTTTGGGATTTCTGTGAGTTTTAGTGAATCCTGATTTTTGGTATGATCTGATTGTATAAATCATGTTTAAGAATGTTAGTAGGCCTCTAGAAGGCCCAAGTCTAAGTTAAAACCTGGTAGATTTAATAAATTTTGATTTTAAAAGAAAAGGGGGTTCTGGTGTATTGGGCTTTTAAGATTAAATTGGTAGAATAGGCCACAAGAAGACCAGTGGTAAACTGGCAGGGTGACGCCACTGAGGTGCTAAAAGGTGGCGTGTGGAAGTCAAGGGGGAGCTAAGGTTCAAGTCACAAGGTAAGCAAATAAAGGTATTATTTTTTTATGAGAAGGAATGGTATGTGATAGAACTCAGGTGAAACTCTGTCAGGAAGAGTTTGAGTTGTTCAGGGGATTGAGTAAAGGAGGGATAAGAGGAGGAAATCAAGGAGTCTGAGTAGGAAGCAAGAGTTGGCCATATAGGGGACTCTGTAAGTGCAAATTCGGCTAGGTCTCTTAGTGATTGCAATCTCGACATTTGGGTTAGTGGTTGCTGAATTCCTTTTGTGCATTTTCGGGATTTGTTTGGTCATTCTCCTATTTTGCTGAAATAGGGTAGGGTACTTTAGGTTCTTCTCTTTTTCTTTCTTTTGCTAGAAGCCAAAACCTACACTCTACACTTGTGCCGACTTGTGTAAGACAAAAACTATCATCCTTTCTTTTCTTCAAATCCGAATTCTCTCATCTTCTCCCCTCTTATTTTCCTTTTTCTTATCGACCCTCATCTTCTTCACCCTTATTTTCCCTCAAAACCAAATACCTGCTGCCGATTTCTCCTTAGCTGAACCTATATCCTCCATATTTCTCTTCTTTTTTTCCTCATTAACCCCTATCAAAGCTAGTTAGCTGAATCCCCTTTGAAGCCGAACCTCTCATCCTTTCTTTCAAACTGAAACTTTTCTACACTGAGGTACTTCAAAAGCTGAATCTTTGATTATACTTTTCTCTTCTTGTACGGTGGTTGGATCTACAGTAGATCGGGAGTAGTGTCATAACGTTTTACGTAAGTGCTTGAATCTTTCATTAGTTACTCATGTTCTAAGGTAAAAGCCGAAATCCCTGTCAACTAGGGGTGGCTAATGTTTGGACTAAGGGCGTATTGGCTTCTTTCTTTTGGTTTTGTATGCGCTAGTATGGACAAGGGGACATTCAACAAAAGGGCTTTGAAGGCTAACACTGTTGGAGATCTAGATCTAGTCCAAATTTTGGCAAAGGTAAAAACTTTAGGGCCTAAGGTGTTAATGGCCGAATATGGTAAGGAGTTTAGTACATGATAATTATTAACTTGTAGTCTAACATATGGGTAACCGATTGTAGGATATCGTAAGGGGATCCCGTCGTCTATTCGTCGCAAAACAGGTGTGTAAACGACACCCACTTATAGACTAGATCGGCAAAAGCTGAAAAGCCGAAATGCCGAAGAGCCGGCATTTTGTGAACTAGCGAGTGTGCGAGCGCTCGTGAGATAGTTGTTTGTTAATCTTGGAAATCTCAAGCGGTAATATTGCAGAGTGCGCAATTTCGTGCACAGAATCCTGAGAAGGATCGGAACCTATTTCAGAGGGATTCAGCACCTTCGGGTGGTGCAAATAGGAATGTTAAAAGTGCAAGAGTGGAAGGGCCAGTTCGAGCAGTTCCGATGAATGTTGCTAGACCGCAAGTTTGTGGAGACTGTGGTAAGGTACATCTGGGCGAGTGTAGGAGACGTTCTGGTGCTTGTTTCTGGTGCGGATCTATGGAGCATAAAGTCAATAACTGTCCTTAGAAAATAGATCAGGTTCAAGTTGCAGAACAGAGGGTTGTTCAACCAGTGAGAGGTGGACCACAACCATCGAGAGGACATGGACAAGGTCGGGGCAGTAATGGAAATGGTCAGGGTCGAGGAGCACCTGGCAGGGGTGTCGAAAATGCTGAGGCTCGTTAGCCAGCGTTGGTGTATGCAACTCGTCGTCGAGAGGAGGGTGATGCACCCGATGTCATAACTGGTACGTTCTTGATTCCTAGCATGCCATACACTGCTTTGATAGATATTTGATCTACTCATTTGTTTGTTGCATGTGCCATATCTGGGTCATTGGGTGTGCACTCTAAGGAGACTGTGAGTGGGGTATCGGTACTAAGTCTTTTGGGCCACTCGGTTAGGGTAGACAAACTATATAGAGATGTGCCTTTAGAACTCAAGGTAAGATTTTCTCTAGAGACTTGATGGAGTTACCGTTCAGAGAATTCGGCCTCATTCTGGGAATGGACTGGCTTGTTAAGCATAGGGCAACTCTGTATTGTGCTGCTAAGCGAATGGTGTTAAAGACTGCGGAGGGTGAGGAGGTTATGGTGATAGGTGAGCGAAGGGATTATTTGTCCAATGTAGTGTCAGCGTTGAGAGCTGAGAAGTGGATTCATAAGGGTTGTGAGGCTTATTTGGCATTTGTAAGTCAGTCGGAGACTGAGGGTCTGACGGTGGATAAGGTTAGAACCGTTAAGGAATTCCAAGATGTTTTTATAGAGGAGCTTCTGAGATTGCCTCCGAACCGAGAAGTCGAGTTTGAAATCGACTTGTTGCCTAGAACGGCACTAGTGTCCATCGCACCATACAGGATGGCACCGATGGAGTTATTGTAGCTGAAAGCACAGATTCAAGAGTTGTTGGATAGAGGCTTTATTAGGCTGAGTGTGTCTCCGTGGGGAGCACCAGCGTTGTTTGTGAAAAAAAGGGATGGGACGATGCGGATGTGCATCGATTATCGGCAGTTGAACAAACTAACGATTAAGAATAAGTACCCTGTGCCAAGAATCGACGATCTGTTTGACCAACTTAGAGGAGCTTCAGTATTCTCCAATATCGATATTCGATTTGGATATCATCATTTAAGGGTTAAGGAGGTAGATATTCATAAGACGGCATTCATGACTCGGTTTGGTCATTACGAGTTTCTGGTTATGCCATTTGGAATGACGAACACTCCTGCAGCATTCATGGATCTGATGAATCGTGTATTCCAACTATTTTTGGATCGATTCGTAGTCGTTTTTATTGACGATATTCTGGTATATTCTGAAATTGAAGAGAAGCATGTTGAGCATCTCCGCATTATGCTGCAAGTGTAGAGGGAGAAGGAACTTTATGCGAAATTTAGTAAGTGTGAATTCTGGTTGAGGGAGGTAACCTTTTTAGGTAATGTTGTCTCTGCTGAGGGGATCAAGGTGGACCCTCGAAAGATTGAAGCGATTCTGGAGTGGAAGCCACCTAGGTTGGTGTCGGAAATTTAGAGTTTCCTAGGTTTGGCAGGGTACTACAGAAGGTTTGTGGAAGGTTTTTCTGTGTTGGCAGCACCATTGGCAAAGCTTATAAGGAAAGGAACACCGTTTGTTTGGACCGAGAAGCAGTAGAAAGCTTTTGAGAAATTGAAGAAAGTTCTGACCGAGGCACTTGTATTAATTTAGCCGGAGTCTGGGAAGGATTTTACCGTGTACAGTGACGCATCACATGTGGGTTTGGGCTGTGTGTTGATGCAAGAGGGTAAAGTGGTTGCTTATGCATCGCGACAGCTTAAGCCTCACGAAGTAAGCTATCCTATTCACGATTTAGAATTGGCAGTAGTAATCTTTGCACTTAAGATTTGGAGACACTACTTGTACGGAGAAAGGAGTGTCATATATACAGATCATAAGAGTCTTAAGTACTTGTTGACTCAGAAGGAGCTGAACCTTAGGCAACGAAGATGGATAGAGTTGCTTAAGGATTATGACTGTTCGATTGAGTATCACCCAGGCAAGGCTAATGTGGTAGTCGATGCCCTAAGCCATAAAGTTGTATTTGATCTAAGAGTAATGTTTGCTCGTCTGAGTCTGTATGATGATGGTAGTTTGTTGGCTGAGTTACAAGTAAGGCCAACCTAGGTGGATCAGATTAGGGAAAAACAGTTGAAGGATAAGTCTTTAGTTTCTCGATTCCAACAAGTTAAGAAAGGGGAAACTTCTGAGTTTGGGTTGAATAGTGAAGGAGTTCTGTGTTTTCGAGGAAGAGTTTGCATTCCGAAGGACTCTGACTTAAGGCAGTCAATATTGAAAGAAGCTCATGGAGGATTTTGTGCTATGCATCCTGGAAGGAATAAGTTGTATCGCGACTTGCAAGAATTGTATTGGTGGCCTGGGCTTAAACGAGAAGTAACGGAGTTTGTAGGGAAATGTCTGACATGCCAGCAAGTGAATGCTGAGCATCAACTACCTTTCGGACTTTTACAGCCAGTGAAGATACCACTTTGGAAGTGGAAAACGGTAACCATGGCCTTTGTGAGTGGGTTACCCTTGACACCGATGAAGAAGGACTCAGTTTGGGTAATTGTGGATAGGTTGACCAAATCTGCTCATTTCATACTTGTCCGCACTGGTTATAATCTTTCAAAGAAATTCTGAGAAATTCTTAGATGATTATAATCTTTCAAAGGCTAATGTGGGACATTCGAGTAGAGATTGTACTAGATCGCATTCAAGTTTTAGAGCTCTAGCTACTTCTGTTGCAAGTGTTGGAAATGTTTGATCTGATCAACCCGAGTGTAGACATTATGGTAAAATACATCCGGGAAGTTGTAGATTGAATGACCAAGCTTGCTTTAAATATGGATCCTTAGATCACTTTATCCGTGAATGTCCTAAGTTTGTAGATCAAGAGATTGTGCAAAATCTAAGGCCGAGTGGCAATACAGCTCGAGGTAGACCACCCAAAAATTCGGGTAATGTAAGTGGTAGTCAGAGGGGAACTAAAGATACAGCTGTTCGATCTGAGGCTAGAACACCTGTCAGAGCCTACGCCATTCGAGCTCGTGAGGAAGCTTTGTCCCCCGATGTTATAACTGGTACTTTTACACTTTACGATACTTCTGTGATTGCATTGATAGATCTCAGATCAACGCGTTCTTATATATACATGAACTTAGTGAGTAGTAAGACTTTGCCTGTAGAGTCTACTAAATTTGTAATTAGAGTATCAAACCCCTTAGGTCGGTGTATTTTGGTTGACAATGTGTGTAAGAATTATCCGTTGATGATTCAAGATTCATGTTTTTCGGCTGATTTGATGTTATTACCATTCGATAAATTTGATATAATTCTGAGTATGGATTGGTTAACTTTGCACGATGCTATTGTAAACTGCAAATGGAAGACTATTGAATTACGATGTCAGAATGATGAGATTATTCGGATTGAGTCCAATGATCTGAATGGTTTACTGGTAGTGATTTCTTCGATGTTAGCTCAAAAATATGTGAGAAAGGGTTGTGAAGCCTACTTTGCTTATGTAATTGATTCGAAAGTGACAGAAAAGAAAATTGAATTAGTGCCTGTTGTCTGTGAATTCCCTGATGTGTTTCCTGAAGAACTTCCAAGATTACCTCCGATTCAAGAAGTTGAGTTTGGCATTGAATTAGTACCAGGGACTACTCCAATTTTGATAGCTCCATATAGAATGGCTCCGATCGAGTTAAAAGAATTAAAGTCTCAGTTACAAGATTTAACTGATAGAGCATTTGCACGACCGAGCTTTTCCCCCTGGGGTGCTCCTATTCTGTTTGTGAAAAAGAAAGATGGTATGATGAGAATGTACATTGGTTATCGTCTGTTGAACAAAGTGACTATCAAGAATAAATATCCTTTGCCCAGAATTGATGATTTGTTTGATTAGTTGAAAGGAGCTACCGTGTTTTTAAAGATAGACCTCAGATTGGGA
The DNA here is from genome assembly GCA_025698465.1 of Gossypium longicalyx. NCBI lineage: Eukaryota > Viridiplantae > Streptophyta > Magnoliopsida > Malvales > Malvaceae > Gossypium > Gossypium longicalyx. Next base: position 59,765,272 of record CM047007.1, read on the forward strand.
TACTATCAGTTGCGAGTAAAAGATTCAGACATTCTGAAAACTGCTTTCTGAACGAGGTACGGACACTATGAGTTTTTAGTTATGCCTTTTGGATTAACGAATGCACCTGCTACTTTTATGGATTTGATGAACAAAATTTTTAAACCGTATTTAGATCGATTTGTTGTCGTTTCATTGATGACATTTTGATATATTCTCATGATGAATCTGAGCATGCCGAACATTTGAGAATAGTGCTACAGACTTTGCGTGATAAGTAGTTGTATGCGAAGTTTAGCAAATGTGAATTCTAGTTACGAGAAGTTAGTTTTCTAGGACACGTTGTGTCAGTATCTAGTATTTGAGTTAATCCGAGTAAAATTTCAGTTATTTTGGATTGGAAGCCTCTGAGAAATGTTCTTGAAGTTCGCAGTTTTCTGGGACTTGCCGGTTATTGTAGATGATTTGTGAAAGGCTTTTCTATGGTTTCTACTATGTTGAAGAAATTGCTTCAGAAAGATGTGAAATTTGAATGGTTTGAAGAGTGTCAGAAAAGCTTTGATCAGTTGAAAGCCCTATTGACAGAAGCTCCGGTGTTAGTACAACCAGAATCGGGTAAAGAATTTGTAATATATAGTGATGCATCGTTGAACGGTCTGGGTTGTATTTTGATGTAGGAAGGCAAAGTAATAGCTTATGCCTCGAGACAATTAAAGCCTCATGAAAAGAATTATCTGACACACATCTAGAATTGTCGGCTATTGTGTTTGCTTTGAAGATTTGGCGCCACTATCTGTTTGGTGAGAAATGTCATGTTTATTCTGATCATAAAAGTTTGAAATATCTGATGACTTAGAAAGATTTGAACCTACGACAGAGAAGATGGTTAGAACTGCTAAAAGATTATGAGCTTGTTATCGATTATCATTCGGGAAAAGCAAATGTTGCTGGTGATGCTTTGAGTCGAAAATCATTGTTTGCATTGCGTTCAATGAATACTCATTTAGTTCTGTGCGATGATGGTTAAATTTTAGTTAAATTGAAAGTGAGACCATTGTTTTTACAACAGATTATTTGTAACAGCCTAGTTTAGACCCTAGTTGGAACAATGGTTTCGAGACAACAAATCTGAGTCAGAAAAATATTTTAATATTATTTTCTGTGCCTATAATATGTGAATTAATTTGTGTGAAAGTTTTGTGTGGAAATTTTATCTTTTGTGTGCTTAATTTGCAAAAAGGACCTAATCGCGTAAAATGTAAAAGTTGCATGCTATATGTTAAGTGTGCTTAAGTGTTATGTCTTATTAAATGAGAGGTCTTTATTATGTTATTAGACCATTGATATATTAAATGGACATTGTTGGACATCCATTATAAGTTTAAATGTTTAATATATTAAGGGCAAAATTAGTATTTGGTAATTTAAGATATATTAAATAAAAGAAAAACATGGATTAGTGATATATTCATCTTGTTGGCCGAATATAGATAAATACAAGCCTAGGGTTTCAACACTTTGATTGGTGATTAAGGTATGGATTTTGTTCGGTTTTTGATAATTTCTATGTTTTTGTTATTGTTGCTTAGTGTACTATCAAGCCCATGTCTCAATTTCTGATTTCCTTGATGATTTTAAGTTATGCCATTGATGAAATTGTAAGCTTTGTGAAGTTAGTTGATGGAAAATGAAAGATATGTGTTGGGTTAATATATTTTGTCTTTGAATTTTTAATGAATTTGAGTATTTTTGACTAATTTGTGAAAATGAGAAATTGAGGGGCTAAAATGTGAAATAAATAAAATATGACGACTTATATTAGTTAAAGCAATATTTGGCCAAGCATATGTATAAAGAAATTTTGTGTATTTTGTGACTTTATGAATTAGGGCTAAATTGTGTTAAAATGTGAAAATGTGAGGGCTAAATTGTAAAATGCCCTAAATATGTGTATATGGATTGATTTGAATGATTGTGAAATTGAATAAGTCAAATTTGAATATGTTCAGATCAAGAACCAAAGAAAATGGGATTAGATCGGGGAAAGTCGAAAGTTGTCGAGTAGTAGATTTCGTCCATTTGAATCCATACGAGGTAAGTCGATATACAAATAAATGTATTTTAATTGAGTTATTCATGTTTAAATGATATTGAAATGTGGTGAATGGTATTAGAAGCTGGTTATTTGAAATTGAAAAAGTTTCGATAATGTGACAACGTCCGAAAAGCCCCGTACGAACCATAGAAATAGTTAGGATACATATGTCATGACATAGGATTTACGATATGTGATTTCATGTAAGACCACATCTGGGACGTTAGCATCGACTTATGATTTATGTGTAAGACCAGGTTTGGGACATCGGAATCATATTTGATTTCGTGTAAGACCCTGTCTGGGACAATGGCATCGATATTTGATTACATGTAAGACCATGTCTAGGACGTTGGCATTGTATGAGCTTTCCGAGCTATTCGAGTATCCTTTTTAATTCCGAACAGTTTAATGGGCATTCTGAGAAACGATTAATTATGTGAATGTGTATTCAATTTAGGTACATTTGAAACGTATAACATGGTTGATAATGAAAGGTAAGTATTAGTACAATTATGGACTTATGATATATGTAATTGAATTATGAACAAATGAGCAATATGAGACTTATGGATAAGTGATTATATTTTGCTATGCGTTATATGAATGAATTATGTTATGTGATAAATTTATTTGTATATGGCTTACTATGCTTTTGAAAGCTTACTTTGTGTGTGTTTACAATTGTTTATAGATATCGAAGCTACTGGGAGCTCAGGGATCATCGAGGATCATCACCATGCTATCGAACTCTATTTTGGTACCTTTTGAAAATGTGAATATTGGAATATGGCATGTATAGGCTTGAAGTATTTGTATATATTTGGAAATGTGTATATCTAGCCATGTGATATGGCTTGGTTTTAGTTGTGTTTATAAACAACTTTTGAGTATAAGTTATGTGATGCAATATGGTCAATATAATGTGTTCATGAATGGCTAATAGAGTTGGTCATTTTGGTAAGTTGTGGTATGTGCCTATGTTAGAGTTTGGTAAGATTTTGGCATGTGAATGAATTAAGTAAATTGAGATTGTGAATCATATGTTTTGGTATGACTTTGGCTTATGATTTAGCCTGAATGATGTATGTTTTGGTTATGTATTAGTTGGAATTTGGAATGAAATGTTTTTGTTTAGATCTTGTAGGAAGGACCCAAAATTAGGGTGGCAAGATAGCCTTGTAAATGGCCTATTTTTGTCCCCATGGGCAGAGACACGGACGTGTGTCTTAGACGTGTGCGACAAGTAGTTACGTTACACAGCTATATGTCCCCTGGGGTACCATACAATTTAAAGTCAGTGTACCCTACAGTTTTGACATGGCTTAGACACACGGGTGTGTCTATTGGTTGTTTGTGGCACACGGGCTGGCACACGAGCGTGTGGTTGGCCATGTGATCCAAGTCAGTAGCCTCTCTAATTTTCACACAGCCTAGCACACGGGTGTGTCATGTGGCCATGTGAACAAGTCAGTATGTATGCCCTATTTTGCCACGGCCTAGACACACAGGCGTGTCTAATGCCTTGTGAGGCACACGGCCTGTTCACACAGGTGTGTGACCTTTATAACTTAGAAAAATGTTTAAGTTTTGAAAAATTTTGTATCTGCTCAGTTTAGTCCCGACCTCTTTTAAAAGCATGTTTAAGGTCTCGTTGACCTAAGAAAGGGACTTTATGTTGATGTTTGTCTCTGATGCTATGGTGTTTGTGAAATGAAAGCGAAATGTTCTTATATGTCCGGTAATGCCTTTTAACCCTAGTCCGGCGATAGATACGGGTTAGGGGTGTTACATTATTGATGCTCAGAAAGTTGATAATGATATAATAGCAAAACGAGCTCAGTGTGATTTGGGTTCTGATCCTGAATATCGAATTGATAATGACGATTGTTTGAGATTCTGAAGTCAGATTTGTGTTCCGAGAAATTCAGAGTTGATTTAAATGATTTTGAATGAAGCTCACAATAATCATTTATCTATACATCCGGGTAGTATGAAAATGTATAATGATTTGAAACAGCATTACTGGTGGTCTGGAATGAAAAGAAATATCTTCGACTTTGTTTCAAAATGTTTGATCTGTCAGCAAGTTAAAGCTGAACATCAGGTGCCATTTAGTTTGTTACAATGATTATGATTCTGGAATGGAAATAGGATAGAATAATTATGGATTTTGTTACAGGTTTACCCTTATCTCCTAGAAAAAAAGATGTGATTTGGGTTGTGGTTGATCGATTGACGAAATAAGCTCATTTTATTCTTGTACGATCTGATTACTCGCTTGATAAATTAGTTGAGTTATACATTTCTGATATTGTGAGATTGCATGGGGTACCATAGTCTATTATGTCAAATAGAGATCAAAGATTCACTTTGCGATTTTGGAAGAAACTACAAGAGGCTTTAGGTATGAAATTACACTTCAGTATTGCTTTTCACCCGCAGATGGATGGTCAATCTGAGTGGATTATTCAGATTCTCAAGGATATGCTGAGATGTTGCATTCTTGAGTTTGAAAGTACGAGGGAACAGTATTTGCCATTGATTGAATTTGGTTATAATAATAGTTTTCAATCGAGCATTAAAATGGCACCGTACGAAGCCTTATATGGTAGAAAATGTCGTACACCATTGGGTTGGTCAGGGCTCAGTGAGAATAAGATTCACGGGGTTGATTTAATAAAAGAGACTAAACAGAAAGTAAAAATAATCCGAGATAGTCTGAAAGCAGCTTCTGATCGTCAAAAACCATATGCGGATTTGAAACGAAAAGTTATTGAATTTGAAATCGGCGATAAAGTATTTCTGAAAGTATCTCCGTGAAAGAAAGTACTTCGATTCGGCCGAAAACGCAAATTGAGTCCTAGGTTCATCGGGCCGTATAAAATTATAGACCATATCGGACCGGTTGTGTATAGATTGTTATTGCCACCTGAGTTAGAAAAGATTCACAATGTGTTTCACGTATCGATGCTTCGATGATATAGGTCTGATCCCTCGCATGTGATTTCCCCATCTGAGATAGAAATTCAGTCTGATATGACTTATGAAGAAGAATCGATTCGTATCTTGGCTCATGAGGTTAAAGAATTGAGAAATAAGAAAATTTTGTTAGTAAAAGTAATATGGTATCGACACGGTGTTGAAGAGGCTACGTGGGAGCCCGAAGATGTTATGAGACAGCAATATCCGAATCTATTCAACGATAAGATTTTCAGGGACGAATATCCCTAAAGGGGGAAGAGTTGTAAGAGCTCGATTTAGACCCTAGTCAGAACAGTGGTTTTGGGACCACAAATTCGAGTCAAAAAAATATTTTAATATTATTTTCTGTTCTTATAATATGTGAATTTATATCTGTGAAAGTTTCGTGTGAAAATTTGATCATTTGAGTACTTAATTTACAAAAAGGACTTAATCGCAGAAAATGCAAAAGTGGCTTTCTATTTGATTAAGTGCCGAATTGATGTGTCTATTTAAATGTGATGTCCTTATGTTGTAAATGGACCATTGAATTCATGAAATGACATAGTTGGACATTAGTTAGTGGATTATTAATGATAATAATAAGGTTAAATTTGTAAAATAGTTAAAAATGATTAATAAAATAAAACAAGCATGAAATTAGTTCATTATTTCTTCATCTTTGCCGAAATAAAGAAGAAAGAAAAGAGTTTATGGCCATTTAGAGTTTCGACACTTTGGAAGCTTAATTCGGGTATGTGTTTTGCTCGATTTTTAATAATTTCTACATTTTTGTGATTGTTGCTTGGTAATCTATCCAACCTATGCCTCAATTTCTAAAATTGGTTATGATTTTAAGATGTGCCATTGTTGATAAGGTGAGTTTTATGAAGTTAGATGATAGAAAATGAAATATATGTGTTAGATTACTGTGTTTTGTTTTGGGATTTTTGATGAATTTGAGTATTTTTGACTAAATTGTGAAAATGAGAAATTTAGGAGTTAAAATGTGAAATAAATGAAATATATGGACTTATATGAGCTAAAGAAAAATTCGGCTAGGCATGTGAGAAATGAAATTATGCATATTTTGTGATTTTATGAAATGGGGACAAAAATGTTAAAATGTGAAAATGTAAGAATTTGTAAAATACCCTAAATATGTGTTTATGGATTGAATTGAATGATTTGTTGAATAAAAGAGTTAAATTTGGATTTATTTAGATCAAGAACCAAAGAAAATGGAATTAGATTGGGGAAAGTCGAAAGTCGTTGAATAGCCATTCGTTTCCGTTCATTTCTGTATGAGGTAAGTTGATATACAAATAAATGTGTTTGAATTGATTTATTCATGTTTATATGATATTGAATTGTGATGAATGGTTATAGAAGTTGAATATGTGAAATTGAGAAAGTTTTGATAATGTGACGACGTTTGAAAGCCCCGTACGAACCATAGGAATATTTAGGATACATATGTCATGACATAGGATTCCAATATGTGATTTTGTGTAAGATCACGTCTGGGACGTTGGCATGGATTTGAGATTTACGTGTAAGACCATGTCTGGGACATCGGCATCGTAGTTGATTTCGTGTAAGACCCTTTCTGAGACAGTGGCATCGATATTTGTTACATGTAAGACCACGTCTGGGATGTTGGCATTGTGCGAGTTTTCTGAGCTATCTGAGTATCCTTAATGATTCCGAACGGTTCAACGGGTATTCCGAGAAATGAATAACTATGTGAATGTGTATCTGATTCAGGTACGTTTGAAATGTATAACATGATTGAGAATGAAAGGTAAGTATTTGTACAATTGTGGACATATGATATATGTAAGTGAATTATGGTCAAATGAGCTATATGAGATTTATGGATATGTGAATATATTTTGCCATGAGTTACATGAATAAATTAGTTTAGAATTGTGTTATGTAATAAGTTTATTTGTATATGGCTTACTAAGCTTTTGAAAGCTTACTTTGTGTGTTTTTCATCTGTTTTATAGATATCTAAGCCACTGAGAGCTCAGAGATCGTTAAGGATCATCACCACACTATCAAACTTATCTTTGGTACCTTTTGAAAGTGTAAATATTAAAGTATGGCATGAATAGTCTAGATAAATTAAGATATGTTTTTGAGTTATGAATATTTAGCCTTGTGATATGGCTTGGTTTTGGTTGTGTTTATAAATGCCTTTGAAATATAATCTATGTTATACAATATTGCCAATATGATGTGTTTTTGGATGGCCAAAGAGAGTTGGTCAATTTGGTAAGATTATGGCATGAGATTGAATGAAGTAAATTGAGGATATGAAATTTATGTTTTGGTATGACTTCGTCTTATGATTTGGCATGATTTGGTATGGATATAAGCATGAAATTGGTTGTTAATGATATGGCATGAATGGTGTATGTTTTGGTTATGTATTGGCTGAAATTTGGTATAAAATGTTTTAGTTTTGATATTGTAGGGAGGACCCAAAATTAGGGTGGCAAGGTGGCCTTGTAAATGGCCTACTTTTTCCTACATGGGTAGGGACACGGGCGTGTGTCTCTGCCGTGTTGCTCGAAGGCCATTTTGAAATGAGCCTGGGTAGACCACACGATCGCACACACGAGTGTGTGCCAAGCCCTATGGCCAAGTCAATTTTGAGCACGGGTTAGACACAAGGGCGTGTGACTGGCCGTGTGGCCCAAGTCAGTAGCCTTCATAATTTTCACAAGGTCTGGCACACGGGCGTGTCATGTGGCTATGTGAACAAGTCAGTTTGTATGCTCTATTTCTCCACGGCCTAGACACACAGGCGTGTCTAATGCTGTGTTAGGCACATGGCCTGCTCAACACGGACATTAACCTTTGTAACTTAGAAAATTGTAAAGTTTTAAAAAAATTTTGTATGTGTTCGGTTTAGTCTCGACCTCTTCCTTATGCATGTTTAAGGTCTCGTTGACCTAAGAAAGGGACTTTATGTTGATATTTGACTTTGATATGATAATGTTTGACTTTTGATTATGTAATGATTGCAAAATGTTTCGATATGTCTGGTAATGCCTCTTAACCTAGTCCGGTGATGGATATGGCTTAGGGATATTACAACACACATATCTCTGAGGATGAAAGAATATATAGAATACCCAGAAAAGATCATCATGTTCATTTCAACTGTAACTATCACACACAGACATCTTTACTACTCAATTATAGTTTCTGTAACGGCTCGATTTTGGGCCCAGTCAGAACAGTGGTTTCGAAACCACTAACTCGAGGTTGGAGAAATTATTTTTAGTATTATTTTATGTGTGATAGCATGTTTATAAAGGTGCATGAAAATTTTGGTGATTTAATTTTAACGTTTGAAAGCTTAATTGCTAAAAAGGACTAAATCGCATAAAGTGTAAAAGTCCTATTTTGATAGCTAAGGGTGTCAAATAGCTAGAAAACCAAAATTAGGGGTCTTTAAAGGGCAAATAGACCCTAGAATGATGCTTGGCCAACCATGAGACAAGGAAATCAAAATAGTCGAATGTTAGGTGAAGTTTGGTAACTTATTTGGCCAAAAAGAAAATAAAATAAAGAAAAGATGATATCATCCCTTTTTCATCTTCTTCTCCACTAAAAAACTCAAACAAAATAGAGGTTTAAAAGCTTGAAAATTTCAGCAACTTGTAACCCTCACAAGTAAGTGATTTTGATGGTCTTTCTTGATGATTTTTGTACTTTTAGAACCCTTAGCATGAGCTTTCAAATGAGGGGACCATTTTGCAAAATGGTTGAAAGTCTATGGTTTTACCATGAGTGTGTTCATGTTGTTTTCTAAAATTTTATGGAAAAAAAATGAGTTATGGTGGTGTAATAAACAACTTTTGTGAAATAGTTTTCATGGAAACCCTAACTAAGGACCATTTTGCATAAGTTGTAAAACAGGTAATAAATGTGTGGAATAATAAGAATTGTGGGCTGCTCGTAGTATAAAAAAGTATTCGGCTAGGCTTGGTTAATGAGAAAATGTGATAAAAATCGATTTTTGGACCTAAGGGCAAAATGGTCATTTTGTAAAAGTCTAGGGACAAAATGGTCATTTTGCCCAATTTTTAAATTGTTGAGTACTTAGACTAATAACATGATTAAATGTGTGAATTTTCATCATTATAGTTCAAGAATTACAAAATTCGGCCCTAGACCGGGGAAAAGCAAAGTAAGTGGAGTAAGCCGAACTAGTCGTCTACATTTTGTAATTCGAGGTAAGTTGTATGTGAATAATACAATTACATTGTTATTATATGTGTTTGAATTGATATAGCATAAATTGCTTGTTTGTGGAAATGATTATGTATGTTGAATATTGAGATAGTAGAATTCCTGTTTGAACCTTAGGGAATAAAATCGGATATTCATGCCATTACATTTGGGTTACATGTGTTCTAGTGTAAGACATGTCTGGGACATGGCATCAGCATTGAGATGAGAGCTAGTGTAAGACATGTCTGGGACATGCGTTGGCCTCGAGATGTAAGCCAGTGTAAGACATGTTTGGAACATGCATTGGTTACAAGATGTGTCAGTGTAAGACCATGTCTAGGACATGATATCGGCACGGATATAAGAGAGCTAGTGTAAGACCATGCCTGGGACACGGTGTCAGCCTTGATTTCGAAAGTCAGTGTAAAACCATGTCTGGGACATGGCATCGACTTGATAGATGAGCCAATGTAAGACCATGTTTGGGACATGGCATCGGCATTACACCCTATGTTTAAGGCTTAGTGAATATCCGATAGCATTCCAAATGGTTCAACGGTGAGAGTTACAGTTTGTCAAACGAGAAAAGTATAACCATGTTGTGAGTGGTACAGGTACCTATTGAAATGTATAAGATGTGAGCTTAGTATATGCTATGTGAATTGTATTGGATAGTGATAAGTAAGTTGTGCTTATGCCTACTTTCGTATTATGAGCATGATGATGAATGGTAAAGTTGTTATTATATTCATTTGCATGCAACTTACTAAGCTTTACTGTAATGCCCCAATTTTTGGGCCTAGAAGTGTTAGGTCTTAAGTATGGGAGCAGTTAGGAAGCTGCTAATAAATATTTAGTTGTGTATAAAAGTGACACAAATATTTGTCTGTTTCTGTGGTTAAGTGTTTTGAGAAGTGTCTGAGAAGTCTTGGGTTCAAGCCTAAGCTAGAGCAAAACGTTTTTTTTAAGGGATAAACCATTGTCTCTAGTCAATAAGCTTTTAAATAAATATGGGTATTTTATGACAGAAAGAGCCTGCTGATCTAGAGAGTATGTAGTGTCTTATTTATGCTAGAGGACTTAGGTTCGAATCCTGGTGAGGGTAGTGGAGTGTATTATTTTGCTGCACTTGCCATGTGGGTAGTAGAGGTCAACTGAAACACTGCTAAGTGAAGTGGAGTTTGAAATGGTCATTGAGGGATTTTAGGAGGGATTTGGGGAGGAAATAGTGGGGGATTGAAGGGTGTAACACCCCTCACCCATATCTAATGCTGGGACAGGGCTCGAGGTATTACCGGACTTAAACATTCATAAACATACAAAATCGGGTCACCAAATTTCACCCAAAATTAAAACTTTTCGAACACAAGCATATTGTCCCTTATACATGCCTTCGAGGCCTATAACATACATTAGGGCTATTTGGGACAAAACCAAAAACATTCGGCGAACTTTGGGTGACTTAACAATTTTCTAGTTTTGGAGAGTCACACGCCCGTGTGGGTAGGCCGTGTAGACATACACATGGCTCTGGAAACGCCCGTGTAACTCTCTGACTTAATCATTAACATTCTGTTAAAGACACACGGCCAAGACACACGCCCGTGTGGCCTGCCCATGTAGTCAAAACTTAGGCTAATTTCCTATTTTATTTGTCATCTTTACAAGCACACACATACATGGTTTCTATGGCATTCCTGAACAGTTCGTTATTATGAATTTGTTCCTCCTACTCGTGATAAAATAATCTAGCCACATTATTACACATTCATGTGACCTTGTCATCTTATTAATCACTTATACCATTATACTAGGTTTACTAACTTATAAATTAAACATCCATGCTCAGGGCACTAACAACTTATTACCATATCAGACATTTATTCCATGGCCATGACCACCTCAATGGTCCTAAGGCATTCACCATGTACATATGTCATATACATCTTAAACATAGTGAAAAAGCATAATCCCATACCCACATCACAAGACATTTACACATATCATGGATAAATAGGCTTCTAAGCCAAATTCATTAAAAGTCACATCTCATGGCTACATACAACAAATAATTATAAGCCAATACATTTGGCTAATCATAACAACATCGATCACAGAAAAACTAAGTCCCTATACATGCCACTCACTTGAAAACGTATAACATATACATGTCAATACTCCAAGGGTAATGGCTCGATAGTGTGATGCTGCCTCTGACGATCTCCACCCCGAGCTGACCTGTCAAAACTAAAAGAAATGGAAAGGAGGGAGTAAGATTTATGCTTAGTAAGTCCATATGAAAATAATAAGCATTAATATAACATGTTTCCTTAAGTAAAACAACTATAGTTACACTTTTATTCATATTCTGGTCAAGCTATCTACTCGAGTCATAGTCGATAAATTATTTATAACTTGAGCTACGGAACTCCAAATTAAGATCTGTTAATTTTCCCTAAAACTAGACTTATATATATTCTTACCATAAAATTTTCAGAATTTTTGGTATAGCCAATAAGTACAGTTTATTATTAAAATTCTCCCCTGTTTCGCTGTGTGACGGCTTCGACCCTTCTTTACTAAAATTTATTTATATCATAGTACGAGACTCAGATAATGTTCCCGTATCTTTATCTTGAAAGTAGTCTCATTAAAGATTTCATTCATCTAAATTTTAACTCTTAATTATTTTTGTAAAATTGTTAGTGATTTTCCAAAGTTGAGACAGTGGAGTCTAGAATCACTCCGACTCTGTCTCACAAGAATTCATATATCTCATACTACAAAATTATTTTGCTTACACCGTTTATTTTATGTGAAACTAGACTCATTAAAATTTAATTTAATATTTATTTCAGTCACTAACTCAATTTTAACTATTTTCGGTGGATTTTCAAAGTCAGACCAATGCTACTGTACCAAATTTGTCTTAGTGCAACAAGATAATAACCATCACAAATTTGTCATAGAAATTATTCTCATAAATATCATTCATTCATTTGCACTATCGTCACAAGTCCATTTCATTTCACATGTCAAACACGTGCTCATGGGTTTCGAGTACTTACCTGTGCTATCATTTAGCACTGCACTTGTCCAAACATGACAACTCATATGCATCATAATAATATCATATAACATACATGATGTATCATGGCAAGAAACATTTATTTCATTTTTCATATTAATCTCGTTGAATTTCTTGGAATCTCGATGGATATCCCATTCTGCATCATTTCATACAAGTGATCATTTCATGTGCGCACTCCCGCGAACCTCACATCTTACGGCGAGATTACCAGTCCAGGCTAAATCCCCAGTAATATAAACTCATGGAATGATGTCGGGATTACCTGTCCAGGTGAAATCCCTTGTAACGACAAGCACTCTCAATGAGCTCGGATCTGAATTACCAGTAAAGACTAAATTTAGACCCTAATCGGATTACCCGTTCGGGCTAAATCCATAATGCACACATATTCTTCGGGAGGCTCGATCACTTAAGGAACACCAGTCCAGGCTAGATCCTTTTTATACTTGAGATCTTCGGATTACCAGTCCAGGCTAAATCTTTTTCTGCAACACATGCAGGATCTCAAGTCTCATGTAAATCATGGTTTATCCATCGAATTTTCCTTTTTATTCAATCGAGATTTTCTCTTTCCATCAAGTATATCATTATGCATAGCTGCTCATGCAATGTCCATCCAATTCAACATATTTCCATGTTTATTTAGACATTAGTCCATAAAATAAACATGGTATTGCATATAATTATAATTTGGCATTAACCATGTACATATGCCATATACTTCTTAAACATAGTAAACAAGCATAATCCCATACCCACATCATAAGACATTTACACATATCATGGATAAATATGCTTCCAAGCCAAATTCATTAAAAGTCACATCTCATGGCTACATACAACAAATCATTATAAACCAATACATTTGGCTAATCATAACAACATCGATCATAGAAAAACTAAGTCCCTATACATGCCACTCAGTTGAAAAAATATAACATATACATGTCAATACTCCAAAGGTAATAGCTCGATAGTATGATGCTGCCTTCGACGATCTCTGACCCGAGCTGACCTATCAAAACTAAAAGAAATGGAAAGGAGGGAGTATGCTTTACGCTTAGTAAGTCCATATGAAAATAATAAGCATTAATATAACATGTTTCCTTAAGTAAAACAACTATAGTTACACTTTTATTCATATTCTGGTCAAGCTGTCTACTCGAGTTATAGTTGATAAATTATTTATAGTTCGAGCTACGGAACTCAAAATTAAGATCCATTAATTTTCCCTGAAACTAGACTCATATATATTCTTACCATAAAATTTTCAGAATTTTTGGTCTAGCCAATAAGTACATTTTATTATTCAAATTCTCCCCTATTTTGCTGTTTGACAACTTCGACCCTTTTCACAAAAATTTATTTATCTCATTGTACGAGACTCGGATAATGTTTCCGTCTCTTTATCATGAAAGTAAAATCATTAAGGATTTCATTCATATGAATTTTAACTCTCAATTATTTTTTTAAAATTTTAGTGATTTTCCAAAGTTGAGACAGTGGAGTCTAGAATCACTCCGACTTTGTGTCACAAGAATTCATATATCTCATACTAAAAAATTCTTTTGCTTACACTGTTTCCTTTAAGTAAAACTAGACTCATTAATCTTTAGTTTAATATTTATTTCAGTCTCTAACTCAATTTTTACTATTTTGGTGGATTTTCAAAGTCAGACCAATGCTGTTGTACCAAATCTGTCTTAGTGCAACAAGATAATAACCATCACAAATTTGTCATAGAAATTATTCTCATAAATATCATTCATTCATTTGCACTATCGTCACAAGTCCATTTCATTTCACATGTCAAACACGTGCTCATGGTTTTCGAGTACTTACCTGTGCTATCATTTAGCACTGCACTCGTCCAAACATGACAACTCATATGCATCATAATAATATCATATAACATACAGGATGTATCATGGCAAGAACCTTTTACTTCATTTTTCATATTAATCTCGTTAAATTTCTAAGAATCTCGATGGATATCCCATTCTCCGTCAATTCATACAAGTTATCATTTCATGTACGCACTCCCACGAACCTTACATCTTATGGCGGGATTACCAGTCCAGGCTAAATCCCCCGTAATATAAACTCTTAGAGTGATGTCAGGGTTACCAGTCTAGGCTAAATCCCTTGTAACGTCAAGCACTTTCAATGAGCTCGGATCTAAATTACAAGTCCAGGTTAAATTCAGACCCTAGTCGGATTACCCGTCTGGGCTAAATCCACAATGCACACATATTCTTCGGGAGGCTCGATCACTTAAGTAACACCAGTCCAGGTTGGATCCTTTTTATACTTGAGATCTTTGGATTACCAGTCCAGGCTAAATCCTTTTCTGCAACACATGCAGGATCTCAAGTCTCATGTAAATCATGGTTTATCCATCGAATTTCCCTTTTTATTCAACTGAGATTTTCTCTTTTCATCAGGTATGTCATTATGCATAGTTGCTCATGCAATGTATATCCAATTCAACACATTTCCATGCTTATTTAGACATTAGTCCATAAAATAAACATGGTATTGCATATAATTATAATTTGGCATTTGTTACCATATATAATCTTCATGTCAACTAAATAAATATCCATCACACAATGTCAAAACATCATTTTAAGTTCAAGTATGAACAATAATAATATCATTGTATTATCATTGATGTATGAACTTACCTCAGTTTCGAGTACAACTATTTATTTCGAGTTTGTGCTTAACTTTGTTCAACCTCGTTCTAAGCTCGAATCTAATTCTCCTTGATCTATAATATCACATTTAGCCTACTAAATAAGTCACATTATTCATAGGGGTCCAAAAATCATATTTTTACAAATTTTTATTTTGACGCCTAAACTTTTGCATATTTGCACTTTTTCCCCAATGCTCAAAAATTAAACTCCATCCTATTTTCTTATGTTTTCTGACTTATTTTTCATAACTATGACAGCCCCTAATTTCCACTAAATCACCCATTTATGACCAATTTTATAACTTTTACAAAATGGTCATTCCAAACGTTTTCATCAAAAACCGCTTAGTAAAAGTCGTTTATTAAACACCCAACACTCATTTTCGACCATTACAAATCAAAATACAAGCATGTCATTCATGGGTAAATTTTTAAACACAAACCCTAGCTCAAAATAATAGTAGAAATAGCTAGAACGTGTTACCGGGATTTCAAAAATTTAAAGAACATTAAAAATGAGGCTTGGAATCACTTACTATTGAGCTTGGAACCTTGGCCAAACCCTAACCATGGCTGCTCTTGGTAAATTCGGCTGAAGAAAGAAGAAAGGGACACATTTGGGTTTTAAAATTTGTCTTTTAATACATTTTACCCCTAAATAACCAAAATGCCCTTTTCGCCTTTCTTTGAAATTTTATCCATCTAAGGCCATTTTTGTCCAACAAGTTATACAATGGTCTAATTACCATTTAAGGACCTCCCATGTAAAATTTCATAACAATTAGACACCCCTAACATGTAGAACTCAACTTTTGCACTTTTTACAATTTAGTCCTTTTGACCAAATTGAGTGCCCAAACGTCAAAATTTTTGAACGAAATTTTCACGAAATCATTTCGTAAAATTGTAGACCATACAATATAATAAAATTAAATTTTCTTATGTCGGATTTGTGGTCCCAAAACCACTGTTCCGACTAGGCACTAATTCGGGATGTTACATTTCTCCCCCCTTTAAGGATTTTCGTCCCTGAAAGTCTTACCAGAAGAGTGGTTTAGTTCCTCATGATCTTTACTATCTCATAATTAGTGCTGAGGAACTTTTAATTTAGGCTTCATTAAAAATCCAGGATCTTATTTAGCTTTCCCAATAACTCATGATATATAAAAGTCCGTATCCCAATCCAATTAACCAGGACTAGCTTCTCAAGAAATCTGATACTCTCATCAATACATGATTCCTTTAACCTGTTGGGAAGATTTAACATTTACCAAGACGATTTGTGAATTTCATCATATGTCAACCAGAAATCCATACATCCTTTTTCTCTTTCAAAAATAAGAATAATCCTGACAAGAAATCCATAATCATCTCATTCTCATTTCCATTCTAATATCACTACTGACGAAGATCGTTCTGATATCACCCGATGTATAGCAGTAGTCCTGATAACCTTTCATGTATTCAATTACAAAGATCAAAATTGTCGAGTTCTAAATTCGATCAACAATGTATTACTCCTATGATTTTTCCTGCAAACTCTCTGCATAAGCCCAGAATTTTTTTTTTATTTCAAGTACTTGTAACCACATTTTTCCCTTCTCAGGAATCAGACAATAATCAACTTAAGTCATTTGCACAATCTCATACTCAATTCCCTTTATAAAAGTAGATACATTAGTCATCCCATTAATTTACTGACTTAGAACACATCACAATTTATTCAATAACATATTATTGAATTCAAGAAGTTTTTATTCAACACATACCCCATCGGTTCAAAGACTTTTGTCAATAACGTTCTCGCTCATTCAAAGCTTTAATGACATGTAATAGACCATTCAAATTTCACAAGATGAAAACTTTATCATTCAGAACAGCTTTAAAATGTATCAGGGTCTCCTAAGATATATACACTTTCATTCAGACCATCTATCTTTTAACCGAAGAGAGGTAAAATCTTATTTCCAGACATGAATACCTTAATTAATCTTTCAAATAATAATCAATACCACTTGAACCACTAAGTCGGTATTAATCATCAATAAATGACATTTTAAGAGTCCACTTTTTTAGTTGATAGGACAGTTTAACATGAAACCATTCAAACTCGCTTATCATACTAACTAAAGTCCATTTCAATTGCATTAGCTCAAGATAACAAAAATGCCTCAATTGAATACATTAACTTTGATTAACTTACTCGATGAAAGGAGTCCAACATACCAACTAAAACTGTAATTTCATCATGTATGCCTTTATTGATATCAGTTCTTTACACGAAGATTTAGAGAAATCCAGATACGGAGGTCATCACGTTGCTATAATCAAGCCTGGAACATGTTCATAATCGACATAGTCATCATAGGTTGAAGAACATACCTTGAATACAATTGATTATAGGTAATTTACAAGATGAAGATAACAAGAAAACTAGAATAAAGAAATCTATGATAGAGGAATCCAAGATAAAGATATCCAAGGTACAAAAATCCAAGATACCATATCATAATGAAAGACCCAGAAAAATGTTCATAAGAAAAATATGAAGGATCTTTATAATTCTTCAGAGAAAAGAAGTCCAGAAGAATACATCAATCCAACCCACTAGGATTAAATGCAATAAGGATAATTTACCTTCCCATGTATGTATATTGAATAGAGCATCAATTTGGAGAAACAAATTTATATCATTGTGCGTATTATTTCATAAAGTCCTATTAGATAGAATGTAATGGAATGCCAGAGACAAAGAGCAATACAAATTATGTACCAGTCGGGCTATCAATACTTTCGTCTATACATTGTGATTAGAAAGCACTCCTATAAAACAAGGATTTTATCAGTAGAGCAGTAACCGTAAAGATATTTTCGAGAACAGTTAAACATACAGAATACCTCAGAAAAGACTGCCATAATCTGGTATCTTACCTTTCAACATTATTCCTTCAATTATTTCTGCCATCGTAAATCTCACATTATGCTTTTCATTAAAGAGGTTCAGTTCTGAAGAAATTTCCAGTTAATACATTTCCCAACATCTTACCTTACTAGTCCTGTCGTTACTCATCAATCCAATTTAATCTCTGATCATGTTCATAACCATTCTATAGCCGAACCCTTTGGTATCATATTTGTGAACTTATTCAATACGATTCTCGTGAAATTCATTCACAAAACACCACTCTGGTATGGGGATGGGGTTGTAAGATCCCTAACTCGCTTCTCATACTCATATGCATATATCACTAGTTCATTATCAAAGTAACATTTTCATAAGCATATCATTCACTTCAAGCAAACTTTTATTCACGTTCGTATGATAAGAACATTTTAGTTATCTTATTTAAACAAGTATATTTAGGTATGCATTCTATGGATTTTGGACAGCTTACTAATCTCATTCATTCAATCTAACAAATCAGGCACATAACATTTTATAAAGGCCAAACAAACATGGACAAATACATCATAGTTTAAACTTTCATCTCATATGCTATCGTGTACATATCATGAAATTTTATTCATACTTTTCAAATTTTAAGCTCATCATAACTGTACTTTATCCGAATGCCTTCACTTCTTATCAAACATGGTCAGTATAGCTCGGTTGGAGGGCACCATTGTCTAAACAAAATGGCTCTCATGCGCGTAGGGAGACATCACACTATCACAGATCGGTGGCATGTATAGCTGAACTCTCAAACATATGCTACGTTATCCCGAGAACTGACTAAATCATAACTCTGATGCCACTAAATGTAACACCCCTCACCCGTATCCAATGTCGGGATAGGGCTTGAGGTATTCTCAGACTTAAACATTCATAAATATACAAAATCGGGTCACCAAATTTTCCCAAAATTAAAACTTTTCAAACACAAGCAAATCGTCTCTTATACATGCCTTCGAGGCCTATAACATACATTAGGGCGGTTCGGGACAAAAGCAAAAACATTCGGTAAACTTTGGGCGACTTAACAATTTTCTAGCTTTGAAGAGTCACACGCCCATGTGGGTAGGCCGTGTAGACATACACGTGGCTCTGGACACGCCCGTGTCCTCAGCCCGTGTAACTCTCTGACTTAATCCTTAACATTCTGTTAAAGACACACGGCCAAGATACACGCTCGTGTGGCCTGCCTGTGTAGTCAAAACTTAGGCTAATTTCCTAATTTTTTTGTCATCTTTACAAGCACACACATACATGGTTTCTATGGCATTCCTCAATAGTTCGTTATTATGCATTTGTTCCTCCTACTCATGATAAAATAATCTAGCCACATTATTACACATTCATGTGACCTTGTCATATTATTAATCACTTATACCTTTATACAATGTTTACTAACTTATAAATTAAACATCCATTTAGCACTGCACTCGTCCAAACATGACAACTCATATGCATCATAATAATATCATATAACATACATGATGTATCATGGAAAGAACCTTTTATTTAATTTTTCATATTAATCTCGTTGAATTTCTCGGAATCTCGATGGATATCTCATTCTCTGTCAATTCATACAAGTGATCATTTCATGTTTGCACTCCCACGAACCTCACATTTACAGTGGGATTACCAGTCCAGGCTAAATCCCTTGTAACGACAAGCACTCTCAATGAGCTCGGATCTGAATTACTAGTCCAGGCTGAATTCAGACCCTAATCGGATTACCCGTCCGGGCTAAATCCACAATGCACACATATTCTTCGAGAGGCTCGATCACTTAAGTAACACTAGTCCAGGCTGGATCCTTTTTATACTTGGGATCTTCGGATTACCAGTCCAGGCTAAATCCTTTTCTACAACACATGCAGGATCTCAAGTCTCATGTAAATCATGGTTTATCCATCAAATTTCCCTTTTTATTCAACCGAGATTTTCTCTTTCCATCAAGTATATCATTATGCATAGTTGCTTATGCAATGTACATGCAATTCAACACATTTCCATGCTTATTTAGACATTAGTCCATAAAATAAACATGGTATTGCATATAATTATAATTTGGCATTTGTTACCATATATAATCTTCATATCAACTAAATAAATATCCATCACACAATGTCAACACATCATTTTAAGTTCAAGTATGAACAATAATAATATCATTGCATTATCATTGACATATGAACTTACCTCAGTTTCGAGTACGACTATTTATTTCGAGTTTGTGCTTAACCTTGTTCAACTTCGTTCTAAGCTTGAATCTTGTTCTCCTTGGTCCATAATATCATATTTAGCCTACTAATTAGTCACATTATTCATAGGGGTCCAAAAATCATATTTTTACAAATTTTCATTTTGACCCCTAAACTTTTGCATATTTGCACTTTGCCCCAATGCTTGAAAATTAAACTTCATCCTATATTATAATGTTTCATGACATGCTGATCATTTTTCATAACTATGACAGCCCCCAATTTCCACTAAATCACCCATTTATGACCAATTTTACAACTTTTACAAAACGGTCCTTTCGAACGTTTTCATCCAAAACCGCTTAGTAAAAGTCATTTATTAAACACCCAACATACATTTTCTACCATTACACATCAAAATACAAGCATGTCATTCATGGGTAAATTTTTAAACACAAACCCTAGCTCAAAATAATGGTAGAAATAGCTAGAACGTGTTACCTGGATTTCAAAAATGTAAAGAACATTAAAAATGGGGCTCAGAATCACTTACTATTAAGCTTGGAAGCTTGGCCAAACCCTAACCGTGGCTGCTCTTGGTAAATTCGGCTGAAGAAAGAAGAAAGGGACACATTTGGGTTTTAAAATTTGTCTTTTAATACATTTTACCCCTAAATGACCAAAATGCCCTTTTTGCCTTTCTTTGAAATTTTATCCATCTAAGGCCAGTTTTGTCCAACAAGTTATACAATGGTCTAATTACCATTTAAGGACCTTGTATTTAAAATTTCATAACAATTAGACACCTCTAACATGTAGAACTCAACTTTTGCATTTTTTACAATTTAGTCCTTTTGACCAAATTGAGTGCCCAAACGTTGAAATTTTCGAACGAAATTTTCACTTAATCATTCCGTAAAATTTTAGACCATAGAAATATAATAAAATTAAATTTTCTTACGTCGGATTTGTGGTCCCAAAACCACTGTTCCGACTAGGTCCTAATTCGGGATGTTACATTTCTCCCCCCTTTAAGGATTTTCGTCCCCGAAAATCTTACCAGAAGAGTGGTTTAGTTCTTAATGATCTTTACTATCTCATAATTAGTGCTAAAGAACTTTTACTTTAGCCTTCTTTAAAAGTCCATGATCTTATTTAGCTTTCCCAATAACTAATGATATATAAAAGTCCGTATCCCAATCCAATTAACCAGGAGTAGCTTCTCAAGAAATTTGATACTCTCATCAATACATGATTCCTTTAACCCGTTGGGCAGATTTAACATTTACCAAGATGATTTGTGAATTTGATCATATGTCAACCAGAAATCCATACATCCTTTTTCTCTTTCAAAAATAAGAATAATCCTGACAAGAAATCCATAATCATCTTATTCTCATTTCCATTCTAATATCACTACTGACGAAGATCATACTGATATCACCCGATGCTCAGCAGTAGTCCTGATAACCTTTCATGTATTCAATTACAAAGATCAGAAATGTCGAGTTCTAAACTCGATCAACAATGTATTACTCCTGTGATTTTTCTTGCAAACGCTCTGCATAAGCCAAGAATTTTTTTTATTTCAATTACCTGTAACTACATTTTTCCCTTCTCAGGAATCAGGCAATAATCAACTTAAGTCATTTGCACAATCTTATACTCAATTCCCTTTATGAAAGTAGATACATTAGTCATCCCATTATTTTACTGACTTAGAACACTTCACAATTTATTCAATATCATATTATTGAAATTCAAGAAGTTTTTATTCAACGCATACCCCATCGGTTCAAAGACTTTGTTCAATAATGTTCTCGCTCATTCAAAGCTTTAATGACATGTAATAGACCATTCAAATTTCACAAGACGAAAACTTTATCATTCAGAACAGCTTTAAAATGTATCAGGGTCTCCTAAGATATATACACTTTCATTCAGACTATCTATCTTTTAACCGAAGAGAGGTAAAATCTTATTTCCAGACACGAATACCTTATTTAATCTTTCAAATAATAAGCAATACCACTTGAACCATTGAGTCGGTATTAATCATCAATAAATGACATTTTAAGAGATCTGCTTTTTCAGTTGATAGGACAGTTTAACATGAAACCATTCAAACTCGCTTATCATACTAACAAAAGTCCATTTCAATTGCATTAGCTCAAGATAACAAAAATGACTCAATTGAATACATTAACTTTGATTAACTTACTCGATGAAAGGATTCCAACATACCAACTGAAACTGTAATTTCATCATGTATGCCTTTATTGATATCAGTTCTTTACACGAAGATTTAGAGAAGTCCAGATACGGAGGTCATCACGTTGCTATAATCAAGCTAGGAACATGTTCATAATCGACATAGTCATCATAGATTGAAGAACATACCTTGAATACAATTGACTATAGGTAATTTACAAGATGAAGATAACAAGAAAACTAGAATAAAGAAATCCATGACAGAGGAATCCAAGATAAAGATATCCAAGGTACAAAAATCCAAGATACCATATCAGAATGAAAGACCCAGAAAAATGTTCATAAGAAAAATATGAAGGATCTTGATAATTCTTCAGAGAAAAGAAGTCCGGAAGAATACATCAATCCAACCCACTAGGATTAAATAAAATAAGGATAATTTACCTTCCCATGTATGTATATTGAATAGAGCATCAATTTGGAGAAACAAATTTATATCATCGTGCCTATTATTTCATAAAGTCTCATTAGATGGAATGTAATGGAATGCCAGAGACAAAGAGCAATACAAATTATGTACCAATCGGGCTATCAATACTTTCGTCTATACATCGTGATTAGAAAGCACCCCTATAAAATAAGAATTTTATCAGTAGAGCAGTAACCGTAAAGATATTTTCGAGAACAGTTAAACATACAGAATACCTTAGAAAAGACTGCCATAATCCGGTATCTTACCTTTCAACATTATTCCATCAATTATTTCTGCCATCGTAAATCTCACATTATGCTTTTCATTAAAGAGGTTCAGTTCTGAAGAAATTTCCAGTTAATACATTTCCCAACATCTTACCTTACTAGTCCTGTCGCTACTTATCAATCCAATTTAATCTCTGATCATGTTTATAACCATTCTATAGCTGAACCCTTTGGTATCATATTTGTGAACTTATTCAATACGATTCTCGTGAAATTCATTCACAAAACACCACTCTGGTATGGGGGGTTGTAAGATTCCTAACTTGCTTCTCATACTCATATACATACATCACTAGTTCATTATTAAAGTAACATTTTCATAAGCATATCATTCGCTTCAGGCAAACTTTTATTCACGTTCGTATGATAAGAACTTTTCAGTTATCTTATTTAAACAAGTATATTTAGGTATGTATTCTATGGATTTTGGACAGCTTACTAATCTCATTCTTTCAATCTAACAAATCAGGCATATAACATTTTATAAAGGCCAAACAAACATGGACAAATACATCATAGTTTAAACTTTCATCTCATATGCTATCGTGTACATATCATGAAATTTTATTCATACTTTTCAAATTTTAAGCTCATCATAACTGTACTTTACCCTAATGCCTTCACTTCTCATCAAACATGGTCAGTATAGCTCGGTTGGAGGGCACCATTGTCTAAACAAAATGGCTCTCATGCGCGTAGGGAGACACTACACTATCATAGATCGGTGGCATGTATAGCTGAACTCTCAAACATATGCTAGGTTATCCCGAGAACCAACTAAATCATAGCTCGTATACCACTAAATGTAACAACCCTCACCCGTATCCAACGTCGAGACATGGCTCGAGGTATTATCGGACTTAAACATTCATAAACATACAAAATCGGGTCACCAAATTTTGCCCAAAATAAAAAATTTTCGAACACAAGCATATCATCCCTTATACATGCCTTCAAGACCTATAACATACATTAGGGCAGTTCGGGACAAAATCGAAAACATTCGGTAAACTTTGCGCTACTTACCAATTTTCTAGCTTTGGAGAGTCACACGCCCGTATGGGTTGGCCGTGTAGACATACATGTGGCTCTGGGCACGCCCGTTTCCTCAGCCCGTGTAACTCTCTAACTTAATCCATAACATTCTGTTAAAGACACACGGCCAAGACACACACTCGTGTGGCCTGCTCGTGTAGTCAAAACTTAGGCTAATTTCCTAATTTTTTTGTCATCTTTACAAGCACACACATACATGATTTCTATGGTATTCCTCAATAGTTCGTTATTATGCATTTGTTCCTCCTACTCGTGATAAAATAATCTAGCCACATTATTACACATTCATGTGACCTTGTCATCTTATTATTCACTTATACCATTATACTATGTTTACTAACTTATAAATTAAACATCCATGTTTAGGGCACTAACAACTTATTACCATATCACACATTTATTCCATGGCCATGACCACCTCGAATGGTCCTAAGGTATTCACCATGTACATATGCCATATACTTCTTAAACATAATGAACAAGCATAATCTCATACCCACATCACAAGACATTTACACATATCATTGATAAATAGGTTTCCAAGCCAAATTCATTAAAAGTCACATCTCATGGCTACATACAACAAATCATTATAAACCAATACATTTGGCTAATCATAACAACATCGATCACAGAAAAACTAAGTCCCTATACATGACACTCACTTGAAAACATATAACATATACATGTCAATACTCCAAGGGTAATGGCTCGATAGTATGATGCTGTCTCCGATGATCTCCAACTCGAGCTGACCTATCAAAACTAAAAGAAATGGAAAGGAGGGAGTAAGCTTTACGCTTAGTAAGTCCATATGAAAATAATAAGCATTAATAGAACATGTTTCCTTAAGTAAAACAACTATAGTTACACTTTTAATCATATTCTGGTCAAGCTGTCTACTCGGGTCATAGTCGATAAATTATTTATAACTCAAGTTACGAAACTCAAAATTAAGATCCGTTAATTTTCCCTAAAACTATACTTATATACCTTCTTATCATAAAAGTTCTACAACTTTTGGTCTAGCCAATAAATACATTTTATTATTCAAAATCTCCCCAATTTTGCTATTTGACAGGTTTGACCTTTCTTCACTAAAATTTATTTATCTTATAGTAGGCGACTCGGATAATGTTACCGTCTCTTTCCATTTAAAGTATACTCATCAAGGATTTCATTCATATGAATTTTAACTCAAAATTATTTTTTTACAAGTTTCAGTGAATTTCTAAAGGTGAGACAGGAGAGTCTGGAATCACTCCGACTCTGTCTCACAAGAGTTCATATATCTCATATTACAAAATTCTTTTTCTTACAACGTTTCCTTTATGTGAAACTAGACTCATTTAGATTTAATTTCATATTTATTTAAGTCTCTAACTCAATTTTCACTATTTTTGGTGGATTTTCAAAGTCAGACCAATGCTACTGTACCAAATCTGTCTTAGTGCAACAAGATATTAACCATCACAAATTTGTCATAGAAATTATTCTCATAAATATAATTCATTCATTTGCACTATCGTCACAAGTCCATTTCATTTCACATGTCAAACACGTGCTCATAGGTTTTGAGTACTTACCTGTGCTATCATTTCGCACTGCACTCGTCTAAACATAACAACTCATATGCATCATAATGATATCATATAACATACATGATGTATCATGGCAAGAACATTTTATTTCATTTTTCATATTAATCTCATTGAATTTCTCGGAATCTCGATGGATATCCCATTCTCCGTCAATTCATACAAGTGATCATTTCATTTGCGCACTCCCGCGAACCTCACATCTTACGGCAGGATTACCAGTTCAGGCTAAATCCCCTGTAATATAAACTCATAGAGTGATGTCAGGATTACCAGTCCAGGCTAAATCCCTTATAATGACAAGCACTCTCAATAAGCTCGAATCTGAATTACCAGTCCAGGCTAAATTCAGACCCTAATCGGATTACCAGTCTGGGCTAAATCCTTAATGCACGCATATTCTTCGAGAGGCTCGATCACTTAAGGAACACCCGTCCGGGCTAGATCCTTTTCATACTTGAGATCATCGGATTACCCGTCTGGGCTAAATCCTTTCTGCAACACATACAGGATCTCAATTCATGTAAGCCATGGTTTATCCATCGAATTTCCCTTTTTATTCAACCGATATTTTCTCTTTCCATCAAGTATATCATTATGCATAGCTGCTCATGCAATGTACATCCAATTCAACACATTTCCATGTTTATTTAGACATTAGTCCATAAAATAAACATGGTATTGCATATAATTATAATTTGGCATTTGTTACAATATATAATCTTAATATCAACTAAATAAATATCCATTACATAATGTCAACACATCATTTTAAGTTCAAGTATGAACAATAATAATATCATTGCATTATCATTGACATATGAACTTACCTCAGTTTCGAGTACGACTATTTATTTCGAGTTTGTCCTTAACCTTGTTCAACCTCATTCTAAGCCCGAATCTTGTTTTCCTTGATCTATAATATCACATTTAGCCTAATAATTAGTCACATTATTCATAGGGGTCCAGAAATCATATTTTTACAAATTTAAATTTTGACCCCTAAACTTTTGTATATTTACACTTTTTCCCCAATGCGCGAAAATTAAACTTCATCCTATTTTCTTATGTTTTATGACATGCTGATCATTTTTCATAACTATGACAGCCCCCAATTTCCACTAAATCACCCACTTATGACAAATTTTACAACTTTTATAAAACGGTCCTTTCAGACGTTTTCATCGAAAAACGCTTTGTAAAAGTCATTTATTAAACACCCAACACTCATTTTCTACCATTAGACATCAAAATAAAAGCATGTCATTCATGGGTAAATTTTTAAACACAAACCTTAGCTCAGAATAAGAAATAGCTAGAACGTGTTACCGGGATTTTAAAAATGTAAAGAACATTAAAAACGGGGCCCAGAATCACTTACTATTGAGCTTGGAAGCTTGAAAAAACCCTAACCATGGCTGCTCTTTGTAAATTCGACTGAAGCAAGAAGAAAGGGAGACATTTGGGTTTTAAAATTTTTCTTTTAAAGCATTTTACCCCTAAATGACCAAAATGCCCATTTTGCCTTTCTTTGAAATTTTATCCATCCAAGGCCATTTTTGTCCAATATGTTATACAATGGTCTAATTACCATTTAAGGACCTCCCATTTAAAATTTCATAACAATTAGACACCTCTAACATGTAGAACTCAACTTTTGCACTTTTTACAATTTAGTCCTTTTGACCGAATTGAGTGCCCAAACGTCGAAATTATTGAATGAAATTTTCACTTAATCATTCTGTAAAATTGTTGACTATAGAAATATAATAAAAATAAATTTTATTACATCAGATTTGTGGTCCCAAAACCATTATTCCGACTAGGCCTTAATTGGGGATGTTACAACTATTTTCACCTTATGTGGTAAAATGATCGTTTTGCCCTTCTGTGGTAAAATGACTGAAATGCCCCTACATGGT
Organism: Gossypium longicalyx; assembly: GCA_025698465.1. Classification (NCBI taxonomy): domain Eukaryota; kingdom Viridiplantae; phylum Streptophyta; class Magnoliopsida; order Malvales; family Malvaceae; genus Gossypium; species Gossypium longicalyx. The sequence goes on from CM047007.1 coordinate 59,793,050, forward strand.
AAATTGATTGTTTTGCCCCTATGTGATATATGTTTATATTTTAGCATACTATTGTAACTATGTTGAGTACATGTTTAATATTATGCTATGACATGACATGTGGCATGATGCATTGCATGAGGGTGGGTTTTTTTACGATTGGAGGAAGTGTACTATACTGGCAGCTCTACTGCAAATACTGTTTAGTGCCGCAACCGGTGCTAATTCTGGTATGTATGGATGGGTGGGTTGATTATATCCCCACATGGAGTGTAAGGGCTGGACAGAGATGGTGTGTAGAGGCTAGATGGGTAGGACTTGCATACTATTTATGTAGCGCCCCAAAAATTGGGCCTAAAAATTGTGGGTTTGGAGTCCGAGTTCGGGTAGAAGACGGCCTGAATAATTTGGATGTTTTAATTATTATTATTATTATTTAGTATGTTTAGTTTAGTAATTAAATAGATTATGAAGGGTTTATAGTGTGGGGAAAAAGGTCCAGGCTCGGCCCATAGCTTTAGCAAAATTTTTAAATTTTGCCTCTTAAGGGAATCGGGGCAGTAGGTCATATTAATAACTTGGGCTGACTTTTAGCATAAACAAGCACCTGGCCTAGTGGCTAAGCATGCTAGGAGGGCGTGGGAGGTGCCTGGGTTCAAGGCACGGCGCGCGCAAATGGTTGTTTTTTTTTAAGTATTCAGGTTGCGGTTAAAATAGGGCTTAAGAGGAGTTGCGAGCATAATCCAGCATAAGGAGCTCCGTGCCATAGTGGTAGTAGCGTGCTGGGCACACAGAGAGGGCGCAGGTTCGAGTCCCTACGAAGGCGAATTTATCTTTCATTTTTAAGCGGACCGGAGCTTTAGTAGATAAGGCCTTATAAATAAGTTGGGCAGAAACTAGGCATAAAGGAAGTACCTGGCCCAGTGGTAAGAGACGCTAGGTAGTAGGAGAGGAAGCTGGGGTTCAATTACCAGTATGCGCAAATGTGGATTTTCTTTTAACAACCAGGGATTGTCGCAAGGAGTCCTTATAATTACCTCGAGAGGAAAGATGACACAATCGAGCAAGTGGCGTGATGGTAAGGTGCGGGTAGTGTAGCTGAAGGGTAGAGGTTCGAGTCTGGTAAGGAGCGATGTTTCTGTTTTAGCTTTAAATGAACCGGGACTGCCGCAGATAAGCTTTAAGATTAATTATGACCCTATATTAGTAAAGAAAGAAGCGTGGTGTACTGGCCAGCAGAACGGGCGAGGGCGCAAGGGCAGACAGAGGTCTGGGGTTTAAGCCTCACCTCGCGCACGGAAGGCTTGGGTTTTTGCTGCACACATGGGAAATGAGTTGGGGTCTGATCAGGACTCTTGGTAGTATGCTGAAGCGGCACAAGGATGTGGATAAGGATGCTGCTGATCAGTTAGGAGTTTGAATGAAATTCAAACATTGAGTTGGCCAAGAATCAAGGAGCAATTCATGGAATTGGAATTTAGGAAGAGTTTGTATGCCGAAATACACTCGTTCGACCATAGCAAATAGGTACAACTTATTTTTTTTGGCCTTTGTGATTCATTTTTTTCTTTCTTTTCTTATTTTTGGGTTAGTGGGGGTATTTTAGTTTGGCCGAACTTAAATCCTTCATATTTCTTTTTTTTTCTCCCTCATAAACCCTTATAAAGAATTGGTTAGCCGAAACTCCATTGAAGCCAAACCTCACATTATTTCTTTTAAAACTGAAACTTTTCTACACCGAGGTGCTTCGAAAGCCGAGTCCTTGAGTATAATCTTCCCCTCTCGTACGGTGGTTGGATCTACAGTAGATCGGGAGTAGTGTCATAACGATATAGGTAAGTGTTTGAATCCTTCTTTAGTTACTTATGTTTTAAGGAAAAGTTGAAACCCCTTAAAGGTGGCTAACGTTGGGACTAAGGGCATTGTTGCCTCTTTCTTTTGGTTTTGTATGCGTTAGCGTGGACAAGGGGGCGTATAGCGAAGGGCTTGAAGGTTAACTCGGTTGGACATCTAGATCTAGTCCATATTTCGGCAGAAAGGTAAGAACCTTAGGGTCTAAGGCAATGTTGGCCGAATATGGTAAGGGGCTAGTATGTAGTTGTTTTGATATGTAGACTGATGTTTTAGTAACGCGATTGTAGGTAACTCATGTGTGGATCTCGCCAATGTATCATTACAGATCAAGTGTGTAAACGACACCCACTCATGGACTAGATCAGCAAAAGCCGAAAAGCCGAAATGCCAAAACACTGGTATTTTGTGAACTTGCGAGCGTGCGAGCGCTTGTGAGATAGTTTGTTTGTTAATCCCGATAATATCAAGCAGTAAGATTACAGAGTACGCAATTTCATGTACTTTGGTATATTTGGGCTTAATGGGCCGAAATCAAGTTAATGGGCCAACGAGCCCAATTCGGTAAAAACACTCGGTAAGTGTTTCTGTTAATACGATAAGGGTTGTAATATGCATGAAAACCCTAAAATAGTAAATTTACTAAAATACCCCTAAAGTATGAAAATTACCATTATACCCTAGGTGTAAAATGACTGTTATACCTCTAGGGTTAATTTTGACTGAATTGCATGATATTCTAATTCTGTTTGTGATATGCCATGACATGTATATCTGTTGCATGGGATAAGGGTTATTTTGATGGAGGAAGCGTTCTGGTGGCTTTGCCACAATTATCTGTTTCTGGTGGCACTGCCACAAATATCTGTTCTGGTGGCTCTGCCACAAATATCTATATCTAGTGACTCTGTCACAATATCTGTTCTGGTAGCCATGCTGTAAATTTTGTGATGTGTAGTAGATGGGTGGGTCGAGTAGTCTCCCCACATGGTGTAAGGTTGGCACGGGGGTGTATACGGATGGATATGCGTTGCGTCTTCTGCATACATGATATATCTATTCTGTATCTGTTATGGGCCTATGGGCTTCATTCTAAATTTTGTATAAGGTTAAGGCCCAACTTAATCTGTTTCTGTGGTTTGAACTGATCTGGACTATGGTTGGGCTATTTTACACACTGAGTTTTCCAGACTCACCCCTTAACTTTATCCATGCAGGTAACCCCCAACCATAGTGTACTTGGAGCTGGGAGGGATTCGGAGTAGCCACATGTTCTACAAACTCGGTTTTCTACTTATGTTTTGATCAATTTTTCTTTACTCTAATTACTTTGGGTTTTAAGTTGTAATAAGGCCGCTTTAATTATTTTTAATAGCTTTTAATAGGTTTTGATAGCTTAGTTACGATATTGTTTTAAATGTTTGGAATTGAATAGTTCTAGGGCACGTTTTAAAAAGATTACCTGATTTTAAAACATCGCGAATCAAGACAAAGCTTCCGCAACGAAAACATTTTCAAAATATAAGTGATTTCGAATGGTTTAAAACGGAATGGTTTTCACTGAATAATCGCTCAGTTAAAGTATGGCAATGGTGGTGTGCATGTCTAGGAGTGGATCCCTGAAGAGCTTGGTACTTATGCAGTCTAATTGACTCACCTCCTCTTTTTCGGCATCCTACCTGGTGCACAGCTTCCATTCACTTTAATCTATAACAAAATACTCTTTAAACACTAAGGAAGATGTTAGTTAAAACATGACTTTTACAGAAACGTTTCAATATGACACGCCAAATTCGGCCATAATGTCTGGGCCGAGTTTGGGGTGTTATATTTAGTGGTATCAGAGCCAGGTTGCAACAACTCGACTGTGGAATGGGTTAAAAAAATCAAAAAATTGCTTTGGGAATTCGTTTTTAAGATTTTTCTTCCTATAATAGATGATTTCAAAGATTGCACATCCATTATTCTAAAATTTAGATTTTGAGAAGGTGGTACATCGAATCTCCGACCCAAGTCTGTAAGTATCATTCTGAATTTTTTGAATGTTTCTGAAATTATTAGCTATATGCCTGTACTAAAACCCTATTATGATACTCCAGTTAAGGTGATATTGGAACTGTAGGAATTTTTGATAACTAGACCGAGACTGTAGATAGGCTACGATTCCGCGAAAACCAAACTCTGAATTACTGTCTATTCATAAAACATCGAAAATAAACACTGAAATATTTTATTGATACATAAAATTCGTAATCAGATAATACAACATGAGTACGAGAGCAGCTCGTGGAAGAGGCCGTGGACGTGGTCGAGGTAGTACACGGGCTGGAACTTCGTCTTCAGGACATATGCCGGTGGCAGATGCACTGGTACCACCAGCAATAGAAGTGGAGTCTCATGATTGAGGTGTTAAGGATGCCGCTCTATCTCAGGCAATGCTTCATGTTCTGGAAATAGTTGTCGGGGTAAGTACGGGTAACGAAATTCGGGGGTCTATTTTTGAGCGACTCCGGGCTAATGGAGTAGAGATCTTTAGGGGCGTATCTGGAGTAGCCCCGAATGTGGCTGAGTATTGGTTAGAGGCTACGGAATGGATTATGGATGATTTGGACTGTTCTATAGAGTAGAAGTTGAAGGGAGCCATATCATTGCTACGGGATGAGGCTTATCAGTGGTGGCTCACTGTGAGAGATGGGACCCCTGCTGACAAGGTGACTTGGGAACTTTTTAAGACCGTCTTCAAGGGAAAGTATGTTGGGGCGAGTTATATGGACGCCCGCAGGAAGGAATTTTTGAATCTAGTACAAGAGGGTAAGACAGTTGCTGAGTACGAGGCTGAGTTTCTGAGGCTGAGCCGGTATGCCATGGGGATAGTTACTACGGAGTACGAACATAGTGTGCACTTTGAGGATGGTCTTAGAGATGAACTTAGGGTGCTAATTGCTCCGCAGAGGGAGCGTGACTTTGCTGCTTTGGTGGAGAAAGCTAAGATAGCTAACGAGGTGAAGCGTACTGAAAGACAGAATCGTGATAAGGATCGAAACCTTTTTCGGAGGGATTGGAGACCCTCAGGTGGTGCAAATACGAGTGCTAAAAGGGCAAGGGTAGAAGAGCCAGTTCGAGCGGTTCCGATGAATGTTGTTAGACCACAAGTTTGTGGGGACTGTGGTAAGGTACATCTGGGCGAGTGTAGGAAACGTTCTGGTGCTTATTTTCGGTGCGAATCTATAGAGCATAAAGTCAAGGACTGTCCTTAGAAAATAGATCAGGTTGAAGTTGAAGAACAGAGGATTACTCAACCAATGAGAGGTGGACCACAACCACCGAGAGGACGTAGACAAGGTAGGGGCGGTAATGTAAATGGTCGGGGTCGAGGAGCACCTGACAGGGGTATTGGAAATGCTGAGGCTCGTCAGCCAGAGTTGGTGTATGCAGCTCGTCGTCGAGAGGAGGGTGATGCACCCGACGTCATAACTGGTACGTTTTTTATTTCTAGTATGCCGTACACTGCTTTGATAGATATTGGATCTACTCATTCGTATATTGCATGTGCCATATCTGGGTCGTTGGGTGTGCGCTCTGAGGAGATTGTGAGTGGGATATTTGTACTAAGTCCTTTAGGCCACTCGGTTAGGGTAGAAAAACTTTATAGAGAAGTGCCTTTAGAAACTTAAGGGAAGATTTTCTCTGGAGACTTGATGGAGTTACCGTTCGGAGAATTCGACGTCATTCTGGGAATGGATTGGCTGGTTAAGCATAAGGCAACTCTGGACTATGCAGCTAAGCGTATGGTGTTAAAGACCGCTGAGGGTGAGGAGGTTATGATGATAGGTGAGCGAGGCGTATTTGGCATTTGTAAGTCAGTCGGAGACTGTGGGTCTGACAGTGGATAAGGTTAGAACCATTAAGGAGTTCCCAGATGTTTTTCCAGAGGAGCTTCCGGGATTGCCTCCTAACCGAGAAGTTGAGTTTGGAATTGACTTGTTGCCTGGAACGGCACCATACAAGATGGCACCGAAGGAGTTAGTGGAGCTGAAAGCATAGATTCAAGAGTTGTTGGATAGAGGCTTTATTAGGCTGAGTGTGTCTCCGTGGAGAGCACCGGTATTGTTTGTGAGAAAGAAGGATGGGATGATGCGGATGTACATCGATTATCGGCAGTTGAACAAATTAACGATTAAGAATAAGTACCCTCTGCCAAGAATCGACGATCTATTTGAAGAACTTAGAGGAGCTTCGGTATTTTCCAAGATTGATCTTCGATCTGGATATCATCAATTAAGGTTCAAGGAGGCAGATATTCATAAGACGACATTCAGGACTCGGTATGGTCATTACGAGTTTCTGGTTATGCCGTTTGGACTGACGAACGCTCCTGCAGCATTCATGTATCTGATGAATCGTGTATTCCAACCATTTTTGGATCGATTCGTAGTCATTTTTATTGACAATATTTTGGTTTATTTTGACACCAAAGAGAAGCATGATGAGCATCTCTGTATTGTGCTGCAAGTGTTGAGGGAGAAGGAACTTTATGCGAAGTTCAGTAAGTGTGAATTCTAGTTGAGGGAGGAAACCTTCTTAGGTCATGTTGTCTCTGCTGAGGGAATCAAGGTGGACCCTCGAAAGATAAAAGCGAATCTAGAGTGGAAGCCACCTAGGTCGGTGTCGAAAATTCAGAGTTTCTTGGGTTTGGCAGGGTACTACAGAAAGTTTGTGGAAGGTTTTTTTGTGTTGGCAGCACTGTTGACAAAGCTTATAAGAAAAGGAGCACCATTTGTTTGGACTGAGAAGCAGCAAGAGGCTTTTAAGAAATTGAAAGAATTTCTGACCGAGGCACTTGTATTAATTCAGCCAGAGTCTGGGAAGGATTTTACCGTGTATAGTGATGCATAACATGTGGGTTTGGGCTGTCTGTTAATGCAATAGGGTAAGGTGGTTGCTTATGCATCGCGACAGCTTAAGTCTCATGAAGTAAATTATCCTACTCATGATTTAGAATTGGCAATAGTAATCTTTGCACTTAAGATTTGGAGACACTACTTGTACGGAGAAAGGTGTGTCATATACACGGATCATAAGAGTCTCAAGTACTTGCTGACTCAGAAGGAGTTGAACCTTAGGTAATGAAGATGGATAGAGTTACTTAATGATTATGAATGTTCAATTGAGTATCACCCAGGCAAGGCTAATGTGGTAGCCGATGCCCTAAGCCATAGAGTTGTATCTGATCTGAGAGCAATGTTTGCTCGTTTGAGTCTGTGTGATGATGGTAGTCTGTTGGCTGAGTTGCAAGTAAGGCCAACCTGGGTTGATCAGATTAAGGAAAAACAGTTGAGGGATGAGTCCTGGTTGCTCGATTCCAGCAAGTTAGGAAAGGGGAAACTTTTGAGTTTGGGTTGAATAGTGAAGGAGTTCTGTGTTTCTGAGGGAGAGCTTGCATTCCGAAGGACTCTAACTTAAGGCAGTCAATATTGGAAGAAGCTTATGGAGGACTTTATGCTATGCATCCTGGAGGGAATAAGTTGTATCGTGACTTACGAGAATTGTATTGGTGGCCTGGGCTTAAACGAGAAGTAACGGAGTTTGTGAGGAAATGTCTGACGTGCCAGCAAGTAAAAGCTAAGCATCAGCTACCTTCCGGACTTTTGCAGCCAATGAAGATACCACTTTGGAAGTGGGAGAGGGTAACCATGGACTTTATGGGTGGGCTACCCTGGACACCGATGAAGAAGGACTCGGTTTGGGTGATTGTAGATAGGTTGACCAAGTCTGCTCATTTCATACCTGTCCGCACTGACTATTCACTGCAAAAGTTAGCTAAACTGTACGTGGCAGAGATTGTGCGACTTCATGGAGTGCTACTATCGATTATTTCTGATCGAGATCCTAGGTTCACATCTCGATTCTAGAAAAGGTTGCATGGGGCGTTGGGAACACGGCTGAACTTTAGTACGGCTTTTCATCCTCAGACGGATGGTCAGTTGGAAAAGGTTATTCAGATTTTGGAAGACATGTTGAGGGGATGCGTTATTGACTTTCGAGGTAGTTGGGAGGATTACTTACCGTTGGCAGAGTTTGCTTACAACAACAGTTACCAAGCGAGTATTCGAATGGCACCCTATGAAGTGCTGTATGGACGTAGGTGTCGTACACCTAGTTGTTGGACTGAGCTGGGAGACTGACAGGTTCTTGGACCTGAGTTGGTAGTGAATGCTGAAGATAAGGTTAGAATAATCAGAGATCGGTTAAAGGAAGCATCTAATAGGCAAAAGTCGTATGCAAATTTGAAACGCATGGATATTGAGTACTCAGTGGGTGAGATGGTCTTCTTGAAGGTTTCACCTTGGAAGAAGATATTAAGGTTTGGTAAGAGGGGCAAGTTGAGTCCGCGGTTCATTGGGCCTTATCGGGTTCTTAAGCGAGTGGGTCCTGTGGCGTACCAATTGGAATTACCTCCAGAGTTAGACAAGATTCACGATGTTTTCCACGTCTCCATGTTAAGGTGATATCGTTCTGACCCTACTCATGTCGTGCCGGTTGCAGAGATTGAAGTGTGTCCTGATTTGACTTTCGAGGAAAAGCCTGTGCAGATACTGGATCATGATGTTAAGGTTCTAAGAAGGAAGTTAGTTCCCTTGGTAAAAGTGCTTTGGAGAAATCATGGCAGAGAGGAAGCTACTTGGGAGCCAGAAGAGGCAATGCGACAACAATACCCTCATCTATTTGAATCAGGTAAATTTCAAGGATGAAATTTCTTTAAGAAGGGTAGAGTTGTAGTGCCCCAAAAATTGGGCCTAGAAATAATGGGTTTGGAGTCCGAGTTTGGGTAGAACACGACCTGAATAATTTGGATGTTTTAATTATTATTATTATTTAGTATGTTTAGTTTAGTAATTAAATAAATTATGTTGGGTTTATAGTGTGGGGAAAAAGGTCCAGGCTCGGCCCATAACTTTAGCAAAATTCTTAAATTTTGCCTCTTAAGGGAATCGGGGCAGTAGGTCTTATTAATAACTTGGGCTGAGTTTTAGCACAAACAAGCACTTGGCCCAGTGGCTAAGCATGCTAGGAGGGCGTGGGAGGTGCCTGGGTTCAAGGCACGGCACGCGCAAATGGTTGTTTTTTTTAAGTATTCAGGTTGCAGTTAAAATAGGGCTTAAGAGGAGTTGCGAGCATAATCCAGCACAAGGAGCTCCGTGGCGCAGTGGCAGTAGCGTGCTGGGCACGCGGAGATGGCGCAGGTTCGAGTCCTTGCAAAGGCGAATTTCTCTGTCATTTTTAAGTGGACCGGAGCTTCAGTAGATAAGCCCTTATAAATAAGTTGGACAGAAACTAGGCATAAAGAAAGTACCTGGCCTAGTGGTTAGAGACGCTAGGCAGTAGGAGGGGAAGCTGGGGTTCAATTCCCAGTATGCGCAAATGTGGATTTTCTTTTAACAACCAAGGATTGTCGCAAGGAGTCCTTATAATTACCTAGGGAGGAAAGATGACAAAATCGAGCAAGTGGCTTGGTGGTAAGGTGCGGGTAGTGTAGCTGAAGGGTATAGGTTCGAGTCTGGTAAGAAGCGATGTTATTGTTTTATCTTTAAATGAACCGGGACTGCCGCAGATAAGCTTTAAGATTAATTGTGACCCTATATTAGTAAAGAAAGAAGTGTGGTGCAGTGGCTGGCAGCACGGGCGAGGGCGCAAGGGCAGACAGAGGTCTGGGGTTCGAGCCTCACCTCGTGCACGGAAGGCCAAGAATCAAGGAGCAATTCATGGAATTGGAATTTAGGAAGAGTTTGTATGCCGAAATACACTCGTTCAACCATAGCAAATAGGTACCGCTTATTTTTTTGGCATTTGTTATTCATTTTTTTCTTTCTTTTCTTCTTTTTGGGTTAGTGGGGGTATTTTAGTTTGGCTAAATTTTTTCTCCCTCATAAACCCTTATCAAGAATTGGTTAGCCGAAACTCCATTGAAGCCGAACCTCTCATTATTTCTTTTAAAATCGAAACTTTTCTACACCGAGGTGCTTCGGAAGCCGAATCCTTGAGTATAATTCTTCCCTTCTCCTACGCTGGTTGGATCTACAGTAGATCGGGAGTAGTGTCATAACGATATAGGTAAGTTTTGGAATCCTTCTTTAGTTACTTATGTTTTAAGGAAAAGCCGAAACCCCTTAAGGGTGGATAACGTTGGGACTAAGGGCATTGTTGCCTTTTTCTTTTGGTTTTGTATGCGCTAGCATGGACAAGGGGGCGTACAGTGAAGGGCTTGAAGGTTAACTTGGTTGGACATCTAGATCTAGTCCATATTTCGGCAGAAAGGTAAGAACCTTAGAGTCTAAGGCAATGTTGGCCGAATATGGTAAGGGGCTAGTATGTAGTTGTTTTGATATCTAGATTGATGTTTTAGTAACTCGATTGTAGGCAACTCGTGTATGGATCTCGCCAACGTATCATTACAGATCAGATGTGTAAACGACACCCACTCATGGACTAGATCGGCAAAAGCCGAAAAGCCAAAATGCCGAAACACTAGAATTTTGTGAACTTGTGAGCGTGCGAGCGCTCGTGAGATAGTTTGTTTGTTAATCCCGGTAATCTCAAGCAGTAAGATTGCAGAGTGCACAATTTCGTGCACTTCGGTATATTTGGGCTTAATGGGCCGAAATCGGGTTAATGGGCCAACGGGCCCAATTCAGTAAAAATGCTCGGTAATTGTTTCTGTTAATACGCTAAGGGCTGTAATATGCATGAAAACCCTAAAATAGTAAATTTACTAAAATGCCCCTAAAGTATGAAAATTACCATTATACCCTAGGTGTAAAATGACCGTTATACCTCTAGGGTTAATTTTGACTGAATTGCATGATATTCTAATTCTGTTTGTGATATGCCATGACATGTATATCTGTTGCATGGGATAAGGGTTATTTTGATGGAGGAAGCGTTCTGGTGGCTTTGCCACAATTATCTGTTTCTGGTGGCACTACCACAAATATCTGTTCTGGTGGCTCTACCACAAATATCTATATCTAGTGACTCTGTCACAATATCTGTTCTAGCATCCATGCTGCAAATTCTGTGACGTGTGGCGGATGGGTGGGTCGAGTAGTCTCCCCACATGGTGTAAGGTTGGCAAAGGGGTGTATACGGATGGATATGGGTTGGGTCTTCTGCATACATGATATATCTGTTCTGTATCTGTTATGGGCTTATGGGCTTTATTCTGAATTCTGTATAGGGCTAAGGCCCAACCTAATCTGTTTCTGCGGTTTGAACTGATTTGGACTACGGTTGGGCTATTTTACACTCTGAGTTTTCCAAACTCACCCCTTAACTTTATCCATGCAGGTAACCCCCAACCATAGTGGACTTGGAGCTAGGAGGGATTCGGAGTGGCCACATGTTCTGCAAACTCGATTTTCTACTTGTGTTTTGATCAGTTTTTCTTTACTCTAATTGCTTTGGGTTTTAAGTTGTAATAAGGCCGCTTTAATTATTTTTAATTGCTTTTAATAGGTTTTGATAGCTTAGTGACGATATTGTTTTAAATGTTTGGAATTGAATAGCTCTAGGGCGCGTTTTAAAAAGATTACTTGATTTTAAAACATCGCGAATCAAGACAAAGCTTCCGCAATGAAAACGTTTTCAAAATATAATAAGTGATTTCAAATGGTTTAAAACGGAATGGTTTCCACTGAATAATCGCTCAGTTAAAGTGTGGCAATGGTGGTGTGCATGTCTAGGAGTGGATCCCTGGAGAGCTTGGTACTTAAGTAGTCTAATTGACTCACCTCCTCTTTTCCGGCATCCTACCTAGTGCACAACTTCCATTCACTTTAATCTATAACAAAATACTCTTGAAACACTAAGGAAGATGTTAGTAAAAACATGACTTTTACAGAAACGCTTCAATGTGACACGCCGGATTTGGCCATAACGTCTGGGCTAGGTTTGGGGTCTTACATTTAGTCTTGTAACACTCCAAACCCGGCCCGGACGTTATGGCCGAATCTGGCACATCACATTGAAGAGTTTTAGCGAAAACCGTGTTTTCAATGAAAACCCTTCTTAAAACAAAAGAATACTTAATTAACTTAAAAAAAAACTCCTTTCAATCGCTTGTTTAAAACATATGATTTTATGAAAACATATCATTTTAAAATTTAGTTGCGGAAGCGTAGAAACACATACTATAGTTTAAGAAACCATGTTCAACTTCTTATAATTACATCACATAAAAATAATAATCCAACTTCTAACAAAAAGGAAGCCCTATTACAATTAGGTCTAAAAAGTACTTAATGAAATAGAAACTTATATGCTTAGAAAAGAAAACAAGTCCAAATTGTCTTGCTAGCTAGCCACCCAGAGTCCCTCCAAACATCGAACCTTCTACTGAGCATCACTTTAAAATAAAATAAAAGAGGGGGTGATTTTTCGCAAACTCAGTGTGTACAATCCTCGACAAAAATAAGCATTCAAAAAGCATCATACATCAAACATGCAATGCAATCCCATCACTATTATCCATCCGCTACACACCAACTCTGTCCCCCGTCACATCATGTAGGGATATAAATATCGACCCACCCAACCGAGACATCAATGGTAGCCCAGTTGCGGAACTACCTTCATTTTCATATTGGGCTTAAAAGCCGTCGGTGGATCAACGATTGTCAAGCAACCTTGCGATCCTCATACACTTTCTCTGTTCCATAATTCCCAGCCCATATGCAACCTAAGCAGAAAATCATATGTATGCATGTCACATCCATAAAACTTACATTCAACACTTAGGGGTATTTTGGTCATTTTCGCCCTTGGAGTTTTCAGCTTTTACGGAAGAGGGTTTCTGGCAATAAGGTGAGGGGAAATTCAGCATTAGCCTGGCAAACTCCCACTCAGCACCTATTTATATCCCTATATCCGAATTCCTCAAGCCCAAGTTCCCAATTCGACTCCATCACTTCCCCCTTCTCATCTCCTCATTTTTCTCCCTAATAACCCCTTGATCCTTTCCTCAAATTTCTCTTCTGAACACTCCCCTTGGAGTTCATTTTCACACCACTTCCAACATTCTAAAAGGCCAAAATTAAACTTCTAAAAATACTAAGCTAGGATTCGAACCTTGGATCTCCTTGCTAGCCACTAACGCCACCTCCTTATACCCTAAGTGGCGTCACTTAGCCACTCCTCCATAAGGCTTTTTGATGCTATTTTCCCCTATATTTATTTAAAAGCCCAACCACTTGCCATCAGGGTTCCTTTAATAATTAAACTATAATTTCTTTTACCCCTAGATTCGAACTCAAACCTTGACTAAGACCTACCATCGCGTAATTAACACTTAACCAGAATTGCTAAGCACAAAAAGAAAAAAATTGAGATTTCAGGATTTTCGGGTTTCGGGATTTTTGGGGCATTACAACTCTACCTCCCTAAAACAAAATTTCGTCCTTAAAATTTTACCTGATTCAAACAGTTGAGGATATTGACATCGCATCGCTTCCTCAGGTTCCCAAGTAGCCTCCTCAGCCTTGTGATTCCGCCAAAGTACTTTTACTAATGGAACAGACTTCTTTCTTAGTTCTTTGACATCTCGACCAATTATTTGTATGGGCTCTTCCTCGAAAGTTAGGTCTGGCATAACCTCGATTTCTTCAATTGCCACGACATGTGAAGGATCTGAGCGATATCGCCTTAGCATGAAAACATGAAACACGTCGTGGATTTGGCTTAGTTCAAGAGGTAACTCCAGCTGGTAAGCGACTGACCCAATCTGCCTTACTACCCGATATGGCCCAATGAACCTTGGGCTTAGCTTACCCTTTCGTCCAAACCTTAACAATTTCTTCCACGGAGAGACCTTCAGAAAAACTAAGTCTCCCATTCGATACTCTATTTCTCGATGCTTAAGGTTAGCATACGACTTCTGCCTATCCGAGGCCTCTTTTAATCGATCCCGAATCAATTTTACCTTATCCTCAGTATCGGCTACTAACTCAGGGCCCAAAACTCTTCGTTCGCTCAACTCCGTCCAACATGTTAGAGTTCGACACCTTCGCCCATACAGTGCTTCGTACGGAGCCATCCGAATGCTTGCTTGGTATCTATTATTGTATGCGAATTCGGCTAACGGCAAATAGTCCTCCCAACTACCTCGAAACTCTATCACGCATCCCCTCAACATATCTTTCAACGCTTGGATCACCCTTTCTGACTATCCATCAGTTTGAGGGTGGAATGCCGTGTTGAAGTTCAACCTAGTACCCAACGCCTCATACAGATTCTTCCAAAATCGCAAAGTGAAACGTGGGTCCCTATTAGATATTATGGATACTTGCACTCCATGCAATCTTACAATCTCTCCCACATACAACCTAGCTAACTTTTGTAATAAGTAATCGGTGCGAACCGATACAAAATGGGCAGACTTGGTTAATCGATCCACTATAACCCATATCGAGTCTTTCTTAGTAGGCGTCAAGGGTAGCCCACTAGCAAAGTCCATAGTGATCCTTTCCCACTTCCAGAGTGGAATCTTCACTGGCTGAAGCAATCCCGAAGGCAACTGATGTTCCGCCTTCACCTTTTGATAGACCAAACATTTGCTTACGAACTCCATAACCTCGCGCTTGAGTCCTAGCCACCAATAAAGCTCACACAAATTCCGATACATCTTGTTTCCGCCAAAATGCATTGCGTAGATACCGCTATGTGCTTCCCGCAGAATGGATTGCCTTAGATCATCGTCCTTTGGTATACACATTCTCCCACGGAAACACAATATTCCTTCACTATTTATCCCAAAGTCCAATGTCTCCCCACTCTCCATTTGTCTAAAACGAGCACCTTAAGTCTCATCAACTAATTGCTTACTTTCTATTTGTTCGATCCACATCGGTTTTACTTGAAGTTCAACTAACAAGCTACCATCATCCAACAAGCTTAAACGGGTGAGCATAGCCCTCAAGTCTGACTTAGCCCTACGACTCAACGCGTTGGCTACCATATTCGTTTTGCTAGGGTGGTGCTCAATCGTACAATCATAATCCTTCAACAATTCCACCCACCTACATTGCCTAAGGTTTAGCTCCTTTTGGGTAAGGAGGTACTTCAAACTCTTGTGGTCCGAATAAATTACGCACTTCTTCCTGTATAAGTAATGCCTCCATATTTTAAGTGCGAAAACCACCGCAGCTAACTCCAAATCATGGGTTGGGTAGTTCACTTCGTGAGTCTTAAGTTGTCGTGATGCATACGCAGCCACCTTTCCTTCTTGCATCAATACACATCCCAAGCCCACATGCGACGCGTCACTATAAACCATAATCTCCTTCCTAGGCACTGGCTGAATCAACACAGGGGCCTCAGTTAAAACTTTCTTAAGTTTTTCGAAACTCTCTTGCTGCTTGTTTGTCCAGACAAACGGTACTCCCTTCCTCAACAACTTAGTTAAAGGTACAACAATTACTGAAAAACCCTCAAAAAATCGCCTATAGTATCCTGCCAAGCCCAGAAAACTTTAGATTTCTAACACCGACTTGGGTGTTTTCAAGTCTAACACCACTTCAATTTTCCTGGGATCCACCTTAATCCCCTCGGCTGACACCACATGTCCTAAAAAAGAAACCTCCTTTAGCCAGAATTCACACTTACTAAATTTGGCATATAGTTGCTTCTCCCTTAAAGTCTGCAACACAATCTTCAAGTGTGCATCATGCTCATCCTCATCTTTTGGGTACACCAAAATGTCATCTATAAAGACTACCACAACCCGATCCAAGTAGGGTTGGAAAACCCGATTCATGAAATCCATAAAAGCGGCAGGTGCATTCGTCAGCCTGAATGACATCACCAAGAACTCGTAGTGCCCATAATGAGTTCTGAAAGCTGTCTTATGAACATCTGCCTCTTTAACCCTCAATTGGTGATATCCCGAACGTAGGTCAATCTTCGAGAAAACAGAAGCTCCCCTAAACTAATAAAAAAGATTATCGATTCTCGGTAGAGGGTACTTGTTTTTAATAGTTAAATTATTTAACTGTCGATAGTCGATGCACACTCGCAAGGTTCGATCCTTCGTCTTCAAGAATAACACCGGTGCTCCCTATAGAGAGACACTTGGTTGTATGAATCCTCGATCCAACAATTCTTGAATTTGTGCCTTAAGTTCCACCAACTCCTTTGGTGCCATCCGATAAGGAGCGATGGACATCGGAGCCGTCCCAGGTAACAACTCAATTCCAAATTCCACTTCTCTGCTGGGTGGCAACCCAGGCAGCTCCTCGGGAAGGACATCAAGAAAATCCCTAACGGTTCTCAACTCCTTAACAGTAAGGTTCTTAGCTTTCGTACTACTAATATAAGCCAAAAAGGCTTTGCATCCCTTTCGTACTAACTTCTCAGCCTTTAACGCGAAATCACGTTTGACAGATAGTTCTGGCATTCACCAATCACCACTACTTCCTTATCTTCTGTCGTTCTTAACACCATTCGCTTTGCAACGCAATCTAAGGTGGCTTGGTGCTTTACGAGCCAATCCATACCTAAGATTAAGTCGAATTCGCTAAACGGCAACTCCATCAAATCTGCTAAAAAGGTAACCCCTTGGACTACTAAGGGTACCTCCCTAAACAAATTATTCACTCCTACTGACTGCCCTAACGGGCTAATCACAGTCATCTCATTCGTAGTAACTTCAAACATATCACCCAAAGATTCGGTCATATTGCATAAAATATATGAATGCGTTGATCCAATATCAATCAATGCTGTGTAAGGTAACTCATATATAAGGAACATACCCATTATCACATCTGGGGAATCCCTGTCTTCTCGGTGATGAGCAGTATAAACCAAAGCTGGCTATCTCGCCTCAGTAGGGCCTGCATTTTCGCCTGGTGCTCCACGTCCATGCCCATTGCCGTTACCGCCCCTGGCTTGCCCACGACCCCTTGGCTGCAGCTGACCTTCCCTTGGTGGCGGAGCACCACCTTGGCCCACTACTGGCACTCGACCTAGCATTCGGGGGCAATCCTTGATCCTATGCTCCATAGACCTACAAGCGAAGCAAGCTCCCATCCTCTTCCAACACTCGCCTCTATGGCTTCTCCCACAATAAGCATAAGGTGCCACCCCTGGATTAGCTGTAGGGGCCCCTACTCTAACTGGCCCATTATTTCTGGCCCTAGCCCTAAGCCTCTGTCCAACACCGGGAGCCTCAGCCTCACTCTTATTCCTACCCTTTTTTTTCCCGATTTAAGCGCTCAGTGCCCTTTACCTCCTCCACTATCTTCGCTTTTTCCACCAATTCCGAGAAAACTCGCTCCCTTTGTAGAGATATCAATACCCTAAGGCTATCTCTTAGTCCATCCTTAAACCCAACGCAACGCTCATATTCTGTTGCCACCATTACTCTTGCATACCTACTAAGGCGTAGAAAATCCGCTTCATGCTCCGCCACTGATTTGTTTCCTTGGGTCAAGTTTAGGAACTCCTTCCTTCTAGCATCCACATAGCTTGCACCCACATACTTCCCTTGGAATGCAGCTTTGAAAACCTCCCAAGCGACCCGCTCCGGTTAGATGCCCTCTTTCACTGTCAACCACCATTGGTAGGCTTCTTCCCTAAGCAGCGACACTGCCCCTTTTAGCTTTTGTTCTGGTGAACAGTCCAGGTCCTCCATTATCCTTTTAGTGGCCTCCAACCAGTATTACACCACGTTAGTAGCCACACCAGCCATGCCCTTAAAGATCTCAGCCCCATTCGATCAAAGTCGCTCCGGAATAGACCCCTGATTTCCAGTGCCATTATTTGGCCCAGCGACCCTTTCCA
This sequence comes from Gossypium longicalyx, assembly GCA_025698465.1. Taxonomy (NCBI): domain Eukaryota; kingdom Viridiplantae; phylum Streptophyta; class Magnoliopsida; order Malvales; family Malvaceae; genus Gossypium; species Gossypium longicalyx. Next base: position 59,810,714 of record CM047007.1, read on the forward strand.
GAATTCTCAGCATTGCTTGCGACAATGCATCTTCTCCCGCGGCCCGATCATATGGTCTATTCCCAACCACAGGTGGGGCCGAAGCCTCTTCTACTCCAACATCGAGCATATGGCCTGATGCCGACAAATCAGCCCTAACACTTCCGCAGCCTCGGCCACGGCCTCTTGCACCTCTTCTAGCACTCATCGTTGATTCGCATATTATCTGGATTAGAATTTTTATGAAGTTTTAGTTAGTTTAATAATTATACCGATGTTTTATGAAAATATTTAAAGAGAAGATTGTTTTCGAAAATCCTCTACAGTTTCAAGTTCTTACGGGCTTTAGTTCCACTTTAACAAAATTACCTAAAGTAGCTCTCTAACTATCTACTGTATCACAATTTAAATATACTTAAGAATAAAAGTACTTACTTGGTTCGACGTTAGAGGCTCAGTGCGCTGCACAACAAGATTTCCCTTTTTCCAAAACATTGTGATCCAAAATAATTTTTTTTAAAATCCAAATAATAAGTAGAAAAAGAAACCAAATAATAATAAGGCCCACTTCACAGCCAGAGTTTTGCAACCTGGGCTCAGATACCACTAAATGTAACACCCTAAACCTAGCCCGGACGTTATGGCCAAATCTGGAGGATCACATTGAAGTGTTATAGCAAAAATCGTGTTTTCATTGAAAACCCTTCTTAAAACAAAAGAAACCTTAATTAACTTTAAAAAAAAACTCCTTTCAATTGCTTGTTTAAAACATATTATTTTATGAAAACATGTCATTTTAAAATTTAGTTGCGGAAGAGTAGAAAAACATACTATAGTTTAAGAAACCATGTTCAACTTCTTATAATTACATCACATAAAAATAATAATCCAACTACTAACAAAATGGAAGCCATATTACAATCAGGTCTGCAAAGTACTTAATGAAATAAAAACTTATATGCTTAGAAAAAGAATAAGTCCAAATTGTCTTGCTAGCTGGCCACTCAGAGTCCCTCCAAACATCGAACCTTCTACTGAGCATCACCTGAAAATAAAATTAAAGAGGGGGTGAGTTTTCGTAGACTCAGTGTGTACAACCCTCGAGAAAAACAAGCATTCAAAAATCATCATACATCAAACATGCAATGAAATGCAATCCCATCCCTATTATCCATCCGTTACACACCAGCTCCGTCCCCCGTCACATCATGTGGGGATATAAATATCGACCCACCCAACCGACACATCGATGGTAGCCCAATTGCGAAACTACATTCATTTACATATTCGGCTTAAAAGCCATCGGTGGATCCACGATTGTCAAGCAACCATGCGATCCTTATATACTTCCTCCATTCCATAATTCCCAACCCATATGCAACCTAATCAGAAAATCATCTGTATGCATGTCACATCCATAAAACTTACATTCAACACTTAGGGGTATTTTGGTCATTTTTGTCCTTTGGGGCATTTCGATAATTTTCCCTTAATTATGGTTTTCACTTACCTTGGCCCGTTAACAAATCCCGTTAGCTAAGATGAACGAATACTATGCACCAGGTAGGATTTCAGAGAAGAGGAGGTGAGTCATTAAGACCGCTTGAGTACCAAGCTCTCCCTAGATCCAATCCGAGACATGCATATACCCGTTGCCACACCTTAACCCTTTGACTTGTCCACGGTCGCAATTAATTAATTAAGTCTTATGTAGTTATCGTATACTAGGCCCAAAACCCCTTAAAAAGCCCAAACAAATTCACATACCTGTATTTGGCCCATTAAGCCCAATCATATTCATATGGCTCATTAGGCCCAAATCACCTGTATGTAGCCCATTAGGCCCAAATCACATTTATATGGCCCGTTAGGCCTAGTCACATTCATATTCATGCTCACATATGCTCACATACTAAATTCTATCACATAGCATCAAATATCAATTTTGCCTATTATGGGCCCAACAGCCTATCGGCCCATTTAGCCCATTCTGGCCCATTTGGCTAATTCATAACCCAAGTCCATGGAATCGCCCATAGCCTTAGGTAACCTATCGGTTTCCTCCTCATGAGTGTTCGCACACTCGCAAGACTACCGTAGCCCAACTTTTGGCTTTTTAGCATTTTGGCTTTTGGCGATTCATTATGTGTGTGTAGTGTATGTACACACCTGGTAAGTAAACGTGCTGCGATTCCCTTAGTCACCAACCTAAAAATGATATCACCCTTCAATTAATCGTATGCTTAATACATATCTTTACTAAAATCGAAACCTCACATTAACCTTACCTTGCGCGATAAGTATAACAACCCTTTCTTAACTCACTAACCATGATCAACTCCTAGATCTGCACCAATCTTAGCTATTGAAACCAGAATAATTGGTGGCTCGTATCCAACACAAATCCCCTTACCTTAACTATGAATATTTGGCCACCTTAGCCAATGGAAGAGGAATACTTACCAAAACCGCAAACACCTAAGGAGCAATTTCGGCAGAGAGCTAAGATTCAAGATCCGATAATAATTCCCTACCAAATTTGATTAGAAAGAGCAAGGGAAGAACAGCGTAATAGATTCATAGCAAAACTGATTGGAAGAGCAAACACTTACACTAGATTCGGTCAAATAGTATTCGGCCCTTGGGAGATTTGGCTTTTCGGCTTTCAAACTTACTATGGTGAATAAGGTTTATTTGGTACAGATTGAAGAAGAAGAGTAGAAGAAGGAATTGGCTAAGTGAAACAAAGAAAATTGTGTAGAGAAGAATAGAAATCGGTAGAAAGAAAAGAAGGAAAAATAAAAGGGTTTTTGGCTTTTAGGGAAGAGGGTTTCTAGCAACAAGGTGAGGGGAAATTCAGCATTAGCCTGGCAAATTCCAACTCGGTACCTATTTATAGCTCTATAGCCAAATTTCTCAAGCCCAAGCTCCCAATTCGACTACATCACTTCCCCATTCTCATCTCCTCATTTTTCTCCCTGATAACCCCTTGATCCTTTCCTCAAATTTCTCTTCTGAACACTCCCATTGGAGTCCATTTTCATGCCACTTCCAACCTTCTAGAAGGCCAAAAGTTAAACTTGTAAAAATACTAAGCTAGGATTCGAACCTTGGATCTCCTTGCTAGCCACTAACGCCACCTCCCTACACCCTAAGTGGCGTCACTTAGCCACTCCTCCACAAGGCTTTTTTATGCTATTTTCCCCTATATTTATTTAAAAGCCCAACCACTTGCCATTAGAGTTCCTTTAATAATTAAACTATAATTTCTTTTACCCCTAGATTCGAACTAAAACCTTGACCAAGACCAACCATCGCGTAATTAACACTTAATCAGAATTGCTAAGCACAAAAAGGAAAAATTTGAGATTTCAGGATTTTCGGGTTTCGAGATTTTTGGGTCGTTACATTACTGTTACTGCATGTTTATTGTTACTGTAATGGGCCAAGGCCCGAATATATGACTGCTTCTGTATTGAGATGGGCCAAAGCCCAAACTGATATTGCCACTGTTACTGATATTGGCTTAGGCCCAGACTATATTTGCTCACTGTATGTTTGATTTTCTATTTACTAAGGGATTACACACTGATTTTTTGTAAACTCACCCTTTTGCTTATCTGTACAGGTAACCCTTAGGCGGATCGGTGCTGCGAGGGACTCGAAGGTGGCCGCATAATCATATTTGCTATCATATTTACTTTATATTTATAAGTAATTTTATTCTTGGTATTTTGACTGTAATAAGGCCTCTTTAAGTTTTTATTTTAAATTGGGGATTTTTATTTGCTTTGGTTTATAACTGCTAGTGATAGAAAAACTCAAGTTTTCAAAAGAAACAATGTTTTTACAAAGTAAATGCAAGTACGCAACTGTTTTAAAAAGCTTCCGCTATAAAATGATATTTTGGAAATGAATAATGATTTTAAAGTAAATACTTTTGGATAGTAACACAAGTTTTGAAATGAATGGCACACTTAGAATCTCCATTAGAAATACACAAAGAGATTAGATATAGAACGAGTTTTTCAATGATATCTCGCTTTACGAAAAATACTTCAATGTGACATCGCCAGATTCGGCCATAACGTCTAGGCCGAGTTTGGGGTGTTACATTACATTTATGATTACTCTCTCTCTTTTCCATTTTCTTATAGTGCTGCCTAATTAGCTTGAGGATCATCGAACGTCGGAGGCATCGATCACACTATCATTCGAAGCACTTGGTATAGTTAAATCTTTTATTTAGATTATGGCATGTATAGGACCCTAACTTTTGAATTTTGTGTCATTGTTAATTGGCCAAATGTGTTGGCTCACTTTAGCATTTGATTCATTTTGTATACGGCTAAGGAAAATGGCTAATATTGAAAGTTTATATATGAATGCAAGATAGTCTTTCATGAACGTGAAATTGTTGGCATGGTTGAATATAAGAAATGTATATAGGCCTTAGCTATGGTTTTTTGGTTGAGAAATCATATTTAGTTAGAATTTGATATGTTGGTTGGCATTAGATTGGGTTTCAGGATGGCAAAAGGCTTGGTAGATAGACTTATATTGTCCACACGGGTTGACACACGGGTTAACACACGGGTGTGTGTCTAAGCCATGTGTGACACACGATCAGCCCCAAGGGCATGTTGTTCGGCCATGTGTCCTCTGCACGTAAAAATTGTAAGTTAGTATGCATTGTAGTAAACACAAGGGTAGAGACACGGCCGTGTGTCTCCGCCGTGTGGAGGAGACGGCCTCTGGCCATGGGCTTGTGCCTTAAATTGGATGCTGACGTCAGAAACAGAATGTCAAGGTTTTTAGACATGGGCTAGGATACGAACGTGTCATGGCCATGTGAGGGACACGGGCCATTGACACGGTAGTGTGCCAGGCTGTGTGAAAACCCCTATTGGTTCGTATTTAGAATTTAATTCACACGGGTTTGGGACACGGGCGTGTTCCTTTGTGCTCAGGCCGTGTGAACCACACGGGCCACCAGCAAGCCATGTCATAATGACCATACGAGCGTGTTGCCTTTCCACACGGGCGTGTGGCCTATTTCTAGAGTTATTTTTCTAGAGTTATTTAAAGGACCCGGGCTGGTCCCGAATAGTTTCCAATGGATGTTTGAGGTCTCGTAGGCCCATATTAAAGAGTTTAGACAAAGTTCGAAAAAGGTTTTAATTTGAATGAGTCTTAATGACATTGAAATGATTGTATGCATGCAGTTAAGTTAGGTGAAGCCTCGTGCCCAGTCCCGGCCTCGGACTCGAGAAGGGGCTGTTACAATTTCTCTGACTAATTCTGTCATCATGAACCCCGCATCATTCCATTCACTAACGAAAACCAATTCGGGGAAAATTTCAGCAAACACATACTTTAGACATCATATCTGAATAAGTCAATTAGTTGAGATTAACTTTTTCTTTAACCGTGACATTACTTAACCTGAATAATCTTTAGGACAATCTGATATCCTTCCAAAATTGTTTCCACTTTCCAAACTATTCTTATCTCTGTATGGATTACTAATTATTTCACCACTAAACTCTTTAGTTTCACACTTATGGACTTATTCCACATGATTCTCGTGAATTTTCATTATAAACCAACACTGGTAAGGGGGTAAGGTCGTAAAGCCTCTATTTTGACTCTCATAAGTACACACATATGACTTAGCATTCATCACCAACAACATATCATCACAATTACATAATTCACTTCAAGCTAATTAACATACATAGTCATGTTACACGAACTTTTTCGATTATCTTATTCAAACAAGTGTACATAAAAACACATTCTGTCAAGTAAATTTACTTATCGTATTCACTTAATCAAATATGTTGGGCACATAACATCATATGCATGCGAAACAAACATAGATGGGCTTATCACCATATAAACTTTCATTTCATTCCACTTTTCACATTTCTCGACTTGTGATTATCTCATTTCGTACATTAACACATACATATCATGAACTTCTATTCATACCTTTCCAAATTTCGACACATAATAAGCACATTTCAATCATTTCAATATCATTATGAGCATTATCGAAAAATAGCTTGGTTGGAAGTTATCTCTGTCTTAACAAAACAATTTCGTCAGAGTAGAGAGATATCACACAATCACGAGTAGTAATATGACATGTATAGCTAGACTCACATACGCTATGTTAGTCCGAGAGTTGACTAAACCATAGCTCTAATACCACTAAATGTAACACCTTTTACCCGTATCCGACGCTGGGACAGGGTTTGAGGCGTTACTAGACTTAAACATAAACATTCATACAAACCGGGCCATAAAATTTGGTCCAAATCAAATTCATCCAATCACATGCATATTGTCCCTTATACGGGCCCACGAGGCCCAAAACATTCGTTGGGAGTGGTTTGGGACTAAACCGAAAACTTTTGGAGCTTTTACTACACTTATAAAATTTTCATACTTCGGAGAGTCACACGCCCGTGTGGGTAGGCCGTGTGGTCATACACATGCCCATGTGGCTTGGGATACGATCGTGTCCTCAGCCCATGTAACTCTCTGTTTATGACGTCATGCACAATTTGGGGTCACACGACCAAGTCACACGGTCGTGTCTCGGGGCCGTGTCCTTCACACGGCTGAGACACACGGCCATGTCTCTACCCGTGTGGCCAAGGAAATGGCTATTTACCAAGCCATTTGCCACCCTCATTTGCACACTCACATACACACTTTCAATGGAACTTAACATGGCACAATTTAGCTACCAAGATAACCATAATCAAGGCTTAAACATATCAAAACTATTATTTATTGTTCATAACAAAACTGTCCACTTGAGTCATAGTTACTAAATTATATATATCTTGAGTTAAAAAACTCTAAATTAAGATCCTCTTGATTTTTCCAAAACTAGACTGAAATATCTTTCTACCATAAAATTTTTAGAATTTATGGTTTAGCCAATAAGTACAGTTAATTCTTCAAATTCATCCTTGTTCTACTGTTTGACAGTTTCGACCTTTCTTCACAAAAAATTAATTATCTCGTAGTATGGGATTCGGATGATGTTCTCATTTGTTTCTCTTGAAATTACACTCATTAAGAAATTAAACATATATATTTTAATTCCTAAGTATTTTTATACAATTTTTAATGATTTTCCAAAGTCAGAATAGGGGAACCCGAAATCATTCTGAGCTTGTCTCATAAAAATTCAAATATCTCATAAAATGATTTTTTTTTTGCTTACAGCGTTTCTTCTATGTAAACTAGACTAAATAAGATTTAATTTTATATTTTATTCAACCTCTAATTCGATTTCCACAATTTTTGGTGATTTTTCAAAATTGTATTACTACTGCTGTCCAAAACTATTTTAATGCTAATTTTACTCTTTCATGATTCCCTTGTACTAACTTTCATTAACATACCATTATAAGCCACATCACACAATGACATTGTTATAGGCATATGGGTAATTAATATGCTTGCAACCAATTAGCCAATATAATCCAATTTATATGGCTGCATACCAAATCAAATCCTTATTCATTACAAGCCAATACATTTGGCCATATCATAATGACACATACACAAAATGATTAAGTCCCTATACATGCCATAGACCCAAAGGTTTGCGTTCATTTACAAAACATGATAGCTTGATAATGTGATAGAACCTTTGATGGTCTCTAACCCGAGCTAGCTAAATAAACCTATGAGAGGTGGGAAAGAAAAGGGGGTAAGCTATATAGCTTAGTAAGCCTGTATGAAAATAATAAGCGAATCATTTACAAGCATTTACCAATTTCATCGATATGTTCTCGTGGTTACACATTAATCAATTGCAATACCCATCTTTTAATCTATAAACATAAATTTATCCTGTCTTGACATTAGTCATGCAAACATAAACTCTTATAATAAAACACTTCAACATTTGAAAAATCATTTCAGCATTCATAATAAAAGTGCGTATTAATTATGTATATTCATATTTCCCAATTCATATAGCTTAGCATCCTTCAATGGTCCAAAACTCATAGCTATCCATACTTTCATATTCATTTTTAGTATGCTTTTATGCCGGTCTTTCACTCTTTTCATTATTCATTGTATCACAACATTAAAAGAATAAGCATATCGCGTCTCAAATTCAATTTGGCCTAAAAGCCTTACACATGATTCTCAATCGAATTCACCATATCTTTTTACGTCATAAATATAAACCTATAATCATAAAGTCATCATAGAAAATCATTCTCATAGCCATAATTCATTCATTTGCATTCTTACCACATACCAAGCTTAATGCTCATGAGTTTTGAGTACGTACCTATACTATCTCATAACATAACCATATACTTATTCTTCTCATTGACTTACCCCTCGGGTATTCCGTCAAGTTACTCGATAATTTACCTGTTGAACACTTGGAATACCATCGGATACATCAGAATCTCGCACCTAAGTGCCCCATATATAGCCAATGCTACCTCATATCACATATCACATTTTGCTTGCTTTTGAGCTACTCACGGGTCTGCTCACACAAGCTGTTAGTTAGGATGTAGCTACGCCGACTGCTCACACAAGCTGTTAGGTATCCACAACACATGCTGGACTACCCAGCACCGGTAGAACATAACCAGCACCTAGACCGCCATAACATGTTTCACATATATCATGAACTCAGACCACAACTCATGAGCTCAGATCACATAGTTCCTAGTGACATGTCACTTGTATCCTAAACTATTCCTAAGGTTCAAATGGGATTTCCTTAATTACATGTCTTCGTTGAACTTGTCTAGAGGACTAATCATATAACTCATGATAATGATTAATCACGTAATTCTTCATAATGATAATAATAAAGATAATCACATTTAAACATGAAATTACAGCTCATCACAATGTCATCAAGTATCATAGACATATTTTTTTATCATATCATTGCGTAGTGTATCATAAAATCTCATGGTCATTTTTTTAATACCGCACTCCATAGCATTCGTATTTCATTTTAATAATAAGGCATTTATCGTAATTATATCAATTAAACATTTATACATGTACAATTAAATGCTTATTAAACATACAAACTTACCTCGATACCAAAAATGGTGAAAAAGACCTAACCGTCAAATATGCGTTTTTCCCATGTTCTAGGTCCAAACCTCATTTTCCTTGATCTAAAATATCACATTTAGCTTATTTATTAGTCACATTATTCATTGTGACCCAAAAATCATGTTATGGAAAAATTATGTTTTTGCCCCTAAACTTTGTCATATTTACACTTTTTCCCTTAAGCTCGTAAAATGAAATTTATTCAATTTCTTTATACTTTAAGCCTAGACAAACCATTTTCATAACTATAACATCCCAGAATTTCCACTAGAACACACTTTTACTACATATTTTATAACTTTTACAATTTAGTCCTTTTAAGCATTTTCACCGAAAATAACTTAGCAAAAGTTGTTTCTCCAACCATAAACATGCATGATCTACCATTAAACATCAAAATGAAAAAAAATTTAAAATGGTTCAAACCCTAGACCTTCATCATAACTCAAATAAATGGTAGAAATAGGTAGATCTTGTTACGAGGATTTCAAAAACGTAAAAATCATTAAAAATGGGGCAAGAACGGACTTACAATCGAGCTTGGAAGCTTGGAAAACCCTATCCATGGTTCTTCATGTAAAATTCAGCCAAGGAAGAAGATGGACAAGAAATTTTGGCTTTTATTTTGTTTTTAATTCATTTTAATTACGAAAAGACCAAAATGCCCCGAACTTAAAAATATTCTATTTCACCTATTTCATGTCCATTTTTGTCCAAAAAATTAACAAATGGTCTAATTACCATTTAAATACCTTCAATTTAAAATTTCATAACAATTGGACACATCTAACATGTTGAACTCAACTTTTGCAATTTTTACAATTTAGTCCTTTTGACAAATTGAGTGCCCAAATGTCAAAATTTTCGAACAAAATTTTCACGAAATCATTCCATGAAATTTCAAACCATAAAAATATAATAAAAATAAAATTTTCCTCATCAGATTTGTGATCCCAAAACCACTGTTCCTACTTGGCCCAAAATCAAGCTGTTACATTTTGGTCATCTTCTTGGCCCACGTAATTGCTTAGATTGGGTCATAATATTTAGGCCTGGTTTGAGGGGTTACAACCTCTCCTTTGTATACTTTCTTATTATAGAATTACCTTTACTAATAAACATGACAATTATTTTTCATTTAACATAAATTTAACATACTTAAGGAACTCTATCAGGTTCGACATATTATGTATACAAGGCTTCTTCACTTTTCATGGTCCAAGAAATGACTAAATTGTGCTATGATACTAAACTTGTAATACCACAAACTCGATTCGATGAACCAGATCTGAATTTTAAGTGTTACGACACTAATATAGATGAAACTTAACTCTACTTACACAAATTGTAATTGACTTGAACTACTTAATTACAAGATTTCATAATACAATACATAATTATAAACATTGAAAAATTTCAGTTATACTGCATAGGAAATTTGATTACAAGTATTACCAAAATGATGTCCTAGTCTAACGTGGTTATCCTAGTTTAAGGGTTGCCATGTGCTAGATAGACTCGATCACGCCATCAAGCTTGCTCTGTATGCATATTAATCTGATACCCCACTCCTTAGGCATAGTCTTAACATCATTCCCCTAGGCACAACCTCACATTCAACCTGAAAAGAAAAACACAATCCAAGTAAGTTCATGAGAACTTAGTGAGAAATAATCATTTATTCCTTAGTCATTGATTTCCATAAATGGGTGGATAGTCCATCGCCATTAGCTCATTTTCTTAAATCTTCAACTGTTTGTCACCAGGAACAATTTATCATTAACAAAACATAATCATTCCTTCTATCTACTATATCATTGTCAATTTTCCTTAACATTTGTTCCTTAGTGGCTTCATCCTTTCAGAACTTCATCATTTCATACTCATCTTAATCATGATTCCCTTTATCAAATGATTAGACGTAGCATTTACTCAGGTTTGTTCTTAATTTTACTTAACCTATACTTTGAATTTGCCACATGCTCTAGCGTATTCCAGTTTCTCTGTTCTTTTCTTAAGACCATGCAAGATACACCATAACATTTTATACGAAGCTCACCACAAGGGAATCTCATTAGAATATCTCATCGAATGTGTAACATGATATGTCACAAGGGCTTTTCCTTTTGATTTCATTACAACTATCGTTCCTTTAGAGTTCATTGTGGATACCATTTCTTTCTCTTAGGGTCTGCCACAGAGGTGTTTCCTTCAAATTGTTACCATAAGAGCCATTCTTTAGAGTGCTCTAACGGCATTCCCTTCATAGATCTCCATGAAGGCTTCTTTATCATAAATTGCCACAAAGGCTTCCTTTTTCAAAGATATGGTCTTACATGATATGGTGCCATAGTCATGGACTCTCTTTCAGAGATTCATATCGGAGATCTTGTTTAGTCCCGACGGACCCTTTTGGACAACTCCACGGAGATAGACACAAACATATCATGCTCTGACCAACTCTCATCAGAACATTTCAAATAGAAAACAACTAAGATAAATATACATAATCTAGATGTCCAGGTGCAGCTATACATCATATGGACCTACTTAAACTCAACAGATCTGTAACAGCTCGTTTTTAGTCAAATCAGAATAGTGGTTTTGGCACAAAAAATTTGACAAGAAAATATTTATTTTATTATTTTAATGTATCTGAAATGTTAGTAGGGTCGTATAAAATTTTCGTTAAGAAATTTTGACGTTTGCATGCTTAGTTAAGTAAAAATGACTAAATCGTAAAAGGTACAAAAGTTAAATTCTATAAGCTAAAAGGGTCTAATGGTTATATAATTTTAAACTAAGGGATTTAGGTGGTAATTGAACCAATTAATGAGATAGTGTAATGTGATGGATAGGTTTTAATGAAATATTAATAGATTTTAAAGGTTAAATTAGTAATTTGATAATTACATTAAATGTTTAATAAAGAAAAAGAAAAAAAATGGCTATCATCTTTCCCATTTCAACTTTCAAAACCAAAACAGCCATTTTTGGAGAGGGGAGCTTCGGTTTTTCATTTTCTACACGCATGGTATGTTTTTAAGCTTTGTTTTTAATAATTTTTATGTTTTTTAGATAGTTGTAGCTTAATCTAGCTAACGCAGGGACTAATTTGCAAAATTTTTAAAGGTTTAAGGTTTTTCCATGAACATGTTTGTATGGTTTTTGAAGTTTAATGGAAGAATATGAATCTTTTTTGTTAAATAAACAACTTTTGTAAAGTGATTTTTGATGAAATTATCATCTAGGGACTTATTTGTAAAAGTAGTAAAATACCATGATAAATTTGTAAAATGTTGAATTGTATGAGGTTGTATAAGTCCCTAGGTAAATCAACTATCATGAAATGTAGATGAAATTGCATAAATATCAACTTGCGAGCTTAAGGACTAAATTATAAAGAAGTTAAAATATTAAGGGCACAAGTGTAATTTTGCAAAAGTATGAATTTTGGACTAAATTGAATGATAGAATTATTAAATGGATTTAATTTGTATATTTAGATCAAGATAGACCTTGTACGGATTTAGATCGGGGTAAAGCTAAAGCCTCGGATTAGTCGACACTATTTCTATACCTTAATCATTAAGGTAAGTGCGTATATATCGTTTTAATGTCATATATTGATCTATATGTTAATATGTTGATTTTCAATGTAACTAAATGATGTAATCCAACGATTTCATGATGATTATTGAGCCCCATTTGAACCTTAGGAATTCGTAGGATACAAATGACATGTTATTGTAGTTTTCATGTTTCGAGTGCTGGTTTTGAATGTCCTACCGATGGTTGAGGTCCTGCATTTGCTGCAGATACTCCATAGCTCGTGTATATAGACATGTAGATTACATTCTGACCCACAACTCGTGTGACAGGTCCAATTCACAGCTCGTGTGAGCAATGATGTAAAAGAAAGAAAAGGGTACATTTATATGTTTAGCACACCTTGTGTAAGCTATCCCGCGTATCCAATGATATTCTAAATGATTCAATAGGCATGAAAATGAATGGAATGGTAAGGGTTCAAAAGGAACTATGCCATGTATTTATGAAAATGATTGAAATGGTAAGTTTCATTGAATGTAGGATATGTTAAGGAAAAATGATGAATTTAAATGAAATATGTTCATGTGTAATGGCTTTTCTATGTTAAATTCATGTGGATTATGTTTGAATATGCTAAAATGTGTTGTTGTTGGTGCTTAGGCTTGTTCTAAGCTTATGGTTGGGTTAAATTATGCTTAATCTTAATGTTATGTATTGAAATGGTAAGTTATGTTCATGTTTTACGAACTTACTAAGCATTATGTGCTTATGTAGTTTTATTTCCTATGTTTTATAGATAATAGGAAGCTCGTTAAGTTTGAAAGCTCGTCGGATCTCTATCACACTATCCAGCGATTATATCGGTAGCTTTGATGTTTTGATCAAGGCTATAATGGCATGTATAGGTGGACTTATGTTTAAAGTTTGGGTTGAATGCTAATTTTTTATTTTGGTATGTATATATATGTTGGTTGTTTGGTACCACTTGGAAATGGTTGGTTTGTTTCACTTATGTGATTATGATGCATGTGAGTAATGGTACAAATGGTAAGTTTTTATGGACATGGTATATGGTCAATTATGGTATGTTTTGGTGTGGAAATACGTTCGATGTGTATGGTTGATGTATGGCCAAATATGCATATGTTTATATATGTTTGATGGTTTATGATTGAGATGCCTTAATGGTATATTGGTTGTATGGATTAATAGTGAGTGAATTGGTCATTTTATGCATATTTTAGGCATGTTCTAATGTTTTGGTCATATGTGAAAATTGTGTTTAGGTACATGCTTGGATAGGGTGAACAAATGGCTTGATTTTGGCAAATTTCTTGTCCACACAGACTAAGACATGGGCGTGTGTCTCAGTCGTGTATCCCATGTAGATTTTAAAGGTTACAAGTCAGGTAGTTACACGGCCTAGCACACGGCTTGGCACACGGGCGTGTGGCTTGGCTGTGTGACCCAAGTCAGAGAGTTATACGGGCACGAACACAGGCTGAGACATGACCATGTGTCCCTATTTCGATTGTTACACGACCTAGCCACACGGCTATGTGACCCCTACAGTTTTAAATTTCCAACTTTTTCCTTAATGTTCCAAAAGTTTTTTATTTAGTCCTGAATCATTTCTAAAGTGTTTCTAGGGCCTCAAGGGCTCAATTAATGGACAATATGCATGCTTATGAGTGTATTATGCTATGTTTATATCAATTTTTGGAAATTTTTATTTATATGTTATGATTTTAGGGTAATGCTTCGTAACCCTATTTCGGCGACATATATGAGTTAGCGATGTTACAAGGTCTATGCAAAATATGCATAAAATTCTCAACAAACATTACCACAGTCATAAACATACTTCAATAATCACACACCAAGTCACACAAATATCATATTGTAACCTCAAGGATCACAACATTATCTTTCAATCACTCTTTTACAGATCTACAAGTACTATCATCATACAAATAAGAGTTAGTATATAGACTCACCTGATTCTTACCCATAACAGTTCGAAATTCTAGATCAAGACTTCCATTGTGCAATCAGCAGCAACTACTGCTACAAAACAAGAAAACTTATTAAGATTTATTCATATACCCCTTTTTCCATCAGTTTTAACACGGGAAATCCCCAATGAGGGCCTTTTTCATCCTTTGTCTTACTAATCTACCAAGTATAATAGATTTACTCTTCACAACACAGTATGATAAGTCTTAAAACTTGCCTCGACATGGTGTATTCACTGGTAAAGATCCAAATCTACAACTTTAGCTCAAGAGAGAAGAAAATACTCTGGATTCCTTTAGATCTACACAGAAATAATTCTTGAAGAAAGAAGAAGGAAAACTCTCTTTCTTTAAACCTAAATACCAATATATATAGGACCCAAGCTCTTATCAGAACCTACCACGTGCCACACACCTTCAAAGCTACCTTTACTTATGGTTTACAACTGTAAATAGAAATCCAATATTTATTTATATTTCTGATTCGTCCCTTTGTTTCTTTCTAACTCCCTCGTTAGAATGTGACTAGCACAAAACTCAATATAATACCTTTGGTAGTAATTCCCAACACTCTTGCCAAATCTCTTATTTTTTATAACTTAATACATTTTGAGAACAATCATTGCTAAATAATCTGATACCAACTATGCGCATGATCTATATGCCAAAACAACAATTGGGTGGATAGTAGTATGCCACTCTGGTTACTTTTGGTTTATCCACCAAATCCAAAACTCACCCAAAGCTGGGTGTTACAAGATAACTATTGCTTCTAATATCATTTTATTTGTTGAACCTTTCTTGCTGAACCGACAAGAAGCAAGACCAATTTTGATGGTCTCTTGGCTTCTATTATGTTAACCCTTTACTGATGTCTAGAGAATTAAACATCCTTCAAGTTGGCACAAATGCAATATGGATGCAGCTCAGTCAATGGAAGACGATGTCGATGTTACTAATTATGTAGATATTTTATAGGAATCTTATAGACAAGTTGTTAAGTGTTTCACTAGCTTTATTTGATCTATGTTAGATCCTTGCCTAATTGAAGCTTTTGCAATTCGAGAAGCCCTTTCTTGATTGAGATCGTTACATGTTGATAATAGATTAGTTGATTTAGATTCTTTACTTGTTATTAATGTAATCTACTTGGATAATGAAGTTGTGCACTTTGACCAACACATCTTCCAACACCTCTTTTGGATGTACAGAAGACCTATTAGACAATTGTAGTGTTATCTAAGTAGTTTTGAGATCCCCCTACCTAAGTTTTTCAAAAATGAATAGAGGCATTAAATTAATCCTAGCTCCTAAGTCACATAAAGCTCTATTGAAATGAATGCTTCCTATTTCTATAGGAATAATAAAACTTCCTAGGTCTTTCAATTTTTGGGAAACCTGCCTTGAAATAATAACACTATAGGAGGCACTTATATTAAGTTGTTCTCTTAGCTTAATTTTCCTACGACTAGACATAATTTCATTTAAAAACTTGGCGTATTTGGGGACTTTCTCAATTAAGTCGATTAAAAGCATGTTTACATTTAATGTTTGAACAAGTTTAGAAAGCTTACAAACTCATCTTCATCCTATTTTTGTTTTCTTTCTAGTCTTGAAGGGAATGGGATCTTTGTAATAGTAGTATATTTAGATACTTCTTTTTCTACCTTTACTACTGGGGCAATTACCTCACTTGAATCCATTTCGTCTTTAGCTTCTAGAGATTGCTTTGGGGGATTATCGGTAGTTTTAACGCTTACCTCAGGAATAAGGTTTTCTAGGCTACTCAGTACTTTGCTCGTTTAGAGTGCTATTGCCTTCATGTGCTCTTTACCTTCCCTTCAAGGATTGTCTTCTATATTGCTTGGAATACCGGTGCCAATTTGTCTTTTAATATCACCTATCATACTCATCAATTGGCTCATATGATCCTCTAGTTTAGTCAATGTCCTTGTTGAGTTGGTGCACTTAGATTGCACCTACTTTACATCCATTCTCATTGACTACGTCTCTACCTCGATTCTATCCAGCCATTGACCTCATGCAATATGATCACTTGGGTTGACCCTATCTTGAGGTTTCTGCAAATAAGGAGGTTGATAATTAGTATTTTTGGCTTGATTCAAACTATTACCTCTTCATTGGTTTCCTCCCCATCTAAGATTCGGGTGATCTCTCCAACTAGGATTTTAAGTGTTTGAATAAGGGTTTCCACCCCTATTTTTGATGTAATCCATATCCTCGATAGGTGTAACAACCTATTTTTTAGTGGTATAAAAAATGGTTTCGGGACCATAACTTCGACTATAAGTCTGTATTATTATTTAATATTTATGAGTCAATTATAATATTATATTGAGTAATAATTTTTATGATTGAATTAATAGATACATATAAGTCTTTCAGTCTAGAAGTCAAATGGTTTTTGAAAATGAGGTATTGGGACCTCGCTTTCATAATTTAAGGATGTAAAATTTTTTATTAAATATTTACAAAGTCGTATTATATGTGAATTGAAGTTTGGTTTGGTAATTTTAATGATTGATTGGCTAATTAAGGTCAAAGGATTAAATTGTAAAAGAGGCAAGAGTTACCCATTATAGAATTTAAAATACCAAAGGGATTAACACGGCAATTAGACAATTTCCAAAAGTCTAAGCGGTGGTGGGTTTTTTATTCATTAGGTCCTAATACTTTAAGGATAAATTGAAATAAAGTTTATTTAAATTAATAATTAAAAATTAATTGAATGAGCAATTGTGTCATTGGACCTTCATTAAATGGCCAAACGGTGGGAATGGTGTGGACTTCTAGTTTCGTGGTTAATTCTGGTTTTGTGGACCTTAATTAATTAGTAATTAAAGTAAAAAGGACTAAATCGTAAAAGCTGCAAAAGTTTATTTCTATTAATTAAAGGTACTAAATGAAAAATTGAAAGGTAAAGTAAGGGATTTAATAGGTAAATATACCATGTGTGTATCAAGTGGACGGTAATGGGCTTAAAACTTTGAGATTTTATTTGTTTTAAAAGGGTATATTTGTAAATAGTAAATTATTATGTGTTTATGATGCATAAAAGGATATGAATTAAGTTATTTATTCCTAGTTTCTTCTAGAGAAAGTTGAAACTCCATAGCTAGGACATTGAAAGCTTTGGTCAAGCTTAAGTCCTTCGATTTGGTGAGTAAACCTTGCCCCTTTTTAGTAATTTTTATTTTTTTGAGTTCGTTTTAGCTTGATCTAGCTAACCTGGGGAATAATATGTAAAACTATCAAATGTTTTGGATTTTTCCATTGATGAGTTTGAGTTGTTCTTGAAGTTTTATATTATATTATTAAGCTTGGTTGAAAAATAGAACTATTTTGTAAAGTAGTTTTTGGTAATTTTAATGTTTAAAGACTAAAATGTTAAATTGATAAAATTACAAGGACTTGATGTGTAATAACATGTAAGGGCTATAGTGGTGTGTTATACAATTTGGCTGAATTTAGTTTTAGTTAAAATTGGTTAAATTGCAATTTTGAGCTTAAGGACTAAATTGCACAAAAGTAAAACGTGGCGACAATTTGGTAAAAATGTCTAGAAGGACGTAATAGCATAAAATGAGTTAATTTTGCTATTGGAATTAGTTAATTGGATGAAATTATTATTTTAGATCAGGAACAAGTTGAAAATCGAAGAAAAGAGAAACTTGCGAAGTAGACTTTATACTTTTGTTATTGTTGCAGTTTAGTTCGTTCAGTTTAATTTTAATACATTTTAAAGAAAATTATTTGAACTTAGTTTTTGAGTGATGGATAATACAATGATACATGTAATTAAGAATTGAACAATGGATTGAAATAACTTTGACTCCTGATGAAATATTCTGAGCTGGATGGACGTAAGATATAGTACAATTGGCATGCCAATAGGTTATTTTGCGTGCGATATGGGATTGGTATTAGATGTGATGATGATTCATGTATTTCTGTTCACTGAATATATCGATGTTCTGCCTTTGTTGCGGACTATCGTGTTACATAACAGTGTTTTCTAGTGTGTGTTATCGGGGGCAGATGTTAGCCTACGATCAAGGCACTTAGCTTCGAGGTGTATTAACGATTGAATTGGCTCATATGTGCATTTGGTGTGTTCTAGATGGTTTGCTGTATACTCATATCCATATATCATTCACTTGGCATTATTTGATTATGAAACTATTGCTATTGAATTGTGGAAAGTTTGATTTTGTTCTTATTGAGATTTAACTCACCTGTTATGAATTGTGGTTGTCAGGAGCTCTATTATTTTAATCTTGTTATTGAATTATTATTTTAATCCGGTAAGCTTTATTGTTTAATCGACGAACTTATTAAGCTTTCTAAAAGCTTACTTGTGTCCTTGTCTCTTTCTTTGTAAATTACGTTTTGTGGGAATTGGGAGATCGGATCAACTTGAAGAATCACACCATCCGAAGACCTTTTGGTACAATTTTAATTCAGCTTGGCTTATATGGCGTGTAATAGGAGAATGTGGTTATGATATGTAATAGTTCACAACTACCTTTGTCATATAGCTTGATGTTTGAGGTGTATATGTTGTCGTGTGGTTAGTAGTCTTTACAATATGCTTATATGTTGCTAAATTATGGACCAATGGTTGAAGGTGAATAGGTAAGTTTGGTATGAATTAGGCATGGTAATTAAGGGCTGATTACAAGTCAATATGAGTGTGTAATATAGCTTGTGTGTTTAACTAAGATAATGAAATGTCAAGTGATTGTGGTGTGGTGTCATGGATGACATAGTGTTTACGTCTTTGGTTGAATTATTTGACATGTTTTGGTTGTTCTTGAATGTGTTTTGAGGTCTTATGATCATGTATTAGTAAGTTGGTTTATGTACCTAAGCATTGGTTGTGAAAATAGCATGTTTTAGGTTTGGACACACACGTCTTGGGGCAAGGGCTGCCATATGGCCGTGTGTCACACAAGGGTAATGCAGACGTGTGTGTGTGCCCTTAATGTGTTAGATGCAGGGTTCATACAGGCTCACACACGGCTTGTGACACAGCTGTGTGACTCAATTCAGTGAGTTACACAGGTAGCCACACAGGCGTGTGAGCCAAGTCAGTGGGCTTCACAGCTGTAAACTTGAAAATATGCATACTTTTTCATGCCCTTTTTAACTCAAATTCATGCAGTTTTGGTAAAATTCTTGTCGAAAAATATATAATTATTATAAAATAATTAAATTGTACTTAAATTATTAAAATTTTGAATTTTACTTAATTTTATAATAAATTTTGATTAATTTTGATCATTTTCGAATTCGCACAAAGGGCAAAAAATGGCTCGACAAACACTACTAGAAGCACAAAATCGAGAAGCAATTTTGAAGCATCAAAGTGAATTTATTTTTAGCCTAAGACGGTCCAAATTATGTGTATTAATTCATAATATAATTAATTTTAATTTTAATCCAATTTAATTTGGGTTAAATAAATTATTGTTAATTAATTATGAAAAAGGGCCCAATTGAGCTGAACCGAGAAAACTGATCCAACTAGTACCGGGCAGCCCAAAACCGTCCCACATGCTGACCCAATCAGCTTGTTTTGATGATTATTTTTCTTTCAAAATGGCCCTTGAAGACTCCTTAAATTTGAATTCAAACCCCTCCACTATTCATGCCTTTCAAGATTTGCCCCTACCTAAAAATAACATGTTTGAAATCTTCAAACATGCCACATGTGTGGCCGGCCATGGGGGAAGTCTTTGGCTATTGATTTTGGCTATTTTTAGCAGCCTTCTAAACCTATAAATACCCCCTTGGCCTCTCACTTTAAGCACATCTCTAAACCATTCATTCTTTAATTCTATCTCATTTTTCTCTCTTCATTGTTCTTCATTTTCTTCCTCATTCCCTTGCCGATTTCACCTCTTGAAAAAGAGTCATTCAACCACCATTTGGAGCAACATTCAAGTGTTCATGGAAGCATCGGTTCAACAAGAAGAAGCGAAGAAGGAGGAGTGGAGCAAACTTGTCAAGCCTCAGAGAAACACAGGATTTGATTCTTGTTCCTTATCCTTTTAATTTTATTATTGTTGTTATGAACAAGTCTATGAATATTTGTGATGTTGATATGTTTAATTTAATTAATATGGCTTAATTTTAATTTGTGTTAGGTTGATTACATTTCGTCTACTTGAATTATTACAATTGTAAGGTAACTAATGAATTAATTATTTAAACGGATTGAAATTGTAATTAATTGACACGAAACTTAATCAGTGCATGTTTAGTCATCTAAGGTAGCTGAGAGTTAAATTAGCAACTATAACTCATGATACATTAGCCTTGCATAACTTGCAAGATTATTGTGATTAAACTGTTTCAAGGTAGAAATACATTGTTACCTCACGCAATCTTTTATGTGCTTATGAGATTGAATTAATTGTTTGAATTGGCATAGAGATATGTAAAAGAGATTATTTTAATTTAATAAGTATGTATGCACATTAACACATTTGCTTATTAAAATTTGTTTAATCAGTTGAATTGACATAGATATATAGTCAAGAGATAAATGGATTTTGGTAGGTAAGTATGTTCATAAGTTAGCAAATTACCGAGTTGTCATGAATTTATTCGTAACAACATAAACATGAGTTTAATAATTCTCAGTTAAGAAATGTAATTAATCTAGCACAATTATGTCATCTTGATTAAAATCATCTTTTGAAATTGTGCATTGGAACTTTTATTTTATTTTTATTTATTTTACTTAGTTAAAATCCTAATTTTTAATCACCTCCTCAAATCAAAATATTTTTCTTCACCAAAGTGTTTTTAAAATTGCATTCATAAATAATTCTTTTCATAGTCCCTATGGGTACGATAAATCGACATTTACTTGTCACTTTATTACTTGTTTCAATTGCATACACTTGCACATTTCTGTCGTTCCAAGTTTTTGGTGCCGTTGCCGGGGACTGTTTTAAAAAGTCATTATTTGTGAATTTGTTAATTTTGCATTTTGGTTTATTTTTCTGTTCAATTTTAACTTAATTAATTTTTTCTGTGTTTGTTTCAAGTTTTATGAGTCTTGATCGAATAATTGATTTACTCCCTGTAGGCCCTGAGATTGAAAGAACTTTTTGACAATGAAGAAGACAAGCAAGTCAGAGAAGGACTAAAGGGATGAACTTTGAAAATCCCAATCAAGGAAACGAAGCAAATCCTGCTCAAAATCCTATCCTTATTGCAAATGATAGGGATAGAGCTCTAAGACAGTATGTCATGCCAGTATTTTATGATCTTAATCCGACTATTAGGAGACCTGAATTCGAGGCAAAATAGTTTGAGTTTAAGCCAGTCATGTTCTAAATGCTTCAGACAGTGGGCTAATTCAGTGGAATGCCTACCAAATATCCACACTTGCACTTAAGACTGTTCATGGAGGTAAGCGATTCTTTCAAGTTAGCTGGAGTACACGAAGATGCATTACGATTAAAGTTGTTCCCATATTCGCTAAGGGACAGAGCTCGAGCCTAGTTAAAATCATTACCATCCAATTCAATTTCCACATGGCAAAAGTTAGCAGAAAGATTCCTCATGAAGTATTTTCTGCCTAGCAAGAATACTAAGTTGAGGAATGAGATCACTGCTTTCCAACAAATGGATGATGAGTCATTGTATGAGGTATGGGAAAGGTACAAAGAATTATTATGGAAATGCCTTCATCAAAGAATCCCACATTGCATCCAACTTGAGACATTTTATAATGGTCTCAATGCTCACAGAAGATGGTAGTGAACGCTTTTGTTAATGGTGCTCTCCTTTCTAAGTCTTATAATGAGGCTTATGAGATCATTGAGAGGATTGCCAACAACATTTATTAATGGTAAACCAATCGAGTAGTGTCAAGAAGATGAGTCACTAGAATACATGAAGTAGACACTCTCACTTCACTCGTATCTCACCTATCCTCGATTTCCTTAATGCTTAAAATTTTTACCACAAATGGGTTTAATAGTTTTGCAGCACAGCCACTGAATAAATTTGAAAATGTAGTCTGTGTCTATTGTGAGGAAGGACATCTGTTCGAAGAATGTCCATCGAACCTAAAATTTGTGTATTACATGGGTACCCAAAACCAAAACTGTGGAAGGCAAGGAGACTAATCCAATTCCTATAACACATTGTGGCGAAACCACACTAATTTCTCCTGGAATAACCAATGGGCTAGACCCAGTAACACATATGCCCAACCTAGACCAACCCAGCCACCTATTTTTACCCAACAAGTTCAGAAACAACCTCAAGTTGAACCATCCAATTGCTTAGAAAACTTGTTGAAGGCATACATAGCTAATAATTATTCCTTAATCCAAAGCCAAGCAGCTACATTGAAAAACTTGGAAAACCAAATAGGCCAGCTTGCAATTGAACTCAGAAATCGAGCACAAGGTGCTTTACCTAGTGATATAGAGAATCTGAGGAATCTTGGGAAGATGCATTGTAAAGCATTGACATTGAAGAGCGGAAAGACAGTAGAGCCCAACACCGTCGAAGTTGAAGAAGAGCCAGCTAATGCTCAAGACTCAGAAGAAGTTCAACCGAGTGTTGAAATTTCAGTTTCATCGAAACCTGAATCTGCAAAATCCGATAAGGTAACTTTTGAACCAGCTAATTCTGATAAACTAACAACTTTGTTAGATGCAGAATTGCCACAGAAAATAAATCAACCAGTTCTAGTAAAAAAGCCTCCACCACCCTACCCTCAAAGACTTTAGAAGCAGAAATAGGAAGTTTAATTCAAGAAGTTCCTAAAGGTACTCAAGCAACTTCATATCAACATTTCGTTGGTTAAAGCATTTGAATAAATGCCGAACTACATCAAATTCATGAAGGATATCCTGTCAGAAAAATGAAGACTTGGAGAATTTGAGACGGTAGCCCTGACAAAGGAATGCAGTGCATATTTTCAAGATAAACTACCTCAAAAGTTGAAGGATCTTGGATGTTTTACCATACCTTGCAACATTGGAGCAACATATCGTGGTAAGGCACTATGTGATTTCGGTGCGAGTATCAACTTGATGTCTATGTCAATATTTAGAGAGTTGGGGATAGGTGAAGTTTGACCAACTACGGTTACACTTCAATTAGCAGATCAATCCTTAGCATATCCAGAAGGAAAAATCGAAGACGTATTGGTACGTGTAGACAAATTTATTTTTCCTACTGACTCTGTTATTCTAGACTTTGAAGTAGACAAAGAAGTTCCAATCACCCTAGGAAGGTCTGTCCTTGTAACTGGAAGGACCCTTATTGATGTGGAGAAGGGCGAGCTTACTATACGTGTTCAAGATGACTAGGTTGCATTTAATTTTTTTAAGTCTATGCAATTTCTTGGCATAATTGATGATTGTTCTACAATGTCCAATTTAGAGGAATTAATCATGGAAAAGGAACTCAACTATGTTGAGGACCCATTTAAACAAATTTTGACATCGAACCCTCCAAGTGATGAAGAGGAGGATGAATACTTAGCTTTGCTAGAAGCTAATCAAAGGGGATTTAATCCGTAATCTCGCTTTGAATCTTTGGAGTTAGAGAATAGGGATTATGCTCAATCAAAAGCGTCAATTGAGTACCAACCTAAATTAGAACTCGAGGTACTTCCTTCGCATTTAAAATATGTTTATTTAGGTAGGGCTTCTACTTTTCTTGTGATTGTTTCAGCAGACTTAATTGTTGAGCAAGAAGAGAAACTCGTCCTAGTATTGAAACAATTCAAGAAGGCTATCGGGTGGACCATAGCCAATATTCGTGACATTAGTCCATCTGTAAACATGCATAAGATCATCTTGCAAGATGGCGAGAAAGAGACGATTGATGGACAATGAAGATTGAACCCCATCATAAAGGACGTGGTAAAGAAAGAAATTATCAAATAGTTAGATGCATGTATAATTTACCCCATCTTAGACAGTTTGTGGGTAAGTCCAGTCCAGTGCGTGCCAAAGAAAGGAAGTATTATGGTCATAGAAAATGAAAATAATGAGTTGATACCAGCTAGAATAGTTACGAGATGGAGAATTTGCATTGATTACCGGAAGCTGAACAAGGCGACTAGTAAAGATCACTTTCCTTTTCCATTTTTGGACCAGATGTTGGATAGACTTGCGCGGCGAGACTATTACTATTTTCTCGATGGATACTTGGGGTATAATTAGATTATAGTAGCACCGGAAGATCAACACAAAACAACATTCACATGCCCATATGGTACATTTGCATTTAAATGTATGCCATTTGGTTTATGCAATGTACTTGCTACATTTCAAAGATGTATGATGTCTATTTTTATTAACATGGTTGAGAAATACTTGGAAGTATTTATGAATGACTTTTAGTATTTGAAGATATATATGATGATTTCCTAGCCAATCTAGCCAAGGTACTAAGGCGATACAAAGAAACAAACCTCATACTCAACTAGGAAAAGTGTAATTTCATGGTACGAGAAGGTATTGTTCTAGGGCATCGGATAACGAGACATGGAATCTAGGTAGATAAAGCAAAGGTAGACGTTATTGAGAAACTCCCACCTCTAACATTCGTAAAAAGTGTTAGGAGCTTTTTGGGCCACGTCGGTTTCTATCAAAGATTTATCAAGGACTTCTCCAAAATTGCTAAACCCTTATGCAAATAATTGGAGAAGGAAATGATGTTCAAATTTGATGAGGAGTGCTTAAAAGCTTTAAATATTAGAAGAGTCAGTTAGTTTCGGCGCCCATAATCGTCACACTAGATTGGGATTTTCCATTTGCATTGATGTGTGACGCAAGTGACTTCACGATAGGAGTTGTCATGGGCCAGCGAAGGAACAAAGTTTTTCATCCCATCTACTACGCAAGTCAGACTTTGATAGGAGCTCTACTAAATTATACGATAACAGAGAAAGAGTTACTTGCTATTGTGTTTGCTCTTGACAAGTTTCGATCTTATCTTGCAGGTACCAAAATGACCGTCAATACATACCATTCGATAATTAAGTATTTATTTGGCAAGAAAGATGCTAAATCGAGACTGATCTGATGGGTACTTCTGCTTCAAGAGTTCGATCTAGAAATTAAAGATCAAAAGGGAGTAGAAAACCAAGTAGTAGACCACTTGTCCAGATTGGAGTTGCAAGAAGGGAATTCTCCACTTATACTCATTCAAGAGACATTTCCAGATGAACACATATTGAAGGTAATTCATGTCCATAATACCCATTGGTTTGCTGATACTGCTAACTATTTAGCTTGTGATTTAATGCTGATTGATAAGACGTATCATCAAAAGAAAAAGTTTCTTCATGATGTGAAATACTACTTCTAGGAAGAGCCATACTTGTTTAAAAAGTATGCAGATCAAATGACCTGGAGATGCGTGGTCGAAAATAAAGTGCATAAGATTCTATATCATTGCCACTCAGCTCCGAGTAGGGGACACTTCGGAGGTACACATACTGCGGCCAAGATATTGCAAGCTGAATTCTTTTGGCCAACGCTATTCAAAAATGTGTATGCTTACGTAAAGAGCTGTGATCGATGTCAAAAGGTTGGAAACATCACCAGCAGAAATGGGATGCCCTAGAAAAACATCATTAAGGTAGAATTATTTGATGTTTGGAGTATTAACTTTCTCAGTCCTTTCCCTCTATCTTTTTGGTCACAAGTACATATTGGTAGCAGTAGACTGTGTGTTTAAGTGGGTTGAGGCCGAGACATATTCGACGAATTGATGAAGTTTTTGTAGAAGCATGTGTTCACAAGGTTTGGAACCCCAAGAGCTATCATCAGTGATTAAGGGTCCCGTTTTGTGAACAAATGGTTGAAATGGTTACTCGACAAACATGGAGTGAAGCACAAGGTTGCCACAGCTTACCATCCGCAAACAAATGGGCAAGCTGAACTGGCAAACAAAGAGATCAAAGGCACACTTGAGAAGGTAGTTTGCCCGAACCAACGACATTGGTCCAAAAGATTAGACGATGCTTTGTGGGCCTACAAGATAGCATACAAGACACCTTTATAGATGTCACCCTATATGTTGGTCTTTGGGAAAACTTGTCATCTGCCCTTAGAGTTAAAGCACAAAGCTTACTTGGCTCTCCAACAACTCAACTTAGATCTTAAGCTCGCTAAAGAGAAATGGATGCTTCAACTCAACAAGTTAGAAGAATTCCGAATGTTCTCATACGAGAATGCCAAATTACTCAAGGAAAGACTTAAGAGATGGCATGACAAGAACATTGAAGTTCAAAAATTTAAAGCAGGTCAGAAAGTCTTATTATTCAATTCCAGATTAAGGTTCTTTCCAGGTAAGTTAAAATCACATTGGTCCAATCCATTTACGATTCACCAAGTTTATCCATACAGAGGTTTTGAACTTTAAAGTAAGGGAGGTAAGTTTCGAGTCAATGTTCAGTGCTTAAAACATTACCGGGGAGATAAAATTGAACGGGATCAAATCTCATTCATTTTATTAAATATTTATTTTTTCTTTTTTTTCTTTTTAGATAAATGATTTAGGGTATATTTTTTGGATTAGTATGTTTAAGTAAATTCTGTTTAGGAGATTGGAACTTAAGCGGGACCGCTTGTGACCCCTCCAATCTTTCTTGGGAAATGAGTTTAACATAATCTTCCGAGAAATTATTCCCTAAATGGCAAAATAAATTTTTAGTTTTTCAAATAAAAGGGTTAATTTTTATCCAAGTTTTAATTGCAACTCAATTTCAAATTTTCTTTAAGTCTAGGTACTTAATTGAACTATTTTCAAAATTTGGTTGCTAATTTTGTAAACATTAAAATTAGATGTCTTTTTTTGTAAATATTTTCAAAGGCATCTAGAATAAATGTTTTTAATTTGATTTAATAAATAAAATGATAATAATTAGTATATAATTATATTTATAATATATATTAATTATTATCAACTTTGCATAGAATTAAGATTAGTTTAAATTTGATCATATTTTATAGTTTTTCAATAAATTAATAGCAAATAATAATTTAATATGCATTATATTAATTATTAATTGTTGTTAACTTTGTGTAGAATTATAACTTAGAATATTTTAGCTATTAAATTGTTTTAAGAATTCTAATTAAACTTCTACCGTTTTTCCTATAAATTCCACCAACCTTCTCCATCATTCATCACTCATCAAACCAACCTTCATTCACCTGTTCCACCATAAGTCCTAGCATCCATAACTACCAGCAATAGCACTGCCCAACAACCCCATTCGGCCAATAGCCCACGCACTTGGTGCACCGGGCCAGTAGCTCACCTCGTACATTGCTACTACCGCACGCACCTGCCTCTATCGCGCACCACTATTGCCTTGCACGCCTGCTCCACGCTCATTGTGCCATTCCCAGCTCTAGCCAGTACTGTTGCTTACTAGACAGTGCTGCCCGCGCAACTGCTCAAGCTAGGGCATGCTGCTGCCATACCTTGTGCCATGTACACCCTTGCACAACACTTCCACCCCACATTTAGCCAATAACCCTCCAACCATCCCTAAATTGACCTCTTTTGATTTATATTTATTTTCTTTGAGTTCTTAATTTTTATATAATGGTGGTAAGACAAATTTTTCTCCTAAATTTCAATTTTATTTAATTATTTAAATTTTCAATTTATTGAATTAATATTTTATACTAATTAAATTTTTGAGAAAATATTTATTCTATCTTATGATTAGGTTAATCATGCCTCGCAAAAGAACTCGTGCCTCTGCCCAAATTGACGAATCACAAAACAAATTCTACTATGAAGAAGCCAAAGCGAGATATGAAAGCGTTTTCAAGAATAAACAGATGCACCCAGAAAAAGGCTTTACGCTGAAAAAGAGCAATTATATTGATTTCATGGTGCGCATTCGACAAGTTGTTGAAGCTCTCAATTATGAGTTATTTTGTGAAAAAAGACCTAGTGCAGATGAGGAGTTAGTTCATGAATTTTATGCAAATCTGACCTCAAACGAATTAACGAAAGTTTCTGTTCGAGGAATCAAGGGACCAATAACCTCAAATGCTATTAATGAATTCTGTGAATAACCTGGTTTCAAAGACGACGAATATTCTTCCTTGATGAGAAATATTGAGTTTGAAAATTTGTAAGAAATTCTCGAGGAATTTACAGTTCCAGATTCTAAGTGGACTGTGTCAAAGCAAGGAATTCACACTTGTTTCAGAGAATATTTGACACCACTAGTGAAGGTATGGTTCTATTTCATTTGATTCAGCCTTATGCCTATTTCACATGGGGCTACAATTTCATTGAAGCGAATGGTCTTATTTTACTCGATTTTAACTGGAAAGACCATTGATGTGGGAAAAATCATCCATAGAGAAATGCGGGAATTGTGCTGTTAGACGTTTTGGCCCATCTTACTTTCCCTTTTATGATAACAATTTTGTGCTTGAAAGCTAAAATTCTTGTAAACGTAAAGAAGGTAGGTTATAGCCAGGGCACAATCACAGATTGGGACCTCTATCGAATAGCCGAAGATTCTATTCTCCAGCAATGAGTTGAAGAGAGCGAGGATCCTGAAGATAAAGAAGAAGAAGATCCCATAGAGATTGAACCAATGCAGTCAGCTGAAATCCCTAATAAGGCAGAACCAATGGAACCAGTAACCGAACCTGACGTCGCAAGTTCAATGTTTAGGACTCAATCATCTCGCCTAGATCTTCAAGATGAGCTGTCAAAGTTGATGGATATAATGCAACATATGCAGTGGCAACAACAAGCTTACTATGATATTCAAAAATACAAGATGACTCAATGAGAAGCATTCCTACGAAAGTATTCAATGACATGTTTATTTTTGTGCCTGAGTTTCCAGATTTCATATTTGAACCATGGAGTCCACTATCGAAGAGAAGGTGAAGCAATTCATGCAAAAACAAAGACAATGGAGCAAAAGATGAGTCAAATTCGAAGGGATCTACAAATAAATAAAAATAGGGGATCTTGACTTTATTTTATTTTTGTTCTTAGATTATTTAATATTTTAGGATTATATTTTATTAGGAATTTTTATTTTTCTCATAAAACACAAGAGGTGGAAATCCTAAATAAAAATAAACTAGTTGCAAAGTACAATGTGTGGCAATAGATATATACATGTCTAGGATTGGATCTAGAGAGAGCTTGGTACTTAAGCAGTCAAATTAACTCACCTCGTCTTTTCTAGAATCCTATCTATTGTATAGTATCTATTCACTTTTAATTATGAGGAGATTATTCATCTTAAGTAAGGGGACCGAAAAATTAAAATTATTTCCTCTCAGAATAAAATTTTCTTTTAGTTATGATTAGGTTATATTTTGCTCAAAATTTTAAAATTTTGTTAAATATGCTAAACTTCGGAATAAAAAAAGTTCAATTATTTCAATAATTGTTATGTTAGCTGAATTATGACATAAATGGATTTTTTTATATAAAGCATGCAAATCATACCATAAAATTTTTAGTTTTCTTAGGAAAGTTAGGCATGCATGAAAGTTTAAGTCTCTAGAAATGACTTAGTAGTTTCTTGAGGCGAAATCCTAGGAAGCATGGAATGTTGAAAATGATTTAGGCAACTTTTGTTTAGAGCCTTTCAACAAACCTTGAGTAATTTCTATCCTTTGAAACCTAACTTTGAGACTATATGGCCTAATTTTATTTGAACCCTTGCAATATTTAGCTATCACTGTAACACCCCACACCCGCCGGGATAGAATACGAGGCATTACTGAACTTAAACACATGCATTCCAACGATTTCGAATCATCAAGACTTAATCAAATAAACTTTTTCGAACTATGTCTAAAACTCCTTAATATGGGCCTACGAGACCCCAAACATCCATTAGAAACTATTCGGGACCAACTCGGGTCCTTTAAATAACTCTAGAAAAATAACTCTAGAAATAGGGCACACGCTCGTGTGGAAAGGCAACACTGCCGCGTGGAATGGAAACACACCCGTGAGGTCATTTTAACATGGTCGTGCTAATGGCCCGAGTGACACACACAGCCTAAGCATATAAGGACACGCTTGTGTCCCATGCTCGTGTGAATTAAATTCTAAATTCGAACCTACAGGGGTTTTCACACAGCCAGACACACGTCCGTGTCTATGACCCGTGTCCCTCACACGGTCATGACACACCCGTGTCCAAGCCCGTGTCTAAAAAACTTGACATTTTGTTTCTGACATCAGCATCCAATTTAAGGCACACAGTCAAGGCACACGCCTGTGGCCAGAGGCCGTGTCCTTCATACGCCTGGGACACACAGCCATGTCTCTACCCGTGTGTTTACTACCATGCATACTAGCTTGCAAATTTAACGTGCAGGGGACACAAGGCTGGATAACATGCCCATGGGGTAGACCATCTGTCACACACGCCCGTGTCTCTACCCGTGTGAACAAAAATAAGTCTATTTACTAAGCCTCTTTGTCACCCATACATTACACTAACCTACACAAGACCACCCAACCCAATACTAGCATAATCAGCAACAACCATTAGGAATTTGCATCAAATGCATATAATAATGATTAACATTAGCCAACATTAATGGCTTATAAAAAATGAATATCACATCCATTATATGAGCCAATACTTGTGGCTAAACTAACAAGACATTAAACTAAGGATTTGAGTCCCTGTACATGCCAAAAATCAAAACATTTGAACTAGCTATACCAAAAGCTTCAGGTAATAGTGTGATCAATGCCACTGACGCCTCTTGATCCCCGATACTAGCTTGATGGCACTATAAGAAAATGGAAAAGAAGGGAGTAAGCATAAAGCATAGTAAGCTCACATGAAAATAATAAACAACATAACTCATTAATTAAAATAAGGCAAAGTTTCATAAGCTTAACTTTTTTTATACACTCTTACCACAAGTATTTAACATATCGCATTCTCTACTCAAGAGTTTTACGTACATACTTGCACCAACTCGTAATACAATTGCATAATTCCCAACATTGACTTAATCCCCGAATGACTTCTAACTTACCCGTTGAACACTAGGAATATTATTGGATATGTGGAAATCTTACACATAACGCATAATATGTAGCCACATGCTACCTTATTTAACACATCACATGTTGCTCATTTTTGAGCAAATCACAGGCCTGCTCATACAAGCTGACAGTCAAGACGTAACTACACAGGCTACTTACACAAGCTGACAGGTACCCGCAACACATGCCGGGTTACCCAGCCACCGGTAGAACGTACATGACTAGCACCTGGATTTATAAAATCACACATCACATATACAAATGAGCTCATAGCCACATGGTTCCTAGTGACATGTCACATTGTATCCTAATTTATTCCTAAAGTCCAAACGAGATTTTTTTCTCGTAGACTTACCTTCAACAAACTCGGTCACACAGGCAATTACATAATTTCATGGTAAAAGGATTACCACATAATCCCGCATAATAAATAAAAAAGCAATGTAACTTACCTTCAAGCGTAGAAATTACAATTCATACATCATTCAAGCATTTATACATGATTCACATTGCATTATTTACGTATGAACTTACCTTGGTACAAAATTTGTAAAAACGAGTCTACTATTCGTACACCTTGTTTCCCTCCGGTCAAGGTTCGTTTCTTATTTTTCTTGATCTAAAAGGATAAAAATTCACTAGATAAGTTCACATAATCGATAATTCACATTCTTGGCAATTTGACCATTTTGCCCCCAAACTTTCACAAAATGACCATTTTACCCTTAGGTTCAAAATTTAATTTTTATCAAATTTCCTTATTAGCCAAGCCTAACCGACCATTTATCTCTCTTATGAAAACCCCAAATTTCCAATATTTCACAACATTACCATCTATTTTACAAACTTTACAAGATGGTCCTATTAGGGTTTTCTTGAGAAATCCTTTCAACAGGGTTGTTTATTTCACAACTATGATTCATTTTCTTCCATAAAAATGCAAAAATCATCAAGAAAGACCATCAAAATCACTTACTTGTGAGGTCTACAATTTGTTGATATTTCAAGCTTCTGAAAACCCCATTTTTGCTAAAAAATTCGGTGGAGAAGAAGGGAAAATGAAAAAAAATGATGGCTAGACACTAGGGTAATATTTTATTATGTAATAAGTCACCTACCCATTTACCATTTTGAATTTCTTGTCCCCTATGGCCGTCCATTAGCTTCTAAAGGGTCTATTTGCCCTTTAAAGACCCTCAATTTTGGTTCTCTAGCTATTTAACACCCTTAGCTATCAAAATAGGACTTTTGCACTTTAAGCGATTTAGTCCTTTTTTTGAATTAAGCTCATAAATGCTAAAATTAATTCAACAAAATTTTCATACTCTCATATAATCATATTATGACACTAAAATAATATTAACAGAAAAATAATAAAATAATACAATAATTTCTCGGCCTCAGATTTGTGGTCTCGAAACTACTGTTTCGATTAGCCCCAAAATCGAGCTGTTACATTTCTCCCCCTTAGGGATTTTCGTCCTTCAAAATCTTACGAGTGAAAAGATTTGGGTATTGATTTCTCATAGTCTCCTCAGGCTCCCAAGTGGCCTCTTCGACCCCATGTCTATGCCATAGTACTTCCACGAGTGCTACACTTTTGTTTCTCAATTGTTTGACTTCTCGAGCAAGAATCTTGATCGAATCTTCACCATATGTCATGTCCGGTCAAATTTCCACCTCAATTGGTGAAATCACATACAATGGATCTGATCGGTATCGGAGTAACATAGACACATGGAACACATCGTGAATCTTCTCTAACTCAGACGGTAAGGCTAATCGATATGCCACCGGCCCTATCCTTTCGGTAACCTCATATGGTCCAATATAGCGCGAACTCAATTTGACCTTCCGACCAAACCTCAAAACTTTCTTCCACAGAGACACTCTAAAAAATACTTTATCACCGACTTGAAATTCGATCTCTTTTCGTTTCAAATCTGCGTAGGATTTATGTTTATCTGAAGCGATTTTCAAGCAATTTCGGATTACTCTTACTTTTTCTTTGATTTCTTTGATTAGATTAACTCTGTGAATCTGACTCTCTCTGAGTTCAGTCCAATACAAAGGCATTCAACACTAACACCCATACAAAGCATCATAAGGCGCCATTTTCAAACTCGACTGAAAACTATTATTATAGGAAAATTCCACCAACGGTAAATACCTTTCCCAACTGCCTTCGAATTCCAATACACAACATCAGAGGATATCTTTCAATACTTGGATTAGTCTCTCGGACAGACCATCAGTTTGCAGATGGAAAGTGGTACTGAAACTCAATCTTGTACCTAAAGCCTCTTGAAGCTTCTTCCAAAATCGCGATGTGAATCTCGGATCTCTATTCGATATGATCGACAGAGGTACTCCATAAAGTCCCACAATTTCAGAAACATATAACTCGGCTAACTTATCGAGTGAGTAGTCGGTGCATACTGGAATAAAGTGAGCTGACTTTGTTAACAGATCCACCACAACCCAAACCGCATCATTCTTTCTTGGTGACAACGGTAGTCCCGTCACAAAATCCATAGTAATCCGATCCCATTTCCACTCAGGAATCATCACGAGTTGAAGTAAACCAGAGGGTACTTGGTGTTCAACTTTCACTTGTTGACATATCAAGCATTTCGAAACAAACTCTGAAATATCCTTCTTCATACTCGGCCACCAATAAGTCTCTTCAAGTCATTGTACATTTTGGTACTTCCCGGATGGATTGACAAACGGCTACTATGTATCTCGCCTAAGATCTTCTAAATCAGTTCGGTACCTTTAGGAATGCAGATCCTATCTTGGAACATCAAGTATCCGTCAGAATTAATCTGAAACTCTATTTCTACACCCGATTCACATTGTACTCTTTTGGCCTGCAATTTGCTGTCACACTTTTTGGCTTCATATATTTCTTGGAAGAACATCGGTCTAGCTTTCAATTCAGCTATAAAGCTAACTGAGTGCTAATAGCTTTTAATGCAAACAAGGATTTCCTACTCAAGGTATCGGCGACCACGTTCACCTTTTCCGGATGATAGTCAATCACTAACTCGTAATTTTTTATCAGCTCTAGCCACCTCCGTTGCCACAAGTTTAACTCCTTTTGAGTCATCAAGTACTTTAGGCTTTTATGATCGGTGAATACCCGACATTTTTCACCATACAAATGGTGTCTCCAGATCTTTAACGCGAACACAATGGCGACTAGCTCGAAATCATGGGTCGGATAATTTTTCTCATGTGGTTTCAGCTACATCGAGGCATAAGCTATCACCTTGCCTTCTTGCATTAGTACACATCTAAGACCATTTAACGATGCGTCACTATAAACTACAAATTCTTTGCCCGGTTCAGGTTGAACTAAGATCGGGGCCTCGGTCAACAATGTTTTTAACATTTCAAAACTGGTTGGCATTTTTCTGACCATTCGAATTTGACATCCTTCTGTAATAGTCTCGTCATCGAAATAGTGATCATGGAAAATCCTTTAACAAACCTTCGATAATAGCCGGCTAAGCCCAAAAAGCTTCTAACCTCAGATACATTCCTCGGAGGTTTCCAATCAACAATGGCTGAGATCTTACTTGGATCAACTCAGATCCCATCACCAGACACGATATGCCCCAGAAATCTGACTTCTTTAAGCCAAAAATCACTCTTACTAAACTTAGCATACAATTATTTGTCTCTCAGAATCTACAACACTGTCCTCAAGTGATTGGCATGTTCAGACTCATTACGAGAATAAATCAAAATATCATCGATAAACACTACCACCAATTTATCCAAATAGGGTCAGAAGATGCGATTCATTAAATCCATGAAAACCGCAGGGGCATTCGTTAATCCAAAAGGCACCACTAAAAATTCGTAGTGACCATATCTCGTCCGAAATGTAGTCTTCGGACGTCTGAGTCCTTAACTCTCAACTGGTAGTAACAGACCTCAAATCTATCTTGGAAAACATAGTGGCTCCCTTCAATTGATCAAACAAATCATCGATTCTAGGTAAAGGATACTTGTTCTTAACTGTGACCTTGTTGAGTTGTCGGTAGTCTATACATAGTCTCATCGATCCATCCTTTTTCTTCATGAACAACACTAGAGCACCCCATGGAGAACAACTCAGTCTCGCAAAACCCTTGTAGGTTAATTCTTGCAACTGCACTTTCAACTCCTTTAACTCCGTTGGAGCCATCCTATACGGAGCAATTGAAATAGGCATCATACCAGGGACTAACTCAATACCAAACTCAACTTCCCTAGTTGGGGGTAATCCGGGCAATTCTTTCGGAAACACATCCGAATACTCACATACCACTGGCACTGACTCAATCCTTGATTCGGATACTTGGGTATTCAATACAAAAGTGAGATAAGCTTTGCACCCTTTTCTCAAATATCTCTTTGCAGTCATCGACAATATCACTACTGGCAAGTTATCCGGTTCACTCGGTTCAACGGGAAGAGCATCCCCGTCTTCACATTTCAACTCAATAGATTTTCTTCCACAATCCACTACAACACCATGAGAGGTTAACCAATCCATACCAAGGATTACATCAAACTCATCAAATGGCAATATCATGAGATCAGCCGAAAAACAATGGTCCCTAATTGTCAAGGGACAATTTCTACATACTTGATCAACTAACACATGTTTGCCTAATGGGTTAGACACTTTTACCACAAATTCAGTAGACTCAACTAGCATGTTCATACTGGGTACCAATTTCATGCAAATATATGAATGGGTGGACCCCGGATCAATTAAAGCAACAACAGGTATATCACGGATAGAAAAGGTACCCGTAATCACGTTGGGAGATGAAGCCTCATCACGAGCGCGAATGGCATATGTCCTCGCAAGTGCTCTATTTTCAGGCCTTCCAGCTGGGGCATTCTTACTATTCGTTCCACTTCCTAAATTCTTCTGTGGCCCTTCTCTAGGAGCAGTGTTGCCAACTTTAAGATTTCTCATTCTCAACCATCTTAGGAAAATCTTTAATATAATGATCGTGGGGTCCACATTTGAAACATGCTCGGCTATTCATCCAGCACTCATCTGGGTGGCATCAGCCACAGTGTTGACACTCAGGCCTATTAGGTCGAGCATTGCCCACACTTGCTACCGAAGTAGTCTTAGCCTTATGTCCTGAAGACTATTTCCCTTCATTTCTAGTTGAGAATCTAGCCGAAGCACTCGATCGAGTGTTAAATTCCTTCAGTTTCTTAGATGAAGACTGAAATGATTCACCCATCTGTCTCTTCTTTGAGTCGCGAAACTCCATTTTAGCCTTCACTTTTTCCTTGGCCAATTCTTCGGCCTTACAAGCTCTCTCTACTAGTCCCACAAATTTTCTCAGTTCAAGGACACCAACAATCAATCAGATGTCTTCATTTAATCCATCGTCGAATCTCTTACACATGATGGCCTCGGTCGATACAGATTCTCGAGCGTACTTACTAAGTCTCACAAACTCACGCTCATAATTCGTCACCGTCATCCGACCTTATTTTAGCTCAAGAAATTTATTTTGTTTTTGGTCGATGAACTGTTGGCTAATATACTTCTTCTGGAACTCCTCTTAGAAGAATTCCCAAGTGACTATCTCCCTTGGTACAACTGACATAAGGATGTTCCAGCACTGGTATGCCGAGTCTCTTGGAAGTGATACGACACACTTCATGCACTCATCCAGTGTACATGACAATTCATCAAATGCCCTGATGGTATTCTCAAGCCAGAACTCTGCCCTTTCGGGATCATCATTTTTATTAGCACGAAACTCTTCGGCTCCATGCTTTCAGATCATGTCCACTGGGGGTCTATTCAACCTCATGAAATCCATACCCTGGGGTGCTACTGGGATAGGTTAAAGAATAGGTAGGGATGGAGGGGGTTGAGCATTCGAGTTCGCTCAAACGAACTTCGTGTACCAGTTATTCATCATATGGAGAAAGGCCTCCCGAGCCCTTTCTCCTCCTACCTGACTAACCGTGGGAGGTTGATTATCAGTCGGCACTGCACCTTCAATGGAAGCTAGTGCGTTAGTCTCAACATCGTCTGTCATTGTTCGATCGGGATCCATTACTATATGAAAAGCACAATTTAAACTTGTTAGGAGTGATCACACTATCATAATATGTGTATGCCATGTATAGCTAGACTTGAATACATGCCACATTAGTCCGAGAACTGACTAAATCGTGGCTCTGATACCACTAAATGTAACACCTCACACTCGTGTCTTGTGTCGGGATGAAATACGAGGCATTACTGAACTTAAACACATGCTTTCCAACGATTTCGAATCATCAAGACTTAATCATATTTAAAAAATTTTCAAACTTTATCTAAAACTCCTTAATATGGGCCTACGAGACCCCAAACATCCATTAGAAACTATTCAGGACTAACCCGAGTCCCTTAAATAACTCAAGAAAAATAACTCTAGAAATAGGGCACACACCGTGTAGAAAGGCAACACGCCTGTGTGGTCAATATAACATGGTCGTGCTAATGGCCTGTGTGACATGCACGGCCTAAGCATCTAAGGACACGCTCGTGTCCCATGCCTGTGTGAATTAAATTCTAAATTTGAACCTACAGGGGTTTTCACATGGCCAAACACACGCCCCTGTTTATGACCCGTGTCCCTCACATGGCCATGACATGCCTATATCCTAGCCCGTGTCTAAAAATCTTGACATTCTGTTTTTGACGTCAACATCCAATTTAGGGCACACGGCCATGGTACACGCCCGTGGCCAGAGGCCGTGTCCTTCATATGGCTGAGACACACGGTCGTGCCTCTGCCCGTGTGTTTACTTCCATGCATACTGGCTTGCAAATTTAATGTGCAGGGGACATAAGGCCGGATAACACGCCCATGGGGCAGACCGTGTGTCACACACGGTTTAGACACATGCCCGTGTGCCTGCCCGTGTGGACAAAAATGAGGCTATTTACTAAGCCTCTTTGTCACCCTAACATTACACTAACCTACAATAAACCACCCAACCCAATACTAGCATAACATATATATAATCAAATCAGCCACAACCATTAGGAATATGCATCAAATGCAAATAATAATGATTAACATTAGCCAATATTAATGGCCTATAACATTAGCCAACATTAATGGCCTATACAAAATGAATATCACATCCATCCTATGAGCCAATACTTGTGGCTAAACTAACAAGGCATTAAACTAAGGATTCGAGTCCCTGTACATGCCAAAAATCAAAACATTTGAACTAGCTATACCAAAAGCTTCAGGTGATAGTGTGATCAATGCCTCCGATGCCTCTTGATCCCTGATACTAGCTTGACGACACTATAAGAAAATGGAAAAGAAGGGAGTAAGCATAAAGCATAGTAAGCTCACATGCAAATAATAAACAACATAACTCATTAATTAAAATAAGGCAAAGTTTCATAAGCTTAACTCTTTTTTTATACACACTCTTACAACAAGTATTTAACATATCGCATTCTCTACTCAAGAGTTTTACATACATACTTGTACCAACTCGTAATACAATTGCATAATTCCCAACATTGACTTAGTCCCTGAATGACTTCTAACTTACCCATTGAACACTAGGAATATTATTGGATACGCGAAAATCTTACACATAACGCATTATATGTAGCCACATGCTACCTTATTTAACACATCACATGTTACTCGTTTTCGAGCTAATCACAGGCCTGCTCACACAAGCTGGCAGTCAAGATGTAACTACACGGGCTGCTCACACAAGCTGACGGGTACCTGCAACACATGTCGGGTTACCCAGCCACCGGTAGAACGTACATGACTAGCGCCCGGATTTATAAAATCACACATCACATATACAAATGAGCTCATAACCACATGTTTCCTAGTGACATGTCACATTGTATCCTATTTTATTCCTAAAGTTCAAACGGGATTTTTTTCTCGTAGACTTACCTTTAACAAACTCGGTCACATAGGCAATTACATAATTTCATGATAAAAGGATTACCACAGAATCCCGCATAATAAATAAAAAAGTAACGTAACTTACCTTTAAGCATAAAAATTACAATTCATGCATCATTCAAGCATTTATACATGATTCACATTCCATTATTTACGTGTGAACTTACCTTGGTACAAAATTTGTAACAACGAGTCTACTCTTCGTACACCTTGTTTTTCCCCCGGTCAAGGTCCGTTCCTCGTTTTTGTTGATCTAAAAGAATAAGAACTCACTAGATAAGTTCACATAATTGATAATTCACATTATTGGCAATTTGACCATTTTGCCCCCAAACTTTCACAAAATGACCATTTTACCCCTAGATTCGAAATTTGATTTTTATCAAATTTCCTTATTAGTCAAGCCTAACCGACCATTTATCTCTCTTATGCCAACCCCAAATTTCCAATATTTCACAACATTACCATCTATTTTACAAACTTTACAAAATGATCCTATTAGGGTTTTCATGAGAAATCATTTCACCAAAGTTGTTTATTTCACAACTATGATTCATTTTCTTCCATAAAATTTCAGAAAACAACATGAATACTCTCATGGTAAAATCCTAGACTTTCAACCATTTTGTAAAATAGCCCCCTCATTTGAAAGCTCATGTTACAAGGGTTCTAAAAATGGAAAAATAATCAAGAAAGACCCTCAAAATCACTTACTTTTGAGGGCTACAATTTGATGAAATTCCAAGCTTCCGAAAACCCCATTTTTGCTGAAAAATTTTGTGGAGAAGAAGGGAAAATGAAGACACTAGGGTAATATTTTATTATGTAATAAGTGACCAACCCATTGAACATTTTGAATTTCTTGTCCCCTATGGCCGACCATCAGATTCTGAAAGGTCTATTTGCCCTTTAAAGACCCTCAATTTTGGTTCTCTAGCTATTTAACACCCTTAGTTATCAAAATAGGACTGTTGCACTTTAAGCGATTTAGTTCTTTTTTTGAATTAAGCTCATAAACGCTAAAATTAATTCACCAAAATTTTCATACTCTCATATAATCATATTATGACACCAAAATAATATTAACAAAAAATAATAAAATAATAAAATAATTTCTCAGCCTCAGATTTGTGCTCCTGAAATCACTATTCCGATTATCCCCAAAATCGAGCTGTTACAATCACTTTTCTCTTAATTATATTTAAATTGTCCCAAACATTAGACTCAGTACTATTTAGAACATTCTTTAAAAATAAGTTTTGGGGAGTTAAAAAAAAGTATCAAATGCTCAAAAAATTGTAGTACATACAACTAAATGCTCATGAAAAAAAAGAAGAGCATACATACTTGAAAGAAAATAGATGTACAAAAAAGCACGTGAAACCAAAATAAGTTGGTTTATTGAAGGTAAATATTTTGAAGGTCCAATTCTAGCTGAATCTAGGGTTTTTTAGCCTAAATTTATCTATCTTTTACCTACCCTTAGCCTAGCCACGTTACAACCTATGTAAAAGACCTATTGATTCAAGTTTTCTATGCTACCTACATTAGTGGAGATGAATTGCTATGTTCAACATATGAAGACATAAGTTAATGATTGCAGCTTAATCTTGAATAAGGGAATAAAATCAAATTGGTAGGGATTTAACATGCCTTTATTAGGAAGCATTTAGTCTATTTTTGCTATCATAAGAATAATTGAGATTAATTTGAATGATGTGTATACTTAAGTAGCATAAATCTCAAATGTAACACCCCAAACCCGGCCTAGAAGTTAGGCCCGAATCTAACGTACCACATCGAAGTGTTTTTCGAAAACCCTATTTTCATTGAAAACCCTTCTTATTTGAAAACTTGAGTAAAATCCCAGTTACGTTTGTTTATTTTCAACATGTGGTTCATTGAAAAATACATAATTTTATTCCTAAAATCTCTTTTACTTGAAGAAGCTAGTTTTAAATTAATTACTAAAAACTTGATGTTAAAAAGTTAAGTTGCAAAAGCATTTTGAAAATGTTGTGGAAACGTAGTGTTTGAAAACAATTATTGTTTTAGAAAACCATGTCCTACTTCTAACAGATATTAAACATACTAAATAAACTTCCCAAATAAAAATTTAAGGAAGTAAAGAGGCCTTATTACAACCCAAATCAAAAACCAAAGTGCTTAACCATAAAAATGAAATAGAAAAACATGTGCAATTGTGTCGTCATCTCCGAGTCCCTTTGCAACACTGATCCACCTAACACTGGGGATTACCTGCACAGTTAATAAACAGGGTGAGTTTACGAAAACTCAATATGTAATCCCCTTACTAGAGTAACAGTCAGTATACCAAAACAGAAATAGAAACAGTTTGGGCCAGAGGTCGTTAACAGTAATAATACAGTCCAATTTAGAGAATACGTCGGCCAAAGCCCATTACAATAACATTTGGGTCACAACCCATAATAGAAATAATTGGGCCTAGCCCATCTCAGTAACAAAATAGAATGTGTGAATGCATGGATGCATGTTATCCCATCCAACCCTGCACTACCTGTGGGGATTAACTTACCCATGCCATCCTTACACTTACAATGTTAGCACTGGTTACAGCATTAACCGAAATCGCAGCAAAGCTGCTAGTATATATACGGCTTTAAGCCTTCAGTAGCGGTATTATAATTAGCACAAAGCCATTGGTAATTGTATTATGTTTGGCACATAGCCATCAGTGACGGTAATATAATTAGCACACAGCCTTGGGTAAATATGATCCACACAGAATCATCCATAAGTATGTTAGGCACATAGCCACGGGTAAATACAATTGGCACAAAGCCATAATCAAGATAGCACAGAGCCATATTTAGGCTGGCACAGAGCCATAAACAGATTAAGCGACACTAAGCCGTCCATCGGTCCATAGTCGTCTCGTGCGACCCGTGCGATCCTATCAGGATAGTACTTCCTCCATATCAATGTCCCAACCCCCATGCAATATGTCGTGTATGTCATGCTCAATCATCACACGTGTATGCAGAATAGGCATGCTCAGTAACAATCATTTAAACGTATATTAAAAGCATATAAGTTTTACAACCACAATCAAGTCAATTAAAACACAGTCATACGATCACAATCAATCAGTCAAATTCATAGTCTAAGCCAGTCATTTACCCACAAGGGCAAAATAGTTATTTTACCCTGTAGGGATATTTCAATAATTTTACACTACAAGGGTATTTCAATAATTTTACAAACCGGGGGTATTAACGACCCAACAAAAAGTCCACCATCACCTCGAGCGACTTAAATAATCTAAACAGACATAACAGTGCAAATAGGCCTAAGGCCCATTACTCGGCCCAAGTAGGCCCACACAC
Source organism: Gossypium longicalyx (assembly GCA_025698465.1). Classification (NCBI taxonomy): domain Eukaryota; kingdom Viridiplantae; phylum Streptophyta; class Magnoliopsida; order Malvales; family Malvaceae; genus Gossypium; species Gossypium longicalyx. The sequence goes on from CM047007.1 coordinate 59,853,818, forward strand.
TTGTGTGGCCCAGTTAGCCCAATTTCAGTCACGACTATGCGAACACCATAGCCCAGTTCATAATTTTCCACTTATCGAAGATTTTATCTGTGTGGGGCCCATAAGCCCAAATGTACGAGAACGCTTGTGTTGGCCTCTACAGTCTATCGCCCCTGATTTGTGGGCTCGATTTAGCACAAAAGCAATCACACGCTCGTGAAGCCTCAAATGCCGAAGTTTTGACTTTTCAGCTTTTGCCAACTTCCAACAAAGAAGGGCGTGAATACACACCTATTTATGAAAACGCTTCGAAGTCCACGAGCACCAACCTTGGTTAAGCATGTATGAAACAATCCCTCCTAAAACCAGTGATCACCAACCCTTGGCACATCCTGCATTGAATCTTAATCACTTTTCTCATCACCAACTCATCTGGTTCGCTCTATTTAAAGCCAGCTTCTCGCCTATTCTCATGTTAGCTTCTCGATGTGGGATTACTTGCAACCATAAGGATTTTTCCACATTCTTATGACCACTTCAACCACAGACTTGAACCTCAGACCTCACAGTTACACATCGCGCCACCTTGCCACTCCACCACAAGGCTTTTTGTGTTATAAATTCATCAAAAATATTCTTAAATCCTACCCACTAACATTAAGGCCCCTTTAAGAGAAGAATATAATTTTTTACTAAAGCCCAGGTTTGAACCCAGGACTTCTCCAACACTCCCAAACACTCCTAATCACTTAACCACTGCAGCAGACAATCAACTGTGATATTTCTTCCACACATAAACTTTTATGTGTAGTCTTCTAGTGGCTCCCACGCACAAGGCCCAATACTTTTAGGCCCAGAAATTTGAGGTGTTACAATTCACCTCTCCTTAAAGAAATTTTGTCCCTAAAATTTCCAACTAACAGGGTAGTTGTGTAACAACTACACCACTACGCTACCGCTGCACACTCTCATCCAACTAACACTAATACACTTTTAACTTAATTTCGAAACCTCTCACACCTAACCAAATATCTAACCACAGAAGCAAACAGATATTTATCACACATGCATACAATTTCTATATCCAAATATCACATCCAAACAAAACACTCCTGACTTAAAAGAAACTGTGCAATCCTGAACCCGATGCTCCTTAGATCCACATCTGAGACATATTCATGTCTTCCTCCGGCATTCACCCGAATGACGCCTTTTTCAATACTCGCAAGTCGAAAAGTTCAGACGCGTCTTAACTCGTTTCACAGAATGAGGCTCCTGCTTAAACGGACTGCGATCTCTCTTCTTGTTACAATCCAAGCATCTAGCCTGAAGTGTTTCACAATTTGCCTTAACTCTTGCCTCAAACACTTCTTCCAGCACTCCACTTACCAACCAAGTCAGTGCCTCTATACCAAGCTTTGGGTTATCGCTACCCAAAGTTGGCGAACCTATCTTGACCTCGATCTCCTGGACAATCTCATGTTCCGGGGAAATAGGCAGCTCCTAGCGACCTTGCTTGCCTTTGGAATCCATTACGGTACTGTTGCTCGCTTAAGAATCTATTCTTCCAAAGCAGACATAGAATAAATATAAAAATCTAATATTAAGTACAGTCTAATATCTAAAGAAACTTACGAATTCGACGCCAGAGACTCGGTAACCCACACTTTCAAAAAAAATTCAAAAAAACATTTTGAATCCTTTGAAACAATTTTTTCAGAAATTCAATTTGAAAACCCAATCCACAATCGAGTTTGGCAACCTAGCTCTGATACCACTAAATGTAATACCCCAAACCTGACCTAGAAGTTAGGCCCGAATCTGACGCGTCACATTGAAGTATTTTTCAAAAACCTTGTTTTCATTGAAAACCCTTTTTATTTCAAAACTTGAGTAAAATCCCAGTTACGTTAGTTTATTTTCAACACATGGTTCATTGAAAAATGCATAACTTTATTCCCAAATTCTCTTTTACTTGCAGAAGCTAGTTTTAAATTAATTAATAAAAACTTGATGTTAAAAAGTTAAGTTGCGAAAGCATTTTAAAAATGTTGCGGAAACGTAGTGTTTGAAAATAGTTATTGTTTTGAAAAACCGTGTCCTACTTCTAACAGATATTAAACATACTAAATAAACTTCCCAAATAAAAATTTAAGGAAATAAAGAAGCCTTATTACATCCCAAACTAAAAACCAAAGTGTTTAACTAAAAAAACGAAATAGAAAAACATGTGCAGTTGTGTGGTCGACTCTTAGACCCTTTGCGACACTGATCCACCTAACGCTGGGGATTACCTGCACAGTTAGTAAATGGAGGGAGTTTACGAAAACTCAATGTGTAATCCCCTTACTAGAGTAATAGTTAGTATACCGAAACAAAAAATAGAAACAATCTGGGCTAGAGCCCGTTAACAGTAACAGTACAGTCCAGTTTAGAGCATACGAAGACCAAAGTCCATTACAATAACATTTGGGTCACAGTCCATAACAGAAAAAATTGGGCCTAGCCTATCTCAGTGACAAAACAGAATGTGTGAATGCATGGATGCATGTTATCCCATCCAACCCTGCACTTGCCTCCGTCCAACCCTGCACTACCTGTGGGGATTAACTCATCCACGCCATCCCTACACTTACAATGTTAGCACCGGTTGTAGCAGTAACTGAAATCACAGTAAAGCTGCTAGTATATATACGGCTTTAAGCCTTCAGTAACGGTATTATAATTGGCGCAAAGCCATCGGTAGTTGTATTATGTTTGGCACATAGCCATTAGTGACGGTAATATAATCGGCACACAGCCTTGGGTAAATATGATCCACATAGAGTCATCCATAAGTATGTTGGGCACATAGTCACGGGTAAATACGATTGGCACAAAGCCATAATCAAGATAGCACAGAGCCACATTTAGGCTGGCACAGAGCCATAAACAAATTAAGCGGAACTAAGCCGTCCATCGATCCACGTCGTCTCATGCGACCTTAACAGATCAATACTGGATCCACAGTCAACTTGTGTGATCTGTGTGATCTTATCAGAATAGTACTTCCTCTATATCAATCTCTCAACCCCATGCAATATGTCATGTATGTCATGCCCAATCATCACACGTGTATGCAGAGTGGCCATGCTCAGTAACAATAATTTAAACGTATATTAAAAGCATATTAGTTTTACAACCACAATCAAGTTAGTTAAAACACAGTCATACAATCACAGTCAATCAGTCAAACTTATAGTCTAAGTCGATCATTTACCCACAAGGGCAAAACTGTCATTTTACCCTACAAGGGTATTTCGATAATTTTACACTACAAGGGTATTTCAATAATTTTACAAACCAGGGGTATTAACGACCCAACAAAAAGTCCACCGTCACCTCGAGCGACTAAATAATCTAAACAGACATAATGGTGCAAATGGGCCTAAGGCCCATTACTCAGCTCAAGTAGGCCTACACACTCGTATGGCCTATTTAACCCAATTTCAGTCACGGCTATGCAAACATCATAGCCTAGTTCAAAATTTGCCACTTACTGCAGATTTTATCTGTGTGGGGCCCACGAGCCCATTGGACCCACACGACCCATTCCGGCCCATCAAGGCCCAGAACAGACACAATATACGAGAATACTCATGATGGCCTCTACAGTCTACTGCTCCTGATCTGTGGGATTGATTTACCACAAGAGCAATTGCACGCTCATGAAGCCTCAAATGCCAAAGTTTTAACTTTTCGGCTTTTGTCGACTTCCAACGAAGGGCGTGAATACACACCTATTTATTAGGACGCGTCGAAGTCCACAAGCATGAACCTTGGTTATGCAGGTATGAAATAATCCCTCCTAAAACTAGTGATCACCAATCCTTGGCATATCCTGTATTGAATGTTAATCACTTTCCTCATCACCAACTCATCTGGTTCGCACTATTTCAAGCCAGCTTCTCTCCTATTCTCATGTTAGCTTCCAGATGTGGGATTACTTTCAACCATTAGGGTTTTTCCATATTCTTATGACCACTTCAAACATAAAGTTCTAGTCCAACTCTACCTCCTACACAGCTCAAATAGCAAAATAAATACTCTATTGCGCATCACAAGACTTGAACCTCAGACCTCACAGTTACACAACACGCCACGTTGCCACTCCACCACAAGGCTTTTTCTGTTATAAATTAATCAAAAATATTCTTAAAGCCTACCCATTAACATCAAGGCTCCTTTAAGAGAAAAACATAAATTTTTGCTAAAGACCAGGTTTGAACCCATGACTTCTCCAACACTCTCAAACACTCCTAATCACTTAACCATTGCAGCAGACAATCAACTGTAATATTTCTTCCACACATAAACTTTTATGTGCAGTCTCTTAGCAGCTCCGACGCACAAGGCCCAATACTTCTAGGCCCAAAAATTCGGGGCGCTACAATTCACCCCTCCTTAAAGGAATTTTATCCCTGAAATTTCCCACTAACAGGGTAGTTGTGTAACAACTACACCACTACGCTACTGCACACACTCTTATCCAAATAACACTAATACACTTTTAACTTAATCTCAAACCTCTCACACCTAACCAAATATCTAACCATAGAAGCAAACAGATATTTATCACACATGCATACAATTTCCATATCCAAACATCACATCCAAACAAAACACTCCTGACTTAAAAGGAACTGTACAATCTTGAACTCGATGCTCCTTAGATCCACATCTGAGACATACTCCTGTCTTCCTCTGACATTCACCCGGATGACGCCTTTTACAATTCTCGCAAATTAAAAAGTTCAGACGAGTCTTAACACGTTTCACAAAATGAGGCTCCTACTTCAACGGACTGCGATCTCTCTTCTTGTTACAATCCAAGCACCTAGCCTGAAGTGTTTCACCATTTGCCTAAACTTTTGCCTCAAACACTTCTTCCAGCACTCCCCTTACCAACCGGGTCAGTGCCTCTGTACCAAGCTCCGGGTTATTGCTACCCGAATTTGGCGAACCTACCTTGACCTCGATCCCCTAGACAATCTCATGTTCCGGGGAAACAGGCAGCTCCTCGCAACCTTGCTTGCGTTTGGAATCCATTATGATACTATTGCTCGCTTAAGAATCTATTCTTCTAGAGCAGACATAAAATAAATACAAAAATCTAATTTTAAGTACAGTCTAATATCTAAAGAAACTAATGGATTCGACGCTAGAGACTCGGTAACCCACACTTTCAGGAAAACATTAAAAAAAACATTTTGAATCCTTTGAAACAATTTTTTCAAAAATTCAATTTTAAAACCCGATCTACAACTGAGTTTGGCAACCTAGCTTTGATACCACTAAATGTAACACCCCAAACCCGACCTAGAATTTAGGCCCAAATCTAACGCGTCACATTAAAGTGTTTTTCAAAAACCTTGTTTTCATTGAAAACCCTTTTTATTTCAAAACTTGAGTAAAGTCCCAATTACGTTTGTTTATTTTCAACATGTGGTTCATTGAAAAATGCATAATTTTATTCCCAAAGTCTCTTTTACTTGCAGAAGTAAGTTTTAAATTAATTACTAAAAACTTGATGTTAAAAAGTTAAGTTGCGAAAGCATTTTGAAAATGTTGCGGAAACGTAGTGTTTGAAAACAGTTATTGTTTTGAAAAACTATGTCCTACTTCTAACAGATATTAAACATACTAAATAAACTTCCCAAATAAAAAGTTAAGGAAATAAAGAAGCCTTATTACAACCCAAATAAAAAACCAAAGTGTATAACTAAAAAAATGAAATAGAAAAACATGTACAGTTGTGTGGTCGTCTCTAAGTCCCTTTGCGACACCGATCCACCTAACGCTGGGGATTAGCTGCACAGTTAATAAACGGGGTTAGTTTACAAAAACTCAATGTGTAATCCCCTTACTAGAGTAACAATCGATAATCAAAAGCGAAATAAAAATAGTCAGGCTAGAGCCCATTAACAAGATGAAATGCACCCAGCCTCGAGCATACGTGGGCCAAAGTCTATTACAATAACATTTGGGTCACAGCCCATAACAGAAAAAATTGGGCCGAGCCCATCTCAGTAACAAAATAGAATGTGTGAATGCATGGATGCATGTTATCCCATCCAACCCTGCACTTGCCTCCGTCCAACCCTGCACTACCTGTGGGGATTAACTCACCCACGCCATCCCTAAAATTACAATGTTAGCACCAGTTGTAGCAGTAACTGAAATCGTAACAAAGCTGCTAGTATATATACGGCTTTAAGCCTTCAGTAGCGGTATTATAATTGGCTCAAAGCCATCGGTAACTGTATTATATTTGGCACATAGCCATCAGTGACGGTAATATAATCGACACACAGCCTTGGGTAAATATGATCCACATAGAGTCATCCATAAGTATGTTAGGCACATAGTCATGGGTAAATACGATTGGCACAAAGCCATAATCAAGATAGCACAGAGCCATGTTTAGGATGGCACAGAGCCATAAACAGATTAAGCAGCACTAAGCCGTCCATCGGTCCACAGTCGTCTCGTGCAACCCGTGCGACCTTAACAGATCAATACTGGATCCACAGTCATCTTGTGTGACCCGTGTGATCTTATCAGAATAGTACTTCCTCTATATCAATGTCTCAACCCCATGCAATATGTCGTGTATGTCATGCCCAATCATCACACGTGTATGCAAAATGGCCATGCTCAGTAACAATCATTTAAACGTATATTAAAAGTATATCAGTTTTACAACCACAATCAAGTCAGTTAAAACACAGTCTTACAATCACAGTCAATCAGTCACATTTATAGTCTAAGTCGGTCATTTACCCATAAAGGATAAACAGTCATTTTACCCAGCAGGGGTATTTCGATAATTTTACACTATAAGGGTATTTCGATAATTTTACAAACTGGGGGTATTAACGACCCAAAAGAATGTCCACCGTTGCCTTGAGAGACTTAAATAATCTAAACAGACATAACGGTGCAAATAGGCCTAAGGCCCATTACTCGGCCCAAGAAGGCTCACACGCTCGTGTGGCCCATTTAGCCCAATTTCAGTCACGGCTATGTGAACACCATAGCCTAGATCATAATTTGCCACTTACCGCAGATTTTATCCGTGTGGGGCCTACGAGCTCATTGGGCCCACACGGCCTATTTTGGTCCATCGAGGCCCAAAATAGCCCCAATGCATGAGAACACTCGTGGTGGCCTCTACAGTCTATTGCCCCTAATTTATGGGCTTGATTTACCACAAGAGCGATCGTATGCTCGTGAAGCCTCAAATATCAGAGTTTCAACTTTTCGACTTTTGCTGTCTTCCAACAAAGAAGGGTGTGAATACATACCTGTTTATTAGGACGCGTCGAAGTCCACGAGCACGAACCTTGGTTGAGCAGGTATGAAATAATCCCTCCTAAAACTAGTGATCACCAATCCTTGGCATATCCTGTATTGAATGTTAATCACTTTCCTCATCACCAACTCATTTGGTTCGCACTATTTCAAGCCAGCTTCTCTCCTATTCTCATGTTAGCTTCCAGATGCGGGATTACTTTCAACCATTAGGGTTTTTCCATATTCTTATGACCACTTCAAACATAAAGTTCTAGTCCAACTCTACCTCCTACACAGCTCAAATAGCAAAATAAATACTCTATTGCGCATCACAAGACTTGAACCTCAGACCTCACAGTTACACAACACGCCACGTTGCCACTCCACCACAAGGCTTTTTCTGTTATAAATTAATCAAAAATATTCTTAAAGCCTACCCATTAACATCAAGGCTCCTTTAAGAGAAAAACATAAATTTTTGCTAAAGACCAGGTTTGAACCCATGACTTCTCCAACACTCTCAAACACTCCTAATCACTTAACCATTGCAGCAGACAATCAACTGTAATATTTCTTCCACACATAAACTTTTATGTGCAGTCTCTTAGCAGCTCCGACGCACAAGGCCCAATACTTCTAGGCCCAAAAATTCGGGGCGTTACAATTCACCCCTCCTTAAAGGAATTTTATCCCTGAAATTTCCCACTAACAGGGTAGTTGTGTAACAACTACACCACTACGCTACCGCTGCACACTCTTATCCAAATAACACTAATACACTTTTAACTTAATCTCGAAACCTCTCACACCTAACCAAATATCTAACCATAGAAGCAAACAGATATTTATCACACATGCATACAATTTCCATATCCAAACATCACATCCAAACAAAACACTCCTGACTTAAAAGGAACTGTGCAATCTTGAACTCGATGCTCCTTAGATCCACATCTGAGACATACTCCTGTCTTCCTCTGACATTCACCCGGATGACGCCTTTTACAATTCTCGCAAATTAAAAAGTTCAGACGAGTCTTAACACGTTTCACAAAATGAGGCTCCTACTTCAACGGACTGCGATCTCTCTTCTTGTTACAATCCAAGCACCTAGCCTGAAGTGTTTCACCATTTGCCTAAACTTTTGCCTCAAACACTTCTTCCAGCACTCCCCTTACCAACCGGGTCAGTGCCTCTGTACCAAGCTCCGGGTTATTGCTACCCGAATTTGGCGAACCTACCTTGACCTCGATCCCCTAGACAATCTCATGTTCCGGAAACAGGCAGCTCCTCGCAACCTTGCTTGCGTTTGGAATCCATTATGATACTATTGCTCGCTTAAGAATCTATTCTTCTAGAGCAGACATAAAATAAATACAAAAATCTAATTTTAAGTACAGTCTAATATCTAAAGAAACTAATGGATTCGACGCTAGAGACTCGGTAACCCACACTTTCAGGAAAACATTAAAAAAAACATTTTGAATCCTTTGAAATAAATTTTTCAAAAATTCAATTTTAAAACCCGATCTACAACTGAGTTTGGCAACCTAGCTTTGATACCACTAAATGTAACACCCCAAACCCGACCTAGAATTTAGGCCCAAATCTAACGCGTCACATTAAAGTGTTTTTCAAAAACCTTGTTTTCATTGAAAACCCTTTTTATTTCAAAACTTGAGTAAAGTCCCAATTACGTTTGTTTATTTTCAACATGTGGTTCATTGAAAAATGCATAATTTTATTCCCAAAGTCTCTTTTACTTGCAGAAGTAAGTTTTAAATTAATTACTAAAAACTTGATGTTAAAAAGTTAAGTTGCGAAAGCATTTTGAAAATGTTGCGGAAACGTAGTGTTTGAAAACAGTTATTGTTTTGAAAAACTGTGTCCTACTTCTAACAGATATTAAACATACTAAATAAACTTCCCAAATAAAAAGTTAAGGAAATAAAGAAGCCTTATTACAACCCAAATAAAAAACCAAAGTGTATAACTAAAAAAATGAAATAGAAAAACATGTACAGTTGTGTGGTCGTCTCTAAGTCCCTTTGCGACACCGATCCACCTAACGCTGGGGATTAGCTGCACAGTTAATAAACGGGGTTAGTTTACAAAAACTCAATATGTAATCCCCTTACTAGAGTAACAACAAGATAATCAAACAGAAAATAAAAATAGTCCAGGCTAGAGCCCATTAACAATGAAATGCAGTCACCAGATTCAGAGCATACGTGGGCCAAAGTCTATTACAATAACATTTGGGTCACAGCCCATAACAGAAAAAATTGGGCCGAGCCCATCTCAGTAACAAAGTAGAATGTGTGAATGCATGGATGCATGTTATCCCATCCAACCCTGCACTTGCCTCCGTCCAACCTCGCACTACACGTGGGGATTAACTCACCCACGCCATCCCTAAAATTACAATGTTAGCACCGATTGTAGCGATGGCAAAATCGTAACAAAGCTGCTAGTATATATACGGCTTTAAGCCTTCAGTAGCGGTATTATAATTGGCTCAAAGCCATCGGTAACTGTATTATATTTGGCACATAGCCATCAGTGACGGTAATATAATCGACACACAGCCTTGGGTAAATATGATCCACATAGAGTCATCCATAAGTATGTTAGGCACATAGTCACGGGTAAATACGATTGGCACAAAGCCATAATCAAGATAGCACAGAGCCATGTTTAGGATGGCACAGAGCCATAAACAGATTAAGCAGCACTAAGCCGTCCATCGGTCCACAGTCGTCTCGTGCAACCCGTGCGACCTTAACAGATCAATACTGGATCCACAGTCATCTTATGTGACCCGTGTGATCTTATCAGAATAGTACTTCCTCTATATCAATGTCTCAACCCCATGCAATATGTCGTGTATGTCATGCCCAATCATCACACGTGTATGCAAAATGGCCATGCTCAGTAACAATCATTTAAACGTATATTAAAAGTATATCAGTTTTACAACCACAATCAAGTCAGTTAAAACACAGTCTTACAATCACAGTCAATCAGTCACATTTATAGTCTAAGTCGGTCATTTACCCATAAAGGATAAACAGTCATTTTACCCAGCAGGGGTATTTCGATAATTTTACACTATAAGGGTATTTCGATAATTTTACAAACTGGGGGTATTAACGACCCAAAAGAATGTCCACCGTTGCCTTGAGAGACTTAAATAATCTAAACAGACATAACGGTGCAAATAGGCCTAAGGCCCATTACTCGGCCCAAGAAGGCTCACACGCTCGTGTGGCCCATTTAGCCCAATTTCAGTCACGGCTATGTGAACACCATAGCCTATATCATAATTTGCCACTTACCGCAGATTTTATCCGTGTGGGGCCTACGAGCTCATTGGGCCCACACGGCCTATTTTGGTCCATCGAGGCCCAAAATAGCCCCAATGCATGAGAACACTCGTGGTGGCCTCTACAGTCTATTGCCCCTAATTTATGGGCTTGATTTACCACAAGAGCGATCGTATGCTCGTGAAGCCTCAAATATCAGAGTTTCAACTTTTCGACTTTTGCTGTCTTCCAACAAAGAAGGGTGTGAATACATACCTGTTTATTAGGACGCGTCGAAGTCCACGAGCACGAACCTTGGTTGAGCAGGTATGAAATAATCCCTCCTAAAACTAGTGATCACCAATCTTTGGCACATCCTGCATTGAATCTTAATCACTTTCCTCATCACCAACTCATCTAGTTCGCTCTATTTAAAGCCAGCTTCTCACCTATTCTCATGTTAGCTTCCCGATGTGGGATTACTTTCAACCGTTAAGGTTTTTCCACATTCTTATGACCACTTCAACCACAAAGTTCCAGTCCAACTCCACCTCCTACACAACTCAAACAGCAAAATAAATACTCTATTACGTATCCCAAGACTTAAACCTTAGACCTCACAGTTACACAACACGCCACCTTGCCACTCCACCATAAGGCTTTTTGTGTTATAAATTCATCAAAAATATTCTTAAAGCCTACCCACTAATATCAAGGCTCCTTTAAGAGAAAAACATAAATTTTTGCTAAACATCAGGTTTGAACCCAGGACTTCTCCAACACTCCCAAACACTCCTAATCACTTAACCACTACAGCAGACAATCAACTGTGATATTTCTTTCACACATAAACTTTTATGTGCAGTCTCCTAGCAGCTCCAACGTACAAGGCCCAATACTTCTAGGCCTAGAAATTCAATGCGTTACATCAAAAGTCTTGTTCTTGAGTATAAGTATACTAAAATCATAATTCTTGGAAGAACGTTGTTTTGAAGGAAATTTTCAAAGGTATTTTTGTGATTCTAGATTTTGAAGATTGTGAGATACCGATTAGAAATTTTATAGCCACTTCTAGGTCTACCATTAATTTAGAAAAAAAATGAATTAACCATGAAAATCAATTGTGAGACTGAAATCATTAAATGCGGTCATCAGCCAAATAAGGAAAATAGAAGGAAGTTAGAAGAACACTGCAAAAAATTATTTGCTTCTAACATTCCCAAGTCCAGAGATATGCTTCCTTTTATGCATGTAGAATGAATTAACTAGTTTAAAGAAGCGACAAGTGTGCAAAGGTAGAATGGTACGATGGACATTGGACTAATACTAATAGAATGAAAGAATCATCTAGTAGTGAATTGATGATAATGTTGGATGAATTCGGAAAAAAACTTAAATTATCTAAATTGATGCTAAAACTTTTGCAAATTATTGAATATTTAGCTATCTATTTAGTATATATTTTAAAATTCATTAACTTGGTATTTTATAGGAACCATAGCTGTAACACCCCTAACCCGTATCTATCGTCGGACTAGGGTTATGAAGCGTTACCTAACAATGGAAACATTATATGTACATTTCATACATCATTGCAACAATATTAAATACATTTATTCACATACGCATCATCCCTTAATCGAGCCCTCAAGGCCCTAGAAACACCTTAGAAATAATTCGGGACCAAATTCGAAACATTTGGAAAGTTCAAGAAAAAGTTAGAAAAATTTGATTGCAGGGGTCACATGGCTGTGTGGCCAAGCCCTGTGCCTCACATGGCTAAGACACATATGGACACACAACCGTGTCCCAGCCCATGCCCTCACCCATGTAACTCTCTAAGTAGGGTCACACGGCCAAGTCACACGCCCGTGTGCTAGGCTATGTAATAGCCTGACTTGCATGCAATAAAACCTACAAGGGACACACAGTCGTGTTGTAATAACCTGATTTTAGGCATAGTCGAAACACTGGTTTTAGGACCACAAGTATGAAGCCATAAAATTTATCTTAGTATTATTTTGAGGTCTACAGCATGATAATATGATTGTGTAAAAATTTTGTTAAGAAATTTTATCGTTTGAAAGCTCAATTTGTGAAAAAAGACTAAATTGTGTAAAGTGATAAAGTTGTGTTCTATTAGCTAAATGTGTTAAATAGCTATAGAACTTAAAATTTGAGGTCCTTCTTGAGTAATTAGACCACTATATGTGTGAGTGGATGTACATGGAGTGTAATAAATGAAAAGTCAAGGTAGGTGGGATTTGGTATTTTGATGACTTAAGATAGATTAAATAAAAGAAAATAAAAATGGTCATCTTTTTCATTTCCTTCATGCACCAAAAATTTCAGCAAGAATAGCCATTTGGGAGCTTTAAATTTTGACAAAGAGAAACCCTCTACATGTAAGTTATTTTGGTGTTAGTTTTTGTTGATGTTTATGTTTTTGGAACCCTTAAAGCTTAAACTAGCTAAATAGGGGACTAATTTGCAATATGGTTGGAAATATAGAGTTTTTCCATGAGAGCATATTTGCTATTTTTGTAGTTTAATGGAAGAAAATGAAACCTTGTTGTGTGTTGAACAACTTTTGTTAAAGGACTTTTGACGAAAATGTGAAATAGGGACTAACCTGTGAAATGTGAAATTTATGAGTTAAATGTGTGAAATTGTGAAACGTGTGAGTTGCTATAAGCATGAAAATGATTCAGCTATGCATGGGTAGTAAAGAAGTTAAACACATTTCATTTTACGAGCCTAGGGGTAAAATTGTAAATATGTCAAACTTTAAGAGCAAAAACGTAATTTTGCCATTATATGATTTTTGGATCATATTGAATAAATGTGCCTAATAAATATGCTAAATGTGGTATTATAGATCAAAGAAAAAGAGATTCGGGCCTAGAACAAGGGAAAAATGTTAAATTGACAGTTAGGTCCCTTTTTGCCATTTCGGTATCGAGGTAAGTTCACGTGTAAATAATACAACCTTATGTTATGTATTTACTATTTCAATATTGCATGAATCGTATACATTTGTTTTTATGAAATTGATTAAAGACGATTCTGACGAAGTTTCGAGAAATGAGAAATCTCGATTTAACCTCAAGGGTAGAATACAAATGTCAGGATATTAGGACTACCGAGATTCTGTATAAGACCATATCTGTGATATGGCATCTGTATATGATTTCGTATAAGACCATGTCAGGGACATGGTGTCAATATGATATTTCATGTAAGACCATATCCGGGATATGGCATTGACACGATACTAAGAGTATGAGATCCCCGAGCATCCTTAGTATCCCAATGTGTTCAACGGGTAAATCAAAGATGAGTATGAGAATGAAATTACTACGAGTAAATAGGCATGTACGTAAGCCTATAATTGTAAATTCATGATTATTGTGGAAATAATTGTTTATTACCCATTGTGGTTGATAGTGCACATACTTGTGATGTTGGATATATGATAAATATAAATGTTGATTATGTGTTAGGCTGTTGGGCCGAATTGAGATGTGATCTAATATGTTTATATGCTTGAATTGTATTTCAATGGGTATGTTAAGAACGAGAAAGTATGTGACTATATTATGAGTGGTACAGGTATGTACGCAGAACTTATGTGAGGTGGATTTGATATAAGATGAATTCTTAGTGAGATTGTACATGAACAAATTACTTGTGAAATAATGATAACCTTGTGACAAATTATCTACATTTATGATAAATGGATGCATGTTAAGATTTGATAATGATCATGTTATAGGCCTAGGAGCCTAATTGGTTTCTGATATTTTACGGTTCATTTATTTAAACCGTGTTTCATTGGATGTGAGGAAAAGAAAAATGGGCATATTTGTCGAATAAAGTTATTATGAGAACATAGTAAGATACGAGCTTAGACAAGTGAAAGGTGGTTGAACTATATGTTGAAATTATGATTACTCATAAATGATGTGCATGTGATTAGGAGGATGGGAATAACTTGTTAAATAATGTGATTAGTTATATTGGAGAGACTATGGTGGTTAGGCTAATGCCAAGGCACGTAAATGGTATTTATAAGATAAAAGAGTAAGCATTATGAACGAGTAAGTGGTAATCATGAGAATTAATACAATTTGTATTAATAATGTTCTTATGGATGGGTAAATTAATTGGATGTTAATAATTGTTTGTTATTTTCAAATGAACTTACTAAGCTCTAAAGCTTACTCCCCTTACTTTCCCATCTCTTATAGGTTAATTTAGCTAGTTCGGATTGGAGATCGCTGGAGAGACCATCACACTATCAAGCTATCACTATGGGTATTGATGAATTCAAGTAGTTCGAGTCTATGGCATGTATAAGGACTTTGTCTTTTGAGTAGTTAGGTCATTGTAAATGTGACCAAATGAGTTGGCCTAGAATGGCTTGTGGTCCAAATTTTATAAGGCCATGAGATGTGGCTCATATTGATTATTGGGTTCTAAACCTAATTGTGTATGGATGCATGTGTCTATGTAATTGTAATGTGGTTGATTGTTGTGTGTATGTGATGGAATTGTGAATGAAATGCATGATGACAATTAAGACTTGATTATGTCAAATAGGAGTAATCTACCACTCTTAGTGCATGCAAAATTATAAATTTGGTTTGACAAAGTACGAAGTCTTATGCATGTGTAAGTAGAGATGAAATGATCATGATCATGTCTTGTTTGTGTATGTTTAAGTTCTCAATTATGCCCTGCTAAGTGCCATTAAAGTCATGTTTGTGTATGTGCAATTAAGGGTTGCAATTAGCTTGGAAAATAGCTTCAATAATTGTCTACACGGGTAGACACATGGGTATGTGTCTAGGCCATGTGTGACACACAGTCTACCCCATGGGCGTGTGGTCTTGCCGTGTGTCCTCTACTCCCTAATTAATGCAAAACAAAATGCCCAGTAGTAAACAAACGGGCAAAGACACGACCGTGTGTCTCGACCGTGTAAGGGACACGGCCTCAGGACATGGGTGTGTGCCCAGGCCGTGTGAAGTTTGTACCTGATTTTGGAATTTAATTCGCCACACGATCTAAGGACACGGGCGTATGCTTTAGCCGTGTGACCATATTGCATGACGTCATAAACAGAGAGTTACACCAGCTGAGGGCATGAGCGTGTGTGACCACACGGCCTACCCACACGGGCGTGTGACCCTCCAAAATGAGAAAATTTTCTAAGTGTGATAAAAGTTTTGAAAGTTTCCAGTTTAGTCCCGAACCACCCTCGATGTATGTTTTGGGCCTCGTGGGCCCACATAAGGGATGATATGCATGTGAATGAAAAGTTTTAAATTTAGGTAAAAATTCAAGTCTCGATTTTGTAAGATTTTTTGAGTTTATGTTCGATAATGCCTCGTACCTTATTCCAGCATCGAATACGAGTAAAGAGTGTTACAATTAGTGGATCAGAGCTATGGTTTAGTTAATTTTCAAACTAACCTAGCGTATGTGAGTCTAGATATATATGCCATATTACTACCTGGCTCTAACGAAATTATTTTGTTAAGACAGAGATGACTTCCAACTGAGCTATTTTCAATAATGCTGAAAATGATATTAAGATGATTGAAATGTGGTTATGATGTGTTGAAATTCGGAAAAGTATGAATAGAAATTCATGATATGCATGTGTTCATGTACAAAAAGAGATAACCATAAGTTGAGAAATGTGGAAAAGTGTAATGAAACGAAAGTTTATATTGTGATAAGCTTATATATGTATGTTGGTATTCATATGATGTTATGTACACAACCTATTTGATTAAGTGAATATAATAAGTAGACTTATCCAATGGACGGAATGTGTGTGCATGTACACTTGTTTGAATAATGCATAATGAGTATGTCCATATAGATGACTTTCATGTTTAATTGTTAAATTAGAGAATTTATAATGTTTTTGTAACGCTCTAAAAATCCTTAATATTTATTTTCGTATGTTTGTGTTACACAAATGCATGTCTGCTTCAGTGGTTAAGTGTTCTGAGAGTGTTTGAGAAGTCTCGGGTTCAAGCCTTGGCTTGTGCAAAAGTTTTGTCTTAAATGAATAAACCTCTGTCTCTAGTCAGTAGGCTTTTAAATAAATATGGGTAACATGTCAAAAAAGGCTTGCTGATCTAGGGAATGAGTGGCGTGCTATTGTTACCTGAGGTCCGAAGTTCGAGTTCTGGTATGCGCAATAAAGTGTTTTATTTTGCTAATAGGTCCGTGTGGGAGTTTTATTCAACCTGAACTACTAAAGAGTTGTAGTGGAATTTAAATTAGGTGGTTGAGGTAGGAGTGGACGGTTTTGAGTGATTTGGGGAGTGGGAGTGTTGGGGCCGAATGTGAACTCTTGCCTTTGAGGATTTCAATTTTTGGTGGGAATTTTCTCTCCATTTTCAGTTTCTGTGATTGTTTTTCTCTCTTCTTGGGGCCGAATATTGCTATAGATCATTCGGGTATCTTTTTTTTTTGTTTATTTTGAGTTTACACTTCTCTCGAGTTCTCTTGCTGATCGATTAGCTCTCCTCTAGCAGTCGTTCTCTTTTTTTTTTTGCTTTGATTGTATAATCCTTTTTCCCTTTCTCTCAATTCTTTCTGCTTTTAGCAATTTCCCCTCTCTTTATCTTATCTTGTTTTGGTCGAATACCTTCTTTTCTTGTAGCCAAACCCTACCCTTTTCTCCATCCATCTCTTCCTCTCTTTCATTCTCGAATCTATTCTTCTCCTTCTTATTTGTTGTGTTTCCTCTTAGTTTTTGGAACTATTCGAGAGGTGAAAGATTTTTCATTGATATTGAAGTGAACGAAACCTTTCCCTTCACTTGATCAAAGGTAACTTTGTCCTTAGTTATCACGTGTTCAACTCGGGTGTTTTGGCTTACATTCTTGGGTATAGGTTTATTGCTTCTTTCTCCTATTTTTGGTTTTACGTTTTTGATAATCGCCAAGGAGCTTGTAATCAATCTTTTTCAACGATTTAAGTGGGCTAAGCCACATTCATTCAATCAAGGTTGGAGTGCTCAAGAGTGGTGTGCGCACTTTTTGCAGCCACGTGTGTGAAAACACTACCGTAATCATAAATCAGCAAAAAGCCAAAAAGTGTGTATAGTTGACACCACACGGGCGTGTAGCTACTCGTTTGGTAGCCCGCGTGACTAAACATGGGCGTATGATTGACGAGGTCGACCATGTACGAATTCATGGGTTGGGCCGTATTGGGCCATGTGGGCCCTACGAGCATGTGGGCCCCACACGGGTAAACCACACGGACGTGTAAAAATTATTGGGCCAGGATGTGTAATACACACAGCCAAGGTCATTATGGGTTGTGTGGGCCCACATGGGCCTGTAATATGGGTCGTGGGGCCATTTTCACTGTTTGACTGTTAAGGTTGCACGGGTCACCTGAGACGACTGTGGACTTACTGTTGGGTCGGTAAGTTTACCTAGACCCCCTATTTGATAAAATGGTTGTTTTGCCGTTTTGTAATGTATGGATCTATATTCATGTATGATTATATTTTAGCATGCTATTTTAACTACATTGAGTACATGTGTAACATTATGATATGGCATGACATGTTGCAAGATGCATTGCATGGAGATGGGTTTAATATGATTGGAGAAAGTGTACTGTACTGACAGCTCTGCTGCAAATACTGTTTAGTGCCGCAACCAATACTACTTGGAATGTAGGGATGGGTGGGTTGATTATATCCCCACATAGAGTGTAGGGTTGGACAGAGATGGAATTTAGAGGCTGGTTGGGTAGGATTTCTTGATTGCATATCTATACCGTTACTGTCACTAAGATGGGCTCTAGCCCAAAATGATACTGATATTGTAATGGGCTAAGGCCCTAACTGAAACTGAACCATTACTGAAATAGGCTTAGGCCCAGACTTTATTTGCTCACTGTATGGTTGTTTGTTGTGGGATTACACATTGAATTTTCGTAAACTCACCCTTCTGATTATCTGCACAGGTAATCCCCAGACTTAGGTGGATCAGTGCAGCGGGAGACACAGAGGTGGCCACACAACTGCTATTATTTTTGCATTTCATTTTGATTATAAGTATTATTAGTTGGGGCATTTTTATTGTAATAAGGCCTCTTTGGATTTTTATTTTTAATTTGGGATTTATATTTGTTTTGATTTATAATTGTTAGCAGTAGGAAAAGATGCTGGTTGTCAAAAAGATAAATGTCTTTCAAAGATACCACGAATACGCAACCTGTTTTAAGAGCTTCCGCAAGAAATAACGTGCTAAAAATTAATGACATTTTAATATGATTAACCTTTTGACAAACGACTCACATTTTGAATGACACGTCTTAAAATCATCTTACAGATCACACAAAGAGGTTAAATAGAGAATGGGTTTTTCAATAAAATCACATTTTACGAAAAGCACTTCTATGTGACATCGCTAGATTCAGCCATAACGTCCAGGCCGAGTTTGGGGTGTTACAGTTTTGCTTTATGACTTTGTTGTGGAACCCTGAATATTATAATGGTATGAAGATTGAATTGGAAGATCAAATTGAGTAGAACGCAGGAGATGAGTACAATCGTTCGATGATGAATTGACAGATAAAACCATGGTTGGACCATGGTGGTACATGTGGGTACGTATAAGACGATAGCTAGGCTATGGCATCGTAATACCGTGTAAGACCATAGCTGGTCTATGGCATCATAATGACATGTAAGACCATAGCTGGGCTATGGCATTATGATCCCATGTAAGACCATGCTAGGAACATGGCATTGGCATCAATATGTGATCCCATGTAAAACCATGTTTAGGACATGGCATTGGCATCGATATTTGATTTCGTGTAAGACCATGTCTGAGACATGGCATCGATATAAGACTTTGTGTAAGACCATAATTGGATTATGGCATAACGTAAACGATGTACTCCAACCCGTAAGACATTCTTTAATTTGACAAATTTTGGTAAGAAAAATTGAAGTTAAATGTTGGAATTTAATTTGATACTGATATTAAGTTCGAGTAAGTAAATTCATTGTTTGAAATGATGAATGGTAGAAAACATTTGTAAAATCAATAAGTGTGTTAATTTGCTTAGAGTGAACTATGTGATTATGATGATATTACATTAATGATGAATACTAAGTTATATGTGTGTATTTATGAGAGTTAAGTAGAGGCTTTATGACCTTACCCCCTTACCAGTGTTGCATTATAATGAAGATTCACGAGAATCATGTTGAATAAGTCCATAAGTGTGAAACTAAAGAGTAAAGTGGTAGAATAATTAGTAATGCAGACAGGGTTTAATGAAAGTCTAAAGATGTGTTTAATGAAAGTTCTTCTGAATCAATTTTCGCTAGTGAGCGGAATAATACGGGGTTTATGATAATAGAATTAGCTAGAAAAATGATGTTTGAGTTGTAAAGGTGTCTATGTGTAACAGCTATGGTTGAATAGATTACGATGATCTCTTCTGAGTATTATATATATTCATTCATCCTCAGGGGATCATGCAAATGTCAGTTTTTTAATGAAATTCTTATCGAGTAAGAATGTTAGCTAACTTTAATGTTAGACAAAATTACTAATGGTCTATTTGATTTATGATTGGCATTGCCTTATCTCTTCAGGATTCTACCCTAAGATGTTGAAATGAAGTCGGTGATAAAATTTATGTGAGATTATTCATCTATTTCGTCTGGAAGTTGTTTTGTTATATATATATAAATATTTGGAAAGTGTATTATCTCTGTTATGATAGAATTCAAAAGCTAGAATATGGTGATTCTGGTATCAGGATTTCTCTAATTTTCATGGAAGAAATTGATGTTGGCAAAGGTAAAAATAGTGAGAGCACAAGCTTAAATTGTATGGTAGTTTTCTTTCTTCAGGTAAGTTTGAATAAAGTCGATGAATTCAAGCAGGATATTTGTTTCGACGAACTAATACGATTGCAAAGGTCTTTGATAGCATGATAAGAGAATTTTGAAAGATTGTGTGTTTGAATTTTTTTAATAGCATGAGAAAAAGAGCATTTTAATATGTTATTACTTGATAGTTGAGATCGACTAAGTTGTTTTGTTAGAACAAGCTGGTCAGTTGAAATGTGATGTGAGTTATATGTGTCCAAGTATATCCTTAGGTAAGAAAATAGATTTTGTGTATTCACGAGTGTATCGATGTACAATCTAAATGAAGAATTGATGATCTAGAGAGTATGATACTGAGATATTCCTATTAGATTTATTCTAACTGGATGATGTTATTATGAACTGAAGCTACTCTGAATGATATGTCATCACATTTATGAAAGATTAAATGATCTATGCATGTTAACAAAGTTGGAAACAATAGAAGGTATTATTAACCGAAGGTTCTAGTTCTGAGTTCAGTTTGAATTGAGTAAGGAATTTATGATTTTCAGTGATGCGCTATTGAACGAATTGGAATGTGCCTTAATACAAGGGTGTTAAATTTATACTTTTAAAGTGTTAAAGTTAAATAAAAAAGAACTGTTCGACTGGTGATTTAGAGATGACCACTTTTATGTCGGTATTGTGAATTTGATGATATAGTGTGTTCAACGAAAAATGTTATATGTTTCCTGGTTCTAATGGTAAAAAGTGTCTAATGTTACAGAAAAAGATCTGAAGTTTAAGACATTGTTAACGGATTTAGATATTGAAGGATTTTGAGAAATTATCGATTTACCTTTTGGAAAGCAAGTATGGTTATAAATGCTTGAATGGAAATTTTTGTTTATTTTGTGAGGGTTGGATACATGATTAACTTTATTTGATGATGGTCTAATTCTAGCTATATTAAAAGCTAAAGCGAAATTTTCTTTGTGAAACTGAAAAGCTCAAAAATGTGATAGTGAATGGTAATTTAAATGAGTTTAGAGCAAGTTTACTTCTGATGTTGAATTTTAGGTGAAACATGATTCCTATTATTATTGTTATTTCGAGATAGAATTTGTGTATTGATGAGTTTAGAACTTATGCAGAAGTTTTTGTACGAGACCTTAGTAGTAATACCTCTGTTCATCCAATAGTAATAAAATGTGCAGTTATATAAAGTAGATATGCTAGTGATTGCGTATGTCACATGATATTTTTGGATTCATATTCAAATGACGATATGTTAACAAATAAAAGTTGAAAATCAAGTGTAATCAGGACTAATACAGTCAGTGATAATACTAGTGTAATATGAGATAGCATTGCTATCGATTCCATATCGAGATTATTATATCTCTAAAAAGAAAGATGTAAATTGAATTGCGGTTAAACATCTGACAAAGAAAGATCCGTATGATCATTTTAGCATGTACAGAGTTCTTAATTGACAGATTAACTACATTGTGTGTTCTTGGAAGAGTAATTTAGAAATTTGACACTGTGTTCTAAAGTTCAAAGGTTATTGGAAAGAGATATACGAAGTTAAGTCAATTTGTGATTCTGAGAAATTAGTGAAAGTGATTCATAAGAGTTAAAAGCAACACCTTCTGGTAAGATTTTCGGGGATGAAAATCCCAAAAGGGGGAGAGTTGTAACAGCCCAATTTTAGGCCTAAACTGAATAGTGGTTTTGGGATCACAAATCCAAGGTCGTAAAATTTATTTTAGTATTATTTTGAGGTCTATTGCATGATAATATGATTGTGTAAAAATTTTGTTAAGAAATTTTATCGTTTGAATGCTCAATTTGTGAAAATGGACTAAATCGCGTAAAGTGCTAAAGTTGTGTTCTATTAGATAATGTGTTAAATAGCTATAGAACTTAAAATTTGAGGTCCTTATTGAGTAATTAGACCACTATATGTGTGAGTGGATGTACATGGAGTGTAATAAATGAAAAGTCAAGGTAGATGGGGTTTGGTATTTTGATGACTTAAGATAGATTAAATAAAAGAAAATAAAAATGGTTATCTTTTTCATTTCCTTCATGCACCGAAAATTTCAGCAAGAATAGCCATTTTGGAGCTTGAAATTTTGACAAAGAGAAACCCTCTACATGTAAGTCATTTTGGTGTTAGTTTTTGTTGATTTTTATGTTTTTGGAACCCTTAAAGCTTAAACTAGCTAAATAGGGGACTAATTTGGAATAGAGTTGGAAATCTAGAGTTTTTCCATGAGAGCATATTTGCTATTTTTGATTTAATGGAAGAAAATGAAACCTTGTTGTGTGTTGAACAACTTTTGTTAAGGGACTTTTGATGAAAATGTGAAATAGGGACTAATTTGTGAAATGTGAAATTTATGAGTTAAATGTGTAAAATTGTGAAATGTGTGAGCTACTATAAGCATGAAAATGGTTCAGCTATGCATGGGTAGTAAATAAATTGAACACATTTCATTTTACGAGCCTAGGGGTAAAATTTTAAATATGTCAAACTTTAGGGGCAAAAACATAATTTTTCCATAATATGATTTTTGGATCATATTGAATAATGTGACTAATAAATATGCTAGATGTGATATAATAGATCAAAGAAAACGAGATTCGAGCCTAGAAATGGAAAAACGTGAAATTGACGATTAGGTCCCTTTTTTTGCCATTCTGGTATCGAGGTAAGTTCACACGTAAATAATACAACCTTATGTTATGTATTTACTATTTCGATATTGGATGAATCGTATACATTTGTTTTTATGAAATTGATTAATGATGATTTTGACAAAGATTCGAGAAATGAGAAATCTTGATTTAATCTCAAGGGTAGAATACAAATGTCATGATATTAGGACTACCGAGATTATGTATAAGACCATATCTGGGATACGGCGTCGGTATATGATTTCGTATAAGACCATGTCAGGGACATGGCGTCGATATGATATTTCATGTAAGACCATATTTGTGATATGGCATTGACACGGTACTAAGAGTTTGAGATCCCCGAGCATTTTTAGTATTCCAATGTGTTCAACGGGTAAATCAAAGATGAGTATGAGAATGAAATTACTACGAGTAAATAGGCATGTACGTAAGCCTATAATTGTAAATTCATGATTATTGTGGAAATAATTGCTTATTACCCATTGTGGTTAATAGTGCACATACTTGTGATGTTGGATATATGATAAATATAAATGTTGATTGTGTGTTAGGCTGTTGGGCCGAATTGAGATGTGATCTAATATGTTTATATGCTTGAATTGTATTTCAATGGGTATGTTAAGAACGAGAAAGTATGTGACTATATTACGAGTGGTACAGGTATGTACGCAGTATTTATGTGAGGTGGATTTGATATAAGATGAATTCTTAGTGAGATTGTACATGAACAAATTACTTGTGAAATAATGATAACCTTGTGACAAATTATTTACGTTTATGATAAATGGATGCATGTTAAGATTTGATAATGATCATGTTATAGGCCTAGGAGCCTAACTGATTTGTGATATTTTACGGTTCATTTATTTAAACCGTGTCTCATTGGATGTGAGGAAAAGAAAAACGAGCATATTTGTCGAATAAAGTTATTATGAGAACATAGTAAGATACGAGCTTAGACAAGTGAAAGGTGGTTGAACTATATGTTGAAATTATGATTACTCATAAATGATGTGCATGTGATTAGGAGGATTGGAATAACTTGTTAAATAATGTGATAAGTTATATTGGAGAGACTATGGTGGTTAGGCTAATGCCAAGGCATGTAAATGGTATTTATAAGATAAAAGAGTAAGCATTATGAACGAGTAAGTGGTAATCATGAGAATTAATACAATTTGTATTAATAATGTTCTTATGGATGAGTAAATTAAATGAATGTTAATAATTGTTTATTATTTTCAAATGAACTTACTAAGCTCTAAAGCTGAGATGAACTTACAAAGTACGAAGTCTTATGCATGTGTAAGTTGAGATGAAATGATCGTGATCATGTCTTGTTTTTGTATGTTTAATTGCTCAATTATGCCCCGTTAAGTGCCATTGAAGTCATGTTTGTGTATGTACAATTAAGGGTGAAAATTGGATTGGAAAATAGCCTCAATAATTGTCCACACGGGTAGACACACGGGCATGTGTCTAGGCCGTTTGTGACACACGGTCTGCCCCATGGGCGTGTGGCCCGGCCATGTGTCCTCTACTCCTTAATTAATGCAAAACAGAATGCCCAGTAGTAAACACACGAGCAGAGACACGACCTTGTCTCTCGACCGTGTGAGGAACACGGCCTCAGGACATGGTTGTGTGCCCTGGCCATGTGAAGTCTGCACCTGATTTTGGAATTTAATTCGCCAGACGGTCTAAGTACACGGGCGTGTGCCTTGGCTGTGAAACCACATTTTTTACATGATGTCATAAACAAAGAGTTACATGGGCTGAGGACATGGGCGTGTGTGACCACACGGCCTGCCCACACGGACGTGTGACCCTCCAAAATGAGAAATTTTTCTTAGTGTGGTAAAATTTCGAAAGTTTCCAGGTTTAGACCCGAAACACCTTCGATGTATGTTTTGGGCTTCGTGGGCCCACATAAGGGATGATATCCATGTGAATGGAAAGTTTTAAATTTGGGAAAAAATTCAAGTCTTGGTTTTGTGAGATTGTCTGAGTTTATGTCTGGTAACGCCTCGTACCTTATTTCGGTGTTGAATATGAGTAACGGGTGTTACACGTGTCCCTTATTTCGGTGTTGAATATGAGTAAAGGGTGTTACACGTGTCACCAGGCCCTGTGTCACACACGACTGAGTCACATGCCTGTGTCTCAAGCTGTCTGGACATGAACTTGCCCAAAATCAAACCATTCTCAACACCAAATTATGGAACCACCTAAAGACCTTTAGTACATATAATCAAGGCATCAAAACATGACCAAAAACTACATGAAATGACAAATTCAATAGTCTAAGATCATTCAACCAATATGTCATATAAGGCACCTCAAATGCAAACATCAAACATACCTAAACATGTATACTTTACCACATTTCAATCATACACATCTAGTTCAATAGCATTTCGAAACATACCATCTTTTGGCCATATCAAAACCAATTCATCACATACCATATAATCTAAAATAAACATTCCAAAAACTACCGAATTATGCTAGATAGTGTGACTTGAGTGCCTATCCGATCGTCCAACCTTTCGAGTATCTACAAGAACATAAAATAACACAAGTAAACTCAATGAAGCTTAGTAAGTTCGACATATTGAAATGATAAATCTTACCGAAGTAATTACAACAATTCAAACAATAATGATTCAACCATTAAGGTTCCCTGTCATCCAAAATCTCAACCGATAAATCACAATAGTTCAATTCTATACTCAAATATATATAGCAAATCCGTCAAAATCATTAAACAAATTACTTTACCAAGATTTTCACTTTGAAGAACAACTTATGAATAAGAGTACATCGTCAATCCAAGCAAAACACACCATATGCTCATCAGAGCCAATCCAACTAAAACACACCAATGCTCATAAGAGCTAGTCCCTCTGAAACACACCAATGCTCATAAGAGTTAGTCTAACCGAAACACACCAAACAAAGAGTATAACACGAGAGCTTGAAAGAAATTTTGAACCTCAATTTACTCGGGAAACATATATATACATCACTCTATAACCATATCCACTCCAAACCCCCATAACACACCATATCTCAATTATACTCAATCCCATGTTTAATCCAATCCAAACATCAAATTCAATAATATTTTGCAAATAACCATTCATTATCAACAATTGAATATATTTATTGTACCATGTTATACTATTCAATAATTCATATAGATGTTAAATTTTAAACCTTACAAACTTACCTGGTCTGAATTGTAGTAGTTGTAGAAGTTTAGGGACTACTCCGTAATTTTTCCTTTTCCATGAGTATCTATGGGATCTTGATATAAAATGTAAAATTTCTCAATTATCAGCTTACATATCACATTCCAATCCATTTTACAATTTTATTTTTCAAATTTACATAATTGCCCCAAACTTTTATAGTTTTTGCAATTTAGTCCCTTAACCTGAAAATCATCAAATTAACCATTTTTCTCAAGTCAGAGTTATAACTGAATAAAATAGGCCTTTATACAGTCCCTACTAAACATCAAATTCACTATAAACCCTAAAACTTCAACATTTTCACAATTTAATCCCTAAATCAAAATCTAAAAAAATCACTTTACAAAATCATCAAACAACGCAATCAAAACTCCAATTACGTGGTATTCATAAAAAAAAATTCAAGATTCATCAATGGCAACTTCAAAAAATTTTAACAGAATAAAAAATGAAGGTACGAGCTAGCTAGACCTAGTTGCAATATCTCAAAAACATAAAACTTATAAGAAACCGAATCAAAATAGACTTACATGCAAAGCTTTTATGCTAGCCGAATATGAAGCTTCAAAAATGGTGAGTTTCCTTTTGATTTTCAGTGAAACATGAAAAAGATGATGATAATTTTGATTTTGGTTGTATTAAACTTTAATTTAATTACTAAATTACATGTTTATCCTTAAATATAAATATATAAATTAACAAATTAGAAACCTATTGTTATCCATCAATATCCTAATGGACTAATCACTAATTAAGTCCCTTTTCATTTCATAATTAAGCCATCAAATCAATGGAATCAAGATTCACTAAATTTTGCACCTTTTTTAGTTTAGTCCTTTGTGCTTAATTAACCATTTAAAAGTTAAAATTCTTAACAAAATTTTAATACGACTCTAATGACTTCATAAATATTCTCAAAATAATATTTACAAGTCAACACGATGGAATTTGTGGTCCCGAAACCAGTGTCCCATCACCACTGTAAATTGGGATGTTACAATAGCACTCCTAGAAATGCAATTTTAAGTGAAAATAGAGCCAATGTCGCAACACATGATCCTTGTGTTGTCACACTAAGGGAAGTTTTAAAAAATTAAGGAAATTCTTTCGATATCGCGACACGACCTTTCAGTGTCACGACACCACAATTAGTATATTGACATCTAAAAATTCAGAGTGTGTCATGGCATTGAACCCTGATGTCGTGACAACGACAAACTACTAGGGATATCGCAATACAGAACCCCTATGTCACGACATCGCTAGTAATTTTTCTACAGGTGACCTGATCTAACAGCACAACCTCGTGGATAAACCTTTATTTTACCTATTTTTAACATGTAAAAACCTCATTCTTAACCCTAAACACATCTCCTAACCCTATTTAATACCCATTAACCCTTTTTTCCTCCTAAAACATTAAAAATCCCTTCAACCCTATATCCCCAAATCTCATTCTCTTCTTTCAAGATTGTGGGAAAATTTTCATCATTTAAACTTCTTTGTGTGGCAAAGGAACGGGAGCACTCAAAGGAATGGTAACCCAACACATATAACAAAAAAATTCAAAGACTTTTTTGAGATTATGGGTTCCTAACTCAAAATTATTACTGTTCTATTAAATTTTTCTTGAACATCTTGCTTGAATTATTACTTTAATCATGCCTCTTAGGTAGATTAGGCAAACTAATGAGTCAAAAGCATTGATAAGTCAAAATCTTTCTAGATTTCGAAACCCGAATTTTGAAAAATATTTCAATGAACTTGAAGGAAAAACATTTATTCAAGAAAGGGGATTTGAACCATCGATGGTTCTTTATAAGGAAATATGGCCTTTCATTAGGTATCATAGGTGGGAACATTTTTGGACAATCCCAAAACATCATGTTGTGGTCATTGTTGTTCAAGAATTTTACGTATCTTTACGAGACCAACAGTCTAGAAATTCTGAAGGCCATATATGGGATATAGTAACTATGTGAGGGAAAGAGGTGCAAGTAACCCCTTGAATTATTTACGACTTTTATAATGCTCCATACTATGAAAAAGATTTTATCGATGAAACTATTTTGGAATATTTTAGAGACATGGATATGGATAACATTATGAGCTTTCTGACTGAAGAAGGGGCAAATGGAAATATCACTCAGGTACCAATGTTCTTGTGTCCTTTTGATCTACCGTAATTTGGTGTAGCTGATTAAACTAGTTTACACATTTAAGGAGCTTAAATACAAGCATTTTCATTATGTTTTAAGTAAGTTCCTTTAGTTTTACTTACATCCAATAAAATGTGCACATTGAGTCTTTTATTGACCTTAAAGGCCAAATGAGGCGTAAAAGAGAGCTAACATACTTTGTGAGCGTACAAGAGACCATTAGGAGGCATTCTGGACTAATACTGGACACTATGTCGCAACATGGGAGATTCTGATGTCGTAACATAGAGAACAAAATTGAAAAAGTAAGAAATTGCCATCAAAGTCACAACACAGGTTGAGGGTGTCGCGGCATACCCCTAAAGATGAATGTAAAGGAGCATACTGGTTGCTATGTTACGACACATGTCCTGGTGTGTCGCAACATCGACTCTATAACGAGAATAAAAAACGAAGCAGGGGTGTTTTGGTCTCCACAATCGAACTTAAAGCTCGGGAACGTCAGCTAACCTAGGGTTAGGGACAACGACTACCTGAATGCAATAAATAGGCTCCTTTGGCACACGTTATAGAGGAACCTATTAGCTTAGATTCTCTCTTTAGGTTTTCATAGTTTTAGTTTATTTGTTCTTTGTTTCTTTCAAGAGTTCTTATTTATATAGGAGATTAACTGTTGTGGATTCGTGCTTATTATCAATATCAATCAAGCTTTTCTTAAACTCTCTATTTCAATCCACTCCCTATGATTAATTCTTCCATATATTCCATGTTGATGAAATCCATGAGGACCTAATCCTTCTATAGGGGATTAGCAAGTGTAAGCATGATCTCTTAACTATTTTGTAGTGTTACTCAATGGATCAACTATTTGGGAAAGGTAGAACGTGAAACAAACCCTAGGCCTAATAACCCTGAGAAGTCATCAAGGTCAAAATTAACCCAAATTTGGTATTGCCCATTCTTAAACACCTTTATCCCAAGCCAGTCTAGACTGTGAGATCTGAAGATAAGTAGTCTTTGGTGACTCGTTATGTTAGTGGAAGATCAGAATATCCTGCTAAGATTGCGACTTGTTGGTGTAAGAGGAACCTAATACGATAGTTGATTGGGATTGCTGAAGCAAGCTAATCACCCATCTTCAGATTTTATTGACTTTATTCTTTATATCTCTTGAAATTCAATTCTTTTATTTTTTTATTTAAGAAACCCTAAAATTTTCTCTTATTTTACTTTTGCACTATAATTGATTTAAAAGTATTAATTAGATCTTTGGGTATGATCCTTGGAGTACTCACCTACTTCGTTGTAAAATCTATATTACAAATCAACCCTATACTTGTGGATGTCATCTTGTAATTCTTTATTTTATTGTAGTATTTACACTCTTGAAGTTGGTACGTCTGGAGGTGGTCACATTGTTGGCATTATTGCCAGGGAGGCAACGTCACTGGATTGATTTTAACTTTTATACGTTAAAGAATAAATAGGAAATTTTTTTGTTATAGTTATGCCATTCAATTTATTTTGTTAAATAACACTTCTAACATTGTTCAATTTTAGGAATCCTAGACACAAAACAATCAGTCAGCACAAGTTATGGATGACTTCTATTATATGTGGTCCGATAAAGACTTCTATTATGAGGAAGATATTTACGAAGAAGAAGTCTATAAAGATTGAGAAATCCATGAGAATCAATGATCCCTAATGCTTAAATTAAGTAAAATCCGATGAGCGACCCCAACTTGTCTCCAAGATGGTAATGACCATAATAATATGCTATCAGAGAGGTACCAAGAGGCGACAAGTCCAAAATTACGCAGAGAGGAGAATGCCATCATAGGTGTTTGTGAAGAAGGAGAATCTTTAGATTATTTTCTCCTCCAGCCGATGGAAAAATATTTAGACAACTTAAATAGAACTTTCGAAAGAGGAGATATTGAGCTAGCAGAGGAAATGATAATGAATCGAAAAATCAAGTAGATCAGGAAAATATCGTCCCAGAAACTCAGGTGATACTGACAAAGCTGAACCACAAGAACATCATAATAAAGACCCACCAACAGAGGTGATGATAGATAAGATTGAGTTAATAGAAAAATATCTATCGATTTAGAAGTTCACAGGACAAAAAGATAAGAAATTAGTGATTTCGAAGGCTGACCCTAAATTGACTATTCTTTTCACATCCCTAGTCGTAAACCAAGCACCCTAGAAGTCAATAGATTAGGGAATTTGCTAGCTACTGAAAGGACTGGGAAAAATATATATTGACAAAACTTACGATCATATAGCAGGTTACCATCAGATCGACCAGTCAGTGTGTATAAACCTTGAGTTACGACCATTACAGAACGTTCGGTTCCTGCAAAAACTAAATAAGAAAATTATCTACAAGCCAATGAATGAACTAAAAAACCTATAAAGACAAAACTTCAGTAGAACAACACCATATTTTTCCTCAATTTCTCTACCAAACGCATCAATAAGTTCTCCTGAAATGTCATACCTAATCCATCAAAAAGACAAAGACCTCACAGGAAACAGTTGTGAGACATTTTCAACATTCTTCCAAAACATGAATGTTGAATATCGAGTAAAACTATTGTGTAGGCATATGGTTTCATCAATCACAATAATTACGACCCACAAAAAGAGTTATTGGTCATTAAAGCAAGTAGGAAGGGTAAATTCGGAAAAAGAGACAACCGCAGATGAATAGAATGGCATGATGAGTGTTGGACTAATACAGATAGAAATAAATTATAGGGAGCCCATTGGTGCATATTGACTGAGTTGATGGATGAGCTTGGCAGCAAAACCTAACTTTTTTTTACTATTTGATAATTACTAACTGTACTGACTACTTATTTTACTAACAAAATTGTTAACATGCTATAGGTAGGTCAAAATCGGGTTTAACATATGTTTGAAGCATGCCGAAGGACCGAAAATGTAGAAAACAAGGTCAATATGGTGACACTGACAACTCTGTGCTGTAATATCAAGAACAGTAATGAAGAAGTTCACAAATCGACCCAATGTCAGGAAATCACTTTCCTGTGTCGCGACATAGAAGACAGTTTCATCAGAATTTTAAAGATATAGGGTGTGTCGCGACATCGAACCCTGATGTGGCAAAATAAGTAGTCTGCTAAGGATGTCACGACATCGCTATAATTTTCTACAGGGTTGACCCGACCCGATTGCGCAACCCAAAGGCATAACCATTATTTTACCAAAATTTTAACCTTCAAAACACCCTTTTTAAAATAAAAATATCCCTCTAACTTAATCTAACTTTATTCTAAAAATTTACTCCTCTAAAACCTCTCCAAAACCCTTAATTTCCAAAACCCCTCTTCTCTTCAAACCCTAAGTTTCTAATCCCTCATTCCAAATTCTAAGAAGATACATTGGAAGGAATTGTCAACAATAAAACAAAGAGAGAATTGCATACAAGTCCAAAACAAATTTGAGGTTCAAGCATTCACAATCTTTTACTGTTTTATTATTACTGTTTATATCTCTGTTGGAAATATTATAATATGCCTCCTAGAAAGACCAAGAGAACTCCTATTTTGGAAACTCTATGTGTTTCTGACCCCACTTGATTCCATAATACCAATATGGAAAAATACTTTTTAGAGTCGCAGGGGTGACCTCTAATTGATGAATGAGGGTTTGAACCCTCGGTGGTCCATTGTAAAGAAATTTGGACTTTGGTCCATTATCATCCATAGGAGCAGTTTTGCATTACTCCCATGAATAATGCAAATGTACCTGTGGTTCACGAATTCTATACGTCCCTTAAGGACCAAATCATTAAGCGAGGCTATAATGCAGTAATCACTGATGTTGAAGTGCGAGGGGAAGACGTTCCAATCTCCCCTAATGATATCTATGAATTTTATAACATCCTATTTTATGAAAAAGATTTTATTGATAATACGGATCTAGAGATATTTCAAAACATTGACATGGAATATGTTATAAAATATCTAACATAAGGCAGGGGTAGTTGGAATTATAGACCAAATACGGAGCTTCCCATGAACTTTAATCAGACCATTATATTTCCTATTGCTAAGATGTGGATGCAATTCATTGGCCTTAGAATTGCACCCACATTGAATGTATCTAACATTAATTTATTTCGATCAATTTTGTTATATGGTATGCTATAGCGTAAACATATATGTGTAGGTGCTGGATCTTTTGAGAAATGAAGTGGTGTGTACAAAGCCAAAAAGCTTGACTTTTTCCCCACCTCATAATGGCACTCTGCCACCAAGTAGAAGTGCCAATGAGTGACAATAAGCAATTCATGAAACCTACGAGAAGTATCATTAGAGATACATTATATACACAATTTGTTAAACTTTAGTGAAAGTAAATTATTGAATGGAATCAAAGGAGGAAGAAGAAAATGGACATACTAGCATTAGTTAAATAGAAAGATTCAACAAAGGTTAAAAAGGGAGCTAGTAGAACCACTAAAGCATAACTTGATAGGATGATCTAGTGGATACAGGAAACAGGCCCGGTACTTCAAGAATTTGCAAGGACGAATGGGTTACGCGCTTCATGTTATCCCCCAGATATGTTAAGGCCAAATTCCACTCATCAGGATGACAGGGCTAATCTTGAGGAGGAAGGTGTTGCTCAAGAGTACCTTACTATGGAGAATGAGTACGAAGCGGTATTTTAGCTGCAAGTTTTTACACCAAAAGGGCCTGTCATGCGAAGCCCAACTCACCAGGTGCCTCCAATAGGTGGGAGCTCTCACCAAACATATGTCAAGGGAAAGGGCAAAACCCCTATAGAAAAGGATGTTATCATCCCCTCGATGATTCAGAGGAAGACTAAATGATTTTTTTACTTTAAAAAAAAGACTTGTATTAATTTTTAGATAATTTTAATTTATACATTGTAGAAGTAGGATTAATAAGTAGATTTTAGTACATTGCATTATGTTTAAATTTTTAATGTAGGAACTATACACAAAGGAGACGCAAACATATTCGAACTTTACACAATCAAAGGAGGAAGCACCCACCAGTAGTAGTTAAAACAATCACGATAAATTGGGTAACTTCTTTCATTATCATTTGATGGGCTGCACATTGAGGACAATGTGTCAACTAAAGTGTGTGGGGTAACATAGGTTGTTTTTAAATTTTAATTTTTTTTTATCTTTTGGTGTGCTTAAACTTGTAGAAATACAAGTGATTGGTTAAAGCATGTACATAGGTTGCTTGTGTTTATGAATAAATTTAGCATGATGATAAGTGATTTTAAATTTTTTATTATTAGACTATTAAAGTTCTATATGTTACATTGTAAATAAGTATTAAGCTATCATTTGTACCAAGTGATATAGAAAATACAAGGAAACAAGCATGCTAGTATGAATGATAAATGATTGAATTTGTGTTTGTTTGGTTGATTAAATTTGTGTATGTTGAGATATTTAGGGATGACCTAAGGCATTGTTTGGAACACATCTAGAGCCAAAAAGCTTCCCTATTTATACTTCACCTTTAGTACCAACTTTGAGCCTTTTAACACTTCTTGATGAACTACATTACAAATCCCGAGCTTAAAAATGTTAATTTTTATATACCCTTTTCTTTAGTCTTGTACCACACGATTATAGATGTCTGGCCAGACGTATTAAGGGTTAAGTAGATACATCACGGTGGAGTTTTTAAAATTAGAGTGAAATAGGAAAGATTGGTGTGATATAGGAACTATAAGTTAGCATAATGTGCAAAACAAAAAGAAAAATCCAAAAAGGGAATTGGTACGAGTAAAAAAAGTCTTAAACTAGCGAAAAAGCATTCATGAGTGAAATGTATTGAAAAAGAGAAAAGTCGCAAAGTCACAAACGAAACAAAAACTTGTTCATTAGTGCACAAAAAACTCGTAAAACTAGCCATAGTTACTATGCCATGCTATGATTTCCTATATATATTGAGAGATAAGGAAGGTGAGAGAAGGAGAAATAAGGCAGTGAACGGGTAAGGATCACTAAGGGGGAAGAATAGGGATCAATATGATGTGCCAAACTATTTTCGTGTTTGTAACCCTTTTGATGCTTACTAATTTTGAGTTTCATACTTATCTTAAGCCTTAGAACATTACAAGCGAAAAAGACTTAATGACCTAAATATCCTTATACATGAATGGACATCATACTAGGCAAACACATAAACAACTATTTGTATTCTGCTTAGATAATCGAAGTACTTGTATGATATGTTGATGGATTCCTATAGGTGAGAACCTTAATACTTGTATATTTTGTAACATACTGAACTTAGATGTTTGTGATCAAAAGTGGTAAATTAACAACTTATCATGTTGAAATTGTTAGTAAACATGAAAGGCCTAAGTCAAATGCTCTGAAATCAATACTTGTACCATACTTGCTCAAAGGTCGTCATTTTTATTTGTCATCTTTGTTTATGATTGCTTGAGGACAAGTTATGACTTAAGTGTGGGGGAGATTGCTTTGTCATAATTTAGTGTAGCAAATTAAACTAGTTCTCACATTTAAGGAGCTTGAATACAAACTTTTTTGTTATGTTTTAAGTAAGTTTCTTTAGTTTTACTTACATCTAATAAAATGCGCACATTAAGTCTTTTATTGACTTTACGGGTCGAATGGGGCCTAAAGGAGAGCTAACGTAGTTTGTGAGCGTACCGGAGACTATTAGAAGGCATTTTAGACCAATACTGGATGTTATGTCGCAACATAAGGGATCCGATGTCGAAACATAGAGAACATAATAGAGAAAGTAAGAAACTACCTTCAATGTCACGACACAAGCTGTAACACCCCCAAACCCGACCTAGACGTTATGGCCGAATCTGGCGTGTCACATTGAAGTGCTTTTTGGAAATAAGACTTGTCGTTAAGAATTCGAATTTAAGTTAAAACCCTTTTAGTTTTTATTGCTCGAGAAAATTTGGCAAATTAAGTTGTTACTAATCGAAATCAATTTGTCAAAACAATTGCCATGTTTATCACCGTTGATGTAACACCCCAAACTCGGCCCAGACGTTATGGCCGAATCCGGCATGTTACATTAAAGTGTTTTAACGAAAATCGTGTTTTCATTGAAAACCCTTCTTAAAATAAAAGAAAACTTAATTAACTTAAAAAAAACTCCTTTCAATCACTTGTTTAAAACATATGATTTTATGAAAACATGTCATTTTAAAGTTTAGTTGCGGAAACGTAGAAAACATACTATAATTTAGGAAACCCATGTTCGACTTTTCGTATTTACAACGAAAATAATAATAATAATTCAAGTAATAATAACATAATGAAACCTTATTACAATCTGGTCTGAAACATACTTAATAAAATAAAAACTTATATGCTAAAAAAAATCGAGTCCAAATTATCTTGCTAGCTGGCCACCCAGAGTCCCTGCAAACATTGAACCTTCTACCGAGCATCACCTGAAAATAAAATAAAAGAGGGGGTGAGTTTTCGCAAACTCAGTGTGTACAACCTTCAACACAAAAAAAAACAAGCATTCCAAAAACCATCATACATCAAACATGCAATGCAATCCCATCCAAATTATCCTTCTGCTACACACCAGCTCCGTCCCCCGTCACACCATGTAGGGTATAAATATCGACCCACCCAACTGACACACCAAGGGTAGCCCGGTTGCCGAACTATCTTCATTTACATATTGGGCTTTAAAAGCTGCCGTTGGATCCACGATTGTCAAGCAACCATGCGAACCTCATATACTTCCTCCGTTCCGTAATCCCCAACCCATATGTAACCTAAGCAGAATATCATATGTATGCATGTCACTTACATTCAACACCTAGGGGTATTTTGGTCATTTTTGCCCTTAGGGGCATTTAAGTAATTTTCCCTTAATTATGGTTTTCACTTGCCTTGGCCCGTTAACAAGTCCCGTGAGCTAAGATGAATGAATACTATGCACCAGGTAGGATTCCAGAGAAGAGGAGGTGGGTTATTAAGACTGCTTAAGTACCAAGCTCTCCTTAGATCCAATCCTAGACATGCATATACCCGTTGCCACACCTTAACCCTATGACTTGTCCACAGTCGCAAAAAATTATTAAGTTTTATGTAGTCATCATATTCTAGACCCAAAACCCCTTACAAGCCCAATCAAATTCACATACCTGTATCTAGCCCATTAGGCCCAAATTGCCTGTATATGGCCCATTAGGCCCAAATCACATTTATATGGCCCGTTAGGCCCAGTCACTTTCATATTCATGCTCACATACAAATTTCTATCACATAGCATCAATATTCAGTTTTTGCCTATTATGGGCCCAATAGCCTATCGGGCCCATTTAGCCTATTCTAACCCGTATGGCCAAATCACAACTCAAGTCCACGGAATCGCCCGTGAGCCTCAGGAAACCTATCAGTTTCCTCCTCACGAGTGTTCGCACACTCGCAAGACTACTGCAGCCAAACTTTTGACTTTTCGGCATTTTGACTTTTCGGCTTTTGTCGATCTACTTGTGTGTGCAGTGTATGTACACACCTGGTAAGCAAACGTGCTGCGATTCCCTTAGTCACCAACCTACAAATGATATCACCCTTCAATTAATCACATGCTTAATACATATCTTTACTAAAACCGAAACCTTACCATAACCTTTCCTTGTGCGATCAGCCCCTTCTTAAATCACTAAAAACAATCAACTCCTAGATCTGCACCAATCTTAACTATTAAAACTAGAATAATAGATGACTCGTATCCAACACAAGTCCCTTTACCTTAACTATGAACATTCGGCCACCTTAGCCAATGGGAAAGGAATACTTACCAAAATCGCAAGCACCCAAAGGCAATTTTGGCAGAGAGCTAAGATCTAGATCCGATACTAATTCCCTACCACAGTTGATTAGAAAAAGTGACGGACAATAATCGATACTTCGCAAGGAAAACCGATTGGAAGAGCAACACTTACACTAGATCCGGTGAGAAAAAGATTTTCGGCATTAACCTTATACCCTTGCGTTCGGTACCTATTTATAAACCCTATGGTCGAATTCCTCAAGCCCAAGTTCCCATTTCGGCTCCACTTGCTCCTCACTTCTCATCTCCACGTTTTTCTCCCTGATAACCTCTTGATCCTTTCCAAAATTTTCTCTCCTGAACACTTCCCTTGGAGTCCATTTTCACTTCAAACCTTCTAAAAGGC
The DNA here is from genome assembly GCA_025698465.1 of Gossypium longicalyx. NCBI lineage: Eukaryota > Viridiplantae > Streptophyta > Magnoliopsida > Malvales > Malvaceae > Gossypium > Gossypium longicalyx. The sequence continues at coordinate 59,891,664 of CM047007.1, forward strand.
AAAAATTAAACTCTAAGAATTACTAAGCTAGGATTCGAACCTTGGATCTCCTTGCTAGCCACTAACACCACCTCCCTACTCCCTAAGTGGCGTCACTTAGCCGCTCCTCCACGAGGCTTTTTGATGCTATTTACTCCTATCTTTATTTAAAAGCCCAACTGCTTGCCAACCCTGATTCTTTTAATAACTAAACGATAATTTCTTCTACCCCTAGATTCGAACCCAAACCTTAATTAAGACCTACTGTAATTATCACTTGGCTAGAAATATAAAACACAATTTTTATCAGAACCGAAAAAAAGAAAGTTTAGGATTTCGGGATTTTTAGGTTTCGGGATTTTTAGGGCGTTACAACTCTACCCCCTAAAAGAAATTTCGTCTTCAAAATTTTACCTGATTCAAACAGTTGAGGATACTGACGTCACATCGCTTCCTCAGGTTCCCAAGTAGCCTCCTCAGCCTTGTGATTATGCCAAAGCACTTTGATGAATGGACTGGACTTCCTTCTCAGTACTTTGACATCTCAACCAATTATTTGTATGGGCTTTTCCTCGAAGGTTAGGTCTGGCCCAACCTCGATTTCTTCAACCGCCACGACATGCGAAGGATCTGAGCGGCACTGTCTCAGCATGGAAATATGAAACACATCATGGATCTGGCTTAGTTCAGGAGGTAACTCCAACTGGTAAGCGACTGGCCCAATCTGCCTTACAACCCGATATGGCCCAATGAACCTTGGGCTTAGTTTACCCTTTCGTCCAAACCTTAATACCTTCTTCCATGGAGAGACCTTAAGAAACACTAAGTCTCTCACTGCGTACTCTATCTCTCGATGCTTAAGGTCAGCATATGACTTCTGCCTATCTGACGCCTCATTTAACCGATCTCGGAGAAAACTTCACCATATCCTCAGTATCTGCTACTAACTCAGGGCCCAAAACTCTTCGTTCACCCAACTCCGTCCAACATGTTGGAGTTCAACACCTTCGCCCATACAGTGCTTCATATGGAGCCATCCCAATGCTTGCTTGATAGCTATTATTGTACGTGAATTCGGCTAACGGTAAATAGTCCTCCCAGCTACCTCGGAACTCAATAACGCATCCCCTCAACATATCTTCCAATACTTGAATCACCCTTTCCGACTATCCATCAGTTTGAGGGTGGAATGTCATACTAAAGTTCAACCTAGTACCCAACGCCTCATGTAGCTTCTTACAAAATCGCGAAGTGAAACATGGGTCCCTATCCGATATTATGGATACTGGCACTCCATGCAATCTTACAATCTCTTCCACATACAATCTAGCCAGCTTTTGTAATGAGTAATCGGTACGAACCGGTACAAAATGGGCAGACTTGGTTAACCAATCCACTATAACCCATATCGAGTCTTTCTTAGTAGGCGTCAAGGGTAGCCCACTAACAAAGTCCGTAGTGATCCTTTCCCATTTCCAGAGTGGAATCTTCACTGGCTGAAGCAATCCCGAAGGCAATTGATGTTCTGCCTTTACCTTTTGACATATCAAACATTTGCTTACGAACTCCATAACCTCGCGCTTAAGTCCAGGCCACCAGTAAAGCTCGCACAAACTCTGATACATCTTGTTTTCGTTAGGATGCATTACGTAGAGACCGCTATGTGCTTCCCGCAGAATGGATTGCCTTAGATCATCGTCCTTTGGTATACACATTCTCCCACGGAAACACAATACTCCTTCACTATTTATCCCAAAATCCGATGTCTCCCCACTCTCCACTTGTCTAAAACGAGCACCTAAGGTCGTATCCACTAATTGCTTACTCCTTATCTGTTCAATCCATATCGGTTTTACTTGAAGCTCAGCTAACAAGCTACCATCATCCAACAAGCTTAAACGGGCGAGCATAGCTCTCAAGCCCGACTTAGCCCTACGACTCAAAGCGTCGGCTACCACATTCGCTTTGCCAGGGTGGTATTCTATTGAGCAATCATAATCCTTCAATAATTCCACCCACCTATGCTGCCCAAGGTTTAGCTCCTTTTGGGTAATGACCTACTTCAAACTTTTGTGGTCCGAATAAATTATGCACTTCTCCCCATACAAATAATGCCTCCATATTTTAAGCGCGAACACCACCGCAACTAGCTCCAAATCATGGGTTGGGTAATTCCCCTTGTGAGTCTTAAGTTGCCGTGATGCATACGCAACCACCTTTCCTTGCATCAATACACAACCTAAGCCCACATGTGACGCGTCACTATAAACCGTAAACTCCTTCCCAGGCACTGGCTGAATCAACACAGGGGCCTCAGTTAAAACTTTCTTGAGTTTTTCAAAACTCTCTTGCTGCTTATCCGTCCAAACAAACGGTACCCCCTTCCTCAACAACTTAGTTAAGGGTGCGGCAATTACTGAAAAGCCCTCAACAAACTGCCTATAGTATCCTGCCAAGCCCAAAAAACTTCAGATTTCTGATACAGACTTGGGTGTTTTCCAGTCTAACACCGCTTCAATTTTTCGAGGGTCCAGTTTAATCCCCTCGGCTGACACCGCATGTCCTAGAAAGGTAGCCTCCCTTAGCCAGAATTCACACTTACTGAATTTGGCATACAACTGCTTCTCCCTCAAAGTCTACAACACAATCCTTAAGTGTGCATCATGCTCATCCTCATCTTTTGAGTACACCAAAATGTCATCTATAAAGACTACCACGAACCGATACAAGTAGGGTTGGAAAACCCGATTCATGAGATCCATGAAAGCAGCAAGTTCGTTCGTCAGCCCGAATGGCATCACCAAGAACTCTTAGTGCCCATAACGAGTTGTGAAAGTTGTCTTATGAACATCTGCCTCCTTAGCCCTTAGTTGTTGATATCCCGAATGCAGGTCAATCTTCGAGAACACTGAAGCTCCTCTAAACTGATCAAAAAGATCATTGATTCTCGGTAGAGGGTACATGTTTTTAACAGTTAACTTGTTTAACTATCGATAGTCGATGCACATTCGTAACGTCCCATCCTTCTTTTTTACGAATAACACCAGTGCTCCTCATGGAGACACACTTGGTCGTATGAATCCTCGATCCAACAATTCTTGAATCTTTGCCTTATGTTCTACCAAATCCTTGGGTGTCATCCGATAAGGAACTATAGACACCGGAGCCATCCCAAGTAACAACTCGATTCCAAATACTACTTCTTTGCTGGGTGGCAACTCAGGCAGCTCCTCGGGAAAGATATCTAGAAATTCCCTAACTATCCTCAACTCCTTAACAGTAAGGCTCTTAGCCTCTGTATCACTAATTTTAGCCAAATAGGCTTCGAATCCCTTTCGTACTAACTTCTCAGCCTTCAACGCCGAAATCACATTCGACAGGTAATTCGGCGTTCACCAATCACCACTACTTTCTTATCATCTGCCTTTCTTAACACCATTCGCTTTACAGCGTAATCCAAGGTGGCTTGGTGCTTCACTAGCCAATCCATACCTAAGATTAAGTCAAATTCGCTAAACGGCAGCTCTACACTGAAAAGGTAACTCCTTAGACTACTTAGGGTACCTCCCTTAAATCCCAAAAGCTCCAACCTAGATTCAATCTAAATATTCAATCAGCCCTTAAATCATTAATAATAAGATTCACAACCCCGAATCTCTATATTGTCCATGCCACTAACCTTAATAAACAGGAGTGTAGCCTTAAACCCTTAAATTGCTTGGCTAGACTACCACAATTGTTAATTAGCCACTAACTGCATAACACCAGATCTTGTTAGAGGAATGATTAAGGATGTAGTTTACACCCATCAATAACAACTTGAGCAAGACAGAGGACAACTTACCGTATCCCTCAGAATCGAGTACTGAACTAAGGGGCGGCACACGTGAGTGGAGTATAGCGTTCGATCATAGAGAGTAGGAAGATCATTAGATTGAAATAACGATAATCCTAGAAAGGAAAACCACAAAGTAACAAAAATACATCTTAATTTCTTACCCCCAATATTCAACTTGGTAACCACGAGAAAGGTAATGGTAAATTCGCAACAGATATGGAGTGACAAAATAAGAGTATGAGACGGCCAAGGCTGTGGTCGACTTGTCAGAGTTTTAGAAGGTGTGAGAAGAACACAAGATATTCGGCTATTACCTAGGAAGAGAGGGAGAGACGGAAGAAGAGTTGATCTCAAGCTAGCATATTCTGTCAAGCATTAAGAGGGGGACTGAAGGTCAAAGGTATTCGGTTTAGAAAGGAGGAGAAGAAGAATGCCAATTCAGTAGAGAGGGAATGTGAAGAAGAAAGGGAAAAAGGTTTAAAAGAGAATTTGGCACACTCTAACTTGTATTCGGCAAAACAATCAAGAAGTAAAGTTGAGAGAAGAAAGACCCAAATGGTCAGAAATGTACCAAAATAAGAAAGGAAACAACCACAAACTCAAGAGGAAAGTTACCGAAAATAAAATGAAAAGCCCTTAATGATCCTATACCTATTCGGCACCACCAAAGAAAAAGAGAAATTCCCCAAAGTGTTTCCCCCAAACTGCCGAATACACATTCCCAAAGAGACCCAAATTCGGCCAACACCTTCCCACCTAAACTCTATGATTTTCTCCCCTTTATCTCTCCACCTTCTCCTCCTCGAAATCCCTCCCAACCTTCATCCATATCTCTTTTGACCAAGTCTCCAACCACCACTGTAGAGTTTGAATCAAACTCCACCTCTCACGCCATAGAGACATAAAATAAAATCCCCCTTGCAATACCTGGGATTTGAACCCAAGCCCTCTCAGATGCTCCACACGCTGCTTGCCACTAAGCCACAAGGCCTTTTTGTGTCATAAAACAACTACAATTATTTATAAAACCCAAGTGCCAATGTCCAGATTCTTTTAAGAGCAAAATCAAAAATTCTGCAAAAGTCGGAGCTTGAACCCAAGACTTCCTAGACACTTCCAAACACACCTAAATCACCCAGCCATTAAAGCAAACATGGAATTTATGCCAAATCATTCAAAATTACAGACCCTATATTTTTGGGGCGTTACAACTCTACCTCCTAAAAGAAATTTCGGCCTCAAAATTTACCTGGTCAGAATAAGTGAGGGTATTGTTGTCCCATCACTTCTTCTAGTTCCCACGTAGCTTCTTTTGAACCGTGATTACGCCATAGCACTTTGACCAGCGGAACAGATTTCCTCCTTAATATCTTAACGTCATGATCTAGTATCTGTACCGGTTATTCCTCGATAGTTAGATTAGGTCTAATCCTAATTTTCTCAACTGGCACCATGTGTGAGGGATTAGAGCGGTATCGCCTCAACATGGAGATGTGAAATACATCATGAATTCTGTCTAATTTAGGAGGTAACTCAAGTTGATAGGCGACCAGTCCCACACGCTTTAATACTCGGTAAGGTCCAATGAATCTAGGGTTCAGTTTGCCTTTTCGTCTAAATCTCAATTTTTTTTTCAATTTCTCAAAACTCTTTTGCTACTTATCAGTCCAATTAAACGGTACCCCTTTACGCAGTAACTTAGTCAAAGGTGCAGCAATCAATGAAAGCCCCTTAACAAAACATCTGTAATACCCAGCCAAACCCAGAATGCTTCGAATCTCATATACCGTATTTGGTAGTTTCCAATCCAATACGACTTCAATTTTTCGAGGATCAACCCTAATCCACTCGGCAGACACCCCGTGACCCAGAAGTGTCACTTCTCGCAGCCAGAACTCACACTTGCTGAACTTTACGTAAAGTTGTTTTTCCTTCAGAATCTGCAAAGTAATTCGAAGATGTGCATCATGGTCCACCTCAGTTCTTGAATACACCAGGATGTTGTCTATAAACACAAATATGAACTGATCCAGATAGGGCTGAAATACTCAGTTCATCAAATCCATGAAAGTTGCTGGTGCATTCGTCAACCTAAACGACATCACTAGAAACTTGTAGTGACCATAATGAGTCCTAAATGCAGTCTTATACACATCAGCCTCCTTTACCTTTAACTGAAGATACCTAGATCGAAGATCTATCTTAGAAAAAACCGAAGCTCCTCGTAGCTCATCAAACAGATCATCTATCCTCGGTAAAGGGTACTTGTTCCTGATAGTCAGTTTGTTCAGTTGACGATAATCGATGCACATGCGCATGGATCCATCCTTCTTCTTCACAAGTAACACTGGTGCTTCCTATGGGGACACACTCGGTCGAATGAATCCTCAGTCCAGTAACTCTTTAATTTGAGCCTTTAACTCCACTAGCTCCTTCGGTGCCATCCTATAAAGGGAGATGGACACCGAAGTTGTTCCAGGTATGAGCTCAATACCGAATTCGACCTCACGGTTTGGAGGCAACCTCGAAAGCTCTTCAAGAAAATACATTCGAAAACTCCTTAACAGTTCTGACATCTCCAATAGAAGGAACTTTAGAATCAAAAATACTGACATAAGCTAAAAACGTCTCGCAACCCTTGCGAACTAGTTTCTCGGCCCTTAACGCTAAAATTACATTAGATAGATAATCTCTTCGCTCCCCTATCACAGTCACCTCCTCATCCACAGTAGACTTCAACACCACCCGCTTAGCAGCGTAGTCCAATTTCGCACAGTGTTTCACAAGCCAATCCAAGCCCAATATAATATCGAATTCTCCAAACGCCAGTTCCATCAAATCCGCTGGAAAGACAACCCCTTGGACCTCTAGAGGCGCGTCTCTGAACAATTTATTCACCCTAACCGACTGTCCCAGTGGACTCAACACAGTCATCTCACAAACAGTATTTTCAAACTGGATACACAGCGTCCCAGACACAATGCATGCAACATACGAGTGTGTGGACCTAATATCAATTAAAGCAGGGTATGGTACATTATAAATAAAAAATGTACCAATTATGACGTCAGGGGCATCACCATCCTTTCGGCAATGAGCAGCATAGACCAAGGCTTGCTGTCTCTCCTTAGTGTTACCAGCACCTTTGCCCGGTACTCCACGACCTCGTCCCAAACCATTTGTACTACTAGCCTGGCCACGGCCTTTTCGATGGCTGCTAACCACCTCTCCCTGGCTGAACATGGCCCTAACCTGCAGCTTGCAATTAAACAAGCCTCTGAGTATAATTTTTAACCTGATGATCTATGGATCCACATCGGAAGCACGCCTCAATTCGTTTCCAACATTCACCCTGACGAGCTCTTCCACAATCAGCGCAAGGTTGCGATCTTGCAGCAATAACAGAAACTACTCGAACTGGCCCTTTTCATAGGCCTTTCAGAAGAACCCGAGGATCTAAAATCCCTCTTATTTCTGCCCCTATCTTTCTCGCGGTTCTGGCACTCAGAGCATTTTACATCCTTAGTAATTTTTTCCTTTTCTACAAGGGCAGCAAAGTTTCGCTCTCTCTACGGAGCTATTAGCACACGTAACTCATCCCGGAGGCCATCCTCAAACCACACACAACGTTCATACTCAGTTGTGACTATCCCGTGAGCATACTGACTCAGCTGCAGAAACTCTACCTCGTACTCTACCACCGTCTTATTCCCTTGGGTCAAGTTCAGAAATTCCTTCCTTCGGGCGTGCACATAACTTGTGCCCACATACTTCCTTGAAAAGGCCGCTTTGAAGAGATCCCATGTCAAATGGTCAGCCTGCGTACCCTCTCTCACTGTGGGCTACCATTGGTAGGCCTCATCTCGTAGTAAAGACACTACTCCTTTTAATTTTTACTCCATAGTACAGTCAAGGTCGTCCATTATCCACTCGGTAGCCTCCAACCAATACTCTGCCACATTTGGAGATACACCAGAAACACCCCTGAAGATTTTCGCTCCATTAGACCAGAGTCACTTAGATATTGACCCTCGGCCCACTAGTCCAGTACTTGCTCCAGCAAGCCTTTCAAGAACACGCAACATTGCTTGGGATAGAGCATCATCCCCAGCTGCTCGGTCATGAGACCCTGTCTCAGTTACTAGTGAGGCTTGTGCCTCCCTAGCAGGCATGTGACCCAATGTTGAAGACTCAACTCTAGCACTTCCTTGGCCTCTAAGAGGCCTCGTGTACCCCTTCTGCGAGTACCTCTTATGTTCATTTCGATAGCAAATTATCTATTTTAAAAGTCTAATGTATCAGTTTATAATTTTAGTGATTATTAACAATGTGTTATACACGACAGTAATTAGGGTTTGTTCCCGCAGGTCAAAATCTTACTATAGTTTTCAATCTTCTATAGTCTCAATTTACTCTAACTAAAGAGTTTCAGTATAGTCCTACTACCTATAGTAGTTCCTCAGCAATACATTTCAGTCTATAACAATAAACAGTGTCAAAAAACTTACTGATTTGGTTCTAGAGACTCGGTGTGCCACATTTCCAATCACAACATTTGACAATTAAATTTTCCAAAAACCCATTCCACAGCTGAGTTTTGCAAACCTAGCTTTGGTACCACTAAATGTAACACCCCAAACTCGGCCTAGACGTTATGGCCGAATTTGACGTGTCACATGTCGTTAAGAATTCGAATTTAAGTTAAAACCCGTCTAGCTTTTATTGCTTGAGAAAATTTGGCAAATTAAGTTGTTACTAATTGAAATCAATTTATCGAAACGATTGTCATGTTTATCACCATTGATTTCTTAACTGAATAAAAATCGCAAAAGTTTTTTTTTAAAGCCTTGAAGTTTTAAATACGTGTTTTCCTTGAAAAAAGTTATTATTTTGAAAACTCATATTTTCCTAGTCTAGTAGTTTAAGGTAAGAAATCAAAGCCCAAATGAGAGTTAAAATCACAAATGGCCTTATTACATAACCAAAACCCAATATGAAATTTAAATAAATTAAGTCAATAGTAGAACACTAGCAAATGTGTGGCCACCTCTGAGTCCCTGTACAGTGAAAAGAAAGGGTGAGTTCACGAAAACTCAGTGTGAATTCCCCTATCAATCAAGTAGTAAACAATACATGCAGTAACAGTCTGGGCCTAAGCTCTATTCAGTGTCAGTATAGTCTGGGCCTTAGCCCTATACAGTAACATGTGAGCCTAGGCCATTTTTAGTATAAGTACAGTGCAGTCATGAAACCCACGCCAATCCAACCAACAATCACCCGTACCAAACAACACACCATGTGAGGATTAAATCAACCCACCCAGCCAACACACCAATATCGCAGCGAAGCTGTTAACAGTAATGCAACAAAGCTGCTAATAACAGTAAACATGGCAAAGCCACCAGAGTAGTAATTACGTGGCAAAGCCACTAATATAGTACTTCCTCCAACTCAGAAACCCAACCCCATGTAGTATGTCGTGTCATAAATATTACGTGTATGCAGTATGTCATACTCAAAACCAGTTATATAAATATCATACACACATCAATTAACCTACCACTAGGGGTATAATGGTTATTTCGTCAGTTATGGGTAAAACAGTAATTTTACCCCTTAAGGGTATTTCGATCATTTAACTAATTTTGGGGTTTTGGTATGGATAACGACCCTTTGAAAGGTCTACAGTCATCTTGAAGAACTCAAATAACCCATAAGGACAAAACAGTTTAAATGGGCCTAAGGCCCATTACTCGACCCAAGTGGGCCCACACACTCGTGTGGCCCATTTAGCCCAAATTCAGTCGTGACCATACGATCACCATATCCCACTCCATTATTTGTCACTTATCGTAAATTTTATTCGTGTGGAGCCCACGAGCCCATTGGGCCCACACAGCCCATCTCGGCCCAACGAGGCCCATAACGGCCCAAGCTTACAAGGACGCTCGTGGTGGCCTCTATAGTCTGTCACCCATGATTTGGGGGCTCGATTTACCACACGAGTGTTCGCACGCTTGTGAGGCCTCAAATGCTGAGGTTTTGACTTTTGTCGATTCACAGTGACATAGTGGTGTGAATACACACCTTTATCTAATGTTTTGGCAGCAGCACAATTGGGTGTACAGTTACACACCTTTAAGCGACCCCTTGAGAAAATCCCAAAGGCTCCAACCTAGATTCAATCCAAATATTCAATCAGCTTTTAAATCGTTAATAATAAGATTCACAACCCTGAATCTCTATACTGTCCATTCCTCTAACCTTGATAAATAGGAGTATAGCCTTAAACTCTTAAATCGCTTGGCTAGACTCCCCCAACTGTCGATTGACCACTAACTGCATAACGCCAGATCTTGTTAGAGAAATGATTAAGGATGTAGTTTACACCCATCAACAACAACTTGAACAAGACAGAGGACAACTTACCGTATCCCCCAGAACCGAGTACTGACCTAAGGGGCGACACACGTGAGTGGAGTATAGCGTTCGATCTAAGAGAGTAGGAAGATCATGTAATAGCCCGATTTGGACCCTAATCGAAATGGTGGTTTCAGACCATGAATCCGAGTCAGAAAAATATTAAAAAATTATTTACTGTGAGTATTTTGTGTGAATTTATATCTGTGAAATTTTTGTGATTTAATTTTGTCGTTTAGGTATCCGAATAAATAAAAGGACTTAATCGCATAAAAGGGAAATTTAGTGGTCATTTCTAAAAGGAACCTAAGTGTTAATGGCTTTCTAAATTGGAGTGTTTATGTTGTAAATATTCCATTAGTATATTGTTTGGACGATATTAGGCTTATAATATAAAGTTTTTATATTAAATCATTAAGGTTATATTGGTAAATTAAGTTTTAAGTTATAATATGATATAATATATATATTAAAACATAAAATATAGTTAAAATATATGTTATTTTCATTGTTCTTGCTGAAACCAAATAAAAGAAAACTAAACTATGGTTCTGTTGCTTTCCAAGCTCAATCAAGATAAGAGTTCAGCTCGATTTTTGATAATTTTTACGTTTTTGAGATCGTTGCTTCGAGTACTAAAAAACCCATGCTTCAATTTTTTATTTTGATGAATATTTTAAGTTGTGTCATTGTTGGGAGCTTGTGATTTTTGTTGCTTGATGATGAAATATGAAAGATATGTTTTAGATTAACATGTTTTGTATTGGAGTTTTTGATGATTTTGAGTAATTAGGACTAAATTGCAAAAATAATAATTTGAGGGACTAAAATGTGAAATAAATGAAATATATGGACTAGTATGAACACTAGGAACATTCGGCAAAACATGGGTATCTTGAGATTTTGCATATTTTGTGTTTTCTCCAGTAGGGACTAAATTGTAAAAAGTGTAAATGTCAGGGGTAAAATGGTAATTTGACCATTTATGTGTATTTGGACTAAATTGAATGAAAATATGTTTGAATGAGATTAATTTGAATATGTTTAGATCAAGAACTAAAGAAATCAGGTTTGGATCGGGGGAAAACGAAAGTCGTCGACTAGCTTCCCTATTCCGTTTTATATCGTCCGAGGTAAGTTTATAAGCAAATAGACGTGTTAAATTGTAGTTAAATGTTAAATATCCATGCTGGTATGAAATGTATGAGTTTATACATGCTATGGTCGAATATGAATAAGCTTGGCTACTACATTTTTGAATTCGTTTCAACTGAGTTATGACGTTCGAAAGCCCTGTATGAACCTTAGGAATAGTTAAGATACATATGTCATGACATAGGATTCCGATATATGTGTGCGAGTAAGAGCATGGCATGGATATGTGATTCCGATATATGTGTGCAAGTAAGACTCTGTCTGGGACAGTGGCATCGATTTGTGATTCCATGTAAGACCACGTCTGGGACGTTGGCTTTGTACGATATGTATATGTGATTATTCGAGTGTCCTATCCAATTCTGAATGGTTCATCGGGCATAGATGAGTTGTGATCGAATGTGTAAAACGAGCTAAATGGCCAGGTATGAATTAGCTTGTTATTACCTAAAACATGGTAAGTGTATTTGTCCTTAAGACTATTTTTGAAATGAGCCTTAAAATTATGCATATGTGATTATGTGTATTCAGTTACATAATTTTTATATGCATATGGAATTATATTGTGACTCATGAGTTTGTATGTTTGTATGTATGTGAACTAGGTTGATAATAATTATTTGGCTTTGGAAATTAAATGGTAATGTGTTAATTTGGTTATATTCGCATTCGGTCAAGGTGACTTTATGAATAAATATTTATATTTATAATGTGAACTTTATATGTTGGAATGTGAATGTGTTTATAAGATATACTTTGGCCTAATTTTATTAAATTGGTGATATTATTATATTACTCTTTTGCTTATGACTTACTAAGCTATAAAAAGCTTACTCTATATATATTTGTGTCTCTGTTTATAGATCTTGGAGTTAAGCTACACGCTCGGGGACTGTCAGCAAAGTTCATCACACTATCAGCTATTTCGGTACCTTTATAAGTTAAACTTGAATTATGGCATGTATAGTGATGTGCGTGATAAGTCTTAAATTTATAATTGATCGTACTTGAAAACTAACTATTATCACGATAAAGGCAAGCGCACCTATCGAACAATGGTATAGCTTATAGCAAGACCGAAATGTCAAACTCACAAGAACTAAAAGTACTAGTACTAACCTTCTTTTTAGTATCTAGCCTAAAAATAAGGAGATTTTCTTTATCTAAACTAATTAACTAAACTAAGAATGCACAGGAAGTGAACTGGGGAAATACTTTTGGGAAAACTGATTGATTTGGACAATACCCAAGGAAAAATCCACCTAGACTTCACTTGTTATTTAACTCTGAATTAGCCAATTTATTCACTTGACTTGATCCGTAGAATTCCATAATTTATATTATTATCTCTCTCGAGACTAACAACGTCTAAACCTAGGTTGATTAATTCAATCTCTTTCTAATTAAAACCCCTAGTGTTGCATTAACTCGATCTATGGATTCCCTTATTAGGTTTGACCCTAATCCAGCAGATTTATGTCGTCCTATGTCTAGGATTGCTTGCAACTCCACTTAATTATGCTAGATCTTCTCTTAGACATGGACTTTTGCTCCTCTGAATAAGCACATTAATACTTGAATCAATATCCTGGAATATTAAAACAAGAATTAACAACATATAATTAAGAACAAATCAAGTATTTGTCGTATAATTCAGAAAATAGTAACAAGATCCCTCTTAGATTTCATTCCCCTTAGGTATTTAGGGAATTTAGTTCATATTTGTAAAAGGAAACATCTTAGAAGAATAACAATAACAAAACATAAAGAAGACCCAAAACCCCTTTGAAGGAAATTTAAGGGAGATCTTCAGTCTTGAAGGAGAATCCGGCTTCTGAGAGGGATCAATAGGCTTTCTCCGAGTAATCCTTGCCTCCTACTCCGTGTGTCGCCTTTAATCCTCTTCTAGGGTGTTTATATAGGCTTTAGGATGCCTCAGAACCCTCCAAAGTACCCTTTTTCCAATTAGAACTAGACTTGGGCCCGACACGGACAAGGCCGTGTACCACGCCCGTGTGAGGCGACTTAGGCTATGTTCAAGTCTGTTAAAAAGACATAGCCGTGTGGTCTACCCATGTGAGGAAGTCCAAGCCTTGTTGACTTCCCACGTTGACCCATTTTCTCTGTTTTTTGTCCGTTTCTCGCTCTTTTTACTCTCCCATGCTCTCCTAAGTATAAGACATGAAATTAAAGGATTAGGAGCATCAAATTCCAAAAATATAATGATAATTCATCCAAAAATATGCTAAGAATGGGATAAAAATATGCATAAATTACGACTTATCAAATACCCCCACACTTAAGCGTTTGCTTGTCCTCAAGCAAAATCCTCAATTCACAATTAGAAATTCATTTTTCTCAACTTATAATTCCTATCAATAATATCTCAAAATAATCCATAAGTAATCATACATTGAGAGTTCAACTAGAAGAACATCAAAGTTTCAAACATTCCAAGTTGAGCATTTTATTACGAAAACATAGGTATCTCCCCTCCTCTAAGTAATCACCTTTGATTCAAAATATCACAGAGTTTAACATCCTCACTAAAGATCCACTCAAATCACTCGAGGTGTTTAAGGACAACAAATTTAGCACTCAACAGTCAATATGAAAAGTTATTACCATAGGCTTGCGTCAAAATCAAATCCCCACCACTATATATTGAGATGATACATCAATCAAAAGGTCTTTAGAGGTTTGTAACGTGGCTTTGGTTAAGGGGTGTGGTCACAAGCTGAAAGAGAAGCTTAGAATCAAGATTGAATTGAAAAATTACCTACCTAGAAAAATACTAAAACTGACAAATTACATTCCTAATTAGATGATCCTAGAATTGAGCTTGTTTTTTTTAAGAACAAATCAAGTAACATAGAATTTTGCTAACTATCAGAAATAAAACATAGCTAAGCAATTTATTCGAATCAAATCTCGACAAAAATAGGGATCAAATTAATTGAGGGGATTTCAACAATAATGGGTTATAGGTTAATATTAAGGGTGAATCACTGAATGGCTTGTTAGGCTCAAGGGGGTTCACTAAAGGTTAATTATGAAGGTAGATTTTTATGGAGTGAGTGGGTTAACCCTAAGTGCCTTTATCATCTTAACATATCAAATCAATGGTGTGGTCTTGACAGGCATAATTGAAGCAAGTTCTAGAATAACAAATCAATATTGATGCACTCATAGCAATAATAAAAGTGAGAATGGAAAAAAAATATATATGTTCTAAAGGCTCAAGATCTCACAAAAATTATGGCTTTGTGATGTTAACTCTATGACTCTCAACTTCAAGATAATAACTAAACTTGGGGAAATAACCTAAAATTTTTAATTCTCAAAAATCAACTTATCATGCTTGATTCTCTAATTACTTAAATTTTAAACAATCAATGCATAAATGCTTATGTTTTAATTCAAGACATATCAATAAAAATCATAAATTAATCAAAATTCATTCTAATAGTGATATGAGTCACATGAAAATAAGACAAAATTCAGGGACTTTTTTGATAATGATATAAATAACCCCCCCACACATAAGATGTATATTGTCCTCAATGTACAAAGATAGATTTACTACAAAATATAGATATAAGATCATAAGATAGGGAGAGAAGTGAAACTTCCTGAATGTTAAATGGAATCCTTGAATTGGAGTTATGGAAAGTAATCGGCTAAGGCAAGGGTGAGATTGGAGGAGGATACTCCGGTGGTGGTAGAGGTTGTTAGTCCACAAGTGCTGCGCCAAAAGAATATTATAACTGGTGGTAGCTATGGTCGTGGTCGAGCAGGGCATGGCAGTTGTGGAGAACCTTTCCTAGTGGAGTTGCAATTTCCTAAGTAATAGTAAGCTTTGGAGCTCTTCTTAACTGCGATAGAATCAATAACTCTTTAGGAAATATAAAGTAGCATGATTACTCGTAAAGAAATGGTCGAAAACATAAATTGCTTAATAAAAATTTGAAAACCTAAAGATGAAGTAAAAATTGTATCAAAGATAAATAAAATAAGAAATAATTTAAAAAGATAAATAAAGATAAAAATAAATAAATAATAAATAATAAATAATAAATAAAAGTCTTCAAAAATCCTCATCGCCAGATGGTTTGCGAGGTGGGGGTGGTGATGAGATGTGAAGGTGCTGACAAATCTGATGTAGGGTTACATCAATGTGATCAAAGCACTAAAAACATTGCTACTCGAATCGAGTGAAACACTCAGAGATGTCAGAGAGTGAAGCAGCCGCATGAACTGGATGATGAATAGGTGGTGGCTGAGATGGTGGATCTTCGTGAGGTGGAGGGACATCATCAGTAATGTCCTCTGGGTCCTCCTACTTGGCTGACTAGACGAGGCGATACTTAGGAGGATCAAATCCTCGTCGTCGCTCGATCATCCTGATATGGAGCATACTCGATATGCCCTATGGAGACATCTGACCGATGAGTGTGAAGGAGGATGATTGCGCCACCATGTTGAGGAGACCGAAGTACCACACCAAGTGAGTCACATAAGGGCCGATGGAAATGACTCCCTTCCTATGCCGCTCTGTCTGATGGCGAATGGCCAGGGCGATGAAATAAGCGAGGTCGAATACGTGCCCATTTGCCATACTCTATAAAAAATAGGTGTCGTTAGTGTTGAAGACGTCGGTACTCTTTCGCCTTCCTGTCAGGGTGTGAGCTAGGATGGCGTGTAAGTATCTCAGTGATGGGGCAAGAGCTGATGCCTTGTAGCGGCTAGGGTCATAAGTGGCCGAAGCAGGGACGAAGGCCTTCCAGCAAAGTGAAAGAGAATAGTGGATGTGGCGATGGAGACTGTCAAAGTCGTCATCGTCCATGAAATTCTCCGTACATAGTCCTAATGTGGCACCGAACTTAGGCTTGCTCAACTGGTGAACTAAACCGCCGAGATGGAATTGGACCGTTCTAGGATCATCAAACTCTATCATAATAGATTGAAGGTGGAAGGTCGAACAGATTTCTAATGTGAGCTCGAGATATGTCGACTCGACGATCTCGAAGAAGAGCCCTAATGGGTCAGTAGTCAGGAGAGCTCGGACTACGTCAATGAGTTGGATCTGCTCTAGAGTGGTCCAATCAATGCAATGGCCCACACCTAAGGGTTTCGTATGGAGTATCTGAAAAAGTTCCTCTTGAGGTCCTGGTGGAAAATGGAGGAATGGGTGTCGTATCTCGTGGTAGGGCCTGAGGAGGAGGATGCTCCTTTTCGCTTTTTTAAGGTGGGGACGGTGGTTTTCTTACCATGTGGATTTAACATGGTGTGCCTGCAAGAAGAACAGATATCATGTCTTAATAATCGACGGAGATAACTTATGCTAACTAATCCAAAAAGTAATTAACCATGAATTAAACTAATTTGTTCAACCAAAAACTAATGACACTAACAAGACTCAACCAAAAGCAGTCGAACTTCATAATATAAATCAATTGACAACAGAGATTTTATGGCAAATGGCATAGAAATAGCATGACTAAATTCAACACGGAATGGATGAAAGTAACAAATAATGGTAAGAAAGGGGTACAAAATATGTGAAATAGATCCTAAGAATGAGGATGATATGATGAGCAATTAATAAAAAAAATGTAAATAATATGGGAAAATCATAATAGTAAGCATCAAAAGAAAGTAAAAGAGAAGAGGAAACCGATACTGGAGATCCGGTGGCTGGAGGAGCGACGGCACGGTGGGGCTGGTGCGATGGTGGGGCGTGGAATGAGTGGAGAATTAGAGAAGGTGAAAAGAATGTGTAGGGAAGGGAGGAAATGGGAGAAAATTTTGATGCGTATGGAGGAGAAATAGAGGAGATAGGTGGCTTTTAGGGTGATGATGGCGACGGCGGCGGAGAGGGCGATGGCGGCGGAGAGGGCGACGGCTAGGGTTAGGGTATTGGGGACGGCGGAGAGCCCGTATGTTTCGTGGTTTTCAATTTCGGGCGCATCTGGAATTCAACCCATGCCTGTGTTCCTTGGGCGTGTTTGTGCACATAGCCGTGTCGCACGGCCGTGTCTTGCTTCGTTCGCTTCTCCCACGCCCGTGTTAGTTTGACAGTTTCGACCACGGGTGGTAGGCACGGGCATGTCGCACACCCGTGTTAATTTCTCAGTTTCTACCTTGACTTGCAGCCATGGGAGTGTCGCACGCCCGTGTTAATTTGTCAGGATTGCCCACGGCCGTGTGACACGGCCGTGGCAATGTATCAAATCTCGTGTTTTGGACAAAACTTTGTTCTGTTTTCACACGGCCGTATCGCACGGTCATGTCGCCACTCGTGATATGAGCACGGCCTAAGGCACGCCCGTGTGCCTGGCCGTGGGGATTTGGAAAACCTATGTTCAAGGACTCAACTCATGGTTTAGATGTTAAAAACTAAAATTTAAAGAAATCAACACCGTTAGTGTTCGGGTTGCCTCCCGAGAAGCGCTTATTTAGAGTCTAAGCTCGAGTTACCTATCATTCACATGATTATGGTGAATCATGGAGTCGAGACTCCTCTTTCTCATTATCAATTCTATTATCCACATAAAGTTTAAGTCGAGTAATATTTACCTTAAAAGTGTCGTATTGAGAATGATTTACCTCGACTGTACCATATGGGAGAACATTCAGTACCGTGAAAGGAGTCGCTCCGTCTGTGTTAAGCTCTGAAGTATCAACTCGGGGGTCCTTGCCATCTATCCATACTTTATCCCCAGCTTTAATTTGCTTTGTTACATCCCTACGGTCATCGTGGTGTCGGTTTGATTTTTCCTATGCTTTTGGTTTCTCCGGAACATGTGTTCGCCATTCATCTAGTTCATCGATCTAAAGCCTTCATTTTTCGTGAGTCGTTTTATTTTTGTGGCATGGATTAGAGTGAGGCTTCATCACGTTCTTCCTAAGGGATTCCTGCAAAGAAGTTTGAGTTGCCACATTATTCAAATTAACTGAATCATCTCAATTACTAGATATTTTAGCAGAGTAACGAGCTTGGAGAGTAATCGTGTCATCCCCTACACGAAGTATTAGTTCACCTATGCCAACATTAATGATAGTTCGAGCAGTTGCTAAAAAAGGCCTTCCTAAAATTAAGGGTACGTCACTATCTTATCCATGTCTAAAACAACAAAGTCAACTGGGAATATAAATTTATCAATTTTAACAAGCACGTCTTCAATAATACCCCTAGGAAATCTAATTGTTTTATCTACCAATTGAATGTTCATCCTAGTTTGTTTGGGTTTCCCAAGACCTAGTTGTTTAAACATTTTATAGGGCATGACATTAAGACTTGCCCCTAAATCAGCCAAAGCATTGTTAACGTTTAAACTACCAATTAAACAAGGAATTGTAAAACTCCTTGGATCTTTCAACTTGTTGGGTAGCTTATTCTGTAGAATGGTTGTGTAATGCATTGAATTTTGGGCCTAGATGAATTGGGCTTTGGGCTTTGGGTCTCATAAAATTTTTAAGTGAGCAAGAAAATGACAAATGACATGTTGGCTTTAAGTGTTTAAGGAATTTGAAGTGTCTAGGTATGTTAGAGAAGTTCTGGGTTCGAGTTTTGTGGTGGAGGAATTTTAATTTAATTATTAGAAGAATCAGGGTTGGCAGGTAGTTGGGCTTTTAAATAAAGATAGGGGAAAATATCATAAAAAAGCCTTGAGGAGGAGTGGCTAAGTGACGCCACTTAGGGAGTAAGGAGGTGGCGTTAATGGCTAACAAGGAGATCTAAGGTTCGAATCCTAGCTTAGTATTTTTAGGAGTTTAATTTTGGCCTTCTAGAAGGGTGGAAGTGGAGTGAAGATGGACTCCAAGGGGAGTGTTCAGAAGAGAAAATTAAGGAAAAGATCAAGGGGTTATCAGGGAGAAAAATGAGGAGATGAGAAGGGATAAGTGATGGAGCCAAATTGGGAATTGTGAATGGAAAATTCGGCTATAAGGGTTATAAATAGGGGTCGAATACAAGGTTGCCAGGCTACTACCGAAATTCTTCTTTACCTTGTTACCAGAAACCCCTTTCTCCAAAAGCCGAAACCCTTGTTCTCCTTTTTATTTTCCTTGTACCGATTTCTTGGTTTCACTTTTGGTTTAGCCAATTCTTCTTCCTCTCTCCCTTGGTGCCAAATAATCAATTGTTGCCATTCAAATCTCTAGAGCTGAATACCCCTTTAGCCGAATACTCTTGGTGCTGCCACTACCTTTACCACCAAGTCGATTTTAGTGTAAGTGTTCGCTCTTCCAATCGATTTTTTTTGCTAAGATTATTATTCCTCACTCTTTCTAATCAACTTTGGTAGGGAATTAGTATCGGGTCTCGAATCTTAGCTCTCTGCCGAATTGCTCTTTAGGTGTTTGCGATTTTGGTAAGTATTCCTCTCCCATTGGCTAAGGTGGCCGAATGTTCATAGTTAAGGTAAGGGGACTTCTGATGGATACGAGTCACCTATTCTTCAGGTTTTAATAGTTAAGATTGGTGTAGATCTAGGAGTTGATCGTGGTTAGTGATTTAAGATGGGGCTGTTATACTTATCGTGCAAGGTAAGGTTAAGGTGAGGTTTCAGTTTTAGTAAAGATATGTATTAAACATGCGATTAATTGAAAGGTGATATCGTTTGTATGTTGGTGACTAATGGAATCACAGCACGCTTGCTACCAGGTGTGTACATACACTGCACAAACAAGTAGATCGGCAAAAGCCAAAAAGCTGAAATGCCGAAATGCCGAAAAATCAAAAGTTTGGTTGCGGTAGTCTTGCAAGTGCGCAAACATTCATGAGGAGGAAAATGATAGGTTGTTTGAGGCCCACAGGCGATTCCGTGGACTTGGGTTATGATTTGGCCATATCGGCCGGAATGGGCTAAATGGGCCCGATGGGCTGTTGGGCCCATAATAGGCAAAAACTGAATATTGATGCTATGTGATAGGAATTTTTATGTGAGCATGAATATGAATGTGACTGGGTCTAACGGGCCATATAAATGTGATTTGGGCCTAATGGGTCATATACTAGTGATTTCGGCCTAATGGGCCATACACTAGTGATTTGGGCCTAATGGGCCATATGAATATGATTGGGCTGAATAGGCCAGATACAGGTATGTGAATTTGATTGGACTCTGTAAGGGGTTTTGGGCCTAGTATATGATAACTACATAAAACTTAACTAATATATTGCAACCGTGGACAAGTCAAATGGTTAAGGTGTGGCAACGGGTATATGCATGTCTAGGATTGGATCTAGGGAGAGCTTGGTACTTAAGCGGTCTTAATGACCCACCTCCTCTTCTCTGGAATCCTAACTGGTGCATAGTATTCATTCATCTTAGCTCACGGGACTTGCTAACGGGCCAAGGTAAGTGAAAATCGTAATTAAGGGAAAATTATCGAAATGCCCCTAAGGGTAAAAATGACCAAAATACCCCTAGGTGTGGAATGTAAGTGACATGCATACATATCATATTCTGCTTAGGTTGCATATGGGTTGGGAATTATGGAACGGAGGAAGTATATGAGGATTACATGGTTGCTTGACAATCGTGGATCCAACGACGAGTTTTAAAGCCTAATATGTAAATGAAGGTAGTTCTGTAACCGGGCTACCCTTGGTGTGTCGGTTGGATGGGTCGATATTTATATCCCCACATGGTGTGACGGGGGACGGAGCTGGTGTGTAGCGGATGGATAATTTTGATGGGATTGCATTGCATGTTTGATGTATGATGGTTTTTGGAATGCTTGTTTTTTTTTTGTTGATGGTTGTACACACTGAGTTTGCAAAAACTCACCCCCTCTTTTATTTTATTTTCAAGTAATGCTCAGTAGAAGGTTCGATGTTTGGAGGGACTCTGGGTGGCCAGCTATTAAGATAATTTGGACTTGTTTTTTTTAAGCATATAAGTTTTTATTTTATTAAGTATGTTTCAGACCAGATTGTAACAAGGTTTTCATTATATTATTATTACTTGAATTGTTATTATTATTTTCATTGTAAATACGAAAAGTTGAACATGGGTTTCCTAAATTATAGTATGTTTTCTACGTTTCTGCAACTAAATTTTTAAATGATAAGTTTTCTTAAATCAAATGTTTTAAACTAGGCTTTCGCAACTGAAAGGTGTGTTTTTAAGTTAATTAAGGTTTTTTTCTTAAGAAGGTTTTTTAATGAAAATGCGGTTTTTGCTAAAACACTTCAATGTAACATGCCAGATTCTGCCATAACGTTTGGGCCGTGTTTGGGGTCTTACAGGCTGAGCAAATTGTGTTCAACTCTACATGCGACGCCTCATCCAACTTCCACTTATTTGCTAAAATTTTATTTAAAAATTTAACTGTGTTTGGCATCTGCGAAAGAGCTTCAATAAACGGTAAGTTAATATGTAATTTCTTTAACAATTTAAGGAATTTACCAAATTGCTCGTCCGTGTGGTCTTTCCTTATCGCACTGAGGTATGGCACACGAGGTTTATATTCTCTACTTACCGGCTTTTGTTCACTGTGGTCTACCTCATCCTTACCTTTACTTACCACAATTCCTTGCCTCCGTTATGGTTCAGGTTCAACTACCCCTTCTTCATCTTGAACAGTAATTGCGTTAAGTTGTTCCCTTGGGTTAGTTTCAGTATTACTCGGCAAGCTACCTTATGGTCATTCGGAGATTAACTTGGCAAGCTGTCCTATTTGGGCTTCGAGCTCTTGAATTGACTCTTGTTGATTTTTAAGCACTGTTTCGGTATTCTAAAAATGAGTTTCTAACACCGAGATGAATTTTGTTAACATCTCCTCAAGGTTTGGCTTCTTTTACTGCTGGTAAGGTGGTTATTGAAAACCTGGGGGATGTTGTGGCCTTTGATTTCCTTGACCACCCCATGATAAGTTGGGATGGTTCCTCCAACCTGCATTATACGTGTTACTGTATGGGTTATTTTAAGATCTAGAATTATTATTACCCATATATTGAACTTGTTCCTCCTCGGTGCTAGGGTTGAAGGTTGGATAATCTGTGTGTACTCCTCCTCCATTTGAATCGCACCTCATCACAAGATGTACCTGAGTAGAACCATATAAACCATCAATCTTTTTATTTAAAAGTTCTACCTGGTTAGAGAGCATAGTAACTGCATCGAGGTTGAAAACACCAGCAGCTTTCGTTGGCTTCATTCTCATAACTTGCCACTAATAGTTATTTAATGAAATCTCTTCAATGAATTCGTAAGCCTCTTTCGGTGTTTTGTTATTCAAAGTTCCACCGGTGGCTGTGTCGATCAATTGCCTCGTTGAGGGGTTCACACCATTGTAAAAAGTTTGAACCTGCAGCCATAGAGGTAACCCACGATGAGGGCACCTTCTCAATATGTCCTTGTATCTCTCCCATGCATCATAAAGAGTTTCTAAGTCCATCTGCACAAAAGAAGAGATATCATTCCTTAATTTAGCTATTTTAGCCGGTGGGAAACATTTTAATAAAAAAATTTCGGTCATTTGTTCCCAAGAAGTGATTGACCCTCGTGGTAATGAGTTTAACCATTGTTTAGCTTTGTTCCTTAGTGAAAAGGGAAATAACCGAAGGCGAATGACATCATCAGAAATGCCATTTATCTTAAAAGTGTCATAGAATTCCAGAAAATTTGCCAAATTAGTGTTTGGATCCTCATCCTGCAAACCATCAAACTGAACGAACTATTGTATCATTTGAATAGTGTTAGGTTTCAGTTCAAAATTATTTGTAGCAATAGCAGGTCTAACTATACTCGATTCAGCTCCTGTTAAAGTAGGTTTAGCATAATCATACATAGTACGTGGAGCAGGATTTTGATTTACTGGATCTACAGCAACCACAGGAGAGGGAGCGGATAATTCTAATTGTCAGCCATCTCATCGGTTTTATTATGGATATCGTCCTCTTGCCCTTTCTCTATGTATTGTAAGCTTCGCCTTATTTCTCTTCGGTTTCTACGAGCTATGCTTTCGATCTCACTATCAAAAAGTAGAGGTCCTGACGGGTTTCTTCTAGTCATTAACTATAAAAACCTGCCAAAAATAAAGAAAGAAAAATTAGTAAAAAAATTAGAATAAAAACAAAAAAGTAAATTGCAATAAAAGTAAAAATGGCTAAAGTAATAAAAAATAAGCATTCCTAATATCTTAGTTCCCCGACAACGGCGCCAAAAACTTGATATGCGTGATAAGTCTTAAATTTATAATTGATCGTGCTTGAAAACTAACTATTATCATGATAAAGGCAAGCGCACCTATCGAACAGTAGTATAGCTTATAGCAAGACCGGAATGTCGAACCCACAGGAACTAAAAGTACTAGTATTAACCTTCTTTTTTATTATCTAGCCTAAAAATAAGGGGATTTACTTTATCTAAACTAATTAACTAAAATAAGAATGCACAGGAAGTGAATTGGGGAAATACTTTAAGGAAAAATGATTGATTTGGACAACCCAAGGAAAAATCCACCTAGACTTCACTTGTTATTTAACTCTGAATTAGCCGAGTTATTCACTTTACTTGATCCGTAGAAATCCATAATTTATATTACTATCTCTCTCGAGACTAACAACGTCTAACCTTAGGTTGATTAATTAAAATCTCTTTCTAATTAAAACCTCTAGTGTTGCATTAACTCAATCTATGAATTCCCTTATTAGGTTTGACCCTAATCTAGCAGATTTATGTCATCCTATGTTTAGGATTGCACGCAACTCCGCTTAATTATGCTAGATCTTCTCTTAGACAGGGACTTTTGCTCCTCTGAATAAGCACATTAATACTTGAATCAATATCCTGGAATATTAAAACAAGAATTAATAATACATAATTAAGAACAAATCAATTATTTATCGTATAATTCAGAAAATAGTAACAAGATCCCTCTTAGGTTTCATTCCCCTTAGGTATTTAGGGAATTTAGTTCATATTTGTAAAAGGAAACATCTTAGAAGAATAACAATAACAAAACATAAAGAAGACCCAAAACCCCTTTGAAGGAAATTTAAGGGAGATCTTCAGTCTTGAAGGAGAATCTAGCTTCTAAGAGGGATCAATCAGCTTTCTTCGAGTAATCCTTGCCTCTTACTCCGTGTGTCTCCTTTAATCCTCCTCTAGGGTGTTTATATAGGCTTTAGGATGCCACAGAACCCTCCAAAGTACCCTATTCCAATTAGAACTAAACTTGGGCCCGATAGGGACACGGCCATGTGCCACGCCCGTATGAGGCGACTTAGGCCTTGTTCGAGTCTGTTAA
This sequence comes from Gossypium longicalyx, assembly GCA_025698465.1. Lineage (NCBI taxonomy): Eukaryota > Viridiplantae > Streptophyta > Magnoliopsida > Malvales > Malvaceae > Gossypium > Gossypium longicalyx. The sequence continues at coordinate 59,916,319 of CM047007.1, forward strand.
AAAGACATAGCTATGTGGTCTACCCTGTGAGGAAGTCTAGGCCTTGTTGATTTCCTACGTTGACCCATTTTCTTCGTTTTTTGCCCGTTTCTCACTCTTTTTACTCTCTTATGCTCTCCTAAGTATAAGACATGAAATTAAAGGATTAGGAGCATCAAATTCCACAAATCTAATGATAATTCATCCAAAAATGTGAAAAGCATGGGATAAAAATATGTATAAATTACGACTTATCATATAGGTTGAACTATGCTCGAGATGTTGAATTTTGATTGTGTATGATTAAAGCCATGCAAAAATGGCTTACTTCTAAATTTAGTTTTGGGTTATGTCTGATTATGGTTTAAATTGTTTTTTGGTGATGATGCTATGAGTTATGAATGAATGGTACAGGTGATAAATGATATATATATTATAGAAATGGTTGAGTAGTGACATGAGTTAAGACATTAAAGTTGGTTAATGACTTTAGAAGTGGCATGAATGAATCGGCTAAATATGTTTGTTTGGTTAGGATGTGTTTTATGCTAAAATATGGTATTCATGTGAATTTGGTTATTATGCTTAGATTTGGTTTAATATGTTCTTAGCTATAATAATTATTAAGGTTAGTTTTGATAATTTAGTGATGATAATTTTGGTGTGTAAGTGAATTGAAATAACATGTTTTGGCAAGACAGGTTGGTTGATCATGTCTGAACATGATATATCTTTGTCTTAATATATTTATTAATATGATATAGAAAAATTCATGTTACTATTATATTTATATAAATTAGTTAAATGACTATGATCATAGTAAAGATATTCGGTTATGAGATGGGAGATGTGAATATTATTTTTGTGCTATCTATGATTCGGCATTTGTGATTATGCATGTAATGAAGTGGTTAGACGTATTAAATGAAATATATGTTTATAAGATAAAATGATTTAGAATATAAAGATTGGAAGTTTGGTTGTAGATTATATTCATTGACAAGTATGAAATATATATTTAGTCATATGTATTCGATTACCATGATAAAACATTTATTAAAATCATAAAGGTTAGTTTCATAAATGAACTATTAAATGGTATTAGCATGCATAAATGTTTGGTACAATTACGTGACTTATGTGGTTGTTTTTGAATTTAATATTCAATATTAATTAAATTAGCTACTTTGTAAATAATTACTAAGATATTTGTTCGTATAATGTATTGACACGTGATTCTTATGGATAAAATTCAATTGATGTTAGACATTTAAATGATGTTTGGTTTGAGTTGAGTAATGATATCATTAGTTAATATGAAAAGTCAATGTATACTCATGTATTATATTAAATAAATAATTATTTTGGTTTATATCATATCTTTGATAAAGTCCATAAATGCTATAATATTCGAATGTTATAATTCATATTATTGCATGTGAATAATTTGACTATATGTATATGTAAGATGTGTAATGCTTTAAATTTAAGTGTTGTATTTGTTCATGAAATTAATTTTGACTGATTTCCGAGACTTGTTCATGTGTATATATTAATGATTGGAATTGTGCTTATGTTCAGTAGTGCCTCATAACCCTAATCCTGTGACGGATACGAGTTAGGGGTATTACAAATCATTAGATAGAAATAACGATAATCCTAGAAAGGAAAATCGCAAAGTAACAAAAATACATCTTAATTTCTTACCCCCAATATTCGGCTTGGTAACCATGAGAAAGGTAATGGTAGATTCGCAATAGAAATGGAGTGACAAAATGAGAGTATGAGACAACCAATGCTGTGGTCGGCTTGTCAGAGTTTTAGAAGGTATGAGGAGAACACAATATATTTGGCTATTACCTAGCAAGAGAGGGAGAGACGGAAGCAGAGTTGATCTCAAGCTAGCATATTTGGTCAAGCATCAAGAGAGGGATTGAAGGTCTAAGGTCTTCGGTCTAGAAAGGAGGAGAAGAAGAATGCCAATTTGGCAGAGAAGGAATGTGAAAAAGAAAGGGAAAAGGTTCAAAAGAGAATTTGGCACACTCCAACTTGTAATCGGCAAAACAATCAAGAAGTAAAGTTGAGAGAAGAAAAACCTGAATGGTCAGAAACGTACCAAAATAGGAAAGGAAGCAACCAAAAACACAAGAGGAAAGTTACCAAAACAAATGAAAAGCCCTTAATGATCCTACACCTATTCGGTACCACCAAAGGAAAAGAGAAATTCCCCAAAGTGTTTCTCGCAAGGTGTCGAATACACATTCCCAAAGAGACCCAAATTCGGCCAACACCTTCCCACCCAAACTTCATGATTTTCTCCCCCTTATCTCTCTACCTTCTCCTCCTCCAAAGCCCTACCAACCTTCATCCACATCTCTTTTGACCAAGTCTCCAACCACTACTATAGAGTTTGAATCAAACTCCACCTCTCACGCCACAGAGACATAAAATAAAATCCCCCTTGCAATACGTAGGATTCAAACCCATGCCCTCTCAAATGCTACACATGCTGCTTGCCACTAAGCCACAAGGCCTTTTTGTGTCATAAAACAACCACAATTATTTGTAAAGCCCAAGTACCAGTGTCCAGATTCTTTTACGAGCAGAATCAAAAATTTCGCAAAAGACGGAGCTTGAACCCAGGACTTCCTAGACACTTCCAGACACACCCAAATCACCCAGCCATTAAAGAAAACATGGGATTTATGCCAAATCATTCAAAATTACAGACCCTATATTTTTGGGGCATTACAGGCCCACACTGTTACTGTATAGGGCTAGGGCCCAAACTATATTGATACTGAATAGGGCTCAGGCCCAGACTGTTACTGCATGCATTGTTTACTGTTTGACTGATAGGGGATTACACACTGAGTTTTCGTAAACTCACCCGTTCTTTTAACTGTACAGGTAATCCTCAACCTTAGACGGTTTGGAGACGCGAGGGACTCGGAGGTGGCCACACGATTGCTGGTGTTCTACTATGACTTTATTTATTTAAAATTTCATATTGGGTTTTTGGTTATTGTAATAAGGCCATTTGTGATTTTAAATTTTATTTGGGCTTTGATTTCTTACCTTAAACTGCTAGACTAGGAAAAGATGAGTTTTCAAAATAGTAACTGTTTTTAAGGAAAACACACAATTAAAACTTCAAGGTTTTTAAAAGCTTCTATGATTTTTATTCAGTTAATGAATCAATGGTGATAAACATGGCAATTGTTTTGACAAATTGGTTTCAATTAGTAACAACTTAATTTGCCAAATTTTCTCGAGCAATAAAAAACTAAAAGGGTTTTAACTTAAATTCGGATTCTTAATGACAAGTCCTATTTTCGAAAAGCACTTCGATGTGACACACCAAGTTTAGCCATAATGTCTAGGCCAGGTTTGGGGGTGTTACACAAGTTGAGGGTGTCGCCACATACCCCTGAATATGGCTACAATGGAGCATATTGGTCGCTATGTTGTGACACAGGTCCTGGTGTGTCACGTCATCGACTCTATAATGAGAATAAAACACGTAGCAGGGGCATTTTGGTCTACATAATCAAATTTAAAGCTCGAGAACATCAGGTAACCTAGGGTTCAGGATGATGGCTACCTGAAAGTTATAAATAGGCTCATTTGGCACACATTATAGAGGATCCCATTAACTTAGATTCTCTCATTAGGTTTAAGTTTTATTTTATTGCTTTCTTTAGGTTTTCATAGTTTTAGTTTATCTATTTTTTGTTTCTTTCAAGAGTTTTGATTAACAAAGGAGATCAAGTGATGTGGATTCATGCTTATTATCAATATCAATCATGCTTTTCTTAAACTCTTTATTTCAATTCATTCCCTATGATTAATTTTTCCATCTATTCCATGTTGTTTATGAAAGCCATGAGGAATTAATCCTTCTATGAGGGATTAGTGTAACACCCCTAACCCATATCCGTCGCCAGACTAGGGATTAGAGGCATTACCGAACATAACATATTCACACAGGTCTTATTCGCATATATAAAGCATAAGACTAATTGAATATTAAATGTACATTATTAATCATATTGCAATTATGAATCATAACTCAAATCTGTCTGAATCCCTATCAAACATATAATCATATTCATACATTAATAAGCATGCCTCAAAGCCATACATAACATGTTTTAAAATATATATATACACAAATCATATGCTCATTATTAAAATGGTATTTGAATACTTAATAAATAATCAAACATTTTACTTCATAATTATACACATGCACTTAATAGGCCAAACAGATCATATGACAAAACTTTTTGTCCAATATCATATGCGGCATTGGTAATGGTCATACATTTACATATTATTTATTTAAACAAATATGATTTAAGACTAAACATACCTCTTTTCTAGTCACAAAACCATGCGCATATGACCAAATTAATTTAACCATTTTGAGAACAAATAACAACTAAAAGCACACTCAATTCACATGCCAATTTACCTTACCTAAATTACAAATGTATAACCAAAACACCAACCAAATTTTAACCATAATTCTCATCCAACATTAGCCATTAACTATGTACCAAAGTAACCATCAACTTATCCATTAATTCACATCCATTTTACTATATTATACCAATCACCATTTTCGATCACAATTAATAAGTTCATAGTATACTTCATTTTACTAGCATATTATTTTAACAAACACGGCATATAAGACATATACATTTATACATATATGATACACATAAAAGGGACTTTAAAACTAAACCAAATATATATCTTTTCTTATTACAACTTTATGCATATAAGACCATATCTATTTGGGCCATTTTCAAACTCCTATACTCAAGTAATTCATGCCATAGAACACTTTTAAAACAACTTACCATCATGGCCAAATATACATTTAATGTGCATTACTCCTTTACCAAATCAACTAACAACTATCACAAATATAGAACATATCAATATGTTAAACGCATTACATTACCTATTTAGTCAAGCCAAATAATACAATCATCAACACTTAATCTATACCACTATCCATTTTTTTTAAATGGACTAACCATAATGCCGATTGTATATTATACCTAGCATTTCTCATTACCAAATCACAAAACCAAACATCACAAGCATATTGACCATAAAACATACCTCCAAAATGAGTTGAAAACACAACCAAGTAAACACAAACATTCGCATTATGCTCAAGCCATTTTCGCATGGCTAAATATATATACATACTTCAAGTTCAAACATACTATGTAGTCTATACATGCCATAAGTTCAAAGTTCAAACTTATAGAATACCAAAGAGCGACCAATAGTGTGACAGATTTCCTTAACGATCCCCGAGCTCGTAACCAGCTTTCAAGAATCTATAAAACAAAGAACAAATACTCACACAATAAGCTTAAATAGCTTATTAAGTCATAAGCAAATAATTCATTTTACTGACATCCATAATTCAATTTAATTAGATCGAACTAAACAAATCTTAACCAAATGCACATGTATCATACTTACAAAATCATACATATCTCATAATCATTAACATTTTAATATCAATGGCTGAATATACATATACTCATAAACATATATAATTTTCACTTTTATAATCCATATTTCATATATATATCACAAGTACACACTTACCTTATTTTCCTAATCATTTAAGTTATCACATACCTGATCTCTTAGCTCGATTTCACATTCAATCATTACTCGATATTGCTCGTTGAACCATTTGGAATTAATAAGGATACTCGGATAGTTGAAAAGCTCGTACAATGCCAACGTCCCAGACAGGGTCTTACACGAAACCATATACGATGCCAATATCCCAGACATGGTCTTACACGTAAATCACAAATCGATGACAACATCCCAGACGTGGCCTTACACGAAATCACATATCGGAATCCTATGTCATGACATATGTATCCTAACTATTCCTAAGGTTCGTACGAGGCTTTCGAACGTCATAACTCAGTCGATTCAAGCTCGTAAATATTGCTCCCATGCTTAACTCAATTCGACACTATTAAGATATATACAATCGAATTTAATGACATTATTTACTTATGAACTTACCTTAGACAAAGACGAACGAACCGAGATGACTACTCAATAACTTTAGATTTCCCCCGATCCAAATCTAATTTCCTCTTTTCTTGATCTAAATTAATATAAATTAAACTTATTTAATCACACATATACTCAAATTCACCCAAAAACACATAAAAGGGAAATTTGCACTTAAGCCCCTAACATTTCACATTTTCACAATTTAGTCCCTATTTCACAAAACACAAAATACACATAATTTCACTAAACTCTAGTATAGCTGAATTTTACTAAGGTTCATATCAGCCCATTTCTTTCATTTATTTTACATTTTGACCCCTCAATTTACAAAATTTACAATTTAATCCCAAATAAGCATTTTTACTAAATATCACTTAATTAAACATGAAAATCTATTAACACGTACTTATTTTTCATCATCAAACACAAAAATCATCAAGATTTCAACAATGGCAAAACACAAAATCATCATTAAATCTAAAAATCAAGGCATGGGCTAGCTAAAACACGAAGCAACGATCTCAAAAACATAAAAATTATCAAAATTCAAGCTTAAAACTTACCTAAATCAAGCCCCAAATGTGGCGAATGCTCAAACCTCAACTATGGTTTCTTTCTTTTAACTTTCAGCCATGAAAAACGATGAACAACATGTTTTATTTGTGTTTTATTTTATTTAATACATATTAATATATTAATTACCATTTTAACCTTATAAATTTAATTAGTAAACCATATACTTCAAACCCAAAACCATCCATGCTACCCTTTAATGGCCTAATTTCCTTTTAAGGACCCCACATTATAAAAACAATAGCAATTTAACACTTACACATTTAATAGCTAACTTTTGTATTTTACGCGATTAAGTCCTTTTTCTTAAATTGAGCACATAAACAATAAAGTTTTCACACGAAATTTTCACACATATCAATTCACATACTATAAACATCAAAAATAGTATTAAAATATTTTTCTAACTCGAATTTGTGGTCTCAAAACTACTATTCCAAATAGGTTCTAAACCGGGCTATTACAATTACTGAGTGAAAGGATGATCTCTTAATTGTTTTGTAGAGTGACACAATGGATCAACTATTTGGGAAAGGAAGAACGTCAAGCAAAACCCTAGTCCTGACAACCCTAGGAAGTCATCAAGGTAGGAATTAACCCAAAATTGGTATTGCCTATTCGTGAGCACCTTTTACCCTAAGCCAGTCTAGACTGTGAGGTAAAAAGATAAGTAATCCTTGCTAACTCGTTATGTTAGTGGAAGATTAGAAGATCCTGCTAGGGTAGCGACTAGTTGGTTGACAACAAACACGAGACGATAGTTGATTAAGATTATTGAAGTGAGCTAATCACCCATCTTCTGATTTGATTCGCTTTATCTTTATATCTCTTGTAATTCAATTCTTTTATGTTATTTTATTTTATTTAAGAAACCCTACAATTATCTCTTATTTTACTTTCATACTATAACTGATTTAAAAGTATTAATTATATCTTTAAGTGTTCATGTTAAGATTGATTTAGTAATCGCCTCCTTTTGGTATGATCCTCAGAGTACTCACCTGTTTCATTGTAAAATCTATATTACAACTTGACACGTATACTTACAGATACCGTCTCATAATTCTTTATTTTATTATAGTATTTACACTCTAGACATTGGTACGTCTGGAGGTGGTCACCTTTCATTAAGCTATAATGTTTCGAGAGGCTAAAATGTGGATTCAATTTGTTTGCAAACGAATAGTACCCACTTTAAATGTTTCTAATGTTAATACTTTTCAAGCAATTTTATTATATGCAATTTTATAGAAAAAACAAGTGTGCATCGGTAAATGGATCCACCAAAACATTACGAGATGCATTAATGGCCAGAATGTGGGAGTTTTCCTTCCCCATTTGGTTACGGCCTTATGCAAAAAGGTAGGTTTACCTATGGCATCCACTAAACAATCACAAAAACCTTATCAAAGTATCATCGGGGACACCTTGTTCTAATAGTACATTAAGCTGTGAGCAAAACAAATAAAAGATTGAAAGAAACGACAACAAGATGCGATGATAACACCAGCTTCATTGCAGAGGTAGACACAAGCTCAACAAGAAATTGGTGAACGTAGTCATCAAAAGTTAGATTGGATGATAAAGTGGATTAAAGAATCGAGGCTGATTTTCCATGAATTTGCTAGGCAATATAACATCTGAGCCCCCAATTATACATGTCTGACATGTTCGGGCCAACAAATATGGAACAAAAAGAAGAGGTTCCTAAAAGTGAAGAGGAAGGAGAGGATGAGGAGGGTGGAAGTGAGGAGATAGACTTTGAGGAAGGATATTGAACACTTTTATTTTTATTTGTAAAAGACTAGTATTAATTTTTGAATTTAGACCTTGTAGGAGTAGGATTAATAGTAGATTTTTTATATTGCATTTTGTTTAAGTTTTCTATGTAAGAACCTAACATGAAGAAGAGACAAATGATTCAATCTTTACACAATCAAAGGAGGAAGCGCCTACCATTAGTAGTAGAGGTGATAACGATTAATCGGGAAACTTCTTTCCTTATCTTTTTATAGGTTGCACATTGAGGACAATGTGTCAACTAAAGTGTGGAGGTAATATAGAAAATTTATTTTAGAATTTTTATGTTTTTCTTTGATTTTTCTTGTCTTTGGTATGCTTGAGCTTGTAGAAATACAAATGATTAGTTAAGAGCATGTACATAGGTTGCTTGTGTTACAAATAAATTTAGCATGATGATAAGTGACTTTAAATTTTGTATTATTAGACTACTAAGTTCTATATGTTACACTGTAAATATGCATTAAGCAATCAACTATACCAAATTATATAGAAGACACAAGGAAATTAGCATGCTAATATGAATGATAAATGGTTGAATTTGAGTTTGTTTGTTTTATTCAATTTGTGTATATTGAGATATTCAAGGATGACCTAAGGTATTGTTTGGAACACATCCAGAGAAAAAAATGGGTCTATTTGTATTTTACTTTGAGTACTAATTTTTGAGCCTGTTGACACTTTTTAATGAACCTCATTACAAACTCTGAGCCTAAAAATGTTAATTTGCATTTGCCTTTTTCATTGGCCCTGCACTGCACGACTATAGACGTCTAGCAAAACATATTTAAGGTTAAGTAAATACATCATGATGGAGTTTGTAAAAGTAAGAGTGAAATACGAAAGATTGATGTGATATAGGAACTATAGGTTAGTCTAATGTGCGAAACAAAGAAAAAAATCCAAAAAAAAAATCAGTACGAGTAGAAAAAGTTTTGAAACAGTGAAAAAGCATTCATGAGTGAGATGTATTGAAAAAGATAAAAGTGAGAAAATCATAGGCATAAGAAAAAACCATTTATTAGTGCACAAAAACTCGTAGGCTAGCCGTAGTTACTATGTCATTGTAACACCCTAACCCGTATCCGTCGCCGGAATGGGGTTATGGGATATTACCAATCAGAACATAAATTCGAACAATCACATGCATAAACTTATACCAACTTATAAACCAATCAATCTTAATATAAAAAGTCAATTTATTAAATAATAACACCTAACCAAAAGTAATATGGATATATTTTTTTTATACAAATTATACTTTCATACCTCAAATGAAAAAGTCACAGGTAAATAGAATTCACAAAATCAAGTACATCAATTTATTCCAATATTATCATGTCAAGATCGACTTTTTAATATGATACTTATATGTCAAACTATACTATAATAAAAGGACATACACTCTGACTACTTAATAATTGCTTACTAAAGTACAAGTCATCATTCAATTTGCCATTTTCATTTCATTTAGCCGAATGTATATGCATTATCCATGATACTTAACAACCATTCATATCTAACCTTATTCACCCATCTTAAGAATCGATACATATTTAATATACATTTTAAAAACATATACCGAATATATTTCTCCAACTCATAACTAGCATTTTAGCTTATTAAAGTAAAACTCATTATAGTTCAATATATATTCCCTATTCATGAATAACCGAACACATCATTAGACATTATCAAGTCTATGTTTATAGGCATGTATACCTTAAGACAAATTATTTATCAAGTCAATTCCACATGCATGATTATTTATATATTTAATTGCCAAATCACAAGTTGATCAAAATCATTTCAAATGCCTTCATTTATAACAAACAAATCAAACGGTCACCATTCGGACATTTTAAGCTATGGTTCGTTTATTGCTAACCATGACTCTATTTAATAGCAAAATCATAATATCAACTTAAACATGCAATGTTAAACCCCATGCACCAACAAATCTAGCAAACTATCATATACATATATTTACAGGCAAAGTCAAATCACAACTCAAACTTAGCCATCATATTCAATTCCATTTTATGACAGAATATATCAAATTCATATAGGTTTCACCTATGCAAAACATTGACTGAACCATTTAGTCATGCTTATGGTCGATTCTACCTTGCTTTATATAAGGTCATAACCCACCTTAATATATGATCATATAACACATTTCACAATTATTCATAGCACACGGTACCTAGATCAAAATAGTATTAAACCATAATTGAACCGAAACCAAAATCAAGCAAAATAATTAAGCCATTTTCGCATGGCTAATATACATTCATTTTCAGAATATCTAACTTCAAAATAGCCTATGCATGCCATAATTCAAGTTTAGTTTAAAGGTGCCAAAGCTGTAGATAGTGTAAGAAACTTGGCTGATGATCCCCAAGCTTGTAGCTTAACTTCAAAATCTATAAAACAGAGTAACGTAATACACTAAGTAAGCTACCACAGCTTAGTAAGTTATAAGCAGTAAACAACCCAATAACATATTTGATTTTTATTAACTGAACGAAATGCATTAACATTATTCACTACCTAAGCCGAATACATATATAATCATCTAATACACTATAAATCAACTTCCGTTTCCAAGCCTAATAGCCATAACAACCATACATCCATATACTCTTTTATGCAATTCAAAAATCATCAAAAGTCACCCCATGTATAATTTATACCTAAGTAGCCGAATACATAAAGTATACATATACACATATTAAATGACATTTCAATACCACACAATTTATTCATCACAAGCCGAATACACATATCCAAATACACATGGATTCCTCATTTGCATTATATATGAATTATAGCACACAACTATAACATTTTCTTACCTTGTCTTAAGTAAATATCAAATTAACTCATACTTGACCATTTAGCTCGTATTTTACAATCCGCACGCGGTTTACCTATGCCTGATGAACCATTTGGAATCAAATAGGACACTCGGATTATCACATATATCGTACAATGCCAACGTCCTAGACGTGGTCTTACATGTAGCCACATATCGATACCACTATCCCAGACAGGGTCTTACTCGTAAACATATATCGAAAACACAAATCAATGCCATGGACTTACTCGCACACATATATCAGAGTCCTATGTCATGACATATGTATCCTAGCTATTCCTAAGGTTCATACAGGGCTTACGGACGTCATAACTCGGTCGAATTGAACTCAGAAATGTCATAGCCAAATTTAACATATTCGGCATTAGCATAATTTAATTATAACATTTCATAACAGCATGTAATTATAACATTATACTATCAATAAACACGTCTATTTGCTTATTAACTTACCTCGGACGATACAAAATGGAATCGGGCAGCTAGCCGACAACTTTCATTTCCCCCCGATCTAAATCTGATTTCTTTGGTTCTTGATCTAAACATATTCAAATTAAGCTTATTCAAGCACATTTTCATTCAATTTAGTCCAAAAACACATAAATAGGCAAATTATCATTTTACCCGACATGTATAATTTTTACAATTTAGTCCCTATTGCACAAAACACAAAATACACAAAATTTCCAAATACCCATGTTTAGCTGAATCCTACCCATTACCATACAAGTCCATATATTTCATTTATTTCACATTTTAGTCCCTCAAATTATTATTTTTGCAATTAAGTCCTAATTACTTAAAATTATCAAAAACTCCAATACAAAATATGTTAATCTAAAACATATCTTTCATTTTTCATCATCAAACAACAAAAATCACAAGCTATCAACAATGGCACAACTCAAAATATTCATCAAAATAAAAAATTCAAGCATGGGTCTTGAAGTACTCGAAGCAACGATCTCAAAAACGTAGAAATTATCAAAAATCGATAAAGAACGAACCTTGGTTTTAGCTTGAAAGATGGCCAAACTAGGTTTATTCTTTCTTTTTTTTCTTATTCGGTTTATGAACAAAAATAAAATCATGAATATGATAACTTATTTTTAACATATATAAGTTTATTAACCAATTTACCTAAATAACCTTAATGATATAATAATAAAATCATATAATCTAAGTCCATTACCATTCAACGTCATATATAATGGGCTTATTTCATCATAAATACTCCCATTTAGAAAACCATTAACAAATAAGCCCTTTACAAATTAAACTGCCCAATTTTCAATTTACACGATTAAGTCTTTTTATTTAATCGGACACCTAAACGACAAAATTAAATCACGAAAATTTCGCAGACATAAATTCACACAAAATAAACACAGAAAATAATTTAAAAATATTTTTCTGACTCAGATTTGTGGTTCTGAAACCACTGTTCTGATTAGGGTCTAAATCGAGCTGTTACAACTCTCCCCTTTAGGGATTTTCGTCCCCGAAAATCTTACCGGTGAATAGGATCGGATAACGTTCTCCCACTGTATCCTCTGGCTCCCATGTTGCTTCCTCAACACCATGCTTATGCCAAAATACTTTAACTAACAGAATCTTCTTATTCCGCAACTCTTTAATCTCACGAGTCAAAATGCGAATCAGTTCTTCTTCGTACGTCATATCAGGCTGAATTTCAATCTCAGACAGAGTAAGCACATGTGAAGGATCAGATTGATACCTTCAAAGCATTGAAACATGGAATACATTGTGGATCTTTTCTAACTCAAGTGGCAATGATAATTTGTAAGCTACTGGCCCAATACGCTCTATAACCTCATACGGCCCAATAAATCTCGGACTCAATTTGCCTTTACGACCAAATCTAAGTATTTTCTTCCACAGTGAGACTTTCAAAAAGACTTTATATCTGATCTGAAACTCTATATCTTTACGTTTCAAGTCCGCATAAGATTTCTGTCGATCTAACGCTGCCTTCAAACTTTCACAGATCACTTTCACCTTCTGTTCAGTTTCTCTGATTAATTCAACCCCATGTATCTTATTTTCACTGAGCTCAGTCCAGTACAGTGGCGTACGGCATTTACGACCATACAAAGCCTCATAAGGTGCCATTTTGATACTCAATTGAAACCTATTATTATACGCAAATTCAATCAGAGGTAGGTATCGTTCCCATGTACCTTTAAACTCGAGAATGCAACATCTCAACATTTCCTCAAGTATCTGAATGATTCACTTAGACTGGCCATTTGATTGCGAATGGAAAGCAGTATTGAAATGTAATTTCGTACCTAGTGCATCTTGAAATTTCTTCCAAAACCACGATGTAAATCTCAGATCTCTATCCGAAATAATAGATATAGGCACACCATGTAGTCTCACAATCTGAGAAACATAAAATTCAGCCAGCTTATCAAGTGAGTAGTCTATACGTATCGGGACAAAATGAGCCGATTTAGTCAACCTATCAACAATAACCCAGATTGCGTCTTTCTTGCTCGGTGTTAACGGTAAACTAGATACAAAATCCATCATAACTCTATCCCACTTCCATTCTGGTATCATAATCGGATGAAGTAACCCTGAAGGTACCTGATGCTCGGCTTTTACTTATTGACAGACTAAACATCTTACAACAAAGTCAGAGATGTCTCGTTTCATGCCAGGCCACCAATAGAGCCATTTCAGATCATTATACATCTTTGTACTACCTAGGTGAACAGATAACCGACTGTTATGACCTTCATTCAAAATCATCTGAATTAACTCTGAATTCCTCGAAACACATATTCGGTCTCTGAATCTCAAACAGTCATCAGCATCAACTTTGAACTCTGAATCAACATCTGTCTCACATTGAACTCATTTTGCAATCAACTCATTATCAACCCTCTGGGAATCACAAATTTGTTAAACAAATAACGGGTTGGCTTTCAATTTAGCTACTATCAAACCATCATCAAATATAGCCATATGCGTATTCATTGCTCGCAAAACAAATAGTGATTTTTGGCTTAAAGCATCAGCAACAATATTAGCCTTTCCCGGGTGATAGTCAATCACAAGCTCGTAGTCCTTTAGCAGTTCTAACCATCGACGTTGTCTCAAGTTCAATTATTTTTGAGTCATCAAATATTTCAAGCTTTTATGATCAGAATAAATATGACATTTCTCACCAAATAGATAGTGACGCCAGATTTTCAAAGTAAACACAATGGTTGCCAGTACCAAGTCGTGTGTTGGATAATTCCTTTCATGTGGCTTCAACTGTCTCGAGGCATAAGCTATAACTTTTCCTTCCTACATCAGAACACAGCCCAAACCATTCAAAGATGCATCACTATAAATAACAAATTCTTTACCTGACTCTGGCTGAACTAGTACTGGAGCTTCAGCCAAAAGGTGTAACATCTCGAAATAGGGCCTAAACGGAATAGTGGTTACGAAACCACAAATTCAAGGTAGAAAAATTTATTTTATTATCATTTTATAGTCTATTGCATGATTACATGATTGTGTGAAAATTTCATTTATAAATTTTATCGATAGAGGGTCCAATTAGATATTTAGGACTAAATTGCAAAAGTTGTAATATGTGTGTTCTAGTTCACAAAGGTACTAAGTACTTGTGAGTAATGGGTTTTTAAAGTGTAGGTCCTTGGATAGTAATTATACCATTATACTAGTTTGGACAAAAATACCTAAAGGAAGATAAAACACCATAGTTTTTAATTAAGGGCATTTTGGTCATTTAGTT
This sequence comes from Gossypium longicalyx, assembly GCA_025698465.1. Lineage (NCBI taxonomy): Eukaryota > Viridiplantae > Streptophyta > Magnoliopsida > Malvales > Malvaceae > Gossypium > Gossypium longicalyx. The sequence continues at coordinate 59,931,402 of CM047007.1, forward strand.
ATTAAAATGAATTAAAAGCAAAATTAAAAGCCAATTTTTGTCCATCTTCAACCCCTTGGCCGAATTTCACATTATTAAGGCATAGCTAGGGTTTTTCAAGCTTCCAAGCTCGATTGTAAGTCCATTTTAGCCCCGTTTTTAATGTTCTTTATGTTTTTGGAGTCCCGGTAACTTGATTAAGCTTATTCTAGCAATAATTTAACCTAGGGTTTATATTTGGAAAAATACCCATAGGTGAAATGTGTTTATTTTGATGTTTTATGGTAGAATATGAAGCTTGAAATTATGTTAAATAACTTTTGCTAAACGATTTTACGTGAAAACGAGTAAAACGACATAATAGGTAAAAATACCTAATGTTCATAAGTACATGTTAGAGTGAGAATCTGATGTTACCATAGAAGGGAAAAATGATCAGCATGTCATAAAACATAAGAAAATAAGATGAATTTTAATTTTCGAGCCTTGGAGAAAAAGTGTAAATATGTAAAAGTTTAGGGGCAAAAGTGTAATTTTGCCAAAGTTTGAGTCAAGAACTGTTTTAATAAATGTTAGTATTAAATAAGCTAAATTTGTTATTATAGATCAAGAAGAACGAAATCCAAAGTTAGACCGGGGAAAGAAAAAGATAGTAGACTAAATCGATATAGTTGATCGTATTTTGTTTCGAGGTAAGTTTGCGGTAAATAAATGCAATATTCTATTATTTTATGTTAATGTTGTTAATTTCCAGCATGTGTATATTTATTTTATGAAATTATTCAAAGAAGACTCAAGCATGAATTGACGGAGAAGTAATTTCAGAAAGTCCCGGTTGAACCTTAGGAATGTGTAGGATACAAATGTCATGACATTAGGGTTTAAGGATAACATGTAAGACCATGCCAAGGCATGGCAATTGGTTAGGTTTCTAAGGCAATGAAATCATGTAAGACCATGTCAAGACATGGCAATGGTAAGTTTCAAAAGGATACCACGTAAGACCATGACAAGTCATGGCAATGGTAAGGTACCCGTGTATCCTTAGTATTCCAAGTGGTTCAATGGGAAAAATTTAAAGAGAATATCAAGATAAGGTAATGTAAGACGAGTTATGCTAAAAAGGTAAGACAAGTTCATGCTAGAAGAGCAAAGGTAAGTATATAATGTTCACATATGCTTGATAAGGAAAAAGGTAAGTAAAATGTATTAATAATTTGATTAAGTAAGTATTTAAGTAAGTGAGTAAATAAAGAAATTTAAAATATGTCTATGACAATTAATGAAGTTGCATTAAGTAGTATCATGCCAAGTAGTAAGATAATTCTTATGAATGTTGTTATTTATTTGCATGCAAACTTACTAAGCTTAATGCTTACCCCCTTTATTTTCCTTCTTTTTATAGTTTTGTCAAGCTAACTCGGGGATCGTAAATTACGTCGGAGGTCCGGGCACACTATCACAAGGATTTTTTTGGTATAGCTAGACGTTTCATTTTGAGTATGGCATGTATAGCAACGTAGCCATTTTGTGTGTATGATCTTATGATATGGCTGATGAATGGTATGTAAATGCTTGATAATGATTAGCTATTGGAATGGCTAATCAAGGACATGTTTGGTGTTATGTATGCCTAAATGCTAGTTATTCCATGGAAATCATGAAAAAGGTGAAATTAGCTTTAAAATAGTATCGGACAGCAGTAATGACGTGAATTTGGAAAATCACTAAAAATAGTAGAAATGAATTTAGATAGTGAATGAGATATAGAATTAAATCTTATTGAGTCTATTTTCATATGAAAGAAACAGAGTAAATAAAGAAGTTGTATTTTACGAAATATTTAAATTTTGGTGAGACAGGGTCAAAGTGATTTCTGAATCCCCTGTTCTGACTTTAAAAACTCACTAAAAATTGTACAAAAATATTTAGGAGTTATACTTTATATGTATACATTCTTTATTGAGTCTAATTTTAAAGAAATAAATGGCATGGTTATTTGAATTCTGTACAGGGAGAAAATTAATTCGTAGTGAGCAGATGTCAGAGCAGCCGAACATTGAAATAGGGGAAAATTTAACTAATAAACTGTACTAATTAGCTGGACCAAAAATTTTGAAAAACATATAGTAAGAAGATATATGAGTCTAGTTTCAAAGAAAATTTATGGATTTGGATTTCGAGTTTCGTAACTCAAGTTATGATTTATTTAGTGACTATGACGAAGATAGATAGTTTATTTATGAAAGATGAAATAAATTGTTTTAATTTGTTTAAGTGACCGGAAAATTTTTATTGATTCCGGTTTGCTCCCGAACCATTTCAATTTCTTGTTTTAGGGTCTCGAGGACCCTTTTTAAGGACATATTGAATGAATGAAACTAAATTAATTTTAAAATCAAAATTTTATGCCTCGAACTAGTAAGCTAAGTCAGGTAACGCCTCGTGCTCGACTCCGGCGACGGTCTCAGGTAAGGGGTGTTACAAAAGGGCTTTCAACTGATCAAAAATTTTTAACACTTCTCCGACCTCTCAAACTTAACATCTTTCTGTAATAGCTTTATCATTGGGGATTTAATCATAGAGAAACCTTTCACAAACTCTTTATAATAACCAGCAAGCCCCAGAAAAGCTTCGGACCTCAGAAACATTCTTCGAAGGTTTCCAATCCAGTATAACTGAAATTTTACTCAGATCAATCTGAATACCTGATGCTGATACCACATGACCCAGAAAATTGACTTCACTTAACCAGAACTCACATTTACTGAATTTTGCATACAACTACTTTTCTCGCAGGGTCTGCAACACAAGTCTCAAATGTTCGGCATGTTTAGCTTCACCACGAGAGTAGATCAAAATGTCATCTATAAACACAACCACAAATCGATCCAGATACGGTCTGAAGATTTGATTCATCAAATCCATGAAAACAACAGGTGCATTAGTGAGTCTGAAAGGCATAACCAAAAACTCATAGTGTCCGTACCTCGTTCTCAAAGCAGTCTTTGGCACATCTGAATCTTTAACTCGCAACTGATAGTAGCCTGATCTCAAATCTATCTTCGAAAATACTATAGGCCCTTTCAGTTGGTCAAACAGATCGTCAATCCATGGCAACAGATACTTATTTTGTATAGTCACCTTGTTAAGCTGTCTGTAATCGATGCGCATTCTCATAGTTCCGTCTTTCTTTTTCACAAACAACACAGGTGCACCCCACGAAGAGAAACTCGGTCGCGCAAAACCTCTATCTGTCAATTCTTGCAACTGAGCTTTCAATTCTTTTAATTCTGTAGGTGCCATTCTGTATGGAGCTATAGATATCAGAGTTGTCCCAGGCATTAACTCAATACCAAACTCTACTTCCCGAATAGGTGGCAAACCTAGTAATTCTTCAAGAAGCACATCTAGATACTCGCACACAATAGGTACTGATTCAATGTTTCTTTCAGCCACTTTACTGTCAAGCACGTAGGCAAAGTAAGCTTCACACCCTTTTCTAACATATTTTTGAGCTAGCATCGAAGAAATGACTGCTGGCAAACCATACAAATCACTAGATTCAATCTGGATAATTTCATCATTCTGGCTCCGTAGATCAATGGTTTTTCTTTTGCAGTTCACAACAGCATCATGTAAAGTCAGCCAATCCATACCCAGAATTAGCATCATGTAAAGTCAGCCAATCCATACCCAGAATTATGTCAAACTCATCAAATGGCAGCAACATCAAATTAGTCGAAAAGCACAGATCTCGAACCATCAAGGGACAATTCTTACACACTTTATGAACCATAACATAACGGCCCAAGGGGTTTGACACTCTAATCACAAACTGAGTAGACTCAACAGGTAGAGTCTTGCTAAATACTAATGTCTCACACACATAAGAATCAGTAGAACCAGGATCAATCAACCCAATTACATTAGTATCATAAAGAGTAAATGTTCCAGTAATAACATCTAGGGATGAAGCCTCCTCTCATACACGTATAGCATAGGCTCTAGTAAGTGCACGAGCCTTAGATCTGATTGCCGTATCTTTAGTCCCTCTCTGACTGCCACTCGTATTACCAGCATTTCTGGGTGGTCTATCTCGAGCTGCAGTGTAACGCCCCAAAAATCCCGAAACCCAAAAAATCTCGAAACACAAAAAATCCCAAAATCCTGAACTTTCTTTGTTTTCGATTTTGATAAAAATTGTGTTTAATATTCTTATCCAAGCGATATTATAGTAGGTATTAATTAAGGTTTGAGTTCGAATCAAGGGGTAGAAGAAATTATAATTTAATTATTAAAAGAATTAGGGCTGGCAAGTAGTTGGGCTTTTAAATAAAGTTGGGGGAAAATAGCATCAAAAAGCCCTGTGGAGGAGTGGCTAAGTGACGCCATTTAGGTTGTAGGGAGGTGGTGTTAATAACTAATAAGGAGGCCCAAGGTTCGAATCCTACCTTGGTGTTTTTAAAAGTTAATTTTGGCCTTCTAGAAGGATGGAAGTGGCATGAAAGTGGACTACAAGGGAAGTGTTCAGGAGAGAAAATTAAGGAAGGGATTAAGGGGTTATCAGGGAGAAAAATGAGGAGATGAGAAGGGAGAAGTGATGGAGTCGATTAGGGAATTGGGCATGGAAAAATTCGGCTATAAGGCTTATAAATAGGTGTCGAATGCTAAGGTATGAAGTTAATGCCGAATTTCCTCCACCCTGTTACCAGAAACTCTTTTCTCTAAAAGCCGAAAACTCTCTGCCTTCTTTTCTTTTTCTTTTTCCTTGTGTGGAATGCTATTTCTCCTCTACCTTATTGCTGACTTTTCTTTCTTTTTCCTTGCAGTCAAATAACCCTCTTCTGCCATACAAAATCGTAAAGGGTCGAACCTCTTTGGCCGAATACCCTTAGTGTAATCACTACTCCTTCTACTTCGGTCAAATCTAGTGTAAGTGTTGTTCTTCCAATCGGTTTCTTTGCTAAGTATCGAATATTGTCCCTCACCCTTTCTAATCAACTGGGGTAGGGAATTAGTATCGAATCCTGAATCATAGGTCATAGCTGAATTGCTCCTTAGGTGTTACGATTTTGGTAAGTATTCTTTTTCCATTGGCTAAGGTTGGCCGAATAGTCGTAGTCAAGGTAAGGGACTTGTGTCGGATACAAGTCATCTACTATTCGGGTTTTAATAAGTTAAGATTGGTGCAGATCTAGGAAATACGTGATCAAGGAAAAGGCAGTTAAGGATTGGTGTTCAAGGTAAGGTTAAGGTGAGGTTTCGGTTTTTGAGTAAATAAGTATTAAGCACGTGATTAATCTTTGAGTGATATCGATTGTAGGTTTGGGCTAAGGAGATCGCATCACGCTTGCTTACCAGGTGTGTACATACCTGCACACACACTATGAATCGGCAAAAGCCAAAATGCCGAAAAGCTGAAAGTTTGGCTACGGTAGTCCTGCGAGTGCGCGAACACTCGTAAGGGAGAGATCGATAGGTTGCCTGAGGCCCATGGGTGATTCTGTGGACTTGGGTTGTGATTTGGCCATATGGGCCAGAATGGGCTAAATGGGCTCGATGGGCTGTTGGGCCCATAATAGGCAAAAACTAAATATTGATGCTATGTGATAGGAATTTGTATGTGAGCATGATTATGAATGTGACTGGGCCTAACGGGCCATATAAATTTGATTTGGGCCTAATGGGCCATATAAATGTGATTTGGGCCTAATGGGCCATATGAATATGATTGGGCTTAATGGGCCAGATACAGGCATGTGAAATTGTTTGCGCTTTATAAGGGGTTTTGGTCCTAGTATATGATATCCACATAAGACTTAATTAATATATTGTGACCGTGGACAAGTCAAAGGGTTAAGGTTTGGCAACGAGTATATGCATGTCTAGGATTGGATCTAGGGAGAGCTTGGTACTTAAGCAGTCTTAATGACCCACCTCTTCTCTAGAATCTTACCTGGTGCATAGTATTCATCCATCTTAGCTCGCGGGACTTGTTAATGGGCCAAGGTAAGTGAAAACCATAATTAAGGAAAAATTACTGAAATGCCCCTAAGGGCAAAAATGACTGAATTACCCCTAGGCGTTGAACATAAGTTTTATGGATGTGACATGCATACATATGATATTCTGCTTAGGTTGCATATGGGTTGGGAATTAGTGAACGGAGGAAGTATATGAGGATCGCATGGTTGCTTGACAATCGTGGATCCACCGACGGCTTTTAAAGCCCAATATGTAAATGAAGGTAGTTCTGCAACCGGGCTACCATGGTGTGTGGGTTGGGTGGGTCGATATTTATATCCCCACATGGGGTGATGGGGGACGGAGCTAGTGTGTAGCGGATAGATAATTTGGATGGGATTGCATTGCATGATTGATGAATGATGTTTTTTTTTTAATGCTTGTTTTTGCCGAGGGTTGTACACACTGAGTTTGTGAAAACTCACCCCCCTCTTTTATTTTATTTTCAGGTGATGCTCAGTAGAAGGTTCGATGTTTGGAGGGACTCTGGGTGGCCAGCTAGTAAGATGATTTGGACTTAGGGTTTTTTTAAGCATATAAGTTTTTATTTTATTAAACATGTTTCAGATCAGATTGTAATAAGGTTTTCATTATGTTATTATTACTTGAATTATTTTCATTGTAATTACAAGAAGTTGAACATGGATTTCCTAAATTATAGTATGTTTTCTACGTTTCCGCAATTAAATTTTTAAATGATAAGTTTTCTTAAATCAAATGTTTTAAACAAGGTTTTCGCAACTAAAAGGTGTTTTTTTTAAAGTTAATTAAGGTTTCTTTTATTTTAAGAAGGATTTTCAATGAAAACACGGTTTTCGCTAAAACACTTCAATATGACACACTAGATTCGGCCATAGCGTCTAGGCCGGGTTTGAGGTGTTACATGCAGTGTTACCCGATCTCGTATTCTGCACTGGATTTTCCTCAACTAACATTGGGCAGTTTTGAATATTATGATCTATCGATCCACATTTAAAACAGGCCAGATCATGCAATCTACAACTGCTGGGATGTCGTTTACCACAGTGCTTACACTCGAGTTGATTTGATCTGACATTACCTACACTCGGTACTAAGGTAGCTCTCGAGCTCACTGGTGGTTTATTCTGATCCCGTCTGGAGTAACCTAAAGTGGCTCTAAAACGGCTGAAATCATCCCGGAACTTCTTTGATGCCGACTGGAATGACTTACCAGATGTTCTTTTGCGTGCATCTCTAACTTCAATGTCAGCTTTTCATTTCTCTTTCCCAAGCTCTTCAGCTTTGCAAGCTCGCTCTACTAGTATCACAAACTCTTTTATCTCAAGTATTCCAACTAACAGTTTAATGTCTTCATTCAACCCATCTTCAAATCTTTTACATGTTATGGCTTTAGTGGAAACACACTTTCTGGCATACCGACTGAGTCTCACAAATTTTCGCTCGTACTCTGTCACGGTCATCCAACACTATTTCAGCTCCAAAAATTCCTTACGCTTCTGGTTGATAAATCTCTGATTGATATATTTCTTACAGAACTCAGTCTGAAAGAATTCCCAGGTCACCTGCTCTCTCGGAACTACTGATAGTAGGGTATTCCACCAGTGGTATGTTGTGTCTCGTAGCAAGGATATAACACATTTTAAACATTCATCAGGAGTACAGGACAGCTCATCAAACACATGAATGGTATTATCAAGCTAGAACTCAGCCCGCTCAGCTTCATCATCATCAGTGGCTTTAAACTCTTCAGCTCCATGTTTTCTGATTTTATCGACACGTGGTCTATTCCATCGCAACAGATCACTTACTTGAGGTATAGCAGGCATGGAAGATGGATTAATCGGGGGTGGAGGTTGTTATGCAACTAGGTTAGTCCAGATATATTGGGTAAACCAGTCATTCATCATTTGATTGAAGGCTTGTTTAGCCTCACTTTCTTGATTACTCGAAGTCGGTCGAGAATAAACCGGCGCTGTCCCTTGCGCGGGAGCAGGCGCTACACTCTCGACATCATTAGCTACAACTCTGTCGGGATCCATTTACTATATAAAAACACATTTCAAATGTTAGAAGTCATCACACTATCGAAATATATAATTATTGCATGTATAGCTAAACTCACACACTCTACGTTAGTCTTAGAACCGACTAAACCGTAGCTCTGATACCTATAAAATGTAACACCCCTAACCCGTATCCGTCACCAAAATAGGGTTACAGGATATTACCAATCAGAACAGAAATTCAAACAATCATATGCATAAACTTATACCAACTTATAAACCAATCAATCTTAATATAAAAAGTCAATTTATTAAATAATAACACCTAACCAAAAGTAATATGGATACAATTTTTTTTATTTATACAAATTATACATTCATACCTCAAATGAAAAACTCACAAGTAAATAAAATTCACAAAATCAAGTACATCAATTTATTCCAATATTATCATGTCAAGATCGACTTTTTAATATGATACTTATATGTTAAATTATAATATAATAAAAGGGCTTACACACTGACTACATAATAATTGCTTACTAAAGTACAAGTCACCATTCAATTTGCCATTTTCATTTCATTTAGCCGAATATATATGCATTATCCATGATACTTAACAATCATTCATATCTAACCTTATTCGCCGATCTTAAGAATCGATACTTATTTAATATACATTTTAAAAACATATACCGAATATATTTCTCCAACTCATAACTAGCATTTTAGCTTATTAAAGTAAAACTCATTATAGTTCAATATATATTCCCTATTCATGAATAACCGAACACATCATTAGACATTATCAAGTTTATGTTTATAGGCATGTATACCTTAAGACAAATTATATATCAAGTCAATTCCACATGCATGATTATTTATATATTTAATTGCCAAATCACAAGTTGATCAAAACCATTTCCAATGGCTTCATTTATAACAAACAAATCAAACGGTCACCATTCGGACATTTTAAGCTATGGTCCGTTTATTGCTAACCATGACTCTATTTAATAGCAAAATCATAATATCAACTTAAACATGCAATGTTAAACCCCATGCACCAACAAATCTAATAAACTATCATATACATATATTTATAGGCAAAGTCAAATCACAACTCAAACTTATCCATCATATTCAATTCCATTTTATAACCGAATATATCAAATTCATATAGGTTTCACCTATGCAAAACATTGACCAAACCATTTAGTCATGCTTATGGCCGATTCTACCTTGCTCCATACAAGGTCATAACCCACCTTAATATATGATCATATGACGCATTTCACAATTATTCATAGCACACGGTACCTAGATCAAAATAGTATTAAACCATAATTGAACCGAAACTAAAATCAAGCAAAATAATTAAGCCATTTTCGCATGGCTAATATACATTCATTTTCAGAATATCTAACTTCAAAATAGCCTATACATGCCATAATTCAAGTTTAGTTTAAAGGTACCAAAGCTGTAGATAGTGTAATGAACTTGGCTGACGATCCCCGAGCTTGTAGCTTAACTTCAAAATCTATAAAACAGAGTAACATAATACACTAAGTAAGCTACGACAACTTAGCAAGTTATAAGCAGTAAAAAACTCAATAAAATATTTGATTTTTATTAACTGAACGAAATGCATTAACATTATTCACTACCTAAGCCGAATACATATATAATCATCTAATACACTATAAATCAACTTCCATTTCCAAGCCTAATAGCCATAACAACCATACATCCATATACTCTTTTATGCAATTCAAATATCATCAAAAGTCACCCCATGTATAATGTATACCTAAGTAGCCGAATACACAAAGTATACATATACACATATTAAAGGACAATTCAATATCACACAATTTATTCATCACAAGCCGAATACACATATCCAAATACACATGGATTCCTCATTTGCATTATATATGATTTATAGCACACAACTATAACATTTTCTTACCTTGTCTTAAGTAAATATCAAATTAACTCATACCTGACCATTTAGCTCGTATTATACAATCCGCACGCGGTTTACCTATGCCCGATAAACCATTTGGAATCGGATAGGACACTCGAATTATCACATATATCCTACAATGCCAACGTCCCGGACGTGGTCTTACATGTAGCCACATATCGATGCCATTGTCCCAAACAGGGTCTTACTCGTAAACACATATCGAAAACACAAATCGATGCCATGGACTTACTCGCACACATATATCAGAATCCTATGTCATGACATATGTATCCTAGCTATTCCTAAGGTTTATACGGGGCTGACGGACGTTGTAACTCGGTCGGATCGAACTCGGAAATGTCATAGCCAAATTTAACATATTCGGCCTTAGCATAATTTAATTATAACATTTCATAATAGCATGTAATTATAACATTATACTATCAATAAACACATCTATTTGCTTATAAACTTACCTCGGACGATACAAAATGGAATCAGGTAGCTAGTCGACAACTTTCGTTTTCCCCCAATCCAAATCCAATTTCTTTGGTTAATTGTGACAACCCGAATTAGGGCCTAATCAGAATAGTGGTTTCGTGACCACAAATCCGAGATAAAAATAATTGTTTTATAATTATTTTGGGGTTTATGATATGATTGCATGATTGTGTGAAAATTTCGTGATGAAATTCTATGCCTAAAGTGCTTAAATTGAAAATAGGGATTAAATCGAATAAGTTGCAAAATTTACATTTTAGAAGTTTTTAGTATGAAATTGCTTTAAAATATTAATTAGGAGGTCTTAAATAGAAATTTGACCAAATTTAAGTTCATGGACAAAATTAGGACATGGAAGGAATTTTTGAAAGTTTAGTAAGGAGGGGCATTTTGGTCATTTGGATATTAAATGAAATAAAATGGGAAAAATAACACAAAATTGGTCATCATCCTCCTTAGTTGCTGCCGAATTCTCCCTCTCTCCATAGCTAGGGTTTCTTCAACTTTCAAGCTCCATAGTAAGTGATTTCAAGCCCCGTTTTTAATGTTCTTTACGTTTTTGGATTCCCTGTGTGTCTGATTAAGCTTATGCTAACAATAATTCAACCTAGGGTTCATATTTGGAAAAATACCCATAGGTGAAATTTGTGTATTTTGGTGTTTTATGATAGAATATGAGGTTTTAAATTATGTTAGACAACTTGTGCTACTCGGTTTTAAGTGAAAACGAGTAAAACAGCATAATCGGTAAAAATACCTATTGTTCACAACTATGTGTTAGAGTGAGAATTTGATGTGGTCGTAGAAGATAAAAATGTTCAGCATGTCATAAAACATAAGAATAAGGGCTGAAATTAAATTTCCGAGCCTAGGGGCAAAATTGTAATTTTGTAAAAGTTAGGGGGCAAAAATGTAATTTTTCCATAATGTGATCTTTGGATTGAAATAAATAGTATGAGTGCTAAATGAGCTAAATGTGTTGTTATAGATCAAGAAAGGCGTGGAATTGACCTCGAACGAGGGAAGGAAAAAGTTTTGGACTAAATCGCAAAATTTCCACATTTTGCACCGAGGTAAGTTTGTGTGTAAACATTACATTATTTTCATTTACATTCTTATATTTCAGCCTATTATATAAATATACTAGCTGATGTTAAAATATAAATTGACTATTGGAAGAATAGAAATAAATAATAGAGAGAGATCCCGGTTGAACATTCGGAGAGATCGGATAAAATAGAGGGAGCGTAGCTAGGTCACATGTATGATGCTGAGTGCACATCATGTGTACAAGAAAGCTACGAAATACTATGTAGTAGCTAGGTCACATGTGTAATACGGGATGTATCCCATGTAGACAAGAGAGCTACGTAAGAGATAAATGTAGCTAGGTCGCATGCGTGATTCCAAGTGAAGGACACCATGTAGACAAGAGAGCTACGAGACAAATCGGCTAGGTCGCATGAGTGGTACTAAGTGTTCACCATGTGTACAAGAGATCCGAACTAAATGAAGTATGATGGTGGGGCTGTGTGCTAAAACCATTAAATATCGAGGATTGATCCGAATTGTTCAACGGGATGGTTTTGTGGTGACGTTGTGATTATGGACCTATACTTGTGATGAATGAATTGTGGTGAAAATGATTTGTGGTATATCTATATATGTAAGATAAAATGAGGTTAGCATAAAGAATGTGTGAAAGAGTGAAATTAGCATTAAAACTGTTTTGGACGGTAGCAGTGACATGATTTTGAAAAATCACCAAAAATAGGAGGAACATAATTATAGGTTGAATGAGATGTGAAATTAAAGTTTAATGAGTCTACTTTCATATAAAAGAAACATAACAAGCAAAGCAATTTTATATTTTGAGATATTTACAATTGTGTGTGACTTGCTCAGGATGAATATGTGATCCCCTGTTTCAACTTTGAAAAATCATTAAAAATTGTAAAAAGAAAATTAAGAAATATAGTTTACATACCTAAATTCCTTATTGAGTCTAGTTTTAAATGAAATAAATTTCAGGGTTATTTGAATTGTGTACTGAGAGAAATTCAATTCGTAGTGAACAGAGGTCAGACTAGTCGAGCTGTGTAACATGGGAAACTTTAACTAATAAACTGTACTAATCGGCTGAACCAAAAATTCTAGAAAAAAATTAGCAAGAATATTTATGAGTCTAGATTCAGGGAAATTTTACGGATTTGAATTTCGAGTTTTGTAACTCGAGTTATGATTTATTTAGTGAATATAACGCAGGAAAGACAGCTTAATCAAAGTGGAGTGAATATTGAAATTAAAGTAGATATACTTGAGTTGTTGTGTAAACATATTAAATTCTTTAATTATTAATTACATACTTACTTACTAAGCTATAAGCTTACTTTGTTTTCTCTCTTTTGTCTTGTAGTATCCTCCAACTTGCTCAGGAGTTAAGGATCGTGAAGATCTGCCCGCACTATCAATACTTTAGGGTATTCGAACTAAACATTTTGAATTATGGCATGTATAGTAGGCTTAATTATTTTGTTACGTGTCATAATTGCCTAGGTTTAAAATATTGGTTACAAAGATTTCGACCAACTACTTTGTACAAGCCATAGAAGTTGATTAATATTGTTCAAAACATATGTTATAACGATGCACTATCAAATTGGATGACATATTTCTATCTTGGTTTTGTTTAATGGTATGTATTATGTTCTAGTAATACCTCGTACCCTGTTCCGGCGACGGTAACGGGTAAGGGGTGTTACATCTTGATCTAAACATATTCAAATTAAGCTTATTCAAACACATTTTCATTCAATTTAGTCCAAAAACACATAAATAGGAAAATTACCATTTTACCCCAAACATTTACAATTTTTACAATTTAGTCCCTATTGTACAAAACACAAAATACACAAAATTTCCAAATACCCATGTTTAGCCAATTCCTACCCATTAACATAGAAGTCCATATATTTCATTTATTTCATATTTTAGTCCCTCAAATTATTATTTTGCAATTAAGTCCTAATTACTCAAAATCATCAAAAACTCCAATACAAAATATGTTAATCTAAAACATATCTTTCATTTTTAATCATCAAAAAACAAAAATCACAAGCTATCAACAATGGCACAGCTCAAAATATTCATCAAAATCAAAAATTCAAGCATGGGTTTTGTAGTACTCGAAGCAACGATCTCAAAAACATAGAAATTATCAAAAATTGACAAAGAACGAACCTTGATTTTGGCTTGAAAGATGGCCGAACTAGTTTCTTCTTTCTTTCTTTTCTTATTTGGTTTATGAACAAAAATAAAATAATGAATATGATAACTTATTTTTAACATATATAAGTTTATTAACCAATTTACCTAAATAACCTTAATGATATAATAATAAAATCATATAACCTAAGTCCATTATCTTCCAACATCATATGTAATGGGCTTATTTGATCATAAATACTCCCATTTAGAAAGCCATTAACAAATAAGCCCTTTATAAATTAAACTGCCCAATTTTCAATTTACGCGATTAAGTCCTTTTATTTAATCGGACACCTAAACGACAAAATTAAATCACGAAAATTACGCGGACATAAATTCACACAAAATAAACACAAAAAATAATTTAAAAATATTTTTTTGACTCGGATTTGTGGTTCCAAAACCACCTTTTTGATTAGGGTCTAAATCAAGTTGTTACAACTCTCCCCCCTTAGGGAATTTCATCCCTGAAAATCTTACAGGTGAATAGGTTCGGATAATGTTCTCCTATTGTATCCTCTGGCTCCCATGTTGCTTCTTCAACTCCATGCTTATGCCACAATACTTTAACTAACGGAATCTTTAATCTCACGAGTCAAAATACGAATCGATTATTCTTCGTAGGTCATATCAGACTGAATTTCAATCTTAGACGGACTAATCACATGTGAAGGATCAGATCGATACCTCCGAAGCATGGAAACGTGGAATACATTGTTGATCTTTTCTAACTCAGGTGGCAACGATAATCTGTAAGCTACTGGCCCAATACGCTCTATAACCTCATACGGCCCAATAAATCTCGGACTCAATTTACCTTTAAGACTGAATCTGAGTATTTTCTTCCACGGTGAGACTTTCAAAAAGACTTTATCTCCGATCTGAAACTCTATATCTTTACGTTTCAAGTCCGCATAAGATTTTTGTCGATCTGACGCTGCCTTCAAACTTTCACAGATCATTTTCACCTTCTGTTCAGTTTCTCTGATCAAGTCAACCCCATGTATCTTATTTTCACTGAGCTCAGTCCGGTACAATAGTGTACGACATTTACGACCATACAAAGCCTCATAAGCTGCCATTTTGATACTCGATTGAAAACTATTATTATACGCAAATTCAATCAGAGGTAGGTATCGTTCCCATGTACCTTCAAACTCGAGAATGCAACATCTCAACATATCCTCAAGTATTTGAATGATTCGCTCAGACTGGCCATCTGATTGCGTATGGAAAGCAGTACTAAAATGTAATTTCATACCTAGTGCATCTTGCAATTTCTTCCAAAATCGCGATGTAAATCTTGGATCTCTATCCGAAACAATAGATATAGGCACACCATGTAGTCTCACAATCTGAGAAAAATACAATTCAGCCAGCTTATCAAGTGAGTAGTCTATATGTATCGGGACAAAATAAGCCAATTTAGTCAACCTATCAACAAAAACCCAGATCGCGTCTTTCTTGCTCGGTGTTAAAGGTAAACCAGATACAAAATCCTTCGTAACTCTGTCCCACTTCCATTCTGGTATCATAATCGGCTGAAGTAACCCTAAAGGTACCTGATGCTCGGCTTTTACTTGTTGACAGATTAAACATCTTGCAACAAACTCAGAGATGTCTCGTTTCATGCTAGGCCACCAATAGAGCCATTTCAGATCATTATACATCTTTGTACTACCTGGGTGAATAGATAACTAACTGTTATGAGATTCATTCAAAATCATCTGAATTAAATATGAATTCCTCGGAACAAATATTCGGTCTCCGAATCTCAAATAGTCATCAGCATCAACTTTGAACTCTGAATCAGCATCCGTCTCACACCGAACTCGTTTTGCAATCAACTCATTATCAAACCTCTAAACATCACAAATTTGTTGAACAAATAACAGTCTGGCTTTCAATTCAGCTACTATCGAACCATCATCAGACATAGCCATATGCGTATTCATTGCTCACAAAGCAAACAGTGATTTTCGGCTTAAAGCATCAGCAACAATATTAGCCTTTCCCGGGTGATAGTCAATCACAAGCTCGTAGTCCTTTAGCAATTCTAACCATCGACGTTGTCTCAAGTTTAAATCTTTTTGAGTCATCAAATATTTCAGGCTTTTATGATCAGAATAAACATGTCATTTCTCACCAAACAGATAGTGACGCCAGATTTTCAATGCAAACACAATGGCTGCCTGTTCCACGTCGTGTGTCGAATAATTCCTTTCGTTTGGCTTCAACTATCTCGAGGCATAAGCTATAACTTTTCCTTTCTGGATCAGAACACAACCCAAACCATTCAAAGCTGCATCACTAAAAATAACAAATTTTTTACCTGACTCTGGCTGAACTAGTACTGGAGCTTCAGTCAAAAGGGCTTTCAACTGATCAAAACTTTTCTGACACTTCTCCGACCACTCGAACTTAACATCTTTTTGCCATAGCTTTGTCATCGGGGCGGCAATCAGAGAGAAACCTTTCACAAACAATCTATAATAACCAGCAAGTCCCAAAAAGCTTCGAACTTCAGAAACATTCTTCGGAGGTTTCCAATCCAGTATAGCTAAAATTTTACTCGGATCAACCCGAATACCTGATGCTGATACCACATGACCCAGAAAACTGACTTCACTTAACCAGAACTCACATTTACTGAATTTTACATACAGCGGCTTATCTCGCAGGGTCTGTAACACAAGTCTCAAATGTTTGGCATGTTCAGCTTCACCACGAGAGTAGATCAAAATGTCATCTATAAACACAACAACAAACCGATCCAGATACAGTCTAAAGATCCGATTCATCAAATCCATGAAAACAGCAGGTGCATTAGTGAGTCCGAAAGGCATAACCAAAAACTCATAGTGTCCGTACCTCGTTCTAAAAGTAGTCTTTGGTACATCTGAATCTTTGACTCGCAACTGATAGTAGCCTGATCTTAAATCTATCTTTGAAAATACTATAGCCCCTTTCAGTTGGTCAAACAGATCGTCAATCCGTGGCAACGGATACTTATTCTTTATAGTCACCTTGTTAAGCCGTCTTTAATCAATGCACATTCTCATAGTTTTGTCTTTCTTTTTCACAAACAACACAGGTGCACCCCACGGAGAGAAACTCGGTCGTGCGACACCTCTATCTATCAATTCTTGCAACTGAGCTTTCAATTCTTTTAATTCTGTAGGTATCATTCTGTATGGAGCTATAGATATCGGAGTTGTCCCAGGCATTAACTCAATACCAAACTCTACTTCCTTAATAGGTGGCAAACCTGGTAATTCTTCAGGAAACACATCCGGATACTCGCGCACAATAGGTACTGATTCAATGTTACTTTCAGCCACTTTACTGTCAAGCACAAAAGCAAAATAAGCTTCACACCCTTTTCTCACATATTTCTAAGCTAGCATCGAAGAAATGACTGCTGGCAAACCATACAAATCACTAGATTCAATCTGGATAATTTTATCATTCTGGCTTCGTAGATCAATGGTTTTTCTTTTGTAGTTCACAACAGCATCATGTAAAGTCAGCCAATCCATACCCAGAATTATGTCGAACTCATCAAATGGCAGCAACATCAAATCAGCCGGAAAGCATAGATCTCGAACCATCAAGGGACAATTCTTACACACTATATCAACCATAACATAACAGCCCAAGGGGTTTGACACTCTAATCACAAACTTAGTAGACTCAATAGGTAGAGTATTGATGAAAACTAATGTCTCACACACATAAGAATTAGTAGAACCAGGATCAATCAATGCAATTACCTTAGTATCATAAAGAGTAAATGTACCAGTAATAACATCTGGGGATGAAGCCTCCTCTCGTGCATGTATAGCATAGGCTCTGGCATGTGCACGAGCCTCAGATCTGATTGCCATATCTTTAGTCCCTCTCTGACTGCCACTCTTATTACCAGCATTTTTGGGTGGTCTACCTTGAGCTGCAGTGTTACCTGATCTCGTATTTTGCACTGGATTTTCCTCAGCTAACATTGGGCAGTCTAGAATTAGTCTTTTAATTTCAGTTCAGTTTTCTCTTTTCTTAAGTTAGATTTATTTTCATTTTTTTCTTACTCTATTTTGAGAGATCTATATTGTGGGGACAATCAAACCTTGTGGATTCATGATCAATCTTGATACATTATGGCTCTTTCTTAAACTCTATATTGTCGATTTATTTAGCATGTTTTCTTTTTATATCGATTCTATATTGTTTATGGAAACCATGAGGAACTAATCCCTCTATGGGGGATTAGCAAGTGGAGGTATGATCACTTAACTATTTTGTAGGGATAATCAACAGATCAACTGTTTGGGAAAGGAAGAACGTAAAGCAAACCTTAGGCCTGACAACCCTGGGAAGTCATCATGGTGGGAATTAATCCAAAATTTGTGTTGTCTATTCGTGAACACCTTCACCCCAAACTTGTCTGAACTGTGAGGTCGAAAGATAAATAGTCCTTGTCGACTTGTTATTCGAGTGGAAGATCAGAAGATCCATCTAGGATAGTGACTAGTTGATTGACGAGAAACCTGAAGCGACAGTTAAGGGGGATCACTAAAGCAAGCTAATCAGCTATAACCAGATTTGATTATTTCTATTCTTTTAACCTCTCAAATTTTAGTACTTTATGTTATTTTATTTTTATTATTATAAAAACCCTAAAAAACTCCTTTTATTTAACTTTCATACAATAGTTGAATTAGAGTACTAATTAGATATTTTAGTGTTTAGGTCAAAATTGATCTAGTACTCGCCTTCCTAGGGTACAATCCTCGGAGTACTCACTTACTCTGTTGTAACTATATTACAACTGGACCCATATACTTGTGGATATTGCCTCATTTATATATCTTTTACTGTAGTATTCACACTTTGAGCGTTAGTACATTAGGAGGCAATCAGTCCTGTGTCATAACATCAAGGGCAATATGCTCAGCTTCACAGTGTCCTTAAGGGTATGTCATGACACCTTCAGGCTGTGTCGTGACTTTGAAGGCAGTCTTGGGTTTCTTTAGATTTGCTCCCTATGTTGTGACATGCAATGCATTGTGTTGTAACCTAGCGACCAATATTGAGTTATTATGTCTTCTAATGGTCTCCTGCACACTCACAAACTGTATTAGCTTACCCTTAGGCCTCTTTCAGCCCTTAAGGTTAATAAAAGACTCGAATAACACATTCCATTACACTTGTAACACTCCTAACCAGTATCCGTCGTTGGATTAGGGTTATGAGGCATTACCGATCATATTACAATTCACACAGTTATGTATCACATATTATAGTTTGAAATTTTAATCACATCAATGATTATAACTAAATCAATTATTGGAACTCAAGAATATATGTCATCCACAGCATAGTATAAATTTCACATGATCTAAATTATATACCAAAACCATTTATACATATACAGAATATATGTTACATCACTAATTTCGTTATTGAATATTAAACCCTTTTTTTTAATTTATAAAAGTTCAGCACTTACGCAAGATATACACCATTTGAAATAAATTTCCTTCCCAACTCTTTTATTCATATATACAGCATCAACTATTTAATCTATATGAAACTCATGTATTTTGCATATTACTACCAATCAAAAAAACAAGCTTTCGGTTATAAATAAACTCATTTCATTCTCTAGTCTATTTGACTATCATAAATCATTTGTACCTATTTCCAAATTTATAAGTAACTAGCAAGTTTATATAAATAGCCACATGTATATATATATATAACATCCATAATATAAACACCTTTATACACAAGTAAAGCATATAAAAAAAATTTCAATTAATATAATAAGGCCAAATATCATATGCACATGCCTTAGTATAAATTATAAGTGAAAATCAAATTATACCATGTATAAGTCTTGATTTTTACTTAACATGCACATGGCCAACCTTAACTTAATTAACATCCAATAAAAACATATAGCCGAAACACAAAGTACCTTCACAAGCTTTATATACTTAGATACATTTTCAAAATAACACAAAAATGATCAACCATGACATACGACATAATAATCAAATAGACGTAGACCATGACTTAACCAAAACCGAATTTGAACCTAAGATTAAAGCCATTCTCAATGCATGGAATACTTACCACAAACATCAGCCATTCATAATACTAATCACTTTAACTAAAACGAATTTAAACCACTATCGAGCATAACCAATTTATCAAAACCAAACTTACTAAACCTTATAACTAAGCACCCATAGGACCAAATCCAAACATAAATTGCAAGCCATATTCGTATGGCTTTAATTACATAACCAAAATCAACATTTCAAAAATATGTTCCAGCCTATACATGCCATAGTACCAGAATCTCAACTTATAAAATACCGAAGGCAGTAGATAATATGATTGACTTTGTTGACAATCCTGAGCTTGTAACTTGAATCCTAAATCTATAAAACAGAAACAAATATACACACAGTAAGCTATTTTAGCTTAGTAAGTCATAAGCAAATAATTAACCTAACAAAATATTCAACTCAATTAGGCTAACCAATATTTATAGTAACCATATCCCATTTAGTCTCAAACTTATAATTTGTAAATAATATATATGTATACTTTCGTATATAAAAACTATCTTGGTTGAATATTTAAATAATCAAATTGACCTATTACCATTCAAATTTCCAACCAAAATTTCTTTACATTATCAAATACACACATATACTTTTATACACAAGTTCAAGAATCAAGATATAACAACAAGTACATACACTTCTTATTTGGCCAAATACTCACATGGTCATTTAAACATATTGATAATCAACTTCCCAAAAACAACTGCTTATAATAAAATCATGCCTACGTATACTTTTATACGTAAGCTCGAAAATCATATCATAGCATCACATATATATATCACCTATAAGGCCGATTATACATGGTCACACACACTTGCACATAATTATGAATCATTTCATTGATACTCAACTTATATAGCCACAAAGCCGAATGCACATGCCAATCTCACTTAAATTCATCATTATCAATTACACATGAATAGAACAAATATCAAGTACATACTTACCTTATTACTAATAGCCAAGAAGCTAATTCATACCTGGCCATTTAACTCGTATTTCACATCAGTACACAATTTACCTTTGCCCGATGAACCATTCAGAATTATGTAGGACACTCGAATAATCACACATATATCGTACAATGCCAACGTCTCAGACGTGGTCTTACATGTAGTCACATATCGATGCCACTGTCCCAGATAGGGTCTTACTCGTGAACACATATCGGAATCACATAACGATGCCATGGTCTTACTCGCACACATATATCGGAATCCTATGTCATGAAATATGTATACTAACTATTCCTAAGGTTCATATCGGGCATTTGAACGTCGTAACTCGGTCAAAACGAATGCTTGAACATGGATACCAAGCTTATTCACATTCGGCAATAGCATATATAAATTAATATTTTTCATAGCAGCATATATTTTTAGCATTTATCTACAATTAAACACGTCTATTTGCTTATAAACTTACCTCGGACGTTATAAGACGAGACAAGGCTGCTAGTGGATAACTTTTGTTTTTCCCTGATCCAAATTCGATTTCTTTGGTTCTTGATCTAAACATATTCAAATTAATCTCATTCAAACATATTTTCATTCAATTTAGTCCAAAAACACATAAATGAGTAAATTACCATTTTACCCCAGACATTTATAATTTTTACAATTTAGTCCCTATTACATAAAACACAAAATATGCAAACTTTCAAAATACCCATGTTGAGCCGAATTTCACCCATGTCTATACAAACCCATATAATTCATTTATTTCACATTTTAGTCCCTCAAATTATTATTTTTGCAATTTAGTCCTAATTACTCAAAATCATCAAAAACTCCAATACAAAACATGTTAATCTAAAAAATATCTTTCATATTTCATCATCAAACAACAAAAATCACAAGCTCTCAACAATGGCAGAACTCAAAATATTCACCAAAATAAAAAATTCAAGCATGGGTTTTGTAGTACTCGAAGCAACGATCTCAAAAACGTAAAAATTATAAAAAATTGAGCTAAACACATACCTCAATCAAGCTTGTTTATGGTCGAACTAGGTTTTCTTTTCTTTTTTTCTTTCTTATTTTGGTTTCGGTCAAAAGAATAGAATGAACATGGCTTATTATTTTTTTATGATATATATTATATTATAACATATATTAACTTAATGTTTAATTACTTATATACCCTTAATGATATAATATAAAACAATGTAATATATGTCTTCTACCGTCCCACTAATGTATTAATGGAATATTTACAACATAAATGCCCCAACTTAGAAAGTCACTAACAATTTGGCCCTTATGTTTTAAACTATCAAGTTTTCAATTTACGCGATTAAGTTCTTTTATTTAATCGGATACCTAAACGAAAAAATTAAATCACGAAAATTTCATCGATATAAATTCACACAAAATAAACACAGAAAATAATTTTTAAATATTTTTCTGACTCAGATTCATGGTCTCAAAACCACCGTTCTGATTAGGGTCTAAATTGGGTTGTTACAACTCTTCCCCCTTAGGGATTTTCGTCCACGAAAATCTTACCGGTGAATAGGTTCAGATAACATTCTTTTATTGTATCTCTTAGCTTCCACGTTGCTTCCTCATATGTCATATCGGGCTTAATCTCAATCTCAGACAAACTAATCACATGCGAAGGGTCAGATCGATATCTACGAAGCATCGAAACATGGAATACATTGTGGATCTTTTCTAACTCAGGTGGCAATAATAGTTTGTAAGCAACTGGCCTAATACGCTCTATAATCTCATACGACTCAATGAATATCGGACTCAATTTGCCTTTACGACCAAATCTGAGTTTTTTCTTCCAGGGTGAGACTTTCAAGAAAACTTTATCTCTAATCTGAAACTCTATATCTTTACGTTTCAAGTCCGCGTATGATTTCTGACGATCTGATGCCACTTTTAGACTTTCACGGATCACTTTCACTTTCTGCTCAGTTTCTCTGATCAAGTTAACCCTGTGTATCTTATTTTCACTGAGCTTAGTCCAGAACAATGGTGTACAGCATTTACGACCATACAAAGCCTCATAAGGTGCCATTTTGATACTTGATTGAAAGCTATTATTATATGCAAATTCAATCAAAGGTAGGTATGGTTCCCACATACCTTCAAACTCGAGAATGCAACATCTCAACATATCCTCAAGTATCTAAATGATTTGCTCAAACTGGCCATCTGTTTGCGAATGGAAAGTAGTACTGAAATGTAATTTCGTACCTAGTGCATCTTGCAGTTTCTTCCAAAACCACGATGTAAACCTCAAATCTCTATCCTAAACAATAGATATAAGCACACCATGTAATCTCACAATCTGAGAAACATACAATTCAACCAGCTTATCCTGTGGGTAGTCTGTATGTATCGGAACAAAATGAGCCGATTTAGTCAATCTATCTACAACAACCCAGATTGTATCTTTCTTGCCCGATGTCAACGGTAAACCAGATACAAAATCCATCGTGACTCTGCCCACTTCCACTCAGGTATCATAATCGGCTGAAGTAATCCTGAAGGCACCTGATGTTCAGCTTTTACTTGTTGACAGACTAAACATCCTGCAACAAAGTTAGAAATATCTCGTTTCATACCATGCCACCAATAAAGTTGTTTCAGATCATTATACAACTTTGTACTACCTGGGTGAATAGACAACCGACTGCTGTGAGCTTCATTCAAAATCATTTGAACCAATTCTAAATTCCTCGGAACGCATATTCAGTTTCTGAATCTCAAACAGTCATTAGTACCTACCTTGAATTCTGAATCAGCATTTATCTCACACTGAGCTCGTTTTGCCAATAATTCATTATCAACCTTCTGGGCATTACATATTTATTGAACAAATAACGGTCTGGCTTTCAATTCAGCTATTATTGAACCATCATCAAACATAGCCATATGTGCATTCATTGCACGCAAAGTAAACAGTGATTTTCAGCTTAAAGCATCGGCAACAACATTAGCCTTTACTGGGTGGTAGCCAATCACCAGTTCGTAGTCTTTTACCAACTCTAACCATCGGCGTTGTCTCAAATTCAGATCTTTCTGAGTCATCAAGTATTTCAAACTTTTATGATCAGAATAAACATGACATTTCTCACCGAACAGATAGTGATGCCAAATTTTTAATGCAAACACAATAGCTGCTAATTCTAGGTCGTGCGTCGGATAGTTTTTTTTCATGTAGCTTTAACTGTCTAGATGCATAAGCTATAACTTTACCTTCCAGCACCAGAACACAGCCTAAACCATTTAAAGATGCATCACTATAAATAACAAATTCTTTACCAGATTCTGGTTTAACTAGTACTGGAGCTTCGGTCAAAAAGTTTTCAACTAAGCAAAGCTTTTCTGACACTTCTCCGACCACTCGAACTTAACATCTTTCTGCAATAGCTTCATCATCGGAGCGTCAATCATAGAAAAACCTTTCACGAACCGTCTATAATAACTAGCAAGTCCATAAAACTTCAGACTTCAGAAACATTCTTCGAAGGTTTCCAATCGAGTATAGCTAAAATTTTGCTCGGATCAACCCGAATACCCGATGCTGATACCACATGACCTAGAAAACTTACTTCACTTAACCAGAACTCACATTTACTGAATTTCGCATACAACTGCTTATCTCGCAAAGTCTGTAACACAAGTCTCAAATGTTCAGCATGTTCAGTTTCATCATGAGAATAGATCAAAATATCATCTATAAACACAACCACAAACCGGTCGAGATACGGTCTGAAAATCTGATTCATCAAATCCATGAAAACAACAGGTGCATTAGTGATTCCGAAAGGCATAACCAAAAACTCATAGTGTCTGTACCTCGTTCAGAAAGCAGTCTTTGGTACATCTGAATCTTTAACTCGCAACTGATAGTAGCCTGATCTTAAATCTATATTCGAAAACACTATAGCCCCTTTTAGTTGATCAAAAAGATCATCAATCCGTGGCAACAAATACTTATTCTTTATAGTCACCTTATTAAGCTATCTATAGTCCATGCACATTCTCATAGTTCCGTCTTTCTTTTACACAAACAACACAGGTGCACCCTACAGAGAGAAACTCGGTCGCGTGAAACCTCTATCTGTCAATTCTTGCAACTGAGCTTTCAATTCTTTTAATTTGGTAGGTGCCACTCTGTACGGGGTTATGGATATCGGAGTCATCCCAGGCATTAACTCAATACTAAACTCTACTTCCCGAATAGGTGGCAAACCCGGTAATTCTTTAGGAAACACATCCGGATACTCGCACACAACAAGTACTAATTCAATGTTTCTTTCAGCTACTTTACTATCAAGCACGTAGGCAAAGTAAGCTTCACACCCTTTTCTCACATATTTCTGAGCTAGCATCGAAGAAATGACTGCTAGCAAACCATACAAATCACTAGATTCAATCCAGATAATTTCATCATTCTGGCTCCGTAGATCAATGGTTTTTCTTTTATAGTTCACAACACCATCATGTAAAGTCAGCCAATCCATACCCAGAATTATGTCGAACTCATCAAATGGCAGCAACATCAAATCAGCCGCAATATTACCCGATCTCGTGTTCTGTACTGGATTTTCTTCAGCTAGTCCTAGGCAATCTCTTATATAGTGATCCATCGATCCACACTTAAAACAAGCCCGATCATGCAATCTGCAACTACCAGGATGTCATTTACCATAGTGTTTACACTCAGGTTGATTTGATCTGACATTCCCCACACTAGCTACTAAGGTCGCTCTCGAACTCATATGTGGTCTATTCTGATCCCGTCTGGAGTAACCCGAAGTGGCTCTAGAATGACTAAAATCATCTCGAAACTTCTTTAATGTAAACTGGAATGACTTACCAGATGTTCTTTTGTGTGCATCTCTAGCTTCAAAGTCAGCTTTTCTTTTTTCTTTCTCGAGCTCTTCAGCTTTGCAGGCTCGCTTAACCAGTACCATGAACTCTTTTATCTCAAGTATGCCAACTAACAGTTTAATGTCTTCAATCAGCCCATCTTCAAATCTTTTACACATTATGGCTTCGGTGGAAACACACTCTTGGGCATATCGACTGAGTTTCACAAATTTCCCCTCATATTCTATCACGGTCATCCGACCCTGTTTCAGCTCAAGAAATTCTTTTCGCTAACTGATATACTTCTTACAGAACTTAGCCTGAAAGAATTCCCAGGTCACTCGCTCTCTAGAACCACTAATACTAGGGTATTCCACCAGTGATATGCTGTGTCTCGAAGCAAAGATATAGCACATTACAAACATTCATTTGGGGTACAAGATAGCTCATCAAACACACAGATAATATTATTAAGGTAGAACTCAGCCCACTTAGCATCATCATCATCAGTAGCTTTAAACTCTTCGGCCCCATGTTTTCTGATTTTATTAACAGGTGGCTTATACAATCTCAACGGATCACTTACTTGAGGTACAACAGGTATCGAAGATGGATTAATCGGGGGTGGAGGTTGTTGTGCAGCCGGGTTAGTCCGAATATATTGAGTAAACCAGTCATTCACTATTTGATAGAAGGCTTGTTTAGCCTCACTTTCTTAATTACTTGAAGTCGATCGAGAATCAACCGACGCTATCCCTTGCGTGGGAGCAGGCGCTACACTCTCGACCTCATCAGTTACAGCTCTATCGGGATCCATTTATATATGAAAACACATTTTCAATTTTTAAAAGTTATCACATTATCATAATATATAATATGGCATGTATAGCTAGACTCACACGCGCTACGTTAGTCCTAGAATCGACTAAATCGTAGCTCTGATACCAACAAAATGTAACACTCCTAACCTGTATCCGTCACCGGGTTAGGGTTATGAGGCATTACCGATCATATTACAATTCACACAGTAATGTACCACATACTATAGTTCGGAATTTTAATCGCATCAATGATTATAACTAAATCAATTATCGGAACTCAACAATATATGTCATCCACAGCATAATATAAATTTCACATGATCCAAATTATATACCAAAACCATTTATACATATACAGAATATATGTTACATCACTAATTTCGTTATTGAATATTAAACCCTTTTTTAATTATAAAAGTCTAGCACTTACGCAAGATATACACCCTTTGAATACATTTCCTTGCCAACTCTTTTATTCATATATGCGGCATCAACTATTTAATCTATATGAAACTTATGTATTTTGCATATTAGTACCAATAAAAAAACAAGCTTTCGGTTATAAATAAACTCATTTCATTCTCTAGTCTATTCGGCTATCATAAATCATTTGTACCTATTTCCAAATTTATAAGTAACTAGCAAGTTTATATAAATAGCCACATGTATATATATATATATATATATAACATCCATAATATAAACACCTTTATACACAATTAAAGCATATAAAAAAATTTCAATTAATATAATAAGGTCGAATATCATATACACATGCCTTTGTATAAATTATAAGTGAACATCAAATTATACCATGTATAAGTCTTGATTTTTACTTAACATGCACATGGCCAACCTTAACTTAATTACCATCCAATAAAAACATACAGCCAAAACACAAAGTACTTTCACAAGCTTTATATACCTAGATACATTTTCAAAACAACACAAAAATGATCAACCATGACATACAGCATAATAACCAAATAGACTTAGACCATGACTCAACCAAAATCGAATTCGAACCTAAGATTAAAGCCATTCTCAATGCATGAAATACTTACCACAAACATCATCCATTCATACTACTAATCACTTTAACTAAAACGAATTTAAACCACTATCAAGCATAACCAATTTATCAAGACCAAACTTACTAAACCTTATAACTAAGCACCCATAAGACCAAATCCAAACATAAATAGCAAGCCATATTCGCATGGCTTTAATTACATAACCAAAATCAACAATTCAAAAATATGTTCCAGCCTATACATGCCATAGTACCAGAGTCTCAACTTATAAAATACCGAAGGTGGTCGATAGTGTGATTGACTTTGCTAATGATCCCGAGCTTATAACTTGAATCTAAAATCTATAAAATAGAAACAATTATACAGACAGTAAGCTATTATAGCTTAGTAAGTCATAAGCAAATAATTAACCTAACAAAATATTCAACTCAATTAGGCTAACCAATATTTATAGTATCCATATCCCATTTAGTCTCAAACTTATAATTTGTAAATAATATATATGTATACTTTCGTATATAAATCCTATCTTGGCCGAATATTCAAATAATCAAATTGACCTATTACCAATCAACTTCCCAACCAAAATATGTTTACATTATCAAATACACACATATACTTTTATACACAAGTTCAAGAATCAAGATATAACAACAAGTACATACACTTCTTATTTGGTCGAATACTCACATGGTCATTTAAACATATTAATCATCAACTTCCCAAAAACAACTAGTTATAATAAAATCATGCCTACATATACTTTTATACATAAGCTCTAAAATCATATCATAGCATCACATATATATATATTTATCGCCTATAAGGTCGATTATACACGGTCACACACACTTGCACATAATTATGAATCATTTCGTTGATACTCAACTTATATAGCCACAAAGCCGAATACACATGCCAATCTCACTTAAATTCATCATTATCAATTACACATGAATAGAACAAATATCAAGTACATACTTACCTTATTACTAATAGCCAATAAGCTAATTCATACTTTGCTATTTAACTCGTATAACACATCAGTACACAATTTACCTTTGCCTGATGAACCATTCGGAATTGGGTAGGACACTTGGATAATCACACATATATCGTACAATACCAACGTTCCAGACGTGGTCTTACATGTAGTCACATATCGATGCCACTGTCCCAGACAGTGTCTTACTCGTAAACACATATCGGAATCACATAACGATGCCATGGTCTTACTCGCACACATATATCGGAATCCTATGTCATGACATATGTATCCTAACTATTCCTAAGGTTCATACGGGGCTTTCGGATGCTGTAACTCGATCGAAACGAATGCTTGAACATGGTTACCAAGCTTATTAACATTCAAAAATAGCATATATAAATTCATATTTTTCATTCCAGCATATATATTTAGCAATTATCTACAATTAAACACGTCTATCTGCTTATAAACTTACCTCAGATGTTATAAGATGAGACAGGGCTGCTAGTCGACAACTTTCGTTTTTCCCGATCCAAATCTGATTTCTTTGGTTCTTGATCTAAACATATTCAAATTAAGTTCATTCAAACATATTTTCATTCAATTTAGTCCAAAAACACATAAATGGGCAAATTACCATTTTACCCTAGACTTTACTATATTTACAATTTAGCCCCTATTTCACAAAACACAAAATATACAAAATTTCAAAATACCCATTTTGGGCCGAATTTTACCCATGTCTATACAAACCCATATAATTATTTATTTCACATTTTAGTCCCTCAAATTATTATTTTTGCAATTTAGTCCTAATTACTCAAAATCATCAAAAACTTCAATACAAAACATGTTAATCTAAAACATATCTTTCATATTTCATCATCAAACAAAAAAATCACAAGCTCTCAACAATGAATAACTCAAAATATACACCAAAACAAAAAATTCAAGCATGGGTTTTGTAGTACTCGAAGCAACGATCTCAAAAACGTAGAAATTATCAAAAAACTGAGCTAAACACATACCTCAATCAAGCTTGTTTATAGCCGAACTAGGTTTTCTTTTCTTTTTTTCTTTCTTATTTTGGTTTCGATTAAAAGAATAGAATGAACATGGCTTATTATTTTTTATATTATAACATTTATTAACTTAATGTTTAATTACTTATATACCCTTAATGGTATAATATAAAACCATGTAATATATGCCTTATACCGTCCCACTAATGTATTAATTGGATATTTACAACATAAATGCCCCAACTTAGAAAGCCACTAATAATTTGGACCTTATGTTTTAAACTATCAAGTTTTCAATTTATGCGATTAAGTCATTTTATTTAATCAAATACCTAAACGACAAAATTAAATCATGAAAATTTCACAGATATAAATTCACACAAAATAAACACAGAAAATAATTTTTAAAAAAATTTTTGACTCGAATTCGTGGTCCCATTAACACCATTACGATTAGGGTCTAAATTGGGTTGTTACAACACTTAACTAAACTTGCTGAAATGTAATTAAAACATAACTAAAATTCTTATGTTCAAGCTCCCAAAGTGTGAAAACTAGTTTAATTTACTACACTGAATTACGACAAATAAAACTCCTTTACACTTAAGTCATTACTTTTCCTCAAGCAACACAAACAAAAACAATAAATGAAACTTTGACCCTTGAGCAAGTATGGTACAATTTTTAGCTTTGAACCACATGAATAGGCATTTCATACTCACATATAATCTTGGCACGATATATAACTGACTTACCACTTTTGATATCAAACATATAAGTTTAAAATATTATAAAGTATATAAGCATTAAGGGTCTCAAATGTATGAATCCATTAATAAATTGTGCAAGTAATTTGATTATCCTAGCAGAATATAAATAGTTATAAATGCAATTATTTAGTATGATTTCGAATTTCGAATACGTTTACCTAAGTCGCATAGGGCTTTTCAATTTATAATCACATAGGGCTTTTCAGCTTGTAACATTTCGAGGCTTAGGATAGGTATGGATTTCAAGAATAGTAAGCATCAAATAGTTTTAAACACGAAAATAGTTTGGCACATGACCGCCTCCAGACGTATTAACGTCCAAAGTGTGAATACTGTAGTAGAATATATATCAATAAGAAGGTATCCATAAGTATACGAGTCCAATTGTAATATTGTTACAATAGAGTAGGTGAGTAATCTGAGGATCGTACCCAAGGAAGGCTAGTGCTAGATCAATTTTACCCTGAACACTGAAAGATCTAATTAGTACTTTCATTCAGTTATAGTACGGAAGTAAAATAAAAGGAGCTTTTAAGATATTTTTATAATAATAAAATAAAATAACAGAAAGAAATAAAAATTCAAGATATTAAAGAATGGAATAAATCAAATCTGATTATGGATGATTAGCTCGTTTGGGTAATCCCTATCAATTGTCGCTTCGGGTTCCTAATCAATCAACTAGTCGCTATCCCAGTAGGATCTTTCGATCTTTCACTCAAATAATGAGTCAGTGAGAACTACTTATCTTCTGACCTTACAGTCCAGACTTGTTTGGGGTGAAGGTGTTCTTAGATAGGACATACCAATATTGAGTTTATTCCCTCATTTATAACTTTCTAAGGTTGTCAAGACTAGGGTTTTAAGTTATTCTTTTCCCAAACAGCTGATCCATTGGGTAACCTTATAAAATAGTTAATGGATCATACCTCCACCCGCTAATCCCCTATGGAAGGATTAGTTCCTCATGGTTTACATAAACAATATGGAATTGATGTAAAGAGAGAACATGATAAATGAATTGAAGTGTAGAGTTTAAGAAAATGCCTGATTTGTATTTAAGATGAAAAGAAATCCACAGAGTTTGACTGTCTCTAAAATTTAGATCTCTTGATATTAAAAAAAGAAAGCTAACTAAATTTAAAAGTAGAATTCTAAAATAAGTACTTGGTCTCGTTAACATGTGACAAAGGAGCCTATTTATAGATTTCAGCTGGTTGTCGTCCTTAACCTAGGTTAGCTGATGTTCTCGAGCATTAAGTTTGATTGTGTAGACAAAAATACCTCTTACCTCGTGTTTAATTCTCGTTCGGAGTCAATGTCATGACACACTAGGACCTATGTCACAACATAGGAGTTAGTATACTCCTCTTAGGATATCTTTTGGGGGTGTGTAGCAACACCCTTAGTCTATGTTGTGACATTGATCATTCCGTGTTGCAACATAGCGACCAGTATTTGTTTATTACACCTTTTAGTGGTCTTTTACACACTTTCAAAGTTCATTAGCTCACCTTTAGGCCTCATTCGGCCCCTAAGGTCAATAAAAGACTCAATTTGCACATTTTATTAACTTAAAGGAAACTTAAGAAAACATAATTAAAACTAAATGAAACGCTTGTATTCAAGCTCCTAAAGTGCGAAAATTATTTTAATCAACTACACCAAATTATAGCAAATCAAACTCCCCTACACTTAAGTCATTTTTTGTCCTCAAGCAACACAAACAAAAACAAGAAATAAAAGCGATGTCCCTTCAGAAAATATCATACAATTATTAACTTTGGAGCACATGACTAGGCATTTCATATTCACTAACAACTTTGACATGATGAATAATTGACTTACCACTTTTGACCACAAACATCCAAGTTCAGTATGTTACGAAGTATACAAACATTAAGGGTCTCACCTATAGGGATCCATCAATAAATCATACAAGTAATTTGATTATCCGAGCAAAATACAAATAGTCATTTATACGATTGTTTAATATAATGTCCATTCATGCATAAGGATATTTTAGGTCATATAGGACTTTTCAGTTTGTAATGTTCTGAGGCTTTGGACAGGTATAGAGTTCAAGAATAGTAAGCATCAAAAGGGTTACAAACACGAAAATAGTTTGGCATATTGTATCGATCCCTATTCTTCCCCCTTAATGACCCTTACCCGCTCATCGTCTTATTTCTCCTTCTCTCACCTTCTTTATTTCTCCACATAGGAAATCATAGCATGACATAGTAACTAGGACTAGCCTATGAGTTTTTGTGCACTAATGATCGAGTTTTTCTTATTCTTGTGACTTTATCGCTTTTCTTTTTTTCACTTCATCTCACTCATGAATGCTTTTTTCTTTTCAAGAACTTTTTCTAATCGTATTGATTTTCTTTTTGAATGTTATCTTTTGTTCTACACTTTTTAGCCTAACCTATAGTTCCTATATCACACCAATCTTTCCCATTTCACTCTTTTTTTACAAAATAAGCCCTGATGTATCTACTTAACCCTCAATACATATGGCAATATATCTATAGTCGTGCAATGCAGGACCAAAGAAAAAGGGGCAAATACAAATTAACGTTTTAAGCTCGGGTTTTGTAATAAGGTTCATCAATAATTGTTAACAGACTCAAAATAGATACTAGAGGTGAAAAAATATAGGTAAGCTTTTTGGCTCTGGATATTTCCAAACAATGCCTTAGATCATCCCTTAAATATCTCAATATGCACAAATTTAATCAACCAAACAAACTCAAATTCAACCATTTATCATTCATACTAGAATGTTCATTTCCTTGTATTTTCTATACATTCGGTACAGCTGATTGCTTAATACCTATTTATAGTGTAGCATACATAACTTAATAGTCTAAAAATAAAAAAAATTAAAATCACCTATCATCATGCCAAATTTAATTGTAAATACAAGCAACCTATGTACATGCTCCTAACCAATCACTTGTATTTCTACAAGTTCAAGCACATAAAAGACATGAAAAATGAAAAACATAAAAATTTAAAACAAATTTTCTATGTTGCCTCCCACTTTATTTAACACATGTCCTTAATGTGTGGCCCATAAAATATCAAGGAAAGAAATTACCCGATTGATAGCTCAAATTGTTTCTATCTCCTTTGTGTTGGGTTCCTACATAAAAAACTTTAAACAAAGTAAAAATTAAATAAAAGGTCTACTATTATTCTTACTTCCACTTACTCACAAATAAATCAAAAATCATTCACAAAAATTAGTACAATGTAGTTAAAAGTTTCAAAAATAAATAAAGTTTAATCCTCCTCCGACTCATCTAGAGGAAGAGCATGCTCTTACTCTATTGGTGCATTACCCTTACCCGAGCCGTATTGTTGATGGGAGCTCCCAGCTATGTTTGTTGTTTCAGGCTGTGAATGACAAGTCATTTTAGCATTGAATATTGCGGCTGGAATGTCAATTCATATTCATTTTCCATCTTGGAAAACCCTTGAGCAACACCTTCCTCCTCGGGATTAGCCCCCTCATCATGATAAGTCGGTTCTGAGCTGAACATATCTGGAGGATAATTTGGATTTCATAACTGGTTAATTCTTGCGAATTCTTGGAGTACTTGTCTTGTCTCTTACATCCATCTAATCATCCCATCAAATTTTGATTATGTCCTTTATTTGGCTCCTTTTCTAGCCTTCGACTGATCTCGTCATTTTAATGATTCTGGAACATCCATCTTCTCCTTCCTCCTTTGGTTCCATTTAGTAATTTGCTTTCGTTGAAGCTCAACGTATTATGTATATACTATGTCTCCAATAATGCTTCTTGTTGGCTTTATGAATTGCTCATTCTCGCTTATTGGCACTTCTGTCTTTCGGCATAGCACTGTCACAAGATGAGGAAAGAAAAACCCAGCCTTTTGGTTTTGTATGCATCGTTTCATTTTTGAAAGATCCAACACCCTACAATTATAACACCCATTTCCAGTGGTGTTAGAAATAGTATTTTTGAGACCACAATTCCATCAAGTGAATTATTATTTTTAATTATTTAATATCTACGGGATTATATTAAGGTCTTGTTAAAATTTCGTTAAAAACATTTGATGTTTAAATAGTTAATTAAGTAAAAAGGACTAAATTGTAAAAGGTGTAAAAGTTGAATTCTATTAGTTAAAAGAGCTAAATAACTATTGAAAGGAATGTTAATGGACTTGAATGGCAATTATACCATGTTTTAAGATAATTGATTGTGATGGATAGGTTTTATGGTAGTTTACATGATTTATTAAGGTTAATTTAGTAAATTAGTAAATAAAATGAAAAATAAGTAAATAAAAGATAATAGGAAGATGACATCTTCTTCATCTTTGTTTCAAAACCTAAAAATAACCATTGTAGAAGAAGAAGCATTCGGTCAAGCTTGTGTTGATGCATGTAAGTGAATTCAAGTCATGTTTTTAATGATTTTTATGTTTTTGAGTCTGTTTTAGCTTAATCTAGCTAGTTTAAAGGTCAATTTGCAAAATTATAAAAAGTTTAAGGACTTACCATGGATTTTTTATGGATAGGTTTTGATGTTAATTGATGAATTATTTATCTTTGTTGTAAAATAAGCATGTTTTGTTAAATAATTTTTGATGAATTTTGGAATTAGGGATTAAATTGTTAAAGGTGTAAATATATAGGTTTTGTTGTGAAATTTTGGTATTGATGAGTTAATTCAAGGTCTCTTGTAACATTAGTTAACATGGATTTAGGTTAAAATAGTTAGATTTTAAGTTATGAGCTTAAGGACTAAATTGTAAAAAGTTAAATTATTAGGGAAAATTCATAATTTTGCATAAATATGAATTATGGATTAAATTGAATTCTAAAAGTATTAATTGAATAAAATTATTTATTTAGATCAAGATAAACCATAATCTGATCTAAATCAAGGAAAAGCTAAAGCTTTGGACTAGCTCGACTTTACATCTACGCCTTGATTATCGAGGTAAGTTCATATGAACTATGACCATTTTAATCTTATTTAAATTAACTATTTACTATGTTACTGTAATATAAATGAATTGGATAATAAATGTATCAATGATATGATGATTTGATAGATAACGAGTCTCAGTTGAACCTTAAGATTTCTTAGGATACAAATGACATGTCATTAGCGATTTCACGTTTCAGGTGCTGGTCTTGAATGTCCTAGAGATGGATGAGGTACTACATTGGTTGTGGATTCTCCATGACTCGTGTGACTAGCATCGTGTAGCTTACATTCCAACCCACAGCTCGTGTGAGCATCGATGTAAAGGAAATGTTACAATTATAATCAAAGGCACACTATGTGTGAGCTTTCCCAAGTATTCGATGTAATTCTAGATGGTTCAACGGGTAAGAAAAGGAAAGAAAATGGTAAGTATGCAAAAGTATTGAACCATGATATTATTAAAAGGATTTATGAGCTTATAAATTTGCATGCACTAAGAGTTGAAGTTTACTTCCATTTAACATACTCATGTCTTAGCTATTATCATGCCAGCCACTCACAATTCCATCATCAAACATCCATAGTCACATCCACAATTCATCCATGCAAAATAATTTTAAGCACATCATGTATGACCTTGGCACATGCATGCATATATGAATAGGTTTACAACCAAATAATCAATATGAACCATATCTCATGGCCATATACAAAATTAATCACGAAATCACTATAAGCCAACACACTTAGCCAATTTAATAATGACATAATTAATCAAAAGATGAAGTCCCTATACATGCCATAAACTTAAAATACTTGTGTTCACTTATACCCAATGATAGCTTGATAGTGTGATGGCATCTCCGGTGGTCTCCAACCCGAACTAGCTAAATTAACCTATAAGACATGGGAAAGGAAGGGAATAAGCTATATAGCTTAGTAAGTCCATATGAAATTAATAAGCAACTCATGCTAGTCATATACTATGCTTGACAATATAAGCACAAGTTAATATAAAAATAGCTATAAATCTCAAGGTTGTAATATAACCTATTCACATGTTGACTCTCTTTTGATTTATCAAAATAATTTAGCATTACTTGACTTTCAGTCTAGCAGCCATAATTTCTCCATTGTAGCATGTTTCATAATTAGCAAATCATTTTAAACATCTTAGTAAAAGTACACCTTACTTATGTATATTCATGTTTTCATGCATATAGCTCAACATATTTCCAACTGTAATAACTATTTCTTTCTATACTTTCTTAACAGTTTTAATAGGCAATTAGGCCAATATTTCCTTCTACTCATAACTGATAAATCACAATTCAAATTAACAACATTTACTATCTCTCCAGTCAATTGGGCCTTCAAGGCCTAACATATAGTCATCAATCGTGTTTCCATGCATTTATACATCATGACCATAAATCAACAATCATAGGGCTATCTCAAAGTCACTTTCATAGTGATCATAACTCACAATAACATGAAGTCAATTCTTAAAATCTTTACGTACATACCTGTACCATCTCATAACATAACCACTTACTTTCTCATCTTTGGCATACTCGTTGAACACTTGGAATACTAAATGGATACACTGGGAGTCTTTGCACATAAGTGCCACATATGTAGCTCAAGCTACCTCATATCTCATATCACATGAATGCTCGCTCTTAAGCAAATCTCGAGCCTACTCACACAAGCTGACGGTTAAGACGTAACTATGCAGTGCTGCTCACACAAGCTGTTAGGTATCCGCAACACATGCCGGACTACCCAGCCACTGGTAGACGTACAAGACCAGTACTCGGATCACATAATCACACATATATCACAAATATCCTTAATGACATGTCACTTGTATCCTATTCTATTCCTAATATTTACACGGGATTTTTCTCACTTATCTGAATTTCATCAAATACAACCATAGAGCCAATCATTTATTTCATACATTATTAAAGAATTTTTAATATTTAAAATACAAACATAACATATGTAACAGCCTGATTTAGACCCTAATCGGAACGGTGGTTTCGGGACCACAAATCTGAGTTAGAAAAATATTTTAAAATTATTTTTTGTGTTTATTTTGGGTGAATTTATATCTGTGAAATTTTCGTGATTTAATTTTGTCGTTAGAGTGTCCGATTAAATAAAAGGACTTAATCGCGTAAATTAAAAATTGGGTAGTTTAATGTATAAGGGCCAAAATGCTATTGGATTTTAAAATGGAAGCCTTTTTGTTGCAAGTAGCCCATAGATTATTAAGTGGATGGTAATAGGTTTATATTATAAGGTTTTGATATAAATTAATTAAGGTTACTTTAGTAAACTAATATTATAAACTATTATAATATAACATATATCATAAAAATAAAATAATAAGCCAAGTTCATATTATGTTCTTTTGACCGAAATCAAAATAAGAAAGAAAAAAAGAAAAGAAAAATAGTCAAGCTCAATCAAGGTACGTAGCTAGTTTGGTTTTTGATAATTTTTACGTTTTTGTTATCGTTGCTTCGAGTACTACAAAACCCATTCTTAAATTTTTTATTTTGATGAATATTTTGAGTTATGCCATTGATGAGAGCTTGTGATTTTTGTTGTTTGATGATGAAAAATGGAATATCTGTTTTAGATTAACATGTTTTGTATCGGAGTTTTTGATGATTTTAAGTAATTAGGACTAAATTGCAAAAATAATAATTTAAGGGACTAAAATGTGAAATAAATGAAATAAATGGACTTGTATGAGTATGGTTAAAATTCGGCCCAACATGGGTATATTGAAATTTTGTATATTTTTTGTTTTGTGCAATAGGGACTAATTTGTGAAAAGTGTAAATGTTAAGGGCAAAATGTTAATTTGCCCATTTATGTGTTTTTGGACTAAATTGAATTAAAATAATTTTGAATGAGCTTAATTTGAATATGTTTAGATCAAGAACCAAATAAATTAGATTTGGATCGAGGGAAAACGAAAGTTGTCGACTAGCTGCCCTGTTCCGTTTTGTATCGTCCGAGGTAAGTTTATAAGCAAATAGACGTACTTAATTATAATTATGTGCAAATTATACTTGCTGAAATGAAATATGTGATTTTTATTATGTATTGGCCGAATGTGAGTAAGCTTGAATACTATGTTTCCGAATTCGTTTCAACCGAGTCACGACGTCCAAAAGCCCCGTTTGAACCTTAGTAATAGCTAGGATACATATGTCATGACATAGTATTTCGATATATGTGTGCGAGTAAGACCATGGCATTGATATGTGATTCGATATATGTGTACGAGTAAGACCCTGTCTAGGACAGTGGCATCGATATGTGACTACATGTAAGACCACGTCTAGGACGTTGGCATTATACGATTTATGTAATTATCTGAGTGTCCTATCCAATTCTGAATGGTTCATCGAGCAAAGGTAAATCGTGTATAGATGTGTAAAACGAGCTAAATGGTCAGGTATGAATTAGCTTGTTGGCTACTAGTAATAAGGTAAGTATGTACATGAAATTTGTTCTATTCATGTGTAATCGATAATGATGATGTAAATGAGTTTGGCATGTGTATTTGGCTTTGTGGCTAAATAAATCGAGTATCAATGAAATGATTTATAATTATGTGCAAATGTGTGTGTGATCATGAATATTCAGCCTTATAGGTGATATATATATGTGAGGTTATGATATGAATTTCGAACTTATGTATATAAGTATATGTAGGTATGGTTTTATTATAACTAATGGGTTTTGGAAGCTGATTGTTGAAATGTTAATATGACTATGCGAGTATTCGGCCTAGGTGAAGAAATGGTCTATAAAAATATCTTAAGTAACCTATTTGAAAATTTGAGGCCAAGTATGTTAATATTAGTATAATTCGGTTAATTATATTAAGTTAAATATGACATTTGGTTGTTTATTTGCTTATGACTTACTAAGCTATGATTGCTTACTCTATGTGTTCATGTAACTTTGTTTTATAGATTTTGGATTCAAGTTACAAGCTCGGGGATCGTCAGCAAAGTCTATCACACTATCTACAGCTTCGGTATTTAAATATTCGAACTCAAATTATGGCATGTATAGGCTGGAGTGTGTTTTGTAAAGTTGGATTTTTGTTTATGTGTAATCTAAGCCATGCGAAAATGGCTAAATTATTATATTAGACTTTGGTTATGTTAGGTAAGGCTTATATTAATCTTGATTATTAAGTTGTGTGCAATGAATGCATAATATATGTGATAAGCACTATTTGTTTTGAAAATGGCATGCTTATTATGTTTAAACTTGGTCTTGTAAGTTCTTAGTCAAAATGTTTAATGAGCTTGTTCATTGGTAATTGGTGATGGAAGTTTTGGATGCATATGTGACTTAAAGTAGCAAGATTCGGCTATGAAAGAATAATAGTATCATATGTATTTGATATGTTAATTAGTTTGAAATGGAAAATATGAAATGCGGAATAATTTAATGATGGGTGATTAAGTTTTAGCTTGATTAATTCGATTATTAAGTGGTAAGTAATGCATGTGTTTCATGATTAAATTGGTTGACTGTTTGGTATGTATTTGATGTTCAAATGTTAAGTGTGGCCTTGGCTTTAGGGTAAATGCGCACCATGCTTATATATATATTTGGCTGTATGGTTCACTATGAATGTTATTGAGTTAAGGTAAATTATGAAATTCATAGGTAAAGCGAAAGACATATGCATGATACAAATTTTGGGTGTTCACTTATGGACTAAGTTAAAACATGCGTATATGACATTTGTTCTTATTATATTAGCTAAGTTTTTATGTACCTTATATGTGTGTAATGATATTCATATTTATGGATGCTATAAACTTATATATGTGGTTATATGAATTTGCTAAATACGTGTAAGTTTGCAAATGTGTACAATGACATAAATTAACCTAATAGACTAGGAAATGAGGTGAGTTGACTTATAACCGATTACTTGTTTTTATTTGGTATTAATATGTAAAACATATGAGACTCGTATAGATTACTATGCTAATGCCGCATATATGAAATGGTTGATGTATTATATTTTGTGTTGTTACATGTGAACAATATGACTATTTATACATATGATATGAAATGTTCAAATTTAAGAGTTGTATTAGTTTATGTAATAAATCTTAATTAACTTTCTATACATATTTATATGAATATATAAATATTTATATTTAATTGTTCAAAATCGTGTTTTATTCTGTAATGCCTTATGACCCTATTCCGGTGACGGATATGGGTTAGGAGTGTTACATTTAATTGGTATCAGAGCTACAGTTTAGTCGGTTCTAGGACTAACGTAGCGCGTGCGAGTCTAGCTATACATGCCATATTATATACTGCGATAGTGTGATGACTTCTGACATTTGAAAATGTGTTTTCATATAGTAAATGGATCTCGATAGAGCTGTAGCTGCTGATGTCGAGAGTGTAGCACCTGCTCCCGCGCAAGGGATAGCGCCGGCTGATTCTCAACCAATTTCAAATAATCAAGACAGTCAGGCTAAACAAGCCTTCTATCAAATGATGAATGACTGGTTTACTCAATATATACAGACTAATCCGGCTGCACAACAACCCCCACCCCCAACTAATCCATCTTCGATGCCTGTTATGCCTCAAGTAAGTGATCCGCTGAGATTATATAAGCCACCTGTTGATAAAATCAAAAAACATGGGGCTGAAGAGTTTAAAGCTACTGATGATGATGATGCTGAGCGGGTTGATTTCTAGCTTGATAATACTATCCATGTGTTTGATGAGCTGTCTTGTACCCTAGATGAATGTTTGAAATGTGCCATATCATTGCTTCGTGACACAGCATATCACTGGTGAAATACCCTAGTATCAGTAGTTCTGAGAGAACGAGTGACTTGGGAATTCTTCCAGACTGGGTTTCGTAAGAAGTATATTAGCCAGAGATTTATTGATTTGAAGCGAAAGAATTTCTGGAGCTGAAACATTGTCGGATGACCGTGACAAAGTATGAGTGGAAATTTGTGAGACTTAGTCAGTAAGCTCGAGAGTGCGTTTCTACCGAAGCCATAATGTGTAAAAAATTCAAAGATGGGTTGAATGAAGACATTAAACTATTAGTTGGCATACTTGAGATAAAAGAGTTTGTGGTACTTGTTGAGCGAGCCTGCAAAACTGAAGAGCTCAAGAAAGAGAAAAGAAAAGCTGACTCTGAAGCTAGAGATACACGTAAAAGAACATCCAGTAAGTCATTCCAGTCGGCACCAAAGAAGTTCCGAGATGATTTCAGCCGTTCTAAAGCCACTTCGGGTTATTCTAGACGGGATCAAAATAGACCACTAGTGAGCTCGAGAGCTACCTCAGTAGCGAGTGTGAGTAATGTCAGATCAGATCAACCCGAGTGTAAACATTGTGGTAAACGACATCTCGGCAGTTGCAGATTGCATAATCGGACCTGTTTTAAATTCGGATCGACATATTATTATATTCGAGATTGCCCAGGGTTAGCTGAAGAAAATCCAGTGCAGAACACGAGATCAGGTAATACTGCGGCTCGGGGTAGACCAACCAGAAATGCGGGTAATGCAAGTGGCAGAGAGGAAATAAAGATACAGCAGTCAGATCTGAGGCTCGTGCACCTGCCAAAGCCTATGCTATTCGTACACGAGAGGAGGCTTCATCCCCAAATGTCATTACTGGTACATTCACTCTTTATGATACTAATGTAATTGCATTGATTGATCCTGGTTCTACTCATTCTTATATGTGTGAGACATTAGTATTCAGCAAGACTCTACCTGTTGAGTCTACTGAGTTTGTGATTAAAGTGTCAAATCCCTTGGGTCTGTATGTTATGGTTGATAGAGTGTGTAAGAATTGTCCTTTGATGATTCGAGATTTGTGCTTTCCGGCTAATTTGATGTTGTTGCCATTTGATGAGTTCGACATAATTCTGGGTATGGATTGGTTAACTCTACATGAAGTTGTAGTAAACTGTAAGAGAAAGACCATTGATCTACGGAGCTAGAATGATGAGGTTAGTCGAATTGAATCCAATGATCTGAATGGGTTACCAACAATGATTTCTTCGATGCTAGCTCAGAAATATGTGAGAAAAGGCTGCGAAGCTTACTTTGCATATGTGCTTGACAGTAAAGTGGCCGAAAAAAACATTGAATCAGTACCTGTTGTATGTGAGTATCCAAATGTGCTTCCTGAAGAATTACCGAGTTTGCCACCTATTCGGAAGGTAGAGTTTGGTATTGAGTTAGTGCCTGGGATGACTCCGATATCTATAGCTCCATACAGAAT
The DNA here is from genome assembly GCA_025698465.1 of Gossypium longicalyx. Lineage (NCBI taxonomy): Eukaryota > Viridiplantae > Streptophyta > Magnoliopsida > Malvales > Malvaceae > Gossypium > Gossypium longicalyx. Next base: position 59,974,037 of record CM047007.1, read on the forward strand.
GGCTCTTACACAATTAAAGGAATTGAAAGCTCAGTTGCAAGAGTTGACAGATAGAGGTTTCGTGCGACCGAGTTTCTCTCCTTGGGGTGCACCAGTACTGTTTATGAAAAAGAAAAATGGAACTATGAGAATGTGCATTGATTATAGATAGCTCAATAAGGTGACTATAAAGAATAAGTATCCGTTGCCGCGGATTGATGATCTGCTTGATCAACTGAAAGGGGCTACAGTGTTTTCGAAGATAGATTTGAGATCAGGCTACTATCAGTTACGAGTTAAAGACTCAGACGTGCCAAAGACTGTTTTTTGAATGATGTAACACCCCAAACCCGACCCAGACGTTATAGCCGAATCTGGTGTGTCACATTGAAGTGTTTTAGCGAAAACCTTGTTTTCATTGGAACCACTTCCTTAAAATAAAAAACCTTAATTACTTTGTAAAATCTCTTTTCAATTGCGGAAGCTTTATTTAGAACATATGATTTTATGAAAACTCGTTATTTAAAAATTGAGTTGCGGAAACGTAGTATTTAAAAACATTATGGTTTAGGAAACCACGTTCTACTTCTAATTAATAGAAAGCTTAAAAATGATAATAATCCTAATAATTTTAAACAATAACCAGAGGAAAGACCTTGTTACAACCCAAATCAAATAGAAATAATTTAAAGTCAATATATTAAAAAATTACATAAAGACTAAGTCTAAACTTTTTGTGCTAGTTGGCCACTTCCGAGTCCCTCCATCCGTCGAACCGCCTACTGAGGATCACCTGAAAAGTTTAAAAGGAGGGGATGAGTTTCGAAAAACTTAGTGTGTATAACCCTCAATGAGTATAAAGCAATCATTAGTCATTTTGGGCTAGAGCCCAATTCAATAACGGTGGTCTTTGGGCCTTAGCCCATATTAGCCTCAGTTGGGTCGAAGCCCACATCGCAATAATATCACAACAATATCATGCATGCAATGCAATCCCATCCCAATAATTCATCCGCTACACACCAGCTCCATCCCCCGTCACACCATGTGGGGATATAAATATCGACCCACCCAACCCACACACCATAGTAGCCCGGTTGCGGAACTACCTTCATTTACACATTGGGCTTTAAAAGCCGTCGGTGGATCCACGATTGTCAAGCAACCATGCGATCCTCATATACTTCCTTATGCAACCTAAGCAGAATATCATATGTATGCATGTCACATCCATAAAACTTACATTCAGCACCTAGAGGTAATTCGGTCATTTTTGCCTTTAGGGGTGTTTCGGTAATTTTCCCTTAAGTACGGTTTTCACTTACCTTGGCCCGTTAACAAGTCCCGCGAGCTAAGATAAACAAATACTATGTACCAGGTAGGATTCTAGAGAAGAGGAGGTGAGTCATTAAGACCGCTTAAATACCAAGCTCTCCCTAGATCCAATCCTAGACATGCATATACCCGTTGCCACATCTTAACCCTATGGCTTGTCCACGGTCTTTAATGATTTAATTAAGTCCTATGTAGTCATCATATGCTAGGCCTAAAACCCCTTACAAAGCCCAAACAAATTCACATACCTGTATCTAGCCCATTAAGCCAATCATATTCATATGGCTCATTAGGCCCAAATCACCTGTATAGGGCCCATTAGGCCCAAATCACCTGTATATGGCCCATTAGACCCAAATCACATTTATATGGCCTATTAGGCCCAGTCACATTCATATTCATGCTCACATACAAACTTTCTATCACATAGCATAAATTATCAATTTTTGCCTATTATAGGCCCAACATCGGGCCCATTTAGCCCATTCCGGCCCATTTGGCCAGATCACAACCCAAGTCCACGGAATCGCCTGTGGGCCTCAGAAAACCTGTCGGTCTCCCCCTCATGAGTGTTCACAAACTCACAAGACTATCGTAGCCAAACTTTTGGCTTTTCGACATTTTGGCTTTTGCCGATTCATAGTGTGTGTGCAGTGTAGGTACACACCTTCGGCTTTATATCAAGTTATCATAGGGTAGAAGTACGCACCTTATCACTTGGAGTACTAAGTATTCATAATCGCCCGAACCTATATTCAACGTTATACTTCATCAGTCACATCTCATTAATTCAAAATAAATCTACTACTTACCGAAGAACAACTTATACCTGCCTTGACTAGATTGATCGACTGCGATCTGCCTATGTAACTCAAAATCTAACGTAGTCCCCCTTCCGCATCCAGGCGGAAAGTCCCTAACGACTGACGCCTTACGTCACTTAAACTTGGGAGCCTCTATCCCAACCTCTCTGCTAGAACCCCCTTTTTCCATCAGCGATCACACTCTTGAATGAGAAGGAAAAAAAAGAGAAATAAATGGAGAAACCGTAGGTTAACGAAAGTTTTGGAAAGAATAAAGAAAAATCAGCTTTTAAGAGTGTAGAAATGAAAGAACTTAGAAATATTTAACAAAAGTCAAAGAAGATCTAATTCACTTATCAATTGCGAGATTGCTTGCCAACAAGAAATCAAACCCCCAAAGTGTATGAATCAGTTTTTAAATGAAAAAAGAAACAGTCGGCTAAGTTGAAGAGGGAAGAGGTTGATTCAATTAAAATAGGGAAGAAAAGATCAAGAGTTTGGATTAAAGAAAAGAGGAGGTGATATGCAACTGAAGCACACAAAAACAACAAATGCCCTTACTTGCCCATACGACACACATATTTATACTAAAAATAAATAAATAAATAAATAAAAATACACCTACACTCCTCAATCAATGTAAACTCGTCAAGATAATTCCCTTTAAATTCTCCAATTTTATCACCATCATATCTACACTTAATCCTCATCCTAATCCCCTTGATTTTAGCCAAAAATTCCAATTTGAATTGCATTAAAATGCTTCCACCGTACAGCACTTGAGTAGCAAAAATTAAATTCTTCCTTTGCGCGCGCCACCACTCGAACTCCAGACCTCATGGTTACTCTACCTTCCAACATGCTACTGGCCACTGTACCACATCCTTTCTTATGCTACCATTAGGTCACAATTAATTATAAGGCTTATATGCCTAAGCCTCAGTTTAAAGAATAAAAATTTAAACCCTTGTCAGGCCTGGGATTCGAACCTGCTCCCTCTCATAACCATAGCACGCTTCACGCCACTGCACTACAGGCGCTCTTGTGCCATATCCCATCCCTAACTATTTTTAAGGCCTATTAACTCGCAACCAGGTTATCCTACAAATATTTGCTACCATTCAGATTTGAACCCCTAATCTCTTGGCTGCATTATACGTCCCTTTCCACCAAGCCACAAGCTCCTTCGTATCGTCTCTCCTCCCCAATTAATTATAAAGTCTTTCTACTGACCTCCAGGTTATCTAATAAAAACCCACAACATTTGCTCATACTGCGACTTGAACCCAGTACCTCTCTTTACTCTTAACACCATCATGCCACTAGGCAAGGCACATCCTTGTGTCGAATTTCCACCTAACATATTTATAAAGCCTAAACGCTAGCTTCCCTACAAATCTTATGCGCAATAAAAAAATTTCGCCAAGGCCAAGACTTGAACCCTGGACCTCCTGCTTACTACCCACCCCTTTTGCCACTAGACCACATGCTTCCTTGTGTCAGATTTTACCAGGCCTTATTAATAAGCCTTCCACTTAATGCCCAGGGTTCTTTAGAAAAAAATGCAAAATTTTGCTAAAGCCCTGGATTGAACCCAGGACTTTTCCCACACTTCCTACCCTTCCTAAATTACTTAACAATTAAACTAAACACACAATTATAAAATATTTAAACATATTTCTTTTATTCCAGCCGCCTTCTAACCGATCCCAAACCCAAGGCCCATTACTTCTAGGCCGAAATTCAGGGTGTTACAAATGAGGTATGGACACTATGAATTTTTAGTTGTGCCATTCAAACTCACTAATGCACCTGCTGTTTTCATGGATTTGATGAATCGGATCTTCAGACCGTATCTGGACCGATTTGTGTTGTGTTTATAGATGATATTTTGATCTACTCTCGTGATGAAGTTGAACATGCCGAACATTTGAGACTTATGTTACAGACTTTGCGAGATAAGTAGTTGTATACGAAGTTCAGTAGATGTGAGTTCTGGTTAAGTGAAGTTAGTTTTCTGTGCCATGTAGTATCAACATCAGGTATTCGGGTTGATCCGAGTAAAATTTCAGCTATACTTGATTGGAAACCTCTGAGGAACGTATCTGACGTCTGAAGTTTTCTGGGACTTACTGGTTATTATAGACAATTCGTGAAAGGTTTCTCTATGGTTGCAGCTCCGATGACGAAGCTATTGCAGAAAGATGTTAACTTTGAGTGGTCAGAGAAGTGCCAGAAAAGTTTTGATCAGTTGAAAGCCTTATTTACCGAAGCTCTAGTGTTTGTTCAACCAGAATCGAGTAAAAAATTTGTTATCTATAGTGATGCATCTTTAAATGGTTTGGGCTGTGTTTTGATGTAGGAAGGTAAAGTTATAGCTTATGCCTCTAGACAGTTAAAGCCACATGAAAAGAACTATCCGACACGCGACATAGAATTAGTAGCTATTGTGTTTACATTAAAAATTTGGCATCACTATCAGTTCAGTGAGAAATGTCATGTTTATTCTAATCACAAAAGCCTGAAATACTTGATGACTCAAAAAGATCTAAATTTGAGACAATGCCGATGGTTAGAATTGTTAAAAGACTACGAGCTTGTGATTGACTATCACCTGGGAAAGGCTAATGTTGTTGTTGATGCTTTAATCTGAAAATCACTATTTGTTTTGCATGCAATGAATACGCATATGGCCATATCTGATGATGGTTTGATAGTAGCTTAATTGAAAGCTAGGTCGTTATTTATTCAACAAATATGTGATGCCAAGAAGGTTGATAATGAATTATTAGCAAAACGAGCTCAATGTGAGACAGATGCTGATGACTGTTTGAGATTCAAAAACTGAATATGTGTCTCGAGGAATTCAAAGTTGATTCTGGTGATTTTGAATGAAGCTCAGAGTAGTCGATTATCTATTCACCCAGGTAGTACGAAGATGTATAATGATCTGAAATAGCTTTATTGGTGGCATGGCATAAAACGAGACATTTCTAATTTTGTTTCAAAATGCTTAATTTGTCAACAAGTAAAAGCTGAGCATCAGGTACCTTCTGGATTGCTTCAGTCGATCATGATACCTGAGTGGAAATGGGATAGAGTTACTATGGATTTTGTATCTGGTTTACCGTTAACACTGAGCAAGAAAGATGCAATCTGGGTTGTTGTGGATAGATTGACTAAATTGGCTTATTTTGTTCCGATACGTACAGACTACTCGTTGGATAAGCTGGCTGAATTGTATGTTTCTCAGATTGTGAGATTACATGGCGTGCCTATATCTATTGTTTCAGATAGAGATCCAAGGTTTACATCGCAGTTTTGGAAGAAACTGCAAGATGTACTAGGTACGAAATTACATTTCAGTACTGCTTTCCATCCGCAAACAGATGGCCAGTCTGAGCGAATCATTCAGATACTTGAGGATATGTTAAGATGTTGCATTCTCGAGTTCGAAGGTACGTGGGAACGATACCTACCTCTGATTGAATTTTCCTATAATAACAGCTTTTAGTCGAGTATCAAAATGGCACCTTATGAGGCTTTGTATGGTCGTAAATGTCGTACACCATTGTACTGGACTGAGCTCAGTGAAAATAAAATACATAGGGTCGATTTGATCAGAGAAACTAAACAGAAAGTGAAGGTGATCCGTGAAAGTCTGAAAGTAGCATCAGATCATCAGAAATCATATACAGACTTGACATGTAAAGATATAGAGTTTCAGATCGGAGGTAAAGTATTCTTGAAAGTCTCACCATGGAAGAAGATACTCAGATTTGGTCATAAAGGCAAATTGAGTCTGAGGTTTATTGGACCGTATGAGATTGTAGAACGCATTGGGCTGGTTGATTACAGACTGTTGTTGCCACCTGAGTTAGAAAAGATCCACAATGTATTCCATGTCTCGATGCTTCGTAGATATCTGTCTAATCCTTCACATATGATAAGTCCATCTGAGATTGAGATTAAGCCCGATATGACGTACGAAGAAGAACCGATTCGTATTCTGGCTCACGAGATTAAAGAGTTGTGAAATAAGAAGATTCTATTAGTCAAAGTACTGTGGCTTAAACACGGAGTTGAGGAAGCAATGTGGGAGCTAGAGGATGCAATGAGAGAACGTTATCCGAACCTATTCACCAGTAAGATTTTCGAGGACGAAAATCCCTAAGGGGGAGTGTTGTAACAGCCCGATTTAGACACTAATCGGAACAGTGGTTTCGGGACCACGAATTCGAGTTACAAAAATATTTTAAAATTATTTTCTGTGTTCATTTTGTGTGAATTTATATATGTGAAATTTTCGTGATTTAATTTTGTCTTTTGAGTGTCCGATTAAATAAAAGGACTTAATTGCGTAAATTAAAAATTGGGTAGTTTAATGTATAAGGGCCAAAATGCTATTGGATTTTAAAATGGAAGCCTTTATGTTGCAATTAGCCCATAAATTATTAAGTGGACGGCAATAGGTTTATATTATAAGGTTTTGATGTAAATTAATTAAGGTTACTTTAGTAAACTAATATTATAAACTATTATAATATAACATATATCATAAAAATAAAATAATAAGCCAAGTTCATATAATGTTCTTTTGACTGAAACCGAAATAGGAAAGAAAAAAAGAAAAGAAAACCTAGTTCGGCCATAGTCAAGCTCAATCAAGGTATGTAGCTAGTTCGGTTTTTGATAATTTTTACGTTTTTGAGATCGTTGCTTCGAGTACTACAAAACCCATGCTTAAATTTTTTAATTTGATGAATATTTTGAGCTATGCCATTGATGAGAGCTTGTGATTTTTGTTTTTTGATGATGAAAAATGGAAGATATGTTTTAGATTAACATGTTTTGTATTGGAGTTTTTGATGATTTTAAGTAATTAGGGCTAAATTGCAAAAATAATAATTTGAGGGACTAAAATGTGAAATAAATGAAATAAATGGACTTGAGTATGGGTAAAATTCAGCCCAACATGGGTATATTGAAATTTTGTATATTTTGTGTTTTGTGCAATAGGGGCTAAATTGTGAAAAGTGTAAATGTCAAGGGCAAAATGGTAATTTGCCCATTTATGTGTTTTTGGACTAAATTGAATGAAAATATGTTTGAATGAGCTTAATTTGAATATGTTTAGATCAAGAACCAAAGAAATCAGATTTGGATCGGGGGGAAAAGAAAGTTGACGACTAGGTGCCCTGTTCCGTTTTGTATCGTCCGAGGTAAGTTTATAAGCAAATAAACGTACTTAATTATAATTATGTGTAAATTATACTTGCTGAAATGAAATATGTGATTTTAATTATGTATTGGCCGAATGTGAGTAAGCTTGAATATTATGTTTCCGAATTCGTTTCAACTCAGTCACGACGTCCGAAAGCCCCGTTTGAACCTTAGGAATAGCTAGGATACATATGTCATGATATAGGCTATCGATATATGTGTGCGAGTAAGACCATGGCATCGATATGTGATTCTGATATATGTGTATGAGTAAGACCCTATCTGGGACAATGGCATAGATATGTGACTACATGTAAGACCACGTCTAGGACGTTGGCATTGTACGATTTACGTGATTATCCGAGTGTCCTATCCAATTTTGAATGGTTCATCAGGAAAAGGTAAATCATGTACAGATGTGTAAAATGAGCTAAATGGCCAAGTATGAGTTAGCTTGTTGGCTACTAGTAATAAGGTATGTATGTACATTAAATTTGTTCTATTCATGTGTAATCGATAATGATGATGCAAATGAGTTTGGCATGTGTATTCGACTTTGTGGCTAAATAAATCGAGTATCAATGAAATAATTTATAATTATGTGCAAATGTGTGTGTGATCATGAATATTCGGCCTTATAGGTGATATATATATGTGAGGTTATGATATGAATTTCGAACTTATGTATATAAGTATATGTAGGTATGGTTTTATTATAACTAATGGATTTTGGAAGTTGATTGTTGAAATGTTAATATGACTATGCGAGTATTCGGCCTAGGTGAAGAAATGGTCTATAAAAATATCTTAAGTAACCTATTTGAAATTTTGAGGCCAAGTATGTTAATGTTAGTTAATTACATTAAGTTAAATATGACATTTGGTTGTTTATTTGCTTATGACTTACTAAGCTATGATTGTTTACTCTATGTGTTCATGTTACTTTGTTTTATAGATTTTGGATTCAAGTTACAAGCTCGGGGATAGTCAGCAAAGTCTATCACACTATCTACAGCTTCGGTATTTAAATATTCGAACTCAAATTATGGCATGTATAGGCTGGAGTGTGTTTTGTAAAGTTGGATTTTTGTTTATGTGTAATCTAAGCCATGCGAAAATGGCTAAATTATTATATTAGAATTCGGTTATGTTAGGTAAGGCTTATATTAATCTTGATTATTAAGTTGTGTGCCATGAATGCATAATATATGTGATAAGAACTATTTGTTTTGAAAATGTCATGCTTATTATGTTTAAACTTGGTCTTGTAAGTTCTTAGTCAAAATGTTTAATGAGCTTGTTCATTGGTAATTGATGATGGAAGTTTTGGATGCATGTGTGACTTAAAGTAGCAAGATTCGGCTATGAAAGAATAATAGTATCATATGTATTTGATATTTTAATTAGTTTGAAATGGAAAATATGAAATGCGGAATAATTTAATGATGGGTGATTAAGTTTTAGCTTGATTAATTCGATTATTAAGTGGTAAGTAATGCATGTGTTTCATGATTAAATTGGTTGATTGTTTGGTATGTATTTGATGCTCAAATGTTAACTGTGGCCTTGGCTTTAGGGTAAATGCACACCATGCTTATATATATATTTGGCCATATGTTTCACTATGAATGTTATTGAGTTAAGGTAAATTATGAAATTGATAGGTAAAGAGAAAGACATATGCATGATACAAATTTTGGGTGTTCACTTATGGACTATGTTAAAACATGCGTATATGACATTTGGTCTTTTTATATTAGCTAAGTTTTTGTGTACCTTATATGTGTGTAATGATATTCATATTTATGGATGCTATAAACTTATATATGTGGTTGTATGAATTTGCTAAATACGTGCAAGTTTGCAAATGTGTACAATGACATAAATTAACCTAATAGACTAGGAAATGAGGTGAGTTGACTTATAACAGATTACTTGTTTTTATTTGGTATTAATATGTAAAACATATGAGACTCATATAGATTACTATGCTAATGTCGCATATATGAAATGGTTGATGTATTATATTTTGTATTGTTACATGTGAACGATATGACTATTTATACATATGATATGATATGTTCAAATTTAAGAGTTGTATTAGTTTATGTAATAAATTTTAATTAAATTTCGAGACATGTTTATATGAATATATAAATATTTATATTTAATTGTTCGAAATTGTGTTTTATTCTGTAATGCCTTATAACCCTATTCTGGCGACGGATATAGGTTAGGGGTGTTACACCATAGCATTATTTACATACGAACTTACCTCGATACCAAAATGGTAAAGAGGGACCTAATCGTCAATTACTTGTTTTCCCTCGTTCTAGGCCCGAACTTCATTTTTCTTGATCTAAAAAATCACATTTAACTTATTTAAGCATTATAGTAATCAATTCAGCCCAAAAATCATATTTAGAAAAAATCACATTTTTGCCCCTAAATTTTATCATAATTACACTTTTGTCCCTAAGCTCGTAAAATGATTTTCATTCAATTTCTTTGTACTTAAAGACTAGTCGAACCATTTTCATAACTATAACATCCCGCAATTTCCATTAAAACACACTTTTATGACAGATTTTATAACTTTTACAAATTAGTCCTTTTAGGCATTTTTACCGAAAATCACTTAGTAAAAGTCGTTTCTCTGACCATAAACATGCATTTTGTACCATTAATCATCAAAATACACACATTTTCATCATGGGTCAAAACCCTAGACTTTAACCATAACTCAAATTAATGGTAGAAATAGATAGATCTTGTTACGAGGATTTCAAAAACGTAAAAATCATTAAAAATGGGGCTAGAACAAAATTACAATCGAGCTTGAAAGCTTGAAAAACCCTATCCATAGTTTCTTCATGTAAAATTCGGCCAAGGAAGAAGATGGACAAGAAATTTTGGCTTTTATTTTGTTTATTAAGTCATTTAATTACTAAATGACCAAAATGCCCCTAACTTAAAAATATTCTATTTCACCTATTTCATGTCCTTTTTTGTCAAAAAAATTATTAAATGGTATAATTACCATCTAAGGTCCTCCAATTTAAAATTTCATAACAATTGGAGACCTCTAGCTTTTAGAACTCAAGTTTTGCATCTTTACGATTTAGTCCTTTTGACTAAATTGAGTGCCCAAACGTCGAAATTTTCGAACAAAAATTTCACGAAATTATTCTGTGAAATTGCAGAGCATAAAAATATAATAAAAATAAGTTTTTACTTGTCGAATTTGTGGTCCCAAAACTACTATTCCGACTAGGCCCAAAATCAGGCTGTTACAACAACAATCAAGTTTCGAGGCACATATGCTTTCCACAACATGTATTCATTTAACATGTATAAATCATCTTTTTATATTATAAGTATAATTTCATAATAGTACATCTCGAGTTCCGATTATTTCATGTTGGAACTTTACTCATATCATTTGAAATATCAAGGTAACGAATAGTGCACTCAAGGTGTACAAGTCTATAATCAAGGATGAACATTCTCATCAAATAATTTCCATGTACAAATATCATCGTCTCATACTTTCATATATCACTTATCATGTATCATCATTTTCTTGTATTTTAGACAAGTACGTATAATAACTCATTTTATTATTCATATCTTCTCGTGTCTGGATTGTCACCCGTTGAATTTATTTAAAATATCGATGAATACACAGGTAGTACACTCAAGGTGTACAAATCAGGATCTGTCAATTCATATTCAATGGTACCCATAAGGCACTATTTCAGATAGTCACTCTCGAGCCACACATGTATACAACAGGATTACCAGCCCAAGCTAAATCTTTTTTATCACATATGCTCTACAGAGCTTGATCTGGATTACAATTCCGGGCTAAATCCAGTCCATAACATATGCTCGAGAGGACTTATATCAGGATGACCCGTCCAGGCTAAATCCTTTCTATAATGAGGTCAATAGGATTACTCATCCGAGCTAAATCCCATCAGCAACAAATGCAGGACCTCATTCATTTCAAGAAATCACATATCCATCAATTTTCCATTTATTCAACTGGGATTTAAACATTTTTCAAGCATTATTGGGTATGTGATTATTTCATACATCCATAACATTCATATAATTCAAGTAAATACATTCCACATTCCTTTCAAGCATAAAAGTAACATTTTTATCATTTATCATTTATCGGGCTTTGTCAGATATATTTTCAATGTCATATATATATATGATATTTATACAATTTACAAACACAACATTTAATTCAAGCATATAAATATACAAAATTTAGTTACACGAACTTACCTCGATAATGTTCGTGTACGTAAAATCTACTAATCCTACATTTTCCTCTTTCCTCATTCTAGCTCTGAATTTGGTCTATCCGGATCTATACACGTAAATTTAACAACAATTTATCACATTTCATATTCAAGTGGACTCAATTTACATCCTAGAAAAATTACCATTTTGCCCCTAACTTTTCCATAAATTCCAATTTCGTCCCTAGGCTCGGAAAATGAAATTTATGCAACTTACTCCCTAATCCAAGCCTAACTGAAATTTCAATATAGAATTTACAGCACATATTTTCTATAAATTTTAGAATTTTCATCAATTTTCACAACTTTACATTTTAGTCCTTAAATCATGTTTTCAACAAAAAATCATTTTGTAAAAGTTGTTTATCTATCAACAACCTTTCATTTTCTACCATAAATTGTAAACTTTCAGCATATTCATCCATGACCTAATTTCCATACTTTGATAACTCTTCAAATTGATGACCTAATTTCCATACTTTGATAACTCTTCAAATTGATCCCCAAATAGATAGATTAAGCTATCCGGGTTTTAAAAATATCAAAATTACTAAAAACGGGACAAGGAAACTTACCCAATTTGGCCAAGAAACTTTCTTCTCTCTCTCCTAGGGTTTCCATGGAATATTTTGGGGAAGAAGATGATAAAAATGATTTTTATTTCTATTTAATTAATTTATCATCTTTAATAATTTTGATTTCCAATTTAGTCCTTAGCCTTTTTCCAATTTTCCATTGATGAATCATCCAAAAATATCTACTAACTTTTTTTAATGGTGTAATTACCATATAAGGACCTCAAGTTTTGAATTCCATAGCTATTTAATCCTTCTAGCTATTAGAATTCAACTTTTGCATTTTATACAATTTGGTCCTTCCCGTAATTAAGCACATAATCGGTAAAATTTTCTTATAAGAATTTTCACATGACATTTCTAACATAATACGAACCATGTAATACAATAAAAATAAATTCTATTTTCGGCTCGGATTTGTGGTCCCGAAACCACTATTCCGATTTCACTAAAAATGGGCTGTTACAAAATGATTGGTAATTGAGTTACTTAGTGCCCAAGTAAGTAGTAAATGGTAAACTTGAGTTTTAAGGTACTTTTGGATGCACACGGCCTAGCCACACGGTCATGTGTCACACACGGGCAATACACATGTGTGTGTCTCAAGCCGTGTAACTTTCGAAATGGGGACACACAGTAGTGTCTCGGCCCGTGTCTGTGCTTGTGTAAGTCTCTGACTTGGGTCACATGGCCAAGCCACACGCTCGTGTGCCAGGCTGTGTGCTAGCTGACTTGTTCCTTATGCACTCAATAGGTGACACACAGCTGTGTTTCCCTGCCGTGTGTTTCACACGGCCAAGTCACACGCCCGTGTGTCTGGCCATGTGGACCTAAAATGTACCTTTAAACAACAAGTTTACCATTTCCTACTTGCTTAGGTATTAAGCAACTCAAAAACCATTCATTTAACCTATTCAAAATATGATCAAACATACTCAAAACACGTCAAAACAATCATCCTAGGTGCCTAACCAATAGACTCTCATTGGTACGACATTTATATCATCAAAACATATCATCAATGCATCATTCAAATCAATATTTTAAGCATACCAATTCATTCACTTCAACCTAACTTATAACTACCTAAAATATCAAGCTTAAGTTCACATACACTTCACAAGCAATGGTTCCAAAATAACATGTCAATTTATGGCTTCAAACACAAACAAATATTTATATACTTAAACCAACATTATACTTATAACTCCATTTACAATCCATTCATAAAATAACAATCAACTAAGACATCCTAGGTACATGCCGTCACAAAAGGTAAACTTCACCACATTTGAGATTGGGATCATTGTTGGATGCTAAGTTGGCGATCAAAAGAGAAATACCTAACCTGTGCACGGAAAATAAAACCGTACGCTAAGTAAAACTCAGCGATATCTCTATAATCCAAAAAATTAAATACATAATTATACATGAATGCATAAGTTGAATTATATGAACATACTATTGTCTAAGCTCACAACTATCATATACCATCATTTCAAATTCAAGCATATTACCATATCATTTCATACTATACTCAATTTTCACATGCTATCATATTTGATTTGTTTAACTAATATCTCAATTCACATCACTTGCTATATAAATAGCTTTTCACATATCATTCCACATTTGTTTATACAATGACATTATCCATTCCATATTCAATTCATGAGTACATAACTTATGTATTTCATTTAATCACAACATATCACATTTTCCATGTTTCAATTCATTATCTCATTTCCATTACACATACCATGCCATTCAATATCAATCATAAAACTTTATTATTTAATTACCAATATTAACACGACTCGGACTCAGACAGATACACGGATTCAACCAACACACCAGTTTGGCACCTAGTGCCTCATCAGAAAAATCTGAAGTAATAACTGTGTCCAGCGCTATATAAATTGACACCTAATGTCTCATCGATTAAACCAAAACAAATTGGCACCAGTGCCTCATCGACTCGAAGTCGAAGAAATCACTAAACTCTTCCTATCCTATGGCATGCCATCTATATCCAACTCAGCCTAATATAGTTAATAGGGTTTCATTTCACTTTTCAAATACAACCAATATCCAATTCTCATATTTGCACATTATCACATTTACACATATATTCATTTCAATTCAAATAATCAAAACTTTTATAATATATATACCAATTCAATCCATTTCAATCAACTATAATTTCAATTCACTATCAAAATGCCAAAATACTCACCTTAACCACTTACCATGTACATTAAATCAAAATACAACAATTAACAACTAGGTTCAGATTATAAAAATACAAACTGTGGATTCTGATCTATTCGACGTCAATTTTATCCTTCCCTTTTTTAGTCGAGGATTTCGGTACGACGTTAGCTACGGAATTAAAACAATTAAAATACATCAATACAACACAATTCAATTTCACATTGAATATTTCAATTTTTACTCAATATTTGCTTAAATTTCAATTTAGTCCCTAAACCGAGACTAATTTGTATTCTTCACATTTAATCCTATTTTTATAATAATTTCACTTTAAGCTAATTTTAGCTCTCCATTTTCAATTAAACCCCTAAATTTCAAATTTTTCACAATTTAGTCCCTATTACTCAAAATTTACAATTTGTTCTATAATTTAATCCTTTTCCATTTCTAGCTTAAAAATCTATCAATTTAATCCCTAATATTAAAACTATTCAACATTAACAACAATTAAAATATTAATCAATGCTAAAATTTCAACATGGGTCGGGTAGTACTAAACTCCAAGATTCCAAAAATATAAAAATTACAAGAAAATGACTAAATTGACTAACCAATTTTGAATTTGAACCCTAAGATCCCTATAGCCATGTGTCTTTCTCCTCTTTTCTTTCTTTCTCTTTTCTTTCTTTTCTTTCCTATTTAATTTGCATGTTCTCTTACTTTCTTTTGTTTTGTTTTATTATAATAATAATTATCATTATTATATAATACATATATACATATCAATTTCATATTAGTAATTATATTATATAACTTATATATACTAAACTATTATACATATACATATACATATATGCCCCATTAATGCCGTCCACTACCTAATATAAAAGTATATTTACCATTTTAATCCCTCAATTGATTTTATAAATATAATTCAACTTTTACTCTAAACACGATTTAAATCCCACACGTTATATTGAAGATCCAATTGTCACAATCTTATGAGAAGAAGCTCACTTGGATCTAAACCCGGTAAATGAATCTATCGCATTAAACATATATTATAGTTATAAATCTATCAGATGTGGCTTATTGTAACACCCCTTACCCGAGTTCGACAACAGAACAGGATACAAGGTGTTACCGGACTTAAACACATACAAACATACATTTCCTAAATATGAAATTTCGCTCCAAATTAAAACTTTTCATAATACCTTAATGTCCCTACTATAGGCTTACGAGGCCCTGAACAAACTTTGGAATTGATTTGGGACTAATCGGTGCACTCTAGAAAAACTTTGTAAAATTTCAAGCTAACAGGGGCACACGC
The DNA here is from genome assembly GCA_025698465.1 of Gossypium longicalyx. Classification (NCBI taxonomy): domain Eukaryota; kingdom Viridiplantae; phylum Streptophyta; class Magnoliopsida; order Malvales; family Malvaceae; genus Gossypium; species Gossypium longicalyx. Next base: position 59,989,815 of record CM047007.1, read on the forward strand.
CCGTGTGGAAGGGCGACATGCCCGTGTGTCTTCTTAACATGGCCATGTTGAAGGCCCGTATGACTCACACGGCCTGAACATATCGGGACACACCCGTGTCCCTAGCCCGTGCGAATTTATTTTTCGATTTGAACCTACAGGGGTTTTCACACGGCTTGGCACATGCCCTTGTCCATGGCCCGTGTCTTTCACACGGCCATGACATGCCCGTGTACAAAACCTTGACATTCTGTTTCTGACGTTATCAACCAATTAAAGGCACATGGCTAAGGCACGCGCTCGTGTGTTAGGCCATGTCCTCGACACGGCTGAGACACATAGTCGTGTCTCTGTCCGTGTGTTTACTACCATGCATACTGACTTGTAAAATTTGAGGTGCAGAGGACACACGGCCAGACTACACGCCCGTGGGGCAAATCGTGTGTCACACACGGCCTAGACACACACCCGTGTGTCTACCTGTATGGACAAAAATAAGGCTATTTACCAAGCCTTTTTGCCACCTTTACTTGCACCAACCTACACAATATCAACCAAAACCAATCCAAGCATAACACATATAACCAAATCAACCACAACCATGAGAAATTTACATCAAATGCATTTAATAATAATCAATATTAGCCAACATTAATGGCCTATACAAAATGAATATCACATCCATCATATGAGCCAACCCTTGTGGCTAAACTAACAAGACACTAAACAAAAGATTCAAGTCCCTATACATGCCAAAATCAAATGTTAAACTAGCTATACCAAAGCTTCAGGTGATAGTGTGATTGATGCCTTCGACGTCCCTTGATCCCCGATACTAGCTTGGTGGCACTATAAGAAAATGGAAAGGAGTGGGAGTAAGCATAAAGCTTAGTAAGTTGCATATAAATAAGTAACTACATCAACCATGCATACCATAAATCCACACAACATTCTTGAGTGAACATGGGTAAATATCACTACATGCTTATATATATCGCACGTATAAACCAAAGATTTCAATATTGTCCCAAGATCATTTTCATAGCTAGAACTTACTCATGCCATTCTTACCATCAAGGCAACATAATTAGACTCATATCTCATGAGTTTCGAATAAAAACCTATACCATTCACAACATGGTTATATAATTCCATATCATTTTCATAAGCTTTTAAAATAACCTGTGAAACCATTTGGAATACTAAAGGATATCTAACAAGCTTTATACAAGAGGGTGAATTGTCGATGCCATGTTTCAAACATGGTCTTACACTGACTCACATGTTGAGGTCGATGCCATGTCCCAAACATGGTCTTACACTAGCTCTCGTCTCATTGTCGATGCCATGTCCCAGGCGTGGTCTTACACTGGCTCTCATAACATGGCTGATGCCATGTTCCAAACATGGTCCTACACTAGCGTACATATCAAAGCCGATATCATGTCCCAAACATGGTCTTACACTGGCTCTCACAACATCGCCGATGCCATGTTCCAAACATGGTCTTACACTAGCTCTCATATCGTGGTCGATGCCATGTTCCAAACATGGTCTTACATTAGCGCACATATCAATGCCGATGCCATGTTCCAGACATGGTCTTACATTGGCTCTCACATCGTGGCTGATGCCATGTTCCAAACATGGTCTTACACTAGCGTACATATCAATCCCGATGCCATGTCCTAAACATGGTCTTACACTGGCTCTCATATCGTGGCCGATGCCATGTCCCAGACATGGTCTTATACTGGCACATATATTACCCAAATGTCATGGCATGGATATCCAATCTATTCCTAGGTTCAACCGGGAATTTACTGCATTAATTTCATCATACCTTATTCATAATCATATTCAACTATATTATGCAAAATAAATCATTCAACACATAATAACGATAAAGTTACCTTACTTACGTACAACTTACCTCAGTATACAAAAAGTAGGCAACTAGTTGGATTTAGTTTACTTACTTGGCCTTTCCCCGGTCTAGGTTCAGATTTCGTATTTCTTGATCTAAAATGATAAAAATTCACTAATTTAATCATCATATTAATCAATGCATTTCATAATTCATATTTTGGCAAAATGACTATTTTGCCCCTAGCTTTTACAAAATTACTATTTTATCCTTAGGCTCGTAAATAGATTTTTATCAAATTTTCTCACTAACCAAGCCTAGTCAAATTCTTTTTATACTAGAATCAGCCCACAATTCTCATTATTTCACACATTTACCCCATAATTTATAACTTATGCAAAATGGTCCTTAGTTAGGGTTTTCATGAAAACTACTTCACAAAAGTTGTTGGTTTAACAACCATGATTCATTTTCTTCCATAAAAATTCAGCAAACAACATGAACACTCTTATGGAAAAACCCTAGACTTTCAACCATTAAGCTACAAGAGTCCCAAAAGTACAAAAATCAACAAAAATAACCATTGAAATGACTTACATGTAAGGGTTTATTGTATTGAAAATTTTCAAGCTCCCATGGGGGTTTTTCACTTCAATTTTTGGTGGAAAAGATGGAGAAGAAAGATGACCCCTTTTGATTTTTATTTTTTTTATTCAATTAGCTAATGTCATCAAATACCAACCCTACTAAATTTTTTACTTTCTGACTCCTCTTGTCCCTATGGCCGGCCACCCAATTGCAATGGGTCTATTTGCCCTTTAAAGACCCCTAATTATGATTCTTTTGCTATTTAACACCATTTTTTAGAAAAACAAAACTTTTTCCCTTTATGCCATTTAGTCCTTTTTCGCAATTAAGCATGCAATCGCTAAATTTATTTCACCAACATTTTCGTGCACTCATATAATCATGCTAGAACATATAAAATAATATTAAAAATAATTTCTCCGACCTCGGGTTAGTGGTTCCAAAATCACTTTTTTGATTAGACCCAAAATCAGGTTGTTACATTTATTACTTAAAGATTAATCATTAAAATAATTCTCACCAATTACTTACCCTTAAATCGAGACTTGGATTCGATGCCTTCGTTATCATACTAAGGATATCTTGTATTGGCGTTGTTTGGTTCTTTAAAAAATATAGTAACAAAATAATTAAAATATACGATCTACAAAAATATATGATCGATGACTCTTGAACACAAAATAATTAAAATAGGATAATTGAATCCTTAGAGAAGATAGGAGAGAACGAAAGGGAAAGAAAAAGGGGGAAAATCGAATCCTGATGAAAATCGACGTTGGCTACAATGGTCTAGCAGTGGTTTAAAAGAAAAGAGAAGGAGAAGTGAATATTGGGCAGTGGTGTGGAGGTGGTGAAGCTATAGCCCGCAGTGGAAGAATTTTAGGCAGTGGTTGTTTATCAAAAAGGAGAGAAATGAAAAAGGAATAAATAAAATAAAATAAAAATATAGGAGTAAATGAGTGGTAATGTAACACCCCAAACCCGGCCCGGACGTTATGGCCAGATCCAGCGTGTCACATTAAAGTGTTTTATCGAAAACCTTATTTTCATTGAAAACCCTTCAAGAGAAAATTAAGTAACATTTAATTTGTATTTAGTTTCCAAGGCATAGTAACGACAATGAAATAATATCTGGCGATTAGGCCTTATTACAATCTGGACTGAAATAACTTTAAATACTAGAAAATTATAGGCTTAAGAAAACAAGTCCAAGTCGTCTTGCTAGTTGGCCACCTCGGAGTCCCTCCAACCGTCGAACCTCCTACTGAGCATCACCTGAGAAAAATAAAAGAGGGGGTAAGTTTTCGAAAACTCAGTGTGTACAACTCTCAAAGAGTATTAAGCAATCATCAATCACCATAATATCATACATGCAATGCTATACAACCCGCCCCAAAATTCATCTGCTATACCCAACTCTGTCCCCTGGTACACATCATGTGGGGATATAAATATCGACCCACCCATCCGATACACATCAATGGTAGCCCGGTTGCGATACTACCTTCATTGTAGCAAAGCTGCTAATCATATATTGGGCTTAATAGCCATCGGTGGATCCACGGTCGTCAAGCAACCATGCGATCCTCATATACTTCCTCCGTTCCATAAATCCTAACCCATATACAACCTAAACAGAATATCATATGAATCCAGCAGGTATACATGTAACATCCATAAGTCTTACATTCAACACATAGGGGTATTTTAGTCATTTTTTGCCCTTAGGGGCATTTCGATAATTTCTCTTTATTATGGGTTTATTACTTACCTTGGCCCGTTAACAAGTCCTCGTTGGCTAAAGTGAATAGATACTATGCACCAGGTAGGATTTCAGAGAAGAGGAGGAGGGTCAATAACACCACTTAAGTACCAAGCTCTCCCTAGATCCAATCCTAGACATGCATATACCCATTGCCATACCTTAACCATATGACTCGTCTATGGTCACAATTAATTAATTAATTAAGTTTTATGTCTGTTTAAGCAGTTATTAGATACTAGGCCCAAAACCCCTTACTAACACACTTATTCATTTGGCCCATCAGCCCCATCCCATTCATATGGCCCATCAGGCCCAATCACATTCATGTGGCCCATCAGGCCCCAATCACATTCATATGGCCGATCAGGCCCAATCACATTCATAGTCATGCAATCATATGATTTTTCATCACTTAGTATCAAATTGCCAATTTTGCTTGTTATGGGCCCTACAACTCATCGGGCCCATTTAGCCCATTCTGGCTCGATTGGCCGAAACACGGCCCAAGACCATGAGATCACTCATGGAGCCTCTGATAACGTATCGATTCCCCCCTTATGAGTGTTCGCGCACTCCCAAGACTACCGTAGCCAAACTTTCAGCTTTCTGACTTTTTGGTATTTCGGGATTTGCCGATCTATTGTGTGTGTGCAGTGTTTGTACACACCTGGTACTAAAACATGTTGCGATCTCCTTAGCCACGAACCTACATATGATGTCACTCAACGATTAATCACACAATTATCAAATATGATCACCAAAAACTAAAAATCTCACATTTGCCTTACCTTGAACAACAAGCCTTAACAGCCCTTCCTTGACCACTAATCACGAGTATTTCTTAAATCTGCATCCATCTTAATCATTAAAAACTAAACAACAAGTGACTCGCAATCATCGTAAGTCATTCTTAAGTCATCCATGACCATTCGGCCAACTTTAACCAATAAATAAGGAACACTTACCCAAAACCCCCAAAACGCCTAATGAGCGATTCGGCAGAGATCTGAACACAGAGATTCGATACTGATCCCCTACCAAAACTGATTTAAAAAAGAGTAAGGGAGAGAAGAAATTGGTACTAGGAATATCGACTGAAAGAGCAAAGCACTTACACAAGAATCGACCAAAGTAGAGCGTGTAGTGGCGACATAGAGAGTCTTCAGCAAAAAGGGGTATTTGGCTTTAGAGAAAGCAACTAGAAGTAAGAAAGAAAAGAGTTTGATGTGAAAGGAAGAGAAGGAATCGGCACAAAATAAAAGAGAAAGAACAAGGGATTTCAGCTTTTAGATCTTTGGAGAGAAAAGTGTTTTCGGTAACATAGAGAGGAAGAATTTGGCATTAGCCTAGAATCACCAAAATCGGCACCTATATATACTATAGCCGAATTTACCTATCTCCAAATTCCCAATTCGGCTCCACTTCTCTACACCCCTTATCTCCTAACTTTTCTCCCTGATAACTCCTTAATCCCTTCCTTAAATTTCTCCTCTGATCACTCCCTTCAGAGTTCACATCCAACGCCACCACTGGCCATTCATTGAGTAAAATAAATCCTTCTTTTGAGCAATGAGGGATTCGAACCCCAAACCTCCTTGCATGTATGTGATGCCACCTCTAAGCCTCACATGTGACACTACTTGCCACTCCAACACAAGGCTCCTTGTGTCTAATTCCTCCTTTATTTATTTAAAAGCCAACCTACTTGTCATCAAGGTTCTTTTAACTATTAAACTATAATTTCCTTCACCCCAAAGTTTGAACTCAAAACTTAACCAAGGCCTATTATCACATAAATAACACTTGACTAGGAATATTAAGCACACTTTTTATCAAAATCGAAAAAAAAAAGTTCAGGATTTTTGAGGCGTTACAGGTATGGATGGCAAAAAGGTGGGGAAAGCTTGGTCAATTGTGACTAGGTTCATTGAATCATAGCAGATAGATAAGAATGAAGTGAAAGAAAAAAGGGGGAACATAGGAGCATAAAAGGGGCTCATGTTTCCTAACTTAAGGCAAGTTTGACTCGTAAAAGGGGAAAGGAATCAACTTATTTGAGGCAACTAAGGAGGAGGATGGCAAGTACTTAAGTCACATGGAAAAAATATAAAAAAAAAATTAAATAGAAGAGTGTTGATATTAGGACTTGAACCTTGGACCATTAGGATAACTAAAGAGTCATTAAACCACTAGACTAGAAACTTCTTTATTTTCATTCTTGCGTACATATTAATAAATATATATATGGGATGTGACAACTCTACCCTTCTTAAAAGTAAATTTTGTCCTCAAAATTTACTTAATGAGAAAAGGTAAGGATATTGTTGTCGCATCACATCTTCCGGCTCCCAGATAGCCTCACTGGAACCATGATTCTTCCATAAAACTTTTACAAGCGGCACTTGCTTCCTTCTCAACACTTTAACATCATGATCGATATTTTGCATTGGTTCTTCATCAAAAGTGAAGTTATGATAGACCTCTATCTTCTCAACTGGGATTACATGAGAAGGGTTGAATCAATAATGTCGTAATATAGATACATGAAAAACATCATAAATGCGATCTAACTCTAAGGGTAACTCCAACTGATATGCCATTGGTTCAACTCTCTTGACGATGTGGTAAGGTCCAATGAACCTCGAACTTAACTTTCCCTTGCAGCCAAATCTCAACACTCTTTCCAATGTGAAACCTTAAGGAAGAATCAGTCGCCCACACTAAATTCAATATCCCTCCTCTTCAAGTCAGAATAAGACTTTTTTTTATCTGATGCTACTTTCAATCGATCTCGAATAATTTTTACATTGTTCTTAGTCTCTTGTACTAGATACGGTCCTAACACTTTGTTCTCCCCCAAATCTGTCCCAACACAAAAGTGTCCTGCACTTGCATTCATAAAGTGCCTCACACGGAGCCATCTGAATGCTCAACTGAAAACTGTTATTATATGCAAACTCTGTAAGTAGTAGATGATCCTCCCAATTACCCTAGAAATTGATCACACAACCTCGAAACATGTCCTTGAGAATTTGAATAACCTTTTCAAACTATCCATCAGACTACGGATGATAAGCAGTACTAAAATTCAATTTTGTGCCAAAGGCATCCTGCAGACCCTTACAAAAACGTGACGTGAAACAAGGATCCTGATCTAAAATTATAGACACGGATACCCTCATGAAGTCTCACAATTTCAACGATGAATAATCCAGCTAACCTCTACAATGAATAATCGGTGCGCACTGGTATAAAATGGACGGACTTAGTCAACTGATCAACTATTACCCAAACGGAGTCTTTCTTAGATGGCATCAAAGGTAGCCTACCAACAAAATCTATAGTAACATGCTCCCATTTCCACTAAGAGACTTGAATAGGCTGAAGTAAACCAGAAGGAAATTGGTGCTCAACCTTGACTTGTTGGCATGTCAAGCATCTTACCACAAAGTCTACCACATCATGTTTAAGTCTTTGCCACCATTACTGCTCACGGAGATCACGATACATCTTACTACCTCCAAGATGCATAGTGTAAGGGTTGTTGTGCGCTTCCCTAAGTATAGACTACCTCAACTTAGAATCAAAAGGTACACAGAGTCTCTCACGATAACGCAGAACTCCTTCAGAGTTGAAAGCAAAATTTGAAGTTTTACCCTCCTTAACAAGTTTCACATGAGGATCTAAAGATAAATTTGAAGTCTATTTCAACTTAATCTCCTCGGTCAAGGTTGGTCGCACCTATAATTTTGCAAGTAGGCCACCATCATCTATTAAAATTAGTCTAGCAAACATTTCCCTCAACTCAAACATGGACTTCTTACCCAATGCATTTGCCACCACGTTAGCCTTATCTGAATGGTACTCAATGGTATAGTCATAGTTTTTTAGAAGTTTGATCCAATGCCTCTGTTTTAAGTTCAACTCCTTCTGGATGAGGAGATACTTAAGACTCTTATAATCCGTACGGATGACACGTTTCTCTCCATAAAGATAGTGCCTCTATATCTTAAGAGCAAAAACCACAACAACCAACTCCAGATCATGTGTCACATAATAACACTCATGTGGCTTGAGTTATCTCGAAGCATGGGCCACATTTTTCCCATCTTGCATCAACATACAACTAAGACCGGAATGAGAGGCATCACTATAGACCACATAATCTTTCCTATACTCAGGTTGGATCAACACGGATGCTTGTGTTAGAATTGCCTTAAGCTTCTCGAAACTAGCCTACTTCTTATCAGTCCATTTAAATGGTGAAGTCTTTCTCAATAACTTAGTTATCAAAGTCGCAATCAATGAGAATCCTTTAACAAACCTTCAATAATAACCAGCAAGTCTGAGAAAACTCCGAATCTCACTAAAATTCTTGGGCTACTTCTAATCCAAGATAGCCTCGATTTTCTTCAAATCCATGCGAATACCCTCAGCAGATCCCACATGTCCCAAAAAATTACCTCTTGGAGCCAAAACTCACAGTTACTGAGCTTCGCATACAGTCGTTTCTCACGCAAGGTTTGAAAAACTAACCTAAGTGTTCCTCATGCTTCAACTCATACTTGGAGTAAATCAGGATGTCATCAATGAAGATCACAACAAACTGATTGAGATAGGGCTGAAAGACTCTATTCATTAGGTTCGTGAAAGCGATGAGAGCATTCGTAAGACTGAAGGGCATCACTAAGAACTCGTAGTGCCCATACCGAGTCCTGAAAGTGGTCTTTGGCACATAAACCTCCTTCACTTGCAACTGATAGTATCTCAACCTCATATCGATCTTAGAGAAAATCGTAGCCCCTAATAAGATAAGGAAAAAAATTACCTGAATGATAGTGATAATTCCATAGGCTATTGGTGGGTGCTTCCTCCTTTGATTGTTTAAAGCTCGAATTGTTTGTGCCTCCTTCATGTTGGGTTCCTACATAGAAAATTAAAACAAAACACAAACCAAATAGTAATCTACTATTAATTATACTCTTAAAAAGTTAAATTAAAATAATCAAAAAATTAATACAAATCTAAAAAAAATCAGTTATCATCCTCAAAATCCATCTCATCATTTCATCATCTACCTCTTCCTTGTCATCATTTCCTTTCTCTTCATTTTTATGCTTTTCTTCCTCCTTGCTCAAGATGTGGCAGACCAAACATATTTGGCATATAATTAGGTATCCTAATATTGTTCTATCGTGCAAACTCCTAAAAGATTGGGCCCTTCCTACATCCAATTTATTATCCAATCTAGTTTTGGATGACTGCTCTCTCCAACTTCTTGTTGAGTAGTTAATTTTGCTCTCCTTTAAGACGAAGCTAGAGTTATAGTCACCTCCTATTGGCGTTTGTTCCACTCTTTTATTTGCTTTGCCTGAATTTTAACGTATTGTGTGGAAAGAGTGTCACCAATGGTACTTTAGAGTAGCTTTATTGATTGTTCTATGGATGCCATTAGAATGCTTTCTTTTTTGCATAAGGCTATCACTAAGTGAGGGAATAAAACTCTCACTTTCTGGCTGCTGACACATCTCTTCATATTCTGGTAAATCCATTCCCCAATGCATATTTGTTTTTTCTGTAAAATAGCACAAAGTAGAACTGCTTAGAAAGTATTTACATTAGATACATTTAAAGTAGGAACAACTCGTGTGCATAAAAATTTAATCCATATTTTAGCTTAAAAAAACATTATAGCTTGATGAAAGGAGGTTGGGATGTTGGTACCTAGGTGATATTTCCATTCGCCCTTTCCTTCAGTTAAAATGTTTATAATGTTATCCATATCTATGTCTCGAAAATACTCTAAATCAGTTTCATCAATAAAATATTTTTCATAGTATGGGGCATTATAAAAGTCACAAATAATTTGAAGGGTTACTCGCACTTCTTTCCCTCACACAGGTACTGTTTCCCACAAATGACCTTCGGTATTTCTAGATTCTTGGTCCCGTAAGGATGCATAAATTCTTAAACAAATCCCACATATGATATCTAACCAAATTCCATATTTCCTTACAAAGAATCATTGACGGATCAAATCCCCTCTCTTGGATAAAAGTTTTCCCTTGAAGTTCAACAAAATATTTTTCAACACTTGGGTTTGGAAAATTAGAAGGGTTCAAAATCGTCGATGATTTTGGTTCATTAGTTCTTCAAGCTTTCCTAGCAGGCGAGATGTTTTAGTTCTACTAACTAATAAAATATCAACGAACTAAGTTCAATGGAACATTAAAAGTTGAGTTGGGAACCCTTAACCTCGTATAAGTCATTGGATTCCTTGTCACGATTGTTTGTTCGTTGTTCCTATTTTTTCCTACACTAAATAAGCTTTAAAAGAAGAAATTTTCCAAACAAATCAAAAAGAGAAAGAAAAAAGTGAATTTTAGGGTTTAAGGGATTTAAAAGGTTTTGGGAGATTAGAAGAGTTAAGAGATGTTTAAATAATGGAAGAATATGTAATTAGGTTTTAAAATATGTGTTTTAAAGGTTGAAAATAGGGTAAAGTGGTTTTTAAGTGATTGGGTTGCGCGAATGGGTTTGGTCAACCCTATAGAAAATTACAGTGATGTCACGACACAAGGGTTCTATGTCGCGACATCCCTGGTAGTTGATCATTGTCATGACATTAAGGTTTGATGTTACGACACACTATGGTCTTTTGGATTCCTGGGTATACTAGCTTCGGTGTCGTGACACACAAAGTTCGTGTCGCAACATCAAAGTGATTTCCTTCATTCCGTCAAATTTGTCATTAGTGTTGCGACACAAGGCTACCGTGTTGTGACGCCAGCTCTATTTTCACCCAAAATTATAATTTCTAGAGTGTTACGGTTTCTATAAAACATAAAATTAACAAAAACATAAAACCTAAACTAAACAATAATTTACAAAAAAATTAAAAATCAATTCAAATATTTTAAGTTTTGTTGTTGGATTCATCCAACAATATTATTAATTTACAGATAGATAATTCTTCAGTTCTATCAGTATTAGTCCATCGTCCATTGTGCCATCCACCTTTGCTTGCTTATCCCTTTCCTTAAACCTATTTTTTCGACCTGCACACATTAATGGAAATACATTCTTTGACTCGGGATTATCAGAAATAAATAATTTATTATAATGCTCTCCTGACTTCCTTCTACTTTCCTCGCTTAATTGGTGACCACACTTAAAAGTTTCAATCTCATCATTGATTTTCATGGTTAATTCATTTTTTCTAAATCAATAATGGACCTAGAAGCAGCTAAGAAAGGTCTACCTAGCAAGATGGGTATTTCTTGATCTTTTTCAAAATTTAGAACCACAAAGTCTAGTGGGGATGATAAAGCTGCGCACTTTGACTAACACATCTTCTAACACTCCTTTTGGATGTGCTAAGGATCTGTCAGCCAATTGTAGTGTAATTTGGTTATTTTAATGGTCATCTAACCTGAGTTTTTCAAAAATAGATAGAGGCATTAAATTAATACTAGCTCCCAGGTCACATAAAGCTCTATTAAAATAAATGTTCCCTATCTCTATGGGAATAGTAAAACTTCCTAAGTCTTTCAATTTTTGGGGAACCTGTCTTGAGATAATAGCACTACAGAAGCACTTATATATACTTATTCACTTACCTTAATTTTCCTACGTCTAGATATGATTTCCTTCAAAAACTTGGTGTACTTGAGAACTTTTTCAATTTTCAATTAGAAGTAAGTTAACATTTCACATTTTGAACAAGTTCAGAAAATTACAAACTCTTCCTTATCCTATATTTGCTTCTCTTCTAGTCTTGAAGGAAATGGTATCTTTGCAACGACAGAATCTTTAGTTACTTCTTTCTTTGGCTCAGCTGCCGATACAATTACTTTCTTTGGTTCAAGCTCATGATCCGCTTCTAGAGGTCTCTCATAAAGATTGTCAGTATTCTCCAATTTGTAATGCCCCAAAAATCCCGAAACCCAAAAATACCAAAATCCTGAACTTTTTTTTTTTCAGTTTTGATAAAAATTGTGTTTAATATTCTTATCCAAGTAATAATTATAGTAGGTCTTAATTAAGGTTTGAGTTCGAATCGAAGGGTAGAAGAAATTATAATTTAATTATTAAAAGAATCAGGGCTGGCAAATAGTTGGGCTTTTAAATAAAGTTAGGAAAATAGCATCAAAAAGCCCTGTGGAGGACTGGCTAAGTGACGCCACTTAGGGTGTAAGGAGGTGGCATTAATAGCTTGCAAGGAGGTCCAAGGTTCGAATCCTTGCTTAGTGTTTTTAGAAGTTTAATTTTGGCCTTCTAGAAGGATGGAAGTGGCGTTAAAGTGGACTCCAAGGGAAGTGTTCAGGAGAGAAAATTAAGGAAGGGATTAAGGGGTTATCAGGGAGAAAATTAAAGAGATGAGAAGGGAGAAGTGATAGAGCCGAATGGAGAATTGGGCATGGGAAAATTTGGCTATAAGGCTTATAAATAGGTGCTGAATGCTAGGGTATGAAGCTAATGCCGAATTTCCTCCACCCTGTTACCAGAAACTCTTTTCTCTAAAAGTCAAAAACTTTCTGCCTTCTTTTCTTTTTCTTCTTCCTTGTGCCGAATTCTATTTCTCCTCTACCTCATTTTTTACTTTTCTTTCTTTTTCCTTGGATCCGAATAACCCTCTTCTGCCATACAAAATCATAAAGGGTCGAACCTCTTTGGCCGAATACCCTTGGTGCAATCACTACTCCTTCTACTTTGGTCAAATCTAGTGTAAGTGTTGTTCTTCCAATCAGTTTCTTTACTAAGTATCGAATATTGTCCCTGAATATTGTCCCTCACACTTTCTAATCAACTGTGATAGGGAATTAGTATCGGATCCCGGATCTTAGCTCATTGCCGAATTGCTCCTTAGGTGTTGCGGTTTTGGTAAGTATTCCTCTTCCATTGGCTAAGGTTGGTCGAATAGCCATAGTCAAGGTAAGGGACTTGTGTTGGATACAAGTCGTCTACTATTCGGGTTTTAATAGTTAAGATTGGTGCAGATCTAGGGATATGTGATCAAGGAAAAACGATTAAGGATTGGGCTCAAGGTAAGGTTAAGGTGAGGTTTCAGTTTTTGAGTAACTAAGTATTAAGCACGTGATTAATCTTTGAGTGATATCGCTTGTAGATTTGGGCTAAAAAGATCGCATCATGCTTGCTTACCAGGTGTGTACATACACTGCACACACACTATGAATCGGCAAAAGCCGAAATGCCGACAAGCTGAAAAGTTAAAATGCCGAAAAGTCGAAAGTTTGGCTACATTAGTCTTGCGAGTGCGCAAACACTCGTAAGGGGGAGACCGATAGGTTGCCTGAGGGACACGAGTGATTCTGTGGACTTGGGTTGTGATTTGGCCATATGGGCCAGAATGGGCTACATGGGCCGGATGGGCTGTTGGGCCCACAGTAGGCAAAAACTGAATATTGATGCTATGTGATAGGAATTTGTATGTGAGCATGAATATGAATGTGACTGGGCCTAACAGGCCATATAAATGTAATTTGGGCCTAATGGGTCATATATAGGTGATTTGGGCCTAATGGGCCATATGAATATGATTGGGCCTAATGGGTCAGATACAAGTATGTGAAATTGTTTGGGCTTTGTAAGGGCTTTTGGGCTTAATATATGATATCCACATAAGACTTAATTAATATATTGCGACCATGGATAAGTCAAAAGGTTCAGGTGTGGCAACGGGTATATGCATGTTTAGGATTGGATCTAGGGAGAGCTTAGTACTTAAGCGGTCTTAATGACCCACCTCCTCTTCTCTAGAATCCTACCTGGTGCATAGTATTCGTTCATCTTAGCTCACGGGACTTGTTAATGGGCCAAGGTAAGAGAAAACCATAATTAAAGAAAAATTACCGAAACGCCCCTAAGGGCAAAAATGATCGAATTACCCCTAGATGCTGAATGTAAGTTTTATAGAAGTGACATGCATACATATGATATTCTGCTTAGGTTGCATATGGGTTGAAATTATGGAACGGAGGAAGTATATGAGGATCACATGGTTGCTTAACAATCGTGGATCCACCGACGGCTTTTAAAGCCCAATATGTAAATAAAGGTAGTTCCGCAATCGAGCTACCTTGGTATGTGGGTTGGGTGGGTCGATATATATATATATCCCTACATGGTGTGACGGGGGACAGAGCTGGTGTGTAGCGGATAGATAATTTGGATAGGATTGCATTGCATGAATGATGAATGATGTTTTTTTTTGAATGCTTGTTTTTGCCGAGGGTTGTACACACTGAGTTTGCAAAAACTTACCCCCTCTTTTATTTTATTTTCAGGTGATGTTTAGTAGGAGGTTCGATGTTTGGAGGGACTTAGGGTGGCCAGCTAGCAAGATAATTTGGACTTATTTTTTTAAGCATATGAGTTTTTATTTAATTAAGTATGTTTCAGATCAAATTGTATTAAGGTTTTCATTATGTTATTATTACTTTAACTATTATAATTATTTTCATTGTAATTACGAGAAGTTGAACATGGGTTTCTTAAACTATAGTATGTTTTTCTACGTTTCCGCAGCTATATTTTAAAATGATAAGTTTTCTTTAATCAAATGTTTTAAACAAGGCTTTCGCAACTGAAAGGTGTGTTTTTTTTTAGTTAATTAAGTTTTCTTTTAAGAAAGGTTTTCAATGAAAACACGATTTTCACTAAAACACTTCAATGTAACATGCCAGATTTGACCATAACTTCTGGGTCTGGTTTGTGGTGTTACATTTACTGGTATCAGAGCCCGATTATAAAACTCGGGCTGTGAAGTGGGCCTTATTATTATTTGGCTTCATTTTGGATTTTAAAAAATATTTTGGATCGTGATGCTTTGGAAAAAGAGAAATCTTGCTGAGCGACACACCGAGTCTCCGACGTCGAACCAAGTAAACACTTTAATTTATATTTGTTTAAATTGTTATACAGTAGATAGTTAGAGGGCTACTTTAGATGATGGTTAGAATGGAACTAAAGCCCGTAGGATCTGGAAACTGTAGAGGATTTTCAAAAATGATCTTCTCTTTAAATATTTTCTTAAAACATCGGTGTAATTATTAAACTAACTAAAACTTCATAAAATTTCTAATCTGGATAATACGCGAATCGACAATGAGTGCTAGAAGAGGTGCAAGAGGCCGTGGCCGAAGCCGCAGTAGTGTTAAGGCTGAATCGTCGGCATCGAGACATATTCCCGATGTTGGAATAGAAGAAGCTCCGGCCTCACCTGTGGTTAGAAATGGATCGTATGATTGGGCCGCGAGAGAAGATGCATTGTCACAGGCAATGCTAAGAATTTTGGAAAGGGTCGCTGGGCCTAATAATGGCAGCGGAAATCGGGGGTCCATTTCGGAACGACTGCGATTGAACAGGGCTGAGATATTCAAAGGCGTGGCTGGCGTGGCTTCTAATGTGGCGGAATATTGGTTGGAGGCCACTGAAAGGATAATGGAGGATTTGGACTGCTCACCTGAGCAAAAGTTGAAAGGGGTGGTATCATTGTTTAGGGAGGAAGCCTACTAGTGGTGGTTGACAGTGAAAGAGGGCACCCAACCGGAGCGAGTCACCTGGGAGTTTTTCTAAGTTGCATTCCAAGGGAAGTATGTGAGTGTAAGCTATGTGGATGCTAAGAGGAAGGAGTTCTTGAACTTGACCCAAGGAAACAAATCAGTGGCGAAGTATGAGGCGGAGTTTCTACGCCTTAGTAGGTATGCAAAGGTAATGGTGGTAACGGAGTATGAGTGTTGCGTTAGGTTTGAGGATGGGATTAGAGATAGCCACAGGATATTGATAGCTCCACAAAGGGAACGAGTTTTCTCAGAGTTGGTGGAGAAAGCTAAGATAGCAGAGGAGGTAAATGTAACCCCCCGATTTTTGAGCCTAAAAGTATTGGGCCTTGAGTCTAGGTTGGGGTAGAAGATGGCCCAAATAATTTGGATGTTGATGTTATTATTATTTTTATGTTTAGTGTAGTAATTAAATAAATTACGAAGGGTTATGGTGTGGGGAAAAGGTCCAGGGCTCGGCCCATAGCTTTAGCAAAATTCTTAAATTTTACTTCTTAAGAATCTGGGCGGTAGGCATTATTAATAATTTGGGCTGAGTTTTAATACAAACTAGCACCTGGCCCAGTGGCTAAGCACGTTAGGAGGGCGTGGGAGGTGCCTGGGTTCAAGGCACGGCGCGCGCAAATTGGGTGTTTTATTTTAGTATGCAGCTGGCGGTTGGAATAAGGGTTAAGAAGAGTTGCGAGCATAATTCAACACAAGGAGCGCCTGTGGCGCAGTGGCAGCAGTGTGCTGGGCACTTGGAGAGGGCGCGGGTTCGAGTCCTTGCGCGGGAAAATTTCGTTTTATTTTAAAAGCGGACTGTAATCAAGCGGTGTAAGGGTTATAAATTAATTGAGAGAGGATTATGTCATGAAAGGAACTACGGTGGAGTGGCAAGCAGCGTATGTATGTGTTAGAAGGTCGCAGGTTCGAGATGTACAGTAGGCAAATTTCCTTTTTATTTCGCAAGTAATCGGAGCTTCAGTAGGTAAGGTTTATAATTAATTGTGACCCTATATTAGTAAAGAAGGAAGCATGGTGCAGTGGCCAGCAGCACGGGCGTAGGCGCAAGGGCGGACAGAGGTCTGGGGTTCGAGCCTCACCTCGCATACAGAAGACTTGGGTTTTGCTGCTCATGTGGGAAAGGAGTTGGAGTCTGATCCGGACTCTCCTGGCAGCATGCTAAAGCGGTGCAAGGGCTGGATAAGGATGCTGCTAGTCGGTGAAAGAGTTTGAGCTGATCAGGGGATTGGGTGAGGATGAGATAAGGGAGGAAATTTAGGAGCTGATCAAGGACTTGGAGTTGGCCGAATGTTGGACTCTTGAGGGGCAAGAGTTGGCCGGCCAAGGGTCTTTAGTATAGGCAATTCGGCTAGGTCTTTGTGCCATTCTTTTTCCCTTATCGAATATTATTTCCCTCTCCCCTCTCTTTCATTCATCTTTTCTTTTTCTTTTCCTCTCATAGTCGAACCCATACTCTTCTCTTTCTATCTCTTCCCTTATTTTTTTCATTATTTCTCAATAGCCGAATCTTATCATAGCCAAACCTCTATTCTTTTCTTCCTTAAAAAGCCGAAACCCTCATACCTATAGTATAGGAAGCCGAATCTTGGCTATTTGAATCTGCTTCTTCTCGTAACTATGGTGGATTGGAGTTAAGATCATAGATAAGAGCACTTTTTCGGACCGAACAATGATTGGTAAGTTTGTCGAATAGCTTTCGTTGATTATTTATGATTTAAGATAAAAGCCGAAACCCATTAAGGGTGGCTAACGTTTGGACTAAGGGTGTTTGTGCCCCTTTCTTTTTCATTGTATAAGCATTAGCGTGGGCAAGGGGATGTGCAGTGAAGGGTTTGAAGACTGATTCGGATTGGATCTCTATATCTAATCCATATTTCGGCAAAAAGGTAAGAACTCAAGGGTTTAAGGGATGTTGGCCGAATTTGGTAAGGGGGAATAGTACGTAGTTGTGTTTACGGTTTGTGGACTAATGTTTAGTAAATCGATTGTAGGCACTTCATGAGTGGATCACGCCAGCGTACCGTGACAAATCAGGTGTGTAAACGACACTCACTCATAGACTAGATCGGCAAAAGCTGAAAAGTCGAAATGCCGAAAAGCCGGCATTTTGTGGACTTACGAGTGTGCAAGCACTCGTGAGATGGTTTGGTTGTTAATCATGGTAAGCTCAAGCGGTAAGATTGCAGAGTGCGTAATTCCGTGCGCTACGGTATATTTGGGCTTAATGGGCCGAAAACGGGTTAATGGGCCAACGGGCCCAATTCGGTAAAAACACTCAGTAAGTGTTTCTGTTAATGCGTTAATGGTTGTAATGTGTATGTAAACCCTAAAATAGAAATTTTTACCAAAATACCCTTAAGTATGAAAATTACCATTATAACCCTAGGTACAAAATGACTGTTATACCCCTAGGGTTAATTTTGACTGAAATGCATGATATTCTGATTCTGTTTATTGTATGCCATGACATGTATATCTGTTGCATGGGATATGGGTTATATTGATGGAGGAAGCGTTCTGGTGGCTATGCCACAAATATCTGATCTGGTGGCTCTGCCACAATTATCTATTTCTGGTGGCACTACCACAAATATCTGTTCTGGTGGCTCTGCCACAAATATACTCAGATCCGTGACTCTGTCACAATATATCTGCTCGCGACCATGCTGCAAATACTTGTGGCGTGTAGTGGATGGGTGGGTCGAGTAGTCTCTCCACATGGTGTAAGGTTGGCATGGGGGTGTAAACGGAAGAATATGGGTTGGGTTTTCTGCCTACATGATATCTGTTCTGTTTCTATTATGAGCCTATGGGCTTCATTTTGAATTCTGTATAGGGCAAAGGCCCAACTTAATCTGTTTCTGCGGTTTAAACTAATCTGGACTATTGTTGGGCTATTTTACACACTGAGTTTTCCAAACTCACCCCTTAATTTTATCCATGCAGTAACCCCATCCATAGTGGACTTGGAGTCATGAGGGATTCGAGTGGGCCACACGTCATCAAAGCTTGATTTTCTTCTTATAAATTTAATCAGTTTTATTTACTTTAATTATTTTGGGTTTAAGTTGTAATTAGGTCGCTTTAATTTTTTTAATTGCTTTAGTATGATTATCTGCTTAGGCATGTTATTGATTTAAATGTTTGTAATTGAACAGCTCTAGGACGTTTTTTTAAAAGAAATTACCTAACTTCAAAATATCGCGAAACAAGACAAAGCTTCCGCAACGAAAACGTTTTTAAAATTAATAAGTGTTTTCAAATGGTTTAAAACGAAATGGTTTCTTCTAAACAATCGCTCAGTTAAAGTGTGGCAATGGTGGTGTGTATGTCTAGGAGTGGGTCCGTGGAGAGCTTGGTACTTAAGCAGTCTAATAGACTCACCTCCTCTTTTCTTGTACCCTACCTAGTGCACAGCTTCCATTCACTTTGATATAAAACGAAAATATTCTTTGAACACTAAGAAAAGATTTTAGATGAAACATAAGTTTTCAGTAACGCTTCAATGTGACACGCTGGATTCGACCGTAACGTTTGGGCCGGGTTTGGGGTTTTACAGTAAAGCGCACTGAGCGCCTAAATTGGGAGAAGGAAAGGGGTAAGAATAAGAGGGAGGCTGAGACCTCGGGTGTTGGACAGAGGCCTAGGGCTAGGGCCAGAAATAATGGGCCAGTTATAGCAAGGCCCCCTGCTGCTAATCTAGGGGTGCCACCTTGTGCAGATTGAGGGAGAAGGCATGGAGGCGAGTGTTGAAAGAGAATGGGAGCTTATTTCACTTGTGGGTCTATGGAGCATAGGATCAAGGATTGCCCTCGAACGCTAGGTCGAGAGCCAGTAGTGGGTCAAGGAGGTGCTCAGCCACCAAGGGGTGGATAGCTACTGCCAAGGGGTCGTGGACAGGCTAGGGGCAGTAATGGTAATGGACGTGGATGTGGAGCACCAGGCAGAAATGTGGAACATGCTGAGGCAAGACAGCCAGCTTTGGTTTATGCTGTTCGTCACCGAGAAGACGGGGATGCCCCAAATGTGAGATTATTACGAATGAGATGACTGTGATAAGTCCGTTAGGGTAGTCTGTAGGAGTGAATAAGATGTTTAGGGAGGTACCCTTAGTAGTCAAAGGGGTTACCCTTTTAGCGGATTTGATGGAGCTGTCATTTAGCGAATTCGACTTAATCTTAGGTATGGATTGGCTGGTGAAGCATCGAGCCACCTTGGATTGCGCTGCAAAGTGAATAGTGTTAAGAACGGCAGAGGATAAGGAGGTGGTGGTAATTGGTGAACGCTGGAACTATCTATCGAATGTGATTTTAGCGTTGAAGGCTGAGAAGTTAGTACGAAAGGGATACAAAGCCTTTTTGGCTTATATTAGTGATATAGAGGCTAAGAGCCTTACTGTTAAGGAGTTGAGAACAGTTAGGGAATTTCTGGATGTCTTTCCCGAGGAGCTGCCTAGGTTGCCACCCAGCAGAGAAGTAGAATTTGGAATCGAGTTATTACTTGGGACGGCTCCGGTGTCTATCGCTCCTTATCGAATGGTACCAAAAGAGTTGGTGGAACTTAAGGCACAAATTCAGGAATTGTTGGATCGAGGATTCATACGACCAAGTGTGTCTCTATAGGGAGCACCGGTGTTATTCGTAAAGAAGAAGGATGGGACATTACGAATGTGCATCGACTATCGACAGTTAAACAAGTTAACTGTTAAAAACAAGTACCCTCTACCGAGAATCGACGATCTTTTTTATCAATTTAGGGGAGCTTCGGTGTTCTCGAAGATTGACCTACGTTCGGGATATCACCAACTAAGGGTAAGGAGGCAGATGTTCATAAGACAGCCTTCAGTACTCGTTATGGACACAACGAGTTCTTGGTGATGCCATTCGATCTAATGAACGCACCTGTCGCTTTCATGGATCTGATGAATCGGGTTTTCCAACCCTACTTGGATCGGTTCGTGGTAGTCTTTATAGATGGCATTTTGGTGTACTCAAAAGATGAGGATGAGCATGATGCACACTTAAGAATTGTGTTACAGACTTTGAGGAAGAAGCAGTTGTATGTCAAATTCAGTAAGTGTGAATTTTGGCTAAGGGAGGTTACGCTTCTAGGACATGTGGTGTCAGCCAAAGGGATTAAGGTGGATACTCGGAAAATTGAAGCGGTGTTAGACTGAAAAACACCCAAGACGTTATCGGAAATTCGAAGTTTTCTGGGCTTGGCAGGATACTATAGGCGGTTTGTTGAAGGCTTTTCAGTAATTGCTGCACCCTTAACTAAGTTGTTGAGGAAAGGGGTACCGTTTGTTTGGACGGACAAGCAGCAAGAGAGCTTTGGAAAGCTTAAGAAAGTTTTAACTGAGGCCCCTGTGCCGATTCAACCAGTGCCTAGGAAGGAGTTTCTAGTTTATAATGACGCATCGGATGTGAGCTTAGGTTGTGTGTTGATGCAAGAAGGAAAGGTGGTTGCGTATGTGTCACGACAACTTAAGACTCACGAAGTGAATTACCCAACCCATGATTTGGAACTAGCTGCGATGGTGTTCGCACTTAAAATACGGAGGCATTACTTATAAGGGGAGAAGTACATAATCTATTCGGACCACAAGAGTCTGAAGTACCTCCTTACCCAAAAAGAGTTAAACCTTAGGCAACGTAAGTGGGTGGAATTATTGAAGGATTATGATTGTACGATTGAATACCACCCTGGCAAAGCGAATGTAGTAGCCGATGCGTTGAGTTGTAGGGCTAACTCAGACTGGAGAGCTTTTCTCACCCGTTTAAGCTTGTTGGATGATGGTAGCTTGCTAGGTGAGCTTCAAGTAAAGCCGGTATGGGTCGAGCAGATAAGGAGTAAGCAATTAGTGGATGAGACTTTGAGTGCTTGCTTTAAACAATTGGAGAGTGGGGAGACATCGGACTTTGGGATAAATAGTGAAAGAGTATTGTGTTTCCGTGGGAGAATGTGTATACCAAAGGACAATGATCTAAGGCAGCCTATTTTACGGGAAGCACATAGCGGTCTCTACGCAATGCATCCTGGCAGAAACAAGATGTATCAGAATTTGCTTGAGCTTTATTGGTGGCCTGGACTTAAGCGCGAGGTTATGAAGTTCGTAGGTAAATGCTTGGTTTGTCAAAAGGTGAAAGCAAAACATCAGTTGCCTTCGGGATTGCTTCAACCAGTGAAGATTCCACTCTGGAAGTGGGAAAGGATCACTATGGACTTTGTTAGTAGGCTACCCTTGACGCCTGCTAAGAAAGACTCGATATGGGTTATAGTGGATCGGTAAACCAAGTCTACCCATTTTGTACCGGTTCGCACCGATTACTCGTTGCAAAAGTTAGTTAGGCTGTATGTGGTAGAGATTGTAAGATTGCATAGAGTACCAGTCTCCATAATATCTGATAGGGGCCCACGTTTCACTTCGCGATTTTGGAAGAAGCTGTATGAGGCGTTGGGTACTAGATTGAATTTCAGTATGGCTTTCCACCCTCAAACTGATGGATAGTCGGAAAGGGTGATCCAAGTATTGGAAGATATGTTGAGGGGATGCGTGATTGAGTTCCGAGGTAGCTGGGAGAACTATTTACCATTAGCCGAATTCGTGTACAATAATAGTTATGAAGCAAGCATTGGGATGGCTCCATACGAGGCACTGTATGGGCAAAGGTGTCGAACTCCAACATGCTGGACGGAGTTGGGTGAACGAAGAATTTTGGGCCCTGAGTTAGTAGCCGATACTGAGGATAAGGTAAAATTAATTCGGGATCGTTTGAAGGAGGCCTCAGATAGGCAGAAGTCACATGCTGACCTTAAGCGTCGAGAGATATAGTATGCCGTGGGAGACTTAGTTTTTCTTAAGGTCTCTCCGTGGAAGAAGGTGTTAAGGTTCGGACGAAAGAGAAAGCTAAGCCCAAGGTTCATTGGGCCATATCTTGTTGTAAGGCGGATTGGGTCAGTCGCTTATCAGCTAGAACTACCTCCTGAACTGAGCCAGATACACGACGTGTTCCATGTTTCTATGCTGAGACGGTATCGCTCGGATCCTTCCCATGTCGTGGTGATTGAAGAAATCGAGGTCAGATCAGACCTAACTTTCGAGGAAGAGCCTATACAAATAATTGGTCGTGATGTTAAGGTACTGAGAAGGAAGTCCGTTCTATCAGTCAAAGTGCTTTGGGGTAATCACTAGGCTGAGGAGGCTACTTGGGAACCTGAGGAAGCGAAGCGATGTCAACATCCTCAACTGTTTGAATCAGGTAAATTTCGAGGACAAAATTTCTTTTAAGGGGGTAGAGTTGTAACGCCCTAAAAATCCCGAAACCCAAAAATCTCGAAATCTTAAACTTTTTTTGTTTTCGGTTTTGATAAAAATTATGTTTAATATTCTTATCCAAGTAATAATTATAGTAGGTCTTAATTAAGGTTTGAGTTCAAATCAAGGGGTAGAAGAAATTATAATTTAATTATTAAAAGAATCAGGGCTGGCAAGTAGTTGGGTTTTTAAATAAAGTTAGGAAAATAGCATCACAAAGCCCTGTGGAGGAGTTGCTAAGTGGCGCCACTTAGGGTGTAGGGAGGTGGCATTAATAGCTAGCAAGGAGGTCCAAGGTTCGAATCCTAGCTTAGTGTTTTTATAAGTTTAATTTTGGCCTTCTAGAAGGATGGAAGTGGCGTTAAAGTGGACTCCAAGGGAAGTGTTCAGGAGAGAAAATTAAGGAAAGGATTAAGGGGTTATTAGAGAGAAAAACGATGAGATAAGAAGGGAGAAGTGATGGAGCAGAATGGGGAATTAGGCATGGGAAAATTCAGATATAACGCTTATAAATAGGTGCTGAATGCTAGGGTATGAAGCTAATGCCGAATTTCCTCCACCCTGTTACCAGAAACTCTTTTCTCTAAAAGTCAAAAACTTTCTGCCTTCTTTTCTTTTTCTTCTTCCTTGTGCCGAATTCTATTTCTCCTCTACCTCATTTTTTACTTTTTTCTCTTTTTCCTTAGAGCCGAATAACCCTCTTCTGCCATACAAAATCAAAAAAGGTCGAACCTCTTTGGCCGAATACCCTTAGTGCAATCACTACTCCTTCTACTTTGGTCAAATCTAGTGTAAGTGTTGTTCTTCCCATCGGTTTCTTTACTAAGTATCGAATATTGTCCCTCACCCTTTCTAATCAACTGTGGTAGGGAATTAGTATCAGATCCCGGATCTTAGCTCATTGCCGAATTGCTCCTTAGGTGTTGCGGTTTTGGTAAGTATTCCTCTTCCATTGGCTAAGGTTGGTCGAATAGCCATAGTCAAGGTAAGGGACTTGTGTTGGATACAAGTCATCTACTATTCAGGTTTTAATAGTTAAGATTGGTACAGATCTAGGGATACGTGATCAAGGAAAAGCGATTAAGGATTGGGCTCAAGGTAAGGTTGCGGTGAGGTTTCGGTTTTTGAGTAAATAAGTATTAAGCATGTGATTAATCTTTGAGTGATATCGATTGTAGGTTTGGGCTAAGGAGATCGCATCACGCTTGTTTATCAGGTGTGTACATACACTACACACACACACTATGAATCGGCAAAAGTCGAAATGCTGAAATGCCTAAAAGCCAAAAGTTTGGCTACGGGATTCTTATGAGTGCGCGAACACTCGTAAGGGGGAGACTGATAGGTTGCCTGAGGACCACGAGCGATTCCGTGGACTTGGGTTGCGATTTGGCCATATGGGCCAGAATGGGCTAAATGGGCCCGATGGGCTGTTGGGCCTATAGTAGGCAAAAATTAAATATTGATGCTATGTGATAGGAATTTGTATGTGAGCATGAATATGAATGTGACTGGGCCTAACGGGCAATATAAATGTGATTTGGGCCTAATGGGCCATATACAGGTGATTTGGGCTAATAGGCCATATGAATATGATTGGGCCTAATGGGCCAGATACAGGTATGTGAAATTGTTTGGGCTTTGTAAGGGGTTTTGGGCCTAGAATATGATATCCACATAAGACTTAATTAATATATTGCAACCATGGATAAGTTAAAGGGTTATGGTGTGGCAACGGGTATATGCATGTCTAGGATTGGATCTAGGGAGAGCTTGGTACTTAAGCGGTCTTAATGACCCACCTCCTCTTCTCTGGAATCCTACCTGGTGCATAGTATTCATTTATCTTAGCTCACGGGACTTGTTAATGGGCCAAGGTAAGAGAAAAACATAATTAAGGAAATATTATCGAAATGCCCCTAAGGGCAAAAATGACCGAATTACCCCTAGATGCTGAATGTAAGCTTTATAGATGTGACATGCATACATATGATATTCTGCTTAGGTTGCATATGGGTTAGGAATTATGGAACGGAGGAAGTATATGAGGATTACATGGTTGCTTGACAATCGTGGATCCACCGACGGCTTTTAAAGCCCAATATGTAAATGAAGGTAGTTCCGCAACCGGGCTACCATGGTGTGTGGGTTGGGTGGGTCGATATATATATATATCCCCATATGGTGTGACGGGGGACAGAGCTGGTGTGTAGCAGATGGATAATTTGGATGGGATTGGATTGCATGAATGATGAATGATGTTTTTTTTAATGCTTGTTTTTGCCGAGGGTTATACACACTAAGTTTGTGAAAACTCACCCCCTCTTTTATTTTATTTTTAGGTGATGCTCAGTAGGAGGTTCAATATTTAGAGGGACTCATGGTGGCCAGCTAGCAAGATAATTTGGACTTATTTTTTTTAAGCATATGAGTTTTTATTTAATTAAGTATGTTTCAGATCAGATTGTATTAAGGTTTTCATTATGTTATTATTACTTGAACTATTATTATTATTTTCATTGTAATTATGAGAAGTTGAACATAGGTTTCTTAAACTATAGTATGTTTTTCTACGCTTCTGCAACTAAATTTTAAAATGATAAGTTTTCTTTAATCAAATGTTTTAAACAAGGCTTCCGCAACTGAAATGTGTGTTTTTTTTAGTTAATTAAGTTTCCTTGTAAGAAGGGTTTTCAATGAATTTTTTGCTAAAACACTTCAATGTAACATGCCGGATTCGGCCATAACGTCTGGGCCGGGTTTGGGGTGTCACAATATTTGCCTCCTGAGTTGGGTTTTCTGGGCTACTTAGTACTTTACCTGGTCGGAGCACTATTGCTTTCACATGCTCCTTCCCTTCTCTTCGAGGATTATTTTCAGTATTACTAGGAATACTCATTCAATTTACCTTTTTATTTCTTCTATCATGCTCATCGATTGGCTCATTTGATCTTCAAGTTTAGTCAATGTTTTTTGTTGAATTGGTGCACTCAAACTGCACCTGCTTCACATTCGTTCTCATTGACTACATCTCCCCCTCGATTCTATCCAGACTTTTACCATATATAGTATGGTCACTTGGGTTGGCCCTATATGAGGTTTTTACAAATAAAAAGGTTGATAGCTAGTGTTTTTAGCTTGATTCAAGCTAGTATGTCCTCATTGGTCTCCTCCCTATCTCTGGTTTGGGTGATCTCTCCATCCGGGATTGTTTGTATTTGAATAAGGATTTCCACCCTTATTTTTTTATAGAGTTCACATCCTCGATAGGATTATTAATATAGTGGAAGAGCGGTTTTTCTCCTCCATAAATATCCGTTGCACCCTTTTCAGCCTCTATTCGGCTGATTCTGTCCAATAATTGTTGGTATCTATCATCTTGCTAAACAGCCTTCACTGTAGATGGTCTTTGGCCATATGTATGACGTTTAATTGGCCACTGGTAAGAATTCATTTCCATACTCTCTATTAGCTCGTACACATCTTCGTACATTCTATTCATCAAGGCTCCACTTACTACTCCATCTAATCCAGGCCTCGAATGCACATCCAACTCATTGTAAAAAGTTTGTAGTCGCAACCACTCAGGTAATCCGTGGTGTGGGCAATTCTGAATCAACATCTTGAAACGCTCCCATGTTTTGTGAAGGATTTCTCCTTCTAACTGTTTGAAAATCAAAATTTCCCTTTTTAGTTAGACAATTTTGCTGATGGGGAAGAACTTTTGTAGGAATTTTTCTAGAGTTTGTCCCACGTCGTGATCGATTCTAGTGCCTGCAAATCTAGCCAAGAAAAGGCATTATCAATAAATGAAAATAGGAACAACCAAAGATGAATAGCGTCATCAATGACCCCATTGTATTTGAAGGCATTACAAAGCTAGAGGAACCATTTTAATTGCTAACTCAGATCCTCTGCCATTTTTTCGCGGAACTACAAATTGTTTTGGGTCATGGTTGGCCTAATCTTGGAAATTATTGGCCATGATAGCAGGTTTCGTTAAGCTCCCTTGAACCATATCCAGATTTTATGTGCATACTCTCTTAGAATCTTCTTATTATGCGCAATGTTTAAATTTGCAGGTAGTTGTGGTAGTGGTGGTGGTAAGTTTGGTGGGTTAATGTTGGCTTTGTCGAATAGCAGATTTTCACGAGTTACATTTCCCAGAGCAGGTGGTGGGTTCTACATCTGTTATTGTCGACAATTCCTTCAGATAATTCTTTCTGGATCTATGGCTGGCTTTATAGGTGTTCCCCTACTACGAGTTATACACTAAACTTAAAAAGATAAGATCAGTAGAAAACAAGAAAATTAAATTCATAACTATAACCTAAAAATTTCCTAATTATTCTATTATTATGCAAAAATTAAAACTAATATAGTGACATTGCCTCTCTGACAACAACGCCAACAACCTGACCGCCTCTAGATGTACTAATGTCCAGAGTAGAAATCTTGCACAAAAGATGTGGAAAAACGGTATCTGTAAGTATACGGGTTAGGTTGTAATATAGTTTCAATGAAATAGGTGAGTACTCCGAGGATCGTACCCAAGAGAAGGAAGCACTAAATTAATTCTAACTTACACATAAATAGATCTAATTAATAATTTAGTCGGATTATAGTACGAAAGATTAAAATAAGAGTTTTTGGATAAATGATAATAAAATAATAAGAAAAGAAATAACTAAAAATAAACAAAAAGCAAGAAATCAAATAAGAGAATATATATATCAAATCTAAGCATGAGTGATTAGTTCGCTTCGGTAATAGTTATCAATTGTCGTCTCAGGTTTTCTCGTTCAATCAACTAGTTAATAACCTAGTAGGATCTTCCAATACATCTACTAAAATACTGAGTCAACAAGAACTACTTATATTTCGACCTTATAGTCTAGATCGGTTCAGGGTTAAGGTGTTCACGGATAGGTCATACCAATTTTGGGTTAATTCCCACCTTGATGACTTCCTAGGGTTGTCAGGCCTAGGGTTTAGGTTCTTCCTTTCTTGAATAGTTGATTCATTGAGAAATCCCTACAAAATAGTTAATTATTCATACCTCCACTTGCTAATCCCCAACAGGAGGATTAGTACTTCATAAATCTAGTAAACCATATAATCTTGAATGAAAGAATGAACATGAAGAACAATTTCAAGAGTAATAGTTTAGAAGAAGCCTGATTGTATTTAATTTAAATGTAAAATCCTCACAGAGTTTGAGAATAATTTCAGAATTTGATTTCTTCCCGAAAACAAATAACAAGAATGGAAATAAAGTTTAAACCCTAAAATAAAAGAAAAACTAAAGTCTAAAACTAAAGAGAAAATTATAAAAAGGAAAAAGGTGTCCATAACATGTGTTAGCTAAGCCTATTTATAGACTTAGGATGGTTGCCATCCTTAACCCTAGGTCAGCTGACGTTCTCGAGTTTAAAATTGGATTGTGCAGACCAAAATGCCCATAGATCGTACTAATTTCTTGTATAGAGGCGATGTCGAGACACACCAGGTCCTGTGTCGCGACATCAAGGGCATTATGCTCAGCTTTAGGGTGTCTTCAGGGGTATGTCGTGACATTCTCAGGCTTTGTCGTGACATTGAAGGCAGTCTTGGGTTTCTTCAGCTCTGCTCCCTATGTTGCGACATCTAATGCTCTGTGTTGCAACCTAGTAACCAATATTGATTTATCATGTCTTCTAATGGTCTCCTGCACACTCATAAAGTGTATTAGCTTACCCTTAGGCCTCTCTCCATTTCTACCCATATTTCATGCTAGGGTTCATGTTTGAAAATTTACCCATGCATGAGTTACTTGTATTTTGATGGTTTATGGAGGAATATGTAAGTTGAAAGTGTGTTAAACATCTTTTCCTAGGTGATTTTCATGAAAAACACTAAAGGGACCTTTTTGCAAAAGTTAATAAATATGTTGTAGAAATGTGAAAATAATGGAAAATGTGGGCTGCCTTAAGAGGGAAAAGTGTTCGGCTAGGCTTGGGTAAGATAGAAATTGCATGTGTTTCATTATACGAGCCTAGGGACTAAATCGTAAAAATATGAAAGGTTAGGGGCAAAATGGTCATTTGGACTGGGGGTGAAATATAAGTTCATATAGTACAATGTGAGGTGTTAATGGTTTAATTTTATTGTTATAGACCCCGAGGAACAAATTCCGGAGGTCGACCGAAGAAAACGAAAGGTTTTGGAATAACCGAAACACAATACTGAAATGAGTACCAGGTAAGTTCGGATAACTTAATGTAAACTCATAATATGTGTAACACCCCAAACTCAGCCCAGATGCTATGGCCGAATCTGGTGTGTCACATTGAAGTGTTTTAGCAAAAACCATGTTTTCATTGAAAACCTTTCTTAAAATAAAAGAAACCTTAATTAACTTTAAAAAAAACACACATTTCAGTTGCAAAAACCTTGTTTGAAACATTTGATTTAAGAAAACTTATCATTTAAAAAATTTAATTGCGGAAACGTAGAAAACATATTATAATTTAAGAAATCCATGTTCAATTTCTCGCAATTCTGGAACATACTTAAAAAGAAGTAAAAACTTAAATGTTTAAAAAAAAAAAACCAAGTCCAAATCTTCTTGCTAGCTGGCCACCCAGAGTCCCTCCAAACATCGAACCTTCTATTAAGCATCACCTGAAAATAAAATAAAAGAGGGGGTGAGTTTTCGCAAACTCAGTGTGTACAACCCTCGACAAAAATAAGCATTCAAAAAAAACATCATTCATCAATCATGCAATGCAATCCCATCCAAATTATCCATCCGCTACACACCGGCTCCGTCCCCCGTCACACCATGTGGGGATATAAATATCGACCCACCCAACCCACACACCATGGTAGCCCGGTTGCAAAACTACCTTCATTTACATACTTAGCTTTAAAAGCCGTCGGTGAATCCACGATTGTCAAGCAACCATGCGATCCTCATATACTTCATCCGTTCTATAATTCCCAACCCATATGCAACCTAAGCAGAATATAACATATATATGCATGTCGCATCCACAAAACTTACATTCAACACCTAGGGGTATTTTGGTCATTTTCACCTTTAAAGACATTTCAGTAATTTTCCTTTAATTACGGTTTTCACTTATCTTGGCCCGTTAACAAGTCCCGTGAGCTAAGATAAATGAATACTATGCACTAGGTAGGATTCCAGAGAAGAGGAGGTGGGTCATTAAGACCGCTTAAGTACCAAGCTCTCCTTAGATCCAATCCTAGACATGCATATACCCGTTGCCACACCTTAACCCTTTGACTTGTCTACGGTAGCAATATACGAATTAAGTCTTATATGGATATCATATACTAAGCCCAAACAATTTCACATACCTGTATCTTACCCATTAAGCCCCAATCATATTCATATGGCCCATTTGGCCCAAATCACCTATATATGGCCCATTAGGCCCAAATCACATTTATATGGCCCATTAGGCCCAGTCACATTCATATTCATGCTCACATACAAATTCTTATCACATAGCATCAATATTCAATTTTTGCCTATTATGAGCCTAACAGCCCATCGGGCCCATTTAGCCCATCTGGCCTATATGGCCAAATCACAACCCAAGTCTATGAAATTGCCTGTGGGCCTCAGGCAACCTATCGATTTCCCCCTTACGAGTTTTCGCGCACTCACAAGACTACCATAGCCAAACTTTCGGCTTTTCAGCATTTCGGCTTTTTGACTTTTCAGCCTTTCGGATTTTGCCAAATCATTGTGTGTGTGCAGTGTATGTACACATCTGGTAAGCAAGCGTGATGCGATCTCCTTAGCCCAAACCTACAATCGATATCACCCTTCAATTAATCGCATGTTTAATACTTATTTACTCAAAAACCGAAACCTCACCTTAACCTTACCTTGAGCCCAATCCTTAATTGCTTTTTCCTTGACCACATATTTCCTAGATCTGCACAAATCTTAACTATTAAAACTTGAATAATAGGTGACTCGTATCTAACACAAGTCTCCTTACCATAACTATAACCATTCAGCCACCTTAGCCAATGGGAGAAGATTACTTACCAAAACTGCAATACCTTAAGGAGCAATTCAGCAGAGAGCTAAAAACCAAGGTCCGATACTAATTCCCTACCAAATTTGATTAGAAAGAGTGAGGGACAATAATCGATACTAAACAAAGAAAACCGATTGGAAGAGCAACACTTACATTAGATTCGGTCAAAAAGTATTCGGCCCTTAGAAGATTCAGTTTTTCGACTTTTCAAACTAAGTATGGTGAATAAGGTTTATTTGGTACAGATTAAAGAAGAAGAGTAGTAGAAGAAATCGGCAAAGAAGATTGTGTAGAGGAGAATAGAAATCGGCAGAAAGAAAAGAAAGTAAAATAGAGGGTTTTCGGCTTTTTGAATCTTGAAGAGAAAAGGGTTTTTGGCACAAAGTGAAGGGAAATTCGTCATTAACTTCTCAATCCTCCCACTCGGCACCTATTTATAGCCCTATAGCCGAATTATTCAAGCCCAAGTTTGCAATTCAGCTCCACTTACTCCTCACTTCTCATCTCCTTTTTTTTCTCCTTGATAACCCCTTGATCCTTTCCTTAATTTTCTCTTTTGAACACTCCCCTTGGAGTCCATCTTCATGCCACTTTCATCCTTCTAGAATGCCAAAATTAAATTCTAAAAATACTAAGCTAGGATTCGAACCTTGGACCCCCTTGGTAGCTACTAACGCCACCTCACTACACCTTATCTAGCGTCACTTAGCCACTCCACCACAGGCTCTTTTTGTGTTCAATTGTTTCTTCATTTATTCAAAAGCCCACCTACTTGTCAACCTTGATTCTTTTAATAATTAAATTATAATTTTTTCTACCCCTTAATTCGAACTCAACCTTAGCTAAGACCTACTAAAATTATCGCTTGGATAAGAATATTTAACATAATTTTCATCAAAATCGAAAATAAAGAAAATTCAGGATTTCAGGATTTTTGGATTTTGAGATTTTTAGATTTTGGGATTTTTGGGGCATTACAATATGCATAATTGTATGATGTATGAATGCATGATAATTGCATTGTTGATGGTATGAAAATGCATGGAATGCATCTTTGATAATGATTCGATGGATAATGTCTTGGTTGAGGTTAAAAAGGGAATTCGATGGATATACCATGATTGACATGTGAATTGAGATCCTGCATGTGTTGCACAAAAGGTTTAGCCTGGACGAGTAATCCATTGATCTCAAATATAGAAAGAATCTAGCCTGGACGGGTGTTCCTTGGATGATCGAGCCTCCCAAAGAATATGTGTGCATTATGGATTTAGCCCAGACGGGTAATCTAATTAGGGTCTGAATTTAGCCTGGACTGGTAATTCAGATCCAAGCTCATTAAGGGTGTTTGTTGTTATAAGGGATTTAGCCTGGACTGGTAATCCAGCCGTAAGATGTGAGGTTCGCGAGAATGCATTCTGAAATGATCATTCGTATGAATTGACGGTGATAGGATAATCTATCGAGATTTCCTAAAAACTCAACGAGACTAAAACGAAGTATATGAATAAATGACATGTTTAATGACGAGCTCATCTAAGATAAGTTACATGGTGTTTTGTTATATGACTAACTCATTGATTGAGTGCATGTGATAGGGAAACCATTTTCATATTTGTTGGTTTCATTATCTAATAAGGATGTATGCTAAATAATCGATAAGTTTACTTTCCAGTTATTCGATCTTACTAAGCATGTAAATGCTTACCTCTCTCTTTTCCCTATCCTACAGAGCTCGAGGACTCATAGAGATTGGAAGATGATTGGAGAACCAATACACTATCAACTAACTCAGCTTTGGTATATAGATACTTATGTTTTGTTCAATGGCATGTATAGAACTTTGTATATTTGGTTATATGTGTCATTTGATTTGCCAATATGAAGGCATGTAAAGTTATACTTATCTTTTTGTATATGGCCATGGAAATTGGCTTATTTTGAAGTAGGCTATGACCTACGAATCTATGCATGTTTATGTTCACATATGCTAGCTTAGTTATAATTGGCAATGAGTTATAAAAACGAGCCAATCTTAAATATGTTAAGTAGACATGGAAATCCTTAAAATGCAAGACGAGAATTAACTTAGCATGTATGAAACCAATGACATGAGGTTTACATGCAATGAGGTTAATCAAAGTTTTATATATATACATAAGTCTATAATTTGGTCTTAACATGCACTAAAGTAACTCATAAGAATATTTGATTGATAGAGGGTTATCAAAGGCTTGAAAAATAGCTTAATAAGGTCCGCACGGGTAGACACGGGCGTGTTTCTAGGCCGTGTGTGACACACAGCTCACCCCCATAGGTGTGTGGCATTGGCGTGTGTCTCCTGCACTTGAAATTTTAAGTCAGTATAGAACACGGGCTAAGCACACGGGTGTGTATCTTGGCCGTGTGTTTTTAATAGAATGATGAGGTTGGAAGTCAGTGTTGCACACGGGTAAAGGGCACGGACGTGTCCTAAGCCACACGGGCGTGTGTGACCACACGGCCCCATCACACGGGCGTGCCACACTTCAAAATAAGGGAAAATTTTTTAAGGTACTCAAAGTTTATCGAATGTTTTCGGTTTTGTCCCGTACTTCCCCTAGGTGTGTTTCAGGCCTCGAGGGCCTATGTAAGGGACAAGGTGTACATGTTTGAAAGGTTTTAAATTTGGGCGAAGTTCGGTGAACTGACTTAGTAAGTTTGAAAAGGTTTAAATCCAGTAAAGCCTCGAGCCCCGTCCCGGTGCCGGATACGGGCGAGGAGTGTTACAAAAACACTTATCTTCTTCATTTTTTCTTCATTACAACACAAACCACCATTTTTGAAGGGTTTAGAATCGAGTAAGCTCATTTTTCTTGCATTTAAGTCCTAAATAAACCATTTTTTTGTAATTTTTATGTTTTGAGATCGTTGTAAACTTAATCTAGCTAGCTCAGGGACTATTTCATAAAATTTTTAAAAGTTTTAAAAGTCACCATTAGTGATTTATGGAAGTTTTTGATGTTTAATGGTAGATTTTTAAGCTTGAATGTTAAATAAGAGTAATTTGTAAATTGATTATTGTTAGTTTTGAGTTTAGGGACTAAAATAAAAATATGTCAATATTAGAATGAAATCTCTATAAATTTAAATGCATGAGAACTGTATAGGGATGGAAATGTAATCAAGCTAAAATTTGGGTGTAATTGTGAAAGTTATAAAGATTTTAGTTTTAGGAACTAAATTGAATAAAATGTAAAAGTTTAGGGAAATTTTATAAAATGAAATTAATAGGTCATATGCATGAATTTGAGTGTTATAAGGTATATTAAATTGATATTTTTAACTTAATTATTATTTAGATAAGAAATTGGAACAACCGGTTAATAAACGTGGAAGGGGAAAAATTATAAAATAGTTCTTACATTCCAACTTGCTAGCTGGTTACTAGGTAAGTTCATAGGGTATAATTAAGATTATATATACGAAATGTGGATGGTTGATAATTATATATAATGTTAAATTGAAATTCCATAATGTTTACGATTTAGTATGAAAGGTAAGAAATGAAGTAAGGATCAAATTGTAAACTTTGCATACTTGATAAATAAGGTTCATGTGGATTATTGAATGAATATGACTCAGTTATGGTATGTGACCTGAAAATATGGAAGTGCTCTTGTATTGAAAAGGTTTGAATTTTGTATAAATGCTTGTTTGAATGTAGTAAATGATTAGGATACGATTAGCATACCAATAGGGTTAGTTGCGTGCTTATACTGGTTGCACTTCAATGCCTCTATTTGCACTTTGGTGCCCCTGTAAGCACATTTGTGCCTCTGTTCAACACTACGGTGCTCCCTGAGATATTTACCCAAGTGCCTGAGTACTTTTGCTATAGTTCATCAGACTATCCAAACTGTGAATAAAGGGAATAATGATGTTTTGATATCTAATAATGATATGTGGTTGAAATAGCTTGAATAACATGATTGATGTGGAATTACTCACTGAATTTGTGTTTGACGAACTCACTTGATTTCTTGTGAATTATTATGTTAGATTACAGAATCATGTTATTTATTTTATTGTATATATGTGATTTAAGGTAAGTTTATAAGTAAAATTAATCCTGTGAATTTACTAAGCTATTTAAAACTTACTCTATTTCATTTTCTATTTTCTGTAGTTAACAATTTACGGTACAAAGCTGTCGAATCAACTCCAAAGCTCATACTATCAAACTTTAGTCTCGGTAGATTTTGATTAAATGACCAAAATAAAACTTATCAATAATTTAGTAACTAATATTATAAATTATCTTAAATAAAATATTTAAAAAAATATTTTATTTAGGGTGCCTTTGTTTGCAAGGATTTGATTTTTCGAAAAATATTTTCCCTATTTTACGGTGTTTGGAATCTTGAAAACATTTTACATTTGGAAAATATTTTCCAAACACGGGGTAAAATGACCTGCAATTTGGGGAAAATGTCTTACCCTTTTGAATTCGGTAAGACATTTTCCGGAAAATGACGCATTCTTCTCCCCTTTCCCTTTCCCTTGGGTTGCAAATCAGTGCCATTGCCAGGTACCTTACCCCTCGCCCTAAATTTCTCAAGAGCTGCGCGATTTCGAAGAACGACTACGAGAAAGTTTGGTCAATGACCTTTTCTGGTTCCTCTTTTATCCAGGTAAGGCTCCTTCTCCTTCTTCCGTTCTTCATTCCTTTTCCTTCTTCCGTTCTTCATATTCTCTTCCTGGTAAAAGTCCATCGCGTGTCTTCTCTTCTCAGCATATTCTGTTTCGTTTCCTCTCTTTCTCTCTTTCTCAGGCAAATCTACCATGAATTCTTCGCTGGGTCTTGGCTTAAGGCGATGGTCTTTCTTTGATTTCTAAAATTTTTATTTTTTAGTTTATATTTATTTTTTGTTTCTGGAAACATTGATGTTAAAGGGATCTTATTCCGAAATGTGGAACCTCCTTTGTTGTCTGACTTGTGTACTAGGAATTTTGTGAGTTAATTTCGTTTAAGATTATTACTTATACCATATTTTGTTTTGGTTTTATTTTGTATTTGGATGTTTGATTCGTCTTGTCATAAATTTGATTGTTTCTTGGGTTGGTGTGGGCAATTTGTTTCTGCTTATCATTTCATTTTCGACTTAAATCCAAAAATATGCCCTTTTGACTTGATTTGATTAAAAAAAAAGAACAAAAACCAATATGCTAGTAATATAAAGCTACTTGAGTCAATAGAGAAAGTGTTGATAGGTTGAGAGAGTGACTCCAGTGCACGTTTCCTAGAGTTTTTGTGGAATAAAAATTAGCTTGCAAAAGAAAGTATAATTCAACTTAGTCAATACAAGAGAATTTAGTTTATTTCTTTTCTTCTTTTCTTTATCGGGTTCTATTCCCCTCAATGCTATGTTACTCAACTCTGTGGTGAGTTTCAGATATGGGTATGAATCTGACATGGGTTTGCTAAACTTTTTCTAAGTTCCTTTGTTTAAGTGGAGGATCAATCCCCCATACTCATTTCTGAATATTTGTTGAGCACATGTGTGGTTTGATTTATTTTAGGGAAAATGAAGAGTCCGGATAACATGTCCTCCGGTTTGGTGGCAATTATACATGTTTTATTTATGAGCTTGACTTAATTCTGAATTGAGATTAACTTATTTGAATGTCTCTCATTTGTTTGCTCAATGTTTTACCCAAAATGAAGAAAACTATTCTTCAAAATAGTATTAAGTGATGGATTTGTTTTACCTTATGAATCTTATTTATGTTTTACCTTATGCATGTTACATTTTTTCTTTTCTCTTTTCATTTGCAGATTAAACGAGAAATTTCAACAATGAAACTCATCATACACCCAAATGTCATCCACTTGTATGAGGTTTGGCATGAAGTTTTACTAGTTTAGTTACTTTATTGATCTCCATGCATTTCTTCCTTGCTTCTCTTTTGCTCTCTTTCAAATCTAACTTGCATTTTGTCAGAAGAAGACTCCACTTGGCTTTTGAAAAATATTTTAAGTATGGTAAGGCTATATTTCTTGGTAACTTCTAGTAATATTCTTGGTACAGGTGATGGCTAGCAAGACGAAAATATACATTGTTTTGGAAATTGTGACTGGTGGTGAACTTTTTGACAAAATTGTAAGAAATTTGTGTTTACTCTTAGAATGTAAAAGTGCTTCAGGAATCAAATCTCAGTTGTGTATCTACGTTTTATTACTATGTATTAATCTGGTTTTTATTATCTTGTTATCTTCCTCTACCAGACAAGCAAAGGGAGGTTGAAGGAAGATGAAGCTAGAAAGTATTTTCAGCAGCTTATTAATGCTGTGGATTACTGCCATAGCAGGGGTGTTTACCATCGAGACCTCAAGGTATGATATATGTTTTGTGTTGATTAGCTTCTTACCTATAAACGTTAAATATTTTAACAGTTTGTATCATTGGTGTATCCATCAATTAGTGTTGATTGTTCGATACTACGTGATTGCTATGAATCATTTGCAATGTATTACTTTGGAAGATACCTTGTTGCTTGCTTGGGTATATTCATTTCAAAGACCTTGAACTTCAAATAAAGATTTTATTTTTTATCTCTGGATCAGCCTTGCACGATATTTCATTTAGTTTACAGTTTTTGTAGTGACATTATCTTTATTATTTGCTTTGCTTATGCCCTTGAATCTGAATTTTGGACACCTAGATATTATTTTCAATGTCATTGAATAGTCATTTCAACACTCTGCCTTTTCATATCTTTACTTTTTAAGAATATATAGGTTCTTCTGATGTCTAACATACTATAATCATAATTCCCCTTAATGCACTAAAAGGAATATGTACTACTTTGTTAGTAAGCAAGGTACAAGATGTTATTGAACTTTGGCCTGCAATGCAACAGGAAACTAACAGCAAACCAGCATGCAGACCAACATCCAAGTTGAACCAGAGAAGCAACAACATTTTGTTTATTTTGTTCATTTGTAACTTGATTTAGTTCCTTTGTAATTTATACTTAAAGTTAGTAGGAGTAGTTGATTTATGTTTGATGTTATAACTGGTATGTCAGCTACATTTTGTGTGTAATTCTAGCTAAGCTTTAATCATGTATTAGTGGGAGCAATTATACATTAGGTAACTGCCATATTTCATTGTAACATAAATGCTTCTCAAGTCAATGAAAAAGATCTGATTTTTAGAGATCAAATTCAGTTTTCTCTTGTTCAAACTACTTTTCATTCATTTTCCTTTTTCTCTTTTAATTTTCTGCTAAAAAACCAACACATGTAATCTGGACTACTTATGTATATGGCATATAAATTTATTAATATATATAAAAACAGTTTTTTAGAAAAATATTTTCAGAAAATCTGTCAAACAATAAAAAATATTTTACACAGATTCATCTAAACACCAAAAAAATAAATAATTTTTTAAAAAATAGAGCTTTAAATTCAAGTAGAAGCAAATCATGAAAAAAAACTCTTAACAAATACCA
The DNA here is from genome assembly GCA_025698465.1 of Gossypium longicalyx. NCBI lineage: Eukaryota > Viridiplantae > Streptophyta > Magnoliopsida > Malvales > Malvaceae > Gossypium > Gossypium longicalyx. The sequence continues at coordinate 60,028,480 of CM047007.1, forward strand.
GCTCAAACCGGATCAGGCGGGCGCGGACTACAACTAACTTGGTATCGTTGAGGTAAAAAAATAAAAAAAGCACATGTGTGTGTTTTGATACCTTGAAGGAAATACCTTAGGGTCTAAATCTTGATTCAACAATAATTACTTCCCCAACGTGTAATGTTATTTAAAAAATTTAGTCTGTTCTTCTTTCTTATTACAAAATCTAAAAGAGTGCTTCCCTTCTCTCTGTTACACAACTCAAAACTTCTTCCTATCTGTCTTCAGTCTATCTATGCCTGTCCGCGATAAGACTTGCTAGTCAAACTCTGTCACTCCTCAATTCCTTTTCCCCTACTCAATTATTCAGCTGTAGTTTCCCACTACACCGTCGTCCGGTCCAAGACTAGGGTTTCGACCCGAAGTTAAGTCGGGATTTACTTATCGGATTCTTAATGTATGATATTTTGAAGTTCTACTGAGTGGCGGCTCTGTAAATTAAGCGGAAATGGAGCCCCTTTGTTGGATTACGGAGTTTTGGGAGGATTTCGGAGGTTGTCTGATGGATGGGGACTGATTAGGGTTTCGTTTTTTCTGTTCGTTTTTGGGATATTTTCAACTTAATGTGTTTATTCCCGTAGCTGGAAGTGTAAATTTTAAGGGTTCTATTGGGGAATTAGAAATTTAGGGTTCCTCTCGTGAGCCCTGTGTGTTTTTTGATTTTGTAGTGAAAATTTAAAATTTGAATAGGATATGAATTTGTAAGCTTTAACAATAAGGTTTTGTCACATTTAGAAGTAGGGAAGTTGTATAAAAAAATAGGGATTATATTGGGAGAGAAATGTTTTATTCACAGTTCATATTGGCGAAGAAAGGTCCGTTGGGGACGATATGGATTGCAGCACATCTGGAGAGGAAGCTCCGAAAGAATCAGGTGGCAGATACTGATATCGGTGTCTCTGTTGGTTAGTACTTCTTAGTTTCCACTTGTTAGCTTGATATCCCTGAATTTAAATTTCTAGTAAGCTTACTTTTATTAATCTATTCATTTCCCCTTATTGATGCAATATCTAAATCTTCTTAATTTCAATAGTTCAGTTCACGATAGAATGTTTTGGATATACTCCCGTTCATTTATTCTTTCGTTTATATTGTATATCGTTATTTATTTAGTTATTATTTGGTTGTTTCATAATTGGTATTTTATCTTAGTCATTGTTTCGTTTTAGATTAATTATGATTTTAGCTGTTTTAACAACTTCATACGGAAGTAAATAACAAGAAGTAATTAGTAACCCTTATACTGGCCAAAAAAAATAAAAATAGTAAACCCTTATTTATTTGTCCTTGTTCAATTCATTTTCTCTAAACTCCCTTCCCCCCTCTCCCCTCTCAAAAAAAAAAAAAAAAAAAAAAACCTAATGATTTGAAATTTCATATTCAAACCAACCATTAAGAGTTACGCTTATGCATATATAGTTTTAAGTTTATTGAGTAGTTCTAATTGCTTGATGAAATCAAAACAGCTTTAACCCATTTATTAGTAAAAGTGATATTTTGGAGTTCAAATTCATACCAGATTAGCTTGAAAATCAGCGTACTTGATGGCATGATCATACCATTAAACCTGATAGTCAATTTGGTAAAACATGCACTCTCCGGAAACTTATGGAGCAGTATGCATATAGTTTGCTTCATCAATTCTTGAAGCAGAAAATTTGATTCCCATGTGCCATTTAATTTTTATCATGTGATAATTTTTGAAAGCTCATAAGCATCCTTTTTCTCCCCATTCTTAGTGATGCTTGAAATAATATTTTTTATGTCCTTTTATGTATCTTCGTTTTTTGGGCATATTTGGAGGGGTTTCTGGAAATTCTATTGGTTTCTTTGGAAATCTCTGATTGTGTAGGAGTGATATCCCTCTGGAACATGTTAACTATCCATGTGGTTGATGGCATATTGTTAAACTATGTGGTTTGCTTGGTTACTCAGCAGAGGAATTTCCCTTCAAGTTTGTTCGGCCCTTTTGTTGCTTATGGCATATTACTACACTAATAGAATTAGATGAAGCTATCCAGTGGTGGTGATGTGGGTGTTATTTTTAACATTCTAATATCTAATTTCTTTCAGTTCATGGGCAACTTTGTGACTTAGGATAAGTTGCCTAGATCTAACTTTTTGGAATTTCTTTTTTGCTTTGTTTATATGGCATTTGAGCAGACTCTATTCTATTTCCTGAAGTACCGATTGCACTACGATTGTCCAGTCATCTTCTTCTTGGAGTAGTGAGGATATATTCCCGAAAGGTGAATTACCTTTTTGATGATTGCAGCGAAGCATTGCTTAAGATAAAGCAGGCATTTCGCTCCACTGCAGTAGATTTACCACCAGAAGAATCGACTGCGCCCTACCATTCAATCACTTTGCCTGAGACTTTTGATCTTGATGACTTTGAGCTGCCCGACAATGAGATTTTTCAGGGGTTAGATTCTGATGCTTTTACCTTTAAGGTTGCCTTCCTTGATGTGGTACAATGAGATACACATCAAATATTTTCATAAGGTATCTATGGAAGTATTGTATGTTAATTAACATAACTTTCTTGGCAGTAACTATGTTGATAATCACATTAGCTCAAGAGAGCAGATTACACTTCAAGATACCATGGGCAACGTGGTTTACTCTACATCACAATTTGGATTGGATGGTTAGTGCATGCTTTTGACTCTGCAATGCTAATTTTAGCTACCTTTAGTTAGCAAATTTAGGAAAATCTAAATTTTTGCTTTTTAAATACTTTCAGAGCGGTTTGGTGAGGGTGACACTTCTCAGATTGGTCTGCTTGATGAGGTAATGTTGTCATTCTTGTGTCCTGATTATTGGTGATTGCTTTGGAAGTAGTCTCTAGTCAGCAGGAGGCTTACCAAAGTAGGATCTGGAAATTTCAGAAATGATGGTTATATAGCAAGCAAGAAATTCTAGTTTGGGGCTTACATGGATGTGAAAATATGATTTGTTTTGAGCCATTTGATTGTTGATTTAGGATAGGAGGATAAGTTTAAAGTCTGCCAAAAAACATGACCATGTTGGTTTGGGTGTTGTTTACATCTGTGAATGGCACCAATGAATAGTATTTCTGATTTAGAGTTGAAATGTGATGTTAAGTTGGTTAGGATTTGATTGATGATTGAGGAATAAGAAGATGAAGTTCTAGGCTTTGCAGCAGTATTTCCTACAACTATTGTCCAGGTTGCCAATTTCCTTATACAACTAACCAGAGGCATGATGGCTATTGAAATTGCCCTAAATCCCCCCAAGCAAAAAAAAAAAAAAAAAAAAAAAAAGAAAAGGGAAGTAATTATGTTTGTATTTCTCTAGTTAAAGGAATTCTGTCCTTTTGAAGGAGGTCAGATCCAAGATGGGAACTATCAGAAATTGATTAGTATGATAAAACCTAATAAGATAACATGATCCTAAAAATTAAAATTAAGACGCTCAGACCCTAAATCTAAAGTAGAGATGAAAAATTTGAGTAGTCTTCCACTTCAACTCATTATCATTCAATTATTAAAAAAAAAAAAAGAATAAAGAGAAAGGTTTTTACTTTATACACCGTAGTTGGAATTAAAAGTCCACAAGTGATTTAAGAATGTTGCCGCAGTCCCATGTATGAAATTTTCTTAATTATACCCTAATGGAATATGTAACAACTCTCTAACATTACTTGTGGGGTTTAAAAACTTCACCACTAGTGTATACGTCCATTTTCTAAAGTTAAAGCTGAAGAAAACAGAAAATACAGTGTATTTGATAACGTTCTTACTAAAGAATTTTAAAAAGGACTTAATAATACCAGTTGTACATCAATTTAGTTACTTTTTTCCTTAATATATATAAATTCAATTTTCATGGTTTAGTGTCTGTTGTTGAATACATTGTCATTTATTCCACAAATTTAGCTTATTTACTTATGCTTTAGACGGTAGACTTAGATAATCTTAATATTGGATAAAAAAATGGTCTATCTGTGTTTAAAGCTCCTAGCCAAGAAAGACATGCTCTCCAACACAACTAAGATGTAGAGTTCATACCTACAAAAACAAGATGATCAAAACTAACCAACTATAAAAAGAAAATCTAATAATAAAATGAGTGTGCTTGTTGCAAAGTAGTTGTGACCATGATGGTGCAGCTTGTTACTTGTTAGAGATGGACAGCATTAATACGATGCTCAAATAAGGAAGAGCAGTAAAAGAGCAAATGTTTTTGTTTGAACTAACAGTGTTGGGAGAACAGAAGATGCAATAATATCGTCAGAACATAGCATAAATGTATATCCTTGCTCCAAGTAGAACTGCTTCTGGCCTTTTAGGGATGTGGGCATGAAGTGGATCATTTACTGAAACTACTTCATAGGTGGTTTGAACATTAAAACCTTCATGGCTTGGTTCTTAAAGTTGAAAAATATTCTTCCAGGGATTCTCTGGTCAGCTGAACCTTTAAATTGTTGAATGGATGGTTTTATTACGGCCCTTCAAAGTTTGATATCTTGGGGTTTCGGTATTAAACTTGTCTTCTTTATGAATTGACTGACCTTTTTTCACTTTTTATTAGTGCTCTTTTTCCCTTAAGTTAATTATCTTAAAATTCTTGACTTGGATCGATCTTGAGCAGGAACTAGTCCTAGATCGGGTTGCAGTGCCAGGATCTGTTGAAGTTTCTGAGTAAGCTCATATCTATATATATGTCATATATCAAATGTTCATCCACAGTTCTACTGGATTTTCCCTTTAACCATTTTTGGATAGTGTAGTCATTTGACTCCCTAATGTGTAGGACTGCAAAAAACTGCCAATTGTTAAGTCATCTTAATTTCACTGGTTACTTTATGCAAGCATTATGATAATTTTGAATTTCTTGCTCACCTTATTTTCTGTTATTTCAGGTATGATCTTCAGGGATCAGATGTACCACAGAAAGCGAGTAATTTAGAAGCTGTGCCTATGGTTTGCAGTGGGGATCAGGTTCTTGTTATTCAACATAATAGAGATCTAGCTACAAATTCTGAACTTGTCGAGAACGATCAAGATGTTGGTACTCCTGGATTAATGGAATTGCCTAATTTGTCTGGTGATCACAAGGTATTGGCTGATCATATGGAATCAGAACATCACAATCTTACGGAATTGGGCAATGAGTGTGTAGAAAATGCTTCTAATAAATCAAATTCTCTCGATGGGGATACTGGTCCAGTGGATCAGTCTTTGCACAATGATGTAGATCATGATGCTGTGCCTCCTACAAATGGTTGCCATTTTGGTGACATGGAGAAAGAACAAACTAAACCACCAGGAAGTTCTGTCCATGATGCCTTGTCTGTGGAGTACACATCTGCTGTTGGTACTGTCAGAGGACCTGATGGCTTGGATAGGGTGGAAGATATGCAGAATGGTGTTATGAACTCAATTGATAGAACTGATGGAGAATGTGCAGAATCTCCTAGCTGCTCCAATATCACCTTTGACTTGGAGGATCCTTCTCGAAGAACATGTTTAAGTAGCATCTGTGTGCCCACATCAGATGGCTGTTTGGAGAATTGCCAAGCATTGCATAAATCTGAAAATGGAAATGATGCTGAAACCACTGATAATTTGGAAGAGCCATTCTCTCCTGCCAAAGCAATAGCTTCAAATCCTTCCTGTCCAATGGAGTTGCCCAGTAGACCAACAGTTATTGATGGTGAAGCTCAAGCTTCTCTGGAACCAAATGATTCTGAAAATCCTGAAACCCCTATTGTTCATGAAAATATGTCATCTGTTCAAGTCCTTGGAAGTGATAGTCTGGCTGCTGCAGAGCAAAACTTGGTGGATTTGTCCAGAAGGGAGGAGGAAGTTCATGCTTCTGGAGCTTCAATTGAGGTGCAAGGTTTGTTTTACAAGTTTTATGAATGTAGTCTTATATATATTTAATGATGCTTTCATGCTGTATTGTTCCTAATTTGCTACCATCTTTGCAGTTGAAGCCTGCCAAACTCAGAGTTTGGAACCTGCTTTATGTGACGATCAGTTGGAAAATTCAAATAATTGTGCTATGTCTGATTTGCCTGCACCTGAAAAGTTACTCTCTGCACCCGAAGGACCTCTTGATAAACCAAGTGATTTGCTGGGAGAGTCTACCCCGGACAAAGAAGTCCTAGCAGAGAATGATGATATTGATAGTGGAACCAAGCTCATTTCAGGAAAAAAACGAAGTATAGCTGAGAGTACATTAACCATAGAGAGTATGAACTCAGTTGAATCATTTGGAAGGCCTAGATCCATGAGAACTGCAGAATCAGTTCCTGATGATGATGACTTATTGTCTTCTATTTTAGGTAGCAGCACTTTTAACCCTAAAAGAAACTATTACTTGCCATTTAAGAATTTACTACAATAGCATGCATTGTTGTTCTTCATAAAGAAAATTTTTTTGAAATAGTTTTTCATTGCTTCAGTTGGAAGAAGATCTTCTGTTTTCAAAATGAAACCAACACCTCCTCTTGAAGTAGCATCCATGAAACGTGCACGATCTGCACCAAGATCTAGTACCATCAAGAGAAAAGTGCTTATGGATGATACTATGGTTTTACATGGCGAGTATGTTATCAATATGTTCTTATTGCTCCTTACACTTTTTGAAATCTCACTAATTTATGTTCTGCTGGTTGTTCTTTTCTCAAATATATTTGAATTTTGATAATTCTCGCGATTATTCTTCTTGCATGGTCAATATAACATGTCTTATTGGAGCTCACTACTTTCTTTGAGTTTATAAATTAAAATTTGCTCATGGAATTCATGCACTTGGAAATTATGTACATGTTTCTCCTCTGAAGCACCTTTTTGTTTTCGTCTGTTGTCAACAAGTATTACAATATTGACTCTTGTTGATGCTGTTAAACACTTGATTACTTGCTGAGTGTATAATATAACAATCTATTTGTAGTATTGCATACATTTTCAAATTTTTTTTTCTTTTTTTACTTTACCCGTTTACAATTTTGGCTCCTGTACCCAAGTACTGATTTGCTCTTATTTTTTCCCTATCAAGTATAATACGGGAGCAGTTGGTTAATACTGAAGACATACGTCGCCTACGCAAGAAAGCCCCTTGCACTCGCCCTGAAATTTCATTGATTCAGAGAAAATTCTTGGAAGATGAGATCCTTAGCGAACCTATATTTACTGGTGAGATCAAAGTGCTGAAATCTGCATGCTTTTGTTGCATCAAATTGGAATGAAGAATTTCAACTTGTCAATTAATTATGGTGGGCCTGAATTCGTGATATAATTTGGATGTTTTAAGAAACAAGTAGGAAAAGAGGGGGAATGATGAGTGGCAGTATGTAAACTGCATCTATAAGCTACCGCCCCACAAGGAGGAAAAAATTATAGATACAACCGTATATATATCTCCTGAAGGCCCTGATCAAATTGGATTTGCTTTCATTGGGCAAAGTTTTAGTTATTGTAGATGTTTGTCTAATGTAGGACATCCTCAGATCTTAGTTACAAGATCCTACTTCTACATATGTTTTTTTCCTATTACCTTGTGCACTATTGCCTCATTTCTGTGAACATAACAATTTCTTTTTAAGTGTGTAGTTCTGTTTTGTGGTAGTGAGGTCGTATGCATGAATGAATGATCACTCAAGTTCTAAAATTGCATGGATCTGTGATCTATCCTAAAATTTCTACATCTGTGTCTTGATTCTTGAAATTATTCTACCTCTGCTAATGGAGGACTTTCTAACATATTGACCGTAACTTTGGTACCTTATAATTTTGCTAATTGATGATGTGCCTTTCAGGTATCTCAGGTGACTTGGCATGTTTGCACAGTAAACCATATGATCTAAGCAGTGTAAGGATTTCTGAAGGTGAGGAATTCCATGCATCATCTGAACTAGCTAAGAATTTGGAGTGCTCTGTCAGACCTAGTATTGGTGAAGCTGGAATCGAAGGAAGTTCTGTGCCTGTGATTCATGGGAGTGATGAGCTAACACAATCTGCTGCCATTCCTAATCAGGCTGATACTCAGAAGGGTGAATACAGTGATCTTAATGCTCAGCAGGATAGATATGCTGTTGATGATGTACCTCAATTTTTGCAACATGAACCTTTGGATGGGATCACTGAAATGGAAATTGACAAAGATAATGTTGAAGTTGCTACTCTAGCAAATTGTTCTGTTCTGAATGAGTTAGGGGTATCATCACATGCTGATCTTGATACTGGAGGTACTAGTAACAAGACAGCTGAGGAGGTAACCAACACCATTGATGGCTCCATGTTAAACATTGCAACATGCCTTCCACCTGATCAACAAATTGCTACTCAACCTGGAGAGGATGCTTCTGAATTGGATTTGAGAAATGACAAAGGAACTAATCCAACTGAAGTTTTAGAACACGGTGTTGAAAGTATCATTGCAGCTGAAACTGAATCAAAAGCAGCTGATGAGTTGTTAGAAGAAAGTAAAGCCAATACTTCAGTTGAGGTCAGTGTAGCAGACTGCCCTGAACCAATTGAAAATGGATACGATTCTCTTGCAGCTGTACACACTGGTGAGTTTGTGAATGGCGCTCAAAATGCCTATGAAACTGGATATGGTAAGATTGATGTAGCAGATGAGGCTCAAGTTGAGGGTTCTTTCTTGGATAATGAACACAACGACAGTATCTTCAAGGGTAGCAAAGAAAGTAAACTGGATTCTACGTATTCAGAGAAGGCTGATATGGCTCTGAAAAATGCTTCGTTAATTGATGGAGAAACTCCAATCTTTCTGGAAGTTGATGCAGTCAATGAAGAAATGATCTCTCTTGCAGATAATCGTGCTGTAAGTTGCTTAACATATGTAAAACTTTCTCTTGACCTAAAAATATTAACGGGTTCTGATTTTTTCTGAACTGATGGTGATTGTATCCTTGTATGGATTCAATTAATGCTATAACGGTATAGCAGAAAGCCAACTGTAATTAAGATAGCGTATATTCATGCATAATGCTTTAATTTGGGTTTTTTTCCCTTAAGCAAAAACTTAATTTTTGAAATATATTTTAATAGCTATTGAATATTAGTTCTATTCCAGCAAGCATGGTGAACATTTGAAAATTCTCATAACTATTACATTTCTTAACTTCATATTCATGTTTTGCGGATGTGCTATTTTTTAGATTAATTTATTTTGCTGCCATGAAAATTGTTTCTGCTTTGGCTGTTCAATATCTTATTGAGGCATTAAGAATCACCTAAATGACTATTTCGCCCTGTGGGTTGCAGGAATACGAGGATGTTGCAGTTGCAAATGACACAGGTTTAATCTTATTTCTGTCTGTTTTGCTTCTACTTCTGACTGTTGATGGGTATTTTTGAAAATCATATTTATTTAGTTTTTTTTTTTTTTTTTTGGTAAAAACACCTCTATGGTTCCTCTCAATTTCGATATTGAGCAAATTTCTCTATCCCAAAAAAATTGTAGCAATTGGATCTGTCAATTTCAAAAGTAAGCAACTAAGGACAATTAATCATGGCGTTAATGTTTTTTTGTCAATTGTTCATAATTTTGATTGATTTAATAACAAATTCGGCCCTCGATGTTTATATATTTTGTGTAAATGTTGCAAATTTAATTTGTTGAATCAGGACCAAAGAGACAGAATGTGTAAATATTGGGGTCTAAATTTGATAAATCAAGACCAAATTATCAGGATATGTAAACTTTGAGAGCTAAATTCTTTATCATACCAATAAAAGTTTGTACCATTGACAAAAAACATTAATGTTGTAATTAGTTGTTCTTAGTTGCTCACTTTTGAAATTGGCAAGAACTAGATTGCTCTGATATTTTTGAGAGGGACCTATTTGCTTAATATCGAAATTGAGAGGGACTAGAGAGGTCATTTTACTTCTTTTTTTTTTTTTTTGGGGGGGGGTGGATAGGGGGACATGACTCGAGGTTTTGACTGAATGAATTATACATGAGATGTAATCTGTGAACTTGGTAGATAGGGTGGACCATAGTTTGGACCACCGGGAGCTATGGCCTCCCAAAAGTTTTCCCCTAAAAGGAAAATGTTAATATATATTTTTTAAAAGTCTGTCTTTTATATACTTCATTTTATACCTTAATCCATCTTGATGCTGCTATTTGTTTGCTAAATTTTTATTTCCTTATCTTTCCTTTCAGAATTTCTGAATGTAGATGATAATGAGCTAGGTGGTGATGAAGATGATGATGGCATGCCTTGTGGCGGTGAAAGTCGTCTTCTTGAAAACATTGGATGGTCTTCTCGTACCAGGTTTATAAGCTCACTCTAGTTGATTATTTTACTGTGGTTCACTTCTTTCCTTAAATTTCAAGTTTCATTTAGCATTATTTGTCAAATTTTTTCTTGTAGTTGAATATCTGGAATGAGGCTAGCTCATATCTTGATGTTTGGTCATACCTTTTCTTTCAGGGCTGTTGCCAAGTATCTCCAGAATTTATTTGAGGATGAAGTTATACATGGACATAAGGTACTTTCAATGGACAGTCTATTGGCTCGTAAAACACAAAAAGAAGCATCGAGGATGTTTTTTGAAACACTGGTATGTCCACTAAAGCTTCTCTCTAAATAACTCTTAAAGTTTGTAACACTATCATCTACTCGTTAACGAGGAACAAAATATTTGCAAGTAAGAGTACATTAGCATACAAAGCCTTCCATGTAAATAAAAGTAAAAGAACTCCATTTTATCTCCCTTTTCATGTATGACAATTTTCAGAAAATGAGACATGGGCTTCTAAGAAATCCCTCATTGTAGTCCTGTCTTGTATTTAAGTAAAGGACTTTTGCACGAGTACTAATACACGAAAATCTTCTCATACAAACACAAGTTTTTGAAAGTTTTAAAAGAGTACAATAGAACTGTTCTAATTTTATTAAGCAAAAAACTGAATATAAATAGAGAAAAGTCTCATAACATAACTGGGAAAGTAATTCCCTTATTCTATTAAACTACTAAAAATAAAATAAAATATTTCTAAAAAATCTTAATTGATTATTCTAGGATTTATCTTTCTAAATAACTTTTAAAAATATCTCAAAATATATGGGGCTTCAACATGTATTTCAACACCCTCCCTTAAGTTGGTGCATATATATATCAATCATACTCAACTTGCTTACAAGAAAATCAAAACTTGTCTTAGAGAGCCCTTTGGTGAGTACATCAACAATATGTTGTTTTGAAGGAACAAACGGCATGCACACTTGGCCTTTCTTCAATCTTCTCCTTGATAAAGTTTCTATCAATCTCAACATGTTTAGTTCTGTCATGTTAGACTGGGTTGTGAGCAGTGCTAATGGCAGCTTTGCTATCACAGTATAACTTCATTGGTGAAGTTATTGGTTTCCTTAGCTTTTCCATAATTCTTTTTAACCATATCATTTCATAAATTTCTTGTGCCATTGATCTAAACTCAGCACTTTGTTTTTTGCTTCGCCAAGTCACAAGGTTTCCCCAAACAAATGTATAGTACCCAGATATAGATCTTTTATTTGTTACTGAGCCTGCCCAGTGAGCATTTGTATAAGTTTCAATTTCTCTTTGTTAGGATTTCTTGAAAAATAAGCCCTTGCCAGGTGAACTCTTCAAGTATCTCAAAATCTAAAACGTTGCTTCTTCATGTTCCTCCCTTGGGGAGTGCATAAATTGACTCGCTAAGCTTACTGCAAAAGCTGTGTCTGGCCTTGTATGTGATGAGTAGATTAAGTTACCAACTAATCTCTAATATTGCCCTTTATCAACTGGTTTTCCTTCTTTGTTTTTGAGCTTTACATTTGGATCAATCACATTTTTTCTGAGAGACCATTTCATCAAGCAACTTCCATTCCAAGGAAGTATCTTAAAAGACCCAAGTCTTTGATCTCAAACTCCAATGCTAGATACTCCTTGAGATATCTTATTTTATCCACATCATCTCCTGTAAGAATGATATCATTGACATAAACTATAATAACTGTTATTCTACCTCTTTGTGAGTGTCGGTAGAACATTGTGTGATCAGCTTGCCTTTGTGAGTAGCCTTGTTTTTTTAACAACCTGATAGAACCGTTCGAACCAAACTCGAGGAGACCGCTTTAGACTATACAAAGATTTCCTGAACTTACATATTTGGGTTCCAAATTTTTCTTCAAAACCTAGAGGAGGATCCATGTAAACTTCTTCTTCAAGTTTCCCATTTAGGAAAGCATTCTTCACATCTAGTTGCTGTAAGGCCAATCAAGATTAACAGCAATGGATAAAAGAACTCTAATAGTATTTAACTTAGCTACTGGAGCAAATGTCTCAAGATAGTCTATCTCGTATATTTGAGTGTAACCCTTTAGCCACTAGCTGAACTTTGTATCTGTCTAAAGATCCATTTGGTTTGAATTTGGTTGTAAACACCCATTTACAACCCATTGTTTTTTTTTTCCTACAGGTAATTCCATTGTTTCCAAGTACCTGTTTTTTCAAGAGCACGCATCTCCTCTAAAAGTCTCCTTCCATTCAGGAACTTATAAAGCATCTTTCACATTTTTGGGTAGATTACAAAATTTATTTGGACTTTTGACAAGATTTTGCAGGTCGGATTCTTGGTGATGAATCTGGTGGATTCCACTTTCTTGATTTCGGTTTTTTTTTTTTTTTTTAAGTAAACCAGCAATTCCTTTGTTTGTTCTCTATTCTCATGATTAGACTCTACACATTCATACTCTATTTTATTATCAAAATTAACATTCAAGTCATTTTTATCAAACATCAACATCATTAATCCCTGCGTTAATCATAAATTCGCCTTCCCCATTATTAGAATCCGTATGTTGTATATTGCTAATTTTTTCTTGATCAATTATTGAATCTTCCTTGATATATTTCCCTCCCTGAAGATTAGAATCAATAAGATTGAGTTTCAACAAATGTGACATCAAGATTGAGTTTCAACAAATGTGACATCCTTGGTAACAATAATCTTCCTATCAGTCGAATCATAACATTTGTAACCCTTTTTATTAGCATACTCAATAAAGATAAATTTTTTTTTTTTTTTTTGCTTTAGGATCTAGTTTACCTTGATTGTGAAGTTGAACAAAAACACTACACCTAAAAATTCGAAGAGGTAAATTTGTGATTAATTTAGAGTTAGGAAAGTTATCTTTAAAAATATTGCAAGGAGTTCTATAGTTTAGAACTTTACTGGGCATTCTATTAATAAGATATGTAGCTGTTAAGGTCTCTCCCCAAGGATAACGTGGTACCTGACTAGTGAGTATCAAGGCTCTAGTTATTTCTAAAAGATAACAATTTTTTCTTTCCACAATCCCAATCTGTTGTGGTGCATTTGTACAAGAGCTTTGGTGGACTATTTCATGCTTGGTTAAGAAAACACCTAATTGGTCACTAAAAAAATTTCCCACCATTGTCACTTCGAAATATTTTTCTTTTCACACCAAATTTTGTTTTCACCATAGCAGAAAAAGACTGAAACACATCTTTTAACCTTAGCCTTATCTTCTAATATAAACACCTAACAAATGCGAGTATGAACATCAATAAATGTGACAAACCAACGTTTTCCTAAAAAGGTTAAGACTTGAAGGTCCCCAAACATCACTATGAATTACCGAAAAAGGTTTGGAAGCTGATATGAAGGACTTTTTTTTTTTAAACAGATCAAGTAACAAATGCCGTAAATAGTAAAAATTAGGATGTCCAAGCCTATAATGCCAAATCATAAATCTTGTTAAAATCAGAAACAGAGTTCAAACATAGAGTAGTTGTTGGTCGACTTAGATGGTCGTCATCAAGAAAGTAAATTATAATTATATTAAACACAGTTTTGGATACCTTTTGGCATGCAATTGAAGGATATTTTGACAATATTGTGAAATAGAATGATTAATAATTATATGTTAAGGAACAAATAATAAAATCGAATCCTTGAAGAAGAGATGAAAGTAGGAAGCAAAAATGTTTTCATGATCTTCTCTTGTAATCTTTGATGGTGTCCTAGTTTGTTTGTTGCTCCCATGTGGAAGAATGTTAACATCTCTCTTTGTTTGTCGGTGTTCATTTCGCCAATCTGCAGGTTCTTAAGACAAGAGATTACATCCATGTAGAACAGGGAAAACCCTTTGACAATATCTATATAATGCCTAGAGCAAAGCTAATGAAATCAGATTTCTGATACTTTTTTACATAGGAAAAGCTGATTCAGGGAAATTTGCCTTATTGTAGTTCTAGTTCTGATGCTCAGGCTCAACCTACACATGGGTAAGTATTTTGTTTCAAAATGTTTTTTTTTTTTAATTCTATTTTTATTTTTGAAATTTAGTTGTTTAGCTCATGTAATAGGTAGCTTAACAGTGGGAAGGGATGGAACACGTCCTCATGTTGATTGTATGAAGGTGGATAATAATTTGTATGTGTATATATATATATATCTGTGAAATATATCTCAATTTGCAGTTGAAAATGCTCATTTCTTTGTTTAGACTGCAATTTGCCCGTTCCTTAAGATTCATATCATTTGCCTAAATAAAAGGATTTTGTTTACCCTCGTTTGAGTATGAATCATGAACGCTCACATCACAGTTTTGAGTTGAGCTGATTAATTTTGTGGCTGTCTGGGGCAACGAAGTATCTTGTGTGATGTTGTAAAGCTTGTAGTGTTGTCTGAATCTTCCATGATACTAGGAGAGTTGAATTTTGTAATAAAAAAAATTACAAAATCATGCCATATAGCTCTGAAAATATTATTTTTAGGAGGCATTTGGTTCATAGGACGTGAAAAATATTAATTTTGGGAGGTATTTAGTTCATGGTAGATTGTAAGATTTTTTAGTAAATTATTATATCTTGTTTCATTCATTTGGTTAGAATGCAGGTTTTTATTTGTTTAGATAATGAAATGTATTTTACTAAATTATCTTAATAATTTTTTATTTTTTTAATTCTTTACTGTATAAAGGTTGAAGCTTATAGTATTTTATTTTATTGATAAATAAATGCATTTCTTTAGTAGATTAAATCCGGTCAAACATTATAAATCGTCCCTATATGATATGATGGTTACAAGTTTAGCCCTTTACTCCAATTTAGATGGGTTGCAAATTTAGTCCTTCACTCCAATTTCGTTAAATGTAGTCTTTGCAGTTTTTGAATTTTAAAATTTTGGTTCCCACACTAATATTAAACATGAGTGCTGTTAGATAATATTATGAGGCATTTTCTTTGCATTATTTTAGTACTTGCTCGATTTATTTTAGATATAAAGATTGTTTTTATATTGCAACTATTGCATTAAGACATTGCATATATCAGCTCTCTTAGTACTTGGTGCTCAACGTTCTAATTAGGTCATTTAATTAGGGTTGACTCGTATTTTTTAAAATTAGGTTGTAC
Source organism: Gossypium longicalyx (assembly GCA_025698465.1). Classification (NCBI taxonomy): domain Eukaryota; kingdom Viridiplantae; phylum Streptophyta; class Magnoliopsida; order Malvales; family Malvaceae; genus Gossypium; species Gossypium longicalyx. Next base: position 60,043,926 of record CM047007.1, read on the forward strand.
TTAAAAGTTATCAAACTTAGCTAGCATTAAGATTACCTATTTAACAAATTAAATCACCTAACATATCATTTATCATATGGCAATTTAGCTAGTAATGCAGCAACCTACCCAATCCAACCATAATTGGAAATATTAAAGTAAGGCTAAGAAACACTCAATTATGATGGAAGAGATCTAGGTAGATGAAGCCCGTGCTTAATTTCAGTCTTTTCCCGCTCCAATCTCCAGCTTTGAGATCAACTAATGAAAATTGCAAAAACAATGACAGCTAACTAAATTTGTATTGCAAAATATCGAATTTTAACGAAGTAATTGTCAAAAATTGAAAATACAAAATAAATGTAATTGCAAATCCAAATACTCTGAAAAAAGCTGAAAAAGAGTATTCACACAAAGGCTTTTGGGTCATGGAAATTTCAAGTTTGACGCTAATGAAGGTGCAAAAATTGCTGGACTGTCGTGACGTGTGACCTCCCTTATTCATACCAGCATTAGTTCTGGATAAAAGATGTTACATTTGATGCTTGAAGGTATCTTTCATCATTTCAATATGGTATTGGATCTCATTAGATTCAATCCAAATCCAATAATTCAAATATAACCAAATAGTAGATTATAACGAGACCGTATGCCCACTTAATGCAATTCGAAAGCGAAACATTACCATGATATTCACTTAATTAAACAAAACAATGATGTACCGCCGAAATGCCTTATTAGTCATAAATCATATTCCACTCTACAATCCCCATTTTATTAATTTTCGTTTTACTTGCAATTGAAACATTTACTTATTAATCTCCTATCAATTTACATGTATCAATGTGTCGAATCTTCATTCAAGTGCAATATATTTATTTCCTATAGGATTTCATTACCATGACATATTCAATTCAATATACAATTCATTTAGTAATTCTTCATCGAATTATCCAGCTTCCTCCTACTTTACGCAGTATCATTCAATACTAATTATGCTATTAATCGAGTTTCACAATAATAAGTAATACTTAAGATAACTATTCAATTATTCCTTTGTTAATTCCATTTCTAATTACTTATTTAGTTTCTCAATGGCATATCAAGTCATGTAATAAATTATTAATCACATTATGTCATTTATGAGAGTTTCCATTTACCATTTACCATTTACCATTTCGTTTTCGATTTTTATTTTAATCGTATTTGCAGTCTTTTAATAAACCATGTAAAAATTTTATAATGAAATATCTAGAATTTAGGCCACAAGGTGTCGATAAACACGCATATGTCACAACAGGGCGTAGCTAGAATCGTATGGCACAATAGGCTATCAAATGATACATATGCCACAATGGGGTGTTGATATGCACTCGACATTGTTCATTACAAGGTTAATTGACTGGTGTTTTTGTAACACCTCTATCCAGGGTAAAAAGTCTAGAGGAAATAACTTGGGAATACACTTTAAAATTCTCTTTTAAAGCTTCCAATAGCAAAGTTGAATATGAAGCTTTGATCATTGGTCTAGGACTCGCTTTAGAAATAGGAATCTACAAACTAGAAGTCTTTAACGATTCCAAATTGGTAGTAAATCAAACCAATGGAAATTACACCATGAAAGGAGTAAGGATGACCAAATAACACCAAAGGACCCAAGAATTGAAGTTTGGAAGAATAGAAGTAATCAAGATTCCAAGATCAAAGAATGCACTAGCAGACACACACTCTCTCTCTCCACCCTTTCTCTTTCTCTCTCTTTCTCCCCTTTTCTCTCTCCCTCTCCCTCTCCCTCTCCCTCTCCCTCTCCATCTCCATCTCCATCTCCATCTCCATCTCTTCCCATCTCTCTCTCCCCCCTCTCTCTCCCTCTCTTTCTCTTCCCCCCTCTCTCTCTTCTCTCTTCCTATCCCGCTCCCTCTTCCTCTTCCTCTCTCTCCCCCTCTCTCTCTCGCTCTCTCTCTCCCACACACACACACACACACACACACACACACACACACACACACACACACTCTCTCTCTCTCTCTCTCTCTCTCTCTCTCTCTCTCTCTCTCTCTCTCTTTCAAGGTTCTGATATGTGCTTATCTTCATGACAAAACTTTACCTGAGGATAGAGGGCGGTCTAAAAGCATAAAAAAAAATCTTCCAAGTACCTCCTCATAAACAATAAACTCTACAAAAGGGCATTTAGCACCAACTACTTGAGATGCATAAGTCCTAAAGAAGTTGAGGTTATCCTAGCAGAAGTTCACAAAAAAGTTTGCATAACACCCTAGTAGCAGATCTAAAGTTCTGGGCGTATAGCAGTAAATAGTCTTTCTGGCATGGTGTTATCCACCCAAATGATTATTTTGGCACATATGTGTGGGCATATAGTAATTGCCACTTGAGTTAGCAAGAATTTGATTTCATGATTTTCAGCTATATTAAGGAGAGATGTTTGTGTTAAGAGATAAAAGGGAAATATGGGGTGAGTATTGGAACAACGAAAATGTGCAAGTGTACACAATTGCAACAAGTAATAAAGTGACAAGTAAATATCGAGTTATCGTAAATGCTATTTAAAACACTTTGGTGAAGAAAAATATTTTGTTTGAAGAGGGTAATTAAAAACTAAGATTTTAAACTAAGTAAACTAAATAAATAAATCTCAAATACACGATTCCAAAATATGATTCTAATCAAGATGACATAATTGTGTTAGATTAATTACATTTCTTAACTTAGAATTATTAAACTCATGTTTATGTTATTGCAAATAAATTCATGGCAACTCGGTAATTTGCTAACTTACGAACATACTCACCTACCAAAATCCATTCATCTCATTACTATATCCCTATGTCAATTCAACCGATTAAACAAATCTTAATAGGCAAATATGTTATTGCACATACATACTTATTAAATAGAAATAATCTCTTGTACATATCCCTATGTCAATTCAAACGATTAATTAAATCTAATAAGCACATAAAAGACTACGTGAGGTAACAAAGTATCCTTACCTTGAAACAGTTTAATCACAATAATCTTGCAAGTTATGCAAGGCAAATGTAACGTCAGATACCGTTGCTAATTTAACCCTTAGCTACATTAGATGATTAAACATGCACTGATTAAGTACTATGCCCATTAGTTACAATTTCTATTCGTTTAAATAATTAATTCATTAGCAACTTCACAATTGTAATGCAAGAATAACTTAGTCATTATTTTACTTAATCATGCATCTTACCGAGGCCTATAACAACATAAACACAATTTTAACAATTTTAGCAAACGAAATGCAATCAACCTAACAGAAATTAAGTTCAAGATAAATTGATTAAATTAACCATTCCAAAACCATAAATATCCATAGATATGTTCATCATAACAACAACAAAAATTAAAGAGATAGGGAACAAGAATCAAATCCTGTGTTTTTCCCTGGCTTGACTAGTTTGCTCCATTCTTCCTTCTCCGTTGTCCTCATCGACCAAGGCTGCTATGAACAATTAATTGCTGGTCCAAATGGCTGATGAAGGCCCCTTTTGCAAGAGGATAAACCGGTAAGAGAGCAAGGGAATTTGGAAAGGAAAAGAAGAGAGAAAGTGTAGAGAAGAGAGAAAAGATGTGAATGCTTGAGATGTGTTTCAAATGACCAGCCTAAGGGGGTTTATATAGCTGAAGATGGCTGCTAAAAATAGCTAAAATTATCAGCCAAAGAGCCTTCCCTTGGCTGGCCACACATGTGGCAAGGTTGATGGTTTCAGCTTCGCTAATTTAGGCTTAGGGCAAATATATAAAGTCATCGATTGTGGACGGGTTTGTTTGCAACTTGAACAAGTCTTCAAGGGCCTCTTTGCAAGCTAAATAATCAGCCAATAAGTTGATTTGGGTAAGCATATGGACGGTTTTTGGTTGTCCACTTCTTGGTTGGTTTGGTTCACTCGGTTCTACTCAACTGGGTCACTTTTCATAATTAATTAATAATAATTTATTTAACCCAAATTAAATTGGATTAAAATTAAAATTAATTATATTATGAATTAATACACATAATTTGGACCGTATTTAGCTGAAAAATTCATTCGTCTCGATGCCTCAAAAATCTCTTCTCAGTTTTGCGCTTCTAGTAGTGTCTACCGAGCCAATTCTTACCCTTTGTGCAATTCTATCGAAAATAATCAAAATTAATTAAAATTTATTATAAAATTAATTAAAATTCATTATGTTAATAATTGAAGTACAAAATAATTATTTTATAATATTTATATATTTTTTGACAATAATTTTACCGAAACTACATGAATTTGAGTTAAAAAGGGCATGAAAAAGTGTGTATATTTTTGTGTTTCCACACCCCCAAACTCAATTTATTGCTCGTCCCAAGTAATGTACAAATTGAAAAGAATTTCTCAAAAATACCTTTGAAAAACTCATTCAGAACAACATTCTTGCCAAAATTATGAATTAGGTATACTTATGCTCAAGAACAAGAATTTTGATATTTATGCTACTAATGTATAAATATCTTTCAAATTAATATCAATAACTATTATGATAGCAAAAATAGACTAAATTCTTTCTTAACTAATACATGTAAATCCCTACCAATTTGATTTTATTCCTTTATTCAAGATTAAGCTGCAATCATTAGGTTTAACTTATGTTTTCATATGTTGAACTTAGCAATTTCTCTCCACTAATGTAGGTAGCATGGAAACTTGAAAAAATAGGTTTTTAACAAGGTTGTAACGTGGCTAGGCTAGGGGTAGGTAAAAGATAAATTTTAGGCTAAAAACCCTAGACTTAGTTGCAATCGGACCTTCGGTATAACAGTCCGGTTTAGACCCTAGTCAGAACAGGGGTTTCGAGACCATAAATTTGAATCAAAAAAATATTTTAATATTATTTTACATGTTTACAGTATGTTTTTAAGTATGTGTGAAATTTTTGTGGGTTAATTTTATCAATTGTATGTTTAATTTGATAAAAGGACCTAATTGCGTAAAATGTAAAAGTTGCATGCTATATGTTAAGGGTGCCTAATTGTTATGGCTTATTAAAGTAAAGGTCCTTATGTTGATATTTGACCATGGAGTGTATTAAATGACATAGATAGACATTAGTTAATGGAATTTTAAATGATAATAATAAGGTTATTTTGGTAAATCATGTATTAATGTTAATATAATTAAAATAAAACCAAAATGTGGCCATTAGTTCATTTTTTAACCAAAATTAAGAAAAAAATAGGGTTTGGAAAGCTTGGTTTATTCAGCCACGGTTTAAGCTTAATCAAGGTATGGTTTTGACTCAGTTTTTGATAATATTTACGTTTTTGTGATCGTTGCTCTGTATACTATCATGCCCATGTATGAGTTTTGGAAATTGTTGATGGTTTTGAGTTGAGAAATTGTGGATAATGTGAGTGTATGAAGTTTGATGATAGTAAATGGAAGATATGTGTTAGATTACTATGTTTTGTATCGGGATTTTTGATGAATTTGAGTATTTTGGACTAAATTATGAAAATGAGAAATTGAAGGACTAAAATGTGAAATAAATAATAAATATGGTCTGATAGGGACCATAGGAAAATTCAACTAAGGAATGGTTTTGATGAATTTTATATATTTGGTTTTTTGTGTAATAAGGACTAAAAAGTCAAAATGTGTAATTTTAGGGGATAAAGTGCAAAAATGCCCAAAGATGTGTTTTTGTATTAAATTGTATGTGTTGGTGATTAAAAGGGTTAATTTTGAATACATATAGATCAAGAAAAGAGGAATTCAGATTTAGATCGAGAAAAATTGAAGATTATCGAGTAAACGATGAGAATCGTCAATTCCGAGTACGAGGTAAGTTCGTACGTGATAAATAATCTTATAGTTACGTTTTAATGCTATGATAATGCATAAATTATATAGATATTTGATTAACTTTGATCGGCACTAAGTGTGCGGTTCAAAATATCTTCGGCTACAAATGGCACTAAGTGTGCGAGTTGGAATAGCTTCATTTATATGAGGCACTAAGTGTCCGATACTGAGATAGCTTTGGTTTATTGAAATGACACTAAGTGTGCGAAATTGTTACAGCTTCAGCAAATCACTGATGCACTAAGTGTGCGAAATGTGAAAGTATGGAAAGATTTTCGAATGAATTAATGTGTTTGAGCGAGAGGTGAGAATGAATGAATAAATACGGGAAAGTTCAGGTATGTTCGATACCTATGTGGTAGATGATATTGTGTGAATGAAGCTTGATGAATTTGTATGAACATATTAAATGAGATAGAATAGAATTGATGGATGAATTATGAATTACTAAGTGTTTATTTGTTGATGTTTCATATAATATAAACTGTTGATTATTTATGGTGCGAACTTACTAAGCTTTAAAGCTTACTGTGTGAAATGTTCTCTGTTTTACAGTGTTATAAAGCTAGCTCGGATCTAGGGATTGTCAGCAACATCAGTCACACTATCGAACATCTATTTTGGTGCGATTTTGAGAGTTGTATATATGGTATATGACATGTATAAGCTAGTGTCACTTTGGTATGTTTTGTGTTGTGTTTAGCCATGAAACTTGGCTTGTAAATATAGGTATGTATAGCCTCTTAAGTTGGCCTAAATGGTGTGTTTGATAAGTAAGATATGTGATGTTTATAATGTTTATGTGATGGTTTATTATGAGATATTGAAGTAATGAGTTTGTGCATTTGGAACTTTGGTAAATTGTGATGATGTTGGCATATTGAATTGGTTGAGGTTATATATTTTGATATGTGATTAAATTGGCATGTTTTTTGGTTGAATATAAATTGATGTAAATAATGCTAAAATGTTGTGGTTTTGGAATGCTTGAGAGAGGTGGGAAATGTGGCTTAAACCAAACCTAATTTCACCCCACACGGTTAAGCACTCGGGCGTGTGTCTTGACCGTGTATCTGTTATAGTTTTGCTATTCAAGTCAGTCTCGAGCACGGCCTAGACACACGGACGTGTCTGGTGGCCTTGTGAGGAACACAACCTTGATACATGGGTGTGTGGCCATTTCGAAGGGTACACGGGCTAGACACACGGGCGTGTGGTTGGTCGTGTGACCCAGGTCAGTTTCGACCACGGCTAAGGCACACAAGCGTGTCTTACGGCCGTGTGGACAAGTCAGTATGTATGCCCTGTTTTGCCACGCCCTAGACACATGGGTGTGTCTAATGCCGTGTGAGGCACAGGCTTGTTCACACGGGCGTGTGACCTTTATAACTTGGGAAAATGTTTAAGTTTTGGAAAATTTTGTATGAGCTCGGTTTAGTCCTGACCCCTTTCTAAAGCATGATTAAGGTCTCGTTGACCTTTGTAAGGGACTCTTTAATAATTTGTGACTTTGATGTTATGATGTTTGAGAAATGAATGCGAGATGTTTAGATTTGTTCGGTAACGCCTTTAACCCTAGTCTGGCGATAGATATGGGTTAGGGGTGTTACATTTTATTGATATCAGAGCTACGATTTAGTTGATTTTAGGACTAATGTAGCGTGTGAGAGTCTAGCTATACATGCCATATATATGAATTGCAATAGTGTGATGATTCCTGACAGCTAAAATGTGTTTTTCATAAAGCTAATGGATCCCGAATGAGCGATAGCTAATGATGTTGAGAGCAATGCGCCTGCTCCCGCTCAAGGAGCAGTGCCGGCTGAATCTAGGCTGATATTTAGTAGTCACGGAGGAGAGGCTAAGCAAGCCTTCTTCCAAATGATGACTGAGTGGTTCACGAAATTTGTACGAACGAATGCCTGTGTGAACAGGCCGTGTGCCTCACACGGCTTTAGACACACCCGTGTGTCTAGGCCTTGTCAAAATAGGGCATACATACTCACTTGTCCACACGGCCACATGACACGCCCGTGTAAAAATTAGGGAGGCTACTGACTTGGATCACACGGCTAGTCACATGCCCGTGTGTCTAGCCCGTGGTCGAAACTGACTTGGCCATATGGCCTAGCACACACCCGTGTGTGCGACTGTGTGGTCTGCCCAGGCTCATTTTGAAATGGCCCTCGAGCAACACGGCTGAGACACACACCCGTGTCCCTGCCCATGTGGGCAAAAATAGGCCATTTGAAAGGCTAAATTGTCACCCATAAAGGGTCCCCCTACAAGCATCAAAACCACATCAATTGCATACCAAATTATCAACCAATTCACAACCAAAACATAGACCAATCATGCTATATCATTTCCAACCAATTCTATACATAACATATACCAAATCATATCATTTCATAAGTTATAAACATAACAAAACATATATTTCATAATCTCAAAACACTTTATTCAATTTCATACCATTAACTTACCAAATCCTCAAATAAGCACATCTCATAAACTTACCAAATTGACCATTACCATTAGCCATCCAAAAACACATCACATTGGCAATATTGCATCACATATTTATTACTCAAAAACCATACATAAACACAACCAAAACCAAGCCATATCACATGGCTAGATATATACACATTACAAAACATATTCAAAGTACTTCTAGCCTATACATGTCATACTTTAATATACACATTTTCAAAAGGTACCAAAATAAGGTTCGATAGTGTGGTGATGATCTTCGATGATCCCTGAGCTCTCGATAGCTACGATATCTATAAAACAATGCAAACACACACAAAGTAAGCTTTCAAAAGCTTAGTAAGACATATACAATAAACTTATCAACTTAAACATATACACATTATTAAATACATATATTTCATGGCCAAGATACTAACATATACCTCATAGTTCACATGCAATTCACATATTCCCAATCCATTTGCTCAAATAACATATTTTCTCATAATTATACCATATGTTCACAAAGGTACATATACTTACCTTTCATCATCGAATATGATGCTCAATTCAAACGTACCTGAATCAGATACAAGTTCACATAATAATTCATTTTCTTGGAATGCCTGTTGAACCGTTCAGAAGCATAAGGATACGCGGATAGCTCGAAAAACTCGTATAATGCCAACATCCCAGACGTGGTCTTACATGTAATCACATATTGATGCCACTGTCCTAGACAGGGTCTTACACGAAATCAAGTACGATGCCAATGTCCCAAACGTGGTCTTACACGTAAACCATAAGTCAATGTCAATGACCTAGTCATGGTCTTACACGAAAACATATATCGGATCCTATGTCATGACATATGTATCCTAATTATTCCTAAGGTTCTTACTGGGCTTTTCAAACGTCGGAACTTTGTCGATACTTTCTTGGATATCTCATATTCAACTCTCATATTATTATTCATCAAAATACAATGACATATATACTTGAATAAATCAATTCAAATACATTTATTTGTATATCGACTTACCTCGAATGGATTCGAATAGACGGAATCGGCTACTTGACGACTTTCGACTTTCTCTGATCTAAATCCGTTTTCTTTAATTCTTGATCCATATAAATTCAAATTTAACTATTTTATTCACCAAATCATTCAAATCAATCCACAAACACACATTTAGGGAATTTTACAAATTAGCCCTCATATTTTCACATTTTTGCACTTTAGTCCCTAATTAAAAAAATCACAAAATATACGAAATTTCCAAATACTCATGTTAGGCCGAATGTTCATAGCACTCATACAAATCCACACATTTCATTTATTTCACATTTTAGTCCTTCAATTTACAAATTTCACAATTTAGCCCAAATTACTCAAATTCATAAAAAATTCAAAGACAAAATATACTAACCCAACACATATTTTTAATATACTATCCTCAAACTTCATAAAGCTCATAGTTTCATCAATGGCATAACTCAAAATAATCAACAAAATCAAAAATTGAGACATGGGCTTGATAGTATACAAAGCAACGATTACAAAAACGTAAAAATTATCAAAAATCGAACAAAATCTATACCTTAATTATCAATCAAAGTGGTAAAACCCTAACTTGTGTTTTCTATCTTATTTTCTTTGATATATTCTGCCATATGATGAAAGGATGAAACAAATAAGATGTTTTATTTAATTAATATTAACATAATATATATTTGACCATAATAGCCTTATTATACACATTAAAATTCCACTAACCTTTGGCATATATGTCCATTCAAACTTTCAATGGTCAAATATTGCATAAGGACCTCACATTTAAAGAGACACATCAAATAGGCACTTTAACAAATAGCAGGCAACTTTTACATTTTACGCGATTAGGTCCTTTTAACAAATTGAGCACACAAGCGATCAATTTTTCGTACGAAATTTTCAAATACTAATTCACATATAATAAGCACATAAAATAATATTAAAATATTTTTTCTGACTCAGATTTGTGGTCCCGAAACCACTATTCTGAATAGGGTCTAAACCGGACTGTTACGATTCTCTCCCCTTAAGGACTTTCGTCCTCGAAAATCTTACCGTTGAATAGATTAAGATATTGTTGTCTTATAACATCTTCAGGCTCCCAGGTAGCCTCTTCGACACCATGTTGATGCCATAATACTTTTACTAATAGAATTTCTTATTTCACAATTCTTTAACCTCACGAGCTAAGATACGAATTGGTTCTTCGTCGTAGGTCATATCAGACTGAATCTCAATGTCAGACGGAGGAATTACATACGAAGGATCAGATCTGTATCATCGAAGCATTGATACATGAAACATATTGTGAATCTTTTCTAACTCTGGTGGCAACAACAAACGATAAGCAACTGGTCCGATACGCTCTATAATTTAATACAGCCCAATGATCCTCAGACTCAATTTGCCTTTACGGCCAAATTGAAGTAGTTTCTTCCACAGGGACACTTTTAGAAACACTTTGTTGCCTATTTCAAATTCAATATCTTTTCGTTTCAAATCTGTGTAAGATTTTTGACGATCAGAAGTTACTTTCAGACTATTTCAGATCACTTTTACTTTCTGTTCATTCTCTTTTATCAAATCAACCCCGTGAATCTTATTCTCGCTAAGCTCAGTCCAATACAGGGGTGTTCAACATTTGCGACCATATAAGGCTTCGTACAGTGCCATTTTGATGCTTGATTGAAAACTATTATTGTAAGCGAATTTAATCAAAGGAAAATACTGTTCCTATGAACCTTCAAACTCAAGAATGCAACATCTCAACATGTCCTTGAGTATTTGAATAATCTGCTCAGATTGACCATTCGTTTGCGGGTGAAAAGCAATACTGAAGTGCAATTTCGTACCTAGAGCATCTTGCAATTTTTTCCAAAATTGCGATGTGAATCTCGGATATTTGTTTGACACAATAGATAATGGCACACCATACAATCTTACAATATCTGAAATGTATAACTCAGCTAACTTATCAAGTGAGTAATCGGATCATACCGAAATAAAATGGGCTGATTTTGTCAATCGGTCTACCACAACCCAGATAACATATTTCTTTCTCGTAGATAGGGGCAAACCCAAAAAAAAGTCCATCGTCACTCTATCCCATTTCTATTCCTGAATCATAATTGATTGTATCAAACCAGAAGGCACTTGTGTTTGGCTTTAACTTGCTGACAGATTAAGCATTTTGAAACAAATTCAGAAATATCACGCTTCATACTAGGCCACCAATAAAGCTGTTTCAGATCATTATACATTTTCGTACTACCCGGATGAACAGATAAACGAATGTTGTGAGCTTCATTGAAAAACATTTGAATCAATTCTGGATTTCTCGAAACAAAAATTTGATCTTGGAATCTCAAACAATCATTATTATCAACTCAAAATTCAGAATCAGAATTCAAATCACAATGAGCTCGTTTTTCTATTATCTCATTATCAACTTTCTGAGCATCAATAATATGTTGAATAAATAACGATCTTGCTTTTAATTTGGCTAAAACCAAACCATCATCGAACACAACCAAATGAGCATTCATCGTACGCAGAGAAAATAGTGATTTTCGACTCAAAGCATCAGCAACAACATTTGATTTTCCAGGATGATAATCAATAACAAGCTCATAGTTTTTTAGCAATTCTAACCACCTTCTTTATCGCAGATTCAGATCTTTTTGAGTCATCAGATATTTCAAACTCCTATGATCAGAATAGACGTGACATTTCTCACTGAACAGATAGTGGCACCAAATTTTCAAAGCAAATACAATCGCAGCTACGTCCAGATCATGCGTCAGATAGTTCTTTTCGTGCGGCTTTAATAGTCTTGAAGCATAAGCAATAAATTTACCTTCCTACATCAAAACACATCCCAAACTGTTCAACGAAGCATCACTAATCCGATTCGGGTTGTACTAACATTAGAGCTTCAGTCAATAGGGCTTTCAATTTATCAAAGCTTTTCTGACACTTTTCAGACCTTTCAAACTTCACATCTTTCTGAAGCATTTTCGTTAACGGAGTTTCAATCATAGAAAAGCCTTTTAAAATCTTTGGTAATAACTAGCAAGTCCCAGAAAACTGCAGACTTCAGAAACATTTCTCGGAGGCTTCCAATCTAGAATAGCCGAAATTTTGCTTGGATCAACTCGAATACCTGATGCTGATACAATATGGCCCAGAAAATCGACTTCTCGTAACCAGAATTCAGATTTACTAAACTTCGTATACAATTGCTTATCACACAAAGTTTGTAGCACTATTCTCAGATGTTCGGCATGCTTAGATTCATCACGCGAATAAATCAATATGTCATCAATGAATACGACGACAAATCAATCTAAATACGGTCTGAAAATTCTGTTCATCAAATTCATAAAGATAGTAGGTGCATTCGTTAATCAGAAAGGTATAACTAAAATTTCATAGTGGCCATACCTCATTTTGAATGCAGTTTTCGGAATGTCTGAGTCTTTTACTCGCAACTGATAATAGCCTGATCTCAAATCTATATTTGAAAACACAGTAGCTCCTTTTAATTGATCAAATAAATCATCAATTCGAGGCAGAAGATACGTATTCTTGATAGTTACTTTATTCAACTGACGATAATCTATGCACATTCTCATCGCATCGTCTTTCTTTTTCACAAACAGAACAGGAGCACCCCAAGGTGAAAAGCTTGGTCTAGCAAACCCTCTATCAGTCAGCTCTTGCAATTGAGACTTTAATTCTTTTAGTTCGGTTGAAGCCATTCTATACGAAGCTATCGAAATCAAAGTAGTTCCCGGTACTAACTCAATGCCAAATTCAACTTCTTGTATTGGAGGTAATCCCAGAAGTTCTTCAGAAAACATATCAGGGAATTCACAGACAATAGGTACTGATTCAATTTTCTTTTTTGACACTTTCGAATCAATCACATAGGAAAAGTAAGCTTCACAACCTTTTCTCACAATAGTCAGAGCTTTCATTAAAGATATCACAACCGGTAACCTATTCTAATCCCTAGATTCAATTCAAACTATTTCATTATTCTTGCATCTGAAATCAATAGTTTTCCACTTGCAATTCACAACAGCATCATGCAAAATTAACCAATCCAGACCCAAAATTATATCAAACTCACCAAAGGGTAATAACATCAAATCAGCCGGAAAACAAATATCTCGAAATATTAACGGGCAATTCTTACAAACTTTATCAACCAAAACACATCTGCCTAGGGGGTTCGATACTTTAATTACGAATTCAATAGACTCTATAGGAAAAGTCTAACTATTCACTAAATTCATGCATATATAAGAATGCGTTGATCCAGGATCTATCAAAGCAATCACAGAAGTATCGTAAAGTGTGAAATTACCCGTAATCACATCTAGAGACGAAGCTTCCTCACGAGCTCGAATGGCATAGGCTCTGGTAGGTGCACGAGCCTCGGATCTAACAGTAGTGTCTTTTGTCCCTCTTTGACTACCGCTCACATTTCCTGTATTTTTGAGAGGTCTACCTCGAGCTGAAGTGTTACTTGGTCTCGGGTTTTGTATAATTTCTTGCTCAATAGACTCGAAACAATCACGGATAAAGTGATATAAAGATCCTCGTTTGAAAAAACCTCGATCATACAATCTACAATTGCTGAGATGTCTTTTACCACAGTGTTTGCACTCAGGGCAATCAGATCTGACATTTCCAACACTGGCAACATATGTAGGTGGAGCTCTAAAATTTGAATGTGATCTCGTACAATCTCTACTCGCCTGTCCCACAATACAATGACATATATACATGAATAAATCAATTCAAATGGATTCGGATAGACAAAATCAGCTACTCGACGACTTTCGACTTTCCCCGATCTAATTCTATTTTCTTTAATTCTTGATCTATATAAATTCAAATTTAACTCTTTTATTCACCAAATCATTCAAATCAATCCAAAAATACACATTTAGAGCATTTTACAAATTAGCCCTTATAATTTCACATTTTTACACTTTAGTCCCTAATCACAAAAATCACAAAATATACAAAATTTTCAAATATTCATGTTAGGCCGAATGTTCATAGCACTCATAAAAATCCACACATTTCATTTATTTAACATTTTAGTCCTTCAATTTACAAATTTCACAATTTAGCACAAATTACTTAAATTCATAAAAAATTCAAAGACAGAATATACTAACCCAACACATATCTTTAATATACTATCCTCAAAATTCATAAAGCTCATAGTTTCATCAATGGCTTAACTCATAATCTTCAACAAAATCAAAAATTGAGACATGGGCTTGATAGTATACAAAGCAACGATTACAAAAACATAGAAATTATCAAAAACCTAACAAAATCCATACCTTAATCACCAATCAAAGTCTTGAAACCCTAACTTGTGTTTTATCTCTTATTTTCTTTGATATATTTGGCCATATGATGAAAGAATGAAACAAATAACATGTTTTATTTAGTTAATATTAATACAATATACATTTTACCATAATAGCCTTATTATACACATTAAAATTCCACTAACCTTTGGCATATATGTCCATTCAAACTTTTAGTGGTCAAATATCAGCATAAGGACCTGACATTTAAAGAGAACATCAAATAGGCACTTTAACAAACAGCAGGCAACTTTTACATTTTAAGCGATTAGGTCCTTTTAACAAATTGAGCACACAAACGATCAAATTTTCGTACGAAATTTTCACACATACTAATTAACATATAGTAAGCACATAAAATAATATTAAAATATTTTTTTGACTTAGATTTGTGGTCCTGAAACCACTATTTTGACGAGGGTCTAAACCAGACTGTTACAACATAAGCCAGAGATTCCTCGATCAGAAAAATAAAGAGTTTCTTGAATTGAAACAAGGTCGGATGATCGTTACTGAGTATGAAGGAGAATTTGTACGGTTAAGCAAATATGCCTAGGAATATGTGTCTACTGAAGAGATCATGTGTAATAGACTTGTTGATGGATTAAATGAAGATATAAAGCTGTTAGTCGGGATAATTGAGTTGAAAGAATTAGTAGTACTAGTTGAGAGGTCTTGTAAAGCCGAGGACTTCAGCAAAGAAAAGAGAAAATTTGATGTAGAGGTGAGAGATTCAAGGAAGAGATCGATGAGTAAATCTTATCATTCCTCATCAAAAAAATCAAGAGATTACTTTAATCGATCGACAGCTTCAACGGGATATCAGAATAGAGATCGCGAGAAGCAATACACTAATCTTAAAGCTCAAGCCACATCGGTATCGAGCGTTGGTAACATAAAAGATGTTAAGCTTGAGTGTAAACAATGTGGAAGATGACATTTTAAAGATTGTTGGGGAAAAAGTAATAACCGAGCTTGTTACAGTTGTAGTTCACGAGATCACTTTATAAAAGATTCCCAGAGCTAGCTGAAAAAGATAATGCTCAGAACACGAGGCCGAGTAACACTGCAGCTAGAGGTAGACCACCGAAAAACACAGGAAATGCAAGTGGTGGTAGAGGTGTGACATGAGACATTACAACTAGATCTGATGCTAGAGCAGCTATACGAGCCTACGTTATTCGAGCATGGGTAGAAACATCATCTCTGGATGTTATTTCCGGTACTTTTACTCTCTATGATACTAAAGGTATTGCATTGATAGATCCAGGGTCTACTCATTCGTATAAATGCATGAATTTAGTATCCAGTAAGACTTTGTCTGTAGAGTCTACTGAATTTATAATTAGGGTACCGAACCCCTTAGGCAAGTGTGTATTGGTTGATAAAGTGTGTGTAACGCCTCAATTTTCGGGACTTCTGTGAATTTTGGGCAAATTTCAGAAGATCTGTGTTTTGACTGCTTGGCGTTGGTCTAAGTATGTTAGTAGGCCTCTGGAAGGCCCAAGTTTAAGATAAAATCCGGAAGTTTTAGCTAATTTTAATTCTTAGGGGAAAAGGGGTTTTGGTAAGTTGGGCGTTTAAGATTTAATGGGTAAAATAAGCCACAAGAAGGCAGGTGGCAAAGTGGCATATGATGCCACTAGGGTGCTAAAAAGGTGGCGTGTGGATGACTAGGGAGAGCTAAGGTTCAAGTCACAAGGTGAGCAAATATTAGTATTAATTTTTATGTACAGAAAGGGGATGTGATGGAACTCAGGTGGAACTCTGTTAGGAACAGTTTGAGCTGCTCAGGAGATCGAGTAAGGAGAAGATAAGGGAGAAGATTTAGGAGCTGATTAGGGAGTGTAGTATTGGCTGAATGGTGGACTCTTGAGGAGCAAGATTTGGCCGGCCAAGGGTTTCTGTAGAGGGCAAAATTCGGCTAGGTCTATTGATAGTTGTAATTTCGGTATTTGGGGAAAAAGTTGTGCCGTTTCTGATCATTCTTCTCTTCTCCTATTCTCTTTTCTTATTCTTTGCTTATTCTTCTATATCTGAACCCTTCCTACCATTCTACTCTTCCATTCCATTCGTTTTTAAGCCTTTGAAGCCGATTACCATAAAAGCCAAAATCCCGAAAGCCTATTTTTCTTCTGTGCCGATTTCTCCTAGCCAAACTCTCTGATTCTTCTCCATCTTTTTGGCCGATTCTCTCATCCTCTGAACCCCAAAGTCTTGTCAACAAAACCACCGCAAAACCCTCATATTTCATCTTTCTCTTCATTATTTCAAAAAGCCAAAAACCCCATAGTCTTAGGGGCATAGTCGAATCTTTGGACCTTTAAAGATTTGATTTCTGCTAACATTTAAGGATTTAGATCTGCATCAAAATTGTATAGGAACTAAAGTGGAATTGTTGACTAAAGGAACTGGTGGTAAGTTTTCGAATCTATTCTTTATTTCGGGTTTTAGAAAAGCCGAAACCCCTAAAGGCTTAGGGAGGCTATCGATTGGGCCTTATGGCGCTAAGGGTTGTGACAATTGTTTTATTATGATGTTAGTGTGATCTAGAGGCTGCTGATTGAAGGCTTGGACAAGTGGAACGACTGGATCTAAACCTAGTTGCTAGTTTCGGCAAAGGTAGGATCTCTAATGTCTAAAGTGTTAATGGCCGACTGTTGGTAAGGAGATTTCCATACAAGTTGCTATGGATTCGTAGTTAACGTGTTAGTAATTGACTATAGGCAAATCGCTTGTGGAACTCGTCAGCGTTTCGTCGCAAGCAGGTGTGTAACTGACACCTTCTCATAGACTAGATCGACAAAAGTCGAAAAGCCAAACTGCCGAAAATCGGTATTTTGTGGACTTGAGAGTGTGCGAATGCTCGTGAGGTAGATCAATTAACATATTTGGTAAACTACAGTGTTTACACTGCTGAGTGCATGATTTTTGTGCCTGAGATATTTTTTGGGCTTAATGGGCCAAAATTGGGATAATGGGCCAACGGGCCCGACTCGGTAAGAACACTCGGTAAGTGTTTTTGTTAGTACATGGTGGAAATATGCATGAGAACCCCCAAAATAGATAAATTACTCGAATACCCTTAAGTATGAAAATTACCGTTATACCCCTAAGTGTAAAATGACCATTATACCCCTAGGGTTAATTTGACTGAAAAGCATGATGATCTGACTCTGTATGATGTATGCCATGATTTGTATATCTGTTGCATGGGGACATGGGTTATATTTATGGAGGAAGCGTCCTGGTGGCTATTCCACAATTATCTGTTCTGGTGGCTCTGCCACAAATATCTGTTCTGGTGGCTCAGTCCCCAAATATCTGTATCTGGTGACTCTGTCACATTATCTGTTCTGGTAGCCATGCTGCAAATTCTGTGGTGTGTAGCGGTTGGGTGGGTCGAGTAGTCTCCCCACATGGTGTAAAGATGGTACGGGGGGTGTATACGGTTGGATATGGTTGGGTTTCTGCATAAACATGTAATTTCTGTTATGTTCTGTTATGGGCCTATGGGCTTCATTCTGAAATCTGTTCTGGGCTGAGGCCAATTTAATTTGTTTCTGTGGTTTGAACTGGTTTAGACTATGGTTGGGTTATTTTACACACTGAGTTTCCCAAACTCACCCCTTATTTTCATCCACGCAGGTAATCCCCAACCATGATGGGCTTGGAGCTGTGAGGGCTTCGGAGTGGCCACGTTACGCAAATTTGGTTTTCTTACGTGAATTGGACATCTTTTTATTTACTTTTATGATTTGGGTTTTAAGTTGTAATAAGGCCGCTTTAATGATTTTTAATTGTTTTCAATATGATTTACTAGAATAGGTATAATATTATCTTAATCACTGAAACTGATTAGTCTTAGGGTGCATTTTCAAAAATAGTAATTGATTTTAAAATATCACGACAACAAAGCAAAACTTCTGCAACGAAAATGTTTTCCCAAAATTAATCACTTTTCCTTAAAACTGTATTTAATTGAATTGGTTTCCTAAGAACATACACTAAGTTAAGGTGTGGCAATGGTGGTATGCATGTCTAGGATTGGATCCAAAGGGAGCTTGGTACTTAAGTAGTCCGATGGACTCACCTCCTCTTTTCCGGTTTCCTACCTGGTGCACAGCTTCCATTAACCTTAAACCATAATGAAATCATCCTTTGAACACTAGGCCCGATTTTCTGGACTAAATATAGAAAATGTTTTGGCACCTCGATATGGCACGGCGGATCCGGTCATAACGTCTAGGCTGGGTTTGGGGTGTTACAGTGTGTAAGAATTATCCATTGATGATTCTGGGAAATTTTTTTTCGGCTGATTTGATGTTGTTACCATTTGACGAGTTTGACATAATCCTGGGTATGGACTGATTAACGTTGCATGATGCTGTTGTAAATTACAAACGAAAGATGATTGATTTTAGATGTCAAAGTAATGAAATTATTTGAATTGAATCAGATGTTTTGAATGGATTACCAGCTGTGATTTCAATGATGTTAGCTCAAAAATATGGGAGAAAAGGTTGCGAAGCTTATTTAGCCTATATGCTCGACACAAAAGTGACTGAAAAGAAGATTAAATCAGTGCTAGTTGTTTATGAATATTCAGATGTATTTCCTGATGAGTTACCGGGTTTACCACCGATTAAAGAGGTTGAATTTGGTATTGAGTTAGTGTCTAGAACAACTCCAATATCGATAGCTCCATATAGAATGGCACCGGCTGAATTAAAAGAGTTCAAAGCTTAGTTGCAAGAATTGACAGATAGAGGCTTCGCACGACCAAGTTTTTCTCCTTGGGGTGCACGGTTTTATTTGTGAAAAAGAAAGACAGAACTATGAGTATGTGCTTCGATTATCGATAGCTCAATAAAGTTACGATCAAGAACAAATATCCTTTACCGTGGATAGATGATTTGTTTGATCAGTTGAAAGGAGCTATTGTGTTTTCAAAGATAGACCTGAGATCAGGTTACTATTAGTTGCGAGTAAAAGATAAAGACATTTCGAAAACTACATTTAGAATGAGGTACGAATACTATGAGTTTCTAGTTTTGCCTTTTGGATTAACGAATGCACCTGCTGTTTTTATGGACTTAATGAACATAATTTTCAAACTGTATTTAGATCCATTTTTTTTGTATTCATCGATGACATTTTGATTTATTGGGGTGATGAAACCGAACATGCCGAGCATTTGAGAATAGTGCTACAAACTTTGCGAGATAAGCAGTTATATGCGAAGTTGAGCAAATGTGAATTATGGTTATGAGAAGTCAGTTTTCTGGGACAAGTTGTGTCAGCATTTGGTATCCAAGTTGATCCGAGCAAGATTTCAGCTATTTTGGATTGGAACCCTCCGAGAAATGTTTTTGAAGTTCGCAATTTTCTTGGACTTGCTGGTTATTATCGATGGTTCGTAAAAGGCTTTTCGATGATTGCGAATCCATTAATGAAATTAATTAAGAAAGATGTAAAGTTTGAATTGTCTGAAAAGTGGCAGAAAAGTTTCGATCAGTTGAAAGTTTTATTGACTGAAGCTCCGGTGTTGGTACAGCTAGAATCAGGTAAAGAATTTGTGATCTACAGTGATGTTTCGTTGAACGGTTTAGGTTAAGTTATGATGCAAGAAGGCAAAGTTATAGCCTATGCTTCGAGACAGTTAAAGCCGCATGAAAATAACTATCCAATGCACGACCTTGAGTTAACTGCGATTGTCTTTGCATTGAAAATTTGGCGTCACTATCTGTTTGGTGAGAAATGTCATGTATATTCTGATCATAAGAGTTTAAAATACCTGATGACTCAGAAAGATTTGAATCTACGATAGAGAAGATGGCTAGAACTACTAAAAGACTACGAGCTTGTAATTGATTATCATTCGGGAAAAGCTAATGATGTTGCTGATGCTTTGAGTCAAAAATCATTGTTTGCTTTGCATGTGATGAATACCCATTTGGTTGTGTCTGATGATGGTTTGGTTTTTGCCGAATTAAAAGCAAGACCATCATTCATTCAACAGATTATCGAAGCTCAGAAGGTTGATAATGAGATTTTAGCAAAACGAGCTCAGTGTAATTTAAATTCTGATTCAGAATTCAGAGTCGATAAAGATAATTATCTGAGATTCTGAGATCGAATTTGTGTTTCGAGAAATCCAAAATTGATTCAGATGATTTTGAATAAAGCTAACAACAGTCGTTTATCTATTCATCCGGGAAGTACTAAAATGTATAATGATATCAAACATTTTTATGTGGTATGGTATGAAATGAGATATCTCAGAATTTGTTTCGAAATGTTTGTTATGTTAGCAAGTTAAAGATGAACATCAGGTGCCATCTGGTTTGTTACAACTGATTATGATTCCGGAGTGGAAATGGGATAGAATCACAATGGATTTTGTATCAGGTTTACCTCTGACACCGAGTAAGAAAGATGCAATCTGGGTTGTTGTTGATAGGTTGACTAAATCGGCTCATTTCATTCCGGTTTGTACAGATTATTCACTTGATAAGCTTGCTGAGTATTACATTTCTCAGATTTTGAGATTACATGGAGTGCCTATTTCTATTGTTTCTGATAGAGATCCGAAGTTCACATCACGCTTTTGGAAGAGACTACAAGAGGCATTAGGTACGAAACTACACTTTAGCACTGCTTTTCTCCCATAGACAGATGGTCAATCCGAACAGATTATTCAGATACTTGAGGATATGTTGAGATGTTGTATTCTTGAGTTTGAAGGTACGTGGGAACGATACTTGCCATTGATTAAATTTGCATATAATAATAGCTTTCAATCAAGTATCAAAACGGCTCCTTACGAGGCTTTATATGTCGGAAATGTAAAACACCGTTGTACTGGACAGAGCTTAGTGAGAATATGATTCACAGGGTTGATTTGATCAGGCAAACAAAAGAAAAAGTGAAAGTAATACAAGATAGTCTGAAAGCAGCTGTGGATCGTCAGAAATCGTATGCAGATTTAAAAAGAAAAGATATTGAGTTCCAGATTGGTGACAAAGTATTTTTTAAAGTCTCACCATGGAAGAAAGTACTCCGATTTGGCAGAAAAGGCAAGCTAAGTCTTAGGTTCATCAGGTCGTATGAGATTATCGAACGAATTGGACCAGTAGCTTATCAGCTAGTATTGCCATCTGAGTTAGAAAAGATGTAATACCCCAAACCCGGCCCAGACATTATGGTCAAATCTGGTGTGTCACATTGAAGTGTTTTAGCAAAAATCGTGTTTTCATTGAAAACCCTTCTTAAAATAAAAGAAACCTTAATTAACTTAAAAAAACCCACCTTTCAGTTGCAAAAACCTTGTTGAAACATTTGATTTAAGAAGACTTATTATTTAAAAATTTAATTGCAGAAACGTAGAAAACATACTATAATTTAGAAAACCCATGTTCAACTTCTTGTAATTACATTGAAGATAATAATAATTCAAGTAATAATAACACAATGAAAACCTTATTACAATCTGGTCTGGAACATACGAAAAAAAGAAGTAAAAACTTAAATGCTTGAAATAAAAGAAAAAAAAACCCAAGTCCAAATCATCTTGCTAGCTAGCCACCCAGAGTCCTTCCAAACATCGAACCTTCTACTGAGCATCACTTGAAAATAAAATAAAAGAGGGGGTGAGTTTTCGCAAACTCAGTGTGTACAACCCTCGACAAGAACAAGCATTCAAATAAAACAACATCATTCATCAATCATGCAATGCAATCCCATCCAAATTATCCATCCGCTACACACCGGCTCCGTCCCCTGTCACACCATGTGGGGATATAAATATCGACCCACCCAACCCACACACCATGGTAACCCGATTGCGGAACTACCTTCATTCACATATTGGGCTTTAAAAGCCATCAGTGGATCCACGATTGTCAAGCAACCATGCGATCCTCATATACTTCCTCCGTTCCATAAGTCGCAACCCATATGCAACCTAAGCAGAATATCATATGTATGCATGTCGCATCCACAAAAATTACATTCAACACTTAGGGGTATTTTGGTCATTTTCGCCCTTAGGGCATTTCTATAATTTTCCCTTAATTACGATTTTCACTTATCTTGGCCGTTAACAAGTCCCGTGAGCTAAGATGAATGAATACTATGCACCAGGTAGGATTCCAGAGAAGAGGAGGTGGGTCATTAAGACCGCTTAAGTACCAAGCTCTCCTTAGATCCAATCCTAGACATGCATATACCCGTTGCCACACTTTAACCCTATGACTTGTCTACGGTCGCAAATAATTAATTAAGTCTTATGTGGATATCATATACTAGGCCCAAAACCCCTTACAGAGCCCAATCAAATTCACATACCTGGATCTGGCCCATTAAGCCCAATCATATCCATATGGCCCATTAGGCCCAAATCACCTGTATATGGCCCATTAGGCCTAAATCACATTTATATAGCCCATTAGGCCCAGTCACATTCATATTCATGCTCACATACAAACTTTCTATCACATAGCATCAATACTCAGTTTTTGCCTATTATGGGCCTAACAGCCCATTGGGCCCATTTAGCCCATTTCGGCCCATATGGCCAAATCACAACCCAAGTCCACGAAATCACCCGTGGGCCTCAGGCAACCTATGGGTTTCCCTCTTACGAGTGTTCGCGCACTCGTTGGACTACTATAGCCAAACATTCAGCTTTTCAACATTTCAGCATTTCGGCTTTTGCCGATTCATTGTGTGTGTGCGGTGTATGTACACACCTGGTAAGAAAGTGTGATGCGATCTCCTTAGCCCAAACCTACAACCGATATCATCCTTCAATTAATCGCATGCTTAATACTTATTTACTCAAAAATCGAAACCTCACCTTAACCTTACCTTGAGCCCAATCCTTAATCGCTTTTTCCTTGATCACGTATTTCCTAGATCTGTACAAATCTTAACTATTAAAACCTGAATAATAGGTGAATCGTATCCAACACAAGTCTCTTTACCATAACTATGACCATTCGGCCACCTTAGCTAATGGGAGAAGATTACTTACCAAAACTGCAACATCTTAAGGAGCAATTCGACAGAGAGCTAAAAACCAAGATCTGATACTAATTCCCTACCAAAGTTGATTAGAAAGAGTGAGGGACAATAGTCGATACTAAACAAAGAAAAACCGATTGGAAGAGCAACACTTATACTAGATTCGGTCAAAAAGTATTCGGCCCTTAGAAGATTCAGTTTTTTGGCTTTTCAAACTAAGTATGGTGAATAAGGTTTATTTGGTATAGATTAAAGAAGAAGAGTAGTAGAAGAAATCAACAAAGAAGATTGTGTAGAGGAGAATAGAAATCGGCAGAAAGAAAAAAAGTAAAATTGAGGGTTTTTGGCTTTTTGGATCTTGAAGAGAAAAGGGTTTCTAGTACAAAGTGAAGGGAATTCGTCATTAACTTTTCAACCCTCCCATTCGGCGCCTATTTATAGCCCTATAGTCGAATTCTTCAAGCCTAAGTTCCCAATTCAGCTCCACTTACTCCTCACTTCTCATCTCCTTGTTTTCCTCCCTGATAACCCCTTGATCATTTCCTTAATTTTCTCTTTTGAACGCTCCCCTTGGAGTCCATCTTCACGCCACTTCCATCCTTCTAGAAGGCCAAAATTAAATTCTAAAAATACTAAGCTAGGATTCAAACCTTGGACCCCCTTGCTAGCTACTAACGCCACCTTACTACACCTTATGTGGCGTCACTTAGCCACTCCACCACAGGCTCTTTTTGTGTCCAATTGTTTCTTCATTTATTCAAAAGCCCAACTACTAGCCAACCCTGATTATTTTAATAATTAAATTAGAATTTCTTCTACCCCTTAATTCAAACTCAACCTTAGCTAAGACCTACTAAAATTATCGCTTGGATAAGAATATTAAACACAATTTTCATCAAAATCGAAAATAAAAAAAATTCAGGATTTTGGGATTTCGAGATTTTAAGATTTCGAGATTTTTGGGGCGTTACAAAAGATACATAATATATTTCATGTATCGATGCTACGAAGATACAAATTAGATCCTTTGCATGTCATTTCCCCGACTGAGATTAAAATTCATTCTAATATGTCTTATGATTACCGATACAGATTTTAGCTCGTGAGATCAAATAGTTGAGAAATAAGAAAATTGCATTAGTGTAAGTATTATGGCATCGACATGGGGTTGAAGAAGCCATGTGGGAACCCGAGGATACTATGAGAAAACAATATCCAAACTTATTCACTGGTAAGATTTTCGGGGACGAAAATCCCTAAGGGGGGAGAGTTGTAACAGCCTGGTTTAGACCCTAGTTGGAACAGTGGTTTTGAGACCACAAATTTGAATTATAAAAATATTTTAATATTATTTTTCATGTTTACAGTTTGTGTTTAAGTATGTGTGAAAGTTTCGTGTGTTAATTTTATCAACTGTGTGTTTAATTTGATAAAAGGACCTAATCGCGTAAATTGTAAAAGTTGCATGATATATGTTAAGGGTGCCTAATTGTTATGGCTTATTAAAGTAAAGGTCCTTATGTTGATATTTGACGATGGAGTGTATTAAATGACATAGATGGACATTAGTTAATGGAATTTTAAATGACAATAATAAGGTTATTTTGGTAAATCATGTATTAATGTTAATATAATTAAAATAAAACCAAAATGTGGCCATTAGTGCATCTTTTTTTAACCAAAATTAAGAAAAGAAATAGGGTTTGGAAAGCTTGGTGTATTCGGCCACAGTTCAAGCTTAATTAAGGTGTGGTTTTGACTCAGTTTTTGGTAATTTCTACGTTTTTCTGATCATTGCTCTATATACTATCATGCCCATGTATGAATTTTGGAAATTTTTGATGGTTTTGAGTTGAGCCATTGTTGATAATGTGAGTTTTATGAAGTTTGATGATAGTAAATGGAAGATATGTGTTAGATTACTTGTTTTGTATTGGGATTTTTGATGAATTTGAGTATTTTGGACTAAATTATGAAAATGAGAAATTGAGGGACTAACATGTGAAATAAATAATAAAGATGGGCTGATAGGGACCATAGGAAAATTTGGCTAAGGCATGGTTTTGATGAATTTTATATATTTGGTGTTTTGTGTAATAAGGACTAAAAAGTCAAAATGTGTAATTTTAGGGGCTAAAGTGCAAAAATGCCCAAAGATTTGTTTTTGTATTAAATTGAATGTGTCGGTGAATAAAATGGTTAATTTTGAATACATATAGATCAAGAAAAGAGGAATTTGAATTTAGATCGAGGAAAATCAAAGATTATTGAATAAATGATCCAAATCGTCAATTCTGAGTACGAGGTAAGTTCGTATATGATAAATGATGTTATAGTTATGTTTTAATGCTATGATAATGCATAAATTGTATAGATATTTGATTATGGTTTGAGCATGATGATAATCGAATTTGATCGGCACTAAGTGTGCGGTTCAAAATATCTTCGGCTACAAATGGCACTAAGTGTGCGAGTTGGAATAGCTTCATCTATATGAGGCACTAAGTGTCTGATACTGAGATAGCTTTGGTTTATTGAAATGACACTAAGTGTGCGAAATTGTTACAGCTTCAGCAAATCACTGATGCTCTAAGTGTGCGAAATGTGAAAGTATGGAAAGATTTTCGAATGAATTAATGTGTTTGAACGAGAGGTGAGAATGAATGAATAAATATGGGAAAGTTCAGGTATGTTCGATACCTATGTGGTAGATGATATTGTGTGAATGAAGCTTGATGAATTTGTATTAACATATTAAATGAGATATAATAGAATTGATGGATGAATTGTGAATTTCTAAGTGTTTATTAGTTGATGTTTCGTATAATATAAACTGTTGATTATTTATGGTGCAAACTTACTAAGCTTTAAAGCTTACTGTGTGAAATGTTCTCTATTTTACAGTTTTATAAAACTAGCTCGGATCTGGGGATCATCAGTGACATCAATCACACTATCGGACATCTATTTTGGTACCATTTTGAGAGTTGTATATATGGTATATGGCATGTATAGGCTAGTGTCACTTTGGTATGTTTTGTGTTGTGTTTAGCCATGAAACTTGGCTTGTAAATATAGGTATGTATGCCCTCTTAAGTTGGCCTAAATGGTGTGTTTGATAAGTAAGATATGTGATGTTTATAACGTTTATGTGATGGTTTATTATGGGATATTGAAGTAATGAGTTTGTGCATTTGGAACTTTGGTAAATTGTGATGATGTTGGCATATTGAATTGGTTGAGGTTATATATTTTGATATGTGATTGAATTGGCATGTTTTTTGGTTGACTATAAATTGATGCAAATAATGCTAAAATGTTGTGGTTTTGGAATACTTGAGATAGGTGGGAAATGTGGCTTAAACCAAGCCTAATTTCACCCCACACGGTTGAGCACACTAGCATGTGTCTCGACTGTGTATCTATTATAATTTAACTATTCAAGTCAGTCTCAAGCACGGCCTAGACACATGGGTGTGTCTGGTGGCCGTGTGAGGCACACAGCCTTGATTCATGGACGTGTGTGGCCATTTCGAAGGGTACATGGGCTAGACACACGGGCGTGTGGTCGGTCGTGTGACCCAAGTCAGTTTCAACCACGGGCAAGGCACACGGGCTTGTGTTATGGCCGTGTGGATAAATCAGTATGTATGCCTTATTTTGCCACGGCCTAGACACACGGGTGTGTCTAATGCCGTGTGAGGCACACGGCCTGTTCACACGGGCGTGTGACCTTTATAACTTAAAAAAATGTTTAAGTTTTGGAAAATTTTGTATGAGCTCAGTTTAGTCCCGACCCCTTTCTAAAGCATGATTAAGGTCTCGTTGACCTTTGCAAGGGACTTTTTAATGATGTGTGACTTTGATGTTATGATGTTTGAGAAATGAATGCGGGATGTTTAGATTTGTCCAGTAACGCCTTTAACCCTAGTCCGGTGACAGATATGGGTTAGGGGTGTTACATTCGGAATATTTACCTTCAATACACCAACTTACTTTGCTTTCACATGCACTTTTGTACATTTTCTTTCAATTAAACATGCTCTCTCTTTTTTTTACGAACATTTTGTTGTATGTACTACAATTTTTTGAGCATTCGATACTTCTTTTCAACTCCTCAAAACTTATTTTCAAAGAATGTTCTGAATAGGACTGAGTCTAGTGTTTGGGATAATTTAAAGATAATTAAGAGAGAATTGATGGCTAAATATTGCAAGGGTTCAAATAAGATTAGGCCATATAGTCTTAAAGTTGGGTTTCAAAGGATAAAATTTCATCAAGGTTGTCTTGAAAGGCTCAAACAGTCCAAAAAAAAGTTGCCTAAATCATTTTCAACATTCCATGCTTCCTCGGATTTCGCCTCAAGAAACTACTTAGTCCATTCTAGAGACTTAAACTTTCATGCATGCCTAACTTTTGTAAGGAACTAAAAATTTTATGGTACGATTTGCTTGCTTTGTTAAAAATACACTTATGTCATTATTAAGCTAACATAACAATTGAAATAATCGAACTTTATTTATACTGAAGTTTAGCATACTTAACAAAATTTCAAATTATTGAACAAGATATATCCTAGTCATAATTGGAAGAAAAATTTATTCTGAGTTGAAATAATTTGAATTTTTCAGTCCCCCTACTTAAGATGAACAATGTCCTTATTGTTAAAAGTGAATAGATACTATACACCAGGTAGGATTCTTGAAAAGAGGAGGTGAGTCAATTTTACTGCTTAAGTACCAAACTCTCTCTAGATCCAATCCTAGACATATATATATATATATATTGCCACACTTTGTACTTTGTAACTTGTTCATTTTTATTTATGATTTCCACCTCTTGTTTTATTATGCGAAAAATATAAATCATTATAGAACCTAATCCTAAAACATTAAATAACCTAGGAAATAAAATGAAATAAAGTGAAGATCCCCCCTTTTTATTTATTTGTAAATCCCTCAAAATTGACTTGTCTTTTTCCTTCCTCGACATTGGAGTCCATGGTTCAAGTATAAAGTCTAGAAATTCATGCACAAAAATAAACGGGTTATGAAATATATATTTTAAGTGTATCTCTGATTGAGTCATCCCATATTTTTTAGTATCTCCAGTAATCTTGTTATTGCAACTACATGTGTTGCGTCATAGCCATTATACCAAACTGTTCACTTTGTGGAATGGTGCTAGATAAAGAGACTCTCAATGTCAAACTTAGGAAATTTGTTAAGGGTGGTTTCAGTTTTGGGCAGGTGGGTGAGTAGCTAAGGGTAAGGTTTAGAGTTGAAAAGGGTGGAGATTTTAAGGATAGTTTAGGTGCAGTAGTTGGTGACTTTGAATGAAGGTGTTTGGGGGTAGTGATTCATGGAGTTAAGGGATGCAACATTAAGGGATTAAGTGAGATGCACTATTGGGCTACTTGGGAGTGGTGGTGGAGCAAGGTAAAGGCTATAGGTTTGTGCGGAAAAAGGTTGAATATTTCTATTCTTAGTAGTGTTTTAAGCCCAATGGCAGCTCCTTTTTGGATCGTAGGCTCCTATACTGAAAATAAACTAAAAAAACTCAAAGAAATTAGTGCTTGGGTTAAAAGTTGACCCTTTATTTAACAAAAAAAAAATACTTAAATTCTTTGGGCTACTTAGAAAAATATTTTTTTTGAAAAATTACATTAAATTAAACTCCTAGGAAGGATTGGAGGGGTCACGAATGGTTCTACTTAAGTCCCAATCTCCTAGACAGTTTTAATTAATGTAATGAACTAAAGAAAATTTTATCTAAGTCTACCATTTTATTCAAATGAGAAAAAAAACTAAAAATATAAAATAACGATAGAGAAAGTGAAGAGAACTCCCTTTATTTTATTTAGGATCGTCACTGACCATGGTGGTGTCAAATGGCCAATTGTCATACCAACCATAATCATCTAGGAAGTAATCACATTCTTTCCCATCAAATCTGCCCAACATCTTATTAGGGAAAGAAAACCCGTAATGATCTTTCCTGCTGGCCTTGTTTAACTTCCTGTAATTCCTACAAATCCTCCAACCTCTGACTCGAAAATGTGAAATAATCCATCCAGTACCCTTCTTGCACCTTTCCAAAATCACATGTGCCTCTTCTTATTGATCTTTGGTGAACTCAACTAAAATAATGACAGGCAAATTCGAAGACAGAACCAAATAGTCATATTTCAAATGATGAGACAAAATCTTCAGTTCCAATTTAACTAGCTCTTCAATTAACGACTTTGGTTGCGTATACTCCTGAGATGATAACTATAATGATTCGAGTGGAACTTCTTGAGTGAATTCCTTCGAATTAGCTTCTAACCAAGCTAAACATTCCTTGCCTTCATCATCACTTGGTGAATCCTCCAATAGAATATGTTCTAACAAATCATCTAAAGAATTGAGCTCTAATTCTGGAGAAGCATGCGATTCCATCTTCGAAATAGCATAGCAGTCTTCAACTATATCTTGGGATTTAGCAGCATCGAAGTCATTAAAAGTCACCTCGTCATCAAAGATTTCTTTCAATTGAGTGTCATTTTGCTGCTTCTGGAATTGTTGAGGAATGACAGTGGTGGAATCTTAGCTTTAACCGGACAACTCTTCTCTGGAAATTTTTCTGTATCCGACAAGGGTGTTAGGTAACCAGAACTAATCGATTTCGAGTTTACCTCATCAAGGATCACTGTATTTGACTTTTTTGGAACATGAGTTTTAACATTCAGTTGAACTTCTTCTTTGCCTTGAGTTACATTAAGCTTATCTTCAACCTCGACAGCTTTAGGTTCCCATGTCTTCCCACTTTGTAAAGTGACAGTATTCCAATGCTCTTTGCCCGTGCTTCTCAGATTTTCTGTATCACTCGGTCAAATACCTTGGGGTCAACTTTGGAGCTCATTGGCTAGCTGTCCCACTTAGTTTCCTAAATTCTTCAATGTTTCTGCTTGGCTTTGGATTAGTTCATCATTCTTTACTATATACACCTTCAGAAAATTCTCAAGATTACTTGAAGATTCAGCTGGTGTGGGTTGTTGCACTTGTTGAGAATATTCTAGCAGATAATTTGGTTGAAATGACATGGAAGAGTCGCTATGGTCCGCCCAGTGATTACTCTATGGAGAAATTGGATGATTCTGCCATGAAAAGTTGTAATAATGTGGAACATTCCAATTTTGATTTTCCATGTAATATTTCGACTATTGATTCAATGGAAAATTTTCAAAGAAATGGCCATCTCCACCGTATTCACAAGAAATATCCTCGAACTGGTTTAATTGCTGACCTGTCAGGTTACCATTGAGACCATTAACAATTATGTTCTTAAGCATAGAAGACATAGAGGATACCTGGGCTACCAAAGAAGCAAGTGTGTCCGCTTTATGTACTCCTTCTGCTTGTCTTTTTGAGGCTACTCGGTTGGTTGGCCACTGATAGTTATTGCTGGCAATTCTTTCAATAATCTCGTAAGTATTGTTATAAGACTTAGAAAGAAAGGCTCCATTTGCTGAAGCATCCACCATCATTCTAGTATGAATATTGAGACCAATATAGAAAGTCTATATTTGAACGCAACAAGGAATGCCGTGATGAGGGCAATTTTGTAATAACTCCTTGAATCGCTCCCATTCATCTTATAAAGATTCTTCATCAAGTTGCTGAAATGAAGTAATTTCATTTTGGATCTTGGCGGTTAAAGATGGAGGGAAATATTTTATTAAGAAACGTTCAACCAACTCTTGCCATGTAGTTATGGAACCAGACGGTAGAGAGTTCAACCTTGCTTGTGCTCTATCTCTTAAGGAGTATGGAAATAATCTTAGTCTCAAGGCATCCTCGGTTACCACGACTAGTTTAAATGAGTCACTTACTTCTATGAATAGCCGAAGATGAAGATGTGGATCTTCAGCAGGAATCCCACTAAATTGACCCATATTTTGCAACATTCGGAACATGACCGGCTTCAGCTCAAATTGTTTTGCCTCGATTTTGGGTCTCCTAATACTCGAATTGAGCTTGTTGAATAGAGGAATGGCATATTGTTGAATGGCACAGTTTCTGTCATCGGCAACAATGATCGGATTGTGAGTACTATAAGCGAATGTTCCTCCTAGATTTTGGTTTGGATTTTTGAAATTCATATCTTCGGTCCTTCTTTGGTTTGATTGTCTTCTCCTTTGTCAGAAAGTCCTTTCAATTTAAGGGTTTATGAAAAGTAAGTCAATGATTTGATAAATACTCATAAACACCTGAAACAAACACAAAAATAAAAAGTGAAATTAAAATTTAACAAAAAAAAGGTAGACCAAAATGCAAAATTAACAATTTCACAAATAATGTCTTTTAAAACAGTCCCCGGCAACAGCTCCAAAAACTTGGAACGACAAAAATATGCAAGTGTACACAACGCAACAAGTAATAAAGTGACAAGTAAATGTCAAGTTATCGTACCCATAGGAACTGTGAAAAGAATTATTTATGAATGCTATTTAAAACACTTTGGTGAAGAAAAATATTTTTTTTGAAGAGGGTGATTAAAAATTAAGATTTTAAACTAAGTAAACTAAATAAATAAATCTCAAATGCACGATTCCAAAATACGATTTTAATCAAGATGACATAATTGTGTTAGATTAATTACATTTCTTAACTTAGAATTATTAAGCTCATGTTTATATTATTACAAAAAAATTCACGGCAACTCGGTAATTTGCTAACTTACGAACATACTCACCTACCAAAATCCATTCATCTATTGACTATATCCCTATGTCAATTCAACCGATTAAACAAATCTTAATAGGAAAATATGTTATTGCCCATACATACTAATTAAATCAAAATAATCTCTTGTACATATCCCTATGTCAATTCAAATGATTAATTAAATCTAATAAGCACATAAAAGACTACGTGAGTAACAAAGTATCCCTACCTTGAAACAGATTAATCACAATAACCTTGCAAGTTATGCAAGGAAAATGTGTCGTCAGATACCGTTACTAATTTAACCCTCAGCTACCTTAGATGATTAAACATGCACTGATTAAGTACTGTGTCCATTAATTACAATTTCAATCCGTTTAAATAATTAATTCATTAGCTACCTCACAATTGTAATGCAAGAATAACTTAGTCAAGATTTTACTTAATCAATCATCTTACTGAGGCCTATAACAACATAAACACAATTTTAACAATTTTAGCAAATGAAATGCAATCAACCTAACACGAATTAAGTTCAAGATAGATTGATAATATTAACCATTCCAACAATATAAATATCTATAGATATGTTCATCATAACAACAACAAAAATTAAAGAGATAGGGAACAAGAATCAAATCCGATGTTTTTCTGTGGCTTGACTAGTTTGCTCCGTTCTTCCTTCTCCACTGTCCTCATCGACCAAGGCTGCTATAAACAGTTAATTGCTACACCAAATGGCTGATGAATGCCCCTTTTTCAAGAGGAGAAATCGACAAGAGTGCAAGGGAATTTGGAATGGAAAAGAAGAGAGAAAGTGGAGAGAAGAGAGAAAAGATGTGAATGCTTGAGATGTGTTTCAAATGGCCAGCCTAAGGGGGTTTTTATAACTGAAGAGGGCTACTAAACATAGATAAAATTATCAGCCAAATTGCCCTCCCTTGGTTGGCCACAGATGTGGCAAGGTTGATGGTTTCCACTTTGCTAATTTAGGCTTGGGGCAAATCTATAAAGCCACCAATTATGGAGGGGTTTGTTTGCAGCTTGAACAATTCTTCGAGGGCCTCTTTGCAAACTAAATAATCAGCCAATAAGTTGATTTGGGTCAACATAAGGACGGTTTTGGGCTGTCTACTTCTTGGTCGGTTTGGTTCACTCGATTCAGCTTAACTGGCCACTTTTCATAATTAATTAATAAGAATTTATTTAACCCAAATTAAATTGGATTAAAATTAAAATTAATTATACTATGAATTAATACTCATAATTTGGACCGTCTTTAGCTGAAAATTCATTCGTCTCGATGCCTCAAAAATCACTTCGCAGTTTTGCGCTTTTAGTAGTGTTTGCTGAGCCAATTCTCGCCTTTTGTGTAATCCTGTCGAAAATAATAAAAAATAATTAAAATTTATTATAAAATTAATTAAAATTCATTATTTTAATATTTTAAGTACAAAATAATTATTCTATAATATTTATATATCTTTCGACATTAATTTTATCGAAACTGCATGAATTTGAGTTAAAAAGGCCATGAAAAAGTGTGTATATTTTCGTGTTTCCAAGTATTCGCCAAAGGTATAGTATGCCTGATTTGTATGGAATACTGTGCTAGTTAGACTTTAAGTAATCTGGTTAGGAACCAACTGTATAGTTTAGCTTGATAAGTTTGATGAGGGGAAGTTATTTATATTTTTCTCGAAAATTGTGGGCCAATAAGAAAGCAAGTTCTGATACGTATGACACTTGTTAAATTCCATTAAGCAAGATGAGTCATATTTATATGTGAGAATGTATTTTGAAAGTGGTTTTTCTTTCTTATTTTTCCTCTTCCTTAAGAGGTATGTATTGAAGCCTTCTTTAAATTCGAATGTATCCTACCTCGATGATCTAGAGGCTAAGGTTCTTTTATGATTAGTAGTCACTTCATCAGGGTAAGTATTTTAGCTCTACATGTTAAGTAATGAATGAGTAAATCTGTATTTGGTAATTGAACAGTGAGATTGTAAGTATAAGGTTTCTGCATGAGTTTGTTAGCGATTGAAATGATAAGTAATTTGTATATACAAGTGTATTAATGGTGAAATTATGTTTTTAAGCAGTGAGTGCTATTAGTTTGTGAGGAATATTTGAATCTGGAGTTGGAAATACAGTAAGAGAGAATCGTGTGAGTTTTATGCTGACTCCTGCATGTATACTATTTATATTGTGAGTCATCTATAAGAAATTGATTGAATTCTATATCCGAAGTCATGAAAAGTATAATATGTGATGATTGGTGTATGAGTATTGAAATATTGAAGTATGACTGAGTATGTAAATGTCTGAAATGTATGCTATGAGATATGTGTTATGATTGGGTGTATGCCAGTGAAGTAAAATGTTGAAGTTAGATTGTGTCAGCACATGAAGAATTTGTTAAGAGAGTCTCTGCCTGTTCACCGCAGTGGTGTTTGAGGGAGTCCGCCAGGACTGAAAACATGAACTCTAAAGGGAAAGTCCATAGCCATGACACCTTTTGAAAGGAGCTAAGGAATGGTGATTACCCAATAGAGTTCTCTACGTGTCCCACGGCGATGATGGGAAAACTTCATATAGTGTGAGTTTAGGCAAATCCATTTTGTAAACATGACAACTATGAATAGCCTTTGTGGTGAACTCTGAAAGAATAACCTTTGTGGTGAACTTTGAATAAATGCCTTTGTGGCAAATTTTGAATGGATTGGCTTAGTGGCGTGCTTTATCTGATTGTCTGTATGGTGTATTTTGCTAAGTCTATGGGGCATGAACTATCAGTAATATCTGATAAGCTATGAGTCTAAATGTCTATCTTTATGGTAAGATATGAGTAAGTTCTAGTAGTTCTATAATAAGTATAACCAAGATAAGGTATTGATATGCTTTGGAATAAGAGCTGAATAAAATCTTAAGAGATTTCCATGAAAAAAAGATGCGTATCTATATGTCAAGAAGGGTATTTGTTATGATGATCTGTAAGTATGAAAAGTAAGGAGTATGGCATCATCTTCGAAGATTCTTTTGAATATGAGTTAATGTTATTTTAGATTATGAGATTCTATTATATAGCATGATGTGGAGTTCATTTGGATGTTATATGCAATGAATTATTAGTATGGATATGTGAACAGAACTGGATCAATGTAGGTTTGAGTGTGAACCAATGGTATGAAACTCTGCTTAAGTATCCGCCCAAAATAATGTTAGTGAACAGTTGTTTGAAATAAGAGTATGGGTTAAGGTAAGGATTGCTGGTAGTTTCTAAGGGTATGTTCTATTAAGCAAGAATTATGGGATGAGAAATTTATGAAATAATTCGAAGGATACCTCAATTAACAAGATTAAGTATTATAAAGGAATGATAACAATGTGATGGTATCAGCTAAAGTAAATGGTGTAGTAAATGGTTGACCCATAACAATTCAAACAAGATTGCCAAATATCCATAAAGGTATGGTTATAGTGGTTCACTAGGTACTCTTGTACTTACAAGGTTTTGTTGAAATACATGAAACCCCATATATTTTGGGGATATTTTTTAAAGTTATTTAGGTAGATAAATCTTAGAATAAATAAATTGAGATTTTTTAGGAATATTTTATTTTATCTTTCAGTAGTTTATTAGAATAATGGAATTATTTTCCAAATTAGGTTATGACTCTTTCCTCTATTTAAATTCAATTCTTAAGTTAATAAAAAACAATTTTATTAAATACTCTCTTAAAAACTTTCACGGTATTAGAGCTAGGTAAAATATCCAGTAGCGTTATGGTGAAAACAACTTTAATTAGAGATAAGAGATCCCAAAATTAAACTGAGGTAGAAAGTTCTGCCGTTGAAACAACTACCGAGAGTGTAATGACTTAAGGGACAAAGGCATCTCACCTCCTTTTCAAGTGATATCTCACAAGTTGAATGACAATAATTATCTCGAATGGTCACACACCGTAAAGTTAGCAATTGATGGGCGCAACAAGCTAGGTCATTTAACTGGAGAAGTCAAGCAACCAGAGGTGGATGATCCAAAGATGAACAAGTGTAGGTCAAACAATTTTATGATAATTGCCTGGCTTATTAATTCCATGGATGCATCCTTAGGTAAACCATTTCTTTTTCTCCCGACTGCTAAAGATGTTTAGGATGCTGTGAAAGGCACCTATTGTAACAACCTGATTTTGACCCTATTCAGAACAGTGGCTTCAGGACCATGAATCTGAGTCAGAAAAATATTTTAAAATTATTTTCTGTGCTGATTATGTGTGAATTTATATCTCTGAAATTTTCGTGCTTTAATTTTATCGTTTGAGTGCTGATTTAATAAAAAGGGCTTAATCGCTTAAAATGGAAATTTGATGGTTAAATTTGAAAGTGCTTAATTATTGTTGTCTTTATCATATGAAGTACTTATGTTTCAATTAGGCCATTGACAATATGAATGACGGTAATGTCATGTAATATATAGTTTTGTTATTAAATCATTAAGGTTAAAAATGTAAAATGTTAATTAAGTTAATATAATAAAACATATATTAAAACATATCATGCATCCGTTCATTTTATTTTCATGACCGAAAAACATAAAGAAAGAAAAGAAAAGAAAGCTTAGCTATTTGACATTATTGAAGCTTGATTAAGGTATGTAACTAGCTTGGTTTTTGATAATTTTTACGTTTTTAAGATCTTTGCAGTGTAATGTACAAAGCCCATGCTTGAATTTTTTATTTTGATGAATATTTTGAGTTTTTGTAATCTTAGTTGATGAAATATGAAAGATATGTTTTGGATTGATATGTTTTGTATTGGAATTTTTGATGATTTTGAGTAATTAGGACTAAATTGAAAAAATAATAAATTGAGGGACTAAAATGTGAAATAAATGAAATGTATGGACTTGTATAAACATAAGGAAGATTCTGCCTAGGCATGGTATGTGCAAATTTTGCATGTTTTGTGTTTTGTGCAATTTGGACTAAATTGTAAAAAGTGTGAAATGTCAGGGGTAAAATGGTAATTTACCCATTTATGTGTTTTTGGACTGAATTGAGTGAAAATATGTTTGAATGAGTTTAATTTAAATATGTTTAGATCAAGAACCAAAGATATTGGATTTGGATGGGGGGAAAACCAAAGTTGTCGACTAGTCATCCCGTTCCGATTATCATTGTCCGAGGTAAGTTTATAAGCAAATAGATATTTTTAATTTTAATTATATACGAGTTTATATGCTGAAATTGAGTTATGTGAGATTATATATGTGAAAGTCGAATGTACATATGCTTGGGAACTAAGTTGACAAGTTTGATTCGACCGAATTACAACGTCCGAAAGCCCCGTACGAACCTTAGGAATAGCTAGGATACATATGTCATGACATAGGACTTCCTATATGTGTTCTCGTGTAAGACCATATCTGGGATGTTGGCATCGATATGTAATTACATCTATCTGGGATATTGGCATCGTATTTAATTTGTGTAAGACCCTGTCTAGGACAGTGGCATCGATACGTGATAGCATGTAAGACCTCGTCTGGGACGTTGACATTGTACTATATATGTAATTATCTGAGTATCCTATTCAATTCCGAATGGTTCAACGGGCAACTATAGGTTGTGATTGAATGTGTAAAATGAGTAAAGGTGACCAGGTATGTAATAACCTATTTTTTATTTGAAATAAGGTAAGTTGGTTACTTGATTTGTGTTGCAAATAAGGAATGTATATATATATATGAAATGTATATTCAGCCAAAGGTTTGTATAGTGATATTATAATGGTGATTTATATGCAAGCATATATAAATGATTACATTCGGTCTTATGAATATATGTATTTGAATTTATGAAAATTAGATTATACAATTGCACCATGGTTTAGAAATTTAGTGATACATGAATAATAGATACATGTATATTCAGCGAAGGAAAAATTGTATATGGAAGTATATGTTATAAACTGAATTTTTGAGCTTGAAAATAAATGTAATCATGATAGTATAAACTAGTTTGATTAAATTGAGTTGGTATTGATATTGAGTTGTTTATTTGTTTATGACTTACTAAGCTTTAATAGCTTACTGTGTGTTATGTTTGCCTTTGTTTTATAGATTTTGAAGTCTAGTTAAGAGCTCGGGGATCGTCAGCAAAGTCTATCTTACTATCGATTGTTTTTGGTACATTATAAGTTTTAATCTGAATCTACGGCATGTATAAGCTAGGTTATATTTTTGCTAAATTTGAAGTTTTGTATATATTAAGCCATGCGAAAATGGCTAATATGCT
This sequence comes from Gossypium longicalyx, assembly GCA_025698465.1. Classification (NCBI taxonomy): domain Eukaryota; kingdom Viridiplantae; phylum Streptophyta; class Magnoliopsida; order Malvales; family Malvaceae; genus Gossypium; species Gossypium longicalyx. The sequence goes on from CM047007.1 coordinate 60,082,740, forward strand.
ATGATAATATGTGAAACTTTAGTCAATTTTATATGTGTTATATGTTTTGAAAATGGTTGGTGATTTGGATATGGTTTGATTGAATCGGCCATGATATATACATAAGTATGAATTATGTTTGTTATGTTACTCTTGGTTAAAATGATTCGGTTGTGAATTGTATTTGATAGGAGTGGTTTAACTTGGATGTTGAATGTATTTGATTAAATTTTGAATTTAGGTCATGAATGTAATGCCCCAGATCCCCAATTCCCGAAAACCCTTGTTATAATTATTTTTGTGTGTTTGTAACGTGAATGTATGTCTGTCTTAGTGGTTAATTTCTCTAGGAGTGTCTGGGAAGTCATGGGTTCAGGCCTTGGCTTGCACAAAAAATTTTCTGTTTAAGGATAAAACTCCTATCTTTGGTCAATGGGGTTATAAGTAAAATTTGTTAAGAACATGACAGAATGGGCCTTCTGGTCTAGTGGATAGTGGCGCGTGGAGTGTGCTAGTGGTTTGAGGTTCGAATCCCTACTTGTGCAAATGAAGATTATTTTTACTGATGGCCATGGGAGGTAGTTGTGTTTGACTGAAACACCAAGAGTTTGAACAGGTTTGAATGGGGTTATTTTTAGCCGAATCTAAGGAGAAGGATGTGGGATTTCAGTTGTTGGAGGTTGTGGTTGGGAGGAAATTGAGGAGGAAATAGGGGAATTTGAATTGTTTGAAAGTGGTTGTGCTGAATTTGAACTGATGGCACACAGAGTTTCGATTTTGGGAGGGGTGTGTTGAGGGGTAAGTGTTAGTTTGTTGACCAAATAGAGGTGTTCATTTTGTCAAAAATTTAGGTCATAGTCTAGTTGGGTGTCGAATCCTCTCCTTAGTTTTCCCGTTTTCAAACATCTTGTTTTGTGTTCTTTCTTCTTTTGGTCTCGAGTAGTCCCTTAAAGGTCCCTAAGAGTGCTGCCGATTTCCCCTTGTTCTTAGCCAAATACTTCTTTTCCCCTATGTTTTTCTTTTCTGCCGATTCTGCCTTCTTCTCTTTCTCAACTTGGCCAATTGCCAGAGTAGCACTTCTCTTCCCTTTGATTCTTCTTTGCTCTTCTATTGTGTTGGCCAAACCCTAATATCCTTTATTTTTCTTCAAGTCGAACACCTTGTTTCAACATTCTTTCTTCTCTTGGCCGAATAGTTCTTGGCTGAATACCTCTGGCATTTGTCACTGTTTCTTCTTCTCCCACTTTTTTGCCTCTCAATCTTGCTGCTTTCTCTTGCTAAAACTGAATACCCACCTTTTCAATTCTGGCAACTTTTAGGCTTGGATCTTGGCCGATTATTGGTTGGTCTGCTTCTCAAAAGTTTTAATTTCTGTTTCTTTTTATTTTCACTGTGACCGAGTGTAACCTTCTCACTCTTTCTCAATTTGGCCTTGATGATTTTCATCTAACACCTATGTTCTGCCAAATGATACTAGGAGTACAGAGTCAATAGTGGGGGTGTAAGACGATTCTTTTCTTTCCCTACAAGTGATCTTTCCACCCTCGGTAAGTATTGGTTGAAGGTTGGTAAGTTGTGTATTGTACTGAGGGTTTGGATTATTATTAATCAGTTGCTTGTTCTTTGGTTTAAGGTCTATTTTGAAGCAAATCCATTAGTATTGGAGGAGGTTTTGCAGTTACTCGTTGGTACATTGAGCTCGAAAGTATTGTCGGCTACAATTTCATAACAGGTGTGTGTAACACTATCGTTAGTCGTAAAATGACAAAAGCGAAAAGCCAAAAAGTGGGACTGTCGACACCATACCGGTGTGTGGCCACCCGTGTGGCAAGCCGTGTGAAAAAACATGACTGTGTGATTGACGAGATGGCCATGAGCGATTTCATGGGCCGAGCGGTATTGGGCCATTTTGGGCCAAACTGGGCCTTGTGGGCCCAATGGGCTTGGGGATCCCTCATGGGAAAAATGCACAAAAGTGTGGTAAATTTTGGGCCAGGCTGTGTAAACCACACGACTAAGGCCATTTCTGGGCTATGTAGGCCATACGAGAGTGTGGGCCCACATGGGTCCGCAATATGGGCCATGGGCCCATTTTCACTGATTGTCTATTAAGATTGCACGGGTCACCCAAGATGACTGTGGACCTACTGTTGGGCCGGTAAGTGTACCTGGACCCTTATTTTTATAAATGACTAATATACCTCTATGTGTTGTATGACTGTTTGAGCATGCCATCTGTACTGTATATACATTTATATTATGTTGCATTGCATGGGGTGGGATATATGATTTTGGAGGAAGTGTACTGAAAGGCTATAAGCCTATTACTGGCAGCTCTACTGCAAATACAATTTTAGTGCAGCAACTGGTGCTACTTGGAGTGTAGTGATAGGTGGATCGATTTTATCCCCACATGGTGTTTAGGATTTTCTGTTTGCATACTGTACTGATACTATATTGGGCTTAGGCCCCATTGATACTGTTCCTGAATTGGGCTCAGGCCCAGACTGCTACTAATACTAAATAGGCTAAGGCCCTAACTGAGACTGAAAGGGCTTAGGCCTAATTTTTGTCTACTCTGATTGATTGCTACTATGGGACTACACACTGAGTTTTCGTAAACTCACCCATCTGTTAACTGTGCAGGTAATCCCCAAACTCAGACGGATTGAGGTGACGGAGGACTCAGTAGTGGCCACTCGACGTAGTTATCTTTTAATATTATAATCAAGGTTTTATTTTGGGTTTTTTTCATTATGTAATAAGGCCTCTTAGGTTTGTTTTTAATTTTGGTATTTTACTCAAATTTATTTGTGATTTACAACTGCTAGCAATAGGAAAAACGCAAGTTTTCAAAAAGTCAAATGTTTTCAAAACCACTACAAATACGTAACTCGTTTCAAAGCTTCCGTGAATAACAAACTGTTTACAAAATTAATAACATTTTAATAAAAGCAACCTTTAAAGGTACAAGTCCCACATTATCAATGAGCAATAAGACTTTAAATCGGTTTTTCAAACTATACAAAGAGGTTTAATACAGAATGGGGTTTTTCAACAAAATTATATTTTGTGAAAAACACTTCAATGTGACATCGCCAGATTCGACCATAACGTCTAGGCCAGATTTGGGGTGTTACAATGAATATTCTTTATTGATGATTCAACACTTTTATATATAAACCTTTAAACACATGATTTGTATTATGAATTAGATCAAGTTAATAAATTTAATATAAGGAATATATGTTTGTCATATTTGTTATACGATTCGGTAAAAGGGTAAAGTTAAGTATAATGTATATATGGTTATATTACTAAATTATTTTATAAGTGTTTTTATGGTATATATTATGTGATGGATTAGTATGATTTTTGTGTATATATATATTTGATAATTGAAATTTTGACCATTTGAATAGTAAAAATAAATGTTAAGTTAATGCTTATAATTAGATTGTCATGAGTAAAATAAATGTATTCACCAATGGTATGAGTATGTGTACTTGATTATGTAAGTGTTAATTATGCATGATATTTAGCATGCAAATGGGGTGTATTATGAGTTATATTTTTGTGCTCATTTAATGGCTCATAGTGGTATCATAAAATGTGCATTATATACATATGGTATTAAAGTTATATTAGGTCATATAGTAATGATATAAAGGTTGCATATGTATTTGGACATTAAATGGTGTGTAATGATATGTTTGGTTTTTAACATGCGTTGATGTATAGTTATTTTAATGATATGTTTGATATATATTAAAATAAATTGATATATATTAGCATGTATTTGATATATGTGTTTGAGTGTTTTAAGGTATGCGCATGGAATTTGTTATGTATTAAGGTATTTTATAATTTAATTAGTTGAATGTTATAAAAGAAATGTACATATGATTCATATAATTGAGTTTGTATTACTTTTAACATGAATAGTAACATTTGACTCTCTTAAGCTGTATATGGATTGGTAATGCCTCGTAACCCCACTCCGGTGACAGATACGAGTTAGGAGTGTTACATTTGATTGGTACTAAAGCTATGGTTTAGTCGATTCTAGGATTAACGTAAAGCGTGTGAGTCTAGCTACACATGCCATATTTTATAACTATGATAGTGTGATGACTCCTGACATTTGAAAATGTGTTTTTGTATAGTAAATGGATCCCGATAGAGTCGTAGCTGATGATGTCAAGAGTATAGCGCCTGCTCCTACGTAAGGGACAGTGCCAGTTGATTCTCGACTGACTTCGAGTAACCAAGAGGGAGAGGCTAAACAAGCCTTTTACCAAATGATGAACGACTGGTTTACTCAGTATAACCGAATGAATTTGGTTGCACAACAACCTCCACCCTCGACTAATCCTTCTCCAATACTTGCTATAACTTAAGTGATTGATCCGTTGAGATTACATAAGACTCTTGTTGATAAAATTAGGAAACACAGGGGTGAAGAGTTCAAAGCTACTGATGATGATGATGCTGAGCGAGCTGAATTCTGGCTTGATAAGTTATCTTGTACCCGGATGAGTGTCTAAAATGTGTCATATCTTTGCTACAAGACACCGCATATCACTGATAGAATACACTAGTATCGGTGGTTCCGAAAGAACGGGTGACTTGGGACTTCTTTCAGACTGAGTTCCGTAAGAAATATATCAGCCAGAGATTTATCAACTAGAAGCGCAAGGAATTTCTGGAATTAAAACATGGTCAGATGACTGTGACAGAATATGAACAGAAATTCGTGAGACTCAGTCGATATGCCCGAGAGTGTGTTTCGACCGAAGCTATAATGAGTAAAAGATTCGAAGACGGGTTGAATGAAGACATTAAACTGCTAGTTAGCATACTTGAAATAAAAGAGTTCGTAGTACTGGTTGAGCGAGCCTGCAAAGCCAAAGAGCTTGGGAAAGAGAAAAGAAAAGCTGAATTTGAAGTTAGAGATTCACGTAAGGGATCATCGAGTAAGTCATTTTAGTTGGCTTCAAAGAAGTTCCGAGATGATTTTAACTGTTTTAAGGCTACTTCAGGTTATTTAGACGGGATCGGGATAGACACCTATGAGCTCGAGAGCTACCTCAGTAGCTAGTGTTGGTAATGTTAGATCGAATCAATCCGAGTGTAAACATTGTGGTAAATGACATCCTGGCAGTTATAGATTACATAATCGGGCCTGTTTTAAATGTGGATCGACAGATCATTTTGTTCGTGAATGCCCTAAATTAGCTGAACAAAACACAATACAGAATACGAGATTGGGTAACACTACAGCACGAGGTAGACCACCCAGAAATATGGGTAATGTGAGTAGCAGTCAGAGAGGGACTAAAGATACAGCAGTTGGATCCGAGGCTCGTGCACCTGCCAGAGCCTATGCTATACGCGCACGTGAGGAGGCTCCATCCCCATATGTTATTACTGGTACATTCACTCTTTATGATACTAGTGTAATTGCATTGGTTGATCCTAGTTCAACTCATTCTTATGTGTGTGAGACTTTAGTATTCAGTAAGACTTTGCCTGTTGAGTCTACTAAGTTCAGGATTAGAGTATCGAACCCTTTGGGCCGGTGTGTTATGGTTGATAAAGTGTGTAAGAATTGTCCTTTGATGATTCGAGATTCGTGTTTTCCGGCTGATTTGATGTTGTTTTCATTTAATGAGTTCGACATAATTCTGGGAATGGATTGGTTGAATTTTCATGATGCTGTTGTAAACTGTAAAAGAAAGACTATTGATTTATGGTGCCAGAATGATGAGATTATTCGGATTGAATCGAATGATCTGAATGATTTACCAGCAGTGATATCTTTGATGTTAGCTCAGAAGTATGTGAGAAAAGGTTGTGAAGCTTACTTTGCATATGTGCTTGATAGTAAAGTGATCGAAAGAAAGATTGAATCAGTACCAGTTGTGTGCAAGTATTCAGATCTGTTTCCTGAAGAATTGTCAGGTTTGCCACCTATTCGAGAAGTAGAATTTGGTATTGAGTTAGTGCCAAGGATGACTCCGATGTTAATAACTCCGTACAGGACGACACCTACTAAATTTGAAGAATTGAAAGCTCAGTTGCAAGAGGTGACAGATAGAGGTTTCGCGCGACCGAGTTTTTCTCCTTGGGGTGTACCAGTTTTATTTGTGAAAAAGAAAGACGGAACTATGAGAATGCGTATCGATTATAGACAACTCAATAAGGTGACTATAAAGAATAAATATCCGTTTCCATGGATTAACGACTTGTTTGATCAACTGAAAGGGGCCACAATGTTTTCGAAGATAGATTTGAGGTTAGGCTATTATCAGTTGCGAGTTAAAGCTTCTGATGTGCCAAAGACTGCTTTCTGAACGAGGTACAGAACTATGAGTTTCTGATTATGCCTTTTGGACTTACTAATGCACCTGTCGTTTTCATGGATTTGATGAATTGGATTTTCAGGCTGTATCTGGATCGATTTGTGGTTGTGTACATAGATGACATTTTGATCTATTCCCGTGATGAATCCAAACATGCTGAACATTTGAGACTTGTGTTACAGACTTTGCGAGATAAATAGTTGTATGCAAAGTTTAGTAAATGCGAGTTCTGGTTACGTGAAGTTAGTTTTCTGGGACATGTTGTATCAGCATCGGGTATTTGGGTTGATCTGTGCAAAATTTTGGCTATACATGATTGGAAACCTCCGAGAAATGTTTCTGAAGTTTGAAGTTTTTTGGGACTTGCCGGTTACTATAGACGGTTTTTGAAAGGTTTCTCTATGATTGCAACCCTGATGACGAAGTTACTTCAGAAAGATGTTAAGTTCGAGTGGTCAGAAAAGTTTTGATCAGTTGAAAGCCCTTTTGACTGAAGCTCCAGTGCTAGTTCAGCCAGAATCGGGTAAAGAATTTGTTATCTATAGTGATGCATCTTTAAATGGGTTAGGCTGTGTTTTGATGCAGGAAGGCAAAGTCATAACTTATGCCTCGAGACAGTTAAAGCCACATGAAAAGAGTTATCCGACACACGATCTGAAATTGGCAGCTATTGTGTTTGCATTGAAAATATGGTGCCACTACCTGTTTGGTGAGAAATGTCACGTTTTTTCTTATCACAAAAGCCTTAAATATTTGATGACTCAGAAAGATCTAAATTTGAGATAGCGTTGACGGTTAGAGTTGTTAAAAGACTACGAGCTTGCGATAGATTACCATCAAGGAAAGGCTAATGTTGTTGCTGATGCTCTAAGCCGAAAATCACTATTTGCTTTGCATGTAAAGAATGCGCATATAGCTATGTCTGATGATGGTTCAATAATAGTTGAATTAAAAGCAAGACTGTTATTTGTTCAACAGATTTGTGATGCTCAGAAAGTGGATGGTTATTTGTTAGCAAAGCGAGCTCAATGTGACTCGAATATTGATTCAGAGTTCAGAGTTGATGCTGAGGGTTGTTTGAGGTTTAGAAACCGAATATGTGTCCCGAGAAATTCAAAGTTGATTCAGATGATTTTGAATGAAGCTCACAGTAGTCGATTATCTGATCACCCGGGTAGTACAATAATGTATAATGACTTAAAACAGTTTTATTGGTGGCATGGTATGCAATGTGACATTTCTGACTTTGTTTCAAAATGTTTAGTGTTACATTTGCATTTACTATCTTACCACGATTTCATCATACCAAGCTCTCAACCCGAGGGTTTAAGCTCATACCTGTCAAATTTTCTCATTCACCACACTTACCAACATGTCACCTTCGTTTTAGGTGTTCTCCTTATTCACTTAAGATTCACCCGTTGAACACGTCAGAATATAATTCAAATACACGGATTGAATGCACATAAGTGCCATACCCACACCTAGACAAACTCAATAGCCTGCGAAAATTATGTAGCCAAGCTACCATGTAACCCGCCCATAAATGAACTCGGACTCAACTCAACGAGCTAAGGCGTTCGCATCCATAAGTGAACTCGTACTCAACTCAACGAGTTCGAAACTCAAATATCCTAGTGACATGTCACTTGTATTCTAATCTATTCCCAAGGTTCAAACAGGATTTTCCTCGATTACACATCTTTCCCATCTTCCACGGAATGTCGAAACCGATACTTGGTAGCATTTCATATTTATCAAGTAGCTCACATAATTTGCATTTTACTCAATAATAACCACAAAACATAATATTTCATAATAATAATCATCATACCATATAAATATCATTAAATTACTTAAAATGACAATTATGTTACCACATTTACACATGAACTTACCTCGATACAAAATGTTAGAAATCGAGCCTATTCCTTGGAAACTTTATTTTTCCCTCGATCACGACTCGAATCTCGTTTCTCTTGATCTAAAATACCAAATTAATTTATTCAATATACACATTCATTAAAATAGCCCCTAATACGGGCTTGGATGAAAATGACCATTTTACCCTAGCTTTTCAATTATTTACAATTGAGTCCTTAAGTTTGTATAATGAGTTACATGCATTACACATGACATCTAGGCATAGCCGAATTTTCTAGTGTCCATAACAACCCATATTTTACACCAAAAATTAGATTTTTACCATCAATTTTACCCCTTTTTACAATTAAGTCCTTTTTAGGTGTTTTCACATAAAACTACTAAGTAAAAGTTGTTAAACACACATCAAACCATCATATTCCTTCATTATTCATCAAAATACAATTATGTCACACAAGGGTAAATTTTCATACATGCATCTTAGCTCAAAATATTGCTAGAAAATGGTAGAGCATACTTTCTAGATTTTAAAATTGAAAAGAGCATAAAAAACGGGTATGAAAATCACTTACAATCAAGGCTTAAAAATGTTGGAAACCCTAGCTATGGTGACAAGAAAAATTCGGCAGCCCTATGGAGAAGAAGAGTCCATTTTGTGTTATTTTTCCCTTTTTAATGACTATATTTACCAAATGATAAAAATGCCCTTAATGCCTTTCTTTGTAATTTTTCATGTACAAGTCCATTTTTGTCCAAAATTTTAGAAATTGGTTAAATTTCTATTTAAGACCTCCTAATTAATATTCCAAAGCAATTTCATAGTAAAAGTTTCTAGAATGAAAGTTTTTCAACTTATTCAATTTAGTCCTTAATTTCAAATTAAGCACTTTATGCATAAAATTTCTTCACGAAATTTTCACACAATCATGCAATCATATCATAGATCTAAAAATAATTATAAAATAATTATTTCTATCTCAGATTTGTGATCCCGAAACTACTATTCCAATTAGGCCCTAATTCGAGATATCACAACTCTCCCCCCTTTTAGGGATTTTCGTTCCCGAAAATCTTACCGGTAAACAGGTGTGGGTATTGATTCCTCATAGTTTCCTCAGGTTCCCATGTAGCCTCTTCTATTCCGTGCTTTTGCCATAATACTTTCACAAGAGTGATACTTTTATTTCTTAGTTGCTTGACCTCCCGAGCTAAAATATTAATCAGTTCTTCATTGTAAGTCATATTCGGTTGTAGCTCAATTTCCGCCGGTGAAATTACATGTGAAGGATCCGTACGATACCGACGTAACATAAATACGTGGAACACATCATGAATCTTCTTTATTTCAGGTGGTAATTGTAACCGATATGCTACCGGTCCAACTCTTTCAATTATCTCATATGGTCTGATAAAACGTAGACTCAACATGCCTTTCCGACCAAATCTAAAAATTTCTTCCATGGAGACACTTTTAAAAATACCTTATCGCCAACTTGAAACTCGATTTCTTTTCGTTTCAAATCTGCGTAGGATTTCTGTCTATCTGAAGCAACTTTCAAACAATTTCGAATCAATTTCACTTTTTCTTCAGTTTCTTTAATTAGATCAACTCCGTGAATCTGATTTTCTTTGAGTTCAGTCCAATACAATGGCGTCCGACACTTACGACCATACAATGCTTCATAAGGTGCCATCTTCAAACTCGTCTGATAACTATTATTGTAGGTAAATTCTACCAACAGTAAGTATCTTTCCCAACTACCTTGGAATTCCAATACATAACATCTGAGCATGTCCTCAAGAATCTAAATTACTCTATCTGATTGTTCATTAGTCTGTGGATGGAAGGCAGTGCTGAAATTTAACTTCGTACCTAATGCCTCTTGTAACTTTTTACAAAACCGCGATGTAAATCCTGGATCTCTATCCAAAATGACCGAAAAAGGTACTCCATAAAGTCTAAAAATCTCACTAATATACAATTCAGCCAACTTATTAAGAGAATAATCAGTACATACCGGAAGAAAATGAGCCGATTTAGTCAATCTATCAACTATTAGCCATATGGTATCTTTCTTCCTTGGAGTTAACGGCAACCCTGATACAAAATCCTTAGTAATTCGATCTCACTTCCACTCGGGAACTATGATAGGCTAAAGTAGTCCCGAAGACACTTGGTGTTCAGCTTTCACTTGTTGACAAATTAAGCATTTCGATACAAGCTCGGAGATATCTCTTTTCATTCCGTTCCACCAATATATTTTCTTCAAGTCCCTATACATTTTTGTACTGCCCGGGTGAATTGACAAACAACCACTACGTGCTTCGTGCAAAATCTTTTGAATCAACACATTGTTTTTCGGTACACAAATTCGATTTTTAAACATCAAGCAACCATCAAGACCGATTCTGAAATTTGATCCTGTATCAGCCTCACATTGCTTCCTCTTAGCTTGCAAATCTTTGTCACTTTTCTGAGCTTCACAAATCTCTTGTAAAAACATTGGTCTTGCTTTCAACTGTGCTAAAATCGAACCATCATCAAACACCGTCAACTGAGTATTCATAGCTCTCAAAGCAAACAATGACTTTCTACTCAAGGCATTGGCAACCACATTCGCTTTCCCCAGATGGTAGTTAATCACAAGCTCGTAATATTTCAATAATTCTAACCATCTCCGCTGTCTCAAATTCAAGTCTTTTTGTGACATCAAATACTTGAGACTTTTTTGGTTGGTATATACTCGGCAGTTTTCACCATATAGATAATGTCACCAAATCTTCAAAGCAAACACTATAGCAGCCAATTCCAAATCATGAGTCGGATAATTCCTTTCATGAGGTTTCAACTGCCTCGAAGCATAAGCCACAACTTTTCCTTCTTGCATAAGTACACATCCAAAGCCATTTAGAGAAGCATTACTATACACCACAAATTCTTTACCTGACTCGGGTTGTACCAACACTGGTGCTTCAGTTAGTAACTTTTTCAATTTCTCAAAGCTCTGTTGACATTCTTTCGTCCACTCAAATTTAACATCCTTTTGGAGCATTCTGGTCATAGGAGTAGCAATTATAGAAAATCCATTTACAAATCGTCGATAATAACTAGCTAGACCCAAGAAACTTCTAACCTCAGTTACATTCTTCGACGGTTTCCAATCAACAATAGTTGAAATGTTACTAGGATTAACCCGTATACCATCACCTAAAACAATATGTCCCAAAAATCCTACTTCTCGAAGCCAAAACTCACTCTTATTAAACTTGGCATACAACTGCTTATCTCTCAAAGTTTGCAAAACTGTCCTCAAGTGCTCAGCATGCTCTGTCTCATCTTTTGAATAAATTAAGATATCATTAATAAATACCACAACAAACTTGTCCAAGTATGGCCGAAATATACGATTCATTAAATCCATAAACACATCAGGAGCATTTGTCAAACCGAATGGCATAACTAAAAATTCATAATGGTCGTACCTTGTTCTAAAAGAAATTTTAGGCACATCTGACTCTTTTACTCGCAGCTGGTAATATCCAAACCTCAAGTCAATCTTCGAAAACCATGTCGCTCCTTTCAGCTGATCAAACAAATCGTCAATTCTCGGCAACGGATACTTGTTCTTGATTGTTACCTTATTTAACTACCGATAGTTTACACACAATCTCATAGAACCATCTTTCTTTTTCACAAATAATACAGGAGCACCCCAAGGCGAAAAACTCGGTCTCACAAAACCTTTGTCAGTCAACTCTTGCAACTGTGACTTTAATTCTTTCAACTCTGTTGGTGCCATTCTATATGGAGCAATCGAGATCGGTGTTCTTCCCGGTATCAACTCAATACCAAATTCTACTTCTCTAACAGGAGGTAAACCCGACAACTCTTCTGGAAATACATCCGCAAATTCACATACAATCTGCACTGATTCAATTTTCTTATCAAATTCCTTGGTATTCAACACATACGCCAAATAAGCTTCATAACCTTTTCTCAAATATCTCTGAGCCGACATTGAAGAAATCACACTAGACAATGTCTCTGATTTGTCTGATTCAACCCGTAGGATTTTACCATTTTCACATTTTAATTCAATAACCTTTTGTTTACAATTTAATATAGCATCATGCAATGTCAACCAATCCATACCCAAAATAACATCAAATTTGTCAAACGGCAACAACATCAAGTCCACCGGAAAATAATGACCTCTAATCATCAAATGACATTTCTTGCATACTTTATCAACTATAACACGTTTGCCTAACTGGTTTGACACTTTAATCATAAATTTCGTAGACTCAATAGGTATACTCATATTAGACGCCAATTTCATGCACACATATGAATGAGTAGAACCGGGATCAATCAAAGCAATAACATTAATACCATAAAGAGAGAAAATACCAGTAATCACATCGAGAGATGAAGCATCTTCACGTGCCCTTATGGAATAAGCTCTAGCCAGAGCTCTAGCTTCAGATTTAAACGCTAAAACTCTGACTACATTCTTGCTGCTTGCCTCATTCCCAACATTTCTTGAAGATCTTCCTCTCGAAACTGCACCACTAGGTTTTGCACTCTAAAATTTTTCCTTCTCAATTCTCTCGGGACAGTCTCTAATAAAATGATCTGGAGAACCACATTGGTAACATTTGTTAGTTCTACATGGACCAAGGTGACTTCTACCACATCGTTGGCATTCGGGTCTAATAAATCTCGAATTTCCCACACTAGCCACAGAAGTAGTCTGAGATTTAAAACCCACATTTTGCTTCTTACGATTCCTATACGAATGTTCGGTCGAAACATGAGAACGAGAATACATATCTCTGGATTTTCTAGATTGCAGTAGAAATGCACTGCTCATCGGTCTTTTCTTTAAATTTCTAGTCTCAGCCTCTGCCTTTCTCTTTTCTTTAATTAGTTCTTCAACCTTGCAAGCCTGATCAACAAGTACTACGAACTCTTTCAACTCAAGAATTCCCACAAATACTTTGATATCTTCATTGAGTCCGTCTTCAAATCGTCTGCACATTTTAGCCTCTGAAGGAATATAATCTCTAGCATACTTACTCAACCGAAGGAACTCTCTTTCATACTCAGTAACTGTCATGTTGCCTTGTTTCAACTTGAGAAACTCTTTATGCTTTTTTTCAACAAATCTTTCACTGATGTATTTCTTCCGAAATTCTTCTTGAAAGAACTCCCAAGTCACTTTCTCTTTCGGTACTGCTGAAATCAATGTCTTCCACCAATAATAGGCTGATCTCTCAACAAGGATATAACACATTTCAAGCACTCTTCAGGTGTAAAAGACAGTTCATCAAATACTCGAATAGAATTTTCAAACCAAAATTCTGCTTTCTCGGCATCATCATCAACATTTGCCCTGAATTCTTCAGCCCCTTGCTTGTGAATTCTGTCAACTGGGGTTCTATGAAATTTCATTAGATCTATACCTTGAGGCACCTGGGGTACAGGTTGAGGAATCGGGGGAGGTGGGGGAGGTTGAGCATTCGGGTTCGTACGAACGAAGTCGATGTACCATGCATTCATCATCTGGAGAAAGACTTCCTGAGCCCCTTCTCCTCCTCCTTGACCAACAGTAGAAGGTCAATTTTCAGTTGGCACTGCCCCTTCAGTAGGAGCTGGTGCATTGCTCTCTACATAATCAGCCACAGCTGGATCGGGATCTATTTACTATAAAAAAATTATTTTAAAGGTCAAGAGTTGTCACACTATCACAATATACATATGTCATGTATAGCAAAACCCGTACATACGCCACGTTAGTCAGAGAACCAACTAAATCGTAGCTCTGATACCATCAAATGTAACACCCCCTTACCCCAGACCGTTGCCGAAGTCGAGCACAAGGCGTTAACAGACTTAAATTATCACTTAAAAAATTTCAAACAATTTATTTTACCTTTCGTAATAAACTGCCCATCTGCGTCACAGTCGCTAAAAAAATTCATATCTTGAGTTACGAAACTCAAAATTCAAATCTATAAATTTTTCATGAAACTAGACTCATATATCTATTTACTAATTTTTTCTAGAATTTTTGGTTAGGCCAATTAGTACAGTTTATTAGTTAAAGTTCCCCTATTTCAGTGTTTGACTGCTCTGACCTCTGTTCATTACGAATCACTTTTCTCTTTGTACAGAATTCAAATGACTATACTGTTTGTTTCTCTTAAAAGAAGACTCAATAAGGAATCTATACATATAAAGTATGACTCCTAATTATTTTTTTTTTAAAATTTTTAGTGAATTTATAAAGTCAGAATAGGGGATTTAGAAATCACTCTGACCCTGTTCCACTAAAACCCAAATATCTCATGAAATACAACTCATTTACTTGTTTTGTTTCTTCTATATGAAAATAGACTTAATAAGCTTTAACATCATATTTTACTCACCATTTAATTTTGTCTCTACTATTTTTAGTGATTTTTAAAACACACATCATTGCTGCTGTATGAAACTATTTTATAGTAATTTTTTACCTTTTCATGAATTTCCATGGATTAGATAGCACATTAAGCATACATAACACCAAATATGATTTTTGATTAGCCATTCCAATGGCTAATCTTTACCAAGCATTTCATTTCCACTCAATAGCCATATCATAAGATTATATACACAAAATGGTTATAATGCTATACATGCCATACTCAAAATATACAAGCCACTATACCAAAATGATCCACGGATAGTGTGAGCGAGCCTCTGACTGTTCTCGATTTTCGAGCTGGCTTGTCAAAACTACAAAGAATGGAAAGGAGGGAGTAAGCATAAATGCTTAGTAAGTTCACATGCAAATAGCAAGTAACATAATCATGCAATCCAACACAAAACATCATTTGCATAAATATCATCAAAACATTCATGTTACATTTACATTTACTATCTTACCACAATTTCATCATACCAAGTTCTCAACCCGAGGGTTTAAGCACATACCTGTTAAATTTTCTCATTCACCACACTTACCAACATGTCACCTTCATTTTAGGTGTTCTCCTTATTCACTTAAGATTCACCTGTTGAACACATCGAAATATAATTCGAATTCACGGATTGAATGCACATAAGTACCATACCCGCTACTAGACAAACTCAATAGCCTGCGAAAATTATGTAGCCAAGCTACCATGTAACCCGCCTATAAATGAACTCGGACTCAACTCAACGAGTTTGGAACTCAAATATCCTAGTGACATGTCACTTGTATTCTAATCTATTCCCAAGGTTCAAATGGGATTTTCCTCGATTACACATCTTTGCCATCTTCAACGGAATGTTGGAACCGATACTTGGTAGCATATCATATTTATCAAGTAGCTCACATAATTTGTATTTTACTCAATAATAACCACAAAACATAATATTTCATGATAATAATCATCATACCATATAAATATCATTAAATTACTTAAAATGACAATTATGTTACCACATTTACACATGAACTTACCTCGATACAAAATGTTAGAAATCGAGCCTATTCCTCGGAAACTTTATTTTTCTCTCGACCACGACTCGAATCTCATTTCTCTTGATCTAAAATACCAAATTAATTTATTCAATATAAAAATTCATCAAAATAGCCCCTAATACGAGCTTGGATAGCTTTTCAATTATTTACAATTGAGTCATTAAGTTTGTACAATGAGTTACATGTATTACCCATGACATCTAGGCATAGCCGAATTTCCTAGTGTCCATAACATCCCACATTTTACACCAAAAATTAGATTTTTACTATCAATTTTACCCCTTTTTGCAATTAAGTCCCTTTTAGGTGTCTTTACATAAAACTACTAAGTAAAAGTTGTTAAACACACATCAAACCATCATATTCCTTCATTATTCATCAAAATACAATTATGTCACACATGGGTAAATTTTCATACATGCATCTTAGCTCAAAATAATGCTAGAAAATGATAAAGCATGCTTTCTAGGTTTTAAAATCGAAAAGAGCATAAAAAAACGAGTATGAAAATTACTTACAATCAAGGCTTAAAAATGTTGGAAACCCTAGCTATGGTGACAAGAAAAATTCGGCAGCCCTATGGAGAAGATGAGTCCATTTTTGTGTTATTTTTCCCTTTTTAATGACTATATTTACCAAATGACAAAAATACCCTTAATGCCTTTCTTTGTAATTTTTCATGTACAAGCCCATTTTTGTCCAAAATTTTAAAAATTGGTTAAATTTCTATTTAAGACCTCCCAATTAATATTCCAAAGCAATTTCATACTAAAAGCTTCTAGAATGCAAGTTTTGCAATTTATTCAATTTAGTCCCTAATTTCAAATTAAGCACTTCATGCATAAAATTTCTTCACGAAATTTTCACATAATAATGCAATCATAACATAGATATAAAAATAATTATAAAATAATTATTTTTATCTCGGATTTGTGGTCTCAAAATCACTATTTCGATTATGCCCTAATTCGGGATATCACATTTAGTCTGTCAACAAGTGAAAGCCGAGCATCAGGTACCTTCTGGGTTACTTTAGCCGATCATGATACCTGAGTGGAAATGGAATAGAGTCACGATGGATTTTGTATCCGGTTTACCATTGACCCCGAGCAAGAAAGATGCAATCTGGGTTTTTGTGGATAGATTGACTAAATCGGCTCATTTTTTTTGGTCCGTACAGATTATTCGATTGACAAGCTTGTTGAGTTATATGTTTCTCAGATTGTGAGATTACACTGAGTACCTATTTCTATTGTTTTCAGATAGAGATCTGGGTTTAGCACTACTTTCCATTTGCAAACAAATGGTCAATCTGAACGAATTATTCAGATACTTGAGGATATGTTGAGATGTTGCATTCTCGAGTTTGAAGGTACGTGGGAGCGATACTTACCTCTGATTGAATTTGCGTACAATAATAGCTTTCAAGCAAGTATCAAAATGACACCTTACGAGGCTTTGTACAGTCGTTAATGTCGTACACCATTGTATTCGATCGAGCTCAGTGAAAATAAGTTACATGGGGTATATTTGATTAGAGAGACTAAATAGAAAGTAAAAGTGATCCGTAAAAGTCTGAAAACAACGTCAGATCGTCAGAAATCGTATGCTGACTTGAAACAAAGAGATATAGAGTTTCAAGTCGGGGACAAAGTATTTTTGAAAGTCTCACCGTGGAAGAAAATACTCAAATTCGGACATAAAGGAAAACTGAGTCTGAGATTTATTGGGACGTATAAGATTATAGAGCGTATTGGGCTGGTTGCGTACAGATTGTTGTTGCCACTTGAGTTAGAAAAGATCCATAATGTATTCCATGCTTCGATGCTTTGTAGATATCAATTTGATCCCTCACATGTGATTAATTAGTCTGCGATTGAGATTAAATCTGATATGACATATGAGGAAGAACCGATTCGCATTCTAGCTCGTGAGGTCAAAGAATTGCGAAATAAGAAAATTCCGTTAGTGAAGGTACTATGGCATAGACACGGAGTTGAAGAGGAAACGTGGGAACCAGAGGATGTAATGAAAGAATGTTATCTGAACCTATTCACCGGTAAGATTTTTGGGGACGAAAATCCCTAAATGGGAGAGTTGTAACAGCCTGATTTTGACCCTATTCGAAACGGTGGTTTCAGGACCATGAATCTGAGTCAAAAAAATATTTTAAAAATATTTTCTATGTTTATTATGTGTGAATTTATATCTGTGAAATTTTCATGCTTTAATTTTGTCGTTTGAGTGCCGATTTAATAAAAAGGGCTTAATCGTGTAAAATGGAAATTTGATGGTTAAATTTGAAAGTGCCTAATTGTTGTTGTCTTTATAATATGAAGTACTAATGTTGCAATTAGGCCATTGACAATATGAATGGACGATAATGGCATGTAATATATAGTTTTGTTATTAAATCATTAAGGTTAAAAATGTAAAATGTTAATTAAGTTAATATAATAAAAAATATATTAAAACATATCATGCATCCATTCATTTTATTTTCATGACTGAAAAACATAAAGAAAGAAAAGAAAAGAAAGCTTAGGTATTCGACATTATTGAAGCTTGATTATGTGATATCCCGAATTAGGGCCTAATCGGAATAGTGGTTTTAGGACCACAAATCTGAGATAGAAATAATTATTTTATGATTATTTTGAGGTCTATGATGTGAATGCATGATTGTGTGAAAATTTCGTGAAGAAATTCTATGCATAAAGTGCTTAATTTGAAATTAGGGACTAAATTGAATAAGTTACAAAACTTGCATTCTAGAAGTTTTTAGTATGAAATTGCTTTGGAATATTAATTAGGAGGTCTTAAATAGAAATTTGACCAATTTCTAAGTTTATGGACAAAAATTGGATATGGATGGAATTTTTGAAAGTTTAGTAAGGAAGGGCATTTTGGTCATTTGGATATTAAATGAAATAAAATGGGAAAAATAACACAAAAATGATCATCTTCTCCATAACTTGCTGCCAAAATTTTCTCTCCACCATAGCTAGGGTTTCAACACTTTTAAGCCTTGATTGTAAGTGATTTCTATGCCCGTTTTTAATGTTCTTTACATTTTTGAAATTTTCGTAGCTCGGTTTACCTATTTCTACCAATAATTTAACCTAGGGTTTATATTTTGAAAAATACCCATAGGTAAAATGTGTTTATTTTTATGTTTTATGGTAGAATCTGAAGCTTGAAATTGTGTTAAACAGCTTTTGCTAAGCGATTTTATGTGAAAACGAGTAAAACGACAAAATCGGTAAAAATACCTAATGTTCATAAATACATGATAGAGTGTGAATTTGATATTGCTATAGAAGGGAAAAATGATCAGCATGTCATAAAACATAAGAAAATAGGATGACGTTTAATTTCTGAGCTTTGGGGAAAAAGTGTAAATATGCAAAATTTTAGGGGCAAAAATGTAATTTTTCCAAAGTTTGAGTTAAGGACTATTTTAATAAAAGTGAGTATTAAATAAGCTAAATTTGTCATTATAGATCAAGAGAAACGAGATTCAAGTCGTGATCGAGGGAAAAATAAAGTTTCCGAGGAATAGGCTTGATTTCTAACATATTGTACCGGGGTAAGTTCATATGTAAATATTGTAATATAACCATTATTTTAAATCACTTAATGCTATTTATACGATATTATGATTGTTATTATGCGATTCTATGCTTTGTGGTAATTGTTGGACAACATGCAAAAAAAAAAAATTATGAATTATGTGAAAAATGTGAAAGACTACCGAAGTATCGTCATTGGTATTCCAAGGAGAATGGTAAGGAGTACGAACGAGGAAAGTCCTGTTGAACCTTAGGAATAGATTAGGATACTTGGGCATCTGAGCTCGTTGAGTCGAGTCCAAGTTCACTTATGGATGCAAATGTCCGAACTCGTTGAGTTGAGTCTGAGTTCGTGAGATGTAACTAGGCATCCGAGCTCGTTGAGTTGAGTCCGAGTTCACTTATGGATGCGAATGCCTGAGCTCGTTGAGTTGAGTCTAAGTTCGTTTATGGGCGGGTTACATGGTAGCTTGGCTACATATGTGGCACTTATGTGCAAACTTTCCATGTATCCGAGTTATATTCTGATGTGTTCAACGGGTAAAATTCTAGTAATATGGAAGAATACTCAAGATACAAGTGACGTATTGGTTAGTGTTGTGGAATGGGCACTTTGGAAAAGTATGTACTTAACCCTCGGGTTGAGACTTGATACGAAAACAATAATATGGTAAGATGATGAATGATGAATAGAAATGTGATATATGTTTTGGTGATATTATGCTAATGTTGGTTGGTATAGTTGCTTTGTTAAGTTATTTGTTATTTGCATATAGACTTACTAAGCATCTATGCTTACTCCCTCCTTTTCATTCTTTGTAGTTTTGACAAGTCAATTTGGAGATCGGGACGGTCGGAGGCACGCTCACACTATCACTGGACAATTGCGGTATAATGACTTGTAATTTTTGGAAATATGGCATGTATAGCATTCCAATCATTTTGTGTGTGTAATCTTACGATATGGCCCATGGATGAAATGGAAATGTTTGAAAATGATTAGCTATTGAAATGGCTAATCAAGTTTATATTTAATAACATGTATGCTTTATGTCTTAAGTAATCCATGAAAATCCTTGGAAAGGTAAAATTGGCCACAAAACAAAATCAGTCAACAGCAGTGACGTGAGTTTGAAAAATCACTAAAAATAGTAGAGATAGAATTAGATGATAAATAAAATATTTAATTGAATCTTAATGAATATATTTTCATGTGGAAGGAAAAAACAAGTTAAAGAGTTGTATTTTATGAGATATTTATGTTTTGCTGAAACAAGGTCAGAGCAATTTTTGAATCCCCTGTTCTGACTTTAAAATTCACCATAAATTGTACAAAAACAATTAGGAGTTTACCTTACATGTATGAAATACTTATTGAGTCTAGTTTTATGAGAAACAAACAGCATAGTCATTGAAACTCTGTACAGGGAGATATCTAATTCGTAATACACAGGGATCAGCATAGCCGAACCCTAAAACAGGGGAGACTTTTACTAAAAAACTGTACTAATTGGCTTGACCAAAAATTCTAGAAAAAAATTAGTAAGTAGATATATGAGTCTAGTTTTAGGGAAAATTTATGAAATGGGATTTCGAGTTTCGTAACTCAAGATATAATTTTTTTAGCGACTGTGATGCAGATAGACAGTTTACTATGAGAATTGTTTGAACTTGTTTAAATACTAAAATAAGTTTAGTAATGTCTCATACTCGACTCCGGCGATGCTCTCGAGTAATGGGGCGTTACAGATTAAGGTATGTAACTAGCTTAGTTTTTGATAATTTTTACGTTTTTGAGATCTTTGCAGTGTAATGTACAAGGCCCATGCTTGAATTTTTTATTTTGATGAATGTTTTGAGTTATGCCATTGATGAATATTTGGGTTTTGTAATCTTAGTTGATGAAATATGAAAGATATGTTTTGGATTGATATGTTTTATATTGGAATTTTTGATGATTTTGAGTAATTAGGACTAAATTGCAAAAATAATAAATTGAGGGACTAAAATGTGAAATAAATGAAATGTATGGACTTGTATGAACATAAGGAAGATTCGGCTAAAGCATAGTATGTGCAAATTTTTCATGTTTTGTGTTTTGTGCAATTTGGACTAAATTATATAAAGTGTGAAATGTTAGGGGTAAAATGGTAAATTGCCATTTATGTGTTTTTGGATTGAATTGAGTGAAAATATGTTTGAATGAGTTTAATTTGAATATGTTTAGATCAAAAACCAAAGAAATCAGATTTGGATCGGGGGAAAACCAAAGTTGTCGACTAGTCGTCTCGTTCTGATTATCATTGTCCAAGGTAAGTTTATAAGCTAATAGATATTGTTAATTTTAATTATATACGAGTTTATATGCTGAAATTGAATTATGTGAGATTATAAATGTGAAATCCGAATGTACATATGTTTGGAAACTAAGTTTACGAGTTCGATTCAATCGAATTACAACGTCCGAAAGCCCCGTACGAACCTTAGGAATAGCTAGGATACATATGTCATGACATAGGACTTCCTATATGTGTTCTCGTGTAAGACCACGTCTGGGATGTTGGCATCGATATGTGATTACGTGTAAGACCATGTCTGGGACATCGACATCGTATTTAATTCATGTAAGACCCTATTTGGGATAGTGGCATCGATACGTGATAGCATGTAAGACCACATCTGGGACGTTGGCATTGTACTATATATGTGATTATCCGAGTATCCTATTCAATTCCAAATGGTTCAACAGGCAACGATAGGTTGTGATTGAATGTGTAAAACGAGTAAAGGTGATCAAGTATGTAATAACTTATTTCTTATTTGAAATAAGGTAAGTTGGTTATTTGATTTGTGCTGCAAATAAGGAATGTATATATATATGAAATGTATATTCAGCCAAAGGTTTGTGTAGTGATATTATAAAGGTGATTTATATGCAAAGATATATAAATGATTACATTCGGTCTTATGAATATATGTATTTGAATTTATGTATATTAGATTATACAATTTTACCATGGTTTTGAAATTTAATGATACTTGAATAAGAGATACATGTATATTCGACCAAGGTAAAATTGTATATGGAAGTATATGTTATATATGAATTTTTGAGCTTGAAAATAAATGTAATCATGATAGTATAAATTAGTTTGATTAAATTGAGTTGATATTGATATTGTGTTATTTATTTTCTTATGACTTACTAAGCTTTAATAGCTTACTGTGTGTTATGTTTGCCTCTGTTTTATAGATTTTAAAGTCTAGTTACGAGCTTGAGGATCGTCAGCAAAGTCTATCACATTATCGACTGTTTTTGGTACATTATAAGTTTTAATTGAATCTGTGGCATGTATAAGCTAGGTTATATTTTTGCTAAATTTGAAGTTTTGTATATATTAAGCCATGCGAAAATGGCTAATATGCTATGATAATATGTGAAACTTTAGTCAATTTTATATGTGTTATATGTTTTGAAAATAGTTAGTGATTTGGATATGGTTTGATTGAATCGTCCATGATATATACATAAGTATGAATTATGTTTGTTATGTTACTCTTGGTTAAAATGATTCAGTTATGACTTGTATTTGATAGGAATGTTTTAACTTGGATGTTGAATGTATTTGATTAATTATTGAATTTAGGTCATGAATATGCTTGATTGATGATTCAGCACTTGTATATATAAACATTTAAACACATGATTTGTATTATGAATTAGTTGAAGTTAATAAATTTAATACAAGGAATATATGTTTGTCATATTTGTTATACGATTCGGTAAAAGGGTAAAGTTAAGTATAATGTATATACGGCTATATTACTAAATTATTTTATAAGTGTTTTTATGGTATATATTATGTGATGGATTAGTATGATTTTTGTGTATATATATATTTGATAATTGAAATTTTGACCATTTGAATAGTAAAAATAAATGTTAATGCTTATAATTGGATTGTCATGAGTAAAATAAATGTATTCGCCAATAGTTTGAGCATATGTACTTGATTATGTAAGTGTTAATTATGCATGATATTTAGCATGCAAATGAGGTGTACTATGAGTTATATTTTGTGCTCATTTAATAGCTCATAGTGGTATGATAAAATATGCATTATATACATATGGTATTAAAGTTATATTAGGTCATATAGTAATGATATAAAGGTTGCATATGTATTTGGACATTAAATGGTGTGTAATGATATGTTTGGTTTTTAACATGCGTTCATGTATAGTTATTTTAATGATATGTTTGATATTTATTAAAATAAATTGATATATATATTAGCATGTATTTGATATATGTGTCTGAGTGTTTTAAGGTATGCGCATGGAATTTGTTATGTATTAAGGTATTTTATAATTTAATTAGTTGAATGTTATAAAAGAAATGTACATATGATTCGCATAATTGAGTTTGTATTACTTTTAACATGAATAGTAACGCTTGACTCTCTTAAGCTGTGAATGGATTGGTAATGCCCCGTAGCCCCACTCTGGCGACGGATACAAGTTAGGGGTGTTACACCTATTTAGATTTAGAAAACGCTTCACAGATCTTTGAGTTAAAAATAAAACTCTAGAAGGCTAGACAAGGGGAAAAGGAAGTTACTTTTTATTATAACAAGATGATGTCTCTTCAGAAAGAACTAGATCAGTGTTATAATGATGAATGGGAATGTCCTGGAGATAGTGTAAAAGCTATGAAAAAAGAAGAGAATGAGCGAGCTTATTTATTTCTGGCTAGTTTAAATAAAGGATTTGATTGTAGCAGCCCGTTTTTAGTGAAATTAGAATAGTGGTTTTGGGACCACAAATTTGACAAGTAAATTATTATTTTATTATTATTTTAATGTCTATGGTATGTTAGTAGAGTCGTATAAAAATTTTGTTAAGAAATTTTGACGTTTGCATGCTTAATTAAGTCAAAAGGACTAAATCAAAAAAGGTGCAAAAGTAGAGTTCTAGTAGCTAAATGTATTAAATAGCTATGAGAATTTATTGTAAGAGGATTTATATAGTAAATAGACCATTTATATAGGTAGTAGGTATCCATAGATTGGTTTTATTGAAATTATGAATATTTTAAAGGTTAAAAATGTAAACAGGTAAATAAAGATAAAATTAAATAAGTAAAAGGTATGATCTTCTTCAATGTGTTTCTTCTTCAACCGATTCTTCAAAGAGAGTATAGCTAGGTTTTGGTCAAGCCATTTTTGCTTGCATGGTATGTATTTCAATTTCGTTTTTAACGATTTTTATGTTTTCGATATCATTGTAGCTTAATCTAGCTAGCCCAAGGACTAATTTGCAAAATTCTTAAAGATTTAGAGTTTTGCCATGAATGTTCTTGCATGATTTTTTAAGTTTAATGGAAAAATATGAATCTTTGTTGTTTAATAAATAAGTTTTGTAAAGTGATTTTTGATGAAATTGTTATTTAAGGACTTATTTGTAAAAATGATAAAAGTACATGGTGAAATTGTGAAATGATGATTTGTATGAGTTGGTATAGGTCCCTAGTGCATTTAGCTAGCATGATATGTGGATGAAATTGCTTAAATTACAATTTACGAGTTTAAGGACTAAATTTTAAAGAAGTTAAAATATTAGGGGTAAAAGTGTAATTTTACAAAAAGTATGAATTTTGGACTGAATTGAATAGTATGAATATTAAATGGATTGAATTTGCTTCCTTAGATCAAGATAAAACTCGTACGAATCTAGATTAAGGAAAAGCTAAAACTTCGGATTAGTTGATTTTGATTTTTCGTCTTTGTAATCGAGGTAAGTTTGTATGTTTAAATAATGTTTTAATGTTATTTTGATATATATGTTATTTTCCTATTTATCATGTAATGTAATGATGGAAATCCAATGATGTGACGATGATTATTGAGCCCCATTTGAACCTTAGGAATATATAGGATACAAATGACATGTCATTAGGGTTACCATGTTTCGGGTGCTGGTCTTGAATGTCCTACTGATGGCTGAGGTCTAACATTTGTTGTGGATACTCAACAGCTTATGTGAGAAGCATGGTGTAGCTTAAATTCTGACCGTTAGCTTCTGTGAGTAGACCCATTTTACGGCTCGAGTGAGCAACGATGTAACAGAAAAGGAAAAGGAAAAGGAAAAGGAAAAGAAAGGTTATATGTTTAGCACAATTCGTGTGAGCTTTCCCGTGTATCCGATGTTATTCTAAATGGTTCAATAGGCATGAAAAGGGAAAGAACGGTAAGTATCCTAATGACTTATGTCATGAATCTATGAAAATAATTTAAAAGGAAATGTTTAATGTAAGTATACTTATGCTCATGAAGTTGATGATTTCTAATGAAATTGTTCATGTATAAAGGCTTACCTTATGATAGTGCAAGCGAACTGTGAATTGATGTACTGTCATATGTTGATGGTGCTTAGACTTGTGCCAAGCTTGTGGTTGGATTATATCATGCTTAATTTTAATGTTATGCATTGAAATGATAAGTTATGTTCATGTTTTACAAACTTACTAAGCATTATGCTTACGTAGCTTTATTTCCCATGTTTTATAGATAATCGGAAGCTTGATTGGTTTAGAAGCTCTTCGGAGATCTATCACACTATCCAGCGAATATTTCGATAGTTGTTGATGTTTTGGCCAAGGTTATAATGGCATGTATAGGTGGACTTGTGTTTGATGTTAGTTGATAAGTTTGGCATGTATATGTTATTTTGGTTGATGAGCTTTTGGTACTCTTAGTGCCTTGTTGTTATGTTTTAATGTAGTCAAGTATGGTATGCTTTGTTATGGAATTGAGCTAGGTGTGTATGGTTGATATATGGCCAAATATGCATTTGTTTAGGTATATTTGATTAACTATGATTGATGTGCCTTGTTGGCATATTGGTTGAATGGAATTTGGTCTTTTGAATTTGTTATATTATGCATGTTTTGGTATGTTTGTGATGCTTTGATCATGTGTGCAAATTGTGTTTAGGTACAAGATTAAAATGGGTGATAGAAACGGGTTGAATTTGGCCAATTTCATGTCCAGATGGCCTAAGACACAGGCATATGTCTCAGTCGCGTGTGACACACGGCCATGTGACACGCCAGTGTGTCCTCTGTAGGTTTCAAAGGTTACAAGTCAGGCAGTTACACGACCTAGCACACGACTAGCACACGGGAATGTGGCTTGGCTGTGTGACCCAACTCAAAGAGTTGCACGAGCACGGACATGGCCTGGGACA
The DNA here is from genome assembly GCA_025698465.1 of Gossypium longicalyx. Lineage (NCBI taxonomy): Eukaryota > Viridiplantae > Streptophyta > Magnoliopsida > Malvales > Malvaceae > Gossypium > Gossypium longicalyx. The sequence continues at coordinate 60,109,302 of CM047007.1, forward strand.
TGGTTGTGTGTCCCTATTTAGAATGTTACACGGCCTGAGAAATGGGTGTGTGTCTCAGCCATGTGAGTCACATGGTCGTGTGACCCTTGCAGTTCAAAAATTATAACTTTTTCTTGAACTTTCTGAATGTTTCGATTTAGTCCAGAATCATTTCTAAAAGTGTTTCTAAGGCCTCAAGGGCTCGATTAAGGGACAATATATATGTATATGAATGAATTATGCTATGTTTATATCAACATTTGGAAATGTATGTTTTTATGTTACGTTTATATGGGAATGCTTTGTAACTTTATTCCGACGACGGATACGGGTTAGGGTGTTACAGTGATGAAGTGACATCTCGAATCCAAGGAAAAACCGCTTCCAACACTCTGTGATATTTTTTATGAGGTTAGAAGAGATGAGACAAGGAGAAAAGTATTTTTTTGAGGTTAGAAGAGAGGAGACAAGGAGAAAAGTAATGTTAAGGACAAGATTTGAAGCTAATGATGATAGTTCTACTCTTGTAACTGTTAAAAATAATGATGATAGTGAAAAAAGGAAAAAAAACCTTGGTGCAACCACTGCAAAAAATATTGGAACACTCGAGAAATGTGTTGGAAGCTCCATGGAAAATCGACGAATGGGGAAAAAAAGAGTGGATGGTCATGGTTTACAATCAAGGGATAGTAGAGATTTCCAAACAACTAATGAAAATCTTGAGCAGCAAAGTTCTCTGGAAGGGTCTTCATTCACTAAAGAACAATTAGAGCATCTATACAAGCTTTTTCAATCACCACAGTTTCAGATGAATTCTTTTGTTCCTAACTTATCCAATAATCCTTCTTCCTCTTTTGCTCAATCAGGTACTAATTTTTCTATTTTTTTCAATGTCAAGCCTTATAAAATAAACACGTGGATTATTGATTCTGGACCCAGTGATCACATGACCAATAGTCTTTTTTTTTCTCAGCTTACACATCTTGTGCAGGAAACAAAACTGTAACACCCCAAACCCGGCCTAGACGTTATGGCCAAATCTGTGATGTCACATTGAAGTGAATTTCGAAAAACGTAATTCCGTTGAAAAATCCATTCTATCTTAACACCTTGTAGTGACCCTTAAGAAACTTTAAAGTATCTTGTTTGTTGTAAAATCCCGAGTTGATTTAGCAATGAGTTAATTAGATTGTAATTGTACTTTTAAAACAGTGTTTGTTTGCAAAAACTTGGTTAAATATGTTGCGATAGCGTGGTGTTTTGAAAGCATATATATACATATATATTTTTATAAAAATCGTGGCCTATTTCTAACAAATATAATTTAAAGTAAATAAATTTCCAAACCCAAGAAAAACTTTAAAAGGCCTTATTACATAACTGAAACCCAAATTAAATTGCTTATAAAATAGAATTTTAAAAAGAGAAAAAGAGTGCGGTTGTGTGGCCACCATCGAGTCCTTCGCAGCACCGGCCTGCCTATGGATTACCTGCGTAGAAAAGCATAAGGGTAATTTTATGCAAATTCAGTGTGTAACCTTAACAGAAGTCAGTCAAATAGTAGGCATATACAGTCTAGGCCTACGCCCGCTTCAATGATAGTTCAGTAACAGTTGGGGCCTTAGCCCAATATAGTAACAGTAACAGTAATGCAATCAGAAGTCCTACCCATCCATTCTCTACACTCCCTTCTGTCTAGCCCTACACTCCATGTGGGGATAAAATCGACCCACCCATCCCTACACTCCAAAATATAGCACCGGTTGCGGCATTAAACAGTATATGCAGCGAAGTTGCTAGTACAGTACACTTCCTCCAAATATTAAACCCATCCCATGCAACATGTCATGTCATACTATCATACGTGTATGCAGAAATGTCATGCTCAAAAACAGTCGTACATAACATAGGGGTATATCAGTCATTTTACCTCATAAGGGTATAACGATCATTTCATCAGTATGGCATGTGGGCCCACACGCCCGTGTGCCCACAAATCCCAAAAATGACCTTGGCTGTGTGAGTTACACAACCTGGGCCAATAATCTCCACACGTCCGTATGGCAATGTGGCCCAGAACGGCCTAAGCCCATGAAATCGCTCATGGTGGCCTCTATGATCATACGGCCACGATTTATGCGTTCGAATTGTCACACGAGTGAGTGCACGCTCGTGTAATGTCAATAGATAGTTATTGCAGTGTGATTACACATCTGTTTACGAAAAGTGCTAGAAGTCCACGACAACTCCAACCTACATCCATTCACAAGATCCAGTTAATCGTATACCTATCATCCTATCCAAAACCCCCACCAAAATTACTTGCCCAAAACTTACCCCTTACTAGCACAAATCAGCCGTTTATGGCTTACTCGCTAAATCCGTTGTAAGAGACCAATCAAAAGCCTTTAGGGTTTATCTGCATTCCAAACCACACTTATCAACCATCAACAATTGAACAGTTTGTACTAGTTGAACCATCACTTACCAAAATTTAAGCCCAAGCTAGGAGGAAGAATATTCGGCCTACACCCACAAAAGCCGGAAGTGCACAATCGATAGAAGCAAAATGGCACACTTGTACCTTTCAGACAATGGCAGCATAGGGAGATGTTAGTTATAAACACGACAAAAGAGAGAAAGAGAGAGGAAGAATAAACACATACCCTCACACCTGATTAGTCGAACATCAAAAGTCTAGAATCGAGAGTTTAGAAGGAGAGAACATGTATTCATCCACAATACAAAGATGAAGAGAAGGAGAAGAGCAAAAATAATCGGCTAAGATTACAATTTCGAGAGGAGTGGGAATCAATTTATGCAAAAGACTCGAATGAGAGGAAGTAGAAAAGAAAAGATGGGGTTCGGTTAGAGCAAACCGATTTGAGAAGAAGAAAAGAACCAATGGTATTCGGCAATAGGTTGTGGAGGGAGGAATAGAGTGTTTAGTCAAAAGAAAGCCCCAAAACGAAACACTAGGATACCCGAACGGTCACCAGATGATTTCGACTGACAAACAAATAACTAAACTCCGGAACCAAACAAAGAAAAAGAGACGAAGCTATCGCAAAAGAGAGCAAAAACTGAGCAAATTCAACACCAAAAGCCTAAGACCGATTTGGCATAAAGGAAGTCCCACTTCCGGCAAACTGCTACCTCTCTCCCACTCCATGATCCACTCCCTAAATCTCTCCCCAAATCTCTCCTCTAAATCCTCAACTGACAAGTTCAAACCCCTTTCAAACTCCCCCTAACATTTGGCCACACACTCCACTCTCCCTCAAACAGTCCAATCGCCCACTAGCTTTAAAGTTCTACTACCACCCAACTTCCCACACGACACAACAACAAAGCAAAATAAACACCCCTTGTGTGCAATAGGGCTCGAACTCAAGACCTACCAGTAGTGTCCTCTAAACCAATAGGCTTTTTGTGACTTGATTTCCCTACAATTATTTAAGAACCCATCATCTAGCAGTAAAGGTTTTATTCAATTAAAATTTTTTTTTTGCTAAAGCCTAGGTTTTAACCCAGGATTTCCCAGACTTCTCAGTACACTTAACCATTAAAGCAAGCAAGCCAATATGCAACACAACACAGAAATTTAATCAATTAAAGATTTGGGACGTTACAACTCTACCCTCCTAAAAGAAAATTTTGGCCTTGAAATTTACCTGATCAAAACAGATGAGGGTATTGTTGCCGCATTGTCTCCTCGGGTTCCCACGTGGCTTTCTTGGAACTGTGATTACGCCATAGTACCTTAACCAATGGAACAGACTTCCTCCTCAGAACCTTCACATCACGGTCTATGATCTGAACTGACTTTTCCTCAAAGGTTAGATTCGGCTTGACCTCAATCTCCTCAGGCGAGACGATGTGTGCAAGATCAGAACGATATCGCCTCAGCATAGAGACATGGAACACATTATAAATCCATTCCAACTCTGGAGGTAACTCAAGTTGATAAGCAACTGGTCCCACACGTTTCAATATGTGGTAAGGCCCAATGAACCTAGGGCTTAGCTAGCCCTTCTGTCCAAACCTCAGAACCTTCTTCCATGGCGAGACCTTGAGAAAAACGAAGTCCCCCATAGAATATTCAATCTCCTTACGCTTAAGATCTGCATACGACTTCTGTCTATCTGATGCCGCCTTCAGTCGATCCCGAATCAGCCTAACTTTATCTTCAGTATCAAAAATTAATTCAGGACCCAGAACACACCGCTCTCCAAACTCACTCTAGCACGTAGGAGTACTACACCTACGACCATATAATGCCTCGTAAGGTGCCATCCATATGCTAGATTGGTAGCTATTATTGTATGCAAACTCTTCCAACGACAAGTAATCCTCCCAACTGCCCCGGAAGTTAATCACACAACCCCTTAACATGTCCTCCAGTACCTAAATCACCCTCTCTGACTGACCGTCTATCTGAGGATGGAACGCAGTACTGAAGTCCAACGTTGTACCCAGTGCCTCGTGTAACGTCATCTAAAACTGAGACGTGAAGCGAGGATTTATATCAGATATTATGGAAACCAGCACCCCATGCAGTCGTACTATCTTAGACACATATAGCTTAGCCAGCTTCTACAACGAGTAATCAGTATGAACAGGTATGAAATGGGTAGATTTGGTCAATCGATCCACGATGACCCATACTGAATCCTTCCTAGCAGGCATTAAGGGCAGCCCACTAACAAAGTCCATAGTCACTCTCTCCCACTTCCACAGTGGAATCTTAACTGGTTGAGCAACCCTGAAGGTAACTGGTGTTTAGCCTTAACCTGCTGACAAGTAAGGCATTTGCCCACGAAATCGATAACTTCCCGTTTAAGACCTGGCCACTAATATAACTTACTAAGGTCTCAGCACATCTTATTAGAGCCAAGATGTATAGCATAAGGACTACTATGTGCCTCTTGTAGGATCGACTACCTTAAATTAGTATCCTTCGGCGCACAGAATCTCCCGTGGAAACAAAGTACCCCTTCGCTATTCAGTCCAAAATCTGATGTGCTACCACTTTCTATCTCTCGAAAATAAGAACTCAGTGACTCGTCCTCCATCTGTTTACCCTTAATCTATTCAATCTATGTCGGTTTAACCTAAAGTTCAGCCAACAAACTACCATCATCAAATAAGCTGAGACGAGCAAACGTCGCCCTTAGATTAGTCACAGCTCTACGACTCAATGCATCGGCTACCACATTAGCCTTACCAGGACGATATTCAATCGAACAATCATAATCCTTAAGCAACTTAATCCACCTACGCTGCCTAAGATTTAGCTCCTTCTGAGTAAGGAGGTACTTGAGGCTCTTGTGATCCGTGTAAATGATACACTTCTCACCGTACAGGTAATGCCTCCAAAATTTCAGTGCAAACACCACTGCAGTGAACTCCAAGTCATGTTTTGGATAGTTTACCTCATGCGTCTTAAGCTGGTGAGACGCATAGGCCACTACCTTACCCTCTTGCATCAACACACATCCCAAACCAACATGTGATGTATCGCTGTAGACAGTGAATTCCTTCCCAGACTCTGGCTGAATAAAGACAGGGGCCTCAGTGAAAACTTTCTTAAGCTTGTTAAAACTTTCTTGCTGCTTATCAGTCTAGCTAAATGGCACCCCTTTCGCAACAACTTAGTTAGAGGTGCAGTAATCAACGAAAACCCTTCCACAAAACGTCTATAATACCCTGTTAGACCCAGAAAACTTCGAATCTCAGATACTGACTTAGGCTGCTTCCAATCCAGAACCCTAATCCCCTCAGCAAATACCACATGACCTAGAAAAGTTACCTCCCGAAGCCAGAATTCACACTTGCTGAATTTAGTGTATAGTTGTTTCTCCCTTAGAATCTGCAGAACCACTCGGAGATGTGCATCATGCTCATCTTCAGTTCTCTTATACACCAGAATGTCATCTATAAACACTACCACGAACTGATTCAGGTAGAGTTGGAACACTCGGTTCATAAAATCCATAAAAGCCGCTAGTGCATTCGTCAGTCCAAACAACATCACTAGGAACTCATAATAACCATAATGAGTCCTAAACGCTATCTTATAAATATCAGTCTCCTTGACCCTCAGTTGATGGTACCCCGATCGGAGGTTAATCTTGGAGAAGACGGAAGCTCCTTGGAATTGTAAGAATAGATCGTCTATCCTCGGTAAGGAGTACTTATTCTTAGTAGTCAATTTGTTTAGTTGCCAATAATCGATGCACATACGCATGGTTCCATCCTTCTTTTTCACAAATAACACCGGTGTCCCCCACGGAGACACACTAGGGTGGATGAACCCTCGAACCAGTAACTCTTGAATCTAAGCTTTAAGCTCCTCAAATTCCTTCAGTGCCATTCTATAAGGGGCGGTGGACACCAGAGCTGTACTAGGTAGGAGCTCAATCCCAAACTCAACTTCACGGTTTGGAGGTAACCTAGGTAGTTCATCGGGAAAAAACATCTAGAAAATCCTTAACCGTCCTAATATCTTTAATAGACAAAACCTTAGAGTCAGAAGCACCGATATAGGCTAGATACGCCTCAAAACCATTACTAACCAATTTCTCAGCCCTAAGTGCAGAAATCACATTTGACAGATAATTCTGAAGTTCCCCAATCACAACTACCTCATCACCCTTTTCAGTTTTCAATACCACCCATTTTGCAGCATAGTCCAAATTCACCTGATGCTTAACCAACCAATCCATGCCCAAAATTAAGTCGAATTCTCCAAAAGGAAGTTCCATCAAATCCGCGAAAAAGATCACTCCTTGAACCTCCAAGGGTACATCCTTAAACTGTTTATTCACTCCCACAGACTGCCCTAATGGACTTAACACAATAACCTCACTCGTAGTGTTTTCAACCATCACACCCAAAGTCTTAGATACAGTGCATGCTATATACGAGTGCGTAGACCCAACATCAATCAATATAGTATAAGGTACATTATGGATAAAGAACATACCCATAATAACATCTAGAGCGTCTCTGCCCTCTCGACGACGTGCAGCATAAACCAATGCTGGCTGTCTTGCCTCAGTATGACCAGCACCTCTGCCAGGTGCTCCACAACCACGGCCCATACCATTTCCACCTCTAACCTGATCATGACCTTTCGTTGGCTATTGAACACCTCTCGGTGGCTGAACAGTACCCATACCAGTAGCTTGCATCTGATCGGGCCTCCATGGACAATCTCTAATGCGATGCTCCAAAGATTCGCACCTTAAACATGCCTCTATCCGTTTCTAGCACTTGCCCTGATGGCGTCTCCTACAATCAGCACAAGGCTAGGGCCCAAAAGCAGTAATAGGGGGCCTAACTCTGACTGGCCCATCAACTCTGGCCTTTTTTTTAGGCCTCACAGCTGAACTTGAGGGCTCCCAAACCCTCTTCTTTCTTCCCCTGTCCTTCTCATGATTCTGGCGCTTAGTGCGCTTCACATCCTTAGCAATTTTTGCCTTTTCACTAGCACAGCAAAATCTCTCTCACTCTGAGGAGATATCAGAACTCGTAGACCATCTCTAAGGCCATCCTCAAAGTGAACACAACGCTTATATTCAGTTGCCACCATCCCACGCGTATAGCGGCTAAGTTGCAAGAAACTCTCTCCTCTAGGCATCCACTTAACTAGTGCCCACATATTTCCCTTAGAATGTAGTTTTGAATAATTCTCAAGTCAACCGGTCAGGCAGGGTACCCTCTTTAACTGTAAGCCACCACTGATAGGCTTCATATCGTAGCAACAACACTGCACCTTTTAATTTTTGCTCTGGTGTGCAGTTGAGGTCATCCATGATCCGCTCTGTGGCCTCAATCCAATATTTAGCCACATTAGGGGAAACTCCAGCGATACCCCTAAAGATCTCAGCCCCATTAGACCTGAGTCGTTCCGTCACTGACCCACGACCCACAGTACCAGTTTAGGCCCAACAACCCTTTTTTAAAATCTGCAACATAGCTTGGGACAGTGCGTCAACCCCAGCTGCACGATCGTGTGACCCAGTCTCAGTTACAGGTGAAGCCAGTGCCTTTCTAACTTCATTGTTAGGCATATGACCTGATGTTAATAGCCCAGCCCGAGCACCTCCACGGCCTCTGCCGTGGCCTCTTGTACCCCTCTATGAGTACCTCTAGTGCTCATATCATTGCATATTATCTGAATTATAAATCTTATGCATCAGTTTACAGTTTTAGTGTTTATTACAAAATATGTTATGGAAATTATTATCAATAATTCAGAGTTTTGATCCGCAGATCGCAGTCTTACTACAATTTTAGGTTACCCTAACGAAGTGTTTCAGTACAGTCTATTACCTACAGTAATCTCAGTATTTTAATTAAACAAGAAATAGTTTCAGAGCACTTACAGGATCAGCGCCGGAGACTCAATGTACCACACATTCAGTTAAACATTTTCCAAATATTTTTAAATCACTTGAAATAGTTTTTTTTCGACGTTTTATGTTTCTAAAGAAAAACACAATTCCACAGCTGAGTTTTGTAACCTGACTCTGATACCACTAACTGTAACACCCCAAACTTGGCCTAGACATTATGGTCAAATCTGTGATGTCACATTGAAGTGAATTTCAAAAAACATAATTCCGTTGAAAAATTCGTTCTATATTAACATATCGTAATGACCCTTAAGAAACTTTAAAGTATCTTGTTTGTTGAAAAATCCCGAGTTGATTTAGCAAGGAGTTAATTAGATTGCAATTGTATTTGTAAAACAGTGTTTGTTTGTAGAAACTTGGTTAAATATTATGCGATAGCATAGTGTTTTAAAAGCATATATATATTTAGAAAAACCGCGGCCTATTTCTAACATATATGATTTAAAGTAAATAAATTTCCAAACCCAAGAAAAACTTTAAAAGGCCTTATTACATAACTAAAACCCAAATTAAATTTCTTATAAAATAGAATTTTAAAAAGAGAAAACGAGTACGGTTGTGTGGCCACCATCGAGTCCCTCGCAGCACCGGCCTACCTATGTATTACCTACGCAGAAAAGCAGAAGGGTTAGTTTATGCAAACTCAATGTGTAATCCCTTAATAGAAGTCAGTCAAACAGTAGGCAAATACAGTCTAGGCCTAAGCCCGCTTCAGTGATAGTCTATTAACAGTTAGGGCCTTAGCCCAACACAATAATAGTATCTGTAATGCAATCAGAAGTCCTACCCATCCATCCTCTACACTCCACTCCGTCTAGCCCTACACTCCATGTGGGGAAAAAATTGACTCACCCATCCTTACACTCCAAAATATAGCACCGGTTGCGGCACAAAACAATATATGTACCAGAGCTGCCACTACAGTACACTTCCTCCAAATATTAAACCCACCCCATGCAACATGTCATGACATGATATCACACGTGTATGCAGAAATGTCATGCTCAAATACAGTCGTACATAACATAGGGGTATATTTATCATTTTACCTCATAAGGGTATAAAGGTCATTTCATCAGTATGGGGTCTAGGTGTACTTACTGACCCAACAGTAGGTCCACAGTCGTCTCGGATGACCCATGTAACCTTAACACTCAATGAACAAAAATGGGCCCAAAGCCCATAACACGATCGATGTGGGCCCACACGTCCGTGTGGCCCACAAAGCCCAAAAATGACCTTGGCCATGTGAGTTAGACAACCTGGTCCAATTATCTCCACACGTCCGTATGTTATTACTCATGTAAGGCCTACGAGTCTGTGGGCCATCATGGCCCATTTCGACCTAATATGGCCCAAAACGACCTAAGCCCATGAAACCGCTCATATTGGCCTCTACAGTCATACGCCCATGATTTATGCGTTCAGATTGTCACACGAGCGAGTGCACGCTCGTGTAACGTCAATAGACATATTTTTCGTCTTTTGCCAATTAACAGTTATTGTAGTGTGATTACACAACTGTTTACAAAAAGTGCTATAAGTCCATGAGAATTCCAACCTACATCCATTCACAAGATCCAGTTAATCGCATACCGATCATCCTATCCAAAAGCCCCCACCAAAATTACTTGCCCAAAACTTACCCCTTACTAGCACAAATTAGCCGTTTATGGCTTACTCGCTGAATCCGTTGTAAGAGACCAATCAAAAGCCTTTAGGGTTTATTTGCATTCCAAACCACACTTATCAACCATCAACAATTGAACAGTTTGTACTAGTTGAACCATCACTTACTGAAATTTAATGCCCAAACTAAGAGGAAGAATATTCGGCCTACACCCACAAAAGCCAGAAGTGCACAATCGATAGAAGCAAAATAGCGCACTTGTACCTTTCAGACATCAGCAACATAGGGAGATGTTAGTTATAAGCATGACAAAAGAGAGAAAGAGAGAGGAAGAACAAACACATACCCTCACACCTAATTAGTCAAACATCAAATGTCCAGAACCGAGAGTTTAAAAGGAGAGAACATGTATTCGGCCATAATACAAAGATGAAGAGAAGGAGAAGAGCAAAAACAATCGGCTAATATTACAGTGTGGAGAGGAGTGGGAATCAATTAATGTAAAAGACTCGAATGAGAGGAAGTAGAAAAGAAAAGAAGGGGTTCGGCTAGAGCAAACCAATTTGAGGAGAAGAAAAGAACAAATGGTATTTGGCAATAGGTTGTGAAAGGAGGAATAGAATGTTTGGTCAAAAGAAAGCCCCAAAACAAAACACTAGGATACCCGAATGGTCACCAGAAGATTTTGGCAGACAAACAAATAATTAAACTCCGGAACAAAACAAAGCAAAAGAGGGGAAGCTACCGCAAAAGAGAGCGAAAACTAAGCAAATTCAGTACCAAAAGCCTTAGACCGATTTGGCATAAAGGATGTCCCACTTTCGGTAAACTGCTACCTCTCCCCCAGTCCATGATCCACTCCCCAAATCTCTCCTTTAAATCCTCAACCGACCAGTTCAAACCCCTTTCAAACTCCCCCTTACATTCAGCCACACACTCCATTCTTCACCAAGCACTCCAACCGCCCATTAGCTTCAGAGTTCTACTACCACTCAACTTCTCACATGGTACAACAATAAAACAAAATAAACACTCTTTGTGCACAACAAGGCTCGAACTAAAGACCTACCAATAGTAGTAACACACCACTGTCCCCTAAACTAGCAGGCTTTTTGTGACTTGATTTCCCCACAATTATTTAAGAACCTATCATCTAGCAGTAAAGGTTTTATTCAATTAAAACAAAAATTTTGCTAAAGCCCAGGTTTGAACCCAAGACTTCCCACACTTCTCAGGACACTTAACATTAAAGCAAGCAAGCCAATATGCAACACAACACACAAATTTAGTCACTTAAAGATTTGGGGCATTAGAAAAATGATCAAAGTAGCAGATGGGTCGTTCTTGACAATAGCCAGGAAAAGCACTATTAAAATTTCACTTTCCTTGGTTTTACATGTGCCAAATATAGCTTGTAATCTCATATTGGTCAGTAAATTATCCTGGCCCTCGAATTGTCATGTTATATTTGACTCCTCTATGTGTAAATTTGAGGACATGGTCTCAGGGAGGATGATTGGAAATGCTAAACAATATGGTGGAATTTACTTTCTTGATGACGATCATCTAAGTCGACCAACAACTACTCTATGTTTAAATTCTGTTTTTAGTTTTGGTAAGGTTATGATTTGGAGTTATATGCTTGGACACCCTAATTTTTACTACTTAAGATATTTGTTACCTGATCTATTTAAAAACAAAAGTCGTTCTTCATATCACTATGAAATTTGTAAATTGACTAAACATCATCAGTCATTCATTCCACCTAAAAAATATAAAGCTTCGAAACCTTTTTTGTTAATTCATAGTGATGTTTGGGGACCTTCAAAAGTCTCAACTTTTTTAGGAAAACATTGGTGTGTCGCATTTATTGATGATCTTACTCGCATTTGTTGGGTTATTTATTTATTGATTAAAAGATAAGTCTAAAGTTAAAAATGTGTTTCAATATTTTTATGCTATGGTGAAAAAAAAGTGGTGTGAAAATAGAAGCATTTCAGAGTGACAACGGTAGGAATTTTTCAGTGGCCAATTAGGCATTTTCTTAACCAAACATGAAATAGTCCACCAAAGCTCTTGTACAAATACATCACAACAGAATGGGACAGTAGAAAGAAAAGACGTCCATCTTTTGGAAGTAACTAGAGCCTAGATGTTCACTAGTCAAGTACCATGTTATCTTTGGGGTGAAGCCTTATTAACAACTACATATCTTATTAATAGAATGCCTAGTAAAATTCTAAACTATAGAACTCCTTTTAGTCTTTTTAAAGATAACTTTCCTATCTCCAAATTGACCATAGATTTATCCGCTTGAGTTTTTGGGTGTAGTGTTTTTGTTCACCTTTACAACCAAGGTAAACTAGATCCTAGAGAAAAAAAATGTCTCTGTTGGATATGCTTCTAATAAAAAGTGTTACAAATGTTATGATTCATTTGATAGGAAGATTATTGTTTCCATGGATGTCATATTTATTAAAACACAATCTTACTTTGATTCTAATCTTTAGGGAGGGAATTATAGTAAGGTAGATTTAATAATTGATCAAGAAAAGACTAGGAATCTACAACATAGAGATTCTAATAATGAGGAAGGCAAATTTATGATTAACACAGAAATTAATGATGTTAATGTTTTCAATAACAGGGAGTATGAATGTGTAAAGTTTGATCATGAGAATAGAGAACAAAAAAAGGGGTTATTTTTTTACTCAAGAAGAAACTGAAATCAAGAAAGTGGAATCCACTAGATTCATTACTAAGAATCCGACGCGCAAGATCTTGTCAAAAGTCTAGGTAAAACTCATAATCCAACCAATGAATTTTCTAATATAGATATTGCAATTGCTAAAAGAAAAGATGTTAGAAATTTTTTCAAATATCCCATGTCTAACTTTGTGTCCTATAAAGACTTGTATTTAACATTCTCAGCCTCTGTTTTGTGTCTCGATCTGTGAAAATACTTAAAAATATGAAAGATGCTTTACAAGTTCCCGAATGGAAGGAGGATATTTTAGAAGAGATGCACAGTCTTGAAAAAATAAGTACATGGGAAATAGTGGAATTACTTATAGGGAAAAAAATAGTGGGCTATAAATGGGTATTCACAACCAAATTCAAATCGGATGGATCTTTAGATAGATACGAAGCCCGACAGGTGGCTAAAGGGTACGCTTAAACATATGGGATAGACTATCTTGAAACATTTGCTCCAATATCCAGGTTAAATTTTGTTAGAGTTCTTTAATCAATTGTTGTTAATCTTGATTGGTCTTTACAACAGTTAGATGTGAAGAATGCTTTCCTAAATTGGAAACTCAAAGAAGAAGTTTACAGAGATCCTCCTCTAGGTTTTGAAGAAAAATTTGGAACTCGAGTATGTAAGCTCAGGAAATCTTTGTATGGTCTAAAGCAGTCTCCTCGAGCTTGGTTCGAACGTGTCACTCAAGTTGTTAAAAAACAAGTTACTCACAAAGGCAAGCTGATCACACAATGTTCCTTCGAAACTCATAAAGAGGTAGAATAGTAGTTATTATAGTTTATGTCGATGATATCATTCTTACATGAGATGATGTGGATGAAATAAGGCGTCTCAAGGAGCATCTAGCATTGGAGTTTGAGATCAAAGACTAGGGTCTTTTAAAATACATTCTTGGAATAGAAGTTGCTCGATCAAAGAAAGGTCTTGTGGTCTCTTAGAAAAAGTATGTGATTGATATTTTAAGATAGGTTGGGATGAGTGGTTGCTACCCAGCTGACACACCAATTAATCCAAATGTAAAATTCAGAAATAAAGAATGACGATTAGTTGATAAAGGGCAGTACTAGAGATCAGTTGGTAAGTTTAATTTACTTATCACATACATCGCCAGACATAGCTTTTTTAGTGAGCTTAGTGAGTCAATTTATGCACTTCCTAATGTAGGAACATGAAGAAGAAGCATTTTGGATTCTGAGATACTTGAAGAGTTCACCTAGCAAGGGCTTATTTTTCAAGAAATCCAAACAAAGAGGAATTGAAGCTTCTACAGATGTAGATTGGGTAGGTTCAATAACAAATAGAAGATCTACATCAAGTTATTGTACATTTGTTTGGGGAAACCTTGTGACTTGGTGAAGAAAAATAAAAAAAAGTGTTGCAGCAAGAAGTAGTGTAGAGGCTGAGTTTAGATTAATGGCTTAAGGAATTTGTGAAATAATGTCATTAAAAAGAATCATAGAAGAGCTGAGGAAATCAATAACTTCACCAATGAAGGTGTATTGTGATAGCAAAGTTTCCATTAATATTTCTCACAACCTAGTCCAGCATGACAGAACTAAACATGTTGGGATTGATAGACACTGTAACACCCCTTACCCGTATTTGACGTCGGAATCGGGTACGAGGCATTACCGGACTTATCGTACAAACTTTCATACAATTCTGAGTCATCAATTTGTGTCCAAATTAAAAATTTTTGCACTTAATCATAATGTCCCTAATACGAGCCTATGAGGCCCAAAACATGCATCAGAAGTGGTTTGGGACTAAACCGAGAACTTTAGAAAATTTTGCAGCACTTAAAAAATTTTCCACTAAACAGGGGTCACACGCCCGTATAGGTAGGCCGTGTGGTCACACACGCCCGTGTCCCAACTCCGTGTAACTCTCTATTTCTCACCCAAGAACAAACTGAAGACACACGGCTAAGCCACACGCCCGTGTGCTAGTCCGTGTAGTGGATTTAAAATTTATGATTTTTCATCAAATAGGTGCAGACTTCACACGCCCATGACACACGCCCGTGCCTGAGGCTGTGTCATCCACACGACTGAGACACACACCCGTGTCTCTACCCGTGTGCTCAATTCTGAGCATTCTGTTTTGCAAAAATTAGGGTGCAGGGGACTTGGAAACACAAAAATTTATATACTTTTTCATACCCATTTTTACTTAAATTCAAGCAAATTCGGTTAAATTCTTGTCAAAAAATAGTTAAATATTATAAAATAATTAAATTGTATTAAAAAATATGAACATGGTGAATTTAATTAATTTTATACTTAATTTGACTATTTTTCAACAGATTTGAGCGAAAATTGGCTCGGCTGACACTGCTAAAAGCTCAAAACCGAGAAGCAATTTGAAGTATCGAGGCACATTAATTTCTAGCCTAAGACAATCCAGAAATGTGTTTTAATTCATAATTTAATTAATTTTAATTTATTTTCCATTTAATTTGGGTAAAATAAATTATTTTTAATTAATTATGGAGAAAGGGTCCAGTTGAACCACACTAGTCGAACCATATTGAGAGAATCGAACCAGCCACTAATTGGGCAGCCCAGAACCGTCCATATGCTGACCCAAATCAGCATTTTATATGATTAAATATTCTTGCAAAAAGGTCCTTGAATAACTTTCAAAATGCATTCAAACCCCTCCTTTAATTATGGCTTTATGAAATTGCCCCAAGCCTAAAATAGCAAAGTTGAAACTCTCAACTTTGCCGTGTGTGTGGCTGGCCATAGGGGCCTCTTTGGCTGCTGGAATTTTCTATTTTTAGCAGCCACAATCAGCTATAAAAGCCACCCCTTGCTGATCATTCAAAGCATCCCTCACTTCATAACATTCTCCTATTCCCTCTCTCACTTTTCTATCATTTTTTTTCATCCCATTTCCCTCTTGTTCAAAGTGTCGATTTCTTCTCTTGGGAAAGAGACTCTCATCAACAATTTGGGAGCAGCAATTAGGTGTTCATAAGCCACCTTGATAGCTAAGTCCAATGAAGAACGAAGAACGGAGCAACTAGACAAGCCACAGAGAAACACCAGATTTGCCTCTTGTTCCCTAACACTTTAATATTTGTTGTTGTTTTGACGAACATGTTTATGAATATTTATACTATTGAAATGGTTATTTTAATCAATTTAGCTTAAAATTATGTTTGTGTTGGGTTGATTATATTTTGCTTGCTTGAATTGTTAAAATGATGTTTATGCTGTTATAGGCCTCGGTAAGATGCTTGATTAAGTAAAATCATGCATAAGTTATTCTTGCGTTACGATTGTGAGGTAACTGATGAATTAATTATTTAAAAGGATTGAAATTGTAATTAATTGACACAGTACTTAATCAGTGCATGTTTAATCTTCTAAGGTAGCTGAAGGTTAAATTAGCAATGTATCTGGCGATATTATTGCCTTGCATAATTTGCAGGATTATTGTGATTAAATTATTTCAAGATAGGGATGCCTTGTTACTTTACATAGTCTTTTATATGCTTATTAGATTTTATTAATCATTTAAATTAACATAGGGATATGCAAGAGATTGGTTCAATTTAATGAGTATGTATGTGCAATAACATGTTTGCTTACTAGAATCTGTTTAGTCGGTTGAATTGACATAGGGATATGTCAAGAGATGAATGGATTTTGGTAGGTAAGTATGTTCATAAGTTAGCAAATTACCGGGTTGCCGTGATTTTATTCGTAACAGTGTAAACATAAGTTTAATAATTCTAAGCTAAAGGGATATAATTGATTCAACACAAGTATGTCACATTGATTAAATCTTATTTGAAATCGTGCACTAAAACTCCTTTGTTTTATTATTTACTTAGTTTTTAACAGTTTTTGACCACCTTTTTAAACCATGTTATTTTTACCTCACCAAAGTGTTTTACAATTAATTTCATAAATAATTCTTTTTACAATCCCTGTGGGTACGATAACTCGACATTTACTTGTCACTTTATTACTTGTTGCGATTGTGTACACTTGCACATTTTTCCGTCGTTCCACGTTTTTGACGCCATTGCCGGGGATTGTTTTCAAAAGTAATTATTTGTGAATTTGTTAGTTTTACATTTTGGTTTATTTTTTTGTTTAATTGTTAACTTAATTAATTTTTCTTTGATAATTTCAGGTGTTTATGAGTATTGACCAGATTATTGACTTACTCCTTGTAGACCCTAAGATAGAACAAACCTTTCGATAGCAAAGAAGACAAGCGAACCAGAGAAGGACTGAAGAAATGAATTTCGAGAATATGAATCAAGGAAACGGAGCAAACCTTGCTCAAAATTCTATCTTTATTGCTGATGATAGGGATAGGGCTTTAAGACAGTATGCAGTACTTGTACTTAATGATCTTAATTCAGGTATTAGGAGACCCAAAATCAAGGCACAACAATTCGAGCTGAAGCCAGTCATGTTTCAGATGCTTCAGACAGTGGACCAATTCAGTGGAATGCCTACCAAAGATCCTCATCTTCATTTAAGACTATTTATGTAGGTGAGCGACTCTTTCAAATTAGCTAGAGTACCCGAAGATGCATTACGATTGAAGCTATTCCCGTACTCACTAAGGGATAGAGCTCGAGCCTGGTTGAATTCATTGCCACCAAACTCAATTTCTCCATGGCAAGAGTTAGCTGATAGATTCCTCATGAAGTATTTCCCGCCAAGTAAGAATGCTAAATTGAGGAGCAAGATCACTGCCTTCCAACAAATGGATGATGAGTCCTTGTATGAGGCATGGGAACGATACAAAGAACTATTACAAAAATGCCCTCACCAAGGATTCCCACATTGCATCCAACTTGAGACATTTTATAATGGTCTCAATGCTCACACGAGTATGGTAGTGGACGCTTCTGCTAACGGTGCTCTCCTTTCTAAGTCTTACAATGAGGCTTACAAAATCATCGAGAGGATTGCCAATAACAATTATCAATGGCCAACCAATCGAGCCGCGTCAGGAAGACGAGTCGCTTGAATACAGGAACTGGATGCTCTCACTTCACTCGCATCTCAAGTATCTTCAATATCCTCAATGCTTAAGAATCTTACTACTAATGGGTCTAACAGCTTTGCAGCCCAACCACCTCACCGATTTGAGAGTATAGCCTGTGTTTATTGTGGGGAAGGACATTTGTTCGAAGAATGTCCGTCAAACCCCGAATCCGTATACTACATGGGTAACCAGAACCAAAATCGTGGAAGGCAAGAACTGCAGTCCAAATTTTATAACCTATCATGGCAAAACCACCCGAATTTTTCCTGGAGTAACCAAGGGGCTGGAACCAGTAACAACCACACTCAACCTAGACCGACTCAGCCGCTTAGTTTTTCCCAACAAGCTTAGAAACCATCTCAGGCTGAATAATCCAATAGCTTAGAGAATTTATTAAAGGCATACATGGCGAAAAATGACGCCACTCTAAGGAATTTAGAGAATCAAGTGGGCCAGCTTGCTACTAAACTTAGGAACTGACCACAAGGTGCTTTACCTAGTGATACAGAGAATCCAAGAAATTCGGGGAAGGAACATTGCAAAGCGTTAACACTGACGAGCGGAAAGACAATAGAGCCCAACACTATCGAAGTTGAAAAGGAGCCAGCTGATGCTCAAGACTCAGAGGAAGTTCAACTGAGTGTTGAAAGTCCAGTTTCACAAGAAACAAAATTTGCAAAACACGACAGGGTAATTCCAGAACCATCTAATTCTAATCAACTATCAACTACGTTAGATGTAGAATTGCCACAGAAAATGAATCAACCAGCTCCAATAAAGAAACCTCCACCACCCTACCCTCAAAGACTTTGGAAGCAGAAGTAGGAAATTCAATTCAAGAAATTCCTAGACGGACTCAAGCAACTTCAGATCAACATCTCATTGGTTGAAGCACTTGAATAAATGCCGAACTATGTCAAATTCATGAAGGATATCTTGTCTAAAAAAAGAAGACTTGGAGAATTTGAGTCGGTAGCTCTGACGAAGGAATGCAGAGCATATCTTCAAGACAAACTACCCTTGAAGCTGAAGGATCCTGAATGTTTCACCATACCTTGCAACATTGGAGCAACGTATTGTGGTAAGGCACTATGTGACTTGGGTGCGAGTATTAACTTGATTCCTATGTCAATATTTAGGAAATTAAGGATAGGTGAAGTTAGACCTACTACGGTTACACTTCAACTAGCGGATCGATCTTTAGCACATCCAGAAGGAAAAATCGAAGACGTATTGGTACATGTAGATAAATTTATCTTCCCTACTGATTTTGTTATCCTAGATTTGATGTAACACCCCTAACCTGAACCCGTCACCGGAGGGTTAAAGAGTATTACCATATACAAAAGAGTCATATCTAGAATAATTAAGTAAAGTGATTCATTCTTAAGTTCAATTCACGTCAGACATTGAAAACATTAATCGAATCTCAACCACACATTCACATTAACCATTTGGAACATATATAGTAACTTATCAAGCCATTTTCGCATTGCTATTGTAACGTCCCATACCCGAGACTGTTGCCGGAGTCGAAGATGAGGTGTTAACAGACTTAATTCATTGCTTAAACAGCTCAAACAATTTAATTTTAGAAATTCCAGACAAGCTGGCTAACTGGGTCACAGTCGTTTAAAAATTCATATCTCGAGTTCTGAAACTCAAACTCCAATTCCGTAAATTTTCCCTGAAACTAGACTCATATATCTATTTACTAATTGTTTTCTAGAATTTTTGGCTAGGCCAATTAGTACAGTTTATTAGTTAAAGTCTCCCCTGTTTCAAGGTTAGACTGCTCTGACCTCTGTGTATTACGAATCAGATATCTCTCTGTACAGAATTTCAATGACTGTGAAGTTTGTTTCCCTCAAAACTAGTTTCTCTTAAAACTAGACTTAATAAGAAATCTGTACATATAAATTATGACTTCTAATTATTTTTATACAATTTATGGTGAATTTCCAAAGTTAGAACAGGGGATCCAGAAATCGTTCTGGCCCTGTTTCACAAAAATTTAAACATCTCATATAATATAACTCATATACCTGTTTCGTTTCTTCCATATGAAAATAGACTCATAATTCTTCAATTCCATGTTTTATTCATCATCTAATTATATCTCTACTATTTTTAATGATTTTTCAAATTCACGTCACTACTGCTGTCTGAATCTATTTTATGGTAAATTTTACCTATTTCATGGTTTCCATGGATTAACTAGCAATTTGACATACATAACACCAAATATGATCATAATTAGCCATTCCAATGGCTAATCATTACCAAGAATTTTTATACTACTCGATAACCATATCATAAGACCATATACCAAAATGATTATAATGCTATACATGCCATACTCAAAATATACAAGCCATTATGCCAAGATGGTATACGGATAGTGTGAGCGTGCCTCCGACCGTTCCCGATTTCCGAGCTGGCTTGTCAACACTACAAGGAATGAAAAGGAGGGAGTAAGCATAAATTCTTAGTAAGTTCACATGCAAATAGCAAGTAACATAACCATATAAGCAAACATAAAACATCATTTGCATAATCATCACCAAGACATTCATATCATATTTTCATTTATCATCTTACCATATTGTTGTTATATCGATTTTTCAACCCGAGGGTTAAGTACATACCTGTTCAAAGTATCCATTTCACAACTCTTACCAATACGTCCCTTTCATTTTGAGTATTCCTCCATTTGAGAAGAACTTTACCCGTTGAACACATCAAAATATAATTCGGATACATGGAAAGTTTGCACATAAGTGCCACATATGTAGCCAAGCTACTATGTAACCCGCCAATAAGCGAACTCGGACTCAACTCAACGAGCTCGGGCGTTCGCATCCATAAGTGAACTCGGACTCAACTCAACGAGCTGGATGCCTAGTTACATCTCACGAACTCGGACTCAACTAAACGAGCTCGGACATTCGCATCCATAAGTGAACTCGGACTCAACTCAACGAGCTCGGATGCCGAAATATCCCAGTGACATGTCACTTGTATCCTAATCCATTCCTAAGGTTCAACGGGACCTTTTTCCCAATCATGTGTCTCAACCATCTTCTACGGAATACCGATACCGATACTCGGTAGTATTTCACATTTTCCAAGTATATCACATAATTTGACATATTATCAAACAATTATCACGAGTATAATATTTCTTAATAAATTATCATATCATTTAAATAACATAAAAACATTTAAAATAATAACTATGTTACCAACATTTACATATGAACTTACCTAGTATGCGAAAATGGCTACTTTTGCCATTTCGTCCACAACTTGGTATTTTCCCCATTTTAGCCCGAATTTCAGTTTTCCTTACTCTATCATTTAAAATATAGTCTAATTAGGACTCACATTATTCAAATTGACCCAAAATCATATTTTGGAAAAATTACAATTTTGCCCCTAAACTTTTGCATATTTACACTTTTGCCCCAAAGCTCGTAAATTAAACTTCAGCCTATTTTCTTATGTTTTATCACATGATGATCATTTTTCCCTTCTATGGCAACATCAAATTCTCACTCTAACATGTACTTATGACTATTAGGTATTTTTACCGATTAAGCCCTTTTGCTCATGTTCACTTAAAACCGAGTAGCACAAGCTGTCTAACATAATTTAAAACCTCATATTCTATCATAAAACACCAAAATACACAAATTTCACCTATGGGTATTTTTCCAAATATAAACCCTAGGTTAAATTATTGCTAGCATAAGCTAAATCGAGCTACCGAGACTCCAAAAACAGGGCTAGAATGGACTTACAATCGAGCTTGGAAGCTTGAAAAATCCTAGCCATGGTTTCTCCTTGCTATATTCGGCCATGGGGTTGAAGATGAGCAAAATTGGCTTTTAATTTTGTATTTTAATTCATTTTACCCCTAAATGACCAAAATGCCCTTACTACTAAACTTTCCAAAAATTCCATCCATGTCCAATTTTTGTCCATAAACTTAGAAACTGGTAAAATTGCTATTTAAGACCTCCTAATTAATATTTCAAAACAATTTCATACTAGAAACTTCTAGAATGCAAGTTTTGCAAATTATTCGATTTAGTCCCTAACTTCAAATTAAGCATTTTATGCATAGAATTTCTTCACAAAATTTTCACACAATCATGTAATCATATCATAAACATCAAAATAATGATAAAAAAATATTTCTATCTCGGATCTTGTGGTCACAAAACCACTATTCCGACTAGGCCCAAAATCAGGATATTACAACTCTCCCCCCTTTAGGGATTTTCGTCCCCGAAAAACTTACCAGAAAAGTGGTCTTAACTTTTAATCTCATATTCGGTGCCGAAGAAATTTCACTTAGACTGTACCTCCAATACATCTCTTTAATTTCTCATATGATCTGAAAGCTTACAGTCTCAACTCTCAACTGTTCTTAAATTTTCAACCCTTCTCAGTTTCCCATGATATCATGACATAAAACCCGGATCTTAACTTGATTAATGAAGACCAGAATTTCAAGAAATCCAACAATCAAAGAGACCTAAATTTCCATGAATCTGATGAGTAGGAATTCATTCAATACAGATATGATTTATAGATCTCGCCAAACATTTAACAATAGGAGACATCACATTTTCCTCTTTCTGCCATGGAAATAATTCTGATATGGCCTCAAGAATAATCCTTCTGATTTCCATCCCAATATCAACACTGACAAGGATAATTTTGATAGATCCCAATTCTCGGCTTTAACCCCTTTAACAACTCTGATTTTATGTAACATCGAATGCTCTAAACTATCACATTACCTCACCGTCTTGAAACACATCACAATTCATACAACAATACATTCTTGAAAGTCGAGAAGTCTTTACTCAATGTAGACTAGTCTAGTTCGAGGCGCTTGGTTACCAATATTCTCATCTATCCGGACTTTGTCAACATGTAATAAACTTTTCAGCTTTCACAAAATGAAAACCTTATCATTCGTAGTGACTTTAACTAATATCAAACTTTTTCTAATAAATATACACTTCTCGTTCGGACTATTTACTCTTTTATCCGTACAAAATGATATTCTATTATCAAACTTGGGAAAACTAATCTCAAATAATTGTCGCATGAAATCTTTCAAATAGATAATTCACCATACCGATGAAACTCGCGCTTTTATCGCTTATGCCTTTATCGATGTCAAATCCTTACAGTAAATTAGAAAAAAACCCCCATACTAAAATCACCACATTACCAAGATAAAATTAGAAGTGTAGTCATATTTGACATGATTATCACGAGTGAAGAACGCACTTGAACACGAGTCATAATTAACAAATTATGGAACAAAGATAACAAGAAAACCGAATAAAGAAATCCAAAATAGAGAAATCCAGAATAAAGAAATCCACAATAAAGAAACCCAAGATACGATACTATGTTTGAAGAATCGAAAACCAAGCCGTAGAATCGAAAACCAAACTCATAGAGAAAATACGGAATACCCCGATAATTCTTCAAAGAAAGAAAGTCCAAAAGAAAACATCATTTAACCCCACTAGAATCAAATATAACAAGAACAATATATCTTCCCATACATATATATCGGATGAAGCATCAAGTAGAAGAAAGCAGAATCATAATATCATATGTATTCTCTCATCAATTCTTATCGATTTAAATGAAATAGAATACCCGATGAAATAGAGCAATATAAATTATAAACCAGTCGGACTACCAATGCTTTCATCCAACACCGTGGATTAAAAGACATTCCCATATAACAAGAATTTCTTGAGAAGATCAATAGCCATAGAAATATTTAGAGCGGGTAAACACATAGAACATCTTAAAAGAGACTGCTAAATCTGTCCGGTCATAACTATCACACTCGGATAGTTCACATTTCAAATATCATCAACTAGTTTTGCCGTCACAAATTTCATATTAAACCATTCACTAAAGAAGGCCGATTCTGAATAAATTTCGATTTACACTTTTCTCGACCTTGCACTGAGAGTAATTCGGTTTACCAAGGAGAATTCCTTTTCTAATCTGGAGCGATGCATAATTCCAATAATCTTTACGTCAATCCAATACTTTCATCGCTCTCGACTTTACTTATCAGCTCATTTTCAATCTCTGATCATACTTATAATTATTCTATCATCGAACTCTTTGGGTTCTCAACCGGAAACTTATTCAATACAAATCTCATGAAATTCCATTATAAGTACCATTTCGGTAAGGGGAGGGGTTGTAGGACCTCGACTCGACTTTCTTATACATACACATATGACACAACTTCCATCATCATAACAACATCATCAAAATCATGTCATTCATTCATGTTGGCTTACACCAATTTTCCCATTGTCCCATTTAGACAATATACTTATGCATACATTCTATGTTTTCTAGATAGCTTTACTTATCCATTCATTTAATTAAATTAAGTCATGCTCATGACATCATATAAGGCCAAACAAACATAGATATTTGCACCACAATCATAACTTTCATTTCGTGCATCATCATATACATATCATTACAATCATATAATTCAGTCCAACAATTTAACATAGATAAGTTCATTCCATTATAATCCTTTATCTCATAAAAATTATATATCATTAGCATTCATCAACATTCGACGTCCAAATCAAAACAAGGACATTTTCATTCGTATCATAATATTATGATTTTTATTCATACCTCTACTACTTTCTATTTATTCCATTCATCTTATCAAGTAAGCCATATACACTACATCATATGAGCATTAAGCAAATATGAATATTTATCACATATGTATCATAAACCTTTATTCATACTTTTCTGAACCGATACTTATCATAATCATAATTTTACTCAAATACCTTCACATAACATTGAACATGGTCGACGCAGCTCGGTTGGAGAGTACCCTGTCTAAATAAGACGGTACTCATACGCGTCGGAAGACATCACACTATCACAGATCAGTGGCATGTATAGGTAAATTTTTACACATGCTAGGTTAGTCCGAGAACTGACTAAACCTGCTCTGATACCACCAAATGTAACGCCCCAAACCCGAGACTGTTGCCAGAGTCGAACACGAGGTGTTAACTAACTTAATTCATTGCTTAAACAGCTCAATCAATTTAATTTTAGAAATTCCAGACAAGCTGGCTAACTGCGTCACAGTCGCTTAAAAATTCATATCTCGAGTTCTGAAACTCAAAATCCAATTTCGTAAATTTTCCCTAAAACTACACTCATATATCTATTTAATAATATTTTTATAGAATTTTTGGCTCGGCCAATTAGTACAGTTTATTAGTTAAAATCTCTCCCATTTCAGGGTTTGACTGCTCTGACCTCTGTGTATTACGAATCAGATATCTCTCTGTACAGAATTTCAATGACTATGAAGTTTGTTTCTATTAAAACTAGACTCAATAAGAAATCTGTACATATAAATTATGACTTATAATTATTTTTATACAATTTATGGTGAATTTACAAAGTCAGAACAAGGGATCCAGAACTCACTCTGGCCCTATTTCACAAAAATTTAAACATCTCATATAATATAACTCATATACCTGTTTCGTTTCTTCCATATGAAAATAGACTCATAATTCTTCAATTCCATGTTTTATTCGTCATCTAATTATATCTCTACTGTTTTTAATGATTTTTCAAATTCACGTCACTACTGCTGTCTGAATCTATTTTATGGTAAATTTACCTATTTCATGGTTTCCATGGATTAACTAGCAATTTGACATACATAACACCAAATATGATCATAATTAGCCATTCCAATGGCTAATCAGTACTAAGAATTTTTATACTACTCGATAACCATATCATAAGACCATATACCAAAATGATTATAATGCTATACATGCCATACTCAAAATATACAAGCCATTATGCCAAGATGGTATACGGATAGTGTGAGCGTGCCTCCGACCGTTCCCGATTTCCGAGCTGGCTTGTCAACACTACAAGGAATGAAAAGGAGGGAGTAAGTGTAACACCCCAAACCCGGCCCAGAAGTTATGACCAGATCCGACGTGTCACATTGAAGTTTTTAAGAAAACCCATTCCTCTTTCAACGTCCTTCTTAGTGTTTTAAAAGATAGTCTTTGCTAAGTTAATAAAGTAAATGGAAGCTGTGCACCGGTAGGTATCCGAAAACAGAGGAGGTGAGCCTAGAAGGCTGCTTAAGTACCAAGCTCTTGATTGGATCCAATCCTAGACATGCCTACAACCATTGCCACACTTTGGTGCTAGGTTAGGTTTTGAGAAAAACAAGTTGGAATTCATTTAAGTAGATATTTTTGATAAACCGATTAATTATATCGTTACGTTATTTTGAAAACAATTATCATTTTGGAAATACGCCCTAGGTCTAACTCATATTGTTATCAAAAAAATATAGGGTATAAGATAAAATAATCCCGAAAAAATAGTTAAAACGGCCTTATTACAACCCAAAACCAAATAATAATATTAATAAGATAAAACTTATAAAGAAATAAATCGGCTACTTATTGCAATTAAAAAACAAGCAAAAGCAGAAATGCGAAATGTGTGGCCATCTCCGAGTCCCTCGCAGCTCCAAACCATCTAAGCTTAGGGATTACCTGCACAGTTAGAAACGGGGTGAGTTTATGAAAACTCAGTGTGTAATCCCAATAACAAACAAACAGTAAATAACACGATGATCGCACAATCTAGGCCAAAGCCCTATTTAGTCTTGACATATACTGGGCCGAAGCCTTTCATTTAACGGTTACTGGGTCGAAGCCTTTTCATAAATCATATCACTGGGCCGAAGCCTTTTCATAAATCATATCACCGGGCCGAAGCCTTTTCATAAATCATATCACTGGGCCGAAGCCTTTTCATAAATCATATCACCGGGCCGAAGCCTTTTCATAAATTATATCACTGGGCCGAAGCCTTTTCATAAATCATATCACTGGGTCGAAGCCTTTTCATAAATCATATCACCGGGCCGAAGCCTTTACTGTAAACGGTATGGCCCTTAGGCCCATTTCAATATCACATGTAATGTCAATGAATGTATGCAAGCCCATTTGGGGAGACTACTCGACCCACCATCCGCTACTCTCCACCCGTACCAACCAAGCTCTCCATGTGGGGAATAACTCAACCCACCCAACCAAACTCTCCACGGGCAAAGATAGCTGCTTTATCATATAACCGGAGGCCTTGCCTCTTTTTAATAATCAGGCATAAGCCCTTTTCGTAAATCGGGGCATAAGCCCTTTTGATGGCCCAGGCGAGCCCTTTTAGCACTTCCTCCATCAATATAACCCATATCCCATGCAATATGTCATGTATGCGAAATGTCATGCCCATATTTGAATCAAACAATCATAGTCAAGTCATTCATATCACCAACATATATTCACAATCAAATCAATCAACCACACAGTCCAAGTCGGTCACTTGCCCGTATGGGCAAAATAGCAGTCATTTTTCATATTATAAGGGTATTTTACGTAATTTTACAAAAAATCGGGGTTTTCCATGTTCATTACATTTGTCAATATTTCGACGAGTGTTTAAACAATGATCTTTAACCCACTTATCAAATTCGGGCTTTTGGGCCCAAAAACCCCTAATGGGCCCTACGAATCTTTGATTTAGCCCAAGATGCTTTGCTTAACCCAAATTTTACAATAATACTAACTTAGTGTTAACATGCAACTTTTCCAAATTCCATTTTCTATCAATTTTACCCAAATGGGCCCAAAAGCCCATTTGGCCCAATCCAACCCATGGAGGCCCAACTTACCATTGTTAACACATTGGAGTTCTTACTGCTCCATCAATCTAAACACCGACCTTATCGTATTTATCGCATCTATACCCACACGCAACATTACAAGTTCCCGAAATGCCTGTATTTTTAGCATTTACGCTTCTCAGAGATATTAATCTAAGCTACTACGAGGGTTAGTACACACATGTTATGGGTTGAAGTTGAAATGTTTCCATAATCAATCACCTACGATAACCACCACCATCCACTCAAACTTAACTAATCCAATATCAATATACGTAAATCCTAAGCACATCACCATACGGAACATAAGGGCATATTCGTCATTTTGCCATACAAGGGTATTACGGTAATTCTACCCTACAGGGGTATTTCAGTAATTCTACCTTACAGGGGTATTTCGGTAATTCTACCCTACAGGGGTGTTTCGGTAATTCTACCCTACAGGGGTATTTCGGTAATTCTACCCTATAGGGGTATTTTGGTAATTTTACCCTACATGGGTGTTTCGGTAATTCTACCCTATAGGGGTATTTCAATAATTCTACCCTACAGGGGTATTTCGGTAATTCTACCCTACAGGGGTGTTTCGGTAATTCTACCCTACAGGGGTATTTCGGTAATTTTCATAATCGAGGGTATTTTGGTAATTTTGTAAACCAAGGGTATTTCAGTAACTTTATAAATTGAGGGTAAAATAGCAATTCTGTAAATCAAGGGTTAAACGATAATTTTGTAAATCGAGGGTAAAATAATAATTCTATAAATCGAGGGTAAAATGGTAATTCTATAAATCGAGGTAAAACGATAATTCAGTAAATCGAGGATAAAACAAGAATTCTATAAATCGAGGTAAAACAAGAATTCAGTAAATCGAGGATAAAATAGTAATTCTATAAATCGAGGGTAAAACGATGAATCAGTAAATCGAGGATAAAACAATGATTGCAGAAATCAAGGGTAAAACGGTAATTTTACAAGTTGAGGGCATTTCGAAGAATTGGTAAACTAAAGTATTCTAAACATGGATAATAATACGAATGGCCCTAAAGCCCATTCTCTACCCAAATGGTCCCACACGCTCGTGTGGCCCTTTTAGCCCAAACCTAGCCACAAATATGCGATTCACCTAGCCTAGTCAATATTTACAACACAATCAAACAACTTATTCAATTGGGCCCGTAGGCCCATTGGGCCCACATGGCCCCTTTCGGCCCATCGCGGCCCGAAATAGCCATCTAACAACTAGAGTAGTGAGAAATACACACCTGATTGGAGACTGGAGTTAATCCACGCTCCGAGCACTCTTAGCCGACGCCCAACCCAAACGAGCACGCCATAAAGCGAAAGGGATCAGCCAAGAAAAGGTATCTTTACTCTCCTCATGGTTCTCTCTATTTAAAGCTAGCTTCCCATCCACTCTTATGTTAGCTTCCCGATGTGGGATCCCTCCAACATCAGAGTTTAAATTCAACACCAGCTCTTGCCACCCCTTGTTAGCAAAATAAATGCTCTTTGCTTGCCATGGGATTCGAACTCATGCCTCCCCTCAAATGCTCCACACGCCACTTGCCACTAAGCCACAAGGCTTTTTGTGTCACAATCTCTCCAACAATATTCTTAAGGCCTACCTACTACACCCAGGGTTTGATTCACCTTAAACCAAAATTTTTGCTAGAGTCTAGGTTTGAACCCAGGACTTCTCCAACACTTCTCAGCATACTTAACCACTAAAACAAGCCTTCATTAACGAAATTTGCATGCACAACAGAATATTATAAGCTGCCTTCAACCGCTCCCATGCTCAAAGCCCAAAACTTCTAGGCCCAAATTCAGGGTGTTACAACTCTACCTCCCTTAAAGAAATTTCGTCCTCGAAATTTCCATCTAACAGGGTAGTCGTGTAACATCTAACCCACTACGCTACCCCTGCACACTCTGATCCTACTATCACTATCACACTTCAACTAGAACTTGAAACATCTCATACATACAACACTTATTCACTGAAGTAGACACATATTTATCACATATATACAATTTCTATATCCAAACATCACATCCACATAAAATAAATACCAAATTTAAATTCAGACCAATATCTAAGGAATCCCCTAAATGACCCCTAAATGAGCAAAATTGACCAAAATGACCAAAATTGAAGATGAGCAAAATTGGCTTTTAATTTTGTATTTTAATTCATTTTACCCCTAAATGACCAAAATGCCCTTACTACTAAACTTTCCAAAAATTCCATCCATGTCCAATTTTTGTCCATAAACTTAGAAATTGGTAAAATTGCTATTTAAGACCTCCTAATTAATATTTCAAAACAATTTCATACTAGAAACTTCTAGAATGCAAGTTTTACAAATTATTCGATTTAGTCCCTAACTTCAAATTAAGCATTTTATGCATAGAATTTCTTCACAAAATTTTCACACAATCATGCAATCATATCATAAACATCAAAATAATTATAAAATAATTATTTGTATCTCGAATTTTGTGGTCAGAAAACCACTATTCCGACTAGGCCCAAAATTAGGATATCACAACTCTCCCCCCCTTTTGGGATTTTCGTCCCCGAAAATCTTACCAGAAAAGTGGTCTTCACTTTTAATCTCATATTCGGTGCCGAATAACTTTCAGTTAGACTGTACCTCCAATACATCTCTTTAATTTCTCATTTGATCTGAAAGCTTACAGTCTCAACTCTCAACTGGTCTTAAATTTTCAACCCTTCTCAGTTTCCCATGATATCAAGACATAAAACCCAGATCTTAACTTGATTAATGAAGACCGGAATTTCAAGAAATCCAACAATCAAAGAGACCTGAATTTCCATGAATCTGATGAGTAGGAATTTATTCAATACAGATATGATTTATAGATCTCGCCAAACATTTAACAATAGGAGACATCACATTTTCCTCTTTACGCCATGGAAATAATTACGATATGGCCTCAAGAATAATCCTTCCGATTTCCATCCCAATATCAACACCGACAAGGATAATTTTGATAGATCCCAATGCTCGGCTTTAACCCTTTAACAACTCGATTTTATGTAACATCGAATGCTCTAAACTATCACATTACCTCACCGTCTCAAACACATCACAATTCATACAACAACGATATTATTACAAAGTCGGAAGTCTTTACTCAATGTAGACTAGTCTAGTTCAGACGCTTCGGTTACCAATATTCTCATCTATTCGAACTTTGTCAACATGTAATAAACTTTTCAGCTTTCACAAAATGAAAACCTTATCATTCGTAGTGACTTTAACTAATAGCAAACTTTTTCTAATAAATATACACTTCTCGTTCAGACTATTTACTCTTTTATCCGTACAAAATGATATTCTATTATCAAACTTGGGAAAAATAATCCTGAAATAATTGTCGCATGAAATCTTTCAAATAGATAATTCACCATACCGACTGAAACTCGCGATTTTATCAGTTATGCCTTTACTGATGTCAAATCCTTACACAAAAATTAGAAAAAAAAAACCCCAATACTAAAATCACCACATTACCAAGATAAAATTAGAAGTATAGTCATATTTGACATGATTATCACGAGCTGAAGAACGCACTTCGAACACGAGTCATAATTAACAAATTATGGAACAAAGATAACAAGAAAACCGAATAAAGAAATCCAAAATAGAGAAATCCAGAATAAAGAAATCCACAATAAAGAAACCCAAGATACGATACTATGCTGAAGAATCGAAAACCAAGCCAGAGAATCGAAAACCAAACTCATAGAGAAAATACGGAATACCCCGATAATTCTTCAAAGAAAGAAAGTCCAAAAGAAAACATCATTTAACCCCACTAGAATCAAATATAACAAGAACAATATATCTTCCCATACATATATATCAGATGAAGCATCAAGTAGAAGAAACAGAATCATAATATCATATGTATTCTCTCATCAATTCTTATCGATTTAAATGAAATAGAATACCCGATGAAATAGAGCAATATAAATTATAAACCAGATCAGACTACCAATGCTTTCATCCAACACCGAGATTAAAAGACATTCCCATATAACAAGAATTTCTTGAGTAAGATCAATAGCCATAGAAATATTTCTCGAGAACGGGTAAACACATAGAACATCTCAAAAGAGATCACTAAATCATCCAAATATAACTATCACACTCGGATAGTTCACATTTCAAATATCATTTCCCCAACTAGTTTTGCCGTCACAAATTTCATATTAAACCATTCACTAAAGAAGGCCAGTTCTGAATAAATTTCGATTTACACTTTTCTCGACCTTGCACCTGAGTAATTCGATTTACCAAGGAGAATTCCTTTTCTAACTGGAACAGTACATAATTCCAATAATCTTTACGTCAATCCGATACTTTCATCGCTCGACTTTACTTATCAGCTCATTTTCAATCTCTGAACATACTTATAATTATTCTATCATTTGAACTTTTGGGTTCTCAACCGGAAACTTATTCAATACAAATCTCATGAAATTCCATTATAAGTACCATTTCGGTAAGGGGGAGGGGTTGTAGGACCTCTGACTCGACTTTCTTATACATACACATATGACACAACTTCCATCATCATAACAACATCATCAAAATCATGTCATTCATTCATGTTGGCTTACACCAATTTTCCTATTGTCCCATTTAGACAATATACTTATGCATACATTCTATGTTTTCTAGATAGCTTTACTTATCCATTCATTTAATTAAATTAAGTCATGCTCATGACATCATATAAGGCCAAACAAACATAGATATTTGCACCACAATCATAACTTTCATTTCGTGCATCATCATGTACATATCATTACAATCATATAATTCAGTCCAATAATTTAACATAGATAAGTTCATTATAATCCTTTATCTCATAAAAATTATATATCATTAGCATTCATCAACATTCGACGTCCAAATCAAAACAAGGACATTTTCATTCGTATCATATATTATGACTTTTATTCATACCTCTACTATTTTCTATTTATTCCATTCATCTTATCAAGTAAGCCATATACACTACATCATATGAGCATTAAGCAAATATGAATATTTATCACATATGTATCATAAACCTTTATTCATACTTTTCTGAACCGATACTTATCATAATCATAATTTTACTCAAATACCTTCACATAACATTGAACATGGTCGACCAGGTCGGTTGGAGAGTACCCTATGTAAATAAGACGGTACTCATACGCGTCAGAAGACATCACACTATCATAGATCAGTGGCATGTATAGGTAAATTTTTACACATGCTAGGTTAGTCCGAGAATCGACTAAACCTGCTCTGATACCACCAAATCTAACTCCCCATACCTGAGACCGTTGCCGGAGTCGAACACGAGGTGTTAACAGACTTAATTCATTACTTAAACAGCTCAAACAATTTAATTTTAGAAATTCCAGACAAGCTGGCTAACTGCATCACAGTCGTTTAAAAATTCATATCTCGAGTTCTGAAACTCAAAATCCAATTCTGTAAATTTTCCCTGAAACTAGACTCATATATATATTTACTAAAATTTTTATAGAATTTTTGGCTAGGCCAATTAGTACAGTTTATTAGTTAAAGTCTCCCCTATTTCAGGGTTTGACTGTTCTGACCTCTGTGTATTACGAATCAGATATCTCTCTGTACAGAATTTAAATAACTATGAAGTTTGTTTCTCTTAAAACTAGACTCAATAAGAAATCTGTATATATAAATTATGACTTCTAATTATTTTTATACATTTTATGGTGAATTTACAAAGTCAGAATAGGGGATCCAGAAATCACTCTGGCCCTTTTTCACAAAAATTTAAACATCTCATATAATATAACTCATATACCTGTTTTGTTTCTTCCATATAAAAATAGACTCATAATTCTTCAATTCCATGTTTTATTCATTATCTAATTATATCTCTACTATTTTTAATGATTTTTAAAATTCACGTCACTACTGCTGTCTGAATCTATTTTATGGTAAATTTTACCTATTTCATGGTTTCCATGGATTAACTAGCAATTTGACATACATAACACCAAATATGATCATAATTAGCCATTCCAATGGCTAATCATTACCAAGAATTTTTATACTACTCGATAACCATATCATAAGACCATATATCAAAATGATTATAATGCTATACATGCCATACTCAAAATATACAAGCCATTATGCCAAGATGGTATACGGATAGTGTGAGCGTGCCTCCGACCGTTCCCGATTTCCGAGCTGGCTTGTCAACACTACAAGGAATGAAAAGGAGGGAGTAAGCATAAATGCTTAGTAAGTTCACATGCAAATAGCAAGTAACATAACCATATAAGCAAACATAAAACATCATTTGCATAATCATCACCAAGACATTCATATCATATTTTCATTTATCATCTTACCATGTTGTTATACGATTTTTCAACCTTGAGGGTTAAGTACATACCTGTTCAAAGTATCCATTTCACAACATTTACAATACGTCCCTTTCATCTTGAGTATTCCTCCATTTGAGTAGAACTTTACCCGTTGAACACATCGGAATATAATTCGGATACATGGAAAGTTTGCACATAAGTGCCACATATGTAGCCAAGCTACTATGTAACTTCGCCATATGCGAACTCGGACTCAACTCAACGAGCTCGGGCGTTCGCATCCATAAGTGAACTCGGACTCAACTCAACGAGCTCGGATGCCTAGTTACATCTCACGAACTTGGACTCAACTCAATGAGCTCGGACATTCGCATCCATAAGTGAACTTGGACTCAACTCAACGAGTTCGGATGCCCAAATATCCCAATGACATGTCACTTGTATCCTAATCCATTCCTAAGGTTCAACGGGACCTTTTTCCCAATCATGTGTCTCAACCATCTTCTACGGAATACCGATACCGATACTCGGTAGTATTTCACATTTTCCAAGTATATCACATAATTTGACATATTATCAAACAATTATCACGAGTATAATATTTCATAATAATTATCATATCATTTAAATAACATAAAAACATTTAAAATAATAACTATGTTACCAACATTTACATATGAACTTACCTAGTATGCGGAAATGACTACTTTTACCATTTCGTCCACAACTTGGTATTTTCCCCATTTTAGCCCGAATTTCAGTTTTCCTTGCTCTATCATTTAAAATATAGTCTAATTAGGACTCACATTATTCAAATTGACCCAAAATCATATTTTGGAAAAATTACAATTTTGCCCCTAAACTTTTGCATATTTACAATTTTTCCCCAAAGCTCGTAAATTAAACTTCAGCCTATTTTCTTATGTTTTATGACATGATGAGCATTTTTCCCTTCTATGGTAACATCAAATTCTCACTCTAACATGTACTTATGACTATTAGGTATTTTTACCGATTAAGCCCTTTTGCTCGTTTTCACTTAAAACTGAGTAGGACAAGCTGTCTAACATAATTTAAAACCTCATATTATATCATTAAACACCAAAATACACAAATTTCACCTATTTGTATTTTTCCAAATATAAACCCTAGGTTAAATTATTGCTAGCATAAGCTAAATCGAGCTACCGGGGACTCCAAAAACGTAAAGAACTTGAAAAACGGGGCTAGAATGGACTTACAATCGAGCTTGGAAGCTTGAAAAACCCTAGCCACGGTTTCTCCTTGCTATATTCGGCTATGGGGTTGAAGATGAGCAAAATTGGCTTTTATTTTGTATTTTAATTCATTTTACCCCTAAATGACCAAAATGCCCTTACTACTAAACTTTCCAAAAATTCCATCCATGTCCAATTTTTGTCCATAAACTTAGAAATTGGTAAAATTGCTATTTAAGACCTCCTAATTAATATTTCAAAACAATTTCATACTAGAAACTTCCAGAATGCAAGTTTTGCAAATTATTCGATTTAGTCCCTAACTTCAAATTAAGCATTTTATGCATAGAATTTCTTCACAAAATTTTCACACAATCATGCAATCATATCATAAACATCAAAATAATTATAAAATAATTATTTGTATCTCAGATTTTGTGGTCACAAAACCACTATTCCGACTAGGCCCAAAATCAGGATATTACAACTCTCCCCCCCTTTAGGGATTTTCGTCCCCGAAAATCTTACCAGAAAAGTGGTCTTCACTTTTAATCTCATATTCGGTGCCGAAGAACTTTCAGTTAGACTGTACCTCCAATACATCTCTTTAATTTCTCATATGATCTGAAAGCTTACAGTCTCAACTCTCAACTGTTCTTAAATTTTCAACCCTTCTCAGTTTCCCATGATATCATGACATAAAACCCGGATCTTAACTTGATTAATGAAGACCGGAATTCCAAGAAATCCAACAATCAAAGAGACCTGAATTTCCATGAATCTGATGAGTAGGAATTCATTCAATACAAATATGATTTATAGATCTCGCCAAACATTTAACAATAGGATACATCACATTTTCCTCTTTCTGCCATGGGAATAATTCTGATATGGCCTCAAGAATAATCCTTCTCATTTCCATCCCAATATCAACACTGACAAGGATAATTTTGATAGATCCCAATGCTCGGCTTTAACCCCTTTAACAACTCTGATTTTATGTAACATCGAATGCTCTAAACTATCACATTACCTCACTGTCTTGAAACACATCACAATTCATACAACAGTACATTACTGAAAGTCAGGAAGTCTTACTTAATGTAGACTAGTCTAGTTTAGACGCTTCGGTTACCAATATTCTCATCTATCCGAACTTTGTCAACATGTAATAAACTTTTTAGCTTTCACAAAATGAAAACCTTATCATTCGTAGTGACTTTAACTAATATCAAACTTTTTCTAATAAATATACACTTCTCGTTCAGACTATTTACTCTTTTATCCGTACAAAATGAAATTATATTATCAATCTTGGGAAAAATAATCCTGAAATAATTGTCGCATGAAATCTTTCAAATAGATAATTCACCATACCGACTGAAACTCGCGCTTTTATCACTTATGCCTTTACTGATGTCAAATCCTTACACAGATATTTGAGGAAGGGTTATGAAGCTTATTTGGCGTATGTACTTAATACAAAAGAAATTAAAAAGAAAATTGAATCAGTGCCGATTGTGTGTGAGTTTGCGGATGTATTTCTAGAAGAGTTGCCGGGTTTGCCTCTGGTCAGGGAAGTAGAATTTGGTATTGAGTTGATACCGGGAACAACTCCGATCTCGATTGCTCTGTATAGAATGGCACCAGCAGAGTTGAAAGAATTAAAGTCGCAGTTGCAATAATTGACTGACAAAGGCTTTGTGAGACCGAGTTTTTCACCTTGGGGTGCTCCCGTAATTTTTGAAAAAGAAGTATGGTTCTATGAGATTGTGTGTTGACTATCGGCAATTAAACAAGGTGACAATCAAGAACAAGTATCCGTTGCCAAGAATTGATGATTTGTTTGATCAGCTGAAAGGAGCGACATGGTTTTCAAAGATTGACTTGAGATCTGGGTACTACCAGCTACGAGTAAAAGAGTCGGATGTACCTAAAACTACTTTTAGAACAAGGTACGATCATTATGAATTTTTAGTTATGCCATTCGGGTTAACAAATGCTCCTGCTGTGTTTATGGATTTGATGAATCGCATATTTCGGCCATACTTGGACAAAGTTGTTGTTGTATTTATAGATGACATCTTAATTTATTTGAAAGATGAGACAGCGCACGCCAAGCACTTGAAGATAGTTTTGCAAACTTTGAGAAATAACCAGTTATATGCCAAGTTTAGTAAAAGTGAATTTTGGCTTCGAGAAGTTGGATTTTTGGGTCACATTGTTTCAGGTGATGGTATACGGGTTGATCCTAGTAAAATTTTGGCCATTGTTGATTGGAAACCATCGAAAAATGTAACTGAGGTTAGAAGTTTCTTGGGCCTAGCTGGGTATTAGCAGCGGTTTGTAAATGGATTTTCTATAATTGCTGCTCCTATGACTAGACTACTTCGAAAGGATGTTAAATTTGAGTGGACGGAAGAATGTCAACAGAGTTTTGAAGAATTGAAAAAGTTATTAACTAAAGCACCAGTGTTAGTACAACCCGAATCAGGTAAAGAATTTGTGGTGTATAGTGATGCTTCTCGAAATGGCTTAGGATGTGTACTTATGCAAGAACGAAAAGTGGTAGCTTATGCTTCGAGGCAGTTAAAATCTCACGAAAGAAATTATCCGACTCATGATTTGGAATTGGCTGCTATAGTATTTGCTTTGAAGATTTGGCGACATTATCTGTATGGTGAAAAATGCCGAGTATATACCGACCATAAAAGTCTTAAGTACTTGATGTCCCAAAAAGACTTGAATTTGAGACAGCGAAGATGGTTGGAGTATTGAAAGATTACGATCTTGTTATTGACTACCATCAGGGAAAAGTGAATGTGGTTGCCGATGCTTTGAGCAGAAAGTTGCTATTTACTTTGAGAGCTATGAACACTCAGTTAAAGGTATCAGATGATGGTTCGATTTTAGCAGAGTTAAGAGCAAGACCGATGTTTTTACAAGAGCTTTGTGAAACTTAGAAAAGCGATGAAGATTTGCAAGCTAAGAGAAAATAGTGTGAATCTGATACGGGGTCAGATTTCAAAATCGATTCTGATGGTTGCTTGATGTTTAAAAACCGAATTTATGTACCGAAAAATGATGAGTAGATTCAAAAGATTTTGCATGAAGAACATAATGGTTGTTTGGCGGTTCACCCGGGCAATACGAAAATGTATAATGACTTGAAGAAAATGTATTGGTGGAATGGAATTAAAAGAGATATCTCCGAGTTTGTATCAAAGTGCTTAATTTGTCAACAAGTGAAAGCTGAACACCAAGTACCTTCGGGACTACTCTAGCCTATCATGGTTCCTGATTGAAAATGGAATCGGATTACTATGGATTTTGTATTAGGGTTGCCATTAACTCCAGGGAAGAAAGATGCCATCTGGGTAATAGTTGACAGACTAACTAAATAGGCTCATTTTATTCCTGTACGTACGGATTATTCTCTTAATAAGTTGGTTGAATTGTATATCAGTGAGATTGTTAGACTTCACGGAATACCTTTGTCAATCATTCCGGACAGAGATTCGAGATTTACTTTGCAGTTTTGGCAAAAATTGCAAGAGACATTAGGTACAAAGTTAA
Source organism: Gossypium longicalyx (assembly GCA_025698465.1). NCBI lineage: Eukaryota > Viridiplantae > Streptophyta > Magnoliopsida > Malvales > Malvaceae > Gossypium > Gossypium longicalyx. The sequence continues at coordinate 60,148,127 of CM047007.1, forward strand.
ATTTCAGCAGATCTTGCCATCCACATCCTGGATGGATGGGCGATCGAGAGAGTGATTCGATTCTTGAAGACATGCTCAGATGTTGTGTATTGGAATTTCAAGGTAGTTGGGAAAGATACTTACTATTGGTAGAATTTGCTTATAATAATAGTTATCAGACGAGTTTGAAGATGGCACCTTATGAAGCATTGTATGGTCGTAAATGTCGAACACCATTGTATTGGACTGAACTCAAGGAAAATCAGATTTATGGAGTTGATCTAATAAAAGAAACCAAAGAAAAAGTGAAAGTGATTCGAGATTGTTTGAAAGCTGCTTCGGATAGACAAAAATCTTATGCGGGTTTGAAACGAAAGGAAATCGAGTTTCAAGTTGGTGATAAGGTATTTTTAAAAGTGTCTCCATAGAAGAAAGTTCTCAGTTGGACGGAAGGGCAAGTTAAGTCCGCGTTTTATTGGGCCGTATGAAATAATTGAAAGAGTTAGACCAGTAGCTTATCGGTTAGCATTGCCATCTGAATTACAGAAGATGCATGATGTATTCCACGTATCTATGCTACGTCGGTATCGTTCGGACCCTTCACATATAATTTCACCGACAGAAATCAAGCTACGACCATATATGACTTACGAAGAAGAACCGATTAAGATTTTAGCTCGAGAGGTCAAGCAACTAAGAAATAAAAGTGTCGCTCTCGTGAAAGTATTGTGGCAAAAGCACGGGGTAGAATAGACTACATGGGAACCTGAGGAAACTATGAGAAATCAATACCCACACCTGTTTACCAGTAAGATTTTCGAGGACGAAAATCCCTAAAGGGGGGAGAGTTGTAATATCCCAAATTAGGGCCTAATAGGAATAGTGGTTTCGTGACCACAAATCTGAGATAGAAATAATTATTTTATAATTATTTTGAGGTTTATAATATGATTACATGATTGTGTGAAAATTTCATGACGAAATTCTATGCATAAAGTGCTTAAGTTGAAATTAGGGACTAAATCGAATAATTTGCAAAACTTGCATTCTAGAAATTTTTAGTGTGAAATTACTTTGGAATATTAATGAGGAGGTCTTAAATAGCAATTTTACCAATTTCTAAATTTTTGGACAAAAATGGGCTTGTACATGAAAATTTTGAAAGAAAGGTATTAAGGGTATTTTGGTCATTTGGTAATTAAAAGATTAAAAAAAGGAAAAAGATGGCAAAATATGTCCATCTTCTTCATTAGGACGAAAATTAAAGGGTTCTCCATAGCTAGGGTTTTTTTCAAGCTTCCAAGCTCCATAGTAAGTGATTCCAAGCCCCGTTTTTAATGTTCTTTACATTTTTGAAATCCCGATAACTTGATTTAGCTTATGCTAGCAATAATTTAACATAGGATTCATATTTGGAAAAATATCCATAGGTGAAATTTGTGTATTTTTGTGTTTTATGATAGAATATGAGGTTTTAAATTATGCTAGACAACTTTTGCTTCTCGGTTTTAAGTGAAAACAAGTAAAAGGGCTTAATAGGTAAAAATACCTAATAGTTATAAGTACATGTTAGAATAAGAATTTGATGTTTTCATAGAAGGAAAAAATGATTAGCATGTCATAAAACATAAGAAAATGGGATGAAGTTTAATTTCTGAGCCTAGGGGCAAAAGTGTAAATATGTGAAAGTTTAGGGGCAAATTGGTAATTTTGCCAAAGTTCGTACTAAGGGCTGTTTTGATGAATGTATGTATTAAATAAATTAATTTGCTATTATAGATCAAGAGAAACAAGATTCAAGTCGTGATCGAGGGAAAAACAAAGTTTACGAGGAATAGGCTCGATTGCTAATATTTTGTATCGAGGTAAGTTCATGTATAAATAAGGTAACATAATTTTTATTTTAAGTGATTTAATGTTATTTATATGATATGATACTTATTATCATGAAATATTATGCTTTGTGAATTATTATTTGGTAATATGCAAATTAGGTGAACAACTTGATAAGTATGAGATGCTAGCAAGTATCGGTTTCTACATTTCGAAGAAGGCGATCAAAATGTGTAATTGAGAAGAATCCCGTTTGAACCTTGGGAATAGATTAGGGTACAAGTGACATGTCACTAGGATGGTTGAGTTCCGAACTCGTTGAGTTGAGTCCGAGTTCGTGAGATGTAACTAGGCATCCGAGCTCGTTGAGTTGAGTCCGAGTACGTTTATGGGCGGGTTACATGGTAGCTTGGCTACATAGATTTCAAAAGCTATTGAGCCTGTTTAGCTATGAGTATAGCACTTACGTGCACACTATCTGCGTATCCGAAATTATATTCCGATGTGTTCAACGGGAGAATCCTAAGAGAATAAGGAGAGTACTTAAAACGAAAGTGATTGATGATGAATGTGTTGAAGAAGTGAAAATGGACAGGTATGAGTTAAATCCTTGGTTGAGAATTTGGTAAGACAAAATTGTGGTAAGATAGTAAGTATTCTTATGACATGAGTGTCTTAATGATGTTTATGTTGGATTGCATGATCATGTTACTTGTTATTTCCATGTGAACTTACTAAGCATTTATGCTTACTCCTTCCTTTTCCTTCATTGTAGTTTTGACAAACCGGCTTGAGAATTGGGATAGGTCGAAGACTCGTTCACACTATCTGAAGGCCTAAATTGGTAAAATGGCTTGTGTATCTTGAATGTGGCATGTATGGAAAAATACTCACTTTGTGTAAATGATCTTATGATATGATTATGCTTTGGCAAGAAAAGAGTTTGTGAATGATTAGCCATTGGAATGACCAATCTAAATCATATTTGATACCATGTATGTTTAAAATGCTATTTAGTCCATGAAAATTTATAGTAAAGTAAAATTTGCTATAAAACAGAATATTATTGCAGCAATGACGTGAATTTGAAAAATCACTAAAAATAGTAGAAATGGACTTAAATGATGAATAAGTTATAGAATCGAATCTTAATGAGTCTATTTTCATATGGATGGAACAAAATAGGTATATGAATGATATTATATGAGATGTTTAAATTCTTGTGAAACAGGGCTAGAGCGATGTCTGGATCCCCTGTTCTGATTTTGGAAATTCACCAAAAATTGTAAAAAATAATTAGAAGTTATTATTTATATGTAAATATTCCTTATTGAGTCTATTTTTAAGAGATACAAACAGCATAGTCTTTTTAGTTCTGTACAAAGAGAAAAGTGGTTCGTAGTGAACAGAGGTCAAAGCAGTCGAATGCGGAAGCAGGGTAAATTTTAACTAATAAACTGTACTAATTGACTTGACCAAAAATTCTAGAAAAAAATTAGTAAATAGATATATGAGTCTAGTTTCAAGGAAAATTTATGGATTTTAATTTTGAGTTTCGGAACTTGAGATATGAATTTTTATGCGATTGTGACGTAGTTAGCCAGCTTGTCTGGAATTTCTAAAATAAATTGTTTGAGTTGTTTAATTAATGAATTAAGCCCGTTAACACCTCGTGCTCGACTCCGGTGATGGTCTCGGGTACGAGGTGTTACACTAAGTCACTTTTTGAACAATTCTTTTAATGAGACTTTAACCGTCTGAAAGCATAAACTATCACTTTGCATTATTGTATTAAAACACATTCCAATTCGTTCGATAGTGCATCGTTGAAAAATCACGAATTCTTTACTCAATTCAAATAGAACCTAGAACCAGTGCTTCGATTAATAACACCTTCAACTATTTTAAACTTTGCTAACATGCATCAGACCTTTCAAACTTTCATAAATGTGATAACTTTATGAATCGGAGCAGCTTTAACTCATAACAACATCATTCAATTAGAACAAATCTAATAAGTATATATCTGTATCATACTTTCTAGAATATGAATTCTTCCTTCAAATTGTCCATTTATTCACCCATGAATGTACAAGATTTTATTTTCTTACCTGAGGATTTCCTTAAATGCATATAACTCAAATTACCTTCCAACTGACCAGCTAGTTCAGATAAAAAAAAACTGAGTCGATCTCAACTATCAAATAATAACATATCAAAATACTCCTTTCTTCATGCTGTTAAACAACTCAAACATACAATCTTTTATAATTTCCTTGACATGCTAATCATAGATCTTTACAATTGCATTAGCTTAAGGAAACAAAATATCCTGATTGAACTCATTGACTTTAATCAAACTTACTTGAGAAAAGAAAACCATCATACAATTTGAGCTTGAACTTCGACTATCTATACCTTTGCCGATGTCAAATCCTTTCACAAAAATTAGAGAAATCTTGATACTTATGATCGAACCAGAAATACACCCATAATAGACATAGTTATCACAAGCCAAAGAACACACTTTAAAGATGAGCCAAGATTGATAATTCACGAAATAAGAATGATAAGAAAATTGATATAAAGAAATCCAAGATGCGATACTGTACTAGAAGTCTAAGAACATAACTCATAAGAAAATAATAAAGATCCTGATGATTCCTCAGAGAAAGCCAAAAGAAAAACAATGCTTACACGCTCTGGAATCAATTGTAATAGAGATAATATATTTTCAAATATACACGTAAAACAAAACAACATCCAATAGAAACAGGAGAAAAGCTTCACATACATTTTCACCATCAATTTTTCCCCCAAACATAATAGAATAGAACCCCAAAGAGAGAGATAAGATATGCTGATCATCAACAAACCAGGCCAATAGTGTTTTCATCTAACACTATAATCAGCTAACATTCTCATACAATAAGAATTTCATCAGAAAATGAACAATCATATATATCTCTGAGGATAAATGAATATATAAAATACACAGGAGAGATCATCATAATCCATTCAATTACAACTATTACACTCAGACATCTTTACGATTCAAATATCATTTCTCTGACTAATTCCTGTATTATTCCATTCACTAACGAAAATCAATCTAAAAGAAATTCCAGCAATTACATGCTTTAGACATCATACCTGAATTAGTAGATTAGCTGCGGTTAACTCTTTCTTTAAACGTGACATTATGAAATCCGAATGATTTTTAGAATAACCTGGCATCTTTTCCAAAACGGTATTCACTTAGTTATTCCGATATTGAACTCTTTAATCTCTCACTTATGAACTCATTCAATATAAATCTCGTGAAACTTCATTTTAAAATACTACATTGGTAAGGGGGTGAGGTCGTAAAGCCTCTAACTCGACTCTCATATATACACACATGTGACTTAACATTCATCATCATAATATCATCACAGTTATATAGTTCACTTCAAGCAAATTAACATACATATTTATGTTACACGAACTTTCTGATTATCTTATTCAAAAAAGTGCACTTATACATACATTCTATAAATTTTGAGTAAGTTTACTTATCGCATTCACTTAATCAAACAAGTTAGGCACATAACATCATATGAATGCTAAACAAACATGGATGCTTATCTCAATATCATTTTGTGTCACTTTTCCATATTTCAAGAATAATTCCCATTGAACTATTATAGTTTCGATGGATATTCAGGTAGTCTACTCAAGGTATGCATGACAACAATCCGTCAATTCATTTCAAAAGTGCCTTTTTGGCACATATTCATAGAGCACACTCTAGAGCCACATATGATACAGTAGAATTGCCAGTCTAGGCTAAATCCTTTCGGTAACATATGCTCTAGAGGGCTTACTCTGGATTAGCCGTCTTGGCTAAATCCATTTCATAACATTTATAACATTTTATCCGTTTCATAAAATCACCATAACCCATCGAAATACAACGTTCAATCAGAACAATGACATTTTACCCTATTTCTCAACTTATGGTTATTTCATTTTGTACATCATCACATACATATCATGAACTCTTATTCATACCTTTCCAAGTTTCGAATCATCACAACACATTTTCAAATATCTTAGTATCACTTGCAGCGTTTTCAAATATAGCTCAGTTGGAAAGCATCTTTGTCTCAACAAAACAATTTCATCAAAGTTGGGAGATATCACACTATCACAGGTTATGCATGGCATGTATAGCTAGACTCTCACACATGCTAGGTTAGTTTGAGAATTGAATAAACCATAGCTCTGGTACCACTAAATGTAATACCCCTTACCCATATTCGATGCTGGAACAGGGTACGATGCATTACCAGACTTAAACATAAGCAAACAAACAATTCTGAGTCATAAATTTGAGTCCAAATTATAACCATTTATATTTAATCATAAAGTCCCTAATACAAGCCTACGAGGTCCAAAACATGCTCTGGAAGTTGTTCGAGACTAAACCAAGAACTTTAGAAAATTTTATGGCACTTGGAAAATTTTTGCTAAAACAGGGGTCATACGTCCGTGTGGCTTGGGACACGCCCGTGCAGGCAGGCCGTGTGGTCGCACACGCCCATGTCCCTAACCCTTGTAACTCTCTATTTGTGATAAAACGTAATTTATACATATTTTTACCCTATGCTTTGCGCATTTTATGGATGATTTTTCCTTAGAATTGGTGAATTCAATGCTTCTAATGCCTTAATTTCATGTTTTATACTTAGGTGAGCTTAGAAGAGTAAAAGGAATGAGAAACGGACCAAAAACAGAGAAAATGGGCCAACCTACGAAATCAACACGGCCTGGACTTTCTCACAAGGGCAGACCACACGGCCGTGTCATTTTGGTAGAATCGAAGCACGACTCACACGGGTAGACCACACACCCGTGCTATTTTAACAGGCTTGACCACGGCCTGAAGTAATCATACACTGGCGTGTCACACGAGCGTGTCCCTACCGAGCCCATGTTGAGTCCAATTCAGAAAAGGCTAATTTTGAGGGCTTTTAGGCATTCTAAAGCCTATAAATACACCTTAAAGGAGGAGAAAAGGAGAGACGCACAGGAGGAAGCAAGGGATTGCTGAAGGAAAACTGATTGATCCATCTCAGAAGCCGAATTCACCGTTAAGACTAAAGATCTCCGTTTAATTCCCCTTCAGGAGTTTTGGCTTTTTCTTTATGTTTTATATTCACTATTCTTCTGAGATATTTTCCTTTTTAGTTATGAACTAAATCCCCTAAATACCTAAGGGGGATGAAACCTAAGACAAATCTTGTTATTATTATTTTCTGAATTGTATGATAAATATTTGACTTGTTCTTAATTATGTGTTCGTCATTCTTGTTTTGATATTCCAGGATATTGATTCAAGTTAAGCTCTTATGCAGAAAAGAAATAAACCATGTCTAAGAGTACATTTTTCATAATTAAGCGGAGTTGATTGCGCGTCTAGAGATAGGGTGACAAGATTTTGCCGGATTAGGGTGAAACCTAATAATGGGATCCATAGATCGAGTTAATGCAACCTTAGGAAGTTAATTAGAAAGAGATTTCAATTATTCAACCTAGGGTTAGACGTTGTTAGTATCGAGAGAGATAATAATATAACTTAGAGATTTCTACGGATCAAGTTAAATGAATAAATCGTCTGATTCAGAGTCAAATAACAAGTGAAGTCTAGGTGAATTTTTCCTTAGGTATTGTCTTAATTTAATCGTTTTCCAAAAGTAATCCCCCAATTCTATTTTCTATGAATTCTTAGTTTAGTTAATTAGTTAGTTTAAAACAAACACCCATTATTCTTAGGCTAGATAATAAAAAGACAGTCATTACTAGTACTTTTAGTTGCTTTGTGTTCGACAATCCGGTCTTGCTAAAACTATACTACTGTTTGATAGGTACACTTGCCTACATCATGATAATAGTTAGTTTCAAGAACGAATAATTATAAATATTTAAAACCTGTCACAAAATAACACAATCAAGTTTTTGGTGCCGTTGCCGGGGAACTAAGATATTTGGAACACTCAATTTTTATTACTTTAGCCATTTATTTTCCTTGCAAGTTAATTTTATTTTATTATTATTTATTAATTTACTTTTTCTTTCTCTTGGAAGGTTTTTATAGTTTATGACTAGAAGAAACCCGTCAGGACCACTACATTTTTTCGAAGAAATCGATCGCATAGTTCGCAAAAACCGAAAAGAAATAAGGCGAAGCCTAAGATACACAGAGGAAGAGCAAGAGGACAATATCTCAACTACGACTAAGGAGATGGCTGAAAATCAAGATAATCAGCTACCTCCTGTGATACCCGCTGAACTAGAAAATCAACATCCTGCTCCTCGTACTATGTATGATTATGCTAAACCTACTTTAACAGGAACTGAGTCAAGTATAGTTAGACCTGCTATTGCTGCGAATAATTTTGAACTAAAACCTAACACTATTCAGATGATATAGCAATTTGTTCAATTTGATGGTTTGTAGGATGAGGATCGAAACACTCACTTGGCAAATTTCTTGGAATTCTACAATACATTTAAAATTAATGGCATTTTCAGATGATGCCATTCGTCTTCAGTTATTCCCTTTTTCATTGAGGAACAAAGCTAAACAGTGGTTGAGCTCGTTACCACGAGGGTCAATTACTACTTGGGAACAAATGACCAAAAAGTTCTTATTAAAATATTTTTCGCTGGCTAAAATCGCTAAATTACGTAATGATATCTCTTCTTTTGTGCAGATGGATTTAGAGACACTCTATGATGCATGGGAGGGATACAAGGATCTTTTACGAAGATGCCCTCACCATGGGTTACCACTCTGGCTACAGGTTCAAACCTTTCATAATGGCCTGAATCCTTCTACACGATAAATGGTTGACGCAGCTGCTGGCGGAACCATTAACAATAAAACACCTGAAGCTGCCTATGAAGTTATAGAGGAGATGTCACTGAATAACTATCAGTGGCAAGTCATGAGGAAAAAACCAACGAAAACAGCCGGTGTCTATAACGTTGACTCAGTCATCATGCTCTCTAATCAGGTAGAAGACTTGTATAAGAAAATTGATGTTTTTCTTAGTTCTTCACAAGTTCACCCAGTAATGCAGTGTGAAGCAAATAGAGGTGGATCGAGAAGTTCAGAATACCCGCCATATGGTCACAACATGGACAACGAGCAGTTAAATTACATGGGTAACAATCCTCGATCTAAAAACAATCCTTATAGTAACACTTACAATGCAGGTTGGAGGAACCACCCAAATTTCTCTTGGGGAGGCCAAGGCAATCAGAGACCTTCTCCAGACTTCCAATAACCACCTTACCAACAAGAGAAGAAGCCGAACCTTGAACAGATGCTAACAAAGTTTATATCGGTGTCAGAAACTCATTTTTAGAATACCGAGATAGCACTTAAGAATCAACAAGCATCAATCTAAGGGCTCGAAACTCAGATTGGACAGCTTGCCAAGTTGATTTCTGAACAACCACAAGGTAGCTTGCCAAGCAACATAGAATCGAATCCAAGGGAGTAACTCAATGCGATTACTAGTCAAGATGAGGAAAGGTTAGTCACACTTGAGCCAGAACCAGGGCAAGATACTGAGATAAGCAAAGGTAAAGGTGAGGTATACCACAAAGAACAGAAATCGATAAGTATAGAATACAACCTCGTGTGCCATACCCTAACGCGACAAGAAAAGACCGCTCAGATGAACAATTTTGTAAATTCCTTAAACTCTTAAAAGAATTACACATTAACTTACCATTCATTGAAGCTCTATCATAGATGCCAAACGTAATGAAATTTTTAAAGGAGTTTTTAACAAATAAGCGAAAGTTGGACGAGGCGTCGCATGTAGAGCTAAACGCAGTTTGCTCAGCTATTCTACAGAATAAGCTACCCAAAAAATTAAAAGATCTAAGGAGTTTTTCAATTCCTTGCTTAATTGGTAGTTTAGATGTTAATAATGGATTAGCTTATTTAGAGGCTAGTATTAACGCCATGCCCTACAAAATGTTCAAACAATTAGGTCTTGGGAAACCCAAACAGACTAGGATGAGCATACAATTAGCAGATAAAACTATAAGATTTCCTAGGGGTATTATTGAAGATGTGCTAGTTAAAATCGATAAATTTATATTTCTCGTTGACTTTATTGTTTTAGACATATAGGAGGATAGCAACACTCCTTTGATTTTTGGAATGCCCTTTTTAGCAACTGCTAAAACGATTATTGATGTTGGCAAAGGTGAGCTCACACTTTGTGTGGGAGACGAAACAATCACCCTTCAAGCTCGCAATTCTGGCAACACATCGAAATTTGAAGGTGATTGTCTAAACCATTCTACTAAAACTGACAATATGGTGCAACCTACTTTGCAGGAAATGAGTCTGAAGGAAGTACATGAGCCATTCTTAAGCAATAGTAGAGGACCTATTCATGAAGATCGAAGGCTACAAATCGAGGAACTAGATGAATGGCAGACGCATAAACCAAGAACACACGATAAACCAAAACTGCGCCAGAACGAGCTCAATACCTTTCCAAATCAACTTAAGGTTGGAGATAAAATTTTATTAGAAGCCACAGATCCTCACATTGTCACTACCAAACTGAATGAAGAAGTCCCTCTTATGGTACTTAGCATTTTCCCATTCGGTACAGTCGAGGTAAGTCATCCCAAGTTTGGCAATTTTAAGGTAAACAACACTCGTCTAAAACCTTATCTTGGTGAGACTGATAGCAGGAATGAGGAGTATAAACTCTTTGAACCACCATGACCATTCAATGGAGAGGTAAGTCGAGCTTAGACTATAAATAAGTGCTTCTTGGGAGGCAACCCGAGCACTAACAATATTAATTTCTTTAAATTTTAGTATTTAACACCTAACTTACTAACTAAGATCTTGAATACAAGTTTTCCACACAGACACGGCCAAGCACACGGGTGTGCTGAGGACTGTGTGGAAACAGGGCAGATATTTTTCACAAACACGGGCTACGATAAAATGACATGACCGTGTGATATGGCCGTGGTTGAACCTAAAAAAATAACACGAGCATTCGACACGCCCATGCCTTCGAACTGTGGTTGAACCTGAGAAAATAACACGGGCGTTCGACACGCCCGTGTCCTAGCCTATTAAATTAACATGAGTGTGGGCCTACATACACAGGCGTGGGAGAAGCGAACGAAGCCAGACACGATCGTACAACATGGCCGTGTTCACCCACACGCCCAAAATACATGGGCGTGGGCCGAATACCAGGCGCACCCAAATTCAAAAATGTGAAACACACGGGCTGAAATTGTGGAACACGGGCGTGTTCCCTAGCCGTGTGCCCCAAAATCTATAAATAGGCTGCACTATTCATTGTCTTCTTCACCCAAAATCCCTAACCCTAGCCGCTGCAAGTCCACACGCCCGCCCCGCCACGCCTGTGCGCCGCTTTCAACCCCGTTTTTGACGCACATTCTCCTATTTCTAGCTTTTTTTACTCTTTTCCCTTTAATTGAACTCATTTTTCATGCTAGTTATCATAGTAATCTGCATTTTATATGCTATTTTTATCTTTCTATCACTCAAAATTCATTATCTAGAGTAGTTATCATCTTTTTCATGTGAAATTCTTACTCATTACATGATTTCCCTGCCCCATTTGACTAGTTTAAAGTAATTATTCATGGTTAGAATAATAGACATACTCATGCATTTTGTGTTGACATGTTTCATCCATCAAGTATGATTGCATTCCATGAAATTCTCTACCATTCTTATGCCATAAAATTGATTGCTTTGGTTACGTTGTTAGTCTTACTAGTTGTGGCTGAAATTATAATTTTATTTTATTTTAATTTTTGTCTTCATTTCACTTTGACCATTCCTCAAGATGAATTAATTGTTTTGATTGCAGGTACAATGTCGTCTTCAAGAGGAAAGAAAACTGTCGTCCCCACTTCGAAGAGAAGGAAGGGGGCGTCATCTTCCTCGAGTCCTAACTCGAAAATTCGCCACCCTTTTCTACAGTTCCCTATTGGGCCCCAAGAAGAACTCTACCAAATACTCTGGGCCCGACCTTTAACTGCGGGCCACTGCATCAACTAGGCTACAGTAGAACAAGTTTAGTTGGCTGATACGGTTCGGGCCTTCCTAACTATCGACCCTTGGGAGCTTTTCTTTGGAATCATCGAGCCGACGTATCTATAGCTTACGATGGAACTATGCTCAACGTTTCATCTTCAGACCGTAATGACAAATTACTATGATCCCGACACAGTCCAATTTCGCCTAGGTGAATTAGTCCACCAGCTAAGCGTCCCAGAATTCGGTACTACATTGGGCTTATATACAGAGGAGTTCAAGGAGGAAAATGACTTAGATCCTCTCAACCATCACATCCACCGTTCTCCCTCACGGTGCTGGGGCACACTCGTACCAAATTCGGCCACCTTCGACCCCAGTCGCTCCAAGGCATTAGTTCTCCCTCCATCCTTGAGGTATTTACATTCGATTCTATCTCACACCTTGACAGGGCAGAGAGAGAGCACCGGCGTCATCACCACCAACGACGTCTACTACTTATGGTGTATGTCACACGGGCACGTCTTCGACCTCGCCTACTTTATCGCCCTTGTCATTCGCCACCAGACAAAGCGACATCGGAAAGGGGTCATCTCCATTGGGCCCTATGTGACGCGACTGGCGTGACACTTCGAGCTATTCAACATCGCAGCCCAAGAATCATCTTTGACCCTCATTGGCCAGATGTCTTCACAAGGCATCTTGAGCATGCTAAGCATGAGGATGATCGAAAAGCACCAAGGAACTTACCCTCCTCAATATCGTCTTGCCCAATCTATCGAAGAGGAGGCACTTGAGGACATTACTGATGATGTCCCTCTACAGCACGAGGACCACCGTCTCAGCCACCACGCCCCTCTCGTCTAGTTCATGCGGTGGCTTCATACGCTGACATCTCTGAGCGCCTTACACGATTTGAGCAGCAATGTTTTCAATGATTTGATCATATTGATGCGACTCTACATCAAATTTGTCAGCATTTTCACATCTAATCGCCACCCCCACCTCACGAACCATCTAGCGATGAAGATGTTTAAAAACTTTCATTAATTATTTTATTTTATGTTTTTACTTTTATTTTATCTTCAGACTCCTTTTTATTTTTCCTTACGCCTATCTTTATTAGATTTTATAATTTTTTATTTTACAATGACCAACTTCAGCTATTCCATTACGAGTAATTCTATTTCCTTACATTTCATAAAAAAAGTTCCTGATTTTGTCACAGCTATAAAAGAGCTCCTAAGCTCACCCTAACATAGGAACTAAAAACTCCACAGGGAAAGGTTCTCCACGACTGCCATGTCCTGCTCGACCACGACTATAGCTACAAACAAATACAAAATTCTTTTGTCGCAGGACTTATGGACTAATGAATCTCTACCACCACCGGAGTATCCTCCTCCACTCTTACGCCATTTATTCTCCAAAAACTCTAGTTTAAGGAATTCATTCATCATTCAGGAAGTTTCACTTCTCTCCTTATCTTATGATCATAAATTTATCTTTTTCAATATATCTATCTTTGTACATTGAGGGCAATGTACATCTTAAGTGTGGGGGGTCTTTTATATCACCATTAGAATATGTCTTATTCTCACGTGAATTACTCATATCACTATTAGAATGAATTTTAATTAACTCATGATTTTTATTGATATGTCTTGAATTAAAACATAGGCATTTATGCATTGATTGTTTAAACTTTAAGACATTAGGGAATCAAGCATTATAAGTTTATTTTTGAAGAATTAAAAACTTCTAGGTTGTTTCTCTAAGTCTAGGTATTATCTTGAATTGGAATTCACAAGTTTAAACATCAAAAAGCCATAATTTTTGTGAGATTTTGAGCCTTCAAGAGCATCTATTATTTCTTCCATGCTCACTTTCATTATGAGTGCGCCAATATTGAACTGTTATTCTAGAACTTGCTTGATTATGCATGTCAAGACCACATCATTTGATTTGATATGTCAAAATGATAAAGGCACTTAGGTTTAACCCACTCACTCCATAAAAGGTTACCTTCACAATTAACCCTTAGTGAACCCCCTTGAGCCTAACAACCCATTCATTGATTTACCCTCAATGTTAACCCATAACTCATTATTGTTGAAATCCCCTAAATTAATTTGATCTCTATTTTTGTCGAGATTTGAGTTGGAATAGTTGTTTAGCTATGTTTTATTTTATTTTGTATTTGACTTGTTCTAAAAACAACAACAACAACAACAACAACAACAACAATACTTGCATACTTATTAATAGTAATTCACCATTTTTGAGCTTGAGTGGTAATTCCACATTCTGAGATGAAGCTCACTTGTAATCAACTGATGACCAGTCATTTTTCTAATTAAGCAATTTTTTAATTCAATCTGGATTCTAACCCTCTCTTTCAGCTTGTGACCACACCCTTTAACCAAAGCCACGTTACAACCCTCTAAAGACCTTTTGATTGATGTTTCATCTCAATTTATAGTGGTGGAGATTTGATTTTCATGCAAGCCTATGGTAATGACTTTTCATTATTGATTATTGAGTGATTCATTTATTGTCCTTAAACACCTCGAGTGATTTGAGTGAATCTTTAGTGAGGATGTGAAACTTTGTGATATTTTGAATCAAAGGTAATTACTTAGATGAGGGGAGACACCTATGTTTTCATGATAAAATGCTCAACTTGGAATGTTTGAGACTTTGATGTTCTTTCAGTTAAATCTTCAATGTATGATTATCTATGGATTACTTTGGGATATTATCGATAGAAATTATAAGTTGAGAAGAATTTATTTTAATTGTGAGTTGAGGATTTTGCTTGAAGACAAGCAAATTCTTAAGTGTGGGGGTATTTGATAAACTATAATTTATACATATTTTTACCCCATACTTTGCGCATTTTATGGATGATTTTTCTTAGAATTGGTGAATTCGATGCTCCTAATGCCTTAATTTCATGTTTTATACTTAGATGAGCTTAGGAGAGTAAAAGGAATGAGAAACGGACCAAAAACAGAGAAAATGGGCCAACGTACGAAATCAACATGGCCTGGACTTCCTCACACGGGCAGACCATACGGTCGTGTCAATTTGGCAGAATCGAAGCATGACTCACACGGGTAGACCACACACCCGTGCTATTTTAACAGGCTTGACCACGGCCTGAAGTAATCGAACATGGGCGTGTCCCTGTCGAGCCCAAGTTGAGTCCAATTTGGAAAAGGCTAATTTTGAGGGCTTTTAGGCATTCTAAAGCCTATAAATACACCTTAAAGGAGGAGAAAAGGAGAGACGCACAGGAGGAAGCAAAGAATTGCTCAAGAAAAGCCAATTGATCCATCTCAGAAGCCGGATTCACTGTCAAGACTAAAGATCTCCCTTTAATTCCCCTTCAGGAGTTTTGGGTTTTTCTTTATGTTTTATATTCACTATTCTTCTTAGATGTTTTTCTTTTTAGTTATGAACTAAATCCCCTAAATACCTAAGGGGGTTGAAACCTAAGACAGATCTTCTTATTATTATTTTCTGAATTGTATGATAAATATTTGACTTGTTCTTAATTATGTGTTTGTCATTCTTGTTTTGATATTCTAGGATATTGATTCAAGTTAAGCTCTTATGCAGAGGAGGAATAGACCCTGTCTAAGAGTACATTTGTCATAATTAAGCGGAGTTGATTGCGCGCCTAGAGATAGGGTGACAAGATTTTGCCGGATTAAGGTGAAACCTAATAATGAGATCTATAGATCGAGTTAATGCAACCTTAGGAAGTTAATTAGAAAGAGATTTCAATTATTCAACCTAGGGTTAGACGTTGTTAGTCTCGAGAGAGATAATAATATAACTTAGGGATTTCTACGGATCAAGTTAAATGAATAAATCGTCCGATTTAGAGTCAAATAACAAGTGAAGTCTAGGTGAATTTTTCCTTAGGTATTGTCTTAATTCAATCGTTTTCCAAAAGTAATCCCCCAATTCTATTTTCTGTGAATTCATAGTTTATTTAATTAGTTAGTTAAAACAAACACCCATTATTCTTAGACTAGATAATAAAAAGATAGTCATTACTAGTACTTTTAGTTCCTTTGGGTTTGAAAATCTGGTTTTGCTAAAACTATACTACTTTTCGATAGGTACACTTGCCTACATCGTGATAATAGTTAGTTTCAAGAACGATTAATTATAAATATTTAAAACCTATCACAAAATAACACGATCAATTTGTCACCCAAGAACAAATTTAAGTCACACGACCAAGACACACGCCGTGTCATGAGGCCATGTCCTTCGCACGACAGAGACACACGGCTGTGTCTTATAGCCGTATGCTCGATACTGAGCCATCTGTTTTGCAACAATTTAGGTGCAGGGGACACGGCTGGATCACATGCCCATGGGGCTGACCGTGTGTCACACATGGCCTAAACACACGCTCGTGTGTCTACCTACATAGACAAAAACAATGCTATTTAGCAGGCCATTTTTCCATCCTCACTTGCACGTATCTACACAACATCACATGGCACAAACTCAAGCATGTAAGAGCAGCCAAACAATCACAACCAAGACAATAACATGTCATTCTCATACCATTATTAATCATGCTTAAAACATCAACCTCTTCACATCAAATTATGCAAGTTTCCATATTTACAAATGACATTAATATAAATATACTCATAACCAACATTAGCCAACTTCCAAGGCTATATACAAAATGAACCATGAACCTTTATAAGCCAACACATATGACCAAAAGGCCTAGTCCCTATACATGCTGTAAACTTGAAATACTTGAATTCATCAATACCCAAAATGATAACTTGATAGTGTGATAGGATCTCCGGTAATCTCCAACCCGAGCTGGCTTTACGGCACTATAAAACATGGGAAAGAAAGGGGGTAAGCTATATAGCTTAGTAAGTCCGTATGAACATAATAAGCAACTCTTACCAAACATTTACCAAGACCAACAATATAAACACAAGATGATATAAATTACTATAAAGCTCATAGTTATAACTTATTTGATCACATTGTTTGCTCTATCAATTTTCAAGCATAATTTAACATGTCTTGACATTAGCCTAACAACCGTAATCTCTCCATTATAACAAATTACTACAATCGACTAATCATTTCAAACTTCATAATAAACTTGCACATCAATTATGGGTATTCACATTTCAAGCATATATTTTAACATCTTTAAATTGTTTAAAGCTCGTATCTTCCCATAGTCATTTTAATAGGAAATTATGCCAATCTTCCCCTTTTCTCATATCTGATAAATCAAAATTTATGTGAATGAAACATGCTATATCATAACTCAATTTGGCCAATTACACGATCACCAACCGAATTTACCATGTGTTTCATACATCACAAGCATGGACCACTAATCACAAGGCTTTTACAAAAGCATTCTCGTGAAAACCATGAATTCGCAATGTCATGAAGTCAATGCTTATAAACTTATGTACATACCTATGCTAATTCATAATACTTACATGCTCTTTCTTTACTTTGACATACCCATTGAATTTCCTGTTGAACCACTTGGAATACTAAAGGATACTTGGGAATCTCGTACACATAGTACGGTACCAATGCCATATCCCAGATATGGTCTTACATGTAATCTCGTATCGATGCCAATAGCCCAGTTATCGTCTTACACGAAGTATCATATGGATGTCATATCCCAGATATGGTCTTACATGTAATCTCAATAACCCTAATGTCATGACATTTGTATCATATCTATTCCTAAGGTTCAACAGGGACTTTCACTGTATCGAATCTCTGTCGGTCATTTCCGTAGTATCGTACTCAATAGAATTCACATTTCATTTCAATAATATAGCATTTACCATAATTACCAATTAAGCATTTATACATAAATAATATAATGCTTGTTAAAAATACGAACTTACCTCGGCATAAAAATGGCAAAAAGGACCTAACCGTCAAATACTTGTCTTTCCCCTATTCTAATTTCGAACCTCATTTTTCTTGATAATTGAGCTTGGAAGCTTGACAAACCTAGCCATGGTTTCCTCTTCTGAATTTCGGCCATGGGAGGAAGATGGACAAAAATTGGCATTTATTTTGGCTTTTTAATTTATTTAATTACCAAATTACTAAAATGCCCTTAATGAAAAACTTTAGAAACATACCTAACCATGTCCATTTTTTCCACCAACTTAACCAATGGTATAATTACCATTTAAATACCTCCAATTTAAAATTTCATAACAATTTGACACGTTTAACCTATAGAACTCACATTTTGCACTTATTACAATTTAGTCCTTTTTTGACCAAATTTCGTGTCCAAACATCAAATTTTTTGAATGAAATTTTCACAAAATGATTCCATAAAACTTTATACCATTAAAATATAATAAAAATAAATTTTTCTACGTCGAATTCGTGGTCCTGAAGCTACTGTCCCGTCTATACCCAAAATCGGGCTATTACATCTCTTAAATAAATCAGGATGTCATCAATGAACACAACCACAAACTTATCTAAATACGGTTTGAAAATCTAATTCATCAAGTCCATAAAAATGACAGGTGCATTAGTTAATCCAAAAGGCATAACAAGAAATTCATAATGCTCATGCCTCGTCCTGAAAGCAGTCTTCGGTACGTCTGACTCTTTAACTCTCAACTGATAGTAGCCATATCTCAAATCAATCTTTGAGAATACCATTTCTCCTTTCAACTAATCAAAAAAGTCATCAATTCTCAGCAAAGGATACTTGTTCTTTATAGTCACCTTGTTGAGTTGTCGGTAATCGATACAAAGCCTCATAGATTCGTCTTTCTTATTTACAAATAACACTAGAGCACTCCAGGGAGAAAAAATCGATCTCGCAAAAGCCTTATCTGTCAACTCTTGTAACTGAGCTTTCAATTCCTTCAATTCATTTGGGGCCATCCTATACGGGGCAATCAATATCGGTGAAGTCCTAGGTACTAAATCGATAGCGAACTCCACTTCTTTGACCGGTGGTAACCCTGGCAACTCTTCCGAGAATACATTCGGATATTCACAAACTATCGGTACTGATTCAATTTTCAATTTAGACATCTTTGTGTTCAACACATAAGTAAGATTAGCTTCACAACCTTTCCTTACGTACCTCTGAGTAGACATAGACGAAATCACAATAGGCAATTCACTTGATTCATCGGTATCAACCCAAAGAACCTCACCTTTTTCACATTTTAATTCAATAGTTTTCTGTCTACAATTTACTATGGCCTCATGCAATATCAACTAGTCCATACCCAAAATAACATCTAATTCATCAAATGGCAACAACATTAAGTCACTCAGAAAACAGTGACCTCGAATCATCAAAGGACAATTCTTACAAACTTTATCAACTAGCACATATTTGCCTAAGGGGTTTGACACTATAATCACAAACTCAGTAGACTCAACAGGCAAACTATTACTAGATACCAAATTCACACATACATAAGAATAAGTTGATCCAGGATCAATCAATGCAATAACATTAGTGTCATAAAGGGAAAATGTACCAGTAATCACATCAGGAGATGAAGCATCCTCACGTGCACGAACGGCATATGCTCTAGCAGGTGCTTTGGCCATAGATCTCACGGCTGTATCTTTTGTCACACCTTTACTGACATTCGGCCCTGTTTCAGCTCAAGAAATTCTTTACGCTTCTGATCGATGAACCGCCGACTAATATATTTCTTTCGGAATCCCTCTTGAAAGAACTCCTATGTAACCCTTTCTCTCGGTACCATAGATACTAGTGTCTTCCACCAGTGATATGCTGTGTCCCTTAATAACAATATAGCACATTTCAGGCATTCTTCGGGTGTACATGATAACTCGTCAAATACCCTAATAGTATTCTCAAGCCAGAACTCAGTTCTCTCGGGGTCATCATCTACATTAGCCCTACATTCCTCAGCCTATTGCTTTGAAATCTTATTAACCAGAGGCTTATTCTATCTTACCAAATCCACACCTTGAGGAACTACGAGAATCGATTGAGGATAAGGAGAGGCTGGAGGATGTTGAGCATTTAGATTTGTTCGAATAAACTCTGAATACCACTCATTCATCATATAGAGGAAGGCTTCCCTAGCCCCTCCTCTCTGACTGACCGTGGAAGGTTTATTTTCAGATGACGCTGCCTCTTGTTCGGGAGCTGGCATATTACTTTCTACATCATCAGCTATAGCTCAGTCGGGATCCATTTACTATATAAAACCACAATTGAAAATTGTCAAGAGTCATCACACTATCACAGTTCGTATATGGCATGTATAGCTAGACTCTTACACACACTACGCTAGTCCGAAAATCAACTAAACCATAGTTTTGATACCACTAAATGTAACACCCCTTACCTGTATTCGATGCCGGAATAGGGTACAAGGCATTACCAGACTTAAACACAAACAAACATACATTTTGAGTCATAAATTTTTGTCCAAATTAAAACCATTCATATACAATCACAATGTCCCTACTACAAGCCTACAAGGCTCAAAACATACTTTGGAGGCGGCTCGAGACTAAATTTTCTAAGAGATGTGAAATTTTCTAAAGTTTTCGATTTAGTCTCGAACCGCCTTCAAAGTATGTTTTGGGCTTCGTAGGCTCGTAGTAGGGACATATGTGATTGTATATGAATGATTTTAATTTGGACGAAAACTTATGACTCAGAAATGTATGTTTGTTTGTGTTTAAGTCCGATAATGCCTCGTACCCTGTTTCGACATCGAATACGGGTAAGGGGTGTTACAGACACTTTATCAAGGAGAAGATTGAAGAAGACCAATTGCGCATGCCATTTGTTCCTTCAAAACAACAAGTTGATGACAGACTCACCAAAGGGCTCTCTAAGACAAGCTTTGATTTTCTTGTAAGCAAGTTGGGCATGATTACTATATATGCACCAACTTGAAGAAGGGTGTTGAAATACGTGAAACCCCATATATTTTGGGGATATTTTTTAAAGTTATTTAGGTAGATAAATCTTAGAATAAATCAATTGAGATTTTTTAGGAATATTTTATTTTATCTTTTAGTATTTTATTAGAATAAGGTAATTATTTTCTCAGTTAGGTTATGACTGTTTCCTCTATTTAAATTTAGTTCTTCAGTTAATGAAAAAGAGAACAATTTTATTAATTACTCTCTTGAAAACTTTTAGGTTTGTCATTTCTTTCCAAGTATGTTGAAGAGGTTTCACCTTGAGGGACGATGCCAGGAGTATGCCAAGTTGGTGGCAGTGTGGGCTGATATGTATACAGTGGATTTGTGGCACAGTCTTGAACGCATCCTTCGAGTCTGTCTTAAAATAGTCTTCTATCTTGTAAAGAATTTTATCAAATCTAATGTAATAAGTTATTTATCATATATTTTATTTTAAATGTTAAATGTAAAGTTTTTCTTTTGGAAATTCAAATAACAAGTTTAAAATAAATGAGAAATTGTAAACTATTTTGTTGAATGTTTTATATCGTTTAGTGACACCCGAGATCTGGACCTGGTGAATCAGGTTGGGTTGAGGGCATTACAGTTTGTAGCAATCATTTGAAGGTATGGACCTAGCCTACCAAGTCCTTCCTCTAGGATACTATCATGGTCTACCATCCATGATGACTCTCAAATTCTCATAAAAACGAATGAAAAATGCCAAATGTTCTTTAACATACCATGATAGCCGCCTTACGAGCTCTAACCTATATTAAGCCCATCACCTTTCACAAGGTAGAGCTTGGACATCCTAGGGCCTTTACCTGGCACCTCGATAGAAAGGATGTTTGTGATAGCTGAAGTGGATCATTTCACCACATTGATAGAAGTGAAAGCCTGCTTGACTATAATAGAGGCCCAAGTTGAAATTTTTGTAAGGAAGAATGCCATTTTCCATTTTGGAAATCATTGCTATTTTGTCATGGACAATGGGAAACAATTTGACATTCCTTTATTTTCTGAATTTTGTAAAGGGCTAAGGATCGAACTTTGATTCTCTTTAGTCACACATCTGTAATATAATAGATTGATCAAAGATAAAACTAAATAGATACTCCAAGGGATTAAAAAGAGACTAGAATGTGACAAGGGGAGATGGGCAAAATAATTACTCATATTCTTGGCATATCAAATGAAACAAAAGGAATCAGCTGGGAAACTATTTTTTCTCTAACTTATGGTATCAAAGTTGTTGTTCCTGTAACACCCCACACCTGACTCAGTTGACAGATCTAAATGTGCGCTGTAACATTACGTTGTCAAAGCAACACTACAACTTAGTACATTTCCACTACTTTAACATATAAGTATCATTAGGATCTAATCAATCATCATTATTATCCATGTACATGCATTATAGAAGTCAAATATCTTAATTTATCAAGTCTTGGGGTTATATGAGGTCAAAGTTGGAGCCTAAATTTGAATCTAGACTCAATTTATCAAATTTGTACAGTATGTCTCAAGACATAAGGTTTATGTCTTGACACATGTTTCCCTTGATTTAGACCTTTAAGACTAGGGATATATGTCTTGAGACATTGGCCTTTATATCCCGAGATAGGGTTCCCTTATTATGGCTAATTACATTCGATGTTTGGTTGTCTCGAGACAAAGGAGTTCTTGTCTTGATACATGAGGCATGTCAAAACTATTTTAGCTTCAACGTGTTATTGTCTCAAAACATATGGCCATAGTCTTAAGACCTAGCAATGTATGTCTCGAAGCATGTCTTGAGACTCAAACCTAGAAAAGTACGAAATGATCATTTTTTTTCTTGGTGTCTTGAGACACACTCTATGTCTCGAGACCAAATGACCATTTTCCTATAAATATGCATCATTTCAACAAGAATTCTAACTTAAAAACTCACATAACATAAAATAGATTCATTCCATACCAATGCAAAGTCATTTATCACATTATAACACATGTACCAAGTTAGTAACACTCTATTTCATGTATCAATACTTAGTGTAATTGAACAAATCATCAAATAAGCCAAAATATATATCACCATTCAATTAGCTAAGCAAACTTATTTCAAGACACTTAAAGATTCAATATCATACCAAAACACACTAAATCATCAAAAAAGAAACATACGCACATAACCCAAGCTAGATACATGCCATTAACTATATACAAACAAAAGAACACAAATTTGTCTAACATGAGTCGCTGAACCTTGGATGCTTTACGAGTCCTGAACTTTACCAAAATCTACCTTAAACATGTGCACAAAAACAAACAAATTTGTAAACTGAGTATTGAATACTCAATAGTGCTAATATAATTCAAATTCAATACATAATTAAATTAAACTAATAACAATTATACAAATGCATAGCATTAAATAACACTACTACATTCTTTTTGGTTTTTAATCATAGAATCAATATTTATAAAATGCCAAGATAAATAGGGTTATATCATCATCATATAATTCATACCATTATACCAAAGATCCATGCTACCCCTACGGTATTATGGCCAACACTTTCCACTATTTAATTTCATAACATGGTGTATTTAATTTGTTCAATCAATATTCATTACAAACAAATCATAATTTCATAACATGGTGTATTTAATTGCAACACCCTATACCCGACCCGATCGCTAGGCCTGGGTACTGGATGATACAATAACCTAAATAAGTTAATGATGTTTCTAATTTTGCTTAAATTACATGTGTAAACAACATAAATTTAAAAATCTAACTATTATTAAAGCTCATACAGAACCATTGGTAAATTCTTACAACTTTGATTCCAACAACTATTTACAAACTTTAAGTTAAGACTCGAATACAAATATAATCAACTTAAACCCAAAGGCGTGGCCTCTAGGGATGCCCCTCTATATACATGAACAACTACCCTATCCTTCATTAGACTTTAGCGGTGTCTGGATTGGTCCCTCCACTCGATTTCCTTGAGTTAACTTCTACCCTTCATACAAGTAGTAAAATTTTATAAGCTTGAAAGAACTTAGTGAGATCCTATATAGAAGGCTTCTTAAAATTTAGGGAAAATGAGACTTTATGCAGAAATATAAAACTCCCTGAAGTTCATAGGAGAACTCGTAAATTCTGCCAACGTAGCCAATGCTTTGTTTACTCTGAGCTAAAGGATAGTGGGCATAACTACCAACCATCGCTATGTTATATCATCATTACTTTTCTTTTTTTTTTGTTATGGGCCTTGACCCTAATTATCATTATTCCAAAATTTTCGTATACTTGTAATGCCCCAAGAAAATATTTGATATTTATTTTCGTGTGTTGTGCTACACAAATGCATGTTTGCTTCAGTTGTTAGGTGTCTTGGGAAGAGTCTGGGAAGTCTTGGGTTCAAGCCTTGGCTTGTGCAAAACTTTTGTTTTAAATGAATAAACCCCTGTCTCTAGTCAGTAGGTTTATAAGTAAATATGGGTATAACATGATAGAATGGGCATGCTGGTCTGGTGGTTAAGTAGCGTGGCAAAGTTCTGGGGGTCTTGATTCGAGTCCTGGTGGGCGCAGTGGAGTGTTTTATTTTGCTGCTAGTGCCATGTGGGTGTTTTAGTCAAATCGAACTACTAAAGAGTTGTAGTGCAATTTGAATTAGAGGTTGAGGGAGGAGTGGACGGTTTTGAGGGATTTGGGGAGGAAAACATGGGAATTTAAGGATAGTGGGAGAGTTGGTGTTGAACTTGAACTCTTGTCTCTCAAGATTTCAGCTTTGGAGGGTATTTTCTCTTCATTTCGGTTTCTGTCAACGTTTTTCACTTCTTGGAGGCCAAATATTGCTAAGGGTTCATTCGGGTATCTTTCTTTTTCTTCTATTTCGACTTTGTTCTTCCCTACGGCAATCGTTCCTTCCCTTTGCTTATCGATTTTCTATTCTTCCTCTCCCTCTCTCAATTCTTTCAGTTTTGGCATCTTAATTGCTTTCCTGCCGATTTTCACCCTTCTAGTTCTCTCTGTCGAATTGGACTGTTTCCCAAAATTTCCTTCCCTTGTAGTCATTTGTCTCCCCAAATACTTCCCTATTGCCATGACTTTCTGCTTCCCATCCCTAGTGTTTCATTTGTATTTTGTTAATCCCGAAAACCTCTGTCAAATATTGCTAGGTAATTCTCTACTTTACTTTCTGTCCCCTTTCAACTTTCTGCTTTTGTTGGCATCATTTTCTTTTTCTTTTCCTCTTCTTGTCGTTAGCCCTCTGTTTTGTTTTTTTCCAGTTCAATTCGCTTCCTCAGTTCTTTGTTCGCTGCATTACCGAATTGCACTTTGCTCTATCATTTTTTGGTAAGTGATTTAGGTGTTTGTTCTAACGTGTTATAAGTTACTGAATGAAAGGTGATGTTAATCGGTAAGTGTGGTTTAATTAAGATTGTAGTGTAATTCAAATATAGGTTTAATGAAAAGGTTTTTGTGAATTTTGAGTTAGGTGGAGACCAAGGTTGATTGGTGCGTCTTAAAGGAACTAAGGGTGTGATTTCAATTGATTTCGGTAAGGAGGTTGCGATTGTGATCGATTTTGAATTCGGTGAGGTTTCATTTGAATAATAAGTTAGGTGATTGATTAATTGACATTTTGGTTGAATCCAGGTGTAGGAGTACTCAGAGTACGGTTAACTTCAAATCACATCAGGTGTGTGTAAACACAACCTCACAAATTGAAATTGGCAAAAAGCCAAAAATATGAATCATCGACGCCACACGGGTGTACGACTGCCCGTGTAGTAGGCTGTGTGTTTGAACACAAGCGTGCAATCGATGAGGTAGGCCATGTACGATTCATGAGTCGGGCCGAATTGGGCCGAGTGTGCCCTACAGGCATGTGGGTCCCACAAGGGCAAACCACACGGACGTGTGGGATTATTGGGCTAGGCTGTGTGATCCATATGGCTAAGGCCATTTTTAGGCCTTCTAGGCCACACAGGCGTGTGGGCCCACATAGGCAAATGACATGGGCTTTTGGGCCCATTTTCACTGTTGAACTGCTAAGGTTGCATGGGTCGCCCGAGACGACTATGAACCTACTGTAGGGTCAGTAAGGGTACTTGGACCCCCAATTGACTGAAATGACTGTTATACCCTTATATGATATAAACATTTGTATGACTGTATATGAGGCATGCTGCTAAAACTATAATGAATGCATGTATAATACTTTGATTTGGCATGGCATGTTGTATACTGCATTGTATTGGGTTGGGGATTATATTACTCGAAGGAAGTGCATTGAAAGGTCTTGAGCTTGATTTACTGGTAGCTCAGTTGTATTTTACTATATGGTGCCGCATTCGGCATTACTTAGAGTGTAGGGTTGAGTGGGTTGGTTATATCCCCACATGGAGTGTAGGGTTGGATGGAGATGATGCATAGAGAATGGTTGGGTAGGAATCTTGTGATTGCATATATGTAACTGTTACTGTACTGAGATGGGCTAAGGCACAAACTAGACTGACATTGTTATTGAAAAAGGGCTTATGCCAGACTGTGATTATCTACATGCTATCTGTTTTGTGCATGGGGATTACACACTGAGTTTTCATAAACTCACCCCTTTTGCTTCACTGCACAGGAAATCCCCAGACATAGGTGGATCGGAGCAGCGAGGGACTCAAGGGTGGCCACACAACTGCGTATATTTTCATATTTGATTTTGATTATAAGTATTATTATTATTTGGGGTAATGTTTACTGTAATAAGGCATTTATGGATTTTTACTTTAATTTGGGTTTCGTTACTTATGATTCATAATAACTAGTGGTAGGAAACATAGGTTTTCAAAGGTTACAAATGTTTTCTTTCAAAACACTCACCGCTACGTAAATTATTTTTAAAGCTTCCACTAGTTATAACGATTTGTAAATAAATAGGTAATGTTTTGAAAACAAATAACTTGATTTAGAGATAATATAAGATAACAAAAATGGCTTAACAATGACTTAGTTTTTAAAAGCACTTTCATATGATATTGCTAGATTCGGCCATAACGTCTGGGCCGGGTTTGGTGTGTTACATTTCGTGGTATCAAAGTCAGGTTCAAAACTCGACTGTGGATTTGAGGTTTTAAAACTTGAAATTTTACTTCCAAGTGATTTGAAATGTTTTGAAAAGTATTATTGAATGTGTGGTGCACTGAGTCTCCGGCGCCGATCCTATAAGTTTTTTGTAACTATTATGCTTTTTTTTATTAAAATACAATAGATAGTAAATACCGAGCCTATTACAGGTAGCATACTGTACTGAAAATACTTTAGTAGTGTACACTGAGACAATAGTAAAACTAGAGTAAGATTGCGATCTACGAAAATGAACTTTTGATTACTGATACTGTTTTCCATAAAATATCAGTTAATAAACACTAGAACTCTAAATTGATGCATAAAATTGTTAATACAGATAAAACACAATTCGGTAATGAGCATTAGAGGTACCCGCAGATAGGGTACAACAGGCCGTGGCAGACGCCGTGGAGGTGCTCGAGCTGGGTTTTCGTCATCTGGTCACATGCCTAATTTGGAAACTAGAGAAATGCTAGCTTCACCAGTGACTGAGACTGGGTCTCATGATCATGCAGCTGGGGACGACGCGGTGTCCTAAACTATGTTATGGATTCTAGAGAGGGTCACTACGCCCAATACTGGTGCTGTGGGCCGAGGGTCAGTTATGGAATGAATCCAGTCTAATAGAGCTGAATTTTTCATGGGTATTGCTGGAGTTGCCCCTAATGTGGCTGAGTATTGGATTGAGGCCACAGAGAGGATCATGGGCGATCTCGACTGCAACCTCGAACAGAAACTAAAGGGTGCAATGTCACTACTGAGAGATAAGGATTACCAGTGGTGGCTTACAGTTAAAGAGGGCACTCAACCCAATCGACTGCCCTAGGAGTTTTTCAAGACTACTTTTCAGGGAAAATATGTGGGTGCTATTTATGTGGGTGCTAGTCATGTGGATGCCTAGAGGAGAGAGTTTTTGAATCTTACTCAGAGAGATAGATCAGTGGCTGGATATGAGGCTGAATTTTTACGACTAAGCCACTATGGCGAGGGATGGTCGTGACTGAGTACGAATGATGTGTTCATTTTGAGGATGGCCTCAAGGATAGTTTACGGGTTCTGATAACTTCACAGAGGGAGCGAGATTTTACTGCTTTGGTTGATAAGGTGAAGATCGTCGATGAGGTGAAGCGCGCTGAGCATTAGAACCATGAGAAAGAAAGAGGTAGGAACAAGAGGGATTCAGAGCCCTTGAGTCCTTTTTTGAGGCCTAAGAAAAAGGCCAGAGTTGATGGGTCGGTCAAAGTTGGGGCCCCTATTGCTACTATTGGACCGTAGTCCTGTGCTAATTGTAGGAGATACCATCAGGGCGAGTGTTAGAAAAGGACTTGGGCATGCTTGAGGTGCGGATCATTGGAGCACTATATCAGAGAGTGTCCATGTAGGCCCGATCAGATGCAAGCTCCAAGTTTGACTATACAGCCGCCAAGGGGTGTTCAGTAGCCACTAAGAGGCCGTGGTCAGGCCAGAGGTGGTAATGGTTTAGGCCATGGTTAGAGAGCACGGGCAGAGGTGCTGGGCATACTGAGGAGAGGCTGCCAGCCCTAGTTTATGCTGCACGTCGCTGAAAGTATAGAGATGCTCCAGATGTTATCATGGGTACATTCTTTTTCTATGATGTACCTTATACTTCACTAATAGATATAGGATCTACTCACTCCTATATAGCTTGTACTATGTCTGAGACTTTGGGTATCTTGGTTGAGAGCACTACGAGTGAGGTCATTGTATCCATTAGGGTAGTTTGTGAGGGTAAATGAACTATTTAGAGATTTTTTTTGGAGGTTCAAAGGGCTATCTTTATGGCGGATTTGATGGAACATCCTTTTGGAGAGTTTGATTCAATACTGGGAATGGATTGGCTGGTTAAACATCGAGTGAGTTTGGATTGTGCCACTAAGTGGATTGTACTAAGAACTGCGGAGGACGACGAGGTGGTTGTAATAGGGGAACGTCGGAACTACTTATCAAATGTGATCTCTACACTGAGGGAAAAAAAAGTTGGTTCGTAAGGGATGTGAGGCATATCTGGCCTACATTAGTGTTTTAGATTTTGGGGTTTCTTCTGTTAAAGATATCAGAACGGTTAAAGATTTTCTGAACGTCTTTCCTGAGGAGTTACCTGGGTTACCTCCAAACTGTAAAGTTAAGTTTGGGATTCAGCTCTTTCCTGGTACAGCTCCGGTGCCCATCACCCCTTGTAGAATGGCACCAAAGGAGCTTGTGGAGCTTAAGGCTCAGATTCAAGAGTTATTACATCGTGGGTTCATCTGCCTTAGTGTGTCTCCGTGGGGAGCACTAGTTTTGTTTCTGAAAAAGAAGGATGGATCCATGTGTATGTGTGTAACACCCCGAACCCAGCCTAGACATTACGGCTGCATCTGTGATGTCACATTGAAGTGTGTTTTTGAAAAAAACATCGTTCTGTTTAAAAAGTCCGTACTACAATAAAACCATCTTAATGATCTTTTACAAAACTTTTAAGTGTCTTGTTCGTTGTTAAAAACTCAAAAAGTTTAATTGTTTTAGGTTGTTATTACACTTTAAAGTCAATGTTTGTTGCAGAAGCTTTCGAAATATGTTGTAATAGCGTGGTGTTTTGGAAACAGTTATCTTTTTGGAAAATTCGCGTCCTATTACTAGTAGATATAAATAAAAATAAGTAAATCCCAATTAATGTAAAATTTAAAGAGGCCTTATTACATAACAAATACCCAAATTAAATTGCTTAAAGATTAAAGGTTTTAAACAGTAGCAAAAGCAGGTGTGTAGCCCCCATCGAGTCCCTCGCAGCACCGACCCAACTAAGAATTACCTGCACAGGAGAGCAGAAGGGTGAGTTTATGCAAAACTCAGTGTGTAAACCCTTTGCAATAATCAGTCAAACCGTAGGCATATACAGTTTGGGCCTAAACCCATTTCAGTGACAGTCTAGTGTCAGTGTGAGCCGTAGCCTATTACAGTAACAGTAACAGAAATGCAATCAGAAGTCCTACCTATCTATCCTCTACACTCCACTCCGTCCAACCCTACACTCCATGTGGGGATAAAATCGACCCACACTCCAAAATATAGCACCGATTGCGGCACTAAACAGTATATGCAGCAGAGCTGCCAATATAGTACACTTCCTTCAAATATATCAAACCCAACCCCATGCAACATGTCATGTCATAATATAATACGTGTATGCAAAATGTCATGCTCGAATACAGTTAAATATATCATAGGGGTATTTCAGTCATTTTACCTCTTAGGGGTATAACAGTTATTTCATCAGTATGCGTCTAAGTGTGCTTAGACCCAACAGTAGGTCCACAGTCGTCTTGGGCGACCCGTGCAACCATAACGGTCAAATAGTGAAAATGGGCCCAAAGCCCATAAAACGGCTTCTGTGGGCCCATACGCCCGTGTAGCCCAAAAAGCCCAACAATGGCCTTGGCCGTGCAAACTACACAGCCTGGCCCAATAATCTTATAACATCCCAAACTCGGTCTAGACATTTTGGCCGAATCTGTGATGTCACATTGGAGTGTTTTTCCAAAACAAAAATTTGGTGAAAATTCGTTCAACATAAAACTTCTTTAGGTTATTAACAAAAGTCTAGGATGTTCGGTTCATTGTGAAAACTCAAGTTGTCTTAGCAAAATATTAATTATATTAGTTTGTTATTAAACTTTAAAACAGTGTTTGTTGCGGAAGCTTTCAAAATATATTGCGTAAGCGTGTTGTTTTTAGAAAAACATTTGTTTATGTTTTCTTGAAAATCTGAGACCTACTACTACCAGATTAAAATTGAAGTAACTAAATCCAAAAATAAAATTAAAATTAAAATTAAAGAGGCCTTATTACATAATAAAAACCCAGAATAAAATCTTAAGTATAGTATAAAAAGAAATAACTACAACGAGTGGCCCCCACTGAGTCCTCCGTCGCCTCGATCCATCTAAGCTTGGGGATTTCTTGCACAGATAACAGATGGGTGAGTTTACAAAAACTCAGTGTGTGAAACCCCATAATAGCAACCAAACAGAGTAAGCGCAATTTTGGGCCTAAGCCCTTTTAGTTTCAATTAATGGCTTTAGCCCCTTTTACAGTAGCAGTAGCAATCTAGGCTTGAGCCCATTTTAGTAACAGTGGCTATCTGGGCCTTAGCCCATTTCAGTACAGTATGCAAAGAATCCTACCCAATCCATTTGCTACACACAATCTTCGTACTAGCCCTACACACCATGTGGGGATAAAATCGACCCACCTAACCCTACACACCAAGTCGTACCGGTTGGGGCACTAAACAGTATTTGCAACAGAGCTGCCAGTAATAGGCTTATAGCCTTTCAGTACACTTCCTCCAACATCATATATCCCACCCCATGTAATGCAACATAATATCATACATGTATGTAGAAGTGTCAAGCTCAAAATTAGTCACACATAATATAAGGGGTATTTCAGTCAATTTACCTCACAGGGGTATAATGGTCATTTCATCAGTATGGGGCCTAAGTATACTTACCGACCCAACAGTAGGTCCACAGTCGTCTTGGGCGACCTGTGCAACCTTAACAGTCAATCAGTGATAATGGGCCTATAGCCCATATTGCGGGCCCATGTGGGCCCACACTATTGTATCGCCCACATAGCCCAGAAATGGCATCAGCCATGTAATTTACAAAGTCTGGCCCATAATTTACCACACTTTGTGCAATTTTTCCCTGTGGGGCCCATTGGGGCCACACGGCCCAGATCGACCCAGAATGGCCCACTATCGATTTGACCCATGAAAATGCTCATGTCCACCTTGTCGACCATGCAATCGTGTTCTATGACACGGCTTGCCACACGGGCGGCCACACGCCTGTATGGTGCCGACAGCCCTAATTTTTGGCTTTTCAACTTTCCTACCATTTCACACCTAATGGTAGTGTTGTACACACACACACACACCTGATTTCGAAGACGCTCAAATTAGCCCATGTACACCCCAGCCTATAACAACAGAAACCTCGGTTAAACCTAACACACGAGTCGAAAGAACTCTAACCAAAACTTGTTTAAGGATTACTTATTATTGCCTTGCTTGAGTGAGCAGCAAGAGAAAGATTCCTGATCGATTCAGAAATGTTAGCGAACTCCTTCACTCCAGGAGCGATACTAAACTCGAAAGAACACCATGACTAAGAGAGAAAAGAAATGAGAATTAGCGCCATGGAAAAGAGGAGGAAGCCAAAAGAGTAGAAACCAATAGAGACTCACCAATCAATATACGACCACCCCAAGCAACCACTGAAAGCATAGAGAAACAATAGAGGCAAAGCGGACCAATTGTACTCCTATTAATGAACGGTAGAAGAAAAGTTGTTAGCAGGCAAGATTCTAGCAGAATAGCGAAACTAGAGGGGGGAGCATAAGCGCTTACCGAATTGCCAGAGACCTCTTACAAACCGCCACCAAGAACACAAGAAAAATGTAAAGCAGAGTAATCAGCATGGGCACAATATGGATAAAGGAAAGGCTTGAAAGAGAAAAGAGCGAAAATCAAGATGGTGGAGCCGTAAGAAAAGAAAGAGTAGAAGGTGTTCGGTACTTAAACACGCGAGAAGGGTGCTTGATGAAAGTTGAGAGAATAGAGATGAGGAGAGAAAGGTATTCAACAAGGGTTTGGAGAACTATAGGATGAATCCCAAATGGTCACTTCGACCTCAAGCCCCTAAATATGAAGAAAGGCAACAATAGTTACCAAAATGAAGAGTAAAAATCCCAACCACATTCGACACTCCCTAAAGAAAAAACTGAAAGCAACAAAACAAATGACCAATCTACAGACATTGCTCAAAAGCTGGATACTCCTAAGAGTGAGAGTCCTACTTTGGCACATCCTCTACCACTCCTCTAAAACCTCCTAATTTTCCTCATCAACACTCTCCCCATATCACTCAACCACCAACTCCCATATCTGATCCCCAATCCACTCCTCAAAATCGGCTATTCAATCTCCACTCAACCACTAATATTACAGAGTTTCGATCAACCCCAACTTCCTACATGGGTAGAGCAGCAAAATAGAACACCTTTGCGTATAGGAGGGCTCGAACTCAAGACCCCTATACACACACTACACCCCACTTACCACTAGGCTAGCAGGGCTTATATTGTCATGCTTTACTCATTTTAATTTAAGAAGCCTACTGTCAGAAGACAAGGGTTTATTCAAGTAGAAGCAAAAATTTGTTCAATCCATGGCTTGAACCCATGACTTCCCAGACACTCCCAGAGCACTGAACCACTAAGTCAGACATACATCTATGCCGCAACATGCAAAAATAATTTAGCAGGGGTTTTTAGAATTTGGGGCGTTACAATTATACCTTCCTTAAAGAAAATTTCGGCCTTGAAATTTACCTTGTCAGAATAGGTGAGGGTATTGTTGTCGCATCGCATCCTCGTGTTCCTACATAGCCTCCTCAGAACTGTGGTTCCGCCAAAGAACTTTTACTAAGGGGATTAATTTCTTTCTCAAGAATTTCACCTCACGATCCATAATCTGGACTCGCTCTTCCTCAAAAGTCAGATCTGGTCTAACTTCAATCTCCTCAACTGGCACAATATGCGTAGGATGAAAGTGGTAGCGTCTCAGCATAAAGATGTGGAACACGTCATGAATCCACTCTAATTCCGGAGGTAGCTCTAACTGGTAGGCAACTGGTCCTACTCATCTCAATATGCGATAAGGCCCAATAAACCTTGGGTCAACTTGCCCTTATGCCCAAATCTCAGCTCCTTCTTCCACCTTCAGAAAGAAAAAATCTCCCATAGAAAACTAATTTCCTTACGCTTTAGATCCACATATGACTTCTGTCGGTCTGATGCCGCCCTCAATCGATCTCGAATTAGTTTGACCTTATCCTTAGTATCAGATACTAGCTTAGGATCCAGAACACACCGCTCACCTAACTCAGTCCAACAGGATGAAGTGTGACACCTATGACCATATAGTGCTTCGTAAGGTGCCATTTGTATGCTAGACTGGTAGCTATTGTTGTAAGCAAACTCTGCTAACGGCAAATAATCCCTCCAACTACCTCAAAGTCAAATACACAACTCTTTACATGTCCTCCAATATCTGAATCACGCTCTCGAACTGACCATCTGTCTGAGGATGGAACGCAGTACTGAAGTCCAACCGTGTACCCAAAGCTTCATGTAACTTCTTCTAGAACCGAGACATGAAGCTAGGATCTCTGTCAGATATTATGAAAACTAGTACCCCATGCAATCTCACTATCTCCGATACATATGGTTTAGCCAGTTTCTGCAACGTATAATCTATACGAACCGGTATGAAATGGGCTATTTTTTTCAATCGGTCCACGATGACGCACACCGAATCTTTCTTAGAAGATGTTAGGGGTAGCCCACTCACAAAGTCCATGGTTACTCTTTCCCATTTCCACAGCGGAATCTTAACTGGCTAAAGCAACCCCGAAGGCAACTGATGTTCCGTTTTAACCTATTGGCAAGTCAAACATTTCCTCACAAAGTCGGTAATCTCACGCTTAAGACCCAGCCACAAATATATCTCATGAAGATCTCTTTACATCTTATTACCCCTTGGGTGCATAGCATAGGGGCTATTATGTGCCTCTCGCAGTATAGCTTGCCTCAAATCAGTATCTTTAGGTACACAAATTCTACCTTGGAAACAAAGTACCCCTTCACTGTTCAATCCAAAATCCACTATATTACCATTTTTGATCTGACAGAACCGAGGACCCAATGACTTATCCTCTAGCTATTTACCCTTAACCTGCTCAATCCATACCGGTTTAACTTGGAGCTTAGCCAACAAGCTACCATCATCAAATAAACTAAGACGAGCAAACATTCCTCTCAGATCAGTCATAGCCCTATGGCTCAGTGCATCGGCCACCATATTGGCCTTACCAGGGTGATATTCAATCGAACGGTCATAATTCTTAAGCATCTCAATCCATATATGCTGCTTAAGGTTCAACTCCTTCTGAGTGAGGAGATACTTGAGGCTCTTGTGATCCGTGTAAATGATACACTTCTCATCGTACAAACAATGCCTCATTAGTCTTAAGCTGGCGAGATGCATAATGTAACATCCCGAATTAGGGCCTAGTCGGAACATTAGTTTTGGGACCACAAATCTGATGTAAGAAAATATATTTTTATTATATTTTTATGGTCTATGATTTCATGGAATGATTTTGTGAAAATTTTGTTAAAAAATTTCGACGTTTGGGCACTCAATTTGGTCAAAAGGATTAAATTGTAAAAAGTGCAAAAGTTGAGTTCTACATGTTAGAGGTGTCTAATTGTTATGAAATTTTAAATGGGAGGTCCTTAAATGGTAATTAGACCATTGTATAACTTGTTGGACAAAAATGGCCTTGGTTGGGTAAAATTTGAAAGAATAGTAAAAAGGGCATTTTGGTCATTTAGGGGTAAAATGAATTAAAAGACAAATTTTAAAACCCAAATGTGCCCCTTTGTTCTTGCTTCAGCAAAATGTACCAAGATCAGCCATGGTTATGGTTTGGCCAAGCTTCCATGCTCAATAGTAAGTGATTTCGAGCTACATTTTTAACGTTCTACGCATTTTTGAAGTCCAAGTAACATGTTCTATCTATTTCTACCATTTATTTGAGCTAGGGTTTGTGTTTAAAAATTTAACCATGAATGATATGCATGTATTTTGATGTTTAATTGTAGAATATGAAGGCTCGATGTGTAATAAATGACTTTTGCTAAGTGATTTTCGGTAAAAATGCTTAAAAGGACTAAATCATAAAAGTTATAAAATTATTTATAAAAGGGTGATTTAGTGGAAATTGGGGCTTCCATAGTTATGAAAATGACTCATCTAGGCTTGAAATGCAAGGAAATTGAATAAAAATATTTTACAACCATTGGGGCAAAAGTGCAAATTTGTGGAAGTTTAGGGGTCAAAATGTAAATTTGTAAAAAATGATTTTTGGATCCATATGAATAATGTGACTAATTATTAGGCTAAATGTGATATTATAGATCAAGGAAAAAAAGATTCAGGCTTCAAACGAGGTTGAACAAGGTTAAGCACAAACTCAAAATAAATAGTCTTACTCGAAACCGAGGTAAGTTCATCTGTTAATGATAATGCAATGATATTATTATTGTTCATACTTGAACTTAAATTGATGTGTTAACATTATGTGCTGGATATTTATTTAGTTGATATGAAGAATATATATTGTAACAAATTCCTAATTATAATTATATGCAATACCATGTTTATTTTATGGACTAAGTTCTAAATAAACATGGAAATGTGTTGAATTGGATGAACATTGCATGATCAACTATGCATAATGAGATAATTGATGAAAAAAATCCCGGTTGAATAAAAAAGGAAATTCGATGGATAAACCATGGCTTACATGACTTGAGATCCTGTATGTGTTGCAAAAAAGGATTTAGCCTGGACGGGTAATCAATTGATCTCAAATATAGAAAGGATCTAGCCTAGACGGGTGTTTCTTGAGTGATGGAGCCTCCCGAAGAATATGTGTGCATTGTGAATTTAGCCCGGATGGGCAATCTGATTAGGATCTAAATTTAGCCTAGACTGGTAATTCAGATCCGAGCTCATTGAGAGTGCCTGTCGTTACAAGGGATTTAGCCTGAATTGGTAATCCCGACATCACTCCATTATATTACGGGGGATTTAACCTTGACTGGTAATCTCGCTATAAGATGTGAGGTTCACGGGAGTGCGTATTTGAGTTGATCACTTGTATGACTTGACGGTAAATGGATTATCCATCGAGATTTCAGAGAAATTCAACGGGTATTATAATGAATAATGCGATGAAAGTCCCGAGATGGGTGTGGTGATAAAGGTAAAGTTAATCGATATTTTATGGATATGTACATGTACGTATATCATACTCAAAAGTGCTGCCTTATTGAATGGTGATAAATGATGAGTAAGCGAATTCATGCATATGTATGTGTATACATGATGAACAAGTGAAAAGATTTGAAAGACGAACCATCCTTATGCTTATGATATGAATTGTGCTGCAATATCATGTTAACTTACATTGTGTAATTGAATATGGGATTTATGAAATGAGTCCATGATTAATGTGACAATGAAATTATGATAGCTATTGTGATTTTGCACCGAAATAGTGTTAAACAACAGGAGTAGCCCAAATTTGAAAAATCACCATAAATAGTGGAAGTTCAATTAGAGGCTGAATAATATATGAAATTAAAGCTCAATAATCTAGTTTCACATAAAAGAAACGATGTAAGTAAAATAATTATGTATTATGAGATATTTGAATTCTTATGAGACAGAGGCGGAGTGATTCCAGACTCCCGTGTCATAAATTTGAAAAATCACTAGAAAATTTTAAAAAATAATTATGAGTTAATATTCATATGAATGAAATCCTTAGTGAGTATATTTTTAGGAGAAAGAGACAAAAACATTATTCGAGTCTCGACTATGAGATATTTGATTTTTGGTAGATAGAGATCAAGGCTATCAGACAAAGAAACAGGGGAGAGTTTAAAGAATAAACTTTACTTATTGGCTAGACCAAAAATTCTAGAAATTTTATGGTAAGAATATATATGAGTCTAGTTTTAGAGAAAATTAACGGATCTTAATTTAGAGTTCTATAGCTCGAGTTATAAATAATTTATCGACTATGACTCGAGTAGACAGCTTGACCAGAACGTGAGTAAAAGTGTAATTATGGTTGTTTTACCTAAGGAAACATGTTGTTATAATGCTTATTATTTTCATATGGACTTAATAAGCATAAAGCTTACTCCCCCTTCCATTTCTTCTAATGTCCTCAGGTCAGCTTGGGGTTGGAGATTATCGGAGACAACCTCACACTATCAAGCTACCATCTTTGGAGTATTGTTGAAACTTAATTTCTTGAAGTGAGTGGCATGTATAGGGGACTTAATTATTGACATGTGTTTGTATGTTTTGGCCAAGATGTTGGCTTATATTGATTCATTGTATATAGCCATGAGATGTGGCTTATAATGATTTTGGCTTGTAAGCCTATTTATCCATAGTATGTGTTAATGTCTTGTAATGTGGTTGTGTGATTATGCTTGTTCACCATGTATATGAAGTATATGGCACATGTACGTGATGAATGCCCTAGGATCATTCGAGATGGTCGTAGCCATGGAGTGAATGTGTGACATGGTAGTAAGATGATA
This sequence comes from Gossypium longicalyx, assembly GCA_025698465.1. NCBI lineage: Eukaryota > Viridiplantae > Streptophyta > Magnoliopsida > Malvales > Malvaceae > Gossypium > Gossypium longicalyx. The sequence continues at coordinate 60,186,403 of CM047007.1, forward strand.
ATGATTAAACATGGACAATTGTAGGATGTGTAGAGATTAAATGTTGGGTAATAAACACATGTATAACACATGTAAATTATTTAATTGAATTTCACATAAGGTTGATTAAACATTAAATTGATGTTATAATTTGTGCCTATGATGTGTAAAAGTTGGGGGAAAAATAAGGTTAACATAAGGCTTGGAAAATAGCCTAACTGTTAGCTACAAGGGCAGAGACACGGCCATGTGTCTCAACCATGTGGAGGACACAGCCTAGTACAGGGGCGTGTGGCCTGGCCGTGTGGTATGAATTATTTTGCTGATGTAATAAATAGAGAGTTACATGGGATGAGGCAAGGGCGTGTCCCAAGCCACACGGGCGTGTATGACCACACGGCCCCACCCACACGGGCGTGTGACTCTCCAAAGCTAGAAAATTGTTAAGTTGCCCAAAGTTTATTGAATGTTTTCAGTTTTGTCCTGAACTGCCCCAATGTATGTTTTAGGCCTCGAAGGCCTGTATAAGGGACGATATGCATGTCTTTGAAAAGTTTTAATGTTGGGCGAAATTTGGTGACCCAATTTTGTATGTTTGTGAAATATTAAGTCCGGTAATGCCTCGAGCCCTGTCCCGACGTTGGATACGGGTGAGGGGTGTTACATATAGTGGTATCAGAGCTATGGTTTAGTCGGTTCTTAGACTAACCTAGCATATGTATGAGAGTTTAGCTATACATGCCACCGATCTGTGATAGTGTGATGTCTCCCGACGCGCATGAGAGCCATTTTGTTTAGACAAAGGGACTTTCCAACCGAGCTACACCAACCATATTGAATGTGATGCTAAAATATTCGAGTAAAGTATAGTCATAACGAACTAAACCTTGGAAAGGTACGAATGAGGAATCATGGAACGTGTATATGGTAGAATGAGCTTATTTATGATTAATAGATAATTCTATGATGTAAATGGTCGATTTGCTCGAGTAAATGCATGTGTTTAGATAACTTACTAAAGATGTAGATGGAATGAATATTCACGTACGCTTATATGAAAGATTATGGTTGATAAGCTCGTATAGCTTAAGTAAATGTGTTAAATTACTTAGACTGATTTATATGATTGTAACAATATGTCTAAATGATGGTGTACAAGGTAAAAGTGTAGATTGTGATAAATCTATCTGTGTTTATTGGCCCGTGTATGATATCATGTGCATGACTTGTATGATTAAATGAATAGATAAGTAAAGTTATCCAGAAAACATGGAATGCATGTATAAGTATACTTGTTAAAATGAGATAATTGGAAAGTGGGCGTAAAATCAATATGATATTTAGTTTACCTGAAATGAATGACATGATTATGATGATGAAAATTGTGTTATATGTATATGTATATGAGAGTCGAGTCAGAGGCCCTATGACCCCCTCTCCCTTACCAAAGGAGAGTTTTATAATGGAAATTCCTGAGATTTATGTTGAATGAGTTTCCGGGTGAGAAACCAAAGAGTTCAATGATAGAATGGTTATAAGCATGGTTAGAGATCGAGAATGAGTTAATAAGTACAGACATGAGCTAGAAAGATATCAGATTGACCTAAAGATTGTTTAATTTTCTCAACATCGCAGTTAGTGAAAAAGGTTAATTTTGGTAAAAAATTCTATCCTGGTATGATGTCGAGAAATGTATTGATTGAAATTCCCTCGTGAACTGGTTCTCTTAGTGAAAGGAATATTATGGAATCTGGGACAACAGAAATAGTTAAAGGAATAATGTACGAAATGTGAAATGTCCAAGTATGGTAATTACAGTGAATAGTTTGTGACTGTCTCTATTGAGATATTATATGAGATTATTTAACCTCAGAAATGCTATTGGGTCTATCTAATCTATGATGAATTCTTATATTATGAAAATGTTCCCTGATCTTAACGTTAGACGAATACATTGTCAATCTGATTGGCTTATGATCTGCATGGTTCTATTTTTCTATGGTATTTTGTTATATACCGCCTGTTGGGAATCGATGAGAAATTGTGTATGGAGCCTTGATTCTGTCTCTACCGGTAATTGCTCTAACTTATTTTATATATAAATGAGAAGCATATAGTTCCGGTCGTATTTGTTGTTAGTGGTTTGGAATGATGTTATTCTGGATTTCTTTTATTTGAAAAACCATTAGGGTCTTTCATATTTTTATGATTCTGGTTCTCAATCTTCTGATATAGTGCTGTAAATTGGATTTCCTTATCATAGATTTCTTTATCTTGGATTTCTTTATTCTAGGTTTTTCCATTTCAGATTTCTCTATCTTGGGTTTTCTGGATATTTTATCTTGTAACTTGTTGATCATGGCTTGCATTTAGAGCATGACCTCCAGCTTGTGATTGATGTATATAAAGAACAAGTATGACTATACCTCTGAATTGATCCTGATAATTTGGTGAAACTTCAAGTCCCAATTTGTATAGTGAATTTCTTTTCTCAAGTGAGTTAATCAGAGCTAATATATTCAATTGAGATATTAGTATTACTTATGCTAATGCATTTGTTATGGTCTTCAATTGGCATAATGAGTGAATTTGGAATGATACTTGTTGAATTGTTCTGTTGACTAGAAGAGAGAATTTCTTGAAATATTAATTACGGATGAATAAGGTCGACTTGACTGTTCAATCTGTGTAGAATATATGTTTAGAATTTAATGAGATGTTTATGCTTGAGAATAAGATTTTATTTCTTCATGGGTAAAAGAGACGAATAGTCTAATTAAGAAGTGTATGTTTCTTAGAAGACTTGGATACAATAGAAAGATCTGAGTATAAAATACGATGAAACGATCATTGTTGATCTTTGTGTATAAATTCTTGAAATGTGAAAATTTTGATGATGTATAGCAAGAATCATCAAAATTATTTTTTCCGTTTGGACATTAGAATAGAGATAGAGAAAGTTAATATGGATTTTCTTGTTTGGATTATTCTTGTCCTTGAAAGAGGAAAGTAATATGTAGTGTTGTTAAACGTCATGAGATTTGTAAAATTATGCGGGTATGCCCGAATGTTTGCTCACTAGATTCATAGAATTCTGTGTCTTCATGATTGTTAGATATCTTGAAATTTTAATATCCACTAATCGGATTGAGATCTGGGTTTCATAGTATGATTTCTTGGAAAAGCCAAGGAGGCTTTGAACTAAAAGGTAACTGAGAGTTGATTTGGCAAATAATTGGACTGTATGAAATTATAAAGAGTATGAGGCCGAGATGAACTGGCTAGTTTCACTATTCGAATCTGAAAGGATTCGGGTGCGAATGTATAAGTAACATGATGGTATGAATTGGACTTTTGAGTACATGAGTTTTCTGATAGAGATTAAGTTTCAGTGAAAGTGTTGTAAAGTGAATACCACTCCTGATTTTGTATGTGGAATTTAAAAAGATAGGGAGTAAAAGCTCAGCTTGAGTGAAAGCTCTTTGAAATCGATTATAGGATTAAGGAATCCAAGTGAAAAACCAAAACCACTTTTTTTGGTAAGATTTTCGGGGATGAAAATCCCTAAAGGGTGGAAGAAATGTAACATCCCGAATTAGGGCCTAGTCGGAACAGTAGTTTCGGGACCACAAATCCGACGTAAGAAAATTTATTTTATGATCTATAATTTCAAGGAATGATTTCGTGAAAATTTCGTTAAAAATTTTCGACGTTTGGGCACTCAATTTGGTCAAAAGGACCAAATTGTAAAAAGTGTAAAAGTTGAGTTCTACATGTTAGAGGTGTCTAATTGTTATGAAATTTTAAATGGGTGGTCCTTAAATGGTAGTTAGACCATTTTATAACTTGTTGGACAAAAATGGCCTTGGTTGGGTAAAATTTGAAAGAATAGTAAAAAGGGCATTTTGGTCATTTAGGGGTAAAATGAATTAAAAGACAAATTTTAAAACCCAAATGTGTTCCTTTCCTCTTGCTTCAGCAAAATGTACCAAGAGTATCCATGGTTAGGGTTTGGCCAAGCTTCCAAGCTCAATAGTAAGTGATTTCGAGCTCCGTTTTTAATGTTCTATGCATTTTTGAAGTCCTAGTAACATGTTCTAGCTATTTATACCATTTATTTGAGCTAGGGTTTGTGTTTAAAAATTTACCCATGAATGATATGCATGTATTTTGATTTTTAATGGTAGAATTTGAAGGCTCGGTGTGTAATAAATGACTTTTGCTAAGTGATTTTCGGTAAAAATGCTTAAAAGGACTAAATCGTAAAAGTTATAAAATTAGTCATAAAAGGGTGATTTACTAGAAATTGAGGGCTTCCATAGTTTTGAGAATGACTCGGCTAGGCTTGAAATGCAAGGAAATTGAATAAAAATCATTTTACGAGCATTGGGACAAAAGTGCAAATATGTAGAAGTTTAGGGGTCAAAATGAAAATTTATAAAAATATGATTTTTGGACCCATATGAATAATGTGACTAATTATTAGACTAGATGTGATATTATAGATCAAGGAAAACAAGATTTGGGCTTAAAACGAGTTTGAACAAGGTTAAGCACAAACTCGAAATAAATAGTCGTACTTGAAACCGAGGTAAGTTCATATGTTAATGATAATGGAATGATATTATTATTGTTCATACTTGAACTTAAATTGATGTGTTAACATTGTGTGATGGATATTTATTTAGTTGATATGAAGATTATATATTGTAACAAATGCCTAATTATAATTATATGCAATACCATGTTTATTTTATGGACTAATGTCTAAATAAACATGGAAATGTCTTGAATTGGATGTACATTGCATGATTAGCTATGCATAATGAGATACTCAATGAAAAGAGAAAAATCTCGGTTGAATAAAAAAGGAAATTCGATGGATAAACTATGGCTTACATGACTTGAGATCCTGCATGTGTTGTAGAAAAGGATTTAGCCCGGACGAGTAATCTGTTGATCTCAAATATAGAAAGGATCTAGCCCAGACGTGTGTTCCTTGAGTGATGGAGCCTCCTGAAGAATATGTGTGCATTGTGGATTTAGCCCGGACTGGTAATCCAATTAGGGTCTGAATTTAGCCTGGACTGGTAATTCAGATCCGAGCTCATTTATAGTGCTTGTCGTTTCAAGGTATTTAGCCTGGACTGGTAATCTCGACATCACTCCATGAGTTTATATTATGGGGGATTTAGCCTGGACTGGTAATCCCTCCATAAGATGTGAGGTTTGCGGCAATGTGTATTTGAGGTGATCACTTGTATGACTTGACGGTAAATGGATTATCGATCGAGATTTTTGAGAAATTCAACGGGTATTATAATGAATAATGCAATGAAAGTCCCGAGATGGGCTTGGTGATAAAGGTAAAGTTAATCGATATGCTATGGATATGTACAGGTATGTACATCATACTCATAAGTGCTGCCTTATTGAAAGGTGATAAATGATGAGTAAGCGAATTCATGCATATGTATGTGTATACATGATAAACAAGTGAAAATATTTGAAAGACGAACCATCTGTAACAGCCCTCGCCCGTATCCAACGCTGGAATAGGGTTAGAGGTGCTACCAAACTTAAACTCAACCATTCTTAGGAAATCGGGCCATAAAATTTTGATCAATTTAAAACTTTTTATTTCATATACAATTTGTCCCTTAATAGGGCTTACGGGGCCCAAAACATACATTAAAAGTGGTTCGGGACCAAATCGAGGGCTCAAGAAAAACTCAGAGAATTTCATGCTTTAGGGCTCCACACGCCCGTGTGGGTATAGGACACACGCCCGTGTGCTAGGGACACGCACGTGTCCCGCACCCGTGTGGCCAATTTAATCCAACAATTTTTCATAAAATAGGTGCAGACTTCACACAACCTGGAGTACACATATTCAATTTCACTATTGAATTCATCAAATACTTCACTTTCCAATACTCGTATAAATCTCTTACATACATGGGTCATTTAACTCACTAACACATTCTTTCTCTACTTGTATTTGCCCGTTGAACCATTTAGAATCATTAAGGATACTCAGAAATCACATAAGCTCGTACAATGTCATATCCCAGATATGGTCTTACACGCTATCACATATCGATGCCACTGTCCCAGACAGGGTCATACACGAAATCGATTAACGATGCTAATGTCCCAGGCATGGTCTTACACGTAATCTCAATATAATACCAATGTCCCATACATGGTCTTACATGTATTCACATCTCGATAACCTAATGTTATGACATTCGTATCCTATACTATTCATAGGGTTTGTACGAGACTTTTGGATGTCGTAACTTCGTCAATTCATGTTCGTACTTGCTCGTTCGACATTCGTAGCAATTCAATGATAATAAAACATATATAATTCAATTCAAAGACATTTATTTGTATATGAACTTACCTCGTAGTCGGAATATACAAATCGGATCGATTGCTCGATAACTTTCGATTTCCTCGATCTAATTTTGATTTCTTTCTTTCAGGATCTATATAAATTCAAAATTAACTCTTTTATTCCTCAATTCATTCAATTTTTATCCAAACCACACAATTTGGGGCATTACACACATTAACCCCTATAATTTCACATTTCTTACAATTTAGTCCTTATTTTACAAAATCACAAATTACACAATTTCTTTCTAATTTCACACTAGCCGGATTTAATATAGCTTCATATCGGCCTATAATTTCATTTATTTCACACATTTAACCACACATTTTACACTTTTTACAAATTAGTCCCTTTTATGAAATTTCACTAAAAATCACTTTACAAAACATGATAATCTATCAACAAATACTCATTTTTCATCATCAAACATTCAAGAACTCAAGCATTCATCAATTGAAACTTTCAAAATCATCAAAATTTTCAAAAATTGAAGCATGGGCTAGCTAGAACACAAATCAACGATCACAAAAATATAGAAATCATAAAAAACCAAGGTCAAAACATGCCTTAATCAAGCTAGATAAGTACCGAACCCTTTTCTTTATTTTCGATTCAAAATGATGAGAATATGTCTTATTTTTAGCTTTATTTTAATTAATATTAACATAGTTATAAATTTCCAATTTGAACATTTAATTAGAAACATAAAAATTAACTAATACATGTCCATAATGGTCCACTCAAACTATTAATGGTATAATAACATCATAAGGACCTCCCATGTAATAATCCATGGCAATTAAACACTTTAAAGAAGTAGAATGCAACTTTTACATTTTACGCGATTTAGTCCTTTTCTCAAATTAAGCATTCAAATGCTAAAATTATTTCACGAAACTTTCACACATATCTAATCTCATGCCAAAAAAATAAAAAATAATATTAAAATAATTTTTTGACCTTATATTTGTGGTTTCAAAACCACTATAAAGATTAAGCTAAAACCGGGCTGTTACAAAAGCTGACTTAAAAGGAGGTGAAATATGGATCATTACCCACTAGAAAAACTTTAAAGAATGGATTTTTTGAAATTAATATCTGAGAGTTATTAATTTTAAAAAAAATAGTGAGAGCCTCATTTAATAAAATCCTTTTAAATGTTCATAATAAACTTGGTAAATTTACTCATAAAAATGTTTTATTATTGTGGATTTATTATGGCAAACAACACAAACTCTTAATCATTGCGATCTGTCCTTGGAAAGGACAATCTAAATGGCTTGAACTTCCTTAAATGGTTCTGAAACTTGAGGATTTTCCTCGAACAGGAATGAAAATTATATTTCATTGAAGAACCCATTCCTAATGAACCAATAGACAATGCCTCTAGAGCTAATAAATATGCTTATAAGAAGCATCTTGATGATATGTTAGACATAGGATGTCTAATGCTTGCCACCATGACTCTCAAGCTTGAAAAGCAACATGAAGATATGGTTGCCTATGATATGATCTAGAACCTCAAGGAATTCTTATGGGAATTCATGTTCTTAAGATGATAGGCTATATTGAAAGCCTTGAAAATTTTGGATACCCTTTAGGTGTGGAATTGGCCATCGATGTCATCCTACAATCATTGCTAGATAGTTTTAGTCAATTTGTCATTAATTTCAACATGAATGAGATTAATAAAACTTTGCCACAATTACTTAGCATGTTATGAATTGCTGAAAGTAACATGAAAGGGGCTAGACCTAAGCCCATACTGATGGTCCATATGGACAAGGGCAAAGGAAAGCTTAATTCTAAGGCAAAGTCTAAGGACAATGGCAAGGCCAAATGTAAAAAAGGAAAAATTGTATAAAAACCTAAAGGAGAAATTTCTAAGGAAGGAAAATGTTTTCATTGTGGTAAGACTAGACATTGGAAGAGGAATTGCCCTACCTATGTTGAAGAGGTCAAGAAGGCAAAGGAAAACAGAGCATCCACTTTAGGTATTTATGTTATTGATATTAATTTATCAATGTCTACTTCTTGGGTATTAGATACTGGTTGTGGGTTTTGTATTTATACCTCTATTTAGGGACTGCAAAGAAGTAGGAATCTGGTTAAAAGAGATGTGGACTTGTGAGTTGGAAATGGAGGAAGAGTTGCTGCATTAGTTGTAGGAACACATGTTTTATCATTGCCTAGTACACTTGGTTTAATTCTAGAGTATTGTTATTTTGTGCCCAATTTGACTAAAACATTATTTCAATTTCTTGTTTAGGAAAAATTGGTTTTAAGATAATTAATAAGAATAATTGTTGTTCATTTTATCTCGATAATGTTTTCTATGGTTTGTCACCAATAGTAAATGACCTCTACATTTTAGATCAAGATATGCCCATTTATAACATAAATACTAAAAGATCAAGAATTAATGACTCTAATCAAACTTATCTATGGCATTTTCGTTTGGGCCATATAAGTCAAAAGCGCATATCAAAGCTCCATAAAGATGGATTTTTGGATTCTTTTGTTTTTGAACAAATTGATATATGTGAGTCTGGCTTGTTAGGTAAAATGACTAAAACTCCTTTTAATAGTAAAAGTGAGCGAGCTAGCGGTTTTTTGGGCTTAATACATAGTGATGTATGTGGACCAATAAACACACAAGCTGGGGGAGGTTTTCAATACTTCATTACTTTCACTGATGACTTCAATAGATAAGGATATATTTATCTTTTGTGCCATAAATCTGAAGCCCTTGAAAAGTTGAAGGATTTTAAAAATGAAGTACAAAACCAACTAGGAAAAAGTATTAAGACACTTTGACTAAATCGAAAAGGAGAATACTAAATCTTAGAGTTTGATGAACTTTTGAAGGAATATGAGATTATCTCACAACTTACACCTCCTTGTACTCCACAATGGAATAAAGTTTCTGAGAGGTGAAATCAAACACTATTGAACATGGTTCGATTAATGATGAGTCATGTTGATCTTCCTCCTTTGAACATGCACTTGAGATAGCCGCCTTCACACTAAATTGTGTTCCATCTAAATCGGTTCAAAAGGCACCATATGAGATATGGACTAGGAAGCATCCTAGTATGTCTTTTATGAAGATTTGGGGATGTGAAGCTTATGATAAACATTAGACGTTTACAAAGCTCGAACCTAAATCTCAAAAGTGCATTTTTGTGGGATATCCTAAGGAAACCAAAGGATATTATTTCTTTAATCCTACCAAGAACAAAGTGTTCGCTGCTCGAATAAGAGTCTTCCTTGATAGAGAATTTGTCTCTTGAAAAGGAAGTGGTGGAAAAATTGAACTTGGAGAAATTCTAGAACAACAACAGATCACTGAACCAGATATTGAACAACAATAGGTTCTAGAAGTTGTTACAAAATAATAAACTATTTTGCAAACACAACTATTATGAAGATATTTAAAAGAACACCATGTACATTAGAGATATGAATTTCTCATTACAACATATGGTGATATTCCACTTATAGATCAAGATGAGCCTAGGGCTTATCAAGAACGGTAGCAAGCCTAGTTTTTGAGAAATGGCTTGAGGCCATGAGGTTTGAGATGGATTCCATGTCAGAAAATCAAGAATAGGTCTTGGTTGACCCACGTGAAGGGGTTAAACCCATTGGGTGCAAGTGGGTTTTCAAAAAGAGAATCGGTATGGATGGTAATGTACAAACATACAAAGGGCAATTAGTTGCTAAAGGTTTTTGATAAGTTCATGGTATCAACTATGACGAAACCTTTTCTCCTGTTGCTATGTTTAAATCTATATGGATCTTACTTGTAATAATTGCATTTCATGATTATAAAATCTAGCAAATGGACGTCAAAACAACTGTCCTTAATGGGAAAGTGGAAGAGGATGTGTACATGACACAACCTGAAAGTTTTTTCGATCCAAAAGATGCTGGAAGTATGTGCAAGGTATGAAGATCCATTTATGGATTAAAGCAAGCCTCTTGAAGTTGGAATCTTCATTTTAATCATGTGATCAAAGAGTTTGGTTTTATCAAAAATAAAGATGAGCCTTGTGTTTGCAAGAAAGCTAGAGGTAGCATTATTGCATTCTTAGTACTATATATATGTAGATGACTTACTTATCATGGGAAATGACTTTCCAACCCTACAGTCTATTAAGACTTGGTTAAGAAATTATTTTTCTATGAAGTACTTGGTCGAAGCTACATACGTATTAAGAGTCAAAATATATAGAGATAGATCAAGATGACTCTTAGGTCTAAGACAAATTACATACATAGATAAAGTACTAAAAAGGTTCAACATAGAAGAATCTAAGAAAGGATTCTTACCTATAAGATATGGTATTTCAGTCTCAAAGGAAATGTGTCCTTCAACTCCACAAGAGAGAGAACGTATAAGTAAGATTCCATATGCTCCAACTGCTGGGTCTGTCATGCATGCCATGCTATGTACTCACCTAGATATATCGTATGCTTTAATCATGATGAGTCGATACTACGTAGATCCCAGTGAAGGTCATTAGGTCGCAATGAAAAATATCCTCAAGTACTTGATAAGGACTAAGGATACATTCCTTATATATGAAGGTGAGGAAGAGTTGACTGTAAAAGGTTACACTGATGCTAGCTTTCGAACCGACAAGGATGATTCACGATCACAATTAGATATGTGTTTGCCTTAATGGTGGCACTGTGAGCTGAAAAAGTTCAAAGAAAGATACATTAGTTGATTTTACAACTGAGGCGAGTACATTGTAGCTAGTGAGGATGAAAAAGAGGCTATTTGAATCAAGAATTTCATATTTTAACTAGGGGTTGTGCCTAGCATGTCAGATGTTATATAACTTCGTTGTGACAACAATGAAGCTATTGCACAAGAAAAGGAACCCAGATCTTACCAGCGATCCAAAAATATACTTAGTCATTTTCATCTCATTTGAGAAATAATTAATCGAGGAGATGTGGAAATATGCAGAGTACCAATAGATGACAACATCTCTGATCCATTGAAGAAGCCTTTGACACAGCAGAAGCATGATCATCACACTAAGTCACTTGGTATAAGATATATGCCTGATTGATCAAAGTGTTAGTGGGAGATTGTTAGAGTATACCCAAAGACCAATTATGAGATGGTTGTAATTACATACTCATTTTACCTTGTTTGTTAATATAAGGCCATGCCATTGTTAATTCTGTTTATTTTTTTATGTGTATAAATAAACTGATTAGTAATAAATTTCTGAGAATAATATGATTATTCTTGAAAGGTCCCTAGTCAAGTATTCTTATGGGCTGGGACAATAATAATGCATTGAGACTAATGTCTAATTGATTGATGACAAAGTATTGACATTGACATAGGGATGCCAAAATCAATACATGAGTATGTGTTAGAAAGCAACATGCTGGACTAACCCGCCATGAGTATGTTTCTTGGAATATTATGTAATAGTCACAACACTACTCCTAGTGGTAATTATATACATGATCCTGAAACTTTAGATCATCATTTTCCCAACATCGTAAGTCTCAACATTCTTAGACTTTATCTATCTCTATCTCTTGCAATTTTAATTCTTTGTTTAGTTTTTTGTTTGGTGTATGACTTGTAGTAGAGGCACACATATTGTAGCAGCCACAGATCTAGAAAGAATAATCCGAAGAAATTGTTGATAGCAACAGCAGTAGCAAATGTAAGATCTATAGTTAATGCACCACATAATAATCCATTGTTCCGCAATGCTGACGATAATGCCTTGGAGACCCACCAACACCGAAGTTAACTACGAACGTGTAGATGGCGCGAAATGAGAGGACTTTAAGGGATTAAGCCCTACCAAGCTTAGACATGGTTGTGGAAAGTAAAACAATGCTGGCGATTATAGCTAATAGTTTCGAGCTCAAATTGATGGTGATACAAAAGATTCAAAATAATTTGTAGTTTAGGGGCACCATGACAGAGGACCTTAATCAGCATTTGAAATGGTTTCTCCAAGTTTGTGATACTTTTAAGTATAACGGGGTCAATGACGATGCTATTCGTCTTAAACATTATTTTCTTTTTCTTTGATACCACTAAATGTAACACCATATCCCATCTCCATTACCGGATTAAGGATCAGAGTGTTATAGATCCAAATAGAACAATTTATCTTAATTCAAAATAAGTATTCAATTAATTTATAAACATATACCATTTCATATAATATATATGCATGTAGGCCTTAATTCAGGCTTACGTGACCCTAAAATTAGTTTGAAATCAATTAGGGATCAAAATGAATTAAAAAATAAATTTTAAGAAAAACTTGAAAATTTGGAAATAGGGGTCACATGCCCACGTGGCCAGACCGTGTGACACAGCCTAGACCATGTGGGCATTTGAAATAGGGACACATGGTTGTGTCCCAGCCCGTGTCTCAAACTATGTAACTCACTGATTTGGCTCACACGACTGTGTAGCAGGCCGTGTGCTAACCCATGTAACCTATTGACTTCAGATACATGATCGTATCTCAAACCATGTGAAACCTACACCTAAAACACTAAAGCGCATACGGCCATGTGGAGTGACCATGTGTGGCACATGGCTGTGTGATAGCCCGTGTCCCAAGCTATGTGCTAACAAATGACCCCCTAAAGTAAGCTAGTTCTATGCTAAACTTGCCCAACAAGGTATACCTATAACACAAACCATCTCATGACCAACACACTCAAAACACATACTAAAAATATTTCAAAACAATCATCTTAAACTTATAACCAATATACCATTCATAAGTACCTCAATCTATAACCAACAACATTGAGATATTCATCTATACATAAAGATTACCTACTCCAACATTACAAATCATACTAAAAAGAAATTAGCTAATCTTCATCATCATCCATGATTATTAAGATTAACAATTTCACAACAAAACCTATATACATGCCACAACCCAAAAAGAGATACAAAAGCTACCAAAATAACTAGATAGTGTGAGCTTTAAGGTCAATCCTTACAATCAGTCCGTAACTATTATTTACAAAATAACATGAGAAAAATAATAATAAGCTTAAATAGCTTAGTAAGATCATAGTATAATATCTACTTGACTTGTTTTAGTTAACATAAAAACTATAACATACTAACTAAAATCCTCAAATTACATTGAACATAATTTCTCATAATGAACCAAATCAAATGAATAACTTCTTAGAAAATTTATCATAACAAGAATATATCAATTCCATATAACCCTCCATATCATTTAGACTAATCCACCAATACTCAGTTCACATACTGGATCATTACTCCATTTTTAGGGTCATCATAGATTCAAAACAGGGGCACATACGTTCAGTCAGGGGCATCGAAGTGCAAACAGGGACACCAAAGTGTATTTAGGGGCACAGTTGTGCAAACAAGAGTAGTTCTTCATTTCTGTACACATGATAGAACTCATTTAATTCACATATAATTTATTACAAATCCAAGGAATACCACTAACAAAAACAATCCCTTCTCTATTTCATTTAAACATAAATACTTGCAATTTTCATTATTATACAAATAACAAACGTAACTTCACACTTAAATACATCAATTATCTAGAAATTAGTAATCTAGCACAAGTAATTACAATTTCTAAAACAAATCACTATGAACTTACCTACGGTCACTCCCCATTTCATAGTAAGGAGAACTTTGAAATTTTTCCTTTTCCATGATTTTTGTCCTTTTGATTCAAGTGTTGATCTAAAATAATAATTAAATACAATTTTTATAATCACATACATTTCACACTCAATTTAATGCATATTACCCTAAACTTTTCATTAATTATACATTTTCCCTAAACTTTTACATTTACCATAATTTAGTCCCAAAACTTAAATCTCCAAATTTAGTAAACTTTGCCAAATATCATTGCTAGTCGAATGTATTACCAAATTGGTACAGTCCATAACTATTCAAAATTCACAATATTTGTAACACCCTTAACCCATCTCCATCACCGGATTAGGGTTACGGAGCATTACTGTACAATCAGAAACATTTAAACATCATAACATTTAATAATTTGAATATATTTTAAACCATTCATTCTCATATATTTCATCCCCGAATTGAGCCCTTGAGGCCATAGAAATAACTTGGAAGCAATTTGGGATTAACTTGAAACAAAATGGAATGTTTAAGAAAAAGTTGCAAAAATTGGAAATAAGGGTCACAGGGCCGTGTGGTCAAGTCATGTGACATCACCCCAGGCCGTTTCACTTTTGAACAAGGGACACACATCCGTGCTCTAGCCTGTGTCCTCACCCTTGTAACTATTTATTCGGGTTACACGACCATATCACACGCCCATTTTCCAGGTCGTGTAACTCTCTGAATAGCCCCACACACATGTGTGCAAGGCCGTGTGAACTTAAAATTTACCTAAAATCAAGCCATTTCACAATCATTCCACACCTAACCAATCTAACCATTTTTTTTTTTGAAAGAAAACAACCCAAGTGTCAAACTCAATTTATTTCATCTTTTAACATTAAATCATGGATATCTGACGGATAATCCATGTTAAAATTCACAGTACAAATATTATCCTTAGCCAAATTACAAAGCTTGCCCTTAATTTTGTTACAACATCTCGGGGCCCAATTAAAATTAAAACAATTAAACGATTCTAGATGCATGTGGAACTCACGCATGCGATAGCCCAACGTAGTCAAATCAGAACCCTTTCTTTTATATCGGTTAACAAAGCTGACACAGGCAGCCTCCATTTCCACTCTATTCCACTTCTTTGACCGAGCAAAGTTGATGCTTTCTTCCAATGCCATCACTTTCGCCCATTCAATTTGCACCTCCTTATCCATCACGGCCATTCGCCCACCAAGAACAAAACCATCAGAGTCCCTGGCCACATTTTTTTACCATTAACAGAAGCATCGAAGTTGATCTTAACCCATCCCTGTGCAGGTTTGCTCCAGGCTTTATCCTCAGACTTCCGCGGTAGCGTAGGGTCTTCCAGCAGGTTAAAAATTTAGAAGTCTTGGCTTAAGGCCGCTGCTCTCTCCCAGGTAACCTTGGCATCTTCTTCCTTACCCCTAAAGATACGATTATTTCTACTGTTCCAAACATTCCAAAGGACTATAATAAGATCGGCAACCGCCTTTCTATCCAACTTTCTGGCAACATCTTCAATCCAGTCAATACATTGAGCATAATCCCTACCAAGAAAATTGTTACTAAGGCCACCATACGTAAGCACCGCACGGGCCATCGGGCAACCCTTCATAGCATGGATCAAAGTTTCCTTCTCTTTCCCACATCTCGAACAGGTGCTGTTAAAGCCACTACGAATGCTGGAAATTCGTTCATACATAGGCAGGATATTATGGCCCAATCTCCAGCAAAAAATACGGATTTTCAGTTCCGACCAACACGTAGGGACTAATCCGTTATTTTCTCTTTTCCTCAGTTATTGTCTTTTTTATCCAACTTTTGATCTATATAATAATTAAATATAATATATTAATTTCATACATATTTCCCATTCCATTCAATGTATATCCTTAACTTTTCATTAATTACACATTTTCCCTAAACTTTTACAACTTTTGCAATTTAGTCCTCTAACCTGATATTCATCAAATTGAAAATTTCCTAATAACCAAATTATAGCCAAATATTCTAGGCTCTTTAACAGTCCCTATTATACCTCAAATTCACTATCAAACCTTGAAGTTTTGATATTTTCACAATTTAATCCTCAAATCAAAATCTAACAAAAATCACTTCACAAAACAACTAAATACCACAATCAAAGCTTCAAACACATAGTTATCATAAAAAACATTCAAGATTCATCAATGGAAACTTCTAAATTTTTAAGAGATACCAAAACGAAGGTATAGGCTAGCTGGACCTAGTTACAATGATTACAAAAATATAAAAATTACAAGAAACAAGCATCAATTTCACTTACATGCAAAGTATTAGTCTTGGCCGATTCTTCAAGCTACTCTTTCATGTTATTTCAATAAAGATGAAGAAGAATGAATATGAAAATGTCTTTTACTTCATTTAATTTTGTTTTAATTTTATAATATTTACCATTTTGCCATTGAAACATGTATTATTTTATGATTTTCATCCTTAATGTCGTCCAACGTTATTAAATAGGGATTAATTGCTACATAGGCCCTTCATCCTTTATTAATGAAGCTATTTAATCACTTAAATGCAATAATTACTAAGTTTTTCACTTTTTACAATGTAGTCCTTTTTCTTTAATTAGATATCTAAACGATAAAATTTCTTAACCAAAAATTAATACGATTTTAATGGCCTCATAAATATTCTATGAATAATATTTACGAGCCGACATGATGGAAATTTTTGGTGTCGAAACCCCTATTCTGTCACCATTGAAAAATAGGCTATTACAACTCTCCCTCTTAGGAAATCTCATCCTCGAATTTGTTACCTGAGAATAAATTTGGATATTTTAATTTCATTGATACTTCGATTTCCTAGGTAGCCTCCTCAATACCATGCTGATGGCAGAATGCTTTCATCAACGGTACTCGTTTATTCCGAAGTTCTTTGACTTTTAGAGCCAAAATTTTCACTGGTTCTTCAAAATACGTCAAATCTAGCTATAATTCTATTTCACTATAAGTAATCACGTGTGAAGGATCAGATCTATACGTTCAGGAGGTAAAGCTAATCTGTAAGCTATAGGATCAATTCTTCAGTAATCTCGTACAGCCCGATAAATCTCAAACTCAACATTCTTTTCTTTCCGAATCATAGCACTTTCTTCCATGGAGAAACTTTTAAAAATCCCAACCGCCAATAGCAAATTCTATATCTTTTCTTTTCAAATCAGCGTACGACTTCAGACATACAGTTGCAACTTTCAAACAATCTCGAATAATTAGAACTTTGTCTTTAGTTTCTTAATTCAAATCAATCCCTACCATTTTGGATTCTCTCAACTCGGTCCAATACAATAGCATTTTACATTTTCTTCCATATAAAGCTTCAAACATTGTCATCTTAATACTGGATTGATAACTATGATTATAAGCAAACTCAGCTAACGGTAGATATTTTTCCCACCTACCCTCGAACTCAAGAATAAAACATCATAGCATGTCTTCTAAAACCGGAATTAGTCATTTTGATTGCCCGTTCATCTGAGGATGAAACGCTGTTCTAAAATTGAGTTTAGTGCACAAAGCCTCGTGAAGTTTACTCCAAAATCAATATGTAAATTGCGGATCACGATCAGAAATAATAGGTGTTAGAACTCCGTGCAACCTCACAATCTCTGACACATATAATTCTGCTAGCCTCCCAAGTGAGTAATCTATTCTAACTAGAATAAAATGGGCTGACTTAGTCAATCTATCAACAATCACCCAGATGAAATCTTTCTTTTTTTGAGTTACAGGCAAACCAAATACGAAATCCATCGTGACTCGCTCCCACTTCCATTTAGGAATCATAACAGGCTGTAATAATCCTGACAGCACCTAATGCTCTACTTTTACCTATTGGCAAATCAAACATTTGGCTACGAACTCACAAATCTCATGTTTCATACCCGACCACCAGTACATATGTTTCAAATTACAATACATCTTTATGCTACCTAGATGAATGGAATATGTACTACTGTAAGCCTCTGATAGAATATCACTTTTCAAATTAAAACTATTTGGAACACAAATTCTACTACGGTAATACAATGTGCCATTATCACCAATATTGTATTCAATAGTTAAATTATCCCTAACCGAGTTTCATTTCATTATCAGCTTCAGATCATCATTTTGCAACTCTCGAATTCATTGTAGAAATAAGGGTTTAGTCTTCAATTCTGCCAATACAGAACCATGGACATTCAAAGCCAAATGATCTTTCAATGCTCGAACTACAAACAATGATGACTTTCTACTAAGTGCATCCGCAACCATATTAGATGTGACACCCCTTACCCGTACCCCAGACCGGGACAAAGTACGAGGTGTTACAGACACATATTCAGACATTTCAGAAATTACGGGTTATAAAAGTAAATTATAATTTAAAACCAATCAAACAACATCATAGTGTCCCTATTATGGACCTACAAGGTCCAAAACATACATTAAATAGATTTGGGACTAAACCGAAAATTATAGAAAATTTTAGTAAAGTTCCTAGGGTTATGCCTCACACACCCTTGTGCTTAGGAACACGCCCGTGTCCCTCACCTGTGTTGAATTATTAGATTTATTTTTTTATTTTGAACCTACAAGGGTTTTCACACGGCCAAGCACACGCCCGTGTCTCTAGTCTGTGTCCCTCACAAGGCCTAAACATGCCCGTGTCATCACCCGTGTCCAAAAACTCAGACATTTTGTTTATGACATCATCATTCATTTTGAGGCACAAGGCCAAGGCACATGTCCGTGTGTTAAGCTGTGTCCTTCACACGGTTGAGACATATGGCCATGTCTCTGCCCGTGTGTTTACTACCATACAAATTGACCTAAAATTTTAGGTGCAAGGGACACACGGCTAGGCAACATGCCTATGGGGGCTGACCGTGTGTCACACATTGCCTAGACACATGCCCGTGTGTCTACCGATGTGGACCTTTTTAGGGCTATTTTCCAAGCCTTTGGTCACCCTCTAACATCCATACACACTTATAGAATTTAATGGTATGTAACATGGCCTTATTATACTCTTAAACAACCTTGGCATAACTCATTGCATGTTAGCCTCATCTCATCAGCTTAGTACATGCTAAATTATCCTTTTCATATGACGGATTAACATAGCACATTTTACATTTAGGCCATATTATAACCATATACCATTATATGTTATGTCCACTCTCAAATTATTAGGTCCCATTTCAAGCATCCATCCATTATAAACCTCATCATCATATCTCATGAAATATTTAAACATAAGCACGCATCATTAGTAGGTTTACAACCTACATCAATATGAACCATATCTCATGGCCATATGTAAAAGAATAAATCCATCATTATAAGCCATAACATTGGGTAGCCAAATGACAAATATAATAAAATAAACAAAAGCCCTATACATGCCATTAAACAAAATAAAAGTTTCTATATAGCAAAGCTGAACAAGTTGATAGTGTGATGACTTTTTCCAACTGTCATCCAACCTTCACAAGTCTACGAGCTCTGTAAGACAGGGAAAATAGAAGGGGGTAAACATTTACATGCTTAGTAAGTTCGAATAACGAGAAGGTAAACTTACTGGTTATTTAACATACAACCATATTAGTCATACATCCCAACAAGTATAGGATAGTTTCCTATCACATGCACTCAGATCATAAAGTTAGTCTCATGTCAAAATATTATAACGTTAATCTAGATGAGCTCATCAATTCAAAAATTTCCATTCTTATTTCGCACTTTAATCCCATTAAATTTCTCAAAAATCTCGATGGATAGCCCATTTACCGTCAAATCATACAGGTGATCATTTTCGAGCACGCACTCCCGCGAGCCTTACATTTACGGCAAGATTACCAGTCTAGGCTAAATCCCCCGTAGTATAAATCCATGAAGTGGTGTCGGGATTACCAGCCAGGCTAAATCCCTTGTAATGACAAACACTCTTAATGAGCTCGGATCTGAATTACCAGTCCAGGCTAAATTCAAACCCTAATCAGATTACCCGTCCAGGCTAAATCCTTAATGCACCATATTCTTTGGGAGGCTCGATCACTTTAGGAACACCTGTTCGGGATAGATCCTCTCTATGCTGAATCAACAGATTACCCGTCTGGGCTAAATCCTTTTCTGCAACACATGTAGGATCTCGTATCATATAAAAATGGCATATCCATTAGATATCCCTTTTTATTCAACCGAGACATTTTACCATATCATCAATTTTCATGAATTATTTACATTGTAAATCACCATTTAAAATCATACAAGAATATAAACTTTTAATGTATTTAAATAGTCTACATTCGAGTTATACGAACTTACCTGGTAGTCGTTTCGGATTTGTATTTCAGTTATTCTGAAACATTTTGTTTTCCACGGTCGACCTCCAGAATTGGTTCCTCGAGGTCTATATCAGTAAAAATAAATCATTAATACCTTACATTATTCAATTTCGGCTAAAACTCACCATTGGACAAAATGACCATTTTACCCCTAACCTTTCACATTTTTACAAATTAATCCTTAGGCTCGTATGATATGCATAAAATTTCTAGGTTACCCAAGCCTAGCCAAATATTTTTCATGCTTATAGCAGCCCACAATTTTCCTTCATTTCACATTAATCTCGGAAATGCATGAATTTTGAAAAGAATTTCTCGAAAACATCTTTGAAAAATTCCTTTAAAACAACATTTTTCTCAAAATTATGAATTTAATATACTTATGCTCAAAGATAAGAAATTTGATAGTTATGCTACTATCGTTCAAATTAATCTCAACAACTATTATGATAGCAAAAATTAGGCTAAATGCTTGGAACGACGGAAATGTGCAAGTGTACACAATCGCAACAAGTAATAAAGTGACAAGTAAATGTCGAGTTATCGTACCCACAGGGACTGTGAAAAGAATTATTTATGAATGCTATTTAAAACACTTTGGTGAAAAAAATATTTTATTTGAAGAGGGTGATTAAAAATTAAGATTTTAAACTAAGTAAACTAAATAAATAAATCTCAAATGCACGATTTCAAATACGATTTTAATCAAGATGACATAATTGTGCTAGATTAATTACATTTCTTAACTTAGGATTATTAAACTCATGTTTACATTGTTATGAATAAATTCACGGCAACTCGGTAATTTGCTAACTTATAAACATATTCACCTACCAAAATCTATTCATCTCTTGGACATATCCCTATGTCAATTCAATCAATTAAATAAATCTTAATAGGCAAATATGTTATAGCACATACATACTTATTAAATTGAAATAATCTCTTAAACATATCCCTATGTCAATTCAAACAATTAACTCGATTTAATAAGCACATAAAAGACTATGTGAGGTAACAAAGTATCCTTCCCTTGAAACAGTTTAATCACAATAATCTTGCAAGTTATGCAAGGCAATTGTATCGTCAGATACCGTTGCTAATTTAACCCTCAGCTACCTTAGATGATTAAACATTCACTGATTAAGTAATGTGTTAATTAATTACAATTTCAATCCGTTTAAATAATTAATTCATTAGTTACCTAACAATTGTAATGCAAGAATAACTTAGTCATGATTTTACTTAATCAAGCATCTTACTGAGGCCTATAACAACATAAACATAATTTTAACAATTTAAGCAAACGAAATGCAATCAACCGAACACGAATTAAATTCAAGCTAAATTGATTAATTAACCATTCCAACAACATAAATATTCATAGATATTTTCATCACAATAATAACAAAAATTAAAAAGATAGGGAACAAGAATCAAATCCGGTGTTTCTCCGTGGCTTGACTAGTTTGCTTCATTCTTCATTCTCTGCTTGTCCTTATCGGCCAAAGCTGCTATGAACACTTCAATTTTGCTCCAAAATGGCTGATGAACACCCCTTTTCCAAGGGAAGAAATCGCCAAGAGAGCAAGAGAATTTGGATTGGCAAAGAAGAGAGAAAGTGGAGAGAAGAGAGAAAAGATGTGAATGAATGAGATATGTTTCAAATGATCAGCTTAAGGGGGTTTTTATAGCTGAATAGGGCTACTAAAAATAGCTAAAGTTAGCAGCCAAAGAGCCCTCCCTTGGCCGGCCACACATGTGGCAAGTTTGATGATTTCAAACTTGCTAAACTAAGCTTGGGGCAAATCTAGAAAGCCACCATTTGTGGAGGGGTTTGAATGCTATTTGAACAAGTCTTCAAGGGCCTCTTTGCAAGATAAATAATCAGCCAATAAGCTGATTTAGGTCAGCACATGAGGCGGTTTTGGGCTGTTCATTACTTGGTCGGTTCGGCTCAACTAGACCATTTTTCATAATTTATTAATAATAATTTATTAACCCAAATTAAATTGGCTATAAATTAAAATTAATTATATTATAAATTAATACACATAATTTTGGACCATCTTAGGCTGAAAATTAATTTGCCTTGATACTTCAAATTGCTTCTCGAGTTTGTGCTACTAGCAGTGTCTGCCGAGCCATTTTTCGCCCTTTGTGCAAATCTGTCGAAAATAACCAAAATTCATTAAAATTAATTATAAAATTAATTAAAATTCAAAACGTTCATATTTTAAGTAAAATTTAATTATTTTATAAAAATTAATTATTTTTCAACAAGAATTTTATCGAAATTGTATGAATTTTAGTTGAAAAGGGCATGAAAAAGTGTGTAAATTAAAAATGCATTTATGTCATTATTAAGCTAACATAATAATTATTGAAATATTTGAAATTTATTTATACTGAAGTTTAGCATACTTAACAAAATTTCAAATTTATTGAACAAAATATATCCTAATCATAATTAAAAGAATAATTTATTCTGAGTGGAAATAATTTCAAATTTTCTGTCTCTCCTACTTAAGATGAACAATGTCCTCATTGTTTAAAAGTGAATAGATACTATACACCAAGTAGGATTTTAGAAAAGAAGAGGTGAGTCAAATTGACTACTTAAGTACCAAGCTTTCTCTAGATCCAATCCTAGACATGTATATACCTGTTGCCACACTTTATGCTTTGCAACTTGCTCATTTTTATTCATGATTTCTATCTCTTGCTTTATTATGTGAAAATAAAAATTCCTAATTAAACTTAATCCTAAAATGACCTAAGAACAAAAATAAAATAAAGTCAAGATCCCCCATTTATTTATTTGTAGATCCTTCCAAATTCGACTCATCTTTTGCTCCGTCATCTTTGTTTTTACATGAATCGCTTCACTCCCTCTTCGATAGTGGACTCCATGGTTCAAATTTGAAATCTAGAAACTCAAAAAAAAAAAAAGGGTCATTGTATATTTTTGTAAAAGCGCTTCTCATGGAGTCATCCATTATTTTTGAATATCTCCAATAAGCTTGTTGCTGCCACTGCATGTGTTGCATCATAGCCATTATACTAAACTATTCACTTTGTGGAATGGTGCTAGATAAAGGGACTCTCAGCGTCAAACTTAAAAAATTTGTTAAGGGTGGTTTCAGTTTTGGGCAGGTGGGTGAGTAGCTGAGGGTAAGGTTTAGAGTTGAAAAGGGTGGTGATTTTAAGGATAGTTTAGGTGCGGTAGTTGCTGACTTTGAATGAATGTGTTTGGGGTGGTGATTCAGGGAGTTAAGGGCTGCAACATTAAGCGGTTAAGTGAGATGCACTATTGGGCTACTTGGGAGTGGTGGTGGAGCAAGGTAAGAGTTATAGGTTTGTGTGGAAAAAGCGTTGAATATTTCCCTTCTTAGTAGTGTCTTAAGCCCAATGGCAGCTCCTTTTTGGATCCTAGGCTCCTATACTAAAAATAAACTAAAAAAAACTCAAAGAAATTAGTGCTTGGGTTAAAAGTTGATCCTTTATTTAACAAAACAAATACTTAAATTCTTTGGGCTACTTAGAAAAATATTTTTTTGGAAAAATTACATTAAATTAAACTCCCAGGAAAGACTGGAAGGGTCACCGACGGTCCCGCTTAAGTCCCAATCTCCTAGACAGAGTTTTAATTAATGTAATGAACTAAAGAAAATTTTATCTAAGTCTACCATTTTATTCAAATGAGAAAAAAATAAAAATATAAAATAACAATAGAGAAAGTGAAGAGAACTCCCTCCATTTTATTTAGGATCGTCATTGACCATGGTGGTGTCAAATGGTCATTTGTCATACCAACCATAATCATCTAGGAAGTAATCATATTCTTTCCCATCAAATCTACCCAAAATCTTATTAGGGAAAGACAACCTGTAATGACCTTTCCTGGTGGCCTTGTTTAACTTCCTATAACTCCTACAAATCCTCCAACCCGTGACTCGAATATGTGAAATAATTCATCTAGTACCCTTCTTGTGCCTTTCCAAAATCACAAGTGCCTCTTCTTCTTGATCAGGAAAATTCGAAGGCAGACCCAAATAGTCATATTTCAGATGAGGAGACAAAATCTTCAATTACAATTTAACTGGCTCTTCAATCAATGACTTTGGTTACGTATACTCCTGAAATGATAACTCTAATGATTCAAGTGGAACTTCTTTGGTGAATCCCTTCGTTTTAGCTTCTAACAAAGCCAAACATTCCTTGTATTCATAATCACTTGGCGAATCCGCTAGCAGAATACATTCTAACAAATCATCTATAGAATTGAGCTCCAACTCTGTAGAAGCCAGCGATTCCATCTTAAAAATAGCAGAATAGTCTTCAACTACATCTGGGGATTTAGTAGCATCGAAGTCATTAAAAGTCACCTTGTTATCAAAAATTTCTTTCAACTAAGTATCTCGTTGCTACTTTTGGAATCATTGAGGATATGGCAATGGTGGAATCTTAGCTTTCACAGGACAACTCTTCTGTGGAAATTTTTCTGCATCTGACAAGGGTGTTAGATAATTAGAACTAACTAGTTTAGAGTTTACCTCGTCAAGGATCACTAAATCTAACTTCTGTGATACAGGAGTTTCAACACTTCGTTGAACTTCTTCTTTGTCTTGAGCTAGAATAGGCTCATCTTGAACCTCAACCACATTGGGCTCCAATGTCTTTCCACTTGCTAAAGAGACTGTTTTACAATGTTTTTTGCCCAAAATTTTTGGATTTTCTATGTCGCTTGGCCAAATACCTTGCGGTTTATTTTGAAGTTCATCCGTTAGCTGACCTATTTGATTCTCCAGATTTCTTAAAGTGGTATCATTCTTTGCTACGTATGCCTTCAGCAGATTATCAAGATCACTTGAAGATTTAGTTGGTAGGGGTTGTTGCACTTGTTGAGAATATTCTGATAGAAAAATTGTTCAAAATGGCATAATAGAGTTGCTATGGTCTGCCCATTGATTACTCCATACAGAAATTGGATGATTCTTCCATAAAGAGTTGTAGAAATTTGATTGCGGACCATTCTAATTCTAATTTCCCATGTAATAATTTGACTCTTGATTCGATGGGAAATTTTCAAAGAAATGGCCATCTCCATAGTATTCACAAGAAATATTCTCGAACTAGGCTGCCAAAGAAGCAAGTGTGTCCGCTTTATGTACTCTTGCTGCTCGTCTTTCTGAGGCTGCTCGGTTGGTTGGCCACTGATAGTTATTGCTAGCAATTCTATCAATAATCTCGTAAGCATCGTTATAAGACTTAGAAAGAAGGGCTTCATTTTTCAAAGCATCCATCGTCATTCTAGTATGAATATTGAGACCAATATAGAAAGTCTCTATTTGCACGCAACAAGGAATGCCGTGAAGAGGGCACTTTCGTAGTAACTCCTTGAATCGCTCCCATGCCTCATATAAAGATTCTTCACCAATTTGCTAAAATGAAGTGATTTCATTTTGGATCTTGGCGGTTAAAGATGGAGGTAAATATTTTATTAAGAAACGTTCAACCAAATCTTGTCATGTAGTTGTGGAACCGGACGATAGGGAGTTCAACCACGCTCGTGCTCTATCTCTTAAGGGGTATGGAAATAATCTCAGTCTCAAGGCGTCATCAGTCACCCTGACTAGTTTAAATGAGTCACTCACTTCCATGAATAGCTGGAGATGAAAATGTGGATCTTCAGTAGGAATCCCACTAAATTGACCCATATTTTGCAACATTTGGAACATGACCAACTTTAGCTCAAACTGTTGCGCCTTGATTTCGAGTCTCCTAATACTCGGATTAAGCTTGTTGAATAGAGGAATGACATATTGTTGAATGGCACAATTTCTATCATCAGCAACAATTATCGGATTGTGAGTGAATGTTTCTCCTGGATTTTGGTTTGGATTTTTGAAATTCATAACTTCGGTCCTTCTTTGGTTCGCTTGTCTTCTCCTTTGTCAAAAAGTGCTTTCAATTTTAAGGTTTACAGGAAGTAAGTTAATAATTTGATCAATAGTCATAAACACCTGAAACAAAAAAAAAATAGAAATAAAATTTAACAGAAAAGAATAAACCAAAATGCAAAATTAACAATTTCACAAACAATGTTTTTAAAATAGTCCCCAGCAACGGCGCCAAAGACTTGGAATGACAGAAATGTGCAAGTGTACACAATCGCAACAAGTAATAAAGTGACAAGTAAATGTTGAATTGTCGTACCCACAGGGACTGTAAAAAGAATTATTTATTAATGCAATTTAAAACAGTTTGATGAAAATAAAATATTTTGTTTTGAAAAAGGTGATTAAGAAAAAATAGATTTTAACCTAAATAAAAATAAAAGTTCTAATGCACAATTTCAAAATATGATTTAATCAACATGACATAATTGTGTTATATTAATTACATTTCTTTAACTTAGAATTATTAAACTCATGTTTATGTTGTTATGAATAAATTCACGGTAACTCGGTAATTTGCTAACTTATGAACATACTCATCTACACAAATCCATTCATCTCTTAACATATCCCTATGTCAATTCAAATGATTAAATAGATTTTAATAAGCAAACATGTAATTGCACATACATACTCATTAAATTCAACTAATCTCCTGCATATTATTATGTCAATTCAAACGATTAATTAAACCTAATAAGAACATAAAAGACTATGTGAGCTAACAAGGTATCCTTACCTTGAAACAGTTTAATCACAATAATCTTGCAAGTTATGCAAGGCAAGTGTATCGCCAGATACATTGCTAATTTAACTTTCAGCTACCTTAGAAGAATAAACATACACTGATTAAGTATTGTGTCAATTAATTACAATTTCTGTTTAAATAATTAATTCATTAGTTCCCTCACAACTATAATGTAAAAATAACTTAGGCATTATTTTACTTAATCAAGCATTTTACTGAGGTCTATAACAACTTAAACACAATTTTAATAATTTAATAGGACAAAATGAAATCAACCTAACATGAATTAAATTCAAGCTAAGCTGATTAAATTAACCATTCCAACAACATAAATATTCATAGATATGTTCATCACAAAAACAACAAAACTTAAAGAGATAGGGAACAAGAATCAAATCCGGTCTTTTTCCGTGGCTTGACTAGGTTGCTCCGTTCTTCCTTCTTTGCTGTCCTCGCTGATCAAGGCTGATCTGAACACTCAATTGCTGCTCCAAAATGGTTGAAGAAGAACCCTTTCTCAAAGGGAGAAATTGGCAAAAGAGCAAGGAACTTTGGATGGGAAAAATGAGAGAAAAAGTGAAAGAGGAGAGAAGAATTGTGAGAGAAGAGATGTGAATGAGGGATGTTTCAAATAATCAGCTTAAGGGGGTTTTTATATCTGAAGAGGGATGCTAAAAATAGCTAAAATTAGCAGCCAAAGAGCCGTCCCTTGGTCGGCCACACATGTGGCAAGTTTGATGATTTCAAACTTGCTAAATTAAGCTTGGGGCAAATCTAGAAAGCCACCAATTGTGGAGGGGTTTGAATGCAACTTGAACAAGTCTTTGAGGGCCTCTTTGCAAGCTTAAATAATCAACTAAAAAGCTGATTTGGGTCAGCTATTGGGATGGTTTTAGGCTGTCCATTTGTTGGGCGGTTCGGTTTAACTGGACCACTTTTTCATAATTAATTAATAATAATTTATTAACCCAAATTAAATTGGATATAAATTAAAATTAAATATATTATGAATTAATGCATATAATTTTGGACCGTCTTAGGCTGAAATTTAGTTCACCTCGGTACTTCAAATTGCTTCTCAGTTTTGTGCTTCTAGCAGTGTCTGCCGAACCATTTTTCGCCCTTTTGTGCAAATCTGTCGAAAATAACCAAAATTCAACAAAAATAATTATAAAATTAAGTAAAATTCAACATGTTCATATTTTAAGTGCACTTTAATTATTTTATAAAAATTAATTATTTTTTGACAAGAATTTTATCGAAACTGTATGATTTTAAGTTAAAAAGGGTATGTAAAAATGCGTAAATTTTCGTGTTTCCACACCCTCAAACTTAATTCATTGCTTGTCCCGAGTAATGCACAAATTTAAAGAGAAATTCTCGAAAACACCTTTGAAAAACTCCTTCAGAACAACATTCTTCCCAACAATCATGAATTTGGTATACTTATGCACAAAAAAACAAGAAATTTGTTATTTATGCTACTTGTGTATACATATCATTCAAATTAATCTCAATCATTTTTATGATAGCAAAAATTAGACTAAATGCTTCCTAATAAAGTCATGTTAAACCTTACCAATTTAGTTTTATTCCCTTATTCAAGATTAAGCTTCAAACATTAAGTTTAACTTATGCCTTCATATGTTGAACGTAGCAATTTCTCTCCACTAATGTAGGTAGCGTTGGAACTTCAATAAATAGGTCTTTAACAAGGTTGTAATGTGACTGGGCTTAGGGGTAGGTAGAAGATAGATAATGTTAGGCTAAAAACCCTAGACTCAGCTTGCATTAGACCTTCGAAATAATTACCTTCAATACATCAACTTTCATTGCTTTCACATGCTCTTTTATACATCTTATTTTAAGAACTCATGCTTTTTCTTTTTCACAAGAGCATTTTACTAAATGTACTACAATTTTAGAGCATTTGATACTTATTTTCAACTCCCCCAAACTTAATTTCAAAGAATACTTTGAATAGTTCTGAGTCTATTGTTTGGGACAATTTTTAAGATAGTTAAGAGAGAAGTGATGGCTAAATTTGCAAGGGTTCAAATAAAATTAGGCCATATAGTCTCAAAGTTGGGTTTCAAAGGATAAAAAATTCATCATGGTTGGCTTGAAAGGCTCAAAAGGTCCAAACAACAGTAGCTTAAATCATTTTCAACATTCCATACTTCCTAGGATTTCGCCTCAAGAAACTACTAAGTCAGTTTAAGGGGGGTTTTATAGTTGAAGACGGCTGCTAAAAATAGCTAAAATTAGCAGCCAAAGAGCACTCCTTTGGCTGGCCACACATGTGGCAAGTTTGATGATTTCAAACTTGCTAAATTAAGCTTGGGGCAAATCTAGAAAGCCACCAATTTTGGAGGGGTTTGAATGCAACTTGAACAAGTCTTCGAGGGCCTCTTTGCAAGCTTAAATAATTAGCTAATAACCTGGCTGTCCATTTCTTGGGCGGTTTGGTTTACTCGCTTCGGTTCAACTAGACCACTTTTTGATAATTAATTAATAATAATTTATTAACCCAAATTAAATTGGATATAAATTAAAATTAATTATATTATGAATTAATGCATATAATTTTGGACCGTTTTAGGCTAAAATTTAGTTCACCTCAGTACTTCAAATTGCTTCTCGATTTTGTGCTTCTAGTAGTGTTTGTCGAGCCATTTTCGCCCTTTGTGCAAATCTGTCGAAAATAACCAAAATTCATCAAAAATAATTATAAAATTAACTAAATTCAACATGTTCATATTTTAAGTGCAGTTTAATTATTTTATAAAAATTAATTATTTTTCGACAATAATTTGTCGAAACTGTATGATTTTACGTTAAAAATGGTATGTAAAAATGCGTAAATTTTCATGTTTCAACATGCTCAGATAGCCAATCCATTCCCAGAATGATATCAAAATCATCAAAAGGTAACAACATCAAACTAGTGAGAAAATTGTAACCCTTAACTTTCAGTGGACACGATTTACATATCTAGTTAACTAAAACACACTGACCTAGTGGATTTGTAACTTTGGCAGTATATTCAGTGAACTCAACAGGTAATTTCTTTTTGTCTACGAATGCAATGCATATATACGAGTGAGTTGATCCAGGATCAATCAATGCATATACATTAATATTAAAGAGAGAAAAAGTACCTGCAATAACATCTGGGGCAGTAGTTTCCTCATGAGCTCCGATTGCATAGGCTTTAACTGGTGTTCTCACTTTAGATCGTTCATTCAACTCATTATTCTTCCCTCAACCAAAAGTAGTGTTTCTAGAATTTCCAGATCATCTGACTCTCTGTGAGGTTGCTTCAAGCTTGTTTATTTGATTGCCAAAATCATCCTACCTTTTCAGACAATCACGAAGGAAGTGGTTAGTAGATCCACAAAGGAAACAAGCTCCTGACTTTGATCGACACTCACCAAAATGCCTTTTTTTGTAATCATCACAAATAGGAATAATTCTTTCAACATTTCTTACACTCCACACTAGCCGCTACAAAATTAACAAACTGGAAATTTTTTTGCCTCGATTTCTCTCTACTAGTGAACTCTAAAGAGGCAACTAATCGACTTGTGTCATTTCTAAATTTCTTCGACAGAGACATTTGAACGGGCTAGAATGACCCTCTTTTGTCAAAATCTCAAAATTTTGAATCTTGTTGTCGTTTACTTTTGCAAATTTCTTCAATCTTTTTAGCCCGTTCCAAAAGTGCTACAAATTCCCTTATCTTTAGTGTTGGCACAAACATACTAATATCATCATTCAATCCGTCCTCACAATTAATACACATGTCCTCCTCATTTGATACTATATTATGGGCATACTTACTTTGTAACACCCCTAACTCGTATCCGTCACTAGAATAGAGTTACGGAGTATTTTCAAAAAATTTAAAACTTTAAACATTAAATTCTAAACAATTCATAAATCATATTATAATTCATTCAAATACATGCATCTTGTTCCTTATACAAGCCCTCGAGGCCCTAAAAACACTCTGGAAACGATTTGGGGCTAAATTAGAAACACAAACAATTTTTAGGAAAAAGCTAAAAATTGTCATACTATAAGGGTCACACGGCCATGTGGCCGAGCCATATGACTCACACGATTGAGACACACACCCGTGTCTTAGGTCGTGTGGGCATTTGAAGTAGGGACACACGCCCGTGTGCCAGCCCATGTACCTTTCGAAATGGCCTCACATGCTTGTGTGTCGGGCCGTGTGCTAGGCCATGTAACAGCCTGACTTGCAACCCTTTGTAAGCTACAGGGGACACAAAGCTATGTTACATGGCCGTGTGGACAAGAAATAGGCTATTTCAAGCCATTCCTCCCACCTAAATTGTGCTTACTCATGCAATTCAAATGTACCTAAACTAAGCCTCCAAAATGTGCCTAAAATGTGCATAATCAAGCTACAACAATATGATACCAATTCAAATATACCAAAGTGGTCACTAAAACATACATTAACTTGATCATTCCAACATCAAGCACAAAAAGCACAAAAAGCACCAAAATGCCAAATTAGCAACCATCATTGTAACAACCCATTTTTGAGTCAAATCAGAATAGTGGTTTCAAGACCACAAATCCAAGGTCAACATATTTATTTTATTATTTTATTAAAGTTTACAGCATGTTAGAGTTATTATGTGAAAGTTTCGTTAAGAAATTTTACTCTTTGAATGCTTAATTTGGTAAAAAGGACTAAATCACGTAAAATGAAAAATGCATGTTCTATTAGTTTAAGGTGTCAATTAGCGTTGGCTTTTAAATATGATGGCCTTAAATGGGAATTAAACCATTTGAAACATTAGTGGACTAATATGGACACATTTTAAGTGATTTAAGGGTTATATATTAAGGTTATATTTGTAATTTAGTCATTTATAATAAAATAAATAAAACAAAGGAAATTAAAAGTTTCCTATTATCATCTACCAACCAAAATTAAGGGAAGAAGATGTAATATCCCGAATTAGGGCCTAATCGAAATAGTGGTTTCGTGACCACAAATCCGAGATAGAAATAATTATTTTATAATTATTTTGAGGTTTATGATATGATTTCATAATTGTGTGAAGATTTCGTGAAGAAATTTTTGTCATAACGAGTTTAATTTAAAGTTAGGGACTAAATCGAATAAGTTGCAAAACTTGCATTCTAGAAGTTTTTAGTATGAAATTCCTTTGAAATATTAATTATGAGGTCTTAAATAGCAATTTTATCAATTTTAAGTTCATGGACAAAATTAGGACATGGAAGGAATTTTTGAAAGTTTAGTAAGGAGGGGCATTTTGGTCATTTGGATATTAAATGAAATAAAATGGGAAAAATAACACAAAATGGTCATGGTTGCTGTCTAATTTTACTCTCTCCACAGCTAGGGTTTCTTCAAATTTCAAGCTTCATAGTAAGTGATTCCAAGCCCCGTTTTTAATGATTTTTACGTTTTTGAGATCCCGGTAGCTCGATTTAGCTTATGCTAGCAATAATTTAACCTAGGGTTCATATTTGGAAAAATACCCATAGGTGAAATTTGTGTATTTTGATGTTTTATGATAGAATATGAGGTTTTAAATTATGTTAGACAACTTGTGCTACTCGGTTTTGAGTGAAAACGAGTAAAAGGACTTAATCGGCAAAAATACCTAATAGTCATAAGTACATGTTAGAGTGAGAATTTGATGTTGCCATAGAAGAGAAAAATGATCAGCATTTTATAAAACATAAGAATAAGGAATAAAGTTTCATCCCGAGCCTAGGGGCAAAAGTGTAAATATGCAAAAGTTTAGGGGTAAAATTGTAATTTTGCTAAAATTTGAATTAAGGATTAATTTGATAATGTAAATATTAAATAAGCTAAATGTATTATTTTAGATCAAGAAAGACATGGAATCGACCCCAATCGAGGAAAAGAAAAGATTGTGGACTAAATTGCAAAATCTTTATATTTTGGTACCAAGGTAAGTTCATGTGTAAATAATGTAGCATAATTGTTATTTTTAAGTTATTGATGTCAATTATATGATATGCTGATTTTTATCATGAAATATATGCTTTGTGGTTATTTTCGAACAAAATGTAAATTATGTGAGCTACTTGTTAAATACAAATTGTTACCTAGTATTGGTTTCGGCATTCTACGGAAGACGGCAAGGATATGTGTTCGAGGAAAATCCCGTTTGAACCTTAGGAATAGATTAGGATACAAGTGACATGTCACTAGGATGGTTGAGCATCCGAACTCGTTGAGTTGAGTCCGAGTTCACTTATGGATGCGAATGTCCGAACTCGTTGAGTTGAGTCCGAGTTCGTGAGATGTAACTAGGCATCTAAGCTCGTTGAGTTGAGTCCGAGTTCACTTATGGATGCGAATGTCCGAACTCGTTGAGTTGAGTCCGAGTTCGTGAGATGTAACTAGGCATCCGAGCTCGTTGAGTTGAGTCTGAGTTCACTTATGGATGCGAACGCCCGAGCTCGTTGAGTTGAGTCTGAGTTCACTTAGGGGCGGGTTACATGATTTCTTGATTTCATATGTGGCACTTATGTGCAAATTGTCCATGTATCTGAATTATATTCCGATGTGTTCAACGGGTAAAGTTCTACTCAAATAGAAGAATACTCGAGATGAAAAGAGACGTGTTGGTAAGTGTTGTGAAATGGATACTTTGGACAGGTATGTACTTAACCCTCGGGTTGAGTATTGATACAACAACGATAAGGTAATAAGATGATGAAAAATGATTAGAAATGTGATATATGTTTTGGTGATACCATGCTAATGTTGTTTGGTATGATTGCTTTGTTATGTTACTTATTATTTGCATATGAACTTACTAAGCATTTATGCTTACTCCTCCTTCTTATTCATTGTAGTTTTGGACAAGCCACCTCGAATCGTAGGTCAAAGGCTCGATCACACTATCTGGAGGACTTTTTGGTAAATGGCTTGTAAAATTTAAGTATGGCATGTATAGCAATATACCTATTTTGTGTAAATGATCTTATGATATGGTGATGGAATGGTTGAGAAAATGTTTGATAATGATAAGTTATGGAAATGGTTAGTTTAGATTATTTTTGATGTCATGAAAGGTTAATAGGATACCTAGTTCATGAAAACTTATAAAAGGGATGAAATTTGCCACAAACAGAACATTGCAGCAACACTGATGTGAGTTTGAAAATTTACTAAAAATCATAGAAATCGAATTAGATGATGAATTAAATATTAAATTGAAGCTTATTATGTCTAGTTTCACATAAAACAAGCTAAATAGGTAAAGAAATTATATGTTATAAGATATTTGAATTTTAGTGAAACAGGGCTAGAGCGATTTCTGGATCCCCTGTTCCAACTTTATAAATTCACCATAAATTGTACAGATATAATTAATGTTGTATTTTATATTATTAGAATCCTTATTCAGTCTAGTTTCAGGAGAAACAAATCTCATAGTCATATGAATTTTTTACAGAGAGAAATGTGGTTCGTAGTAAACAGAGATCAGTCCAGTCAAGTCCTGAAATAGGGGTAACTTTAACTAATAAACTGTACTAATTGACCCAACCAAAAATTCTATAAAATAATTATTAAATAGTTATATGAGTCTAGATTCAAGGAAAATTTACGGATCTTGATTTCGAGTTTCGTAACTCGAGATATGATTTTTCTTGTAACTATGACGCAAGTAACTAGAAAGCTGTGAATGTAGAAACAAATGATCCAAAGTTCTTAAAATATTAAATTAAGTATAGTAACTCCTCATACTCGACTCCGGCGATGGTCTCGGGTAAGGGGGCGTTACATTTAGTGGTATCAGAGAAGGTTTATTCGGTTCTCGGACTACGTGTTGTATGTACGGATTGTGCTATACATGCCATATGTATAAATTGTGATAGTGTGACGACTTCTGACCTTTTTAAATGATTTTTTTATAGTAAATGGATCCTGATCCAGCTGTGGCAGATGAAGTAGAGAGTAATGCGCCACCCGGCTGAAGAAGCAGCAGCGCCGACTAAAAATCCACCTCCTACTGTTGGTCGTGAGGGAGGAGAAAGGGATCGGGAAGCCTTTCTCCAAATGATGAGTACATGGTACACCGAGTTCGTTAAATCACGAACCCAAATGTACGACCTCCACCACCTCCCCCAATTCCTCAACCTGTACCCCCGATGTCTCAGGGTGTGGATATGATAAAATTTCACAGAACTCCAATTGATAGAATTCGTAAACAAGGGACCGAAGAATTTAAGGCAGATATTGATGATGATGCCGAGAAAGCAGAGTTCTGGCTTGAAAATTCTATCCGGGTATTTTATGAATTATCTTGTACACCTGAAGAATGTTTGAAATGTGCTATATCTTTGTTGAGGGATTCAGCCTATAATTGGTGGAAGACTTTGATTTCGGTGGTACCGAAAAAGAGAGTAACCTGGGAATTCTTTCAAGAAGAGTTTCGGAAGAAATATATTAGTGAAAGATTTATTGATCAGAAGCGTAAAGAATTTCTTGAGTTGAAGCAAGGTAATATGAAAGTTACAGAATATGAAAGAGTTTGTTCGATTAAGTAAGTATGCCAAAGAGTATGTTCCTACAGAGGCCAAGATGTGCCGACGATTTGAAGACAAGCTGAACGAAGACATCAAGGTATTTGTTGGAGTTCTTGAATTAAAAGAAATGGTAGTATTGGTTGATCGAGCTTGCAAGGCTGAAGAACTACTTAAAGAGATGAAAAAGGTTGAGGCTGAGACTAGAAATTGGAAGGAAAGACCGATGAGCAGTTCATTCTCACAGCAACCCGGAAAGTCAAGAAATATGAATCCTTGTTCCCAAGTTTCAGCTGGGCAATCATATGGGAATTCTAAGAAGCAAAATGTGGGTCCTAAGTCCCAGACTATTTCGGCAGCCAGTGTAGGGAATTTGAGATTTGTTAAACCCGAGTGCCAGCGGTGTGGTAGAAATCATTTTGGTCCGTGTAGAGCAAATGAATGTTTTCGATATGGTGCTCCGGATCATTTTATTAGAGACTGCCCAGAGAGAGCTGAAAAAGAAAAATTTCAGAATACAAAAACAAGTGGTACGGATTCGAGAGGAAGATATCCAAGAAAAGCTGGAAGTGAAGCAAGCAGTAAGAATGTAGCCAGAGGTGCAGCAGTTAGACCTGAAGGAAGGGCTCCGGCTAGAACTTATGCTATTAAAGCACGCGAAGATGCTTCCTCACCTAATGTGATTACCGGTACATTTTCTCTTTATGATGTTAATGTTATTGCTTTGATTGATCCTGGTTCTACTCATTCATATGTGTGCATGAAACTGGTGTCTAGTATGAATATACCTGTTGAGAACACAAAATTTATGATTAGAGTGTCGAATCCGTCAGGCAAATGTGTGATTGTTGATAAAGTATGTAAGAAATGTCCTTTAATGATTCGGGGTCATTACTTTCCGGCCGACTTGATGTTATTGCCGTTTGATGAGTTTGATGTTATTTTGGGTATGGATTGGTTGACATTGCATGATGCTATAATAAATTGCAAAGAAAAGATTATAGAATTAAAGTGTGAAAATGGTGAAACTCTGTGGGTTGAATCAGATAAATCAGAGGCATTGCCTAGTATGATTTCTTCAATGTCGGCTCAAAGATATTTGAGAAAGGTTTATGAAGCTTATTTGGCGTATGTAATTAATACAAAAGAAGTTGAAAAGAAAGTTGAATTAGTGCAAGTTGTGTGTGAATTTGCGGACGTATTTCTAGAAGAATTGCCGGGTTTGCCTCCAGTTAGGGAAGTAGAATTTGGTATTGATTTGATACCGGGAACAACTCCGATTTCGATTGCTCCATATAGAATGGCACCAACAGAGTTAAAAAAGTTAAAGTCGCAGTTGCAAGAGTTGACTGATAAAGGTTTTGTGAGACCGAGTTTTTCACCTTGGGGTGCTCCCGTGTTATTTGTAAAAAAGAAGGATGGTTCTATGAGGTTGTGTGTTGATTATCGGTAGTTAAACAAGGTGACAATCAAAAACAAGTATCCGTTGCCAAGAATTGATGATTTGTTTGATTAGCTAAAAGGAGCGACATGGTTTTCAAAGATTGACTTGAGATCTGGGTATTACCAACTGCGAGTAAAAGAGTCAGATGTGCCTAAAACTACTTTTAGAACAAGGTATGGTCATTATGAATTTTTAGTTATGTCATTCGGGTTGACAAATGCTCCTGCTGTGTTTATGGATTTAATGAATCGCATATTTCGGCCATGCTAGGACAAATTTGTTGTGGTGTTTATAGATGATATTTTAATTTATTCAAAAGATGAGACAGAGCATGTTGAGCATTTGAGGATAGTTTTGCAAACTTTGAGAGATAAGCAGCTGTATGCTAAGTTTAGTAAAAGTGAATTTTGGCTCCGGGAAGTTGGATTTTTGGGTCATATTGTTTCAGGTGATGGTATACGGGTTGATCCTAGTAAAATTTCAGCCATTGTTGATTGGAAACCACCGAAAAATGTAACTAAAGTTAGAAGTTTCTTGGGGCTAGCTGGGTATTATCGGCCTTTTGTAAATGGATATTCTATAATTGCTGCTCCTATAACTAGACTACTCCGAAAGAATGTTAAATTTGAATGGACGGAAGAATGTCAACAGAGTTTTGAAGAATTGAAAAAGTTATTATGTAAGCACCGTGTTAGTACAGCCCGAATCAAGTAAAGAATTTGTGGTGTATAGTGATGCTTCTCTAAATGGTTTGGGGTGTGTACTCATGCAAGAAGGAAAAGTGGTGGCTTATGCTTCGAGGTAGTTAAAACCTCATGAGAGGAATTATCCTACTCACGATTTGGAATTGGCTGCGGTGGTGTTTGCTTTGAAAATTTGGCGACATTATTTGTATGGTGAAAAGTGCCGGGTATATGCCGACCATAAAAGTCTTAAGTACTTGATGTCACAAAAAGACTTGAATTTGAGACAGCGAAGATGGTTGGAGTTATTGAAAGATTACGAGCTTGTTATTGATTATCATCTAGGAAAAGCGAATGTGGTTGCCGATGCTTTAAGCAGAAAGTTGTTGTTTGCTTTGAGAGTTATGAACACTCAGTTGAAAATGTCAGATAATGGTTCGATTCTAGCAGAGTTAAGAACAAAATCGATGTTTTTACAAGAGATTTCTGAAGCTCAGAAAGATGATCAAGATTTCCAAGCCAAGAGAAAGCGATGTGTGAACCGATCTGAGTCGATTTCGAATCGGTTCTGATGGGTGCTTAATGTTTGAAGATCGGATTTGTGTACCGAAGAATGAGGAATTGATTCAAAAGATCTTACAGGAAGCACATAGTGGTTGTTTCTCGATTCATCCGGGTAGTACAAAAATGTATAATGACTTGAAGAAAATGTATTGGTGGAATGGAATGAAAAGGGATATATCAGAGTTTGTGTCCAAATGCTTAACTTGTCAACAGGTGAAAGCTAAACACCAAGTGCCTTCGGGATTACTTCAGCCTATTATGGTTCCTGAATGGAAATGGGATTGGATTACTATGGATTTTGTTTTAGGGTTGCCATTGACTCCAGGAAAGAAAGATGCCATCTGGGTAATAGTTGACAGATTAACTAAGTCGGCTCATTTTATCCCTAAGACGCATTTAATTATTCTCTTAACAAGTTGGCTGAACTATATGTTAGAGAAATTGTTAGACTACACGGAATACCATTGTCGATTATTTCAGATAGAGATCTAAGGTTTACCTCGCGGTTTTGGCAAAAGTTACAAGACGCGTTAGGTACGAAGTTAAATTTCAGTACTGCTTTTCATCCACAAACTGATGGGCAATCAGAGAGAATAATTCAGATTCTTGAAGATATGCTCAGATGTTGTGTATTGGAATTTCAAGGAAGTTGGGAAAGATATTTACCGTTGGTGGAATTTGCTTACAATAATAGTTATCAGACGAGCTTAAAGATGGCACCTTATGAAGCATTGTATGGTCGTAAATGTCGGACGCCATTGTATTGGACTGAACTCAAGGAAAATCAGATCTATGGAGTTGATCTAATAAAAGAAACCGAAGAAAAAGTGAAGGTAATTCAAAATTGTTTAAAAGCTGCTTCAGATAGACAGAAATCTTATGCAGATTTAAAACGAAAGGACATTGAATTTCAAGTTGGTGATAAAGTATTTTTAAAGGTGTCTCCGTGGAAGAAAATTCTTAGATTTGGACGGAAGGGCAAATTAAGTCCGCGTTTTATTGGGTCGTATGAAATAATTGAAAAAGTTGGACCGGTAGCATATCGGCTAGCTTTACCACCTGAATTAGAGAAGATTCATGATGTGTTCCACGTATCTATGTTACGCCGATATCGTTCGGATCCTTCACATGTGGTTTCACCGACAGAAATTGAACTACAACCAGATATGACCTATGAAGAAGAACCGATTAAGATTTTAGCTCGAGAGGTCAAACAACTAAGGAATAAAAATATTGCACTTGTGAAGGTGTTGTGGCAAAAGCATGGAGTAGAAGAAGCTACATGGGAATCCGAAGAAAATATGAGAAATCAATACCCACATCTGTTTACCGGTAAGATTTTTGAGGACGAAAATCCTTAAAGGGGGAGAGTTGTAATATCCCGAATTAGGGCCTAATCGGAATAGTGGTTTCGTGACCACAAATTCGAGATAGAAATAATTATTTTATAATTATTTTTAGGTTTATGATATGATTGCATAATTGTGTGAAGATTTCGTGAAGAAATTTTAGGCATAACGAGTTTAATTTAAAGTTAGGGACTAAATCGAATAAGTTGCAAAACTTGCATTCTAGAAGTTTTTAGTATGAAATTGCTTTGAAATATTAATTATGAGGTCTTAAATAGCAATTTGACCAATTTTAAGTTCATGGACAAAATTAGGACATGGAAGGAATTTTTGAAAGTTTAGTAAGGAGGGGCATTTTGGTCATTTGGATATTAAATGAAATAAAATGGGAAAAATAACACAAAATGGTCATCTTCTTTATATGGTTGCTGTCGAATTTTACTCTCTCCATAGCTAGGGTTTCTTCAACTTTCAAGCTTCATAGTAAGTGATTCCAAGCCCCGTTTTTAATGATTTTTACGTTTTTGAGATCCCGGTAGCTCGATTTAGCTTATGCTAGCAATAATTTAACCTAGGGTTCATATTTGGAAAAATACGCATAGGTGAAATTTGTGTATTTTGATGTTTTATGATAGAATATGAGGTTTTAAATTATGTTAGACAACCTGTGCTACTCGGTTTTGAGTGAAAACGAGTAAAAGGACTTAATCGGCAAAAATACCTAATAGTCATAAGTACATGTTAGAGTGAGAATTTGATGTTGCCATAGAAGAGAAAAGTGATCAGCATGTTATAAAACATAAGAATAAGGAATAAATTTTAATCCCGAGCCTAGGGGCAAAAGTGTAAATATGCAAAAGTTTAGGGGTAAAATTGTAATTTTGCTAAAATTTGAATTAAGGATTAATTTGATAATGTGAATATTAAATAAGCTAAATGTGTTATTTTAGATCAAGAAAGATGTGGAATCGACCCCAATTGAGGAAAAGAAAAGATTGTGGACTAAATTGCAAAATCTTTATATTTTGGTACCAAGGTAAGTTCATGTGTAAATAATGTAGCATAATTGTTATTTTTAAGTTATTGATGTCAATTATATGATATGCTGATTTTTATCATGAAATATATGCTTTGTGGTTATTTTCGAACAAAATGTAAATTATGTGAGCTACTTGTTAAATACAAATTGTTACCGAGTATTGGTTTCGGCATTCTACGGAAGACGGCAAGGATATGTGTTCGAGGAAAATCCCGTTTGAACCTTAGGAATAGATTAGGATACAAGTGACATGTCACTAGGATTGTTGAGCATCCGAACTCGTTGAGTTGAGTCCGAGTTCACTTATGGATGCGAATTCCGAACTTGTTGAGTTGAGTCCGAGTTCGTGAGATGTAACTAGGCATCTGAGCTCGTCGAGTTGAGTCCGAGTTCACTTATGGATGTGAATGTCCGAACTCGTTGAGTTGAGTCCGAGTTCGTGAGATGTAACTAGGCATCCGAGCTCATTGAGTTGAGTCCGAGTTCACTTATGGATGCGAACGCCCGAGCTCGTTGAGTTGAGTCCGAGTTCACTTAGGGGCGGGTTACATGATTGCTTGATTTCATATGTGGCACTTATGTGCAAATTGTCCATGTATCCGAATTATATTCCGATGTGTTCAACGGATAAAGTTCTACTCAAATGGAGGAATACTCGAGATGAAAAGAGACGTATTGGTAAGTGTTGTGAAATGGATACTTTGGACAGGTATGTACTTAACCCTCGGGTTGAGTATTGATACAACAACGATAAGGTAATAAGATGATGAAAAATGATTAGAAACGTGATATATGTTTTGGTGATACCATGCTAATGTTGTTTGGTATGATTGCTTTGTTATGTTACTTATTATTTGCATATGAACTTACTAAGCATTTATGCTTACTCCTCCTTCTTATTCATTGTAGTTTTGGACAAGCCATTTCCAGAATCGGGATAGGTCAAAGGCTCGATCACACTATCTGGAGGACTTTTTGGTAAATGGCTTGTAAAATTTAAGTATGGCATGTATAGCAATATACCTATTTTGTGTAAATGATCTTATGATATGGTGATGGAATGGTTGAGAAAATGTTTGATAATGATAAGTTATGGAAATGGTTAGTTTAGATTATGTTTGATGTCATGGAAGGTTAATAGGATACCTAGTTCATGAAAACTTATAAAAGGGATGAAATTTGCCATAAACAGAACATTGTAGCAACACTGACGTGAGTTTGAAATTTTACTAAAAATCATAGAAATCGAATTACGTGATGAATTAAATATTAAATTGAATCTTATTATGTCTAGTTTCACATAAAACAAACTAAACAGGTAAAGGAATTATATGTTAGAAGATATTTGAATTTTAGTGAAACAGGGCCAGAGCGATTTCTGGATCCCCTGTTCCAACTTTAGAAATTAACCATAAATTTTAAAGATATAATTAGGTGTTGTGTTTTATATTCTCAGAATCCTTATTGAGTCTAGTTTCAGGAGAAGCAAACCTCATAGTCATATGAATTTTTTACAGAGGGAGATGTGGTTCGTAGTAAACAGAGGTTAGTCCAGTCAAGTCCTGAAACAGGGGTAACTTTAACTAATAAACTG
This sequence comes from Gossypium longicalyx, assembly GCA_025698465.1. Taxonomy (NCBI): domain Eukaryota; kingdom Viridiplantae; phylum Streptophyta; class Magnoliopsida; order Malvales; family Malvaceae; genus Gossypium; species Gossypium longicalyx. The sequence continues at coordinate 60,228,803 of CM047007.1, forward strand.
TACTAATTGGCCCAACCAAAAATTCTATAAAAAAATTAGTAAATAGGTATATGAGTCTAGATTCAGGGAAAATTTACGGATCTTGATTTCAGGTTTCGTAACTTGAGATATGATTTTTCTTGTAACTGTGATGCAAGTAACTAGAAAGCTGTGAATGTAGAAACAAATGATCCAAAGTTCTTAAAATGTTAAATTAAGTCTAGTAACTCCTCATACTCGACTCCGGCGACGGTCTCGGGTAAGGGGGCGTTACAGAAGAAGCTAATATAGGGTTCTTCATTCGGCAACCATAAATTCTTCAATTAGTATGTATTTTGACTCAATTTTTAATGATTTCTACGTTTTTGATATCGTTGCTTCGTATTCTAGCTAGCCCGTACCATAGATTTCAAAATTGTTAAAGATTTATCATGTTTCTATTGTTGAATGCTTGAGTAAATTGATGAGTTATGATAAATTATGAAGGTTTATTGATAGATTTACTAGTTTTGTGAAGTGATTTTTGACAAAAATGTCAAAAAGGGGTTAAATTGAGAAAATGTAAAATTAGGTGGGTAAAAGTGTGAATAAATTGAAAATATGGGCTGCTAGTAACATGTGGTAAAATTGGCTAAGCATGTAATTGTACTATATTGCATGAATTTGCAATTTTATGTGAAAAGGACTAAATTATAAAAATGTGAAAGTTTAGGGGCAAATGTGTAAAATAGTCGTAATATGTGTTCTGGACTAAATTGCATAAATAGTTAATTAAATAAGTTGAATTTGATATTATATAGATCAAGATAAGTCGAGATTGGGTTTAGATAGGGGAAAAGGAAAAGTTGACGATTAGCTGATATTTGCTATCCGAGCAACTCGAGGTAAGTTCGTATAATTAGAATCAAACTTTTAAATACTTGAAATATTTGTAATGAATTTGTATACTTGAGTAGTTGATATATTTGGAATGTGAATGCCTTATTGATAAAGTTTAATTGTTATCGAGCCCCGTTTAAACCATAAGAATTTGTAAGATACGAGTGACATGTACTAGGGTTACCATTTTGGTTGAGATCCTGCATGTGTCGCGAACTCACCGCAGCTCATATAAGCTTACCGATATGTCAGCTCATAAGAGCTTACTGTTCTCAGCTTGTATGAGCTTACTGATTCAGCTCGTTAGAGCTTACCGTTTTAGCTCAATAAAGCTTACTGTCCATCAGCTCAGGAGAAGCTTACTGTTCATAGCTCGAAAGAGCGAAAAATGATAATGATTTGACAGATTACTGAATTATATGTACTGTATATCACCCGAGTATCCTTCGAGATTCTAATAGGTTCAATGAGCATAAATTATGTGATATGGTAAGGTACTGTTTATACGAACGAATTATTGTTATACGATTGAAAGTAAAATGTTAGAAATGATGTACATGATGTATGTGAAGTTGATATGATACAATGTATTGAGTATCTATATTGAGTTAATGGATGATTTCATTTATTTAGGTGACTAACTTGTGATGAATGTTTGTGTTTAGGCATTTGGTAATTGAATTGAATACACCTTAATTATTGCTTTGATTATGTATAAATGGTAAGTTTAATTCTGAATTATACAGGCTTACTAAGCTATAAAGTTTACTCTGTTTCTTTTCCATGTTTTATAGAGGTTCGATAGCTCGGTCATTTTAGTCAAGTCGAAGTTACACATCACACTATCTAATTGTTAATTGGTACTCTTGAACTTGTGGATATATGTAAATATGGCATGTATAAGCTAGTTATAAAGATGTTAGTTATGGTTATTTGAGATTGTGATTTTGATACATTTTATGCTATAAGTCTAAGCCATGTGATTTGGCTAAACTTGATATTATGTTTTGGTATGTTTTGGCAAGTAGTAGATGGAATGGAAATATGAAAATGTGTTTTGTTATATGGTAGGCTTATGAATGGAAAATGTATGATATTAGTTAAGTATTTGAATACTATGTGGAATTGGTATCATATATGTATGAAATGTTATGGAATGGTTCCCTTTTGGGTTGTAAAAATGTTGCAATTTATGCTTGTGCATACATGTGAAAATTGGGTGGCATAATGGCTTTGCAAATAGCCTATTTTTGTCCACACGGTCAGAGACACGGGCATGTGTCTCAGCCGTGTGTGACACACGGTCATGTTACATGGCCGTGTGTCCCCTGGTGTTGATTTTAAATGAAGTCAGTATGCTCCATACGGTCTTACACACGAGCGTGCGACCGACTGTGTGGTACAAGTCAGTATACCCCTAATTTGGCACAGGGGCGTGTGACTTGGCCGTGTTGCATAAGTTAGTATGCCCTACAGGTTTGGCATGGCTTAGTACACTGCCTGGCACATGGGCATGTGTGGCCAATTTGAAGGGCACACGGGCTAGACACACGGGAGTGTGGTTGGCTGTGTGACCCAAGTCAGTATACTCTCCAGTTTTCACACGGCCTGGCACACGGGTGTGTCTTTGGTCATGTGATGCAAGTCAGTACGTATGCCTTGTTTCCACACGGCCGAGCGTGTCTACTAGCCGTGTGAGGCACACGGCCTGTTCACACGGGCGTGTGATCCCTGTATGTTTGAAATTTTTCTAAGTTTCCAAAATTTTCATATGTTATCGATTTAGTCCCGAACATTTCTAAAGCATATTTAAGGCCTTGTAAGACCTTATAAGGGACAATATGATTGTGTTGAATGGTATTTGAATATAAATGCATTAATGTATGAGTTATGTATGTTAAATGATGTGTATTGATTGGTAATACTTCGTAACCCTACTTCGGCGATGGATACGGGTTAGGGGTGTTACAATCATAGGACCACATACATACAAACTAACATGAAAACTAATTCTTTATCCAAAATACCACATTTACAAGCCAAACATAATGGCAATTTCAACAAGCAATAAACACCTATACATGCCATTATAAGCATAATTCAAAATCATCAAAATCTACTGGTAATGCCGATGGATAGTGTGATAGGTCTTCGACTAACTTTCAACCCGCACGAGCTTCCGATTAACTACAAAACATAGAAAATGAACACAAAGTAAGCATATTATGATTAGTAAGTTTGTAATATATAATCTATGCTTGTCAATGCATTGAATAATCTTAAAATACATATGCATCAATCCAACATAAGATTAAATGATTCATAAGCTTAAATCATATGAATTCATACTTTTCATTGTTATGAAAACACATACTTCCTACCTTCCGTAGTAATAAGGTAAATTACATCGAAAACTCTTACTGAAGCTCACACGAAGAAAAATCACGATGGTTGTCACCATCTTTTTCCATAATTCGATAGCTAAAGCTATACCTTTTCATATTTTGATGGTCGTCACCATCCTCACCATCCCTTTTCATAATTTGATAGTCGAAGCTATCCCTTTTCATAATTTGGTAGTCGAAGCTATCCCTTTTCATAGCTCGATGGTTGTGACCATCCCTTTTCATTGTTGATGGTAGTCACCATCCCTTTTAATAATTTGACAGTCGAAGCTATCCCTTTTCAATTGTGGATAGTCAAAGCTATCCCTTTTCATTGATCGATAGTCGAAGCTATCCCTTTTTATTAGTCAATGATCGTCAATATGCCACGGAATTTTTCCATCGAGACTGTAACACCCCAAACCTGGCTTAGACATTATGGCTGAATCTGGAGTGTCACATCGGAGTGTTTTTTGAAAATTGATCCTTTCGATAAAAATTTGTTACTGAATTTAAATCCTTTTATTATAAATTAACGAAAGTTCTCGTCAAAATGTTTACCTTATTAACCATCAGTGTTATATTAAATTGATTTAAAAATGCGGAAGCTTTTTAAGTCGATGAAGTTTAAAACGCGTGTTTTAGAAAACAGTAATTGTTTTAAAAACTAGCAGTTTAAAAATATATAAGCCAAAGCCCAATTAAAGATTAAAACCCACGAATGGCCTTATTACAAAATTTAAAACCCAAAAGTGAAACCTAAATTAAATAAAGTCAAATGCAAGACACAGCAGCCGTGTGGCCACCTCCAAGTCCCTCGCAGCACCAAATCGTCTAAGGCTAGGGATTACCAGCATAGTTAAAAATAAAGGGTGAGTTTACGAAAACTCAGTGCGTAGCCCCCTATCACCAAACAAGAAATAATGCGCATGCATGCGATATGATGCGGGCTGAGCCCTATTCATGATCGGATAGTCCGGGCCTTAGCCCTATACAAGATGAATGATGTGGGCCTAAGCCCAATAAGATGTCGATGCAGATGTAATGCAATTATGCATCCCACCCAAATCTAGCCAGCACACTACCGTACCAACCAACACATCATGTGAGAATATAAATTGACCCACCCAGCCAGCACACCGATATTGTAGCAAAACTGCCAGTAATAATAATGCAACATAGCTGCCAGAAATAGTAAATGTGGCAAAGCTACCAGTATCAGTAATTGTGGCATAGCCACCAGTAACAGTGAATGTGACATAGTCACAGTACTGTACTTCCTCCATATCAAAATCCCAACCCCATGCAGTATGTCATGTCATAAATATTACGTGTATGCAAAGTCATACTCAGTACAATCATATATGTAAATCATAAGCACATCATTCATACGGAACATAAGGGCATAATCATCATTTTACCATACAAAGGCATTACAGTCATTTTACCCTATAGGGGCATTACGGTTATTTTACCCTAAAGGGGTATTACAATTATTTTACCTATTTTGGGGTTTTAGCTCAAATAATGACCTCTCCGAAGGTCTACAGTCGCTTCGAGCGACACAGATAACCTAAATGATCTAACGGTGTAAATGGGCCCACGACCCATTACTCGGCCCAAGTGGGCCCACACACTCGTGTGGCCCATTTAGCCCAAATTTAGTTACAACTATGTGACCTACATAGCCCAGTCCAATATTTATCACTTACAGTGGATTTAATTTGTGTGGGGCCCACGAGCCTATTGGGCCCACATGGCCCATTTCGGCCCAACGTGGCCCATAACGACCCAAGTCCATGGAAATGCTCGTGGTAGCCTTTACAGTCTACCCCCATGATTTGTGGGCTCAGTTTACCCCACGAGCGATCGCACACTCATAAGGCGTCAAATGCCGAAGTTTCGGCACTTTGGCTTTTCGGCTTTTGTCGATCTACCATAAGGAAGGGTGTGGTTACACACCTGTATACGAACTTGAGCTAAGATCTACGAGCTCCGAACCCTTGATCGGCTAAAAATCAGTTTGCTTGCCTTAGGTCACTAACTATAACTGCCCACTCGTCCCTTGCCGATTAAAGACAGTGTAATTGTCCAAGATTTGATGAAAGGAGGAGTCGGCCTACACCCGTTCACAAGCTTAAACCAAATGTAATAGAAATAGAAGAGACAACACACACTGAGGGTAACCCAATAATATTTGGCCAACAAAAACCCGACTGAGAAAAAATGGAGAACAAAGTACTCAGTCAAGAGGAGAATTGACTGAACAAAGAAGAACAAAAATAAATTAAAGAAAGAAAGATGGGGAATTCGGCTATGAGAAAATTTGAAAGAAAACTAGGTAGAGTCCTAATATTATTCGGCCAAAGCAAGAAAAGGTAGAAGAGACTTGGGTAAAACAACACAAGGCTTCGGTATTTTGACAATTAAAGGTTTCGACACATTTGCTGAATAGTTGCAGGACAATAGAATCTCAATGAAAAGAAAAGGCACGAATGGTTACTTCCAATTTTGGCACTAGAGAGAAAAAGAGAGAGAAAAGGAGATTCGAAACTCAGAAATTCAGACATAAAGAAAATGACCTAAAGTGAAAGAGAACCCACCTAGCTGAAATCCTATGTTTTTCCCCTTACTAAATCGGCACTAAGTCAAAACCGAATAGGCACCCATAGACTCCCAAATTTGGCCAACTCCACCCCTTGTCAAACTCCAAGATTTTCTCCACCAAAATCTCCTCCATATCCATAACAACCATCATCCAAACCCTTGATTCTCTCTCTTTGACCAAGTCCACAACCACCTCAGTAGAATTTCAATCCAACTCTACCTCTCCCACCTCATGGCAATAAAATAAATACACCTTGTATGCCATGGGATTCAAACCCAAGTTCTCCCAGTTACCAAGTCACGCCACTTACCACCAAGCCACAAGGCTTTTTCTGACAAAAACCCCTCACATTTAAATATAAGGCCTAAATGCTAACATTCAGATTCACTTAAGAGCTAACACTAAAACTTTTGCAAAAGCAAGAACTTGAACCCAAGCTTCTCTAACACTCCTAAATATGCCCAAACACTTAGCCATTACAGCAGACAATCCATTTGTGAGATTTTCTCGCACAACTAAATTCCAATTGTTCTGATACTCGAAGCCCATTTCTTCTAGGCCCAAAATTTGGGGCGTTACAGAGACACAAATTGATATTTTAAAATAATAGCATTTAAAACATAATTTAAAACGCTATTTAAACATATGAACTTACCTGACGATAAAACGTAAAGATGGAGTCGGTTAATTTGAAGCTTTCTCTTTGCCTCGATCTAAAGCCGTATGAGGTCTATCTTGATCTAAATGACTAAATTCAATCAATTTAATAACCATTCTATTCAATTCAATCCAAATTCACATTTTTGCAAAATTACCCTTTTCCCCCTAATGTTTTGATTTCTTTACAATTAAGTACTTAAGCTCGTAAAATGAAATTCATGCAATTTCACCCATACCCAAGCCTAGCTGAATTTCATACAAGCTCATAGTAGCCCACACATTTCATTATTTCACAAATTACACCATGAATATTTCATATTTTACAATTAAATCCCTAATTGACAAATTCATCAAAAATCACTTAACAAAAGTTTTTTTATGTAACAACAAGATTTCATTTTGTACCATCAAACTTCACAAACAACATGGATTCATTCATGGGAAAACTTAAATCTTTTAGTAGTTTTGCAAATTAGCCCCTAGACTAGCTAGATTAAGCTACAACGACTACAAAAATATAAAAATCATTAAAAACGAAACAAAAACACACTTACATGCACAAGGAAGCAATGGCTGAATGAAAGAACCTTAAAACTAGTTTCTTTTCTCCTAATTTTTGGTCAAACATCACAAGGTTGAGGTTGATACAACCATTATACACATTTTAATTTAGACATAATTATTTAATTACTTATTTAACCTTTTAATTAACCTTTGAAAACACATGTATAATGTCCATAAATGTGCACTCAAATTTCAAATGGTCTAATTACCTCATAAACCCTCCAATCATTTAATATTATAGTCATTAGATCCCTTTAGCATATAGAACTCAAGTTTTGCACCTTTTGCAATTTAGCCCCTTTTTTTCAAATTAAGCATACAAACAATAAAATTTCTTAATGAAATTTTTATACAACACTACTAACGTGCTATAGGCATTAAAATAATAATAAATTAAACATTTTTACATCAGATTTGAGGTCCCGAAACCACTGTTTCAATTTCACTAAAAACGACCTGTTACAGCTCCCCATTAAAGAAATTTTCGTCCAAGAAAATCATACCAAAAAAGAGGTTCGAATATTATTTTCTCATAGCTTCTTCTGGTTCTCAGGTGGCTTCCTCTATCCAGAGAACTTTCACTAAAGCAATGTTTTTAATTCGTAATCTTTAACCTTTCGAGCTAAGATTCTGATTAGTTCTTCACTGTACGACAAATCGGGCTAAATCTGAATGTTAGCAGGTGAGATAACGTGTGAAGCGTCTGATCGGTACTGTTGTAACATAGATACGTGAAACACATTATGAATCCTTTGTAATACCCCAAAAATCCTGAACTTTCTTTTTTTTGGTTTTGATAAAAAGTGTGCTTAATATTCCTAGTCAAGTGTTATTTATGTGATAATAGGCCTTGGTTAAGTTTTGAGTTCAAACTTTGGGGTGAAGGACATTATAGTTTAATAATTAAAAGAACCTTGATGGCAAGGAGGTTGGTTCTTAAATAAATGAAGGAGGAATTGGACACAAGGAGCCTTGTGTTGGAGTGGCAACTAGCGTCCCATGTGGGGCTTAGAGGTGGCGTCACATGCATGGCAAGGAGTTTTGGGGTTCAAATCCCTCCTTGCTCAAAAGAAGGATTTATTTTTGCTCAAGGAATGGCCAGTAGTGGCGTTGGATGTGAACTCTAGAGGGAGTGATCAGAGGAGAAATTTAAGGAAGGGATTAAGGACTTATCAGGGAGAAAAGTTAGGAGATGAGGGGTGTAGAGAAGTGGAGCTGAATTGGGAATTTGGGGATAGGAAATTCGACTATAGTCTATATATGGGTGCCGATTGTGGATATTCTAGGCTAATGCCGAATTCTTCCTCTCTATGTTACTGAAAACATTTTTCTCTCCAAAGATCTAAAAGCCGAAATCCCTTGTTCTTCCTCTTTTATTTTGTGTCAATTTTCCATTCTTTCTCTACTCAAATTCTTATTTGATTCACCTTTGGTTTTAGCCGATTCTATTCTTCTCTTCTTCTTATTTGTACTGAATAACCCTTTTCACCATACAAATCTCAAAGGCCGAATACCCCTTTGACTGAAGACCCTCTATGTCGCCACTACTCCCTCCACTTCGACTGATTCTTGTGTAAGTGCTTTGCTCTTTTAGTCGGTTTTCCTAATACTGATTTATTCTCTCCCTTACATTTTTAAATCAATTTTGGTAGGGGTTAGTATCGAATCTCGGAGTTCAGATCTCTGCCGAATTGCTCCTTAGACGTTTTTGGGTTTTGGGTAAGTGTTCCTCATTTATTGGTTAAAGTTGGCCGAATGGTCATGGGTGATTTAAGAGTGACTTAAGATGATTGCAAGTCACTTATTGTTCAGGTTTTAATGATTAATATGGATGCATATTTAAGGAATACTCGTGATTAGTGATCAAGGAAGGGCTGTTAAGGCTTGTCGTTCAAGGTAAGGCAAAGGTGAGATTTTTAGTTTTTGGTGATCGTATTTGATAAGTGTGTGATTAATCGTTGAGTGACATCTTTTTTAGGTTTGTGGCTAAGGAGATCGCAACACGCTTTAGTACTAGGTGTGTACATACACTACACACACATAGTAGATTGGCAAATCCCGAAGTGCCGAAAAGCCAAAATGCCGAAAAGCTGAAAGTTTGGCTATGGTAGTCTTGCGAGTGCGCGAACACTCGTAAGGGGGGAAACCAATATGTTATCAGAGGCCCCATAAGTGATCTCATGGTCTTGGGCCGTGTTTTGGCTAGCTAGGCCAAAATGGGCTAAATGGGCTCGATGGGCTGTAGGGCCCATAATAGGCAAAAGTTGGCAATTTGATACTAAGTGATGAAAAAGCATATGATTGCATGACTGTGAATGTGATTGGGCCTGATGGGCCATATAAATGTGATTGGGCCTGATAGGCCATATGAATGTGATTGGGCCTGATGGGCCATATGAATGAGATTGGGCTAGTGGGCCATATGCAGGTATGTAGACTTGTTTGGGCTTTGTAAGGGGTTTGGCCCTAGTATCTAATAACTCCTTAAACAGACATAAAACTTAAATAAATAATTAATTGCGACCGTGGACGAGTCATATGATTAAGGTGTGGCAATGAGTATATGCATGTTTAGGATTGGATCTAGAGAGAGCTTGGTACTTAAGCGGTCTTAATGACTCGCCTCCTCTTCTCTGAAATCCCACCTGGTGCATAGTATCTGTTCACTTTAGCCAACGAGGACTTGTTAACGGGCTAAGGTAAGTAATAAACCCATAATAGAGAGAAATTATTGAAATGCCCCTAAGGGCAAAAAATAACTAAAATACCCCTATGTGTTGAATGTAAGACTTATGGATGTTACATGTATACCTACTGCATTCATATGATATCCTATTTAGGTTGCATATGAGTTGGGAATTATGGAACGGAAGAAGTATATGAGGATCGCATGGTTGCTTGATGATCGTGGATCCATCAACGGCTATTAAGCCCAATATGTGATTAGCAGCTTGTTGCAATGAAGGTAGTACCACAACCGGGCTACCATTAATGTGTATCGGCTGGGTGGGTCGATATTTATATCCCCACATGATGTGTACTGGGGGACGGAGTTGCTGTATAGCTGTAATGCCGCCACGCCCGAGACCGTCGCCGGAGTCGAGTATGAGGGGTTACTAAACTTAATTTAACATTTTAAGAACTTTGGATCATTTGTTTCTACATTCACAGCTTTCTAGCTACTTGCATCACAGTTACAAGAAAAATCATATCTTGAGTTTCAAAACTTGAAATCAAGATCTGTAAATTTTCTATAAATCTAGACTCATATACCTATTTACTAATTTTTTTCTAGAATTTTTGGTTGGGCCAATTAGTACAGTTTATTAGTTAAAGTTACCCCTGTTTCAGGACTTGACTGTACTGACATCTGTTTACTACGAACCACATTTCTCTCTGTACAAAATTCATATGACTATGACGTTTGTTTATCCTGAAGCTAGACTCAATAAGGATTCTGATAATATAAAATACATCACCTAATTATATCTTCACAATTTATGGTGAATTTATAAAGTTGGAACAGGGGATCCAGAAATTGCTCTGACCCTGTTTCACTAAAAATCAAATATCTTCTATCATATAATTTCTTTACCTGTTTAGTTTGTTTTATGTGAAACTAGACATATTAAGCTTCAATTTCATATTTAATCCATCACAAAATTCGATTTCTACGATTTTTAGTAAATTTTCAAACTCATATCAGTGTTGCTGCAATGTTCTGTTTATGGCAAATTTCATCCTTTTTATGAGTTTTCATGAACTAGATAACCTATTAACCTTCCATAACATTAAACATAATCTAAACTAACCATTTCCATAACTTATCATTATCAAGCATTTTCTCAACCAATACTTCATCGTATCATAAGATCATTTACACAAAAAAGGTATATTGCTATACATGCCATACTTAAATTTTACAAGCCATTTACCAAAAAGTCTTCCAGATAGTGTGACCGAGCCTTCGACCTATCCCGACTCCTGAGCTGGCTTGTCCAAAACTACAATGAGTAAGAAGGAGGGAGTAAGCATGAATGCTTAGTAAGTTCATATGCAAATAATAAGTAGCATAACAAACAATCATACCAATCAACATTAGCATGGTATCACCAAAACATATATCATATTTCTAATCATTTTTCATCATCTTATTACCTTATCGTTGTTGTATCAATACTCAACCCGAGGGTTAAGTACATACCTGTCCAAAGTATCCATTTCACAACACTTACCAATATGTCTCTTTTCATCTCAAGTATTCCTCCATTTGAGTAGAACCTTACCCGTTGAACACATCGGAATATAATTCGGATACATGGATAATTTGCACATAAGTGCCACATATGCAATCAAGCAATCATGTAACCCGCCCTTAAATGAACTCAGACTCAACTCAACGAGCTCGGGCGTTTGCATCCATAAGTGAACTCGGACTCAACTCAACGAGTTCGGATGCCTAGTTACATCTCACGAACTCGGACTCAACTCAACGAGTTCGGACATTCGCATCCATAAGTGAACTCGGACTCAACTCAACGAGTTCGGATGCTTAACCATCCTAGTGACATGTCACTTGTATCCTAATCTATTCCTAAGGTTCAAACGGGATTTTCCTCGAACATATATCCTTGTCGTCTTCCGTAGAATACCGAAACCAATACTCGGTAACAATTTATATTTAACAAGTAGTTCACATAGTTTACATTTTATTCGAAAATAACCACAAAGCATATATTTCATGATAAAAATCAGCATATCATATAATTGACATCAATAACTTAAAAATAACAATTATGCTACATTGTTTACACATGAACTTACCTTGGTACCAAAATACAAAGATTTTGCAATTTAGTCCACAATATTTTCTTTTCCTCGATTGGGGTCGATTCCACGTGTTTCTTGATCTAAAATAACACATTTAGTTTATTTAATACTCACATTATCAAATTAATCCTTAATTCAAATTTGGCAAAATTATAATTTTACCCCTAAACTTTTGCATATTTACACTTTTGCCCCTAGGCTCGGGATTAAAATTTATTCCTTATTCTTATGTTCTATAACATGCTGATCACTTTTCTCTTCTATGGCAACATCAAATTCTGACTCTAACATGTACTTGTGACTATTAGGTATTTTTACCGATTAAGCCCTTTTACTCGTTTTTGCTTAAAATCGAGTAGTACAAGTTGTCTAACATAATTTAAAACCTCATATTCTATCATAAAACATCAAAATACACAAATTTCACCTATGGGTATTTTTCCAAATATAAACCTTAGGTTAAGTTATTGCTAGCATAAGCTTTATCGAGTTACTGGGATCTCAAAAACGTAAAAATCATTAAAAACGGGGCTTAGAATCACTTACTATGAAGCTTGAAAGTTGAAGAAACCCTAGCTATGGTGAGAGCAAAATTCGGCAGCAACTAAATGAAGAAGATGACCATTTTGTGTTATTTTTCCCATTTTATTTCATTTAATATCCAAATGACCAAAATGCCCCTCCTTACTAAACTTTCAAAAATTCCTACCATGTCCTAATTTTGCCCATGAACTTAAAATTGGTCAAATTTCTATTTAAGACCTCCTAATTAATATTTCAAAGCAATTTTATACTAAAAACTTCTAGAATGCAAGTTTTGCAACTTATTCGATTTAGTCTCTAATTTCAAATTAATCACTTTATGCATAGAATTTCTTCACGAAATTTTCACACAATCATGCAATAATATCATAGACCTCAAAATAATCATAAAATAATTATTTCTCTCTCGAATTTGTGGTCTCAAAACCACTATTCCGATTAGGCCCTAATTCGGGATATTACAATAGCGGTTGAATCATTGGGGTGGATTACACAGCATTGCATGTATGATATTATGGTGATTGATGATTGCTTAATACTCTTTGAGGGTTGTACACACTGAGTTTTCGAAAACTCACCCCCTCTTTTATTTTTCTCAAGTGATGCTCAGTAGGAGGTTCGACGGTTGGAGGGACTCCGAGATGGCCAACTAGCAAGACGACTTGGACTTTTTTTTTAAATCATATCATTTCTAGTTTTTAAAGTTATTTCAGTTCAGATTGTAATAAGGCTTATTCGCTAGATATTATTTCATTGTCATTACTATGCTTTGGAAACTAAATACAAACTGAATGTTACTTAAGTTTCTCTTGAAGGGTTTTCAATGAAAACAAGGTTTTCGCTAAAACACTTCAATGTGACACGCTGGATCTAGCCATAGCGTCTGGGCTGGGTTTGGGGTGTTACATCCTTTCCAGCTCTTATGGCAAAGCTAAATGATACACTACTGACCCGATTCTTTCAATAATCTCATATGGCCTGATCAATCGCATACTTAACTTTCCTTTACGACCGAAACAAAGAACTTTCTTCCAGGGCGATACTTTCAAGAACACTTTATTACCGATTTGAAATTCAATGTCTTTATGTTTTAAATCCGCCTATGATTTCTGTTGATCTGATGTTGCTTTTAAACTATCTTGGATTACTGTAACACCCTTAACCCGTATTCGTAGCCTGAATAGGGTTATGAGGCATTACCGACCGACACAACATAATTCATACATATACACATTCATAATCAAAATACAATCAAATCATTCATATTGTCCTTTATAAGGCTCTACGAGACCTTAAAACATGCTTAGAAGTGGTTCGGGACTAAACTGATAACATTTGCAAACTTTGAGAAACTTATAAAATTTTCAATCATTCACGGGTCACACGCCCGTGTGAACAAGTCGTGTGCCTCACATGGTCACCAGACACACCCATTGTCTCAAACTGTGTGAAAATAGGGCATACATACTGACTTGCACCACACGGCCGAAGACACGCAGTGTGCCATGGCCGTGGGAAATTTGGAGGGGTTACTGACTTGGGTCACACAGTCGGCCACACACCTATGTGACAGCCCATGTGTCACACACGACCAGAAGACACGCTCGTGTGTCTAGGCCGTGCCAAACCTGTAGGTTATACTAACTTAATTTGAAAGGCTACCCTAGGGGACACACAACCGTGTAACAAGACCGTGTATCGCACACGGCTGAGACATACGACTGTGTCTCTGCCCATGTGGACAAAAATAGGCTTATTGCAAAGCCAATGTGCCACCCTTTTCTCATGCACACCTAGCAATCAAAATGGTACCATTTCAAATACATTTATAGGCAGGCAAAATATCCATTTCAATACACATTTTAAGTCATTTCAAAAATCAAGCATTCATATACTCAAATCAATACCATTTGTACATTCAAACGCATACCAACTAGCATGATTCATTCCTCATTACTCACCTATTCAATAATATACCAAAGTACCTATCATACTTATCAATACAACCTATTTCAATATATATTTTTACTACCATCAATTACACACAAATTTTGACTCATAAATCATCTATTAGCCAATCATTTATCAAGTCCAAATTCATGCTTTTCATAAGTAAATATTGTCATATACCAATTGACCAAATTATGTTATTACTCAAGGCAAATTACACATCCAATATAAGTCATATAAATTGGCCAAATACATCACCAAAACCTTTACCAAAAAGACTCAAGCCTATACATGGCATATAACCAATCACCAGTGTATAAATACCGAAATAAAAAATCGGATAGTGTGATGCGATCTCTACCGACTTCCAACCCTAGCGAACGTCTGAATCACTATAAAACATAGAAAATAACACAAAGTAAGCTACAAATCTTAGTAAGCTCGTATGGTGAGAAACTTATATTATTAAATAACCGCATTTTAAACAATTATTCAAAACATGATATAATTCATATGATTTCACCATCCAACCCCAAATTCATGCTCATAGACGATCAAGATTTTCATGAGTTTATTCATTCAGAATGCGTATGGTTTGAATACTTCTTATCAATTCATTCATATTTTCATATGCACAATCAATTGTATATAAACTTTATTCAATCCCATAATCATCACTTTTTCTTAGCCAAGTGAATTATGTGAAATGTCATCAATTAACAGTGTTTCACACACTATGTGCAATATGTATATTTAGTTAAAACAACTATAACCCATACCTCACATAACATTCATTTCATACCTCATTATAGCCAAATAAACACATTTTGGCATGAAACATACTTATACATAAATCTATCTCATTTCATATACTTGATACACTAAGAACTTACCATATTACCTTTATTTAGTTCTCATATAAATTTTGTACGAACCTGTATCACTTAATTCAATTGTACTTTCCTTCTCATCTTGACTATGCCTGCTGAACCGTTCAGAATCGTTAAGGATACTCGGAATCACATAAAGCTCGTACAATGCCATATCCCAGATATGGTCTTATATGTTATCACATATCGATGCCACTATCCCATATAGGGTCTTACACGAAATTGAATAACGATGCCAATGTCCCAGACATGGTCTTACATGTAATCACATCTTGGTAATACTAATGTCATGAAATTTATATCCTATATTGTTCCTAAGGTTCGTATGGGACTTTCGGTTGTCATAACTTTGTTGATTCTTGCTTGAATTTGCTCGTTCAACATTCGTAGCAATTCAATGATAATGAAACATATATAATTCAATTCAATTCAATGATAATTAAGCATTTATAACATGTTTATTAGCATACGAGCTTACCCTGATCGTTGTAACAACGAATTAGGTCGACTAATCCAATACTTTATTTCCCCCGTTCTAGATCTGAATCTCATTTTTCTCAATCTATATAATAAAAAAATTTACTTATTTACTTATTAATTCATTCAATTTAACACAATTTACACATTTTGGCAAAATTAAACTTTTTCCCCTATTATTTCACATTTTCGTAATTTAGTCCTTAACACATAAAATATAAAATTCATGAAATTTAAACAATTCCATGCTTAGCCAAATATTACTTAATTATAAATCAACCCATATTTTCACTTTATTCGTACTTTAAACCACATAATTTCATAATTTAGTCCATAATTTGCATTTTTACTCAAAATCACTTTGTAAAATATGTAAAAATATCATCTAACTTCAATATGTCATCATCAATCATAAAAAATCATGAATATTCATCAATAGCATCTCACAAAATAATGAGAGAATACAAAATTAAAGGTGCTCGCTAGCTAGTAGCCGATGCAACGATCCCAAAAACGTAGAAATTATTAAAAACAGAACAAAATTGAACTTACATGTATTCAATTCTCCATGGCCGAATGCTTTAAGCTATTATGGCTTTTTCTTCTTCCATTTTCGGTTGAAGAAACAAGAGAAATAAAAATGCATGTGTTATTTTGTTTTATTTAACTTAACTTATTAACTAATTTACCAAAATACCCTTTGATTAAAACATTAAAAATTCACTATTTCATGCATAGAATCATCCACTTACATTATAAAAGGGTTATTTGAAACATAAAACCCTTAACTATTTAATTTCATAGCCATTAGATACTTTTAACTAATAGAACACAAGTTTTAAGCTTTATGCAATTTAGTCATTTTTACCAAATTAACTACCCAAACGGTAAAATTTCTTTATGAAATTTTCACACAATAATTCTATCATGTTGTAATCCATGATAAAATATTAAAATAAATATTTTGACATCAGATTATGGTCCCAAAACCACTGTTTTGATTAACCCTAAAAACGGGCTGTTACAATTACTTTCACTTTTTCCTCAGTCTCTTAAATCAAATCAATCCTGTGAATCTTTTTCTCACTGAGATTAGTCCAATGCAAAGGAATTCAGCATTTACGGTCGTACAAAGCTTCATACGGTGCCATCTTTATGCTCGATTGGTAATTGTTATTGTACGCGAACTCAAACAACTGTAAATATTTCTCCCAATTGCCTTCAAATTCTAGTATGAAACATTGAAGTATATCTTTAAGTACCTATGTAACCGCGTACCTAGAGCCTCCTATAACTTGCTCTAGAATTGTAATGTAAATCATGGATCCCTATCCGAAATAATAGAAGCTGGCACCCTGTGTAATTTGACAATCTTATAAAAAATAAGCTCAGCTAACCTCTTAAGAGAATAATATATACAAACTGGAATAAAATGTGCACAGTTCGTCAGATGATCAACAAAAACCCAAATTGCATCTCTCTTCCTCGGAGACAAGGGTAATCCCATTACGAAATCCATGGTGACACCCTCCAATTTTCACTCTGGTATCATCATTGGCTGTAACGAACTAGAAAGTACTTGATGTTTAGCTTTAACTTGCTAACATACTAAACATCTCGATACAAAGTTAGAAATTATTCGTTTCATACTCGGCCACTAGTACATTTGTTTCAAGTCACTGTACATCTTATTACTACCAGGATGGATAGATAAGCTACCACTATGAGCTTCATCCAAAATCTTCTGCACGAGATCTATATTTCTCAGAACGCAAATTCTGCCTCTGAAGTATAAACAATCGTTAGATCCAATATGAAAATATGAATCAAAAGTCAACTCACTTTGTTTCCGTTTAGCTAGCAACGCATCATCATGATTCTAAGCCTTACAAATCTATTGTAAAAACATTAGTCTAGCCTTCAACTTAGCTAAGATCGAACCATCATCAAGCAACATCAATCACATATTCAATGTTCGCAAAGCAAATAGAGATTTTCTACTCAAAGCATCAGTGACTACATTCACTTTACCCGTATGATAATTAATGATCAAGTCATAATCTTTCAATAATTCGAGCCATCTGCACTGTCTCAAATTCAAATCTTTCTACGACATTAAATACTTCAAACTTTTATGATATGTAAAGATGTGACACTTTTCTTCGTATAAATGGTGTCGCTAAATCTTCAACGCAAACACAATAGCTGCAAGTTCTAAATCATGCATCGGATAATTATTTTTGTGTAGCTTTAACTGTCTGGAAGCTTAAGCTATTACTTTGCCTTCCTACATCAAAACACAACCTAAACCATTCAAAGAAGCACCACTAAAAATCACGAACACTATACCCAACTTAGGCTGAGCCTTGGTCAAGAATGCTTTTAACTGATTGAAACTTTGCTAACATTTCTCAGACCACTCGAACTTCACATCTTTTTGGAATAATCTCATCATTGGTGTAGCTATTATCTTGAATCCCTTGACGAACCTTCTGTAATATCAGGCTAGTCCCAGAAGACTTCTACATTCTGATTCATTTTTTAGAGATTACCAATCAACAGTAGCTAAAATCTTACCCAGATAAACTTTGATGCCCTCGGCTGACACAACATGTCTCAAAAAACTGACTTCCTAGAGCCAAAATTCACATTTGCTAAACTTGGAAAATAATTGTTTCTCACACAAGGTTTGCAATACAATTCTCAAATGCTCCGTATGTTCAGACTCATCTCGAGTGTAAATCAAGATATCATCAATGAATACCATGACAAATCGATCTAAATACCGTCTGAAAATTTTGTTCATCAAATCCATAAATATTGCACGTGCATTAGTTAAACCAAACGACATCACAAGAAATTCATAATGTTTGTACCTAGTCCTGAGTGTAGTTTTCGACATATTAAAATCTTTAACTCGTAGCTGATAATAACTAGAACGAAAATCAATCTTCAAAAATACTATTGCACCTTTCAACTGATCAAACAAATTGTAAATATGTGGCAATGCATACTTATTATTGATCGTAGGTTTGTTGAGCTAGCGGTAATGAATACATAATCTCATAGATCTGTCCTTTTTCTTAATGAATAGAATAGGTGCACCCCAAGGTGAAAAACTTGGTCGAGCAATACCCTTATCTATCAACTCTTGCAACTATGCTTTCGACTTTTTCAACTCAGTAGGAGCCATTTTGTAAGGAGCTATTGATATCAATGATGTTCCTGGTACTAACTCAATGGCAAACAGAACCTCTCTAATTGATAGTAACCGAGTAACTCCTCTAGAAACACATTTGGATACTCGCATACCACTGGAACTAATTCTATCTTCAACTTAAAAACTTTAGAATCAAACATATATGCATGGTGTGCATCGTAGCCTTTCCTCACATATCTCTTTGCTGATATAGCTGAAATAACAATAGGCAACCTACTCAAACTATTTGATTCAACTTGAAGCTTTTCACCATTCTGACACTTTAATACAATAAGCTTCTGTCTACAGTTCACAATAGCATCGTGCAGAGTTAGCCAATGTATGCCCAAAATCACGTCAAAGTCATCAAATGGCAATAGCATCAAATAAGCTGGAAAGCTATAACCCCAAATCATCAAAGGATAGCTCTTGCAAACCTTATCCACTAACACATACTAACCTAGGGGGTTTAACACTTTAACCACGAATTCAGTGGACTCAATAGGTAAATTCTTACTTGATACTAAATTTGTGCATACAAACGAAAGGGTTGATCCCGGATGTAGCACCCCTAACCCGCATCCGTCGTCGGAACAGGGTTTTAGGGCATTATCAAAACTTTCAAAACATTTTACAAATAATTTATGTAAATTACTATTCATTAACCGAGATCATTCAAAATGTCCCTTAATTGGACCCTCGAGGCCCAATACGAGCATTAGAATCAAGTCAGGACTTAATCAAAAGCTCTAAGAATTTTTCGCGAAATTATAAAAATTTTCCAAGATGCAGGGCTCACACGCCCATGTGGTCCAAGGGACACGCCCGTGTGACCTTGGGACATGCCCGTGCTAAAGGCCATGTTCAACCCTGTGTAACTATCTATCTTGAGCACACGGCCATGCCACAGACCTGTGTGCTAGGCCATATGGTTAATTAATTCAATTCAAAAATAGGTGTAGGTTTCACTCAGCCAAGACACACACCTATGGTCTAGGTCGTGTAGCACACACGGTTGAGACACACGCTTGTATCTCTGCCCGTAAGCTCAATTCTAAGCATTCTGTTTCTCAAAGTTAAGGTGCAAGGGATACACGGCCTAACGACACGCCCATGTTACGAGGTCGTGTGTCACACATGGTCTAGACACACACCTGTGTGTCTGCCTGTGTGGACAGAATAAAGCCATTTCCTAGCTTCAGTGGTTAAGAGTGCAAGAAAGTGACACAAATATCTGTTTGCTTCAGTGGTTAAGTGTCCTGGAAAGTGTCTGAGAAGTCTGAGGTCCAAGTCTGGGCAGGTGCAAAAAGTTTTGGTTTTAAAGAAATAAGCACTGTCTCTAGGTAGTAGGCTTTTAAATAAATTTGTTAAAAAATGACAGAATGGGCTTGCTGGTCTAGTGGAAAGTGGCGTGTGGAGTATGCTAGTGGTCTGAGGTTCGAATCCCTGCTTGTGCAAATGGAGATCATTTTTACTGATGGCCATGGGAGGTAGTTATGTTTCATCGAAACACCAAGAGTTTGAACAGGTTTGAATGGTGTTGTTGTTAGCTGAATCTAAGGAAAAGGATTGGGGATTTCAGTTGTTGAAGATTGTGGATGGGAGGAAATTAAGGAGGAAATAGGGGAAATTGAATTGTTTAAAAATGGTTGTGTTGAATTTGAACTGATGGCACACAAAGTTTCAGTTTTGGTAGGGGTATGTTGAGGGGTAAGTGTTAGTTTATTGACCGAATAGAGGTGTTTATTTTGTCAAAAATTTCAGTCATAGTCTAGCTAGGTGCCGAATCCTCTCTTTGCTTTTCAGGTTTTCAAATAGCTTGTTTTGTGTTCTTTCTTCTTTTGGTCTCGGGTAGTCCCTCAAAGATCCCCAAGAGTGCTGCTGATTTCCCCTTGTTCTTAGCCGAATACTACTTTTCCCCTATCTTCTTCTTTTTTTCCGATTCTGCCTTCTCCTCTTTCTTAACTTGGTCATTTGCCTATGTAGCACTTCTCTTCCCTTCAATTATTCTTTGCTCTTCTATTGTGTTGGTCGAACCCTAATATCCTTTGTTTTTCTTTAAGTCGAACACCTTGTTTTAGCATTCTTTCTTCTCTTGGTAAAATAGTTCTTGGTCGAATACCTCTGACAGTTGTGGCCATTCCTTTTTCTCCTCTCTCTTAATCTTTTTTCTTTCTCTTGCAAAAACTGAATGCCCTTTTTTAACTGTGTCGACTTCTAGGCTTGGGTCTTGGCTGAATATTGGGGCTCGATCTCAATAGTCAAGGAGTTAGGCCGATTATTCCTTCTCAACAAGTGATCCTTTCACACGTGGTTAAAGCATTGGAGAAAATACGTTGGTTTTGGAGCAAGAGGGGTTCTGCGATTGTTCGATTCGTGCTTTGATCTTAGAAGCATTTCAGCTACAATTTCATAACAGGTGTGTGTGTAACACTGTCGTTAGTCGTAAAATGGAAAAAGCCAAAAATTTGGAAAGTGGGACTGTCGACACCACATGGGCGTGAGGACGCCTATGTGGCATGTGGCAAACCTTGTGACAAAACATGGTTGTGTGATTGACGAGATGGCCATGAGCGATTTCATGGGTCAAAATGGTATTGGGACATTTTAGGTTGAAATGGGCCATGTGGGACCAATGGGCTTGTAGGCCCCACATAGTAAAATCGTACAAAAGTGTGGTAAATATTGGGCCAAGCACCACATGGTTAAGGCCATTTCTGGGCTATGTGGGACATACGAATGTGTGGGCCTACATGGGTCCGCAATATGGGTCGTGGGCCCATTTTCACTGATTGTCTATTAAGGTTGCATGAGTCACCTGAGATGACTGTGGACCTACTATTGGGCCGATAAGTGTACTTAGACCCTTATTTTTGTAAATGACTGATATTCCCCTATGTGATGTATGACTGTTTGAGCATGCCGTCTGTATTGTTTATACAATTATATTATGTTGCATTGCATGGGTGGGATATATGATTTTGGAGGAAGTGTATTGAAAGGCTATAAGCCTATTACTAGCATCTCTACTACAAATACTATTTTAGTGCCGTAACCGGTGCTACTTGGAGTGTAGGGATGGGTGGATCGATTTTATCCCCACATGGTGTGTAGGGTTGGTACGGAGATGGTGTGTAGAGGCTGGATTGGGTAGGATTTTCTATTTGCATACTGTACTGATACTTTAATAGGCTTAGGCCCCACTGCTATTGTTATTGAAATGGGCTCGGGCCCAGACTGTTACTGTTACTGAAATGGGCTTAGGCCCAAACTGTTACTGATACTGAAATGGGCTAAGGCCTAACTGAGACTGAAAGGGCTTAGGCCTAAATTATGTCTACTCTGATTGATTGTTATTATGGGATTACATACTGAGTTTTCGTAAACTCACCCATCTGTTAACTATGCAGGTAACCCCCAAACTTAGACAGATCGATGCGACGGAGGACTTAGTGGTGGCCACTCGATGTAGTTATCTTTTAATATTATAATCATGGTTTTATTTTAGGTTTTTTTCATTATATAATAAGGCCTCTCGGGTTTATTTTTAATTTTGGTATTTTACTCAAATTTATTTGTGATTTTCAACTACTAGCAGTAGGAAAAACACGAGTTTTCAAGAAGTCAAACGTTTTCAAAACCATTACAAATACGTAACTCATTTCAAAGCTTCTGCGAATAACAAACTGTTTACAAAATTAATAACGCTTTAATAAAAGCAACCTTTAAAGGTACAAGTCCCACATTATCAATGAGCAATAAGAATTTAAAATTGTTTTTTCAAACTATACAAAGAGGCTTATTACAGAATGGAGTTTTTCAACAAAATTATATTTTGTGACAAACACTTCAATGTGACATCGCTAGATTCAGTCATAACGTCTAGGCAAGGTTTGGGGTTTTAGACACGAACTTACCTTGACACTTGTTTGCGTATAAAATCTACTAATCCGAAACCTTTTCTTTTCCTCGGTCTAACCTCGAGTTTGTGTTGTCCAGATCTATATAAATAGCTTTAATAATGAATTCCACATATTTCATAATTATTTGAACTCAATCTACATCCTAGGCGAAATTACCATTTTGCCTCTAACTTTTCCATAAATTCCCATTTCGTTTCTAGGCTCGAAAAATGAAATTTGTGCAATTCACTCCCTATTCCAAGCCTAACCAACATCCCATTACAAATTTTATGGTACATGTATTCATAAAAATTTAGAATTTTTCATCAAATTTCACAACTTTACATTTTAGTCCCTAAATCATGTTTTCATCAAAAATCACTTTGTAAAAGTTGTTTACCTATCAACAACCTTCCATTTTCTACCATAAATCTCTAATTTTCAGCATATTCATCCATGACCCAAATTTCATACCTTGATAACTTTTCAAATTAATCCCCAAAATAGATAGATTAGACTATCTCGGTTTTAAAAATATTAAAATTACTAAAAATGGGGCAAGGAAACTTACCCAATTTAGCCTTGAAAGTTTCTTCTCTCTCTCCTAGGGTTTCTATAATAGCCCGGTTTTAACTAAATCAGAACAGTGGTTTCGGAACCACAAATCTGAGGTCATAAAATTATTTTAATATTATTTTTAGTGTATACTACATGTGAATATATATGTGTGAAAATTTCGTGAGTTGTTTTTACCGTTTAATAACTCAATTTGAGAAAAAGGACTTAATCACATAAAATGCAAAAGTACCATGCTATAAGTTAAAAGTGTTTAATTGCTATGGCTTATTAAATGAAAGGTCCTTATTTTGTAATTAGACCATTGATAGTGGATATGGACATTAATGGCCTTATATTTGATGTTTTAAATGTTTAATAATCAAGGGTAAAATGGTAAAATATGTATTAAGTTATAATAAATAAAAGAAAAAATTTTAAGCCTAAATTAGAGAAAGAAAAGATGGTTTTGAGCTTTCATCAATTCAACCATGGTTAAGCTTGATTAAGGTACAATTTTAGCTCGATTTTTTAAGATTTTTATGTTTTTGTGATAGTTGCTTTGAGTACTAGCTTGCCCATGCCTTAATTTTTGAAAGTGTTTATGATTTTGAAAGTTACCATTGATGAATTCATGTGTTTTGAATATCTGATGATGAAATATGAAAGCTTGGTGTTTGGTATACATGTTTTGTAAAGTGATTTTGAGTAAAAATATCAATTAGGGATTAAATTGAGAAAATGTGAAATGTTGTGGTTAAAAGTGTGAAATAAATTAAAATATGGGCTGTTATGAAGCTATAGAGAATTTGAGTAAGCATGGGCCATATTGAATTTTTTGAATTTTGTGTATTTCTGAAATAGGTACTAAATTGTAAAAATGTGAAACTTTAGGGGCTAAAGTGTAAAAATGCCCAAACATGTGTTTGTGGACTAGGTTGAATGTGTTGACGAATGAAAGAGTAATTTTGAATGTATATAGATCAAGAACGAAATAAATTAGATTTAAATCGGGGCAAGTCAAAAGTTATTGAATAGTCGATTTGGCCCTTTATTACGACTACAAGGTAAGTTTATATACAAATGAATGCCTTTAAATTGAATTATATGTGTATATTTATCATTGAAAGGTTATAAATTTTGAATGAACAATTAGGAGCAAGAATCGACAGAGTTACGATATCCGAAAGTCCCATACGAACCTTAGGAATAGTATAGGATACGAATGTCATGACATTAGGTTATCGAGATGTGATTACATGTAAGACCATGTTTGGGACATTGGCATTGTATTGTGATTACGTGTAAGACCATTTCTGGGACAGTGGCATCGTTAATCGATTTCTTGTAAGACCCTATCCGGGACATTGGTATCGATATGTGATAACATGTAAGACCATATCTGGGATATGACATTGCACAAGATATATGTGATTTCCAAGTATCCTTAATGATTCTAATTGGTTCAACGGGAAAAGTCAAGTCGAGAAAGAATACGTGAATGAGCTAAGTGACTCAGGTATGTATGAAATTCATATGATTATTGAAAATGGAAAGTAATTGATGAACTCAATTAAGACATTGAATATACGTTTAATGAGAAAGGTTTGTGAATTTCAATGTGATTAACTATGTTGAGCATATTTGAATTGATATGCAAATGTTTATGTGATTACTTTATTTGAATATGGCTTACTAAGCTTTTAAAGCTTACTTTATGTGATTACTTTATCGAATCTAGCTCAAACTCGTGGATCATCGAGAAATGTCATCACACTATTGATCATCTCGTTGGTACTTTTGGAGCTTTGTATATATGGTACATGGCATGTATAGGCTAGTGCCATCTTGGTATGTTTTGAGTTGTGATTATAGCCATGAGATTTGGCTTATAAATGTTGGAATATGGCCATTTAAGTTGGCTTGAATTATATGTTTGATAAGTGATATATGCGATGTATATAATGTCCTAAGTGTTGGCTTGTTTGGAATGGTTGTATGGATGCTCTTTTGGATAGTTATGTGTTGTGGTATTATTGCTTGGAATTTGGTATATTTTGGTATGATTTGAGAATGATGAATTGATGAGCTTGAGAAGCATGATTTGGTTGATAAAAAAGTAAGAAAATTCATTTAATAGTTATGTGAGATTGATGATTGTGGCATATTGATTTGATATGTTTTGAATATGGAATTTAGTAGTTGAATTGATTGATGATAGATGGTATGATATGTGTGTGAAATGGCATGTTTTGGCTACCTACATATGTGTTAAATTGATACGATTTGATGACTAGGTGTGTAAGAGATGAGGGTGGCAAATTGGCTTTGCAAATGGCCTATTTTTGTCCATACTGGCAGAGACACGGGTGTGTGTCTCAGCCGTGTGTGACACATGATCGTGTTGCACGGTTGTGTGTCCCCTAGGGTACCCTTTCGAATTAAGTTATTATACCCTACAGTTTTGACACAGCCTAGACACATGGGCGTGTCTACTGGCCGTGTATGGCACATGGGCTGGCACATGGGCACATGGTCTACCGTGTGACCCAAGTCAGTAACCTCCCCAGGTTTCCCACAGCCATGCACAGTGGCGTGTCCTTGACCGTGTGGTACAAGTCAGTATATGTTGCTTTTTTTCACACGGCCTGTGACACGGGCGTGTGACTTTTAAATGTTTGAAAATTTTCTAAGTTTTCCAAAGTTTGCAAATGTTATCTGTTTAGTTCCGAACCACTTCTAAGCATGATTTAAGGTCTCGTAGAGCCTTACAAGGGACATTGTGAATGTTTTGGAATGGATCTTGAGTATGAATGTATAAATGTATGTAAATGAGGTGTGTTATTCGGTAATGCCTAGTAACCCTATTATGGCGACGGATACAGGTTAGGGGTGTTACAGTTTCCATATAATTTTGGGGAAAAAGATGAGAAAAATAAGATGATATTTCTTTTTATCATCTTTTAATTAATTAAATTATTTCAATTCTAATTTAGTCCTTGCCCTTTTCTAATTTTTCCATGGATGAGTCACCTAAAATCTACATACTTTTCTTTATTGGTCTAATTACTATATATGGAGCTCTAGTTTTGAATTCCATAGCTATTTAATCCTTATAGCTACTAGAATTCAACTTTCACATTTTATGCGATTTAGTCCATCTTGTAATTAAACACTTAATCAATAAAATTTTCGTATAAAAATTTTCACATGACATGCCTATCATAATACGGACCATCTAATAAAATAAAAAAATTATTTTTGGGTCAGATTTGTGGTCCCAAAACCATTGTTCTGATTTCAATGAAAAATGGATTGTTACAACCCTCCCCCCTTAAGGATTTTCATCCTCAAAAACCTTACCAGTAAAAAGTTTCGGGTATTGCTTCCTCATAATATCCTCCGGTTCCCAAGTAGCCTCCTCTATACCATGTCATTGCCAAAGAACTTTTACTAGCGCTACCTTTTTATTTCTTAACTCTTTTGTTTCCTGAGCTAAGATTTTGATTGGTTCTTCACTATATGTCATATCAGGCTGAATCTCTACCTTTGTCAGAGAGATAACATGTGAAGGATCGGATCGATACCACCGTAGCATAGACACATGAAAAACATTATGAATCCGATCAAGTTCTTGTAGTAAAGCTAACTGATATGCAATCAGTCCAATTCTTTCTATAATCTCATATGGTCTAATGAACCGTGGACTCAGTTTTCCTTTACGACCAAACCGAAGAACTTTCTTCCAAGGCAATACTTTCAAGAATACTTTGTCACCAACTTGAAATTCTATTTCTTTTCATTTCATATCAGCATAAGACTTTTGATGATCAGAGGCTGCTTTCAAATTGTCTCGAATTACTTTCACCTTTTCCTCAGTCTCTCAGACTAAGTCAACTCCGTGCAACTTTTTCTCACTGAGTTCTGTCCAATACAATGGAGTCCTACATTTGCGATCATACAAAGCTTCATACGGTGCCATTTTGATGTTGGACTGATAACTATTATTGTAAGCAATTCAACTAAAGGCAAATACTTTTCCCAGTTACCTTCAAACTCAAGTATACAACATCGAAGCATATATTCCAAGATTTGTATTACCCGTTCAGATTGACCATCTATCTGGGGATGAAATGCAGTACTAAAGTGTAACTGAGTACCCAGAGTTTCTTGTAATTTCCTCCAGAATTGAGATGTAAACCGAGGGTAATAATGGAGACAGGCACTCCATGCAATCTAACAATCTCAGATACATAAAATTCAGCCAATCTGTCCAAAGAATAATCCATGCATACCGAAATAAAGTGTGTAAACTTTGTCAACCGATCAATAATTACCCAAATGGCATCTTTCTTTCTTGGAGACAGGGGTAATCCCATTACAAAGTCCAAAGTAATTCTTTCCCATTTTTGTTCTGGTATCGTAATTGGCTGTAATAGTCCAAAAGGCAATTGATGTTCAGCTTTTACTTGCTGACATATCAAACACTTAGATACAAACTCAGAAATACCCCGTTTCATTCTTGTCCACCTGTACATCTTTTTCAAATCATTATACATTTTATTACTACCAGGATGCATAGACATGTTACCATTATGAGCTACATTCAAAATCTTTTGTACTAGTTCTGAATTTTTCGGTACACATACTCTGCCTTTGAATAACAAACAACCATCAGTCCCGATCTGAAATTCTAAATCAGGAGTCAATTCATTTTGTACTAGTTTTGCTTGTAACTTACTATCATTTTTCTGAGCTTCAAAGATCTGTTGTAAAAACATTGGTCTAGCTTTTAACTCAACTATGATTGAACCATCACCAGACAATAACAATTAGGTGTTCATTGCTCGCAAAGTATACAGGGATTTTCTGCTCAAAGCATCTGCCACTACGTTGGCTTTTCCCGGATGGTAGTCAATAATAAGATCATAATCATTCAATAACTCAAGCCATCTACGCTGTCTCAAATTCAAATCTTTTTGTGACATCAAATATTTCACTGTCTCAAATTCAAATCTTTTTGTGACATCAAATATTTCAAACATTTATGATCAGTGAATATGTGACATTTTTCACCAAATAAGTAATGCCGCCAAATTTTCAAAGCAAACACTATGGTTGCCAATTCAAGATCATGTGTCGGGTAGTTCTTTTCATGTGGCTTTAGTTGTCGTGATGCATAGGCTACCAGTTTACCTTCTTGCATCAAAACATAGCCAAAACCATTCAATGATGCAACACTGTAAATTATAAATTTCGTACTCGATTCAGGCTGGACTAACACAGGTGCTTCTATCAATAAAGCCTTTAATCTGTCAAAACTCTGCTGGCATTTGTTTGTCCACTCAAACTTGAAATCTTTCTATGGAAAAGCTATCATTGAAAATATTTTTACAAATCTCCAATAATAACCAGCTAGTCCCAGAAAACTTCAAACTTTAGACAAATTCTTCGGTGGCTTCTAGTTAACAATGGTTGAAATTTTATTCAGGTATACTTTAACACCTTCAGCAGATACAATATGCCCCAGAAAACTAACTTACTGTAGCCAAAATTCACATTTACTAAATTTGGCATACAATTGCTTCTCTCGCAGAGTTTGCAACACTATTCTCAAATGTTTTGCATGTTCATTCTCATCTCGAGAGTAAACCAAAATATCATCTATAAATACCACCACAAACCTGTCTAAACATGGGCTAAAAATTTTGTTCATCAAATCCATAAACACTACAGGTGCATTTGTCAAACCGAATGGCATTACAAGAAACTCATAGTTTCCATACCGGGTTCTAAAAGCTGTCTTTGGCACATCTGAATCTTTTACCCGTAGTTGATAGTAACCAGAACAGAGATCAATGTTTGAAAATACAGTGGCACATTTTAACTAGTCAAACAGGTCATCAATACGAGGCAATAGATACGTGTTCTTTATTGTAACTTTGTTGAGCTGTTTGTAATAAATGTACAGCCTCAATGATCCATCTTTCTTCTTTACAAATAGAACCGGCGCACCCTAAGGTGAGAAAATAGGTCGAGGAAAACCTCTATCAATCAATTCTTACAACTGTGCTTTCAACTCTTTTCATTCAGTAGGAGCCATTCTATAAGGTGCTATGGATATAGGTGTTGTTTTCAGAACAAGATCTATAGAGAATTCCACTTCTCTATCTGGTGGTAAACCAGTTAATTCTTCTGGGAATACATCAGGAAATTCACATACAACCGGCTCTAACTGAATCTTTGACTCAGATACTTTAGTATCCAACACATATACGAGATAAGCATCATAACCCTTTCTGACATATTTCTGTGCTGATATTGCTGAAATCACATTAGGTAATCCATCTAGTTTATCAAATTCAACATGAAGTAATTCACCATTCTCACATTTTAATACAATATATTTATGTTTACAGTTCACCATTGCATCATATTGGGTTAACCAATCCATTCCCAAGATCACATCAAATTATCAAATGGCAATAACATCAAGTTAGCCGGAAAGCAATAACCTTTTACCATCAACGGACAATTCTTACAAGCTTTATCCATAATAACAAACTGGTCCAGAGGGTTTGAAACTTTAACTACAAATTCAGTGAACTCAATAGACAGATTTTTAATAGTCACTAAGTTTGTGCATATGTATGAATGTGTGTAACCAGGATCAATCAATACAGTAATATCAGTATCAAGTAGAGAACATGTACTAGTAATGATGTCTGGTGTAGAGGCATCTTCTCTTGCACGAATAGCATATGTCCTTGCAGGTGCTCGTGCCTCATATCTAACTATTGTATCATTGGTATTACCTCAACTAC
The DNA here is from genome assembly GCA_025698465.1 of Gossypium longicalyx. Taxonomy (NCBI): domain Eukaryota; kingdom Viridiplantae; phylum Streptophyta; class Magnoliopsida; order Malvales; family Malvaceae; genus Gossypium; species Gossypium longicalyx. Next base: position 60,259,047 of record CM047007.1, read on the forward strand.
TACCAACATTGCCAGGATAACGGGGTGGTTTGCCGCTCGAGACAGGATTACTAGGCTTTGGAGCTGGTTCTATCTCATTTTCAACTCTTTCTGGACAATCTCTGAGAAAATGGTCAGCTGAACCACATCCGAAACAAGCTCCACTTCTAGACCGACATTCCCCGTGATGAAATTTGTTACAATTTTTTCATTTTGGTTTGGGATTACCAACACTACCCACACTACCCACACTGGTCACATATGGTGATGAAGACCTCGGGTTAGAACGTTGAGAGCCCCGATCTTTTCCAGAATATCCTAGAGGTGGTCACCCGATCATAATACTTCTTTAATTTCTTAGAAGTAAATGATTGTGACTTACTCATAGTTCTTTTTCCAGAAACCCAAGCCTCCCTTTCAGCCTGTTTCTTTTCCTTACTCCACTCCTCAGCTTTGTGTGCTCGATTAACTAACACCGCAAATTCCCTTATTTCGAGAATTTTGATCAATAACTTGATATCTTCATTTAGACCCTCTTCAAAGCGTTTACACATCTCGATCTCAGTTAGAACCCATTCTCTGGCATATTTACTCTGCCGGACAAATTCTCATTCATATTCAGATATAGTCATGTTTCCCTATTTGAGTTCTAAAAATTCTTTCTTTTTCTTATCCATGAATCTCTGACTAACATATTTCTTTCTGAATTCAGCTTGGAAGAATTCCCATGTAATGTTCTCTCTCAGCACAACTAAAGTTATGGTACTCCACCAATGGTAAGTTGTATCCTTCAGTAGGGATACTGCACATTTCAGACACTCGGCTCGTGTACAGGATAATTCATCAATAACTCGGATAGTATTTTCTAGCCAAAACTTAGCCCTTTCCAGATCATCATCTGCAGTAGCTCTAAATTCTTCTGCCCCATGCTTGCGGATTTTATCTATCGAAGGCTTACTAGTTCTAACAGGTTCAGCACCCTGTGGTACCTCAGGAATCAGTTAAGGAACAGGTGGGGGAGGTCGTTGTATAGTGGGGTTTGTTCTTAAGTACTTGGTAAATCACTCATTCATCAATTCAAAGGCCTGTTTTGCATCCTTACATCAACCCTCAGACACGAGCCTTTCACTACCAGGCGCTGACGTAACTCTTTGAATTGAAGCTGAAGCATTGCTCTCAACTTCCTCAGATTCAGCTCTAGCTCGATTGGATAACATTCCTATATAAAAAAGACATTTAAAATGATCAAGAGTCATCACATTATCACAAATTATATAATGGCATGTATAGCTAAACTCGTGTTTGCTACGTTAAATCTGAGAATTGGCTAAACCGTAGCTTTGATACCACTAAATGTAACACCCCTAACCCGCATCCATCGTCAGAATAGGGTTTCGGGGCATTATCAAAACTTTTAGAAAATTTTACAAATAATTTATGTAAATTACTTTTCATTAACCAAGATCATTCAAAACGTCCCTTAACTGGACCTTCAAGGACGAATACGAGCATTAGAATCGAGTTGGGACTTAATTGAAAGCTCTAAGAATTTTTTGCAAAATTATAAAAATTTTCCAAGGTGTAGAGCTGACACACACATGTGGTCCAAGGGACATGCCCATGTGACCCTAGGACATGCCCGAGCTAGAGGCCGTGTTTGACCTTATGTAACACTCTGACTTGAGCACACGACCATGCCACACGCCTGTCTGCTAGGCCGTGTGGTTAATTTATTCAATTTGAAAATAGGTGTAGGTTTCACACGGCCACGACACACGCCCGTGTCTCTGCCCGTGTGCTCAATTCAAAGCATTCTGCTTCTCAAAGTTAAGGTGTAGGGGACACATGGCCTAACCACACGCCAATGTTACAAGGCCGTGTATCACACATGGTCTAGACACACGCTCGTGTGTCTGCCCGTGTGGACAAAATAAAGCCATTTTCTAGCTTCATTTGTCACCCAAATTTACCATTTTCTTGCACTAAAACATACCAAACACATTCTAACCATTTCTAAGCATTCTAGTTAAGCAATTTCCATCATTCATCATGGCATACCATTACATGCATACATGCTCACAATCTTACCTTGATTCAATCCATATATTAGACATAATTTGATCAACTACTTAACATATATTTAACTACCATAACATGACATTACAAGTATATCAAAACAACCATTACTAGCCATTCCAATGGCTAGATTACAAGCATCATTATCAAGTCACTAATGTTCAAGTTGTCCTATACATGCCATTATACCAAAATGATTTTACTAAGTATACCCAAAATAAGCTAGATGATAGTGTGACGATGCTCCAATGATCTCCAACATTCACAAGCTTAATCAAGGAACACACTCTCGAGCCACATATTGTATAACAGGATTACTAGCCCACGCTAAATCCTTTATATAACGTAAGCTCAAAAGAGCTCAATTAGGATTACCAGTCCAGACTAAACGCTAATCGTAACGTATAGTCAAGAGGTATTATATTAGGATTACCTATCCGAGCTAAATCATTTCTATAAAAAGGTCTATAGGATTACTTGTCCAAGCTAAATCTCATCTGCAACAAATTCAGGACTTTATTTGTTTCGGGAAAGTGCATATATTCATCAAAATTCAATATTCAACTGAGATTTAACCTTTTTTCACCATTTCAAGCATGTATTGAATTTTTCATTATAGCATTCAAATAATGTACATCAATATAAGTCACATTCCATACAAATACAACATTCAAATAAACATATTTTCATGCTCGATTAAGTTACACGAACTTACCTCGACACCTGTTCGCATATAAAATCTACTAATCCGAAACCTTTTCTTTTCCTTTGTCTAGCCTCGAATTTGTGTTGTCCAGATCTATATAAATAGCTTTAATCATCACTTTCACATATTTCATATTTATTTGAACTTTATTTACATCTTAGGAAAAATTACCATTTTACCCTTAACTTTTCCATAAATTCCCATTTCGTCCCTAGGCTTGGAAAATGAAACTTGTGCAATTTACTCTCTATTCCAAGCCTAGCCAAAATCCCATTACAAAATTTACAGCACATGTATTCATAAAAATTCAAAATTTTTCGTCAAATTTCACGACTTTACATTTTAGTCCCTAAATCATGCTTTCATAAAAAATCGCTTTGTAAATGTTGTTTATCTATCAACAAGCTTTCATTTTCTACCATAAATTTCTAATTTTCAGCATATTCATCCATGACTCAAATTTCATACCTTGATAACTTTTCAAATTAATCCCCCAAATAGATAGATTAGACTATCCCGATTTTAAAAATATCAAAATTACTAAAAACGAGACAAGAAAACTTACCCAATTAAGCCTTGAAAGTTTCTTCTCTCTCTCCTACGGTTTCCATATAATTTTGGGGAAGAAGATGAGAAAAATAAGATGATATTTCTATTTATCATCTTGTAATTAATTAAATTATTTCAATTCCAATTTAGTCCTTGCCCTTTTCTAATTTTTCCATGCATGTCACCAAAAATCCACATACTTTTCTTTAATGGTCTAATTACCATATAGGGTCCTCTAGTTTTGAATTCCATAGCTTTTTAATCCTTATAGCTACTAGAATTCAACTTTCGCATTTTATGCGATTTAGTCCATTTCATAATTAAACACTTAATCAATAAAATTTTCGTATCACACATTTCACAAGACATGTATATCATAATACAGACCATCTAATAAAATAAAAATAAATTTTATTTTTGGGTCAGATTTGTGGTATTGAAACTACTGTTCCTATTTCATTGAAAATGGGTTGTTACACCGAATCAATCAAAGCAGTAACATTTGTGTCAAAGATAGAAAATATACCAGTAATAACATCTGGCACTGAAGCTTCCTCTCGTGCTCGAATTGGGTAAGCTATGGCTAGTGCTCGTGCCTCAGATCTCATAGCAGAGTCTTTTGTTCCAGTAGGACTATTACTCGCATTTCTAAGATTACAAGGTGGTCTACCTCTCGTGGAAATATTGCTAGGTCAAACGCTCGAAACTTTTTTCTTTCTCGAGTACCTCCGAGCATTCTCGAATAAAATGCTTATCTGAACCACATTTGAAGCACGCACCGTCTTTCACCTTTTACTCACCAAAATGTCGATGTCCACATTGTTGACAATCAGGTTTATTGTCTTTAGCACTACTTACGCTCACTACAGACATAGCTTGCGCCTTTGAACCCGTGTGTTGTTTACTTCAATCTCTATAATAATATCCCACTGAAGTATTTGAGCAGTTATAATGTTCTCTAGATTTCTTTGATGACAACTAATATGACTTTCCCGATGATCTCTTTCTTGAATCTCTAACTTCATAATCAGTTTTTCTCTTCTCTTTGTTAAGCTTCTCGGCTTTATGATCTCGATCAACTAACACAATGAATTCTTTTAGTTCAAGTATCTCGACTAGAAGCTTTATATCTTCATTTAACACTTCCTTGAACCTTTTACACATAGCACCCTCGATTGGAATACATTCCCAGGCATATTTGCTCAATCTGTAACGCCCCAAAAAATAGATGCTCATTTTCTGTATGTTGTGTAACTCAAATGCATGCTTGTCTCAATGGTTAAGTGTCTTGGGAAGTGCCTGAGAAGTCTTGAGCTCAAGCCTGAGCAATTGCAAAAACATTGGTTTTTTTTTAAGAATAATTGTTGCCTTTAGTTAGTAGTCTTTTAAATTATTGTGGGAAAAATTTGTCATAAAAGCCTGCTAGTCTAGTGGTAAGTGGCTTGTTAGGATGCTTAAGGGTCTTGAGTTCGAGCCCTCCTATGCGCAAAGGTGTTCTATTTTGCTGCTCGTGCAAGGTAAGAAGTTGGGATTGATCGAAACTCTGATGATGGAGTGGTTGAGTGGAGAGTGAATAGCCGAATTTGAGAGAATTGTGGGATTGGATAAGGGAGTTATCGGCTGAGTGATATGGGGAGGATTTGGAGGAGGAAAATAAGGGATTTGGGAAGAGTGGATTTGTAGTGCCGAAATGGGATGCTTCTCAACCTTTCGGTTTGAATTGGGGTACCTAGTCATTCGGCCATGCTCCTAGTGTCGAAAGTGTGTGATCTAGTTGCTTCCATTTTCGATAGTGATTTTCCCCTCTGCTTCTTTTTCATAGTTTTTCTACTCTTTTGGTTAGTGGTTGCTTGGTAGCTGAATATACTTGTGGCTGCTCAGGTATTCTTCAAACTAGCCTATTGTGGTTTGCTCTCCAACTTGGTGCTTGAGTGGTCGACTCTCTCTTCTCCCTCACTCTTCTTCCCTTAACTTTCTTTACCTTTGCCGAACCATCACTCTCTCCCTCTCAATCAGTTATCAACTTTTAGCTTCTCTTTGGGTCATTAGCCAAATATTCCCTTCCTCTTCTTCTACCTCTTTTGCCCTTGTCGAATCTTTGCTAACTCTCCTTCTTTTGGTTCTGAGCCGACACCATTCTCTTCATTGCTAGCCGAATACCTCTTCTCTTGAAGCTGGTTATCCCTACATCTCTCCCTACCCCTATTGTGTTTCATCTTTTGAAGTGGTCCTTTGATCAATAAGTTAGGGATCAAGTGCAAGGTTCCTTCTCCCTATTCTATCACTTAATATCTCTTCTTTCCTCTTTCGTATGGGCTAAAATAACCTTTGTTTAATAACTCTTATTCCTGATGTTTTCTGGTCGGAAGCGAGATTGTTTCATTTCTTGCCTTGGAACTAAAGGGCGCTTTGGGTGTTGGCCGAATACTGTTGTCCCTCACCATTAGTCTACGCTTTTGGTAAGATATTGTACACTTGGTTTAATGGATTTTGTGTATGGTAATAGTTTTACAAGTGGTGTTTGGGATACAAGTAGTCTCTAAGGATTGGAAGCGATTGTTTGCAACGGTTCTTGGGTGATCGAAGAAGGCGGGTGGAAGGTAAAATTGTGAGCAAGTGTTGGCTAGGGTTCCTTGCAGTTTGTTTGATAAGTGTCTAATCAAAGTTCTGATTGTGATAGGTTTTGGACTCGTGGGTTAGCAAGTGCATTTTCGCAATCACGTGTGTAATCACACTGCAAAAACTTTAATCGGTAAAAGTCAAAAAACTTGGCTATAGACGCTATACGAGCGTACGCTTGCTTGTGTAGTGACCCGAACACATAAAATGTGGACGTTCGGTAGAAGAGACCACCATGATTGATATCACTGGCTTAGGTCGTTTTGGGCCATGTTCGGCCAAAATGGGTCGTGTGGGCCCTATAGACTCGTAGGCCCCACACGGGTAAACCACACGGATGTGTGGAGATTATTGGGCCAGGCTGTGTAGCTCACACGACCAAGGTCATTGCTGGGCTTTATAGGCCACACAAGCGTGTGGGCCCACATGGGTCGAATTATGGGCTTAGGCCCATTTTCACTGTTTAACTGTTAAGGTTGCACAGGTCGTCAAGACGACTCTGGGCCTACTGTTGGGTCCGAAACTATACCTAGACCCTAATCTGATGAAATGACCGATATACCCCTATTTGATGTATGACTGTTTGAGCATGCCATTTTTATTGTAAATACATGTATGTTACGTTGCATTGCATGGGGTGGGATATATGATATTGGAAGAAGTGTACTGAAAGGCTATAAGCCTATTACTGGCAGCTATATTGCAAATACTGTTGTAGTGCCGCAACTGGTACTATATTTTGGTGTATAAGGATGGGTGGGTCGATTTTATCCCCACATGGAGTGTTGAGCTGGATGGAGTGGAGTGTAGAGGATGGATGGGTAGGATTTTTTTATTACATATCTGTTACTGTTACTGAGATGGGCTAAGGCCCACACTGATATTGTTACTGTATTGGGCTAAGCCCTAACTGAGATTGAACTGCTACTGAAACGGGCTTAGGCCCAGAATGTATTTGCTTACTATACGATTGTTTGTTGATAAAGGATTACACACTGAGTTTTCATAAACTCACCCTTCTGCTTTCCTGTACAGGTAATCCTTAGGCGGGCCAGTGCTACGAGGGACTCAATGGAGGCCGCACGACTTGTTTTGCTACTGTTTTAAATTTTCATTTTTTAAGCTTCTTAATTTGGGTTTCAGTTATGTGATAAGGTCGCTTAAAGTTTTTTTTCCTTGGTTGGGAATTTATTTACTATAAATCATATATTTTAGCAATAGGTCGCGGTTTTACTAAAAAGAATGCATGATTTAAAAACACCTCGCTATCGTATAAAATTTAAACAAACTTTGTTTTAAAAGTACAACTATAAACTAATATGAGTACCACTTTGCTATATCAACTTGGGTTTTAACAACGAACAAAGAACGATAAATTTTCATAAAGATCACAATGAGCTTTTTATATAGAACGAATTTTTCAACGGAACTACGTTTTTCAATATCACTTTAGTGTAACATGTCAGATTCGACCATAACGTCTAGGCCGAGCTTGGGGTGTTACACAATCTGACAAATTCCCTTTCATATTTAGACACTGACATTCGACCCTGTTTAAGTTTCAAAAATTATTTACGTTTCTAATCAAGGAATCTCTGACTTATATACTTCTTTCTAAACTCAATTTCAAAGAATTCCCAGTCGATATGCTCTTTCGGCACAACTAAAACCAAGGTATTCCACCACTGATATGCTGACTCTTTTAGTAGAGATACAACACATTTTACACACTTTGTCGGTGTACAGGATAACTCGTCAAAAACTCTAATAGTATTCTCTATCCAAAATTCAGCTCTTTCAAGATCATCAACTATAGCTCTAAATTCTTCAGCCCCATATTTGCGATTTTTCTCGACTAGAGGTTTATTAACTTGCACAGTTTCCAAACCTTGTGGAATGACAGAGATCGATTGGGGAACAGGTGGGGGTAGAGATCGTTGAACTGCCGAGTTCATCCATACGAACATGGTAAACCACTCACTCATCATTTGGAAGATAGCTTCCTTAGAGTCTCCTCCCCAGCCCTTAGATACAGGCCTTGAACCACTCGACGTTACTCCGTGAATGGAGGCTTGCGCGTTACATTTGACTTCATCAAAGTCGGCTTGGCTAGATGTCATTACAATATGAAAACATTTTCAAACGTGTCAAGAGTTATCACACTATCATAGGTTATATAATTGCATGTATTTTTAGACTAACACACGCTACGTTAAGTCTGAGAATCGACTAAATAATAGCTCTGATACTAATAATTATAACACCCCGAACTCGTATTTGTCATCGGAATAGAGTTACAGAATATTTTTGGAAAATTTAAAACTTTAAACATTCAATTCTAAATAATTCATAAATTATATTATAATCGACTCAAATACATGCATCTTGTCCCTTGTACGAGCCCTTGATGCCCTAAAAACACTTTAGAAAGAAATTGGGACTAAATTGGAAACACAACTAATTTTTAGAAAAAAGCTAATCTTTTTCATATTATAGGGGCCACACGGCTGAGACACAAGCCAGTGCCTCGGGTCGTGTGGGCATTCAAAGTAGGGACACATGGTCGTGTCCCAGCCCGTGTCCATGCTCGTGTAACTCTCTGACTTGGGTCACAAGGCCAAGCCACACACCCGTGTACCCTTCGAAATGGCGTCACACGTCCATGTGCCAAGTCGTGTGCTAGGTCGTGTAATAGCTTGAATTACAACCCTTTGTAAGCTACAAGGGACACACGACTAAGACACACGCCCGTGTCTCAAGTCGTGTGGACAAGAAATAGGCCATTTTCAAGCCATTTCTCTCACCCAAATTGTGCTCACTCATGCAACTCAAATGTACCTAAATTAAGCTTCCAAAATGTACCTAAAATATACATAATCAAGCTACAACAATATGATACCAATTCAATCAACCAATATGCCCTAAGGCACCTCAATTTACATGACATTAATCATATCCAAACACAAGCATAACTTAGTCATTTAACAACTCAATAATTGCAACCAATTTCCATACCAAATTCTACTACAATGTCCATGCCAAAATCACATTCAAATATACCAAAATGGTCACTAAAACATACATTAACTTGATCATTCCAAAATTGACCACAAAAAGCACCAAAATGACAAATTAGCAACCATCATAGGACGACATATATACAAGCTAACATGACAACTAATTCTTTCCCCAAAATACCATATTTACAAGCCAAACTTAATGGCTATTTCAACAAGCAATAAACACCTATACATAACCATGACTCAAAATCATCAAAAGGTACCAATAATGCCGATGGATAATGTGATAGGTCTCCAATGAACCTCCAACCCACATGAGCTTCTGATTAATTACAAAACATAGAAAATGAACACAAAGTAAACATATTATGCTTAGTAAGTTCGTAATATATAATCTATGCTTATCAATGTATTGCATAATCTTAATGTAAAACCCCAAACCCATAATCGTCGCCGAAATAGGTTAAGAGATATTACCAGACCTGTAACTCAATTCAAAACATTCATTTAACAAATTTCATCACATTTCAGTAACCATCAATCATTCACATTCAAAATATACTTAAATTAATCATACGAAGTCTTAATTATGCATTTGAGGCTAAATTGATAACATATAAAAATTTCAAAAACTTATAAAATTTTCAACATTTCAAATACCACACACCCGTGTGAACTGGCCGTCTGCTTCACACGACATTAGACACCCTTGTGTGTCTAAGCCGTGGCAAAATAGGGCATACATATTGACTTGTCCACACGACCACAAGACACACTTGTGTGCAAGGCCTTGTGAAAATTAGGGAGGCTACTGACTTGGGTCACATGACTAAGCACATGCCCGTGTGCCAGCCCGTGTGCCACACACGACAGATAGACATGCCTGTGTGTCTAGGCTGTGCAAAACTGTAGGGTATACTGACTTAATTCGTAAGGTACCCCAGGAGACACAACCGTGTAACATAACCGTGTGTCACACACTATAACACCCCAAACCCAGCCTAGAAGTTTGGCCCGAATCTAACATGTCACAGTGAATTATTTTTCTAAAACCCTGTTTTCATTAAAAACCCTTCTTTTTTGAAAACTTGAGTAAAAATCCCAATTACTTTAGTTTATTTTCAGCACGTGGTTCATTGAAAAATACATAATTTTATTCCCAAAATCTCTTTTAGTTGTAGAAGCTGGTTTTAAATTAATTACTAAAAACTTGATGTTAAAAAGTTAAGTTGCGAAAGCATTTTGAAAATGTTGCGGAAATGTAGTGTTTGAAAAAAGTTATTGTTTTGGAAAACTGTGTCTTACTTCTAATAGATATTAAACAAACTAAATAAACTTGCCAAATAAAAAGTTAAGGAAATAAAGAGGCTTTATTACAACCCAAATCAAAAACCAAAGTGCTTAACTAAATAAACGAAATAGAAAAAAATGTGCAGTTGTGTGGTCGTCTCCGAGTCCCACTGCGACACCTATCCACCTAACGCTGGGGATTACCTGCACAGTTAATAAATGGGTTGAATTTACGAAAACTGAGTGTGTAATCCTCTTACTAGAGTAACAGTCAGTATAGCAAAATAGAAATAGAAACAGCCTGGGCTAAAGTCCGTTAACAGTAACAGTACAGTCCAGTTCAGATCATACATGGGCCAAAGCCCATTACAATATCATTTGGGTCACAGCCCATAACAGAATCAATTGGGCCTAGCCCATCTCAATAACAAAACAAAAGGTGTGAATGCATGGATGCATGCTATCCCATCCAAACCTGCACTTGCCTCCATCCAACCTTGAGCAACCTGTGGGGAATAACTCACCTACGCCATCCCTACACTTACAATGTTAGCACCGGTTGTAGTACTAACCGAAATCGTAGCAAAGTTGCTAGTATATATACAGCTTTAAGCCTTCAGTAGCGGTATTATAATTGGCACAAAGCCATTGGTAACTGTATTATGTTTGGCACATAGCCATCAGTGACAGTAATATAATCGGCACATAGCCTTGGGTAAATATGATTGACACAGAGTCATCCATAAGAATGTTAGGCACATAGCCACGGGTAAATACGTTTGGCACAAAGCCATAGTCAAGATGGCACAGAGCCATTTTTAGGTTGGCACAGAGCAATAATTAGATTACACAGCTTTAAGTCGTTCGTCGGTCCACAGTCGTCTTCTGCGACCTGTGCGACCTTAACAGATCAATACTGGATCCACAGTCGTCTCGTGCGACCCGTACGATCCTATCAGGACTTCCTCCGTATCAATGTCCCAACCCTATGCAATATGTTGTGTATGTCATGCTCAATCATCACACGTATATGCAAAATGGCCATGCTCAGTAACAATCATTTAAACAAATATTAAAAGCATATCAGTCGTACAACCACCATCAAGTCAGTTAAAACACAGTCATAGAATTATAGTCAAATTAGTCAAACTTATAGTCCAAGTCAGTCATTTACCCACAAGGGCAAAACAATCATTTTACCCTACAGGGGTATTTGGGTAATTTTACACTACAAAGGTATTTTGGTAATTTTATAAACTGAGGGTATTTCAGTAATTTTACAAACCAGGGACTAAATGACCCAACAGAAGGTCCACCGTTGCCTTGAGCGACTTAAGTAACATAAACAGACCTAACGGGGTAAATGGGCTTAAGACCCATACTCAGCCCAAGTGGGCCCACACACTCGTGTGGCCCATTTAGCCCAAATTTAGTTATGGCTATGTGACCTGCATACCTCAGTCCAATATTTATCACTTACCGTAGATATAATCTATGTGGGGCCCACAAGCCCATTGGGCCCACACGGCTCAGTTCGACCAAACGAAGCCCTTAACGGTCTATACTATGCACACAACATAACAAGCCCAACTATTTTCCACCTAATAGTTAGATTTACACAAGCGGGCCCATCGGGCCCATTTGACCCATCGAGGCCTAGAGCAGCCCCAGCACACGAGAACACTCGTGGTGGCCTTTACAGTCTATCGCCCATGGTTTGTGGGCTCGATTTACTCCACGAGCGATCGTACGCTCGTGAGGTCTTAAATGTCGAAGTTTCAGCTTTTCGGCTTTTGTCAATTTTTAATAACGAGGGGTGTGAATACACACCTGTTTATGAGAATGCGTCGAAGTCCACGATCACCAACCTTGGTTAAGCTGGTATGAAATAATCCCTCCTAAAACCAGTGATCACCAATCCTTGGCGCATCCTGCATTGAGTCTTAATCACTTTCTTCTCCACCAACTCATTTGGTTCGCTCTATTTAAAGCCAGCTTCTCGCCAATTCTCATGTTAGCTTCCCGATGTGGGATTACTTTCAACCATTAGGATTTTTCCACATTCTTATGACCACTTCAACCACAAAGTTCCAGTCCAACTCTACCTTCTACACAGCTCAAATAGCAAAATAAATACTCCATTGCGCATCCCAAGACTTGAACCTCAGAACACACAATTACACAACACGCCACCTTGCCACTCCACCACAGGCTCTTTCTATGTTATAAATTCATCAAAAATATTCTTAAAGCCTACCCACTAACATCAAGGCTCCTTTAAGTGAAAAACATAAATTTTTGCTAAAGCCCAGGTTTGAACCCAGGACTTCTCCAACACTCTCAAACACTCCTAATCACTTAACCACTGTAGCAGACAATCAACTGTGATATTTCTTCCACACATAAACTTTTATTTGTTGTCTCCTGGCGGTTTCCATGCACAAGGCCCAATACTTCTAGGCCCAAAAATTTGAGGCGTTACAATTCACCCCTCCTTAAAGAAATTTCTCCCACGCTACCACTGCGCACTCTCATACAAATAACAATAATACACTTTCAACTTAATCTTGAAACCTCTCACACCTAACCAAACATCTAACCACAGAAGCAAACAGATATTTATCACACATGCATACAATTTCTATATTCAAACATCATATTCAAATAAAACACACTTGACTTAAAAGAAACTGTGCAATTCTGAACCTGATGCTCCTTAGATCCACATCTGAAACATGCTCCTGTCTTCCTTCGACATTCACTCAAATGATGCCTTTTACATTGCTCGCAAGTCGAAAAGTTCAAATGCGTCTTAACACGTTTCACTGAATGAGGCTTCTGCTTCAACGGACTGCGATCTCTCTTTTTGTTACAATCCAAGCACCTAGCCTGAAGTGTTTCATCATTTGCCTTAACTCTTACCTCAAACACTTCTTCCAGCACTTCCCTTACCAACTGGGTTAGTGCCTCTGTACCAAGCTCCGAGTTATCGCTACCCAAAGTTGGTGGACCTACCTTGACCTCCGTCTCCTAGACAATCTCATGTTCCGGGGAAACGGGCAGCTCCTCACGACCTTGCTTGCCTTTAAAATCCATTATGATACTGTTTCTCGCTTAAGAATCTGTTCTTCCAGAGCACACATAGAATAAATACAAAAATCTAATTTTAAGTACAGTCTAATATCTAAAGAAACTTATGAATTCGGAGCTAGAGACTCGGTAACCCACACTTTCAGGAAAACATTTAGAAAAACACTTGAATCCTTTGAAACAATTCTTTTAGAAATTCAATTTTAAAGCTCAATCTACAGTCGAGTTTGGCAACTTGGCTCTGATACCACTAAATGTATGCCCCAAAATCGGAGTAAAAGCTAGGCCCGAATCTGACGTGTCACATTAAAGTATTTTTCAAAAACCCTATTTTCATTAAAAACCCTTCGTATTTGAAAACTTGAGTAAAAATCCCAGTTACGTTAGTTTATTTTCAACTCGTGGTTCATTGAAAAACACATAATTTTATTCCCAAAATCTCTTTTAGTTGTAGAAGCTAGTTTTAAATTAATTACTAAAAACTTGATGTTAAAAAGTTAAGTTGCAAAAGCATTTTGAAAATATTGCGGAAATGTAGTGTTTGAAAACAGTTATTATTTTGGAAAATCGTGTCCTACTTCTAACAGATATTAAACATACAAAATAAACTACCCAAATAAAAAGTTAAGGAAATAAAGAGGCCTTATTACAACCCAAATCAAAAACCAAAGTGCTTAACTAAATAAACGAAATAGAAAAACATGTGCAGTTGTGTGGTCAACTCCGAGTCCCTCTGCGACACCGACCCACCTAACGTTGGGGATTACCTGCACAGTTAATAAAAGGGTGAGTTTACAAAAACTTTGTGTGTAATCCCCTTACTAGAGTAACAATCAGTATACCAAAATAGAAACAGAAACTGTCTGGGCCAGAGCCCATTAGCAGTAACAGTATAGTCCAGTTCAGATCATACGTGGGCCAAAGCCCATTACAATATCATTTGGGTCACAGCCCATAATAGAATCAATTGGGCCTAGCCCATCTTAGTAACAAAACAGAATGTGTGAATGCATGGATGCATGCTATCCCATCCAACCCTGCACTTGCCTCCGTCCAACCCTGCACTACTTGTGGGGAATAAATCACCCACGCCATCCCTACACTTAAAATGTTAGCATCGGTTGCAGCACTAATCGAAATCGTAGCAAAGTTGCTAGTATATATACGACTTTAAGCCTTCAGTAGCGGTATTATAACTAGCACAATGTAACACCCCAAACCCGGCCTAGACGTTATAGCCGAATCTGGTGTCTCATATCTGAATGTTTTTCGAAAACCCTGTTTTGCTTGAAAACCCTTCCTATTTGAAAACTTGGGTGAAATCCCAGTTACGTTAGTTTCTTTTCAACACATGGTTCATTTTGAAAATACATAATATTATTACCAAAATCTCTTTTAGTTGCAGAAGCCAGTTCTAAATTAATTACTAAAACTTGATGTAAAACAAAATTAAGTTCCGAAAGCATTTTGAAAATATTGCGGAAACGTAGTGTTTGAAAACAGTTATCATTTTGAAAATTCAATGTTCCTACTCTAGCAGTCTAGAATATGAAATCAAAAGCCCAATAAAAGTTAAAAAACACCAAATGGCCTTATTACATAATTAAAACCAAAATATGAAAGCTTAAATAAATTGAGTCATTTATAACCAACCTATTGATGTGTGGTCACCACTGAGTCCCTTGCGTCTCCAAATCGTCTAATGCTGGGGATTCTTGCGTAGTTAGACAGAAAGGGTGAGTTTACGAAAACTCAGTATGTAATCCCCTTACTAGAGTAACAATCGAGATATCTTTGAAAGCAAACAGAAAAGAGTATGGGCCCGAGCCCTTTAATGTAAAAGCAAGACAATCTAGTTCAGAGTATAAGTGGACAAAGATCACTACAAATCACTTGGGTCTCAGGCCATAACGGAACCAATTGGGCCTAGCCCATATCAGTAAACAATGTCAGGTGGGCCTTAGCCCATTACAAAATCAGTATCAGATGCAGATATGCAAACAGATTCCTAGCCCTATCTCACCAACTCACCACCCGTACCAACCAACTCACCGTGTGGGGATAAAATCAACCCACCCAACCAACAAACCAAGCTTAGCACCGGTTGCGGCACTAAGTCAACAGAATGGCACAATGTCGTAGACAAAACGGCTAAAGGCCATAAATATTGTAGCAACGCTGCTAGTTAACAGAACGACTATAAGCCATAAGTATCACAGAAAGGCTAAAAGCCTTGTACAGAACGGCTACAGGCCATACACTTCCTCCTTCAACAATAACCAAACCCCATGCAGTATGTCATGTCATAATATTTCATGTATGCAAGGTTTCATACTCAGATACAGTCATGCATATATCATACACTCATCAATTAACCTACCTCTAAGGTATAACAGTCATTTCCACCCATTAAGGGTAGAAAAGTAATTTTTAGCCCTTAGGGGTATTTTGGTCATTTTACCCTCTGGGGTCTCGGTACAGATAATCGACCTCTTGGAAGGTCCACAGTTGCCTCGAGTGACTTAAGTAACTTAAACAGACCTAACGGTGCAAATGGGCCCAAGGCCCATCATTCAGCCCAAGTGGGCCCACACGCTCGTGTGGCCCATTTAGCCCAAATTTAGCTACGGCTATGTGACCTACATAGCCTAGTCCAAGATTTATCACTTACCGTGGATATAATCTGTATAGGGCCCATGAGCCCATTGAGCCCTCACGGCCCATTTCGGCCCAACAAAGCCCTTAACGGCCTATGCCATGCAAAAGACATGACAAGCCCAACTACTTTCCACCTAACAGATAGATTTACACAAGCGAGACCACGGGACCCATCGAGCCTATTCGGCCCATCGAGGCCCAAAACAACCCCAGTACATAAGAACCCTTGTGGCAGCCTCTATAGTCTATTGCCCATAGTTTGTGGGCTCGGTTTACCACACAAGCGATAGCACGCTCGTGAAGCCTTAAATGTCGAAGTTTTAGCTTTTCGGCTTTTGCTGACTTCCAACAAAGAAGGGCGTGAATACACACCTATTTATGAGAACGCGCCGAAGTCCACGATCACTAACTATGGCACATCCTACATTGAGTCTTAATCACTTTCCCCCTGACCAACTCATTTGGTTCGCTCTATTTAAAGCCAGCTTCTCACCAATTCTCATGTTAGTTTCCCGATGTGGGATTACTTTCAATCATTAAGAAAATTCCTCATTCTTATGACCACTTCAACCATAGAGTTCCAGTCTAACTCCACCTCCTACATAGCTAAAATAGCAAAATAAATACTCCACTACGCATCCCAAGACTTGAATCTCAGACCTCACAGTTACACAACACGCCACCTTGCCACTCCATTACAGGTTCTTTCTGTGTCGTATTTTATCCTCAATTAATTATAAGGTCTATAGGCCAAAGTCCAGGTTCCTTTAAAAGAAAAACCAAAATAAATTGCAAGAGTCAAGACTTGAACCCAGGCTCCCTTGCAACCTTAATGATGCCACAACCACTAAACCACATGCTTCCTTGTATCATTTACTTAACACAATAATTTAAACGGCCATCATCCAAGCATCCAGGGTTTTATTCACTTAAAACCAGAATTTTTGCTAAAGCCCAGGTTTGAACCCAAGATTTCTCCATCACTTCTCAGGGCCATTAACCACCAAAGCAGACATTTAATTGTTTCTTTTCCTTGCACAATTGAATACTTATACACAACCTCCTTACAGACCCATACTCAACGCCCAATACTTCTAGGCCCAAATTCGAGGCATTACAATTCCACCCCCTTAAAGAAAATTTGTCCTCGAAATTTCCAACTATCAGAACAAAAGCTTAGTTCAATCTACACCACTACGCTCCCACTATGAAATCTAGTTCCAAACTAAATGTAGTACACTATGGTTTAAGTACGTACCAGTATCTGCATTTAGAGCGTCTCCAACCTCTTGGCGACATGCTGCATAGACCAAAGCTGGTTGTCTCGCCTCAGCTTGACCAGCACCTCTGCCTAGTGCTCCATGGCCCACTCCATTTCCACCCTTAGCCTGACGATGGCCTCCTGGCTACTGTTAACCACCTCTCGCTGGTTGAGGAACACCCTGCCCTGCATCTTGCATTTATTCAAGCCTCTGTGTACAATCTCTTACAAAGTGCCCCACTGATCCATACCTAAAGCACATCCTATTTCTTTTCCGACACTCACCTCGATGATAATTCCCACAACCCGTACAAGGCTGTAATCTAGTAACAACAACAGGGGCCCTGACCCGAACTGGCCCTTCCATTCTGACATTTTTCTTAGGCCTCCGATCAGGATTGGAGGTCTCCAAAATCCTCTTATCTCTGCTCCTTTCTTTTTCTTGATCCTGACGCTCAGCGCGCTTTACCTCCTCAGCAATCTTAGCTCTCTCTACTAACATGGTAAAGTCCCGCTCCCTCTATGGAGCTATCAACACTCGGGGGCTATCCCTGAGGTCCTCCTTAAATCGAACACAGTGCTTGTATTCTGTTTCTACTATTCCTCGGGCATACCGACTAAGTTACAAAAATTCTACCTCGTACTCAGCCATGGATCTGTCACCTTGAACCAAATTCAGAAATTCCTTTCTACGAGCGTCCACATAGCTGGTACCCACATACTTTCCCTGAAACATGGACTTGAAGAACTCCTAGGTCAATCGATCAGACAAGGTACCCTTTTTTACCATAAGCCACCACTGATAGGCTTTATCTCTCAGCAGGGACACAGCACCCTTTAACTATTGTTCTGATGTACAGTCGAGGTCATCCATAATTCTTTCGGTGGCCTCCAACCAATATTCTGCCACACTCGGGGCCACCCCAGAAACTCCCCTAAAGATCTCTGCTCCATTTGACCGGAGTCGTTCTGTAACCGACCCACGGCCCCTAGTAACAGTACTAGACCCAACAGTGCCAACAACCCTTTCCAAAATACGAAGCATCGCCTGGGACAGTGCGTCATCCCTAGCAGCTCGATCGAACGACCCTATCTCAGCCATCGGTAAAGCTGGTACTTGCCTCATCTCAAAGTCTGGCATGTGCCTCAATGCCGATGATCCAGCTCTAGCCTCTCCACGGCCTCTACCGCGGCCTCTTGCACCCTTTTTAATGCTAATTTACACTAAGTGTATTATCTGAATTAGAAATTTTATGCAATTTAGTTACAATTTCAATAATTAAGCAGATGTTTTATGAGAAACAATATTTTAGGGTTTGTTTTCGCATTCGCCAGCTCACTACAGTTTTTCAATTTACTTTATCTATGGAGTTTCAGTGTAGTTCTACTATCTATAGTAGTTTCTCAGTATAACATTTCAGTCTATAACAATAAACAAAGTTAGAGAACTTACGGATTTGGTGCCGGAGACTCAGGATGCCACATTTCCAACCACAACATTTAACATTCAAATCTATAAAAACCCATTCCACAGTCGAGTTTTGTAACTTGACTCTGATACCACAAAATGTAACACCCCAAACCCAACCCAGACGTTCTGGCAGAATCTGGCGTGTCACATCAAAGCGTTGTTAAAAAATTAAGTTGTCGTTAAAATTTTATTTCTAAAATTAAAACCTTTTGTACGAGGTTAGCAAATCATCTCGTCACAAACGTTTGCCAGAATATTTTCCTTTGGAATATTAATCCAACTTAAATTGCGGAAGTATTTTGAAAACTTTGTTGTTTAAAGCTCGTGTTCTTTAGAAAACCGTGAATATTTTGAAAACTCGAGTTTTCCTAAACTAGCAATTTAATATAAGAAATCAAAAGCCCATTAAAATTTAAAAAACCCCAAATGGCCTTATTACATAATTAAAACCCCAAATATGAAAGCTTAAATAAATTGAGTCATTTACAGCCAATCTGCTGACGTGTGGTCACCACTGAGTCCCTCGCAACTCCAAATCGTCTAAGGCTGGGGATTACCTACACAGTTAGACAGAAAAGGTGAGTTTGCGAAAACTCAGTGTGTAATCCCCTTACTAGAGTAACAGTTAGTATACCGAAATAGAAACAGAATCAGTCTGGGCCTGAGCCTTTTAACAAAAACAGTATAATTTAGTTCAGAGTATAGGTGGCCAAAGCTTAATACAAATCGCTTGGGTCTCAGCCCATAACGAAGCCAATTGGGCTTAGCCCATATCAGTAAACAGTGTCAGGTAGGCCTTAGCCTATTACAGAATCAGTATCAGATGTAGATATGCAAACAGATTCCCAGCCTAATCCAACCAACTCACCACCCGTACCAACCAACTCACCATGCGGGGATAAAATCGACCCACCCAGCCAACACACGAAGCTTAGCACCGGTTGCGGCACTAAGTCAACAGAACGGCACAACATCGTAGATAGAATGGCTAAAGGCCGTAAATATCGCAGCAACGCTGCCAGTTAACAGAACGGCTATAAGCCATAAGTATTACAGAAAGGCTGAAAGCCTTGTGCAGAACTGCTACAGGCCGTACACTTCCTCTGTCAACAATAACCCAACCCCATGCAGTATGTCATGTCATAATATTTCGTGTATGCAAGGTTTCATACTTAGATACAGTCATGCATATATCATACACTCATCAATTAACCTACCTCAGAGGTATAACAGTCATTTTCACCCATTAGGGGTAGAAGAGTAATTTTTACCCATTAGGGGTATTTTGGTTATTTTACCCTCTGGGGTCTCGGTATAGATAATCGACCTCTTAGAAGGTCCATAGTCGCCTCAAGTGACTTAAGTAACCTAAACAGGCCTAACAGTGTAAATGGGCCTAAGGCCCATTATTCGGCCCAAGTGGGCCCACACGCTCGTGTGGCCCATTTATCCCAAATTTAGCTACCGCTATGTGACCTACATAGCCCAATCCAAGATTTATCACTTATCGTGGATTAATCTGTATGGGGCCCACAAGCTCATTGAGCCCTCACGGCCCATTTCGGCCCAACAAAGCCCTTAACATCCTATGCCATGCACATGACATGACAAGCCCAACTACTTCCCACCTAACGGTTAGATTTACACAAGCGTTCCCACGGGGCCCATCAAGGCCCAGAACAGCTTACAGTACACGAGAACGCTCGTTGCGGCCTCTATAGTCTATCGCCCATGGTTTGTGGGCTCAGTTTACCACACAAGAGATCGCATGCTCCTGAAGCCTCAAATGTCAAAGTTTCAACTTTTCGGCTTTTGCTGACTTCCAACAAAGAAGGGCGAGAATACACACCTATTTATGAGAACGTACCGAAGTCCACGATCACTAACCTTGGCACATCCTGCATTACGTCTTAATCACTTTCACACTCACCAACTCATCTAGTTCACTCAATTTAAAGCCAGCTTCTCACCAATTCTCATGTTAGTTTCCCGATATGGGATTACTTTCAATCCTTAAGAAAATTCCTCATTCTTATGACCACTTCAACCTCAAAGTTCCACTCCAACTCCACCTCCTACACAGCTCAAATAGCAAAATAAATACTCCACTGTGCATCCCAAGACTTGAACCTCAGACCTCACAGTTACACAACACGCCACATTGCCACTCCACCATAGGCTCTTTCTGTGTCATATTTTATCCTTAATTAATTATAAGGTCTATAGGCCAAAGTCCAGGTTCCTTTAAAAGAAAAACCAAAATAAATTGCAAGAGCCAAGACTTGAACCCAAGCTCCCTTGCAACCTTAATGATGCCACATGCTTCCTTGTGTCATTTACTTAACACAATAATTTAAAAGGCTAATGCCCAGGTTTGAACCCAAGATTTCTCCAACATTTCTCAGGGCCATTAACCACCAAAGTAGACATTTAATTGTGTCTTTTCCTTGCACAATTAAATACTTATATACAACCTCTTAACGGACCCATACTCAACGCCCAATACTTCTAGGCCAAAATTCGGGGCGTTACACACAAAGCCATCAGTAACTGTATTATGTTTCGTACATAACCATCAGCGACAGTAAAATAATCGGCACACAGCCTTGGGTAAATATGATCGACACAGAGTCATCCGTAAGTATGTTAGGCACATTGCCACTGGTAAATACATTTGGCACAAAACCATAGTCAAGATGGCACAGAGCCATAATTAGATTACGTAGCTTTACGTCGTTCGTCGGTCCACAGTCGTCTTCTGCGACCCATGTGACCTTAACAGATCAATACTGGATCCACAGTCATCTCGTGTGACCCATGTGATCCTATCAGAACTTCCTCCGTATCAATGTCCCAACCCCATGCAATATATCATGTATGTCATGCTCAATCATTACACGTGTATGCAAAATGGCCATGCTCAATAACAATCACTTAAACATATATTAAAAGCATATCAATCATACAACCACTGTCAACTCAGTTAAAACATAGTCATACAATTACAGTCAAATCAGTCAAATTCATAGTCCAAGTTAGTCATTTACCCACAAGGGCAAAATAGTCATTTTACCCTATAGGGGTATTTCGGTAATTTTACACTACAAGGGTATTTCGGTAATTTTACAAACTGGGGGTATTTCGGTAATTTTACAAATGGGGTTCTAAATGACCCAACAGGAGGTCCACCGTTGCCTCGAGCAACTTAAGTAACCTAAACAGATCTAACGGTGTAAATGGGCTTAAGACCCATACTCGGCCCAAGTGGTCCTACACGCTCGTGTGGCCCATTTAGCCCAAATTTAGTTGCAACTATATGACATACATAGCCCAGTCCAATATTTATCACTTACCGTGGATTTAATCTATGTGAGGCCCACAAGTCTATTGCGCCCACACGACCCATTTTGGCCCAACGAAGCCCTTAACGGCCTATGCCATGCACACGACATGATAAGCCCAACTATTTCCCACCTAATAGTTAGATTTACACAAGCGGGCTAGTGAGGCTAATCGGGCCCGTTCAACACATCGAGGCCCAGAACAGCCCCAGCACACGAGAACGCTTGTGGCGGCCTCTACAGTCTATCTCCCATGGTTTGTGGGCTCATGTAACAGCCCGATTTAGACCCTAATCGGAATGGTGGTTTCGGGGGACCACGAATCTGAGATAGAAAAATATTTAAAAATTATTTATTGTGTTTACTATGTGTGAATTTATATCTGTGAAATTTTCATGATTTAATTTTGTTGTTTGAGTGTCCGATTAAATAAAAGGACTTAATCGTGTAAATTGAAAATTTGGTAGTTTAATGTATAAAGGGCCGAAATGCTATTCGCTTTTTAAATGGAAGCCTTTAGGTTGCAAATAGACCATTGGAACTTGTAATGGCCAGTTGTGCCCTTATAATATGTGTTTTAGTTATTTAATTTAAAAGGGTAAAATTGTAAAATAGTTAATAAACATATATTAGTTAAAATTAAGTTAACATATTCATATTATTATTCTTTGTTTTTGCACCAAATAAGAAACTAAATAAAAGAAATAAGAGAAGCTAGGTTTGCCATCTTTCTCAACTTGATTCAAGGTAAGTTCTAGCTCGATTTTTGATAATTTTTACATTTTTGAGATCGTTGCTTCGAGTACTTCAAAACCCATACTTGATTTTTTATTTTGGTGAATATTTTGAGTTATGCCATTTTTGAGAGCTTGTGATTTTTGTTGTTTGATGATGAAATATGAAAGATATGATTTAGATTAACATATTTTGTATTGGAGTTTTTGATGATTTTGAGTTATTGGGACCAAATTGCAAAAATAAGAATTTGAGGGACTAAAATATGAAATAAATTTAATATATGGACTTGTTTGAGAGTGGGAAAAAATCGACTCAACATGGGTAAGCTGAAATTTTGCGTATTTTGTGTTTTATGCAAAAAGGACTAATTTGTAAAAAGTGTAAATGTCAGGGGTAAAATGGTAATGTAACACCCCGTACCCGAGACCGTCGCCGGAGTCGAGCACGAGGTGTTAACAGACTTAATTCATTGCTTAAACAGCTCAAACAATTTAATTCTAGAAATTCTAGACAAGCTGGCTAACTGCGTCACAGTCGCTTAAAAATTTATATCTCGAGTTATGAAACTTGAAATCCAATTCCGTCAATTTTCCATGAAAATAGACTCATATATATATTTACTAATTTTTTTCTAGAATTTTTGGCTAGGCTAATTAGTACAGTTTATTAGTTAAAATCTCCCCTGTTTCAGGGTTCGGCTGCTCTGACCTCTGTGTATTTCGAATCAGATATCTCTCTGTAAAGAATTTAAATGACTATGAAGTTTGTTTCTCTTAAAACTAGACTCAATAAGAAATCTTTACATATAAATTATGACTTATAAATATTTTTATACAATTTATGGTGAATTTTCAAAGTCAGAACAGGGGATCCAGAAATTGCTCTGGCCCTGTTTCACAAAAATTTAAACATCTCATAAAATATAACTTATATACCTATTTCGTTTCTTCCATATGAAAATAGACTCATAATTCTTCAATTCCATATTTTATTCATCATCTAATTATATCTCTACTATTTTTAATTATTTTTCAAATTCACGTCACTACTGCTGTCTGAATCTATTTTATGGTAAATTTTACCTATTTCATGGTTTCCATGGATTAACTAGCAATTTGACATACATAATACCAAATATGATCATAATTAGCCATTCCAATGGCTAATCATTACCAAGCATTTTTATACTACTCAATAACCATATCATAAGACCATATATACAAAATGATTATAATGCTATACATGCCATACTCAAAATAT
Source organism: Gossypium longicalyx (assembly GCA_025698465.1). Lineage (NCBI taxonomy): Eukaryota > Viridiplantae > Streptophyta > Magnoliopsida > Malvales > Malvaceae > Gossypium > Gossypium longicalyx. The sequence continues at coordinate 60,283,105 of CM047007.1, forward strand.
ACAAGCCATTATGCTAAGATGGTATACGGATAGTGTGAGCGTGCCTCTGACCGTTCCCGATTTCCGAGATGACTTGTCAACACTACAAGGAATGAAAAGGAGGAAGTAAGCATAAATGCTTAGTAAGTTCACATGCAAATAGCAAGTAACATAACCATATAAGAAAACATAAAACATCATTTGCATAATCATCACCAAGACATTCATATCATATTTTCATTTATCATCTTACCATATTGTTGTTATATCGATTTTTTCAACCCGAGGGTTAAGTACATACCTGTTCAAAGTATCCATTTCACAACACTTACCAATACGCCCCTTTCATCTTGAGTATTCCTCCATTTGAGTAGAACTTTACCCGTTGAACACATCGGAATATAATTCGGATACATGGATAATTTGCACATAAGTGCCACATATGTAATCAAGCAATCATGTAACCCGCCCCTAAGTGAACTCGGACTCAAATCAATGAGCTCGAGCATTCGCATCCATAAGTGAACTCGGACTCAACTCAACGAGCTCAGATGCCTAATTACATTTCACGAACTCGGACTCAACTCAACGAGTTCGGACATTCGCATCCATAAGTGAACTCGGACTCAACTCAACGAGTTCGGATGCCCAAATATCCCAGTGACATGTCACTTGTATCCTAATCCATTCCTAAGGTTCAACGGGACCTTTTTCCCAATCATGTGTCTCAACCATCTTCTACGGAATACCGATACCGATACTCGGTAGTATTTCACATTTTCCAAGTATATCACATAATTTGACATATTATCAAACAATTATCAAGAGTATAATATTTTATAATAATTATTATATCATTTAAATAACATAAAAACATTTAAAATAATAACTATGTTACCAACATTTACATATGAACTTACCTAGTATGCGAAAATGGCTACTTTTACCATTTCGTCCACAACTTGGTATTTTCCCCATTTTAGCCCGAATTTCAGTTTTCCTTGCTCTATCATTTAAAATATAGTCTAATTAGGACTCACATTATTCAAATTGACCCAAAATCATATTTTGGAAAAATTACAATTTTGCCCCTAAACATTTGCATAATTACACTTTTGCCCCAAAGCCCGTAAATTAAACTTCAGCCTATTTTCTTATGTTTTATGAAATGCTTATCATTTTTCCCTTCTATGGAAACATCAAATTCTCACTCTAACATGTACTTATGACTATTAGGTATTTTTACCGATTAAGCCCTTTTGCTTGTTTTCACTTAAAACCGAGTAGCACAAGTTGTCTAACATAATTTAAAACCTCATATTATATCATAAAACACCAAAATACACAAATTTCACCTATGGGTATTTTTCCAAATATGAATCCTAGGTTCAATTATTGCTAGCATAAGCTTAATCGACCTACCGGGACTCTAAAAACGTAAAGAACTTGAAAAACGGCGCTAGAATGGACTTACAATCGAGCTTGGAAGCTTGAAAAACCCTAGCCATGGTTTCTTCTTGCTATATTCGGCCATGGGGTTGAAGATGAGCAAAATTGGCTTTTAATTTTGTATTTTAATTCATTTTACCCTAAATGACCAAAATGCCCTTCTTCACTAAACTTTCCAAAAATTCCATCCATGTCCAATTTTTGTCCATAAACTTAGAAATTGGTAAAATTGCTATTTAAGACCTCCTAATTAATATTTCAAAACAATTTCATACTAGAAACTTCTAGAATGCAAGTTTTGCAAATTATTCGATTTAGTCCCTAATTTCAATTTAAACACTTTATGCATAAAATTTCTTCACGAAAATTTCACACAATCATGCAATCATATCATAGACCTCAAAACAATTATAAAATAATTATTTCTATCTCGAATTTTGTGGTCACAAAACCACTATTCCGACTAGGCCCAAAATCAGGATATTATAGGTAATTTTCCCATTTATGTGTTTTTGGACTAAATTGAATTAAAATATGTTTGAATGAGCTTAGTTTGAATATGTTTAGATCAAGAACCAAAGAAATTTGATTTGGATCAGAGGAAAACGAAATTTGTCGACTAGCTGTCCTGTTCCATTTTGTATCGTCCGAGGTAAGTTTATAAGCAAATAGACGTACTTAATTTTAATTAAATGCAAAATATGTATGCTGAAACGAAATATAAGAATATATACATGCTATTTCCTAATGTGTGTAAGCTTAGCTACCATGTTCATGTGTTCGTTTCGACTGAGATACGACGTCTAAAAACCCCGTATGAACCTTAGGAATAGTTAGGATGCATATGTCATGACATAGGATTCCGATATGTGATGTGCCAGTAAGACCATGGCATTGATATGTGTTTTCGATTTATGTGTGCGAGTAAGACCCTGTCTGGGACAGTGGCATCGATATGTGATTACATGTAAGACCACGTCTGGGACGTTGGCATTGTACGATATGTGTGATTATCCGAGTGTCCTATCCAATTCTGAATGGTTCATCGAGCAAAGGTAAATTGAGTTCTAATGAGTAATACGAGCTATATGCCAAGTATGAATTAACTTGTTACCTACTTATAGTATGGTAAGTAAACATCTTGGCTATCTGTTACAAATCTTGTGAAATGCAAATAAAGAAATTATATGTATGTGATATGTGTATTTAGCTTTGTGAATAAGCAGTAAAATTATTATGAATAGTTCTTATATATGTGTACATATGATGAGATATATTCGGTTATATAATTAGTATGTGTATGTGAAACCATATTGTGACACACAAACTTATGTGTTTATGGTATGTAAACTAGGTTTGTGATGATTATTTGGTTGTGAAAGTTAAATAGTAAATTGATAATTTAGTATATGAGCATTCGACCAAGGTGATATTTAAGAATTATTGTGCATATAATATGAACTTTATATGTTGGATCTAAATGTGTTATAATATTATAAGTTGGCTTGGTTTAATTGGGTTATTAATGTTATGGTGTTGTTTATTTGCTTATGACTTACTAAGCTATAAAAGCTTACTCTGTGTGTTCATATTTCTTTGTTTATAGATTTTTGGAGTCAAGCTACGAGCTCGGGGACTGTCAGCAAAGTTCATCACACTATCAGCTATTTTGGTACCTTTATAAGTTAAACTTGAATTATAGCATGTATAGGCTGGAATGTGTTTTGAAAAGTAGAACTTTGGTTTGTATTATCTAGGCCATGCGAAAATGGCTTAACTTTCATGCTTTAATTTAGCTTTGTTGGACTATACTTGAGTTCTTTTTGGTTATTATGACATGTATTTTGAATGGAAGTTACATGTGATATATATATACATATATTTTAAGCGTTGAAGTTGCTTGGTAAATTTGAATGTGTGTATTAGGTTGGTTCGGTTATGGTATTCATATATAAGTGATTATTTGTACCTTGGCTGTTGTATTTGGTCAAAGTGTCGTACATGAGTTGGCATTAAAAGTAGTTTGGTTATTTCTGAACATGTCATAAGATTGTTTTGATTTGTTCATTATAAAATGAAGACATTCGAAATAGTTTTGATCAACTTGTGATTTGGCGTTTGACTATATAAATAATTATGCATAAGGAATTGACTTGATATGTATTTTATCTTAAGGTATATATATATATAAACATGATGATGTTTAATGACATGATTCGGTTATGTATGAATAGGGAATGTATATTGTGTTATAACGAGTTATGCATAAATAAGTTAAAAATGCATGTTATTTATAGGAGAAATATTCGGTGTATGTTTAGTATGCATATTAAAATAGGTATAGATTTATAAAATGGGTGAATAAGGTTGGAAGTGAACAATTGTTAAGCATAATGGATAATGCATTTATATTCGACTAAATGAAATGAAAATGACAAATTGAATGGTAACTTGTACAATAGTAAGTGAATGCTGAGTAACTAGTGTGTATGTCTTTTAATTATAGTATAAGTTGTCAAAATATGTACTATTTTAAAAAGTTGATTTTGACATGGTAATATTGGAATAATTTGGTGTACTTGCTTTTGTGAGTTCTATTTATATATGAATTTTTAATTTGTAATTGAGGTATAATGTTGATTGTATATTTTGTATAATCAAAAAGTTGTATCCATATTACATTTGGTTATTTGATGTTAATAAATAAATTGACTATTTATACAAATAATGAATGGTTTATAAGCTTGTACAAGTATAAGCATGTGATTGTTTGAATCTATGTTTTGACAGGTAATACCTCATAACCCAGTCCGACGATGGATACGGGTTAAGGCTGTTATAGCTCAAACAGTAAAATAAATACTCCATTGCATATCCCAAGACTTGAACCTTAGACATTACAGTTACACAACATGCCACCTTGCCACTCCACCACAAGCTCTTTCTATGTTATAAATTCATCAAAAATATTCTTTTTTGCTAAAGCCCAGGTTTGAACCCAGGACTTCTCCAACAATCCCAAACACTCCTAATCACTTAACCACTGCAGCAGACAATCAACTATGATATTTCTTCCACACATAAACTTTTATGTGCAGTCTCCTAGCGGCTCCCACGCACAAGGCCCAATACTTCTAGGCCCAGAAATTTGAGACGTTACACACACGGCTAAGACACACGCCCGTGTCTCTGCCTATATGGACAAAAATAGACCATTTGAAAAGCCAGTTTGCCACCCTAAAACATAAACATTTCCATTCATATTTAACCACATTTATTCAAATCAATTGGCAACCAAATTCACCAATTCAATATACATTATAAGCTATATCGAAACTTACCATTTACATATCCAAATACCTATATTGCCACATATATAACTCATTCATCTAACATCTATATACATCAAGACTTCTTTTTCATAATTTCATTCAAATATTACCATACCAAAACATACCATCATTAAGCACATATATGCAATCCAAATATGATACCAAAATAAGCCAAATCACATAGCTTAACTTATATACAAATTCATTCTCCAACCATGATACCAAAACATAACTATTACTATCAAACTAGCCTATACATGCCATATTTACATAAATTCAAAAGTCCAAAATACCAATCGAAAATTGGATAGTGTGACGTGCAACTCCGACTTGTCCAAAATGAGTGAGCTAACGAACCCTATAAGACATAGAAAACGAAACAGCGAGCTTATATAGCTCGATGAAACCCGTATAATTCAAATTAAACTTACCATATTATACATAATCAAAGAAATACAATTATGCAACCAATTCAATTTAACCAACACCTAAACACAAATATTCATCCAACGTTAGTCATTGAAAACATACATGAAATCATCCACTAATACAACGCTTCATCATTTTAAACTCACAAATCATGTATAACATTAATAACATTTATAAACCGTATCTCTTCAACATAACATTATTTAGGCCCGTTGAACCTATTAGAACCTCAAAGGATAGTCGAGTGAACAATGTCAGTAATCCGTCAATTCATCATCATACATGCTCTTTTGAGACATGGTCGATAAGCTTTTCATGAGCTGATAAACAGTAAGCTCTATTGAGCTAAAAACGGTAAGCTCTTTTGAGCTGAATCGATAAGCTCTAGTGAGCTGAAATAGCTCTTACGAGCTATGGTGAGTCTGCAACAAATGCAGGAGCTCGACCATTTTGGCAATTCCAGTAACATGTCACTCGTATCCAATGAATTCAAATAGTTCAAACGGGGTTCGGTAACACATACAATATAACAATAAGACATTCATACTTCAAATATCTCAATTATACATATTTTTTTCAATAATCTCAAGTATAGAAAGTTCAATTCTAATTATACGAACTTACCTCGTATTTGCTCGTATAACCATCATCTACTCGTCTACCATTCGTTTCCCCGATCTAATTCTGGTATTTGTTTATCTTGATCTAAATGATATCAAATTAACTCATTCAAACTTTCATTCAATTCCATTTAGCCTGAACATTCATTTTGGCTAAATTACAAATTTACCCCTAGACTTTTGACTATTTTGCAATTTAGCCCTTATCACATAAAAATGCAAAATAGCAGAATTAAGCCCGAACCCAAGGTATTCGAATTTCATATAACCTCATAGTAGCCCATATTTTCATTTTATTCACATTTTTAACCACACAATTTTACAATTTCACAATTTTATCCCTAATTCTCATTTTTGATAAAAATGACTTTATAAAACTTGTATAACTATTAACAACCATCAATAATCTAACAAGAAACTTCAAATTACCTAAGTATTCAATAATGACATATCTCAAAATCTATAACAGTTTCAAAAACGAAGGTAGGGGCTGGCTAGATTAAGCTGCAACGAGCTCAAAAACATAGAAATCATTAAAACGGATCAAAAATCGTACCTTAATTGCTCACTCAAGCTTTGCCGAATGTATGAAATAAAAATGGTGTTTATTCACCCTAATTTTTGGCAATAAGATGAATGATATAGCAAAAATTTGATTTTCTTTTATTAATATAACATTAATTGACATTTTACCAAAATAACCTTAATGGACTTTAATAATTTCAAAAATACCAAGCCAACAACTTGCACTATATCATTTAAGGTCTAATTGACATGCAAGGACACCCATATTAATAAACCATAGCTATTTAATACTTTTAAACAATAGAACTCAACTTTTTCACGTTACGCGATTTAGTCCTTTTTACCGAATTAATCTATTAAACGGTAAACCTTAATAAAATATTAAAATAAATATTTTAACTTCGGATTTGTCGTCTCAAAACCACTGTTCCGATTTGACCTAAAAATAGGCTGTTACAATTCTCCCCCTTAGGGATTTTCGTCCCCAAAAATCTTACCTGTAAAGAGGTTAGGGTTCTATTTTCTCATAGCTTCCTCAGGTTCCCACATAGCTTCCTCAAATCCGTGTTTATGTCAAAGAACCTTCACAAGAGCTGTACATTTATTTCTCAATTCTTTAATCTCTCGAGCTAGAATATTGATCTGTTCTTCGTTATACAATAAATCAAACTGTATCTCCACATCAACGGGAGAAATCACATGTGACGGATCCAATCTGTATCGACGTAGCATCGAAACATGAAAAACATTATGTATCTTTTCTAGCTTAGAGGGTAATGATAGTCGATATCCTATAGACCCTATTCTTTCAACAATCTCATACGGCCCAATGAATTGCAGACTTAATTTTTCTTTATAGCCGAAATGGAAAATTTTCTTCCATAGTGACACTTTCAGAAATACTCAGTCTCCGACCTGAAATTCTATTTCTTTACGTTTCAAATCTGCACAAGATTTTTAACGATCTGAAGCTGCTTTTAAACTATCGCAAATTACTTTCACTTTTTCTTTAGTCTCTTTAACAATCCTGTGAATCTTTTTCTCACTCAATTTAGTCCAGTATAACGGTGTTCGACACTTGCGGCCATATAAAGCTTCGTACTGTGCCATCTTTATACTCGTTTGGAAACTGTTGTTATAAGCAAATTCAATTAAAGGCAAGTATTTCTCCCAGCTACCTTCAAACTCGAGAATGCAACAATGTAACATATCTTCAAGTATCTGTATAACTCTTTCAGACTGACCATCCATCCAGGGATGAAAAACTATGTTGAAATTCAATTTCATTCCAAGAGCTTCTTGTAATTTCTTCCAGAATCTTGACGTAAATCTTGGGTCACTATTGGAGATAATGGACAGTGGTACACCATGTAATCATACGATTTCAGACAAGTACAATTCAGCTAATCTATCCAGAGAGTAATCCGTACGTACCAGTATGAAATGAGCAGATTTCATTAGTCGATCAACAACAACCCAAATAACATCTTTCTTTTTTGGAGTTAGGGGCAGGCCCGATACGAAATCTATAGTGACTATATCCCACTTCCACTCAGGAATCAGTACAGGTTGTAGTAAACCAGATGGTACTTGATGTTCAGCTTTTACTTGCTGACAAATCAAACATTTCGATACAAACTCTGATATATCCAGTTTCATTCCCGACCACCAATACTATTGTTTCAAATCATTATACATCTTGTGTAACACCCCAAACTCGGCCTAGACATTATGGCCAAGTCTGGTGTGTCACATTGAAGTGTTTTTCGAAAACCATGTTTTCATTGAAAACCCTTCTTGATGTTTAGAAACTTTTACCGTTTAAACTTGTAAACCTTTGTAGTGGCAGGAACATGTTATTTTAAAAACAGTTTAAGTATCGAAAAAAATCAAACCTTCTTTGTTATGGCTTAAAGCGAATGGATACTGCGCACCAGGTAGGATTCAAGAAAAGAGGAGGTGAATCAATTAGACTGCTTAAATACCTAGCTCTTCCATGATCCAATCCTAGACATGCACACATCCATTGCCACACTTTAAGCTTATTACTTGCCCACGAACAACAAATTAAGTTCAAGTCTATTTAAAATATTTATTTCCCTTAAAAACATTTACGTTGCGGAAGCTTTGCTCGGTTATCGTGATATTTTGAAAATAAGTAACTTTTATAAAACGCGCCCCAGAACTAATAAATTTTAAGGAATCAATTTAAGTGATGTGAATCCCGAGTTGAAAACGATTTAAGTAATTTAAAAACCCAAAATAAAAATAATAGAGCGGCCTTATTAAAACTTTAACCAAAATAGAAATAATCAAAAATAAATGCGAAATTTAAAAGGAAGCTAATTGAAACTTATTTAAAAACCAGGAATTTAATCTTCGTGACCACTCTGAATCCCGCCCAACTCCAAGTCCGCCAACTAGGGCTCACCTGCAAGGATGGAAGAGAAAGGGGGTGAGTTTGGGAAACTCAGTGTGTATGGAAAACCCATCCAAAGCCCAATTCAGCTCAAGCCCATTGGGCCTAAGCCCTATTCCGATAACAGTGAGTACTGGGCCGAAGCCCTTTTCAGAATACAGTAAACTGGGCCTTAGCCCCTTTTCAGATAACAGTATGGCCCATAGGCCCATTCCAGAACAGAACAGACATATTCGTGTATGCAAGCCCAACCCAGCCTATAACCAACCGCTATACTCCACCCGTACCAGCCCTACACTCTATGTGGAGAATAGCTCAACCCACCCAGCCCTACACTCCACAGTTGCAGCATTGCTGCTCAGATATCAGTAATTTGAGGCAAAGCCTCCAGTACGTGGACAAGCCACTTTCAGTACTTCCTCCATCAATAACCCAGTCCCATGCATAAGATAATAATAACATGGCATGCAGTAAATAGTAACAGTCAAACATGCATTCAGGTCAACCTTAACCCTAGAGGTATATCAGTAATTTTACTCCTAGGGGAAATCTGCAAATTTTTCACCTATAAAGGTATTTCAGTAATTTTATTAGTTTTAAGGGTTTTCATGAATAATACGGTCCTTACAAGCCCATCTGTCATCGCAGTAATTTATTTATCTCAATTTCACAATTTTAGCCATTGAGCCCTAAAACCCCTAATGGGCCCTACAGTGTCCACTAGAAATTTAAGCCCATTTAATTCAAGTTTTATGACCAGTTTACCGATTTAAGCAGTTTTGATTCTACGGTCTAACAGAACATACTTATTGCCTATTTTTTTATTATCTTACCTGTATGGGCCCGTAAGCCCATTGGGCCCAGTTTTAGCCTATCGAGGCCCAATTACCGAAGTGCACGAAATTTCAGATACGACTAACTTACCACTTTGCGATTTCAGATCAAATGATTTCTAAACGTCTTGTGAGCACTCGCACACTCACAAGCCCACGAAATGCCAGAATTTCAGCATTTCGGCTTTTGCCGAATTGAACTATGAGAGGGTGTTCGATACACACCTGTTTCGTGATGACTGCCACTGAGACCCCTTACGATGTCCTACAATTGATTACCACAATTCTTAAATTGCAAACCATAATAACCAATCCCAATATTCACCTACGATATTCGAACCATGCCCCTAAAGCCTTTAGAATCTTACCTTTTTGCCGAAAACCGATGACTAGATCTAAGTCTAGTTGTTCCAAAGATCCAAGCCTTCGATCCAACCTCTAGAAGACACTAAACACCAAAAGAAATCGTCGGTTAAATACCTTTAAAGCCCTATGCCCAAATCGAAAGCCTCCCTAGATTTTAGGGACTTCGGCTTTTTCTAAATTGTAAAATAAGACTAGATCTGAGGTGATGAGAACTTATCACCTATTCCTCTTTGATTTCTGCGTAGATCTAATGCAGATCTATCCTCTAAACGATAGTAGAACTCGAATCCAGTAGATCTAAAGTTTCGGCTATAAGTCCCTAAATCTATGGCACTTCGGCTTTTTAAGTGATGAAGAAGATGACAATTTGAGGCTATAAATTTGAAGTAATGTTGCCGACAGATACTAAGGGTTTAGAGAAGATGAAATTTAATCAAAAGGAACAAAAATAACTAAAGGATTTTGGCTTGGAGAAATCAGCACAAGAAGTGAGTTTTCGGGATTTCGGCTTTTATGGCGATCGGCTATGAAGGTTTTGTGGAGGATGGGATCGATAGAGGAGGTGAGTAAGGTGATCAGAAGGTTTTGGCTAGAAGAAAAAGCAAAAAGAAAGAAAGAAAATGGAGGAAAAAGAGAGGAAGAAGAGCTCGGCACCAAGGAGAAGGAATTTGCATTTTTGGCTTTTGTGAGAACTCAAAAAGGATAAATGACAGTGAAAGCTTTCAGGTGGCTAACCCTAATTCTCCAAGACAGAAAAAGAAAAGAACCTAACCCTAATATCAACTAAAACAATCGGCCCAACCTCCCTAAGGCCCTTGTCGAAATTTACTTAAGTGATCACATGCCCAGCACATGCCTAAAATTAAAAAGTAACAGGATGCCTACCTTGCAACTTGAACCCTGGACCTTTAATTCCTTCCCAGGTGCCATTTTTTTTAGGAACTTAGTGGCGCCACCTTTCCACTTTACCAAGGCCTTATTTGTGTCATAATTTACGAAGTTCTTCTTAAAAACCCACTTAACGAAGTCTCCTATTCACTTAAAATCCAACCTTGATATTTTATCGCGTTTAACTTAGGCTTAGGCCTTCTAAAGGCCCACTAACACATTTAAACGCAATTCCAATATTTAGAACATCAAAGTTTCAAAATTTACCTAAAATCACAGAAACCCGAAAAATCTCAAAAATCAGGGCGTTACATCTTGGTACTACCCGGATGAACAGAAAAGCGACTACTGTGTGCTTCATGCAGAATTTTCTGAACAAGCTCTGTATTTTTCGGTACACAAATCCTATTTCGGAACATTAAACAATCATCAGTTCCAATATGAAATTCTGAATCAGAATTAGACTCACATTGAATTCGTTTAGCTTGTAGTTCACGATAATTTTTCTAAGCTTCAAATATTTGTTGCAGAAATACTGGTTTAGCTTTCAATTCAGCTAAAATAGACCCATCATCACATATCATCAACTAGGTATTCATAGCTCGTAACGTAAACAATGATTTTTGGCTCAAGGCATCAACAACTATATTAGCTTTTCCTGGGTGATTATCAATCACAAAATCATAATCTTTTAATAACTCTAGCCATCTTCGTTGACGCAAGTTCAAATCTTTCTGTGACATAAGATATTTCAAGCTTTTGTGATCCTTATAAATATGGCATTTCTCACCATATAAGTAGTGTCGCCAAATCTGCAATGCAAATACAATCGCAGTCAACTCTAAATTATGCGTCAGATAGTTCTTTTCATGTGATTTCAACTGTCGGAAAGCATAAGCAATAACTTTTCCATCTTACATCAAAACACACCCCAGTCCATTTAATTATGCATCACTATAGATCACGAAATCTTTACCCGATTCAAGTTGAACCAAAATTGGTGCCTCTGTTAAAAGTGATTTCAACTGTTCAAAGCTTCGTTGACATTTTTCTGACCATTAAAACTTCACATCTTTTTGTAGCAGTTGAGTCATTGGTGATGCAATCATCGAGAATCCTTTCACAAATCTTCAGTAATAGCTAGCTAATCCCAAAGAACTACGAACTTCAGACACATTTCTTGGAGATTTCCAATCAATAATAGCAAAAATCTTGCTTGGATCAACTCTAATACCGTCAGCTGAAACAATATGCCCCAAGAATCCAACCTCTTTGAGCCAGAACTCACATTTACTGAACTTTGCGAATAACTATTTTTCACGTAAAGTTTGTAACACAATTCTCAAGTGCTCAGTATACTCAAATTCATCTCGTGAATAGATCAGAATATCGTCAATGAATACCACAACAAATTTGTCTAAATACGGTCTGAATATATGATTCATCAAATCTATAAAAATTGTAGGAGCATTAGTTAAATCGAAAGGCATAACAAGGAATTCATAATGGCCATACCTTGTTCTAAAAGCGGTTTTCGGCACATCCAACTCTTTAACTCGCAACTAATAGTAACCCGATCTCAGATAAATCTTTAAAAATATTGTAGTCCCTTTCAACTGATCAAATAAATCATCAATTTGCGTTAGAGGATATTTGTTCTTGATAGTCACTTTATTCAACTGTCTATAGTCGATACACATTCTCATTGTGCCATCTTTCTTTTTCACGAACAATACTGATACACCCTAGGGAGAATAACTCAGTTGAACAAAACCTTGGTCTGTCAACTCTTGCAACTGAGCTTTCAATTCTTTTAATTTTGTTGGAGCCACTCTGTATGGAGCTATCAATATCAGAGTTGTACTCGGTATTAACTCAATACCAAATTTGACTTCTCTGATCGGAGGCAATCCTGGTAATTCTTCTGGAAATACATTCGGGAACTCATAAACAACAGGTACGGATTGAATCTTTGATTCTGACACTTTTGTATCCAATACGTATACAAGATATGCATCATAGCCCTTTCTCAAATATTTCTAAGTTGATATAGACGATATCACAGTAGGTAATTCATTCAAATCATTAGACTCAATCTGAATAATCTCACTATTTTGAAATTATTTTGTCTACAATTCATAACGGCATTGTGCATAGTCAGCTAGTCCATACCCAGAATCACATCAAACTTATCGAAAGGTAGATGCATCAAGTCAGCTTGAAAACAGTAACCCCGGATCATCACAGGACAATTCTTACAAATTTTATCAACTAAAACAAACTTGCCTAAAAGGTATGATACTTTAATTACAAATTTTGTAGACTCGACATGTAAACTCTTTTTAAATACTAAATTCATATAGATATATGAATTGGTTGATCCAAGATCTATCAACGCAACTATATCAATATCAAAAAGAGAAAAAATACCGATGATAACGTCTGGTGATGATGCTTCTTCTCGTGCACTTATAGCATAATCCTTGGCAGGTGCTCGTGCCTCGGATCTCACAGTTGAATCTCTCGTAGCACCTCGATTACGACTCACATTTCTAGTGTTTTGAGGCGGTCTCCCTCTAGCAGTCGTGTTACATGTTTTCACTAGTTGTTCTCTTTCAGCTGTGAACTTTTCTGGACAATCACAAAGAAAATGATCAAAAGATCCACATTTAAAGCAAGCTCCGCTCACTAATCTGCATTCACCGTAATGTCACTTATTGCAATGTTTACATTCAGATCCAACATTTCTAATACTTCCCACACTGGCCACAGATGTCACCTGAGGTTTTGAACTTGCTTGTCTCGCATTTCTATCTCTAATAGAAATTACCACAGAGGCTGTAGAACGAGGATGATATTCTCTAAATTTCTTTGATACTAATTGATGTGATTTGCCCGTAAATCTTTTTCTAGACTCTCTAGCTTTAGAATCGGCTTTTCTTTTCTCTTTACAAAGTTTTTCGGCTTTACAGGCTCGGTCAAATAGAGCAACAAACTCTTTAAGCTCAGTAAATCCAACCAACACTTTGATTTCTTCATTCAATCCATCCTTGAATCTTTTACATATTATAGCTTCAGAAGAACACATTCACGAGCATATTTTCTGAGTCATACAAACTCTCTTTCATACTCTGTAACTGACATACGTTCCTACTTCAATTCAAGAAATTCTTTTCTCTTCTGATCAATGAACCTTTGGCTAATATATTTCTTTCTAAATTCAACTTGAAAGAAATCCCAAGTGACTCGCTCAGGCAGAACTACGGATATCAAGGTATTCCACCACTGATACGTAATATCTCTCAATAATGATACAACACACTTCATACATTCTTCGGGTGCGTAGGACAATTCATCAAACACCCGAATCGTGTTCTCAAGCCAAAATTCGGCTCTATCAGGGTCATCATTAGTAGTGGCTCTAAATTCCTTAGCTCTGTGTTTCTGAATTCTATCAACAGGTGGTTTATTTAATCGCAAAGGATCGATACCTTGAGGAACTACTAGGATCGGTTGGGGAACATGTGGGGGTGAAGGTTGCGGAACAACCAAATTTGTACGAATGTACTGTGCAAACCACTCATTTAATATCTGAAAGAAGGCTTCTTTAGCCTCACCCCCGTGACTAATCATCACAGGTCTAGATTTAGTAGGCACTACTCCTTGAGCGGGAGCTGGCACATTACTTTCTACGTCGTCTGCTACAACTCGTCCGGGATCCATTACTATATGAAAACACATTTAAGAACGTCAGAAGTTATCACACTATCACAGTTTTAAATATGGCATGTATATCTAGACTCACATACGCTATGTTAGTCCTAGAATCGACTAAATCATAGCTTTGATACCAATAAATGTAACACCCCTAACCTGTAACTGTCGCTGGGATAGGTTAAGAGGCATTACCAGACCTGTAACTCAATTCAAAACATTTATTTAACAAATTTCATCACATTTCAGTAACCATCAATCATTCACATTCAAAATATACTTAAATTAATCAAATAAAGTCTTAATTATGCATTTGGGGATAAATTGATAACATATAAAAATTTCAGAAACTTATAAAATTTTCAACATTTTAAATACCACACGACCTTGTGAACAAGCCGTGTGCTTCACACGGTATTAGACATGTCCATGTGTCTAAACCGTGGCAAAACAGGGCATACAAACGGACTTGTCTACATGGCCACAAGACAAGCCCGTGTGCCAGGCCATGCAAAAATTAGGGAGGCTACTAACTTGGGTCACACGGCCAAGCACACGCCTCCCGTGTGCCACACATGACAAATAGACACGCCCGTGTGTCTAGTCCGTGTCAAAACTATAGGGTATACTGACTTAATTCTTAAGGTACCCTAGGGGACACACAGCCGTGTAACATGACCGTGTGTCACACATGGCTGAGACACACGCCCGTGTCTCTGCCCGTGTGGACAAAAATAGACCATTTGAAAAGCCAGTTTGCCACCCTAAAACATAAACATTTACATTCATATTTAACCACATTTATTCAACTCAATTGGCAACAAAATTCACCAATTCAATATACATTATAAGCTATATCGAAACTTACCATTTACATATCCAAATACCTATATTGCCACATATACAACTCATTCATCTAACATCAATATACATCAAGATTTCTTTTTCATAATTTCATTCAAATATTACCATACCAAAACATACCATCATTAAGCACATATATGCAATCCAAATATGATACCAAAATAAGTCAAATTACATGGCTTAACTTATATACAAATTCATTCTCCAACCATGATACCAAAACATAACTATTACTATCAAACTAGCCTATACATGCCATATTTACATAAGTTCAAAAGTCCAAAATACCAATCGAAAATTGGATAGTGTGACGTGCAACTCCGACTTGTCCAAAACGAGTGAGCTAACGAACCCTATAAGACATAGAAAACGAAACAGAGTAAGCTTATAGCTTAGTAAACCCGTATAATTCAGAATTAAACTTACCATATTATACATAATCAAAGAAATACAATTATGCAACCAATTCAATTTAACCAACACCTAAACACAAATATTCATCCAACGTTAGTCATTGAAAACATACATGAAATCATCCACTAATACAATGCTTCATCATTTTAAACTCACAAATCATGTATAACATTAATAACATTTATAAACCGTATCTCTTCAATATAACATTATTTAGGCCCGTTGAACCTATTAGAACCTCAAAGGATAGTCGAGTGAACAATGTCAGTAATCCGTCAATTCATCATCATACATGCTCTTTTGAGACATGGTCGGTAAGCTCTTCATGAGATGATAAACAGTAAGCTCTATTGAGCTGAATACTTTGCTCTTCTTTTCTCTTCTTCTCACTTCTTCTCTCTCTCTCAACTCTCTTCTTATTATCCTTCCATCTTGTTACTTGGGTCGATTAAGGTATCTCTCCCTCTTTTCATTTTGTTTCCAGTTTTTACAGTTGTTCTTGACCAATTAATGGGTGCATGATTCTTCTCTGTTCTCTGTTTCTTTATCTTGTAATATTCCTTCTAACATTCTTCTTGCTACCGTTTATGGCTAAGGTCGTGTTGGCACTAGTCTCTACCTCGGTAGTAGTGTTTGTGTTCAGTTGGCGTTAGGGTAAAGGCCGATTGCTCCTTTCATAGTATGGCGCATTTGGTAAGTGTTATGTGGTTAGTATAATGTTTTGGTTATGATTATTATATGGTTCGGGTTTTTAAGCCTTGGTTTTATGGCAGGGTACCTCAAAAGGGATTAAGTGGGTGATCCTGAGTCGATCGACCTAGGCAAGTATTAAGAAACTGTGTTAATAAATGTTATAGAAGGGATGGTTTAATCTGGTTGTTTAAGGAACTAATGGTGTATTGTGTTTAAATCTAGGATTGGAGCGCTTGTGGTCCTTTCGCGTATTTTCGTAGACAAGGTGTGTAAAACACTACCCCTACTCGTAAATCGACAAAAGCCGAAATAAGTGACCGATAATGCTACATGAGTGTGCGCTCGCTCGTGTGGTAAACCAAACGCCTAAACATGGGCGTAAGATCGTTGAGGCTGGCCATGAGTGATTTCATGGGCCGAGACCAATTTGGGCCATATTAGGCCAAAATAGGCTGTGTGTGCCCCACAGGCCTGTGGGCCCCTCACAGGTAAACCACACAAAAGTGTGAAGAATATTGGGCCAGGCTATGTAGTTCACGTGGCCAAGGCCATCTCTGGGTTAAGTAGGCCACACGAGCGTGTGGGCCCACATGGGCCCACATAATGGGCCTCGGGCCCACTTTCATTGTTTGGCTGTTAAGGTTGCACAGGTCGCCCGAGACGACTGTGGACCTACTGTTGGGTCGATAAGTATACCTAGCCCCCAATTTGATGAAATGGCTGTTATGCCCCTATGAGGTAAAATGACTGATATGTGCCTATGATACGTATGACTGTAATCGAGCATGACATTTGTGCATACACGTATGATATTATGAAATGATGCATGGCATATTGCATGGGGGTCGGTTATTATGATTGGAGGAAGTGTACTGTACTGGCAGCTCTGCTACAAATACTGTTTAGTGCCGCAACCGGTGCTATATTTTGGAGTGTAGGGATGGGTGGGTCGATTTTATCCCCACATGGAGTGTAGGGCTGGACAGAGTGGAGTGTAGAGGCTAGATGGGTAGGATTTCTGTTTGCATTCTATACTGATATTGTTACTGAATTGGACTAAGGCCCACACTGATACTATTACTGAATTGGGCTAAGGCCCACACTGATACTGTTATAGAAACGGGCTTAGTCCCAGAATGTATTTGCTTAATACATGATTGACTGATTATTTTTAAGGGATGACACACTAAGTTTTCGTAAACTCACCCTTCTATTTATCTGCGTAGGTAATCCCCAGTCTTAGGCGGGTCGGTGTTGCGAGGGACTCAAAGGTGGCCACACAACTACATGGACTATTTATTAGCTTTTAATTTACGAGTAATTTAAGTTGGGTATTTGGTTATGTAATAGGGCCTACTAAATTTTTAAATTTTAATTTGGGGATTTGATTATTTTGATTCACATCTATTAGTAGTAGGACACTGGTTTTTAAAAGATAACTATTTTTCAAAACACCACGTTTACGCAACATATTTCAAAAAGCTTCCGCAACGAATAATATTTTAAAAAGTAACTATGATTTAATATGATTAAAATTTTGCTAAACAACTTGAGTTTTAACAATGAACAAGACAATCTAAACATTCGTTAAGATTACAAATAGGTTTAATATAGAATGGAGTTTTTCAACAAAATTATATTTTGCGAAAAACACTTCAATGTGACACCGCCAGATCGACCATAACGTTAGGCTGGGTTTGGGGTGTTACAGAGGTTTCGATTGCCCAAAGAAAGAAATAAAGATGATATCACTTTTGTTTTATGATTTTCCTATTTTGTTATATCATTTATCATTATTTATAAATATTATAAAGTATAAAAACAATGAAATTCACCTAATAACCGTCCCACATAAACACAAATGGTATATTTACCATTTAAATCCTTTATTTTATGACGTTTAAGCCCTTTAATCTATACAATTCACTTATAACAAGAGTTTTCCATCTTTTGCAATCTAACACTTTTTCTTAAATTAACTAAGTAAACCTTAAAATTTCTTTACCAAAATTTAATACAACCCTGATGTAACTCCACAAACTTTAACCAAACAATAAAATGCGACCCCACATATCGAAATTGTGGTCCTAGAACCACATTTTTCGATACCACTAAAAAAATGAGATATTACAACTCTCACCCCCCAAATAAATTTTCGTCCTCAAAAATCTTACCAAAGAAAAGGTTCAGATACTGAGATTTCATATTTTCTTCTATTTCCCACGTCGCTTCTTCTATCCCATGTCGATGCCACAAGACTTTAACTAACGGTACAGATTTATTTCTTGACTCTTTTATTTCTTGAGCTAAAATTTTCACAGGCTCTTCCTCATACATCAAATTCGACTATAATTCAATTTTATCCATAGTTATAACATGCAACGGATCAGAACGATAATGTCAGAGCATCGAAACATACAAAACATTATGAATTCGATCAAGTTCCGGAGGTAATGCCAAGCGATATGCTACAAATTCAATTCTCTTCAGAACTTTGTATGACCTTATAAATCTAGGACTGTGTTTTACTTTTCTTCCGAAACGTAGCAATTTCTTCAAGGGGGAGACTTTCAGGAATGCTTTCTCTCTAACAAAAAATTCTATATTTTTGCATTTCAAATCCACATAAGATTTTTGACAATCAAATGCAGCTTTTAAGTTATCTCAGATAATTTGAACTTTTTCTTCTGTTTCTCAAAGTAAATCAACTCCAGCTAACTTCTTCTCATTCAATTCAGACCAATACAACAACTTCTACATTTACATTCGGATAAAGCCTCGTACGAAGCCATCTTTATGCTTGACTGATAGTTGTTATTATACGTGAATTCAGCTAACGAAAAATATTTTTTCCCAGTTGCCTTCAAATTCAATAATACAACACCGTAACATATCTTTTAAGATCTATATTTTTTGTTCAGACTGGCCATTAGTTTGCGGATGAAATGTTGTACTTAAATTCATTTTGGAGCTCCAAACCTCATACAACTTACCCCAAAATCTAGAGGTAAACCTCAAATCACGATATGATATAATAAAAAATGTACGTCGTGTAATCTCATAATTTCTAAAAACATATAATTTTTCCAATTTCTCGAGTGAATAATTAGATCGAACAGGTCAAAAATGAGCTTGTAACAGCCCAATTTTAGTGAAATCAGAATAGTGGTTTCGGGACCACAAATTTGAGTCAAAAAGAAAATTTATTTTAATATTATTGCATAGTATGCATTATGATAGAAATGTCATATGAAAAATCTAATAAGAAAATTTTATCGATTATGTGTTTAATTAACGAAAGGACCAAATTGTATGGAATGCAGAAAGTTGAGTTCTAGTAGCTAGAAGGATTAAATAACTATGGAATTCAAAACTTGAGGTCCTTATATGGTAATTAGACCATTAAAGGAAAGTTAGTTGATATTTTTGGTGATTCATCCATGGAAAAATTAGAAAAGGCTAATGACTAAATTGAAAATCAAAATAATTAAATAGAGATATCATCTTATTTTATTATCATCTTCGTCCCAAAATTCATGGAAACCCTAGGAGAGAGAGAAGAAACTAATCAAGCTTAATTGGGTAAGTATTCTTGTCTCGTTTTTAGTAATTTTTATATTTTTGAGATCGAGTTAGCTTAATCTATCTATTTTAGAAATTAATTTGAAAAGTTATCAAAGTATAGAAGTTTTGCCATGGATGAATATGCTGAAGTTTTGAAATTTATGGTAGAAAATAAAAGGTTGTTGATAGATAAACAAATTTTACAAAGAAAATTTTAATGAAATCATGATTTAGAGACTAAATTGAAAAGTGGTAAAACCCATGGAAAAATTTTGAATTCTGTGAAATATAAGTGTTGTAAATGTTATATGAAAATTTGGTTAGGCTTGAATAAGGATTAAATTGCAAGAATTTCATTTTCTAAGCCTAGGGATTAAATTAAAATCGATTGATTATGAAATGGATTAAATTGCTGATTAAATTCATTTATATAGATTCGAACAACTCAAATTTGAAGCTAGATCGAGGAAAAGAAAAAGTTTTGAATTAGTAGAATTTCTTGTAAGGACAATTATTAAGGTAAGTTCGTGTAACTTATTTATATGTTAATATGTTTGAATTCAATGTTGTATTTGGGTGAATTATATAAATGTTTAAAGTATGAAATAAATTATATGTCCGATATAGCTTAAATAAATGTTAAGTTTCGTTTAAATAATGAAATTCGATGGATATATGTAATTTTCCAATTTGAATGTGATCATGCATATGTTGCAGACATGATTTAGCTCAGATGAGTAATCCTGATAAAGCCTTCTTGAGCATCCTGATAAATAGTTCTTGCGAGCATCTTGATTGGTAGTGATTTTGCATGTGTTGCACACTACCGCAACTCTAAGTGAGCATCCTGTTACATGATTCAATCGGTTGTGGTCCAGCATATAATATGGACACAAATGCAGCTCTACATGAGTGTCCTGATATAAGTTCTTATGGGCTTCGTGACATGGCTCACTTGAACTCCCTGTTACCTTATTCGGTGCACCCTGATATTAATTCTTCAGAGTTAACTGTTAAAAAGTTCTATGAGCTTCCTGATTTAAAACTCTTAGGAGTTTCTTGTCTAGCTCGAATAAGTGTCCTGATACATGGCTCTATAACACCCCAACTCGGCCTAGACATTATGGCCGAATCTGGCGATGTCACATGATAATGCTTTCGAAAACTAAATCATTGATAAGTCCTTTTTGTCATCTTAACTAATCTCTAAATCCAGTTTTTTGTTTCCAAAACATTATCCATTTATTTACACGTTGTTATAAATTGCAGAAGCTTTTAAAATGATTTACGTAGTGGTGAGTGTTTTGAAAGAAACATTTGTAACTTTTGAAAACCCATGTTTCCCTACCACTAGTGATTACGAATTATAAGCAGCGATAAACAAATCCTAAATTAAAGAAAAAAATCCATAAAGGCCTTATTACAGTAAAAATATCCCAAATAATAATACTTATAATCATAATCAAATATGAAAATAGATGCGGTTCTGTGGCCACCTTTGAGTCCCTTGCTGCACCGATCCACCTATGTTTGGGGATTACCTGCATAGACAAGCAAAAAGGGTGAGTTTACAAAAACTTAGTGTGTAATCCCCATGCACAAAAACAGATAGCATACAGATAATCATATTCTGGCATAAGCCCTTTTTCAGTAACAGTGTTAGTCCAGTTTGGGCCTTAGCCCATCTTAGTACAGTAACAGTCACATATATGCAATCACAAGATTCTTACCCAACCAACCTCCACACACCATCTCCGTCCAACCCTACACTCTATGTGGGGATATAATCAACCCACCCAACCCTATACTCCAAGTAATGCCGAATGCGACACCATACTGTAATATGTAGCTGAGTTGCCAGTAAATCTGGCTTGAGGCCTATCAGTGCACTTCCTCCGCATAATATAACCCCCAACCCAATGCAGTGAAAAATATGCAACATGTCATGCCAAATCATAGTACTATGCATGCATTCAGAGCAATTTTAGTATCATGCCTAATATACAGTCATACAAATGTTTATATCATATAAGGGTATAACAGTCATTTCAGTCAGTCAAGGGTCTAAGTACACTTACCGACCCTACAGTAGGTTCATAGCTGTCTCGGGCCACCCATGCAACCTTAGTAGTTTAATAGTGAAAATGGTCCCATAAGCCCATATCATTTGCCACACGCCCGTGTGGCCCACAAGGCCAAAAAATGGCCTTAGCCATGTGGATCACACGGCCTGGCCCAATAATCCCACACGCCCGTGTGGTTTACTCGTATGAGTCCCACACGCCCGTGGGCCCACTCGGCCTAATTCAGCTTGGCCCATGAATCTTACATGGCCTGCCTCGTCGATCACAGGCCCGTGTTTGAACATGCGGCCTACCACACGACTATTCACATTTCTGGCTTTTTGCCGAATTCAGTTTGTGGAGTTGTATTTACACACACCTGATGTGGTTTGAAGTTAATCGCACTCATACTCCTATACATGGATTCAACCAAAATGTCATTTAATCAATTACCTAACTCATTATTCAGAAGGAACCTAACGAAGTTCAAAATTGATCATAATCGCAACCTCCTTACCGAAATCAATCGAAATCGCACCCTTAGTTTCTTGAAGATGCACCAATCAACCTTGGTCTCCACCTAACACAAAAGTCACAAAACCTTTTCATTAAACCTATATTTGAATTACACTACAATCTTAATTAAACCATACTTACCACTCAACACCACCTTTCATTCAGTAACTTATAACACGTTACAACAAACACCTAAATCACTTACCGAAAAAATGACAGAGCAGAGTGCAATGTGACAATACAGTAAACAAAAAACCAAATTGGAGAATTAAGCTGAAAAAGCAAAACAACGGGAAGAAGAGGAATAGAAAAAGAAAATGATGCCAAGAAAAGTGGAAAGCCGAAAGGGGACAAAAAGTAAAGCAAGTAATTACCTAGCAATATTCGGCCAAAGAAATGTGCAAGATGATGCACAGTCTGCTAGAGGAAAAGAGAACCTAGCGTCAAAACAATTTGAGGGCAGAAAGGGGAACCGAAATCTCTAGAAAACAATGGCAGAAGATAAAAAGAAAAGAAAAGAATAGTAAAAAAAACAATTCGATAGCCACTGGAAGAGGTTGGCAGCAAAAACCAATTTGGCAAAGAAACAGAGAAGGAGAAAAATTCAATAGGAGAGAAAATTTGGAGAAAGAGGAAGAGTGGCCGAATTTGCCTACCTAATTCGGTTCTATCACAACTCCTCCCTCCACATTTTTCTCCCCATATCACTCCAAAACTATCCCCTCAACTACCGAATTCAAATTCCACTACAGCTCTTCAGTAGTTCGGTTTGACTAAAACACCCACCGGTACTAGCAGCAAAATAATACACTCCACTACGCCCACTAGGACTCGAACTCAAGTCCCCTAGCACTTTGCCACACTACTTAACCACCAGACTAGCAGGCTCATTCTGTCATGTTATACCCATATTTATTTATAAACCTACTGACTAAAGACAAAGGTTTATTCATTCAAAACAAAAATTTTGCACAAGCCAAGGCTTGAACCCAAGACTTCTCAGACACTTCCCAAAACACTTAACCACTGAAGCAAACACATAATTGTGTCACAAACATACGAGAATAAATATACAAACTTTAGGGCATTACAACTCCACCGCCCTTAAAGAAAATTTCGGCCTCAAAATTTTACCTGATTAGAACAGATAAGGATACTGTTGTCGCATCACATCCTCAGGCTCCCACGTGGCCTCCTCAGAGCTGTGATTATGCCAAATAACCTTAACTAGTGGGATAGACTTCCTCTTTAAAACCTGTACATCACGATCTAATATCTGAACCGGCTCCTCCTCAGAAGTCATATCTGGCCTAACCTCAATCTCCT
The DNA here is from genome assembly GCA_025698465.1 of Gossypium longicalyx. NCBI lineage: Eukaryota > Viridiplantae > Streptophyta > Magnoliopsida > Malvales > Malvaceae > Gossypium > Gossypium longicalyx. The sequence continues at coordinate 60,307,099 of CM047007.1, forward strand.
CAACAGAAATAATATGCGTGGGATCAGAGCGGTAGCGTCTCAACATAGAAACGTGGAACACATCGTGAATCTAATCTAACTCTAGAGATAACTCCAACTGGTAAGCAATCGGTCCCAATCATTTCAATAGGCGGTAAGGCCCGATAAACCTAGGGCTCAACTTGCCCTTACGTCCAAACCTCAGTACCTTTTTTCATGGCGAGACCTTGAGAAAAATGAAGTCCCCCCATAGAATACTCAATTTCTCTATGCTTCAGATCTGCATTGGACTTCTATCTGTCTGATGCTGCTTTCAATCGATCTCGAATCCGTCTAACTTTATCCTTGATATCAGAAAATAGTTTAGGGCAACTCAGTCCAACATGAAGAAGTGCGACACCTATGACCATATAATGCCTCGTAAGGTGCCATCTGTATGTTAAACTGATAGCCATTGTTATAAGCAAACTCTGCTAGCCGCAAGTAATCCTCCCAACTGCCTCAGAAATCAATCACGCAACTCATTAACATGTCCTCCAGTATCTGAATCACCCTCTCTGACTGACCATCTGTCTGAGGATGGAACGCAGTACTGAAGTCCAATCTTGTATCCAGAGCTTCATGTTACCTCTTCCAGAACTGAGACGTGAAACGAGGATCCCTATCATATATTATTGAAACCAGTACCCCATGCAGTCTCACTATCTTAGATACATACAATTTAGCCAGTTTCTGTAATGAGTAGTCAGTACGAACTGGTATAAAATGGGCAAACTTGGTCAATTGATCCACGATGACCCATACTGAATCCTTCTTAGCAGGCGTTAGGGGCAACCCACTAACGAAGTCCATAGTCACTCTCTCCCACTTCCAAAGTGGAATCTTAACTGGCTGAAGCAATCCTGAAGGTAATTGATGCTCGGGCTTAACCTGCTGGGAAGTCAGACGTTTACCCACGAAGTTGGTAACCATTCGCTTAAGTCCTGGCCACCAATATAACTCACGAAGGTCTCGGTACATCTTATTCCCGCCAAGATGTATAGCATAAGGACTACGATGTGCCTCTCACAGTATAGACTACCTCAAATAAGTATCCTTTGGTACACATATTCTCCTATAGAAATAGAGCACCCCTTCACTATTCAGTCCAAAATCTACAGAATCCCCACTCTCAACATGACGGAAACGAAGACCTAGCAACTCATCTTCCATCTGTTTACCCTTAATTTGGTCCATCCATATCGGTTTAACTTGAAACTCGGCCAAAAACTACCATCATCAAATAAATTGAGGCCAGCAAACATCGCCCACAAATCAGTCATAGCTCTACGACTTAGTGCATCCGCCACCATATTGGCCTTACTAGAATCGTATTTGATCGTACAGTCATAATCTTTAAGCAGCTCAATCCATCTACGTTGCCTAAGGTTTAGCTTTTTCTGAGTGAGGAGATATTTAAGGCTCTTGTGATCAGTATAGATGATACACTTCTCACCGTACAGATAATGCCTCCAAATTTTCAGTGCGAATACCACCGCAGCCAACTCCAAGTCATGGGTCGAATAATTCACTTCATGAATCTTTAGCTGACGAGACGCATACGTTGTAACACCCCAGACCCGGCCTAAACGTTATGGCTGAATCTGACGTGTCACACCAAAGTGTTTTTCAAAAATTGATATTTCCGGTAAAAATTCGTTACTGCATTTAAATCCTTTTGCTATTATTTTACAAAAGTTCTTGTCAAAACGTTTACCTTATTAGCCATCAGTGTTATATTGAATTGATTTAAAAACGCGAAAGCTTTTTAAGTCGATGAAGTTTAAAATGTGTGTTTTAGAAAAGAGTAATTGTTTTAAAAGCTCGTCTTTACCTAGTCTAACAGTTTAAAAGAAAATATATAACCCAAAGCCCAATTAAAAATTAAAACCCACAAACAGCCTTATTACATAAGTAAAACCCAAATATAAAATCTTTAAATAATAAAGTCATAAGAAGATCATTTGCGATGTGTGGCCACCTCTGAGTCCCTCGTAGCTCCAAATAGTCTAAGGTTGGGGATTACCTGTACAGTTAAATGAAAGGGTGAGTTTACGAAACTCAGTGTGTAATCCCCTATCAGTGAAACAGTAAACAATGCATGCGAGAATGCTTTGGGCACGAGAGCCTTATTCGATGATCGATCTGATGCGGGCCTTAGCCCTATACAATAATAGTGTAGGCCTAAGCCCAATTCAGTATCAGTACAGTGCAGTCATGTAACCCACCCCAATCCAACCAACACACCACCTGTACCAACCAGCACACCGTGTGGGGATTAAATCGACCCATGCAGCCAACACACTAATATCGTAGCGAAGCTGCTAACAGTAACGCAGCAGTGTTGCTAATAACAATAAATGTGGCAAAGCCACCAGAGCAATAATTACGTGGCAAAGCCACTAATACAGTAGTTCCTCCAAATCAAAAACCCAACCCCATGCTATATATCGTGTCATAAATATTACGTGTATATAGTATGTCATACTCAAAACTAGTCATATAAATGTCATACACACATCAATTAACCTACCACTATGGGTATAATGGTCATTTCTTTGATTAGGTGTAAAATAGTAATTTTACCCCTCAAAGGTATTTCAGTAATTTACCCTACAGGGGTATTACGATCATTTACTTACCTCTCAAAAGGTCTACAGTCGCTTCGAGCGACTTATGTAATCTAACTGGTCATGATAGTGTAAATAGGCCCAAAGCCCATTACTCGGCCCAAGTGGGCCCACACGCTCATGTGGCCCATTTAGCCCAAATTTAGTAGCGTCTATGTGATCCCCATAGCCCACTCCATTGTTTATCACTTATCGCAAATTTTATCCGTGTGGGGCCGACAAGCCCATTAGGCCCACATGGCCCATCTCAGCCCAACGAGGCCCATAACGGCCCAAGCCCACGAGAACGCTCGTGGTGGCCTCCACAGTCTGTTGCCCATAATTTGTAGGCTCGATTTACCACATGAGCATTCGTATGCTCGTGAGGCCTCCAATGTCGAAGTTTTGGCTTTTCGGCTTTTGCCGATTCACAGTAACATGGTGGTGTGAATACACATCTTTATCCAACATTTTGACAGCAGCAAAATTGGGTGTACGGTTACACACCTGTTTATGCAAAGAGCACAATCCCCACGAACACCAACCTAGATTCAAACACGTTCAAAAGTTAGTCTTTAATCATTTGGGTTACACCCCCTCATAAGCTATTTATCCCCAAAAAGATACAAGTTACAAACCTTGCTTGATAAAGTACGGTTTACTACTCCTTTAAACCGGTGATCTCGTTCAACTTCCAAATCCTTGGTAAAACTGCATCACATTCCAATACTCTTATTTCCTATCATAACCGAAAAATAGCTATAACCACAATGTCAGAGACTTACCACCACATAGAAACTGAGAATAGTTGAGAGGAGTAATCAGCCTACCCACACAAGAGTCAAACACACAGAATAACTGAGGTAACACGAAAAGGTCACACCTTTATCAGGAAACCACAATAGAGGGAGGTGTCAGATTAAACTATGAATGTAACCAAGAGAAAAGAAGAATTATCATCTACTTACACTGATCAAAGCAATAGTCCAGAACCGCCAAGAAAAGAAGAAGTGTTCAGCTTAGCCACTAGATACAAAAAAAGAGAAGTCACGAGAGAAAAAGAAAGTAAGATTTTCGTCCTAGGGAACAAATACCGATAGGGAGAGAAAATGAGAAGAGAATCGTCCCAACATAAGCCAGCAACCGAAAGAAAAGAAGGGGGCAGAGTGAAGATTAGAAAAAAATGAAAGAGCCAAATGAGGGGGAAAAAGAAAGGGAGTTCGACTAGGCAACTCGATTGAAGGAAAAGAGAGGGTATTTGGCCAAGGTCTTTAAGAGAAAGAAGAAAAGAATATCGACAGGACAAGAGGCTAAAACGAAAATAAAGTCGAGAACCCAAGATGAACCTGAACTGCACTCAGAAATCAATCAAACGGACGATGCTACTCACTTCCTAAGGCCAACGGCTTCAAAGGAGAAATTGAGCAAAAAAAACTGCAGTCAAAACCGATCATTAGAGGGTCCTCTCCCCAACCAAAATTCATTATCAAATCACTTGCCAATTCGACAATGACTCTCCCTCCCAACTTTAAATCCCACCTCTTTCTCCCCCAATCTCTCTTAAAATCGCTCCTCTATCTCCTCATCCAACTAATTCAAAATCTATTCAAGTAACCAGAGTTTTTGTCAACAACAACTTCCTACACGGCAAGAGTAGCAAAAAGAAACATCCCTGTGCACAACAAGCCTCGAACTCAAGACCTATAAGTAGAAATAACACGCCTCTATCCCCTACACCATCTAGCTTTTTATAACAAATCCTTCCCATAATTATTTAAGAACCCCTCTAACAAAAGACAGGGTTTACACAAGCAAAAATTAAAATTTTGCATAAGTCCAGACTTGAACTCGGGACCTCTCCATCACTCTTCAGGATACTCGAGCACTGAAACAAGTATGAATTTTCGCAAAATAACACACACAAAAATAAATACCAAAATTTTGGGACGTTACATACGCTACTACCATACCCTCTTACATCAACACACATCCCAAACCAACATGTGATGCATCACTATAGACAATGAACTCTTTCTCTGACTCTAGCTGTATCAAGATAGGGGCCTTAGTCAGTACCTTCTTGAGCTTCTCGAAGCTCTCCTACTGTGCGTCAGTCAATATAAATGGCACACCCTTACGTAAGAGCTTAGTCAAAGGTGCTGCAATCAGTGAAAACCCCTCTACAAATCGTCGGTAATACCCTGCCAGTCCCAGAAAACTACGGATCTCAGATACAGTCTTTTCAGATACAATCTTAGGTGATTTCCAATCCAAAACAGCCTCAATCTTTCGACGATCAACCCTAATCCCTTTAGTAGATACCACATGGCCCAAAAATGTAACCTCTCATAACCAGAACTCACATTTGCTGAATTTGGCGTATAGTTGTTTCTCCCTCAGAATCTGTAGAACTACGCAAAGATTTTCATCATGTTCATCCTTAGTTCTCAAATACACAAAAATGTCATCAATAAAAACCACTATGAACCGATCCAGATAGGGCTGAAACACTCAGTTCATCAGATCCATAAAAGTCACTGGTGTATTCGTCAGTCCAAATGGCATCACTAGAAATGCGTAATGACCATAACAAGTCCTAAATGCTGTCTTGTATACATCATCCTCTTTGACCCTCAGTTGATAGTACCCAGATCAGAGATCAATCTTAGAAAAAACTGAAGCTCTTCGACACCAGTAATCGATGCACATACGCATGGATCCATCCTTCTTTTTCACAAACAAACCTGGTGCTCCCCACGGAGATATACTAGGGTAGATGAACCTACGATCTAATAACTCTTGAATCTTAGCTTTAAGCTCCACAAGCTCCTTCGGTGCCATTCAATAAAGGGCAATGGACACCAGAGCTGTACCAGGTAGGAGCTCAATCCCAAACTCAACTTCACGATTTGGAGGTAACCCAGGTAGCTCATCAGGAATGATATCCAGAAAGTATGAAACTGTTCTGATATCTTTAATAGAAGAAACCCCAGAATCTGAAACTCTGATGTAAGCTAGATACGGCTCACATCCTTTACGAACTAGCCTTTCCACCCTCAGTGCAGAAATCACATTCGACAAGTAGTTTTGATGTTCCCCAATTACAACCACCTCGTCGTCCTCCACAGTTCTTAGTACAATCTGTTTTGTGGCACAATCCAAACTCACTCAGTGTTTAACCCACTAGTCCATTTCCAATATTAAACCAAACTCTCCAAAAGGAAGTTTCATCAAATCCGCCATGAAGATAACCCCTTGAACCTCTAAAGGAACATCTTTAAACAGTTTATTTACCCTCACGGACTGCCCCAATGGACTCAGTACAGTAACCTCACTCGTAGTGCTCTCAACCATGATACCCATAGTCTCATACACAGTACAAGCTATATAGAAGTGAGTAGATCCTAAATCTTTCAATGCATTATAAGGTACATCATAGATAAAGAACATACCCATGATACCATCTAGAGTATCACCCTTCTCTTGGCGACGTGTAGCACAAACTAGAGTCGGCTGCTTCGCCTCAATATGACCAGCACCTTTGGACGGTGCTCTCTGACCACGGCCCAGACCATTCCCACCTCTAGTCTGACCCCGACCTCTCGATGGCTGTTGAACACCCCTCAGCGGCTGTGTAGTACTGAAACTTGGAGCTTGCATCTGATCGGGCCTCCGTGGACATTCACTGATGTGGTGCTCCAATGATTCGAACCTCAAACATGCCCTAGTCTTTTCCAAAGACTCGCCTGCAGTAGCGTCTCCCACAATCAAAGACAGGTGCGATCCAGCCAGCGACAACGATGGCCCCAACTCGATCGCCCACAACTCTAGCCTTTTTCTTAGGCCTTAGAATGGAACTCGAGGGCTCCAAATCCCTCTTGTTCCTACCTCTCTCTTTCTCACGGTTCTAGCGCTCAGCGCGCTTCACTTCCTCGGCGATCTTCGCCTTATCAACCAATGCAGCAAAATCTCACTCCCTCTATGAAGCTATTAGAACCCGTAAACTATCTCTAAGGCCATCCTCAAAGTGAACACATCGCTCGTACTCAGTCGTCACCATCCCTCGCGCATAGCGGCTTAGTCGCAAAAATTCAGCCTCATATTTGGCCACTGATCTATCCCCTTGAGTCAGATTGAGAAACTCTCTTCTACAGGCATCCACGTAACTGGCACCCATATACTTTCCCTGAAAAGTAGTCTTGAAGAACTCTCAGGACAGTCAATCAGGTTGAGTGCCCTCTTTAACCGTAAGCCACCACTAGTAAGCCTCAACTCTCAGCAGTGATACTGCACCCTTTAGTTTTTGCTCGAGGGTGTAGTTGATATCATCCATGATCCTCTCTGTGGCATCAATCCAATACTCAGCCACATTAGGGGCAACTCCATCAATACCCCTGAAAATCTCAGCTCCATTAGACCGGAGTCTTTCTGTAATCAACCCTCGACTCACAGCACTAGTATTGGGCCCAGCGACCCTCTCCAAAATTCGTAACATAGCTTGGGATAGCGCGTCATCCCCAGCTGCACAATCATGAGACCCAGTCTCAGTCACAGGTGAAGCTGGCACCTCTCTAGTTTCTACATTAAGCATGTGGCCAGATGACGAAGACCCAGCTCAAGCACCTTCACAGCCTCCGCCACGACCTCTTGTACCCTGTCCGTGAGTACCTCTTGCACTCATTATCGAATTGCATTTTATATGTATTAACAATTTTATGCATCAATATTACAGTTCCAGTGTTTATTAACAAATATTATATTGGAGAACAGTGTTAGTAATTCAAAGTTCGTCTTCACTGTCTCACTACAGTTTTACTATCGCCTCAATGTACACTACTAAAGTATTTTTCGTACAGTATGCTATCTATAATAGCCTCAGTATTTACTATCTATAGCATTTTAATAAAAAACGCATAATAATTACAGAAAACTTACAAGATTAGCATCGGAGACTCGATGTACCACACATTCACTAAAACTTTTCAAAAACTTTCAAATAATTTTGAGGTAAAAATTCAAGTTTTAAAACCCAAATACATAGCTGAGTTTTGCAACTTAGCTCTGATACCACTAAATGTAACACCTCAAACTCGACCTAGATATTATGGCAGAATCTGGCGATCTCACATAATACTATTTTCGAAAACTAAATCGTTGATAAGTTCTTTTTGTTCTCTTAACTAATCTCTAAATCTAGTTATTTGTTTCCAAAACATTATCCATTTATTTACACGTTATAAATTACGGAAGCTTTAAAACGATTTACGTAGAGCTGAGTGTTTTAAAAGAAACATTTGTAACTTTTGAAAACCCATGTTTCCCTACCACTAGTGATTACGAATTATAAGCAACGGTAAACAAATCCCAAATTAAAGAAAAAATCCATAAAGGCCTTATTATAGAAAAAATACCCCAAATAATATTACCTATAGTCATAATCAAATATGAAAATAGATGCGGTTCTGTAGCCACCTTTAAGTCACTCACTACACCGATCTACCTATGTTTGGGGATTACCTGCACAGACAAGCAAAAGGGGTGAGTTTACAACAACTCAATGTGTAATCCCCATGTACAAAAATAGATAGCATACAGATAATCACAACCTAGCATAAGCCCTTTTTCAGTAACAATGACAGTCTAGTTTGGGCCTTAGCCCATTTCAGTACAGTAACAGTCACATATATACAATCACAAGATTCCTACCCAACCAGGCTCTACACACCATCTCTGTCCAACCCTACACTCCATGTGGGGATTTAATCAACCCACCCAACCCTATACTCCAAGTAATGCCAAATGCGGTACCATACCGTAATATGCAGCTGAGCTACCAGTAAATCAGGCTCGTGGCCTATTAGTGCACTTCTTCCACATAATATAATCCCCAACCCAATGCAGTGCAATATACAACATGTCATGCCAAATCATAATACTATACATGCATTCAGAGCAGTTTTAGCAGCATCCCTCATATAAAGTCATACAAATGCTTATATCATATAGGGTATAATAGTCATTTCAGTCAATCAAGGGTCTAAGTACACTTACTGACCCTACAGTAGGTTCATAGTCATCTCGAGCCACCCGTGCAACTTTAGTAGTTTAACAGTGAAAATGGGCTCATAAGCCTATGTCATTTCCCAGGTGGGCTCACACACCCATGTGGCCCACAAGGCCTAAAAATGGCCTTAGCTGTGTGGATCACACGGCCTGGCCCAATAATTCCACACGCCCGTGTGGTTTACTTGTGTGAGGCCTACATGCCCATGTGGTTTACTCATATGAGGCCCACACGCTCGTAGGGCCCACTCAGCCTAATTCAGCCCGACTCATGAATCGTACGTGGCCTGCATCGTCGATCACACGCTCATGTTTGAACACGCGGCCTACCACACGGGCAGCCGCACGCCCGTGTGGCATTGACTTTTCACATTTTTGGCTTTTTGCCGAATTCAGTTTGTAGAGTTCTATTTACACACACCTGATGTGGTTTGAAGTTAATCGTACTCTGAGTGCTCCTATACCTCGATTCAACCAAAATGTCATTTAATCAATTACCTATTCAAAAGGAACCTAACAGAGTTCAAAATCGATCACAATCACAACCTCTTTACTGAAATCAATCGAAATTGCACCCTTAGTTTCTTGAAGACGCACCAATCAACCTTGGTCTCCACCTAACACGAAAGTCACAAAACCTTTTCATTAAACCTATATTTGAATTACACTACAATCTCAATTAAACCACACTTACCGCTCAACACCACCTTTCATTCAATAACTTATAACACGTTACAACAAACACCTAAATCACTTACCAAAAAAATGACAAGCAGAGAACAATTCAACAATGCAGTGAACAAAGAATCGAAGAGGAGAATTGAACTAAAAAAGTAAAACAGAGGGGTAACGGCAAGAAGAGGAAAAGAAAGTGAAAATGATGCCAAGAAAAGTGGAAAGTCAAAAGGGGATAGAAAGTAAAATAGAGAATTACCTAGCAATATTCAGCCAAAGAAACGTCCAAGATGATGCACAGCCTGCTAGAGGAAAATAGAACCTAGCATCAAAACAATTTGAAGGTAGAAAGAGGAACCGAAATCTCTGGAAAATAATGGCAGCAAGAGAAAAAGAAAAGAAGAGAATAGCCAGAAAAATAACTTGACAGCCACTAGAAGAGTTTGGCAGCAAAAACCAATTTGACAAAGAAACAGAGAAGGAGAAAAATTCAACAGGAGAGAAAATTTGGAGAAAGAGGAAGAGTGGCCGAATTTGCCTACCTAATTCGGTTATATCACAACTCCTCCCTCCACATTTTTCTCCCTATATCACTCCAACACTATCCCCTCAACTACCGAATTCAAATTCCACTACAACTCTTCAGTAGTTCAGTTTGACTAAAACACCCACACTGCACTAGCATCAAAATAAAACACACCACTACGCCCACTAAGACTCGAACTCAAGTCCCCCAACACTTATGTCATGTTATACTAGTTAACCACCAGACAAACCTACTGACTAAATACAAGGGTTTATTCATTTAAAACAAAAATTTTGCACAAGCCAAGGCTTGAACCCAAGACTTCTCAGACACTTCCCAAAACACTTAACCAATGAAGCCCACACACAATTGTGTCACAAACATACAAAAATAAATATACAAACTTTGGGGCATTACAGACTCAATTGAGCATCCTGATATGTGGCTGGAGAGTATGCTCCCTGATTAAGTACCTGATTATGAGTTGATAGTTTACAGTTTTGTACACCTCGTGTGTACTATTTAATTACCCATCGAAATTTCAATGATTCAACGGATAAATTCCTGAAATGAGAATCTATGATATTAAATGAATTATATCTCGAGTGTTCATGAAATTCCTTAAAATTTGTAACATGATGAGCTCATCCATGCTATTTAATGTACATGTGAATTATATGACTAACATACTTGTTTCAGTGTATGTAATTATGCAAATTTGCCAATGTGTTGGGAATCATGTTATTGTATGCTTATTGGAATGAATGTAATTGGTAACTTTAATTCTTGTTATACGAGCTTACTAAGCATTAAATGCTTACTAGGTTTTATTTTCTCTATTTTATAGTGCTCGAAAGCTTGTAAAGGTTGGAGATCAGTCGAAGCAACATCACACTATTCTTTAGCCTGTTTTGGTATAAATAGCAAACTTTTTATGGTATAATGGCATGTATAAGCTAGTTAGGCAAAATGATAATATATTTTGGTTGTAACTAGCCATACGAATGGCTAGTGTAAAGTATATTTTGATGTAATTATTTATGGCCTAGTTATGTCTGATGAATGAATGGTTTTAAATTCGTATATATGATAACATAAATCTATAGTTATAATTATGTCATTGGTAAGTTTAATCAGATAAATAAATGAATTAATAAGTCAGGCAAAATACTTGTTTTTGGCTGATTATTATGTCTTGAAGTGGTTGATATAAGTATGTAAGTGTTGATGTAGGTTGTTGGCAAAATTTGGGTGAGAAATAAAGCTAGGAAATAACTTTATTTTGTCCACACGGGTAGACACACGGGCTTATGTATTGACCGTGTGTGATACACGGCCTGGTACATGGGCATGTGGTTTGGCCGTGTGTCCCCTGCATTTTAAATTTGAGAAATAGAATGCTCAAAATTGAACACATGAGTAAAGACACGGGCGTGTGTCTCAGTCGTGTGTGATACACGGCCTAGGACACGAGCGTGTGTCTTGGTCGTGTGAACCCTGCACTTAATTTTCAAAAATTAAATTAACCACATGGCCTAGCACATATGCATGTGGCAGGATATGTGGCACAAGTTAGAGAGTTACACGGGGTTGGACATGGCATGTAGCACGGGTGTGTCCCATGGTTGTACGGGTGTGTCTCTTAACCACACGGGCATGTGTGCCCAGCATCTAAGAAAAAAATATTTTGAAATTTTGCAAAAAAATTCCTGAGTTCCCAATTTAGTCCCGACTTGATTCCAATATTTATATTGGGCCCCGAGGGTCCATTTAGGGGATAAAATGGTTAGTTACAAAAATGAATAGTAATTAACATGAATTATCTATAATTGTTCTATAATCTCCGGTAATACTCTGTAACCCTATTCTGGCGAAGGATACTGGTTAGGGGTGTTATAAAATTGATTTTGTTAATCTGTCAATAATAACCCAAATATAATCTTTTCTTTTCGGAGTCAAAGGTAATCCCGAAAAAAAATACATAAAAATTCGTTCCCACTTCCATTTAGGAAACATCACAGTTGTAACAAACTCAATGGAACTTGATGTTCTATTTTCACCTGTTGGCAAACTAGACATCTGGACACAAACTCTATTATCTCATGTTTCATTCTAGGCCACCAACAGTGTTGTTGCAGATCGTTATACATTTTCGTACTCCCAGGGTGAATCGAGTAAACACTATTGTGAGCTTCATCCAACAATTTTCGCTTTAACTCTGAATCATGTGGTTCACATAGTTGATCTCAAAAATATGGAAAATTCTCATTCCTGATACCAAAATAAAATTTCTGATTACTTTTAACCAAGTTGAACTTGGAGAACAACTTTGGATCTATTTTCTATAATTCTTGAATTTTTTATAGGAATATCGGTTTTACTATCAACTCTGTCAAGATAGAACCATCATGTTCTAATGTCAAGTTTGCATTCATACCTCTCAAAGTAAATAGGGACTTTCGACTTAAAGCATCAGTGACAATATAAGCTTTCCCTGGATGATAATCAATTACTAAATCGTAATCTTTTAGCAATTCGAGCCACCTTCGCTGATGCAAATTCAATTCTTTCTGAGTCAATAAATATTTTAAACTTTTATGATCAGTAAATATATGACATTTTTCACCGTATAAATAGTGTCACCAGATCTTCAGGGCAAAAACCACTACAACTAGATCCAAATCATGTGTCAGGTAGTTTCGCTCATGAGGCTTTAATTGTCTCGAGGCATATGCAATCACTTTACCACTTTGCATGAAAACAAAAGCTAAACCACAAAGAGAGGCATCACTAAACACAGTAAATTCCTTTCCAGATTCAGGTTGCGTCAAAACTAGAGTTTCAATTAACATGCTCTTTAGTTGTTCGAAGCTTTTCTCACATTTATCTGTCTAGACAAAGGTAACAATTTTCTTGCAACAATTTTGTCATCGATGATGGTATAATAGAAATGTTTTTAACGAAGTGCCGAATAATATCTTGCTAAACTGAGAATGCTATGAACTTCAGGAACATTCTTTAGAACTTTCCAATCAACAATTGTAGATATTTTATTCGGATCAACACAGATACCAACAGCCAAAATAACATAACCCAAAAAACCAACTTTCCTCTACCAAAATTCACATTTGCTGAATTTTGCATATAGTTGCTTATCATGTAAAGTTTGCAACACAATTCTCAAATGCTCAGCGCGATCTGATTCATTCAATGAGTATATACGGATATCATCAAGCTGATACACTGGGTCAGATAAATCCTTGGTCTAACAAATCTTGCAACTGTCCTTTCAACTCTTTTAACTTAGTAAGAGCCATCCTATAGGAAGCTATTGAAATTGGAGCTGTTCCTGTCACAAGTTCAATTACAAATTTAACTTCTCGAATGGGTGGTGACCCAAGCAATTATTCAAGGAAAACATCAACATATTCTTTAATTGCTAGTACTTGATCTATTTTTTATTTTGCCACTTTCGAATCAAGAACATATTGTAACAGCCCCGTTTAAACCCTAGTCGAAACAGTGGTTTTGGGACCACAACTTCAAGGTCAAAAAAATATTTTAATATTATTTATCATGCTTATAATATGTGAATTGATATCTGTGAAAGTTTCATGTGAAAATTTAATTGTGTGTCCTCAATTTGATAAAAGGACTTAATCGCGTAAATTGTAAAAGTTGCATGCTATATGTTAAGTGTGCCTATTTACTATGGCTTTTTAATTGTGAGGTCCTTATGTTGTAATTTGACCATGGTTAGTGGGATTGGTCATAAATGACCTTAAAATGGATGAATTATAATGTTTTAAACAAAGGGAAAAATTTGTATTTGATTATTAATGTGTTATAACAAAATAAACATGAAAATAATGCCATTTGTGTTCATCCTTTGTTGAAAATCAAATAAAAAGAAAAGAAAAAGAGATAGTTAGGGTTCGGCTAGTTCAAGCATCAATTAAGGTATGAGTTTTGTTCGGTTTTTTATAAGTTCTACGTTTTTGTGATCGTTGCTCTGTATACTATCATGCCAATGTATGAATTTTGGAAATTTTTGATGATTTTGAGTTGAGCCATTGTTGATAATGTGAGTTTTATGAAGTTTGATGATAGTAAATAGAAGATATGTGTTACATTGCTATGTTTTGTATTGGGATTTTTGATGAATTTGAGTATTTTGGATTAAATTATAAAAATGAGAAATTGAGGTACTACAATATGAAATAAATGATAAATAAGGGCTGATAGGAACCATAGGAAAATTCGGCTAAGGCATGGTTTTCATGAATTTTATATATATGGTGTTTTGTGTAATAAGGACTAAAATGTCAAAACGTGTAATTTTAGGGGCTAAAGTGAAAAAATTCCCAAAGATGTGTTTGTGTATTAAATTGAATGTACTGGTGATTAAAAGGGTTAATTTTGAAGACATATAGATCGACAAAAGAGGAATTCAGATTTAGATCGACGAAAATCAAAGATTATCGAGTAAACGATCCGAATCGTCAATTCCGAGTACAAGGTAAGTTCGTACGTGATAAATGATGTTATAGTTATGTTTTAATGCTTTGACAATGAATAAATTGTATAAATATTTGATTACGGTTTGAGCATGATGATAATCGACTATGTTCGGCACTAAGTGTGCGGTTTGAAATAGCTTCGGCTACAAATGGCACTAAGTGTGCGAGTTGGAATAGCTTTGGCTATATGAGGCATTAAGTGTGCGATACCCAGATAGCTTTGTTTTATTGAAATGGCACTAAGTGTGCGAGATTGGTACGACTTTAGAATATCACTGATGTACTAAGTGTGCAATTGCTTAAAGCATAGAAAGACTTCCGAATAAAGTAATGTATTTGAACAAGAGGTGAGAATGAAATGAGTAAATACGAGAAAGTTTAGGTATGTTTGATACCTATGTGGTAGATGATATTATATGCATGAAGCTTGATGAATTCGTATGAACATATTAAATGAGATAGAATAGAATTAATGGATGAATTGTGAATTACTAAGTGTTTATTAGTTGATGTTTTGTATATTATAAACTGTTGATAATTTATGGTACGAACTTACTAAGCTATAAAGCTTACTATGTGAAATGTTCTCTGTTTTACAGTGCTATAAAGCTAGCTCGGATCTGGGGATCGTTAGCAACATCAATAACACTATCGGACATCTATTTGGTACCATTTTGAGAGTTGCATATATGATATATGGCATATATAGGCTAGTAGTATTTTGGTATGTTTTGTGATGTGAACATCTAGCCATGAGATTTGGCTTGTAAATGTTGGTATGTATGGCCTTTTAAGTTGGCCTAAATGATGTGTTTGATAGGTAAGTTATATGATATATATAATGTTTATGTGATGGTTTGAATTCGGAATGTTGAATTGGTAAGTTTTTTGGTATGAAGTAAGTGATAAAATGATGAGTTTATGTATTTGAAACTTATGTAAGTTGTGATGAGTTTTGGTACATTGATTTGGTATGTTTTGGTTGTGAAATTGAGTAGTGAATTGGATGGTAATTGAATGGCATGAAACATATGTAAATTGGTTAATTTGGTTTCCTATGAATGTATGCAAATAATGCTAAAAATGTTGTGGTTTTGGAATGCTTGAGATAGGTGGGAAATATGGCTTAAACCAAGCCTAATTTCACCCCACACGGTTGAGCACACAGGCGTGTGTCTCGACCGTGTGTCTGTTGTAATTTAGTTATTCAAGCCAGTCTCGAGCACAGCCTAGACACACAGACGTGTCTGGGGGCCGTGTGAAGCACACAATCTTCGTACATGGGCGTGTGTGGCCATTTCAAAAAGTACTCAAGCTAGACACATGGGCATGTGGTTGGCCGTCTGACCCAAGTTAGTTACGACCAGGGCCAAGGCACATGGGCGTGTCTTGTGCCCGTGTGGTGAAGTTAGTATGTATGCCCTGTTTTGCCACGACTTAGACATACGAGCGTGTCTAATGTCGTGTGAGGCACACGGCCTGCTTGTAACGCCATGATTTTTAGGATTTTTTGGATTTCTGTGATTTTAGGTAAATTTTGAAATTTTGGTGTTCTGAATATTGGAATTGTGTTTAAATGTGTTAGTGGGCCTTTAGAAGGCCCAAGCCTAAGTTAAAGGCAGTAAAATATCAAGGTTGGATTTTAAGTGAATAGGAGACTTGGTTAAGTGGGTTTTTAAGAAGAACTTCGTAAATTATGACACAAATAAGGCCTTGGTAAAGTGGCAAGGTGGCGCCACTAAGTTCCTAAAAAAATGGCGCCTGGGAAGGAATTAAAGGTCCAGGGTTCAAGTTGCAAGGTAGGCATACTGTTACTTTTTAATTTTAGGCATGTGTCGGGCATGTGATCGCTTAAGTGAATTTCGGCAAGGGCCTTAGGGAGGTTGTGTAATATCCTGATTTTGGGCCTAGTCGGAATAGTGGTTTTGTGACCACAAAATACGAGATAGAAATAATTATTTTATAATTATTTTGATGTTTATGATATGATTGCATGATTGTGTGAAAATTTCGTGATGAAATCCTATGCCTAAAGTGCTTAAATTGAAATTAAGGACTAAATCGAATAATTTGCAAAACTTGCATTCTAGAAGTTTCTAGTATGAAATTGTTTTGAAATATTAATTAGGAAGTCTTAAATAGCAATTTTACCAATTTCTAAGTTTATGGACAAAAATTGGACATGGATGGAATTTTTGGAAAGTTTAGTAGTAAGGGCATTTTGGTCATTAGGGGTAAAATGAATTAAAATACAAAATTAAAAGCCAATTTTGCTCATCTTCTTCACCATGGCCGAATATAGCAAGGAGAAACCATGGCTAGGGTTTTTCAAGCTTCCAAGCTCGATTGTAAGTCCATTCTAGTCCCGTTTTTCAAGTTCTTTACGTTTTTGGAGTCCCGGTAGCTCGATTTAGCTTATGCTAGCAATAATTTAACCTAAGGTTTATATTTGGAAAAATACCTAATAGTCATATGTACATGTTAGAGTGAGAATTTAATGTTGCCATAGAAGGGAAAAATGATCAGCATGTCATAAAACATAAGAAAATAGGTTGAAGTTTAATTTACGAGCTTTGGGGCAAAAGTGTAAATATGCAAAAGTATAGGGGCAAAATTGTAATTTTTCCAAAATATGATTTTGGGTCAATTTGAATAATGTGAGTCCTAATTAGACTATATTTTAAATGATAGAGCAAGGAAAACTGAAATTCGGGCTAAAATGGGGAAAATACCAAGTTGTGGACGAAATGGTAAAAGTAGCCATTATCGCATGCTAGGTAAGTTCATATGTAAATGTTGGTAACATAGTTATTATTTTAAATGTTTTTATGTTATTTAAATGATATGATAATTATTATGAAATATTATACTCGTGATAATTGTTTGATAATATGTCAAATTATGTGATATACTTGGAAAATGTGAAATACTACCGAGTATCGGTATCGGTATTCCGTAGAAGATGGTTGAGACACATGATTGGGAAAAAAGGTCTCGTTGAACCTTAGGAATGGATTAGGATACAAGTGACATGTCACTGGGATATTTGGGCATCCGAACTCACTGAGTTGAGTCCGAGTTCACTTATGGATGCGAATGTCCGAACTCGTTGAGTTGAGTCCTAGTTCGTGAAATGTAACTAGGCATCCGAGCTCGTTGAGTTGAGTCCGAGTTCACTTATGGATGCGAACACCCGAGCTCGTTGAGTTGAGTCCGAGTTCGCTTACGGGCGGGATACATAGTAGCTTGGCTACATATGTGGCACTTATGTGCAAATTTTCCATGTATCCGAATTATATTCCGATGTGTTCAACGGGTAAAGTTCTACTCAAATGGAGAAATACTCAAGATGAAAGGGGCGTATTGGTAAGTATTGTGAAATGGATACTTTGAACAGGTATGTACTTAACCCTCGAGTTGAAAAATCGATATAACAACAATATGGTAAGATGATAAATGAAAATATGATATGAATGTCTTGGTGATGATTATGCAAATGATGTTTTATGTTTGCTTATGTGGTTACGTTACTTGCTATTTGCATGTGAACTTACTAACCATTTATGCTTACTCTCTCCTTTTCATTCCTTGTAGTGTTAACAAGCCAGCTCGGAAATCGGGAACGGTCGGAGGCACGCTCACACTATCCGTATACCATCTTGGCATAATGGCTTGTATATTTTGAGTATGGCATGTATAGCATTATAATCATTTTGTATATATGGTCTTATGATATGGTTATTAAGTAGTATAAAAATGCTTGGTAATGATTAGCCATTAGAATGGCTAATTATGATCATATTTGGTGTAATGTATGTCAAATTGCTAGTTAATCCATGGAAACTATGAAATAGGTAAATTTTACCATAAAATAGATTCAGACAGCAGTAGTGATGTGAATTTGAAAAATCATTAAAAATAGTAAAGACATAATTAAATGATGAATAAAATATGTAATTGAATAATTATGAGTCTATTTTCATATGGAAGAAACGAAACAGGTATATGAGTTATATTTTATGAGATATTTAAATTTTTGTGGAACATGGTCAGAGCGATTTCTAGATCCCCTGTTCTGACTTTGGAAATTCACTATAAATTGTATAAAAATAATTAGAAGTCATAATTTATATGTACAGATTTCTTATTGAGTCTAGTTTTAAGAGAAATAAACTTCATAGTCATTGAAATTCTGTACAGAGAGATATCTAATTCATAATATACAGAGGTTAGAGTAGTCAAACCCTGAAACAGGGGAGACTTTAACTAAAAATATGTACTAATTGGCCTACAAAAAAATTCTGTAAAAAAATTATTAAATAGATATATGAGTCTAGTTTCAAGAAAATTTACAGAATTGGATTTTGAATTTTAGAACTCGAGATGTAAATTTTTAAGCGACTATGATGCAGTTAGCAAGCTTGTCTGGAATTTCTAAAATTAAATTGTTTGAGCTGTTTAAGCAATGAATTAAGTCTGTTAACACCTCGTGTTCGACTCTGGCAACGATCTCGGGTACGGGGTGTTACATTTGGTGGTATCAGAGCAGGTTTAGTTGGTTCTCAGACTAACCTAGCATGTGTAAAAGTTTAGCTATACATGTCATTGATCTGTGATAGTGTGATGTCTTCCGACGCGTATGAGTACCGTCTTATCTAGATAGGGTACTCTCCAACCGAGCTGCGCCAATCATGTTCAATGTTTTGTGAATGTATTTGAGTAAAATTATGATTATGATAAGTATCGGTTCAGAAAATTTTGAATAAAGGTTTATGATACATATGTGATAAATATTCATATTTGCTTAATGCTCATATGATGTAGTGTATATGACTTACTTGATAAGATGAACGGAATAAATAGAAAGTAGCAGAGGTATGAATAAAAGTCATAATATTATGATACGAATGAAAATGTCCTTGTTTTGATTTGGACGTCGAATGTTGATAAATGCTAATGATATATAATTTTTATGAGATAAAGGATTATAATGAAATGAACTTATCTGTGTTAAATTGTTGGACTGAATTATATGATTGTAATAATATGTACATGATGATGCACAAAATGAAAGTTATGATTGTGGTGCAAATATCTATGTTTGTTTGGCCTTATATGATGTCATGAGCATGACTTAATTTAATTAAATGAATGGATAAGTAAAGCTATCTAGAAAACATAGAATGTATGCATAAGTATATTGTCTAAATGGGACAATAGGAAAATTGCTGTAAGCCAACATGAATGAATGACATGATTTTGATGATGTTGCTATGATGATGGAAGTTGTGTCATATGTGTATGTATAAGAAGGTCGAGTCGAGGTCCTACAACCCCTCCCTTACCGAAATGGTACTTATAATGGAATTTCATGAGATTTGTATTGAATAAGTTTCCGGTTGAGAACCCAAAGAGTTCAGTGATAGAATAATTATAAGTATGATCAGAGATTGAAAATGAGCTGATAAGTAAAGTCAGAGCTAGTAAAGTATCGGATTGACGTAAAGATTATTGGAATTATGCACTGTCCCAGTTAGAAAAGGAATTCTCCTTGGTAAACCAAATTACTCAGGTGCAAGGTCGAGAAAAGTGTAAATCGAAATTTATTCAGAACTGGCCTTCTTTAGTGAATGGTTTAATATGAAATTTGTGACGGCAGAACTAGGTGGGGAAATGATATTTGAAATGTGAACTATCTGATGTGATAGTTATGACTGGACAGATTTAGCAGTCTCTTTTGAGATGTTCTATGTGTTTATCCGTTCTCAGAAATATTTCTATGGCTATTGATCTTCTGAAGAAATTCTTGTTATATGGAAATGTCTTTTAATCCTGGTGTTGGATGAAAGCATTGGTAGTATGACTGGTTTATAATTTATATTGCTCTATTTCATCGGGTATTCTATTTCATTTCTTCTTATAAGAATTGATGAGAGAATACATATGATATTATGATTTTGTTTCTTCTACTTGATGCTTCATCTGATATATATGTATGGAAAGATATATTGTTCTTGTTATATTTGATTCCAGTGGGATTAAATGATGTTTTCTTTTGGACTTTCTTTCTTTGAAGAATTATCGGGGTATTCCGTATTTTCTCTATGAGTTTGGTTTTCGATTCTCCGGCTTGGTTTTCGGTTCTCCAACATAGTATCGTATCTTGGGTTTCTTTATTTTGGATTTCTTTATTCTGGATTTCTCTATTTTGGACTTCTTTATTTGGTTTTCTTGTTATCTTTGTTCCATAATTTGTCAATTATGACTCGTGTTCAAAGTGCGTTCTTGATTCGTGATAATCATGTCAAATATGACTATACTTCTAATTTTATCTTGGTAATGTGGTGATTTTAGTATTGGGGTTTTTTTTCTAATTTACGTAAGGATTTGACATCAGTAAAGGCATAAGTGATAAAAGCGCGAGTTTCAGTCGGTATGGTGAATTATCTATTTGAAGGATTTCATGTGACAATTATTTCAGGATTATTTTTCCCAAGTTTGATAATAGAATTTCATTTTGTACGGATAAAAGAGTAAATAGTCTGAACGAGAAGTGTATATTTATTAGAAAAAGTTTGATATTAGTTAAAGTCACTACGAATGATAAGGTTTTCATTTTGTAAAAGCTGAAAAGTTTATTACATGTTGACAAAGTTCGGATAGATGAGAATATTGGTAACCGAAGCGTCTGAACTAGACTAGTCTACATTGAGTAAAGACTTTCTGACTTTCAGTAATATACTGTGGTATGAATTGTGATGTGTTTCAAGATAGTGAGGTAATGTGATAGTTTAGAGCATTCGATGTTACATAAAATCTGAGTTGTTAAAGAGGTTGAAGCCGAGCATTGGGATCTATCAAAATTATCCTTGTCAGTGTTGATATTGGGATGGAAATGAGAAGGATTATTCTTAAGGCCATATCAGAATTATTTCCATGTCAGAAAGAGGAAAATGTGATGTATCCTATTGTTAAATGTTTGGCGAGATCTATAAATCATATCTGTATTGAATGAATTCCTACTCATCAGATTCATGGAATTTCAGGTCTCTTTGATTGTTGGATTTCTTGGAATTCCGGTCTCCATTAATCAAGTTAAGATCCGGGTTTTATGTCATGATATCATGGGAAACTGAGAAGGGTTGAAAATTTAAGAACAATTGAGAGTTGAGACTGTAAGCTTTCAGATCATATGAGAAATTAAAGAGATGTATTGGAGGTACAGTCTAAGTGAAAGTTCTTAGGTACCAAATATGAGATTAAAAGTGAAGACCACTTTTCTGGTAAGATTTTCGGGGATGAAAATCCCTAAAGGGGGGGAGAGTTGTAATATCCTGATTTTGGGCCTAGTCGGAATAGTGGTTTTGTGACCACAAAATCCGAGATAGAAATAATTATTTTATAAGTATTTTGATGTTTATGATATGATTGCATGATTGTGTGAAAATTTCGTGATGAAATCCTATGCCTAAAGTGCTTAAATTGAAATTAGGGACTAAATCGAATAATTTGCAAAACTTGCATTCTAGAAGTTTCTAGTATGAAATTGTTTTGAAATATTAATTAGGAGGTCTTAAATAGCAATTTTACCAATTTCTAAGTTTATGGACAAAAATTGGACATGGATGGAATTTTTGGAAAGTTTAGTAGTAAGGGCATTTTGGTCATTTAGGGGTAAAATGAATTAAAATACAAAATTAAAAGCCAATTTTGCTCATCTTCTTCACCATGGTCGAATATAGCAAGGAGAAACCATGGCTAGGGTTTTTCAAGCTTCCAAGCTCGATTGTAAGTCCATTCTAGTCCCATTTTTCAAGTTCTTTACGTTTTTGGAGTCCCGGTAGCTCGATTTACCTTATGCTAGCAATAATTTAACCTAGGGTTTATATTTGGAAAAATACCTAATAGTCATAAGTACATGTTAGAGTGAGAATTTGATGTTGCCATAGAAGGGAAAAATGATCAGCATGTCATAAAACATAAGAAAATAGGCTGAAGTTTAATTTACGAGCTTTGGGGCAAAAGTATAAATATGCAAAAGTTTAGGGGCAAAATTGTAATTTTTCCAAAATATGATTTTGGGTCAATTTGAATAATGTGAGTCCTAATTAGACTATATTTTAAATGATAGAGTAAGGAAAACTGAAATTCGGGCTAAAATGGGGAAAATACCAAGTTGTGGACGAAATGGTAAAAGTAGCCATTATCGCATACTAGGTAAGTTCATATGTAAATGTTGGTAAGATAGTTATTATTTTAAATGTTTTTATGCTATTTAAATGATATGATAATTATTATGAAATATTATACTCGTGATAATTGTTTGATAATATGTCAAATTATGTGATATACTTGGAAAATGTGAAATACTACCGAGTATCGGTATCGGTATTTCGTAGAAGATGGTTGAGACACATGATTGGGAAAATGGTCCCGTTGAACCTTAGGAATGGATTAGGATACAAGTGACATGTCACTGGGATATTTGGGCATCGGAACTCGTTGAGTTGAGTCCGAGTTCACTTATGGATGCGAATGTCCGAACTCGTTGCGTTGAGTCCTTGTTCGTGAAATGTAACTAGGCATCCGAGCTCGTTGCGTTGAGTCTGAGTTCACTTATGGATGCGAACGCCCAAGCTCATTGAGTTGAGTCCGAGTTCGCTTATGGGCGGGTTACATAGTAGCTTGGCTACATATGTGGCACTTATGTGCAAATTTTCCATGTATCCGATTTATATTCTGATGTGTTCAACGGGTAAAGTTCTACTCAAATGGATAAATACTCAAGATGAAAGGGACGTATTGGTAAGTGTTGTGAAATGGATACTTTGAATAGGTATGTACTTAACCTTCGGGTTGAAAAATCGATATAACAATAATATGGTAAGATGATAAATGAAAATATGATATGAATGTCTTGGTGATGATTATGCAAATGATGTTTTATGTTTGCTTATATGGTTATGTTACTTGCTATTTGCATGTGAACTTACTAACCATTTATGCTTACTCCGTCCTTTTCATTCCTTGTAGTGTTAACAAGCCAGCTCGGAAATCAGGAACGATCGGAGGCACGCTCACACTATCCGTATACCATCTTGGCATAATGGCTTGTATATTTTGAGTATGGCATGTATAGCATTATAATCATTTTGTATATATGGTCTTATGATATGGTTATTGAGTAGTATAAAAATGCTTGGTAATGATTAGCCATTAGAATGGCTAATTATGATCATATTTGGTGTAATGTATGTCAAATTGCTAGTTAATCCATGGAAACTATGAAATAGGTAAAATTTACCATAAAATAGATTCAGATAGTAGTGGTGATGTGAATTTGAAAAATCATTAAAAATAATAGAGACATAATTAGATGATGAATAAAATATGGAATTGAATAATTATGAGTCTATTTTCATATGGAAGAAACGAAACAGGTATATGAGTTATATTTTATGAGATATTTAAATTTTTGTGAAACATGGTCAGAGCGATTTCTGGATCCCCTTTTCTGACTTTGGAAATTCACTATAAATTGTATAAAAATAATTAGAAGTCATAATTTATATGTACAGATTTATTATTGAGTCTAGTTTTAAGAGAAACAAACTTAATAGTCATTGAAATTTTGTACAGAGAGATATCTGATTTGTAATACACAGAGGTCAGAGCAGTCGAACCCTGAAACAGGGGAGATTTAACTAATAAACTGTACTAATTGGCCTACAAAAAAATTCTAAAAAAAAAATTAGTAAATAGATATATGAGTCTAGTTTCAGGAAAAATTTATATAATTGGATTTTGAGTTTCAAAGCTCGAGATATAAATTTTTAAGCCACTGTGATGTAGTTAGCCAGCTTGCCTGGAATTTCTAAAATTAAATTGTTTGAGCTGTTTAAGCAATGAATTAAGTCTGTTAACATCTCGTGTTCGACTCCGGCAACGGTCTCGAGTACGGGGCATTACAGGTTGGGCCAATTGTTTTAGTTGATATTAGGGTTAGGTTCTTTTCTTTTTCTGTCTTGGAGAATTAGGGTTAGCCACCTGAAAGCTTTCACTGTCATTCATCCTTTCTGAGTTCTCACAAAAGCCGAAAACGCAAATTCCTTCTCCTTGGTGTCGAGTTCTTCTTCCTCTCTTTTTCCTCCATTTTCTTTCTTTCTTTTTGCTTTTTCTTCTAGCCGAAACCTTCTGATCACCTTACTCACCTCCTCTATCGATCCCATCCTCCACAAAACCTTCATAGCCGATCGCCATAAAAGCCGAAATCCCAAAAACTCACTTCTTGTGCCGATTTCTCCAAGCCAAAATCTTTCAATTATTTTTGTTCCTTTTGATTAAATTTCATCTTCCCTAAACTCTTAGTACCTGTCGGCAACATTACTTTAAAGTTATAGCCTCAAATCGTCATCTTCTTCATCACTTAAAAAGCTGAAGTACCATAGATTTAGAGACTTATAGCCGAAACTTTAGATCTCCTGGATTCGAGTTCTACTATCATTTAGAGGATAGATCTGTATCAGATCTGTGTAGAAATCAAAGAGGAATAGGTGGTAAGTGCTCATCACCTCAGATCTAGTCTTATTTTACAATTTAGAAAAAGTCGAAGTCCCTAAAATCTAGGGAGGCTGTCGATTTGGGCATAGGGCTTTAAGGGTCTCTAACCGATGATTTCTTTTGGTGTTTAGTGTCTTCTAGAGGTTGGATCGAAGGCTTGGATCTTTGGAACAACTAGACTTAGATCTAGTCATCGGTTTTCGGCAAAAAGGTAAGATTCTAAAGGCTTTAGGGGCATGGTTCGAATATGGTAGGTGAATATTGGGATTAGTTATTGTGGTTTACAATCTAATAATTGTGGTAATCAATTGTAGGACATCGTAAGGGATCTCAGTGGCAGTTGTCACAAAACAGGTGTGTAACAACCCTCGTAGTAGCTTAGGCTAATATTCGCAGAAAAGCCGAAATGCCAAAATTCCGGCATTTCGGGAACTTGAGATTTTGCATGTGGTTTTAGATGTGATAAAAATGATATGATTGATGTTTGGATCGATAGAACAGGTAAGAGCGCAATTTTGTGCACGACGGTAAGTTGGGCCTCAATGGGCTAAAATTGTGCCCAATGGGCGTTCGGGCCCATTTGGGTAAAATTGCTAGAAAATGGAATTTGAAAAGATCGCATGTTAACGCGGTTAGTACTTTTGTAAAATTTGGATTATGTAGGCTTAATGGGCTAAATCGGCATTCGTAGGACCCATTAGGGGTTTTGGGCCCAAAAGCCCTAATTTGATAAAGTGCATTAAAATCACTGTTTCAACACTTGAGGATATTGATAATTGTTAATGAACGTGGAAAACCCATAATATTTGGTAAATTTATGAAATTACCCCTAAAATAGGGTAAATGACTATTTTGCCCCTAGGTAAAAATGACCATTATACCCCTAGGGTTTAATTATGAATATGATGCATGAGGTATTGATTTACATGATATGACATGGTATGCACATGATATGTTATAACATGCACATGTTATGCTATGATATACTCATTATATGCATGGGTTGGGTTTTTGATATAAATGGAGGAAGTGCAAAAAGGGCTTTGCCCCAGTTTATCAAAAAGGGCTTTGCCTCATTATTAAAAGAGGCTAGGCGTCCATTATATATGATAAAGCAAATTTGTGTCTTTGCCGGTGGAGAGTTTGGTTGGGTGGGTTGAGTTATTCCCCACATGGAGAGCTTGGTTGGTACGGGTGGAGAGTAGCGGATGGTGGGTTGAGTAGTCTCCCCAAATGGGCTTGCATAAATCCATTAATATTACATGTGGCATTGAAATAGGCCTATGGGCCATACCGTTTGCAGTGAAGGCTTCGGCCCAGTAACATGATTAATGAGAAGGCTTCGGCCTAGTAACCAGTAGCCGTTAAACGAAAGGCTTCGGCCCAGTATGCTGGTATTAGTTTGGGCTCTAAAAGGGGCTTGTTGCACACTGAGTTTCCAAACTCACCCCCCTTTCCTTATCGTTGCAGGTGAGTCTTGTTGTGGAGACTTGGAGCCGGAGGGGATTCAGAGTGGCCGTGATGATCGCTTTCAAACTTTGCAATAAGTAACCAGTTTTTTTTAATTTATTATTATTTGGTTTTGGGTTATAATAAGGCCATTTTAATTATCTTTCTAGGATTATTTTATTTTATACTCTATATTTTACTGATAATAATTCAAAATGGGTTAGACTTAGGGCGCGTTTTCAAAATGATACTTGTTTTGAAAATAAGCGCAACGATGCAACTAATCGGTTTAATAAAAATATCTACTTAAATAAATTCCAACTCGTTTTTTTTTTCCAAAATCTAACCTCGCACCAAAGTGTGGCAATGGTTGTGGGTATGTCTAGGATTGGATCCAGGCAAGAGCTTGGTACTTAAGCAGCCTTCATGGCTCACCTCCTCTGTTTCGGATACCTACCTAGTGCACAGCTGCCATTCACTTTGTTAACTTAGCAAAAGACGTTCTTTTTAAACACTAAAATAAATGATAGGTTTTTAAAACTTCAATGTGACACGTCGGATTCGGCCATAACGTCTGGGCCGGGTTTGGGGTGTTACACTGCTCACACGGGCATGTGACCTGTATAACTTTGAAAAATGATTAAGTTTTTGGAAAATTTTGTTTGAACTCGGTTTAGTCCTGACCCCTTTCTAAAGCATGTTTAAGGTCTCGTTGACCTAATATAAGGGACTTGATATTGATGTATGATCTATGGTGTTATGATGATTGTGTAATGAATTCTAGATGTTTAGATATGTTCAATAATGCTCCTTTACCCTAGTCCGGTAGCGGATATGGGTTAAGGGAGTTACATTTGGTTGGTATTAGAGCTACAGTTTAGTCAATTCTAGGACTAATGTAGCGTGTGAGAGTATAGCAATACATGCCATATATATGAATGGCAATAGTGTGATGATTCCTTATAGTTAAAATGTATTTTTCATATAGAAAATGGATCCCGAACGAGCGATAGCCGATGATGTTGAGAGCAATACACCTGCTCCCGCTTAAGGGGCAGCGCTGGCTGAATCTAGGCCGATATCTAGTAGTCAAGGAAGAGAGGCTAAGCAAGCCTTCTTCCAAATAATGATTGAGTGGTTCACAGGATTCGTACGAACGAATCTGGCTACTTAACAACCTCCGTCCCTACCTGTTCCTCAACAATTTCTGATTGTGCCACAAGTAATAGATCTTATTCGATTGAGTAACCCACCTAATAATAAGATTCGTAAACACGGGGCTGAAGAGTTTCGGGCTATGGTTGATGATGATGCCGAGAGGGCTAAGTTCTGGCTTGAGAACACTATCCAAGTATTCGATGAGTTGTCCTGTACTCTCGATGAATGTACTAAATACGTAGTATCTTTTCTTAGAGATAATGCATATCACTAGTGGAAAACGTTGACATCGGTGGTTCCTAGGGAACGAGTTACTTGAGACTTCTTTCAGACTGAGTTGCAGAAAAAGTACATAAGTCAGAGATTCCTCGATCAGAAAAATAAAGAGTTTCTAGAGTTGAAATAGGGTCAGATGATTGTAACACAATACGAGAGAGAATTTGTACGTTTGAGCAAGTATGCTCAAGAATACGTGTCTACTGAAGAGATCATGTGTAAAAGATTTGTTGATGGATTGAACGAAGATATAAAGCTGTTAGTCGGGATACTTGAGCTGAAAGAATTTGTAGTACTAGTTGAGAGGGCTTGTAAAACCGAGGACCTCAACACAGAAAAGAGAAAAGTTAATGTAGAGGCAAGAAATTCGAGGAAGAGATCGATGAATAAATCTTATCATTCCTCATCGAAGAAATCAAGAGATTACTTTAACCGATCAACAACTTCGATGGGATATCAGAATAGAAATCGTGGGAAGCAATATACCAATCCTAAAGCTCAAGCCACATCTGTATCTAGTGTTGGCAATGTAAAAGATGTTAAGCCTGAGTGTCAACAATGTGGAAGATGACATTTTGGAGATTGCTGGGGGAAAAGTAATAACAAAGCTTGTTACAATTGTGGTTCATGAGATCACTTTATAAAAGATTGCCTAGAGCTAGTTGAAAAAGATAATGCTCAGAACACGAGGCCGAGTAATAGTGTAGCTAGAGGTAGACAACCGAGAAACACAAGAAATGCGAGTGGTGGTAGAGGTGTGACGCGAGACACTACAACTAGATCTGATGCTAGAGCACCTGCACGAGCCTACGCTATTCAAGCACGTGAAGAAGCATCATCTCTAGATGCTATTACTGGTACTTTTACTTTGTATGATGCTTCTGTGATTGCATTGATAGATCCTGGATCAACGCATTCATATATATGCAAGAATTTAGTGAACAGTAAGACTTTGCCTGTAGAGTCTACTGAATTTGTAATTAGAGTATCAAACCTCTTAGGCTAGTGTGTTTTGATTGATAAAGTGTGCAAGAATTATCCATTGATGATTCGGGGTAATTGTTTTTCGACTGATTTGATGTTGCTACCATTTGATGAGTTTGACATAATTTTGGGTATGGATTTGCTAATGTTGCATGATGCGGTCGTGAATGGTAAATGAAAGATGATTGATTTGAGATGTCAGAGTAACGAGATTATCCGAATTGAATCAGAAGATTTGAATGGACTGCCAGAAGTGATTTCAATGATGTTAGCTCAGAAATATGTGAGAAAGGGTTGCAAAGCTTATTTAGCTTATGTGCTTAACACAAAAGTGACTGAAAACAAGATTGAATTAGTGCCAATTGTTTGTGAATATCCAGATGTGTTTCCTGATGAGTTACAGGGTTTACCAAAGATCCGAGAGGTTGAGTTTGGCATTGAGTTAATGCCGAGTACAATGCCAATATCGATAGCTCTGTACAGAATGGCTCCGATAGAGTTAAAAGAATTAAAGTCTCAGTTGCAAGAGTTGACCGATAGAGGATTTGCAAGATCGAGTTTCTCACCTTAGGGTGCTCATATTCTATTTGTGAAAAAGAAAGATGGCACGATGAGAATGTGCATTGATTATCGTCAATTGAACAAAGTGACTATCAAGAACAAATATCCACTGCCCCGAATTGACGATTTGTTTGATCAGTTGAAAGGAGCTACCATGTTTTCAAAGATAGATCTCAGATTGGGATTGTCGAAACCATTTTTAAATCAGGTTTTGGAAATTGGGAATCGACTTTAAGAAAAACGAAAATGGGAGTCGCCACCAATCTTTTTAGGTGTGATTGGATCACCTTATAAAATGTTTTGTTTTAAAACATTAATTTTGGTCTACGAAAGTCGAGAAAATGGATTAGGGAGTCGGTTACGTACGAGGAAGGGTTAGCACCCTCGTAACGCCCAAAAATTGGTACCTAATTGATTATCAAGTGTCTTTAATGTCGGAAATTTGAAAGTTTTAAGATGCAAACCTCTTTTAATTAGAATGTCTCAACTTTGAAAATTAAGGCTCACTTATTTCAAACGAGTCAAAACATCACATCCAATAAGTTAGGACGCAACATTTTAAAACCTTCGAAATTAAGCTCGTCTTTCAAAAATTTCTATCTCGAAACAACAAAATACCATATCCAGTAAGTTAGGACACTATGTTTTGAAATCTCGAAATAATTGTTTAAGTTTTGAAAACTCAAAATCACTTAGAAGGGTGCTTGACTATTCGAATTCAACGAGAAAAGTCGCAACCCAGTAAGTTAGGGCACTACCTTTCTCGAAGTTTCCAAACATCAAGCATTGCCTTTTTTTAAAAAAAAAAAACCTTGGAATATTATTTTAAATGACATTTTAGGATGACATATTAATGCATCATGAAGCATAGATGTACAAAATATTCTAACATTTCCATACAAGCACAAATAATATCATTAAGACAAAACTAAATAATATGAACATACGTTTAATGAAAAAAATCATACTAGGGTAAATATAAGATAATAAACAAATAAAAACATGAGTAAACTAAAAGAAAAACATAATACATGCAAAAATTATACAACAATATATATTATAAAATAGCACATAAAAGAAATAATTAAACATAGCATATATAAAAAAATGAAACTATGCACAAATAAGATAAATGACATACACTAAAAAAATGAATAAATAGAACATTTACAAATTATAAAAATATAATGCAATAGTTCAAAATACATGAAATGATAATATAATATATATACGTGCATAGAAAATATATATTTGAAAATAAACTATATAAAACGGTTAAATATTATAATATATAAAATACATAATCAAATGTATAAAAGATAGGAATAAATATACATATTTGAAAAATGAAGAAATTAAAATAAAAAAAAGGTTGAAAAACTAAGATAGACGAAGAATAAAATAAGAACAAACCACAGAGAGTAAGAACGCAAGAGGGAGAAAAATTTGAGTGAATGCTCTCAAGAATTCTTATTGCTTCCCAAAACTCAAGTTATTTACAATGAAGGGAGAGGCCTCTATTTATAGTTGAGCCTCCCCAAATCCAACGGTACAGATCAATTACATCAACGGTTAAGATTAAAGGATATCTACAAATTAAATCTCCAAGATTACAAGATAATATCTTCAAGATTGCATATCATATCTAAGATTGCAATCATATCTAAGATTGTATATCATTGAAGATTATATTTCCATATGAGTCAAGCTTGTAGATGGACCTTAAATCTTTTCAAGTAATGGGCCATTCCGATCGGCCAAATTATATTTGTAATTCTGGACTGAACTTGGACTTCATTTATTTGGGTTTATTATTTTTGTTTTTGGACTTATTTCTGGGCCCGGGCAAAATTGAGTGTCTACAGGGATACTATCAGTTGAGAGTAAAAGATTCAGAAATTCTGAAAACTGCTTTCCGAACGAGGTACGACCATTACGAGTTTCTAGTTAGGCCTTTTGAATTAACAAATGCACCTATTATTTTTATGGATTTGATGAATAGAATTTTCAGACCATATTTAGATCGATTTGTCGTTGTATTCATTGATGACATTTTGATTTATTCACGTGATGAAACTGAACATGCCAAACATCTAAGAACAGTGCTATAGACTTTGTGATATAAGCAATTGTATGCGAAGTTTAGCAAATTTGAATTTTGGTTGCTCGAAGTTGGTTTTCTAGGTCATATTGGATTAGCATCTGGTATTCGAGTTGATCCGAGCAAGATTTTAGCCATTTTGGATTGGAAGCCTCCGAGAAATGTTTTCGAAGTTCGCAGTTTTCTTGGACTTGCTGGTTATTATTGAAGATTTGTAAAAGGCTTTTCGATGATTCCAATTCCATTGACGAAACTACTTCAAAAAGATGTGAAATTTGAATGGTCTGAAAAGTGTTAGAAAAGTTTTGATCAGTTGAAAGTTCTATTGACTAAAGCTTCAGTGTTAGTACAGCCAGAATCGGGTAAAGAATTTGTGATTTACAGTGATGCTTTGTTGAATGGTTTAGGTTGTGTTTTGATGTAGGAAGGCAAAGTCATAGCTTCTGCCTCAAGACAGTTAAAGCCGTATGAAAAGAACTATCCAACGCACGACCTTGAGTTAGCTGCGATTGTGTTCGCTTTGAAAATTTGGCGTCACTATCTGTTTGGTGAGAAATGTCATGTATATTTCGATCACAAAAGCTTAAAATATCTAATGACTTAGAAAGATTTGAATCTGTGACAGAGAAGATGGCTAGAACTACTAAAAGACTGCAAACTTGTTATCGATTATCATTCGAGAAAAGCAAATGTTGCTGTTGATGCTTTAAGTCGAAAGTCATTGTTTGCATTACGTGCCATGAATACTCATTTAGCTTTGTCTAATGATGGTTCGGTTTTAACAAAATTGAAAGCGAAACCATTGTTTTTACAATAGATTATTGATGCTCAAAAGGTTGATTGTGAGATAATAACAAAACGAGCTCAGTGTGATTTGAATTCTGATTCTAAATTCTGAGTTGATAATAATGATTGGTTAAGATTTCGAGATCAGATTTATGTTTCAAGAAATTCAGATTTGATTCAGATGATTTTAAACGATGCTCAAAACAGTCATTTATCTGTACATACAAGTAGTACAAAAATGTATAAAGATTTGAAACAACATTATTCGTGATCTGGAATGAAAAGAGATATCTCCGATTTTGTTTCAAAATGTTTAATCTGTCAGCAAGTTAAAGCTGAACACCAAGTGCCATCTGGTTTGTTACAACCGATTATGATTCTAAAGTGGAAATGGGACAAAATCATGATGGATTTTTTATTAAGATTACCTCTATCACTGAGTAAGAAAGATGCAATCTGGGTTGTTGTTGATAGATTGACTAAATCGGCTCATTTCATTCTGGTTCATACAGATTATTCACTTGATAAGCTTGTTGAGTTGTACATTTCTCAGAGTGTGAGATTGCACAGAGTACCTATTTCTATTGTTTCGGATAGAGATCTGAGGTTCACATCATGCTTTTGGAAGAGACTACAAGAGGCATTAGGTACGAAACTACACTTTAGCACTGCTTTTCACCCACAGACGGATGGTCAATCTGAACAAATTATTCAGATACTTAAGGATATGTTGAGATGTTGTATTCTTGAGTTTGAAGGTACGTGGGAACAATACTTGCTTGCATATAATAATAGCTTTCAATTGAGCATTAAAATGGCTCCTTATGAAGCTTTATACGGTCAGAAATGTCAAACACTGTTGTATTGGACAGAGCTTAGTGATAATAAGATCCACGGGGTTGATTTGATCAGAGAAATAGAAGAAAAAGTGAAAGTAATATGAGATAGTCTGAAAGTAGCTACGGATCATCAGAAATCGTATGCAGATTTAAAAAGAAAAGATATAGAGTTTCAGATCGGTGACAAAGTATTTTTCAAAATCTCACCGTGGAAAAAATTACTTTGATTTGGCAGAAAAGGCAAGCTGAATCTGAGGTTCATCGAGCCGTATGAGATTATTGAGTGTATCGGGCTGGTTGCTTATCGATTGTTATTGCCACTTGAGCTAGAAAAGATCCACAATATATTTCATGTACCAATGCTTTGATGATATAGATCTGATCCATCACATGTGATTTCTCCGTCTGAGATTGAGATTCAGTCCGATATGACCTACGAAGAAAAATCAATCTGTATTTTAGCTCATGAGATCAATGAGTTGAGAAATAAGAAAATTGCATTAATGAAAGTATTGTGGCATTGACATGGGGTTGATGAAGCCACGTAGGAACCCGAGGATGCTATGGGAAAACAATATCCAAACCTATTCACTGGTAAGATTTTTAGGGACAAAAACCCTTAAGAGGGAGAGTTGTAATAGCCCGGTTTAGACCCTAGTCAGAACAGTGGTTTCGGTACCACAAATCTGAGGTAGTAAAATTATTTTAATATTATTTTTCAAGCTTATAATATGTGAATTGATATTTGTTAAAGTTTCGTGTGAAAATTTAATTGTTTGTGTGTTCAATTTGATAAAAGGACTTAATCGCGTAAATTGTAACAGTTTCATGCTATATGTTAAGTGTGCCTATTTGCTATGGTTTTTTAATTGTGAGGTCCTTATGTTGTAATTTGACCATGGTTAGTGGGATTGGTCATAAATGACCTTAAAATGGATGAATTATAATGTTTTAAACAAAGGGCAAAATTGGTATTTGATTATTAATATGTGTTATAACAAAATAAACATGAAAATAAGGTCATTTGTGTTCATCCTTTGCCGAAAATCAAAGAAAAAGAAAAGAAAAAGAGATAGTTAGGGTTCGGCTAGTTCAAGCATTAATTAAGGTATGAGTTTTGTTCGATTTTTGATAATTTCTACATTTTTGTGATCGTTGTTCTGTATACTATCATACCCAAGTATGAATTTTGGAAATTGTTGATGATTTTGAGTTGAGCCATTGTTGATAATGTGAGTTTTATGAAGTTTGATGATAGTAAATGGAAGATATGTGTTAGATTACTATGTTCTGTATTGGGATTTTTGATGAATTTGAGTATTTTGGATTAAATTATAAAAAAGAGAAATTGAGGAACTAAAATATGAAATAAATGATAAATAAGGGCTGATAGGGACCATAGGAAAATCCGGCTAAGGCATGGTTTTGATGAATTTTATATATATGGTGTTTTGTGTAATAAAGACTAAAATGTCAAAATGTGTAATTTTAAGGGATAAAGTGCAAAAATGCCCAAAGATATGTTTGTGCATTAAATTGAATGTGTTAGTGATTAAAAGGGTTAATTTTGATTATATATAGACCGAGAAAGAGGAATTTGGATTTAGGTCTACGAAAATCAAAGATTATCGAGTAAACGATCTGAATCGTCAATTCTGAATACGAGGTAAGTTTGTACGTGATAAATGATGTTATAATTATGTTTTAATGCTTTGATAATGCATAAATTGTATAATATTTGATTACGGTTTGAGCATGATGATAATCGACTATGTTCGACACTAAGTGTGCGGTTCAAAATAGCTTCGGCTATAAATGGCACTAAGTGTGCGACTTGGAATAGCTTCAGCTATATGAGGCACTAAGTGTGCGATACCTAGATAGCTTTGGTTTATTGAAATGGCACTAAGTGTGCGAGATTGTTACGACTTCGGCAAATCACTGATGCACTAAGTGTGCGATTGCTTAAAGCTTAGAAAGACTTCCGAATAAATTAATGCATTTGAACAAGAGGTGAGAATGAAATGAATAAATACGAGAAAGTCCAAGTATGTTTGATACCTATGTGGTAGATGATATTATATGTATAAAGCTTGATGAATTCGTATGAACATATTAAATGAGATAGAATAGAATTAATGGATGAATTGTGAATTACTAAGTGTTTATTAGTTGATGTTTCGTAATTATAAATTGTTGATAATTTATGGTACGAACTTACTAAGCTATAAAGCTTACTGTGTGAAATGTTCTCTATTTTACAGTGTTATAAAGCTAGCTCGGATCTGGGGATAGTCAGCGACATCAATCACACTATCGGACATATATTTGGTACCATTTGGAGAGTTGTATATATGATATATGGCATGTATAGGCTAGTAGTATTTTGGTATGTTTTGTGATGTGAATATCTAGCCATGAGATTTGACTTGTAAATGTTGGTATGTATGGCCTTTTAAGTTGGCCTAAATGATGTGTTTGATTGGTAAGTTATATAATATATAATGTTTATGTGATGGTTTGAATATGGAATGTTGAATTGGTAAGTTTTGTGGAATGAAGTAAGTGATAAAATGATGAGTTTATGTATGTGAAACTTATGTAAGTTGTGATGATTTTTGGTACATTGTTTTGGTATGTTTTTGTTGTGAAATTGAGTTGGATGGTAATTGAATGGCATGAAATATATATAAATTGGTTTATTTGGTTGCCTATGAATGTATGCAAATAATGCTAAAAATGTTGTGGTTTTGGAATGCTTGAGATAGGTGGGAAATGTGGCTTAAATCAAGCCTAATTTTACCCCACACGGTTAAGCACATGGGCGTGTGTCTCGACCGTGTGTCTATTGTAATTTAGCTATTCAAGACAGTCTCGAGCACAGCCTAAACACACGGGCTTATCTGGTGGCCGTGTGAAGCACACAGTCTTGGTACATGGGTGTGTGTAGCCATTTCGAAGGGTAAACGGGCTAGACACATGGACGTGTGTTCGGCCGTGTGACCCAAGTCAGTTTCGACCACGGCCAAGGCACACGGGCGTGTCTTGTGCCCGTGCGGTGAAGTCAGTATGTATGCCCTGTTTTGTCACGGCTTAGACACATGTGCGTGTTTAATGCCGTGTGAGGCACACGGCCTACTCACACGGGCGTGTGACCTATATAACTTTGAAAAAAGATTAAGTTTTGGAAAATTTTGTATAAACTTAGTTCAGTCCCGACCCCTTTTTAAAGCATGTTTAAGGTCTCGTTGACCTAATATAAGGGACTTCATATTGATGTATGATCTATGGTGTTATGATGATTGTGAAATGAATACTAGATGTTTAGATATGTTTGATAATGCTCCTTTACCCTAGTCTGGTGACGGATACGGGTTAGGGGTGTTAAATTTGGTTGGTATCAAAGCTACAGTTTAGTCGATTCTAGGACTAACGTAGTGTGTGAGAGTCTAGCTATACGTGGCATATTTATGAGTTGTGATAGTGTGAGGATTCCTGACAATTAAAATGTGTTTTTCATATAGCAAATGGATCCCGAACGAGCGATAACTGATGATGTTGAGATCAATGTGTCCGCTCCCGCTCAAGGGGAAGCGCTGGCCGAATCTAGGTTGATATCTAGTAGTCAGGGAGGAGAGGCTAAGCAAGCCTTCTTCCAAATGATGACTGAGTGGTTCACGAAATTCGTACGAACGAATCCGACTGCTCAACAACCTCCATCCCCATTTGTTCCTCAACAACTCCCGATGGTGCCACAAGTAATAGATCTGATTCGATTGAGTAAGCCACCTGTTGATAAGATTCATAAACACAGGGCTGAAGAGTTTCAGGCTACGGTTGATGATGATGACGAGAGGGCTGAGTTCTGGCTTGAGAACACTATCCCAGTATTCGATGAGTTGTCTAGTACTACAGATGAATGTATTAAATGCGTAGTGTTTATTAGTTTATTAGTTGTCCTGTACTCCAAATGAACATTAACTGTTTATTAGTTGATATTTCGTATATTATAAACTATTGATAATTTATGGTATGAACTTACTAAGCTGTAAAGCTTACTGTGTGAAATGTTCTCTCTTTTACAGTGTTATAAAGCTAGCTCAGATCTGGGGATCGTCAGCGACATCAATCACACTATCGGACATCTATTTGGTACCATTTTGAGAGTTGTATATATGATTTATGGCATGTATAGGCTAGAAGTATTTTGGTATGTTTTGTGATGTGAATATCTAGCCATGAGATTTGGCTTGTAGATGTTGGTATGTTTTGTGATGTGAATATCTAGCCATGAGATTTGGCTTGTAAATGTTGGTATGTATGGCCTTTTAAGTTGGCCTAAATTGTAACATCCTGATTTTGGGCCTAGTCAAAATAGTGGTTTCGGACCACAAATCCAATGACGAAAATTTTATTTTTATTATATTTTTATGGTCTACAATTTAATGGAATGATTTTGTGAAGGTTTCGTTCGAAAATTTTGACGTTTGGGCACTCAATTTAGTCAAAAGGACTAAATTGTAAAAAGTACAAAAGTTTAGTTCTACATGCTAGAGGTGTCCAATTGTTATGAAATTTTAAATGGGAGGTCCCTATATGGTAATTATACCATTGGTTTAGTTGGTGGACAAAAATGGACATGGTTAGGCATGTTTCCAATGTTTTCATTAAGGGAATTTTGGTCATTTAGTTATTAAAATGAATGAAAAACAAAATTAAAAGCCAATTTTTGTCCATCTTCAACCTCTTGGCCGAAGCTTGCATGGAGAAACCGGCTAGGGTTTTTCAAGCTTCCAAGCTCGATTGTAAGTCCGTTCTAGCCCCGTTTTTAATGATTTTTACGTTTTTGCAATCCCCGTAACAAAGTCTATCTATTTCTACCATTAATTTGAGCTAGGGTTCATGTTTAAAAATTTACCCATGTGTGACATGCATGCATTTTGATGTCTAATGGTAGAAAATGAGTGTTGGGTGTTAAATAAATGACTTTTACTAAGCGATTTTCGATGAAAACGTCCGACAAGACCATTTTGTAAAAGTTGTAAAAATGATATAAAAGTGTGTTTTGATGAGAATTGTGGTTTGATATAGTTATGAAAATGGTTCGGCTAGGCTTAAAGAGTGAGGAAATTGAATAAAAATTATTTTACGAGCCTAGGGACTAAATTGTAAATATATGAATGTTTAGGGGAAAAATTGTAAATTTTCCAAAATATGATTTTTGGATCAAATTAAATAATGTGACTAATAATTAGACTAAATGTGATATTCTAGATCAAGGAAAACGAGGATTGGGCCTAGATCGAGTGAAAAATGGAAAATCGACGGTTAGGTTCCTTTTTGTTATTTTGGGTGTCGAGGTAAGTTCGTATGATAATAATAATGAAATATCATGCTTGAATTTTAATTCGCTATTATTGTGGCATAAAGTGTATGATTTAATATATTGGAAGTTTGATGGAATATGATGTTTCATTGAAACGAGTAAGTTTGTATGTAAATAACATATTGTTTTTACTTATGTTATAATATTTTGTTATTATATGAGGTGTGGTCCTATATTGAATGATCACTTGATGTAAATTATGAATTGAAGCTGATTATGGATGAATTGGTAAAATGTTAAAAAGTGAGGAATTTCCCGGTTAGACCTTCGGAATAGAAAAGATACGAATGATCCGTTGTGAGAACACATGTGTAGTACTATGTGCAGGCTACTATGTGTTTAAAATGGTTTTAGGTCACGTGTGTAGTACTAATTGCAAGCTACTACGTGTACCAGATGGTTAGGTAGCATGTGTAGTACTAAATGTAGGCTACTATGCGTACCCGATAGCTTTGATCACATGTGTGATACTAAGTGCAGGCCACTATGTGTAAGAGATGGTTTTGGTCACAGATGTAGCACTAAATGCAGGCTACTATGTGCATCAAATAGCTTCGGTTACAAGGGTGGTAATATGTGCAGGCCATTGAGTAATTGTTATTATTTCGATGAGTTCAACAGAAAATTGACTAAGTGAAAATACATGTAATCATGTAATGAATAGTATAATTGAATAAGACTATGTGATGAATAAGTGCAGGTATATGTGTGTGAAAATTTATGAGTAATGTGCTCGATAGTTGAGCAAACTTTCGGAAAGATGGAATGGAGTAAGTGAGATTATGTAAGAGTGAAATTTGCAACAAAATAGTTTTGGACAACACAGTTGTGTGACTTTGAAAAATCACCAAAAATGGTGGAAATCAAATTAGAAGTTGAATAAGATATGAAATAAAATGAAAGCAAAAGAATTTTGTATTCTATGATATTTGAATTTTTGTGAGACAGAGTCAGAATGATTTTGGAATACCCTATTCTGATTTGAGAAAATTATTAAAATTTGTACAAAAACAATTATGGGTTATAAATTATATGCTTAAAATCCTTAATGAGTCTATTTTTAAAAGAAACAAACGGGAACATTATCCAAATCTTGTACAAAGAGATAATTAATTTTTAGTGCAGAGGGGTCGGAACTGTCAGACAGCAAAATAAGGGTGACTTTAAAGAATAAAATGTACTTATTGGCTAGACCAAAAATTCTAAAAATTTTATGGTAAGAAGATATGTGAGTCTAGTTTCAGGGAAAATTAGCAGTTCTCAATTTGGAGTCCCGTAGCTCTGGATATAAATAATTTAGTAACTATGACTCGAGAAAACAACTTAACTAGACTTTGAATAAATAGAGAGAAATTGAAACATAGCATGTTAATACATTGCTTATTATTTTTCATGCGAGCTTACTAAGTGTAAAGCTTACTCCCTCCTTTCCATTTCGTTTAGTGTTGTCAGGTCAGCTCGAGGTTGGAGATCTCCGGAGGCAGCATCACATTATCAAGCCAATACCTTTGGAATATTGTTACATATGTTAGAATTATCAAGTGAGTGGCATGTATAGGGACCTAGTTCTATGACATGTGTTATTATAATTTAGCGAAATGTATTGGCCTATATTGAGCTATTAATTATGGCTTGTAAATCTAGCTATTCATGTTATGTCTAATAATTGTGATGTGAATATATTTGTTTGTCATGCATGGTTGGTAATAGGTCATGTGTGTGGAATGCATGTTTTATGACCAATCAAGGTGGTCGTGACCATGAATTTAATGTGTAATATGGTAATAAGATGATAGTGCCTTGAACATGGATGTTTGATGTATAAGTTAGTAACCATAGTATAATGGTATAAGTGATTAATAAAATGACAAGGTCAAATGGATGTGTAATAATGTGGCTAGACTAGTTTATCATGAGTAGGTGGAACATATGTATAATAACGAGCTAATGTTGAATGTGTCTTAATAAAAGGTGCTTAATCACTAAAATGATGTCATAATTTGTGAGTTTGATGTGTATAAGGTTGTAAGGGTTTATGGGAAACATGAAGACTTGGAAAATAGCCTAAGAGTTAACTACACGGGTTGAGACATGGCCATGTGTCTCAACTGTGTGAGGGACACGGTTGGGTGACACGGGCGTGTGACTCTGTTTCATGAGAAAAATTTCTAGGTTTTCCCAAAACTTTCCAAAGTTCTCGGTTTAGTCCCAAAATCTTTCTAAAGTATGTTTTAGGCTTCGTAGACCCAAATAAGGGACTATGTTCATGTGATTGAATGTTTCAAAATATGAATGAAATTTTATGGCTAGATTTTATGAAATTCTGTATGTTTAAGTCCAGTAACACCTCGAACCTTGTCCCGGTGTCGGATACGGATAAGGGGTGTTACATTTAATGGTATCAGAGCTATGGTTTAGTCGGTTCTCGAACTAACCTTGCATATGTATGAGAGACTAGCTATACATGCCACCGATCTGTGATAGTGTGATGTCTCCCGACGCGTATGAGAGCCATTTTGTTTCGACAAAAGTACTTTCCAACTAAGCTACATCCAACCATATTGATTGCGGTAATGAGGTATTTGAGTAAAGTATAGTCATGATGAGTTGAAACTTGGAAAGGTACGAATAAGATTCACAATACCCTGTTATGGATAAAATTTCATTAACCTAATTGGATATAAAAAATTTGATGGATTGTAATGAATTATTGAAATGAGATAAAGAATTATATGGCATAATGAGCTTACTTGTGATTAATTGATAATTCCATTATATAAGTGATTGAATTGCTTGAATAAATGCATGTGTTTAGATAACTTACCAAAGATATAGATGGAATGAATATTCACGTATGCTTATTTGAAAGATTATGGTTGACAAGCTCGTATAGTTTAAGTAAACGTGTTAAATTGCTTGGACTGATTTATATGATTGTAATGATATGTCTAAATGATGGTGTACGAAGTGAAAAAAAAAAGATTGTGATAAACTTATCCATGTTTATTGGCCCTTGTATGATGTTATGTGCATGACTTGTCTGATTAAATGAATAGATAAGTAAAGTTATTCAGAAAACATGGAATGTATGTGTAACACCCCTTACCCGTATCCGACACCAGAATAGGGTACGAGGCATTACCATACATGTACTCAGTCATTTTCAAAAATTACAGACTATGAGATTTCGTTTCAAAATAAAACCAACCAAACCACATCTTAGTGTCCCTATTATGGGCCTACGACGCCCTAAACATACATTGAGAATGGTCCGGGACAAAATCGAGGCCCTAAGGAGAATTTAAGAAAATTTCTAGGTTAATGTCTCACACGCCCGTGTGGAGACAATGCACACTCTCGTGTGCCTTGGGACATGCTCGTGTCCCCTACCCGTGTGGAATTAATTGAATTTATTTTCTACTTCTAACCTACAGGGGTTTTCAAACGGCCGAGCACACGCCCGTGTCCTTCACACGGCCTAGACACGCCCGTGTGGTCGCCCGTGTCCAAAAGCTCTAACATTTTGTTTATGACGTCAGCATGCATTTAAGGGCACACGGCCAAGAGACACACCCGTGTGCTAGGCCGTGTCCTCCACACATGGTCGTGTCTCTACGTATGTGTTTACTACCATGCATTCTAACTTAAAAATTTTAGGTGCAAGGGACACACGGTCATACCACAAGCCCATAAAACTATTCGTGTGTCACACACAGCCTAGACACATGCCCGTGTGTCTACCCGTGTAGACCTTATTAGGCTATTTTTTTTCAAGCCTTTGGTCACCCTCTAACATCTATACACACTTATAGGTTTTAATAATATTTAACATGGCTTAATTATACTTTTAAACGACCTTCATAAACCTTATTGCATGTAAACTTCATCTCATCGGTTTTACACATGCTAGGTTATCCCCTTTGTATTAAG
Organism: Gossypium longicalyx; assembly: GCA_025698465.1. Lineage (NCBI taxonomy): Eukaryota > Viridiplantae > Streptophyta > Magnoliopsida > Malvales > Malvaceae > Gossypium > Gossypium longicalyx. The sequence goes on from CM047007.1 coordinate 60,349,540, forward strand.
GATTTCTATATCTTATAACACTTTTTAGATTGGCTCATTATTATAACTCATTGCCAATTATGGCCTAGCCATCCCCTGTGATTTGATCACATTACATGTATCTAAATGTGATATACTATATTTCATCCTCACTAGAACAATTGAACATAAACATGAACATATTTGCAGGTCATAACCTACCTCAAAATGAACCAATTTTCATGGCCATCTACAAGTGAATATGTATACCTTTACAAGCCTCCCTATTGGAAAATCAAATGACACATATAACAAAATAACAAATCCCTATACATTTCATTGAACAAAAAAAAGTATCTATATACCAAAACTGGACAAGATGATAGTGTGTTGACTCTCCAATCTTCTTCCAATTTCTACGAGTCATCGAGCTTTGTAAGACAGGGAAAAGAGAGAGGTAAGCATTTATATGCTTAGTAAGCTCGAATAACTGGAAAGTAAACTTATCGATTAATTAGCATACAACCATATTAGGAAATATAACCAACAAGCATGAAATGGTTTCCCTATCACATGCACTCAATCAACAGGTTAGTCTCATAACAATATATTAAGAAATTTGTCTTAGATGAGCTTATCATCCAACATTTTAAATTTTATATCTCATGTTAATCCCGTTGAGATTTTTAGAAATCTCAATGGATTATCCATTTACCATTAAGTCATAAGAGCGATCATCTCATGTACGCACTCCCACGAACCTCACATCTTACGCGGGACTACCAGTCCAAGCTAAATCCCTCGTAATGTAAACTCATAGGGTGATGCCGAGATTACCAATCCAGCCTAAATCCCTTGTAACAACAAACACCCTTAATGAGCTCAGATCTGAATTACCAGTCCAAGATAAATTTAGACCTTAGTCTGATTACCCATCCGGGCTAAATCTATAATGCACACATATTCTTCGGGAGGCTTGATCACTCAAGGAACACCCATCTGGGCTAGATCCTTTCTATATTAAGATCAATGGATTACCCATCTGGGCTAAATCCTTTTCTGCAACACATGCAGGATCCCAAGTCATGTAAGCCATGGTTTAACCATCGAATTTCCCTTTTTGACTTCAACCGAGACATTTAACATCATGTCATTATTATTAACACATTTCATGGATTTTCATACCATCATTACAACTAATTATCATACATTCTTAATATATGCAATTAAGCATATTAAGAGTTTACTTTAAGTTATGGGAACTTACTTGGTACTCATTTCGGTTTTGCGTTTCGGTTATTCCAAAACCTTTTGTTTTCCTTGATCGACCTTCAAAATTTGTTCCTCGAGGTCCATAACAATAAAAATGAATTACAATACCTCACATTATTCTTTTTGAGTCTAAATTTCACCCCCAAACATAATGACCGTTTTGCCCCTAACCTTTCACACTATTTACAGTTTAGTCCCTAGGCTCGTATGATGAAATGCATGAAATTTATACATTACCCAAGCCTAGATGAATATTTTTCCTTCTTATGGCAGCCCACATTTTCGATTATTTCTCATCTTTCTACCCACTTTTACAACTTTTACAAAATGGTCTCTAAAGCCATTTCCATGAAAAATCACTTAGTAAAAGTTGTTTACTATCTTTTAAACTTTCATATTCCTCCATAAACCATTAAAATACAAGTGACTCATGCATGGGTAAATTTCTAAACATGAACCCTAGCATGAAATATGGGTAGAAATAGAGAGAGTAAGTTACCGGGATTTCAAAAATATGAAGAACATTAAAAACGGGGCTTGGGAGCACTTACTATTGAGCTTGGGAAGCTTGAAAACCCTAGCTATGGAGAACCACAATTTTAGGCAGCAACATGAAGAGAATGAGCTGAGTTTTGGCTTGGTTTCCCATTTTATTTCATTAATATACCAAATGACCAAAATGCCCTTCCTTACTAAACTTTCAAATTTTCCTATACATGCCCATTTTTGTCCAAAAACTTAGAATTTGGGAAAATTTCTCTTAAATACCTTCTAATTAATAATCTAAAGCAATTTCATACAAATTGCCTCTAGAATCCAAGTTTTGCAATTTATTCGGTTTGGTCCTTATTTTCTAATTGCACACCTTACTCATAGAATTTCTTCATGAAACTTTAACATGTGCATATTTTCACATTTTATATCTCATAATAATCATAAAATAAATATTTTGACGTCAGATTTGTGATCTCAAAACCACTGTTTCGACTAGGCCCTGTTTCGGGAAGTTACAGTATGCATTAGTATACTTGTTTAAGTGAGATAATTGGAAAGTGGGCATAAAATCAATATGAAAGTTAGTTTACCCAAAATAAATGACATGATTGTGATGATGTTGCTATGATGATGAAAATTGTGTTACATGTATATGTATATGAGAGTCGAGTCAGAGGCCCTACGACCCCCTCCCCCTTACTAAAGTGGTGTTTTATAATGGAAATTCCTAAGATTTATGTTGAATGAGTTCTCGGGTGAGAAACCAAAGAGTTCACTGATAGAATGGTTATAAGCATGATTAGAGATTGAGAATGGGTTGATAAGTATAGACATTAACTAGAAAGATATCGAATTGACTGAAAGATTGTTTAATTTTCGCAACATCGCAGTTAGTGAAAAAGGTTAATTTTGGTAAAACGATCTATCCTGGTATGACACCGAGAAATGTATTGATTGAAATTCCCTCATGAGCTGATCTTCTTTAGTGAAAAGAATAATATGGAAATTTTTATGCAGAAAATAGTTAAAGGAATAACGTTCGAAATGCGAAATGTTTGAGTATGGTAATTATAGCGAGCAAATGATGGCTGTCTCTTTTAAGGAACTCTATGAGTCCATTTATTTCTGGAAATTTGTTGTAGTGGTTGTATATTCTCTGATGAATTTTTGTAATATGGAAATGTTCCCTGATCTTAATGATAGACAATGGCATTGTCAGTCTGATTGGTACATAATCTACATGATCCTATTTCTTTACGTATTACATTTACTTTTAAATGCATTTGGGAATTGATGAGAAAGTGTGTATGATGCTATGATTCAATTTCTTCTAATGGTTTCCTTGTCTGATATGTATATGGAAAGGTATATTATTCTTGTTGCATCTATCCTTGGTGTTCTGAGTGATGTTTTCTTTTGGATTTCTTTTCTCCGAGGAACCATGGAGGTCTTTCATATTTTCTTATGAACTTTGTTCTCGATCTTTTGATACGGTATCGTGATTTGGATTTTCTTGTTTTAGATTTCTTTATATTGGATTTCTGTATTCTAGATTTCTCCGTTATGGGTTTCCTTATCTTGAATTTTTTGTTATCTTTATCTCGTAACTTGTCGAGCATGGCTTATATTTAAAGTATGACCTTCAGCTTGTAATATATATATCAAGTATGATTATGATTTTGATTTGACTATGGTAATATGGTAATCTTAGTAATTGGATTTCTCAAATTTTCGTAGAAGGATTTAACATTGGCAAAGGCTTATGTGGTAAAATTTTCGTATTGTGAAATTAATGGCTTAATTCATGATTAGCAAAGTTTGGACAGATGAGAACATTGTTAATCGAAGCCTTTGAACTAGTTTAGTATGCATTAGGCAAAGACTTCTTGAATTTTAGTGATAGCTATTGTATGATCTTTAAGAAGAGCAAAAATGCAATGACAAACCCTTGGGTAGAAAATCCAGAACTTGTACAGAGATTTTGCAAGAAAACTCAGAAGAATTGTGTATTAGCGATCGAGTTTGGAACTCAACATCGTTGATCCTTGTGTATGAATACTTTAAATGTTGAAAGGTTTAAGGATGTATATCAAGTGTCATCAGAATTATCTTCGCCCATGTTGGCAGCAAAATGGAGATGAGAAGTTGTTATGGATTTCATGTCTGATTTATTACTATCTCTAAAAGGGAAAAATGTTATGTGACTTATTGTTAAATGTTTGACGAGATATGTAAATCATGTTGGTATGTACTGAATTTTCGCTCATCAGGTTCGAGGAATTTCGTGTCTTTATGAATGTTGGACATCTTGAGATTCTAGTCTCTACTAATCGGATTGAGATCCAGGTTTCATATCATGATTTCTTGGGAAAGCTAGAGGAGGCTTTGAAATGAAAGGTAATCAAGAGTTGAATTGGCAAATAATCAGATCGTGTGAAATTATAGAGAGTATAAGACCGGGATGAACCAGCTAGTTTCACTATTTGAATTCGAAAAGATTCAGGTATGAATGTATATGTAACATGATGGTATGGATCGGACTTTTGAGTACATGAACTTTCTGATAGAGATTAAGCTTCAATGAAAGTGTTGTAAAGCGAAAACCGCTCATGATTCTTGTTTGTGGAATTTAAAGAGATATGTAGTAAAAGTTCAGCCTTGAGTGAAAGTTCTTTGATATAGATTATAGGATTGAGGAATCTAAGTGAAAAACCAAAACCACTTTTCTGGTAAGATTTTCGGGGATGAAAATCCCTAAAGGGGAGAAATGTAACATCCTGACTTTGGGCCTAGTCGGAACAGTGGTTTCAGGACCACCAATCCGATGAGGAAAATTTATTTTTATTATATTTTTATGGTCTACAATTTCACGGAATGATTTCGTGAAGATTTTGTTTGAAAATTTTGACGTTTGGGCACTCAATTTAGTCACAGGGACTAAATTATAAAAAGTACAAAAGTTTAATTCTACGTGCTAGAGGTGTCTAATTGTTATGAAATTTTGAATTAGATGACCTTATATGGTAATTATACCATTAGTTAAGTTGGTGGACAAAAATGGACATGGTTAGGCATGTTTCCAATGTTTTTCATTAAGGGCATTTTGCTCATTTAGTTATTAAAATGAATGAAAAACAAAATTAAAAGCCAATTTTTGTCCATCTTCAATCTCTTGGCCGAAACTGGCATGGAGAAACCATGGCTAGGGTTTTTCAAGCTTCCAAGCTTGATTGTAAGTCCGTTCTAGCCCCATTTTTAATGATTTTTACGTTTTTCCAATCCCCGTAACAAGATCTATCTATTTCTACCATTAATTTGAGCTAGGGTTCATGTTTAAAAATTGACACATGTGTGACATGCATGCATTTTGATGTCTAATGATAGAAAATGAGTGTTGGGTTGTAATATCCTGATTTTGGGCCTAGTCGGAATAGTGGTTTTGTGACCACAAAATTCGAGATAGAAATAATTATTTTATAATTATTTTGATGTTTCTGATATGATTGCATGATTGTGTGAAAATTTCGTGATGAAATCCTATGCCTAAAGTGCTTAAATTGAAATTAGGGACTAAATCGAATAATTTGCAAAACTTGCATTCTAGAAGTTTCTAGTATGAAATTGTTTTGAAATATTAATTAGGAGGTCTTAAATAGCAATTTTACCAATTTCTAAGTTTATGGACAAAAATTGGACATGGATGGAATTTTTGGAAAGTTTAGTAGTAAGGGCATTTTGGTCATTTAGGGGTAAAATGAATTAAAATACAAAATTAAAAGCCAATTTTGCTCATCTTCTTCACCATGGCCGAATATAGCAAGTAGAAACCATGACTAGGGTTTTTCAAGCTTCCAAGCTCGATTGTAAGTCCATTCTAGCCCCGTTTTCAAGTTCTTTACGTTTTTGGAGTCCCTGCTTCGATTTAGCTTATGCTAGCAATAATTTAACCTAGGGTTTATATTTGGAAAAATACCCATAGGTGAAATTTGTGTATTTTGGTGTTTTATGATATAATATGAGATTTTAAATTATGTTAGACAACTTGTGCTACTCGGTTTTAAGTGAAAACGAGCAAAAGGGCTTAATCGGTAAAAATACCTAATAGACATAAGTACATGTTAGAGTGAGAATTTGATGTTGCCATAGAAGGGAAAAATGATCAGCATGTCATAAAACATAAGAAAATAGGTTGAAGTTTAATTTACGAGCTTTGGGGCAAAAGTGTAAATATGCAAAAGTATAGGGGCAAAATTATAATTTTTCCAAAATATGATTTTGGGTCAATTTGAATAATGTGAGTCCTAATTAGACTATATTTTAAATGATAGAGCAAGGAAAACTGAAATTCGGGCTAAAATGGGGAAAATACCAAGTTGTGGACGAAATGGTAAAAGTAGCCATTTTCGCATACTAGGTAAGTTCATATGTAAATGTTGGTAACATAGTTATTATTTTAAATGTTTTTATGTTATTTAATGGATATGATAATTATTATAAAATATTATACTCGTGATAATTGTTTGATAATATGTCAAATTATGTGATATACTTGGAAAATGTGAAATACTACCGGTGTATCGATGTCGGTATTCCGTAGAAGATGGTTGAGACACATGATTTGGAAAAAGGTCCCGTTGAACCTTAGGAATGGATTAGGATACAAGTGACATGTCACTGGGATATTTGGGCATCCGAACTCGTTGAGTTGAGTCCGAGTTCACTTATGGATGCAAATGTCCGAACTTGTTGAGTTGAGTCCGAGTTCGTGAGATGTAACTAGGCATCCGAGCTCGTTGAGTTGAGTCCGAGTTCACTTATGGATGCGAACGCCCGAGCTCGTTGAGTTGAGTCCGAGTTCGCTTATGGGCGGGTTACATAGTAGCTTGGCTACATATGTGGCACTTATGTGCAAACTTTCCATGTATCCGAATTATATTCCGATGTGTTCAACGGGTAAAGTTCTACTCAAATGGAGGAATACTCAAGATGAAAGGGACGTATTGTGTTGACAAGCCAGCTCGAAAATCGGGAACGGTCGGAGGCACGCTCACACTATCCGTATACCATCTTGGCATAATGGCTTGTATATTTTGAGTATGGCATGTATAGCATTATAATCATTTTTTATATATGGTCTTATGATATGGTTATTGAGTGGTATAAAAATGCTTGGTAATGATTAGCCATTGGAATGGCTAATTATGATCATATTTGGTGTTATGTATGTCAAATTGCTAGTTAATCCATGGAAACCATGAAATAGGTAAAATTTACCATAAAATAGATTCAGACAGCAGTAGTGACGTGAATTTGAAAAACCATTAAAAATAGTAGAGATATAATTAGATAATGAATAAAATATGGAATTGAAGAATTATGAGTCTATTTTGATATGGAAGAAACGAAACAGGTATATGAGTTATATTTTATGAGATGTTTAAATTTTTGTGAAACAGGGTCAGAGCAATTTCAAGATCCCCTGTTCTGACTTTGGAAATTCACCATAAATTTTATAAAAATAATTATAAGTCATAATTTATATGTACAGATTTATTATTAAGTCTAGTTTTAAGAGAAACAAAATTCATAGTCATTGAAATTCTGTACAGAGAGATAACTAATTCGTAATAAACAGAGGTTAGAGCAGTCGAATACTAAAATAGGGGAGACTTTAACTAATAAACTGTAATAATTGGCCTAGCTAAAAATTCTATAAAAAAAATTAATAAATAGATATATGAGTCTAGTTTCAGGGAAAATTTACGGAATTGGATTTTGAGTTTCAGAACTCGAGATATGAATTTTTAAGTGACTGTGATGCAGTTAGCCAGCTTGTTTGGAGTTTCTAAAATTCAATTGTTTAAGCTGTTTAATTGATGAAATTAAGTTTAGTAACACCTCGTGCTCAACTCTGGCGACGGTCTCGGGTACGGGGCGTTACATTTGGTGGTATCAGAGCAGGTTTAGTCGGTTCTCAGACTAACCTAGCATGTGTAAAAGTTTAGCTATACATGCCACTGATCTGTGATAATGTGATGTCTTCCGACGCGTATGAGTACCGTCTTATTTAGACAGAGTACTCTCCAACTGAGCTGCGCTGACCATGTTCAATGTTATGTAAAGGTATTTGAGTAAAATTATAATTATGATAAGTATCGGTTTCGAAAAGTATGAATAAAGGTTTATGATACATATGTGATAAATATTCATATTTGCTTAATGCTCATATGATGTAGTGTATATGGCTTACTTGATAAGATGAACGGAATAAATAGAAAGTAGTAGAGGTATGAATAAAAGTCATAATATTATGATACGAATGAAAATATCCTTGTTTTTATTTGGACGTCGAATGTTGATGAATGCTAATGATATATAATTTTTATGAGATAAAGGATTATAATGAAATGAACTTATCTGTGTTAAATTGTTGGACTGAATTATATGATTGTAATGATATGTACATGATGATGCAAGAAATGAATGTTATGATTGTGGTGCAAATATCTATGTTTGTTTGGCCTTATATGATATCATGAGCATGACTTAATTTAATTAAATGAATGGATAAGTAAAACTATCTAGAAAACATAGAATGTATGCATAAGTATATTGTCTAAATGGGACAATAGGAAAATTGGTGTAAGCCAACATGAATGAATGACATGATTTTGATGATGTTGCTATGATGATGGAAGTTGTGTCATATGTGTATGTATAAGAAAGTCGAGTCAGAGGTCCTACAACCCCTCCCCCTTACCGAAATGGTACTTATAATGGAATTTCATGAGATTTGTATTGAATAAGTTTCGGTTGAGAACCCAAAGAGTTCAATGATAGAATAATTATAAGTATGATCGAGATTGAAAATGAGCTGATAAGTAAAGTCGAGCTGATGAAAGTATCGGATTGACGTAAAGATTATTGGAATTATGCACCGTCCCGCTTAGAAAAGGAATTCTCCTTGGTAAACCGAATTACTCGGATGCAAGGTAGAGAAAAGTTTAAATCGAAATATATTCGAATCGGCCTTCTTTAGTGAATGGTTTAATATGAAATTTGTGACGGCAGAACTAGTTGGGGAAATGATATTTGAAATGTGAACTATCCGAGTGTGATAGTTATGGATGGACAGATTTAGATCTCTTTTGAGATGTTCTATGTGTTTACCCGTTCTCAAAAATATTTCTATGGCTATTGATCTTACTCAAGAAATTCTTATTATATGGGAATGTCTTTTAATCCACGGTGTTGGATGAAAGCATTGGTAGTCCGATCGTTTATAATTTATATTGCTCTATTTCATCGGGTATTCTATTTCATTTCGTCTGATAAGAATTGATGAGAGAATACATATGATATTATGATTCTGTTTCTTCTACTTGATGCTTCATCTGATATATATGTATAGGAAGATATATTGTTCTTGTTATATTTGATACCAGTGGGATTAAATGATGTTTTCTTTTGGACTTTCTTTCTTTGAAGAATTATCGGGGTATTCCGTATTTTCTCTATGAGTTTGGTTTTCGATTCTCCGGCTTGGTTTTCGATTCTCCAGCATAGTATCGTATCTTGGGTTTCTTTGTTTTGGATTTCTTTATTCTGGATTTCTCTATCTTGGATTTCTTTATTCGGTTTTCTTGTTATCTTTGTTCCATAATTTGTCAATTATGACTAGTGTTCGAAGTGTGTTCTTCAGCTCGTGATAATCATGTCAAATATGACTATACTTCTAATTTGATCTTGGTAATGTGGTGATTTTAGTATTGGGATTTTTTCTAATTTCTGTGTAAGGATTTGACATCGATAAAGGCATAAGTGATAAAAGCGCGAGTTTCATCGGTATGGTGAATTATCTATTTGAAAGATTTCATGCAACAATTATTTCGTGATTATTTTTCCAAGTCCGATAATAGAATTTCATTTTGTACGGATAAAAGAGTAAATAGTCCGAACGAGAAGTGTATATTTATTAGAAAAAGTTTGATATTAGTTAAAGTCACTACGAATGATAAGGTTTTCATTTTGTAAAAGTTGAAAAGTTTATTACATGTTGATAAAGTTCGGATAGATGAGAATATTGGTAACCAAGCGCGCCCGAACTAGACTAGTCTACATTGAGTAAAGACTTCCTAACTTTCAGTAATGTACTATTGTATGAATTGTGATGTGTTTCAAGACAGTGAGGTAATGTGATGTTTAGAGCATTCGATGTTACATAAAATCGGAATTGTTAAAGGGGTTAAAGCCGAGCATTGGGATCTATCAAAATTATCCTTGTCAGTGTTGATATTGGGATGGAAATGAGAAGGTTTATTCTTGAGGCCATATCAGAATTATTTCCATGGCAGAAAGAGGAAAATGTGATGTATCCTATTGTTAAATGTTTGGCGAGATCTATAAATCATATCTGTATTGAATGAATTCCTACTCATCAGATTCATGGAAATTCAGGTCTCTTTGATTGTTGGATTTCTTGGAATTTCGGTCTCCATTAATCAAGTTAAGATCCAGGTTTTATGTCATGATATCATGGGAAACTGAGAAGGGTTCAAAATTTAAGAACAGTTGAGAGTTGAGATGTAAGCATTCAGATCATATGAGAAATTAAAGAGATGTATTGGAGGTACAGTCTAAGTGAAAGTTCTTCGGCACCGAATATGAGATTAAAAGTGAAGACCACTTTTCTGGTAAGATTTTCGGGGATGAAAATCCCTAAAGGGGGGGAGAGTTGTAATATCCTGATTTTGGGCCTAGTCGGAATAGTGGTTTTGTGACCACAAAATCCGAGATAGAAATAATTAATTTATAATTATTTTGATGTTTATGATATGATTGCATAATTGTGTGAAAATTTCGTGATGAAATCCTATGCCTAAAATGCTTAAATTGAAATTAGGGACTAAATCGAATAATTTGCAAAACTTGCATTCTAGAAGTTTCTAGTATGAAATTGTTTTGAAATATTAATTAGGAGGTCTTAAATAGCAATTTTACCAATTTCTAAGTTTATGGACAAAAATTGGACATGGATGGAATTTTTGGAAAGTTTAGTAGTAAGGGCATTTTGGTCATTTAGGGGTAAAATGAATTAAAATACAAAATTAAAAGCCAATTTTGCTCATCTTCTTCACCATGGCCGAATATAGCAAGAAGAAACCATGACTAGGGTTTTTCAAGCTTCCAAGCTCGATTGTAAGTCCATTCTAGCCCCGTTTTCAAGTTCTTTATGTTTTTGGAGTCCCGGTAGCTCGATTTAGCTTATGCTAGCAATAATTTAACCTAGGGTTTATATTTGGAAAAATACCCATAGGTGAAATTTGTGTATTTTTGTGTTTTATGATAGAATATGAGGTTTTAAATTATGTTAGGCAACTTGTGCTACTCGGTTTTAAGTGAAAACGAGCAAAAGGGCTTAATCGGTAAAAATACCTAATAGTCATAAGTACATGTTAGAGTGAGAATTTTATGTTGCCATAGAAGAGAAAAATGATCAGCATGTCATAAAACATAAGAAAATAGGCTGAAGTTTAATTTACGAGCTTTGGGGAAAAAGTGTAATATGCAAAAGTTTAGGGGCAAAATTGTAATTTTTCCAAAATATGATTTTGGGTCAATTTGAATAATGTGAGTCCTAATTAGACTATATTTTAAATGATAGAGCAAGGAAAACTGAAATTCGGGCTAAAATGGGGAAAATACCAAGTTGTGGACGAAATGGTAAAAGTAGCCATTTTCGCATGCTAGGTAAGTTCATATGTAAATGTTGGTAACATAGTTATTATTTTAAATGTTTTTATGTTATTTAATTGATATGATAATTATTATGAAATATTATACTCGTGATAATTGTTTGATAATATGTCAAATTATGTGATATACTTGGAAAATGTGAAATACTACCGAGTATCAGTATCGGTATTACGTAGAAGATGGTTGAGACACATGATTGGGAAAAAGGTCCCGTTGAACCTTAGGAATGGATTAGGATACAAGTGACATGTCACTGGGATATTTGGGCATCCGAACTCGTTGAGTTGAGTCCGAGTTCGTGAGATGTAACTAGGCATCCGAGCTCGTTGAGTTGAGTCCGAGTTCACTTATGGATGCGAACGCCCGAGCTCATTGAGTTGAGTCCGAGTTCGCTTATGGGCGGGTTACATAGTAGCTTGGCTACATATGTGGCACTTATGTGGAAACTTTCCATGTATCTGAATTATATTCCGATGTGTTCAATGGGTAAAGTTCTACTCAAATGGAGGAATACTCAAGATGAAAGGGATGTATTGTGTTGACAAGCCACTTTCGGAAATCGAATCGAACAGTGAGGCACGCTCACACTATCTGTATACCATCTTGGCATAATGGCTTGTATATTTTGAGTATGGAATGTATAGCATTATAATCATTTTGTATATATGGTCTCATGATATGGTTATTGAGTGGTATAAAAATGCTTGGTAATGATTAGCCATTGGAATGGCTAATTATGATCATATTTGGTGTTATGTATGTCAAATTGCTAGTTAATCCATGGAAACCATGAAATAGGTAAAATTTACCATAAAATAGATTCAGACAGCAGTAGTGACGTGAATTTGAAAAATCATTAAAAATAGTAGAGATATAATTAGATAATGAATAAAATATAGAATTGAATAATTATGAGTCTATTTTCATATGGAAGAAACGAAACAGGTATATGAGTTATATTTTATGAGATGTTTAAATTTTTGTGAAACAGGGCCAGAGCGATTTCTGGATCCCCTGTTCTGACTTTGGAAATTCACCATAAATTGTATAAAAATAATTAGAAGTCATAATTTATATGTACAGATTTCTTACTGAGTCTAGTTTTAAGATAAATAAACTTCATAGTCATTGAATTCTGTACAGAGAGATAACTGATTCGTAATACATAGAGGTCAGAGCAGTCGAACCCTAAAATAGGGGAGACTTTAAGTAATAAACTGTTATAATTGGCCTAGCTAAAAATTCTAGAAATAAATTATTAAATAGATATATGAGTTTAGTTTCAGGTAAAATTTACGGAATTGGATTTTGAGTTTCAGAACTCGAGATATGAATTTTTAAGTGACTGTGACGCAGTTAGCCAGCTTGTCTGGAGTTTCTAAAATTAAATTGTTTAAGCTGTTTAATTGATGAAATTAAGTTTAGTAACACCTCGTGCTCAACTCCAGCGACGGTATCGGGTACGGGGCGTTACATGGGTGTTAAATAAACAACTTTTACTAAGCGATTTTCGATGAAAACATCCGAAAGGACCGTTTTGTAAAAGTTGTCAAAATGGTATAAAAGTGTGTTTTGATGAGAATTGTGGTTTGCTATAGTTATGAAAATGGTTTGGCTAGGCTTAAAGAGTGAGGAAATTGAATAAAAATTATTTTACGAGCATAGGGACTAAATTGCAAATATGTTAAAGTTTAGGGGCAAAATTGTAAATTTTCCAAAATATGATTTTTTGATCACATTAAATAATGTGATATTATAGATCAAGGAAAATGAGGATTGGACCTAGATCGGGTGAAAAATGGAAAATCGACGTTTAAGTTCCTTTTTGCTATTTTGGGTGTCGAGGTAAGTTCGAATGATAATAATAATGCAATATCATGTTTGAATTGTAATTATCTATTATTATGGCATAAAGTGTATGATTTAATATATTGGAAGTTTGATGGAATATGATGTTTCATTGAAACGAGTAAGTTTGTATGTAAATAACATATAGTTTTTACTTATGTTATAATATTTTGTTATTATATGAGATGTGGTTCTATATTGAATGATCACTTGATGTAAATTATGAATTGAAGTTGATTATGGATGAATTGGTAAAATGTTGAAAAGTGAGGAATTTCCCGGTTGGACCTTCGGAATAGAAAAGATACAAATGATCCGTTGTGAGAACACATGTGTAGTACTATGTGCAAGCTACTATGTGTTTAAAACGGTTTTAGGTCACGTGTGTAGTACTAATTGTAGGCTACTACGTGTACCAGATGGTTAGGTCGCATGTGTAGTACTAAGTGCAGACTACTATGCATACCCGATAGCTTCGATCACATGTGTGGTACTAAGTGTTGGCCACTATGTGTAAGAGACAGTTTTGGTCACAGATGTAGTACTAAGTGCAGGCTACTATGTGCACCAAATAGCTTTGGTTACAAGGGTGGTAATATCTGCAGGCTACTGAGTATCTGTTATTATTTCGATGAGTACAACAGGAAATTGACTAAGTGAAAATACATGTGATCATGTAATGAATAGTGTAATTGAATATGACTATGTGATGAATAAGTGCAGGCATATGTGTGTTAAAATTTATGAGCAATGTACTCGATATTTGAGCAAACTTTCGGAAAGATGGAATGGAGTAAGTGGGACTATGTAAGAATGAAATTTGTAACAAAACAGTTTTGGACAGCTGCAGTTGTGTGACTTTAAAAAATCACCAAAAATGGTGGAAATCAAATTAGAAGTTGAATAAGATATGAAATAAAAGCTTATTGAGTCTATTTTCACATAAAAGAAACGGTGAAAGCAAGAGAATTTTTGTGAGACAGAGTTAGAATGATTTCGGAATCCCCTATTCTGATTTGAGAAAATTATTAAAATTTGTACAAAAAATAATTATGGGTTATAAATTATATGCTTAAAATTCTTAATGATTCTATTTTCGAAAGATACAAATGGGAACATTATCCAAATCTTGTACAAAGAGATAATTAAATTTTAGTGTTGGGGGTCGGAACTGTAGGACAGCAAAATATGGGTGACTTTAAAGAATAAACTGTACTTATTAGCTAGACAAAAAATTCTGAAAATTTTATGATAAGAAGATATGGGAGTCTAGTTTTAGGAAAAATTAGCGGTTCTCAATTTAGAGTCCCGCAGATCGAGATATAAATAATTTAGTGATTGTGACTCGAGAAAACAGCTTAACTGGACTTTGAATAAATAGAGAGAAATTGAAACATAACATGTTAATACATTGCTTATTATTTTTCATGCGAGCTTACTAAGCGTAAAGCTTACTCCCACTTTTCTATTTCTTTTAGTGTTGTCAGGTCAGTTCAGGGTTGGAGATCGTCGGAGGCAGCATCACACTATCAAGCCAATACCTTTAGAATATTTTTACATATGTTAGAATTATCAAGTGAGTGGCATGTATAGGTGTAACACCCCTCGCCAGTATCCGACGTCGGGATAGGGTTCGAGGCGTTACCGATAATCTACCTTTACAAACTTACTCAATCGGGTTACTAAATTTCGCTCGTGATTTAACACTTTTCAAACGTGTGCACTTTGTCTCTTATACAGGCCTCCGAGGCCTAACAACACTCCTAGGGGTAGTACGAAACAAAACTGAAATTGTTCGATAGACTTGGGGCAGTTTAGGAAACTTTCCCTTAGTTGAAGTGTAACCACCCGTGGGGCTTAGAACACGCCCGTGTCCTTTTTCCAGTATGCAACAAGGCCAAGGCATACGCCTGTGGGCTTAGCCCGTGTGCTACACTAACTTCAACCTCACCATTCTGTTAAATATGCATGGCCAAACCTCACTATTCTATTAAATATGCATGGCCAAAGCACACATCTGCGTGCTTAGCCCGTGCTCTATGCTGACTTAAAATTTTAGGTGCAGGGGATACACGGTCATAGCACACACCCATGTGAGTAGCTCGTGTGTCACACACGGCCTAGACACACGCCCGTGTGTCTACCCATGTGGACCTTGTTAGGCTATTTTCCAAGTCTTAAGTCACCCTCTACTAGCCAATTACACTTATAGATTGCTATAGTGCATATTTGGGCCAAATTATCCATTTGTAAATATGAAATTTTGATTAACCTCATTGCATGTGAACCTCATGTCATTGGTTTCATACATGCTAAGTTAATTCTTATCTTGCATTTAATGATTTATATGTCTACTTGACATTTTAAGATTGGCTCATTATTATAACTAATTGCCAATTATAACTAAGCCATCGCATATGAATATAAACATGCATAGATTTCAAATGACATATATAACAAAATACTCAAAAATCCTATACATGCCATTGGACAAAATAGAAATGTCTTTATACCAAAGCTTGTCTAGTTGATAGTGTGTTGACTCTCCAATTGTCTTTCAATCCTTATGAGTCCTTGAGCTCTGAAAAGTAGGGAAAAGAGAGGGGTAAGCATTTACATGCTTAGTAAGCCCGTATAACTGGAAAGTAACCTTACCGATTATTTAGCATACAACCATATTAGGCAATGAAACCAACAAGCATAGGATAGTTTTCCTATCACATGCACTCAACCATCGAGTTAGTTACATATCAATGCACTATGTAATTCATCTTAGATAAGCTTATCATTTAACATATCATCTATACATATTCCTTGTGATAGTCCCGTTGAGTTTCTAGGAAATCTCGATAGATCATCCATTTACCATCAATTCGTACGAATGATCGTTTCAATATGCACTCCCGCGAACCTCACATCTTACGGCGGGATTACCAGTCCAGGCTAAATCCCCCGTAATATAAAATCATAAGGTGATGTCGGGATTACCAGTCCAAGCTAAATCCCTTATAACGACAAACACCCTTAATGAGCTCGGATCTGAATTACCAGTCCAGGCTAAATTCATACCCTAATCGGATTACCCGTCCGGGCTAAATCCAAAACGCACACATATTCTTCGGGAGGCTCGATCACTCAAGGAACACCAATCCAGGCTAGATCCTTTTTATACTTGAGATCTTCAGATTACCAATCCAGGCTAAATCCTTTTCTACAACACATGCAGGATCTCAAGTCTTATGTAAATCATGGTTTATCCATCGAATTCCCTTTCCAACCTCAACCAAGACATTATCCAACAATTCATTATTAAAGATGCAATTCATGCATTTTCATGCCATCAACAATGCAATTATCATGCATTCACAAAACATACAATTATGCATGTTATAGGCTTACTTCGAGTTATCCGAACTTACATAGTATTCGTTTCGGAGCTGTGTTTCGGTTATTCCGAAACCTTGCATTTAACTCGATTGACCTTTAGAATTTGTTCCTCGGGGTCTCTAACAACAAAATTATATCAATAATTCACTACATTACACTTTTCAAGTTTAATTTCTACCCCGGTCCAAATGACCGTTTTGCCCCTAACCTTTGACATTTTTACTATTTAGTCCTTAAGCTCGTATAATGAAACACATGGAATTTCTATCTTACCCAAGCCTAGTCGAACATTTTTGTCTCTTATGGCAGCCCACATTTTCCATTATTTTCTCATTTCTACCACACATTTTAAAACATTTGCAAAGTGGTCCCTACAAGGGCTTTTCATGAAAATCACTTAGGAAAAGATGTTTATCACACCTTCAACTTTCATACCCCTCCATAATCCACCAAAATACAAGCAACTCATGCATGGGTAAATTTTTAAACATGAACCGTAACATGAAATATGGGTAGAAATGAAGAGAGTAAGCTACCGGGATTCCAAAAATACAAAGAACATTAAAAAAGAGGCTTGGGAGCACTTACTATTGAGCTTGGAAAGCTTGAAAACTCTAACTATGGAGAGCATGAAATTTTCGATAGCTATGGAGAAGAAGATGGCTGATTTTGGCTTATTTTTCCCATTTTATTTCATTAAAAAGCCAATTGACCAAAATACCCTTAAGTCCTTTCTTTAAAATTTCATCCATGCAAGCCTATTTTTGTCCAAAAATATAAAAATTGGGAAAATTTCTCCCCAAGACCTTCTAATCTATAATCTAAAGAAATTTCATACAAATTGGTTCTAGAATCCAAGTTTTGCAATTTATTCAATTTAGTCCCTAATTTCCAATTAGACACCTTACTCAAGGAATTTCTTCATGAAACTTTAACACATACATAATCTCATATTCTAGGTCTTGTAATAATCATAAAATAAATATTTTGATGTCAGATTTGTGGTCCCGACACCACTGTCTCGACTAGGCCCTATTTCGGGATGTTACAATGGGGACCTAGTTCTATGACATGTATTATTATAATTTCGCCAAATGTATTGGCCTATATTGAGCTATTGATTATGGCTTGTAAATCTAGCTATTCATGTTATGTCTAATAATTGTGATGTGAATATGTTTGTTTGCCATGCATGGTTGGTAATAGGTCATGTGTGTTGAATGCATGTTTTATGACCAATCAAGGTGGTCAAGACCATGAATTTAATGTGTAATATGGTAATAAGATGATAGTTCCTTGAACACGGATGTTTGATGTATAAGTTAGTAACCATAGTATAATGGTATAAGTGATTAATAGAATGACAAGGTCAAATGAATGCGTAATAATGTGGCTAGACTAGTTTATCATGAGTAGGTGGAACATATGTATAATGACGAGCTAATGTTGAATGTGTCTTAATAAAGGGTGTTTAATCACTAAAATGATGCCATGATTTGTGAGTTTGATGTGTATAAGGTTGTAAGGGTTTATGGGAAACATGAAGGCTTGGAAAATAGCCTAAGAGTTAACTACACGGGTTGAGACACAGCCGTGTGTCTCAACCGTGTGAGGGACAAGGTTGGGTGACAGGGGTGTGTGACCCTGTTTCATGAGAAAAATTTTTAGGTTTTCCCAAAACTTTCCAAAGTTCTTGGTTTAGTCCCAAACTCTTTCTAATGTATGTTTTGGGCTTCGTAGACCCAAATAAGGGACTATGTGCATGTGATTGAATGTTTCAAAATATGAATGAAATTTTATGCCCCGATTTTATGAAATTCTGTATGTTTAAGTCTAGTAACGCCTTGAACCCTGTCCCGGCGTCGGATACGATTAAGGGGTGTTACATAAATGATGTGTTTGATAGATAAGTTATATAATATATATAATGTTTATGTGATGGTTTGAATACGGAATGTTGAATTGGTAAGTTTTGTGGTATGAAGTAAGTGGCAAAATGATGAGTTTATGTATTTGAAACTTATGTAAGTTGTGATGATTTTTGCTACATTGATTTGGGAATGTTTTGGTTGTCAAATTGAGTAGTGAATTGGATGGTAATTGAATGGCATGAAATATATATAAATTGGTTGATTTGGTTGCCTATGAATGTATGCAAATAATGCTAAAAATGTTTTGGTTTTGGAATGCTTGAGATAGGTGGGAAATGTGGCTTAAATCAAGCCTAATTTCACCCCACACGGTTGAGCACACGGGCGTGTGTCTCAACCTTGTGTCTGTTTTAATTTAGCTATTCAAGTCAGTCTCGAGCATGGCCTAGACACACGGGCGTGTCTGGTGGCCGTGTGAAGCACGCAGTCTTGGTACATGGGCGTGTGTGGCCATTTCGAAGGGTACACGGGCTAGACACATGGCTGTGTGGTCGGCCGTGTGACCGAAGTCAGTTTCGGCCACGGCCAAGGTACACTGGCGTGTCTTGTGCCCGTGTGGTGAAGTCAGTATGTATGCCCTGTTTTGCCACAGTTTAGACACACAAGTGTGTCTAATGCCATGTGAGGCACATGGCCTTCTTAAACGGGCATGTGACCTGTATAACTTTGAAAAATGATTAAGTTTTTTGAAAATTTTGTATGAACTCGGTTTAGTCCTGACCCCTTTCTAAAACATGTTTAAGGTCTCCTTGATCTAATATAAGGGACTTGACATTAATGTATGATCTATGGTGTTATGGTGATTGTGTAATGAATGCTAGATGTTTAGATATGTTTGGTAATGCTCCTTTACCCTAGTCCGGCGATGTATACGGGTTAGGGGTGTTACACATAAGCTAAATAAGCTTTGCTCCCTTTTCTAGTCAATTTATGAGCTGAAATTGCCGAAATCACATTTGTTGCACAGTCAACACCATCTGCCTTGACACAAATATATTCGCCATTCAGACATTTCAAACTAACTTGTTTCCTTCGACAACTTACTCTTGCATCATCATCTGACAACCAATCCATTCCCAAAATGAGATCAAAATCATCAAAATGTAATAACATCAAACTAGTAGGAAAGTCGTAACCCCGAACTTTCAATGGACACGATTTATAGATCTTGTTAACTAAAACACACTAACCAAGTGGATTTGTTACCTTAACAGTATAATCAGTGGACACAATAAGCAAATTCTTTTTGTCTACAAATGCAGTGCATTTATAAGAGTGAGTTAATCCAGGATCAATCAATTCATACACATTAAGATCAAAAGGAGAGAAAATACCAGCAATAACATCTGGAGCAGTAGCTTCCTCAAGAGCTCTGATTGCATATGCTCTAGTAGGTGCTCTGGCTTCACACCGTTCATTTGTATCAACAGTCTTTCCTCGATCAAATGTAGCATTTCTACCGTTACCAGGTCATCTACCTCTTTGTGTAGGTGCTTCAAGTTTTCTATTCTAATTTCCTAAGTCATTTTGCCATTTTGGACAATTACGAAGGAAAGGATCGGTAGATCTAGAATGGAAACAAGCTTCTAATTTAGATCGACATTCCTCAAACTGTCTTTTACCACAATCATCACAAACGGGGACAATTCTCTCAATATTTCTCATACTACCAACACTACCCACTAGGGAATTTATAGAATTTAAGTTACTATGCCTCAGTTTATCTCTGTCAGTGAACTCTGAATGGGTAGTCAATCGACTTGCTTCATTTATGAATTTCTTCGATGAGAACATTTGAGCAAACTTAAACGACCATGTTTTGTTAAAATCTCAAAATTTTAAATCTGATTTTCGTTTACTCCTGCAGATTTCTTCAATTTTTTAAGTTCGTCATGAAAGTTCTACAAATTACAGGCCACAGACATTCGAATGTCATCATTCAACCCATCTTCGAATCTAATACACATTTCTTCTTCATTTGACACTATATTACGGGCATACTTGCTTAGCTACACAAACTCCAGTTCATACTTGGCTACTGACTGATTTCCTTATTTTAGTTCAAGAAATTCTTTCTTTTTCTTATCAAGAAACAACCGACTAATATACTTTTTCTTGAATTTCTTTTGAAATAAATCCCAATTAATATGATCACTGGATGTAATTATGCTCAAAGTGTCCCACCACGAGTATGCTTCATCCTTCAACAACACATGTAAGACAATCTTCAGGGGTACACATCAATTCCAAAAAGACTCTCTTCATATTTACTAACCAGTACTCGACTTTTGCAAGATCATCATCAATTTTGCCTCTAAACTCTTCATCTCCACATTTTTGAATTTATCCACTGAAGGTCAAGTACCTATCATGGGTACAAAATTTTGAGAATACAAAGGTGCCAGAGGAGGCACAGTAGGGGGTGAAGGCTGTGGATTTATAGGATTTGTTTGTTTAAATTCATTGAACCACTGGTTTATCATTCTGGAAAACACATTTGTCATCTCATCACTAAAGGACTGTGGAACCGATGCACTATTACTCACTTTAAGATTTGAAGCTTGGACATTACTTTTAGCTTCGTTAACTATGGCCTGATTTGACTCAGATGACATTTTGAATCTATAAGTAAATACAGTATTAGAGCAGATCAAAAGCATCACGTGCATGTATTGTAACACCCCTCTCCCGTATCCAATGCCGGGATAGGGTTTGAGGTGCTACCGAACTTAAACTCAACCAATAATAGAAAATCGGGCCATAAAATTTTGATTAATTTATAACTTTTATCTCAAAGGCAAACTGTCCCTTGATTGGGCTTACGAGGCCCAAAACATACATTTGGGGTGGTTTGGGACCAAACCGAGGGCTCAAGAAAGACTTAGAAAATTTTGTGCTTTAAAGCCCCACACACCTATGTGGGTAAATGGCACACACCCGTGTGCTAGGGACATGCCCATGTCCTGCACCCGTGTGGCCAATTTGATTTTTACAATTTTTCATAAAACAAGTGCAGACTTCACGCGACCTAGACACACGCCCGTGTCCTTTCACAAGGCCACGACACGCCTGTGGCGCAGCCCGTGTGCAAAAACCTGGGTATTCTGTTTCTGACATCAGCATTACACGGCCATGGCACACGCCCGTGTACTAGGCTGTGCCCTCCACATGGTTGAGACACACGGTCGTGTCTCTGCCCATGTGATAAATAGCATGCATTCTAACTTGAAATTTCTAGGTGTAGGGGACACATGGCCTTCTCACACGCCCATGGGGCTATCCGTGTGTCACACACGGCCTAGACACTCGCCCGTGTGTCTACCCGTGTGGACAATATAAGGCTATTTACCAAGTCTTATTGCCACCCTAGCATGCCTATTTTCATGCCAACACCAACCCATACCGAAACAAGCATGATAGACATTCATATAACCATGAAGATGCATGTATTATTGACTCAAAATGAATGTTACCCTCATTCAGGGCTTAATGTAAAATGTGGAAACTATTTCAAGCGAACACATTTGGCCAATTCTCAAAGACACAAAATAATAAGGTCTAGCCCAATACATGCCATAAACAAAAATATAAATCCAATTATACCGAGTATTATGGCTGATAGTGTGATCGATATCTCTGACTTCAAGGGATCCTTGAGCTAAATAAGCGGCACTGAATGAAAAAGGAAAGGAAAGAGAGTAACCATAAAGCTTAGTAAGTTGCATATAAAAAAATATACAACAACAATTTCACCATTAGTCACTATGTTCACTGCTCAAAAGTAAGCATAAACTTGACCTACACATTACCGTCTACTCAAGTCACATTTTCTAATTTGAGCACATTACTCATGCATACCAAATAGGTACCTGTACCACTCATAACATTATTATACCTTCCTTATTAAATCACTTTCATAAATTTTAAAGTTGAACCTTTCGGAATACTACTGGATATTCTATAAGCCTCAAACATGGGATAATTTATCGATGCCATGTCCCAGACATGATCTTACACTGGCTATCATCATCGAGGCCGATGCCATGTCCCAGACATGGTTTTATACTAGCTCTCGTATATACGTGCTGATGCATGTCCTAGACATGTCTTACACTAGCACAACTCTTAGCCGATGCATGTCCCAGACACGTCTTACACTGGCTATCATCATCAAGGCCGATGCATGTCCCAGACATGTCTTACACTGGCACTCATCTCTACACCGATGCCATGTCCCAGACATGGCCTTACACTGGCACTCATCTCTACGCCGATGCCATGTCCCAGACATGGTCTTACACTGGCACTCATAATGTGGCCAATGCATTTCCTAGACATGTTTACACTGGCACACAAGTAATTCGAAAGTTAAGACACGAATATCCGATTTGTTTCCTAGGGTTCCAATGGGATCTTTCTACTATCTCAATTATTACTATGCATTCTCAATTCACAATCTAGCAATTCATGCTTTATCAATTCAATGACAATTTGAAAACATGTATTAACAATGTAGTTATATTATTTACATACAACTTACCTCGGTTTACAAAATGTACTCGACTAGTCGATTTAGTCGATTTGCTTGGCTTTCCCTTGGTCTAGGCTCGGATTTGGAAAAACTTGATCTATATAAAAAAAATACCTTTATTTAATCACTAAATACAATTAGGAATTCATAAATTCACTTCTTTGGTAAAATGACCATTTTGCCCCTATGCTCTAAATTCGATTTTTATTGAATTTCTTTATTTCTTAAGGCTAGCCGAACCTCTTTGAATCTTAAAGCAACTCCAAATTCCCACTATTTCACACATTTATTACCTATTTTGCAACTTATGCAAAATAGTCCCTTTAGGTGTTTTCATGCTAACACCCTTCATAAAAGTTGTTTAGAACTCTTCTAAGACTCATATACTTCCATAAAAACTCAGTAAATATCATAAATCCATTCATGGCAAAACTCTAAACTCTTAATCACTTTGCAACCTAGACCCCTCATTTGAAAACTCATGCTTCAAGGGTCTCAAAAATGCAAAAATCTTCAACAAAGGGTATGGAAATCACTTACTTGTGAGTGCTCTAAGTTGCTGAAAATTTTAAGTTCTTAAAACCCCCTTCAATGGCTGATTTTCAGTAGAGAAAGAAGATGAAAAAGGGATGATATCATCCTTCCTTGATTTATTTCTATTTTATTAGTCAAAATAAGCCACCTAACTCACCAAATACAAAAGTTTTGTTCCCACTTTGACTCAATGGCCGGCCAAGCACCCTAAAATGGGTCTAATTGCCCTTTAAAAACTTCAAAATTTAATTCTCTAGCTATATAACACATTTGGGTACTAAATGCAATTTTGCCTTTTATGTGATTTAGTCCTTTTTCGCAATTGAGCTCTCAAACGTCAAAATTAACTTACCAAAATTTTCGTGCACTAATGAAATCTTACTATAACCTCATAATAATAATAATTTTCCCAACTTTGGATTCGCGGTCCCGAGACCACTGTTCTGACTAGGCCCTAAATCAAGCAACATGTATAAACTAGACTAAACCATAGCTCTGACACCACTAAATATAACACCCATATCCCATTTCCATTATTGGATTAAGCATTGGAGTATTATAGATCCAAACAGAACAATTTATCTTAATTCAAAACAAGTATTCAATTAATTTATAAACATATATCATTTCATAGAATAAACATGCACATAGGCCTTAATTCAGGTTTACGAGACCCTAAAATTAGTTTGAAAGCAATAGGGATCAAAATGAATCAAAAAATAAATTTTAGGAAAAACTTGAAAATTTGGAAATAGGGGTCACACAGCCGTTTGACACAACCCAAACTGTGTGGGCATTTGAAATAGGGACACATGGTCGTTTCCCATCCCATGTATCAAACTATGTAACTCATTAACTTGGCTTACATGGTTGTGTAGCAGGCCGTGTGCTAGCCCATGTAACCTACTAACTTGAGACACTCTGTCGTATCTCAAACCATGTGAAACTTGCACCTAAAACACTAGGGCACACATGGTCGTCTGGAATGACCGTGTGTGGTACATGGCCGTGTAACAGCCTGTGTCCCAAGTTGTGTGCTAACAAATTACCCCCTAAAGTAAGCTAATTCTATGCTAATCTTGCCCAACAAGGTATACCTATAACATAAAGCATATCATGACCAAAACACTCAAAACACATACTTAAAACATGTCAAAATAATCATCCTAAAATTCTAACCAATATACCATTCATAGGCACCTCAATTTATAACCAACCACATTGACACATTTTAAACATACTACATAATTTACCAAATACATATTAAGATATTCATCTATATATAAAGGTTACCTACTCTAACATTACAAATCATACTAAAAAGAAATTAACTACTCTTCATCATCATCCATGACTATTAACATTAACAAATTCACAACAAAACCTATATACATTCCACAACCCAAAAAGAGATACAAAAGCTACCAAAATAGCTGGATAGTGTGAGCTTCGAGGTCGATCCTTCCGATCAGTCCGTAACTGTTACTTACAAAATAACATGAGAAAAATGATAATAAGCTTAAATAGCTTAGTAAGATCATTGTATAATATCTACTTGACTTGTTTTTGATAACATAAACACTTGAAGATATAGCATACTAACTAAAATCCTCAAATTACGTTGCACATAAGTTCTCATAATGAACCAAATCAAATGATTAACTTCTTAGAAAATTTATCATAACAAGAATATAACAATTCCATGTAACCCTCCATATCATTTAGACTAAATCACCAATACTCGGTTCACATACTCGATCATCACTCCATTTTCAAGGGTGCCATAGATGCAAAACAAGGGCACATACGTGCAATAAGAAGCATCAAAGTGCAAACAAGGGCACAAATATGCGAACAGGGGCATTAAAATGAAAATAGGGACACCGAAGTGTATTTAGGGGCACAATTGTGCAAACAAGAACACTTCTTCATTTCCATATACATGATAGAACTCCTTTAATTCACATATAATTTATTATAAATCCAAGGAGTACCACTAACAAAAATAATCCCTTCTCCATTTCATGTAAACATAAATACTTGCAATTTTCATTGTTACAAAAATAACTAAAGTAACTTCGCACTTCAATACATCAATTATCTAGAAATTAGTAATCTAACACAAGTAATTACAATTTCTAAAACAAATCACTATGAACTTACCTACTATCACTCCCGATTTCACAACAGGGACTACTCCAAAATTTTTCCTTTTCCAAGATTATTGTCTTTTTGAGTCAAGTATTGATCTAAAATAATAATTAAATAAAATTTATTAAAATCACATACATGTCACACTCAATTTAATGCATATTACCCTGAACCTTTCATTAATTACACATTTTCCCTAAACTTTTACATTTATCAATGGCAACATAAAAAATCTTTGACAGTTTCAAAAACGAAGGTACGAGTTAGTTGGATCTAGTTGTAACGATCTCAAAAACATAAAAATTACAAGAAATAGATCTAAAAATCATACCATGCAAGCCTAAAGGAGAAGATTGAAGCTCAAAAATCCCCTTCCATAGAGGTTTCGGTTGTCCAAAAAAAGAAATAAAGATGATACCACTTTTGTTTTATGATTTTCCTATTTTATTATATCATTTATCATTATTAATAAATATTATAAAGTATAAAAACAATGAAATTCACCTAATAACCATCCCACATAAACACAAATGGTATATTTACCAATTAAATCCTTCTTTTTCTTATGTTTAAGCCATTGAATCTATACAATTCACTTATAACAAGAGTTTTCCATCTTTTGCAATCTAATCCTTTTTCTTAAATTAACTAAGTAAACCTTAAAATTTCTTTACCAATATTTAATACAACCCTGATGTAACTCCATAAACTTTAGCCTAATAATAAAACGTGACCTCACATATCAAAATTGTGGTCCTGAAACCACATTTTTTTATACAACTAAAAAATGAGAAATTATACAAGGTACTGAGTATCCCAAAAATACCTACCCAAGAGGTAACTGTGGATAGTACTGTTGAACCTCAAGACAATTCCATGGAAGTAGAAGACAGACTTGAACCAAAAGAAAAGAAGGCACCAGTTGTTGAGACAAGAAAAGAGACATCTGAAGATGCCGAAATCACGAAAGTCTCATTCCAAACAAGATTAGAAGAAAGAAAAAAGTGGGACGAGGATGAATTCATAAGTTTTCTGAACCTCTTTAAAATTTTAAATGTTAACCTACCTTTAATCAAGCTAATTGAGAAGGTTCCCAAATACGCCAAATTTTTAAAGGAGATAATAACAAGGTGTAAGAAAATCAAGGTAGGAGAACA
Organism: Gossypium longicalyx; assembly: GCA_025698465.1. Lineage (NCBI taxonomy): Eukaryota > Viridiplantae > Streptophyta > Magnoliopsida > Malvales > Malvaceae > Gossypium > Gossypium longicalyx. Next base: position 60,376,560 of record CM047007.1, read on the forward strand.
AGTTAATTTAAGTGCTTCCTGTACTGTGATTATTTCAAGACAAGTACGTCAGAAGTTGAAGACTAGAGAAGTTTTACTATTCCCATAGATATAGGGAGCATTCCTTTTAATAAAGCTCTATGTGATTTAGGATCTAGTATCAATTTAATGCCCTCATTGATTTTTGAAAAACTCAGGTTAGGGAATCATAAAACAACTTAAATAACATTACAATTAGCTAACAGTTCTTCGGTATATCCGAAGAGAGTACTAGAAGATGTGCTAGTCAAGGTGCAAAGTTTTATTATTCTAGTAGATTTTGTAGTACTTGATTTACAAAAAAAAAAAAGAAGAGCTATCTATGAACCTTTATGGTGAGACTAAAATCTTCAAATGTGGTTATCAATCGAATGAGGAAGAATGGAGGATATTAGAGGAGCATTACAAAAAAAATTAATTTCTAATGTTCCCGAGTCAAGGGAAATGATTCCCTTTAAGAACGTAGAAAGAATAAACAGGTTCAAAGAATGGGATAAGTTGTAACACCCCTAACCAATATCCATCGCTAGATTAGGGTTATGAGGCACTACTGAACATAAGCACAATTCCAATCATTAATATATACACATGAACGAGTCTCAGAAATCAGTCAAAATTTAATTTCATGAACAAATACAACACTTAAATTTGAAGCATTTTGAAGCATTACATATCTTACAGATACATACAGTCAAATTATTCACATGCAATAATATGAATTATAACATTCGAATATTATAGCATTTATGGACTTTAACAAAAATATGATATAAACTAAAATAATTATTTATTTAATATAATACATGAGTGTACATTGACTTTTCATATTAACTAATGATATCATTACTCAACTCAAACCAAACATCATTTAGATGTCTAATATCAATTGAATTTTATCCTTAAAAATCACGTGTCAATACATTATACGAACAAATATCTTAGTAATTATTTACAGAGTAGCTAATTTAATTAATACCGAATATTAAATTAAAAAACAACCACATAAGTCACGTAATTATACTGAACATTTACGCATGCTAATATCATTTAATAGTTCATTTATGAAATTAACCTTTATGATTTTAATAAATATTTTATCATGGTAACCGAATACATATGACTAAATATATATTTCATACTTGTCAATGAACATAATCTACAACCATACTCCCAATCTTTATATTCTAAATCATTTTATCTTATAAACATATATTTCATTTAATACGTCCAACCACATTATTACATGCATAATCACAAATGCCGAATCATATATAGCACAAAAATAATATTCACATCTCCCATCTCATAACCGAATATCTTTACTACAATCATAGTCATTTAACTAATTTATATAAATATAATAGTAACATGAATTTTTCTATATCATATTAATAAATATATTAAGACAAAGATATATCATGTTCGGACATGATCAACCAACCTGTCTTGCCGAAACATGTTATTTCAATTCACTTACACACCAAAATTATCATCACTAAATTATCAAAACTATCCTCGATAATTATTATAACTAAGAACATTTTAAACCAAATCTAAGCATAATAACCAAATTCACATGTATACCATATCTTAGCATAAAACACATCCTAACCAAACAAACATATTTAGCCGATTCATTCATGCCACTTCTAAAGTCATTAACCAACTTTAATGTCTTAACTAATGCCACTACTCAACCATTTCTATAATATATATATCATCTATCACCTGTACCATTCATTCATAACTCATAGCATCATCACCAAAAACAATTTAAACCATAATCAAACATAACCCAAAACTAAACTTAGAAGTAAGCCATTTTCGCATGGCTTTAATTATACATAACCAAAATTCAACATCTCAAGCATAGTTCAACCTATACATGCCATAATCCGAGTTTAACTTATAAAGGTACCGAAATAGCTGATAGTGTGATGAACTTTGCTGACAGTCCCCAAGCTCGTAGCTTAACTCCAAGATCTATAAACAAAGACACAAATATACATAGAGTAAGCTTTTTATAGCTTACTAAGTCATAAGCAAAAGAGTAATATAATAATATCATCAATTTAATAAAATTAGGCCAAAGTATATCATATAAATAGATTCACATCCCAACATATAAAGTTCACATTATAAATATAAATATTTATTCATAAAGTCACCTTGACTGAATGCTCATATCACCAAATTAACATATTAACATTTAATTTCCAAAGCCAAATAATTATTATCAACCTAGTTCACATATACACAAACACACAAACTCATGAGTCACAATATAATTCCATATGCATATATAAATTATGTAACCGAATACACATAATCACATATGCAAAATTTTAAGGCTCATTTCAAAAATAGTCTCAAGGACAAATACACTTACCTTGTTTTAGATAATAACAAGCTAATTCATACCTGGCCATTTAGCTCGTTTTACACATTCAATCACAACACATCTATGCCCGATGAACCATTCGAAATTGGATAGGACACTCGAATAATCACATATACATATCGTACAATGCCAACATCCCAGACGTGGTCTTACATGTAATCGCAAATCGATGCCACTGTCCCAGACAGGGTCTTACTCGCGCACATATATCGGAATCACATATAGATGCCATGGTCTTACTCGCACACATATATCAGAATCATATGTCATGATATATGTATCCTAACTATTCCTAAGGTTCATACGGAGCTTTCGGATGTCATAACTCAGTCGAAACAAATTTGGAAATGTAGTAGCCAAGCGTATTCATATTCGGCCATAGCATGTATAAATTCATACATTTCATACCAGCATGTATATTTAACTACAATTTAACACGTCTAGTTGCTTATAAACTTACCTCAGACGATATAAAACGGAACAGGGCAGCTAGTCGATGACATTCATTTTCCCTCGATCCAAATCCGATTTCTTTGGTTCTTGATCTAAACATATTCAAATTAAGCTCATTGAAACATATTTTCATTCAATTTAGTCCAAATACACATAAATGGGCAAATTACCATTTTACCCTGACATTTACACTTTTTACAATTTAGTCCCTATTACAGAAAACACAAAATATGAAATATCTCAAGATACCCATGTTTGGCTGAATGTTCCTAGTGCTCATACCAGTCCATATATTTCATTTATTTCACATTTTAGTCCCTCAAATTATTATTTTTGCAATTTAGTCCTAATTACTCAAAATCATCAAAAACTCCAATACAAAACATGTTAATCTAAAACATAACTTTCATATTCCATCATCAAACAACAAAAATCACAAGCTCTCAACAATGGCACAACTCAAAATATTCATCAAAATCAAAAATTCAATTATGGGTTTTACAGTACTCAAAGCAACGATCTCAAAAACGTAAAAATTATCAAAAATCGAGCTGAACTCTTACCTTGATTGAGCTTGGAAAGCAACTGAACCCTAGTTTCTTTTTCTTTTATTTGGTTTCGGCAAGAACAATGAAAATAACATATATGTTAACTTTATTTTATGTTTTAATATATATATTATAACATATTATAACTTAAAACTTAATTTACCAATATAACCTTAATGATTTAATATAAAAACTTTATATTATAAGCCTAATACCGTCCAAACAATATACTAATGGAATATTTACAACATAAACACTCCAATTTAGAAAGCCATTGACACTTAGGTTCCTTTTAGAAATGACCACAAAATTTTCCTTTTACGTGATTAAGTCCTTTTATTTATTCGGATACCTAAACGACAAAATTAAATCACAAAAATTTCACAGATATAAATTCACACAAAATAATCACAGTAAATAATTTTTAAATATTTTTCTGACTCGGATTCATGGTCCCAAAACCACCATTCTGATTAGGGTTCAAATCGGGCTGTTACATAAGTGGGCAAATATGGAGTGGCAGGACGGTTGGTGGACTAATAGTAATAGAATAAAGAAATTGTCCATGGGTGAATCAACAATATTACTGGATAAATCTGGCAGTATAACTTAAAATATGTGAATTGCTACATGATTTTTTTTGTAAATTATTATATATTTAACTAAGCCCATAATTTAAATTCTAACTTTTATCTGATGTATGTTCAACTTTTAGACCGAAGCATCCTTGAGGTGGAATTTTGGACCGAACTAGATTTATTGTCATGATATTGCACTAGAGAATCAAGACATAGCAAATAGTCCCTGAAAATCTCCAAACTGAAGGATGGACCGAAACATCCTTTTAGGGATGTCGCAGCACGAAACCCCAATGTTGTGATATCACTGTAATTTTTTACAAGGTTGACCCGATCCACTATGCAACCCGATAGCTTAAACACTAATTTTACCCAATTTTTATTTAAAACCCTATTTTATAACTCAAAAACTATATCTATTACTAATGAAAACACCCCTTATCGCTTATCTTCTCAAACTCTCTCAAAACTATTCACATCTCTTAAACCCTAGACCCAATTTTCCCCAAATTCCATTTCATAAACTTGGTCAACAAGGAACGAGGAGCTCACGAGCAAGCAAGGAATTCAAACAAACCTCAACTATACATTTAAGGTTAAGGGTTCCTAAAATCAATTTTTTTTTACTATTCCATTGAATTCATTGCTTAGATTGAAATACAATGCCTCATAGGAAAATGAGGCGAATCATGGAAATGGAGCCATTGATGGTTCAAAATCCCTCTAATTTTCCAAATCTGAATGTTGAAAAGTATTTCAATGAACTTCAAGGAAAAATATTCATTCAGGAGAGGGGATTTGCTCCATCGATGATCTTGTTTAAAGAAATATGGCCTTTGGTAAGGTATCATTGATTGGAACATTTTTGGATGATCCCAAATGATAATGTCGTGGTCCCCGTTGTACAAGAATTCTATGCATCTTTACGGTACCATGAGTTTAGAAATACTGAAGGTCATATATGGGATATAGTACTTGTGTGAGGGAAAGAGGTATGAATAACCCCTTGAATAATTTTTGATTTCTACAATGCTCCATATTATGAGAATGATTTCATTAATGAAACTAACTTAGAATATTTTAAAGACAAAGATATGGATAGTATTATAATCTTTTTAACTAAAGGAAGGGGTGAATGGAAGTATCGCACAGGTATCAATATCTTAGTAACTTTTCATCAAGCTATTATATTTCATGAGGCTAAGATGTGGATTCAATTTGTTTGCACATGAATTGTACCTGTTTTAAATGTTTCTAATGTTAATGCCTTTAGAGCAGTTTTACTCTATGCTATTCTACAGAAAAATAGGTATGTGTTGACAAATGGATTCACAAGAACATGAGAAGATGTATTAGTACCCAGAAAAAGGGAGTATTCTTCCCCATCTCATGACGGCTTTATGCAAAAAGGCGAGTGTACCTATGACATCCACTGAGTAGTCATTGAAACCATCTCAAAGCATTATCAGCGATACCTTGTTCCAACAATACTTTGAGCGAAGGGCCAAACAAATAAAAGATGGGAACAAGTGACAACAAGAAACGACAACTACACCCACATCGTCAGAAAGGTTGGCACAAGCTCAACAAGGTGTTGGTGAAAGAAGCCACCCAAAACTAGATTGGATGATTCAGTAGATACAAGAATTGGGACCAATTTTCCAAGAATTCGTAAGGCAAAACAACATTTGGGCCTCAAATTATGCACCTGATATGTTCTAGCTGACGAGTATAGAACGAGAAGAAGCGCATGAAAGTGAAGAAGAAAGAGAAAATGAAGAGGTGATGAGAGTGAAGAGATGGATAAGGAAGACGATTGAATTATTTTAATATGATAAAGACTTGTATAATTTTTGGATGATTTGAACTTTGTAAGAGTAGGAATAATAAGTAGATTTTTAGTTCTGTTACATTTTATTTAACCTTTCTATGTAGGAACCCAACACAAAGAAGACAAACAATTCGAGCTTTACACAATCAAAGGAGGAAGTACCAACCAATAGGAGTTAAAGCAATCACAATCAATTGGGTAACTTTTTTCCTTATCTTTTGATAGGCTACACATTAAGGACAATGTGTCAACTAAAGTGTGGGGTTGGTTGCTTTTAATTTTTTATTTATTTTTCATTTTCTTTTGGTGTGCTTGAGCTTGTAAAAATACAAGTGATTGGTTAGGAGCATGTACATAGGGTGCTTTTGTTTATGAATAAGTTTGACATGGCGATAGGAGAATTTAAATTTTTTATTATTAGAATACTAAAATTCTATATGTTCCACAGTAAATAGGTATCAAACTATCATTTATACCAAGTGATATAGAAAATATAAGGAAACAAGCATCTTAGTATGAATGATAAATGGTTGAATTTGTGATTGTTTGGGTGATTAAATTTGTGCATAATGAGATATTTAGGGATGACCTAAGACATTTTTTGGAACACATCTAGAGCCACAAAGCTATCCTATTTTACTCTACCTTAAGTACCAATTTTGAGCCTTTTTGACACTTCTTGATGAACCACATTACAAACCTTGAGCCTAAAAATGTTCATTTTTATATGCCCTTTTTCTTTGGTCCTGTACCATACAATTATAGAAGTCTGGCCATACATATTGAGGGTTAAGTAGATACATCATGACATAATTTGTAAAACTAGAGTAAAATAGAAAAGATTTACATGATATAGGAACTATATGTAACACCCTTTACCCGTATTCAACACCGGAACAGGATACGAGGCATTACCGAACTTACAAAGCCAGCAAACATACAATTTTGGGTCATAAACTTTCATCCATATTAAAATCATTTGCATTCAATCATAAAGTCCCTAATACAAGCCTACGAGGCCCGAAACATGCTTTGGAAGTGGCTCAAGACTAAACCACGCACTTAGGAAATTTTTGTAAAACTTAGAAAATTTTTACTATAAACAAGGGTCACACGCCCGTGTGGTTTTGGGACACGCCCATGTCCCTAACCCGTGTAACTCTCTAACTTGTAAGTCATGAATAAATTGAAGTCACACGCCCGTGTGCTAGGCCGTGTTGATAATTTAATTTTCATAAAATAGGTGCAGACTTCACATGGTTGGGACACACGCCTGTGTCTCTGTCCGTGTGCTTAATTTTGAGCATTCTGTTTCTCAAGATTAAGGTGCATGGGACACACGGCTAGAAAACATGCCCATAGGGTAGACCGTGTGTCACACACAACCTAGACACACGCCCGTGTGTCTACCCGTGTGGACAAAATAAAGGCTATCTACCAAGCCATTTGTCACCCTCATTTACACCTACACACACACAAGTTCAATGGCATAATCCATGGCATGTTTAAGCATTCAAAACATCCATAATTAAGGCTAAATCATATCATTCATTACCAACACTTAACATATTTACTATAGCATAATTTACCAAATCAATTCATACCAAACTCACATTCACAAGTATCAACATGAATACTTTCATCATGCATAATTCTACTTAGATTTCCTAACACACTAAAGGACGTATCTCATCCATTTCAAAACAAGTCATTTAACCAGAATAAACACATAGCAACCCATTACAAAACACAAAAACAAGAAGGCAGTAACACATATACTTATATAAACGGGCTTACAATCATTTTAGGCAAAATAAACCAATTACTCACCTTAAACAAATATAAGCCAATACATTTGGCCAAATCAAATGTCACATATAACAAAATGACCAAGTCCCTATACATGTCATACTCTCAAAATGTTTTAAGTTCATCAGTACCCAAAGGATAGTTTGATAGTATGATGCGACTTCCGACGATCTCCAATCCTGAGCTAGCTTGGTGACACTATAAAACACTGAAAATAAAACGGAGTAAGATATATAGCTTAGTAAGCTCGTATGAAGAAATAAGCAACCTTACCATACATTAATCATGCAAGTAATATAAAATAAGATAACATAATTTACCATAATATCATGATCATAATTCACTTTCATCACAATTTACCTTGAAATCATCATTACACGAATTTATAATCATAAGCTTCGAGTACAAACATGTACCATCTCATAACAAATTTACACTTATTCTCATCTTTGACATACCCGTGAAACACTCGGAATAATAATGTCGGATACTTGGGAATCTTGCACACTAAGTGCCACATATGTAGCCAATGCTACCTCAATCTCATATCGCATAATTGCTCTCTCTCGAGCTAATCAACAAGGACTGCTCACACAAGCTGTCAGTCAAGATGTAGCTACTCGGTGCCGCTCACACAAGCTGTCAAGTAACCGCAACATATGCTGGTATACTCAGCCACCGGTAGGACATACGAGACCAGCACCTGGATCATATAATCACATAACACATGGTAACCCTAGTGACATGTCACATGTATCCTAATCTATTCCTAAGGTTCAAATGGGATTTCTTGCTTATCAAACTATCGTCGAACTCGTCCGTAAAGTTAAACTTGTCCACACAATCAATCATACAGTTCATACAATATTAAAGCATCTAAATACAATTATATTAAAGCTTATTTAACATACGAACTTACCTCAGTTAAAAGAACGGCTATTAGTTCTATTTAGTCCATAATCTTGATCTTTCCCCGGTCTAAACTCGAACTTTGTTTTTCTTGATTTATAATATCAAATTTAACTTATTTAATCATCTAATTATTCAATTCAGCCCAAAAACACACTATGGAAAAAATTACATTGTTTCCCTTAACCTTTTGACATTTTTACAATTTAGTCCATATGCTCGTAAAATGAATTTCTTTCAATTTCCTCACAACCCAAGCCTAGCCAAACCTTTTACATGCTCATGACAGCCCACATTTTTCATTTATTTGTAATTTCTACTCATTTTATAGACTTCTACAAATAAGTCCCTCTTTGTTATTTTTATCGAAAATCACTTTACAAAAGTCATTTAACAAACAACTAGCGTGCATTTTCTACCATCAAACATCAAAAAAATACATACATGTTCAACATGGATAAAATTTTAAACTTCACCTTTCTTTTAAATTAGTCCTTGAAATAGTTAAATCAAATTACAATGATCTCAAAAATATAAAAATCGTTAAAAATGAGACAAGAACAGACTTACAATCGAGCTTGAAAGTGGCCAAGACCCTAGCTATGTCTTCATCTTATGAAATTAAGCCATGGGGGACTAATTTGAAGAAGATGACATCTTTTATTTGTTAAATTTTGTCTTTATTTATCAAATGACTAAAATACCCTTAATGAAAAACTTCAAAATTTCACCTAACCATGTACATTTTTGTCCATCCTAAAGTATAATGGTCTAATTACCGTTTAAGGACCTATAATTAGAATTTCATAATAATTTACTACCTTTAGCCTATAGAACTCAAATTTTACACCTATTGCAATTTAGTCCTTCTAGTCAAATTGGACACTCAATTGATAAAATTTCTTAACGAAATTTTCACACAATCATTCAATCATAATGTTAACAAAATAAATATTTCTACTTCAGATTTGTGGTTCCAAAATTACTGTTCCGATTTGACACAAAAACAGGCTGTTACACTATAAGTTAGCTTGAATGTGCGAAACAAAAGAAAAATCCAAAGAGAAAATTGGTACAAGCTAAAAAATTCTTAAACTAGTGAAAAAGCATTAATGAGTGAGATGTATTGAAAAAGAGAAAAGTCACAAAGTCACAAAAGAAAGAAAAACTCATTCACTAGTGTACAAAAAATCGTAAGCCATAGTTGCTATGTTATGCTGTGAATTCCTCCTATATATGGAGAGACAAAGAAGGTGAGAGAAGGAGAAATAAGGTGATGAACAGGAAAGGGTCATTAAGGTAGAGAATAAGGATCAATATGTTGTGCCAAACTATTTTCGTGTTTGTAGCCCTTTAATGCTTACTATTTTTGAATTCCATACATGTCTTAAACCTTAGAACGTTACAAGCCATAAATGTAATAGCCAGTTTTTAGTCAAATCGGAACAATAGTTTTGGGACCACAAATCTGAGGTCAAAATATTTATTTTATTATTATTTTAATGTTACAGCATGATTGAATGATTGTGTGAAAGTTTCGTTTAAAAATTTTATCGTTTGGTTACTCAACTTGATAAAAAGGACTAAATCACGTAAAATGTAAAAGTTGTGTTCTATTAGCTAAAGGTGTTTAATAGCTATAGAACCTTAAAGATAAGGTCCTTAAGTGGTAATTTGACCATTTTATTTGTGAGTGGACTATTATGGGCATATAATAAGTGATTATAATGTTTATTAATTAAGGTTAAATAAGTAAATGTGTAAATAAGCTTAAAATAAACAAAAAAAAAACAATATTCATCTTTAATTCTTCATTTTCAACCGAAAATAACAAGGAAGGAATCCATTTTTGTCCATTTTAGGGTTCGGCCACATGCAAGCTTGATTGTAAGTCCATGTTTATTCAGTTTTTAGTAATTTTTATGTTTTTAAGATCATTGCAGCTAGGTCTAGCTAGCCTAGGGACTATTTTGCAAAATTGTTAAAATTTGTGAGAGTTTCCATTGATGAATACATGAGTATTTTGATGTTTGATGATAGATTTTGAATAATTATTGATAGTTTAAAAAGTTTTGTTAAGTGATTTAGTGAAAATGCAAAATAGGGATTAAATTGTGAAACATGTAAAGTTAGTGGTTAAAATGTGAAATAAATGAAAAATATGGGCTACTAGAGGCATTATGGTAATTTGGCTAGCATGGGTATATTTGGAATTTCATTAATTTGTGATTTTTATGAAATAAGGACTAAATTGAAAAAAATGTGAAATGTGTAGGGCAAAAGTGTAAATATGTTTTAAAGTGTATTTTGGACTAAATTGAATCAATACATGATTGAATAAGTCAACTTTGAATTAGATCAAGAAAGGAGAAATACAGACTTAGATCGGGGAAAGAATAAAGTTACGGATTAGTTGACTCGATTCGTCATTTTAGCATCCGAGGTAATTTCGTATATTATAATTTCATTTCAAATGTATTTTATATGCTTTGATATAGCATAAATTGTGATTATGTGACTTCAGACAAGTTTGGGAATGATTCGACAATGATTCGATAGTTGGAAGCCCGGTTGAACCTTAGGAATAGTTTAGGATGCTAGTGACATGTCATTAAGAATACTTTGACTTGTTTTTGAGCCATGATATAGCACTTCGGTGCAAGATAAACCGATTTGGCTTCGGGCCATGCATATCAACTGGATTGGCTTCGGGTCATGATATTAGTACTTCGGATAAGTTACCTTGATTTAGCTTCGGGCCATGGTATAGGTACTTATCGTGTGAGACCCTTGAGAATCTAACTTCTATTCCGAATGGTTCAACAGGTAAATGAAAGATGAGAATGTATATGAGATTGGTATGAGATGGTACAAGTATGTGTATAAACTATTTTATCATTGAATCGAAGAAATGATGATGAAAGTATATAGTTTTGTGAATGAGTATTTGAAAGGTTTGATAGTTATGTAATGCCCAAATTTTCGGGACTTTTGTGAATTTTGGGCGAATTTCAGAAGATCTGTGTTTTGACTGCTTGGCATAGGTCTAATCATGTTAGCAGGCCTCTAGAAGGCCCAAGTTTAAGATAAAATCCGGAAGTTTTAGCTAATTTTAATTTTTAGGGGAAAAGGTTCTGGTAAGTTGGGCATTTAAGATTTAATGGGTAAAATAAGCCACAAGAAGGCAGGTGGCAAAGTGGCATATGACGCCACTAGGTGCTAAAAAGGTGGCGTGTGGATGACTAGGGAGAGCTAAGGTTCAAGTCACAAGGTGAGCAAATATTAGTATTAATTTTTATTTACAGAAAGGGGATGTGATGGAACTCACGTGGAACTCTGTTAGGAAGAGTTTAAGCTGCTCAGGAGATTGAGTAAGGAGGAGATAAGGGAGAAGATTTAGGAGCTGATTAGGGAGTGTAGTATTGGCCGAATGGTGGACTCTTGAGGAGCAAGAGTTGGCCGGCCAAGGGTTTCTGTAGAGGGAAAAATTCGGCTAGGTCTATTGATAGTTGTAATTTCAGCATTTGGGGAAAAAGTTGTGCCGTTTCTAATCATTCTTATCTTATCCTATTCTCTTTTGTTCTTTTTTTCCTCTATAGCCGAATCTTTCTACCATTCTACTCAACTCCACTTTCTTGCCATTTGTTCCTAAGCCTTATAGCCGTTGCCATAAAAGCTGAAATCCCGAAAGCCTGTTTTTCTTCTGTGCCGATTTCTCCTAGCCAAACCCTTTGATTCTTCTTCATCTTTTTGGCTGATTCTCTCATCCTCTGAACCCCAAAGTCTTGTCGACAAAACCACCGCAAAACCCTCATATTTCATCTTTCTCTTCACTATTTCAAAAAGCCGAAAACCCCATAGTCTTAGGGGCATAGCCGAATCTTTGGACCTTTAAAGATTTGACTTCTGCTAACATTTAAGGGTTTAGATCTGCATCAGAATTGTATAGGAACTAAAGTGGAATCGTTGACTGAAGGAACCGGTGGTAAGTTTTCGAATCTATTCTTTATTTCAGGTTTTAGAAAAGTCAAAACCCCTAAAGGCTTAGGGAGGCTATCGATTGGGCCCTGTGGCTCTAAGGGTTGTGACAATTGTTTTACTATGATGTTAGTGTGATCTAGAGGCTGCTGATCGAAGGCTTGGACAAGTGGAATGACTGGATCTAAACCTAGTCGCTAGTTTCGGCAAAGGTAGGATCTCTAGTGTCTAAAGTGTTAATGGTTGACTGTTGGTAAGGAGATTTGTATACAAGTTGTTATGGATTCGTAGTTAACGTATTAGTAATTGACTGTAGGCAACTCGCGTGTGGAACTCGTCGTTTAAATGCAAGCATAGCGGATGTGTAAATCGACACCTCTCATAGACTAGATCGGCAAAAGCCGAAAAGCCAAAATGTCGAAAAACTGGTATTTTGTGGACTTGCAAGTGTACAAATGCTTGTGCGGTAGATCAATTAACGTATTTGTAAACTACAGTGTTTAGACTACAGAGTGCATGATTTTTGTGCCTGAGATATTTTTGGGCTTAATGGGCCAAAATTGGGATAATGGGCCAACGGGCCCAATTCGGTAAGAACACTCGGTAAGTGTTTCTGTTAGTACGTGAATGGTGGAAATATGCATGAAAACCCCCAAAATAGATAAATTATTAGAATACCCTTAAGTATGAAAATTACCGTTATACCCCTAGGTGTAAAATGACCATTATACCCCTAGGGTTGATTTGACTGAATAGCATGATGATCTGACTCTGTATGATGTGATTTGTATATCTGTTGCATGGGGACATGGGTTATATTTATGGAGGAAGCGTCCTGGTGGCTATGCCACAATTATCTGTTCTGGTGGCTCTACCACAAATATCTGTTCTAGTGGCTCTATCCACAAATATCTGTATCTGGTGACTCTGTCACACTATCTGTTCTGGCAGTCATGCTGCAAATTCTGTGGCGTGTAGCGGTTGGGTGGGTCGAGTAGTCTCCCCACATGGTGTAAGGATGGTACGGGGGTGTATACGATTGGATATGGTTGGGTTTCTACATAAACATGTAATTTCTATTCTGTTCTGTTATGGGCCTATGGGCTTCATTCTAAAATATGTTCTAGGCTAAGGCCAATTTGATCTGTTTCTATGGTTTGAATTGGTTTAGACTATGGTTGGGTTATTTTACACACTAAGTTTCCCAAACTCACCCCTTATTTTCATCCACGCAGGTAATCTCCAACCATAGTGGGCTTGGAGCTGTGAGGGATTCGGAGTGGCCACGCGTTCTGCAAATTTGGTTTTCTTCTGGTGAATTGGACATCTTTTTATTTACTTTTATGATTTGGGTTTTAAGTTATAATAAGGCCGCTTTAATGATTTTTAATTACTTTCAATATGATTTACTAGAATAGGTATAATATTATCTTAATCACTGAAACTGATTAGTCTTAGGGCGCGTTTTCAAAAACAGTAATTGATTTTAAAATATCACAACAACAAAGCAAAACTTTCGCAACGAAAACGCTTTCCAAAGTTAATCACTTTTTCTTAAAATGGACTTAAATGAATTGGTTTCCTAAGAACATACACTAAGTTAAGGTGTGGCAATGGTGGTGTGCATGTCTAGGATTGGATCTGAAGGGAGCTTGGTACTTAAGCAGTCCGATGGACTCTCCTCCTCTTTTTCGGTTTCCTACCTGGTGCACAGCTTCCATTCACTTTAAACCATAATGAAATAATCTTTTGAACACTAAGCCCGATTTTCTGGACTAAATATAGAAAATGTTTTTGCACCTCGATGTGGCACGTCGGATCCAGTCATAACGTCTAGGCCGGGTTTGGGGTGTTACAAGTTAAGTTTATCTCATACGAGCTTACTAAGCTTTGTAGCTTACTTTGTTTATTTTTTTAGGTTTTATAATCAATTCAAAGCTAGCTCAGATTCAGGGGTCGTCGAAGATCGCTTCACACTATCTATCTATCACTTGGTACCTAAGAACTTTGGTATTTTCAGTATACGGCATGTATAGGTGTTTTGAGTCATTTTGATTATGGGTTGATAGTGACTTTGGTTATTTGTAATGACTTGTAATGAAATATGTTTTGGTTTGTAAATATGGCCATGAATGATGGCTTAATTTGGTGGATTTGTTTATGTGCATATAGGGTTGATATGAAAATTGTTAAATGGTTGAATGTTGATATTGGTCATGTTAGTTGTTAGTGAACCAAATTAAAGAATGCATGTTTTTGTGTAGCTATATTGATGATTTAATGTTGTGGGATTTTGGTATAAATGAATTGGTCTATTTGACTACTTGTGTGTATTGAGAAATGTAGTATAGAATATGCATGATTCATGTTTGAATTGGCTGGTTTAAATGCCTATTTATGTTTTGAGATGGTGCAAATTGATGTCATGTAGGTACATTTAAATTTGGGTGGCAAATAAGATTGATAAATAGCCTATTTTTTTTCCACACAGACAAAGACACGGGCGTGTGTCATATCCGTGTGTGACACACGGTTATGTTACACGGCCGTGTGTCCCCTAGCGTGGTTTTAGAAATCAAGTTAGTATGCTTCACACGGCCTCACACACAAGCATGTGACTTGACCGTGTGGCATAAGTCAGTATACCTTACAGGTTTGGCACGGCCTAGCACACAGCCTGGCACACGAGGGTGTGTGGCCATTTTGAGGGCACACGGGCATGTGTGTTGGTCGTGTGACCCAATTCAGAGAGTTTCACAAGGTCAAACATGAGCTGGGATACGACCATGTGCTTTCATTTTGAATGTCTACACGGCCTGTGACACGGGCATTCCCACACGGCCTAGCCACATGGGCGTGTGTCCCTTATTTTGGGGAAAATTTTCTAAGTTTTGTAAAAATTTTATAAGTTATCGGTTTAGTCTCGAACTATTCCCAAAGCATGTATAAGGCCTTGTAGGCTCGTATTAGAGAAAAATTGATTGAGATTGAATGATGATTGTATGATTTGATGAAATACATGTGAAAAGTATGTTTAAATGTGTTGTATGTTCGGTAATACTCTGTAACCCTATTCTAGTGTTGAATACGGGTGAGGGGTATTACATTTATTGGTATCAGAGCTACGGTTTAGTCGATTCTAGGACTAATATAGCGTGTGTGAGAATCTAGCTATACATGCCATATATAAACTGTGATAGTGTGATGACTCCTGACATTTTTAAAATGTGTTTTCATATAGTAAATGGATCCCAGTTGAGCTATAGCTGATGAGGTTGAGAGTAATGCGCCTGCTCCCGCTCAAGGGACAGTGCCGCCTTATTCTAGACCCATGACGGATAGCCAGGAAGGAGAGGTTAGAGAAGCCTTCTTCCAAATGATGAACAAATGGTTCCCAGAGCATATCTAGACAAATCCAGCTGCTCAACAACCTCTACCCCCTCCTAATCCCCAACCAGTTCCCATAGCTCCTCAAGGTGTCGAGCTTTTAAGATTAAATAAGCCTCTAATTGAATAGATCCGTAAATACGGGGCTAAAGAGTTCAGAGCTAGTGTTAATGATGATCCTAAGAGAGAAGAGTTTTGGCATGAAAATACGATTCGAATGTTTGATGAGCTTTCTTGCTCATCGGCTAAATGTTTAAAATGTGCTATATCACTGTTGAGGGACACTGTGTATCAGTGGTGGAATATGCTAGTATCAGTGGTGCCGAGAGAAAGAGTCACTTGGGAGTTTTTTCAGACCGAGGTCAAGAAGAAATATATAAGCCAACAATTTTTTGATCAAAAACATAAAAAGTTTTTTGAACTAAAATATATGATCGTAACAGAGTACGAGAGAGAACTTGTGTGGTTCAGTAAATATGCTCGAGAGTCTGTTTCTACAGAAAAGATTATGTGTAAGCGGTTTGTCGACGGGCTGAACGAAGACTTAAACTTCTGGTCAAGATTCTAGACTTGAAAGAGTTTGTTGTTCTGGTTGATAGAGCTTGCAAAGCCAAAGATTTTAGCTGAGAAAAGAAGAAAGCTAATTCAGAGGCTAGAGATTCAAAGAAAAGACCAATGAATAAACCATATCATTCTTCATCAAAGAAATTTTGAGATTCATATAATCAATCAAATGCATCATTGGGATGTCATAATAGAGATCGTGGAAATCAATATGTGAGTCCTAAAGCTCATGCTACTTCCATCTCGAGTTTTGGTAGTGTGAGAAACAACAAACCCGAGTGTCAATAGTGCGGGAGACGACACTTTGGAGAGTGCTGGAAAAAGAATGTTAAAGCCTGTTTCAGATGTGGATCGCCAGATCATTTTATCCGAGATTGCCCAGAGTTATCCGAGAAAGATAAATTCCAGAATGCTAGATCGAGCAATACGGCTGCGAGAGGTAGACCACTGATGTAATATCCCGAATTAGGGCCTAATCGGAATAGTGGTTTCGTGACCACAAATCCGAGATAGAAATAATTATTTTATAATTATTTTGAGGTTTATGATATGATTGCATGATCGTGTGAAAATTTTGTCAGGAAACTCTATGCATAAAATGCTTAATTTGAAGTTAGGGACTAAATCGAATAAGTTGCAAAACTTGCATTCTAGAAGTTTTTAGTATGAAATTGCTTTGAAATATTAATTAGGAGGTCTTAAATAGCAATTTGACCAATTTCTAAAATTTTGGACAAAAATGGGCTTGTACATGAAAATTTTCAAAGAAAGGTATTAAGGGCATTTTGGTCATTTGGATATTTAATGAAATAAAATGAGAAAAATAATACAAAATGGTCATCTTCCTCATTTAGTTGCTGCCGAAATTCACTCTCACCATAGCTAGGGTTTCTTCAACTTTCAAGCTTCATAGTAAGTGATTCTAAGCCCCGTTTTTAATGATTTTTACGTTTTTGAGATCCCGGTAACTCGATAAAGCTTATGTTAGCAATAATTTAACCTAGGGTTTATATTTGGAAAAATAACCATAGGTGAAATTTGTGTATTTTGATGTTTTATGATAGAATATGAGGTTTTAAATTATGTTAGACAACTTGTACCACTCGATTTTAACCAAAAACGAGTAAAAGGGCTTAATCGGTAAAAATACCTAATAGTCACAAGTACATGTTAGAGTGAGAATTTGATGTTGCCATAGAAGGGAAAAATGATCAGCATGTTATAAAACATAGGAATAAGGAATAAATTTTAATCTTGAGCCTAGGGGCAAAAATGTAAATATGCAAAAGTTTAAGGGTAAAATTGTAATTTTGCCAAAATTTGAATTAAGGATTAATTTGATAATGTGAGTATTAAATAAGCTAAATGTGTTATTTTAGATCAAGAAAGACGTGGAATCGACCCCAATCGAGGAAAAGAAAAGATTGTGGACTAAATTGCAAAATCTTTGTATTTTGGTACCAAGGTAAGTACATGTGTAAATAATGTAGCATAATTGTTATTTTTAAGTCATAGATGTCAATTATGTGATATGCTGATTTTTATCATGAAATATATGCTTTGTGGTTATTTTCAAACAAAATGCAAATCATGTGTGCTACTTGTTAATTATAATTGTTACCGAGTATTGGTTTCGGCATTCTACGGAAGACGGCAAGGATATGTGTTCGAGGAAAATCCCGTTTGAACCTTAGGAATAGATTAGGATACAAGTGACATGTCACTAGGATGGTTAAGCATCCGAACTCGTTGAGTTGAGTCCGAGTTCACTTATGGATGCGAATGTCCGAACTCGTTGAGTTGAGTCCGAGTTCGCTTATGGGCGGGTTACATGATTGCTTGATTTCATATGTGGCACTTATGTGCAAGTTATCCATGTATCCGAATTATATTCCGATGTGTTCAACGGGTAAAGTTCTACTCAAATGGAGGAAAACTCGAGATGTAAAGAGACGTATTGGTAAGTGATGTGAAATGGATATTTTGGACAGGTATGTATTTAACCCTCGGGTTGAGTATTGATACAACCACGATAAGGTAATGAGATGATGAAAAATGATTAGAAATGTGATTTGTGTTTTGGTGATATATGCTAATGTTGATTGGTTTGATTGTTTGTTATGTTATTTATTATTTGCATATGAACTTACTAAGCATTTATGCTTACTCCTCCTTCTTACTCATTGTAGTTTTGGAAAAGCCAGCTCGTGAGTCGGGATAGGTCGAAGGCTCACCACACTATCCTAAAGACTTTTTGGTAAATGGCTTGTAAATTTAAGTATGGCATGTATAGCAATATACTTATTTTGTGTAAATGATCTTATGATATGGTGATGGAATGGTTGAGAAAATGTTTGGTAATGATAAGTTATGGAAATGGTTAGTTTAGATTAAGTTTGATGTTATGGAAAGTTATTAAGATACTTAGTGCATGAAAACTCATAAAAAGGGATGAAATCTGCCATAATCAGAATATTGCAGCAACACTGACGTGAGTTTGAAAATTTACTAAAAATCATAGAAATCGAATTTGGTGATGAATTAAATATCAAATTGAATCTTATTATGTCTAGTTTCACATAAAACAAACTAAACAAGTAAAGAAATTATATGTTAGAAGATATTTGAATTTTAGTGAAATAGGACCAGAGTGATTTTTGGATCCCCTGTTCCAACTTTAAAAATTTACCATAAATTGTACAGATATATTTAGGTGGTGTATTTTATATTCTAAGAATCCTTATTTAGTCTAGTTTCAGGAGAAACAAACCTCATAATCATATGAATTTTTTACAGAGAGAAATATGGTTCGTAGTAAACAGAGGTCAGTCCAGTCAAGTCCTGTAACAGGGGTAACTTTAACTAATAAACTGTACTAATTGGACCAACCAAAAATTATAGAAAAAAAATTAGTAGATGGGTATATGAGTCTAGATTCATGGAAAATTTACGGATCTTGATTTCGAGTTTCATAACTCGAGATATGATTTTTCTTGTGACTGTGACGCAAGTAGCTTAAAAGCTGTGAATGTAGAAATAAATAATTCAAAGTTCTAAAAATGTTAAATTAAGTTTAGTAACACCTCATACTCGACTCCGGTGACGGTCTCGGGCGTGGGGGCGTTACAACTGAGAAATACGAGGAATGTGTCCAACGGTAAAGGTGTGACTAGGGATTCAGTTGTAAGATCCAAAGCTAGAGCACCAACCAGAGCTTATGATATTCGCACTCGCGAAGAAGCATCATTGCCAGATGTGATCACCGGTACATTTTCTCTTTACGATACTAATGTGATTGCTTTAATTGATCCTGGATCGATACATTCGTATGTTTGTGAGAATTTAGTATCTAGTAAGAAATTGTCTATTGAGTCTATAGAATTTGTAATTAAAGTATCGAACCCCTTAGGCAAGTATGTTCTAGTTGGCAAAGTATGCAAGAACTGTCCTTTAATGACTCGGGGTTACTGTTTTCCAGCTAACCTGATGCTTTTACCATTTGATGAGTACGATGTGATTCTGGGTATGGATTGGTTGACTCTACAGGATGCCATTGTAAATTGTAGATGAAAGATTATAGAATTGCAATGTCAGAATAATGAAATGCTTCAGATTGAATCTGATAAACCGGGTGGATTACCAATTGTGATATCGACTATATCAGCTCAAAGATATGTGAGAAAAGGTTGTAGATACTAAGGTGTCAGAAAAGAAGATTGAATCGGTGCTTGTGGTTTGTGAATATCCGGATGTATTTCCAAAAGAATTGCATAAGTTGCCACAAGTCAGAGAGATTGAGTTTGCTATTGAATTAGTACCGGGAACATCTTTGATATCTATAGCTCTGTACAGAATGGCTTCGATAGAGTTGAAAGAGTTGAAAGCTCAGTTACAAGAGTTAACAGATAGAGGTTTTGCACGACCAAGTTTTTCACCCTAGGGTGTACCTGTGTTGTTTGTAAAGAAGAAAGACGTGTCAATGAGAATGTGTATTGACTATAGTCAGCTCAATAAGGTTATGATAAAGAATAAGTATTCGTTGTCGAGAAAAGATGATTTGTTTGATCAGTTGAAAGGTACAACAATGTTTTCAAAGATTGATTTGAGATCTGGTTATTATCAGTTGCAAGTTAAAGATTCAGATATGCCAAAAACTAAGTTTAGAATGAGGTACGAACATTATGAATTCCTTGTTATGCCTTTTGGATTGACTAATGCTCCTGCCATTTTTATGGATTTGATGAATCAAATATTTAGACCGTATTTAGACAGATTTGTTGTTGTGTTCATTCATGATATTCTGATCTATTCACAAGATGAGTCTAAGCATGCCGAGCACTTGAGGATTGTGTTGCAAACATTGAGAGATAAGCAATTGTATGTTAAATTCAGCAAATGTGAGTTTTGTCTCCAAGAAGTCAGATTTTTGGCACATATTGTCTCGGTGGATGGCATTTGAGTGGATCCGAGTAAGATTTCTATAATTATTGACAGGAAACCACTTAGAAATATATCCAAGGTTAGAAGTTTTCTGGGATTGGCTAGTTACTATTGACGCTTTGTTAAAGGGTTCTCGATGATTGCTACACCAATGACCAGATGCTACAGAAAGCATTGTTAATTGAGGCACCAGTGTTGGTTTAACCTGAGTCGGGTAAAGAAATTGTGATTTACAGCAACGCATCATTGAACGGTTTGGGTTGCGTATTGATGCAAGAGGGAAAAGTTGTAGGTTATGCCTCCAGACAGTTGAAACTGCATGAAAGGAATTATCCGACACATGATTTAGAATTGGCCGCTATTGTATTTGCATTGAAAATTTGGCGTCATCATTTGTATGGTGAAAAATGTCACATCTTCACTGATCATAAAAGCTTAAAATAAATTATGACTCAGAAAGATTTGAATTTGTGACAACAGAGGTAGCTTGAGTTACTTAAAGACTATGAGTTAGTAATTGATTATCACCCGGGGAAAGCAAATGTGGTTGCAGATGCTTTGAGTAGGAATCGTTGTTTGCTTTGAGAGCAATGAATACACGGTTGACAATATCTGATGATGGTTCGATTTTAGCTAAGTTAAAAGATAAACCAGTATTTCTTCAACAAATTTGCGATGCTCAAAAATGTGATAGAGAATTGCAAGTTAAAAGAGTGCAATGCGAGTCGACTAGTGATTCAGAGTACAAAAACGGATCCGATGATTGTGTGATGTTTCGAGATAGAATCTGCTTACCGAAAAATTTAGAGTTAATTCAGAAAATTTTACATGAGGCACATAGTGGTTGCTTATCTGTACACCCGGGGAGTACCAAAATGTACAATAATTTGAAGAAGTTGTATTGGTAGTCAGGTATGAAACAAGACATTTCTGAGTTTGTATCAAAGTGTTTGATTTGTCAGCAAGGGAAAGCCAAGCATCAAGTACCTTCGAGTTTGCTTCAACCTGTGATGATACCGGAGTGGAAATGGGATAGAGTGACTATGGATTTCGTATCAGGATTACCCCTGTCTCCGAAGAAGAAAGATGCAATTTGGGTTGTCGTTGATCGACTGATGAAATCTACACATTTCATTCTAGTACGTACTGACTATTCGCTTAAACAATTAGCTAAGTTGTACATTGCTGAGATCGTTAAATTGCATAGGGTGCCAGTTTCGATTATTTTGGACAGAGATCCGAGATTCACATCATATTTTGGAAGAAATTACAAGAAGCTCTGGGTATGAAGTTGAATTTCAGTACAGCTTTTCATCCGCAAACTAACAGACAGTCTGAACGAGTAATTCAGATTCTTGAAGATATGCTCAGATGTTGTGTTTTAGAGTTCGAACCCAATTGCGAGAAATATTTGTCGCTGATTGAATTCACGTATAATAACAGCTTTCAATTGAGCATAAAGATGGCACCATACAAAGCTTTGTATGGTCATAAATGCCGAACTCCATTGTACTAGATCGAGCTTGGCGAAAAATAGATTCACAGGGTTGATTTGGTTAGAGAAACTGAAGAGAAAGTGAAAGCCATTCGTGATTGTTTGAGAGCAGCTTCAGATCGTCAAAAATTGTACGATGGTTTTGAAATGAAAAGACATTGAATTTCAAATCGTGATAAAGTTTTCTTGAAAGTATCTTCGTAGAAGAAAATACTTCGATTTGGTCGCAAAGGCAAATTGAGTTCGTGTTTCATCGGGCCGTACAAGATTATGGAAAGAATAGGGCCAGTAGCATATCAGCTAGCTTTGCCTATTGAGTTAGAGAAAATCCACAATGTACTTCATGTATCGATGTTACGTCAATATAGATCGGATCCTTCACACATAATTTCTCCTGCAGAAATTGAAATTCAAACTGATATAACATACAATGAAGAACCGATCAGAATTCTAGCTTGAGAGATGAAAGAACTGAGAAATAAATGCATAGCTTTAGTAAAAGTCTTATGGAAACATCATGATGTTGAAGAGGCTACGTGGGAGCTTAAGGAGGCTATGAGAAAACAATACCCTAGCCTATTCACTGGTAAGATTTTCGGAGACGAAAATCCTTAAGGGGGAGAGTTGTAATAGCCCATTTTTAGTCAAATCGAAATAGTGGTTTCAAGACCACAAATCCAAGGTCAAAATATTTATTTTATTATTATTTTAATGTTACAGCATGATTGAATGATTGCGTGAAAGTTTCGTTTAAAAATTTTATTGTTTGGTTAGTCAATTTGATTAAAAAGACTAAATCGCGTAAAATGTAAAAGTTGTGTTCTATTAGCTAAAGGTGTTTAACAGCTATAGAAACTTAAAGTTAAGGTCCTTAAATGGCACTTGGACCATTTTATTTGTGAGTGGACTATTATGGGCATATAATTAGTGATTATAATATTTATTAATTAAGGTTAAATAAGTAAATGTGTAAATAAGCTTAAAATAAATAAAACAAAAACCATATTCATCTTTATTTCTTCAAATTCAACTGAAAATAACAAGGAAGCCATTTTTTCCATTTTAAGGTTTGGCCACATGCAAGCTTGATTGTAAGTCCATTTTTGTTTAGTTTTTAGTGATTTTTATGTTTTTGATATCGCTGCAGTTAGGTCTAGCTAGCCCAAGGACTATTTTGCAAAATTGTTAAAATTTATGAGAGTTGCCATTGATGAATACATGAGTATTTTGATGTTTTATGATAGATTTTGAGTAATTGTTGATAGTTAAACAAGTTTTGTTAAGTGATTTTTAGTGAAAATGTAAAATAGGGATTAAATTGTGAAATGTGTAAAGTTAGTGGTTAAAATGTAAAATAAATGAAAAATATGGGTTGCTAAGGGAATTATGGTAATTCGGCTAGCATGGGTATATTTGGAATTTCATTAATTTGTGATTTTTATGAAGTAAGGACTAAATTGTGAAAAATGTGAAATGTGTGGGGAAAAAGTGTAAATGTGTTTTAAAGTGTATTTTGGACTAAATTGAATGAATAGATGATTGAATAAGTCAATTTTGAATATATTTAGATCAAGAAAGGAGAAATACAGACTTAGATCGGGGAAAGAATAAAGTTACGAATTAGTTGACTCGATTCACTATTTTAGCATCTGAGGTAACTTTGTATATTATAATTTCATTTCAAATGTATTTTATATGCTTTGATATAGATAAATTGTGATTATATGACTTCAAACAAGTTTGGAAATGGTTCGACGATGATTCGACAGTTGGAAGCCCGGTTAAACCTTAGGAATAGTTTAGGATGCTAGTGACATGCCATTAAGGATACTTTGACTTGGCTTCGGGCCATGATATAGCACTTCGGGTGCAAGATAAACTGATTTGGCTTTGGGCCATGCATATCGGCTTATTTGGCTTTGGGCCATGATATCAGTATTTCGGATAAGTTACCTTGATTTGGCTTTGGGCCATGGTATAGGTACTTATCGTGTGAGACCCTTGAGTATCTGACTTCTATTCCGTATGGTTCAATGGGTAAATGAAAGACGAGAATGTATATGAGATTGGTACGAGATGGTACAGGTAGGTGTATAAACTATTTTAGCATTCAGTCGAATAAATGATGATGAAAGTATATATTTTTGTGAATGAGTATTTAAAAGGTTTGATAGTTAAGTATAGCTACATAATGATGTATTCAAATTATTGAGTTATGTTTATGTGATTGCATTAAGTTTATCTCATACAAGCTTACTAAGCTTTATAGCTTACTTTGTTTATTTTTCCGTGTTTTATAGTGAATTCAAAGCTAGCTCGAATTTACGGGTCATTGGAGATCGCTTCACACTATCTACCTATCACTTGGTACCTAAGAACTTTGGTATTTTCAGTATATGGCATGTATAGGTATTTTGAGTCATTTTAATTATGGGTTGATAGTGACTTTTGTATTTGTAATGACTTGTAATGAAATATGTTTTGGTTTGTAAATATGGCCATGAGTGATGGCTTAATTTGGTGGATTTGTTTATGTGCATATATGAGCATATTGGGTTGATATTGTAATTGTTAAATGGTCTAATGTTGATATTAGTAATGTTAGTTGTTAGTGAATCAAAGTAAAGAATGCATGTTTTTGAGTAGCTATATTGATGATTTAAGGTTATGGGATTTTGGTATAAAAGAATTGGCTTATTTGACTACTTGTGTGTATTGAGAAATGTAGTATAGAATATGCATGATTCATGTTCGATTTGGCTAGTTTAAATGCCTATTTATGTTTTGAGATGGTGCAAATTGATGTCTTGTAGGTACATTTAAATTTGGGTGGCAAATAGGCTTGGTAAATAGCCTATTTTTATCCACACGGACAGAGACACGGGTGTGTGTCTCAGCCGTGTGTGACACACGGTAATGTTACACGGTCGTGTGTCCCCTGGTGTGGTTTTAGAAATCAAGTCAGTATGCTCCACACGACCTCACACACGGGCATGTGACTTGGCCGTGTGGCATAAGTCAGTATACCCTACAGGTGTGGCACGGCCTAGCACACTGCCTGGCACACAGGCGTGTGTGTTGGCCATGTGACCCAAGTCAAAGAGTTTCATAGGGCCGAACACGGGCTGGAACACAGCCATGTGCTTCCATTTTTAATGTCTACATTGTCTGTGACAAGGGTGTGTTTAGTGGCCGTGTGAGACACACGGCCTGGCCACACTGGCGTGTGTCCCCTATTTTAGGGAAAATTTTCTAAGTTTTGTAAAAAATTTATAAGTTATTGGTTTAGCCCAAACCACTCCCAAAGCATGTTTAGGGCCTCGTAGGCTCGTATTAGAGAAAAATTGATTTAGATTGAATGACGATTGTATGATTTGATGAAATAAATGTGAAAAGTATGTTTAAATGTGTTGTAAGTCCGGTAATACTCTGTAACCCTATTCTGGCATTGAATACAGGTGAGGGGTGTTACAGTAAAGCCCCATGTGACCTAAATATCCTTATACATAAATGGACATCATACTAAAAATTCACATAAATGACTATTTGTATTCTACTCGGATAATCATGTATGATTTGTTGATGGATTCCTATAGGTGATAACCCTAATACATTGTAACATACTAAACTTCGATGTTTGTAATCAAAAGTGGTAGGGCAATTACTCATCATGTTGAAATTATTAATAAGCACGAATGCCTAAGTTGTATGCTCCAAAATCAATACTTGTATCATACTTGCTCAAGTGTCATCATTTTTATTTGTCATCTTTGTTTATGTTGCTTAAGGACAAGCAACGACTTAAGTACGGGGGAGTTTGTTATGCCGTGATTCGGTGTAGCAGAGTAAATTAGTTTTCACATTTAAGGAACTTGAATACAAGCATTTTCGTTATGTTTTAGTTAAGTTTCTTTAGTTTTATTTACATTCAATAAAATATGGGCATCAAGTGTTTTATTGACCTTAAGGGCCAAAACAAGGCCTAAGGGAGAACTAACATACTTTATGAGTGTGCAAGAGACCATTTGGAGGCATTTTAGGATGATATTGGACACTATGTCACAACATAGGGAATAGTATGAAGAAAATACAAGTTTGCCTTCGATGTCACAACACAAGCTCAGGATGTCACAACATACCATTAAAGATGGCTACAGAGGAGCATATTGGTTGCTATGGCGCGACACAAGTCCTGTTATGTTGTGACATCAACTCTGTGACAAGAATAAAACACGAAGCAGGAGCAATTTGGTCTGCGCAATCAAATTTAAAGCTCGATAACGTCAGCTAACCTAGGGTTAAGGACAATTATCACCTGAAGGCTATAAATAGGCTACTTTAGCACACATTATGGAGACCATTCCATTGGCTTAGATTCTTTCTTTAGGTTTTAGATTTGCTTTTTTGCTTTCTTAGGTTTTTAGTTTATTTGTTTCTTCAAGAGATCTGATTGTAAAGGACATCAATTTTTGTGGATTCACTCTATTCATCAATATTAATTTGGCTTTCTTAAACTCTCTATTTCAATTCATTCCCTATGATTAATTATTTCATTCTTTCCATGTTGTCTATGAAAGCCATGAGGAACTAATCCTTTTATAGGGGATTAGCGAGTGGAGGCATGATCTCTTAACTATTTTGTAGGGTTATTCTATAGATCAACTGTTTGGGAAAGGAAGAACATGAAAGAAACCCTCAGCCTGGCAACCCTGTGAAGTCATCAAGGTAGGAATTAACCCAAAATTGGTATTGTCCATTCGTGAATACCTTTACCCCAAGCCAGTCTAGATTGTGAGGTCGAAAGATAAGTGATTCTTGCTACCTCGTTATGTTAGTGGAGGATCAGAAGATCCTACTAGGGTAGCGACTAGTTAGTTGACAAGGAACCAGAGACGACAATTAATTGAGATTCCCAATGCAAGTTGATCACCCATCCTCAAATTTGATTCACTTTATCTATCTCTATCTCTTGCAATTTTAATTCTTTTTTTTTAATTTTATCTTACTATTTTACAAACCCTAAACATATTTCTTATTTTACTCTCGTACCCGAAAGCCACACCAATGCTACGAACCTAACTTAATAAAGATTGGATTTTAGTAATGAATGTTTTTTCTCAAAATAACAAAGGTAACCACTGTTTTATTAAAAAGAGAGCACATCTAAGGTTTTCAACCATCGATAGGGTAGATTCGTAGTTTAGGTGTTCCACGTGACTTTCACAATTCGACCATAACATCTAAGCTGAGTTTTAGAGGTTATAAACATCCACCACTATCCTTGTGAGCGTGTTAAGACCATTATAGAATGTCTCCATTTGGATGCAATGCAAAATTCCGTGATGAGGGCATTTTCATAATAATTTTTTAGGAAGCGTTCTGCCAACTCTTGCCATGTCCTAGTTGAATTAGGTGGCAACGAGTTTAACTAGGCTCGAGCTGTATCCCTTACTGAATATAGGAACAACTTCAGCCTCAGTGCATCTTCGGGTACTCCAACCAACTTAAAGGAGTCGCTCACCTCCATAAACAATTTGAGGTGAGGGTGATGATCTTTCGTAGGTATTCCAATGAATTGGCCCACTGTCTAAAGCATCTAAAACATAACAGGCTTCAACTCGAATTGTTATGCCTCAATCTCGGGCCTTCTAATTTTCGGATTAAGCTCATGAAAAAGTGGCTTGGCATATTGTCTCAAGGCTCGATCCCTATCATCAACAACAAGGATAGGATTTTTAGTATCATTTGCTCTATTTCCTTGATTTTGGTTTCTCAAGATTCATCTATTCGATTCGTCTCTAAGCTGCTTGTCTTCTCCTTCATATAAAAGTTCTTTCAGTTTTGGGGTCTACTAGGAGTAAGTCAATAATTTGATCAATACTCATAAACTCCTGAAAAGTAAAAAAAAATTAATTTAAAATTTAACAAAAAATAGATCAAAATATAAAATTAATAATTTCAAAAATAATGTCCTTTTAACAGCCCCCGATAACGATGCCAAAAACTTAGAATGACAGAAATGTGTAAGTGTACACAATCGTAACAAGTAATAAAGTAATAAGTATCAAGTATCGTCTCCACAAGGACTGTTTAGGTAAAAATTTATGAAATAAAGACTTTAGCAAATTGGTGGTGGAAAATAATATTTTTATGAGTAAGATAATATTAACTAAATTAATCAAACTAGTAAATACCTAAGTATGCAATTAAAATTATCACAAAAAATTTATGCAAGTCTTAAGAGTTTATCACAATGGCATGCTTGTGTCGAAACGATCATCTTTCCTAGCTTAGAATTCTTCAAACTGTTAAAAGATGTTACAGAAATTCTGTGGCTAAATTGTTCATGTATTAACCCTTAACTGAATTTAGTAAAATATTTAACTTAATTAATTACTAAACCTATTTCACATATTTCTATGTTTAACAGACTCAAAATTTCACAAGCAAATAATAGTTTTGGTATTATTATAGATTTAATCCCTACACGATTAGACATTACACCATACAAGTAGTTTGTCAATTAATTAAAACATTGTTTAGATTAATTAATTAATTCATACATTTCTTCACCCTTATCATCCAACAAAAACTTAATCATGATTTTACTTATATGAATAAATAGATCAAAAAGCACAAAACACCTTTGAACAAAAATGATTAAAACGAACTAAGGAAATCAGATCATTCTAACACCAACGAATTTAAGAAATCATAATATTATTGAAAAGCAAACACTTAATTGAACTCATGTTTATGAATTGAACAAAACATAATATTAAAAAGGGAAGAAGAAACTGTAGTCGATTCTAGATGTTCCCAAGGCATAAATTGATCAATCCTTCCTTTGCTCTTCTTGTCTTGTCATTATAAATAAGCCCATTTACCCTCAATAAAGCTGACTAAGGCTACTCTCAAGGTTGTGCAAGAACTCTTTTTCAAGATAAAAAATTAGGAAATGGAGAAGAAAGAAAAGAGAAAGCTAGTGGAGAGAAAATAAAGAAATGGTGAAGAGTGAATGAGATGCTTTGAAAGGAAAATGAGGGTCCTATTTATATTAGTTGGTGCTAGCTAAAATTAGCATTTAGGAGCCTTGAATTTATCCTTCAAGTGGCCAGCCATGAATTGAGGAGAGAAGGGTCGATTGGTTTTCTAAAATTAGCTTGGTGCTTAAAAATGGAAAGCTTGAAAAGTGGAGGGGTTGGAATGGTAATAAAGAGAAACTTAAGGGTTGTTTTTAAATTGTTGAAATTAGTTTAAATTAGCTTATGTAGGAAGTAATTTGGGATGGTTTGAGCTATTCTTCTCTTTGTAGATTAGTCTTCTCTCAGTTGGATATTCTGGGCCCATTTCTCTACTTCAAGTTGTCCAAATTAATTGCCCCAATTAAGAACTGGGTTAATTAAAATTTAGAGGTCCAAAATTAATTTTATTGGGCATCCATGGTTGTTGAATATTTAGCTTTCCCTGTGTAACAAATGCTTCTGAAAAAGACTTTAGTAATTTGACCTTCTTAAGGTGCCTTCAAGATTGATTTTGTCCTTATTTCGCAAAGCTGCTCAAAATTGGCAGAATTACGTAAATTTATTATCATAATAACTAAAATTCAATATTTATCTTAAATCATGTCCAATTTAATTATTTTATAATATGAGCACAAAATTCAATAGAAAACACTTAGAATTTTCACAAATGAATGTTCAGAAGGAATTGAAAAGGTCTATATATTTTAGTGTTTCCAAGTATCATATCATAAGGGTGATAGTTGCAGATGAAATTGTGGTAGTCAAGCTCGCATCTGAGGACAACCTTGCGGACTCGTTTATCAATAATCTACTAGCTACGAGTTTTAAGAAATACGTGGAGAGCATGGGAATGCAGAATATCACACATCTACTTCACTGGGCAAGTGAGAGACTATTAGATATGGCACCCTATGTGTAGTATATTCATTTGTAAACTTGTAACTATTTCAAACAAGTTGGTTAATAAAAAAAATTCATGAATTACATTAATATACTTTGTATAATTGTCCTCATATGGTTTTTGCACACAAAGCAAAATAGAAGCAAATATTAGCTCATTAGTTGCCTAATGTTTAAACTAATACTAAGAGGTATAATGTGGTCGAATCGTAATACAAAAAGACAACTTGTATTAGTAGAAAAACTTAAACATATTCTTAGTTTAATTGAAAAAGAGAAAACCGATTAAAAGGCTAATATGTCATCTATAAAGTCCAATTGGGGAGATGACTTGTCTAAGGCATCGAAGTGGATGAATCCCAGTAGATAGAGACATACATGTGACTGACAGTACATCAGACTAGACCCAAGAAGAATAGATCCTGAATTCGTTTATGGATTTATTCACTTGTGACGTTCATAATGTGGCATACTTAAATCCTGACTGGATGACGGGCTATGTATGCATGACTCGTATACTTTGATGTAAGTAAAAGCTTGAGTTTAAATAGATAAGGAATTGAAAGCTGGTGCGTTGGGTATACAACTTCTGTAGTATGTAGTGTCATTAACAACAGTAGAATTCATATCTCGAGACATGGGTAAATGATATCCACTCATTGTCATTACATAGTACTCATTGTCATTACATGGTGATGAAAAGTAAATATTGGATAGTAATTGACTTTTCATAAAGGAAGATGTAATGGTTACCGTGAGATAAAATAGGATAATAATGGGAGAAAGGATATTATCCCAAAGAGATTAAGGATATTATATAAGAGTAACACATTTATGACAAGGTCATTGAACAAGCACTGATCGAGTAATTTTTGTAATGGTATGTCGTTGTGGAGAGCTCAGTCACGATACTATAGTGGAATGATTTCATGACTAAATGAGTTTATAATTAATAGGCAAAAAGCTGGAAATTAATAATAAATCATTTGAGCCTCAATTGCATATGTCCAATCGGTCCCTCCATCAGCTCGTTAAAACTAGAAATGAATTGCATGTTGAATTAAATGAACAAAAATGAATAGAAAGGGTAAGAACGGAGAAATGGGTAATATTTGGAAATGACTATGGTTTTCTCCAAAATGAAAATGAAAATGGAGAAATGGAATCATTTGAAAATGAATGTGGTTTTATCCAAAATGAAAATAAAAAATAAAAATGACTTGGAAATGAATTTATGTTTTTCAAATTAAATGAAATTCGAAAATGGAAATAAATCATTTAGACAAAGTGAACCAGTTGAATGTAGAAATATTAAATATATTTTTTCATAGATTCTTTTACGGTAAAGCCGTCATGATTTTAACGAAATTAGAATTGGGTTGAAAAGATTATTTAATTGAAATATATTGAGATGTTTATTTTGGGAAATAGAAAAACAAATATCGAGTTGGATCAAATTATAAAGTATTGGGTTAAAAGTCTGAGAAGTACTTGTAATTGTGTCTGCTATAGGAGAAGCTCAAAAGCCCTTCATGTTAATAAGGGGGACGACAAACCCTAGTATTATTAACTAAGGTTGCTACCCCCTATTAGGGGTGAGCGTTCAATCGAATCGAATCGAATCGAATGAAAAAATTTCGAGTTAATCGAGTTGACAAATCATATTTTATCATCCTAATTTGATTTGAAATTTTCTCGAATCGAGTCGAGTGAGATGGAATTCGAATCGAATCGAATCGAATATATTTATTCAAGTTAAATTTTAAAAAATAATTTTGGGTCCTTATAACCACTGTCACCTACCATAATAAAATTTGTGCACCTTAATCAATTTTTTTATTAACTTTCATCACCTCATAATTTGTTTATTAATCTTTTATATACGGGTTAGCTTCTTTGTTTGCTTAGTTGTTTCAATTATCTTCAAATTCTTGTCACTATGTATTTTGGAATTAAAAAATATATTAAATGTAAAAATGTGATTTTTTTAATAAAAGTTATTTAAAGATAAAATGTGAAATTGATACCAATATAAAATTTTAACACGAATATTTTATGGCATAATTAATAATTCAATTTTAATATAAATATTCAATATGACTAAACAGTTCAATAATATAAATAATATAAAATGTGAAATTTAATTTAATAATATAAATAGTATATATAAATAAAATTATTACTATTTATGTCTAGTGACTTTTTTGGATAATTTTAATTTTTTATTTGAGAGTAAAGGGTGAGAGTAAAAGTTTAGGGAGAAAATAAAAAGTTTTGGGGAATAAAAGTTTGAGGGAAAGTAAATGGGGGAGTAAAATTTTGGAAGGAAAATATTAAAAAAAAATTGGGGGGGATGGGTTTGGAGTAGATGGGAGGTGGGATGGGAAGGGAGTAAAAATTTTAGAGGGAAAGTAGGAGGTAGTAAAAATTTTGGGGAAAAATAAAAAGTTTTGGGGGTTTTTGAGAGTAAAATTTTGAGAAAAATTAAATGGGAGAGTAAAATTTTGGTATGAAATGAATTTTGGGTAGATTAGGGGGTTGGGATGGAGGGGAGTAAAAGTTTTAGGGGGAAAGTGGGAAGGAGTAAAAGTTTTGAGAGGAAAGTAAAAAGGTTTGGGAGTTTGGGGTAAAAATGTAAAATATTATAGTTTGATATTCGAATTATTCGAGTTATTCGAATTCGAAAAATCAACTCGATTCAAACTCGAAATTCGAAAATGAAATTCGAGTTGACTCGAATAACTCGATTAACTCGAATAACTCGATTCATTTAACTCAAAATTTGAGTTTTTTTTTATTTTTTCGAGTCGAATCAAATTTTGCTCACCCCTACCCCCTATACTCTTAGATGGACTAGGAGTTCGTTTTTCTAATTGAAATAAACTTCTACAATTCAACAATGGTTCTACCTCATCTCCCTATAAATAGATGGCACTGGTAAGGCTATTTATACAACTGGAAGATATTGTTACTATGCCCGAAAATAGAGAGAATTTATTCTCAACTATTAAATCTATTTTTGAAATAACAATTTACATCGGTTTCTATTTGAGAAGAGTTTTTTTTCATTTTCACACTTAAACAAAGAAAATTATTTATAGTTTTGTGTTTTGATTCGAATTGTTCGAGCCCATACTCGAAGTAATTCGAGGCATGAGAATAGCGGAGTGTTGGATCATCAATACGCCCCATGGCGCAAAGGAAAAATTATTCCGGCGATCATCAATCATGGATCCATGTACAAGGAATGAATCAAGTTGAAACAAAGGTTGAAAATATACCTTTCAAAACTGAAAGTGACAAACAACGTTGTTGAGAGGATCCCTTTCGGAGATTTCGATCCCAAGCTGCAACAATAACGTCTCGGGCTCTATATAATTCACCCAGCCAAAGAATGAACAAAAATATCTCTTGAATTGTTCAAAGAGAAAAATAAAAAAACAACTGCTAGACCTCTTGATTTTCTTTTCCTTAGTAACCCTAACACATTATGGGATTATATTCCTTTTATTTTCTTTGATATCACATATCAGAAAAAAAAAAAGGATTATTCCCTTATTATTAGAGAAACAAATGGAAAGTCAAAAAAGAAATTATATTCTTTCCTAAAGAATATCAATTTTCATGTCTTTTATATTTTGACCGAAATTAATAATTATAACTTTTTATTTTAATAATTTCAGTAAACTATATATAATTAATATTTTGTATGAATCAAATTCATATATTAATTTTATCTATGTTTTCTATTTGTGTACAACAAGTTTGTACATATAATGTGTTCAATATTTATCTATCAGATTAAATTAATTCAACAATTAATTTAATTCATGTGACAGCTAAATACAATACCGAATGTATTTGGTTTCTATTCGCTTCAACTATAGCATGTGACCCTATAGTGTAACACCCCTTACCCGAGACCGTCGTCGGAGTCGAGCACGAGACGTTACCTAACTTAACTTACTAATTCGGGGCATAAAATTTTCTTTTAAAATTAATTTATTCACATTCATTCAATATATGTCCCTAAAAAGGCCCTCGAGACCCTAAAACTTGCAATTGAAATGGTTCGGGACTAAACCGGGAACATTAAAAATTTTCTCGAATACTTAGACAAATCAAAATAATTGATTTCATTATTCCTTATAAAACAGTCCACCTGCGTCATAGTCACTAAATAAATCATAACTCGAGCCAAAAACTCAAAATTTAAATTTGTAAATTTTCCTGAAACTAAACTCATATATCTTCTTACTAATTTTTTCTAGACTTTTGGTCTAGCCAATTAGTACAATTTATTAGTTAAAGTTTCCTTGTTCCTCTATTTGACTACTCTGACCTCTCCTCACTACGAATCAATTTTCTCCTTGTAAAGAATTCAAATAACCATGCCATTTGTTTCCCTTGAAGTAGATTCACTAAGGAATCTATAAATATAAACTATAACTCCTAATTCTTTTTGTATAATTTTTACTGAATTTATAAATTCAGAATAGGGGATTCAAAAATCGCTCTGACCCTGTCTCACTAAAATTCAAATATATCTTAATATACACTTCTTTTGCTTACTCTGTTTTTTTCATATGAAAATAGACTCAATAATATTTAATTCTATATCTCATTCATCACCTAATTCCATTTATAATATTCTTGGTGATTTTTCAATATCACATCACTATTGCTATTCAATACTATTTTAATGCTAATTTCACTTTTTCATGATTTCTTTGTATTAACTACCATTTAGGCATACATAACACCAAAACATGTTCTTCATTAGCCATTTCAATAGCTAATCATTATCAAATATTTACATAACATTCTTTAGCCATATCATAAGGACATACACACAAAATGGCTAAGTCCCTATACATGCCATAAACTAGAACGTTTGTAAACGAAGATACCCATTTGGTAATATTCGATAGTGTGAAGTGATCTCCGACGACCTCCAACTTGAGCTTGCTTTTAAGTACTCTAAAAAATGGGAAAGTGAAAGAAGTAAGCTTATAAAGCTTAGTAAGTTCACATGTAAAATAATAAGCATTAGCAATCAATTTAGCTTACTACTATGCTGTCATAATTTGCTTAAATAATGTTTAGTTCTTAATTTGCCATCTTACTCATCGATAACCTTACCAAAGGCTCAGAATACAAAAGGCACCTTACTTAATAGCTTTCTTACATACCTGCAACATCTCACTTAACACATGAGTACTCTTTCATAATATAGGCATATTGCCAATCATGTCAAAAAGTGTCACAAGCATAACTGAAAACTCATCACTTACTTAATACTTGATAATCTCAATTACTTACAATCTCAATATTAAATAAGCCTTAAATGCATACCTGTACTCTTTCTTCATGTTCTCACCTTGTCGTTTCTTTGACTTACTCTTTGGATTACTCGGGAACCTTTTCCTTTTTGAACTTACCATTTCCATGTCTTGACATGGTCTTACGTGGTATCCTTGCCTTATGAACTCACCAATGCCATGCCTTGGCATGGTCTTACACGGGACCTTTGCCTTAAAGTAACTCATCAATGCCATGTCTTGACATGGTCTTACATGATTTCCTTGCCTTATAGAACTTATCAATGCCATGCCTTAGCATGGTTTTACATGATTTCCTTGCCTTATAAAACTTATCAATGCCATGTCCTTGCCTTATAGAACTTATCAATGTCATGCCTTGGCATGGTCTTACATGATTTCCTTGCCTTATAGAACTTATCAATGCCATGCCTTGGCATGGTCTTACATGATATCCTTATCTTACCAAATGCCATGTTCCAAACATGGTCTTACGTGGTACCCTTATCTTAGTGCCAATGCCACATCTTGATGTGGTCTTACATGGAGTCCTTAATCAATGCTGATACCATGTCTTGACATGGTCTTACACGGGATCCTTGCCTTACCAATGCCATGTCTTGACATGGTCTTACATGGTATCCTTAACCGTCAATTCCTCCTTAAATACCATGTTATGAACATGGAATTTTCCATCAATTCTTCCTTAATTGCCATGGTACAACCATGGACTTTGAGATATCAAAGCCTTGTCGAGTCATAGCTGAAACATACTTGCTCAAATTCTCAAGGTTAGTCGCATAACTCAATAATAACAATACTAATAAAAATAATTGCATAATAATAAAATGCTACTCAACTTACATATTTACATTCTCAATCTCATCATATCATCAACTTAACTTATTCTCATCAAACTATGCTAGTCAATACTTTCTTGTTATCATACGAAACCATAATACAAAATATGGTCTTACATATAAATTATACAAGTTCTCTTTCCAATATCGATTTATTATCGAACATTAATCATTATATTTGAAACTCAATACTAAAGTATTTATGGCCAAAATATCAATTTATCATTCAAATACGCATAATTAAATGCTTATTAAACATATGAACTTACCTCGATACCAAAACGACCATTTTACCAACTATATCGATTTTCATTTTTTCTCCCGTTTTAGGTCCAAATCTCACTTTTCGGGATCTAAAACATCATATTTCACTTATTTAATTAATGTGCTATTCAAAACATTCCTTTGGAAAAATTACATTTTTGCCCCTAAACCTTTGCAGAATTATGATTTTGCCCCTAGGCTCGGAAATTAAAATTTATCCATTTTCTTATATTTTATGACATGCTGATCATTTTTCCCTTCTATGGAAACATCAAATTCTCACTCTAACATGTACTTATGAACATTAGGTATTTTTACTAATTATGTCGTTTTACTCGTTTTCACGTAAAATCGCTTAACAAAAGTTGTTTAACACAATTTCAAGCTTCATATTCTACCATAAAACATCAAAATAAACACATTTCACATATGGTTATTTTTCCGAATATGAACCCTAGCATGAATTATTGCTAGAATAAGCTTAATCAAGTTACCGGGACTCCAAAAACGTAAAGAACATTAAAAACGGGGCTTAGAATCACTTACTATGGAGCTTGTAAAGCTTGGAAACCCTAACCATGGCTTCCCCCAGGCTATATTCGGCCTCGATGAAGAAGATGGACCAATTTTGGCTTATTTTCCCATTTTAATTCTTTTAATTACTAAATGACCAAAATGCCCTTAAAGGCTTTTCTTTCAAATTTGTCCTATTCTTTCCCCTTTTTGTCCAAACTTAAATATAATGGTCTAATTAATAAATAAGGACCTCCACTTTAAGAACCCATTTCAATTGAATCCCCTTTATTATCTAGAACACACATTTTGGTAATTTTACAATTTAGTCCTAATTATCAAATTAGGCACTTATACATAAAATTTCTTCACGAAATTTTTACACAATTATCCAATCAATGAATAAACCTTAAAACTTAATTGGAATATTTTTTTGACCCCGAATTCATGGTTTCGCAACCACTATTCCGTTTAGGCCTTATTTCGAGATGTTACATTTCTCCCCCTTTAGGGATTTTCATCCCCGAAAATCTTACCTACAAATGGATTGGAAATTGATTTCCAGCAACACTTTCAAATTCTCATTCAGCCTTGGCATACCCAACATTTTACTTCTTAAACTAAGGCTCTGAACTGAAATACCTACTAATAAGTAACTGACCTTATTTTATCATTAACCTCACACTCTCTGACGAAACGCAACTAACTCTTCTTTTTTTACCAAAATGAAAATTCTCTGCCACTAAGGTACTTTCAAAAAAAATACTTGTTTCTCTTTTGAGTGTCAATATTCTTACCTTTTGATTCTGTATACAATTTTTGATAATCTATCTTTGATTTTTGTAATTAATTTTCACTTTCCTCTAATCCTTTCTACTCAATTTAATTCTGTGAATTTTTCTTCCTCAATTCAACTATCATTACAAAAGTGACATGCAATAACATTTAGCAATCTCATGGTCAAAACTTACTGTAGCTTTCTTACAAGTCACGGTGCAACCTGGATTTCCAACCATAACAACTAAAATTTACACTCTGAATGAATTGACAACCTCAAAATGAATAACTCGATAATCCTTCAAAGAGAAAAACTCATTCGTCATCGAAGAAGAATACACAAACTTCTTCGAGCAATCAACCATAGCTCGTTTAACCTTTCGGTGATAATGCTAATTCTGTTGCACAATTCTTCGAAATACCCTCACATTTTCACACAAACATCAATACTAACTATAATAGCTTCTGAGATAATTGAAAATCAACTTTAACTCTCTAAAAGTTCAGGTATCGGATTCAAAGTCTGGTACATAACATTTCACACTCTTACTAGTATAACTAGCTCAAGTTATAATCCATCTCTGTACTTCTCAAATAATCAAATATTTATCACTGTGTTAGGCATCATAACTGTTGCAAAATCTCTTGATTTCGCATTAACACATTTCTAGAAACCATAAACTCTTTATTCAAACCAAGATGAATCATAATGAATACTTAAATTGTTAATATCTTCAACTGTTTATACTTTATTAGCATGAATTCAAGCCAAACTAAACTTCATACAATGAGAACTTTAACAATCAGACAACTTGGATTTGCAAAAATATAACTCTGATGCAACCATTCTGATATGCGTATACAACTCTGTACCATAACCTCTAGAATATGTACTATTTACTCGGGTCATTTATCTATTTATACATGAAAAATCAGCATTTACCTCTGAAGCCATGAATAATTCAAGCATACATATAACTCAATCAACTGCTCAACTGAATTAGTCTCAACTAAAAGACAATAACTCTTCAAAAACTATTTTTCTCTATGCTGTCATGATATCTCAAACATACATTCTGTAGTGATTTCTTCAAAGAGCTAATCACAAATCATTATTACTGCATAACTCAAAAGAACATAGCATTCGGTCTTTAACTCACTGATATATATATTAAGATTATGCGAAAAATGAAAATCAATACACATGTCTGAACTGAACTACACTGAGGCCACAATACTCATACTACTCAAAAATCATAATGCCATAATAAGACTGACTTCTAAATTACTTTAGTAAATAATGTCTCGGGTGAAAATAAAACATCTTGATCATCTGAGAGATTTAAACACAAATTTCAATAACAACCAGTGCAAAAGCAGAATCTTTATACCTCTGATAACTATACCTTTGTACTTTCATTATCAGGCCCAAACTCGTAATAATCATAAACATACTCATAATAAGAAGAAACCATTTTCATCAATAGAGCATTTTCTGCTAATGTCTCATGGCTGATATTTTGAAAAGTAAATTATTAATAAAACCGAGATAATAAAATCTCAAAACATGGAGCTACACAGAATTCCTGGTAACCACATCTCATGTAGAATAGTTAAGGTTTCAATAGCATCTCAAAAAATTTCCAAAAGGAAAGGATAATACTCACAAGCACTGGGAACAACTATGATAGAAGCCATAAAATTTTCCTTTACTTTCATTAAGCAATAGTTAACAATACAAATCACTAACATCATACAGATCTTACTGTCAACCTTCCATCTGCACGCTAAAGTAGAAAACTGGAATAGATAGAGCAATATCAATCACAGCTTAAAAAAACAATAACGCTTTCATCTGTCTGTAAATTTAACTAACATTCTCATACTGCAGGAATTGCATCTATGATCTTGCATATATTTATATATATCTCTAAAAGTAAATGTACACATATAATAGTCGAAAAAGATTTTTCTATAATTTCTCAACTACAAACTCTACATTCAACTATTAATACGGCTCAATTATTATTCCTCTGTCTAATTCTGTCATTACTGAATTCACATTATCCCATTCACAGTTGGAATTTATTCGGAAGAAAATCTAGCAATCATATACCTTACACATCATACTTGAATGAGGGCATTAGCTGAGCCTGACCTTTCTTTTACTGCGACATTTTAGTTATCCGGATGATTTTATTATTAACTTGGCATCCTTTCTACAACTATGTTCACTTGCTGAATCATTCTTGATTCTGATTACATCGTTAATAAATCTGTCACTGAACTCTTTAGTTTTCCACTTTAGCCTATTCAACCTGAATTTCATGAAATCTCATTCTGAATTACCTTGCTGATAAGGGGAGTGAGGTTGTAACACCTCTGACTTACCTCTTACATACTCATGCATATAATTTAACACTCATCATATTAAAATATTATCACAATTATACAATTTGCTTCAAGCAACTTAACATGCACGTTCATAATACAATGACTTCATGATCATCTTATGCAAATTAGTGCACTTATACATGCATTCATAAATCTCGATTACAATTACTCATAGCATTCACTTAAATTCTCTAGTTATACATATAGCATCATACAAATGCCAATTTAACATGAACACTTATCTCAATATAAACTTTCCTTTCATCTTTCACATTTCCCGAACAATTCTTATTACCAATTTATTTATTATCACATAAACATCATGAACCATTATTCTTACATTTTATGAGCCTCAACTCATCATAAACATATTGTCTGTACTATCAAACTTAGCTCGGTTGGAGTGCGCATCTGTCTAACAAAACATTTTATATCTGGGTCGGGAGTCGTCACACTATCATAGTTCAATATGGCATGTATAGTTAGACTCTTAGTCATACTGAATATTCTGAGAACCGACTAAACCATTGCTTGGATACCAATGAATGTAACACACCTTACCCGAGACCGTCGTCGGAGTCGAGCACGAGACGTTACCTAACTTAACTTACTAATTCGGGGCATAAAATTTTCTTTTAAAATTAATTTATTCACATTCATTCAATATATGTCCCTAAAAAGGCCCTCGAGACCCTAAAACTTGCAATTGAAATGGTTCGGGACTAAACCGGGAACATTAAAAATTTTCTGAATACTTAGACAAATCAAAATAATTGATTTCATTATTCCTTATAAAACAGTCCACCTGCGTCATAGTCACTAAATAAATCATAACTCGAGCCAAAAAACTCAAAATTTAAATTTGTAAATTTTCCCTGAAACTAAACTCATATATCTTCTTACTAATTTTTTTCTAGACTTTTTGGTCTAGCCAATTAGTACAATTTATTAGTTAAAGTTTCCCTTGTTCCTCTATTTGACTACTCTGACCTCTCCTCACTACGAATCAATTTTCTCCTTGTAAAGAATTCAAATAACCATGCCATTTGTTTCCCTTGAAGTAGATTCACTAAGGAATCTATAAATATAAACTATAACTCCTAATTCTTTTTGTATAATTTTTACTGAATTTATAAATTCAGAATAGGGGATTCAAAAATCGCTCTGACCCTGTCTCACTAAAATTCAAATATATCTTAATATACACTTCTTTTGCTTACTATGTTTCTTTCATATGAAAATAGACTCAATAAGATTTAATTCTATATCTCATTAATCACCTAATTCTATTTCTACTATTCTTGGTGATTTTTCAAGATCACGTCATTGCTACTATTCAATATTGTTTTAATGCTAATTTCACTTTTTCATGATTGCTTTATATTAACAACCATTTATGCATACATAACACCGAAACATGTTCTACATTAGCCATTTCAATAGCTACTCATTATCAAATATTTACATACCATTATTTAGCCATATCATAAGGACATACACACAAAATGGCTAAGTCCCTATACATGCCATAAACTAGAACGTTTGTAAACGAAGATACACATTTGGTAACCTTATAGTCGATAGTGTGAAGTGATCTCCGATGACCTCCAACCTGACTTGCTTTTAAGTACTCTGAAAAATGGGAAAGTGAAAGAAGTAATCTTATAAAGCTGAGTAAGTTCACATGTAAAATAATAAGCATTAGCAATTAATTTAGCTTACTACTATGCTGTCATAATTTGCTTAAATAATGTTTAGTTCTTACTTTCCCATCTTACTCATCGGTAAACTTACCAAAGGCTCAGAATACAAAAGGCACCTTACTTAATAGCTTACTTACATACCTGCAACATCTCACTTAACACATGAGTACTCTTTCATAATATAGGTGTATTACCAATCATGTCAAAAAGTGTCACAAGCATAACTGAAAACTCATCACTTACTTAATACTTGATAATCTCAATTACTTACAATCTCAATATTAAATAAGCCTTAAATGCATACCTGTACTCTTTCTTCATGTTCTCACCTTGTCGTTTCTTTGACTTACTCTTTGGATTACCCGGGAACCTTTTCCTTTTTGAACTTACCATTGCCATGTCTTGACATGGTCTTACGTGGTATCCTTGCCTTATGAACTCACCAATGCCATGCCTTGGCATGGTCTTACATGGGACCTTTGCCTTATAGTAACTCATCAATGCCATGTCTTGACATGGTCTTACATGATTTCCTTGCCTTATAAAACTTATCGATACCATGCCTTGGCATGGTCTTACATGATTTCCTTACCTTATGGAAGTTATCAATGCCATGGCTTGGCACGGTCTTACATGATTTCCTTGCCTTATAGAACTTATCAATGCCATGCCTTGGCATGGTCTTACATGATATCCTTATCTTACCAAATGCCATGTTCCAAACATGGTCTTACATGGTATCCTTATCTTAGTGCCAATGCCACATCTTGATGTGGTCTTATATGGAGTCCTTAATCAATGCCGATGCCATGTCTTGACATGGTCTTACACGGGATCCTTGCCTTACCAATGCCATGTCTTGACATGGTCTTACATGGTATCCTTAACCGTTAATTTCTCCTTAAATGCCATGTTATGAACATGGACTTTTCCATCAATTCTTCCTTAATTGCCATGGTACAACCATGGACTTTGAGATATCAAAGCCTTGTCAAGTCATAGCTGAAACATACTTGCTCAAATTCTCAAGGTTAGTCGCATAACTCAATAATAACAATACTAATAAAAATAATTGCATAATAATAAAATGCTACTCAACTTACATACTTACATTCTCAATCTCATCATATCATCAACTTAACTTATTCTCATCAAACTATGCTAGCCAATACTTTCTTGTTATCATACAAAACCATAATACAAAATATGGTCTTACATATAAATTATACAAGTTCTCTTTCCAATATCGAATTATTATCGAACATTAATCATTATATTTGAAACTTAATACTAAAGTATTTATGGTCAAAATATCAATTTATCATTCAAATATGCATAATTAAATGCTTATTAAACATATGAACATACCTCGATACCGAAACAACCATTTTACCAACTTTCTCGATTTTTAATTTTTCTCTCGTTCTAGGTCCAAATCTCACTTTCTGGGATCTAAAACATCATATTTCACTTATTTAATTAATGTAATATTCAAAACATTCCCTAACTCAAACTTTGGAAAAATTACAATTTTGCCCCTAAACCTTTGCAAAATTACGATTTTGCCCCTAGGCTCAGAAATTAAAATTTATCCATTTTCTTATATTTTATAACATGCTGATCATTTTTTTCCTTCTATGGAAACATCAAATTCTCACTCTAACATGTACTTATGAACATTAGGTATTTTTACCGATTATGTCGTTTTACTCGTTTTCACGTAAAATCGCTTAGCAAAAGTTGTTTAACACAAT
Organism: Gossypium longicalyx; assembly: GCA_025698465.1. Lineage (NCBI taxonomy): Eukaryota > Viridiplantae > Streptophyta > Magnoliopsida > Malvales > Malvaceae > Gossypium > Gossypium longicalyx. The sequence continues at coordinate 60,420,482 of CM047007.1, forward strand.
TTCAAGCTTCATATTCTACCATAAAACATAAAAATAAACACATTTCACCTATGGTTATTTTTCCAAATATGAACCCTAGCATGAATTATTGCTAGAATAAGCTTAATCAAGTTACCGGGACTCTAAAAACGAAAAGAACATTAAAAACGGGGACTGGAATCACTTACTATGGAGCTTGGAAAGCTTGGAAACCCTAACCATGGCTTACCCCATGCTATATTCGGCCTCCATGAAGAAGATGGACCAATTTTGGCTTTATTTTCCCTTTTAATTCTTTTAATTACTAAATGACCAAAATGCCCTTAAAGGCTTTTCTTTCAAATCTGTCCTATTCTTTCCCCTTTTTGTCCAAACTTAAATATAAAGGTCTAATTACTAAATAAGAATCTCCACTTTAAGAACCCATTTCAATTAAATCCCCTTTATTATCTAGAACACACATTTTGCTAATTTTACAATTTAGTCCTAATTATCAAATTAGGCACTTATACATAAAATTTCGTCACGAAATTTTCACACAATTATTCAATCAATGAATAAACCTTAAAACTTAATTGGAATATTTTTTTTGACCTCAAATTCGTGGTTTCGCAACCACAATTCTGTTTAGGCCTTATTTCGAGATGTTACATATAGGCTCTTGTAACATTAGTAGTAATACTAGAACATTTCTAATATTACAAGCAATGACTGGCATCTAGCAATGCATCATTGCTACTCAAGTTACAAAAATTCATGATTCGACATTACCTATCTGTGATAATTTTTTTCATGTATTATATCATTTTATCCTTAATATCGAGATTGGACACAAGTCATGGAATAGTCACACTTTTATAGTCCAATCCCATATTTCTTGATATCCTAAGTAAACTATGTTAAACAAATAAGTGTGATATTTCATATCAGCTTATTTGAGTATAACCATGCATTTCTAGTCTTACTTCGTCAAGTGGCCCAAGATATTACTCCCATTATGTAGGAGAGATAAATCCTATCTTGATAAACTATATCCCACTACATTGTGGTATATCCAACATCAGTCTTTATAGTACAACCTGTTATGATAAATGATTGACTATATCAAAATATACGACTCGCTATGTTGGGACAATTATGATCTAAAGTCTGAGGATCATATACATAGTTATCATTATAAGTAATATTTGTGACTATTATATAATAATCCAAGAAACATATGATCTGTCGAAATTTAGTGTAGCAAATTAAACTTGTTTTCACACTTAAGGAGCCTAAATACAAGCATTTTCATTACATTTTAGTAAATTTCTTTGTAACAGCTCGATTTTGGGCCTAGTCGAAAGAGTGGTTTTGGAACCACTAACCGAGGTTGGAGAAATTATTTTTAATATCATTTTATGTGTTGTAGCATGATTATATGAGTGCATGAAACTTTTGGTGAATTAATTTTAGTGATTGTGAGCTTAATTGCGAAAAAGGGCTAAATTGCATAAAGGGAAAAAGTTTTGTTTTACTAGCAAGTGGTGTTAAATAGCTAGAGAATCATGATTCGGGCTATTTAAAGGGAAAATAGACCCATTCTAATAAGGGTGGCCAGCCATAGAGACAAAGAAAATGAAATGGTCAAAGGTTAGGTGAAATTTGGTGACTAATTTGACTTGAAATAAAATAAAATAAAGAGAAAAAGATATCACCTTTCATCTTCCTCCTCTCTACCGAAATTTCAGTAAAATAAGGGTTTTGGAAGCTTGAAATTTTAGCAACTCTTCACCCTTGCAAGTAAGTGATTTTGGTGGTCTTTCTTAATGATTTTTGTACTTTTGGAGCACTTATAGCTTAAGCTAACTAATGGGGGGACTATTTTGCAAAATGGTTGAGAGACTAGGGATTTTCCATAAGAGTGTTCATGTTGTTTACTGAATTTTCATGGAATAAAATGAATCATGGTTGTTAAATAAACAACTTTTGTGAAAGAGGTTTTCATGAAAACACCTAAAATGAACCATTTTGTGAAGTTTGTTAAATGGATGGTAATTGTCTGAAATATTTGAAATTTTGAGATGCTATAGATGCAAAAAGAGTTCATCTAGGCTTGGTTAGTGAAAAAATTTGATGAAAATCGATTTACGAGCCTAGGGGTAAAATTGTAATTTTGTGAAAATCTAGGGGCAAAACGGTTATTTTTCCAAAAGATGAATTATGAAATCTCTTGATTGATGTGATGATTAATTTAGTGAATTTTATCATTTTAGATCAAGAAATATGAAATCCGGACCTAGACCGGAGGAAGGCCAAGCTAGTAGACTGATTCAATCTAGTCGCCCACTTTTTGTATACCGAGGTAAGTTGTACGTAAGTAAGGTAACTTTATCACTACTATGTGTTGAATGATTTATTTTGCATAATATGGTTGAATATGCTTATGAATAATGCAAGATGAAATTAATGTGGTAAATTCCCAATCGAACCTACGAATAGATTGGATATTCATGCCCTGAAATTTGGGTGCACTAATGTAAGACCATGTTCGGGACATGACGTCGGCCACAATATGAGAGCTAGTGTAAGACCATGTTTGGAACATGGCATCGAAAATATTGTGAGAGCCAGTGTAAGACCATGTCTGGGACATGGCATCGGCGTTGTTATGTGTGCTAGCGTAAGACCATGTCTGGGATATGGTGTCGGCCACATTATGTGAGCCAGTGTAAGACCATGTCTGGGACATGGCATCGGCATTGAGACGAGAGCTAGTGTAAGACTATGTCTGGGACATGGCATCGGCCTCGACCTGAGAGCTAGTGTAAGACCATGTCTGGGACATGGCATCGGCCTCGACATGTGAGCCAGTGTAAGACCATGTCTGGGACATGGCATCGGCAATTCACCCTCTTTTGTAAAGCTTGTTAGATATCTTTTAGTATTCCAAATGGTTTCATGGGTTATTTTTAAAGCTTATGATAATGATATGGAATAATATATTCATGTTGTGAGTGGTACAAGTTCTTATTCGAAACTCATGAGATATGAGTCTAGTTATGTTGCCTTGATGGTAAGAATGACTTAAGTAAGTTCTAGCTATGAACATGATTTTGGGACGATATTGAAATCTTTGGCTTTACTTGTGATATATAAGCATGTAGTGATATTTACCTTTGTTCACTCAAGAATGTTGTGTTGACTTATAATATGCATGGTTGATGTTGTTACTTTTTTAGATGCAACTTACTAAGCTTTATGCTTAATCCCTCTCTTTTCCATTTTCTTATAGTGCCGTCAAGTTAATATTGGGAATCAAGGGACGTCGGAGGCATCGATCACACCATCACCTGAAGCTTTTGGTATAGCTAGTTTAAATGTTTTGAGTGTGGCATGTATAGGGACTTGATCTTTTGTTTAGTGTCATGTTAGTTTAGTCACAAGTGTTGGCTCTTATGGATGTGATATTCATTTTGTATAGGCCATTAATGTTGGCTAATATTGATTATTATTGAATGCATTTGATGAAAATTCTCATGGTTGTGGCTATTTTGGTTATATGTGTTATGCTTGGATTGGTTTTGGTTGATGTTGTATAGGTTGATGCAAGTATGGGTGGCAAAAAGGCTTGGTAAATAGCCTTGTTCTTGTCCACACGAGTAGACACACAGGTGTGTGTCTAAACCGTATGTGACACACAGCTTGCCCCGTGGGCAAGTGGAAAGGTCGTGTGTCCCCTGCACCTAAAGTTGGCAAAACAAAATGCCCAGTAGTAATCACACGGGTGGAGACGCGGTCGTGTGTCCCAACCGTGTGGAGGATACGAGCTAGTACACGGGCGTGTACCATAGCCATGTGCCCCTAAAGGGCTGCTGACGTCAAAAATAGAATGTCAAGGTTTTTGTACATTGGCCTATCATGGCCGTGTGGGGGACACGGGTCATAGACACGGGCATGTGCCAAGCCGTGTGAAAACCCCTGTAGGTTCGAATTGAAAAACAAATTTGCACAAGCTAGGGACACGGGCATGTCTCGATATGTTCAGGCCATGTGAGCCACACAGGCCTTCGACATGGCCATGTTAAGAAGACACACGGGCGTGTTGCCCTTCCACACAGGTGTGTGCCTCTGTCTGTTTAAAATTTTACAAAGTTTTCTAGAGTGTACAGATTAGTTCCGAATCAATTCCAAAGTGTGTTCGGAGCCTTGTAGGCCCATAGTAGGGACATTAAGGTATTGTGAAAACTTTTAAATTGGAACGAAGTTTTATAACTAGGTTGTATGTATTTAAGTCCGGTAACATCTTGTATCCTGTTCCGGCGTTGAACTCGGGTAAGGGGTGTTACATTCTTTATTTTTACTTATATTCAATAAAATGCGCAAATTGAGTCTTTTATTGACCCTAAGGGTCGAATGAGGCCTAAGGGAGAGCTAACGTACTTTGTGACTATACAGAAGACCATTAGAAGGCATTTTAAGACGATACTGGACGCTATGTCGCAACATATGGAACAGAATGAAGAAAATTTAAGTCTACCTTTAATGTCGTGACACAAACTGAGGGTGTCGCGACATACCCCTGAAGCTGGCTACAAAAGAGTATACTGGTTGCTATGTCACGACATAGGTCTTGGTGTGTTGCGAAATTGACTCTAAAACTAAAATTAAACACGAAGTAGGGGCGTTTTGGCCCGTACAATCAAACTTAAAGCTTTGGAATGTTAGCTAACCTAGGGTTAATGTAACATCCCGAAATAGGGCCTAGTTGGAATAATGGTTTTGGGACCACAAATCTGACATTAAAATATTTATTTTATGATTATTATGAGGTCTAGAATATGAGAATATGCATGTGTTAAGATTTCATGAAGAAATTCTTTGAATAAGGTGACCAATTGGAAATTAGGGACTAAATGGAAAAACTTGGATTTTAGAAGCAATTTGTATGAAATTGCTTTAGATTATAAATTAGAAGATCTTAGAGAGCAATTTTCCCAATTTCTAAGTTTTTGGACAAAAATGGGCTTGCATGGATGAAATTTTAAAGAAAGGGCTTAAGGGCATTTTGGTCATTTGGCTTTTTAATGAAATAAAATGGGAAAATTGAACCAAAATCAGCTCATTTTCTTCTCCATGCTGCCGAAACTTCAAGGGACTCCATAGCTAGGGTTTTTAACATTTTTAAGCTCAATAGTAAGTACACCCGAGCCCCATTTTTAATGTTCTTTGTATTTTTAAAATCCTGGTAGCTTACTCTCTCCATTTCTACCCATATTTCATGCTAGGGTTCATGTTTAGAAATTTACCCATGCATGAGTTATTTGTATTTTGATGATTTAGGAGGGATATGAAAGTTGGATGTGTGTTAATCATCTTTTCCTAGGTGATTTTCATAAAAAACCCCTAAAGGGACCTTTTTGCAGAAGTTGTTAAATGTGGTAGAAATGTGAAAATAATGGACAATGTGGGCTGCCATAAGAGGGAAAAGTGTTTGGCTAGGCTTGGGTAAGATAGAAATTGCATGTGTTTCATTATACGAGCCTAGGGACTAAATCGTAAAAATATGAACGGTTAGGGGCAAAATGGTCATTTGGACTGGGGTGAAATTTAGGCTCAAAAGGTACAATGTGAGTTATTAATAATTTATTTTTATTGTTATAGACCCCGATGAACAAATTCCGGAGGTCGATCGAGGAAAACGAAAGGTTTTAGAGTAACCGAAACACAACACCGAAACGAGTACCAAGTAAGTTCGAATAACTTAAAGTAAACAAAAAATGTGTCTAATTATATTATTTATGAATGCATGATGATTGTATCTATTAATGGCATGAAATCATATGAAATGCATCTTTGACAATAATTTATTGGAAAATGTCTCGGTTGAGGTTAAAAAGGGATTTCGATAGATAAACCATGATTGACATGTGAATTGAGATCCTTCATGTGTTGTAGAAAAGATTTAGCCCGAATGGGTAACCCGATGATCTCAAGTATGAAAAAGATGTAGCCCGAACGGGTGTTCCTTGAATGATCGAGCCTTCCGAAGATTATGTGTGCATTATGGATTTAGCGCGGATAGGTAATTCGATTAGGGTCTGAATTTAGCCTGGACTGGTAATTTAGATTCGAGCTCACTAAAGGTTTTTGTCGTTATAAGGGATTTAGCCTGGACTAGTAATCCCGATATCACCCTATGAGTTTATATTACGGGGGATTTAGCCTGGACTGGTAATCCTGCCGTAAGATGTGAAGTTCGCGGGAGTGCATACTGAAATGATCATTCGTATGAATTGACGGTGATTAGATAATCCATCTAGATTTCCTAAAAACTCAACGGGACTAACACGAGGTATATGTACAAATGACATGTTGAATGATGAGCTCATCTAAGATAAATTACATGGTGTTTTGTTATGTGACTAACTCATTGATTGAGTGCATGTGATAGGGAAACCATTTTCATATTCGTTGGTTTCATTATCTAATAAGGATGTATGCTAAATAATCGGTAAGTTTACTTTCCAGTTATTCAAGCTTACTAAGCATGTAAATGCTTACCCCTCTCTTTTGCCCCGTTTACAGAGCTCGAGGACTCGTAAAGATTGGAAAACGGTTGGAGAGTCTACACACTATCAACTATTTTAGCTTTGGTATATAGATACTTATGTTTTATTCAATGGCATGTATAGAGTTTTTGAGTATTTTGTTATATGTGTCATTTAATTTTCCAAAATGAAGGCATGTAAAGTTATACTTATCTTTTTGTATATGCCCATGGAAATTGGCTTATTTTGAAGTAGGCTACGACCTACAAATCTATGCATGTTTATTTTCATACGTGATGGCTTGGTTATAATTGGCAATGAGTTGTAAAAATGACCCACTTTTGAATGTGTCAATGAGACATGGAATCCCCTTAAATACAAGATGGGAATTAACATAGCATGTATAAAACCGATGATATGAGGTTGTCATGCAATAAGGTTTATCATGATCTTATACAAGTGTATAATTTGGTCTTATCATGTGTAAAAGTAACCTATAAGGGTGATTGGTTGGTAGAGAGTGACCCAAGGCTTGGAAAATAACCTCATAAGGTCCACACGGGTAGACACACGGCCGTGTGTCTAGGTCGTGTGTGACACACGGCCCACCCCCATGGGTGTGTGGTATGGTCGTGAGTCCCCTACACCTAAATTTTCAAGTCAGTGTTGTACACGGGCGTATGTCTTGGCCGTGTGCCCCTAATTGTATGATGAGGTTGAAGTCAGTATTGCACACGGGCTGAGGGCACGGGCGTGTCCTAAGCCACACGGGCGTGTCACACTTCAAAGTAAGGGAAAATGTTCTAAGGTGCCCAAAGTTTATCGAAGGCTCCCGATTCTGTCCCGAACCGCCCCCAGCTATGATTTAGGCCTCGAAGGCCCGTGTAAGGGACGAGGTGTACATGTTTGAAAGGTTTTAAATTTTGGGTGAAAGTCAGTGACCCGATTTAGTAAGTTTGTAAAGGTGAAATATCGGTAATGCCTCGAACCCTATCCCGGCGTAGGATACGGGTGAGGGGTGTTACAGTTAAGGATGACGACCACCTGAAGGTTATAAATAGGCTCCTTTGGCACATGTTATAGATACCTTTTTATTAACCTAGTTTCTTTCTATAGATTTAGTTTCGTTTTCTTTCTTTCTTAGGTTTTTAGAGTTTAGTTTATTTGTTCGTTGCTTTCTTTCAAGAGATCTGAATTGTGGAATCATTTAACTCTGTGGATTTATGCTTAATATCAATACAATCAGGCTCTTTCATTTACTCTATCTTCTCGATTTAATTAGCATGCTTTCTCTTTGCATCGATTATATATTGTTTATCAACGTCATGAGGAACTAATCCTTCTATGGGGGATTAGCGAGTAGAGGTATGATCTGTTAAATGTTTTGTAGGGTTACTCAACGGATCAACTGTTTAGGAAATAGAGAACGTGAAACAAATCCTAGGCCTGACAACCCCGAGAAGTCATCAAGGTAGGAATTAATCCAAAATTTGTATTGCTCATCCGTGAAAACCTTAACCTCAAACCAGTTTAGACTGTGAGGTCAGAAGGTAAGTAGTTCTTACTAACTCGTTATGCTAGTGGAATATCGAAAGATCCTACTAGGGTAGCGGCTAGTTGATTGACGAGGAACCCGAAGTGGCAGTTGATGGAGATTATCAAAGTGTGCTAATCACTCATAATCAAATTTGACTTATTCTTCGTTTTTAATATTTTGAATTTTATCTTTTTATGTTGTTTTATTTTTATCATTATAAAAACCTCAAAAATCATTTATTTTATATTCTTCGTACTATAACTGAATCTAAAGTACTAATTAGATCTTTTAGTGTTTAGGTTAGGATTGATCTAGCACTCGCCTCCCTTGGGTATGATCCTCGAAGTACTCACTCACTCCATTGTAAAACTATATTACAACTAGACTCATATACTTGTGGATACTGCCTCGTAATTCTATATTTTATTGCAGTACTCACACTCTGGACGTTAGTATATCTAGATGTGGTCAACATACTCATGGTAGGTCAGTCTAGTATGTTGTTCTCTAACACATACTTATGTATTGATTTTGACATCCCTATGTTAATGACAATACTTTCTCATCAATCAACTACACATTTGTCTCAATGCATTATTATTGTTCAAACCCACAATAATACTTGACTAAGGACCTTTTAAGAATAATCATATTATTCTTAGGACTTTATTATTGATCATTTTATTTATACAAACAGGAATAGAAATTGAAATAACAATGGCAATGCATTATATTAATAACAAGGTAAAACGACTATGTAATTACAATCATCTTACGATTGGTCTTTTGGGCATACTCTAACACGAAGAATATCGTTCGGTTGAAAGTCGAGAATGAAAATGATTCGTCTACCCGAAAACATGGGTGCGAATTTAGTTTAAGGTTTATTGCTATAAATATCACAAACCGAGTCAATTTTTAAAATTTTTATTTTTTGTTGTATAAGAAAACCGTTTTCGAATAAGATTTTTTCCAACACTGTCTACTAACTAAAATTGGTTTATTAATCATTTTAATCTTTTAGATAATTACTATCTAAGTCTCCAATCTTTTCTTAATTAAAACTTAATAGCGAATATACTTTTACAATTTAATTTTTGAGCCTTAATTAACTATATTTTCAACTAAATTGCTTAACTAAATTTTAATATATTTTTTATTAACTCCATAAATATTCTTATTTTATATTTACATATTCGATTTACCGAAATAATATTCTGAAATCGCATTTCTTGACATCAGTGGAATTTAAATTATTACACTTGCACATAAGCTTGTAACTTCATCTTGAGTTGTTTTACTTTGAACTTTGAACAAGTAAACTAGAGCTCAAATGATCTTACCCTAGCATTTTGTATATAATTCATTATACCTCTACCATTTTGTACATAAACTCATCACATATTTCAAATGTTATTATAGTGATTCAATTTAGAGAATCTTTGGGGTGATATATATTTTACATTTGTATACTCAAGAGTAACATAGATCCGCATGAACTTTTATGCTAATAACTCATGTAAATTTTAACATTTTCTGAGTCATGCTCAAATTACTTTTTTATGTTTTCATATTTTAATTATTTTTTATGTCATATTTTTATTATTTTATTATTTTTCTGGTACAACAAAGGAGGGAAACATCCTAAACAGTCACTCAAGAATCATACGGGTGAAGGAACAGTCGCAACATCAGCTAACAACCAAGTCAATGACACTTCGTGTTGGTCCATCGAATACGCACAACTCTAGTTTCGAGTAGCTCATTCTTTACCAACCAATCAGCCACAAAATTCCGTTCCCATAGCCATTCATTTCCTAACAATGCCCGAATTGATTCAACAAAACCGAAAGTAAGGGTGAAATTGGCTCACCCCTTACGGATCATAACAACTGACGTAGCTAAATCCGACTCAATAATGATTCTCCTAACTGCCGTCCAAGCGACCTGAATACCATGATAAATGCCCCATAACTCAGCAAGACTACTGTTTCGATTCCCACAAAAGGCTGAGAAACCCACCAACCAAGTGCCATTACTGTCCCGAGGCACGTCCCCTGCCCCTGCCATCACTCTCACGATCCCAACTGCCGTCAATATTGCGACGAGCCCACAAACACCTCCACATTTCGCCACTTCCAAGCATACCAGCACACTGTTGAGAACACCAACGGCCAGCCCCAATCCCAAGCCGTAAAGGACACTAAATAAAATTAAATACCACCATTCATCCATCGGCAATGATACATTTTTATATTTTACCTAATTTATATAATAATTTAATTAGTTGCCGGACAAATTTCAGATATATATTTATCTTGAAGTTCAAAACTAAAATTACAACCAGCTACCCAAATTTTTAACCGAAACGACTTTTCTAGAATTAAAAAGGGTACTACTGAGTAGCGTATTAAGAACATGATATCAGATGAAATCTTAAGGATGGCTCTCCTGTATCAGTATCGCTCACGATCAAAAAACTTCGTACACAAGTCCCTATACCCACCCCTTCATTTCATCATCTTAACAAGATTTTACAACATAACTTGCAATTTGTACCCACGCTTAGGAGCCAAAAAAGGGTAAAAGAAGGCGATGTTATGTATGGTTGAATGTACAATCCTGTTGCTCATGGGCAGCAGAACCTGGTTTCAGTAATTGCTGAGAGGATTCAGTGGTAGTAGGGCTGCAAACACTCTTTGCAGCAGGAGGCAAGCACCTTTTCGAGAAAAAAGCAGCAATACTTTTGGTTTGTCCACCCCCCTTCTCTGTCAGGTTTATAAAAGAAATGGTTCAGTCAATGAAAATTAAAATTAAACCAGTTGAGTGGAGACACATAAATACCTGGTGAAACTGACATGCCAAGCTTCACTAAGATTTCTTTCTTGACCTGCAGAGAGATCATTCATATCAGTAAAACAAATAGTTTGCGTCAGACTCAAAGCATAACTTACATTTGCTATTTTAAGACAGACGGGCATGGAATTGGTTGGTGAAGTAAACTAGGTGCGGTGTGGTATCTGAAGGCATGACAGTTGCAGCTTGATATAAAGGCATGCTTGGAATATTATGTAATCATCAGCTTGTTGGAATTTCATGGCCTAAATTTAACCCTCTTACCAAGGACTGGGGATAGTCAAAATTAATCAGAACCCTTGCAACTGTTGAGAAGGCAAGAGAAGGTAAATTTACTGAAGGGTAAGACCAAAAAAGGAACACCGAACATTCAGCTAACTAATTCATGAAAATGATTTTCAAGCATTAAATCATTAATTTCACATTTCCCTAGTCTAACTTATCCATTCTACTTCGTTAGAGGTTAATTCAACTACTTAAACCAAGCATGGTACAATAGTATTCTCAAAAAGGGGTGCAATCCTAATGTCATCCATGTAAGCACCCCAAAATAAATATAGAAATAAATGCCACTAGCAAAGAGCGAGATCTAAAATCAGGAATAAGTCACTAACCTGCCAACGATTATCAGAGAATTCTGAAATTTCACGCACTGTGTCCTTTAACTGAGACTTTGGAATTGAAGGAAACTTCTCTTGCAAAGACTCTACCAAGCTTTTCATACCATGGGAGCATGACTGGATTGTAGATACCTAAAACCAGCAATATCGAAATTAGCAGCAAACCACAGCAGTTTAGTATTTTTAACAGAAATTAATTTTCAAGCGCCTAACATGTCATAATATCACCTTGCTGCTACTATCATGATGAGATTCAAGAATAGCAGGGAGAATATATTCCTGAACATTATAACCAAAGGATGTTTTACATTAAACTGTGGTTAGAAGTGCAACTTACGATAAGAGGCAAATCTGAGTCCAGAATTGGTATCACAGATAGGACCGGTGTTACTCCAGCCTTCACACTTGACAAACAAGCTTCTTGATTGTCATGTACCTTGCTATCAATTGATATCTCTATAGAATGGCCACCAGGATATGCCCGCATGCTCAGGGCCTGTAAACATGTCTGCTCCAATTTAGGAGTACCATTAAGATCTTCAGCCATTAGCAATGACGCCTTTTCATGCAACAAATTTAATATAATCAGCACTTGATTTTTCCTTAGTGCTTGCTCAGTTATATTGTTTAGACACTTCTGTTGCCGAAGCAATGCACTAAACTCCTCATTCCGCCCATCTTGCTCGCTGATATGGGAACTTTGGATATCCTGAACTGGAACATCAGATTCCATCCTGTCAACTTGTACACCCTGCATATAAGCCTCAAATAAGCACTTTAAGCCTGTGGTTTTCTGGTAGGTGATTCTGTTTTAGTTCAGAAGCTAACAAGGTAGAGCATCTTCCAAGTTTTTACCTCATCTTCCGAGAGATATCCATCTGGTACAAAAAAGCCATCTTCACTTTCATCTTCATCATTGGCTTTGGAGCATCCTTCATAACTTTCCTCCTCTTCATCTTTATCATAATCTGAGAGGTTTTCACCAGGCTCCTCCTGTCAGGTGAAAAGGTTATTTCCAGGTTTACATCTAATTTCAGTCTGAATAACTTACAGTACCTCCTCCCATTCTTCATCACTATCCACATCATAGTCTAAATCCGGGTCCTTCCTCCATGGGTGACGAGGTCCCACAACATTACTGAAAATACAGCAAAACACAACTTATCGACAAATTGCAACAATGAAAGCAACGCGGCATCAATGCAACAACTTCACAAAGAATACTAACCAAATGACATCAAATATTTTTGTCCCAATCATTATCTGCACTATTGCCTTTTAATACCATTTCATTTAAGATACCACTGAAACGTAAAGAGATTAAAAAAAAAAAAAAAAAAAAAACTAATTTTCATATTTTTACAGTACAATCATAAAAGTAATGGGAGCTATGAAGCACACTTGAATACTTAATTATTTTTCATTTGACTCCTAGAACTATTAAGACTCAGCAAATGAAGCTTAGAACAGGATATGGAGTCAAGTACACTAGAATATTGCAAATGCAATCACCTGGAAACAGAACATACGGTCAACAAAGAGATTGATAACTTTTAAACAACTTTCCACTTGGGTTTCTATTTTTTTGTTGAAAAAACTCTACCGCTGGGACTTAATTTAACAAAAGCACAGAAAGCATTAGGTGATCCAAATTTGTTTATTGTCTATTACTATGAATTCTGAAAAGATGAAAGAGGTAAAGAAAAAAATAATTGCTCTGGTGGAAAGGTATTCTCCTTGGTACACAATATTACAGAACATTGAAGAAAAGGAGTTCTCATAGAGAATCCATGTAGGATACTTTTCCTCAAACTTCAGTCCTTTAAATTTACACAAGCTTGAAAACCATCAAGTTCTTGAAACTGCTAACTCCTCTCAGCTTAGTTAACAGAGCTCCAAGCCAACCAGAGCTAATTCCAAGATCCATGCAAGATTTTTTCCCTCAATCAAACTTCGGTTGTTTAAATTTACACAAGCTTGAAAAATATTAAAGCTTAGTTAACAAAGCCCCAAGCCAACCAAGAGCACATTCCAAGATCTCAGCTTAAACAACAAAAAGTAGCTCATACCATGACGTAAAGCTTGAAACTCAATGTCCTTGATATATATATATATATAAAGGTTTAGAAGCCATACATTTTGGAGGCCAAATATCAAAAAGTCTAACTGGCCCTGGACAGTTTCAATGTGGCCTTACACATGCAAGATGCCTTTCAATTTGATTGGCAAAGCAGGAGAGGAGGGGATCACAAAAAAGAAAAAAACATATATCCACATTTACAATGTCCCTAACTATATTAAGTCTTCATTTTTAAGGAAAAAATATATAGTTTGAAGTAGCATTTTCCAAAATAATAGATTATGTGCAATCTATACTGCATTTAATTCAATGACCTTAGGCCAAATATGAATAATATTAAAGCTTCAAGTAGTCAAATCTACAAGTATAAAACACATTATTATCTGAGTATTTTCACAAAGAAAGGTTTATTGGATTTTTGTGTGAAGATTAACGAGTCAAACTTACAAATGTGCAAACTCAGATCTTTGAGATCAAGCCTAAAAATAGTATTACTACTTGTTCACAGAGCTTCATAAATGAACTCTAGCCAAGCTAGTTTAAGGAGTATGAATGAGCACTTACTCTACACATACAGCTTGTACAGTCAGACAAGCTACCTTAAGCAAACAAAGATTAAAATTGATAAATTAATTTATCCAAGGCATATTTTTTATCAGTTATAGCAAGCTATTATCGAACTTTCAAGAGGAAAAAAAAAAAAAGAATGTAGTTGAGAAGTAGAATTCAAACGTGTATCCATTGCTTCTTGTACCAAATTTCCCTGACACTTTATTAATTCCCTTGGCATAGAGTGTTATTTCAATAGATAACTCTTCTATACAGTTGATTAATTTCTGAATTCATTACTTTAACCCCACCTATCTGAAAGATCGGTCTTAACCTGGAAGGAAACGCAGGTAATAGACATAAAACCGTCCACTATGGTTTTATATTTGTTCAAATAAAATGCTTAGCCAACTCCACATATTCTGATACAACAGTGCATTTTCTTTAGATCTACCTATTGGGTGTTTAGGGTTTGGGACAATTTCAAGCTCAGTTCAATTTGGTTCGAGTCAATTCGGATTAAAATTGTTGGTTTTTTATGATCAAATTGGATTGGGCTAGATTTGGGTTTGAGTTGATTTGGTCATTCTTTTTCCAGTTGGGGTCAAAATTGACTGGTCTGACGTTCTTTTATACAAGAAGAATGAACCTTTCACAAGATACTAATCTTCTAGGCTGAATGCTTATTTAGAAGGATGCAAAAGCAAGAAATAGGAGTCTACCTTTTCTTAGGCCAAATACCATAAAATGCAGGTCTGTAGCTCTTATCAAACTGCAACAACTGCTTCCTTACACAACAATTTTTAACATCAGAAACTGAAACATCATCATTAAGGCAGGATCTATCATCAGAATTCTGTTCTCCCCATCCATCTACATGCCTTTCAAGGGTCAAGCCTTCGCGGGATAACCCTTTATTAGCAGTTAACTTAAGTTCCTTAAACAATTCAGTCCTAGGATTCATACGCATGCCCCAACACTGTTTATGATTTGAATGAAGAGAATGACCTAAGCGACGCCAAGAAGATAAGTGTAACCTGAGAAGTAAAATACTAGAATGTGAACTTGAAATATAAAACCAAAGCCTGTAAAAGCATACAAGTCAAAGAAAACAAAGAAACCCACTTGCGAAGATCATCAGTATCAGTTTCTTCCTTAGATGAAAGAGCCCTGTCCATGGAGAGCATGATTGGTTCAGGAACATTTTCACTTTTTTCGGTAGATGGAGAATATATGGTTGGCTTAGTTATTTCCTCAATCTGACATGGTGATGTTTTACATTTTTTGAGGAAGCGTTCCATAACTGAAGCTTGCTTTTGTATTGAAAGTTTCTTTTTCAGTTCAGCATCTTCCTTCTCACGCCGTCGTTGATCTCTCTCAGCTTCCTCTTGCTGTTTCCGCAGCTGCTTCCTCATCTCAGCCTCCTCTCTTTCACGACGCTTTTCATCCCTTTCTGCTTCATCCTGCAATCGCTTTCTCACCTTTTCCTGAAATAAACTATGTTCATGAAAATCTGAGATTGTAACTGCAAATGACATACCCAACACAATCAATGTCCTGGGAGTAATTCAGATTTACACATTCCAATAGCACAACCACAAAACTAAAATTTGATAATTCACACATGGACAAACTTTAAAAAGTTGCACATACATTTTGCAACTTTTCCTTCTGGAGCTCGCGGTCCACTTTCTTCTTCTTCTTCTCAATTTCCCTTTTATTTCTCTCCAGTTGCATTATTAACAATTTTTCTTCTCGCTTTGCTTCTTTCTCAGCCCTTTGGCAACAGACAAAAGCTTTTACTATTAAGAAACTAATTCAAGCTCAAAATCTATAGAACCACATAAATACATACATCTTTGCACCAGTCTTCTGCAACATGTTACACATTAACAAGCGAATGTCTGCCTCACTTAATACTTTGGCAAGCTTTTCTGATACTTTCACGAAATCATGCTCGGTGCTATTATCATTCTCCAACTTCTGTAACAGAGTTATCATTGCTGCAATGAACCATAAATATCATTAACCACTTGAAGCATGAAATTAAGGTATTACAGTTGAAAATTTGCTCGTCACATTCCATGCAAGAACATATGTGAAAGAATTAAACATCAAATTGATTATTTTTTTCAATATGAAAATCAATTAAACAACTCATTCCTCAGTTAAAAACAAAGCACATGTTTGCAGGAAAGATGCCAACAGGGAATATAATAAGGCAATAAACATAAGATACGTAAGAGTACTTTTTCCCAATTAACACAGCGTAAGCTGTTAGAACACTGGAAGTGCGCAAAAGCTTGAGTAGAGAGCAGAACCAAAGAAAAAAATATATTTATAGAGAAGAGATTATAAAGTATGACCAATTTTACGAGTTTTGATAGAGATGAAATCGACAAAAGTTAACGTTTGATTAAGGATTAATCTAAGGCCAAAGTTCTAAACAACAGTTGGACGAAAAGGGCCCCTCTATTGACTGGATTCAGCAAAACTTGTTGCCTAGAAGAATTACCTAAAAGAACCAAACAAATGGTTAAGAAAGACATTAAGGCAGACACACCTATTCCACTGCGACCACAGTATTCACTTCAGTAACGAAACAAGAATCAAGAGAATTTAAAAGCAAAGAAATCAGTGAGATTTCTTCCTACCAGAAACAGCAGTAATTCTCTCATTTATCTTCTTTCTACAGGTACGCCGAGTTCTTAACGTGGTTCGTACAGCTTTTGGTATCAGCTTTGCATCTCTTGTCTGACAGGGAAGTATGTATGTAACTGTAAATACTAAAAAAAAATCCAAAAAAATAAAAAGCAAAGAAAATGTACCTCCCAACACCAAAGAGAAGAGTGGGAATCATCCTCCAAAATATCAGCTTCTTCATTATCCAATCCATATTTCACTCTCTGCCCTACAAGCAGCACAGCGCTTTTCACCGCGGCCAAACTCACATTTCCCTTTCTGTCCTTAACCTTCTCATGAATTGCCTCCGACAATTTCGACAGCGGCAAGTCGCTCTCCTCCATCAGAATCGCAACCACTGAATTTAGTGAACAACCGGACTCAAACAACCCCATGTCGTACCCCATCCCAAGACCCGATTTCTGCTCCATCATTTCTTTGTAATACCCAAAAAGCCCCTCCATTTCTTGCTTCAATCCCTTGATCTGGGCCTCTCTTTGTTCACCGCTCAAGTTCTCTGAATACCATGACGTTCTCCTTCGCTTCGTACCCTTCTTGTGTTGATCTTGACCGTCCATTTTGAGGGCTTTCGGATCATCATCCACGTCGATTACCGGCACTGAAACCTCCATTATAACCAATACAGACCCAAATCCTAACCTAGAAAAAAAAGAAAATAAAGCTGGATGGTAGCTAGTAATAAAGATATTAATCTTTAAATAATTCTTTTCTACCTCTTTTTTCCCGCCCCAAGTGTGGTAAAAAAGAAACACATTTAATGAAATTTGGCGCGTTAACATTTGGAGTGAGCGGTCACAACATAACATTTATGTAAAAGTTAACTGCTTTAATAATCATTATTTTGATTTTGATTTCATCAGTAAATTATAAAAATTTTCACTTTAATCATTAAATTATCTAAATTCGTTTTTAGTCACTATCTTATAATGTATTAACGGCATAATGATCTAGATTTTTAAAATATTTTATTTAAAATTATAGGTTTAATCTATATTAAACTTAAGACCATTTTTGAACTTTTGGGATCCTCAAGTTAGAATGTTGAAGAGATATATTATTGTACAAATAGGGTAAATGATAAAAATTATTATACTAAAAAATCATATTAGGTTTAATTCTCAAGAAATATTAGAGGGACACAAATGGTTCCATTTAAAATTTAATTTCTTAGATAAATTTTTTTACAATGTAATTTAATATCACAATATATCACTACAATTGTATCTTATAAAATATTAAAAGATAAATAAAAACAATAAAGAACACAAGAAATTTAACGAGGTTCAGTAAATTACGGCTACTTCCTCAGACGTTGCCAAATATATTTCACTACAAAAAATATATGTCAAAAATTACAAATAGGAAGAATGAAATTGTCTTATGAATAAAATGACAAACTTTAAAATGATTTAAAAGTAGAGAAACAAGCTATGTTTATAATAGTACAAGCACTCCACAACCTTATATTTTTTAGATCTTGGATTGTGTTATTTCAACAAATCTCCACATTAGAAAATTTCCACATATTCAATCTCCTTGCAAAACAACATTTGATATTGTCTTCAAATTTCAACCTTTAAGTTTTAACATTTGTAACACCTCTAACTCATATCTATTGCCGGAACAGGGTTATAGAGCATTACCGGAGTTTATATATCAAATACTATTAATTCATGTCATTTACTATTCATATCCGAAACCAATCATATCATCTCTTAAATGGACACTTGAAGCCTAATTTATGCATTATAAACAAGTCGAGACTATATCGAAAACTTAGAGAATTTTTTGCAAAATTTCAATTTTTTTCTTAAATATAGAGGTCACACGCCCGTGTGGGTAGGCCGTGTGGCTCACACGGCCAAATGACACACTCGTGTCCTAACTCGTGTGGGCATTCATGTAAGGCACACGGTCGTGTCCCAGCCCCTGTTCATACCCGTGTAACTCTCTGACTTGGGTCACACGGCCAGCCACACACCCATGTGCTAGGCCATGTAAACAATTTAATTTTCGAAAATTAGGTGCAGGATTCACACGGCCAAGACACACACCCTTGTGTTGGTCCATGTGTTTCACACGGCTGAGACACATACCCGTGTTTCTGCCCGTGTGACCAATTCTGAGTATTCTGTTTCTCAATTTTTAAAATGTAAGGGACACACGACCAAACCACACGCCCATGCTCGTGACATACGGCTGAGACACACGCTTGTGTCTCTGCCCGTGTGGACAAAATAAGGCCATTTTCAAGCCTTATTTCTCACCCAACCTAAAATCAACATATCCAACCAATTTTTGTACCATTACAAGTCATAATACAACATTCAATTCAAGCCAATTTCAAGTTCAATACATGTCATAACATCCCGTTTAACCAAATATTTGATCTTACCTAATTGACCATATAAACATATGAGTATACCCATTCATGCAACCATTAATATATTTATGAATCTTCCATCATTCAACCATTTCAATACACTTATCGAGCAAGATAAGGCCTTATATAACTACATCAAAATATAATTAACACTAGCCATTCCAATGGCTAGTTATAACTAAAACATTTTATCATTATGCCTACTTAGCTTATACATGCCATTATACCAATACCAAAAATTTTCTTGTTTTATATACCGAAAAGCCCGAGGGATAGTGTGATGTGTCTCCGACTAGTTCTAACTTCACGAGCTTCTGAGCACTATAAAATAGAGAAATTAAACAAAGTAAGCATATAATGCTTAGTAAGTTCGTATAATAGGAATTTAACTTACCAATCATGTTCATTTTAAGTAAGCATATAAATATGCATCCAAAACATTTTGGCCAATTACCTAAACACATGCTTTCATCAAACACGTTAGTCATGAAATTTACATGATTTTTAAGAGAACAAAGATGAGCTCATCGTGCAACAATTTCTAGGTATTTCAAAGATATTCAATATATAATTCATTTAAATTTCATATTTTCTCACATCATGAGTTTGTCCGTTGAATCATTGAAATATCGATGGATACTCGGGTAGTACACATGAGGCTTTCCAAACAGTAATCCATCAATTCATATTCGGGGGTGCTCATTAAAGCACATAATCAAGAAGCACACTCTCAAGCATTTAACAGGAAGCTCATGTGAGTCATGTAACGAGAAACTTATCCGAGCTATATAACGGGAAGCTCATAAAAGCCATAATCAGGAAGCTCATGTGAGCAAATAACAGGTAGCTTCGAAGAGCCATTAATCAGGAAGCTCTAAATAGCCATATATCGGGAAGTTCGAGTAAGCCATATCGGGAAGCTCCGGAGAGCCATTAATTAGGATGTAACATCCTGAATTAGGGTCTAGTTAGAACAGTGATTTTGAGACCAAAAAATTGAAGTAGAAATAATTATTTTATGATTATTATAAGGTCTATCATATGATTTCATATTTGTGTGAAAATTTCATGAAGAAATTTTATTGATAAAGTGTCCAATTTGACATTTAGGACTAAATTGCATATGTCGCAAAATGTGAGTTCTAGAAGCTTTAAGCATGTAATTGTCATGGATTATTAATTAGAGGTCCTTAAACAACAAGTTTCCCAATTTCTATAATTATCGACAAAAATAGGCATGGATAGGAAAATTTTGAAAGAAAAGTCTTAAGGGCATTTTTGTCATTTGGTTAATAAAAGAATAAAATGGAAAAATAAAGCCAAAATTTGTCCATCTTCTCCATCCCTTGGTTGAAATTCTCAAGCTCTCCATAGCTAGGGTTTTGTCATCTTTCAAGCTTGATTGTAAGTATATCCTAGCCCCATTTTTAATGCTATTTAAATTTTTAAAGTCCTCGTAACCCCGATTTACCTATTTCTACCATTATTTTGAAGTAGGGTTCATGTTTGAAAGTTGACCCATGTATGACATGCATGTGTTTTGATGTTTAATGGAGGAATATGAATGTTGGATGTGTGATAAACATCTTTTACAAAGTGATTTCTAGTGAAAATGGATAAAAAGGACTTATTTTTAAAGTTTGTAAAATGGGTAGTAAGATGTATGATTTAATGAGAAATATGGGCTGCTATGAGTATGTCATAGGTTTGGCTAGGCTTCAGTAACAAAGAAAATGAACACATTTCATTTTACGAGCCTAGGGACTAATTTGCAAATGTGTAAAAGTTTAGGGGCAAAATCATATTTTTTCCTAAATATAGTTTTTGGACTCATTTGAATAATGTGATGATTAAATGAGCTGAATTTGCTATTATAGATAAAAAAATAGAGTCCGGACCTAGACCGGGAAAATAACAAGATTTTGGACTAAATCAAATTAATTGTCCATATTTTGCACCGAGGTAAGTTCATGTGTAACTAATGCAATGATATATCATGTTTTAATATTTTATTAATGTATGAGTCTCTATGATTAATTATTATGACAAGTGTATGAACGATGTTATAGTTTATGAGCATGACATTGTGAACGAGTTCGATGAATATGTGATATTAAGAAAAATCTCGTTTGAACCTTAGGAATAATCTAGGATACAATATGACATGTCACTAGGAACTATGTGATTATGAGCACATGAGATTATGTGTATATGTGACTATGTGAATCCGGATGCTAGTCATGTACGTCTTACTGATGGCTAGGTAGCCCGGCATGTGTTGCGGGTACCACACGACTTGTGTGAAGCAAATGAGAGTAGTTACGTCTTGATCACACTCGACTTGTGTGAGCAGGCCTGTGATTAGATCAAGAGCAAGCAATGTGTGATATGTGATATGAGGTAGCATTGGCTACGTATGTGGCACTTATGTGCAAGTCTTCCGATAGTATTCCGAGTGTTCAACGGGTAAACTTGTAAGTTATTCGACAAGTAAGTCAACGATGAGGAAATATGAAAATGTGTTACGAGTTGGTACAGGTATGTACGAAAAACTCATATAAATGAGCTCGGTATGTTATGAACTTTTGGTAAGATTGAAAATGTGAAAGTTATGTCTACAAATTTAAGTTATGCCTATGAATTTATGATGACACATATGTAAACTATGCTATTTCAATGATATTTATATATATATATGATTATGTTGCTATTTATTTGCATGTGAAATTATTAAGCTTTATGCTTACTCCCCTTTCTTTTCCATTTTCTTATAGTATCGCCAAGCTAGCTAGGGGATCGAAAGAAGTCGGAGAGTCGATCACAATATCAACTAGACATTTGGGGTATAGTTAGTCTCAACATTTTGAGTATGGCATGTATAGAGGCTTGGTCTTTTTGTTATATATCATATTAGTTTAGCCAAATGTGTTGGCTTATGGTAATATTTGATTCATTTTGTATATGGCCATGTGATATGGTTCATATTGGTCATTTGGGTTGTAACCCTAATTAATTATGCATGCATGCAATGTGTTATGCTTGATGTGGTTGCTGGTGGATGAAATGTGTGATGAATGGCATATATTCTAAATGAATGAATCGTGGGTAATAAGTATGACCAAAGCTATGGTATAATTGAGTAAATTGAAAGTAGGTAGCATGATGAATAAATATGAAATTGGTGTGGAATGCTATATGAAAGCACGATGGTTTGGATAAGTTATATGTTGACATTACAAAGTTATGAATTAATCAAGTTTATGAGTATTTGAGTGACTAAATATACTATGTTGCATGCCATCAGAAATGTATGATTGAATGAGCATTTAAGGGTGACAAATGGCTTGGAAAATAGCCTCAAAGCTGTCCACACGGGTAGACACACGGGCGTGTGTCTAGGCTGTGTGTGACACATGGTCTGCCCCATGGGTGTGTGATCCGACCATGTGTCCCCTACACCCTAATTAATGCAAAATAGAATGCCAGTAGTAAACACACGGGTAGAGACACGGGCATGTGTCTTTGCCGTATGAATGGCACGGCCTTAGGGTATGGGCGTGTGCCCGGGCCATGTGAAGTCTGCACTTGATTTTTTTGAAATTTAATTCGCCACACGGCCTAAGCACACAGTTGTGTGACTTGGCCATGTGACCTTATTTGATTGATGATGTCGTAAATAGAGAGTTACACGGGCTGAGGGCACGGTTATGTCCCAAGCCACAAGGGCGTGTGTAACCATACAGCCTACCCATATGGGTGTGTGGCTCCCCAAAACAAGAAAATTTTCTAAGTATTAAAAAAGTTTTAAAAGTTCTCGGTTTACTCCCAAACCGCTTTCGATGTATGTTTTGGGCCTCGTAGGCCCTTATAAGGGACAAGTTGCATGTGATTGAAAGGTTTTAAATTTGGATGAAATTTTATGGCTCGGTTTTGTATGTTTGCTTGTGTTTAAGTTCGGTAATGTCTCGTATCCTGTCTCGACGTTGGACACGAGTAGGGGGTGTTACATTTAATGGTATCAGAGCTATGGTTTAGTCAATTCTCGGACTAGCGTAGCAAGTGTATGAGTCTAGCTATACATGACATACATATATTATGATAGTGTGACGACTCCTGATGATTTTGAAATGTGTTTTCATATAATGAATGGATCCCGATAGAGCAATAGCGGATGATGTTGAAAGTAACGCGCCTGCGCCCGCTGAAGGGGTAGCGCCATTTGATTGTAGACCCCCTACAGTTAGTCGAGGAGAAGAAAGCAGTGAAGCCTATTTCCATATAATGGATGCCTGGTATATGGAGTTCGTTCGAATGAACCCGAACGCTCAACCCCTTCCACCCCCTATTCCTCAGCATATTCCTGTAGCATGGCAGGCAAGGTGATAGCTTATGTGATACGAACCCAGTCGTATCATGGTTTGACACAACTCGACAACATCTAGCATGGCCTAAATTCAAGGGGCTCAAGTTTAAAACGAAGCCTAATCTTAATTTTAACGAGCTCCATTCAGCTCGATTATAGCTCAATGAGCTCGTTTGTTTGTTTTGAGTTTTTTTAATTCTTGCGTTTATGTTGCTGGAATAAACTTATTTAGTTAAATTAGTTAATTAGTTTTTAGCTCATAAATAAGTTCAAATTTGATATTTAATAATTTTAGTTAAGTCTGTTAAGTTTAATACATGTTTTTAATATGTTTTTCCTACAGCTTTTTAATGTGTTTAGAATCTAGTCATTTAATTTGCTTAAATATGTTTTAGTGAGTGTGTCCTAGCCTAGACATGTTTTAAATGTGTCTTGGAGTCAGTCGAATTTAATTGTGTCAACATTAGGACATGTTTTAAATTTGTTTTGCTACAGCCATTTAATTTGTCTTAGTTGTGTCCTAGGCTGCTGCTAATTCAATGTGTCAAGAATAGGACATAATTAATTATTTTGTCTGGCCGAATTTAATTTGTCTTGGCTGCTGATGATTTTAATGTATGTGTTAAATATGTCTTGATTAAATTTATTTGTTGCTTTTAGATAATCAATTTTAGCTGAACAGCTAACTTAATGTCAAAGGTAGCATTGAAGACAAGCATGCACAGGACGACATTTATTAAAGAGCTGTTGGTTTCTCTTTTCTCATGCATAGGACAGCATTAAAGAGTTACTGACTTTTCTTCTTCTTTTTTTTGTAGGTGACCATTCGTGAAACTCAATGGAAAAGGAGCCGAAATTAAAGGCAAGTTGCTGTTTTGAGTGTCCTTAGGTGCTTTTCTCATGGAGATCAAAGGCCAATAGTTGGCTGCAATAATTCCTTCAGCTAGGCTGCTCACATTCGGCCATTGGCCATCCATTGACCAAGACATATTTAAAGCTTCAAGTAAGGTGATGCATGCCTGGTGCAACCCACCTTCGGCTAGATTCATTTGGGAGGCTACTAAATTGCCCAAATAGCTTATTTAAGTCCATGACTCTCCAAATAATCAAGGCTGCACATTAACTTCATTCATTCCCTCCTGGCTGAACCTAATTAAGATAATTCAGCTTATTTTAGCTCCTTTACTTAATGTCAATAATTCAGCTAATTGAAAACACCAAGAGACCGTCTATTGGCATCCTCAAGGCTGCTAGAACTTTCAAAGAAGCTGCTAAGAAATTTCTAAGAAACTTCAACTCATTAAGCTGAATTTTAAATGTCCATTTAGTTCCTTTTTGAGACTATTCGGCTGGGCTTTCTCCTAGGCCTATAAATACTTGTTTGAGCTAATTGTAAAAGGACTTTTGGCCAACTTATGAAATATCATTTTCTTATGAGAATTTTCAATTCTCTTAATTCACTTTTGGACTGATCTGGCTTATCGGGAATTAGTATCGTGGCGTCAATCTCTCTTTTGTTTTATCTTGAACTTATCACCTCCGGTGTGGCGTTCGAACTATATCTTTGGTTCCTAACTCTCTATAGTTAGCGGGTCAAGATCCTCTTATCAACCTAAGTGCCTATTTTGAGAGTTGGGTCGACAATCGCTGTTGTTGGTTCATTCTCTGGCCTTAGCCATCCATCTCCTCCCACCATCCTATCACTTTGCCAATCATCCAACTACCTTACTTATCAAAGCCATTAGCCTAATTTCATCCACCATTCTTCTAAGCCATTTTTAACCTCTTCGTTTAAGCATACTTTCTATCAATTTTTTAGCCTTTTTCGAAACGAGCCAAGACTTACCCAATTTATCAATCAGACAACTCATACGACTCAAATCACTCCCGAGGCGAGTTCGTATCATTTGGTATCAGAGCTGGTCAAATTGAGGTAAGAATCGTAGTTTTTGAATTTTCGAGATCGTTTTCTTGTGAGAAAGAAAAATCAAAGTGAAAAAAGAGAGAAGAAAGAATATATATTTTTTAAGTGTAAAAAAAAATTTCAAAAATAGTAAAAAAAAGTTACGAAATTACAAAAAAAAAAGAGAAAAGTTATGAAAAAAAAAAAAACAAAGAAGTGAAGTTTATGTGCATACAAGGTATTTTCTACACGATATCATTTCATTCCATTCTAATACCCAAACAGTTGGAAACACAAAAATTTATATACTTTTTCATACCCATTTTTGCTTAAATTCATGCAAATCCGGTTAAATTCTTGTCGAAAAATAATTAAATTGTGTTAAAAATATGAACATGGTGAATTTTAGTTAATTTTATATTTAATTTTGATTAATTTTGACTATTTTCGACAGATTCGTGCAAAGAGCGAAAATTGGCTTGGCTGACACTGCTGAAAGCACAAAACCAAGAGGTAATTTGAAGTATCGAGGCATATTAATTTCTAGCCTAAGACCATCCAGAAATGTTTATTAATTCATAATTTAATTAATTTTAATTTATTCTCCATTTAATTTTGGTTAAATAAATTA
The DNA here is from genome assembly GCA_025698465.1 of Gossypium longicalyx. Classification (NCBI taxonomy): domain Eukaryota; kingdom Viridiplantae; phylum Streptophyta; class Magnoliopsida; order Malvales; family Malvaceae; genus Gossypium; species Gossypium longicalyx. The sequence goes on from CM047007.1 coordinate 60,446,616, forward strand.
TTTTTAATTAATTATGAAGAAAGGGTCTAATTGAACCGCACTGGTCGAACCAAATTGAGTGAACCGAACCAGCCACTAATTGGGCAGCCCAGAACCGTCCATATGCTGACCCAAATAAGCATTTTGGATGATTAAAAATTCTTGCAAAAAGGCCTTGAAAGACTTCCAAATTGCATTCAAATCCCACCTTTAATTGTGGCTTTGTAGATTTGCCCCAGACTATTTTTAGCAAAGTTGAAAGTCTCAACTTTTTCCAAGTAGATGGCCGGCCATAGGGGGGCTTTTTGGCTAATGGAATTTGCTATTTTTAGCAGCCACAATTAGCTATAAAATCCACCCCTTGCTGATCATTCAAACCATCCCTCAATCCCACAACATTCTCACATTCTCTCTTCTCCTATCTCACTTTTCTCTCCATTTTTTTTTCCATCCCATTTCCCCTTTTGTTCAAGTGCTGATTTCTTCTCTTAGGAAAGAGGCTCTCATCAGCCATTTTGGAGTAGCAATTAGGTGTTCATAAGCCACCTTGATAGCCGAGGGCAACGAAGAATGAAGAACGAAACAACTAGTCAAGCCACAGAGAAACACCAGATTTGCTTCTTGTTCCCTATCTCTTTAATTTTTGTTGTTGTTTTGACAAACATGTTTATGAATATTTATTGAAATGGTTATTTTAATCAATTTAGCTTAAATTAAGTTTGTGTTGGGTTGATTATATTCTGCCTGCTTGAATTGTTAAAATGACGTTTATGCTGTTATAGGCCTCGGTAAATTGCTTGGTTAAGTAAAATCATGCCTAAGTTATTCTGGCAATATAATTGTTAAATAACTAATGAATTAATTATTAAATCGTATTGAAATTATAATTAATAGACACAATGCTTAATCAGTACATGTTTATTCTTCTAAGGTAGTTGAAGTTTAAATTAGCATTGTATTCGGTGATACATATGCCTTGTATAACTTGCAAGATTTTTGTGATTAAATTGTTTCAAGGTAGAAATACCCTGTTACCTCACTTAATCTTTTATATGCTTGTGAAGATTGATTAATCGCTTGGATTGGCATTGAAAAATGTTTAAGAGATTGATTAATTTAATAAGTATGTATGAGTAGTAGTTAGCAAATTACCGAGTTACCGTAAATTTATTCGTAGCAATATAAACATAAGTTTAATAATTCTAAGTTAAAGAAATGTAATTAATCCAACACAAGTATTTTATCTTGATTAAATCTTATTTGAAATCGTGCATTAGAACTCATTTGTTTTATTTTAATTATTTACTTAGTTTTTAAATAGTTTTTGACCATCTTTTAAAACCAAATTATTTTTACCTCACTAAAGTGTTTTACAATTAATTTCATAAATAATTCTTCTTACAGTCCCTGTGGGTATGATAACTCGATATTTACTTGTCACTTTATTACTTGTTGCGATTGTGTACACTTGCACATTTTCCGTCGTTCCAAGTTTTTGGCGCCGTTGCCAGGGACTGTTTTACAAAAAGCCATTATTTGTGAAATGTTAGTTTTACATTTTGGTTTATCTTCCTGTTTAAATTTTTACTTAATTTTTTTTGTGATTATTTCAGGTGTTTATGAGTATTGACTAGATTATAGACTTACTCCCTGTAGACCCTGAGATAGAATGAACCTTTTGACAACGAAGAAGACAAGCGAACCAGAGAAGGACTGAAGGAATGAATTTCGAGAATATGAATCAAGGAAATGGAGCAAACCTTGCTCAAAATCCTATCCTTATTGTTGATGATAGGGATAGAGTCTTAAGACATTGCTGTGCCCGTGTTTAATGATCTTAATCCAGGTATTAGGAGACCCGAAATTGCGGCACAACAATTCGAGCTGAAGCTAGTCATGTTCCAGATGCTTTAGACAGTGGGCCAATTCAGTGGAATGCCTATCGAAAATCATCATCTTCATTTAAGACTGTTTATAGAGGTGAGCGACTCTTTCAAATTAGCCGAAGTACCCAAAGATGCATTACGATTGAAGCTGTTCCCGTACTCACTAAGGGATAGAGCTCGAGCCTGGTTGAACTTATTGCCACCAAACTCAATTTCCACATGGCAAGAGTTAGCCGAAAGATTCCTCATGAAGTATTTCCCACCAAGCAAGAACGCTTAGTTGAGGAACGAGATCACTGCCTTCCAACAAATGGATGATGAGTCCTTGTATGAGGCATGAGAACGATACAAAGAATTATTACGAAAATGCCCTCATCACGAAATCCCACACTGCATCCAACTTGAGACATTTTATAATGGTCTCAACACTCACACGAGGATGGTAGTGGACACCTCCTCTAATGGTGCTCTTCTTTCTAAGTCTTACAATGAGACTTACGAAATCATCGAGAAGATCGCCAGTAACAATTATCAATGGCCAACTAATCGAGCCGCGTCAGGAAGACGAGTCGCTGGAATACATGAAGTGGACGCTCTCACTTCACTCGCATCTCAGGTATCTTCAATATCCTCAATGCTTAAGAATCTTACCACTAATGGGTCTACCAGATTTGTAGCCCAGCCACCGAATCAATTTGAGAATAAAGCCTGTGTCTATTGTAGGGAAGGATTGCAATTCAACTTCTATAACCCATCGTGGCAAAACCACCCGAATTTTTCCTAGAGTAACCAAGGGGTTGGAACCAGTAACAACTACACCCAACCTAGACCGACCCAGCCTCCTAGTTTTTCCCAACAAGTTCAAAAACTAGTTCAAGCTAAATCATCCAATAGCTTAGAGAATCTACTGAAGGTTTACATGGCGAAGAATGATACCTTAATTCAAAGCCAAGCAACTACATTGAAGAACTTGGAAAACCAAATGGACTAGCTTACAACTGAACTCAGAAACCGACCACAAGGTACTTTACCTAGTGATACAGAGAATCTGAGGAATCTGGGGAAGGAACATTGCAAAGCACTGACATTGAGGAGCAGAAAGATAGTAGAACCCAACACTGTCGAAGTTGAGAAGGAGCCAGCTCAGACTCAAGATTCGGAAGAAGTTCAACCGAGTGTTAAAATTCCAGTTTCACCAGAACTAGAACCTACAAAATCTGATAAGGTAACCTCAGTGCCAGTTAATTCTGATCAACTAACAACTGCGTTAGATGCATAATTGCCACCAAAGACAAATCAACCAGTACCAGTTCCAGTAATGAAACCTTCACCACCCTACCCTCAAAGACTTTAGAAGTAGAAATAGGAAATTCAATTCAAGAAGTTCCTTGATGTACTCAAGCAACTTCATATCAACATCCTGTTGGTAGAAGCATTTGAACAAATGCCAAACTATGTGAAGTTTATGAAAGATATCCTGTCCAAGAAACGAAGACTTGGAGAATTTGAGACGGTAGCTCTGATGAAGGAATGCAGCGCATATCTTCAAGACAAACTACCCCCAAAGCTGAAGGATCCTGGATGTTTCACCATACCTTGCAACATTGGAGCAACATATTGTGGTAGGGCAATATGTGACTTGGGTGCAAGTAAAAACCTGATGCCTATGTCAATATTTAGAAAGTTGGGAATAGGTGAAGTTAGACATACTACGGTTACACTTCAACTAGCAGATCGATCCTTAGCACATCCAGAAGGAAAAATTGAGGATGTATTGGCACATGTAGATAAATTCATCTTTCTTACCGACTTTATGATTCTAGATTTTGAAGTAGACAAAGAAGTACCAATTATCCTAGGAAAACTGTTCTTAGCAACCGGAAGGACCCTTATTGATGTACAGAAGGGCGAGGTTACAATGCGTGTTCAGGATGATCAGGTAACATTTAATGTTTTTAAGTCTATGCAATTTCCTGACGCGATTGATGATTGTTCTGTAGTATTCGACTTAGAGGATTTAATAGTGGAAAAGGAACTCAACTCTGTTGAGGATCCACTGGAAAGAATTTTGACATCAGACCCTCCAAATGATGAAGAAGAGCATGAGTACTTAGCATTTCTAGAGGCTAATCAAAGGGGATTTAATCTGCAATCCTGTTTTGAATCTTTGGAGTTAGAGAAGAGGGAGTATGCCCAACCAAAAGCGTCAATCGAGGAACCACCTAAATTAGAACTCAAGGTATTACCTTCACATTTAAAATACGTTTATTTAGGTAACGGTTCTACTCTACCTGTGATTGTTTCAGCAGAATTAACTATTGAGCAAGAAGAGAAACTTATCTTAGTCTTAAAACAATTCAAGAAGGCTATCGGATGGACCATAGTCGATATTCACGGTATTAGTCCATCTGTATGCATGTACAAGATTATCTTGGAAGATGGCGAAAAAGGGACGATTGATGGACAACGAAAACTGAACCTCATCATGAAGGACGTGGTGAAAAAGGAGATTATCAAGTGGTTAGATATGGATATCATTTATCCCATCTCAGAAAGTTCGTGGGTAAGTCTGGTCCAGTGCGTGCCAAAGAAGGGAGGTATCACAGTAATAGAAAACGAGAATAACGAGTTGATACCAACTAGAATAGTTACGGGATAGAGGATTTGCATCGATTACGAGAAGCTAAACAAGGCGACTAGGAAAGATCACTTTCCTTTGCCGTTCTTGGACTAGATGCTGGATAGACTCGCGGGGCGAGACTATTACTATTTTCTCGATGGATACTCAGGGTATAATCAGATTACAGTAGCACCAGAAGATCAACACAAGACGATGTTCACCTGCCCGTATGGTACATTTGCATTTAGACGCATGCCATTTGGTTTATGTAATGCACCTGCTACATTTCAAAGAAGTATGATGTCTATTTTTACTGACATGGTTGAGAAGTACTTGGAAGTTTTTATGGATAACTTTTCAGTATTCGGAGATACTTACGATGATTTCTTAGCCAATCTAGCTAAGGTACTAAGGCGATGCGAAGAAACGAACCTCGTATTTAACTGGGAGAAGTGCCATTTCATGGTACTAGAAGGAATTATCCTAGGACATCGGATAACGAGACATGGGATCGAGGTAGATAAAGCGAAGGTAGATGTTATTGAGAAGCTTCCACCGTCAGCATCTGTAAAGGGTGTTAGGAGCTTTTTGGGCCACGCCGGTTTCTATCGAAGATTTATCAAGGACTTCTCCAAAATTGCTAAACCCTTATGCAAATTATTGGAGAAGGACATGACGTTCAAGTTTGATGATGAATGCTTAAGAGCTTTCAAGGATTTGAAGAGTTGATTAGTTACGGCACCCATAATCGTCACACCAGACTGGGATTTGCCATTTGAATTGATGTGTGACACAAGCGACTTCGCGATAGGAGCTATCATGGGCCAGCAAAGGAACAAAGTTTTTCATCCCATCTACTATGCAAGCCGGACTCTTACAGGAGCTCAACTGAACTATTTAGTAACAGAAAAGAGTTACTTGCTATTGTATTTGCTTTTGACAAGTTTCGATCTTATCTTGTAGGTACCAAAGTGACTGTCTATACGAACCACTCGGTAATTCAATATTGACTTGCCAAGAAAAATGCTAAGCCGAGACTGATCCGGTGGGTGCTTCTACTTCAAGAGTTTGATCTATAAATTTAAGATCGAAATGGAGTAGAAAGCTAAGTAGTAGATCACTTGTCCAGATTAGAGCCGCAAGAAAGGAATTCTCCTATTATACCAATTCAGGAAAGGTTTCCAAATGAACACATACTGAAGGTAAGCCATGTCCATAATACCCCTTGGTTTGCTGATATTGCTAACTATTTAGGTTGTGGTTTGATGCCAATTGATAAGACGTATCAAGAAAAGAGAAAGTTTCTTCATGATGTGAAGTACTATTTCTGGGAAGAGCCATATTTGTTTAAAAAGCGTGTAGATCAGATGATTAGGAGATGCGTGGCAGAAGATGAAGTACAAAAGATTTTATACCATTGTCACTCAGCTCCGAGTGGGGGGCACTTCGAAGGTACTCGTACGGCGGCCAAGGTATTGCAAGCCGGATTCTTTTGGCCAACACTATTCAAGGATGCATATACGTATGTAAAAAGCTGTGACCAATGTCAAAGGGTCTGAAATGTCACCAACAGAAATGAGATGCCTCAAACAAACATCATTGAGGTAGAATTGTTCGATGTATGGGGTATTGACTTTCTTGGTCCTTTCCCTCCGTCTTTTGGTCACAAGTATATATTGGTAGTAGTAGACTATGTGTCCAAGTGGGTCGAGACTGAAGCTTATCGACAAATGATGCGAAGGTTGTAAGTTCTTGCAGAAACACGTGTTCACAAGGTTTGGAACCCCAAGAGCTATCATTAGTGATGAAGGGTCCCAATTTGTGAACAAGTGGTTAAAATGGTTATTAGACAAGCACGGAGTGAAACACAAGGTTGCAACAGCTTACCATCCGCAAACGAATGGGCAAGCTGAACTAGCAAATAAGGAGATCAAAGGCATACTTGAGAAGGTCGTTTGCCCGAACCGACGAGATTGGTCTAAAAGGCTGGAGTTAGAGATGTCACCCTACAGGTTGGTCTTTGGGAAAGCCTGTCATCTACCATTGGAGTTAGAGCACAAAGCTTACTGGGCTCTTCAACAGCTTAATTTGGATCCTAAGCTCGCAAAAGAGAAACAGATGTTCCAACTTAATGAGTTAGAAGAGTTCCGAATGTTCTCATATGAAAATGCCAAATTACTTAAAGAAAGACTCAAGAAGTGGCATGACAAACACATTCAAGTTCGAGAATTTGAAGTAGGTCAGCAAGTTTTGTTGTTCAATTCTAGACTAAGGTTCTTCCCGGGTAAGCTAAAATCACGTTGGTCTCGTCCATTTACGATTCATCAGGTCTATCCATATGGAGTTGTTGAACTCCAAGGCAAGGGAGGTAATTTCCGAGTTAATGCTCAGCACCTGAAACATTATTGGGGAGATAAAATTGAACGGGATAAAATCTCGTTCATTTTATCGGATACTTAATTTCTCGTTTTTATTTTTGAATAAATGATTTAGGGTATATTTTCGGGTTTAGTATATTTAAATAAAATCTTTCTAGGAGATTGGAACTTAAGCAGGACCGCTTGTGACCCCTCCAATCTTTCCTAGAAATTTTTTTGACATAATTTCCTAAGAAATTATTCCCTAAATGGAAAAATAAATTTTTAGTTTTTCAAATAAAAGGGTCAATTTTGATCCACGTTTTAATTTGCAACTCAATTTTAAAGTTTTATTAAGTTTAGGGACTTAGTTAAATTATTTCTAAAATTTGATTACTCTTTTTGTAAATAATAAAAACTAGGTGCTTCTCCTTGTAAATATTTTCAAAAAGCATCTAGACTAGATATTTTTAATATTATTAATTTGATAAACCTTAATATATAATTATATTTATTACAATTTATATATTAATTTTATCAACTTAGCTTAGAATTAGGATTAATTGTATTTTAATTATATTTTATGGTTATCTTAATAAATTAATGGCAATTGATAATTTTATATGCATATATTTAATTATTAATTGTTGTTAAACTTTGAGTAGAATTAGAACTTAAGATTTTTTTTCATTAAAATTTTCTAAGAATTCTACTACAAATCTTATTTTCTCATCTATAAATACCATGAACCTTTCTCCATCCATTCATTCATCTTCAAAACCCCAAACCCCTAAGTACCGCAAGCCTAGCCCAACTGACTGACCAGTACACGCCCAGCAGACAGCCGCACGTCCTGCTCTATCGCGTGCCTATTGCTCCAGCCTCAGCTCGCGCCAAGCCTTCATCTCGGGCACTACACCTGCTCCTGCGCTCATCCGCGCGCAACTGCTGCTCCTGCCCAGCAGCTGTCCAGGCCGAGTCCTACTCCAGGCTTCCATCCGCTCACGCCTACTGCTCCAGGCCATAACGCACGAGTGCCCAACGCCTTAGTGCCCACGCCAGGCCTGCTACTGAAGGCTCCTTTCTGCATTGCTGCTCCCACACATACCATCCGTCCAAGCACCTAGCCACATTGCACACCAAGCCCTTTAGCCAAGCCTTCCAACCCTTCTTTTAAATTGCCATCTTTTTCTTCATAATTATTATTTTTATTATTTTTAAGAGTTCTTATTTTTTTAAAAAAAAGAAAAAAAAGGTGGTAAGACCTAATTTTTTCTTAATTTTTAATTTTATTCAATTAGTTAATTTTTCAATTCATTGAATTATTAATAATTTTTATTAAATTTTTGAGAAAATAAATTTTCCATCTTATGATCAGGTTAAACATGCCTCGCAATAGAACTCGTGCTTCCGCTCAAATTGATGAAACAAAAAACAAGTTCCACTGTGAAGAAGCCAAAGTGAGATACGAAAGTATCTTGAAAAATCAACAGATGCATCCAGAGAAAGGCTTTACATTAAAGGAAAGCAACTACAGAGACTTTATGGCACGTATTCGTCAAGTTGCTGAAACCCTCAATTGGGAACTGTTTTGCGAATTTAACTTCAGGTGAGATGACAGAAGTTCCAGTTTACGGAATAAAGGTACCGATAAATTCAAATGCTATTAATGAGTTCTTTGAATTTCCTGATTTCAAAAACGATAAATATTCCACATTAATGAGAAATATCAAGCCTGAGAATTTGCAAGAAATTCTTGAGGAACTGACAGTTCGGGGTTCTACGTGGACTGTGTCAAAACAAGGAATCCACACTTGTCAAAGAGAATATTTGACGCCACTAGTGAAGGTATGGTTTTACTTTATCCGATTTAGCCTTATGCCTAGATCATGTAGGACTACAATCTCGTTAGAGCGAATGGTCTTATTGTACTCGATCCTAACTGGTAAGACCATTGATGTGAGAAAGATCATCTTGAGGGAAATACGGAATTGTGCCGTTAAACGCTCTGGCCCTGCTTACTTCCCCTTTACAATATCAATTATATGCTTGAAAGCTGAAATTCTTACAAATGTAAGGAGGATAGGGTATAGCCAAGGCACAATCACAGATTAAGACCTCTACCGAGTAGTTGGAGACTCAGTTCTACGGCAATGAGTTGAAGGAAGTGAGGAACCTGAGGACCCTGATGAAGAAGAAGATCCCACGATGCAATCATTTGAAGTCCCTGATAAGGTAGAATCAGTGGAGCTAGAAGCTGAACCTGATGCTGAAACTTCAATGTTTAGAGCTCAACCGCCTAGCCCAGACCTTTGAGATGAGCTATCAAAATTGATGGACTTAATGCAACATAAGCAATGGCAGCAACAAGCCTACTAGAGATATTAAAAAATAAGGGATGACTTGATGAGAAGTACTTTTAAGAAAATATACAGTGACCCGTTTATTTTTGTGCCTGAGTTCCCAGATTTTATATTTGAACTATGGAGTCCATTATCAAAGAAGGAGTGAAGCGATTCATGCAAAGGCAATAATGATGGAGCAAAAGATGAGTCCAATTCGAAAGGATCTGCAAATAAATAAAAGGGAGGGATCTTGACTTTACTTTATTTTTGTTCTTAGATTATTTTTATGATTAAATTTAACCAGGAATTTTTATTTTTGCATAATAAAACAAGAGATGGAAATTATGAGTAAATATGAATAAGTCACAAAATATAAAATGTGGCAATAGATATATACATGTCTAGGATTGGATTCAGAGAGAACTTGGTACTTAAGCAGTCAAATTGACTCACCTCCTCTTTTCTGGAATCCTACCTGGTGTATAGTATTTATTCACTTTAAACAATGAGAACATTGTTCATTTTAAGTTGGGGGGACCGAAATTTTCACTCAGAATAAAAATTTTCTTTTAATGATTAGGTTATATTTTTCAAAAAATTTGAATTTTGTTAAGTATGCTAAACTTGAGTATGAATAAAGTTCTATTATTTCAATAAATTATTATGTTAGCTTAATAATGACATGAATGTATTTTTAAATAAAGCATGCAAATTCATACCATAAAATTTTTAGTTCTTTAGGAAATTTAGGTATGCATGAAAGTTTAAGTCTTTAGAATTGACTTAGTAGTTTCTTGAGATGAAATCCTAGGGAGCATGGAACACTGGAAATGATTTAGGCAACTATTGTTTGGACCGTTTGAGCTTTTCAAGCCCACCACGGTAAATTTTATCCTTTGAAACCCAACTTTGAGACTATATGGCCTAATTTTATTTTGACCCTTGCAATATTTAGCCATTACTTTTCGCTTAATGATCTTAAGATTGTCCCCAATAGTAGACTCAGTACTATTCAAAATGTTCTTCGAAAATAAGTTTAGAAGAGTTGAAAAGAAGTATCAAATGCTCGAGAATTGTAGTACACAAAGTAAGTGCTCGGGTTACTTTAATAAAAAAAAGAGCATATGTATTTGAAAGAGATGTACAAAAGAGCATATGAAAGTCAAGTTGGTGTATTGAAGGTAAAAATTCTGAAGGTTCGATTGACACTGAGTCTAGGGTTTTAAGGCAAAATTTATCCATCTTTCACCTACCCCTAGCCTAGCCACGTTACAACCTTGATAAAGACCTATTGATTCAAAGTCCTAATGCTACCTACATTAGTGGAGAGAAATTGCTACGATCAACATATGAAGACATAAGTTAAGCTTAATGATTGCAGCTTAGTCTTGAACAAAGGAATAAAAATCAAATTGGTAAGGGTTAACATGTCTTTGTTACAAAAGCATTTAGTCCAAAATTTGCTATTATAATAAGTTGTTGAATCTAATCTGAACGTTATACTTAAGTAGCATTACTATCATATTTCTTATTTTTGAGCATGAGTATATCAAATTCATAATTTTAAGGAGAATGTTGTTCTGAAAGAGTTTTTCAAAAAGTATTTCCGATAGATTCTTTTCAAAATTTGTACATTACTCGGGATGAGCAATAAATTAAGTTGGGGGGTGTGGAAACACAAAAATTTATATACTTTTTCATACCCATTTTTACTTAAATTATGCAAATCCAGTTAAATTCTTGTCAAAAAATAATTAAATATTATAAAATAATTAAATTGTGTTAAAAAAATGAACATGGTGAATTTTAGTTAATTTTATATTTAATTTTGATTAATTTTGATTGTTTTCGATAGATTCGAGCAAAGGGCGAAAATTGGCTCAGCTGACACTGCTAAAAGCACAAAACCGAGAACCTATTTGAAGTATCGAAGCACATTAATTTCCAGCCTAAGGAGATCCAGAAATGTGTATTAATTCATAATTTAATTAATTTTAATTTATTCCCCATTTAATTTGGGTTAAATAAATTATTTTTAATTAATTATGGAGAAAGGGTCTAGTTGAACCGCACTGGTCGAACCAAATTGAGTAAACCGAACCAGGCACTAATTGAGCAGCCCAGAACCGTCCATATGCTGACCCAAATAAGCATTTTGGCTGATTAAAAATGCTTGCAAAAAAGCCTTGAAAGACTTCCAAATTGCATTCAAACCCCACCTTTAATTGTGGCTTTGTAGATTTGCCCCAGGCTATTTTTAGCAAAGTTGAAAGTCTCAACTTTTTCCAAGTAGATGGCCGGCCATAGGGGGGATCTTTGGCTGATGGAATTTGCTATTTTTAGCAGCCACAATCAGCTATAAAATCCAGCTATAAAATCTACCCCTTGCTGATCATTCAAACCATCCCTCAATCCCACAACATTCTCACATTCTCTCTTCTCCTATCTCACTTTTCTCTCCATTTTTTTTCCATCCCATTTCCCCTTTTGTTCAAGTGCCGATTTCTTCTCTTAGGAAAGAGGCTCTCATCATCCATTTTGGAGTAGCAATTAGGTGTTCATAAGCCACCTTGATAGCCGAGGGCAACGAAGAATGAATAACGGAACAACTAGTCAAGCCACAGAGAAACACCGGATTTGCTTCTTGTTCCCTATCTCTTTAATTTTTGCTGTTGTTTTGACGAACATGTTTATGAATATTTATTGAAATGGTTATTTTAATCAATTTAGCTTAAATTAAGTTTGTGTTGGGTTGATTATATTCTGCCTGCTTGAATTGTTAAAATGATGTTTATGCTGTTATAGGCCTCGTAAATTGCTTGGTTAAGTAAAATCATGCCTAAGTTATTCTGGCAATATAATTGTTAAATAACTAATGAATTAATTATTAAATCGTATTGAAATTATAATTAATAGACACAATGCTTAATCAGTGCATGTTTATTCTTCTAAGGTAGTTGAAGTTTAAATTAGCATTGTATTCGGCGATACATATGCCTTGTATAACTTGCAAGATTTTTGTGATTAAATTGTTTCAAGGTAGAAATACCCGGTTACCTCACTTAATATTTTATATGCTTGTGAAGATTGATTAATCGCTTGGATTGGCATTGAAAAATGTTTAAGAGATTGATTAATTTAATAAGTATGTATGAGTAGCAGTTAGCAAATTACCGAGTTACCGTGAATTTATTCGTAGCAATATAAACATAAGTTTAATAATTCTAAGTTAAAGAAATGTAATTAATCCAACACAAGTACTTGATTAAATCTTATTTAAAATCGCGTATTAGAACTCATTTGTTTTATTTTAATTATTTACTTAGTTTTTAAATAGTTTTTGACCATCTTTTGAAACCAAATTATTTTTACCTCACCAAAGTGTTTTACAATTAATTTCATAAATAATTCTTTTTACAGTCCTTGTGGGTACAATAACTCGACATTTACTTGTCACTTTATTACTTGTTACGATTGTGTACACTTGCACATTTTCTGTCGTTCCAATGACCACACCTCATCTTTTATTTTGTAGCCAACCCTTGTCCCAACAACATTTCCAACCCAAACTGACATCACTTTTGTAAGCCGACTCCACACCGACTACCGCTAAGCCTAAGTAGTTCATTGTGAATCAAGGGAAGCGAATAGAGCGGAAAAAGGCATGAGTGTGTGGTGAGATTATTCAAGTGTGTAAAAGCCGAAATTGAGAGGATTGTTGAGAGAATTTGTGAGGTTTGTGTTGGCGAGTTTTTCATTGTTGGCGAGTTTTTCATTGTTGGCGAGTTTTTCATTTTCTGTTTAATCACTTTTCTTTTCCACTCACTCAATCATGAATCACATAGTATTTTCAGAATCTGATTTTCAATATTTGATGAATGAGATGCGTAGAATCGTGAACTCCAAATTTGACAAGTTGCATGAGCGATTGGATCGAATCGAGGAAAGAAACCAACGAGAATGACTTTCTTCAAGTTAAAAGATGGAGTCAAGGTCGTCACGGAGACACGCATTCGATGATCATTCGAGGAGAGACTCATATCAAGATTCTTACTCATCAAGAAAGTCAAGACAGTATGAAGCAACCCCCGAAGTTGAAACCTATCAAGACTACCAACGAGAAGGTAGAAATTTTTATTCGAGCGCTTTAAAGTATTCATCTACGGAGAAATCATCACGAAGAAGTGAACGTGTTTCGTCTAAGTATTCTTCCATAGAAAGTCATTCTCGAAGAGATGTATATCATGATTCCTACTCAACAAAGAACTCAAGACAAAGTAAAGCAAACTCTGAGTATGAAGTCTATTATGGAGACGAACGAGAAGATTTAAGTAATTCTTCGTATGTGCAAAGGTATTCACCTACAAAGATTTCATCTAAAAAAGATGACCATATTTCGTATGTGGATCCTTCATATCTTTCCCAACGAAAGGCTTCTCATTTTGACCCTTTTCTGTTATCTTCTTCATGTAATAAAATCGAAAAAGCATTTGAAAGAAAAAAAGAAAAAGAAATCGAGAAAAAGAAAAAAATGAAAGAAAAAGAAAAAGAAATTGAAAAAGAAAATGAGAATGAGAAAAAGAAAAATGAGATTGAAAATGAAAAAGAACTTGATCAAGAAAAGAAAATTGAAAATGAGAGTGTGTATGAAGAAAAAAAGAAAAAAAAGCAAGAAATGAGTGCTGTTGAAAAAGAAAGTGAGATTGCATAAGAAATGAGTGAACATGAAGAACGTGAGCAAGAGAGAGCAAAGAGTGTTCTAGCTAACCGATCTATGAGTCCTCCTTGTATTGTTTCTTTTTTTCAGGTTTCTAAAGATCCCATTGACAAGCCACAACTTCATTATCTTTCCAAAGAGAGAAGATTTCAAATGATCGAGAAAGGTAAGATCGAAGTTGACGATAGTCCACAATTGCTAAAAAGTAAGCAAAGTAAGGAATCTCTAGTAATTGAGTCACGGCAATTAGGTTTGAAAGTTGTTAATAAAATTTTCGATAACTTAATCTTTGAAAGATCTCCTTATTTTGATTAGTTTAATTGTTATTCACTGTTTGTGGATGATAAATTCGTTTTAAGTGGGGGTATAAAGAGTTGTTCACTTGATGTGTTCAGCATTAAAAAATCTATTGATATCGTTCGATTGAATCGACAAGTGCAAAATGTAATCATGTGTGATGATGAGTTTTCACGTAAAGCGCTTAATCTGCTTGAATGTGATGGTAGTGTGAATTCTCTACATCTTTGTGTGAATTCCTCTTGTTTGTGAAAGTTTGTTTGGATGAGTTTCAAGGAGTTTGATTGTTTGCATATTTGTCTACTTAAATCATTTTCATATGACATGTGTGATTTATTGATGAAAAAAAATTTCTTGCGACACTTTGGAATGAGTGACCAAACTATGTGTTCAAGCCTGGCGCATGTTCTCTTAAGTTGTTGCCAAGCCAAGGTGAGCGTCGCAATTGTATTTCGAATAAATGTGTTGACCTTTTCTGCGTGCTCCGACTTTTATCATTTTATTCGAAAACAAAAGTTGAGAATTTTGTTGGCATGCAAAATCAAAATTTTGACCCTAGAAATTGCTCTATAGTAGGGTTTAAAGGATTCGAGAATGTTTTGCATGATTCTAACTTACAATCGCTTCATATTCCTTCTATGTTACTGACCCTGAAATTTTCAAGTCAAAATGATATGGCAAGTGGAAACTTTGATTTTGACCTCGAAGATTATTGTTTTATATCTTTTGGTATCAAGTTGCTCAAAGAATTTGAGTCGAGAATTTTTGTTGTCCAAAGTCATAATCCTCGAATGCGTAACGGTTCTGTTCTGACGTCTATGCTTGACCTTTTTAGCCATTGTAAAATGGTAAGGTCGATTTCCATTTTTGACCCCCAAATTGGTTCATTTGTTCAAGTTGTGAATAAAAACTCGGACAGTTCCTTTGTGCTAAACCTTCATCGTTTCACTTGTTTGTTTTATTCTTTTGTAGGTGACGATGTGAGGTGGTACCCTCCTAAAGAGGGAGGGTATGGAAATACCCCGTTTCCTTTTCAAACCATTTGTGGTTCCTCGGGTTTTGGAAATAATTCTGTACCGATCATGAACAAAATGATTTGTGATCTTGAAAATTTTTTTCGAGCAAGTGGCCCGATTTGAGGACAAATCGTCTTCGTGGTTTATAGTGATGCATCCTTGAATGGATTGGGCTGTGTACTTATGCAAGAAGGCAAGGTGATAGCTTATGTGATACGAACCCGGTCGTATCATGGTTTGACACAACTCGACAACATCTAGCATGGCCTAAATTCGAGGGCCCCAAGTTCAAAACGAAGCCTGATCTTAATTTCAACGAGCTCAATTCAGCTCGATTATAGCTCAATGAGCTCGTTTCTTCGTTTTGAGCTTATTTTAATTCTTGCGTTTATGTTGCTGGAATAAACTTATTTAGTTAAATTAGTTAATTCGTTTTTAGCTCATAAATAAGTTCAAATTTGATATTTAATAATTTTAGTTAAGTTTGTTAAGTTTAATACATTTTTTAATATGTTTTTCCTACAGCATTTTTGTAATACCCCCGACCCATACTCATTGCCGGAATAGGGTACGAGGCATTACCGGAGTTTACGATTTTTTTTACTCAATATATCCCCTTTTATAGATATCTAACCTCCTCTGCAAATTTTAAACCCAGACCAATCCACATCAACCAAACCAATTCAATATATTTTCAAAATAAATTCATGCATATTTATAAGATAACATCATCACATACCCAAAACCAGGTTTGTTAACCATACCAATGGCTAACTTTACATTCATTTCACAGAATCATTTACTTTATTAGCTTATACATGCCATTGATTTCCAAAATAAAGTTTCTTTATATACCGAAATCCTGAGGTTGATAGTGTGATGTATCTCCAACCAAATCCGACCTCCGAGCTCTTAACACTACAAAACAGGGGAAAATGAAACAGGGTAAACACTTTGTGCTTAGTAAGCCCATGTAATAAGAATTATACTTACCTAATATTTTCAATACAATATAATAAACATTCATATATCCAGTCAATGCATTATTACCCTACCATGCACAACTCAACATTCAAGTTAATCCAATAATTTTCATGTGTCAATAATATATACCATGATTGATGAACTCATCAATACCATGATTACTATTCCCTTATTATTTTTCCATATTTATCCCGTTGAATTTCTTGGAATTTTCGATGGATTTTCAGAGGTACACTTTTAGTGTACATTTCTGGGTCTGTCAATTCATATTCATGTGCACACATTTCCATTTCAGAGAGTACACTCCCACGAACCTCATCCTTACAGCGGGATTACCAGTCCAGGCTAAATCCCCTGTAATATAAACTCATAGAGCATTGTCGGGATTACCAGTCCAGGCTAAATCTCCTGCAATGACAATTACTCTAATGAGCTTGGATCTGAATTACCAGTCAAGGCTAACTTTAGACCCTAATTCGGATTACCCGTCCGGGCTAAATCCATTTTACACATATTCTTCGGGAGGGCTATATCAAGATAGGATCACCCGTCCGGGCATGATCCTTTTTACTGTCAATTCCTTTTCAGAGATCCATCGAATTTTCCTTTCATTCAACCGAGATTTCTTCCTCTTTTATCAAATATGTCAATGTTTCATAAAATTTCATATAATGAACATTCAAATCATATTCATATAAAAAACATGCATTTCAAGCATTTAAGAATATAATTCAAGTTACATGAACTTACCTTGATACTTGTTCGTGTACAAAAATCTACTAATCCTGAACTTTTTCCTTTCCTCGATCTAGCTTCGTATTTGAATCTTCTGGATCTAAAAAAATAAATTTAATTATCAATTTAATACATTTCATGTTCATATGCAACAATTTCTATAATTTCATTATTATTATTTATAGTTTATTCAAAGCTGTCTATTTGAGTCATAGTCACTAAATTATTTATAACTCGAGCTACGGAACTCCAAATAAAGATCAGTTAATTTTCCCTGAAACTAGACTCATATACCTTATTACCATAAAATTTTTAGTATTTTTGGTTTGGCCAATAAGTACAGTTTATTCTTTAAAGTAATCCCTGTTCTGCTGTCTGACAGTTCTAAGCCTTCTTCACTAAAAATTAATTATCTCTTCATACAGAATTCGAATGATATTCCCATTTGATTCTCTTGAAAATAGACTCATTCAGAATTCTAGAAATATAAATTTAATCCCCTAATTATTTTTATTCAAGTTTTTATGATTTTTCAAAGTTAGAACAAGGGAACTCGAATTCATTCTGACCTTATCTCAAAAAATTCATTATATCTCATGATTTATAGATCCATTGCTTATACCATTTCTTCTATGAGAAACTAGACTCAATAATCTTTAATTTCATATTTTTTTCATCTTCTAATTCGATTCCTAAAATTTATAGGGATTTTTCAAATTTAGTCTACTGTTGCTGTCCAATATTGTTTTAGTGCAAGCTCTTTATTACCATTTTTCCCCTAAGCTTTTAATAAATAACAATTTCATCCCTACTCAATTAGCCTCTCAATTGAGCTGATTTTTCTCAATTAACACTTTATTCTATCACCTTAAACTAGTTTACAACCTTTAGGAATCAAAATTTCAGCAATAAACTTTAATTCCAAACATTTTCACAATTAGGTCCTAAAAATCAATTTCTATTGAAATTACCTAGTAAAATCATCTCATAAATAAATTAAAGCTTCAATTTCATTCTATTTCATCATAAAATTACAGAACTCAACCATGGTGACTTTAAATTTCATCCATGAAATCAAAAACTAATGAATTTAATAGTAGGACCTAGTTGTAAAAGTCTTAGAAACACAAAAATTACAAGAAAAAGGCAATGATTAACTCACTTGGTGCAAAAATTATGAAATACCAGCTTAGAAAACCCTCCTATGGTGTTTTTAGCTGCTAGAATTGAAGAGAAATGAAGAGAAATCTAGATATTTCCTATTTAGTCCTAGCTTTATTTAGTTAATTTTGTAATATTCCAATTTTGCCCTTAATTTATCAAATTTCCTGCTGATTTCATGCCCATGCCCTTGCCGTCCAGCCCAAATAAATTTTGGGTCTAATTGCCTTTTAAATCCTCTCTTATTAGACACTTAAGCTATTTAATCATCCTATCCACTTTTACACCTTTTACAATTTAGTCCTTTTGATTTAATTAACTACCCAAACTTTAAAATTTCCTAATGAAATTTTAATACCACATTACTAACATTTCATAAATTTTTATAAAATTATTTTCGATTTGGTTTTATGAGATCGAGGTCTCGATACTTTATTTTCATCCAATTTCTTCAATAATTTTTTTTTCTAACTAACCACTAAATCGGTAAAAAAATTTATCGATATTTTCATACGATTTTCCTATTATATAAATATTCATGCAAAAAATATTAAAATAAATTTCTCTTTAAATCGGATTTGTGGTTAGTTCTGATAACCTTGAATTTAGGCCATTACAACTCTCCCCCATTTTAGGATTTTCGTCCTTGAAAATCTTACCAGTAAAGAGGTTTGGGTATTGTTTCCTCATTGCCTCCTCCGGTTCCCATGTCGCTTCCTCAATCCCATGCTTTTGCCACAATACTTTCACCAAATTTATCTTTTTTATTTCTAAGCTCTTTTGTCTCTCGTGCCAATATTTTGACCGGTTCTTCACTATAAGTCATATCCGGTTGAATCTCCACTTCTGTCGGAGAAATAACATGTGAAGGATCTGATTGATATCGTTGTAACATAGATACATGAAAAACATTATGGATTCTATCAAGTTCTGGTGGTAATGCCAATCGATAAGCGACCGGTCCAATTCTTTCTACCCGATAAATCTTGGACTCAGTTTACCCTTTCGACAGAATCGAAGAACTTTCTTCCAAAGAGACACTTTCAGGAATACCTTGTCACCGACTTGAAATTCAATCTCTTTTCATTTAAGGCCAACATATGATTTTTGACGATCAGAAGCTGCTTTTAGACTATCCCGAATAACCTTTACTTTTTCTTCTGTTTCCCGGACCAAATCAACCCCATGTATCTTCTTTTCACTGAGCTCTGTCCAATATAACGGTGTTCTATATTTTCTACCATACAAAGCTTCATACGGAGCCATTTTAATACTGGACTGATAACTGTTATTATAGGCAAATTCAATCAAAGGTAGATACCTCTCCCAATTACCTTCAAACTCTAGTATACAACATCGGAGCATATCTTCCAATACTTGAATTACACGCTCAGATTGGCCATCTGTCTGAGGATGAAATGCAGTGCTGAAATACAACTGAGTACCCAAGGCTTCTTGCAATTTGTCCCAGAAACGAGATGTAAATCTGGGATCTCTATCCGATATAATGGAGACAGGCACTCCATGTAGCTTGACAATCTCAGATATGTACAGTTCAGCCAGTTTATCTAAAGAATAATCCATATGTACTGTAATAAAGTGCGCTGATTTTGTCAATCGGTCAACAATCACCCAAATAACATCTTTTTTCCTCGGAGACAACGGTAACCCAGATACAAAATCCATAGTGATTCTTTCCCATTTCCATTCCGGTATAGTAATTGGCTAAAGTAACCCCGAAGGTACCTGATGTTCAGCTTTAACTTGCTGACATATTAAACACCTTGATACAAACTCAGAGATATCACGTTTCACTCCCGACCACCAGTACATCTTTTTCAGATCATTATACATTTTATTACTCCCTGGATGTACAGATATAGTACCGCTGTGAGCCTCACGTAGAATCTTCTGTGTGAGCTCTGAATTCTAAGGTACACATACTCTACCTCTGAATAATAAACAACCATCGAACCAATCAAATTCGAGAATCGATGCTGACTCACACCGTGTCCGTTTAACTCAGAACTTTTCATCATTCTTCTGAGCTTCACATATTTGATGTAGAAATGTCGGTTTAGCTCTCAATTTAGCTAGGATTGAACCATCATCAGTCAATGATAACTGGGTATTCATAGCTCGTAAAGCAAACAGAGATTTCCGGCTCAAAGCATCAGCTACAACATTAGCTTTACCCGGATGGTAATCAATAATCAAATCATAGTCCTTTATCGCCAAGCCACTGCTACGCCTCAAATTCAAATCTTTCTGTGTCATCAAATATTTCAAGCTTTTATGATCAGTATAAATATGACACTTGTAATACCCCTAACCTGTATCCGTCGCCGGAATGGGGTTACGAGGCATTTCCTAACATATCACAACTCAAAATAATATTCCTTATATTTCGTACTTTGTAACTCAATCTCATGACAAAACTTATCTTTTAAAACTTAGATCTAAACAAATAGGTATTAGTAAATAACAAAAAAAAAAAAACCTATGCATGTGATAAAACATACCATTTCATAATTAGATACATTACCTATTATACATATTACTCTAACTAAAACAACTACACGACATAATAGAGTTATATATATATATTTATATACACCTAAACATGCATTAAACAAGGCCAAAAGTATACATTTTCTCTCATATCAAGTTATATATATATAACCGCATCAGCTTAAACCATCTCCAAACATCAATACGTAAACATTTCATGACTATTATAATTATACCCAAAATTTCTTTTTATCTCATCAATAAGTCATATGAAACCGAATCTAATACCCAATAATTTAAACACAATGTTTATATACAAAAAGTAGATATCATTCATTCATAATACGCATGCTAGTTATCAAAATGTTTAACATTTTAAGGTCACAAAACTAGCTTGTGTGCCATTTTCGTATGGCTCATTAAAAGATAATTACATTACTCCAAAAATACAAAACTCACTTATTTAGCTTCGTCTATCCTATACATGCCAAAATGTTAACTTAAGATCAACTAAAAGGGTACCAAAACGTTGCAGGTAGGTGTGATGACTTCGACGATGGTTCCAAGTACGCAAAATGGATCGAAGGAAAATCTAAATAAGAGACAAGTAAAAACACAAAAATGAGTTTTCAACTCAGTAGTCGTAAGCAATAAAATGCAATAATTAACTCAAAGCGTCGAAGTAGAACTAAAAAGGTTCATATATTACCTAGACCATTAATTCAATACTAGTCAACTATTACTATTAAATCAAAGTATTACATAATCGATTTCGCACACATAGTGCTCAAGTAAGAAATTTTACACCCTTAGTACCATGTTAATCCGCACACATAGTGCCTTAGTAATCCACACGCGAATCTACGATTCAACTCAGCACACATACTGCCAAAAAATTCCGCACACATAGTGCCATACATATATGCACACATAGTGCCATACAATTACGCACACATAGTGCCATACAAATACGCATACATAGTGCCACTCAAATCCGCATATCTAGTACCAAAGTCATTTCGTTATAAATAAATGATTGATTTAATTAACTAAATATAACCGGCCACAAATCTTCCAATCAAGAATAAATGAATGAGAGTAATTCCTTTATGATATGTATATATCAATTATGTATAGAATAGCCAACTTTAATTGGTTATAGACTTACCTTGTGTTGGATAAAACGGTTCCAATCGGCTATTCGATGCTCTTCGCTTTGCCTTTGCTTGATTCCCCTCCTTTAAGTTCTTGAGCTTAATCAAAATAAATTAACTAGTTTAACCGTCTTGCTAGTTATTTGTATCCAACTAAAAATGATTTTTATATCGTGAGAAACACATGGTAAAATTTGATTTTTCTACTTTATGCTTTTGAGCTATTCGGCTAATAACCACATAATATCACCTTACTGTCAATAATCAAATCAATATTTCAATTATGCATACATATATAACACATATATATATATATATTTGTATATACGGCAACTACCCTTGCTAATTTCTCACATATATAGTTTAATGATCTTTTTACAACACTTTATTACCGTAATTGATCAAGATATTAAAACTTCAACAAATATTCATCTAATGTCTCAAGGCCGAATGCATTATCACCTTCCAAAATAACTTTTTTTTTAAAATATGTTTACATTCAAATATACTTAATCATGAATCCAATTCAATTTATAAGCCAACCTCACTCATTTGATCGATTATATACAATCAAAGATAATATCACAAATGTGCATACCTATATAACCGAATGTGCAAGATCAAATTCAACATCACTTATGTACTTAATTAGATGGCCGAAATCCAATATCAATTATAATATCATTTTTATTTCATTTAAACACATAGCTTCATCTCATAAACACTTTGACCGAATTCTCCTAAACTAGCATAGCTCACATCTATTTATATCATCATATAAATCCGCATATATCCATATATCTAGCTAAATTTTCTTTCACCTTTCTACTATTTCCATTCACAACATCAAAAACACCATCCTCTTAGCATTTCCTCCATCTAACCGTGTGCCCATTTAATCACCTATTTAAGTAGAATATCAACATATGGGTTATAATAAGACATTAACTACTAACTAGATTTTCATAAAGTTTAATAGAATTAACATGAACCCTACCTTAATCAACCCTTAGGATAGCCGAATGTCCTAGAAAATTTCCTCCTTCTTTCCCCTATGTTGCGGCATTTGCAAGAGGAAGAAGATGAATACTCTCTCTCCCCTTTCTTCTTTTATTCATCTTTTCCTATTAATTCATTTCTTTTATTTAATTTATTTTAACCATTAGCTAATATAAAATTATAACAAATTCAACTTAGTGGAAGAAGCATCATTACTTGGCCAGCCATTAATTAAATTTTGGGCATTTTGACATGCAAACCCAAGTTTTCCCACTTTGTACTTATTTGATCCTTACAATTTACCTATCATATTTTCTAAGTTTCTCAACTAAGTCCTTTCAAGTAAAATTCACATTCATAAGACTAAATTAAAACATCAAATCTTCACACATGTACTATCACACATAGAAGATATGCAAATAAGTTTTAAATAATTTTTATGACTCGATTTTGTGGTCCCGAAACCACATTCCACTGTGTCAAATTAGGGTCATCACAACACTTCTCACCGCATAAGTAATGTCGCCATATCTTCAAATAAAAATACAATAGCAGCTAATTCAAGATCATGTACTGGGTAATTTCTTTCATGTGGTTTAAGTTGTCTTGAAGCATAGGCTATTACTTTACCTTCTTGTATCAAAACATAACCTAAACCATTTAATGAGGCATCACTGTAAATAACAAATTCCTTACCCGGTTCAGGCTGTACTAATACAGGTGCTTTCGTTAGTAGATCTTTCTATCGGTTGAAACTTTGCTGACATTCATCAGTCCATTCGAACTTTACATCTTTCTGCAATAATCGAGTCATCGGAGAAGCTATCATAGAGAATCCCTGTACAAATCTCTGATAATAACCCGCTAAACACAAGAAACTTCTAACTTCAGATACATTTTTCTATGGATTCCAATTGACAATAGCTGAGATTTTACTTGGATCTAGCTTGATGCCTTTGGCAGATACAATATGTCCTAGAAAACTCACTTCTCGAAGCCAAAATTCACATTTACTAAATTTAGCATATAACTGCTTCTCTCGCAGAATTTGCAACACATTTCTCAAATGTTCTGCGTGTTCTTCTTCATCCCGAGAATAAACTAAAATATCATCAATAAATACTACCATAAATCTGTCTAAATACTATTTGAATATCCGGTTCATCAAATCCATGAATACTGCAGGTGCATTAGTTAACCCAAACGGCATGACCAGAAACTCATAATGCCCGTACCTGGTTTTGAAGGCTGTTTTTGGCACATCTGACTCCTTTACCCATAATTGATAATAACCTGATCGAAGATCAATCTTTGAAAACACTGTAGCACCTTTCAGCTGATCAAATAAATCATCAATCCGAGGTAATGGGTACTTATTCTTTATGGTTACTTTATTAAGCTGCCGGTAGTCGATACACTGTCTTAAAGACCCGTCCTTCTTTTTCACAAACAGAACCGGAGCACCCCAAGGTGAATGACTCGGTCGGACAAAACCCCTGTCAACAAGTTCTTGCAACTGTGTCTTTAACTCTTTTAATTCTGTAGGAGCCATCCGATACGGAGCTATGGAAATCGGAGTAGTTCCCAGAATCAAATCTATAGAAAATTCCACTTCTCTTTCTAGTGGTAACCCTGGTAATTCCTCTGGAAACACATCGAAAAATTCGCATACCACTGGCACGGCCTGTATCTTTGACTCAGATACCTTGATGTCGAGTACAAAAGCCAAGTAAGCATCATACCTTTTTTTTGACATACCTCTGTGCTGTCATTACTAAAATCACATTAGATAACCCCTCTGTTTGATCAGATTTAACCCGGAGCAACTCACCATTCTGACATTTTAGCACAATATATTTTTGTCTACAATTTACTACTGCATCATGCTAGGTTAACCGATCCATGCCCAATATCACGTCAAATTCATCAAATGGCAGTAACATCAAATCAGCCGGGAAACAATAACCTTTTACCATCAGTGGACAATTTTTACAAATTTTATCCACCAAAACAGATGACCCAGGGGGTTCGAGACTTTAACCACAAATTCAGTAGGTTCAACAGATAAATTTTTAACAATTGCAAGTTTAACACATATATATGAATACGTAGAACCAGGATCAATCAATGCAGTAATATCAGTATCAAGTAAAGAAAATGTACCAGTAATAATATCGGGTGCTGAGGCATCTTCTCTGGCACGGATGGCATATGTCCTAGCAGGTGCTCGTGCTTCAGACCTGCCTACAATATCTTTCGTAGCTCGTCAGCTACCACCGACATTATCAGATGGTCGAGGTGGTCTGCCCCTCGAAATTGGATTACTTAGCTTCGATATTTGTTCAGCTTCCTTTTCATCCCTTTCTGGACAATCTCTGAGGAAATGGTCAAAAGAACCACATCGGTAACAAGCCCCGCTTTTAAATCGACATTCACCAAAATGAGCTTTATTACAATACTAGCATATCAGTTTAGGGGTACCAACATTGCCAATAGTGGTCACTGATGGAGTGGAAGGTCTTAGATTAGTGCGTTGAAAACCTCACTCTCTACCCGAATACCCAGTGGATGAAGTAGAATGATCCTGGTACTTCTTCAATTTCTTTGGAGCAGAAAACTGAGATTTTCCCATTGGTCTTTTACTAAAAATTCGAGCTTCCCTCTCAGCCTGTTTTTTCTCTTTGCTCAATTCTTCTGCTTTATAAGCTCTCTCTGTTAATGTAGCAAACTCTCGAATTTCAAGAATTCCGATCAGTAGCTTAATGTCTTCATTCAACCCTTCTTCGAATCGTTTGCACATTTCACTTCATTCGTACCCATTCTCGAGCATATTTACTCAATCGAACAAATTCTTTTTCATATTCGATCAACCGATCTATTGCCCTGTTTCACTCAAGAAATTCTTTTCTTTTATGATCAAGGAACCTCTGGCTGATATATTTCTTTTTAAATTGCTTACGAAAGAACTCCCATGTAATTTCTTCTTTCTGGAACAACTGAAGCTTTAGTATTCCACCAATGATAAGTCATGTCTTTTAACAATGAGACGGCACATTTTAGACATTCTTCTGGTGTGCAAGATAATTCTTCCAAAACCCGAGTAGTATTCTCTAACCAGAATTCAGCCCGTTCGGAATCATTATCAACTGCTGCTCGAAATTCTTCAGCCCCATATTTTCGAATTTTATCTAGCTTTCCCTTTTCTGACAGATTCGAGACTGTGACTGCATGGATCTCGGAACTGTGGAGGAGCATGAGTGGGAGCTTGAACTTGCTGCACTACAGGGTTAGTTCTTAAGTATTGATTAAACCATTCATTCATCATTTGAAAGAAGGCTGTTTTTACCTCCTCCTCTCGACCCTCTGTCTCGAGCCTTCTACTATTAGTTTCTTCTCTTTGTACTGAAGCCAGATCATGACTCCCAACTTCCTCGGATTAAGCTCGATCGGATGACATTACTATAAGAAAAACACATTTAAATGGTCAGGAGATATCACACTATCAATAATAATTTTAATGGTATGTATAGCTAATCCCATATTTGCTACATCAGTCCTAGAATCGGCTAAACCGTAGCTCTGATACCATCAAATGTAATACCCCCTACCCTTACTCATTGCCGGAATAGGGTACGAGGCATTACCGGAGTTTACGATTTTTTTTACTCAATATATCCCCTTTTATAGATATCTAACCTTCCTTGCAAATTTTAAACCTAGACCAATCCACATCAACCAAACCAATTCAACATATTTTCAAAATAAATTCATGCATATTTATAAGATAACGTCATCACATACCCAAAACCAGGTTTGTTAACCATACCAATGGCTAACTTTACATTCATTTCACAGAATCATTTACTTTATTAGCTTATACATGCCATTGATTTCCAAAATAAAGTTTCTTTATATACCGAAATCCTGAGGTTGATAGTGTGATGTATCTCCGACCAAATCCGACCTCCGAGCTCTTAACACTACAAAATAGGGGAAAATGAAACAGGGTAAGCACTTTGTGCTTAGTAAGCCCATGTAACAAGAATTATACTTACCTAATATTTTCAATACAATGTAATAAACATTTATATATCCATTCAATGCATTATTACCCCACCATGCACAACTCAACATTCAAGTTAATCCAATAATTTTCATGTGTCAATAATATATACCATGATTGATGAACTCATCAATACCATGATTACCATTCCCTTATTATTTTTCCATATTTATCCCGTTGAATTTCTTGGAATTTTCGATGGATTTTCAGAGGTACACTTTTAATGTACATTTCCGGGTCCGTCAATTCATATTCATGTGCACACATTTCTATTCAGAGAGCACACTCCCGCGAACCTCATCCTTACAAATGGGATTACCACCCAGCTAAATCCTGTAATATAAACTCATAGAGTATTGTCGGGATTACCAGTCCAGGCTAAATCCCCTGCAACGACAATTACTCTAATGAGCTTGGATCTGAATTACCAGTCTAGGCTAAATTCAGACCCTAAGTCAGATTACCCGTCCGGGCTAAATCCATTTTACACATATTCTTCGGGAGGGCTATATCAGGATAGGATCACCCGTCCGGGCATGATCCTTTTTACCGTCAATTCCTTTTCAGAGATCCATCGAATTTTCCTTTCATTCAGCCGAGATTTCTTCCTCTTTTATCAAATATGTCAATGTTTCATAAAATTTCATATAATGAACATTAAAATCATATTCTTATAAAAAAAAATGCATTTCAAGCATTTAAGAATATAATTCAAGTTACATGAACTTACCTTGATACTTGTTCGTGTACAAAAATCTACTAATCCTAAACTTTTTCCTTTCCTCGATCTAGCTTCGTATTTGAATCTTCTGGATCTAAATAAATAAATTTAATTATCAATTTAATACATTTCATGTTCATATGCAACAATTTCTATAATTTCATTATTATTATTTATAGTTTATTCAAAGCTGTCTATTTGAGTCATAGTCACTAAATTATTTATAACTCGAGCTACGGAACTCCAAATTAAGATCCGTTAATTTTCCCTGAAACTAGACTCATATATTTTCTTACCATAAAATTTTTAGTATTTTTGGTTTGGCCAATAAGTATAGTTTATTCTTTAAAGTCACCCCTGTTCTGCTGTCTGATAGTTCTGACCCTTCTTGACTAAAAATTAATTATCTCTACATACAGAATTTGAATGATGTTCCCGTTTGATTCTCTTGAAAATATACTTATTCAGGATTCTAGAAATATAAATTTAATTCCATAATTATTTTTATTCAAATTTTTATGATTTTTCAAAGTCAGAATAGGGGAACTTGAATTCATTCTAACCTTGTCTCACAAAATTCATTATGTCTCATGATTTATAGATCCATTGCTTACACCATTTCTTCTTTGAGAAACTAGACTCAATAAGCTTTAGTTTCATATTTTGTTCATCTTCTAATTCGATTCCTAAAATTTATAGTGATTTTTCAAATTTAGTCTACTACTGCTGTCCAATATTGTTTTAGTGCAAGCTGTTTATTACCATTTTTCCCTAAGCTTTTAATAAATAAAAATTTCATCCCTACTCAATTAGCCTCTCAATTGAGCTGATTTTTCTCAATTAACACTTTATTCTATCACCTTAAACTAGTTTACAACCTTTAGGAATCAAAATTTCAGCAATAAACTTTAATTCCAAACATTTTCACAATTAGGTCCTAAAAATCAATTTCTATTGAAATTACCTAGTAAAATCATCTCATAAATAAATTAAAGCTTCAATTTCATTCTATTTCATCATAAAATTACAGAACTCAACCATGGTAACTTTCAATTTCATCCATGAAATCAAAAACTAATGAATTTAATAGTAGGACCTAGTTGTAAAAGTCTTAGAAACACAAAAATTACAAGAAAAAGGCAAGGATTAACTCATTTGGTGCAAAAATTATGAAATACCAGCTTAGAAAACCCTCCTATGGCGTTTTTAGCTACTGGAATTGAAGAGAAATGAAGAGAAATCTAGATATTTCCCATTTAGTCCTAGCTTTATTTAGTTAATTTTGTAATATTCCAATTTTGCCCTTAATTTATCAAATTTCCTGCTGATTTCATGCCCATGCCCTTGCCGTCCAGCCCAAGTAAATTTTGGGTCTAATTTCCTTTTAAATCCTCTCTTATTAGACACTTAAGCTATTTAATCATCCCATCCACTTTTACACATTTTACAATTTAGTCCTTTTGATTTAATTAACTACCCAAACATTAAAATTTCCTAATGAAATTTTAATACCACATTACTAACATTTCATAAATTTTTATAAAATTATTTTCGATTTGGTTTTATGAGATCGAGGTCTCGATACTTTGTTTTTACCCAATTTCTTCAATAATTTCTTTTTCTAACTAACCACTAAATCGGTAAAAAAATTTATCGATATTTTCATACGATTTTCCTATTATATAAATATTCATGCAAAAAATATTAAAATAAATTTCTCTTTAAATCGGATTTGTGGTTATGAAACCACTGTTCCAATAACCTTGAATTTAGGCCATTACAATTTTAATGTGTGTAGAATCTGGTCATTTAATTAGCTTAAATATGTTTTAGTGAGTGTGTCCTAGCCTAGACATGTTTTAAATGTGTCTTGGAGTCAGCCGAATTTAATTGTGTCAACATTTGGACATGTTTTAAATTTGTTTTACTACAGCCATTTAATTTGTCTTAGTTGTGTCCTAGGCTGCTGCTAATTCAATGTGTCAAGAATAGGACATAATTAATTGTTTTGTCCAGCTGAATTTAATTTGTCTTGGCTGTTGATGATTTTAATGTATGTGTTAAATATGTCTTGACTGAATTTATTTGTTGCTTTTAGATAATCAATTCAACTGAACAACTAACTTAATGGAAAAGGTAGCATTAAAGACAAGTATGCATGGGACGACATTTATTAAAGAGCTACTAGTTTCTCTTTTCTCATGCATAGGACGGCATTAAAGAGCTGGTGACTTTTCTTCTTCTTTTTTTTTGTAGGTGACCATTCGTGAAACTCAATGGACAAGGAGCCGAAATTAAAGGCAAGCTGCTGTTTTGAGTGTCCTTATGTACTTTTCTCGTGGAGATCAAAGGCCAATAGTTGGCTACAATAATTCCTTCAACTAGGCTACTTACATTCGACCATTGGCCATCCATTGACCAAGACGTAATTAAAGCTCCAAGTAAGGTTATGCATGCCTAGTACAACCCATATTCGGCCAGATTCATTTGGGAGGTTAATAAATTGCCCAAATAGCTCATTTAAGTCCATGACTCTCCAAATAATCAAGGCTGCACATTAACTTCATTCATTCCCTCATGACCGAACCTAATTAAGATAATTCAGCTCATTTTAGCTCTTTTACTTAATGTCAATAATTCAGCTGATTGGAAACACCAAGAGACCGTCCATTGGCATCCTCAAGGCTGCTGGAACTTTCAAAGAAGCTGCCAAGAAATTTTTAAGAAACTTCAGCTCATTAAGCTGAATTTTAAATGTCTATTTAGTTCCTTTTTGAGACTATTCGACTGGGCTTTTTCGGAGGCCTATAAATACTTGTTTTATCTGATTGTAAAAGGATTTTTGGCTAACTTATGAAATATCATTTTCTTGTGAGAATTTTCAATTCTCTTAATTCACTTTAGGACTGATCTGGCTTATCGGGAATTAGTCTCGTGGCGTCAATCTCTCATTTGTTTTATCCCGAACTTATCACCTCCGGTGTGGCGTTTGAACTATATCTTTTGTTCCTAATTCTCTACAGTTAGCGGGTCAAGATCCTCTTATCAACCTAAGTGCCTATTTTGAGACTCGGGTCGACAATCGCTATTATTGGTTCATTCTCTGGCCTTAGCCATCCATCTCCTCCCACCATCCTATCATTTTGCCAATCATCCAACTACCTTACTTATCAAAGCCATTAGCATAATTTTATCCACCATTCTTCTAAGCCATTTTTAACCTCTTTGTTTAAGCCTACTTTCTGTCCATTTTTAGCCTTTTTCGAAACGAGCCAATACTTACCCAATTTATTGATCGGGCAACTCATACAACTCAAATCACTCCCGAGGCGAGTTCGTATCATTATGCCTCAAGGCAGCTGAAACCACATGAGAAGAATTATCCAACGCACGATTTGGAATTGGCTGCCATTGTGTTTGCATTGAAGATTTAGATACATCATTTGTATGGTGAGAAATGTCATGTGTATACTGATCATAAAAGTCTAAAATACTTAATGACACAAAAGGATTTGAACCTACGACAACGAAGATGGTCAGAGTTGATAAAAGATTATGAGCTAGTGATTGATTATCTCTCAAGGAAGGCGAACGTGGTCACCGATGCATTGATTAGGAAATCTTTGTTTGCATTGAGGGCTATAAACACTCAGTTGGCCTTATCAGATGTTGGTTCGATTCTAGCTGAGTTAAGAGCTAGACCAATTTTTCTCCAAGAGATTTATGAAGCTCAGCAAAGTTACGGTGATTTGCAAGCCAAAAGAGTCCAATGTGAATCGGGTATGGAATCAGATTTTTAGATTAGTTCTGATGGTTGTTTGATGTTTCGAGATAGGATTTGTATTCCTAAGAATACCGAGTTGATAAAGAAGATTTTTCTTAAGGCCCATAGTGGTCGTTTGTCTATGCATCTATGTAGTACGAAAATGTACAATGACTTGAAGAAATTGTATTAGTGGCCGAGTATGAAAAGAGATATTTCCGAGTTTATTTCGAGATACCTGATTTGTCAACAAGTGAAAGCTGAACACCAAGTACCTTCAGGCTTACTTCAGCCTGTGATGGTTCCCGAGTGGAAATAAGACCGTATTACTATGGATTTCTTGATGGGTTTGCCTTTAACACTGAGAGAGAAAGATGTTGTATGGGTTGTTGTAGATCAATTGACAAAGTCGGCTCATTTTATCCTGGTACGCACTGACTATTCACTTGACAATCTAGCCCAGTTGTATATTTTTGAAATAGTAAAGTTGCACGTGTGCCTTTATCGATTATATCGGATAGAGTTTGAGATTCACTTCACAATTTTAGAAGATGTTACACGAGGCTTTAGGTACAAAGTTGAATTTTAGTACCGCTTTCCATCCGCAGGCTGATAGTTAGTCTGAGCGAGTAATTCAAATTCTTGAAGATATACTGCGGTGTTGTGTCCTTGAGTTCCAAGGTAATTGGGAAAAGTATTTACCGTTGGTAGAATTTGCCTACAATAACAGTTTTCAGTCGAGTTTGAAAATGGCGCCTTATGAGGCATTGTATGGGCGTAAGTGTCAAATGCCTTTATATTGGACCGAGCTCAAAGAGAAATAGATTCACGGAGTTAATTTAGTTAGAGAAACAGAAGAAAAAGTAAAGATAATTTGTGATTGTTTGAAAGCCGCTTCGGATAGATAGAAATCGTATGCGAATTTGAAACGGAAAGGGATTAAGTTTCAGATCGGTGATAAGGTATTCTTGAAAGTGTTCCATGGAAAATGGTTTTGAGATTTGGTAGAAAAGGCAAATTAAGTCCACGATTTATTGGACCGTATGAGATCACTGAGAGAGTAAGGCCAGTTGCCTATCGGTTAGCCTTACCATCTGAATTGGAAAAGATTCTTGTTGTGTTCCATGTGTCTATGTTGCATTGATACCGATCTGATCCTTCGCATGTGATTTCACTGATAGAGGTCGAGATCTTACTGGATATGACTTATGGTGAAGCGTTGGTTAAGATTTTAACCCGAGAAGTAAAAAAATTGAGGAACAAAAGTATTGCCCTTGTGAAAGTTTTATGGAAAAGACACGGGATTGAAGAGGCTACATGGGAGGCCGAGGAGAACATGAGAAACCAATACCCAAACCTTTTCACCGATAAGATTTTCAGGAACGAAAATCCATAATGGGAAGAATTGTAACATCTCGAATTAGGGTCTAGTCAAAACAGTGGTTTCAAGACCACAAATTTGAAGTAAAAATAATTATTTTATGATTATTATGAGGTCTATGATATGATTGCATATTTGTGTGAAAATTTCATGAAGAAATTTTATTGATAAAGTGTCCAATTGACATTTTGGACTAAATCGCAAAAGTCACAAAATGTGAGTTCTAAAAGCTTGAAGCATGAAATTTTCATTGATTATTAATTAGAGGTCCTTAAACAGCAATTTGCCCAATTTAAATAATTATGGACAAAAATGGGCATGGATAGGAAAAATTTGAAAGAAAAGCCTTAAGGGCATTTTTGTCATTTGGTTAATAAAAGAGTAAAAAGGGAAAATAAAGCCAAAATTTGTCCATCTTCTCCAACCCTTGGCCGAAATTCTTAAGCTCTCCATAGCTAGGGTTTTGTCATCTTTCAAGCTTGATTACAAGTATATCCTAGCCTCTTTTTAATGCTCTTTACATTTTTGAAGTCCTCGTAACCCGATTTACCTATTTCTACCATTATTTTGAAGTAGGGTTCATGTTTGAAATTTGACCCATGTATGACATGCATGTGTTTTGATGTTTAATGGAGGGATATGAATGTTGGATGTGTGATAAACATCTTTTACCAAGTGATTTCTAGTGAAAATGGCTAAAAAGGACTTATTTGTAAAGTCTGTAAAATGGGTTGTAAGATGTATGATTTAATGAGAAATGTGGGCTGTTACGAGTATGTCATAGGTTCGGCTAGGCTTGAGTAACAAAGAAATGAACACATTTCATTTTATGAGCTTAGGGGCTAATTTGCAAATATGTGAAAGTTTAGAGCCAAAATCATAATTTTGCCAAAATATAGTTTTTGGATTGATTTGAATAATGTGATGATTAAATGAGCTGAATTTGCTATTATAGATCAAGAAAAACGAAGTCCGGACCTAGATCGGGGAAAGAACAAGATTTTGGACTAAATCGAATTAATTGTCCATATTTTGCACCAAGGTAAGCTCATGTGTAAATAATGCAATGATATATCATGTTTTAATATTTTATTAATGTATGAGTCTCTATGATTAATTATTATGACAAGTGTATGAATGATGTTATAGTCTATCAGCATGACATTATGAACGAGTTCGATGAATATGTGATATTGAGAAAAATCCCGTTTGAACCTTAGGAATAATCAAGGATACAATGTGACATGTCACTAGGAACTATGTGATTACGAGCTTATGAGATTATGTGTATATGTGACTATGTGAATCCGAGTGCTAGTCATGTACGTCTTACCGGTGGCTGGGTAGCCCAGCATGTGTTGCGGGTACCTGTCAGCTTGTGTGAGCAGCCCTAGTAGTTATGTCCTGACTGTTAGCTTGTGTGATCAAGCCCGCGATAAGCTCGAGAGCGAGCAATGTGTGATATGTGATATGAGGTAGCATTGGCTACCTATGTGGCACTTATGTGTAAGCCTTCCGTGTATCCGATAGTATTCCGAGTGTTCAATGGGTAATCCTGTGAGTTATTCGACAAGTAAGTCAACGATGAGGAAATATGACAATGTGTTATGAGTTGGTAGAGTTTTAGTCTATTGTGCAAATTCGGGTTTTGGTGATGTTAAACATTTAGTTTTAGTTTCTATTACCTTTTGCTGCTGGTGCCGATTTCTTGCTAGGGGTTAAGGGTCTTCTTGGTTTTAGGTGCCTTTGGGTATTATTCTTTTTCTCCTCAATTTACCTGTTTGCCGAATCCATTTTGTGGTGTAGCACTATTTTTTTGTTCCTATTCCCAACTGCACTCATTCGAGTTCTTTTCTCTTACTCTTCATTCAGCCTTGCCGAATTACTTGCTTTTATCACCCCTTTCTACTTTTTATTTTTCCCTTGATCGAATGTAGTACCACTCCTCCCTTTTCTACTTCATTTTCCTTCGGTTGCTCTTCTAATCCAATTCATCTCTCCATCTTTGTACTCCATTCTCTTTTCTGTTTTTCTCCCGATTTACCCATATCATTTAAGCTGAATACTCCTCTTCTCATCTATTACTACACTATTTTGGTTTTACAATGTAACATCCCAAAATAGGGCCTAATCAGAACAGTGGTTTAGGGACCACAAATCCAACTTTGAAATATTTATTTTATGAATAT
The DNA here is from genome assembly GCA_025698465.1 of Gossypium longicalyx. Lineage (NCBI taxonomy): Eukaryota > Viridiplantae > Streptophyta > Magnoliopsida > Malvales > Malvaceae > Gossypium > Gossypium longicalyx. The sequence continues at coordinate 60,481,494 of CM047007.1, forward strand.
TATGGGGCCAAGAATATGAAAATATGCATGTGTTAAAGTTTCATGAAGAAATTTTATGAGTAAAGTGTCCAATTGGAAAATAAGGACCAAATTGAATAAATTTCAAAACTTGGATTCTAGAAGCAATTTGCATGAAATTGCTTTAGATTATTAATTATAAGGTCTTAAAGGAAATGTGCCCAATTTTTAAGTTTTTGGATAAGGAAGGGCATTTTGGTCATTTGGTAATAAATGAAATAAAAAAGGGAAAATGAAGGCAAAATTCACTCATCTTCTTCCTATAGTTGCCGAAATTTTAAGGGTTCCATAAGCTAGGGTTTCCAACATTTTGAAGCTCAATAGTAAGTGCTCCCAAGCCACATTTTTAATGTTCTTTGTATTTTTGAAATCCCGGTAACTTACTCTCACTATTTCCACCCATATTTCATGCTAGGGTTCATGTTTAGAAATTTACCCATGCATGAGACACTTGTATTTTAATGGTTTATGGAGGAATATGAAAGTTTAAAGGATGGTAAACAACTTTCACTAAGTGATTTTTCATGGAAATGGCTTTAGGGACCATTTTGTAAAAGTTGTAAAAATGGGTAGAAATATGAGAAATAATGGAAAAATATGGGCTGCCATAAGAGGGAAAAACATTCGGCTAGGCTTGGGTAACATCAAAATTGCATGCATTTCATCATACGAGTGTAGGGACTAAATCCTAAATAATGTGAAAGGTTAAGGGCAAAACGGTCATTTTGTCTGGGGTGAAATTTAGACTCGAAAAGAATAATGTGAGGTATTACTGATTCATTTTTATTGTTATAGACCCCGAGGAATAAATTTCGGAGGTCGATCGAGGAAAACGAAAAGTTTCGAAATAATCGAAATGCGAAATCAAAATGAGTACCAGGTAAGTTCGAATAACTTTAAGTAAACTATTAATATGCCTAATTGCATGTGTTATGAATGTGTGATAATTGGTTATAATGATGGCATGAAAATCCATGAAATGTGTTAATAATAATGATATGATAATAAATGTCCCGGTTGAAGTCAAAAGGGAAATTCGATGGATAAACCATGGCTTACATGACTTGAGATCCTGCATGTGTTGCATAAAAGGATTTAGCCCGGACGGGTAATCCGTTGATCTCAAATATAGAAAGGATCTAGCCCGGACGAGTGTTCCTTGAGTGATCAAGCCTCTCGAAGAATATGTCTGCATTATGGATTTAGCCCGGACGGGTAATTCGACTAGGGTCTAAATTTAGCCTGGACTGGTAATTCAGATCCGAGCTCATTAAAGGTGTTTGTCGCTACAAGGGGTTTAGCCTGGACTGGTAATCCCGACATCATCCAATGAGTTTATATTACAAGGGGTTTAGCCTGGACTGGTAATCCCACCGTAAGGTGTGAGGTTCGCGGGAGTGCGTACACGAGATGATCGCTCTTATGACGACAGTAAATGGATAATCCATCGAGATTCCCAGAAAGCTCAACGGGATTAACATGAGATATAAAAATGAAAATGTTGGATGATGTGCTCATCTAAGACAATTTTCATAATATATTGTTATGAGGCTAACCTGTTGATTGAGTGAGTGCATGTGATAGGGAAACCATTTCATGCTTGTTGGTTATATTGCCTAATATGGTTGTATGCTAATTAATCGGTAAGTTTATTTTCCAATTATTTGGGCTTACTAAGCATGTAAATGCTTACCCCTCTCATTTCCCTATCTTACAGAGCTCAAGGACTCGTAGAGATTGGAAGACAGTTGGAGAATCAACACACTATCACCTTGTCTAGCTTTGGTATATAGATACTTTTACTTTGGTTCAATGGCATGTATAGGGCTTTTTGTTATTTTGTTATATGTGTCATTTAATTTGCCAATATGAAGGCTTGTAAAGGTATACATATTCACCTGTAGATTACCATGGGAATTGGCTCAATTTGGTTTAGGTTACGACCTACAAGTTTGTGCATGTTTATGTTCAATTGTCCTAGTAAGGATGAAATATGGTATATTACATTTAGATACATGTAATGTGACCAAATCACATGGGATGGCTAGGCCATAATTGGCAATGAGTTATAATAATGAGCCAATCTTAAAAGTGTTATAAGACATAGAAATTCCTTAATATAAAAGGGGATAACCAAGCATGTGTAAAACCGATGAGATGAGGTTTACATGCAATGAGGCCTATCAAGGTCGTTTAAAAGTATTATTAGGCCATGTTAAATATTATTAAAACCCATAAGTGTGTATGAATGTTAGAAGGTGATCAAAGGCTTGAAAAATAGCCTAATAAGGTCCACACGAGTAGACACACGGGCATGTGTCTAGGCCGTGTGTAACACACGGATTGCCCTATGGGCGTGTGGTATAGCCGTGTGTCCCCTGCACCTAAAATTTTTAAGCCAGAATGCATGGTAGTAAACACACGGGCAGAGACACTATCGTGTGTCTTAACCGTGTGGTGGACAAGGCCTAGTACACAGGCGTGTGTCTTGGCTATGTGCCCCTAAATGCATCCTGACGTCATAAACAAAATGCTCGAGTTTTTGGGCACGGGTGACCACATGGGCGTGTGCTCGACTGTGTGAAAACCCTTGTAGGTTCGAAGTAGAAAATAAATTCAATTAACTCCGCACGGGTAGGGGACACGGGCATGTCCCAAGGCACACGGGCATGTGCATTGTCCTCACATAGGCGTGGGAGACATTAACCTAGAAATTTTCTTAAATTTTTCTTAGGACCTCGTTTTTGTCCCGAACCATTCTCAATGTATGTTTAAGGCCTCGTAGGCCCACAATAGGCACACTAAGATGTGGTTTGCTTGGTTTTAAATTGAAACGAAATTTCATAGTCCATATTTTTCGAAAATATCTGAATACATTTATGGTAACGCCTCGTACCCTGTTCCAGCGTCGGATACGGGTAAGGGGTGTTACATACAAGATTCCTTGGCTATTGCCGATTGTGCTTTCCTTTTTTGTGAGCCGAATCTCTCTGCATTTGGTTATCTATCTGATCGAACTCGCGATGAGCAAAGGGGGTTTTAGCAATAAAAGGGTGTCAATGGTGCTGAGTGGGAGTGGACGAATAGCCTCTGCCCCCAAGTTTAAGCGACGTTGGGTGTCGGCAGTTCGGGACTTTCTGCCAAGTTACGGAGGGGTGTCTGTACCAAACTTTGGATTTAGTAAGCAAATCACAGTTGACCAAGGCAAGTGGTGGTCGATCCTTTGACTAGGGGTTTTTGTTTATTCTTTTAACTATATTGCTAAGTGATTAACCGATGTTATGTTGAATATAGGTTCTGGCGGTCGTGAATTCTTAGTACTCTACGTGATCAGGTCTGTAATAGGATGCCTTGTTTGATAATCGGCTGAAAAGCCGAAAATGTGCGTGGTGTTCACTCTGCTATGACTGTAGATCGGCAAAATGTTGAAAAGCTAAAAATATGACGTATGATGCCACACGAGCGTGCGATCGCGCGTGTGGTGAACCGGGCTCACAGAACGTGGGCATACAATGAGGAAGGCCACCATGAGCGAATTTGTGGGCTTAGACCATAGTGGGCCATTTGGGCCACGAAATGGGCCGAATAGGCCCAATGAGCCCGTGGGCCTGCGTGGGTAAATTTCGCTGCTAAGCGGGAAGTAGATAGACTTGTCATGTCGCGTACATGACTTAGGTTGTTTTGGGCCTCGATGGGCCGTGCGGGACCAATGAGCTCGTGGGCCCACACGGATAAAATCTACTATAAGTGACTATTAATGAACCGGGCTATGGTGTACACATAGCCGTATCTAAATTTGGGCTAAATAGGCCAGCGAGAGCTTGTGGGCCCACTTAGGCCGAGTAATGGGCCTTAAGCCCATTTGCACCGTTATGTTTGTTTAGGTTACTTAAGTCGCTTGAGGTGACGGTGGACCATCTGATGGGTCATAAATACCACCGGTTTGTAAAATTACTGAAATACCCGTGTAGTGTAAAATGACCATTATACCCTTGTATGGTAGAATGACGATTATGCCCTTATGTTTCGTATGACTGATGTGCTTATGATTTACATATATGATTGTACTAAGTATGATTTTGCATACACACAATATTTATGACATGACATACTGCATGGGGTTGGGTTATTATTGACGGAGGAAGTGTACGGCTTGTAACCTTTCTGTACAAGGCTTTTAGCGTTTCTGTGATACTTATGGCTTATAGCCGTTCTGTTAACTGGCAGCGTTGCTGTGATATTTATGGCCTTGAGCCGTTCTGTCTACGGCATTGAGCCATTCTGTTGACTTAGTGCCGCAACCGATGCTAAGCTTAGTGTGTTGGCTGGGTGGGTCGATTTCATCCCCACATGGTGTGTTGGTTGGACTGGGCTGGGTATCTGTCTGCGTATCTGCATCTGATACTGATTTTGTACTGGGCTTAGGCCCACCTGATTCTATTAATGGGCTAGGCCCAACTATTAATGATCTTGAGAATGGACTAGGCCCAATTGATGAGGGCTGAGACCCAAGTGAAATTGTACTGGACTTTGGCCCACACACATTGTTCTGTTACTATAATGGGCTCCGGCCTAGATTGATTCTGAATTCTGTCGGTTTACTAACTGTTTTGGTTTAGGAGGGGATTACACACTGAGTTTTCATAAACTCACCCCGTTTATTAACTGTACAGGTAATCTCCAGCATTAGGAGGATTGGTGCTGCGAGAGACTCGAAGGTGGCTATACAACTACTATTGTTTCCGATTTTCTTTTAAGTTATCTATTTACAAGTACTTATATTTGATCTGGGTTGTAATAAGGCCTCTTTTAATTTCTGGTTCTAAATTTGGAATTTTATATATTGTTTTATAACTGTTGGAGTAGAACACGATTTTTCCAAAACAATAACTGTTTTTCAAAATATCACATTTCCGCAACTGTTTAAATTAAGCTTCTGCAGGAAATAAAGTTTTAAAGGTAATAATGTTTTACAAGAGTGTGACTTTTAATAAACCAACATAAACTGAGGTTTTCACAAGTTTTAAAATGGCCAGAGGTTTTAAATAGTAAGAAGGGTTTTCAATGAGAACATGATTTTCGAAAAATACTTCAATGTGACATGCCAGATTCGGGCCTAACTTCTAGGCCGGGGTTGGGGTGTTACAAGTACCATTTTGCCCATATACTTTTTATTAATTCTAATTTCATCCCTAGGCTCGGAAAATGAAATTTATTCGATTTAATCCATATTTCAAGCCTAGCCGAACTTTTTTATATAACATTTACAACTCATGTATTTCACAAAAATAAAAATTTTTTCATGAATTTTACATCTTTACAATTTTGTCCCTAAATCACAATTTCATAAAAGTTCACTTTACAAAAGTTGTCTATCTATCAACAACCTTTCAATGTCTACCATAGATTTCAAAATTTCAGCATTACATCCATGGAAAAATTTTAATACCTTGATAACTTTACAAATTAATCCCCAAAATAACTAGATTAGGCTATTCCGATCTTGAAAATATGAAAATTACTAAAAACGGGACAAGATTACTTACCCAATTAGGCTTGCTTGTTTTTCTTTCTATTTCCTAAGGCTTTCATAAAAATTTGGGGAAGAAGATGATAATAATATGATATTTTTGTCTTTTAATTTAATTATCATCTTTAATTTTTCAACTTTTCAATTTAGTCCTTTTCTTTTCTTTAATTTCCATGGCTGGATCATCATAAATATCTACTAGCTTTTCTTACTGGTCTAATTACCATATAAGGACCTCAAGTTTTGAATTCCATAGCTATTTACTACCTGTAGCTACTAGAACTCAACTTTTACATTTTATGCAATTTGGTCCTTTCTATAATTAAACATGAAATCGGTAAAACTTTCTTATCGAAATTTTCATACGTATTTCCTATCATAATGCAGACTATGCAATAATATTAAAATAATTTTTTTCTGACTCGATTTTGTGGTCTCGAAACCACTATTCCAATTTCACTAAAAACGGGCTGTTACAACATTGATCAAGTCTAAACATAGTTGGAACTTAGCCGTAGTCACTGTAATGCTCTCAACCTAATTCGATTCACCGAGTCTGGATCTCAGGTGTTACTACACATAACAATTAACGAAATTTCAAAATAGTTGAAGGATACTCCTTACTTAATACATATTTCTTATTATTTTATTTAAAGACTCAATTTTAAAGAAACAAAGAAAGGTATTTAAAAATAATATACATCAAACTTATCATCATTTAATTACAACAAAAAATTTTATTGAAAAAAAACATGAATAAGCGTAAATAGATATATTATTCCATAATTGAAATATAACATTGTTCATATATGGTGGATATCCAACATACATGACTTCCAACCTTACAAAATACAGACGAAATCAAACCAATAGTCGCTTAGATATCTAAGATTATGCCCATTCCTAAATTGAAAAATAACCACGACGGATACTCTCCTTGAACATACAAATCCATACTTTTTTTCAAGAAATTCCTTTAAAACTCATTTAATTTCATCACAGAACTTGTCAAACCAAAACAACTTCAGACAGATCATATCCTTAACATAGACTTATCTAAAAAGGAACATCCAAAATACCTAGAACTTACCACAGATGCAATATGTAATTCACCACTTAGACTTAGCAAAGTAAGCCACAAGGGCCAAACAGATCACGTCTCAAAGGCAACATATAGAGTCACGTGTTTACTGTCTTGATGGATTTTATAGAAGATTTCATAGGTTTTTCCCTCATGGACTTATACAAAATTTCATGTTGTGATCTGTTAGCTTTACTATGAACATTCATATCATCATATCATATTATGCCATGGGTTTCAACCACATAAGCTTACACACTTTCATTTCATGTTCTACCAATCCAATCTTCATCTTATTGGAGGTTACACCATAAGTATTTTCATATCATACATTGCCATGGGTCTAAACTATATGATCTTACACTTATTTTCGTATTATGATTTACCGGTCTAGTTAGCATTATAACTACCCTACCAAAGGTTTCACAAAGGGACATTACTCATAATTCACTTACCAAATTGTTTACACAACTAACCGATTCAAAATTTTCCTTATATTAGACTTTACTTACATAATCACTTTATATTCATACAGTACTTTATGCATAACTTCATTATACACATATAACATCTTTACTATACTTCACAAACTTACCCGTTATCTGTGGTTTTATCATTATATATATTCTTTACATGAACAATTAACAAGCAGGAGTCAAAATAAATACTCACCTAACACTCACCTTTAGTGGCTCGAAGTTCCAGACTCAGACATCCTTCTTGAAATAGCAGCAACAACTGCTTAACGAACATAGATTCCATTACAACTCTTATTCATACCAATTACTAACATCTCAATCCTAAACAACCTCCATGCAAGACCTTGCATTCATAATTTACTGTTCCTACATTATTAACATCTTTAATCCTTCAAAAACTTAACATGCAAAGGTATAATACTTACAATGAGGTAAAACAACCACTGGCTAGATTAAGAACCTTATATTCCAATTTAATAAGAAAAAAGATAACATTTATATTTAAGAACAAGGAAGTAGAAAGTAATACTGAAGGAAGAAAAAACTTTCCTCCTAAACCTTTTTCACCCACATATATATAACCAACTTCTCTTTTTTGAACTTGACAAGTGTCGACTATATCTAGAATTTGTCCTCCTTAATGGCCTACAGGTTCCCAGAGAAACATAAATGAGCATATTGTGCAATTTATATTTGACTACTCAATATAGTTGACTCTTAACCATATCTCATTAAAGAACCCAACTAATACAGTACTTAGGCAAGTTGGGCATACTATGTATATGTCGGTAACTCACTCGCCTTATAGTTTAGTTGATATACCCTTCTCTTAAATAACATAATAAGAATAACCTAAAACCTTTATTCACATCTACATTATCTAATATATTCCACACTCCCATTTTCCAGAAAACTATAACACGATGATCTACACTATGCCAAATAGATAACTTCATAACTTTAAACCTTAAACTTGAATATGTCAAATTTGGGGTGTGACAGTCACAACCTTAGTAATCATATTAATAGGATTCTTAGTAGTTGAAATTTTTTGGATCTTTACTCCACCTTCTTCTAGAATTTTTCAAACAAAATGATATCGAACATCAATGTGTTTCGTCCTTACATTTAAAATTGATTCTTTGCTAACTAAATAAAACGTTGACTACTGAAATATACTTTGACATACTTCTACTTAATTTATGGTTCATCAAGCAACCCTTGAAGCTAAATTTCCATATACTCTACTTCTATAGAAGATAAAGTAACTGTTGACTATAAAGTAGACTTCCAACTAACTGAAACCTGTGAAAGAGTAAAGATAGAATCAGTAGTTGATTGTCATTTGTTCAAATCACTAGCATAAACTGAATCACAATATCCAACCACGCCTTGATTATCTTCATGCTAAAAAATTAATCCAATATCCATTGTATTGTAGATATATCACAAATTTCATTTCATAACTTGCCAATGCTCCTTTCCTGAATCATGCATATACCTACTCACACCCCACTACTTATGAAATATAAAGTCTTGTACATACAATAACATACATTAAGCTACTAACAACATTTGCATTATAATGACCCAAATTTTAATGGTGTTGGGAAACACGGTTTTGAAACCTCATCGTCAATTGATTCCATAAGGATGAAAAATAAAGATTGAGGAAATTAGTATGAAAATATACTGAAGTTTGGTTAAGTAATTTAACTAAGAACTTAATTAATTAAAACTCAATGACTAAATTGTAAAAGTCCAATCGCTATTGAGTTTTAATTTAGAAAATGCTTAAGGACCTAAATAACAATTATCCAAAAGATAAAGTAAATAAACCATTTCATAACATGAGATAGTGGATGTTGATGATGTTTCCACTTAGATTAATTAATAATAAGATTAGTATAATTGAAGCTTAATTATACTAATTAATCTAGATTAATAAAAGCGTAATTAAAGTATATATATATATTAGATAGTGGAGAATTCATCATCTTCCCCATTCTTCACATCGTACACCATTGTTAAATAGAAAATGAACCTTTAAGCTTTATTAAACTTTTGGTCATCAATTCAAGTTTAAATAGAAAAGAAGTCATTTTTCTCTAATTTTTTTATGGAACTTTAATCATGGGAGTTTGACTTAGCTAACTCATATATCAATTTGTTTCAATTTCAAGTTTTTAGCAAGTTATTATTATAGAGAAATTGATGAGTTAGGCTTGAAATTGATAAATATTAAGCTTAGATCATGATAATGACTAAATTGTAAAGTTAATTAAGCTTGTTAGATAACATTGAAACAGTAGGGACAAAATTGAATAAATTGAAAATTTTCATAAGGTTATGATGTAAATAGAAAGTACAGAGTCTCTAATTAAAGAATGTGAAATTGGATTTTGATCTGAAGCTAGATGTTGAAAAATATGTATATCTTGAGTATAAGGAATAAATTGAATAAAATGCAAAATATGAGTGGCTATATATTTGGATGTTAATTGGATGAAATCTAATATTGTTTTATTTATGTAATACCAAACATAGCTAAAGATGACGTTGGGACGTCGAAAGGGAAAGGAAAGGCGAGAGTCATTGACAAGTGACGACAATTTCAGTTTATATTTTTTTGATTCGAGCTCATTACATAAACACATATTCATATGCATATATAAACATATGTTTGATACGATACTACCTATTTAGGTACACATAATACTATTGTATGATTCGGTTAACACTTATTAATATTGAATATCAAGATTTGGACTAAATTGAATATATTAGAAAATAGTGTAAAATGAATTGATAAATGAGATGTGATATGAATTGATAATGAATTTGTTGGATCTAGTGCCTTAAGTTTAGTATTTTTGTCTATGTACACTTGTAAGTTTTACGAATAGTTTAGTTAATAAAATTATTCATGAATCACATATATACCCTTTGTATAGTGCCCTCACATAGTTTTTGCATATAAAGCAAAATAGAAGCAAATATTATCTCACTGGTTATTTAATTTATAACTAATACTAAGTTGTATTACGTGGTCAGATCGTAATACGGGAATATAGCTTATATTAGTAAATGAACCTAAGCATATCCTTAGTCTAATCGAAAATAAGCAAACCAATTAAAAGACTAATATGTCGTCTATCAAGTCCAATTGGGGAGATGCTTTGTCTTGGGCATCGAAGTGGATGACTTTTAGAAGATAGAGACATAGATGTGGTTGACTAGACTAACAATACAACAGATAAGACCTAAGTGGAGTAGATCTTCAATTCGTTTATGGATTTATTCACATATGATGTTCCTAATGTGGCATACCTTAATCCTTAGTGGATGGTGGACTATGTATGTGTGACTTGTATACTTTGATGTAAGTAAAAGCCTAAGTTTGAATAGATAAGGAACCGAAAGTTGGTGCGTTGGGTACGTAACTTTTGTAGTATGTAACATCATTAACAATAGTAGAATTCATAACCCGAGTGTAATGCCCTCAACCTGACTAGAATCTCTTGGTCTGGATCTCGGGTGTTACTTTACATAATACTTAGCAAATTTTTCAAAAAGAATCAATGTATACTATTGACTTAAAACATTTTTCTTATTAATTTATCTAAGGTCTCATTATTAAAGAAACAAATAAAATTATTTAAAAATAAAATAATACATTAGACTTGTGATAACTCTTGAAAAGAGTTATATTTCATGCCCTTAGGCTTAGTTAATTGCCTATACTTAGGTGAGTTTAGTTGTATTTTAGGATATTGCATTGGTATTTTTAGAGCATTGCATTAAAAAGCTTGAATTGTACTTAAGTGTTATTACATGTTGCTTTTAATTGTCTATGAGGAGGACTTGCCAGGTGGTTGATTGGCAGGTGTAGAGTGTAGGAAAATGAGTAAAGGATTGAAGGTTTGCCGTGACAAATTTTGGATAGATTGCCAACACAAATGCTGTGGTAATGCCTAGAAGATTCCTAGTCAGAACTCAATAAGCACCATTCTCAGCCCTAGCTGTATTTGTACTAGATAAATCCACTTGAAAAATAGAGAAATGATTATAGGCTACCTACCTTAAAAGGTCAAACTTATAAAAGCCAAAAGGGGAACCCTAAAAAAGGGAGAAATTTTTTATAGAAAGAGAGGAGGAGTAGCTTTTAACAGAAAAGAAGGGGGAATGACCAAGAAGAAAGGCTGCTAAAAAAGGAATGATTGCATCATCTTTAGCAACTACAAGACATTACACTGCCGGTGTTGGGAGCTGGATAGGCGAAAGTTATCATATCAGATTTTCTCCTTTTATTCTTATCGTGCTTCTTTTAGAACTTATGTGTTATTGATGATGTTGGTTGTTGAATTAAACTTGAACTTGATTTGCCCAGCTATAAGCTAAATCTCTTAGGCTCAGGATTACTTTGCTGAACCCTTTATTTTCTATTAATGTTTATAATTTGAGTTGGAATTGTTCTGCTATTTTATTCAATGGTATTTCATGTTATATGTAGGCTATGCATTGACAAATGTGTAGCAGGTTATTAAATATAACTTAATTCCAATAGGGTTAGGTTAACAAGATAGACATTGAATAATATGAATGAATGATAAATTATTTATTTGTAGCAACCACTAGACATAGAGCCTTGCCTTGTACGAAAGAAGGTAGAAAATATTAGTGGTAACCGAACTCAAGTCTATAGACATATAGTTATTTAGGGGAGGTAACCCAAGGTTTTGCTCTCAAAAGAAGTAGACTATTGTAGAAACCTGTCGAGTTGTAGAATGTTCAAGACTTTGTTGTGGCATTAATAGTTAGAGCAGGTAGATGCATCAGTAATCCCAGCCATCCTACTCAACATTGAAGTTTCTTAATCTTCTTTTGTATAGTGGATTTTTCGTGACATTCTTATTTTGTTTATTTGTTTTGTACATTTTATACATCATCATTATCTCATTTTGCCACTGCATTCTCACTGTTATTTTGCTTAGCATTAATCAAACTTAACTTTAATAACTCAACCAAATTATACCTATCTAATCCTTGTGGAGACGATATTCACTTACCACTTTATTACTTGTTTCAACGTGTATACTTGCACAACTCGCACATCATATTCACACGCAATAAGTTTTTGGTGTTGTTGTCGAGAACTAGAAATTGGTGAAATTTGGTTTTGTTATTTTTATTTTATTTCATTACTTTTAGCTAACTTAGTTATATTTAGTTTCTATAGATTTGCCATCAGTGCATGAGAAGAGGCATTCCTATAGAAGAAGAGTATCCTTTTGACCTAGAGATTAAGAGAACTTTGCTAAGAAAGAGAAGAGAATTACATAATATGGCTAGGCAAGGGAATGATCTTGGTTTGAATGATCCATTAAATCCAAATGGTCGGGATGTTAATCTTCCTATTCATCGTACGATAGATGACCGAGACAGGCCAATTTGAAAGCATGTTGTTCCAATTTTAAATGATTTAAATCCAAGGATAGTAAGACCACACAAACAAGCTCAACATTTTGAGTTGAAACCAGTAATTTTTCAGATACTACAAACTATTGGACAATTTAGTGGGTCACCAACTAAAGATTCGAGACTACATTTGAGACTTTTTCTAGAGGTCTATGACTCGTTTAGACAATAGGTTGTTCCTGAAGACACCTTACGGCTCAAATTGTTCCCATACTCCTTGAGAGATCGTACTAGAGCATGGCTTAATGCCTTACCGTCGAGAATAGTGGCATCATGGAATGACCTGTGCTAGAGGTTTTTGCTACAGTATAATCTATCAAACATGAATGCTAAGCTTAGAAATGACGTAACATCTTTTCGACAATCAAAGGATGAAACATTCTACGAAACCTATGAAAGATTTAAGGAATTACTTAGAAAATGTTTGAAACAGGGGTTCCAACACTAGAATCAGATGTAGATGTTTTACAATGGGCTGAATGCACATAAAAGGATGGTAGTCGGTGTATCTGCCAATGGTACTTTGTTGGAGAAATCCTATAATGAAGCATATAAGATTTTGGAATGGATTGCCAACAATGACTATCAATATCCTACCACGTGAGTTGGGACTGGCAGAAGAGCTGCTAGCACCATGGAGCTTGATGCAATCACTTCATTGACAGCCCATGTATCCTCTTTTGTAATAGCCCAATTTTAGCTAAATCAGAATAGTGGTTTTGGGACCACAAATCCGAGGTCAAAAAATTATTTTAATATTATTTTTGGTGTTTACAGCATGTGAATTTATATGTGTGAAAATTTTGTGAGCTAATTTTATCATTTAATAGCTCAATTTGAGAAAAAGAACTTAATCACGTAAAATGCAAAAGTTGCATTCTACTTATTAAAAGTGTTTAATTTCCATGGTTGATTAAATGTGAAGTCCTTATGTTGTAATTAGACTGTTTATAGTGGAATTTTGCATAAATGGGCAGTAAATGGATTTTTTTATGGTTTCATTAAGGGTAAAATGGTAAACTATTATTAATGTTAATATTAGATAAAACAAAATCTAAAATCATTTTATTTCCTTCATCTTCCAACCGTATATCAAAGGAAAAGAAAGGGTTTTAAAGCTTTTGAATTTTTGGCACTTGCATAGCTTGATTAAGGTATGGAATTTGTTCGGTTTTTGATGATTTCTATGTTTTTGTGATCGTTGCTTCGAGTATTAGCTAGCCCATGCCTTAATTTTTGAATTTATTAATGATTTTATGAAATGCCATTGTTGAATGCTTAAGCTTTGTGATAGTTGATGATGAATTATGGAAGTTAAATGATAGATTATCAAGTTCTGTTAAGTGATTTTGAATGAAAATGCCTAAATAGGATTAAATTGTGAAAAGTGTAAATTGAAGGGTTAAATTGTAAAATAAAAGAAAAATATAGGCTGCTAGGGACTTATATGGAATTCGGCTAGGCTTGGTTTTAAAGAAATTTCATGAATTTTGTGTATTTGTGAAATACAGACTAAATTGAATAAATGTGTAACTTTAGGGGGCTAAAGTGTAAAAATGCCCAAATATGTGTTTGTGGACTAAATTGAAATATTATGTGATTAAATGAGTTGAATTTGTTATAATATAGATCAAGATAAGAGGAACTCAGACTTAAATTGAGGCAAGAACAGTACTCGACTAATCGACTAGTTTCTTCGTTTTTACGTCTAAGGTAAGTTTGCACGTGATAAACATTGTTACAATTATGTTTCCAATGATTTAATATCGCATAAATTGTATATATGTAACATCCTAAAATAGGGCCTAGTCAGAATAGTGGTTTTGGGATCACTAATCCGACATTATAATATATATTTTATGATTATTATGAGGTCTAGAATATGAAAATATGTATGTGTTAAAGTTTCATGAAGAAATTCATTGAGGAAGGTGTCCAATTGAAGATTAGGGACCAAATTAAATAAATTTCAAAACTTAGATGCTAGAAGCAATTTGTATGAAATTGTTTCAAATTATAAATTAGAAGGTCTTGGAGAGCAATTTGCCCAATTTCTAAGTTTTTGGACAAAAATGGGCTTGTATGGATGAAATCTTAAAGAAAGGGCTTAAGGGCATTTTGGTCATTTGGCATTTTAATGAAATAAAATGGGAAAAAGAAGGCGAAAATCAACCATCTTCTCCCTTGTACCACCCGAAATTCTCAAGCCCACCATAGCTAGGGTTTCCAACATTTTCAAGCTCAATAGTAAGTGCTCCCAAGCCCCGTTTTTAATGTTCTTCGTATTTTTGAAATCCTGGTAGCTTACTCTCTCTATTTCTACCCATATTTCCTGCTAGGGTTCATGTTTAGAAATTTACCCATGTATGATTTACTTGTATTTTGATGTTTTATGGAGGAATATGAAAGTTGGAGGTGTGTTAAACATATTTCCCTAGGTGAATTTCATGAAAAACCCCTAAAAGGACCTTTTTGTAAAAAGGTGTAAAATGTGTGGTAGAAATGTGAAAATAATGGAAAATGTGGGCTACCATAAGAGGGAAAAATATTCGACTAGGCTTGGGTAAGGTAGAAATTGCATGTGTTTCATTATATGAGCCTAGGGACTAAATCGTAAAAATGTGAAAGGTTAGGGGCAAAATGGTCATTTGGACCGAGGTTGAAATTTAAGCTTAAAAAGTACAATGTAAGGTGTTAATGATTTATTTTTATTGTTATAGACCCCGAGGAACAAACTTAGGAGGTCGATCGAGGAAAACGAAAGGTTTCAGAATAATTGAAACATGATATCGAGACGAGTACCAGGTAAGTTCGGATAGCTTGAAGTAAACTCATAATATGTCTAATTGCATGATTTATGAATGTATGACAATTGCATTTGATAATGGCATGAAATGTATCTTTAAAAATGACATGTTGAAAAATGTCCCGGTTGAGGTTAAAAAGGAAGTTCGATGGATAAACCATGATTTATACGTGACTTGAGATCCTGCATGTGTTGCAGAAAGGATTTAGCCTGGACGGGTAACCCATTGATCTCAAATATAGAAAGGATCTAGCCCGGACGGGTGTTCCTTGAATGATCGGGCCTCTCAAAGAATATATGTGCATTGAGGATTTATCCCGAAGAGGTAATCCGATTAGGATCTAAATTTAGCCTTGACTGGCAATTCATATCCGAGCTCACTAAGGGTGTTTGTCGCTATAAGGGATTTAGCCTGGACTGGTAATCTCGACATCACCTTATGAGTTTACAATAAAGGGGATTTAGCCTGGACTGGTAATCCCGCCGTAAGATGTGAGGTTCGCGGGAGTGCATACATGAAATGATCATACTTATGAATTGACAGTAAATGGATAATCCATCAGAATTTCCTAGAAACTCAACGGGATTAATATGATGTTTATCAATGAAATGATGAATGATGAGCTCATCTAAGATAAATTACATGGTGCATTTTTAAGTGACTAACCTGATGATTGAGTGCATGTGTTAGGGAAACCATTCCATGCTTGTTGGTTTCATTGCCTAATATGGTTGTGTGCTAATTACTCGGTAAGTTTACTTTCCAATTATTCGGGCTTACTAAGCATGTAAATGCTTACCTCTCTCTTTTCCCTATCTTACAGAGCTTGAGGACTCGTAAGGATTGGAAGACGGTTGGAGAGTCAACACACTATCAACTAGTTCGGCTTTGGTATACAAACACTTTTATTTTGTTCAATGGCATGTATAAGACTTTTGAGTATCATTTTATATGTGTCATTTAATTTTCCAAGATGAAGGCATGTAAAGATACACATATCTTTTTGTATATGGCCATGGGAATTGGCTAAACTTGAAGTAGGCTTTGACCTATAAATCTATGCATGTTTATGTTCGTATGTGATGGTTTGGTTATAATTGGCAATGAGTTACAAGAATGAGCCAATCTTGAATGTGTTAAGGAGATATGGAAACCCTTAATACAAAAAGGGAATTAATCTAGCATGTATAAAACCAATGATATGAGGTTTTCATGCAATAAGGTTTATCATGGTTTTATGTAAGTGTATAATTTGGCCTTATTATGTATTAAAGTAACCTATAAGTGTGATTGGTTGATAGAGGGTGACCAAAAGCTTGGAAAATGGTCTAATAAGGTCTACACGGGTAGGCACATGGGCGTGTATCTAGGCCTTGTGTGACACACGACTCGCCTCCGTTGGTGTGTGGTATGGTCATGCGTCCCCTGCACTTAAAATTTGAAGTCAGTATAGTGCATAGGCTAGACACACGGGCGTGTGTCCTGGCCGTGTGCCTCTAAAGCCATGCTGACGTCATAAACAGAGAGTTACATGGGCTTAGGGCATGGCTGTGTCCCAAGCCACACAAGCGTGTGTGACCACATGGCCCCACCCACACAGGCGTGTGACTCTCCAAGGTAAGAAAATTTATTAAGTTGCCTAAAATTTATCGAATGTTTTCGGTTTTGTCCCGAACCGTTTCGATGTATGTTTTAGGCCTCGATGGCCTTTATAAGGGACAAAATGTATGTGTTTAGAAAGTTTTAAATTTTCGGTGAAATTTGGTGGGCCGATTTTGTATGTCGTGCAAGTTTAAGCCAGATAACACCTCGAACCCTGTCCCGGCGTAGGATACGGGTGAAGGGTGTAACAATATATGAGACTACGGTTGAGATTGATGATAAATTGACTATGTTTGGCACTTAGTGTGCATTTTGAGATAGCTTCGGCTATATATAGCACTTAGTGTGCAAATTGGAATAACTTGGGCTATATGTGGCACTAAGTGTGTGGTACTGAGATAACTTCGGTTTAATGTGATGGCACTGAGTATGCGATATCGTTATAGCTTCGGCTAATCATTTTTGAACTAAGTGTGCGAGTTCCTTGAGTATTGAAAGATCTCTAGATGGATTAACGTATTGAACAAAGAGGTGAAAATGTAATAAATAATTACGAGAGAGTACAGGTATGTACGATACCTATGTGGTAGTTGATACTATGTGTATGAAGCTTGATGGATTTGTATATATATGATAAATGGTCATGGGTTGGAATTAAGTGATGATATGAGACTTATTAAGTGTTTATTAATTGATGATTCAAATATTATAACTGTCAAGTTTATTTAGTACGAACTCACTAAGCTATGAAGCTTACTGTGTGTTATTTGTCTGTGTTTTATAGAGTATCAAAGCTAACTCGAACTTGGGGATCGTCAGGAAACATCATCACACTATCGATCAACTTGTTGGTACTTTTGAAGCTTTGTATATATGGTATATGGCATGTATAGGCTAGCATTATTTTGGTATGTTTTAAGTCATGGTTTTAGCAATGAGATTTGGCTTGTAAATGGTGATGTGTATGGCCATTTGAGTTGGCTTTTGTATTTGACAAGTGATATGTATGTGATGTATATAATGCCTTATATGTTGGCTTATTTTGGTATGTTTGCCATAATTGTTGATATAGCCAAATAATTGTTATTTTGTTAATTAATAGACGATGTATTAATGCTTGGAAGATTGGCATATTGTGGTTTCATTTTGAGATGGAGATATGGTGCAAATTGTGTCATGAAATAGATGATAATTTGATGAGTAAATTCATTTAGTAGTCATGTGAGATTGATGATTGTGGTATGTTGATTTAATATGTTTTAAATATGGAATTTAGTAGTTGAGTTGGTTGATGATAGATAGCATGATATGTATGTGAATTGGCATGTTTTGGCTGCCTATATATGTGTTGAAATGATACCATTTTGATGGTTAGAGCATAAGAAAAGGGTGGCAAATTGGCCTTTTAAATGGCTTATTTTTGTCCACGTGGGTAGAGACACGAGTGTGTGTCTCAGCCTTGTGCGACACACGGTCATGTTGCACGGTCGTGTGTCCCTTGGGGTACCCTTTCGAATTAAGGCAGTATACCCTACAGTTTTGACATGGCCTAAACACACGGGCGTGTCTACTGGCCGTGTATGGCACATGGGCTGGCGCATGGGTGTGTAGTCGGCCATGTGACCGAAGTCAGTAACCTCCCCAGTTTTCCCATGGCTATGGCACATGGGTGTGTCCTCGGCCGTGTGGTGTAAGTCAATATGTATGCCCCGTTTTCACACAGCTTGTGACACGGGCGTGTCTGATAGCCGTGTGAGGCACACGACCTATTCACACGAGCATGTGACCCTTAAATGTTTGAAAATTTTCTAAGATTCCCAAAGTTTGCAAATGTTATTGGTTTAGTTCGGAACCATTTTTAAACATGTTTTAAGGTCTCGTAGAGCCTTACAAGGAACATTGTGAATGTTTTGAATGGATTTTGAGTATGAATGTATAAATGTATGATCTATGTTGTTGTTGATTGGTAATGCCTCGTAACCCTATTCCAGTGACAGATATAGGTTAAGGATGTTACATCTTTAGCTAATATGATCAAGATAATGAAGAGGCCAACTGCAGTCCATGAGATAAAATTAACTGAGTTTTCTTGTGTTTATTGTGGTGAAGACCACGTGTTTGATGAATGCTTATCAAACCCAACATCTGTATACTACATGGGTAATTTCAACTGGAATAACAATCCCTATTCTAACACCTGCAAATCTAGGGTGGAAGCAACATCCAAACTTTGGTTGGAATAATACAGGTATAAGGAATTCAAACAATGTTGTTAAACAAAATGCTAATAGGGTATTGCTTGGTTATAATCAACCCATGCCACGAAAAAATGTCCAACAAGGTCAAGCATCAACTTCTTCATCTATTGAAGCTCTACTGAAAGAATTTATGCCAATAATGATACCGTGATACAGAGTCGAGCTACATCCCTACATACCCTTAAGAATCAAGTGGGGTATAGAGCAAATGCTTTAAATTCGAGACCACAAGGAGCTCTGCCAAGTGATACTGAGAATTTGAGATCACAAGGGAAAGAGAATTGCAAGATAATCACTCTCAGAAGTTAGACTCAGCTGAATGAAATTGTTAAAGATTCAAGTGCAGAAGAGGACAAATCATGTTTCAACCATGGAAATAATTCAGAACAATCTAAATAGCACACTACAACTAAAAAGGCTAAACAGAAGATTGTTGCAGTAGAATCAGATCATGTTGCCAATAAAAAATGCCGTAACAAAACAATATCAGCAACCTGAAGGACGACCACCTCCACGTTTTCCTCAGCGATTCCATAATTGTAAACAAGATTTCAAGTTCAAAAGATTTCAAGATGTCTTGACACAACTCCACATCAAAATATTGTTGGTAGAAGCTTTGGAGCAAATGCCCAATTATGTGAACTTTATGAAAGATATATTGTCAAAGAAGCGAAGACTGGGAGAATTTGAAACTGTTGCTCTCACTAAGGGGTGCATGGGGATGTTGAAGAATAAATTATGAAAAATTTGGAAAATTATATTCGCCACACGGTCTATCACATGGGCGTGTGACTTGGTCGTGTGACTTCTTTTGGTGTATGACATCATAAATAGAGAGTTACATGGGTTAAGGATACGGGTGTGTATGACCACATGGCCAACCTACACGGGCGTGTCCCAAGCCACACGGGCATGTGACCCTATTTTGATGAAAAATTTTCTAAGTGTTGTAGGATTTTCTAAAGTTCTCGGTTAAGTCCCGACCCACTTCGAAAGCATGTTTTGGGCCTCGTAGGCTCATGTTAGGGACTTTATGCTCGATTTCAAAAAGTTTTAAATTTGGATGAAAATTTATGTCTCGGTCTTCTATGTTAGTTTGTGTTTAAGTTTGGCGATGCCTCGAACCCAGTTCTGACATCAGATATGGGTAAGGGGTGTCATATTTAGTAGTATCAGAGCTACGATTTAGTTAGTTCTCAGACTAACGTAGCGTGTGTACGAGTCTAGCTATACATGTCATATATAAATTGTGATAGTGTGACAACTCCTGACAATTTTAAACTGTGTTTTCATATAGTAATAGATCCCGATCGAGCTGTGGTAGATGATGTAGAAAGTAATGCGCCGGCTCCTGCCCAAAGGATGGTGCCAGTTTAGAGGAGACCCACAATTGTGAGTTAGGGAGAAGAGGCTTGGGAAGCATTTTTCTAGATGATGAACTAGTGGTTCTCAGGGTTCGTTCGAACAAACCCAGCCACTCAACAACAACATGCTCCACTCCCTCCTAATCCTCAACCTGTCCCCAAAATGCCTCAAGGTATGGACTTTATGAGATTGAATAGAACCCCGGTTGATAAGATCTGAAAGTAAGGGGCTGACTGCCGATGATGATCTCAAAAAAGTTAAATTTCGGCTCGAGAATTCTATTAGAGTGTTCGATGAATTATCTTGTACACTCGATGAATGTTTGAAATGTGCTATATATTTACTGAGGGACACGGCATATCACTGGTGGAAAACACTAGTATCTGTGATTCTAGAAGAGAAGGTTACATGGGAATTCTTTCAAGAGGAGTTTCGAAAGAAGTATATTAGTGAGCGATTCATCGATTAGAAGCGTAAAGAATTTCTTGAGCTGAAACAGGGCTGCATGTCAGTCGCTGAATATGAAAGAGAGTTTGTTCGACTCAGCAAGTATGCTAGAGAGTGTGTTTCCTCCGAAGCTATTATGTATAAAAGGTTTGAAGACGGGCTTAATGAAGACATCAGATTGTTAGTGGGTATTCTTGAGTTGAAAGAATTTGTTATGCTTGTTGATCGGGCTTGTAAAGCAGAGGAACTGACCAAAGAAAAGAGAAAAGCCGAGTTTGAGGCTAGATATGCAAGAAAGAGACCGATGGGTAAGTCGTTCCAATCTCAGTTTAAGAAATATAGAGAGATGCATTCTCATTCTCATGCTTTAGTTGGGTTCTCAATAGAAATCGTGGGAATCAGTATTCGGGTTATAAAGCTCAGACTACTTCTATTACTAGTGTTGGTAATCGACCCAATAGATCTGGATGCCCATATTATGGAATATGTCACCCTGGCAAGTGTCGAATGAATGACTGAGCTTGTTTCAAGTGTGGTTCCTAAGATCATTTCATTAAAAATCGCCCTGATATGACTGAAAAAGAAAAGTTTTAGAGTACAAGGCCAAGTAATACTGCTTTTAGAGGGAAATCCTCGAGAAATACCAGGAATAGAGCCAACAGAAAAAATGTGATGAAGGATTCAACTGCAAGATCTGAAGCTCGAGCAATTGCTAGAGCCTATTTCATTCGTGCTCGTGAGGACGCATCTTCTCCTGATGTTATCACTGGTACTTTTTCTCTTTATGATACTACTATTATTACTTTGATTGACCTAGGATCTACTCATTCATATGTATGCATGAATTTGGTAATTAGTAAAAATATGCCTGTTGAGTCTACGAAATTTATGATTAAGGTGTCAAACCCTTTAGTCAATCATATATTAGTTGATAAAGTATGCAAGAAATGTCTTTTGATGATTAGAGGTCACTGTTTTCCGACTGACTTGATGTTACTGCCTTTTGATGAATTTGATGTTATACTGAGTATGGATTGGTTGGCTGTGCATGATGCTATAGTAAATTGTAGACGAAAAGTCATTAAATTGAAATGTGAAAATGGTAAATTCTTCGAGTTGAATCAGATGAGTCAAATAGATTGCCAATTGTGATTTCTTCGATGTCTGCTCAGAAATGTATAAGAAAAGGTTGTGAAGCCTATCTTGCTAATATGTTGAATACAAAAGAATCCAAATTGAAAATTGAATCAGTGCCAGTAGTGTGTGAATATTCAGATGTGTTTTCGGAAGAATTGCCAGGTTTGCCTCCAATTAGAGAAGTTGAGTTTGGTATTGATTTAGTCCCTAGGACTACACCGATATCGATAGCTCCGTATAGGATGGCCTCGACTGAATTGAAGGAGTTGAAAACTCAGTTGCAAGAATTGACAGATAAGGGTTTTCGAGACCGAGTTATTCTCCCTAGGGTGCTCCGGTATTATTTGTAAAGAAGAAAGACGAATCTATGACACTTTGCATCGATTATCAATAGCTTAATAAAGTGACTATAAAGAACAAGTATCCCCTGTCGAGAATTGATGACTTGTTTGATCAACTGAAAAGGGCAATAGTGTTTTCGAAGATAGATTTGAGATTCGAATACTACCAATTGCTAGTTAAAGAGTCGGATGTGCCAAAGACTGGTTTTAAAACAAGGTACGGGCACTATGAATTTCTTGTTATGCCTTTTAGACTAACAAATGCCACTGCAGTTTTTATGGGCTTTTTGAACCAAATTTTTCGACCATATTTGGATAAGTTTGTGGTTGTTTTTATTGACGACATATTGATCTATTCTCGAGATGAGACAGAGCATGCAGAGCACTTGAGAACTATTTTGCAGACCTTGAGAGAAAAATAGTTGTATGCTAAGTTTAGTAAAAGTGAATTCTGGCTTCGAGAAGTCAGATTTTTTGGACACATTGTTTCAGGTGATGGTATCCGATTTGATCTGAGTAAGATTTCTGCCATTGTTGAGTGGAAACCACCAAAGAATGTATCTGAGGTTAGAAGCTTTTTGGGATTAGCCGGTTATTACAGACGATTTGTTAAAGGATTTTCTATGATCACTACTCCTGTGACGAGATTACTGCAGAAGGATGTTAAGTTCGAGTGGTCTGAAAAATGTCAACAAAGTTTTGAGAAGTTGAAGGCATTATTGACAGAGGCACCAATTTTAGTACAACCTAAATTGGGGAAAGAGTTTGTAATTTATAGTGATGCATCATTGAATGGATTAGGATATGTGTTGATGCAAGAGGGAAAAGTGATAACTTATGCCTCGAGACAGCTGAAACCGTACAAAAAGAACTACTCGACGCATGATTTAAAGTTGGCTGCCATTGTGTTTGCCTTGAAGATTTGCAGACATCATTTGTACGGTGAGAAATGTCATGTCTTTACCGATCATAAAATTTTAAAGTATCTGATGAATCAAAAAGATCTAAACTTGCGACAACGGATATGGCTTGAGTTATTAAAAGACTATGAGCTTGTGATCGATTACCATCCAGGAAAGGCGAATGTAGTGGCTGATGCTTTGAGTAGGAAATATTTGTTTGCTTTAAGGACCATGAATACACAGTTGAATTTATCTGATAATGGTTCGATTCAAGCCAAGTTGAGAGCTAGATCGATGTTTCTTCAGCAGATTTGTGAAACTCAAAAGTGTGACCGTGAGTTGCAAGCCAAGAGAATTCAGCGTGAATCGGGCGATGATTCAGAATTTTCGATCGAATTCGATGATTGTTTAGGATTTCGAGGTAGGATATGTGTTCATAAAGATACAGAGTTGATTCAGAAGATTCTTAATGAGGCACATAGTGGTTGTTTGTCTATTCATCAGTGTCGTAAAAAAATGTATTATGATTTGAAGAAAATGTATTGGTGGACAGGCATGAAATGAGATATCTTAGAGTTCATTTCGAAATGCTTGATTTGTCAACAAGTAAAGTTCGAACACCAAGTACCTTCGGGTTTACTTCAACCTTTGATGGTTTCCGAGTGGAAATGGGACAAAATTACCATGGATTTTGTGACAGGTCTACCTTTGACTCTGAAAAAGAAGGATGTCGTTTGGGTTGTCGTGGACAGATTGATGAAGTCGGCTCATTTTATACCGGTACGTACCGATTACTCACTTGATAAGCTTGCTGATTTGCACATTGTTGAAATTGTTAGACTTCATGGAGTACCTATTTCTATTTTATCGGATAGAGATCCAAGGTTCACTTCGCAGTTTTGGAAAAAGTTGCAAGATGCTTTAGGTACGAAATTAAATTTTAGTACAGCTTTCCATCCGCAAACTGGCAGTCAGTTCGAGAGGGTGATTCAGATTTTAAAAGATATGCTCTGATGTTGTGTTATAGAATTCCAAGGTAGCTGGGAAAAATATCTACTGTTGGTTGAATTCGCCTACAACAACAATTTTTAGTCGAGCATAAAAATGGCACCTTATGAGGCATTGTATGGCCGAAAATGTCAAACACCATTGTACTGGACAGAGCTCAAAGAGATTCAGATTCACGGGGTTGACTTGGTTAGAGAAATCGAAGAAAAAGTAAGGGTGATTCGTGATTGTTTGAAAGCTGCTTCAGATAGACAAAGGTCGTACGCGGATTTGAAAAGAAAAGAGATTGAAATTCAGATTGGTGATAAGGTATTTTTGAAAGTATCTCCATGGAAGAAAATTCTAAGATTTGGTCGTAAAGGCAAGTTAAGTCTGCGATTTATTGGCCCGTATAAGATTACCGAAAGAATAGGACCGGTAGCATACCGGTTAGCTTTGCCATCTGATTTGGAGAGGATCCACAATGTTTTTCATGTGTCTATGTTGCACCATTATAGATCAGACCCTTCGCATGTGATTTCACCGATAGAAGATGAGATTCGTCTAGATATGACTTACAGTGAGGAACCGATCAAGATATTAGCCCAGGAAGTAAAACAGTTGAGAAATAAAAAGTATAGCGCTTGTGAAAGTGTTGTGGCAAAGACATGGGGTTGAAGAGGCTACTTGGGAGCCTGAGGAGACAATGAGAAAACAGTACCCAAACCTATTTTCTGATAAGATTTTCGGGGACGAAAATCCCTAAAGGGGGAGAGTTGTAACGACCCGATTTTGGGGCTAGTCGAAATAGTGGTTTTGGGACCATGAATCCGACATAGAAAAAATCATTTTTATTATATTTTTATGGTCTATAGTTTTATGGAACTATTTTGTGAAAATCTCGTTCAAAAATTTTGACGTTTGACACTCAATTTAGTCAAAAGGACTAAATTGTAAAAAGTGAAAAAATTGAGTTCTACTTGTTAAAGGTGTCCAATTTCTATGAGATTTTAAATTAGAGGTCCTTAGTTGGTAATTAGACCATTGGATAAGTTAGTGGACAAAAATGGACATGAATAGGTAAAATTTCAAAGTTATGCATTAAGGGCATTTTGGTCATTTGGTAAATAAAAGAATAAAAAATGGAAAATAAAGCCAAAATTTGCTCATCTTTCTTCAACCTTGGCCAAAAATTTTAAGAACACCGTAGCTAGGGTTTCTTCAACTTTCAAACTTGATTGTAAGTGCATCCTAGCCCCGTTTTTAATGGTCTTTACATTTTTGAAGTCATTATCATCCGATCTACCTATTTCTACCATTATTTTGAAGTAGGGTTCATGTTTAAAAATTTACCCATGTGTGACATGCATGTATTTGGATGTTTGATGGAAGATATTGTATGTTTAAGGTGTGATAAACAACTTTTACTAAGTGAATTTTAGTGAAAATGCATAAAAAGGACTTATTTGTAAAAGTTGTAAAAATGGGTAGTAGAAATGTGATTTGATGAAAAATGTGGACTATTATGAGCATGATTTAGGTTCGGTTAGGCTTGGGTAACAGAGAAAATGGATACATTTCATTTTACGAGCCTAATGACTAATTTGTAAAAATGTGAAAAGTTAAGGGTAAAATTATAATTTTGCCATAATGTGATTTTTGGACAACATTGAGTAATGTGATAATTCAATAAGTTAAATTTGGTATTATAGATCAAGAAAAATGAAGTTCGGACCTTGACCGGGGGAAGAACAAGGTTATTGAGGATTAGGTCCATTTCCTACTATTTTGTACCGAGGTAAGTTTGTGTGTAAATAACGCAATGTTATATTATGAATGTAATGCTTAATATTGCATAAATTGTTCGATTGTTTCTATGGAAATATTCAACGAAGGTTCGACGATGAGAAAATCCCGGTTGAACCTTAGGAATAGTTTAGTATACAAGTGACATGTCACTAGGAAACCATGTGTTATGTGATCTATGTGAATCCGGCTGCTGGTCATGTACGTCCTATCAGTGGCTAGGTAGTCTGATATTCATTGCGGACACCTGACAGCTTGTGTGAGTAACTCGTGTAGCTACGTCTTGATTGATAGCTTATGTGAGCAAGCTCATGATTAGCTCGTGTGCGAGCCTCATGTGTTATGAGATATGAGGTAGCATTGGCTACATATGTGGCACTTATGTGCAAGACTTTCCGTGTATCTGATAGTATTCCATGTGTTCAACGGGTAATCTGAAGAGTTTGTCAAAGTTGACAAAGTATGCAACTATGTTATGAGTTGGTACAGGTATGTATGTGGCCTTTAGTATAAGATGAACTCTTGGTAAGAATGCTAATGAGTAAGTTATGCCTAAGATACATGATGATATTTATGTTAACTTATGTTGAGTAGTTATATGATTAATGTATGATTTATGTTGCTTATTATTTGCATGCAAACTTACTAAGCTTTAAAGCTTACTCCCCTTTTCTTTCCATTCCTTACAACATCGCCAAGCTAGCTCGAGGATCGAGGAATGTCGGAGCTCATTCATACTATCAAACGAGTATTTTTGGTATACTTGGTTTTAATATTTTGAGTATGGCATGTATAGTGACTTGGTCATTTTGTCATGTGTCATATTTGTTTAGCCAAATGTGTTGGCATTGTAATGGTTAATGATTCATTTTGTATATTTCCGTTGGAAGTTGGCTAATATTAATCTTATTCGTCATTGGTATGTTTATGTGATGCTGCTTATCATGAAGATGAAATTGGCATGAATGGAAATGTAACAACTCGATTTTGACCCTATTCGAAACAGTGGTTTCGGGACCATAAATCAGAGTTAGAAAAATATTTTAATATTATTTTCTGTGTTTATTAAGTGTAAATTTATATCTGTGAAATTTTTGTGTTTTAATTTTATTGTTTGAGTGTCGATTTGATAAAAAGACTTAATCGCGTAAAATGTAAAAGTGACTAGATAATTGTGTAAGGGCCGAATTGATGTTGTCTTTGTAATATGATGTACTTAAGTTGCAATTTACCCATGATATAATGATATGGACGGACATGAACTTATTATATAATAGTTTTATATTAATTAATAAAGGTTATATATGTAAAATGATTAATAATGTTATATAACATAAAACATAAAATACTTAAAAGCCATTGTCATATTTTCTTTCTATGACCAAAACATAAAAGAAAAGAAAAGAAATAAGGTTTTCTTATGTTCGGCCATTGTTAAGCTCAATCAAGGTATGTAACTAGCTCAGTTTTTGATAATTTTTATGTTTTTGAGATCGTTGCAGTGTAATGTACAAAGCCCATGCTTGAATTTCTGATTTTGATGAATATTTTGAGTTATGCCATTGATGAATAATTGATTTTTGTGATGTTAGTTGATGAAATATGAAAGATATGTTTTGGATTAACATGTTTT
Organism: Gossypium longicalyx; assembly: GCA_025698465.1. Taxonomy (NCBI): domain Eukaryota; kingdom Viridiplantae; phylum Streptophyta; class Magnoliopsida; order Malvales; family Malvaceae; genus Gossypium; species Gossypium longicalyx. Next base: position 60,509,365 of record CM047007.1, read on the forward strand.
GTATTAGAATTTTTTATGATTTTGAGTAATTAGGGCTTAACTGCAAAAATGATAATTTGAGGGACTAAAATGTGAAATAAATGAAATGTATGGACTTGTATGAACATAAGGAAGATTCGGCCTAAGCATGGTGTACTCAAATTTTGCATGTTTTGTGTTTTGTGCAATTTGGACAAAATTGTAAAAAGTGTAAAATGTTAGGGGTAAAATGGTAATTTTCCCATTTATGTGTTTTTGGACTAAATTTACTTAAAATATGTTTGAATGAGTTTAATTTGAATATGTTTAGATCAAGAACCAAAGAAATCGGATTTTGATCGAGGGAAAACCAAAGTTGTCGATTAGTCGTCCCATTCTGATTTTTGTTGTCCGAGGTAAGTTTATAAGCAAATATATGTTGTTTATTTTAAATAAATATGAGTTTATTATGCTGAAATGAATTATGTGAAGTACATATGTTGTTAGCCGAATGTGTATATGCTAAGGGGCTATATTTACAAATTCGTTTCGACTGAGTTATGATGTCCGAAACCCCCGTATGAACCTTACGAATAGCTAGCATGCATATGTCATGACATAGGATTCCAATATGTGATGTGCGAGTAAGACCATGGCATCGATATATGTGTGCGAGTAAGACCACGTTTAATACGTTGGCATCGATATGTGATTCCGATATATGTCTGCGAGTAAGACCACGTTTAATACGTTGGCATCGATATGTGATTCCAATTTATGTGTGCGAGTAAGACCTTGTCTAGGACAGTGAAATCGATATGTGATTACATGTAAGACCACGTTTGGAACGTTGGCATTGTGGTTACATGTAAGACCACGTTTGGGACGTTGGCATTGTACGATATGTGTGATTATCCGAGTATCCTATTCAATTCTGAATGGTTCAACGGGAAATGATAAGTTGTGATTGAATGTGTAAAATGAGCTAAAGTGACCACGTATGTGATAGTTGATTACCTATTTGGAGATAAGGCAAATTATACATAATGCTAGTGTAAATATATGTGTATTAGTATGGTTTATTCGGCCATATGTTATGCATAAATATGTGATATTAAATTTTGATTCAAGAGTATATACTTATGAGTGTATATATATTCGGTTATATAATGTTACTATGGTTTTGAAATTGAATGTTACTTTGATAATAGATATATATATTCAGCCATGATAAAATTTATATATGAAAGTATATGTTGTATATGAAATTGTAAGCTTGAAATTAAATGTGATTATGATATTATAAATTGGTTTGGTTAAATTGAGTTGATATCGTCATTGAATTATTTATTTGCTTATGACTTACTAAGCTATGATAGCTTACTATATGTGTATGTTTGTCACTGTTTTATAGATTTTAGAGTCAAGGTATGAGCTCGGGATAGTCAGCAAAGTCTATCACACTATCGACTATTTTTGGTACTTTATAAGTTAAATTTCGAACCTATGGCATGTATAGGTTAGATAATATTTGGAAATGTTGGACTTTGGTATGTGTATATAATTAAGCCATGCGAAAATGGCTTGTTTATTTTATTAGGTTCGGTTTTAAGGTTTGATCAAATTTTGGTTATATTTGATATGGTTGGAGTTTATTTTGGTATGCATATTATATGATATGTATGATTTGTGTTTTGATGTTATATATGTGATGTTGATTATATGATTCGAAAATGAGATGTGTTAATGATGAATCATAATCGGCCATGAAAGTAGCTCATTTTGGATGTATGATTTGTGGTATATTTTGTGAGGTGGTTGATTATAAAATTTGGTTTAAGTGAGGTTAATATGGTTGATGGATATGTTTTGGTTGTGGTTTTGATTTTTGGTCATTATATGTTTATATGTGAATCATGGTTGATATATTTGCTAATGGTGATGAAGTTATGCCAAAAGTATATGCGTATGGAAAATTTAGTATGATGTGAAATTGTGGTTGGATATTTTTGTTGAGTGATATGTATGATATATAAGTGGGATGTACTAGGTAAATGGTTATAATTTGAATTATTGCTGTTTGGTTATGTGATGAAGTAAATATGGATAATGACTATAAGTTTTTAATCATTAGTTATAAATGATGTGCTTTCATATTCAGCTAATGATAGATAAACTAAATATGTGTGCATGTAACATGTTTGTTTATGGTTTGATATTTAATGGTCAAGATGATTAGTTTGATGTTTGATTCTTGTTATATGTATAAAGAGTTAACAGAAAATTATAGAAATAATATGGCTATTTTAATTCAGTACTTATTAGTAAATAAAGAATATGTATGAGGTATATTTTGTTAGCTAAATGGATAGTCATTAAGTGACAAGTTAATATTTGTATTCGGATACGCAAATGGTAAATTTTAACTTAAGATTGAATGGTGGAATTGGTATGACTTTAATGGTTAATTTTTAATAGCCGAATAAGTGAGCAAATGAATTGATTATGTATTTGTAATTTTGTCATGATGTTAGTATATAAATTTTGGTATGTTTAGATTATATAATTATGCTTAGAAATGGTTCGTAGATTGTTTGATAATATGATGGTTAGACATGTTATTTAGCTTGTGTATTAATTGATATTATCATGTTTAAATTCAGCCTTGAAACTTTATAACATTAGACAAGAGTATGTTATGTTATATGTATAAATACAAACTTGTGATGTGTTTGATGAGAAAAGTAAATTATGATTGACATATTGATTTGGTTATATGAAATGTTATATGCGTGTATAGTAATAGAGAAAAATGAAAGTTGACATTGAATAAAGTATATGTATTTAATATGTATTAATATTCAGTTATTGTATTGGAAATTGACCATCTGAATAGTAATTTATGTTATAAGATTACAAAATGGTTATATGTGCGTTTAATAAAATTGTTTTATGCTTTGTGTATTAATGATTCAAGAATTGATAAACTGAAGTTACAAAGGTATACCTTCAAATATAATCTGAGTAATAGTGTGAATGTATGAAAGTTGTATCTTTTCCAGTGATGCCTCGTAACCCCATTCCGGCGACGGATACGGGTTAGGGGTGTTACAGGAAAAAAAAGTATGTGATGTTTATGCATGATAGATGTTAGTATGTGCAAATGATGTATTGATATCTTGTTTGTGGCTGATTTGGTTGTATGTATATGCTTGGATTGGTGTTGCTTGTTGTTGTGTAGTTTGGTGCAAGTAAATGTGGCAAAATGGCTTGGTAAATAGCCTTATTTTTGTCCATACTGGCAGAGACACGGCCGTGTGTCCCAGCCATGTGAAGGACATGGCCTAGGGACACGAGTGTCTGTCTAGGGCGTGTGAAGTCTGCACCTATTTTATGAAAATTTTTGAAAATTATATTCGCCACACGGCCTATCACACCGGCGTGCTACTTGGCAGTGTGACGTCTTTTGGTGCATGACGTCATAAACAGAGAGTTACACGGGTTAAGGACATGAGCGTGTGTGACCACACGCCAACCCACATGGGCGTCTCCCAAGCCACGCGAGCATGTTACCCTGTTTTGATGAAAAAATTTTCTAAGTGTTGTATGATTTTCTAAAGTTCTCGGTTTAATCCTGATTCGCTTTCGAAGCATGTTTTGGGCCTCGTAGGCTCGTGTTAGGGATTTTATGCTCCATTTCAAAAAGTTTTAAATTTGGATTGAAATTTAGGTCTCGGTCTTTTATGTTAGTTTGTGTTTAAGTCCGGTGATGCCTCGAACCCGGTTCCGGCGTCAGATACGGGTAAGGGGTGTCACACTGTAATTCAATCTTGTTGGGAGAAATCACATGTGAAGGATCTGATCTATACTGTCTCAACATCGAAACATGAAAAATGTTATGTATCTTCTTCAGTTCAGGAGGTAATGCCACTATGTAAGCTACATGATCGATTTTCTCAAAAATTTCATACAACCCGATAAACTTTGGACTAGGTTTTCAATTTTTGCCAAACCAAAATACTTTTCTCCAAGGAGAAACTTTCAAAAACACTCTATTGCCAACAAAAAAACTTTATATCTTTTCTTTTCAGATCGACATAAGATTTTTTATGGTTAGAGGCGGCTTTCTAGTAATCTTGGATAGCAAAGGCTTTATCTTCAGTTTCCCTAATCAAATATGTCTCGACCAATTTGCTTTTGCTCAATTCTGACTAGTATAACAGAGTTCTAAGTTTTTGTTCGTATAGAGTTTCAAACGATGCCTTTTAATACTACACTGATAGTTGTTATTTTAAGCGAATCCGATCAATAACATATATTTTCCCCAGCTACCTTCGAATTCAATAATACAATATCATAACATGTCTTCTAGAATCTGAATTACCCATTCTGAATGTCTATCAGTCTGTGGATGAAATGCTGTATTGAAATTAAGTTTAGTACCCAAAGCCTCGTGAAGCTTACACCAAAATCTTGAGGTTAATCTTGGGTCTCAATTAGAAATGATAGAGAACGAAACTCCATGAAATCTAACAATATCATATACATATAACTCAGCTAAATTTTCAAGGGAATAATCCATTCTGATTGAAACAAAATGAGCCGATTTCGTCAATCTATTGGCAATAGTCCAAATCGAGTGTATAATAGTCTAGTTTAGACCCTAGTCAGAATAGTGGTTTCAGGACCACAAATTCGAGTTAAAAAAGTATTTAATATTATTTTCTGTGTTTAAAATATGTGAATTGACATGTGTGAAAGTTTCGTATGAAAATTCGATAAATTGTGTGCTTAATTTGATAAAAGGACCTAATCGCGTAAAATGTAAAAGTGACCTTCTATTTGTTAAAGTGCTTATTTGACATGTCTTTATAAATGAAAGGTCCTTATGTTGATATTTCACCATTGTAAGCTTGAGTGGACAATTATGGCCTTTTATATTAATGTTATAAATGTTTATTATTAATGGAAAATTTGGTATTTGGTAATTAAAACCATATTAATAAAATAAAAAAAGCATGAAATTAGCCATTTGTTCATGCTATTTCTGAAAATACAAAAGGAAAAGAAAAGAAAATACAAGCTAGGGTTTGGCTACTTATTTTGGTAATTAAGTATGGTTTTTGATTTGTTTTCGATAATTTCTACGTTTTTGTGATTGTTGCTTAGTATACTATCAAGCCCATGTCTCAATTTCTGATTTTGTTGATGATTTTGAGTTGAGCCATTGATGAAATTATAAGCTTTGTGAAGTTAGTTTTTGGTAAATGAAAGATATGTTTTGGGTTAACATATTTTGTATTTGAATTTTTGATGAATTTGAGTAATTTGGACTAAATTCTGAAATTTGTAAATTGAGGGACTAAAATATGAAACAAATGAAATATATGGACTTGTATGAACACTATGAGAATTCGGCTAGGCATGTGTACAAAGAAATTTTGTGTATTTTGTGATTTTGTGAATTAAGGACTAAATTGTCAAAATATGAAAAATATGAGGGCTAATTTGTAAAATGCCCTAAATGTGTGTTTGTGGATTGATTTGAATGATTTGGTAAATAAAAGAGTTAAATTTGAATTTATATAGATCAAGAATTAAAGAAAACGAAATTAGATTAGGGAAAGTCGAAAGTTGTCGAGTAGCCGATTCCGTCTATCCAAATCTGTACGAGGTAAGTCGATATACAAATAAATGTGTTTTGAATTGAAATATTACTGTTAATATGATATTGAACATTGATGAATGGTTATATGAGTTGAGCATGAGACTTCCAAGAAAATATCGACAAAGTTTCGACATTAGAAAATCCCCGTACGAACCTTAGGAATAGTTAGGATACATATGTCATGACATAGGATCCGATATGTGTTTTCGTGTAAGACCACGTCAGGGACGTTGGCATCGACTTATGATTTATGTGTAAGACCACGTCTAGAACGTTGGCATCATATTTGATTTCGTGTAAGACCCTGTCTGGGACTGTGGCATCGATATTTGATTACATGTAAGACCACGTTTGGGACGTTGGCATTATACAAGCTTTTCGAGCTATCCGCGTATCCTTATGATTCCGAACAGTTCAACGGGCATTCCGAGAAAATAGATGACTATGTGAATTTGTATCCGACTTAGGTACATTTGAATTGTATACTATGTTTGAGAATGAAAGGTAAATATATGTACCTTGGTGAATATATGATATAAGTATGAGTTGCTATGAGAATGAGTTATGATATGTATATGTGAATCATGTTCGAATGAAATATAAGAGATATATGGCTATGTGAATGTATTTTACCTTAAATTATATGAATAAATTGATGTTATTTGTTAAGTTTATTTGTATATGGCTTACTAAGCTTTTGAAAGCTTACTTTGTGTGCGTTTGCATTGTTTTATAGATATCGTAGCTATCAGGAGCTCGGGGATCATTGAGGATCATCATCACCCTATCAAACTCTATTTTGGTACATTTTGAAAGTGTAAATATTGGAGTATTGCATGTATAGGCTAGAAGTACTTTGATTATGTTTTGTGATGTATATATCTAGCCATGTGATTTGGCTTGATTATGGTTGTCTATATGAATGAGTTCTTGGTATGAAATATGTGATGCAATATGAACAATATAATGTGTTTTGAATGGCCTAGTGAAATGGTCAATTTGGTAAGGTTTTGGCATGTGAATGAATGAGGTGGATTGGGGTTATGAAGCATATGATTTAATATGATTTTGGCTTATGATTTGTTATGATTGAGTATAGTTTATAAGCATGAATTTGGTTGATAATAATATGGCATGAATGATGTATGTTTTGGTATTGAAATTGGCTGAAATTATAGTTCAAATGTGCTTGGTTTGATGCTTATAGGATTGACCCAAATGGGGTGGCAAATTGGATTTTCAAATGACCTATTTTTGTCCACACGGGCAGAGACACGGGCGTGTGTCTCAGCCGTGTGCGACACACGGTCATGTTGCACGGTCGTGTGTCCCCTGGGGTACCCTACGATTTTAAATCAGTCTTGAGCACGGCCAAGGCACACGGGCGTGTGGCTAGCTGTGTGACCCAAGTTAGTTTCAACCACGGCCAAGGCACACGAGCATGTCTTGTAGCCGTGTGATTAAGTTAGTATGTATGCTTTGATTTGACACGGTCTAGACACACAGGCGTTTGACCTCTGTAACTTAGAAAATTTTTTTAAGTTTCAAAAAATTTTGTATGTGTTCAGTTTGGTACAGATTATTATCTAAAGCATGTTTAAGGTCTCGATGACCTATGTAAAGGACTTTGTATTGATATTTGACCTTTGATGCTATGATGTTTGTGAAATGAATGCTAAATGTTTCGATATATCTGGTAATGCCTTTAACCCTAGTCTGGCGACGGGTACGGGTTAGGGGTGTTACATTTGGTTGGTATCAGAGCTACGATTTAGTCGATTCTAGGACTAACGTAGTGTATGTTAGTCTAGCTATACATGCCATATTTATGAACTGCGATGGTGTGATGAATCCTAACAATGAAAATGTGTTTTTATATAGCAAATAGATCTCGAATGAGCTGTAGCTAACGATGTCGAGAGCAATGCGCCTAATACCACACAAGGGACAGCGCCATCCGACTCTAGATCGGCTACGAGTAGCCATGATGGAGAGGCTAGACAAGCCTTCTATCAAATGATGAATGATTGGTTCAGTCAGTATATTAGAACTAATTCGACTGTTCAATAACCTCGAACCCCGACTAATCCTCCGCAAGTCCCTGTTATGCAACAAACGAATCCGATTCCGTTAAGTAAGCCATCAGTCGATAAGATTAAAAAATATAGGGCCGAAGAATTCTGTGCTACTACGAATGATGATGCTGAAAGAGTCGAGTTCTGGTTAGAGAATACAATACGAGTATTCGGTGAATTGTCTTTGAATCCGGATGAATGCATAAAATGTGCCGTTTCACTTTTGAGAGATACGGCGTGTCATTGGTGGAAGACTTTGATATAAGTGGTTTCGAGAGAGTGAGTCACCTGGGATTTCTTTCAAGCTGAATTCCGAAAGAAATACACCAGTCAGAGATTTATCAACCAGAAACGTAAAGAGTTTCTTGAACTTAAGCAAGGCCATATGTCTGTTAAAGAATATGAGCGAGAATTTGTAAGACTGAGTTAGTATGCTCGAGAATGTGTATCTACTGAGGAAATAATGTGCAAAAGATTTGAAGATGGTCTGAATGAAGATATTCATTTGTTAGTCGGGATTCTTGAGATCAAAGAATTCGTTGTGCTTGTTGAATGAACATGTAAAGCCGAAGAACAAGGAAAAGAGAAAAGAAAAGATGATTCAGAAGCAAGAGTAGTGCGAAAGAGATCATCGAGCAAGTCATTTCAACCTACATCAAAAAAGTTTAGAGATGATTATAGCCGTTCAAAGGCTAATGTGGGACATTCGCGTAGAGATCGTGCTAGATCGCATTCGAGTTTCAGAGCTCCAGCTACATCTGTTGCTAGTGTTAGAAATGTTTGATCTGATCGCCCTGAGTGCAAACACTGTAGTAAAAGACATCCCAGCAATTGTGGACTTTATGATAGGGCTTGTTTCAAATGTGGATTATTAGACCATTTTATCCGTGATTGCCCTAAATCTGTCAGGCAAGAGATTGTGCAAAATCTGAGGCCAAGTGGCAATGTATCTCGTGGTAGACCTCTCAGAAATATGAGAAATGTGAGTGGCAGTCAGAGGGGAGCAAAAGACACTGCTGTTAGATCCGAGGTTCGTGCACCTGCCAGAGCTTATACCATTCGAGCTCGTGAGGAAGCTTAGTCTCTAGATGTGATTACGGGTACTTTCACAATTTATGATACTTCTGTGATTACTTTGATAGACCCTAGATCAACGCATCCTTATATATCCAGGATTACCTCTGATACGAGAAGTTGTGTTTGGCATTGAGTTAGTACTGGGAACTACTCCGATTTCAATAGCTCCATAAAGAATGGCTCCGATCGAGTTAAAAGAATTAAAATTTTAGTTGCAAGAGTTGACCGATAGAGGGTTTGCTAGACCGAGTTTCTCACCTTGAGGTGCTCCGGTTTTGTTTGTGAAAAAGAAAGACGGTACGATGAGAATGTGCATTGATTATCGTCAATTGGACATAGTGACTATCAAGAACTAATATCCTTTGCCCAGAATTGACGATTTGTTTGATCAGTTGAAAGGAGAAACCATATTTTCGAAGATAGATCTCAGATCGGGTTATTATCAGTTGAGAGTAAAAGACTCAGACATTTCGAAAATTACTTTTCGAACGAGGTACAAACACTATGAGTCTTTCGTTATGCCTTTCGGATTAACGAATGCTTCTGTTGTTTTTATGGACTTGATGAACAGAATTTTTAGACCGTATTTAGATCGATTTTTATTTGTATTCATTGATGACATTTGGGTTTATTCGTGTGATGAAAATGAGCATGCCGAACATCTGAGAATAGTGTTACGGACTTTGCGCGATAAGCAGTTGTATACGAAGTTCAGTAAATGTGAGTTTTGGTTATGCGAAGTTCGATTTCTAGGACATATTGTGCCAGCATTAGGTATCCGAGTTGATTCAAGTAAGATTTTAGCTATTTTGGATTGGAAGCCTTCGAGAAATTTTTCTGAAGTCTGCAGTTTTCTAGGACTTGCTGGTTATTATCGAAGGTTTGTAAAAGGCTTTTCTATGATTGCAACTCCATTGACGAAATTGCTTTAGAAAGATGTGAAATTTGAATGGTCTGAAAAGTGTTAGAAAAGCTTTGATCAATTGAAAGCCATGTTGACTGAAGCTCCAGTATTAGTACAACCCGAATCGGGTAAAGATTTTGTGATCTATAGTGCTACTTTGTTGAATGGTCTAGGATGCGTTTTGATGCAGGAAGGCAAAGTCACTGCTTATGCTTCGAGACAGTTAAAATCACACGAAAAGAACTATCCGACGCACGATTTGGAATTAGTTGCGATTTTGTTTGCTTTGAAAATTTGGCGCCACTATCTGTTTGGTGAGAAATGTCACGTATATTCTAATCATAAGAGTTTGAAATATCTGATGACTCAGAAAGATTTGAATCTGTGATAAAGAAGGTGGTTAGAATTGCTAACAAACTATGAGCTTGTGATTGATTATCATCCGGGGAAAGCAAATGTTGTTGCTGATGCTTTGAGTCAAAAATCATTGCTTGCTCTGCGTGCAATGAATGCTCATTTGGTTGTGTCTGATGATGGTTTGATTTTAGCTAAATTAAAAGTAAGACCGTTATTCATTCAATAGATTATCAAAACTTAGAAGATTGATAATGAACATGTTGAATTTTAATTAATTTTATATCAAATTTTGATTAATTTTAATTATTTTCGACAAATTTACAAAAAGGGCGAAAAACGGCTCGGCAGACACTACTAAAAGTAAAAAATCGAGAAGTAATTTTGAAGCATCAAGGCAAAATTTTTCAGCTTAAGACGGTCCAAATTATGTGTATTAATTCATAATATAATTAATTTTAATTTTAATCTAATTTAATTTAGGTTAAATAAATTATTGTTACTTAATTATGAAAGGGGGCCCAATTGAGCTGAACCGAGAAAACCGATCCAACCGAGCACTAGGCAGCCCAAAACTGTCCCACATGCTGACCCAATCAGCTTTCTTGGCTGATTATTTGGCTTGAAAAATGACCCTTGAAGACTCCTTCAAATTGCATTCAAACCCCTCCACTATTTATGCCTTTCTAGATTTTCCCCTACCTTAAGATAGCATGTTTGAAATCTTCAAACATGCCACATGTGTGGCCAGCCATGGGGGAGTCTTTGGCTTCTGATTTTGGCTATTTTTAGTAGCTTTCTCAACCTATAAATACCCTCCTTGGCTGCTCACTTCAAACACATCTCCACCCTTCTCATCTATTCATTTTTCTCTTTTCATTCCCTTCCATTGTTCTTCATTTTCTTCCCCAATTCCCTTGTCGATTTCACCTCTTGAAAAAGAGTCAATCAACCACCATTTGGAGCAGCATTCAAGTGTTCGTAGAAGCCTTGGTTCGACAAGAACAAGCGGAGAAGGAGGAGTGGAGCAAACTAGTCAAGCCACGGAGAAAATACAGGATTTGATTCTTGTTCCCTATCCTTTTAATTTTGTTGTTGTTATGATGAACATGTCTATGAATATTTATGATGTTGAATTGTTTAATTTAATTAATATGGCTTGAATTTAATTCGTGTTAGGTTGATTCCATTTCGTCTACTTGAGTTATTAAAATTGTGTTTGTGTTGTTATAGGCCTCGGTAAGATGTTAGATTAAGTAAAACCATGACTAAGTTAATCTTGCATTGCAGTTGTAAGGTAAATAATTATTTAAACAGATTGAATTTGTAATTAATTGACATGATACTTGATTAGTGCATGTTTAATCATCTACGGTAGCTGAGGGTTAAATTAGCAATGGTATGTAACGATACATTAGCCTTGCATAACTTACAAGATTATTGTGATTAAATTGTTTCAAGGTAGATATACATTGTTACCTCAAGTAATCTTTTATGTGCTTATGAGATTGAATTAATTATTTGAATTGGCATAGAGATATGTACAAGAGATTATTTTAGTTTCATAAGTATGTATGTGTATTAACACATTTGCTTATTAAAATTTGTTTAATCGGTTGAATTGGCGTAGAGATATAGTCAACAGATAAATGGATTTTGGTAGGTAAGTATGCTCATAATTTAGCAAATTACCAAGTTTCCGTGAATTTATTCGTAACAACATGAACATGAGTTTAATAATTCTAAGTTAAGAAATGTAATTAATCTAAGACAATTATGTCATCTTGATTAAAATCATCTTTTGAAATCATGCATTGGAACTTTTATTTTCTATTTATTTATTTTACTTAGTTAAAAATCTTAGTTTTTAATCACCTTCTCAAATCAAAATATTTTTCTTCACCAAAGTGTTTTAAATTGCATTCATAAATAATTCTTTTCACAGTCCCTGTGGGTACGATAACTCGACATTTACTTGTCACTTTATTACTTGTTGCGATTGTGTACACTTGCATATTTTCATCATTCAAAAACCAGATACGAATTTCATCATGACTCGCTCCTATTTCCATTCAAGAATCATAAGAGGCTGTAATAATCCACCTGATGTTCAACTTTCACCTGTTGACATACTAGACATTTAGCAGCAAATTCAAAAATCTCTCGTTTCATTCTTGGCCACTAGTACATTTGTTTCATGTCGCAAAAAAAAATAGTACTACCTAGATGAATTGAGTACGTACTATTGTGAGCCTTAGATAATATGTCTCATTTTAATTCTGAATCATTTAGAACACATAGTTCATTGCAAAAGTATATGGTACCATCAATAGCAACATTGAATTCTGTAGATTAATCATTCTAAATTTGCTCTCGTTTAGATAACAATTTCATGTCATCATTTTGCAACTCTTGAATTTTCAGAAAGAACAACAATTTAGCTTTCAAATTGGCCAAAACAGAGCCATCACGATTTAAGGTTAACTCAGTATTCATCGCTCTAAATGTAAACTAAGATTTTCGACTTAATGCATCAGCTACATTGTTAGCTTTCCTCGGGTGATAATCAATTACCAGATCATAATCTTTTAGTAGCTCAAGCCATCGTCATTTTCTTAGATGTAATTCTTTTTGAGTCATCAAGTATTTTAGGCTTTTGTGATTGGTATAAACAAGACATCTCTCGTCGTACAGGTAATGTCGCTAAATTTTTAGAGCGAAAATAATCGCGACCAGTTCTAGATTGTGAGTCGAACAATTTCTCTCCTGTGGTTTTACCTGTCAAGAAGCATAAGCTATAACCTTTTCATCTTGCATCAATACACAACCTAACCCACTGAGCGGCACATCACTGTAAACAACATATTCTTTCCTAGATTCAGGCTAAGTAAATACATGAGTTTCTGTCGGTAAAGTTTTTAGCTGATCAAAACTCAACTGACACTTATTCGACCAAAAAAATCAACATTTTTCTACAACAAAATTTTCATATGTAAAGTAGTTATAAAATTTTTTTTAATAAACCAATGATAATAACCAGTTAAGCCCTGAAAACTATGCAACTTAGAGGCCTTCTTTAGGGTTTTCGAATTCTCAATAGAAGAAATATTACTCAGATCAATTTGGATACCATCCGCAGAAACCAAGAAATCCAACCTCTCTGAGCCAAAATTCACATTTACTGAATTTTGTGTACAATTGTTTCTAGTGCAAAGTCTGTAGCACAATTTTCAAATACTAAGCATGCTCAGATTTTGTTTTAGAATAATTAGTATATCATCAATAAATACCACTACAAATCTATCCAGGTGAAGCTAAAAACCTAATTCATTAAATCCAAAAACACATCAGGGGCATCTGCTAATTTGAACAGCATTACAAAAAATTCATAGTGGCCATAATGATTTTAGAAAGCAGTTTTTGACATGTCGATGTCTTTAACTCGCAACTGATAATAACTGGATTTGAGGCCTATTTTCAAAAATACGGTATCACCTTTCAACTAATTGAACATATCATCAATATAAGGAAAAGGATATTTGTTCTTTATAGTGACTTCATTCAATTTCCTGTAATCGATACAGAATCTCATCGACCCATCCTTCTTCTTCAAAAACAACAATGGTGCACTCCAATGAAATACACTCGGTCGAATAAAACCTTTGTCAAACAACTCTTGCAACTATGCTATAAGTTCTTTTAATTCAGCTGGAGTCATTCGATACGGTGCGATAGAGATCAGAGCAGTCTCAGGCACTAAGTCAATCCCAAACTCAACTTCATGTTCAGATGGTAATCCCAATAATTCTTCAGGAAATACATCCATAAACTCACTAACAATAGGTACCTGATCAATTTTTTATCCCAATTCTCGAGTATCTAATATATATGCCAGAAATGCCTCACAGGCTTTTCGAATAAATTTTTGCACGGAGATTGCTTAAATAACTTTAGTAGTAAAATCTGATCTATTTGACTAAACTATAATTATTGCACTAGTCTGACATCTTAGATCAATCCATTTCAGTCTATAGTTTACTACAGCATCGTGTAACATCAACTAATCCATTCCCAAAATGATATCAAATTTGTGAAATGGTAACAACATTAGATCAACAAGAAAATCAAAGCCCTGAATTCTTGACCGCCTTTGGACATACTAACGTCTAGAGTGTGAATACTGTAGTAAAAGATATACCGATGAGGCAGTATCTGCAAGTATACAGGTTTAGTTGTAATATAGTTACAATGGAGTAGGTGAGTACTCTGAGGATCATACCCAAGGGGGATAGTGCTAGATCGATTTTAACCTGAACACTAAAAATTTAATTAGTACTCTAAATTAGTTATAGTACAGAAACATAATAAAAAAGAGTTTTTAAGAAATAATAAAATATAATAAAGAAATAAGAGTCAAATCAAATATGATTATGGGTGATTAGTTCGCTTCGGTAATCCCCATCAACTGTCACTTCATGTTCCTCGTTAATCAACTAGTCGCTATCTCAATAGGATCTTCTGATCTTCCACTCAAATAATGAGTCAGTAAAGACTACTTATCTTTCAACCTCACAGTCCAAACCAGCTTGGGGTGAAGGTGTTCATGGATAGGCCATACCAATTTTGGGTTAATTACCACCTTGATGACTTCCTAGGCTTGTCAGGCCTAAGGTATTAGGTTCGTGCTTTCCTAAATATGTGATCCATTGAGTAACCTAATGAAATAGTTAATAGATTATACCTCTACTCGCTAATCCCCCATAGAAGGATTAGTTCCTCATGGTTTCCATGAACAAAATAGAATCGATACAAAGAATAAGCATGATAAACGAATAGAAAGTATAGATTTTAAGAAAATGTCTGATTTGTATTAGGAATGAAGTGAATCCACAAGTTTGATTATTTTCCACAAATCAGATCTCTCGAGATAAACATATAACAACTCGAAAATAAACCTAAAACCTAAAAAGAATGAAAAACTAAACTAAAATTAAAAGCAGAATTCTAAACTAATTGGTGTCCATAACATGTGACAAATGAGCCTATTTATAGATTTCAGGTGGTTGTCGTCCTTAACCCTAGGTTAGCTAACGTTCCTAATCTTTAAGTTTGATTGTGCAGACCAAAATGCCCCTTAGCTTGTATTTAGTTCCAGTCCAGAGTCAATATCGTGACACATCAAGACCTGTGTTGCGACATAGGAGTCAGTATACCCCTCTTGGGATATCTTTTGGGGTATGTCGCGACACCATCAGGCTGTGTCGCGACATTGAAAATAGTTTCGTGATTTCTCCATTCTGCTCCCTATGTTACGACATTGATCATTATGTGTTGTGACATAGTGATCAGTATTGGCTTATTACACGTTCTAATGGTCTTCTGCACACTTACAAAGTTCATTAGCTCACCCTTAGGACTCATTCTGCCCCTAAGGTCAATAAAAAACTCAAATTTGACATTTTATGAATTTAAAGAAAACTCACAAAATCATAATTAAAACCTAATGAAAATTCTTACTTTCAAACTCCTAAAGTGTGAAAATTAGATTAATCTACTACACTGAATTACAACAGATCAAACTCTTCTACACTTAAGTCATTGCTTATCCTCAAGAAATACAAACAAAAACAAGAACTAGAAGAGACGTCCCTTGAGAAAATATCATA
Organism: Gossypium longicalyx; assembly: GCA_025698465.1. NCBI lineage: Eukaryota > Viridiplantae > Streptophyta > Magnoliopsida > Malvales > Malvaceae > Gossypium > Gossypium longicalyx. The sequence goes on from CM047007.1 coordinate 60,525,067, forward strand.
CAAGTATTGAATTTGGAGCACATGAATAGGTATTTCATATTCACAAACAACTTTAACATTATGAATAATTGATTTACCACTTTTGACTGCAAACATCTAAGTTCAGTACATTACAAAGTATACAAACATGAAGGGCCTCACCTATAGGGATCCATCAACAAATCATACAAGTAATATGATTATCCGAGAAGAAAACAAATAGTCGTTTATGCTATTGTTTAATGTAATGTCCATTTATGCATAAGTATATTTAGGTCACATAGGCCCTTTCAGCTTGTAATGTTCTTAGGCTTAGGACAGGTATGGAATTAAAAAATAGTCATCATCAAAAGGGTTACAAACATGAAAATAGATTGGCACATCGTATCGATCCCTATTCTTCCCCCTTAGTGACCCTTACCCTCTCACCACCTTATTTCTCCTTCTCTCACCTTCTTTGTTTCTCTACATAGGAAATCATAGCACATAGTAACTATGGCTAGTGTACGAGTTTTAGTGCACTAATGAATGAGTCTTTCTTATTCTCGTGACCTTGTCACTTCCTTTTTCAATTCATCTCACTCATGAATTTTTTTTGTTTTCAAAAACTTTTTCTACTTGTATTAATTTTCTTTTTTTTTTTGAAATTTTCTTTTGTTTTGCACTTTTAGGCTAACCTATAGTTCCTATATCAAACCAATCTTTCCTATTTCACTCTTATTTTTATAAAATATACCGTGGTGTATCTACTTAACCCTCAATACGTATGGCCAAATGTCTATAGTCGTGTAGTGCAAGACCAAAGAAAGAGGGCAATTACAAATTAACATTTTAGGCTCGGGTTTTGTAATAAGGTTCATCAAGAAGTGTTAATAGGCTCAAAAATTGGTACTAAACGTGAATAAATATAGATAAACCTTTTGGCTTTGGATATTTTCCAAACAATGCCTTAGGTTATCCCTTAAATATCTCAATATGCACAAATTTAATCAAACAAACAAACTCAAGTTCAACCATTTATCATTCATAATAGCATGCTCATATCGTTATATTTTCTATATCATTTGGTACAATTGATTGCTTAATGCCTATTTACAGTGTAACATATAGAACTTAATAGTCTTATAATCCAAAATTTAAAATTACCTATCATCATGGCAAATTTATTTGTAAACACAAGCAACCTATGTACATGCTCCTAATCAATCACTTGTATTTCTACAAGCTCAAGCACACAAAAGAAAACAAAAATCCAAGAAAATCGTAAAAATTTAAAACAAAATATGTTACCCCCATACTTTAGTTACCACATTGTCCTTAATATGTAGCTCATAATAAAGATAAGGAATGAAGTTACCTGATTGATCGTGGTCGCTTCAACTGCTAATGGTGGGTGCTTCCTCCTTTGATCCTGTGAAGCTCGAACTGTTTGTGTCTCATTTGTGTTGTGTTCCTACATAGAAAACTTAAACAAAAATGCAACATAACTAGTAACCTACTATTAGTCCTACTCCTACAAAATTAAATTTAAATTATCGAAAAATTAATATAAGTCTTTAAAAATAGAACTTTAACAAAGTTCAGTCATCCTTCTCCTTATCCCAATGTGGCACTCACCTCAATTCCATCGGGGATTTTCCCTTTCCCAAGTCATATTCTTGGTGAGAACTCCCACCTGTTGAGGGCACATGGCGGGTTGGGTTTTGGATAATGGTGTAACACCCCAAATCCGGCCTAGACGTTATGGCCGAATCTAGCGATGTCACATTGAAGTGTTTTTCACAAAATATAACTTCATTGAAAAACCCCATTTTGTATTAAACCTCTTTGTATAGTTTGAAAAGTCGATTTAAAGTCTTATTGCTCATTGATAATGTGGGGCTTGTACCTTTAAAGGTTACATTAATTAAAACGTTATTAATTTTGTAAACAGTTTGTTATTTGCGAAAGCTTTTGAAACGAGTTACGTATTTGTAGTGGTTTTGAAAATGTTTGACTTTTTGAAAACTCGTGTTTTTCCTACTGCTAGCAGTTGTAAATTACAAATAAATTTGAGTAAAATATGAAAATTAAAAATAAACTCGAGAGGCCTTATTACATAATGAAAAAAACCAAAAATAAAACCTTGATTATAATATTAAAAGATAACCATTAAGTCCTCCGTCGCATCGATCCGTCTAAGTTGAGGGATTACTTGCATAGTTAACAGATGTGTGAGTTTACGAAAACTCAGAGAGTAATCCCATAATAGCAATCAATCAGAGTAGGCACAATTTGGGCCTAAGCCCTTTCAGTCTCAGTGAGGGCCTTAGCCCATTTCAAGAATAATGTCGAGGGCCTAAGCCCATTCTGATGATCGATCAAGATGCAATTAGAAATATCCTACCCAATCCAGCCTTTACACACCACCTCTGTACCAACCTTACACACCATGTGGGGATAAAATCGACCCACCCATCCCTACACTCCATGTAGCACCGGTTGCGGCACTAAAACAGTATTTGTAGTAGAGTAGCCAGTAATAGTCTTATAGCCTTTTAGTACACTTCCTCCAAAATAATATATCCCACCCCATGCAATGCAACATAATATAAATGTATATACAGTACAAATGACATGCTCAAACAGTCATACATGACATAGTGGTATATTAGTCATTTACAAAAATAAAGATCCAGGTACACTTATAGGCCCAACAGTAGGTCCACAGTCGTCTTGGGGGACCCGTGCAACCTTAACAGACAATTAGTGGGAATGGGCCCACGGCCCATATTGCTAGCCCATATGGGGCCCACACGCTCGTATGGCCCACATAGCCTAGAAATGGCCTTAGCCGTGTGCTTTACACAGCCTGGCCCAATATTTACCACACTTTTGTACGATTTTCTCGTGTGGAGCCCACAGGCCCATTGGGCCCACGCAGCCTAGTTCGGCCCCAAACGGCCCAATATGTTTCGACCCATGAAAACGCTCATGGCCATCTTATCGACCACATGGCCATGTTTTGTTACACGGCCTGCCACACGGGCGACCACACGCCCGTGTGGTGTCGACAGTCCACTTTTCAGCTTTTCAGCTTTTGTCGTTTCACATCTAATGGTGGTGTTACACACTTGATTGCAAAAATGGGCTTACTAGCCAGTGAGTATCCAAACCTATCACAATCAAAACTCCGGTTAAACACTTATCAAATGAATTGTAAGGATCCCTAGCCATGTAACATCCCGAAATAGGGCCTAAACGGAATAGTGGTTACGAAACCAAAAATTTGAGGTAGAAAAATTTATTTTATTATCATTTTAAGGTCTATGGCATGATTGCATGATTGTGTGAAAATTTCATTTAGAAATTTTATCGATAGAGGGTTCAATTTGATATCTAGGACTAAATTGCAAAAGTTGTAAAATGTGTGTTCTAGTTCACAAAGGTACTAAGTACTGGTGAGTAATGGGTTTTTAAAGTGGAGGTCCTTGGATAGTAATTAGACCATTATACTAGTTTGGAAAAAAATACCTAAAGGAAGATAAAACACCATAGTTTTTAATTAAGCGCATTTTGGTCATTTAGTTATTAAAATGAATTAAAAACAAAATTAAAAGCCAATTTTTGTCCATCTTCAACCCCTTGGCTGAATTTCACATGAGGAAGACATAGCTAGGGTTTTTCAAGTTTCCAAGCTCGATTATAAGTCCGTTTTAGCCCCGTTTTTAATGTTCCTTATGTTTTTGGAGTCCCGATAACTTGATTAAGCTTATTCTAGCAATAATTTAACCTAGGGTTTATATTTAAAAAAATATGCATAGGTGAAATGTGTTTATTTTGATGTTTTATGGTAGAATATGGAGCTTGAAATTGTGTTAAACAACTTTTGCTAAGCGATATTACGTGAACACGAGTAAAACGACATAATCGGTAAAAATACCTAAAAATACCTAATGTTCATAAGTACATGTTAGAGTGAGAATTTGATGTTTCCATAGAAGGGGAAAATGATCAGCATGTCTTAAAACATAAGAAAATAGGATGAATTTTAATTTCCAAGCCTTAGGGAAAAGTGTAAATATGTAAAAGTTTAGGGGCAAAAATGTAATTTTTCCAAAGTTTGAGTCAATGACTGTTTTAATAAATGTGAGTATTAAATAAGATAAATTTGTTATTATAGATCAAGAAGAATGAAATCCAAAGTTAGACCGGGGAAAGAAAAAGATAGTGGACTAAATCGATATAGTTGATCGTATTTTGTTTCGAGGTAAGTTTGCAGTAAATAAATGCAATATTCTATTATTTTATGTTAATGTTGTTAATTTCCAGCATGTGTATATTTATTTTATTAAATTATTCAAAGAAGACTCAAGCATGAATTGGCGGAGAAGTAATTTCAGAAAGTCCCGGTTGAACCTTAGGAATGTGTAGGATACAAATGTCATGTCATTAGGGTTTAAGGATACCATGTAAGACCATGTCAAGACATGGCAATGGTAAGTTTCAAAAGGATACCACGTAAGACCATGACAAGTCATGGAAATGGTAAGGTACCTGTGTATCCTTAATATTCCAAGTGGTTCAACAGGAAAATTTAAAGAGGATATCAAGGTAAGGTAAGGTAAGACGAGTTATACTAAAAAGGTAACACAAGTTCATGCTAGAAGAGCAAAGGTAAGTATATAATGTTCATGTATGCTTGATAAGGAAAAAGATAAGTAAAATGTATTAATAAATTTGATTAAGTAAGTAAGTATTTAAGTAAGTGAGTAAGTGAAGAAATTTAAAATATGTTTATGACAATTAATGAAGTTGCATTAAGTAGTATCATGCCAAGTAGTAAGATAATTCTTATTAATGTTGTTATTTATTTGCATGAAAACTTACTGAGCTTAATGCTTACCCCCTTTATTTTCCTTCTTTTTATAGTTTTTTAAAGCTAACTCGGGGATCGTAAAGTACGTCGGTGGTCCGACACACTATCACAAGGATTATTTTGGTATAGCAAGACGTTTCATTTTGAGTATGGCATGTATAGCATCGTAGCCATTTTGTGTGTATGATCTTATTATATGGCTAATGAATGGTATGTAAATGCTTGATAATGATTAGCTATTGGAATGGCTAATCAAGGACATGTTTGGTGTTATGTATGCCTAAATGCTAGTTATTCCATGGAAATCATGAAAAAGGTGAAATTAGCTTTAAAACAATATCAGACAGTAGTAATGACTTGAATTTGGAAAATCACTAAAAATATTAGAAATCAATTCAGATAGTGAATTAGATATATAATTAAAGCTTATTGAGTCTATTTTCATATGAAAGAAACAAAGTAAATAAAGGAGTTGTATTTTATGAGATATTTAAATTTTGGTGAGACAGGGTCAGAGTGATTTCTGAATCCCCTGTTCTAAATTTAGAAATTCACTAAAAATTGAAAAAAAGTAATTAGGAGTTATACTTTATATGTATAGATTTTTTATTGAGTCTACATTTAAAGTAAATAAATAACATGGTTATTTGAATTCTGTACAGGGAGAAAATTAATTCGTAGTGAACAGAGGTCAGAGCAGCCGAACACAGAAATAGGAGAAAATTTAACTAATAAAATGTACTAATTGGCTAGACAAAAAATTCTGAAAAAAATTAGGAAGAATATATATGAGTTTAGTTTCAGATAAAATTTACGGATTTGGATTTCGAGTTTTGTAACTCAAGTTATGATTTATTTAGTTACTATGACGCAAATGGATAGTTTATTTATGAAAGATGAAATAAATTGTTTTGATTTGTTTAAGTGATCAGAAAATTTTTATTGATTCCAGTTTGTTTCCGAACCATTTCAATTTCTTGTTTTAGGGTCTCGAGGACCCTTTTTAAGGAAATATTGAATGAATGAAATGAAATTAATTTTAAAAGCAAATTTTTATGTCCCAAATTAGTAAGCTAAGTCCGGTAACGCCTCGTGCTCGACTCCGGCGACGGCCTCGGGTAAGGGGTGTTACATTTATTGGTATCAGAGCAAAGGTTTAGTCGGTTCTCGAAATATTTAGTATGAGTAAGAGTCTAGCTACACATGCCATACTTATATGCTGATAGTGTGACGACTCCTGACGATTTTAAAATATTTTCTTTTATAGTTATGGATCTCGAACAAGCTAGTGCAGATGATGTAGAGAGTAACGCGCTGGCTCCCGCAGAAGGGACGGTGCCACTAAATAGTAGTGAAAGGCCCGTTACAGTTAGTTAGGGAGGAGGGCCTCTAGAAGCATTCTTCCAAGCTATGAATGAATGGTTTGCCGAGTTCATTCGTACGAATCCGGCTATTAGACCTCCACCCCCTCATGATCATCAGACCACCCATGTAGTTCCCCCGATCACAGGTACAGTGATAAGAGAAAAACCACCAGTTCATAAAATCAGAAAATAATGAGCTGAAGAGGTTCGAGCTACAAAAGATGATGATGCAGAAAAGGCAGAATTTTGGCTCGAGAATACTATCAGAGTCTTTGATGAATTATCCTGCACACTTGAGGAATGTATGAAATGTGTTGTATCACTTCTTAGAGATTCAGCCTACCATTGGTGGAAGACACTTGTATTAGTTGTATTGAAAGAGAGAGTCACTTGGGATTTCTTTCAGGAGGAATTCCGTAAAAAGTACATCAGTCAGAGGTTTGTTGACCAGAAAAGAAAAGAGTTTCTAGAGTTGAAACAAGGCAATACCGAGTGTAAGATCAGGCAATGCTCCTGTTAGAGACAAACCGCTGAGAAATTCGAGAGCTGGGGCAAGTAATAGAGGTGCATCTAGAGATTCAACAGTGAGACCAGATGTTAGAGCACCTGCGAGGACCTATGCTATCCGTGCTCGCGATGAGGCATCCTCCCCGATGTGATTACGGGTACATTTTCTCTCCATGATACTAGAGTTATTGCTTTGATTGATTCGGGTTCGACCCATTCATATGTTTGCATGAAATTGATGCCTAGTATGAGTATGTCTATAGAATCTATAGAATTTATAATTAAATTATCAAATCCATTAGGCAAGCATGTATTAGTAGATAAAGTATGTAGAAATTGCCCTTTGATGATTAGAGGTTAATGTTTTCCGGCCGATCTCATGCTATTGCCATTTGATGAGTTTGATGTGATTCTTGGTATGGATTGGTTGACTACACATGATATGATAGTGAATTGTGGAAAGAAATTCATTGAGTTGAAATGTGAAAATGGTGAAATTCTTCGGGTTAATTTAGAAGAGTCAGATAGTTCATTTGCCACGATTTTTGTTATGTCTGCTCAGAAATGTTTGAGAAAAGGGTATGAAGCTTATCTTGCTTTTGTGTTGAACACTAAAAATCCAGAATTGAAAATTGAATCAGTGCCTGTTGTATGTAAGTTTCTCGATGTTTTTCGGGAAGAACTACAAGGTTTTTCTCCTATTAGAGAAGTTGAGTTTGGTATTGAGTTGATTCCAGGTACCACATCCATTTCTATTGCTCCTTATAGAATGGCCTTGTTGGAATTGAAAGAATTGAAAGCTCAGTTGTAGGAATTAACAAATAAAGGCTTTACAAGACCCAGTAGTTCACCATGGGGTACACCAGTGCTATTTGTGAAAAAGAAAGATGGATCAATGAGATTGTGCATAGATTATAGGTAGCTTAACAAGGTAACAGTAAAGAACAAGTATCCACTACCTAGAATTGATGATTTGTCTGACCAATTGAAGGGAGCCACTGTGTTCTCCAAGATAGATATGAGATCTGGATACTATCAGTTGCGAGCTAAAGAGTCAGATGTCCCGAAGACTGCTTTCAGGACTAGGTATGGTCATTATGAGTTCCTTGTGATGCCATTTGGCTTAACTAATGCTCTTGCCATTTTCATGGACTTAATGAACCGAATTTTCAGACCGTACTTGGATAAGTTTGTAGTTGTATTCATTGATGATATCTTGATTTATTCTCATGATGAGACTGAGCATGCAGAGCATTTGAGGATAGTTTTACAGATTCTGAGAGATAATCAGTTGTATGCCAAGTTCAGCAAAAGTGAGTTATGGTTATGAGAAATTGGTTTTCTTGGACATATTGTCTCAGGTGAAGGTATCAGGGTTGATCCAAACAAGATTTCAGCTATTGTTGATTGGAAGCCTCCTAGAGATATATCAGAAGTTAGAAGTTTTCTTGGTCTTGCCGGATATTATAGACGATTTGTAAAGGTATTTTCCATCATAGCTACCCCGCTGATAAGATTGTTGCGAAAGGATGTCAAATTTGAATGGACTGAGAATTGTCAACAGAGTTTCGACAAGTTAAAGGCATTGTTGACTGAAGCTCCTGTTTTAGTACAACCAGAACCAGGTAAGGAGTTTGTGATTTACAGTGATGCGTCTTTGAATGGACTTGGTTGTGTACTTATGCATGAAGGAAAGGTAATTGCTTATGCCTCTAGACAGCTAAAGCTACATGAGAAGAACTATCCGACACATGATTTAGAGCTATCTGCCATTGTTTTTGCGCTGAAGATCTGGAGACATCATTTGTAGGATGCGAAGTGTTGAATATTCACGGATCACAAAAGTTTGAAATATTTGATGACCCAAAAAGATTTGAATTTGAGGGAAAGAAGACTAGAGTTAATTAAAGATTATGAGCTAGTGATTGATAATCACCCAGGTAAGGCAAACGTTGTTGCTGATGCTTTGAGTAGGAAATCTTTGTTTGCATTAAGAGCTTTGAACACTTGTCTAGCCTTATCAGATGATGGTTTTATCTTAGCTGATTTGAAAGCTAAACCGATGTTTCTTGAAGAAATTTGTGAAGCTCAGAAAAATGATAGTGAGTTGCTAGCCAAAAGAGCTCAGTGTGAGTCAGATATAGAGTTAGATTTTCAGATCAGTTCTGACGGTTATTTGATGTTCAGAGATAGGGTATGTGTACCGAAGAATGATGAGCTTATTCGAAAGATCTTACAGGAAGCACATAGTAGTTCTTTGTCTATTCATCTAGGTAGTACAAAGATGTAAAATGATTTGAAGAAAATGTACTGGTGGGTAGAAATGAAAAGGGACATTTCAGAGTTTGTTTTTAGATGCTTGATCTATCAGAAGGTAAAGGCCGAAAATCAGGTACCTTTAGGTTTATGCAGCCTGTGCTAGTCCCTGAGTAGAAATGGGACCGAGTTACTATGGATTTTGTGACAAGATTACCGTTGACACCGAGAAAGAAAGATGCAGTATGGGTTGTGATTGATAAGTTAACAAAGTCAGCGCATTTTATCCCAGTTCGTATGGATTATTTACTTGACAAGTTGGCCGAGTTGTATATTTCAGAGATAGTCAGACTACACGGGGTATCATTATCGATCATTTCACATAGAGATTCGAGATTTACTTCACGGTTGTGGAAGAAGTTACAGGAAGCTTTAGGCACAAAGTTGAGTTTTAGTACAGCTTTCCATCCTCAGACTGACGGTTAGTCAGAGAGAGTTATTCAGGTACTTGAAGATATGCATAGATGCTGTGTAAAATAATTTTAAGGCAGTTGGGAAAAGTACTTACCATTAGTAGAGTTTGCTTACAATAATAGTTATCAGTCGAGTTTGAAGATGGCACCTTATGAAGCTTTGTATGGACGTAAAAGTCACACACCTTTGTATTGGACAGAGCTTAAGGAAAATTAGATTTACGGGGTTGATCTTGTTAAAGAAACAGAAGAGAAAGTAAACGTAATCAGAGATTGCTTGAAAGCAGCTTCCGACAGACAGAAGTCGTATGCAAATTTAAAGAGAAAAGAGATTGAGTATCCAGTTGGTGACAAAGTGTTTTTGAAAGTATCCTCGTGGAAGAATGTTCTCAGATTTGGAAAGAAAAGCAAACTAAGTCCACGTTTTATTGGACCGTTTGAAGTGGTTGAAAGAGTCAGACCATTAGCATATCGGTTAGCTTTGCTGATTGAGTTAGAGAAGATTCATGATGTATTTCATGTGTCTATGCTACGTTATTATCGTTCAGATCCGACACATGTGATTTCTCGGACAGAGGTTGAGATTCAGCCAGACATGACTTACGGTGAAGAACCGGTAAAGATTCTAGCTCGAGAGGTAAAGCAATTAAGGAACAAAAGTATTGTGCTTGTGAAAGTATTATGGAATAGACATAGGGTAGATGAGGCTACATGGAAGCCCGAAGAGGCTATACAAAAATAGTACCCAAATCTCTTCACAGGTAAGATTTTCGGGGACGAAAATCCCTAAAGGGGGAAGAAATGTAACATCCCAAAATAGGGCCTAAAGGGAATAGTGGTTACGAAACCACAAATTCGAGGTAGAAAATTTTATTTTATTATTATTTTAAGGTCTATGGCATGATTGCATGATTGTGTGAAAATTTCGTTTATAAATTTTATCGATAGAGGGTTCAATTTGGTATCTAGGACTCAATTGCAAAAGTTGTAAAATGTGTATTCTAGTTCACAAAGGTACTAAGTACTTGTGAATAATGGGTTTTTGAAATGGAGGTCCTTGGATAGTAATTAGACCATTATACTAGTTTGGACAAAAATGCCTAAAGGAAGATAAAACACCATAGTTTTTAATTAAGGGCATTTTGTTCATTTAGTTATTAAAATGAATTCAAAACAAAATTAAAAGTCAATTTTTGTCCATCTTCAACCCCTTGGCCGAATTTCACATGAGGAAGACATAGCTAGGGTTTTTCAAGTTTCCAAGCTCAATTGTAAGTCCGTTTTAGCCCAGTTTTTAATGTTCTTTATGTTTTTGGAGTCCCGGTAACCTGATTAAGCTTATTCTAGCAATAATTTAACCTAGGGTTTATATTTGGAAAAATACCCATAGGTGAAATGTGTTTATTTTGATGTTTTATGGTATAAGATGGAGCTTGAAATTGTGTTAAACAACTTTTGCTAAGCGATTTTACGTGAAAACGAGTAAAACGGCAAAATTGGTAAAAATACCTAATGTTCATAAGTACATGCTAGAGTGAGAATTTGATGTTGCCATAGAAGGGAAAAATGATCAGCATGTCTTAAAAAATAAGAAAATAAGATGAATTTTAATTTCCGAGCCTTGGGGAAAATGTGTAAATATGTAAAAGTTTAGGGAAAAAATGTAATTTTTCCAAAGTTTGATTCAAGGACTGTTTTAATAAATGTGAGTATTAAATAAGATAAATTTGTTATTATAGATCAAGAAGAATGAAATCCAGAGTTAGACTGGGGAAAGAAAAAGATATTGGACTAAATCGATATAGTTGATCGTATTTTGTTTCGAGGTAAGTTTGCGGTAAATAAATGCAATATTCTATTATTTTATGTTAATGTTGTTTATTTCCAGCATGTGTATATTTATTTTATGAAATTATTCAAAGAAGACTCAAGCATGAATTAACGGAGAAGTAATTTCAGAAAGTCCCGGTTGAACCTTAGAAATGTGTAGGATACAAATGTCATGACATTAGGGTTTAAGGATACCATGTAAGACCATGCCAAGGCATGGCAATTGGTAAGGTTTCTAAGGCAAGGAAATCATGTAAGACCATGTCAAGACATGACATTAATAAGTTACTATAAGGAAAAGGTCCCATGTAAGACCATGCCAAGGCATGGCATTGGTGAGTTCAGAAGGCAAGGATAACATGTAAGACCATGTCAAGACATGGCACTGGTAAGTTTCAAAAGGATACCACGTAAGACCATGACAAGTCATGGAAATGGTAAGGTACCTGTGTATCCTTAGTATTCCAAGTGTTTCAACGGGAAAATTTAAAGAGAATATCGAGGTAAGGTAAGGTAAGACGAGTTACACTAAAAAGGTAAGACAAGTTCATGCTAGAAGAGGAAAGGTAAGTATATAATGTTCATGTATGCTTGATAAGAAAAAAGGTAAGTAAAATGTATTAATAAATTTGATTAAGTAAGTAAGTATTTAAGTAAGTGAGTAAGTGAAGAAATTTAAAATATGTCTATGACAATTAATGAAGTTGCATTAAGTAGTATCATGCCAAGTAGTAAGATAATTCTTATGAATGTTGTTATTTATTTGCATGCAAACTTACTGAGCTTAATGCTTACCCCCTTTATTTTCCTTCTTTTTATAGCTTTTTCAAGCTAACTTTGGGATCGTAAAGTACGTCGGAGGTCCGGCACACTATCACATGGATTATTTTGGTATAGCTAAACGTTTCATTTTCAGTATGACATGTATAGCATCGTAGCCATTTTGTGTGTATGATCTTATGATATGGCTAATGAATGGTATGTAAATGCTTGATAATTATTAGCTATTGGAATGACTAATCAAGGACATGTTTGGTGTTATGTGTGCCTAAATGCTAGTTATTCCATGGAAATCATGAAAAAGGTGAAATTAACTTTAAAACAATATCGGACAACAGTAATGACTTGAATTTTGAAAATCACTAAAAATAGTAGAATTGAATTTAGATAGTGAATGAGATATATAATTAAATCTTATTGAGTCTATTTTCATATGAAAGAAACATAGTAAATAAATGAGTTGTATTTTTTTAGAAATTAAAATTTTTGTGAGATAGGGTCAGAGTGATTTCTGAATCCCATGTTCTGAATTTAGAAATTACCTAAAAATTGTAAAAAAAATAATTAGGAGTTATAATTTATATGTATAGAATTCTTATTGAGTCTACTTTTAAATAAAATAAATGGCATGGTTATTTGAATTCTTTACAGGGAGAAAATTAATTCGTAGTGAACAGAGTTCAGAGATGTCGAACACTGAAAAGGGGAAAATTTAACTAATAAACTGTACTAATTGGCTAAATAAAAAATTCTAAAAAATATTTAGTAAGAATATTTATGAGTCTAGTTTTAGAGAAAATTTATGGATTTGGATTTCGAGTTTCGTAACTCAAGTTATGATTTATTTAGTGACTATGACGCAGATGGACAGTTTATTTATGAAAGATGAAATAAATTGTTTTGATTTGTTTAAGTGATCGAAAATTTTTTATTGATTCTGGTTTGTTCCCGAACCATTTCAATTTCATGTTTTAGGGTCTCGAGGACCCTTTTTAAGGACATATTGAATGAATGAAACTAAATTAATTTTAAAAGCAAATTTTTATGTCCCGAATTAGTAAGCTAAGTCCGGTAACGCCTCGTGCTCGACTCCAGCGACGGTCTCGGGTAAGAGATGTTACATTTATTGGTATCAGAGAAAAAGTTTAGTTAGTTCTCAAAATATTTAGTATGAGTAAGAGTGTAGCTATACTTGCCATACTTATATGTTGATAGTGTGACGACTCCTGACGATTTTAAAATGTTTTCTTTTATAGTTATGGAGTGTAGCTATCGTACGAACGAACTCGACAAATCATTCATTCATAGAAAATGATGTAGAGAGTAACGCGCCGGCTCCCGCAGAAGTGAAGGTGCCACCAAATAGTAGTGAAAGGCCCGTTACAATTAGTTATGGAGGAGGGGCTTGAGAAGCCTTCTTCCAAGCTATGAATGAATGATTTGTCGAGTTCGTTCGTACGAATCCAGCTATTAGACCTTCACCTCCTCATGATCATCAGACCACCCATGGAGCTCCCCCAGTCACAGGTATGATTATCAGAGAAAAACCACCAGTTGATAAACTCAGAAAATAAGGAGCTGAAGAGTTTCGAGCTACAAAAGATGATGCAGAAAAGACAAAATTTTGGCTCGAGAATACTATTATAGTCTTTGATGAGTTATCCTGCACACATGAGGAATGTATGAAATGTGTTGTATCACTTTTTAGAGATTCGGTGTACCATTGGTGGAAGACACTTGTATCAGTTGTTCCAAAAGAGAGAGTCACTTGGGATTTCTTTCAGGAGGAATTTCGTAAAAAGTACATCAGTCAGGTTTGTTGACCAGAAAAGAAAAGAGTTTCTAGAGTTGAAAGAAGGTAATATGACAGTGGCTGAATATGAGCGTGAATTTTTCAGACTCAACAATTATACTCGAGAGTGTGTGTCTACAGAGGCTATTATGTGCAAAAGATTTGAGGAAGGGCTTAATGATGATATACGATTGTCGGTTGGTGTCCTAGAAATAAAAGAGTTTGTTGTCCTAGTTGAGAGAGCCTGTAAGGCAGAGGAGCTATTAAAAAGAAAGGGCAAAGTTCAGTCTACACCCAAGAGGCCTCGAGAGTTCTCCACTAGATCTAATTTTTCAGCTAGATATTCTACCCGAAACAGAGGCAGAAGATTTATGTGTCTGAAAGCTCAGACCACTTCGATTGCAAGTGTTGGCAGTGTTCAGCCTAATAGACCACAGTATCCCTGATGTGGTCTATGTCACCCAGGTTAGTGTCGAGAAATTGAGACAGGTTATTTTCGATGTGGTGCACCAGACCATTTTATTCGAGAGTGTCCTGAGATGATTAAAAGGGAAGCAATACCGAGTGTAAGATCAGGCAACGCTCCTGTCAGAGGCAGACTGTTGAGAAATTCGAGAGCTGGGGCAAGTAATAGAGGTGCATCTAGAGATTCAACAATGACGCTAGATGTAAGAGCACCTGCGAGGACATATTCTATCCGTGCTCGTGATGAGGCATCCTCCCCCGATGTGATTACGGGTACATTTTCTCTCCATGATACTAGAGTTCTTTCTTTGATTGATCCGGGTTTGACCCATTCAAATGTTTGCATGAAATTGATGCCTAGTATGAGTATGCCTATAGAATCTATAGAATTTATGATTAAAGTATCGAATCTATTAGGCAAGCATGTATTAGTAGATAAAGTATGTAGAAATTGCACTTTGATGATTAGAGGCTATTGTTTTCCGGCCAATCTCATGCTATTGCCATTTGATGAGTTTGATGTGATTCTTGTTATGGATTGGTTGACTACACATGATGTGATAGTGAATTGTAGAAATAAATTCATTGAGTTGAAATGTGAAAATGGTGAAATTCTTCGGGTTAATTTAGAAGAGTCAAATAGTTCATTTGCCAAGATTTTTGTTATGTCTGCTCAGAAATGTTTGAGAAAAGGGTATGAAGCTTATCTTGCTTTTGTGTTGAACACTAAAAATCTAGAATTAAAAATTGAATCAGTGCCTATGGTATGTGAGTTTCTCAATGTGTTTCCGGAAGAACAACAAGGTTTGCCTCTTGTTAGAGAAGTTGAGTTTGGTATTGAGTTGATTTCAGGTACCACACCCATTTCTATTGCTCTTTATAGAATGGCCCCATTGGAATTGAAATAATTGAAAGCTCAGTTGTAAGAATTAACAGATAAAGACTTTGCAAGACCCAGTAGTTCACCATGGGGTGCACCAGTGCTATTTGTGAAAAAGAAAGACGGATTGATGAGATTGTGCATAGATTACAGGCAGCTTAACAAGGTAACAGTAAAGAACAAGTATCCACTACCTAGAATTGATGATTTGTTTGATCAATTGAAGGGAGCCACTGTGTTCTCCAAGATAGATTTGAGATCCGGAAACTATCAGTTGCGAGTTAAAGAGTCGGATGTCCCGAAGACTACTTTCTGGACTAGGTATGGTCATTATGAGTTCCTTGTGATGCCATTTGGCTTAACTAATGCTCCTGCCATTTTCATGGACTTAATGAACCAAATTTTCAGACCGTACTTGGATAAGTTTGTAGTTGTATTCATTGATGATATCTTGATTTATTCTCATGATGAGACTGAGCATGCAGAGCATTTGAGGACGCTTTCTGATTCGAGAGATAATCGATTTGTATGCCAAGTTCAGCAAAAGTGAGTTCTGGTTACGAGAAGTTGGTTTTCTTGGACATATTGTCTCAGGCGAAGGTATCAGGGTTGATCCGAGCAAGATTTTAGCTATTGTTGATTGGAAGCCTCTTAGAAATGTAACAGAAGTTAGAAGTTTTCTTGGTCTTGCCAGATATTATAGACTATTTGTAGAGGGATTTTTCATGATAGCTACCCCGCTGACAAGATTGCTGCGAAAGGATGTCAAATTTGAATGGACTGAGAAGTGTCAACAGAGTTTTGACAAGTTAAAGGCATTATTGACTGAAGCTCCTGTTTTAGTACAACCAGAACCAGGTAAGGAGTTTGTGATTTATAGTGATGCGTCCTTGAATGGACTTGGTTGTGTACTTATGCAGGAAGGAAAGGTAATTGCTTATGCCTCTAGACAGCTAAAGCCACATAAGAAGAACTATCCGACACATGATTTAGAGCTAGCTACCATTGTTTTTGCGCTGAAGATCTGGAGACATCATTTGTACAGTGAGAAGTGCCGAATATTCACTGATCACAAAAGTTTGAAATATTTGATGACCCAAAAAGATTTGAATTTGAGGCAAAGAAGATGGCTAGAGTTGATTAAAGATTATGAGCTAGTGATCGATAATCACCCAGGTAAGGCAAACGTTGTTGCTGATGCTTTGAGTAGGAAATCTTTGTTTGCATTAAGAGATTTGAACACTAGTCTAGCCTTATCAGATGATGGTTTTATCTTAGCTGATTTGAGAGCTAAACCGATGCTTCTTGAAGAAATTTGTGAAGCTCAGAAAAATGATAGTGAGTTGCTAGCCAAAAAAGCTCAGTGTGAGTCAGATATAGAGTCAGATTTTCAGATCAGTTCTGATGGTCGTTTGATGTTCAGACAAGTTGGCCGAGTTGTATATTTCAGAGATAGTCAGACTATACGGGGTACCATTATCGATCATTTGAGATAGAGATCTGAGATTTACTTCACGGTTGTGGAAGAAGTTACAAGAAGTTTTGGGCACAAAGTTGAGTTTTAGTACAGCTTTCCATCCTCAGACCGACAGTCAATCAGAGAGAGTTATTCAGGTACTTGAAGATATGCTTAGATGCTGTGTACAAGAATTTCAAGGCAGTTGGGAAAACTACTTACCATTAGTAGAGTTTGCCTACAATAATAGTTATCAGTCGAGTTTGAAGATGGAACCTTATGAAGATTTGTATGGACGTAAATGTCGCACACCTGTGTATTGGAAAGAGCTTAAGAAAAATAAAATTTACGGGGTTGATTTAGTTAAAAAAATAGAAGAGAAAGTAAAAGTCATCAGAGATTGCTGGAAAGCAACTTCGTACAGATAGAAGTCGTATGCAGATTTGAAGAGAAAAGAGATTTAGTATTCAGTTTGTGACAAAGTGTTTTTGAAAGTATCCCCGTGGAAGAAAGTTCACAGATTTGGCGAGAAAGGCAAACTAAGTCTATGTTTTATTGGACCGTTTGAAATGGTTGAGAGAGTCGGACCATTAGCATATCAGTTAGCTTTGCCGATTGAGTTAGAGAAGATTCATGATGTATTTTATGTGTTTATGCTACGTCGTTATCATTCAGATCCGACACATGTGATTTCTCAGATAAAGGTTGAGATTCTGCCAGACATGACTTATGGTGAAGAACCCGTAAAGATTCTAGCTCGAGAGGTAAAGCAATTAAGGAACAAAAGTATTGCACTTGTGAAAGTATTATGAAATATACATGGGGTAGATGAGGCTACATGGGAGCCCGAAGAGGCTATACGAAAATAGTACTAAAATCTCTTCATAGGTAAGATTTTCGAGGACGAAAATCCCTAAAGGGGGGAGAAATGTAACATCCCGAAATAGCGCCTAAACGGACTAGTGGTTACGAAACCATAAATCCAAGGCAGAAAAATTTATTTTATTATCATTTTAAGGTCTATGGCATGATTGCATGATTGTGTGAAAATTTCGTTTAGAAATTTTATCGATAGAGGGTTCAATTTGGTATCTAAGACTAAATTGCAAAAGTTGTAAATTGTGTGTTCTAGTTCACAAAGGTACTAAGTACTTGTGAGTAATGGGTTTTTAAAGTGGAGGTTCTTGGATAGTAATTAGACCATTATACTAGTTTGGACAAAAATACCTAAAGGAAGATAAAACACCATAGTTTTTTATTAAGGGCATTTTGGTTATTTAGTTATTAAAATGAATTGAAAACAAAATTAAAAGCCAATTTTTGTCCATCTTCAACCCCTTGGCCGAATTTCACATGAGAAAGACATAGCTAGGGTTTTTCAAGCTTCCAAGCTTGATTGTAAGTCCGTTTTAGCCTCGTTTTTAATGTTCTTTACGTTTTTGGAGTCCCGGTAACTTGATTAAGCTTATTCTAGCAATAATTTAACCTAGGGTTTATATTTGGAAAAATACCCATAGGTGAAATGTGTTTCTTTTTGATGTTTTATGGTAGAATATGAAGCTTGAAATTGTGTTAAACAACTTTTGCTAAGCGATTTTACGTGAAAAGAGTGAAACGACAAAATCGGTAAAAATACCTAATGTTCATAAGTACATGTTAGAGTGAGAATTTGATGTTGCCATAGAAGGGAAAAATGATCAGCATGTCCTAATACAAAAGAAAATAAGATGAATTTTAATTTTCGAGCCTTGCAGAAAAAGTGTAAATATCTAAAAGTTTAGGGGCAAAAATGTAATTTTGCCAAAGTCTGAGTCAAGGACTGTTTTAATAAATGTGAGTATTAAATAAGCTAAATTTTTTATTATTGATCAAGAAGAACAAAATCCAGAGTTAGACTAGGGAAAGAAAAAGATAGTGGACTAAATCGATATAGTTGATAGTATTTTGTTTCGAGGTAAGTCTGCGATAAATAAATGCAATATTCTATTATTTTATATTAATGTTGTTAATTTCCAGCATGTGTATATTTATTTTATGAAATTATTCAAAGAAGACTCAAGCATGAATTGACGGAGAAGTAATTTCAGAAAGTCCTGGTTGAACCTTAGGAATGTGTAGGATACAAATGTCATGACATTAGGGTTTAAGGATACCATGTAAGACCATGCCAAGGCATGATAATTGGTAAGGTTTCTACGGCAAGGAAATCATGTAAGTCCTTGTCAAGACATGGCATTAATAAGTTACTATAAGGAAAAGGTCCCATGTAAGACCATGCCAAGGCATGGCATTGGTGAGTTCATAAGGCAAGGATACCATGTAAGACCATGTCAAGACATGGCAATGGTAAGTTTCAAAAGGATACCACGTATGACCATGACAAGTCATGGCAATGGTAAGGTACCCGTGTATCCTTAGTATTCCAAGTGGTTCAACGGGAAAATTAAAAGAGAATATCAATGTAAGGTAAGGTAAGACGAGTTATACTAAAAAGGTAAGACAAGTTCATGCTAGAAGAGCGAAGGTAAGTATATAATGTTCATGTATGCTTGATAAGAAAAAAGGTAAGTAAAAAGTATTAATAAATTTGATTAAGGAAGTAAGTATTTAAGTAAGTGAGTAAGTGAAATAATTTAAAATATGTCTATGACAATTAATGAAGTTGCATTAAGTAGTATCATGCCAAGTAGTAAGATAATTCTGATGAATGTTGTTATTTATTTGCCTACAAACTTACTAAGATTAATGCTTACCCCTTTTATTTTCCTTCTTTTTATAGTTTTTTCAAGCTAACTCGGGGATCATAAAGTACGTCGGAGGTCTGGCACACTATCACAAGGATTATTTTGGTATAACTAGACTTTTCATTTTGAGTATGGCATGTATAGCATCGTAGCCATTTTGTGTGTATGATCTTATGATATGGCTAATGAATGGTATGTAAATTCTTGATAATGATTAGATATTTAAATTACTAATTAAGGACATGTTTGGTGTTATGTATGCCTAAATGCTAGTTATTCCATGGAAATCATGAAAAAGGTGAAATTAGCTTTAAAACAAAGATTTCATGACAAAGAATGACTTGAATTTGGAAAAGCACTAAAAATAGTATAAATGAATTTAGATAGTGAATGAGATATATAATTAAATCTTATTGAGTCTATTTTCATATGAAAGAAACAGTGTAAATAAAGGAGTTGTATTTTATGAGATATTTAAATTTCGGTGAGACAGGGTCAGAGTGATTTCTGAATCCCCTATTTTGACTTTAGAAATTCACTAAAAATTTTAAAAAAATAATTAGGAGTTATACTTTATATGTATAGATTCCTTATTGAGTCTATTTTTAAAGTAAATAAACGATGTGATTATTTGAATTCTGTAAAAGGAGAAAATTAATTTGTAGTAAACAGAGGTCAGAGCAGCCAAACACTGAAATAGGGGAACTTTAACTAATAAAATGTACTAATTGGCTACACCAAAAATTCTGTAAAACATTTATTAGGAAGATATATGAGTCTAGTTTTAGAGAAAATTTACAGATTTGGATTTTGAGCTTCATAACTCAAGTTGTGATTTATTTAGTGTCTATGATGCAGATGGACAGTTTATTTAAAAAGATGAAATAAATTGTTTTGATTTGTTTAAGTAATCGGAAAATTTTTATTGATTCCGGTTTGTTCCTGAATCATTTCAATTTCATGTTTTAGGGTCTTAAGGACCATTTTTAAGGACATGTTTAATGAATGAAACTAAATTAATTTTAAAAGAAAATTTTTATGTCCCAAATTAGTAAGCTAAGTTTGGTAACGCCTCGTGCTCGACTCCGGCGACGGTATCGGGTAAGGGGTGTTCCAAGCCAACACTTGCACACAACTTACCTATCACTCACCTTATTTTATCACCCAAGACCCATTGCAAGAGATCGTTTCCAATCGTTAGAGACTACCTACATCCCAATCACCACTCGTAACAATTGCCATACACGCAAACCATTAGACCAAGAGTAAAGTAACTTACTGAAAGTGTAGACTAAGAGTGAGAGACAACAGTATTTGGCCACACCCAAATCATGCCTAAATCTGAGGCTCAAGATGAACAACCTCACTCCCTGGCAGAAAACGTCAGACAGGAGAGATATTAAACAAAAGTTATTTCGGTAGAAGAAAGAAGAGCTAGCAATCGAGCACTCTAACCAATATGGAGCAATCGACCAAGATTGAGAGAAAGAAGAAAAATAAAGTGATGGAAAGAGTGAAAGAACCTTAACCTTGACCCCAATCGGTTGTTCAAAGAACAACTGCAACAGTCGAAACGCAAAAAGGATAGAGAGAGATGTAGTATACAATCAAAGTATTAAGATGAAGGGATGTCAAGAAGAGAGGAGAAAAGGAGAGGGCATTCAGCTATAAACAAACAATACGAGATGAAACGAGAAATGATTGGAAAGGAGAAAAATAGATAAGGGCAGAGAAGAGAAGGAAGCAATCGATAGAAACAACTTTAGGAGGCACTAACCCAAAATAGACCAATTTGAGAAAAACCCTGACTAAACTCTCGTAACAATTCGCCCCAAAAGAAAGATACGAAAACAAAAAATAACAAAACAGGAAAAGCCAAAAGCAACAATTTGTCAATAAGGAGAGAGAAAAACAAAAATGAACTTTTCACCGATTTAGTAAAATGGAACTCCCCCTACCGTACAACACTCCTACTTCGGCACCACAATCCCACTCTTCCCAAACCCATTATTTTCCTCCTCAAAACCCTTCCCATATCTCTCAACCGATAACTCCCCTATCCAATCCCACTATTCTCTATTCAAATTTGGCTATTCACTCCCCACTCAACCACTCACATCGATAGAGTTTCGGTCAAACACAACTTCCTCCCCTAGCCACCAGTAAAAAAAATATCTCTATTTGCACAAGCAGGGATTCGAACCTCAGACCACTAACACACTTCACACGACACTATCCATTAGACCAGTAGGCCCATTCTATCATGTTTTTAACAACTTTTACTTATAACCCTACTGACCTAAGATAGGGGTTTAATCCTTAAAAGAATTTTTTTTTGTGAAAGCCAAGGCTTGAACCCATGACTTCCCAGGCACTCCCAGAGCACACAGCCACTAAGGAAGACATACTTTCATGACACAACACACAAAAATAATTTTATCAGGCATTTTGGGATTTTGGGCGTTATAATTCTACCCCCTTATAGAAAATTTCGGCCTCGAAATTTACTTGGTCAGAATAGGTGAGGGTATTGTTATCGCATCGCCTCCTCGGGTTCCCACGTGGCCTCCTCAAAACTGTGGTTTTGCCATAGAACTTTCACTAATGGGATAGATTTCCTTCTCAAGACTTTTACATCACGATCCAAAATTTAGACTGGCTCCTCCTCGAAAGTTAGATTTGGTCTAACTTCAATCTCTTAAACTTGTACAACATGTGTAGGATCAGAACGATAACGTCTCAGCATAGAGACGTGGAACACATCATGAATCTGCTCTAATTCTGAAGGTAGCTCTAACTGGTAGTCAACTGGTCTTACTTGTCTCAGTATGTGGTAAGGCCCGATAAACCTTGGGCTCAACTTTCCTTTACGCCCAAATCTCAATACCTTCTTCTATGGCGAGACCTTGAGAAAGACAAAATCTCCCACAGAATACTCAATTTCCTTACGTTTCAGATCCGTATATGACTTCTATCTGTCTTCTGCTGCTTCAGTCAATCCCAAATTAATTTGACCTTATCCTCAGTATTAGATACTAGCTCAGGGCCTAGAACACGCTGCTCACCCAACTTAGTCTAACATGAAGGAGTGCGACACTTACGACTATATAATGCTTCGTAAGGTGCCATCTGTATGCTAGACTGGTAGCTATTGTTGTAAGCAAACTCTGTTAGTGGCAAGTAATCATCCCAACTGCCTCGAAAAGTCAATCACACAACTCCTTAATATGTCCTCCAGTATCTGAATCACCCTCTTTGACTGACCATCTGTTTGATGATGGAACGCAGTACTAAAGTCCAACCGTGTACCCAGAGCTTCATGTAACTTCTTCCAAAACTGAGACGTAAAGCGAGGATTTTTATCAGATATTATAGAGACTGGTACCCCATGCAGTCTTACTATCTCAGCCACATACAGTTTAGCCAACTTTTGCAACGAGTAATCAGTGCGAACTGGTATGAAATGGGCAGATTTGGTCAATCGATCCACAATAACCCATACCGAGTCCTTTTTAGAGGACGTTAGGGGCAACCCATCAACGAAGTCCATGGTTACTCTCTCCCACTTCCAAAGTGGAATCTTAACTAGCTGAAGCAATCCTTAAGGTAATTGATGTTCGGCTTTAACCTGCTGACAAGTCAGACATTTCCTCACAAAGTTGATAACCTTACGCTTAAGACCTGGCCACCAATATATCTCACAAAGATCTCTGTACATCTTATTTCCACCTGGGTGCATAGTATAGGGGCTACTATGTGCCTCTCGCAATATAGAATGCCTCAAATCAGTATCCTTAGGTACACAAATTTTGCCTCAGAAACATAGTACCCCTTCATAGTTCAGCCCAAAATCCACAGTATTACCATTTCCGACCTGTCGAAACTGAAGTCTCAAAGACTCATCCTTCCTCTATTTATTCTTAATCTGTTCAATCTACACTGGTTTAACTTGATGCTCTGCCAACAAACTACCGTCGTCAAATAAACTAAGGCGAGCAAACATCGCCCTCAGATCAGTCATGGCTCTACGACTCAATGCGTCAACCATTAGATTGGCTTTCCCAGGATGATATTCGATCGTACAGTCATAATCCTTAAGCGGCTCAATCCATCTATGCTGCCCAAGATTTAACTCCTTCTTAGTGAGGAGGTACTTGAGGCTTTTGTGATCCGTGTAAATGATACACTTCTCACCATATAGGTAATGCCTCCAAATTTTCAATGCGAATACCACCCCAGCTAACTCCAAGTCATGCATCAGATAATTCGTCTCATGAATCTTAAGCTGTCGAGACGCATACGCTATCACCTTATCCTCTTGTATCAACATACATTCCAAACTGATATGTGATGCATCGCTGTACACAGTGAACTCCTTCCAAGACTCTGGCTATATTAAGACAAGGGCCTCAGTCAAAACCTTTTTAAGTTTACCAAAACTCTCTTGCTGTGCATTAGTTCATTTAAACAGCACACCCTTACGCAATAGCTTAGTCAGAGGTATAGCAATCAATGAAAACCCCTCTAGAAAGCGTCTATAATACCCTGCTAGACCCAGAAAACTTCAAATCTCACATACCGTCTTAGGCGGCTTCCAGTCCAACATTGTCTCAATCTTTCGAGGATCAACCCTAATCCCCTCAGTAGATACCATATGACCAAGAAACATTACCTCACGTAACCAGAATTGACACTTGCTGAATTTGGCGTACAGTTGTTTCTCCCTCAAGATTTGCAAAACTACTCAGAGATGTTCATCATGTTCATCTTCAGTCCTCGAATACACTAGTATGTCGTCGATAAATACTACAACAAACTGATCCAGATATGGTTGGAACACTCAGTTCATCAGATCCATGAAAGCTGCCGATGCATTCGTCAGTCCAAATGGCATTACTAGGAACTCGTAATTACCATAACGAGTCCTAAACGCTGTCTTGTGCATATCAGTTTCCTTAATCCTCAATTGATGATACCCCGATAAAAGATCAATTTTAGAGAAAACTGAAGCTCCCCGCAGTTGGTCGAACAAATCATCAATCCTCGGCAGAGGGTACATGTTTTTAATGGTCAGCTTATTCAGTTGTCTGTAATCGATACATATTCACATGGATCCATCCTTCTTTTTCACAAATAAGACTAGTGCTCCCTACGGAGACACACTCGGTTAGATGAACCCACAGTCCAGTAGCTCTTGAATCTGGGCCTTAAGCTCCACTAGTTTTTCAGTGCCATTCTCTAAGAGGCGATGGACACCGGAGCTGTACCAAGAAGGAGCTCAATCCCAAACTCCACTTCACATTTTGGAGGCAACCCAGGTAGCTCTTCAGGAAGGTTGTCTAAAAAATCCTTAACTATTTTGATATCCATTACCGAAGATTCTCCAACATCTGAAACACTGATGTAGACCAAGAATGCTTCACAACCCTTGCGTACCAACTTCTTGGCCCTTAACATTGAAATCACATTCGAAAAATAGTTACAATGTTCCCCAATGAAAACTACCTCGTTGTCCTCATCAGTTCTCATTGTCATATTTTTAGTGGCACAATCCAAGATCACCCGGTGTTTAACCAGCCAATCCATCCCTAGTATTAGGTCGAATTCTCTGAAAGGCAGTTTCATAAGATCAGCTAGAAAGATGACTCCTTGTATCTCTAATGGAACATCTCTAAACAACTTATTAACCCGAACAGACTGCCCTAATGAACTTAGTAGAGTAATTTCACTAGAAGTACTCTCAACCATAACCCCCAGGTTTTCAGTAATTGAGCAGGCAACATAGGAATGAGTAGATCCTATATCTATTAATGCAGTGTAGGGTACATTATAAATAAAGAATGTACCCGTGATTATGTCTGGGGCATTTGCCTCCTCTCGGCGACGAGTAGCATACACTAGGGCTGGCTGCCTTGCCTCAGACTGACCAGCTCCTCGGCCCAGTGCTCTCTGACCATGGCCCATACTATTTCCATCTCTCGCCTGCCTACGACCTCTCGGTGGCTGCTGAATAGTCCTCTGCGATGCATTACCAAAACCAGTAGCTAGCACCTGATCAGTCCTCCGCGGACAATCTCTGATACAGTGCTCCATAGAATCGCACCTCAAACATGCCCCAGTCCGTTTCTAGCACTCGCCCTATGGCGTCTCCCACAGTCAGCACAAAACTGCGTTCCAGGAGTAGCAGCAGGGGCCCCAAATCTAATCGGTTCATCAGCTTTGGCCTTTTTCTTAGGCCTTTGAAATGAAATTGAGGGCTTAGCATCCCTCTTACCTCTGCCTTTCTCTCTATTCTGGCGCTTAGCGCGCTTCACTTCTTCGGTGATTTTCGCCTTGTCAACCAGTACTGTAAAATCCCGCTCCCTTTGAGGAGCTATCAGAACTTTTAGACCATTCTTGAGGCTATCCTCAAATCGAACACACCACTCGTATTCAGGTGCCACCATCCCACGTGTATAGTGGCCCAGTCGTAAAAATTCGGCCTCATACTCAGCCACTGTCCTATCTCCTTGAGTTAAATTTAGAAATTCCCTCCTACGGGCATCCACATAGTTGGCACCCACATACTTAGCATGGAAAGTAGTCTTGAAAAACTCCCAAGTCAATCGATCGGCTTGAGTGCCCTCTTTGACAGTAAGCCACCATTGATAGGCCTCATCTCTCAACAATGATACTGCAGCCTTTAGTTTCTGTTTGGGGGTGCAGTCAAGGTCATCTATGATCCTCTCTGTGGCCTTGATCCAATATTCAGCCACATTAGGGGCCACTCCAGCAATACCCCTGAATATCCCAGCCCCATTAGACCTGAGTCGTTCCATAACTGACCCACAGCCCACAGTACCATTACTAGGCCCAACGACCCTTTCCAGAATCCTCAACATCGCTTGGAATAGTGCATCGTACCTAGTTGCTAGATTTTGAGACCTTGTCTCAATCATAGGTGAAGTCGGTACCTCTCTAACTTCCTCAATAAGCTGGTGTCTAGATGACGAAGACCCAGCCCGAGCACCTCCACGGCCTCTGCAGCGGCCTCTACCACGAGTTCCTTTAGTGCTCATTATCCAATCGTGCTTTTATTTATATTAAAAGTTTTATGCCAGTCAATTTATTGTTCCAGTTTTTACTATAGATATTTTATGAACAATATTATCTTAGAGTTTGTTTTCGCAGTTCGCAGTCTTACTACGGTTCGTAGTTTACTCTAACTAGAAAGTTTAGTACTACCTAAAGTAGTCTTAGTAATAACATTTCAATATAATCCTTTTAGTATAAACAACCAGAAGACTTACAGGACCGGCACAGAGACTCGGTGTACCACTCCTTCAGTAAAACATTTCCAAATCATATCAATCACTTTAAACCATTTGAAAACAAATCTGTTAAAATTTCCACGTTTTTGCAAAAACCCAAATCCAAAGCCGAGTTTTAGAACTTGGCTCTGATTCCACTAAATGTAACACCCTAAACCCAACCTAGATGTGATGGCCGAATCTGGCGATGTCACATTGAATTATTTTTCACAAAAAATAACTTCGTTGAAAAACCCCATTCTGTATTAAACCACTTTGTATAGTTTGAAAAGCCGATTTAAAGTCTTATTGCTCATTGATAATGTAGGACTTGTACCTTTAAAGGTTGCTTTAATTAAAACGTTTTTAATTTTGTAAACAGTTTGTTATTCGCGGAAGCTTTTGAAACGAGTTATGTATTTGTAGTGGTTTTGAAAATGTTTGACTTTTTGAAAACTCGTGTTTTTCCTACTTCTAGCAGTTGTAAATTACAAATAAATTTGAGCAAAATAAAAATAAACCCGAGAGGCCTTATTACATAATAAAAAAAACCCAAAATAAAACCTTGAATATAATATTAAAAGATAACTACGTCGAGTGGCCACCACTGAGTCCTCCGTCACATCGATCCCTCTAAGTTTGGGGATTACCTACACAGTTAATAGATGGGTAAGTTTACGAAAACTCAGTGTGTAATCCCATAATAGCAATCAATCAAAGTAGGACAATTTAGGCCTAAGCCCTTTTATTCTTAGTTAGGGCCTTAGCCCATTTCAGTAACAGTATTAGTGGGGCCTAAGCCCATTACTGTAACACCCCAGACCCGGCCCAGACATTATGGCCAGATCTGACGTGTCACATGGACTTACGACTTAGTATACATTCGTTGGTTTAAGTGATTAGGGTCGTCTTTGTAAAAACAACAATTGAATGAAAAGTCGGTTTATCAATCTTTAGGCTATCCATTTGTTGTGCTTGTTGAGTCTTGAAAACATTCATTAATTTTGAAACCGCGCAGCCTAACACTAGCAGTTTTGACATAGTATAAATATAATCAGAAAATAAAAACCATAGCGAAAAGAGAAATTTATATAGCGGCCTTATTACAACTTAAAACCCAAAATTAAATCAGAATATAAAAATAATAAAA
The DNA here is from genome assembly GCA_025698465.1 of Gossypium longicalyx. Taxonomy (NCBI): domain Eukaryota; kingdom Viridiplantae; phylum Streptophyta; class Magnoliopsida; order Malvales; family Malvaceae; genus Gossypium; species Gossypium longicalyx. The sequence continues at coordinate 60,552,890 of CM047007.1, forward strand.
ATAAACTAACTTAGAAAAACCAACTTTGCAGATGATGTGGCCACTCCGAATCCCTCACAGCTCCAAGCCCACTATGGTTGGGGATTTCCTGCAGAGATGAAAATAAAGGGTGAGTTTGGTAAACTCAGTGTGTAACATAACCCAACCATAGCCCAAAACAGATCAAACCTCAGTCGGACTTATCTCGGGCCTTGGCCCAAGATGCAAATCGAATGAAACTCATAGGCCCATAGCGAGATCTGAAACAAATATATCATGAATGCAGAAATCCCAACCCAGAGCCATCCATAACACCACCGTACCAGCCTTACACCATGCGGAGAGACTATTCGACCCACCCAACCGCTACACACCACAAAAATTGCAGGGAGGCTACCAGATATTGTGACAAAGTCACCAGATGCAGATATTGTGGCGAGGCCACCAGAACGATATATATATATTTATATGGCGGCGAAGCCACCAGATGGCATGAGGTGCGGATATTGTGACGAAGTCACTAGAATGAATATGTGGCGAGGCCACGGATTGCAAATGAGGCCGCGTAACGCTTCCTCCATCAATATAAACCCATGTCCCATGCAACAGAATAATATGTCATGGCCTACGTACACAGAAACATAACATCATGCTTTTCAGATAAAATAAAATATCCCTAGGGGTAAAATCGTAATTTTTCATGTATAAGGGTGTTTTAGTAATTATTACCTATTGCTAGGGTTTCATGCTCATTCTAACGTTTACCAAGTAATCAGAAGTACTTACCTCGTCTTTTTACCAAAGTGGGCCTGTTGGCCCATTGGCCCGTTTTCGGCCCATTAAGCCCAAGAATACCGTTGTGCACGAAAATGCACACTCTGCACTCTAATCATTCAAATGCACCATATTCATTAACAACTGTCTCACGAGCGCCATGACGTCATGAGTTCACAAAATACCAACGTTTTGGTATTTCACTTTTTACCGATTCAATTAAGGGAGGGTGTCGTTTACACACCTGGTTGATGACGATTGATGACGATATCTCCCACACGATAATCCTACGATCGATCACTAACACATTAGACTTACGAATTAACGATAACTACCATAAATCCACATCAACTAACCCAATCATCACACAAGTTAGTCATTTACGCACAAGGGGCAAAATAGTTATTTTACCCTCTAGGGGTAAATCGGTAATCCTACCCTACTGGGGTATCTTAGTAATTCTACAACTTTTCCACTTGGGCCTACGGACCCATTGGGACTACATGGCCCATTTCAGCCCATCGCGGCCCGAAATAGCCGTCCTACTGCTAGAGTAATGAGAAATACACACCTGTTCGGAGACTGTAGTTAATCCACGCTCCCACACTTTTAGCTGACGCCCCACCCAAACGAGCACGCCACCAAGTGAAAGGGATCTGCCAAGAAGGGTATGCCAACTCTTCTCATGGTTTGGTCTATTTAAAGCATGCTCTCCATCTACTCTTATGTTAGCTTTCCGATGTGGGATCCCTCCATCATAAGAGTTTAAAACCAACACCAACTCTTGCCGTCTCAACATAGCAAAATAATCAACCTTTGCGTGCCAAGGGATTCGAACCAAAGTCCTCTCCCATGCCAAATCACGCCACCACCACTAGGCCATCAATTCATTTGTGTCATAAGTCCAACACATTAGACTTTAAATCGCACCTACTTGCTTCCAGATTTATTGAAAAGAAAAACCAAAATAAATTGCAAGAGCTAAGACTTGAACCTTGGACCCCTTGCTTCCTCTATAGCGTCACTTCCTTGTCCCCTAAGTGGCGCTACCTTGCCACTACACCACACTCCTTTTTGTGTCATCTTTTACCCCTTTACTCTTAAAAGCCTAAACACCAATTGCATCACTTGTTCTTAAAATCAAAATTCCGAAGACTACCACGGATTTAACTTAAGTTTGGGCCTTCCAAAGGCCCACTAACCTACTAAAATATATATTTAACCAACCAGAACACACCCAAATTTTAAAAAACACAGAAACACAGAAAACCCAAAAATTGGGCGTTACAACTCTACCCTCCTTAAAGAAATTTCGTCCTCGAAATTTTACCTGAATCAAACAGATGAGGATATTGTTGACGCATCGCCACATTTGGCTCCCAAGTAGCTTCCTCTCTACCATGATTACGCCACAGCACCTTTACTAGCGGAACTGATTTCCTCCTCAAAATCTTAACATCTCGATCCAAAATCTACACAGGCTCCTCCTCAAAAGTCAAGTCTGTTTGGACCTCGGTCTCTGCAACTGGCACAACATGAGTAGGGTCAGAACGATACCGCCTTAACATGGAGACCTGAAAGACATCATGAATCCTATCCAACTCTGGAGGTAGCTCCAACTGATAAGCCACTGGACCCACTCGCTTAAGAATCCGATAAGGCCCAATGAATCGCGGACTTAACTTTCCTTTCCTCCCAAACCTTAATATTTTCTTCCAAGGTGAAACCTTCAAGAAGACCATATCACCCACAGAGTACTCAATTCCCTTGCGCTTCAAATCTGCATATGACATCTATCTATCAGATGCTTTCTTCAATCGGTCTCTAATCAATTTGACCTTATCCTCAGTATCTGCCACCAATTCAGGTCCAAGAACCTGTCGTTCACCCAACTAGGTCCAACAACTAGGTGTACGACATCTTTGCCCATACAGTGCCTTATAAGAAGCTATTCAAATACTTTCCTGATAACTGTTGTTGTATGCAAACTCTACCAACGGTAAGTAATCCTCCCAACTGCCTCGAAAGTCGATAATGCATCCCCTCAACATGTCTTCTAGAATCTGAATAACCCTTTTCGACTGACCATCAATCAGAGGATGAAAGGCTATACTAAAGGTCAACCGCGTACCCAACACCTCATACAACTTTTGCCAAAACCGAGATGTGAATCTAGGATCTCGATCAGAGATAATCGACACTGGCACTCCGTGAAGTCGCACTATTTCTGCCACATACAATTTGGCTAACTTCTGAAGTGAATAATCAGTGCGAACAGGTATAAAATGAGCAAATTTGGTCAACCTATCCACAATTACCCAAATCGAGTTCTTCTTCGACGGAGTCAAGGGTAACCCACTCACAAAATCCATGGTTACCTTCTCCCACTTCCAAAGTGGTACTTTCACTGGCTACAAAAGTCCGGAAGGTAATTGATGTTCAGCTTTCACTTGCTGTCAAGTCAGACATTTTCCCACAAATTTCGTTACCTCTCGCTTCAATCCAGGCCACCAATACAACTCCTTTAAGTCGCGATACATTTTATTCCCTCCAGGATGCATAGCACACAGACCTCCATAAGCTTCTTTCAGAATTGCTTGCCTTAAGTCAGAGTCCTTCGGAATACAAACTCTACCTCGGTAACACAGAACTCCCTCACTGTTCAGTCCAAACTCAGAAGTATCACCATTCTTAACTTGCTGGAATTAAGAAACCAGGGACTCATCCCTTGACTGTTTTTCCTTAATCTCATCCACCTAGGACAGCCTAACTTGCAGTTCTGCTAACAGAGCTTTGCTTGGGTGATACTCAATCGCGCAGTCATAATCCTTAAGCAACTCTATCCATCTCCGCTGCCTAAGGTTCAGCTCCTTCTGAGTCAGCAAGTACTTAAGACTCTTATGATCTGTGTATATAATACACCTTTCTCCGTACAGGTAATGTCTCCAAATCTTAAGTGCAAAGATTACCGCTGCCAACTCCAGATCATGAGTAGGATAGTTAACTTCATGTGGTTTAAGCTGTCGCGATGCATAAGCAACAACTTTACCCTCTTGCATCAGCACACAGCCCAACCTTACATGTGATGCATCACTGCATACGGTAAAATCTTTTCCAGACTCTGGCTGAATCAGTACAGGTGCCTCGATCAGAACTTTCTTCAGCTTCTCAAAAGATTCTTATTATTTCTCAGTCCAAACAAACGGTACTCCCTTCCTTATAAGCTTTTTCAAAGGCGCTGCCATCACAGAAAATCCTTCCACAAACCTTCTGTAGTAACCAGCTAAACCTAGAATACTTCGAATTTTTGACACTGACCTCGGTGGCTTCCATTCCAGAATCGCTTCAATCTTTCGAGGGTCCACCTTGATCCCTTCAGCAGAGACAACATGCCCCAAGAAAGTTACCTCTCTCAACCCGAACTCACACTTACTGAATTTCGTATAAAGCTCCTTCTCCCTCAGCACTTGTAGCACAATATGAAGATGCTCATCATGCTTCTCCTCAGTTTCAGAATAAACCAGAATATCATCGATAAACACGACTACGAATCGATCTAAGTATGGCTGGAACACTCGATTCATCAGATCCATAAATGTCGCAAATGCGTTCGTCAACCCAAATGGCATAACCAAGAACTCATAGTGACCATACCGAGTTCTGAATGCCGTCTTGTGAATATCCACCTCTTTAACCCTCATCTGATGATACCCAGATCGAAGATCAATCTTGGAAAATACTGAAGCTCCTCTAAGTTGATCGAATAAATCATCGATTCTCGGCAGTGTGTACTTGTTCTTAATCGTCAGTTTGTTTAACTGTCGATAATCAATACACATTCGCATTGACCCATCCTTCTTCTTAACGAACAACACTGGTGCTCCCCATGGAGACACACTTGGTCTAATGAAGTCTCTATCCAATAACTCTTGAATTTGGGCTTTCAGCTACACCAACTACTTTGGTGCCATCCTATAAGGTGTAATGGACACCGATATCGTTCCAGGCAACAAGTCGATTCCAAACTCAACCTCTCGGTTCGGGGGCAAACCCGGAAGCTCCTCTGGAAAAACATCTTGAAAATTCTTGAAGGTTCTAACTTTATCCACTGTCAGACCCTTAGTTTCCGATTGGCTTACAAATGCCAAATAAGCTTCACATCCCTTTCGAATCCACTTCTCAGCTTCAATGCCGACACCATGTTATACAGATAATCCCTACGCTCGCCTATCACCAAAACCTCCTAATCCTTTGTGGTCTTTAACATCATTTGCTTAGTAGCACAATCCAAAGTAGCCCTATGCTTAACAAGCCAATCCATTCCGAAAATGAGATCGAATTCTCCGAAAGGTAGCTCCATCAGATCTCTAGAGAAAACTTTTCCTTGAGTTTCTATAGGCACATCTCTATACAGTTTATCTACCCTAACTGAGTGACCCAAAGGACTTAGTATAGATACCCCACTCACGGTCACCTCAGAGCGCACATCCAGCGACCCAGATATAGCACATGCAACATACGAATGGGTAGATCCAACATCTATCAATGCAGTGTATGGCATACTAGAAATCAAAAACGTACTAGTTATGACGTCAGGTGCATCACCCTCCTCTCGGTGACGAGCTGCATACACCAACGCCGGCTGATGAGCCTCAGCAAATCCAGCACCCCTGCCAGACGCTCCTCTTCCTTGACCATTTCCATTACCACCTCTACCTTGCCCACGTCCTCTCGGAAACTGTGGCCCACCCCTCACTGGTTGAGTGACCCTCTGCTCTAAAACTTGAACATGATCTGGTTCCTGGGGACAGTCCTTAACCCTATGCTCCATAGATTCGCATCGGAAACAAGCACCAGAACATTTTTGACACTTGCCCATATGTATCTTCCCACAACTCCTACAACCCTGCGGTCTAACAACATTCATCAGTACTGCTCGAACTGGCTCCATTACCCTTGCTCTCTTAACATTCCTGTTCATACCACCTGAAAGTCCTGAATCTCTCCTAAAACAGTTCTGATCTTTCTCACTATTTTGTCTTTCTGTAAGCTTCACTTCCTCAGCTATCTTAGCTTTCTCCACTAAAGAAGCGAAGTTACGCTCCCTCTGCGGAGCAATCAGCATCCTAAGTTTATCTCTCAGACCATCCTCGAAGCGTACGCTACGCTCATACTCTGTAGCGACAATCCCAGAAGCATACTAGCTCAGTCTCAGAAACTCAGACTCATACTCAGCCACTAACTTACTCCCTTACACCAGGTTCAGAAATTCTTTCCGGCGAGTGTCCACGTAACTAGCCCCAACATACTTTCCTTTGAAGGCTGTCTTAAACAGCTCCCAAGTCACATTGTCAGTAGGAGTTCCATCTCTCACCATGAGCCACCAGTGATAAGCCTCATCCCTGAGTAACGATATGACTCCCATCAGCTTCCACTCCACAGAGCAGTCCAGATCATCCATAATCTGCTCTGTGGCTTCTAACCAATACTCAGCCACATTTGGAGCTACTCTAGATACACCCCTAAATATCTCTGCTCCATTGGCCAAGAGCCTCTCAGAAACAGACCCCCGAGTTTCGTTTCCCGTACTTACCCCAGTAACCCATTCCAAAACTCGGAGCATCGCCTAGGACAGAGCATCATCCCCGACACCTCGATCATGAGACTCTACCTCTGTTGCCGGTGGTACCGGTGCACCTGCTGCCAGCACATGTCCTGAATATGAAGATTCAGCTTGAGCATTACCTCGGTTACGTCCATAACCTCTTCCACTAGCTGCTCGTGTACTCATTTTGTATTATCTGATTAAGAATTTTATGAATCAGTTCAATATTTCAGTGTTTATTACAGATGTCTTATGAATAACAGTAATTCAGAGTTTGAGTTTGTTTTCTTTTGCGGTAGCTTAGCTACAGTCTCAGTCTACTTATCAGAGTTTCTATAGTTCCAGTGTTACCCTAACTAAAGTACCATGATAAGGTTTTGTACAAGCATATAACAGATATTTCAGAAACAATCAGAAAGGCTCAGAGAACTTACAGACTTGGGCCGGAGATTCGGTGTGCCACCTTCTAAAAAAAACTAATTTTAGAAAACTGATTTTAATCTTTAAAATCATCTATCTGTAAAGAGAAAATATTGGAAACATTCTTGAAAACAATTTATAATCAAGTTCCTAAAAAAATGATTTTCAAAAACCTTTATTCAATGTTTTTTAAAACTCCCATTTTTAGACCCGTTCCACAGTCGAGTTGTTATAACTTGGCTCTGATACCACTAAATGTAACACTCCAGACCCGACCCAGACGTTATGGCCAGATCTGATGTGTCACATGGACTTACGACTTAGTATGCATTCGTTGGTTTAAGTGATTAGGGTGGTCTTTGTAAAAACAGTAATTGAATGAAAAACCGGTTTATCAATCTTTAGGCTATCCATTTTTCGTGCTTGTTGAGTCTTGAAAACATTTATTAATTTTGAAAACCCGCACAGCCTAACACTAGCAGTTTCGACATAGTATAAATATAATTAGAAAATAAAAACCATAGCGAAAAGAGAAATTTATATAGCGGCCTTATTACAACTTAAAACCCAAAATTAAATCAGAATATAAAAATAATAAAAATAAACTAACTTAGAAAAACCAACTTTGCGGATGATGTGGCCACTCTGAATCCCTTACAGCTCCAAGCCCACTATGGTTGGGGATTTCCTACAGAGATGAAAATAAAGGGTGAGTTTGGTAAACTTAGTGTGTAACATATCCCAACCATAGCCCAAAATGTATCAAACCTCGTAGTCGGACTTATCTCGGGCCTTGGCCCAATGCAAATCGAGAATGAAACTCATAGGCCCATAGCAGATACAGAACAAATATATCATGAATGCAGAAATCCCAACCCAGAGCCATCCATAACACCCCCGTACCAACCTTACACCATGTGGAGAGACTACTCGACCCACCCAACTGCTACACACCACAGAAATTACAGCGAGGCTACCAGATATTATGACGAAGTCACCAGATACAGATATTGTGGCGAGGCCACCAGAACAGATATATATATATTTATATATGTGGCGAAGCCACCAGATTGTAGCGAGGCTGCCAGAACGCTTCCTCCATTAATATAAACCCATGTCCTATGCAACAGAATAATATGTCATGGCCTACGTACACAAAAACAGAACATCATGCTTTTCAGATAAAATAAAATATCCCTAGGGGTAAAATCATAATTTTTCATGTATAAGGGTATTTCAGTAATTATTACCTATTGCTAGGGTTTCATGCTCATTCTAACATTTACCAAGTAATCAGAAGTACTTACCTCATCTTTTTACCAAAGTGGGCTTGTTGGCCCATTGGCCCGTTTTCGGCTCATTAAGCCCAAGAATACCGTTCTGCACAAAAATGCACACTCTGCACTCTAATCATCCAAATGCACCATATTCATTACAAACTGTCTCACGAGCGCTTGCACGCTCACGAGTTCATAAAATACCAACGTTTCGGTATTTCGGATTTTACCGATTCAGTCTAAGGGAGGGTGTCTTTTACATACCTGGTTGATGACGATTGATGACGATATCTCCCACGCGATAATCCTACGATCGATCACTAACAAATTAGACTTACGAATTAACGATAACTACCATAAATCCACGTCAACTAACCCAATCATCACACAAGCTAGTCATTTACACACGAGGGGCAAAATAGTCATTTTACCGTCCAGTGGTAAATCGGTAATCCTACCCTACTAGGGTATTCTAGTAATTCTACAACTTATCCACTTAGGCCTACGGACCCATTGGGACTACATGGCCCATTTCAGCCCATCGCGGCCCGAAATAGCCGTCCTACTGCTAGAGTAATGAGAAATACACACCTGTTAGGAGACTGCAGTTAATCCGCGCTCCCACACTTTTAGCTGACGCCCCACCCAAACAAGCACGCCACCAAGTGAAAGGGATCAGCCAAGAAGGGTATGCCAACTCTCCTCATGGTTTGCTCTATTTAAAGCCAGCTCTCCATCTACTCTTATGTTAGCTTCCCGATGTGGGATCCCTCCATCATCAGAGTTTAAAACCAACACCAACTCTTGCCGTCCCAACATAGCAAAATAATCAACCTTTGCGTGCCAAGGGATTCGAACCAAAGTCCTCTCCCATGCCAAATCACGCCACCAACATTAGGCCATCAACTCATTTGTGTCATAAGTCCAACACATTAAACTTTAAAGCGCACCTACTTGCTTCCAAATTTATTGAAAAGAAAAACCAAAATAAATTGCAAGAGCCAAGACTTGAACCTTGGACCCCTTGTTTCCTCTATGGCTTCACTTCCTTGTCCCCTAAGTGGCGCTACCTTGCCACTACACCACACTCCTTTTTGTGTCATCTTTTACCCCTTTACTCTTAAAAGCCCAAACGCCAATTGCATCACTTGTTCTTAAAATCAAAATTTCGAAGACTACCATGGATTTAACTTAAGTTTGGGCCTTCCAAAGGCCCATTAACCTACTAAAATATATATTTTAACCAACCAGAATACACCCAAATTTTAAAAAACACAGAAACACAGAAAACCCAAAAATTGGGCGTTACAATTACAGTATTAGTACAGTATGCAATCAGAAAATCTTACCCAATCCAGTCTCTACACACCATCTCCGTACCAACCCTACACACCATGTGGGGATAAAATCGACCCACCCATCCCTACACTCCAAGTAGCACCGGTTGCGACACTAAAACAGTATTTGTAGCAGAGCTGCCAGTAATAGTCTTATAGCTTTTCAGTACACTTCCTCCAAAATCATATATCCCACCCCACGCAATGCAACATAATATAAATGTATATACAGTACAAATGGCATGCTCAAACAGTCATACATCACATTGGGGTATATCAGTCATTTACAAAAAAATAGGGGTTTAGGTACACTTACTGGCCCAATAGTAGGTCCACAGTCGTCTTGGGCGACCCGTGCAACCTTAAAAAATAATCAGTGGGAATGGGCCCACGACCCATATTGCGGGCCCATATGAGGCACAAACACTCGTATGGCCCACATTGCCCAAAAATGGCCTTAGTCGTGTGGTTTACACAGCCTAGCCCAATATTTACCACACTTTTGTGTGATTTTCTCGTGTGGGGCCCACAAGACCATTGGGCCCACGCGGCCCAGTTTGGCCCAAAATGGCCCAATATCGTTTCGACTCATGAAAATGCTCATGGCTATCTCGTCGACCACATGGCCATGTTTTGTTACATGATGCACACACGGCGACCACACGCGCGCGTGTGGTGTCGGCGACCACACTTTCGATTTTTCGCTTTTCGACTTTTGTCATTTCACATCTAATGGTAGTGTTACACACCTGGTTACAAAAATGCGCTTACTGGCCCACGAGTATCCAAACCTATCACAATCAGAACTCCAGTTAAACACTTATCAAACAAATTGTAAGGAACCCTGGCCAACACTTGCATACAACTTACCTATCACCCGCCTTATTTGATCACCCAATAACCATTGCAAGAGATCGTTTCCAATCCTTAGAGACTACCTACATCCCAATCACCACTTGTAACTATTCCTATACACGCAAACCATCAAACTAAGAGTAAAATAACTTACTAAAATTGTAGACTAAGAGTGAAAGACAGTAGTATTCGACCACACCCAAAGCACGCCTAAATCCGAGGCACGAGATGAACAATCTCACACCCTGGTAGAAAACATCAGAAAGGAGAGATACTGAACAAAGGTTATTTCGGTAGAAGAAAGAAGAGCTAGCAACCGAGCACTCTAACCAAGATGGAGTAATCAGACAAGATTGAGAGAAAGAAGAAAAATAAAGTGATGGAAAGAGTGAAAGAACCTTACCCTTAACCCCAATAGGTTGTTCAAAGAACAACTGCAACAGTCGAAACACAAAAGGGATGGGGTGAGATGCAGTATACAATCGAAGTATTAAGATGAAGGGATGTCAAGAAGAGAGGAGAGAAGGAGAGGGTATTTGGCAATGAAAAAACAATATGACATGAAATGAGAAATGATTGGAGAGGGGAAAATCGAAGAAGGGAAGAGAAGGAAGCAATCAATAGAAATAACTTAGGGAGGCACTAACCCAAAATGAACCAATTTGAGAAAAACCCCTACTAAACTCTCGTAACAATTCACCGCAAAAGAAAGATATGAAAACAAAAAATAACAAAACAGGAAAAGCCAAAAGTAATAATTCGTCAATAAGGAGATAGGGAAACAAAAATGAACTTTACACCGATTTAGCAAAATGGAACTCCCCCTACTGTACAACACTCCTACTTCGGCACCACAATCCTACTCTTCCCGAACCCCTCAAAACCCTCCCCATATCTCTTGACCGATAACTCCTCTATCTAATCCTACCATTCTATCTTTAAATTTGGTTATTCACTTTCCACTCAATCACTCACATCGATAGAGTTTTGGTCAAACATAACTTCCTCCTATGGCCACCAGTAAAAAAAAATATCTCCATTTGCACAAGCAAGGATTCGAACCTCAGACCACTAGCACACTCTACACGCCACTATCCACTAGACCAGCAGGCCCATTCTATCATGTTTTTAACAACTTTTACTTATAACCCTACTGACCTAAGATAAGGGTTTAATCCTTAAAAGAAAAGAATTTTTTTTAGAAGCCAAGGCTTGATCCCATGACTTCCCAGGCACTCCCAAAGCACACAACCACTAAGCCAGACATACTTTCATGACACAACATACAAAAATAATTTTATCAAGGATTTTAGGATTTGGGGCGTTACAAATGGGCCCTTTTAGTGTAAAAGATTGCAGCTGAATACCGTTTCATACTCATCCTCTGTTCCTGGGGTATCCTGTGCATCCCCTCCATCATTGAAACTGCCCCATCATAATGAGTCGGTGACGTGCTGCACATATTCATAGGGTAATTCAGAGCTCATAAACGATTCATTCTTGTGAATTCTTGGAATACTGGTCTTATCTCTTGCATCCATCTAATCGTTCCATCAAGCATTGCTTCGTGCTTCCACTGGATTCTTTTTGAGCCTTCAACTAATCTTTTTGCTTTAATGATGCCGGAATGTCCATCTTTTCCTTTCTTCTTTGGTTCCATTTGATAATTTACTTGCATTGAAGCTCAACATCTTGTGTATATAATGTGTCTCCAATTATGCTCCTCGTTCGCTTCATGATAACAACCTATTTTCAGTGGTGTCAGAAATAGTGGTTTTGGGACCACAATTTTGATTAGTAAATTATTATTTTATTACTTATTTAATTCCTATGAGATTATATTAAGGTCGTGTAAAAATTTTGTTAAGAAATTTTAGAGTTTAAATAGTTAATTAGGTGAAAAAGACTAAATTGTAAAAAGTGTAAAAGTTAAATTCTATTAGTTAAAAGGGCTAAATGGCTATGGAAAGGAAAGCTAATAGACTAAGATAGTAATTATACCATTTAAAGAGTTAATGGATAGTTATGGATAAGGTTTTATTGAAAATTTTGATTAGTGATAAAGGTAAAATGGTAAAATAGTAAATAAGCATAAAAAATAAGCTAAAAATCATCATGTTTTTCATTTGTTTTCTTCAAAACCAATTCTTCATGGAAGCTTAGCTAGGGTTTTATTCAAGCTTTATTTCTGCCTTGCATGGTATGTATTCAAGCCCCATTTTTAATGATTTTTATGTTTTTGAGTTTGTTTTAGTTTAATCTAGCTAGTCCGAGGGTTAATTTACACATTTTTTAAAGATTGAGGGACTTTCCATGGATGTTTTTGAATGTTTTTTTGAAGTATTTGATGGTTTAGTAATCTTGGTTGTTAAATAAACATGTTTTGTTAAATGATTTTGATGAATTTTTGAAATAAAGATTAAATTGTTAAAAGTATAAATCTATGGGTTTGGTTGTGAAATGTTGGTAATAATGGGCTATTTGAAGGTCCCTTGTAACATTGGTTAAATTGGATTTTGGTTAAAATGGTTAAATTTCAAGTTATGAGCTTAAGGTCTAAATTGTGAAAAGTTAATATGTTAGGGACAATTTTGTACTTTTTCATAAATTTGAATTACGGATTAAATTGAATTCTAGAAGTACTTAATTGAATAAAATTATTGTTTCAGATCACGAGCGTGTTGACGATTGTGGAAATGAAAAGATTACGGAGTAGTTCCTGTGCTTTTGCGATTATTGCAAACTAGTCCTTTAAGTTTGTTTTATGTATATGCATGGTTATATTCAATTCCTTGTTAACGATTTAATCTTTTAGTTCTAATTTGTATTGTTATTTAAATGTTCAATCGTATTGTATATTCAAGTGCGGTGTTATTCAGGTTTAGTGCTGGTGTTATTCAAGCTTAATGCCTAGTAGGCTTAGTGCTAGTGTTATTTAGGCTTAATGCCAGTGTTATTTAAGCTTAGTGCCGGTGTTACACAGGCTTAGTGCCTAGCAGGCTTACTGTCGGTGTTATTCAAGCTTAATGCCTAGTAGGCTTGATGCTGATGTAGTTAATGTTAACGTTCCTTGGGAATTTGGTAATTGATAGTAAATGAGTTGACTTATTGAACTTACTAAGCTTCTTTGTGCTTATTCGTTTAATTTGATTTTTGTAGGACTATTTGTAATAGCCCATTGTTTAGTGGTGTCGGAAGTAGTTGTTTCGGGGCCACAAATCCTACGAGTAAGTCTGTAAATGTGGTATTAAAATTTATTTTGAAGTGGAAAATTATGTTATTTGAATGAATAATTAAGTTTAAGTGGTAAGACCTTAAAGTCAGGTGGTTTTAAAAAATGAGGTATTGTGACCTCGTTTCTATAAACCGAGCCATAAATATTTTATTAAATATTTATGGAGTGTTATTAAGGTTGTATTATAGTTCCATTAAGAAATTTTGACGTTTAAATGATTAATTAAGTCAAAAAAACGAAATCGTAAAAAGTGTAAAAGTTGAGTTCTATTAGTTCAAAGGATTAAATGACTATGGAAATAAAAGTGAATGGACTTAAATGGTAAATAAACCATTTAAGGAGTTAGTGGACAAATATGGGCATGAATTTGGTGTTTTATTTAATTATTAAATAAGGTTAAAATTGTAATTTGATAAATTAAATTAAATTAAATAAAACAAAGCTTTCTATAATCTTTTCTAGTTTTTCTTCCTCCGAAATTGTAGAGAAGAAAGCCATTCTTATTTGTTTCAAGATTCGGCCAAATTCAAAGCTTTGCATGGTATGTAAATTTAATTACATTTGTATTCTTGAGATTGTTGCAACTAGGTCCAACTAGCCCGTAACTTCATTTTTGAAACTGTTAAAGATTTTGAATGTTGCCATTGATGAATCTTTGCGATTTTAGATGTTAAGTGATGAATTTGACGTATTAGCTATTATTTGTAAGTATTTTGTTAAGTAATTTTTGATGATTTTAACGATTAGGGATTAAATTATTGAAATAGTAAAATTACAAGGATTTAATGTGTAACAATAAAAAATATGGGTTGTAGTAAGGTTCCAATAAACTCGGCTAAGCTTAAATTTAAGTAAAAATGGTTAATTTGCATGTTTTAGGCTCAGAGACTAAATTGAATAAAAGTAAAATATTGGGGGAAATTTTCTAAAATGTCAAATAGGACATAATTGCATAAAATGAAATGGTTTTGCTATATGAACTAATGAATTGAATGAAATTATTAAATTAGATCAAGAACGAGTGGGAAATCAAGGAGAAGAGAAAATTTCCAAATAGCCCCTGTACTTAGTCATTGTTACAATTTAGTCAGGTAAGTTCGTATGAATTGTATTATGTATAATGTTGTTTAAATTAAATGCTTATTGTGTTGTGTTAATGTAAATCAATTAATAAACCAATGTAACAAGGCAATGATGAATTGACAGATGTCGAGTCCTGGTTGAACCTTAAGAATTCGTAGGATACAAATGAGATGTCATTAAGGTTTTCATGTTTCGGGTGTTGCTCTTAAATGTCCTACTAATGGCTGAGGTCTTACATTTGTTGCGGATACTCCACAGCTCGTGTGAGCAGGCCCATTTCATAGCTCGTGTGAATGTAATGGTTCACACATATAAGTACATCATTTTACTCATTAAGGAATGGAATGGTAAGTAAGTAAATGTAATGGTTCATAAACTTATGAAAAGGTTGATAATTATGTAATATGTCTTATAAAATCCTATTATGTTGTGAATGAAATTATATGTGATGTTGATGAACCTACTCAATTGTGAGTTGAAAAGTGTTCAACAGTGTAACAACCTATTTTTAGTAGTGTCAGAAACAGTGGTTTCGGGGCCACCAGATCCGACGAGTAAGTTTGTAAATATTATATTTAATATTTATGAGTTAATTGTGATTTTAAAAAGGTTTTTGACATTGTGATTTTTTTTTTATAAGCGATTTATTAAGTTCATTTGGTTTTAAAAAATGAGGTATCAGGGCCTAGTTTTTATAAACCGAGTCGTAAATATTTTTATAAATAATTACAGAGTGTAATTAAGGTGGTATTAAAGTTTTGTTGAAAAATTTTATCATTTTGATAGTTAATTAAGCAAAAAGGACTAAATCGCATAAAGTGCAAAATTTGAGTTCGAATAGCTAAAGGTATTAAATAGCTATAGAACTTTAAAGTGGAAGTCCTTATATGGAATTAGACCATTAGAGTTGGTAGTGGATGGTAATGGTTTGGCATTATTGAAATTTTGGTTGGTTTACAAGGTTAAATAAGTAAATAATTAATAAATGTTAACAATCTAAGAAACAAAATGACACATGCACCTTTATTTTTGTTTCTTCAACCGAATAGCAAAGTAAGAAAGCAGCTATGCATGAAGCTTCATTTGGCCATCCCTATTTGTTCTTGCATGTGAGTATTTTTCGTCCTATTTTTAATAATTTTTATATTTTTTAGATTGTTGCAACTAGGTCCAGCTAGCCTGTACCTTCGATTTTGAAACTGTTAAAGATTTTGAATGTTTCCATTGATGAATCTTATGATTTTAGATGATGAATTTGGAATGTTGATTTATATAAAAAAGTATTTTGTTAAGTGATTTTGATGAACTTTTCAATTAGGGACTAATTTGTTAAATTAATAAAAGTACAAGGATTTAATGTGAAATTGTTACATAAATGGGCTTTTTTTTATACCATGAGCATTCATCTAAGCTTAGTTCTGGTTAAAAATGGTTAATTTGCATGTTTTGGGCTTAGGAACTAAATTGAATAAAGGTAAAACTTTAGGGGCAACTTTATAAAAATTTCCAAAATGACCAAATTGTATGAAATGAAATATTTTATTGTATAAATTAATATATTGAATGAAATTATTAATTTAGGTCAAGATCGGGCAGAAAATTGAGGAAAATAAAAATTACAAGAATGCCCCTTAACTTTGGTATTTTTGCAATTTAGCCAGGTAAGTTCGTATGAACTATACTATGTATATTGCTGACTAAATTGAATGTTATTATATGAAATTTTATTGAAAATGAATTGATATATATATGTTATTATACAATTTGGCTTATAATGTAACGAGGGAAATTCAACGACGTACGACGACTATCGAGTCTCGTTTGAACCTTAGGAATATTTAAGATACAAATGACATGTCATTTGGGATTACCATGTCTTGGGTGCTGGTCCCGTACGTTCTACCAGTGGCTGAGTTTTTTGGCATGTGTTGAGGTTACTCGTCAGCTTGTGTGAGTAGCACCGTGTAGTTACGTCTTGACCGTCAACTTGTGTGAGCAGACCCAGTGATAGCTCGAGAGTGGGCATCTATATGAGATATGAGATAGAGATGGTTTCGACCATGTGTTGGCACATAGTGTGTGAGATTTCTCGTGTATCCGATATTATTCTAAGTGGTCCAACGGGAAATGTGCTGTTAAGAGATGATATGAGTTCGATACGAACTAATACATGTATATACATGAAATACATGGAAATGATAGTACATGATATATTGATATATTGAAATGGATGATATATGTATATAATGAAATGGTAAGATAATGATATGTATCATGACATGTACATATATGAATATATTTGATATGTTGATACATGGTAATTATGTAAGTTGAGATGCGTAATGAACTCAAGTGTGACATGTTGAGAAAATAAGGTTATCAATGTTGAATTTATATGAAATATGTTCAAGTATGCTAACATGTGTTGCTGTTTGATGCTTAGACAAGTGTCAAGCTGTTGGTTGAATGGTATTATGTTTACTTATAAGTCGTATTAAAATGATAAGTGCTCAAATGAAAATATGCTTGTACTAATGAAAAAGTGGTAAGGTTTAAATTATGCAAATTCTTATAAAATGGTTTATCATATGATTAATTCTAAAAGTGGTATGTTTAAATGCACTATCTTGTGGCTATGGTTGATGATATGCTTGTGTCTTGTGTATTATGCATATGAAATGAGTGATGAAAAAGGGAATGATGAGTTGAATTGTAACACCCCTTACCCGTATCTGACGCCGGGACAGGATTTGAGACATTACTAGACTTAAACATAAACATTCATACAAACCGGGTCATAAAATTTGGTCCAAATCAAATTCATCCAATCACATGCATATCGTCCCTTATACGTCATAAACATTCATACTTTGGAGAGTCACACGCCCGTGTGGGTAGGCCGTGTGGTCATACACACGCCTGTGTGGCTTGGGACATGCCCATTTCCTCAGCCCATGTAACTCTCTGTTTATGACGTAATTCACAATTTGGTTCACACGGCTAAGTCACACGCCCGTGTCTCAGGGCCGTGTCCTTCACACGGCTGAGACACACGGCCATGTCTCTACCTGTGTGGCCAAGGAAATAACTATTTACCAAGCCATTTGCCACCCTCATTTGCATACTCACATACACACTTTCAATGGAACTTAACATGACACAATTAAGCTACCAACACAACCATAATCAAGGCTTAAACATATCAAAACAATTATTTACTGTTCATAACAAAACTGTCCACTTGAGTCATAGTCACTAAATTATTTGTATCTTGAGATACAGAACTCTAAATTAAGATCCACTTGATTTTCCTGAAACTAGACTTAAATATATTCCTACCATAAAATTTTTAGAGTTTATGGTTTAGCCAATAAGTACAGTTAATTCTTCAAATTCATCCCTAGTCTGCTGTTTGACAGTTTCGACCTTTCTTCAATAAAAATTAATTATCTTTTAGTACGAGATTTGGATGATGTTCGCATTTGTTTATATTGAAATTATACTCATTAATAAATTAAAAATATAAATTTCAACCCCCAAGTACTTTTATAAAATTTTTAATGATTTTCCAAAGTCAGAATAAGGGAACCCAAAATAATTCTGACCTTGTCTCACAAAAGTTCAAATATCTCATAAAATGAAATTCTTTCGCTTACACCGTTTCTTCTATATAAAAATAGACTCAATAATATTTAATTTCATATTTTATTTTAATGCTAATTTTACTCTTTCATGATTCCCTTGTACTAACTTTCATTAACATACCATTATAAACCACATCACACAATGACATTGGCATAGGCATATGGGTAATTAATATGCTTGCAACCCATTAGCCAATGTAAGCCAATTTATATGGCGACATACCAAATCAAATCCTTGTTCATTACAAGCCAATACATTTGGCCATATCATAATGACACATACATAAAATGACTAAGTCCCTATACATGCCATAGGCTCAAAGGTTTGCGTTCATTTACTCAACATGATAGCTTGATAGTGTGATAGAATCTTTGACGATCTCCAACCCGAGCTAGCTGAATAAACCTATGAGAGGTGGGAAAGAAAAGGGGGTAAGCTATATAGCTTAGTAAGTTCGTATGAAAATAATAAGCAAATCATTTACATGCATTTACCAATTTCATCAATATGTTCTTATGGTTACACATTAATCAATTGTATTGCTCATTTATTAATCTATAAACATAAATTTGTCCTGTCTTGACATTAGTCAAGCAAACATAAATTCTCATAATAAAACACTTCAACATTTGACAAATATTTCAGCATTCATAATAAAAATGCGTATTAATTATGTATATTCATATTTCCCAATTCATATAGCTTAACATCCTTCAATGGTCCAAAACTCTTAGCTATCCATACTTTCATATCCATTTTTATTAGGCTTTTATGTCGGTCTTTCTCTCTTTTCATTATTTATTGAATCACAACATTAAAAGAATAAGCACATTGTGTCTGAATTCAATTTGGCCTAAAAGCCTTACACATGATTCTCAATCGAATTCACCATATATTTTTACGTCATAAATATAAACCTATAATAAGAAGGTCATCATAGAAAATCATTCTCATAGCCATAATTAATTCATTTGCATTCTTACCACATACCAAGCTTAATGCTCATGAGTTTTGAGTACGTACCTGTACTATCTCATAACATAACCATATACTTATTCTTCTCATTCACTTACCCCTCGGGTTTTCCGTCAAGTTACTCGATAATTTACCCGTTGAACACTTGGAATACCATCGGATACATCAGAGTCTCGCACCTAAGTGCCCCATATGTTCCAATACTACCTCATATCACATATCACATGTTGCTCGCTTTCGAGCTACTCACGTGTCTGCTCACACAAGCTATCAGTCAGGATGTAACTACAAGGGGAGCACACACAAGCTATCAGGTATCCGCAACACATACCGAACTACCTAGCCACCGGTAGAACATACAAGACCAGTACTCGGAATGCCAAAACCCGGAACGCCAAAATATGTGTCACATTTGTCATGAACTCAGACCACAACTCATGAGCTCAGATCACATAGTTCCTAGTGACATGTCGCTTGTATCCTAAACTATTCCTAAGGTTCAAACGGGATTTCCTTAATTACACGTCTTCGTTGAACTTGTCCAAAGGACCAATCATATAACTCATGAAAATGATTAATCACACAATTCTTCATAATGATAATAATAAAGATAATCACATTTAAACATGAAATTACAGCTCATCACAATGTCATCAAGTATCATAAACATATTTTAGATCATATCATTGCATAGTGTATCATAAAATCTCATGGTCATTTCCTTAATATCGTACTCCATAGCATTCGCATTTCATTTTAATAATAAGGCATTTATCGCAATTATATAAATTAAACATTTATACGTGTACAATTAAATGCTTATTAAACATATGAACTTACCTTGATACCAAAAATGGTAAAAAAGACCTAACCGTCAAATACGCGTTTTTCTCCCGTTTTAGGTCCAAACCTCATTTTCCTTGATCTAAAATATCACTTATTTATTAGTGACATTATTCATTGTGACCCAAAAATCATATTATGGAAAAATTACGTTTTTGCCCTAAACTTTGTCGTATTTACGCTTTTGCCCCTAAGCTCGTAAAATGAAATTTATTTAATTTCTTTGTACTTTAAGCCTAGTTGAACCATTTTCATAACTATAATAGCCCACAATTTCCAGTAGAACACACTTTTACCACATATTTTATAACTTTTACAATTTAGTCCTTTTAAGCATTTTCACCGAAAATCACTTAGCAAAAGTTGTTTCTCTAACCATAAACATGCATGATCTACCATTAAACATAAAAATGCACAAATTTCTAACATGGTTCAAACCCTAGACCTTCATCATAACTCAAATAAATGGTAAAAATAGGTAGATCTTGTTACGAGGATTTTAAAAATGTAAAATTCATTAAAAATGGGGCAAGAACGGACTTACAATCAAGCTTGGAAGCTTGGAAAACCCTAGCCATGGTTTTTTCATTTAAAATTCAGCCAAAGAAGAAGATGGACAAGAAATTTTGGCTTTTATTTTGTTTTTAATTCATTTTAATTACTAAATGACCAAAATGCCCCTAACTTAAAAATATTATATTTCACCTATTTCATATCCATTTTTGTCCAAAAAATTAACCAATGGTCTAAGTACCATTTAAGGACCTCTAATTTAAAATTTCATAGCAATTAGATACCTCTAGCTTCTAGAACTCAAGTTTTACACTTTTACAATTTAGTCATTTTGACTAAATTGAGTGCCCAAACGTCGAAATTTTTGAACGAAATTTTCATGAAATCATCTCGTAAAGTTGTAGACCATAAAAATATAATAAAAATAAATTTTTACTTGTCGAATTTGTGGTCCTGAAACCATTGTACTGACTAGGCCCAAAATCAGGCTGTTACATGAATTGAGGATGTTAATTAAGCTAAAGAAAGTAAATGTAATGGAAAGTAATGACATGCAAACGAAAGGAAGAAAATTGAAAATCCTACTTTGTTAGGGATGATAGATATAAGTGATGCTGTGAATTATTCAATTTGTGAATTGTTGAATTTAGTTTCATGAATCGTGTGGTATTGGTATATGATTATTCTTGAATTGTATAAATTTCATATTTGAAATGGCTGGATATGATTAAATTTTATACGAGCTTACTAAGCATTCAATGCTTACATAGCTATTTTTCTTTACTTTTCAAACTATTGGAAGCTCGATCGGGTTGGAGGCTCATCGAAGATTTATCACACTATCCACTGATTATATCTGTAGATGTTGATTTCTTGGTTAAGGTTATAATGGCATGAATAGGTATTTTGGCTAATGTTAGCCTATGTTCTTTGGTTGTACAATTAACCATTTGGTTAGTTTGCATCTTGGCCTTGTGTTGGTAAAATGATATATATTATAAGGTGTATATAAGTAGCCTTATAATTGTTGATATATGACTTGTTATGGTTGAATGATGATAGATAGAAAAGTAGTTGAATGTTTATATTAGATATGACATATAACTTGTTGTGAATTGGTGTTTTTCCATGGTAAGCATATATGTATTTTGATGCTAATGGTTATGTGGTATAGTTGGTACCAAATGGTATGTTTTGGTAAGTGATTTACATGTTGTTTAATGATGCAAACTTAGTTAGAAGTTAATCAATTATTTTGGCCAAATTGAGTACATGGTTATACATGTTTTAATGTTGTCATTTGAGGTGCCTTTGGGTATATTAGTTGGATGTTATTATACCATCTATGTTTGGCTTGATTTTGCATGATTTTGCTGCCTTTTGAGTGCTTATGTACATGTGCAAAAAGGATTATAGGTACATGTTGAAAAGGGTGTAACACCCCTTACCCGTATCCTATACCGGGACAAGGTATGAGGCATTATCAAACTTTGTCATACACTTTAACACAAAACGAGCCATACAAATTTCATCTAATCTTAAAAACATTCAAACATAAACACAATGTCCCTTCTACGGCCCATATGACCTTTAACATGCTTCAAGGGTGGTTCAAGACTAAACTGAGTGCTTCTAAAAATTTTACAACACTTAGGAAAAATTTTCCAATTTGGGAGAGTCACACGCCCGTGTGGGTAGGACACGACTGTGTCCTCAACCCGTGTAACTCTCTATTTATGACGTCAGCATAAATTAAAGGTCACATGGCCAAGTCACACGCCTGTGTGCTAGGCCGTGTGGCGAATTTAATTTTCGCATTTAAAGTGCAAACTTCACATGATTTGGGCACACACCTATGTCCTGAGGCCGTGTCTTCCACATGGTTGAGACACACGACCGTGTCTCTGCCGTGTGTTTAGTACCATGCATACTGACTTACAAAACTAGGGTGTAGGGGACACACGGCTGGACAACACGCCTATGGGGCTGATTGTGTGTCACATACGGCCTAGACACATACCCGTGTGTCTACACGTGTGGACAACTTTGAGTCTATTTTCCAAGCCCTTTTGTCACCCTCACTACCACATGCACACTCTCATATGCCAATGGTGAATATCATGGCATAAATGGGTTACTTAAACATCCATAGTTTGGCTCATGCATGACAATTACATGCCAAAGTATACATATTTGGGACTCTATAACTTATTAGGATCATTCAAAACATTTCCTTACTTTAAACCATGCTATGATCTAACCAAGTGACATCAATCATCCATCAAGTATAGATTCCATATTCTATCATTCATTGTCAACAACCAACTCATCACACACCTTAAAGGTATCAACACATCTCATGCATGCATCAATATCTAAGATTATAACCCAATAATCAATATGAGCCATACTTCATGGCCATATACAAAATAAGTTAGTATACCAATATGGGCCATCACTTTGGCGCACCATTATGCCACGTATAACAAAATAATAAGTCCCTTAGACATGCAATACTTAAATGTATTAAACCAAATATACCCCAAAAGATTTGTTGATAGTGTTACTAGAGCTCCGACGTCCAAGATCCTCGAGCTTGCTTGGCGATGCTAAGAAAAACGGAAAAGAAAGAGGGGGTAAGCATAAAGCTTAGTAAGTTGTATGTAACTAATAAACAACATAGATCATACAATTTCATGAGTTAAACATGCTACTAATTACCACCACATTATCAATTTACACACAATGGACATAATAAGAATTGACAATAAATGTCATTGAACATTCACAACTAATCTTACTCTTTATTACTCATGCTAAATTTTCCATCAAGAATCAAATTCCATACTCATGAGGTTTACGTACATACCTGTACTACTCATAGCTTATTCATATTTCTCCATCCCTTAACCTTGATCTTGAATGGCCCGTTAAGCCACTTGGAATACAGAAGGACATTCGGGATTATCATACACCAAATAGGGTGCCAAAGCCATGTCCCAGACATGGTCTTACATGGTACCACACATCGATGCCATATCCCAGATATGGTCTTATATGAAGTCTCGAATCAGTGCTGACGCCATGCCCCAAACATGGTCTTATACGGGACTTCATATCGATGCCATGTCCCTGACATGGTCTTATTCGAAATCACTTATCGATGCCGAAGCCATATCCCTGATATGGTCATATATAGGATCGCGTATCGATGCCGATGCCATGTCCCAGATATGATCTTACACGGGATCTTGTTAATCATGGTGTCATGACATCCAAATCCTAAATATTCCTTAGGGTCACCTGAGATTTTCGAGATACAAAGCTATCATCAAATTGTTATTTAATCATTTCAAGTCAAATTCAATAAGGGTATATACACATATTTCATATAACATCAAACATTAAATTCACGATAATGAAATTGTTGAACTACTTACACACAACTTATCTTGGCCCCAAAATATTGCTAACTTTACATTTTAGTCCAAAACCTCACTTTTTGCTTAGTTTAGGTCCAGACTCCGTTTTTGTTGTTCTATAATAGCAAATTCCACTTGTTTAATTATCACATTGCCCAAATCAGTTCATAAATCGCAATTCAAAAAATTACAATTTTGCCCCAAAACTTTCATAGAATTGCAAATTAGTCCCTAAGCTCGTATAATGAAATATACTCATTTCCATTACTACCCAAGCCTAGCCAAATATTTCTTGTACTCATAGTAGCCCACATTACTCATCAAAAGCAGATTTTTATCTCTCAATTTTCCACCTTTTTCAATTTAGTTTTTTTTAGGTGTTTTCATGCAAAATCACTTAGTAAAATATGTTAAACACACATCAAGCTCACATATTCCTTCATTAAACATCAAAGAACATGCATATCATACATGGGTAAATTTTTAAACATAAACCCTACTTCAAAATAAGGGTGGAAATAGGTAAATCAAGCTATGAGATCTTCAAAAATGTAAAGAACATTAAAAACGGGCTAGGGAACACTTACTATTGAGCTTGAAAATGTCAAAAACCCTAGCTATGGAGTGCTTATAATTTTTGGCAACCACATGAAGGAGATAAGCACATTTTTGCTTTGATTTTCCCTTTTTATTCTTTTATTTACCAATTGACTAAAATGCCCTTAAGGCATTTCTTTCAAATTTTTCCTATGCATGTCCATTTTTGTCCAAAATTATAGAAATTGGTCAAATTGCTAATTAGGACCTTTTAATTTATAATCTAAGGCAATTTCATGCTAAAATCTTCTAGAACACAAGTTTTGCATCTTATTCAATTTGGCCCCTAAAGTTCAATTGGACATTTTATGCATAGAATTTCTTCATGAAATTTTCACACAAGCATGCATACATATCATGGACCTCATAATAATCATAAAATAATTATTTCTATCTCAAATTTGTGGTCTCGAAACAACTTTTTTGAGTAGGCCCTAATTTGGGATGTTACAATTCTCCCCCTTAGGGATTTTCATCCCCGAAAATCTTACCGGTGAAAAGGTTTGGGTATTGTTTCCTCATAGCCTCCTCGGGCTCCCATGTAGCTTTTTCAACTCCATGTTTATGCCACAAAACCTTCACAAGAGCAATACTTTTCTTTCTCAATTGTTTGACTTCCTGAGCCAAAATTTTAATCGGTTCCTCACAATAAGTCATATCCGGTCGAATTTCAACCTCTATTAATGAAATCACATGTGAAGGATAAGATCGGTAACGACGCAACATAGATACATGATACACATCATGAATCTTTTCCAACTCAGACGGTAAGTGTAACACCCCATACCCGATCCCACGTCGGGGTGGAATATAAGGCATTACCTAACTTGGTTTCATGCATACAAACGCTCTCGAGTCACCAAGACTTAGCCCAAACTAAAAATTTTTCAATTTCTACTTTAAACTTCTTCTACGGGCCTACGACCCCCAAATAGACCATTAGAAACTAATTGGGACCATTCCGGGCCCTTAAGCCAACTATGAAAATTTTGCCTTTAAACAGGGCACACGCCCGTGTGGAAGGGTAACATGCTCGTGTGGAAGAGTAACACGCCTGTGCCCCACACCCATGTGGAATTAAATTCTAATTCACACCTAAAGGGGTTTTCACACAGCCAGACACATGCCTGTGTCAATGGCCCGTGTCCTTCACACGGCAACGACACGCCCGTGTCTTAGCCCGTGTGTAAAAACTTGGGTATTTTGTTTCTGACGTCAGCATCCCCAAAATGTCACACGGCCATGGTACATGCCCATGTACTAGGCCGTGTCCTCCACACGGCTGAGACACACAGTCGTGACTCTGCCCGTGTGTTTATTACCATGCATACTGACTTAAAATTTTCAAGTACAGGGGACACACGGTCGGACCACATGCCCATGGAGCTGACCATGTGTCACATATGGCTTAGACACACGCCCGTGTGTCTACATGTGTGGACAATATTGGGCTATTTACCAAGCCTCATTGCCACCATTGCCTACCTATTTTCATACAAATACCAACCAATACCAAAACAAGAAAAATGTCCACAATCAAATCAGCAGCAATAGACATTCATTCAGCCATGAAGATACATCTTTTATAAACTCAAAATGAATGTTAGCCATCATTCACGGCTTAATGCAAAGTGTGGGATCTATCCCAAGCCAACAAATTTGGCCAATTCACAAAGACACAAAATACTAAGGTCTAGCCCTACACATGCCATACTAAAAAATATAAATCCACATATACCGAATGTTTCAGATGGAAATGGAAAGGAAAAGGGAGTAAGCATAAAAGCTTAGTAAGTTGCATATAAATAAATATACATCAACAAATTCATCAATGATCATTATGCTCATAACACAAAGGTAGGCATAGACACACTTACTTATTACCATCCATACAAGTCACATATACTATGTTGAGCTCATTTCTCATACGTACCAATTAGGTACCTGTACCACTCACAACACAGTTATACTTTCTTATTTAACTCACAATCATAATTTTCACCGTTGAACCATTCGGAACTCTACCGGATATTTCATAAGCCTCAAACATGAGGTAAGGTGCCAATGCCATGTCCTAGACATGGTCTTACACTAGCTCTCGCATATCTGTGTCGATGCCATGTCTCAGACATGCTCTTACACTGACACATCTCGTAGCCAATGCATGTCCCAAACATGTCTTACACTGGCTTACGTCCCGTGGCCGATGCATGTCCTAGACATGTCTTACACTGGCACTTGTCTCAATACCGATGCCATGTACTAGACATGGTTTTATACTGGCCCTCATAATGTGGCCGATGCATGTCCCGGACATGTCTTACACTAGCCCACAATAACCCATATGTCATGGCATGAATATCCAATTTACTTCCTAAGGTTCTAACGGAAATTCTACTATCTCGTTTATCATTACACATTCTCAATTCCAAAATCAAGCAATTCATGTTATAATATTTCAAACACATATAGTAACAATGTAGTTGTATTATTTACATACAACTTACCTCGGATTACAAAACGTACACGACTAGTCAGTTTAGTTGATTTGCTTGGCCTTCCTCTGGTCTAGGTTCGGATTCAGTAAATCTTGATCTATAATATAAAAATGCACTCATTTAGTCTCTAAACACAATTAGGCAATCTAAAATTCACATCATTGGTAAAATGACCATTTTGCCCCTAGACCTTGGCAAAATGACCATTTTGCCCCTATGCTCGAAAATCAATTTTTATCGAATTTCTTCTTATCTCAAGCCTAGACAAACCCTTTCTACTCTTATAACAACTTCAAATTCTCACTATTTCCCATATTTATCAACTATTTTACAACTTATGCAAAATAGTCCCTTTAGGTGTTTTCCATGAAAACTCCTTCACAAAAGTTGTTTATAACATAGCTAGGACTCATATTCTTTCATAAAATTTCAGAAAACACCCTAAATACTCTCATGGAAAAACCCTAAACTTTAAACCATTTTGCAAGATAGTTCCCTCATTTGAAAGCTCATGCTTCTAGGGTCTCAAAAATACAAAAATCATCAACAAAGGACATGGAAATCACTTACTTGTGAGTGCTTCAAGTTGCTGAAAATTTTTGAAGCTCAAAGGAGTGAAGAGAAAATGAAAGAAAAAGGTGATAGCTAGGCTTAGGTATTATTATTTTACACCTTATGTCATCAATTTCACCTAATGTTGACTTTTCAACATTTCTATCTACTATGGCCGCCATCACCTAATTAATGGCCTAATTTCACTTAAAAAACCCCCAATTTATGATACATGGCAATTTGGCACCCCTAGCTATCAATTTAAAACTTTTGTACTTTATACAATTTAGTCCTTTTTCGCAATTGGGCTCACAAACGTCAAAATTAACTCACCAAATTTTTCATGCACTAATATAAACATGCTATGACTCTATATTAATAATAAAATAATTCCTCTAACTTCAGATTTGTGGTCCCAAGACCACTGTTCTGACTAGGCCCTAAATCGGGCTGTTATAGTAAGGCCAACTGATAAGCAATCGGCCCTATTCTCTTGGTGATCTCATACGGCCCTATAAAACGAGGACTCAACTTGCCTTTTTTGCCAAATCTCAACACCTTTTTCCATTGTAACACTTTCACAAATACTTTATCACCGACTTGATACTCAATTTCTTTCCGTTTCAGATCCGGTAAGATATCTGTTTATCTGTAACGGCTTTCAAACAATCACGATTCACCTTCACTTTCTCTTCGATTTCTTTGACTAGATCAACTCCGTGAATTTGACTTTCTTTCAGCTCAGTCCAATACAGTGGTGTTTGACACTTACGTCCGTACAGTGCCTCATAAGGCACCATTTTCAAACTGAATTGATAACTGCTATTTTAGGAAAACTCCACCAATGGTAAATACTTTTCCCAACTACCTTGGAATTCTAATACACAACATCGAAGCATGTCTTCCAAGACCTAAATTACTCGCTCAGACTGACCATCAGTCTGTGGATGAAAGGCAGTGCTAAAATTCAACTTTGTACCAAAAGCTTCTTGTAACTTTTTCCAAAATCGTGAAGTGAACCTCGGATCTCTATCTGATACAATCGATATAGGTACGCCATGGAGTCTAACAATTTCACCAATGTACAATTCTACTAACTTATCAAGTGAATAATCAGTGCGAATCGGTATAAAATGAGCCAATTTAGTCAACCTGTCAACTATAACCCAAACGACATCTTTCTTTCTTGGTGTCAACGGGTAAACCTGTCACAAATTCCATAGTAATTTGGCCTCATTTCCACTCAGGAACCATGATAGGATATAGCTGTAATGCCCCGTACCCGAGACCGTCACTGGAGTCGAATACGAGGTGTTAACAGACTTAATTCATTGCTTAAACAGCTCAAACAATTTAATTTTAGAAATTCCAGACAAGCTGGCTAACTGCATCACAGTCGTTTAAAAATTCATATCTCGAGTTCTAAAACTCAAAATCCAATTCCGTAAATTTTCCCTAAAACTAGACTCATATATCTATTTATTAATTTTTTTCTAAAATTTTTGGCTAGTCCAATTAGTACAGTTTATTAGTTAAAGTCTCCCCTGTTTCAGGGTTCGACTACTCTGACCTCTGTGTATTACGAATCAGATATCTCTCAGTACAGAATTTCAATGACTATGAAGTTGTTTTTCTTAAAACTAAACTCAATAATAAATCTGTACATATAAATTATGACTTCTAATTATTTTTATACAATTTATGGTGAATTTCTAAAGTCAAAACATGGGATCCAGAAATCGCTCTGGCTCTGTTTCACAAAAATTTAAACATCTCATAAAATATAACTCATATACCTGTTTCGTTTCTTTCATATGAAAATAGACTCAAAATTCTTCAATTCCATATTTTATTCATCATCTAATTATATCTCTACTATTTTTAATGATTTTTCAAATTCACATCACTACTGCTATCTGAATCTATTTTATGGTAAATTTTACCTATTTCATGGTTTCCATGGATTAACTAGCAATTTGACATACATAACACCAAATATGATCATAATTAGCCATTCCAATGGCTAATCATTACCAAGCATTTTTATACTACTCAATAACTATATCATAAGACCATATATACAAAATGATTATAATGTTATACATGCCATACTTAAAATATACAAGCCATTATGTCAAGATGGTATACGGATAGTGTGAGCGTGCCTCCGACCGTTCCCGATTTCCGAGCTAGCTTGTCAACACTACAAGGAATGAAAAGGAGAGAGTAAGCATAAATGCTTAGTAAGTTCACATGCAAATAGCAAGTAACATAACCATATAAGCAAACATAAAACATCATTTGCATAATCATCACAAAGACATTCATATCATATTTTCATTTATCATCTTACCATATTATTGTTATATCAATTTTTCAACCCGAGGGTTAAGTACATACCTGTTCAAAGTATTCATTTCACAACACTTACCAATACGTCCCTTTCATCTTGAGTATTCCTCCATTTGAGTAGAACTTTACCCGTTGAACACATCGGAATATAATTCGGATACATGGAAAGTTTGCACATAAGTGCCACATATGTAGCCAAGCTACTATGTAACCCGCCCATAAGTGAACTCGGACTCAACTCAACAAGCTCGGGCGTTTGCATCCATAAGTGAACTCGGACTCAACTCAACGAGCTCGGATGCCTAGTTACATCTCACGAACTCGGACTCAACTCAACGAGTTCGGACATTCGCATCCATAAGTGAACTCGGACTCAACTCAACGAGTTCGGATGCCCAAATATCCCAATGACATGTCACTTGTATCCTAATATATTCCTAAGGTTCAAACGGGATTCTCCTCGAACACATATCCTTGCCGTCTTCCCTAGAATGCCGAAACCAATACTCGGTAACAATTTATATTTAACAAGTAGCTCACATAATTCACATTTTATTTGAAAATAACCACAAAGCATATATTTCATGATAAAAATCAGCATATCATATAATTGACATCAATAACTTAAAAATAACAATTATGCTACATTATTTACACATGAACTTACCTAGTATGCTAAAAATGGCTACTTTACCATTTCGTCCACAACTTGGTATTTTCCCCATTTTAGCCCGAATTTCAGTTTTCCTTACTCTATCATTTAAAATATAGTCTAATTAGGACTCACATTATTCAAATTGACCCAAAATCATATTTTGGAAAAATTATAATTTTGCCCCTAAACTTTTGTATATTTACACTTTTGCCCCAAAGCTCGTAAATTAAACTTCAGCCTATTTTCTTATGTTTTATGACATGCTTATCATTTTTTCCTTCTATGGCAACATCAAATTCTCACTCTAACATGTACTTATGACTATTAGGTATTTTTACCGATTAAGCCATTTTGCTCGTTTTCACTGAAAACCGAGTAGCACAAGTTGTCTAACATAATTTAAAACCTCATATTCTATCATAAAACACTAAAATACACAATTTAACCTATGGGTATTTTTCCAAATATAAACCCTAGGTTAAATTACTGCTAGCATAAGCTAAATCGAGCTACCGAGACTCAAAAAACGTAAAGAACTTGAAATACAGGGCT
Organism: Gossypium longicalyx; assembly: GCA_025698465.1. Taxonomy (NCBI): domain Eukaryota; kingdom Viridiplantae; phylum Streptophyta; class Magnoliopsida; order Malvales; family Malvaceae; genus Gossypium; species Gossypium longicalyx. The sequence continues at coordinate 60,584,059 of CM047007.1, forward strand.
AGAATGGACTTACAATCGAGCTTGGAAGCTTGAAAAACCCTAGCCATGGTTTCTCCTTGCTATATTCAGCCATGGTGAAGAAGATGAGCAAAATTGGCTTTTAATTTTGTATTTTAATTCATTTTACCCCTAAATGACCAAAATGCCCTTACTACTAAACTTTCCAAAAATTCCATCCATGTCCAATTTTTGTCCATAAACTTAGAAATTGGTAAAATTGCTATTTAAGACCTCTTAATTAATATTTCAAAACAATTTCATACTAGAAACTTCTAGAATGCAAGTTTTGCAAATTATTCGATTTAGTCCCTAATTTCAATTTAAGCACTTTAGGCATAGGATTTCATCACGAAATTTTCACACAATCATGAAATCATATCATAAACATCAAAATAATTATAAAATAATTATTTCTATCTCAGATTTTGTGGTCACAAAACCACTATCCCGACTAGGCCCAAAATCAGGATATTACAACTCCTCCCCTTTAGGGATTTTAGTCCCCGAAAATCTTACCAGAAAAGTGGTCTTCACTTTTAATCTCATATTCGGTGCCGAAGAAATTTCACTTAGACTATACCTCCAATACATCTCTTTAATTTCTCATATGATCTGAAAGCTTACATCTCAACTCTCAACTGTTCTTAAATTTTCAACCCTTCTCAGTTTCCCATGATATCATGACAGAAAACCCGGATCTTAACTTGATTAACGGAGACCGGAATTCCAAGAAATCCAACAATCAAAGAGACCTGAATTTCCATGAATCTGATGAGTAGGAATTCATTCAATACAGATATGATTTATAGATCTCCCCAAACATTTAACAATAGGATACATCACATTTTCCTCTTTCTGCCATGGAAATAATTCTGATATGGCCTCGAGAATAATCCTTCTCATTTCCATCCCAATATCAACACTGACAAGGATAATTTTGATAGATCCCAACGCTCGGCTTTAACCCCTTTAACAACTCTGATTTTATGTAACATCGAATGCTCTAAACTATCACATTACCTCACCGTCTTGAAACACATCACAATTCATACCACAGTACATTACTGAAAGTCAGGAAGTCTTTACTCAATGTAGACTAGTCTAGTTCAGACGCTTCGGTTACTAATATTCTCATCTATCCGAACTTTGTCAACATGTAATAAACTTTTCAGCTTTCACAAAATGAAAACCTTATCATTCGTAGTGACTTTAACTAATATCAAACTTTTTCTAATAAATATACACTTCTCGTTCAGACTATTTACTCTTTTATCTGTACAAAATGAAATTCTATTATCAGACTTGGGAAAAGTAATCCTGAAATAATTGTCGCATGAAATCTTTCAAATAGATAATTCACCATACCGACTGAAACTCGCGCTTTTATCACTTATGCCTTTACTGATGTCAAATCCTTACACAGAAATTAGAAAAAAAAAACCTAATACTAAAATCACCACATTATCAAGATCAAATTAGAAGTATAGTCATATTTGACATGATTATCACGAGCTGAAGAACGCACTTCGAACACGAGTCATAATTGACAAATTATGGAACAAAGATAACAAGAAAACCGAATAAAGAAATCCAAAATAGTAAAATCCAGAATAAAGAAATCCAGAATAAAGAAACCCAAGATACGATACTATGCTGGAGAATCGAAAACCAAGCCAGAGAATCGAAAACCAAACTCATAGAGAAAATACGGAATACCCCGATAATTCTTCAAAGAAAGAAAATCCAAAAGAAAACATCATTTAATCCCACTAGAATCAAATATAACAAGAACAATATATCTTCCCATACATATATATCAGATGAAGCATCAAGTAGAAGAAACAGAATCATAATATCATACGTATTCTCTCATCAATTCTTATCGATTTAAATGAAATAGAATACCCGATGAAATAGAGCAATATAAATTATAAACCAGTCAGGACTACCAATGCTTTCATCCAACACCGTGATTAAAAGACATTCCCATATAACAAGAATTTCTTCAGAAGATCAATAGCCATAGAAATATTTACGAGAACGGGTAAACACATAGAACATCTCAAAAGAGATCACTAAATCTGTCCAATCATAACTATCACACTCGGATAGTTCACATTTCAAATATCATTTCCCCAACTAGTTCTACCACACAAATTTCATATTAAACCATTCACTAAAGAAGGCCAGTTCTGAATAAATTTCGATTTACACTTTTCTCGACCTTGCACCTGAGTAATTCGGTTTACCAAGGAGAATTCCTTTTTTAACTGGAACATTGCATAATTCCAATAATCTTTACGTCAATCCGATACTTTACTGGCTCTGACTTTACTTATCAACTCATTTTCAATCTCTGATCATACTTATAATTATTCTATCACTGAACTCTTTGGGTTCTCAACTGGAAACTTATTCAATACAAATCTCATGAAATTCCATTATAAGTACCATTTCGGTAAGGGGGAAGGGTTGTAGGACCTCTGAATCGACTTTCTTATACATACACATATGACACAACTTCCATCATCATAACAACATCATCAAAATGATGTCATTCATTCATGTTGGCGTACACCAATTTTCCTATTGTCCCATTTAGACAATATACTTATGCGTACATTTTATGTTTTCTAGATAGCTTTACTTATCCATTCATTTAATTAAATTAAGTCATGCTCATGACATCATATAAGGCCAAACAAACATAGATATTTGCACCACAATCATAACTTTCATTTCGTGCATCATCATGTACATATCATTACAATCATATAATTCAGTCCAACAATTTAACATAGATAAGTTCATTTCATTATAATCCTTTATCTCATAAAAATTATATATCATTAGCATTCATCAACATTCGACGTCCAAATCAAAACAAGGACATTTTCATTCGTATCATAATATTATGACTTTTATTCATACCTCTACTACTTTCTATTTATTCCGTTCATCTTATCAAGTAAGCCATATACACTACATCATATGAGCATTAAGCAAATATGAATATTTATCACATATGTATCATAAAACCTTTATTCATACTTTTCTAAACCGATACTTATCATAATCATAATTTTACTCAAATACCTTCACATAACATTGAACATGGTTGGTGCAGCTCGGTTGGAGAGTACCCTGTCTAAATAAGACGGTACTCATACGCGTCGGAAGACATCACACTATCACAGATCAGTGGCATGTATAGCTAAAATTTTACACATGCTAGCTTAGTCCGAGAACCGACTAAACCTACTATGATACCACCAAATGTAATGCCCTGTACCCGAGACCGTGGCTGGAGTCGAATACGAGGTGTTAACAGACTTAATTCATTGCTTAAACAGCTCAAACAATTTAATTTTAGAAATTCCAGACAAGCTGGCTAACTGCGTCACAGTCGCTTAAAAATTCATATATCAAGTTCTGAAACTCAAAATCCAATTCTGTAAATTTTTCCTAAAACTAGACTCATATATATATTTACTAATTTTTTTCTAGAATTTTTGGCTAGGCCAATTAGTACAGTTTATTAGTTAAAGTCTCCCCTGTTTCAGGGTTCGACTGCTCTGACCTCTGTGTATTATGAATCAGATATCTCTCTGTACAGAATTTCAATGACTATGAAGTTTATTTCTCTTAAAACTAAACTCAATAAGAAATCTGTAAATATAAATTATGACTTCTAATTATTTTTATACAATTTATGGTGAATTTTCAAAGTTAGAACAGGGGATCTAGAAATTGCTCTGGCCCTGTTTTACAACAATTTAAACATCTCATAAAATATAAGTCATATACCTGTTTCGTTTCTTCCATATGAAAATAGACTCATAATTCTTCAATTTCATATTCTATTCATCATCTAATTATATCTCTACTATTTTTAATGATTTTTCAAATTCACATCACTACTGCTGTCTGAATCTATTTTATGGTAAATTTTACCTATTTCATGGTTTCCATGGATTAACTAGCAATTTGACATACATAACAAAAAATATGATCATAATTAGCCATTCCAATGGCTAATCATTACCAAGCATTTTTATACTACTTAATAACCATATCATAAGACCATATATACAAAATGATTATAATGCTATACATGCCATACTTAAAATATACAAGCCATTATGTCAAGATGGTATACGGATAGTGTGAGCGTGCCTCCGACCGTTCCCGATTTCCGAGCTGACTTGTCAACACTACAAGGAATGAAAAGGAGGGAGTAAGCATAAATGCTTAGTAAGTTCACATGCAAATAGCAAGTAACATAACCATATAAGCAAACATAAAACATCATTTGCATAATCATCACCAAGACATTCATATCATATTTTCATTTATCATCTTACCATATTATTGTTATATCGATTTTTCAACCCGAGGGTTAAGTACATACATGTTCAAAGTATCCATTTCACAACACTTACCAATACGTCCCTTTCATCTTGAGTATTCCTCCATTTGAGTAGAACTTTACCCGTTGAACACATCGGAATATAATTCGGATACATGGAAAGTTTGCACATAAGTGCCACATATGTAGCCAAGCTACTATGTAACCCGCCCATGAGCGAACTCGGACTCAACTCAATGAGCTCGGGCGTTCGCATCCATAAGTGAACTCGAACTCAACTCAATGAGCTCGGATGCCTAGTTACATCTCACGAACTTGGACTCAACTCAATGAGTTCGGACATTCGCATCCATAAGTGAACTTGGACTCAACTCAACGAGTTCGGATGCCCAAATATCCCAATGATATGTCACTTGTATCCTAATCTATTCCTAAGGTTCAAATGGGATTTTCCTCGAACACATATCCTTGCCGTCTTCCGTAGATTGCCGAAACCAATACTCGGTAACAATTTATATTTAACAAGTAGCTCACATAATTTACATTTTATTCGAAAATAACCACAAAGCATATATTTCATGATAAAAATCAGCATATCATATAATTGACATCAACAACTTAAAAATAACAATTATGCTACATTATTTACACATGAACTTACCTAGTATGCGAAAATGGCTACTTTTACCATTTCGTCCACAACTTGGTTTTTTCCCCATTTTAGCCCGAATTTCAATTTTCCTTGATCTATCATTTAAAATATAGTCTAATTAGGACTCACATTATTCAAATTGACCCAAAATCATATTTTGGAGAAATTACAATTTTTCCCCTAAACTTTTGCATATTTACACTTTTGACCCAAAGCTCGTAAATTAAACTTCAGCCTATTTTCTTATGTTTTATGACATGCTGATCATTTTTCCCTTCTATGGTAACATCAAATTCTCACTCTAACATGTACTTATGACTATTAGGTATTTTTACCGATTAAGCCCTTTTGCTCGTTTTCACTTAAAACCGAGTAGCACAAGTTGTCTAACATAATTTAAAACCTCATATTCTATCATAAAGCACCAAAATACACAAATTTAACCTATGGGTATTTTTCCAAATATAAACCCTAGGTTAAATTATTGCTAGCATAAGCTAAATCGAGCTACCGGGACCCCAAAAACGTAAAGAACTTGAAAAACGGGGCTAGAATGGACTTACAATCGAGCTTGGAAGCTTGAAAAACCCTAGCCATGGTTTCTCCTTGCTATATTCGGCCATGGTGAAGAAGATGAGCAAAATTGGCTTTTAATTTTGTATTTTAATTCATTTTACCCCTAAATGACCAAAATGCCCTTACTACTAAACTTTTCAAAAATTCCATCCATGTCCAATTTTTGTCCATAAACTTAGAAATTGGTAAAATTTCTATTTAAGACCTCCTAATTAATATCTCAAAACAATTTCATACTAGAAACTTCTAGAATGCAAGTTTTGCAAATTATTCGATTTTGTCCCTAATTTCAATTTAAGCACTTTAGGCATAGGATTTCATCACGAAATTTTCACACAATCATGCAATCATATCATAAACATCAAAATAATTATAAAATAATTATTTCTATCTCGGATTTTTTGGTCACAAAACCACTATTTCGACTAGGCCCAAAATCAGGATATTACAATAGCAATCCTGAAGGTACTTGGTGCTCAGCTTTCACTTGTTGACAAATTAGGCATCTCACAACAAACTCAGAAATATCCCTTTTCATACCATTCCACCAATATATTTTCTTCAAGTCGTTATACATTTTAGTACTACCGGGGTGTACTGATAGATGACCATTGTGAGCCTCATGCAAAATCTTATGAATCAACTCGACATCCTTAGGAACACAAATCCTATCTCGAAACATCAAGCAACCATTGGACCCAATTTGAAGTTCAGATCTAGTGCCTAACTCGCACTGGGGTCTGTTAACTTGTAAATCCTCATCACTATTCTGAATTTCACGAATCTTTTGGAGAAACATCGGCCTAGCTCTCAACTCTGCTACAACCGCACCATCATCTGATAAAGCTAACCACATATCCATGGCTCTCAAAAAAAATAAAGATTTTCTAATTAGGGCATCAGCGACCACATTCGCCTTTCCCGGATGATACTCGATTACTAACTCATAATCTTTTATCAACTCTAACCATCTCTGTTGCCTTATATTTAAATCCCTTTGAGTTATCAGGTATTTTAAAATCTTGTGATCGGTGAATACTCGGCATGTATCACCATACAAATGGTGTCTCCAAATCTTCAGTGCAAATACAATGGCAGCTAGTTCCAAGTCATGTGTCAGGTAATTTTTCTCATGCGGCTTCAGTTGTCTAGATGCATAGACTATCACTTTGCCTTCTTGCATAAGTACACACCCTAATCCATTCAAGGATGCATCACTAAAAATCACAAACTCCTTTCCCGGCTCAGGTTGAACTAGCATTGGAGCCTCGGTTAACAACGCTTTCAGTTTCTCAAAACTCTATTGGCACTTTTCTATCCACTCGAACTTAACATCCTTTTATAATAGCCTCATCATTGGAGTAGCAATCATTGAAAACCCTTTGACAAATAGTCTATAATAACCAACCAAGCCTAAAAAGCTTCTGACCTCTGTCACATTCCTCGGCGGTTTCCAATCAACAATGGCTGAAATCTTACTCGGGTCAACTCTAATACCATCTCCCGAAACAATATGTCCTAAAAACCTGACTTCTGAAGCCAAAATTCACTTTTAATAAACTTGGCATATAACTGCTTATCTCTCAAAGTTTGCAAAACCATTCTTAAATGCTCGGCATGTTCAATCTCATCACGAGAATAAATCAATATGTCATCAATAAACACCGCAACAAATTTATCCAAATAAGGTCGAAATATTCTGTTCATTAAATCCATAAATACAGTAGGAGCATTGGCTAACCCAAACAGCATGACAAGGAACTCATATTTACCATACCTCGTCCGAAATGCAATTTTTGGCACATCTGACTCCTTGACTCGCAACTGATAGTAACCGAACCTCAGGTTTATCTTTGAAAACACCATGGCTCCCTTCAACTGATCAAATAGATCATCAATCATTGGCAAAGGATACTTGTTCTTTATCGTCACCTTGTTAAGCTGCCGATAATCTATACATAGCCTTATCGAACCATCTTTTTTCTTCACAAGTAACACGAGAGCACTCTAAGGTGAAAAGCTTCGTCTCGTAAAACCCTTGTCAATCAACTTCTGTGACTAAACTTTCAACTCTTTTAATTCCTTCGGGGCCATCCTATATGGAGCAATCGAAACATGTGCAGTGTCGGGAAGCAAATCAATGCCAAACTCTACTTCTCTAATAGATGGTAACCTAGGAAATTCTTTCAGAAACACATCTAGATACTCACATACTACCGGTAACAACTCAATCTTTGATTTAGACTCTTTAGTGTTCAATACAAAGGCAAGGTAAGCTTCGTAACCCTTCCTTATCCATCTCTGAGTAGACATGGAAGAGATCACTATAGACATGCTATTTAATTCACCTAGTTCAACCCGAAGAGCATTACCATTCTCACATTTCAGTTCGATAAATTTTCTTCCACAATTCACTATCACATCATGAGCGGTCAACCAATCCATACCAAGAATTACATCAAATTCATCAAACGGTAATAGCATGAGATTAGCAAGAAAACATTGACCACTAATCATCAAAGGGCAATTCTTACACACTTTATCAACTAACACATACTTTCCTAACAGGTTGACACTTTTATCACAAATTTAGTAGATTCAACAAGCAAGTTCATACCAGATGCCAATTTCATGCAAACATACGAATGGGTAGACCCCGGATCAACCAAATCAACAATAGTAGTATCATAGATAAAAAATGTACCCGTAATCACATCAGGAGACGAGCCCTCTTCGCGAGTACGAATGGCGTAGGTCCTTACAGGTGCCCTGCCCTCGGGTCTCACAGCAAACTCCTTAGGTGCACCCTTACTACTCGTTCCTCTACCCAGATTCTTTTGAGGTCTCCCCTTATTAGCAGTGCTATCTGATCTTCTTCCTTGAAAATTTTCACTTTCTGTTCTCTCGAGACAATCCCTAATAAAGTGGTTAGGGGAATCACACTTAAAACAAGTCCTATCACCCCCTCGGCACTTGTCAGGCTGGCGTCTCCCGTACTGGGGACATTCCAGTCTATTGGGTCGGGCATTCCCAACACTAGCTATTGAAGTGGTCTGAGCTTTTGAAACCGTGTATTGTTTACCCCAATTCTTGCTCGAATACCCAATAGAAGCATTAGATCGAGTAGTGAACTCTCTCGACTTTTTGGATGAAGACTGAAAAGATTTACCTAGTTGCCTTTTTCTCGAGTCTCGGAATTCCAAATTGGCTTTCCGCTTTTCTTTAGCCAATTTTTCGGCCTTGCATGCTCTCTTAACCAGCACCACAAACTCCTTTAGCTCAAGGATACCAACCAACAATCGGATATCTTCGTTTAACCCATTTTTAAATCTTTTACACATGATGGCCTTAGTAGATACATATTCCCGAACGTATTTGCTAGGCCTCACAAACTCACGCTCATATTCGGTAACTGTCATCTTACCCTGCTTCAACTCGAGGAACTCCTTTCTCTTTTGGTCCATAATCCTTTGATTGATGTACTTCTTGCAAAATTCTTTTTGGAAAAACTCCCAAGTCACTTTCTCCTTCGGCACAACCGACACGAGGATGTTCCACCACTGATAGGCTGAGTCTCTTAAAAGTGATACAACATACTTCATACACTCTTCTAGGGTGCATGACAGCTCATCAAATACCCAGATTGTATTCTCGAGCCAAAATTCCACTTTTTTCGAATCATCATCTATATTAGCTCCGAACTCTTTGGCTCCTTGCTTTCTAATTCGGTCAACCGGGGGCCTTTCCCTTCTCACCATCCCAACAACTTGAGGAGCTACAGGGGTAGGATGAGGAATAGGCGAGGGTGGGGGAGGTTGAACACCTGAGTTTGTTCGAACAAACTCAGTGTACCAGTTATTCATCATCTTTAGGAAGGCTTCTTTAGCCTCACCTCCCGGACTAACGGTCAAAGGTCGACTATTGGAAGGCATTGCTCCTTGAGCTGGAGCCGGCGCATTACTCTCAACATCGTTAGCAACTGCTCATTCAAGATCCATTTACTATATATAAAACACAATTTGAATTATCAAGAGTTGTCACACTATCATAATATATGTATGGCATGTATATCTAGACTCTTATACTCGCTACGTAGTCCTAGAATCGACTAAACTGTAACTCTGATACCAATAAATGTAACACCCCTTACTCGTATCCTATGTCGAGACAAGGTACGAGGAATTATCGGTCTTTGACATACACTTTAACACAAATCGAGCCATACAAATTTCATCCGATCTTAAAAACATTCAAACATAAACACAATGTCCCTTCTACGACCAATATGGCCTTTAACATGCTTCAAGGGTGGTTCAGGACTAAACTGAGTGCCTCTAAAAATTTTAAAACACTTAGGAAAAATTTTACAAATTGGGAGAGTCACACGCCCGTGTGGGTAGGACACGTCCGTGTCCTCAACTCTTGTAACTCTCTATTTGTGACGCTAGCATAAATTAAAGGTCACACGGCCAAGTCATACGCCCGTGTGCTAGGCCGTGTGGCAAATTTAATTTTCGCATTTTAGGTGCAGACTTCACACGGTCTGGGCACACACTCATGTCCTGAGGCCGTGTCTTCCACACGGTTGAGACACACGGTGGTGTCTCTGCCTGTGTGTTTACTACCATGCATACTGACTTACAAAACTAGGGTGCAGGGGACACACGGCTGGAGAACACGCCTATGGGGCTGACCGTGTGTCACATACGGCCTAGACACATGCTCGTGTGTCTACCCATATGGACAAATTTGAGGCTATTTTCCAAGCCCTTTTGTCACCCTCACTAACACATGCACACTCTCATATACAAATAGTGAATATCATGGCATAAATAGGTTACTTAAACATCCATAGCTTAGCTCATGCGTGACAATTACATGCCATAGTATACATATTTGGGGCTTCATAACTTATTAGGATCATTCAAAACATTTCCTTACTTCAAACCATGCTATAATCTAACCAAGTGACATCAATAATCCATCAAGTGTAGATTCCATCTTTTATCATTCATTGTCAACAACCAACTCATCACACACCTTAAAGGTATCAACATATCTCATGCATGCATCAATATCTAGGATTACAACTCAATAATCAATATGAGCCATACTTCATGACCATATACAAAATGAGTTAGTATACCGATATGGGCCATCACTTTGGCCAACCAATATGACACGTATAACAAAATAACAAGTCCCCTAGACATGCCATACTTAAATGTATTAAACCAAATATACCCCAAAAGATTTGTTGATAGTGTGACTAGAGCTCCGAAGTCCACGATCCTCGAGCTAGCTTGGCGATGCTAAGAAAAAGGGAAAAGAGAGAAGGGGTAAGCATAAAACTTAGTAAGTTGTATGTAACTAATAAACAACATAGATCATACAGTTTCATGAGTTAAACATGCTACTAATTACCACCACATTATCAATTTACACACAATGGACATAATAAGAATTGACAATAAATGTCATTGAACATTCACAACTAATCTTACTCTTTGTTACTCATGCTAAATTTTCCATCAAGAATCAAATTCCATACTCATGAGGTTTACGTACATACCTGTACTACTCATAGCTTATTCATATTTCTCCATCCCTTAACCTTGATCTTGAATGGCCCATTAAGCCACTTGGAATACAGAAGGACATTCGGGATTATCATACACCAAATAGGGTGCCAAAGCCATGTCCTAGACATGGTCTTACATGGTACCACACATCAATGTCATATCCTAGATATGGTCTTATATGAAGTCTCAAATCAATACCGATGCCATGCCCCAGACATGGTCTTATACGGGACCTCATATCGATGCCATGTCCCTGACATGGTCTTATTTGAAATCACTTATCGATGCCGAAGCCATATCCCTGATATGGTCATATACAAGATCACATATTGATGACGATGCCATGTCCTAGACATGATCTTACATGGGATCTCGTTAATCATGGTGTCATGACATCCAAATCCTAAGTATTCCTTAGGGTCACCCGAGATTTCTGAGATACAAAGCTATCATCAAATTGTTATTTAATCATTTCAAGTCAAATTCAATAATGGCATATACACATATTTCATATAACATCAAACATTAAATTCACGATAATGAAATTGTTGAACTACGTACACACAACTTACCTCGGTCCCAAAATATTGCTAACTTTACGTTTTAGTCCAAAACCTTGCTTTTCCCTCAGTTTAGGTCCGGACTCCATTTTACTTGATCTATAATAGCAAATTCCACTTGTTTAATTATCATATTGCCCAAATCAGTCCATAAATTGCAATTTGAAAAAATTACAGTTTTGCCCCAAAACTTTCACATAATTACAAATTAGTTTCTAAGCTCATAAAATGAAATATACTCATTTCCTTTACTACCCAAGCCTAGCCGAATATTTCTTGTACTCATAGTAGCCGACATTACTCATCAAAATTAGATTTTTATCACTCAATTTCCCAGCTTTTTCAATTTACTTCTTTATAGGTTTTTTGTGCAAAATCACTTAGTAAAAGATGTTAAACACACATCAAGCTCAATATTCCTTCATTAAAAATCAACGAACATGCATGTCATACATGGGTAAATTTTTAAACAGAAACCCTACTTCAAATTAAGGGTGGAAATAGGTAAATCAAGCTACGAAATCTTCAACAAATGTAAAGAACTTTAAAAACGGGCTAGGGAATACTTACTATTAACCTTGAAAATGTCAAAAACCCTAGCTATGAAGTGTTTAGAATTTTTAGCAGCCACATAAAGGAGATGAGCACATTTTTTCTTTGATTTTCCTTTTTTATTCTTTTATTTACCAAATGACTAAAATATACTTAAGGCCTTTCTTTCAAATTTTTCCTATGCATGTCCATTTTTTTCCAAAATTATAGAAATTGGTCAAATTGCTAATTAGAACCTTTTAATTTATAATCTAAGGCAATTTCATGCTAAAAGCTTCTAGGACACAAGTTTTGCATCTTATTCAATTGGACATTTTATGCATAGAATTTCTTCATGAAATTTTCACACAAGCATGCATACATATCATGAACCTCATAATAATCATAAAATAATTATTTCTATCTCGGATTTGTGGTCTCAAAACCACTATGCCAACTAGGCCCTAATTTGGGATGTTACAAAGGGTGAGAAAAATGGCTTGTAAAATAGCCTATTTTCGTCCACACGGGCAAAGACACGGGCGTGTGTCTCAGCTGTGTGACACATGGCCAGGGTAGCACGACCATGTGTTCCCTATAATTTTCAAAGGTTTGCAAGTCAGGTTTTACACGGCCTAGCACACGACCTGTCACATGGGAGTGTGAGGTTATTTCGAAGGGTACACGGTCTGGCACACAGTCGTGTGGTTTGGTCGTGTGATCGAAGTTAGTGAGTTACATGGGCACAGACACGGGCTAGGACACGGCCATGTGTCCCTATTTTGAATGCCTACACAGCCTAAGACACGGGCTTGTTTCTTGGCCGTGGGAGCCACATGGCTTGGCCACACGACCGTGTGACCCGTGCAGTTTGTAAATTTTCATCTTTTACTTGAAATTTCTATATATTTCTATTTTTGTCCTGATTTGTTTCTAATATGTTTTCAGGGCCTCGAGGGCTCGTATAAGGGACAATATGTATGCTATTGATTGGTTTTACTGTGATGGGTGATATGAATTAAATGTTTTAAAATTTTTTATAGTCCTGAAATGTAAACTCTGGTAATGCTCCAAAACCCTATTCTGACGACATATATGGGTTAGGGGTGTTACAAATAGGCTTATATCAAGTTTAAAGTATTGGTGTTGAATCATGTTGAATCTATATCTATGTATTATAGCATTGAAGTGATAAGTTATCTTTAAAGTTTATACGAGTTTATTATGCATTCATTGCTTACGTAGTTATTCTCCTTTACTTTTAAAATTATAAGAAGCTCGATTAGTTGGAAGTTCATCAAAGATCTATAACACTATCCAGTGGACAATTCTGTAGTTAATGAGTATTTTGGCTAAGGTTTATAATAGCATGAATAGAAAGATTTATAATGGTATCATAGTGCATGTGTTAATGATGTTTTGGTAGGTGTAAGCTTTGGAAAGCTATATTGGTTTGGTATACCTTGATACCTTACCAAGTTATGTGATGTTGATTACTTTAAAGTACCTGTTGGTATGATTCACTTGGCATGTTGATGACAGTTTAAAAATGGTTACTTGTGACATGTTTTAGATCATACTTGAACAAGGCTATTATGTTTGAGAATGGTTTGAAGGTGATTTGGTAGGTATACATTATGTAAGTTAACTATATTGGTACATTTGATGCCTTGCTAGTTTGTGTCATTGTGACTATATGATGGTCACCAAACTAACTATAAATACGACTAAGGTAAGCGCACCTATCGAACAATAGTATAGTTATGGTGAGTAGGGAATATCGTATCGATGAGGACTAAAAGCACTAGTAATTACCATTTTTCTATTATTTAGCCAACAAATTGGGGTGATTATTTTTAATCTAAATTTACTAATCTAATTTAACTAAGAACACAATAGAGAATGAAATAAGAAAATAATCAAAGATAACCAATGAGATAGACAATACCAAAGAAAGAATCCACCTAGACTTCACCTACCTATTATTATGAATTTGAATTAAATGATATATTCACTCGTGCTTGATCCGTAGAAATCCCTAAATTATGTTAATATCTCTTTCAAGAGTCAGAACAACTAACTCTATGTTGATTAATTGAAATCTCTTTCTAATTAAAACCCCTATCATCACATTAACTCGATCTATAGATTACCCTATTAGATTTGACTCTAATCTGGTAGATTTATGTCATCCTATTTCTAGGATTGCATGCAACTCCACTCAATTATGCTAAAACTAGTCTTAAACTGGGACTTTTGCTCCACTGAAATAAGCACATTAAACATGAATTAATATCCCGAGAATATCAAAACACGAAATAAGCATACATAATTGAGAACAAGAATGAAGTATTTATCGCATAAAAATAGAAATTAAATAATAAGATTCATCATAGGTTTCATCCTCCCTAGGTATTTAGGGAATTTAGTTCATAATCTTGAATAGAAACATCTCAAAGTTAGGATAACCACAAGACATAAAGAAACTCAATAAAACTTCAAAAGAAATTAAATGGAGATCTTCGATCTTGAGGGAGATCCTCTTTCGAGTTGATTCCGATGGCGTTCTTCAAGTGTTTTCTTCGATCTTCTCTGATTGCTCCCTTATGTATTCTTCTAATTGGTATTTATAGGCTTTAGAATGCTCAGAAAGTCTATAAATTGAGTTTTTTCACATATCTGGGAAGCAGGGTGTGAAATCGACACAGATTGGCACAAGGGCGTATGGCCAACCCGTGTGGAAATGCCCAGGCCGTGTGGATCCTGAAAGTAGCTCTATTTGTATAATTTTTGGCTTGTTTTTCACTTCTTTCAATCCTAAATGCTCTCCTAAGTATAGAAACATGAATTTAAAGGATTAGGAGCATCAAATTCACTAATTTGCATAATTAATCATCCAAAAACGCATTAAGAATGGGATTAAAATATGTTACTTTTATAGTTTATCAAATATCCCCGCACTTAAGCGTTTTCTTTTCCTCAAGCAAAATCCTCAACTCCCATTAAAATTAATATTTCTCAACTTGTAATTCCCTTCAATAATGTCTCAAAATAATTCACAAATAGTCATGCATTGACAATTCAACCAAAAGAACACTAAAGTCTCAAACAATCCAAGCTAGCATTTTTAAATACGAAAACATAGGTGTCTCCCCTTATTTAAGTAGTTACCTTTAATTCAAAATCTACAAGAATCGACATTCTCACTAAAGATTCACTCAAATCACTCAAAGTGTTTAAGGTTTACGAATAAGCACTCAATAGTCAAACAAGAAAAGTCATTACCATAGGCTTGCATGAAAATTAAATCTCCACCACTATAAAATGAGATGATACACAAATCAAAAGGTATTTAAGAGGTTATAATGAGGCTTAGGTGTAACACCTTGATATTGGGCCTAGTCAGAATAGTGGTTTCGGACCACAAATCTGACAATGGAAATTTTATTTTTATTATATTTTTATGGTCTACGATTTCACAGAATAATTTCGTGAAAATTTCGTTCGAAATTTTTGACGTTCGGGAACTTAATTTAGTCAAAAGGACTAAATCGTAAAAAGTGAAAAAAGTTGAGTTCTACATACTAGAGGTGTCCAATTGTTATAAAATTTTAAATTGAGGGTCCTAAAATGGTAATTAGACCATTGGTTAATTTCTGGACAAAAATAGACATGAAATGGGTGTAATAAAATATTTTTAAGTTAGGGGTATTTTGGTAAACTAATAATTAAAAGAATTAAAAAAGGGAAATCAACCAAATTAGCTATCATCTTCTTCATTCAACTATTTCTACCAGCAGAAGCCATGCTTAAGGTTTTTTCAAACTCCCAAACTCGATTGTAAGTGCTCCCTAGCCTCGTTTTTAAAGTTTACATTTTTGAAATCCCAGTAACTTGGTTAAGCTTATTCTAGCAATAATTTAACCTAGGGTTTATATTTGGAAAAATACCCATAGCTGAAATGTGTTTATTTTGATGTTTCATGGTAGAATATGAAGCTTTAAATTGTGTTAAACAATTTTTACTAAGTGATTTTATGTGAAAACGAGTAAAACGACATAATCGGTAAAAATACCTAATATTCATAAGTACATGTTAGAGCATGAATTTGATGTTGCTATAGAAGGGAAAATTGATAAGCATGTCATAAAACATAAGTAAATAGGATGAAGTTTAATTTACAAGCCTATGGGAAAAAAATATAATTTTGACAAAGTTTAGGGGCAAAATTATAATTTTGCCAAAATATGATTTTAGGTTAATTTGAATAATGTGAGTCCTAATTAGGCTATATTTGAAATGATAGATCAAGTAAAAATAGAAATTCGTGCTAAAATCAGAAAATATCAGGTTGTGGACAAAATGGTGAAAATGGCCATTTTCGCATACGAGGTAAGTTCATATGATTTTTAATAATACAATGTGTAATTTAATGTTATTGCCTTGATATTAAATGAGATGTAAGTTCATGTGTAAATGTGGTAACATAATTGTCATTTTAAGTAATTTAATGATAATGATATAATATGATGATTATTATTATGAAATATTATTTTTTGTGGTTATTATTGAGTAATATTCAAATTACGTGTGCTACTTGATAAATATGAATTGCTACCAAATATTGATTCCAACATTTCGTGAAAGATGAAAAAGATGTGTGATCGAGGAAAATCCCGTTTGAACCTTAGGAATAGATTAGGATACAAGTGACATGTCACTAGGATATTTGAGTTCCGAATTCCTTGAGTTGAGTCCAAGTTCGAGAGATGTAACTAGGCATCCGAACTCGTTGAGTTGAGTCCGAGTTCACTTATGGATGTGCACACCTGAGCTCATTGAGTTGAGTCCGAGTTCACTTATGGATGCGCACACCTGAGCTCATTGAGTTGAGTCCAAGTTCACTTATGGGTGGGTTACATGGTAGCTTGGCTACACATATATTCTGCAGGCTATTGAGTTTGTCTAGCTGTGGGCATGGCACTTATGTGCATGCATTCCGTGTATCCGATTATATTTCAATTGTTCAACGGGTAATTCGACGAAGTATTCATTGATGATCTCAATGAGATAAGCCATTGGTGAGTATGTCTTTGAGTTATGTTACAAGTTGTACAGGTATGTACACTAAACTTATGTACGATGCCTTGACATGTGATGATCTATGATGTATATAGTATTCGGTGAATATTATGAAAATGACATGATTTGGAATAAGTCCTTGATACTTGATGACATTGAAATTATGGATTTATGCTTATGAAGCATAATTATGTGTTCTTACCATTATGAATGTAATGATATTGTATGGATTTGGTGAATAATAGTAATGAATGTGTAAATTTAGCCTTGGCAGTTTTGGGATACTGTAGTGGTACAACTTTGGAAATTCACCATAAATTGTGGAAATTGAATCAGGGGCTGAATAAAATATGAGGTTGAAGCCCAATTAGTCTAGTTTCACATATAAGAAATGGTATATGCAATCAAAATTTATATTATGAGATATTTAAATTTTTGTGAGGAAGAGTCTGAATGACTTTGTGATTCCCTGTTTTGATTTTAGAAAATCATTAAAAATTGTATAAAAATAGTTATGAGTTGTAATTTACATTATTAAAATCCTTGATGAGTATATTCTCTATAAAGATAAATTTTAGCATTATCCAAATTATGTATTATGAGAAAAATAATTTTTAGTGAAGAGAGATCAGAACTGTTGGACAGCAAAATAGGGGAAATTTTAATGAATAAACTGTACTAATTGGCTAAACCAAAAATTCTGGAAATTTTATGGTAGAAAGGTATGTGAGTATAGTTTCAAAGAAAATTAATGAAACTTAATTTGGAGTCTTGTAGCTCCATCTTTAAATGAATTAGTAACTGTAACTCGGTAAAACAACTTAACCTGAACAAGAGTAAATTGTACAATTATGATGTTTTACCTTAAAAAAAACATGTGGGTAATTGCCTATTAACTTCATATGGGCTTACTAAGAGTAAAGCTTACCCCTCTTCTCTAATTCTTCAGTTTTGGCAGGTCGGCTCGGGGTTGGAGATAGTCGGAGGCAAAATCACACTATCAAGCTATCATTTTTGGGAGAATTAATTCAAATATTAGAAATATCAAGTGAGTGGCATGTATAGAAAGTTGGTTTGTGATATGTATTATTATTATGACTTTGACCATACGTAAGTTTAATTAATCATGCCATGTCCTATGTTTTGATGTGATGATATAGTTAGCTTTGTTTGTTATGCATGAGTGGTAATACAACAGGTAAGTTAAATGCAAGCAAGTGGATCATGAATTAAATGGAAATGAGTAATGTTGCCTTGAATATGGATATTTAATGGACAAATTAGTAACTACATTATGATGGTATAAAATGAGAAAAAGATTTAGCATGTCTAGTTCTAGTTAATGTAAGAATGTATATTATATACAGGATGGTAAGCAAATATGTTTAAAGTGAATGACATGTTATTGCATGATTATGGATGTGTAAGTGCTCATTTATGCCACGTTATATGTCTTTAAATATGAGCCTATGAATGTGTTCAAAAAGTTTTGAATTAAATGAAATTTTATGGTCCGGTTTTCGTCTATGTGTATGGTTAAGTCTGGTAATGCCTTGTACCCTGTTCCAGCCTTGGATATGGGTAAGGGGTGTTACATTTGGTGGTATCAGAGCTATGGTTTAGTCGGTTCTCAGACTAATCTAGCATGTGTAAAAGTCTAGTTATACATGCCACGGATTCGCGATAGTGTGATGTCTCCCGACGCTTAAGAGCACCGTCTTATTTAGACAAAGGTACTCTCCAACCGAGCTGCACCGACCATGTTCAAGGTGATTGAAGGTATTTGAGTAAAATTATGATTATGATAAGTCTCAGTTCAGAAAAGTATGAACAAAAGTTTATGATATATATGTGATAACACGTGATATGAAAGTTTATGTTGTGATAAATATCTATATTTGCTTAATGCTCATATGATGTAGTGCACTTGGCTTACTTGACAAGTTGAACGGGAGAAATAGAAATTTGTAGAGGTATGAGTAAGGGTTCAAAATATCATGATACGAATGAAAATGTCATTGTCTTGATTGGACATTGAATGTTGATGAATGTTAATGATTTTTATGAGATAAAGAATTATAACGAAATGAACTTATCTATGTTAAATTGGTTGGACTGAATTATATGATTGTAATGATATGTATATGATGATACACAAAGTGAAAGTTGCAATTGTAATGCAAATATTCATGTTTGTTTGGCCCTCATGTGATGTTATGAGCATGGCTTATTTGATTAAATGAATAAATAAGTAAAGCTATCCAAGAAACATAAGATGCATGCATAAATATAGTTGTCTAAATGGGATAATTGGAAAATTGGTGTAAACCAACATGAATGTTGCGTTGCCTGAAATGAATGACATGATTTTGAGGATGTTGCTATGATGATGAAAGATGTGTCATATGTATATGTATAAGAAAGTCGAATCAGAGGCCCTACAACCCCTCCCCCTTATCGAAGTGGTGCTTATAATGGAATTTCATGAGATTTGTAATGAATAAGTTCCCGGTTAAAAAGACCAAAGAATTAAATGATAGAATAATTATAAGTATGATTAGAGATTGAGAATGAGTTGATAAGTAAAGTCAAAGCTAGAAAAGAATCAGTTTGACATAAAGATTATGGGAGCTATGCACTGTCCCAATTAGAGTATGAATTTACTTTGATAAATTGAATTACTCAGGTACAAGGTCGAGAAAAGTGTAAATCAAAATTTATTCATAACTGGTCTTCTTTAGTGAAAGGTCTAACATGAAATTTGTGATGGCAGAACTAGTTGTGGGAAATGATATTTGAAATGTGTAATATCTGAGTGTGACAGTTACGGTTGAACAGATTTAACAGTTTCTTCTGAGATGTTCTATGCATTTATCTGTTCTCAGAAAAATTTCTATGCCTTTTGATCTTTTGACAATATTTTTTTTATATGAGAATGCTTTCTAATCTTGGTGTTAGATAGAAGCATTGGTAGTCTGACTGGTTTACAATTTGTATTGCTGTATTTCCTCGAGCATTTTATTACATTTCGTTCGATAAGAATTGATGAGAGGATATGTGTAATGTTATGATATTGTTTCTTCTACTTGATGCTCCATTTGATATTTATGTATGGGAAGATACATTGTTCTTGTTATATTTGATTCCAGTGGGATTAAATAATGTTTTATTCTGGACTTCTTTTCTCTGAGGAATTTTCGAGATCTTCTATATTTTTCTATGAGTTTGGTTTTCGATTTTTCGGCATAGTATCGTATCTTGGATTTATTTATTCGGTTTTCTTGTAACCTTTATTCCATAATTTGTCAATTATGACTTATGTTCGAAGTGCGTTCTTCAGCTCGTGATAATCATGACAAGTATGACTATACTTCCGATTTGATCTTGGTAATGTGGTGATTTTAGTATTGGAATTTCTCAAATTTCCGTGTAAGGATTTGACAACAATAAATGCATAAGTGATAAAAGTGCGAGTTTCAATTGGTATGGTGGATTACTTCTCTCAAGTAAGTCAATTATAATTAATGACTTCAATTGAGATATTTTGGTTACTTGAGCTAATGCAATTGAGATGGTTTTGATTAGCGTAAGGAATGAATAGTAAAGGACTGCATAAGGAATTGTTTAGTAACTAGAAGAAAGGATTACTTGAAATGTCATTCAACAGTGTTTAGATCGGCTCGAGTGTTTAATCTGTGTGAATTATTTATTTGAAAGATTTCCTATGACAATTATGTCAGAATCATTTTTCCTAAGTCTAATAATAGAATTTCATTTCTTTACGGGTAAAAGGCAAATAGTCTGAACGAGAAGTGTATATCTTTTAGAAAATTTTGATATAAGTTAAAACTACTAAGAATGATAAAGTTTTCATCTTGTGAAAGCTGAAAAGTTTATTACATGTTAGCAAGGCTTGGATAGATGAGAATATTGCTAACCAAAGCGTCTGAACTGGACTAGTCTGCATTGAGTAAAGATTTCCTAATTTTCAGTAATGCACTATTGTATGAAGGGTGATGTGTTTCAAGAAAATAAGGTAATGTGATGGTGATAGTTTGGAGCATTTGATGTCCCAAAAAATTTGAGTTGTTGATGGGGTTAAAGCCGAGCATCAGGATCTACCAGAATTATCTCTGCCAATATTGATATTAGGATGAGAATGAGAAGGATCATTTTCGAGGCTATATCAGAATTATTTCCGAGTGCAAAGAGGAAAATGTGATAGTGAGTAGTAAACTAAAAGAGTACAGTGAGGATCGACTTCTGATGTTGAATTTCAGATTGGATCTGATTCATGGTATTATTATTCCGAGGCTTATATAGAAAGAACTGTACGAAGCTCACAGTGAAAATTTGCCTATTCATTTAGAGAGTAATGACGTGTACTGTAATTTGATTCAGATGTTATTGGATTGTGATTTATCGATGATGAAAATCTGTATGATTATTTCAGAAGAGTGCAGGTCCCTTAGAATGTTGGATTTCTTGGAATTCTAGTCTCCATAAACCAAACTGAAATCCGGGTTTTATGTCATGATATCATGGGAAACTGAGAATCCTTTGAAAATTTAAGAACAATTAGGAGTTGAGTCCGTAAGCTTTCAGATCATATGAGAAATTAAAGAGATGTATTGGAGGCACTGCCTGAGCAAAGGTAATTTGGTATCAAATATGAGATTGAGGAATCTAAGTGAAGACCACTTTTCCGGTAAGATTTTCGGGGACGAAAATCCCTAAAGGGGGGAGAGTTGTAACACACTAATTTTGGGCCTGGTCAGAACAGTGGTTTCGGGACCACAAATCCGATGATGGAAATTTTATTTTTATTATATTTTTATGGTCTACGATTTCATGGAATAATTTCGTGAAAATTTCGTTAGAAAATTTTGACGTTCGGGCACTTAATTTAGTCAAAAGGACTAAATCGGAAAAAGTGCAAAAGTTGAGTTCTACATACTAGAGCTGTCCAATTGTTATGAAATTTTAAATTGAGGGTACTTAAATGGTAATTAGACCATTGGTTAAATTTCTGGACAAAAATAGACATGAAGTGGGTGTAATAAAATATTTTTAAGTTAGGGGTATTTCGGTAAACTAATAATTAAAAGAATTAAAAAAGGGAAATCAACCAAATTAGCTATCATCTTCTTCATTCAACAGTTTCTACCAGCAGCAGCCATGGTTAAGGTTTGTTCAAACTCCCAAGCTCGATTGTAAGTGCTTCCTAGCCCCGTTTTTAAAGTTCTTTACATTTTTGAAATCTCGGTAACTTGGTTAAGCTTATTCTAGCAATAATTTAACCTAGGGTTTATATTTGGAAAAATACCCATAGGTGAAATATGTTTATTTTGATGTTTTATGGTAGAATATGAAGCTTGAAATTGTGTTCAACAACTTTTACTAAGCGATTTTACGTGAAAACAAGTAAAACGACATAATCGGTAAAAATACCTAATATTCATAAGTATATGTTAGAGCATGAATTTGATGTTGCTATACAAGGGAAAAATGATCACCATGTCATAAAACATAAGGAAATAGGATAAAGTTTAATTTACGAGCCTAGGGGCAAAAATGTAATTTTGACAAAGTTTAGGGGAAAAATTGTAATTTTGCAAAAATATGATTTTGGGTTAATTTGAATAATGTGAGTCCTAATTAGGCTATATTTGAAATGATAGATCAAAGAAAAATCGAAATTCGGGCTAAAATCGGAAAATATCAGGTTGTGGACAAAATGGTAAAAATGGTCATTTTCGCATACGAGGTAAGTTCATACGATTTTTAATAATGCAATGTGTAATTTAATGTTATTGCCTTGATATTAAATGAGTTGTAAGTTCATGTGTAAATGTGGTAACATAATTGTCATTTTAAGTAATTTAATGATATTGATATAATATGATGATTATTATTATGAAATATTATGCTTTGTGGTTATTATTGAGTAATATTCAAATTACGTGTGCTACTTGATAAATATGAATTGCTACCAAGTATCAGCTCCAACATTTCGTGGAAGACGACAAAGATGTGTGATCGAGGAAAATCCCGTTTGAACCTTAGGAATAGATTAGGATACAAGTGACATGTCACTAGGATATTTGAGTTCCAAACACCTTGAGTTGAGTCCGAGTTCGTGAGATGTAACTAGGCATCCGAACTCGTTGAGTTGAGTCTGAGTTCACTTATGGATGCACACACCCAAGCTCGTTGAGTTGAGTCTGAGTTCACTTATGGGTGGGTTACATGGTAGCTTGGCTACACATATATTCCGCAGGCTATTGAGTTTGTCAGCTGTGGGCATGGCACTTATGTGCATGCATTCTGTGTATCCGATTATATTCCGAGTGTTCAATGGGTAATTCGGCGAAGTATTCGTTGATGATCTCAATGAGATAAGCCATTGGTGAGTATGTTTGAGTTATGTTACAAGTTGTACAGGTATGTACACTAAACTTATGTATGATGCCTTAACATGTGATGATCTATGATGTATATAGTATTTGGTGAATATTATGAAAATGACATGATTTGGAATAAGTCCTTGATACTTGATGACATTGAGATTATGAATTTATGTTTATGAAGCATAATTATGTGTTCTTACCATTATGAATGTAATGATATTGTATGGATTTGGTGAATAATAGTAATGAATGAGTAAATTTAGTCTTGGCAGTTTTGGGTTACTGCAGTGGTGCAACTTTGGAAATTCACCATAAATTGTGGAAATTTAAACAGGAGATGAATAAAATATGAGGTTGAAGCCCAATGAGTCTAGTTTTAATATAAGAAACTTTATATGCAATCAAAATTTATATTATGATATATTTAAATTTTTGTGAGGCAGAGTCTGAATGACTTCGTGATTCCCTATTTTGATTTTAGAAAATCATTAAAAATTATATAAAAATATTTATGGGTTTTAATTTATATTATTAAAATTCTTAGTGAGTCTATTCTCTAGAAAGATAAATGTGAGCATTATCTGAATTCTGTACTATGAGAAAAATAATTTTTAGTGAAGAGAGGTCAGAACTGTTGGACAGCCAAATAGGGGAAACTTTAATGAATAAACTGTACTAATTGGCTAAACAAAAAATTCTGGAAATTTTATGGGAGAAAGGTATATGAGTGGAGTTTCAAGGAAAATTAACAAAACTTAATTTGGAGTCTCGTAGCTCCAGATTTAAAAGAATTAGTAACTGTAACTTGGTAAAACAACTTAACCTGAACAAGAGTAAATTGTACAATTATGATGTTTTACCTTAAAAAAAATGTGGGTAATTGCTTATTTAACTTCATATGGACTTACTAAGCGTAAAGCTTGCCCCTCCTTTCTACTTCTTCAGTTTTGGCAGGTCGGTTCGGTGTTGGAAATAGTCGGAGGCAAAATAACACTATCAAGCTGTCATTTTTGGGAGAATTAATTCAAATATTAGAAATATCAAGTGAGTGGCATGTATAGGAAGTTGGTTTGTGATATGTATTATTATGAATTTGACCATACGTATCGGTCTGCATTGAGTTAGCGTATATGATCATGAGATGTGGTCCTTATCCATTATGGTTTGTAAGTTTAAGTAATCATGCCATGTCTTATGTTTTGATGTGATGATATAGTTAGCTTTGTTTGTTATGCATGATTGGTAATATAACATGTAAGTTAAATGCAGGCCAGTGGATCATGAATTAAATGGAAATGAGTAATGTTGCCTTGAATATGGATGTTTACTAGACAAATTAGTAACTACATTATGATGGTATAAAATGAGAAAAAGATTTAGCATGTCTAGTTCTAGTTAATGTAAGAATGTATATTATATACAGGATGGTAAGCAAATATGTTTAAAGTGAATGACATGTTATTGCATGATTATGGATGTGTAAGTGCTCATATATGCCACGTTATATGCCTTTAAATATGAGCCTATGAATGTGTTTGAAAGGTTTTGAATTAAATGAAATTTTATGGCCCGATTTTCGTCTATGTGTATGGTTAAGTCCGGTAATGCCTCGTACCCTGTTCCGGCCTTGGATACGGGTAAGGGGTGTTACAGTAGATTAAGGGTGTGGAGAAAGGCTGAAAAATATGGTTAAAATCGAGGTCGAATTGATAAATTACCAAACTAGAAAAATAGCAAATGCTGAATTAAAAACAAGTGCATAAATCAAGAACTATTCAATAATAAGAAAATGAGCTTCTTGTCAAAATATTAATTTAACTATTCAAGCTCAATCATAGAACTAAAATAATAATAAATATTTAGATGTATATTTTTTTGTATTTTTTCTTTTTTATAATAAGAAATAATTAAGTAAATTAAACAAAAGAGCATAGTTAGGCAACTAACTAAGTCAAATCTCGACAAAAAGGGAGTTAATGAAACGGGAAAAATTCTCAACGAATAAAAAATGAGTTATGGATCAACATTAATGGGTAAATTAAGAAACAGTGTGTTAGGCTCAACGGGGTTCACTAAGGTTAATTCAAAAGGTAGGTTTTTTGTTGGATAAGTGGGTTAAAACCTAAGTGTCTTTATCATCTCAATGAATCATATCAAATGTGTGGTCTCAACATGCATAATCGAAACAAGTTCTAGAATAACAAAACAGGTTGACACACTCATAACCAATAATAAAATGAGCAAGAAAAATGTATGCTCTAAAGGCTCAAAATCTCACAAAAAATAATGGTTTTGATGTCAAACTTGTAAATCTCAAACTTCAAGATAATACTTTAATTTTGGGGAATCAACCTAAAAAATTTTTATTACTAAAAAATAACTTATCATACTTGATTCTCTCAAGTCATAAGGTTTAAATCAACCAATACACAATTATCTACAAATTAATCCAAAACACATTAATAAAAATCTCAAATCGATAAAAATTCATTCTAATAAAACTATTAGAAAATTACTTAAACCCTAGACATAA
The DNA here is from genome assembly GCA_025698465.1 of Gossypium longicalyx. Taxonomy (NCBI): domain Eukaryota; kingdom Viridiplantae; phylum Streptophyta; class Magnoliopsida; order Malvales; family Malvaceae; genus Gossypium; species Gossypium longicalyx. The sequence continues at coordinate 60,610,354 of CM047007.1, forward strand.
TTTAGGGATTTTCTAATAATTATAAAAAAAAACCTCCCCACATTTAATATGTACATTGTTCTCAATGTACAAACAAATATAATCACAGTATAAATAGAATATAATAAGAGAGGGAGAAAACTGAAATTGCCCTGAATATTGGATGAAATTGCCAGAATGGTGAAAAGTGGAATTGTAGACAAATCTAGATGTAGTGCATGATTCTGAGCAAACTAATAAGAAAATAAACACAAATAGGGAAGAAGATTAAGGGGTTATAGATCAAGTAGAAACAACCATAAAATTTGTAACACCCCTTACCCGTATTCAACGCCGGAACAGGGTATAAGGCATTACCATACTTATCCCACGAACAAACATACATTTCTGAGCCATGAATTTTCGTCCAAATTAAAACTTCTTGTATTTAATCTTAATGACCCTAATACAAGCCTACGAGGCCCAAAACATGCTTTGGAAGTGGTTCGGGACTAAACCGAGAAATTTAGAAAATTTTACAAAAACTTAGAAAAATTTTCACTGGTCACACGCCTGTGTGGCTATGGGACACGCCCGTGTGGGCAGGCCCTATGGTCACACATGCCTGTGTCTTGAACCCGTATAACACTCTGTTTGTCAACCAAGAACAAATTTAAGACACACGGCCAAGTCACACGCCCGTGTGCTAGGCCGTGTAGTCGATTTAAAATTTTTGATTTTTTATTAAATAGGTGCAAACTTCACACGCCCAGGACATACACCCGTGTCCAAGGCTGTGGCCCTCACACGGTTGAGACATGCGGCTGTGTCTCTGCTTGTGTACTCAATATTGGGCATTCTGTTTTGCAAAAATTAGGGTGCAGGGAACACACAGCCTAAGCACATGCCTGTAGGGCAAGTCGTATGTCCCACACAGTCTTGACACACGCCTGTGCGTCTACTCGTGTGGATAAAAATAAGGCTATATACTAAGCCATCTTGCCACCCTTTAATGCACACACCTACACAACATAACATAGCACCAATCAAAGCATATACATACAACCAACATCCACAACCAAGACATCAACACATCATTCATGAAAGGCATCATTATATAAATATACTTATAGCCAATATTAGCCCATTTTCAATGCCCTTATACAAAATGAACTTCTAACCAATATAAGCCAACACATTTGGCCAGAACAATCATGTGTCATAGCAAAATAACCAAGTCCCCTATACATGCCATAACTCAAAATGTTGAATTCATTGGTACCAAAATAAATGTTGATAGTGTGAGTGGATCTCGACAGTCTCCGATCCCCGAGCTAGCTTAGTGACACTATAAAACAAGGGAAAGAAAGGGGAGTAAGCTATATAGCTTAGTAAATTCTTATGCAAATAATAAGTACCATAACCACAAAATTAACTTACAATTAACATGATGAAGATTAGCATGAACATTATCAAAACCTCATAATCATAACTTACTCAATCGTAATCCTACCAAGAGTTCATCACATGCAAGCTCATTACTTATGAGTTTTATGTAAATACCTGTACTAACTCGCAATATAACCATATCCTTTCACGACTTTGACATTCCCGTTGAACACTAGGAATATTAACAGATACTCAAAAATCTTACACATAAGTGCCATATATGTAGCCGAAGCTACCTCATATCTCATAATACATATGGGCTCGTTTTTGAGCTATTCGCGGGCCTGCTCACACAAGCTGTCAGTCAGGATGTAGCTACACATTGCTGCTCACACAAGCTGTCAGGTATCTGCAACACATGCCGGACTACCCAACAACTGGTAGGACGTACGAGACTAGCACCCGGATTACATAATCGCATATACACATAGGTTCCTAGTGACATGTCACTCGTATCCTATTCTATTCTTAAGGTTCAACCGGGATTTCTCGCTTGTCAAAACTTTGTCGAATACATCCAAAAAGTCAATCATAATTCGTACAATTTTAAAGCATTTAAAACATAAATATAACAATGCATTATTTACATACGAACTTATCTCGGTATAAAAATAGTAGAATTAGACCTAATCGTCAAACACTTTGTTTTTCCCCTGGCCTAGGTTTGAACCTCATTTTTCTTGATCTATGATAAAAAATTTAACTCATTTAATACTCACTTTATTCAATTTAGCCAAAAATCCATATTATGAAAAATTACATTTTTGCCCCTAAAGTTTCACATTTTTACAATTTAGTCCCTAGGCTCGTAAATTGAAATGTATTCAATTTCTTCAAAACCCAAGCCTAGTTGAACCATTTTAATACCTATACCAGCCCAAGTTTTCCACTTAATCACACTTTTACTACTTATTTTATAACTTTTACAAATAGGTCCTTTTTGACATTTTTACCGAAAATCACTTAGTAAAAGTTGTTTATCTAACACCAAACATGCATTTTCTACCATTAGGCATCAAAATACACAATTATCTATTATGGGTAAAAATTTAGACTTTGATTATTTCTTAAATTAGTGGTAGCAATAGATAGATTGACTTGCAACGATTTCAAAAATGTAAAGAGCGTTAAAAACGGGGCAAGAACGGACTTATAATGAAGCTTGCAAGTGGCCAAACCCTAGCTATGGCTTCCTCTTCTAAAATTCAGCTATGGTGAGGAAGATGGATGATGTAAGCATGCTCGAGAGTTTAACGAATTCAAGCCAAGAACCCCTCAAGCTTCCTAAAGGACCAATGACTCGAGCTCGAGCTAGGTGATTTCAGGAAGCTGTTTCAGCTTTAATTATTCAAGTTTGGGAAGAAAACAAGCTCGATGTTAATGGAGTATCTCATGCCAGCTCCTTAAAAATTCCTTGCACCTTGGTGCAAGCAGAATTCAGCTTCCTTCCAGCTCCCCGAGCTCTCCTCAGCTCGAACCAGCTCACTTGAGCTTAATTCAGCTCATTTGAGCCTAATTTAGCTTACTTTTAGCTCATTTCTTTTATCATTATAATAAAATAAGTATTAGTTTATTTAATTTAATTTGACATAGCTCATGGCTGAATTTAATGTGTTTTATTACATTCAAGTGCTAAATGTGTCTTAGTCTAAGTACATGAAATTAATATGCCCAGATTTTTTTCATGTTTTAAATATGTCTTGATTTAAAACTTGTTTTACTGTGTTCCTAAGCTATTGAATTAATGTGTCCTAAAATGAATTAATGTTGCTGATTTATTTGGTGCAGGTACACACTTAATGGACGACATTAAGGGAGCTTTAAAGTTGAAATTAAATTTAGCAGCTCATTTCTCTTCCCTAAAGTGGTTGTTCATGTAATGCAAGAGACAAAGGAGTGTGCACATAAGGTTATTCAGCTCACATATCCTTTTCACACTTTGTGGCTGCACATTTCTTCCTTTTCACACCTCTTGACCGATTGCCTCCTAGTGTTCACACCATGGGCTGTTTGTGTGCCCAAAACACCACTAAATGCTGCTGTTGATCATTCGGCTGCCCAGGCTGATTTAATGAAGATAATTTAAGTCATTTGGCTGCTCCAACATTGAACCCTTCTAGCTTAAGAAATCAGCTCATTTAATCAGCTGAATTGGTACATTAAGTTGCTGTCTATTACCGTTCCCTAGGCTTAAAAAACTTCAAAGGCTTATACTTAGTTATTAAGTCTATTTCAGCTCATTATCAGCTCATTTAAGCTAAACAAATTATGACTATTCGACTAGGCTAAAGTACTACTATAAATTTCAGCTCATATCATTTTGTAAAGAACTTTTGAATGAACTATTAATATTGTGAGGTTTCTTCCTCTCTATTTTCGTACAAGTCTCGAGTGACTTATCTAGCGTGCTAGTGGTGTCAACCCAAACTCTTTCTGAACTTATCACTAGCCCTGGTGTGGCGTTCGTCCATCTAAATATAGCTTCGGTTCCTACTTTGCTAAGTAACGGGTCGAGGTCCATCAACCTATTTTCCATTTTTCACCTTAAGCCATATAAGTCCTGGGGCGATATTCGCTATAGTATCGAATCGTTGTTGACGCTTAAGTTCTAACTTCCGTTTCCACCTTCTATTATATCTATCTTTCTTTAATTGGTAAACTGAACCCATCCAATTATCTTTCATCTTTTATTTCTTGGTAGCTGACTTATTCTATCTATCTTCTAGCCTTCTGAACCTATTTCATCATATACCTCTATACTTAGCCAAAATACACCTTTCTTATAACACCAAACGACACTTCTCGTCGACGATCGGGCAACTTAGATCGACTCGACTATTAACGACTAGTCGGATCACATCATTTGGTGTCAAAGCTATTAAAATGAGGAGCGCTGATGTTCGTAGCAATCCCGAAGTAGGTTCATTATAAAAAAAATTTTGAACAAAAAAAAATTATCAAGTTGTATTCAAGTTCTCTATTGTATTTAGCATTGTAATTGAAAAAAAATGAAGTATACGAAGTTAAAAAAAATCTGAGTATAAAAAAAAGCGAAGTGTTAAAGTTCTTGTTTATTCATCCATTTGTAATCCCGATCATCAAGTTATTCGTTCTACTATCAATTGCCCCACAACGCCATACTTAAACCCAAATTTTCTTATTCAGCCTACCTCACACCTTTTACGTTACAACCCTTGAAACCACTTTGAAACCGACCCCTAAATAGTAAATAAGTCTAAAAAAGACAAAATATGAAATCACGAGAGAAAGAATTGAGTGGTAAAAGGTACGAGTGTGTGAGTGCATTAGAGAGAAGAAAAAGCCTTAAAACGAGTGCAAACAAGAGCGCGCGTGCAAAATCATTTGTTTTCTTTATGAGTGAATCGTGAGATTTTGTGGTAAGGTTATTAAATTCTTATGTCTAGAAGCCCTGAAAGAAATATGGCGAAAAGGCAACCTGTTCGAAATGTGCCAAACTTGAATTTTACAAGCACTATTACGCGAGGTTGAACGATTGTTTGATAGTAGGTTGGAGCCGATTCAAGAGAAACTTGACCACGTGGAGGGAAGAGCCCGATGGGGGAGAATGCCCCAAAGTCCACCAAGGAATCGGGGCCAGTAATGAGTCCAAGAAGACGAGTTGTCTGAACCAAGTGAGGCCGAAAGTGACCAAGGCACTAATGTAAGTTATCGGAGGAGAGACCAACGTCGTTGTGGCCGACGAGATTGGAAAATGTATTATGACGATCTAAAAAGTATTAAGTTAACGATCCCTCTGTTCCAAGACCGTTCAAACCTGAAGGCATATCTAGAATGGAAGAAGAAAATTGAACTTGTGTTCGAATGCCATAATTACTCTGAGGCCAAGAAATTCAGGTTGGCGGCAATTGAATTTTCTGACTATGCCATGATTTGGTGGGACCAACTCACCATGAGTCGGAGGCAGAATAGCAAGCATCCTATCAGCTCTTGGGCCGAGATGAAGGCTGTGTTGCGCCAGAGGTTTATTCCTTTGTATAATCACCAAGAGCTTTACCAAAAGCTCCACAATCTCTCCCAAGGAATGAAAAGTGTGGAGGACTATTATAAGGAGATGGAAGTCACCATGATTTGAGCAGACGTTCAAGAAGATCGAGAGGTGACTATGGCTCAATTTTTGGCTGGTCTTAACTGCGAGATAACCAACATCGTGGAGTTGCAACATTATGTAGAGATTGTCGATATGGTGCACATGGCAATCAAGGTCGAGAGGCAACTAAAAAATAAAGGCACTATTTGAGGTTATTCGACTCCCAATGTGTCCAAATAGAGCCAAGGTGCAAGTAAAAATGCTTCGGCAAGCCAAACAAAAGAACCTATGGTGTCGGAAAAATCAACCAAGCCCATGGTTGAAACCAGCAAAGATAAGGCCGTTGAAGGTTCCCATAACTGATCAAGAGAATTAAAGTGCTTTAAGTGTCTTAGAAGAGGTTACATTGCGAGCCAATGCCTAAATCAGAGTGTAATGGTGGTTCGGGCCAATGGCGACATTGAATCGAAGGAAGAGAATGAAAAGGCTAAAAATGAACCCGACACACCTTCCGAATACAAAGAAGAGTTAAAATATGCTGTGGAAGGCAAAATGCTTATGGTGAAAAGAAGCCTAAGCACTTAAAGCATTAGAAGTGAGCCACAACGTGAAAACCTGTTCCATACCCGTTGTCACGTTCAAGGGAAGGTATGTAGTTTGGTTATTGACAGAGGTAGCTGTACAAAAGTAGCAAGCACGCTCATGGTGGAGAAGCTTGCCTTGCCCACTACTAAACACCCGAGCCCTTATAAGTTGCAATGGCTCAATGAAGGTGTCAAACTAAGGGTGACTAAACAAGCCCTTGTCGCATTTTTTTAATTAGAAAGTACCATGACAAGGTGCTATGTGATGTAGTACCCATGCATGTGGGGCACTTACTGCTTGGAAGACTATGGCAGTTTGATCGGAGAGTTAAACATGATAGATTTTCCAACCAATATACTTTCAAACACAATGGTAAAAGCGTCACTTTGGTCCTCTATCGCCAAAACAAGTTTTGGAGGACCAACAACGATTAAAGTAATCTACGGAGAAAATGAGAGAAAAAGAAGAAAATAAAAATGAAAAAGAAAGAAAAGAAGAAAAATTGAGAGAAAAGAAAATAGTTTGTGAGCAAAATTGTAACAGCCCGATTTTGGGCCTAGTCGAGACAGTGGTTTCGAGACCACTAATCTAAAGTTAGCAAAAGTATTTTATTTTTAATTTTGAGTTATAACATGTTTATATTAGTGCATGAAAAATTTGGTGAAGTAATTTTAATGTTTGAGAGCTTAATTGCAAAAAAAGACTAAATCGAATAAAGTGCAAAAGTCCTATTTTGATAGCTAAAGGTGTCAAATAGCTAGAGAACCTAAATTGGAGGTCTTTAAAGGGCAATTAAACCCTTAGAGAGAGGCATGGCAAGCCATATGTGACAAAGATGGTCAAAAATTCAAAAGATGACTAGGGTTGGTAAGTGATGACATTAGCAAATTTAATATTAAAATAAAATCAAAGAGGTCATCTTTCTTCTCCATTTTCCCACCGAAAATAGCAGCCATTAGAGGATTTTTTGAAGCTTGAAATTTCAGCCACTTAGTCTCTCTACAAGTAAGTGATTTTAATGGTCTTTCTTGTTGATTTTTGTACTTTTAGAACCCTTATAGCATGTGCTTTCAAATGAGGGGATTATTTTGCAAAATGGTTGAAAGTATAGGGTTTTATCATGAGTGTGTTCATGTTGTTTTCTTAAATTTTATGGAAGAAAATGAGTTATGGTGGTGTAATAAACAACTTTTGTGAAAAGATTTCTCATGAAAACCCTAAAAGTTTGCATAAGTTGTAAAATAGGTGGTAAATGTGTGAAATAATGAGAATTTTAGGCTGCTCCTAGTATAAAAAGTATTCAGTTAGACTTGGTTAATAAGGAAATTTGATAAAAATCAATTTTTGGACCTAGGGGTAAAATGGTCATTTTGTGAAAGTCTAGGGGCAAAATGGTCATTTTGCCCAATTATGAATTTTTGAGTGTCTAGATTATTATGCTGATGAAATGATTGAATTTCTATCATTTTAGATCAAGAATTACAAAATTCAGGCCTAGACCTCGCATTAGTCGAATTAGTGGACCTCGCATTAGTCGCATTAGATTATTATGAATGAATGAAATGAAATGAATGAATGAATGAATGAAAAGCAAAGCTAGTGGACTAAGCCGAATTAGTCGCCAGATTTTGTAATCTGAGGTAAGTTGTATGTAAATAATACAACTACATTGCTATTATATGTGTTTGAATTGATATAGCATAAATTGCTTGTTTGCGGAAATGATTATGCATGATGAATATTGAGATAGTAGAACTCTCGTTTGAACTTTAGGAAATAAATTGTATATTCATGCCACGACATTCGGGTTATTTGTGTGCCAGTGTAAGAGATGTTTGGGACATGCATCGGCCACATTATGAGAGCTAGTGTAAGACCATGTCTGGGACATGGCATCGACATTGAGATGAGAGCTAGTGTAAGACATGTCTGGGACATGCATCAGCCTCGTGTTGTAAGCCAGTGTAAGACATGTCTGGGACATGCATCGGCTACGAGATGTGTCAGTGTAAGACCATGTCTAGGACATGGCATCGGCACAGATATGTGAGAGCTAGTGTAAGACTATGTCTGGGACATGGCGTCGACCTCGACTTTGACAGTTAGTGTAAGACCATGTCTAGGACATGGCATCGACTTGATGGATGAGCCAGTGTAAGACCATGTCTGAGACATGGCATCGGCATTATACCCTATGTTAGGGGCTGAGTGAATATCTAATAGCATTTCAAATGGTTCAATGGTGAGAGTTATAGTTTAAGTTAAATGAGAAAAGTATAACCATGTTGTGAGTGGTATAGGTACTTATTTGAAATGTATGAGATATGAGCTCAATATATGCTATGTGAATTGTAATGGATAGTGATGAGTAAGTTGTACTTATGGATACTTTTGTATTATGAGAATGATGATGAATGGTAAAGTTATTGTTATATTCATTTGCATGCAACTTACTAAGCTTTATGCTTACTCCCTTTCCTTTCCATTTTCTTATAATGCCGCCTAATTAGCTCGAAGATCATCAGACGTCGGAGGCATCGATCACACTATCAACCGAAGCATTTGGTATAGTTGGTTTTTTTTTTATTTTGAATATGGCATGTATTGGGCTTAGACTTTTGAGTTTTGTGCCAATGTTAGTTCGGCCAAATGTGTTGGCTTGGGATGAATCCCTTCATTTCATATAAAGCCTTGGAATAATGGCTAATGTTCATTATTGGTATATGCAAATGATGATATTTTCATGAGTGAGTAATACAATGTGCGGTTGAGTATACTTTTCATGTTTGGGTGGATGTTGTCATATTATGTTTTAGGGTGGCAAAGGGCTTGGTAGATAGCCCTATATTGTCCACATGGGTAGACACACGGGCGTGTGTCTAGGTTGTGTGTGACACACGGCTAGCCCCATGGGATTGTTGCCTGGCCGGGTGTCCCCTGCATGTAAAGATTGCAAGCTAGTATGCATGGTAGTAAACACACGGGCAGAGACACAGCCGTGTGTCTCAGCCGTATGGAGGACACGACCTCTGGCCACGGGCATGTGCCTTGGTCGTGTGCCCTAAATTGGATGCTGACGTCAGAAATAGAATGTCAAGGTTTTTAGCCACGGGCTAGGACACGGGGGTGTCATGGTCGTGTGAGAGACACGGGCCATAGACATGGGCGTATGTCAGGCCATGTGAAAACCCATGTTGGTTCGAATTTGGAATTTAATTCACACGAGTATGGGGCACGGGCGTGTCCCTAGGTGCTTAGGCCGTGTGGGTTGCACGGGCCATCAGCATGGCCATGTTATAATGAACATACGGGTGTGTTGCCTTTCCACACGAGCGTGTGCCCTATTTCTAGAGTTATTTTTCTAGAGTTATTTAAAGGACCCGGGTAGGTCCCGAATAGTTTCCAAGGGTGTTTGGGGTCTCGTAGGCCCATATTAGGGAGTTTTAGACAAAGTTTAAAAAGTTTTTAATTTGACCGAGTCTTAATGACATCGAAATGATTGTATGCATGCTGATAAGTTAGGTAATGCCTCATGCCCAGTCCCGGCCTCGAACTCGGGAAGAGGGTGTTACAAAAACATAGATGTTGAAAAAGAGAAAGAAAAAGAAAATAAGAGGAAAACGAGTGAGAAAAATAAAGGAGTTTTGATTAATCGATGTCTTTGTACTTTTTTTTTGTTTCAGGTTAAACCGAGTGAAGAGCTTAGACTTTGCTACATTGCTGAGAAGAAAAGGTTCGCATTGATTGGAAAAGGTAAAATCGATCCTCAACTCCCTACTCCTAACGGTAAGCAAGTTGTGAATCCCTTGTTCTTAAAACAACTACATTCAATTTGAAATGAAGACTTTGCTAATGTTTTGAGTTTTGAAAAGGATCTGTACCTTATTGAGGATAAATGCAATTCTGTGATTGATGATATATTTGTTTTGGTTGATGATAAGAAGACTCTTCCTTTTGGAAAATGTGATGTTGACGAGTTTGTTGGTGAAGTGATAACCAATTGGGAATTGCAAGTTTTAAGTATGCAAAATCATGAATTCTATGAATATTTTCATTTTCATTTGCTTGATTGTGATGGAAATTTGCATTCTTCGACCCATTGCATGAATTCCATTTGTATGAACAACGACTTGCGGGTACGATTTGAAATGACGTAACATTTTAAGACCTTTATGTCTTTGATTCAATTATTTGATAAGACATTAATTTATAAAAGGTCATGTTCATTTGATTCTGAAAATGGTTTATTGAATCTACCTTTTTGTAAAAATCATGCATGCCTTTATCAAAAGATAATTGGATTTCATGTCTGTTTGGATAAATTTGTGTGGCATGCTGATTCTAATTTGAGTTTAAGTCTTATGCCTTCTTTGTTGCAGAATATGAAGACCAATTCGAAAAAGGTAAGACTTATCTATTAATTTGAATTCGGCAATCGTTCATTTGTTCAAGTATATGTCAAAGATTCAGAAAGGATTTACATACTTGTCACTCACCATATTTCTAATTTTTTTCCAATTGGCACTGATGTTATTTTCTTGTGTCTAGTTGAAAACTCTTTTCGGACTGTCGTGAAAACATTCACCCCATTCATCCAAGAAGAGTCGAGTAGGAATAAATGTTTTCAAGTGAACAAATGACTCGACTTGAGGACAAGTCACTTTGAAGAAGGGGGAATATGTAAGCACACCCGGGAGTTCAACGAATTCAAGCCAAGAACCTCTCGTGTAACACCCCTAACCCGTATCCGTCGCCAAATTAGGGTTATGAGGCATTATCGATCATAATACAATTCATACAAATATTTATTATAATTTGCAGTTTGGGATCTAGATCACATCAATGCTTATATCTCAATCAAATATCAAATCTTAAAAATTTTAACATTCGCAACATAGCATAAATAATACATTATCCAAAATATATATATCAAACTATTTATACATATATAGGACAAATAACACATCAATAACTTCATTATTGAATATTAGACTTATTTTATAAAAGTCATGCGCATGAACAAATTATACATTAATTGAATCAAATGTCATTTACAAATCTTCTTATTCATTTATGCGGCAATAATATATTAGTCTATGATAAACTGTCATTTATACATATTTTTACCCCATGCTTAGTGTATTTTATGGATGATTTTTCCTTAGAATTGGTGAATTCGATGCTCCTAATGCCTTAATTTTATGTTTTATACTTAGATGAGTTTAGGAGAGCGAAAGGAATGAGAAACGGGCCAAAAACGGAGAAAACAGGCCAACGTACGAAATCAACACGGCCTGGACTTCCTCACATAGGTAGACCACACGGCCGTGCCATTCTAGCAGGCTCGAATACGGCCTGAAGTAATCACACACGGGCATGTCCCTGCTGAACCCAGGTTGAGTCCAATTCGGAAAAGGCTAATTTTGAGGGCTCTTAGGCATTCCAAAGCCTATAAATACACCCTAGAAGAGGAGAAAAGAAGGGAGTCACATGGAGGAAGGAAAGAATTACTCGAGGAAAGCCAATTGATCCATCTTAGAAGCCAGATTCATCCTCAAGACTGAAGATCTCCCCTCAATTTCCCTTCAGGAGTTTTGGGTTTTCTTTATGTTTTGTATTCATTATTCTTCTGAGATGTTTTCCTTTTTAGTTATGAACTAAATCCCTAAATGCCTAAGGGGGATGAAACTTAAGACGAATCTTGTTATTATTTTCTGAATTGTATGATAAATATTTGACTTGTTCTTAATTTTTGTTTTGATATTCTAGGATATTGATTCAAGTTACACTCTTATTCAGAGGAGGAATAGACCCTGTCTGGGAGTACAATTGTCATAATTAAGCGGAGTTGATTGCGCGCCTAGAGATAGGGTGACAAGATTTTGCCGGATTAGGGTGAAACCTAATAAGGGGATCCATAGATCGAGTTAATGCAACCCTAGGGTGATAATAGAGAAAAGTCTCAGTTATTCAATCTAGGGATTAGACGTTATTAGTCTTGAATAGGGATAATAACATAACTTAGGGATCTCTACGGAACAAGTTAAATGAATAAATCGTCCGATTCAGAGTCAGAATAACAAGTAAAGTCTAGGTGGATTATTCCTTAGGTATTGTCTTAATTCAATCGTTTTCCAAAAGTAATCTCCCAATTCTATTTTCTGTGAATTCTTAGTTTAGTTAATTAGTTAGTTAAAACAAACCCCCTTATTCTTAGGCTAGATAATAAAAAGACAGTCATTACTAGTACTTTTAGTTCCTTTGGGTTCGACAATCCGGTCTTGCTAAACTATACTACTGTTCAATAGGTACACTTGCCTACATCGTGATAATAGTTAGTTTCAAGAACGATTAATTATAAATATTTAAAACCTGTCACAAAATCACGATCAGTCCATATAGAATTCATGTGTTATGTGTAACACCTCACAACCGAACCCTTCACTGGGATAGAATACGAGGTATTACTTAACTTTAAACTCATGCTAACAAACATTTTCGAGTCACTAAAATTCGGCTCAATTTAAAACTTTTTCAATCTCTACTTTAAGCTTATTGTCATGGGCCTACGATCCCCAAATCGACCATAGGAAACTATCCGGCATCAATTCGGGCCCTTAAGCCAACTATAGAAAATTGACACCTGACACAGAGGCACACGCCCGTGTGACCATTTATGACCTAGTCGTGCTGATGACCCGCGTGTCTCACACGACCTAAGCAAAACAGAGACACGCCTGTGTCCTCCACCCGTGTGGAATTAGTTCTGAATGCACACCTACAGGGATTTTCACACGGCCTGGCACATGCCCATGTCCCTGGCCCGTGTCCTTCACACGGCCATGACATGCCTGTGTCCTATCTCGTGTGAAAAAACATAGACATTCTATTTCTGACGTCAGCCAACCCAAAATGTCACACGGCCAAGGCACATGCCTGTGTGCTAGGCCGTGTCCCTCACACGACCTAGGCACACGCCCGTGTGTCTGCCCGTGTGTTTACTACCATGCATACTGACTTGAAATTTTGACGTGCAGGGGACACACGGTTGGACAACACGCCCATGGGGTTGGCCGTGTGTCACATACGGCCTAGACACACGCCTGTGTGTCTACCCGTGTGGACAATATAAGGCTATTTACCAAGCCTCTTCGCCACTCTTACTTACACTACCTACACAAAAACCACCGAATCCAATATAAGACTATCTCAAGCTACCAAATCATCCACAATAGACAACATTCCATTTAGGCATTTTACTCAACCATGAAAATAACTTTATTCCATACAAATCAAAATGAACATTAGCCATCATTTGAGACTCAATACAAAATGAGGGATTTATCCCAAGCCAACACATTTAGCCAAGTTAATATTAACACGAAACATAAGTCTAGTTCCCTATACATGCCATATTCAAAAATATAAATCAAACTATACCGAAAGCTTCGATTGATAGTGTGATCGATATCTCTGACTTTGGTTGATCCTTGAGCTAGATATGCGGCACTATAAGAAAAAGGAAATGAGAGGGAGTAAGCATAAAGCTTAGTAAGTTGCATATAATTAAATATACAAAAACAATTTTACCATTCATTAACATGCTCATAACACAAAAGTAGGCGCAAGCATAACTTACTCATCACTATCCATATAAATCTCATAGCATATATCGAGCTTATATCTTATACATTTCAAATAAGTACCTGTACCACTCACAACACGATTATACCATGCTATTAACTTAAAGTCATAATACTCACCGTTGAACCATTCAGAACACTATCGGATATTCATTAAGCCTCAAACGTAGGTAAGGTGCCGATGCCATGTCCCAAACACGATCTTACACTAGCTCATATCTCATGTCAATGCCATGTCCTAGACATGTCTTACACTGACTATCATCTCGTAGCCGATGCATGTCCCAGACATGTCTTACACTAGCTTACATCTAAAGGCCGATGCATGTCCCGGACATGTCTTACACTAGCAATTGTCCCAATGCCGATGCCATGTCCCAGACATGGTCTTACACTAGCCCTAATAATGTGGCTGATGCATGTCCCAGACATGTCTTACACTAGCTCACAATAACCCACATGTCATGGCATGAATATTCGATATATTTCCTAGGTTCGAACGAGAACTCTACTATCTCTATTATCATCATACTTTTTCAATTTCAAAATCAAGCAATTCATGCTATTTTAATTCAAATACAATTCAACACATGTATATTAGTGATGTAGTTGTATTATTTACATACAACTTACCTCGGATTACAAAATGTGACGACTAGTTGATTTAGTCGATTTGCTTGGCTTTTCCCTAGTCTAGGTTCAGATTTGGTATTTCTTGATCTATAATAGCGAAATATACTCATTTAGTCACTAAATAAAATTAGGCAATCGTAAATTCTCATCGTTGGTAAAATGATAGTTTTGCCCTTAGACTTTGACAAAATGACCATTTTACCCCTAAGCTTGAAAATCGATTTTTTTATCGAGTTTCTTCATTTCTTAAGACTAGGAAACCCTTTTTGCTCATATAGAAACTCTAAATTCCCACTATTTCACATATTTGACATCTATTTTACAACTTATGCAATGTAGTCCTTTTAGGTGTTTTCATGTTAACACCTTTCACAAAAGTTGTTTATAAGACACCCAAGACTCATTTTCTTCCATAAAAACTCAGGAAACATCACAAATCCTTTAACTCAGAAAACATCACAAATCCTTTCATGGCAAAACCCTAGACTTTTAATCATTTTGCAAAATAGTACCCTCATTAGAAAGCTCATGACACAAGGGTCTCAAAAATGTAAAATCGTCAAGAAAACTCATTAAAATCACTTACTTGTAGAGAGACTAAGTGGCTGAAAATTTTGAAGCTCAAAAACCCTCTAATGGTTGCATTTTTCGGTGATGAAGAAGATGAGGAGAAGATGATATCTTTTTCTCCTTATTTTATTTTTATTTTACTCAAAATTGGTCACCAACCCACCTAATTTTGACCATTTCTCTTTCTTATGTCCCCTATGGCCGGCTAGCATCCTTTCTAAGGTCTATTTTCCCTTTAAATACCCCCAATTTAGGTTTCATGGCAATTTAACACCCTTAGCTATCAATTTAAGACTTTTGCACTGTATGCGATTTAGTCATTTTTCTCAATTAGGCTTCCAAACGCTAAAATTGACTCACCAAATTTTTCACGTACTCTTAAAAACATTCTAATACATCAAAATAATAATAAAAATAATTTTCCTGACATCGAATTTATGGTCCCGAGACCACTATTCTGACGAGGCCCTAACTCAGGCTATTACATTTCTCCCCCTTAGGGATTTTCATCCTCAAAAATCTTACCGGTGAATAAGTTCGGGTACTAATCTCTTATAGTGTCCTCGAGTTCCCATGTGGCTTCCTTGACTCCGTGTCTATGCCACAAAACTTTCATGAGTGTAATACTCTTATTCCTTAACTGTTTGACCTCTTGAGCCAAAATTTGGACCGGCTCTTGGCCATAAGTCATGTCTGGAAGAATCTCAACCTCTGTTGGCGCAATCACATGCGAAGGGTCTGATCTATATCGACGTAGCATGGACACATGAAACACTTCATGAGTCTTTTCCAATTCTGATAGGAAAGCCAATTGACAGGCAATTGGCCCTACTCTTTTGGTAACCTCATAAGGGCCTATGAAACGAGGACTCAACTTGCCTCTTCTACCAAATCTGAGAACTTTTCTCCACGAGGATACTTTCAAAAACACTCGATCACCGACTCAAAATTTGATCTCCTTCCGTTTCAAATCTATATAGGATTTTTACCTATCCGAAGCAGCCTTCAAACAGTCACAAATCACTTTAACTTTCTCTTCAGTCTCCTTAACTACATCGACCCCATGAATCTGACCTTTTCTGAGCTTGGTCCAAAATAAGGGCGTTTGACACTTCCGCCTATATAATGCCTCATAAGGTGCCATCTTCAAACTTGGCTGATAGCTATTGTTGTAGGCAAATTCAACCAATGGTAAGTACCTTTCCCAACTTCCCTGAAACTCAAGAACTCAACACCGTAACCTATCCTCTAAGATCTGAATCACTCTTTCTGACTGACCGACGGTTTGCGGGTGAAATGCCGTGCTAAAACTCAACTTTTTTTTCCAATGCCTCTTGTAACTTTTTCCAAAACCTCGAGGTAAATCTTGGGTCCCAATCTGAAATAATCGATAACGACACTCCATGAAGCCTCACGATCTCGAATACGTATAAGTTGGCCAATCTTTCAAGGGAGTAGTCGGTACATACTGGTATAAAATGTGCCGACTTTGTTAGCCTACCCACAACTACTCAAACAACATCCTTTTTCCTTGGGGTTTCCAGCAAACCTATCATAAATTCCATAGTAATCCGATCCCACTTCCACTCGGGGACCATGATCAGCTGCAGTAGACCTGAAGGTACTTGGTGTTCAACCTTCACTTGCTGACACACTAGACACTTAGAAATGAACTCTGAAATGTCTCTTTTCATTCCCGACCACCAGCATATTTTCTTAAGGTCGTTGTACATTTTCACACTACCCGGGTGGATGGACAAACAACCACTATGCGCCTCTTGTAGAATCTTTCGAATAAGCTCGCTGTCCTTGGGTACACAAACTCTATCTTTAAACATTATACATCCATCGGTACCAATACAAAAATCTAACTCGACGCCCAACTCACACTGAGTTCTCTTGGCTTGCAAATCCCTATCGTTATTCTAAGCTTCCCGAATCTCTTGCAGAAACATCGGTCTAGCTCTCAACTCTGCTAGAACTGAACCATCTTCAGACAAGACCAAATTGGCGTTCATTGCTCTCAATGGAAATAACAATTTTCTACACAATACATTGGCGACCACGTTCGCCTTTCTCGGGTGGTAGTCGATAATCAACTCATAATCCTTTATTAGCTCTAACCATCGCCGTTGCCTTAGATTCAACTCCTTTTGAGTCATCAAGTACTTAAGGCTCTTGTGGTCGGTGAACACCTGACACTTCTCTCCATACAGATGGTGTCTCCAAAATTTCAATGTGAATATGATGGCAACCAACTCTAAATCATGCGTCGGGTAAATTTTCTCATGTGGCTTTAACTGTCTCGAAGTGTAAGCTATGACCTTACCTTCTTGCATAAGCACACACCCCAAACCGTTCAAGAAGGTGTCGCTATATATCACAAACTCCTTGTCTGACTCCAATTGCACTAACACTGGGGCTTTGGTCAACAAAGCCTTTAATTTCTCGAAACTTTGTTGGCACTTTTTTGTCCATTCAAACTTGACATTCTTTTGCAACAGCCTTGTCATCGGCGTAGCTATCATAGAGAATCTATTTACAAACCGTCTATAATATTCAGCCAAACCCAAAAAGCTTCGAACCTCAGTTACATTTCTCGACGGTTTCCACTCAACAATAGCTGAGATCTTACTTGGGTCAACTCTGATCCCGTCACCCGACATAATGTGCCCTAGAAATCTGACCTATTTAAGCCAAAATTCACTCTTACTGAACTTGGTGTAAAGCTATTTATCTCTCAAAGTTTTTAGAATCGTTCTCAAATGCTCCGCGTGCTCACCCTCATCACTTGAGTAAATCAGTATGTCGTCAATAAAAACCACTATGAACTTATCCAAATACGGTAAAAAAATACGGTTTATCAAATTCATAAACACCACCGGGGCATTAGTCAAACCAAAGGGCATGACGAGGAACTCATAATGCCTGTATCTCATCCGAAATGTAGTCTTTGGTACATCTTTCTCTTTCACTCTAACTAGTAGTATTCGGACCTCAGGTCAATCTTGGAAAATACAGTGGCTCCCTTTAACTGATCAAACAGGTCATCGATCCTTGGCAAAGGATACTTGCTCTTCACTATTACTTTATTGAGCTGTCTATAGTCGATACATAACCTCATCGATCCATCTTTCTTTTTCACAAAAAGTACTGGAGCACCCCACGGTGAAAGAATTAGCCTCGCAAATCCCTTATCCATTAACTCTTGCAATTGTACCTTTAATTCTTTCAATTCCATTGGAGCCATCCTATACAGAGCGATCGAGATGGGTGCCGTACCGGGGACCAACTCGATTCCAAACTCAACTTCCCTCACTGGAGCTAATCCGAGTAATTCCTCTGGAAACACGTCTGTAAACTCACAAACCACTAGTACCAATTCAATTTTTAACTCAGACACTTGAGTATTCAGCACAAAAGCTAGGTAAGCTTCATATCCTTTTCTCAAATATTTCTCAGCAATCAAAGACGATTCTATTACAGACAAATTATCTGATTCATCTGGTCCAACCCTGAAGGATATTCCCATCTTCACATTTCAGTTCGATAACTTTTCTCCCACAGTCCACTACAATACTATGAGAGGTCAACCAATCTATCCCAAGAATTATATGGAATTTATTAAACGACAATAACATCAGGTTATCCGGAAAACAATGACCTCTAATTGTCAAAGGACAATTTCTACATACTTGATCAACTAGCACATGTCTGCCTAAAGGGTTGGACACTTTTATCACAAACTCAGTGGACTCTACTATCATGTTCATACAAGGTATCAAATCCATACAAATATAAGAGTGGGTAGACCCCGGGTCAATTAAAGCAACAATAATATTTCATGGATAGAAAAAGTACCCGTGATCACATCGGGAGACTCTACCCCTTCTCGGACACGAATAGCATAAGTCCTTGCAGGCGCTCTGCCTTCGAACCTCACCGCAATATCTCTTGGTGTGCCTCTACCACTAGTCCCACTTTCAGGGTTCTTTTGCGATCTACCCTTCAGAGGAGCACTACTTGCCTTCACTTCTTGCTGTTTCTCTCTCTCTTCCATTTCGGGACAATCTCAGGTGAAATGTTCTAATGATCCACACTTGAAACAGCCCCTTTCATTCCCTCGGCACTCGCCGAAATGATGCCTACCACACTTGAACACTACCGGATATTCATTAAGCCTCAAACGTGGGTAAGGTGCTGATGCCATGTCCTAAACACGATCTTACACTAGCTCATATCTCATGTCGATTCCATGTCCAGACATGGTCTTACACTAACTATCATCTCATAGCCGATGCATGTCCCAGACATGTCTTACACTAGCACTCGTCTCGATACCGAATGCCATGTCCCAGACATGGTCTTACACTAGCCCTCATAATGTGGCTGATGCATGTCCGAGACATGTCTAACACTAGCCCACAATAACCCACATGTCATGGCATGAATATCCGATATATTTCCTAGGTTCGAACGGGAACTCTACTATATCTATTATCATCATACTTTGTCAATTTCAAATCAAGCAATTCATGCTATATTAATTCAAATACAATTCAACACATGTACATTAGTGATGTTTTACATACAACTTACCTTCTAATTACAAAATGTAACGACTAATCGATTTAGTCTATTTGCTTGGCTTTTCCCCGGTTAAGGTTCGGATTCGGTATTTCTTGATCTATAATACCAAAATGTACTCATTTAGTCACTAAATAAAATTAGGCAATCGAAAATTCACATATTTGGTAAAATAACCATTTTGCCCCTAAACTTTGACAAAATGACCATTTTACCCCTAGGCTTGAAAATCATTTTTTTTATCTAGTTTCTTCATTTCTTAAGACTAGCTGAACCCTTTTTGCTCTTATAGAAACTCTAAATTCCCACTATTTCACATATTTAACATCTATTTTACAACTTATGCAATGTAGTCCTTTTAGGTGTTTTTATGCTGACACATTTCACAAAAGTTGTTTATAAGACACCCAAGACTCATTTTCTTCCATAAAAGCTCAGCAAACATCACAAATCCTTTCATGGCAAAACCTTAGACTCTTAATCATTTTGCAAAATGGTACCCTCATTAGAAAGCTCATGACACAAGGGTCTCAAAAATGTAAAATAATCAAGAAAACTCATTAAAATCACTTACTTGTAGAGAGACTAAGTGGCTGAAAATTTTGAAGCTCAGAAACCCTCTAATGGATGCATTTTTCGGTGATGAAGAAGAAGAGGAGAAGATGATATCTTTTTCTCCTTATTTTATTTTTATTTTAGTCAAAATTGGTCACCAACCCACCTAATTTTGACCATTTCTCTTTCTTTTGTCCCCTATGGCCGGCTAGCATCCTTTCTAAGGTCTATTGGCCCTTTAAAGACCCCCAATTTAGGTTTCATGGCAATTTAACACCCTTAGCTATCAATTTGAGAGTTTTGCACTTTATGCGATTTAGTCTTTTTTTCTCAATTAGGCTTCCAAACGCTAAAATTGACTCACCAAATTTTTCACGTACTCTTAAAAACATGCTAATACATCAAAATAATAATAAAAACAATTTTCTTGACATCGAATTTGTGGTCCTGAGACCACTATTCTAACTAGGCCCTAAATCGGGCTGTTACGTTATGCATATTTATACAAATTAAGAACAAGCATTCGGTTATATATAAAACCCATTCCAATCTTTATCTACTCGGCTATCACAATTTATTTACACATTTTCATAAGCTTACAAATAATCAATGAATTTATATGGCCATGCATGTATACATATCAACCATAATATAAACACAAATAAGTACATGTTAAGACATATAAAGGCTCATTTAACATGCCATGACCGAATACCTAAACACACATATCCATTTGTCATTAAACCAATCTCCTTATATTAATCAAATGCCCAATATGTCTAACTCATCATGATAAATAAATTAAGTATCTTACACATCATTAATATAGTCTATAAGTGGACACCGAATTTACCTCATGCATAAATGTCTTGATTCTTACTTAACAAATGCATGACCTACCTTAGCACAATTAACATCTATTATACACCAAGTGGCCGAAACACATAGCAACATCACAAACATTATATACATTAGATACATTTTCAATATAGGCTCAAACCAAGATCAAGCATATATATAATATAGCCAATTCATTCATGCCACATCCGAATTTAACAACCAACCTTGATATACGATCTCGTAACACAATTTTATAATCATCCATGGCACATGACATAATAACCAAAATAAGTTCAAACCATAAATAAAACCAAAACCGAATTCAAGCATAGAAAATAAGCCATTTTCGCATGGCCTTTATACATAACCAAAGTTCATCATTTTAAAGCACATTCCAACCTATACATGCCATAATTCGAGTTTAATTTATAAAGGTACCAAAATAGCAGATAGTGTGATGAACTTTGTTGACAGTCCCCGAGCTCGTAGCTTGACTCCAAAATCTATAAAACAGAGTAAACATGAAGACACAGAGTAAGCTATCATAACTTAGTAAGTCATAAGCAAATAAACAACCCAATGATATATTCAACTCATTTAAACTAACCGAATTACATTAACATTATCATACTAGACCTCAACCTTACAAATGAGATAATTAAGACATTTTCATAGACAATTTTCCCACTTGGTCGAATACCCACAAAGTTATTTTAACATATTAATAATCAACTTCCAAAAACAAATAGTTATAATAAAACCATACATACTTATACATATATACGTAACTTTGAAAATCATAATATAACATCACATACATATATTACCTATATGGCCGAATATACATGGTCACACATATGTACATAGTTAAGAATCATATCATTGATACTTAAATTATTTAGTCACAAGGTCGAATACACATACTATTCTCACATATATTCATCATTAGCAGTACACATGACTTGTAACAAATATCAAGTTATATACTTTCCTTATTACTAGTAGCCAATAAGCTAATTCATACCTGGACATTTAGCTCGTTTTACACATCTGTACACAATTTACCTTTGCCCGATGAACCATTCGGAAATGGATAAGACACTCGGATAATCACACATATTGTACAATGCCAACGTCCCAGACGTGGTCTTACATGTAATCACAAATCGATGCCACTCTCCTAGACAGGGTCTTACTCACAAACATATATCGGAATCACATATTAGAATCCTATACATATGTATCCTAACTATTTCTAAGGTTCATTCGGGACTTTCAGAAGTCGTAACTCGATCAAAACGAAGTCGTGACATAGTTACCAAGCTTAACAATATTCGGCTATTGCATAAATAATTTCATATATTTCAATTCGGCATATATACTTTGTATTTAATTAAAATTAAGTACGTCTATTTGCTTATAAACTTACCTTAGACGATATAAAACGGAATGGGACAGCTAGTCGACAACTTTTGTTTTCCCTTGATCCAAATCCGAATTCTTTGGTTCTTGATCAATACATATTCAAATTAAGCTCATTCAAACATATTTTCATTCAATTTAGTCCAAAAACATATAAATGGATAAATTACCATTTTATCCCTAACATTTACACTTTTTACAATTTAGTCTCTATTGCACAAAACACAAAATATGCAAAATTTCACTATACCCATGCTAAGCCGAATCTTACTCATATTCATACAAGTCCATATATTTCATTTATTTCACATTTTAGTCCCTCAAATTATTATTTTTGCAATTTAGTCCTAATTACTCAAAATCATCAAAAGCTCCAATACAAAACATGTTAATCTAAAACATATCTTTCATATTTCATCATCAAACAACAAAATTCACAAGGTCTCAACAATGGCATAACTCAAAATATTCACCAAAATAAAAAATTCAAGCATGGGTTTACTAGTACTCGAAGCAACGATCTCAAAAACGTAGAAATTATCAAAAACCAAGCTAAACACGTACCTTGATTGAGCTTGAGAATGGCCGAACCAGGTTTTTCTTTTCTCTTTTCTTTTGTTTTAGTTTCGGTCAAGAAGATGATATTATAAAACCATATTATAAGCTTTTATGTTTTATTATACATATATTATTTCATATTTTACTATTTTTCCCTTTTAAAATTAATGACTAAAACATACATAATAAGGGTACAATCAGCCATCACTAAGTCCAATGGGTTATTTGCAACATAAATGCTTCAATTTAGAAAGCCACTAACAATTCGGCCCTTATGCTTTAAACTATCAAGTTTTTAATTTACGCGATTAAGTCCTTTTATTAAATCGGACACTCAAACGACAAAATTAAATCACAAAAATTTCACAGATATAAAGTCACACATAATAAACACAAAAAATAAATTTAAATATTTTTCTAACTCGAATTCGTGTTCTCGAAACTGTCGTTTCGACTAAGGTCTAAATCGGGATATTACACCTCAAGCTTCCTAAAAGACCAATGACCCAAGCTCGAGCTAGGGGATTTCAAGAAGCTATTTCAGCTTTAATTATTCAAGTTTGGGAAGAAAACAAGCTCGATGTTAATGGAGTAGCTCGGGCCAGCTCTTTAAAAACTCCTTACACCTTGGTGTAAGCTGAATTCAGCTTCCTTCCAGCTCCCCGAGCTCTCATCAGCTTGAACCAACTCACTTGAGCTCAATTCAGCTCGTTTGAGCCCAATTTAGATTACTTTTAGCTTGTTTCTTTTATCATTACAATAAACTAAGTATTAGTTTTATTTTATTTAATTTGACATAGCTCATGGTTGAATTTAATGTGTTTTATTGCATTCAAGTGTGAAATATGTCTTAGTCTAAGTACATGAAATTAATATGCCTAGATTTTTACATGTTTTAAATATGTCTTGATTTAAAACTTGTTTTAATTTGTTCCTAAGCTGCCGAATTAATGTGTCCTAAAATAAATTAATGTTTCAGATTTATTTGGTGCAGGTACACACTTCATGGATGGCATTAAGGGAGCTTTAAAGTTGGAATTAAATACAACAGCTCATTTCTCTTCCCCAAAGTGGATGTTCGTGTAATGCAAGAGACAAATGAGTGTGCACACAAGGTTATTCAGCTCACATATCCTTTTCACACTTTGTGGCTGCACATTTCTTCCTTTTCACACCTCTTGACCGATTGCCTCCTAGTGTTCACACCATGGGCTGTTTGTGTGCCCAAAACACCAATAAATGCTGCTGTTGATCATTCGGCTACCCAAGGCTAATTTAATGAAGATAATTTAAGTCATTTGGCTACTCAAACTTTGAACCCTTCTAGCTTAAGAAATTAGATCATTTAATCAGCTGAATTGGTACATTAAGCTGCTGTCCATTGCCGTTCCCTAGGCTTAAAAAACTTCAAAGGCTTATACTTAGTTATTAAGTCTATTTCAGCTTATTATTAGCTCATTTAAGCTGAACAAATTGTGACTATTCGGCTAGGCTAAAGTAGTACTATAAATTTCAGCTCATTTCATTTTGTAAAGAACTTTTGCCATTTTATTGAATGAACTATTGTTCTTGTGAGGTTTCTTCCTTTCTATTTTCGTACGAGTCTCTAGTAACTTATCTAGCGTGCTAGTGGCATCAACCTGAACTCTTTCTGAACTTATCACCAACCCTGGTGTGGCCTTCGTCCATCTAAATATACCTTTAGTTCCTACTTTGCTAAGAAACAGGTTGAGGTCCATCAACCTATTTTCCATCTTTCACCTTAAGCCATATAAGTCCTGGGGCGATAATCGCTATAGTATCAAATCGTTCTTGATGCTTAAGTTCTAACTTCCGTTTCCACCTTCTATTTTATCTTTCTTTATTTGTTAAACCGAACCCATCTAATTATCTTTCATATTTTATTTCTTAATAGTTGACTTATTCTATCTATCTTCTAGCCTTCTGAACCAATTTCATCATATACCTCTATACTTAGCCAAAATACACCTTTCTCATAACCCCAAACGACACTTCTCGTCAATGACCGGGTAACTTAGATCGACTCGACTATCAACGTCAGGTCGGATCACATCAATGGATAAGGATTTTGGCTTGATTTATGCTTTTTAATTCATTTAATGACCAAATGACCAAAATGCCTCTAACTTAAAACATAAAAATTCTCTTACTTCATGTCCATTTTTGTCCACTAACTTAACAAATGGTTTAATTACCATCTAAGGACCTTCAGTTTAAAATTTCATAGCAATTAGACACTTGTAGCTTCTAGAACACACATTTTGCACCTATTGCAATTTAGTCCTTTTTACTAAATTAAGTGCCCAATCGATAAAATTTTTGAACAAAATTTTCACGAAACACTTTCATAAAGTTGTAGACCATAAAAATATAATAAAAATAAATTTTTTTAAGTCAGATTTGTGGTCCTAAAACCACTGTTCCGACTAAACCCAAAATCGGGTTGTTACAAAAATATTGTTCAAGAGATAATAATTTAAAAAAGTACAAGAAAATAAAAATAGAAATAAACATAAACATAAACATAAAAAAATAAAATTAAAAATAAAACAAATAAAATTAATGATCTTCATCATTGAAGGCACCAATAGGGTGAGTCGCCGGCACTAAAGAAAAGATGTAGAGGTCCTCTAATGTAGCAGCTGAAGAAATAGGACGATGACTCGAAGGTGGAGGATGAGGTAGGTCCTCTTGATGGAAAGGGACATCATCAGTGAAGTCCTTGGGCTCATTCTAAGAGTTAAAATGAAATAACTAGTACTGAAGAGGATCCACTCCACGAAGTCACTTGATTATCCTCATAGAGGTCATACTCGATATCCCTTGTGGAGACATCTAGCCAGTGAGTGTAAGCATGGAGGACTGCTCTAGTGTGTCGAGGAGACTGAAGTGTCGAGTGAGTCGAGTCACATAAGGGCCTAACAGATAGGGCCCTTCTTGTTGCAGTCCATCTGATGGTGGAAAGTGAGGGCGATAAAGTAGGCTAAATAAAAAATATGCTCTGTAGCCATGCTCCATAAAAAGTAAGCATCGGTGGTACTGACGACTCCGGTGCTCTCCCTCCTACCGATCAATGTGTGAGTTAAGAGAGTATAAATATACTGTAAGGTCAAAGGAAGAGAACTCGCTTTCGAGTGACTCGCATCATAAGGTGTCATACTCGCCTAGGATCTACCCAACAACGAGTTGGCAAGTAGTAGATGTGCCAGTGTAGGCGGAGGAAGGTCTCGACACTCATAAACTCAGTGTATAGTCCCAAAGCAGTGCCAAACTCAGGGACACTCATATGGTGCACCAAGTCGAAAAGTGATGGTGCTTGGCTTGTCATGAGTCGTCATCACATGCTAGAGAGTAAATCTAGAGTAGAACTCCAAAGTCAGCTCTGTGTATGTGGGCTTACTGATAAAGAAGAATTGGTCCCTAAGGGCTATGGCAATAAAGGCGCAAACATGATCAGCTAATTGGACCTGCTCCAAAGTGGCCCAATCAATACATTGGCTTAAGTCGAGCGGTCAAAGTCGAAGTAGCTGAAATAAGTCCTACTAGGGACTTACTAAAAATTGGATATAGGGGTGACGGGGCTCGGGGGAGGCATTCAAGGAGGAGGTCACGCTAGGGGTCTTTCACTTTTTCAAAGTTGGAACAACGACCTTAGACCTGTTATGAGTGTTCATCATGGTGAATCTGTAAGAAAAGAGAACAAGAAACATGTCTAGTATGCAATTATTGTTGTCGTAGGAATCGACATAATGGATTAGAGCAATCACTAACAAAACGGCAATGGAATCTAACGAAATCTAGAAGATCGAACATGCTACTAAATACTTGAATCCAAATGAGACATGCAATAATACTAATAATAATAATCATGATAGAAGAATGGAACTTACAAATGAGCATAACAGAAACATATAATACCAAAAGAAAAATAAGAAGACTAAAAACAATAATAGAAACAATAAGTAAAGGTAGCAGGAGTAATAATAAGGCAACACTAAAACAATCTAAATAGAAAATTACTAAAGAGAATAAATAAAAATAAAAATAATATTCATAAAAGTAAGCAGGAAAAAATAAAAATAAAAGTAATAAATAAATAACATTAAAGAAAAAGAGAAAAAAGAAAATAATAGAATAATAAATAAAATAATTAATTAAAAAATAATAATGAGGCAAAAGCGGGTAACCGACAAAGGAACAGCGGTGGTCACAGCGGAGCGGCGGTCAACGGGCGTGGTGGTGCGTAGTGATGCTAGGGAAGGGGTTGTGGAATGCTGTTGAGGATATTGGGAGGTACGTATGTGTGGATGAGGCATGGGTGCGCGTCCAAGGAAGAGGGGGAAGGAATCGGGGTCAGTGAGGGAAGTGACTCGCTTGGTGAGAGGGGTCACGAGGTGAGCAGGTGTGATGTTGACCGTAGGTTCACGCGGTCGAAGGGGAAGCGGCTATGGTGTGGGGTGTAGGAAAGTAAAGCTTGATGAGGGGGCACAACGATGGGGAGAAAAGGAGAAGGAGAAGGGGTCGTGGGAGTGATGAGGGAGAAGGTGGAACAAACGGCAACGGGATGGGGGCGATGGTGGCCGGAAGGGGGTTGGGGCTGTGAGCAGTGGCGCTAGGGTTGGATGGTGAAGAAGAAGACAAAGTAAAAGAAAATATTTAGGGTTTGGGGTTAAAAGGGGGACACGATCGTGTGAGGTCCGTGTTGGACCATACGGCCGTGTGGTTCGTCTCAGCCCGTGTGTGATTAAATTTTTAACCCAGTCTTCACACAGCCACGGACATGCCCGTGTGTCTAGGCCGTGTGTGGTCTCTTTTGCTTCTCCCATGCCCATGTGAAATCCTACACACCCATGTGTCGCGACTATGTCTCACACACGACCATGTGCCTTGCCTGTGTAACTCTCTAACTTGTTTTAAAGTTGAAAAAAATAGCTCTACGTTTCACAAGGTCTAGGACACGCCCGTGTGTCCAGGCAGTGCGGCGCACGACTGTGTGGACTATCTCAGGCCGTGTAATAGTCAAATTTTAAAAAACATTAAGTCCCAGGATCCACATGGCCAAGGACACGCCCATGTGTCCAGGCCGTGTGGGTCACATGGCCATGTCGCTAGGCTGTGTAACTCACTGTCGAATCCCTTATAGTGCATACGGCTTGGGACACGCCTATGTGTCCAGGCTGTGTGGGTTAAAAACACTTTTTTTTTTAATTTTGAAAATTAATTAATTTTAAAAGTAACATGACATAAAATTAAGAAAATTAGCAGTGTTAACACACGGATTGCCTCTTGAGAAGCTCTTATTCAAAGTCTAAGCTTGACTTACCTTGTATTTGCACGGTCACGGTGGTTCACAGGGTCTAAACTCTTCTTTTTCGTTATCAATTATATTATCAAAATAAGATTCAAGTCAAGTACTATTTACCTTAAATGTGCCAAACTCAGAATGAGTTACCTCGACTATACCATATGAGAAGACATTCAGTACCGTAAAAGGATTTGACCCATTTGCATCAAGCTCTGAAGTGGGACTTTGAGGATTTGTTTTATCTAGTAGTACCTTGTCTCCAACCTTAAATTAGTTCGCTCCATCCACATGCTTATCATGGTGTCTTTTTGTCTCTTCATCATGCTTTTTTGGTTTCTCCTTGACATGTGTTCGCCATTCATCTAGTCCATCAATTTGCAACATTCATTTATCGTAAATCATTCTGTCGTATTGACTAGAACAAGGCTCCATTTTGTTTTTCCTAGGGGTTTCCTGCAAAGAAGGTTGAGCCACATGGTTACTCATATTAACAGAACTTATAAAATCATTTCGATCATTATATGTCTTAACAGAATCACGAGCTTGAAGAGTAATCATTTTGTCACCTACACAAAGTACTAATTCACCTGTATCAAGATCAATTATAGTTCTAGCAGTTGTTAAAAAGGGTCACCCAAAAATTAAAGATACTTTATTACCCTCATCCATGTCTAAAACAACAAAATGAACTAGGAATTTGAATTTATTAATTTTTACAACATCTTCAATAATACCCCTAAGAAATCTAATGGTTCTATCTACTAATTGAATACTCATCCTAGTTTGTTTGGGTTTCTCAATACCTAATTGCTTAAACATTTTATAAGGCATGACATTAATACTAGCCCCTAAATCAACTAAAGCATTATTAATATTTGAACTACCTATTAAACAAGGAATAGTATAACTCTATGGATCTTTCAATTTGTTGGGTAGTTTATTTTGTAGTATGGTTAAGCAAACTGTATTTAGCTCCACAGTCGGTGAATCATCTAACTTCCTTTTGTTTCCCAAAAGCTCATTTAAAAATTAACGGAATTGGGCATCTGCAAAAGAGCTTTAATAAATGGTAAGTTAATATGTAATTTTCTCAGAAGTTTAAGAAATTTACCAAATTGTTCATTCGTGTGGTCTTTCACCATCTTGTTAGGATATGTCACTCAAGGTTTATATTCTGTAGCAACCGGCTTTTTCTCATTCTAGCTTACTGTTACTTACCACACTTTATTGCCTCAATTTTGGTTCAGATTCAACTAACCTTTCTTCATCTCGAATAGTAATTGCATGAAGTTGCTCCCTTGGGTTAGTTTCAGTATTACTAGGCAAACTACTGTGTGGTCGTTCTGAAATTAACTTAGCCAGCTGACCTATTTGGTTCTCGAGCCCTTGAATCGGTGCTTGTTGATTTTTAAGCACTGCTTTGGTGTTTTGAAAGTGGGTTTCTGACACCGAGATAAACTTCATCAACATCACCTCATGGTTCGACTTCTTCTCTTGCTGGTAAGGTTTTTGTTGGAAGCTTGGAGGGGGTTGTGCTCTCTGATTACCTTGACCACCCCAAGAGAAATTGAAATGGTTCCTCCAACCTACATTATAGGTATTACTATAAGGGTTATTTTGAGGCCTAGAATTATTACCCATATAATTTATTTGTTCTTTCTATTTGCTAGGACTGTAGGGTAGACATTCTAGATTGTTTATTCCTCCTCCATTTGTATCGCATTGCATCACCTAATATACCTGCACAGAAATATATAAACCATCAATTTTCTTATTTAATTGTTCTACCTGATTTGATAACATGGTGACTGCATCTAAATTGAAAACATCGGTTGCTTTCATCGCCTTTGTCCTCATAACTTGCCACGTATAATTATTAAGTGCCATCATTTCTATAAATTCATAAGTTGTTTCGGGTGTTTTATTGTTAAGTGTACCACCGGTCGCTACATCGATCAACTACCGAGTTGAGGGATTCAAACCGTTGTAGAAGGTTTGAACTTGTAACCATAAAGGTAACCAATGGTGAGGGCATCGTCTTAACAAGTCCTTATACCTCTCGCATGCATACTGACTTGCCACTGATAATTATTAAGTGCCGTCATTTCTATAAACTCATAAGCCACTTAGGGTGTTTTATTGTTAAGTGTACCAGCGGTCGCTACATCGATCAACTACCTAGTTGAGGGTTCCAAACCGATGTAGAAGGTTTGAACTTGTAACAATAAAGGTAGCCCATGGTGAGGGCATCATCTTAATAAGTCCTTATACCTCTCCTATGGTAAGGGCCCCTGTCTTAGGCTGTATGGAAATAGGGCATACATACTGATTTGCATCATAAGGTCAAGGATACGCCTGTGTGCCAAGCCGTGTGAAAACTGGAAAGTAAACTGACTTGAGTCACATAGCCGACCATACGCCCGTGTGTCTAGCTTGTGTTCCCTTCAAAATGGCCACACACGCTCGTGTGCTAGGCTATGTGCCATTTAGTGGGTATACTGACTTATACCACATGGCTAGTCACATACCCGTGTGTGAGACCGTGTGGAGCATACTGACCTGAATTCAATTTCAACATCAGGGGACACACGGCCGTGTCTCTACCCGTGTGGACAAAAATAGGCCATTTGCAAAGCCAATTTGCCACCCTTTTTACACATACCTAAGTAAGCTCAATTGGTATCATTTTAAGTCACAAATATGCAGCCAAAGTTCATCAACCAATACATGATCATACCATATTCTTCCAACTAAATTTAATACTCAATTCTATACCATTTACCTATTCAAATACCAATCAATTTATCTTGCTTTACTAAGCATAATTCATATATATATAATTCATCCAACTAAACCAATCCAAACATATATAATCACTTTAACGACATTCATTCAAGATAGATCTATTACCAAACATTAAAATAGAACCATTGCACATTCATAAAACATCATCAAGTTTATCATCTTATGCCAACTCAAATGGCCAAAATACATATCAATCAAACATACTAAAATGACTCAAGCCTATACATGTCATATACCATATATACATGACTTCAAAAGTACCAAATATAGATGTTCGATAGTACGATGATGTTCCCGATGACTCCCAAGTCTGAGGTAGCCTTGATTCACTATAAAACATAGAAAAATAACACAAAGTAAGCTTCACAGCTTAGTAAGTTCGTATTAACGTAATGAACAACTTCACCATTCATTCACAATTCAATCAATATAAATGCAAGATAATACAAATACATTAAATCTTAAACTATTCCATCATTCATTCAAAAGCTTACCAAGAATTCATCCATTTCATGGATTCAATGTTGATAAATTTTACGTACATACCTGTACCAGCTTGTAACAATCTCATTCCAGTCCACATCTTCCAATTTCTTATTGAATCATCCAAAATAGAAGTCGGATATTTAAGGATCTCAATTGATAAGTACCTATACCATGGAACGAAACCAAATCAAGGTAACTTATCCCAGAGTACCTATACCATGGCCAGTAGCCAAATCAAGGTAACTCTTCTCCAAAATACCTATACCATGGCCTGTAGCCAAATCAAGGTATAACTTGCACAAGTGCCGATATCATGGCCTGAAGCCAACTTAATACCCTAATGACATGTCATTAATATCCTAGACTACTCCTAAGGTTTAATCGGGAATTTCTAATTCCAAATCATAGTCGAATCATTTCAAATCACAATCGAATCATTGTCGAATCATGGTCGAACAAGTTCATAGTCTAAAATTTACAATTTATGCAATAACAAAACATATAAATACGATTATAATAGAGTTCGTTACATACGAACTTACCTCAAGTATGAAAATGCTGAAATGAGTTAATTACTCGATAATCTTTCCTTTCCCCCGATCTAATTCCATATTCCTCTTTTCTTAATCTAAATATATTCAAAATTAACTTATTCAATCACATATTCTTTCGATTTAGTCCATAACACGCATTTAAGAAAATTTGCATATTAGCCCCTAAACTTCTACATTTTTACAATTTAGTCCCTATTTCATAAATACACAAAATTCACATAATTCAATAAGACCCATGCTTGGCCAAATTAAATATGTATTACTAGCAGCCCATATTTTCAATTTATTTCACATTTCAACCACTCAATGTGTATATTTTTCAATTTAACCCTTATTTGACACTTTTGTCAAAAATCACTTTAGAAAAACTATTAATCTATTAATTAACCTTCATAATCTATCATCAATCATCAAATTACTCAAGCATTCAACAATGGCAATATGTTAAATCTTTAAAATTTTCAAAATCTAATGTACGGGCGAGCTAGATTCCTAAGAAATGATCTCAAAAACATAAAAATCATCAAAAACCATGGGACACACGGCCGTGTGTGAGGCCGTGTAGAGCATACTGACTTGATTTCTAATTCAACACCAGGGGATACACGGCCGTGTAATCTGACCGTGCGTCGTACACGACTGAGACACACGCCTGTGTCTCTGCCTGTGTGGACAAACATAGGCTATTTACCAAGCCATTTTGCCACCCAAACTTATGCTCACTGTAACATCCCAAACCCGGCTCAGACGTTATGGCCAGATCCAGCGTGTCACACTGAAGTGTTTTATCGAAAACCTTGTTTTCATTGAAAACCCTTCAAGCAAAAATTAAGTAACATTCAATTTGTATTTAGTTTCCAAAGTGTAGTAATGACAATGAAATAATATCTAGCGGTTAGGTCTTATTACAATTCGGACTGAAAAAACTTTAAAAACTAGAAATGATATGCCTTAAAAAAACAAATCCAAGCCGTCTTGCTAGTTGGCCACCTCGAAGTCCCTCCAACCATCGAACCACCTACGGAGGATCACCTGAGAAAAATAAAAGAGGGGGTGAGTTTTCAAAAACTCAGTGTGTACAACCCTCAAAGAGTATTAAGCAATCATCAATCAGCATAATATCATACATGCAATGCTATGTAACCCACCCAAAAAATCCAACCACTATACACCAACTCCGTCCCCCGATACACATCATATGGGGATATAAATATCGACCCACCCATCCGATACACATTAATGGTAGCCCAATTGCAGTACTACCTTCATTGCAGCAAGCTGCTAATCAAATACTGGGCTTAATAGCCGTCGGTGGATCCACGGTCGTCAAGCAACCATGCGATCCTCATATACTTCCTCCGTTCCATAATTCCCAACCCATATGCAACCTAAACAGGATATCATATGAATACAGTAGGTATACATGTAACATCCATAAGTCTGACATTCAACACATAGGGGTATTTTAGTTATTTTTTGCCGTTAGGGGTATTTCGATAATTTCTCTCTATTATGGGTTTATTACTTACCTTGGCCCGTTAACAAGTCGTCGTTGGCTAAAGTGAATAGATACTATGCACCAGGTAGGATTCCAGAGAAGAAGAGGTGAGTCATTAAGACCGCTTAAGTACCAAGCTCTCCTTAGATCCAATCCTAGACATGCATATACCCATTGCCACACCTTAACCATATGACTCGTCCATGGTCACAATTAATTATTTATTTAACTTTGATGTCTGTTTAAGCAGTTATTGGATACTAGGCCCAAAACCCCTTACAAAGCCCAAACAAGTCTACATACCTCTATATGGCCTACTAGGCACAATCTCATTCATATGGCCCATCAGGCCCAATCACATTCATAGTCATGCAATTATATGCTTTTTCATCACTTAGTATCGAATTGCCAACTTTTACCTATTATGGGCCCTACAGCCCATCGGGCACATTTAGCCCATTCTGGCCCGGTTGGCCAAAACACGGCCCAAGACCATGAGATTGCTCATGAGGCCTCTGATAACGTATCGGTCCCCCATTACGAGTGTTCACACACTCGCAAGACTATCGTAGCCAAACTTTGAGCTTTTCGGCATTTCGACTTTTCGGCATTTCAGCTTTTCGACATTTCGGGATTTGCTGATCTATTGTGTGTGTGCAGTGTATGTACACACCTGGTACTAAAACGTGCTGCGATCTTCTTGGCCACGAACCTACAAACAATGTCACTCAACGATTAATCACACACTTATCAAATACGATCACTACAAATCGAAAATCTCACCTTTGCCTTACCTTGAACGACAAGCCTTAACAGCCCTTCCTTGATCACTAATCATGAGTATTCCTTAAATCTGCACCCATCTTTTTCATTAAAACCCAAACACAAGTGACTCGCAATTATCTTAAGTCACTCTTAAATTATCCATGGCCATTCGGCCAACCTTAACCAATAAGAAGAATACTTACCCAAAACCTCAAAACGTCTAAGAAGTAATTCGGAAGAGATCTAAACTCCGAGATTCGATACTAATCCCTTAGCATAATCGATTTAGAAAATGTGAGGGAGGGAAGAAATTGATACTAGGAAAACCGACTAAAAGAGTAAGCACTTACACAAGAATCGGCCGAAGTAGAGAGTGTAGTGGCGGCATAGAGGGTCTACAGCAAAAAGGGTATTAGGCTTTTGAGATTTGTATGGTGAAAGGGGTTATTCGGCACAAAGAAGAAGAAGCAGGAATCGTTTAAAACCAAAGGTGAATCAAAAGAAAATTTGAGTAGAGAAAGAATGGAAAATCGACACAAAATAAAAGAGGAAGAACAAAGGATTTCGGCTTTTAGATCTTTGGAGAGAAAAGTGTTTTCGGTAACACAGAGAGGAAGAATTCGACATTAGCCTAGAATCCCCACAATCGGCACCTATATATAAACTATAGCCGAATTTCCTATCCCCAAATTCCCAATTCGGCTCCACTTCTCTACACCTTATCTCCTAACTTTTCTCCCTAATAACTCCTTAATCCCTTCTTTAAATTTCTCCTCCGATCACTCCCTTCAGAGTTCACATCCAATGCCATTACTGGCCATTCACTGAGCAAAAATAAATCCTTCTTTTAAGCAAGGAGGGATTCGAACCCCAAACCTCCTTGCCATGCATGTGATGCCACCTCTAAGCCCCACATGTGATGCTACTTTCCGCTCCAACACAAGGCGCCTTGTGTCTAATTCCTCCTTCATTTATTTAAAAACCAACCTACTTGCCATCAAGGTTCTTTTAACTATTAAACTATAATTTTCTTCACCCCAAAGTTCGAACTCAAAACTTAACCAAGGCCTATTATCACATAAATAACACTTGACTAGGAATATTAAGCACACCTTTTTATCAAAAACAAAAAAAAAAGTTCAGGATTTCGGGATTTTTAGGGCGTTACAACTCTACCCCCTAAAAGAAATTTCGTCCTCGAAATTTTACCTGATCCAAACAGTTGAGGATATTGATGTCGCATCGTTTCCTCGGGTTCCCAAGTAGCCTCCTCAGCCTTGTGATTATGCCAAAGCACTTTGACTAATGGGACGGACTTCCTTCTCAGTACCTTAACATCATGACCAATTATTTGTATGGGCTCTTCCTCGAAAGTTAGGTTAGGCCTAACCTCGATCTCCTCAATCGACACGACATGTGAAAGATCTGAGCGATACTGTCTTAGCATGGAAACATGAAACACATCGTGGATTTGGCTTAGTTCTGAAGGTAATTCCAACTTAGAAGCGATTGGCCCAATCTGTCTCACAACCCGATATGGCCCAATAAACCTTAGGCTTAGATTCCCCTTCCGTCCAAACCTTAATACCTTCTTCCACGGAGAGACCTTAAGAAAAACTAAGTCCCCCACTGCATACTCTATTTCTCGACGCTTAAGGTCAGCATACGACTTCTACCTATCCGAGGCCTCCTTCAACTAATCCCGAATCAATTTTAGCCTTCCCTTTAGTATATGCTACTAACTCAAGGCCCAAAACTCTTCGCTCCCTCAATTTCGTCCAACATGTTAGAGTTCGACACCTTCGCTCATACAGTGCTTCATACGGGGCCATCCCAATACTTTCTTGATAACTATTATTGTATGCAAATTCGGCTAATGGCAAAAAGTCTTCCCAGCTACCTCGAAACTCAATTACACATCCCCTCAACATATCTTCCAAAACATGGATCACCCTTTCTGACTGTCTATCAGTTTGAGGGTGGAATGCCGTACTAAAGTTCAACTTAGTACCCAACGCCTCATGTAGCTTCTTCCAAAATCGTGAAGTGAAACATGGGTTCCTATCAAATATTATGGACACTGGCACTCCATGGAATCTTATAATCTCTGCCACATACAACCTAGCCAGCTTTTGTAATGAGTAATCGTGCAGATCGATACAAAATGGGCAAACTTGGTTAACTGATTCACTATAACCCATATCGAGTCTTTCTTAGTAGGCGTCAAGGGTAGCCCACTAACAAAGTCCATCGTAATCCTTTCCCACTTTCAAAGTGGAATCTTTACTGGCTGACGCAATCCTGAAGGCAACTGATGTTCTGCCTTCACCTTTTGACAAATCAAGCATTTACTTACGAACTCCATAACCTCACGCTTAAGCCCAGGCCACTAATAAAGCTCACGCAAATTCTGATACATCTTGTTTCTGCCAGGATGCATAGCATAGAGACTGCTATGTGCTTCCCACAGAATAGACTACCTTAGATCATCGTCCTTTGGTATATACATCCTCACACGAAAACACAACACTCCTTCACTATTTATTCCAAAGTCTGACGTCTCCTCATTTTCTACTTGTCTAAAATGAGCACCCAAAGTCTCATCCACTAACTGCTTATTCTTTATCTGCTCGACCCATACTGACTTCACTTGAAGCTCAGCTAACAAGCTACCATCATCCAACAAGCTTAAATGGGCGAGCATAGCCCTCAAGTCTGACTTAACCGTACAACTTAACGTGTCAGCAACCACATTTGCTTTGCCAGGGTGGTATTCAATCGTACTATCATAATCCTTCAATAATTCCACCCACCTACACTGCCTAAGGTTTAGCTTCTTTTGGGTAAGGAGGTACTTCAAACTCTTATGGTCCGAATAAATTATGCACCTCTTTCCGTATAAATAATGCCTCCATATTTTTAGCGCGAAAACCACCGCAGATAGCTCCAAGTCATGGGTTGGGTAATTCACCTCGTGAGTCTTAAGTTGACGTGACGCATACGCAACCACCTTACCTTCCTGCATTAATACACAACCCAAGCCTACACGTGACGCGTCACTAAAAACCATATACTCCTTCCCAGGCTCTGGCTGTATCAACACAGGGGCCTCAGTTAAAACCTTCTTAAGCTTTTCAAAAAACTCTTACTGCTTGTCCGTCAAAACAAATGGTACCCCCTTCCTCAACAACTTAGTTAAAGGTGCAACAATTAATGAAAAGCCCTCAACAAACCGCCTATAGTACCTTGCCAAGCCCAGAAAACTTCAGATTTCTGACGCTAACTTAGGTGTTTTCCAGTCTAACACTGCTTCAATTTTCCAGGGTTCTACCTTAATCCCCTTAATTGGCACCACATGTCCTAGAAAAGTAACCTCCCTTAGCTGAAATTCGCACTTATTAAATTTGGCATACAGCTGCTTCTCCCTCAAAATCTGTAACACAATCCTTATGTGTGCATCATGCTCATCCTCATTTCTTGAGTACACTAAGATGTCATCTATAAAAACCACCATGAACTGATCCAGGTAGGGTTGGAAGACCCGATTCATAAGATCCATGAAAGTGGCAGGTGCGTTCGTCAGCCTAAATGGCATCACTAAGAACTCGTAGTGCCCATAATAAGTTCTGAAAGCTATCTTATGAACATCCGCCTCCTTAACCCTTAATTGGTGATACCCCGAACGTAGATCAATCTTCGAGAAAATGAAAGCTTCCCTAAACTGATCAAAAAGATCATCGATTCTCTACAAAGGGTACTTGTTCTTAATAGTTAACTTATTCAACTGCCGGTAGCGATGCACATTCGTAAAGTCCCATCTTTCTTCTTTACGAACTGGTGCTCCCCACAGAGACACACTTGGTCGGATGAATCCTCGATCCAACAATTCCTGAATCTGTGCCTTAAGTTTTACCAACTCTTTTGGTGCCATCCGATAAGGGGTGATGGACACTGGAGCCGTACTATGTAACAACTCAATTCCAAATTCTACTTCTATGTTGGACGGTAACCCTGGCAGCTCCCTGGGAAAAACACCAAGAAATTCCCTAACTGTTCTCAACTCCTTAATAGTAGGGCTCTTAGCCTCCGTATCGCTAATATAAGCCAAATGAGCTTCGCATACCTTTCGTACCAACTTCTCAGCCCTTAATGTTGAAATCACATTCGACAGATAATTTCGGCGTTCACCAATCACCACCACCTCCTTATTCTCTGTCGTTCTTAACACCATTCACTTTGCAGCGCAATCCAAGGTTGCTCGGTGTTTCACCAGCCAATCCATACCCAAGATTAAATCACACTCACTAAACGGAAGTTCCATCAAATCCGCTAAAAAGGTAATCCCTTGGACTACTAAAGGTACCTCCGAAAATAACTTATTCACTTCCGCAGACTGACCTAACGGACTTATCACAGTAATCTAATTCGCAGTAATTTCAAACATATCACCCAAAAGTTCAGTCATATTGCATGCAACATATGAATGCGTCGATCCAATATCAATCAATGTAGTGTAAGGTAACTCATGTATAAAGAACATACCCGTTATCACATCTGAGGTATCTCTGTCTTCTCGGCGACGAGCAACATAAACCAAAGCTGGCTGCCTATGTGATATCCCGAATTAGGGCCTAATCAGAATAGTGGTTTAGGGACCACAAATCTGAGATAGAAATAATTATTTTATGATTATTTTGAGGTCTATGATATGATTTCATGACTGTGTGAAAATTTCGTGAAGAAATTCTATGCATAAAGTGCTTAATTTGAAATTAGGGACTAAATTGAATAAGTTGCAAAACTTGCATTCTAGAAGTTTCTAGTATTAAATTGCTTTGAAATATTAATTAGGAGGTCTTAAATAGAAATTTCACTAATTTCTAGGTTTATGGACAAAAATTAGACATGGATGAAATTTTTGAAAGTTTAGTAAGGAAGGGCATTTTGGTCATTTGGATATTAAATAAAATAAAATGGGAAAAATAACACAAAAATGATAAACTTCTCCAGAAGTTGCTGCCGAATTTTGCCCTCCACCATAGCTAGGGTTCCAACATTTTTAAGCCTTGATTGTAAGTGATTTCTATGCCCGTTTTTAATGTTCTTTACATTTTTAAAATCCTCGTAGCTCGGTTTACCTATTTCTACCAATAACTTAACCTAGGATTTATATTTGGAAAAATACCCATAGATGAAATGTGTTTATTTTGATGTTTTATGGTAGAGTATGAAGTTTGAGATTGTGTTAAACAACTTTTGCTAAGCGATTTTACGTGAAAACGAGTAAAACGACAAAATCGATAAAAATACCTAATGTTCATAAATACATGATAGAGTGTGAATTTGATGTTGCTATAGAAGGGAAAAATGATCACCATGTCATAAAAACATAAGAAAATAGGATGAAGTTTAATTTTCGAGCTTTGAGGCAAAAGTGTAAATATGCAAAAGTTTAGGGGCAAAAATGTAATTTTGCCAAAGTTTGAGTCAAGGACTGTTTTAATAAATGTGAGTATTAAATAAGCTAAATTTGTTATTATAGATCAAGAGAAACGAGATTCAAGTCGTGATCAAGGGAAAAATAAAGTTTCCGAGGAATAGGCTTGATTTCTAACATATTGTACCGAGGTAAGTTCATATGTAAATATTGTAATATAACTGTAATTTTAAATCATTTAATGCTATTTATACGATATTATGATTTGTTATCATGCAATTCTATGCTTTGTGGTAATTTTTGGACAACATGCAAAAATTTTATGAATTATGTGACAAATGTGAAAAACTACCAAAGTATCGTCATTGTTATTCCAAGGAGAATGGTAAAGGAGTACGAACAAGGAAAGTCCCGTTGAACCTTAGGAATAGATTAGGATACTTGGGCATCTGAGCTCGTTGAGTCGAGTCTGAGTTCACTTATGGATGCAAATGTCTGAACTCGTTGAGTTGAGTCCGAGTTCATGAGATGTAACTATGCATCCGAGCTCTTGAGTTGAGTCCGAGTTCACTTATGGATACGAACGCCCGAGCTTGTTGAGTTGAGTTCGAGTTTGCTTATGGGCGGGTTACATGGTAGCTTGGCTACATATGTGGCACTTATGTGCAAACCTTCCATGTATCCAAGTTATATTCCGATGTGTTCAACGGGTAAAATTCTAGTAATATGGAAGACTACTCAAGATACAAGCGACGTATTGGTAGGTGTTGTGGAATGGGCACTTTGGACAGGTATGTACTTAACCCTCGGGTTGAGACTTGATATGACAACAATAATATGGTAAGATGATGAATGATGAATAGAAATGTGATATATGTTTTGGTGATATTATGCTAATATTGGTTGGTATAGTTGCTTTGTTAAGTTATTTGTTATTTGCATATGGACTTACTAAGCATCTATGCTTACTCCCTTCTTTTAATTCTTTGTAGTTTTGATAAGTCAATTTGGAAATCGGGACGGTCGGAGGCACGCTCACACTATCACTGGACAATTGCAGTATAATGACTTGTAATTTTTGGAAATATGGCATGTATAGCATTCCAATCATTTTATGTGTATAATCTTAAGATATGGCCATGGATGGATTGGAATTATTTGAGAATGATTAGCTATTGGAATGGCTAATTAAGTTTATATATGATAACATGTATGCTTTATGTCTTAATTCAACCATGAAAATCCTTGGAAAGGTAAATTGGCCACAAAACAAAATCAGTCAGCAGCAGTGACGTGAGTTTGAAAAATCACTAAAAATAGTAAAGATAAAATTTGATGATGAATAAAATATTTAATTGAATCTTAATGAATCTATTTTCATGTGGAAGAAACAAAATAAGTAAAAGAGTTTTATTTTATGAGATATTTAGGTTTTGGTGAAATAGGGTTAGAGCGATTTCTAAATCCCCTATTCTAACTTTAAAAATTCACCATAAATTTTACAAAAACAATTACGAGTTTTATATTACATTTACGGAATCCTTATTGAGTCTAGTTTTATGAGACATAAACGTCATAGTCATTGAAACTCTGTACAGAGAGATATCTGATTCGTAATACACAGGGGTCAGAGTAGCCGAACCCTGAAATAGGGAAGACTTTAACTAATAAAATGTACTAATTGGCCTGACCAAAAATTCTTAAAAAAAAATTAATAAGTAGATATATAAGTATAGTTTTAGGGAAAATTTACGAAATTGGATTTCAAGTTTCGTAACTTGAGATATAATTTTTTTTAGCGACTGTGACACAGATGGACAATTTACTATGAGAATTGTTTGAACTTGTTTAAATACTAAAATAAGTTTAGTAATGTCTCATACTCGACTCCGGCGATGGTCTCGGGTAATGAGGCATTACATTTGGTGGTATCAGAGTAGGTTTAGTCGGTTCTCAGACTAATGTGGTGTAAGTACGGATTTTGCTATACATGCCATATATATATTTTGTGATAGTGTGACGACTCCTGACATTTTTAAATAATTTTTTTATATAGTAAATGGATCTCGATCCAACTGTGGCTAATGATGTAGAGAGCAATGCGCCAGCTCCTGCTGAAAGGGTAGTGCCAACTGAAAGTCGACCTCCTACTGCTGGTCAAGGAGGAGGAGATAGGGCTCGGGAAGCCTTTTTCCAAATGATGAATGCTTGGTATACAAAGTTCATTCGTACGAACCTTACTGCTCAACAACCTCCCCCACCACCCTCGATTCCTCAACCTATACCCCAGATGCCTTCAGGTATGGATTAGATGACATTTTATAGATCTCCGGTTGACTGAATCCACAAGCAAGGGGCCAAAGAATTCAGGACAAATGTTGATGATGACGCTGAAAAAGAAGAACTTTGGCTCGAAAATTCTATTCAGGTATTTGATGAGTTATCTTGTAGACCTGAAGAGTGCTTGAAGTGTGCTATATCATTGTTGAGGGATTCGGCTTATCATTGGTGGAAAACATTAATTTCAGTTGTGCCGAAAGAGGAGGTGACTTGGGAATTCTTTTAAGAAGAATTTCGGAAGAAATATATCAGCGAAAGATTTGTAGACCAGAAGCGTAAAGAGTTTCTCGAATTGAAGTAAGGCAACATGACAGTTACCAAGTATGAAAGAGAATTCGTTCGATTGAGCAAGTATGCTCGAGAATATATTCCTTCAGAAGCTAAAATGTGCAGACGATTTGAAGATGGACTTAATGAAGATATTAAGGTATTTGTGGGTATTCTTGAGTTGAAAGAATTTGTGGTACTTGTTGATCGGGCTTGCAAGGCTGAAGAACTAATTAAAGAGAAGAAAAAGATAGAGGCTGAGACAAAAAATTGGAAGAAAAGACTGATGAGCAGTACACTCCCACCACAGTCTAGAAAGTCTAGGGATATGTATTTTCGTTCTCAGGCATCAGCGGTACATTCATATGGGGATCATAAGAAGAAAAATGTGGGTTCCAGATCTCAGACTACTTTGGTGGCTAGTGTAGGAAATTCGAGAATTGCTAGACCTGAGTGTCAACGATGTGGTAGAAGTCACTTTGGTCCTTGTAGAACTAATGAATGTTACCAGTGTGGGTCTTTGGATCATTTTATTAGAGATTGTCCAGAGAGGATCGAGAAAGAAAAATTTCAAAGTGCAAAGCCAAGTGGTACTGTTTCGAGAGGAAGATTTTTGAAAAATGTTGGGAACGAGGCAAGCAGCAAGAATGTAGTCAGAGAATCAGCGCCGAAATCTAAAACTAGAGCTCCGGCTAGAGCTTATGCCATAAGGGCGCGTGAAGATGCTTTGTCTCCCGATGTGATTACACTTACTTTCTCTCTTTATGATATTAATGTTATTGTTTTGATTGACCCTGGTTCTACTCATTCATATATGTGCATGAAATTGGTGTCTAATATGAACATACCTGTTGAGTCTTCGAAATTTATGGTTAAAGTGTCGAACCCGTTAGGCAAATGTGTCATAGTTGATAAAGTATGCAAGAAATGTCCTTTGATGATTAGGGGTCATTATTTTTTGGCCGACTTGATGTTGTTGCCGTTTGATGAATTCGATGTCATTTTGGGTATGGATTGGTTAACATTGCATGATGCTATAGTGAATTGTAGACAGAAAGTTATTGAATTGAAATGTGAAAATGGTGAAATTTTGCGGGTTTAATTGGATGAATCACAGGCATTGCCTAGTGTGATTACTTCGATGTCAGCTCAGAGATATTTGAAAAAGGTTTATGAACCTTATTTGGCGTATGTATTGAATACAAAAGAATCTGAGAAGAAAGTGGAATCAGTGCCGATTGTGTGTGAATTCGCGGATGTATTTCCAGAAGAGTTGTCGGGTTTACCTCCTGTCAGAGAAGTAGAATTTGGTATTGAGTTGATACTAGGAACAACTCCGATCTCGATTGCTCCATATAGAATGGCACTAATAGAGTTGAAAGAATTGAAGTAACAGTTGCAAGAGTTGACTGA
The DNA here is from genome assembly GCA_025698465.1 of Gossypium longicalyx. Lineage (NCBI taxonomy): Eukaryota > Viridiplantae > Streptophyta > Magnoliopsida > Malvales > Malvaceae > Gossypium > Gossypium longicalyx. The sequence continues at coordinate 60,654,114 of CM047007.1, forward strand.
CAAAGGTTTTGTGAGACTAAGTTTTTCGCCTTGGGGTGCTCCCGTATTATTTGTGAAAAAGAAGGATGGTTCAATGAGATTGTGTGTGGACTATCGGTAGTTGAATAAGGTGACAGTCAAGAACAAGTATCCATTGCCGAGAATTGATGACTTGTTCGATCAGTTGAAAGGAGTGACATGGTTTTCAAAGATCGATTTGAGGTCTGGGTACTACCAGTTGCGGGTGAAAGAATCAGATGTGCCTAAAACTGCTTTTAGAACAAGATACGACCATTATGAATTTTTAGTTACGCCATTTGGTCTGACAAATGCTCCTGCTATGTTTATGGATTTAATGAACCGCATATTTCGGCCACACTTGGACAAGTTTGTTGTGGTATTTATTGATGATATCTTGATCTATTCGAAGGATGAAACAGAACATGCTGAGCACTTGAAAATAGTTTTACAAACTTTGAGAGATAAACAGTTGTATGCCAAGCTTAGTAAACGTGAGTTTTGGCTTCGAGAAGCCAGATTCTTAGGTCATATTGTTTCGGGTGATGGTATACGGGTTGATCCTAGTAAAATTTCGACTATTGTTAATTGGAAACCGCCAAAAAATGTGACTGAGGTTAGAAGTTTCTTAGGTCTAGTTGGTTATTATCGACGATTTGTGAATGGATTTTCTATGATTGCTACTCCTATGACTAGACTTCTCCAAAAGGATGTTAAATTCGAGTGGACGGAAGAATGTCAATAGAGTTTTGAGAAATTGAAAAAGTTACTAACTGAAGCACCAGTGTTGGTACAACCCGAGTCAGGTAAAGAATTTGTGGTGTATAGTGATGCCTCTTTAAACGGCTTGGGATGTGTGCTTATGCAAGAGGGAAAGGTTGTGGCTTATGCTTGAGGCAGTTAAAACCTCATTAAAGGAATTATCCGACTCATGATTTGGAACTGGCTGCTGTAGTGTTTGCTTTGAAGATTTGACGACATTATTTGTATGGTGAAAAGTGTCGAGTATATACCGACCACAAAAGTCTCAAGTACTTGATGTCACAAAAATATTTGAATTTGAGACAGTGGAGATGGTTAGAATTATTGAAAGATTACGAGCTTGTGATTGATTATCATCTGGAGAAAGCGAATGTGGTTGCCGAAGCCTTGAGTAGAAAGTCATTATTTGCTTTGAGAGCTATGAATACTCAGTTGACAGTATCTGACAATGGTTCGATTCTAGCAGAGTTGAGAGCAAGACCAATGTTTTTACTAGGGATTTGTGAAGCTTAGAAAAATGATCAAGATTTGCAAGCCAAGAGAAAGCAATGTGAGGCTGATACGGGATCAGATTTCAGAATCAGTTCTGATGGTTACGTGATGTTTAAAGATCGAATTTGTGTACCCAAGAATGATAAGTTGATTCATAAGATCTTGCACAAGGCACACAGTGGTTGTTTGTCAATGCATCCAGGTAGTACAAAAATGTACAATGATTTGAAGAAAATTTATTGGTGGAACAGAATAAAAAGAGATATTTCTGAGTTTGTATCGCGATGCTTGATTTGTCAGTAAGTAAAAACTAAACACCAAGTGCCTTCGGGTCTACTTCAGCCTATCATGATTCCCGAATGAAAGTGGGATCGAATTACCATGGACTTTGTGTCAGGATTGCCATTAACTCCAAAGAAGAAAGATGACATCTGGGTAATAGTCGACAGATTGACTAAATTAGCCCATTTTATTCCGGTACGCACTGATTATTCTCTTGATAAATTGGCTGAATTGTATGTCAATGAGATTGTTAGACTTCACGGAGTACCTTTGTCGATTATTTCGGATAGAGATCCGAGGTTTACTTCGCGATTTTGGCAAAAACTGCAAGAAGCATTAGGTACGAAGTTAAATTTCAAAGACTCGCTTTCCATCCACATCGATGGACAATCGTGAGAAAGTAATTCAGATTCTTGAAGACATGCTCAGATGTTGCGTGTTGGAGTTCCAAGAAAATTGGGAAAGGTACTTACCATTGGTGGAATTTGCTTACAATAATAGTTATCAGACGAGTTTGAAAATGGCACCTTATGAAGCGTTGTATGGTCGCAAGTGTCGGACACCACTGTATTGGACTGAACTCAAAGAAAACCAGATTTACGGTGTTGATTTAATCAAGGAAACTGGGAAAAAAGTGAAAGTGATTCAAGACTGTTTGAAAGCTGCTTCGGATAGGCAAAAATCTTACGCAGATTTGAAGCAAAAAGAGATTGAGTTTCAAGTTGGTGATAAAGTGTTTTTAAAAGTGTCTCCGTGGAAGAAAGTTCTTAGATTCAGTCGGAAAGGCAAGTTGAGTCCACATTTTATCGGACCGTATGAGGTAATTGAAAGAATTGGCCCGGTAGCGTATCGGTTAGCATTACCACTGGAATTAGAGAAGATTCATGATGTATTCCATGTATCTATGTTACGTCGGTATCGTTCGGATCCTTCACATGTGATTTCACCGACAGAAATTGAGTTGCAGCCGGATATGACTTACAATGAAGAACCGGTTAAAATTTTAGCTCAGGAGGTCAAACAACTAAGAAACAAAAGTATCGCACTCGTGAAAATATTGTGGCAAAAACATGGGGTAGAAGAGGCTACATGGGAGCCCGAGGAAACTATGAGAAATCAATACCCACACCTGTGTACTGGTAAGATTTTCGGGGACGAAAATCCCAAAAAGGGGGGAGAGTTGTGATATCCCGAATTAGGGCCTAATCAGAATAGTGGTTTCGAGACCACAAATCCGAGATAGAAATAATTATTTTATGATTATTTTGAGGTCTATGATATGATTGCATGATTGTGAGAAAATTTCGTGAAGAAATTCTATGCATAAAGTGCTTAATTTGAAATTGGGAACTAAATTGAATAAGTTGCAAAACTTGCATTCTAGAAGTTTCTAGTATGAAATTGCTTTGAAATATTAATTAGGAGGTCTTAAATAGCAATTTGACCAATTTCTAAGTTTATGGACAAAAATTGGAAATGGATGGAATTTTTCAAAGTTTAGTAAGGAAGGGCATTTTGGTCATTTGGATATTAAATGAAATAAAATGGGAAAAATAACACAAAAATGATCATCTTCTCCATAAGTTGCTGCCGAATTTTTCTCTCCACCATAGCTAGGGTTTCAACATTTTTAAGCCTTGATTGTAAATGATTTCTATGCCCGTTTTTAATGTTCTTTACATTTTTGAAATCCTCGTAGCTCGGTTTACCTATTTCTACCAATAATTTAACCTAGGGTTTATATTTGGAAAAATACCCATAGGTGAAATGTGTTTATTTTGATGTTTTATGGTAGAATATGAAGTTTGAGATTGTGTTAAACAACTTTTGCTAAGCGATTTTACGTGGAAACGAGTAAAACGACAAAATCGGTAAAAATACCTAATGTTCATAAATACATGATAGAGTGTGAATTTGATGTTGCTATAGAAGGGAAAAATGATCAGCATGTCATAAAAACATAAGAAAATAGGATGAAGTTTAATTTCTAAGCTTTGAGGCAAAAGTGTAAATATGCAAAAGTTTAGGGGCAAAAATGTAATTTTGCCAAAGTTTGAGTCAATGACTGTTTTAATAAATGTGAGTATTAAATAAGCTAAATTTCTTATTATAGATCAAGAGAAATGAGATTCAAGTCGTGATCGAGGGAAAAATAAAGTTTCTGAGGAAAAATAAAGAGTCCGAGTTCACTTATGGATGCAAATGTCCGAACTCGTTGAGTTGAGTCCGAGTTTGTGAGAGTAACTATGCATCTGAGCTCGTTGAGTTGAGTCCAAGGTCACTTATGGATGCAAACACCCGAGCTCGTTGAGTTGAGTCCGAGTTCGCTTATGGGCGGGTTACATGGTAGCTTGGCTACATATGTGGCACTTATGTGCAAACTTTCCATGTATCCGAGTTATATTCTGATGTGTTCAACGGGTAAAATTCTAGTAATATGGAAGAATACTCAAGATTCAAGTGACGTATTGGTAGGTGTTGTGGAATGGGCACTTTGGACAGGTATGTACTTAACCCTCGGGTTGAGACTTGATACGACAACAATAATATGGTAAGATGATGAATGATGAATAGAAATGTGATATATGTTTTGGTGATATTATGCTAATATTGGTTGGTATAGTTGCTTTGTTAAGTTATTTGTTATTTGCATATGGACTTACTAAGCATCTATGCTTACTCCCTTCTTTTCATTCTTTGTAGTTTTGACAAGTCAATTTGGAGATCGGGACGGTCAGAGGCATGCTCACACTATCACTGGACAATTGCGGTATAATGACTTGTAATTTTTGGAAATATGGCATGTATAGCATTCCAATCATTTTATGTGTATAATCTTAAGATATGGCCACGGATGGATTGGAAATGTTTGAGAATGGTTAGCTGTTGGAATGGCTAATCAAGTTTATATATGATAACATGTATGCTTTATGTCTTAATCCAACCACGAAAATCCTTGGAAAGGTAAAATTGGCCACAAAACAAAATCAGTTAACAGCAGTGACATGAGTTTGAAAAATCACTAAAAATTGTAGAGATAGAATTTAATGATTAATAAAATATTTAATTGAATCTTAATTAATCTATTTTCATGTGGAAGAAAAAAATAAGTAAAAGAGATGTATATTATGAGATATTTAGGTTTTGGTGAAACAGGGTTAGAGCGATTTCTGAATCCCCTATTCTGACTTTAAAAATTCACCATAAATTGTACAAAAAAAATTAGGAGTTGTACCTTACATTTATGAAATCCATATTGAGTCTATTTTTATGAAACAAATGGCATAGTCATTGAAACTCTGTACAGAGAGATATCTGATTCGTAATACACAGGGGTTAGAGTAGCCGAACCCTGAAATAGAGAAGATTTTAACTAATAAACTGTACTAATTAGCCTGACCAAAAATTCTAGAAAAAAAATTAGTAAGTAGATATATGAGTCTAGTTTTAGGGAAAATTTACAAAATTGGATTATGAGTTTCATAACTCGAGATATAATTTTTTTAGCGACTGTGACGCAGATGGACAATTTACTATGAGAATTGTTTGAACTTGTTTAAATATTAAAATAAGTTTAGTAATGTCTCATACTCGACTCCGGCGATGGTCTCGGGTAATGGGGTGTTACAGCCTCACCTCAGCATTGTCTGCATTACCGCCTGGTGCTTTATGTCCACGTCCATTGCCGTTACTGCCCTTGGCCTGCCCACGACCCCTTGGCAGCAGCTGACCATATCTTAGTGGCTGAACACCACCTCGGCCCACAACTGGCACCTGACCTGGCATTCTACGACAACTCTTGATCCTATGCTCCATAGATTCATAAGCTAGACAAGCTCCCATCCTCCTCCAACACTCGTCTACATGACCTTTCCCACAATCAGCACAAGGTGGTACCCCTAGATTAACAGCAGGGGGCACTACTCTAACTGGCCCATTAACTCTGGCTCTAGCCCTAGGCCTCTGTCTAGCACCAGAAGTTTCAGCCTCCCTTTTATTCTTACCCCTTTCTTTTTCCCAATTTAGGCAATCAGTGCGCTTCACCTCCTCTGCTATCTTTGCTTTCTCTACCAACTCTGAGAAAACTCGCTCCCTTTGTGGAGCTATCAATACTCTGAGGCTATCCCTATGACCATCCTAAAACCTAACATAATGCTCATAGTTCGTTGCCACCATAACTCTTGCATACCTACTAAGATGTAGAAATTTCACCTCATATTCCGCTACAGATTTGTTTTCCTGGGTTAAGTTCAGGAACTCCTTCCTTCTAGCATCCACATAACTCTCACCCACATACTTCCCTTGAAACGCAATTTTGAATAACTCCCAATTGACCTGCTCAGGTTGGGTGCCCACTTTCACTGTTAGCCACCACTGGTAAGCTTCTTCCCTAAGCAGTGACACTGTCCCTTTCAACTTTTGTTCAAGTGAACAATCCAAGTCCTCCATTATCCTTTCAGTGGCCTCCAACCAGTATTTAGCCACGTTAGGAGCCAGACTAGCCATGCCCTTAAAGATCTCTGCCCCATTTGATCGAAGTCGCTCCGGAATTGACCCCCGATTTCCCGTGCCATTATTGGGCTTTGCGACCCTTTCCAAAATCCTCAGCATTACCTGTGACAATGTATCATACCCCACGGCCTGACCATACGGTCCAGTCTCAGCCACGGGTGATGCCGGAGCCTCTTCTACTCCAACATTGGGCGTATGGCCCGATGCCGACGATTCAGCCCTAACATTTTCGCGGCCTCGACCAATGCCTCTTGCACCTCTTCTAGCACTCATTGTTGATTCACGTATTATCTAGATTAGAAATTTTATGAAGTTTTAGTTAGTTCCAATAATTAAGCCGATATTTTATGAAAGTATTAAAAACAAAGTTGTTTTTGTAAATCTTCTATAGTTTCAAGGTCCTACTAGCTTCAGTTTCACTCCAACTAAAAGCCTTGGTATAATCATCTAAAGTAGCCCACTAACAATCTACAGTATATCAAATTAAACAAGCTTAACAATAAAGAACTTACTTGGTTCGACATCGGAGACTCAATGTGCCGCATAATAAGATTTTATTTTTTCCAAAACATTGTGATCCAATTTTTTTTAAAACAACCCAAATAATAAGGCCCACTTCACAGCCCGAGTTTTGTAACTTGGCTCTGATACCACTAAATGTAACACCCCTAACCTGGCTCGGACATTATGGTCAAATCCAACGTGTCACATTGAAGTATTTTATCAAAAACCTTATTTTCATTAAAAACCCTTTAAGGGAAAATTAAGTAACATTCAATTTGTGTTTAGTTTCCAAAGCGTAGTAATGACAATGAAATAATATCTAGCGATTAGGTCTTATTACAATCCGGACTGAAATAACTTTAAAAACTAGAAATGATATGCTTAAAAAAAAACAAGTCCAAGTCATCTTGCTAGTTGGCCACCTCGGAGTCCCTCCAACCATCGAACCACCTATTGAGGAACACCTAAGAAAAATAAAAGAGGGGGTGAGTTTTCGAAAACTCAGTGTGCACAACCCTCAAAGAGTATTAAGCAATCATCAATCACTATAATATCATACATGCAATGCTGTACAACCCACCCAAATAATCCAACAGCTATACACCAACTCTGTCCCCGGTACACATCATGTAGGGATATAAATATCAACCCACCCATTCAATACACATCAATGGTAGCCCAGTTGCAGTACTACGTTCATTACAGCAAGCTGCTAATCAAATATTGGGCTTAATAGCCGTCGATGGATCCACGGTCGTCAAGCAACCATGCGATCCTCATATACTTCCTCCGTTCCATAATTTCCAACCCATATGCAACCTAAATAGGATATCATATGAATGCAGCACGTATACATGTAACATCCATAAGTCTTACATTCAACACATAGGGGTATTTTAGACATTTTTTGCCCTTAAGGGCATTTCGATAATTTCTCTCTATTATGGGTTTATTACTTACCTTGGCCCGTTAACATGTCCTCATTGGCTAAAGTGAACAGATACTATAGACCAGGTAGGATTCTAGAGAAAAAGGAGGTGAGTCATTAAGACCGCTTAAGTATCAAGCTCTCCCTAGATCCAATCCTAGATATGCATATACCTATTAGTACACCTTAACCATATGACTCGTCCACGGTCGCAGTTATTTATTTAAGTTTCATGTCTATTTAAGCAGTTATTGGATACTAGGCCCAAAACCCCCTTACAAAGCCCAAACAAGTCTACATACCTGCATATGGCCCACTAGGCCCAATCTCATTCATATGGCTTAACAGACCCAATCACATTCATATGGCCCATCAGGCCCAATCACATTCATAGTCATGCAATCATATGCTTTTTCATCACTTAGTATCAAATTGCCAACTTTTGCCTATTATGGGCCCTACAGCCCAATGGGCCCATTTAGCCCATTCTGGCCCGGTTGGCCAAAACACGGCCCAAGACCATGAGATTGCTCATGGGGCCTCTGATAACATATCGATCCCCTCTTACGAGTGTTCGCACACTTGCAAGACTACTGTAGCCAAACTTTTGGCTTTTCGGTATTTCAGCCTTCCAGTATTTCGGCTTTTCGGTATTTCAGAATTTGACGATCTATTATGTGTGTGCAGTGTATGTACACACCTGGTACTAAAATATGCTGCAATCTCCTTGGCCACGAACCTACAAATGATGTCACTCAACGATTAATCACACACTTATCAAATACGATCACTACAAACCGAAAATCTCACATTTGCCTTACCTTGAACGACAAGCCTTAACAACCGTTCCTTGATCACTAATCACGAGTATTCCTTAAATCTGCACCCATCTTTATCATTAAAACCCAAACACAAGTGACTCGCAATCATCTTAAGTCACTCTTAAATCATCCATGGCCATTCGGCCAACCTTAACCAATAAGAGGAATACTTACTCGAAACCCCAACCTTAACCAATAAGGAGCAATTCGATAGAGATCTGAACTCCGAGATTCGATACTAATCCCCTACCAAAATCGATTTAAAAAAGGTGAAGGAGAGAAGAAATTGGTACTAGAAAAACTGAATGAAAGAGCAAGCACTTACACAAGAATCAGTCGAAGTAGAGAGTGTAGTGGCGACACAGAGGGTCTTCAGCAAAAAAAGTACTCGGCTTTTGAGATTTGTATGGTGAAAGGTGTTATTCGGCACAAAGAAGAAGAAGTAGGAATCGTTTAAAACCAAAGGTGAATTAAAAGAGAATTTGAGTAGAGAAAGAATTGAAAATTGGCACAAAATAAAAGAGGAAGAACAAGAGATTTCGGCTTTTAGATCTTTGGAGAGAAAAGTGTTTTCGGTAACACAGAGAGGAAGAATTTGGCATTAGCCTAGAATCCCCACAATCGGCACCTATATATAGACTATAGTCGAATTTCCTATCCCCAAATTCCCAATTCGGCTACACTTCTCTACACCCCTTATCTTCTAACTTTTCTCCCTGATAACTCCTTAATCCCTTCCTTAAATTTCTCCTCTGATCACTCTCTTCAGAGTTCACATCCAACGCCACTACTGGCCATTCACTGAGCAAAAATAAATCCTTCTTTTGAGCAAGGAGGGATTTAAACCCCAAACCTCCATGTCATGCATGTGACGCCACCTCTAAGCCCCACATGTGACGTTACTTGCCACTCCAACACATGGCTCCTTATGTCCAATTCCTCCTTCATTTATTTAAAAACCAACCCACTTGCCATCAAGGTTCTTTTAACTATTAAACTATAATTTTCTTCACCCCAAAGTTCAAACTAAAAACTTAACCAAGGCCTATGATCACATAAATAACACTTGACTAGGAATATTAAGCACACCTTTTTATCAAAACTGAAAAAAATAAAGTTTGAGATTTCAGGATTTTTGGGGTGTTACACTCACCTACATCAAACTCAAAGGCACCAAATCATAGCATTAATAGGCAATCTTCTAAACTAATCCCAACATAAACCATACCATTTAATTACAAACCACAACATGGCATACATAATCTACATCATGCCAAACAATTTCATACCAATACCTAAAATCTCAAATCATTAATATGGATACATTCAAACATGCATTATTTCACCTAATATCACAAACATATCATTCCTCAAACATAGACTATTTCATACTCCAAATACTAATTCAAAAACTACCGATCACAATTAGCATTTATAGGAAAATTACCAAACTCAAAACAAAGGTCCTTTGCACACTTATATACATCATCAAAATCACTAATATAAGACAACTCACATGGCTATATATACAATCCAAAACATAAACATTTACAAGACAATTCAAATGGCCAAAATCATTATCAACTCATAACCAAAATGACCATAATCCTATATATGCCATATAACCAAAACACAAGCTCAAAAGTACCAAATTAATAGTTGTATAGTCTGATGGAGTCTCCAATGATCCCCGAATCCGAGCTAGCTTTGAATTCACTATAAAACATAGAGAAATAAAGAAAGTAAGCTTTATATCTTAGTAAGTTCGTATAGCATTTATATCAATTCATCATATAAACTCAAATTAAGCCAAAAACATAACATAACATATCTCATAATAAATCATCAACATAGAACATTTGCATCCACCAAATTAGATGTAATTTCCATAATTTTCATCATTTCAGTGTATTACTCAGTTCCTGTACATACTTTTACCTTCCCGTATTTGACTCATATTCATTCACATCTTTTACATATCCATTAAACCAATCGAAATATTTTTGGATACTCAAAAAACTCACACAGCTAGTGCCAAATAAATAGTCGAGGCTATATCAATCTCGCACACTAAGTGCCAATATATATATACAGCCGAAGCTATCTTAATCTCGCACATTAAGTACAAATATATATAGTTGAAGCTATCTTGATTTTGCACACTAAGTGCACATAATTAGCCGAATCTTTGTCGAACACGACTATAGTCTCATACACACAATTTATGCAATGTCAAAGCATTTAAAGCATAATTATAATGATGCTTATTACATACGAACTTACCTCAGATGTAAAAATGATGACACAAGTCAACTAATCTGAGACCTTGTTCTTTCCCCAATCTAACTCCGAGTTTCACTTTTCTTGATCTATATGATATCAAATTTAGCTTCTTTAATAATCCTTCTATTCAATTTAATCCTAAGCACACTTTAAAGCACTTTTACACATTTGCCTTATTTGTTTCACCACTTTTACAATTTAGTCCTTATTTCATAAAAACACAATTTCATACAATTCAACCACAACCCATGCTAACAGAATTTCAATTAGGTCCCTAGCAGCCCATATTTTTCATATATTTTGCATTTTAACCACAAAGTTTCTACATTCACAATTTAATCCATAATTTACATTTTCACTAAAAATCACTTAACAAAACTTGTATAACTATCATCAAACATTCAAAATCTATCATTAAACATCCAAATACTCATGTATTCATCAATAGAAATATCTAAAATCTTGAACAGCTTTGTAAAATATTCCTTGGGCTAGCTAGACCTAGTTGCAACGATATCAAAAACATAAAAATCATTAAAAACAAAACAAAAACGAGCTTACAATTGAGCTAAGAGATGGTCAAATGCTTCAAGACCTAAAAATGGCTTTCTACTTTGTTACAATTGGTGATGATGAAGAGAAAATGATGATATTTTCATGTTATTTCATATTTTAGGTAAGTTATTTATTAATTTACCATATTAACCTTAATTAAAACCATCAAAATTACATGATAATATGTCCATTAATGTCCAATCAATTTAATTATGGTCTAATTACAACATAAGGACCTTAACTTTAAGGTTCTATAGGTATTAGACACATTTAGCAATTAGAACATTACTTTTGCACTTTACGCAATTTAGTCCTTTTTATCAAATTGACTCATCAAACAATGAAATTTCTTTACGAAATTTTCACAGAAACACATTATCATGCTGTAGACATTAGAATAATAATAAAATAATTATTTAAACTTTGGATTTGTGGTTCCGAAACCACTGTTCTAATTTGACTAAAAACAGTCTATTACAATGAATTACTAGATAGAGGTTTCATTCGACTGAGTGTATCTTCTTGGGGAGCTCTAGTATTATTTAAGAAAAAGATGGTTAGATGAGATTATGTATATACTATCGACAGCTAAACAAGGTAACGGTAAAGAATAAATATCCTTTACCTTATATTGAAGAATTGTTCAATCAATTGAAATATGCAACAGTATTTTCAAAGATTGATCTCAGATCTGGATATTACCATATGGGAGTAAAATATTGTAATGTACTGAAGACTGCTTTTCGAACACGTTATGGACACTATGAATTCTTAGTAATGCCTTTTGGGTTAACTATTACCCCAACAGCTTTCATGGATTTGATGAACAGGGTTTTTCAACCTCAGTTAGATTAATTTGTGGGTTGTGTTTATTGATGATATGCTGATATACTCCAAAATAGACATTGAACATGCTCAACATTTAAGAATAGTACTATAGACTTTGTGTGAGAAGCAGTTGTATGCAAAATTCAATAAATGCAAGTTTTGGCTGTAGGAAGTTGGACTCCTTGGACATGTGGTTTCCATGGAGGGTATATGTGTTGATCCGAGTAAGGTCTCTGCCACTATAAATTGGAAAGCTCTAAAGAATATTTTTGAGGTGCGTAGTTTTTTGGGATTGGCAGGTTACTACTGTCGTTTTGTTAAAAACTTTTCTATAGTAGCCTCGTCAATGACCAAGTTACTACAGAAGAATGTTCAGTTTGTTTGGTCAGACGAGTGCCAACAGAGTTTTGAGCAGTCAAAAAGAATGTTGATGGAAGCTTCAGTTTTGACACAGCCTGAGTCTGGAAAGGAATTTGTTATTTATAGTGATGCTTTATTTAATGGATTGGGTTGTGTACTAATGCAAGCTAGAAAAGTAATAGTATACACTTCTCGTCAGTTGAAACGTCATGAAAGGAATTACCCACTGCATGACTTAGAGTTGGCCGCCATTATTTTTGCTTTGAAAATTTGGCACCATTACCTCTACGGTGAAAAGTGTCTTATATTTGCATATCATAAGAGTCTAAAGTATTTAATGACATAGAAGGAATTGAATCTGAGACATCAACAATGGTTAGAGCTATTGAAAGATTATGACGTTATGATTGATTACCATCCTGGAAAGGCAAATATAGTTGTAGATGCTTTAATTCGTAAATCATTGTTTACTTTAAGGGCAATGAATGAAAATTTATCCTTGGAGGGTGATGGTTTTGTTATAGCTGAGCTCAGGGCTAGGCCGTTATTTCTTTAGTGAATTCAGAAATTGCAAAATGATGACCCAAAATTAGTAGCCAAACGACAACTGATCCAAAGTGATTTGACTATGGGATTCACTGCAAGTGATAATGGTATGATGTATTTTCAACCAGCTATGTGTTCCAGATAGTTCCAAGTTAAAACAAGATATTTTATTAGAAGCTCATAGTAGCACATATTCTATTCATCCGGGTAGCACGAAGATGTTTAATGATCTGAGAAAAATGTATTGGTGACCAGGTATGAAATGTGAGATTTCTGCATTTGTGACTAAATGTTTGGTTTGCCAACAGGTAAAAGCTAAACATCATGTACTATCAGAATTATTACAGCTTATCACTATTCCTAAATTGAAATGGGAGAGGGTTACTATGGATTTTGTATCAGGTTTTCCTATGACACTGAGGAAAAAGGACTTTATTTGGGTTATAGTTTACAAACTAATGAAATCAGCCATTTCATTTCGATACGTATTGGTTATGCACTTGAGAAGTTAACAAAGTTGTACGTATCTGAGATTGTCAAATCGCATAGAGTGTTATCATCAATCGTTTCTGACAGAGATCCGAGATTCACTTTAAGATTTTGGGGTAAGCTTCACGAAGCTCTTGGCACTAAACTTAATTTCAGTACAACGTATTGCCTGCAGACAGATGGGCAATCAGAATGGGTAAATCAAATTTTGGAAGATATGTTACGTTGCCATGTTCTTGAGTTCGAAGGTAGCTAAGAGAGGTATTTACTGCTGGTAGAATTTGAGTATAATAACAACTATCAATCCAGTATTAAAATGGCATCATTTAAAGCCCTATACAAAAGAAAATGTAGAACACCATTGTATTGGTTAGAGTTGAGTGAATCCAAGCTAGTTGGTATAGACTTGATTTGTGAGATTGAATACAAAGTCCATGTAATACAGGATTGAATACAAAGTCACCACACTATCACAATATTTTTATGGCATGTATAGCTAGACTTTTACACACACTTTATTAGTCCGAGAACCGACTAAACAATAGCTCTGATACCACTAAATGTAACACCCCTTACCCATATCTGTAGCCGGAACAGGGTACGAGGTATTAACAAATCATGGTAAATACTATTAAATAAAACCCAACAAAAATATAGCGTGCAATTTGATCATTATAACATCTGTTATTAACAATACAAACTAACTCCAAAGGTTTCATACAAAATGATTAGCTTGATACTATAAGTAGTAATTTAAACCTAGACATTTATGACACGTAACAAAATAACCAAGTCTGCTATACATGCCATATTTCAAAATAGTGTTTACAATGTACCAAAAAGTATTGATAGTGTGGATGGGTCTCCGACGATCTTCAATTCCCGATTTAGCTTAGTAACTCTATAAGACAAGAAAAAAAAAGAAAAGAAGATACGCATATAGCTTAGTAAGTAAGTATATAAATAACAAATAAGAAATCTAACATGTTTACAACATAACTCAATTATATAATATTTTTAACTTTTATTGTTTGTCCCAATTTGATCAAGCTGTCCCCCCCTGCATCATGTTCACTAAATAAATCATAACTCGAGTTGAAAAACTCGAAATTTAAATCCGTAAAATTTCCCTGAATCTAGACTCATAAATCTCTTTGCTAATTTTTTTCTAGAATTTTTGGTTCAGCTGATTAGTACAGTTTATTAGTTAAAGCTTCCCCTGTTACACAGTTCGACTAGTCTGACCTCTGTTCACTACGAATTGAATTTCTCTCAGTACACAATTCAAATAATCCTGAAATTTGTTTCATTTAAAACTAGACTCAATAAGGAATTTAGGTATGTAAACTATATTTCTTAATTTTCTTTGTACAATTTTTAATGATTTTTCAAAGTTGAAACAGGGGATCACACATTCATCCTGAGCAAGTCACACACAATTGTAAATATCTCAAAATATAAAATTTCTTTGCTTGTTCTGATTCTTTTATATGAAAGTAGACTCATTAAACTTTAATTGCACATCTCATTCAACTTCTAATTATGTTCCTCCTATTTTTGGTGATTTTTCAAAATCACATCACTGCTACCGTCCAAAACAGTTTTAATGCAAATTTCACTCTTTCACACATTCTTTATGCTACCCTCATTTTATCTTACATATATAGATATGCCACAAATCATTTTCACCACAATTCATTCATCATAAGTATAGGTCCATAACCACAACGTCACCACAAAACCATCCCGTTGAACAATTCGGATCAATCCTCAATATTTAATGGTTTTAGCACACAGCCCCACCATCATACTTCATTTAATTCGGCTCTCTTGTACACATGGTGAACACTTAATACCACTCATGTGACCCAGCCAATTTGTCTCATAGCTTTCTTGTCTACATGGTGTCCTTCACTTGGAATCACACATGCGACCTAGCTACATTTATCTATTACGTAGCTCTCTTGTCTACATGGGATACATTCCGTATCACACATGTGACCTAGCTACATTTATCTCTTACGTAGCTCTCTTGTCTACATGGGATACATCCCGTATCACACATGTGACCTAGCTACTACATGGTATTTCGTAGCTTTCTTGTACACATGATGTGCACTCAAAGATCATACATGTGACCTAGCTACGCTCCTCTATTTTATTCGATCTCTCCGAATGTTCAATCGGGATTCCTCTCTATTATTTATTTTTATTCTCCCAATAGTCGATTTATATTTTAACATCAGCTAGTATATTCATATAATAGGCTGAAATATATAGGAATGTAAATGAAAATAATATAATATTTACATACAAACTTACCTCGGTGCAAAATGTGGAAATTTTGTGATTTAGTCCAAAACTTTTTCCTTCCCTCGTTCGAGGTCAATTCCACGCCTTTCTTGATCTATAACAACACATTTAGCTCATTTAGCACTCATACTATTTATTTTAATCCAAAGATCACATTATAGAAAAATTACATTTTTGCCCCCTAACTTTTACAAAATTACAATTTTGCCCCTAAGCTCGGAAATTTAATTTCAGCCCTTATTCTTATGTTTTATGACATGCTGAACATTTTTATCTTCTATGACCACATCAAATTCTCACTCTAACACATAGTTGTGAACAATAGGTATTTTTACCGATTATGCCGTTTTACTCGTTTTCACTTAAAACCGAGTAGCAAAAGTTGTCTAACATAATTTAAAACCTCATATTCTATCATAAAACATCAAAATACACAAATTTCACCTATGGGTATTTTTCCAAATATGAACCCTAGGTCGAATTATTGTTAGCATAAGCTTAATCGAGCTACCGGGAATCCAAAAACGTAAAGAACATTAAAAACGAGGCTTGAAATCACTTACTATAGAACTTCAAAGTTGAAGAAACCCTAGCTATGGAGGAGAGAAATTTTCGGCAGCAACTAATGAAGATGATAACCAATTTTGTGTTATTTTTCCCATTTTATTTCATTTAATATACAAATGACCAAAATGCCCTTAATGCCTTTCTTTGAAAATTTTCATGTACAAGCCCATTTTTGTCCAAAATTTTAGAAATTGGTCAAATTGCTATTTAAGACCTCCTAATTAATATTTCAAAGCAATTTCATACTAAAAACTTCTAGAATGCAAGTTTTGCAACTTATTCGATTTAGCCCTAACTTCAAATTAAGCATTTTATGCATGGAATTTCTTCACAAAATTTTCACACAATCATGCAATCATATCATAACCTCAAAATAATTATAAAATAATTATTTCTATCTCGGATTTGTGGTCACGAAACCACTATTCCGATTAGGCCCTAATTCGGGTTGTCACAATTCTTCCCCCTTTAGAGATTTTCGTCCCCAAAAATCTTATCGATAAAAGAGGTTTGGGTATCGTTTCCTCATAGCCTCCTCGGTTCCCACGTAGCTTCCTCTATTCCATGTCCATGCCACAATACTTTCACTAAGGCTATACTTTTATTTCTTAACTGTTTAATTTCTCGAGCCAAAATCTTTATTGGTTCCTCCTCATAGGTCATATCCGATCGAATCTCAATTTCTGTTGGGGAGATCACATGTGAAGGATCAGAACGATAACGTCGTAACATTGATACGTGAAACACGTTATGAATTCTCTCTAACTCTCTGCCGGTAAGGCCAACCGATATGCCATCGTCCAATTCTCTCAGTAATTCAGACGCCCAATAAAACGCGGGACTCAACTTGCCTTTTCGACTAAATCTCGAAATCTTTTTCCATGGTGACACTTTCAAGAACACTTTATCACCCACTTGAAATTCAATCTCTTTTCTTTTAAGTCCGCATATGACTTTTGTCGGTCTGAAGCAGACTTTCAAGCAATCCCGAATTACTTTTACTTTCTCTTACTGTTCTTTTTAACTAGATCAACTCAGTGAATCTGCTTTCTCACCGAGTTCAGTCCAATATAAAGGAGTCCGACACTTACGACCATACAAGGCTTCAGACGTGCCATTTGTATACTTGACTGATAACTGTTATTGTAGGCAAACTCAATTAAAGATAGATATTTCTCCCAACTACCTCCAAATTCTAAAACACAGCATCTAAGCATATCTTCGAGTACTTGGATTACTCTTTCCGATTGACCATCTGTTTGTGGATGGAACGCGGTACTACAGCTTCAATTTTGTACCCAAAGCTTCTTGTAACTTTTTCCAAAATCTCGAGGTAAATCTCGGATCTCTATCTGATATTATAGACATAGGTACCCTGTGCAACCTCACAATTTCAGCAATATATAATTCGGCTAATTTATCAAGTGAGTAATCGGTGCGTCATCGATATAAAGTGGGCTGATTTTGTTAATCTATCAACCACTACCTGCATAAAGATCCTTCTTTTTAGGAGTCAAAGGCAAACCGTTACAAAATCCATGGTAATCTTGTCCCATTTCCACTCGTGCACCATTACCACTGGCGTCCTCAAGGCACTTGATGTTCGGCTTTTACTTGTTGACAGACCAAACACTTGGTTACAAATTCAAAAATGTCCCTTTTCATACCTGGCCACCAATACAACTTCTTTAAATCTTTATACATTTTTGTGCTACCAGGGTGAACTGATAAACAGCCATTGTGCGCCTCTTGTAATATCTTCTAAATCAATTCATTATTTTTCGGCACACATATTCTGTCTCGAAACATTAAACAATCGTCTGGTCCAACTCGAAAATCTGAGTCGTAACCTGATTCGTATTGAGTTCTTTTGGTCCGCAACTCATTATCATACTTTTGAGCATCACAAATCAACTGGAGAAATAACGGTTTAGCTCTCATCTCTGCTAAGATTGACCCATCATCAGACAATGCTAATCCCGTATTCATGGTTCTCAAAGTAAAAAGAAATTTTCTGCTCAAAGCATCAGCAACTATATTTGCTTTTCCCGGATGATAATCAATCACTAGATCATAATCCTTTAATAATTCAAGCCATCTTCGCTGTCACAGATTCAGATCCTTTTGATTCATCAAATACTTCAAACTTTTGTGATCAGTAAAAATTCGGCATTTTTTACCAGACAAATAATGTCGCCAAATCTTCAAAGCAAAGACAATAGCGCCAATTCCAAATCATGTGTAGGATAATTCTTTTTATGCGGTTTTAACTGTCTCAAGCATAAGCTACCACTTTACCCTCTTGCATCAACACACATCCAAGGCCTGCAAACGATGCATCACTATAAATTACGAACTCTTTTCTCTGCTCAAGGCTGTACTAAAATTGGTGCTTCAATCAATCGTGCTTTCAACTTTTCAAAACTCTGTGACATTCATCACCCATTCAAACTTAACATTCTTTTTGCAGCAACTTAGTCATAGGAGAGGCAATCATCGAAAATCCTCAACAAAACGCTATATAATATCCGCTAAAGCCTAAAAAGCTTCTAACCTCAAATACATTCTTTGGTGGTTTCCAATCAATGATCGCAAAATCTTGCTTGGATCCACCCGAATACCATCACCGAGACTATATGTCCCAAAAATCCGACTTCACGAAGCGAAACTCACTTTTACTAAACTTGGCAAACAATTTCTTTTCTCTCAAGATCTGCAATATGGTTCTCAAGTGTTCGGCATGTTCAAACTCATCCCGAGAATAAATTAGAATGTCATCTATGAATACTACTACAAACTTATCCAAATATGGCCGAAAGATCCGATTCATTAAGTCCATAAATATAGCTGGAGCATTTGTTAAGCCGAAAGGCATTACAAGAAACTCATAATGTCCATACCTTGTCCTAAAGGCGGTTTTCGCACATCCGACTCCTAACTCTCAACCGGTAGTAACCGGACCTTAAATCAATCTTTGAAAACATCAGAGCCCTTTTTAACCGATCGAATAAATCATCAATCCTCGGCAATGGGTACTTGTTCTTTATAGTCACCTTATTGAGTGACGATAATCAATGCAAAGTCTCATTGAACCATCCTTCTTCTTTTTACGAATAATACAGAGCACCCAAGGAGAGAAACTCGGTCTCACAAATCCCTTTATCTCATTAATTCCTGCAACCGAGCCTTCAATTCTTTTAATTCAATCGAGCCATTCTATATGGAGCAATCGAGATCGGTGCAAGATCTGCAACAAATCAATGGCAAACTCTATCTCTCTCGTTCGAGGCAACCTGCAATTCCTCCGAAATACATCCGAAAACTCACAAACTATCTCGATGCGATTCAAGCTTCAGCTGAGGCAACTCAAGATTCATTACATAAGCTTTATAAGCTTCACACCCTTTCCTCATGTATTTCATGCAGACATGTGCGAAATCACCATAGGCAATTTATTTGATTAAATCTGCTTCAACCCACAAAATTTCTCCATTTTCACATTTCAACTCTAGTGTCTTTTGTTTACAATCTACCTTAGCATCATACAATGTCAACCACCCATTCCCAAGATAACATCAAACTCATTAAATGGTAACAACATCAAATTGGTCGGAAAAAAAAAGACCTTGAATCATTAATGGGCAATTCTTGCAAACCTTGTCAACTAGCACATGTTGGCCTAAGGGTTCGACACTTTAATCGTAAACTCGATAAACTCAACAGCAACTTTTTATTAGATACTAAATTCATGCAAATATAGGAATGAGTGGACTCGGGGATCAATCAATGCAAAAACAATAGTATCATAGAGAGAAAATGTACCAAGAATGACATCGGAGATGATGCATCTTCTCGAGCACGTATAGCATAAGCTCTAGCAGTGCTCTAGCTTCCGATCTTGCCATCGAGTCTTTCATCGCAGCTTTTTTCGCTAGTCCCACCTCCAAGATTTCTCGGTGGTCTACCCCTACTAGCGGTGGTATTCTGCCTAGCACTCAAATCTTTCTTCTTTAACTTTCTCCCACAATCTCTAATAAAATGCTCGCGAGAACCGCACCAAACAAGCTCGCTCGGTTCCCCAACACTCACCATAATGTTGCCGCCACATTGCGACACTCGGCTTTCTAGGTCGCACATTACCCACACTTGCCACCAAGTAGCTTGAGCTTTAGACCCCGAATACGCTCTACCACGATCTCTCGTGTGACTCCCCAATTGAAACTGCTATTCGAGGGTTTGCCTCTTTGGACCTCTTTGATTGAGATTGAAATGGCTTGCTTATTGGTCTTTTCTCTCGGCATCTCGAGCCTCAATAGCAACTTTTCTTTTTCTTTGTTCAATTCTTCACTTTAAGAGCTCGATCAACCAATACAACAAATTCTTTCAATTCCAAAATTCCTACAAGCACTTTAATGTCCTCATTCAGCCCATCTTCAAACCTTATGCACATAATGGCCTCGGTTGACACACATTCCTGGGCATACTTGCTAAGTCTCACAAATTCGCGTTCATATTCTGCCACAGACATCTTGCCTTGCTTCAATTCAAGGAACTCCTTCCGCTTTTGATCCATAAATCGTTGACTTATGTATTTTTTCTAAATTCTTCCTGGAAGAAATCCCAAGTAACTTTTTCTTTTGGCACCACTGATACCAAAGTCTTCCACCAATGGTAGGCCGAATCTCTCAAAAGTGATACAGCACACTTTAAGCATTCTTCGGGTGTACATGAGAGCTCATCAAATACACGGTAGAATTCTCAAGCCGAATTCCGCTTTTTCAGATCATCGTCGATCTTTGCTCTAAACTCTTCTACCCCTTGTTTTCGAATCTTGTCAATCTGGAGGCTTGTTCATCCTTACCAAATTTACGTCTTGAGCAACTCTACAGAAATCATCTAAGGTATAGGAGGGGGTGGAGGAGGTTGAGTATTTGGATTTGCTCGAATAAATTCAGTATGCCAATTGTTCATCCTTTGGAGAAAGGCATCCCGAGCCTCATCTCCCTGTCTCAACGTCTCTGGTCTACTTTCCACAGGTACGGTCCCTTGTGCGGGAGCCGGTGCATTACTAGCAGCATCATCAGCCGCAGTTTCTTCAGGATCCATTGCTATATTAAAACAAAACACAATTTAGAATAGTCAGGAGTCACCACACTATCACAATATTTTTATGGCATGTATAGCTAGACTTTTACACACACTTTATTAGTCCGAGAACCGACTAAACCATAACTCTGATACCACTAAATGTAACACCCCTTACCCATATCCGTAGCCGGAACAGGGTACGAGGTTTTAACAAATCATGGTAAATACTATTAAATAAAACCCAACAAAAATATAGCGTGCAATTTGATCATTATAACATCTGTTATTAACAATACAAACTAACTCCAAAGGTTTCATACAAAATGATTAGCTTGATACTATAAGTAGTAATTTAAACCTAGACATTTATGACACGTAACAAAATAACCAAGTCTGCTATACATGCCATATTTCAAAATAGTGTTTACAATGTACCAAAAAGTATTGATAGCGTGGATGGGTCTCCGACGATCTTCAATTCCCGATTTAGCTTAGTAACTCTATAAGACAAGAAAAAAAAAGAAAAGAAGATAAGCATATAGCTTAGTAAGTAAGTATATAAATAACAAATAAGAAATCTAACATGTTTACAACATAACTCAATTATATAATATTTTTAACTTTTATTGTTTGTCCCAATTTGATCAAGCTGTCCCCCCCTGCATCATGTTCACTAAATAAATCATAACTCGAGTTGAAAAACTCAAAATTTAAATCCGTAAAATTTCCCTGAATCTAGACTCATAAATCTCTTTGCTAATTGTTTTCTAGAATTTTTGGTTCAGCCTATTAGTACAGTTTATTAGTTAAAGCTTCCCCTGTTACACAGTTCGACTAGTCTGACCTCTGTTCACTACGAATTGAATTTATCTCAGTACACAATTCAAATAATCCTGAAATTTGTTTCATTTAAAACTAGACTCAATAAGGAATTTAGGTATGTAAACTATATTTCTTAATTTTCTTTGTACAATTTTTAATGATTTTTCAAAGTTGAAACAGGGGATCACACATTCATCCTGAGCAAGTCACACACAATTGTAAATATCTCAAAATATAAAATTCCTTTGCTTGTTCTGATTCTTTTATATGAAAGTAGACTCATTAAACTTTAATTTCACATCTCATTCAACCTCTAATTATGTTCCTCCTATTTTTGGTGATTTTTCAAAATCACATCACTGCTACCGTCCAAAACAGTTTTAATGCAAATTTCACTCTTTCACACATTCTTTATGCTACCCTCAATTTATCTTACATATATAGATATGCCACAAATCATTTTCACCACAATTCATTCATCATAAGTATAGGTCCATAACCACAACATCACCACAAAACCATCCCGTTGAACAATTCGGATCAATCCTCAATATTTAATGGTTTTAGCACACAAATTTCCCCACCATCATACTTCATTTAATTCGGCTCTCTTGTACACATGGTGAACACTTAATACCACTCATGTGACCTAGCCAATTTGTCTCGTAGCTTTCTTGTCTACATGGTGTCCTTCACTTGGAATCACACATGCGACCTAGCTACATTTATTTATTACGTAGCTCTCTTGTCTACATGGGATACATCCCGTATCACACATGTGACCTAGCTACATTTATCTCTTACGTAGCTCTCTTGTCTACATGGGATACATCCCGTATCACACATGTGACCTAGCTACTACATGGTATTTCGTAGCTTTCTTGTACACATGATGTGCACTCAAAGATCATACATGTGACCTAGCTACGCTCCTCTATTTTATTCGATCTCTCCAATGTTCAATCGGGATTCCTCTCTATTATTTATTTTTATTCTCCCAATAGTCGATTTATATTTTAACATCAGCTAGTATATTCATATAATAGGCTGAAATATATAGGAATGTAAATGAAAATAATATAATATTTACATACAAACTTACCTCGGTGCAAAATGTGGAAATTTTGTGATTTAGTCCAAAACTTTTCCTTCCCTCGCTCGAGGTCAATTCCACGCCTTTCTTGATCTATAACAACACATTTAGCTCATTTAGCACTCATACTATTTATTTTAATCCAAAGATCACATTATAGAAAAATTACATTTTTGCCCCTAACTTTTACAAAATTACAATTTTGCCCCTAAGCTCGGAAATTTAATTTCAGCCCTTATTCTTATGTTTTATGACATGCTGAACATTTTTATCTTCTATGACCACATCAAATTCTCACTCTAACACATAGTTGTGAACAATAGGTATTTTTACCGATTATCTTGCTTTTACTCGTTTTCACTTAAAACCGAGTAGCAAAAGTTGTCTAACATAATTTAAAACCTCATATTCTATCATAAAACATCAAAATACACAAATTTCACCTATGGGTATTTTTCCAAATATGAACCCTAGGTCGAATTATTGTTAGCATAAGCTTAATCGAAGCTACTGAAATCCAAAAACGTAAAGAACATTAAAAACGGGGCTTGAAATCACTTACTATAGAACTTCAAAGTTGAAGAAACCCTAGCTATGGAGGAGAGCAATTTTCGCAGCAACTAATGAAGATGATAACCAATTTTGTGTTATTTTTCCCATTTTATTTCATTTAATATACAAATGACCAAAATGCCCTTAATGCCTTTCTTTGAAAATTTTCATGTACAAGCCCATTTTTGTCCAAAATTTTAGAAATTGGTCAAATTGCTATTTAAGACCTCCTAATTAATATTTCAAAGCAATTTCATACTAAAAACTTCTAGAATGCAAGTTTTGCAACTTATTCGATTTAGCCCCTAACTTCAAATTAAGCATTTTATGCATGGAATTTCTTCACAAAATTTTCACACAATCATGCAATCATATCATAACCTCAAAATAATTATAAAATAATTATTTCTATCTCAGATTTGTGGTCACGAAACCACTATTCCGATTAGGCCCTAATTCGGGTTGTCACACCATAATCCTGACAAGTAAATTATTATTTTATTATTCATTTAATGCCTACGAGATTATATTAAGGTCGTGTAAAAGTTTCGTTAAGAAATTTTAGAGTTTAAATAGTTAATTAGGTGAAAATGACTAATTCGTAAAAAGTGTAAAAGTTGAATTCTATTAGTTAAAAGGGCTAAATGGCTATGGAAAGGAAAGCTAATGGACTAAGATAGTAATTATACCATTTAAAGTGTTAGTGGATAGTTATGGACAAGGTTTTATTAAAAAAAAATTATTAGTAATAAGGGTAAAATGGTAAAATAGTAAACAAGCATAAAATCAAATAAGCTAAAAATCATAATCTTTTTCATTTTTGTTTTCTTCAAAATTGATTTTTCATGGAAGCTTAGATAGGGTTTTATTCAAGCTTTATTTCTACCTTGCATGGTATGTATTCAAGCCCCGTTTTTAATGATTTTTATGTTTTTAAGTTCGTTTTAAACTAATCTAGCTAGCCCGAGGGTTAATTTGCAAAATTGTTAAAGATTAAAGGACTTTCCATGGATGTTTTTGAATGTGTTTTGAAGTATTTGATGGATTAGTAATCTTAGTTGTTAAATGAACATGTTTTGTTAAATGATTTTGATGAATTTTTGAAATAAGGATTAAATTGTTAATAGTATAAATCCATGGGTTTGGTTGTAAAATATTGGTAATAATGTGCTAATTTGAGGACCCCTGTAACATTGGTTAAGTTGGATTTTGGTTAAAATGGTTAAATTTCAAGTTATGAGCTTTAGGACTAAATTGTGAAAACTTAATATGTTAGGGGAAATTTTGTAATTTTGTATAAATATGAATTATGGATTAAATTGAATTCTAGAAGTACTTAATTGAATGAAACTATCGTTTTAGATCATGAGCATGCTGGCAATCGTGGAAAAGAAAAGATCGCGAAGTAGTTCCTATGCTTTTAATATTACTACAAACTAGTCCTGTAAGTTCGTTTTATGTATATGCATGGTTATATTCAATTCCTTGTTAATGATTTAATCTTTCAGTTGTAATTTTTATTTTTATTTAAATGTTGAATAGTATTGTATAGTCAAATGCGGTGTTATTCAAGCTTAGTGCCTAGCAGGCTTAGTGCCGATGTTATTCAAGCTTAGTGCCTAGCATGCTTAGTGCCATTGCTATTCAGGCTTAGTGCCTAGCAGGCTTAATGCTGATGTTATTCAAGCTTAATGCGTAGTAGGCTTGATGCCAGTGTAGTAAATGTTGATGTCCCTTGGAAATTTGGTAATTGATAGTAAATGAGTTGAGTTATCGAACTTACTGAGCTTATTTGTGCTTATTCGTTTAATTTGATTTTTGTAGGACTCTTGGAATCGTAGCATCGATTAGATCAACTTGGAAGCTCACACACTATCATCTATACCTTGGTAGTCATTTTGTGCTTATTTTGATGTTGGTTAAAAGTGGCATGAAATAAGAAGAGTCTTGTAGTACTATGATATTTTGTGGTGGAATTAGATATTATAAATAGTCACTTTGATGTTTGTATGATAGGCTTGATATTTTGGTGTTTATGCTTGTAAATATGATAAGTGATGCATATATATAATATTTGAAATAGTTGGAATTATGATATTGTTGGTGTTTAGGTTAGTTGATGGAAATAGGTTGTAAATGTGTGATTTTACAATACTGTTTGATACAATTGTGGTGCCTTTGAATGTCATATTGGTTAGATGAATAAGGATGTTTGAAATGACATATTTAGGTGTGTTTGAATGATATTTAGATCCCTTGAATGTATGCCCAAATGGTATGGTTAGATTGGTATGAACTTGACTTGAAATTGCTAGAATTTAGGGTTAAATTATGGATCACACGACCTGGGATACAGGCTATCACGAGGTCGTGTGACACACATGGCCTGGTGCCACAATCATGTGTCAATTGAAGTTTATTAGTATTTCAATTCAGTTAGTTACACGGCCTAGTACACGGCCATGTGTGCTAACTCAGAGAGTTACACAGCCTAGCACACAGCTTGAGACACGGCCGTATAACACTACTTAATAAGTTACACGAGTGAGGACACGAGCTAGGACATGGTCGTGTGTCCCTTTGTTGGAATGTTACATAGCTTGGCCACATGGCCGTGTGACCCCTATTTTTTAGTTTTTCCAACTTTTTCCCAAATATTCTATTTTCTTTCAAATTAGTCCCAAACTATGTCTAATCTATTTTTAGGGCCTCGATGACTCAATTTAGAGACCAAATGCATATGTTTGATTGTATTTTAATGTGATTTACTTAAGTAATGTTTTATTATTATATTGAGATGTATTAAGCTTAAATGTTTTTTGATTGTACGGTAATGCTCCTTAACCCTAATTTAGCTATGGAAACGGGTTACGGGTGTTACATTATGAACTGCTCGTTTTCACTCATTGGTACTTTCGCCTTTTTGCATAACGCTGTCACTAGATGAGGAAAGAAAATTCCAGCTTTTTGGCTCTGTATGCATCGTTTCATTTCTCGAAAGATCCAACGCCCTACACAGATCTATTTACGCTGCAAAATACCATAAAACAAAATAACTCGAAAAACATTAACGTTAGAAACATTTAATGTGGGTGCAATTTTGGTGCCGATGAATTGTATCCACATCTTGGTGATAGGAAACATAATCACTTGACTGAAATTAGTTGGAAGCCCCGTATCTAGCCTATAGTCCCAACTACCCCTACCTTGAGTCAAATATTTTATAACATTCTCCATATCAATGTTTTGAAGTTTGTCCAAATCTATGTTATCAATAAAATCTTTTTCATAATATGGAATGTTACAAAATTCACAAATATCACTAAGGGATATAGAAACTTCCTCCCTTCGCACTGTTACCTCACTTAAAGCTTCACCATACCTGCCCTTAATTATTTGATCCTTGAGGGATGCATAAAATTCATGCAGTATGGGTATGACTACGTTTCCAGTGGGAGTGATGCAAAACTACTCCTGTAATAGCCTGATTTTAGCTAAATCAAAATAGTGGTTTCGGAACCACAAATCCAATGTCGAAAAAATTATTTTAATAATATTATTTTTTTTGGTGTTTACAGCATGATAGCATGTATGTGTGAAAATTTCGTGAGCTAATTTTATCATTTAATTTCTCAATTTGAGAAAAAGACTAAATAGCGTAAAATGCAAAGTTTATGTTCTCATAGTTTAAAGTGCCTATTGGCTATGAAATTTAAATGTCGAAGCCTTATGATGAAATTAGACCATTGATAGTGGGAATGAATATAAATGGGCATGTATTAGGCAATTTTATAATGGTTTCATTAAGGTTATAATGGTAAAATTATAAATTAAGGTAATTAAATAAAACAAAACCATTTTTAATTCATCATTTTTCCATCTTCTTCAACCGAATTAAGGAAGAAAAAGAAAACTTTGGAAGCTTTGGCACTTTGAGAGATCAATTGGTATGTGATTTTAGCTCAGTTTTTGATGATTTCTAAGTTTTTATAATTGTTGCAGCTCAATCTAGGTAGCCCGTACCTTAGATTTTGAATTTGTTAAAGATTTTGAGAATTGTCATTGTTGAATCTATGAGTTATTTGATGATTAAAGATGAAATATGAAAGCTTAATGATAGATTTTAATGTTTTGTAAAGTGATTTTTGACAAAACTGTCAAATAGGGATTAAATTATATAATGTACAAATTGAGGGTTTTAAATGTGAAATAAATGAAAGTTTTAGGCTGCTAGGGACTCATGTCAAAATCGGTTAAGCATGAGTTAAATTGAATTATGTGAATTTTGTATATTTGTGAAATAGGGACTAGATTGTTAAAATGTGAAAGTTTAGGGGCTAAATTGTAAAAATGCCCAAATGTGTATTTTTGGACTAAATTGAATGAGTAGGTGATTAAATGGGTTAATTTTAAATTCATATAGATCAAGAAAGAAAGAATTCGAATTTAGATCGGGGGAAGAGCAAGGTTATCGAGTAATCAACCCGATCTGTCAATTCCAAATTCGAGGTAAGTTCGTACAATTGAACTTGAAAGAATATCTATTTATTTGATGTACTATTTGAGATAGTATATATTCTATTGGATAAATGTTGAAATAGTAAATGAAATGTGTGGATTGAGTAAGGCAAGTTGTGTAGAAAGACTATAGTCGGGCTATGGCAATTGAATAATAAGACCATAATCAAGTTATGGCATGTGAATCAAAAACCACAGCAGGGCCTTGGCAATGTATATATGTAAGGCCATAGTTGGACTATGGCATCGAAAAATCAATGAAACTGTATTGTAAGTAATTGTGAACCGAACTGGTTCGATAAAAGTATTGATGAGAAATAGAAATGTCTCGGTACAGGTATGTACGGAAAACTATTCCAATATCAAACTAGTAAAAGTTGAGAATTGATGAATGATGATATGGATAAACCTTATGTTAGCTTGTAAATTGATGACTTAAATGTCTATGTTACTATTTATTTTGAATTGTTAATAAATGTTGTGATTCTTTCATGTTAACGTACGAAATTACTAAGCTTTATAGCTTATTCTATCTAATTTTTAATGTTCTATAGATTTTCGAAGGTAGCTCGGATTCGAGAATCATCAGAGACTTCATCGCACTATCGATCGTCTATTTTGGTACTTTTAAAGTTATGTATATATGGTATATGGCATGTATAGGCTTGATTCACTTCGGTATGTTTGATGTATATGTATTTTGGCCATTTGAGTTTGGTATAAAATGATGAATTTGATGATGCTTATGAATGTGCAAATGGATATACTTATAATGTTTGGTAATAGACTTGTAATGAATGAATAGGATTGAATTGGTGTGAATGTTTGGATTATTTTTGTCTAATGAATTATACATGTGAATTATTCTTAAAAAAGCAAGTTAAATAGCTTGATATTTGAATAGGTAAATAATATGGATTTGAGTATTGAAATGGTTTATATGGATTTGGTATGTTTGTGTATTAGTTGATGAACTTTGGCTGCATATTTGTAACTTAAAATGGTACCATATGAGCTTGTGTAGGTATGTGCAAAATGGGTGGCAAATTGGCTTTGCAAATGGCCTATTTTTGTCCACACGGGCAGAGATACGGGCGTGTGTCTCAGTCGTATGCGACACACAGTCATGCTACACAGTCGTGTGTCCCCTGGTATTGAAATTGAATTGAAGTCAGTATGCTCCACACGGTCTCACACACAAGCGTGTGGCTGGCCGTGTGGTATAAGTTAGTATACCCCCTAAATGGCGCACGGCCTTGCGCTTAGGCGTGTATGGCCATTTCGTAGGGCACACAAGCTAGACACACAGGCGTGTGGTTGGCTGTGTGACCTAAGTCAGTATACTCTCCAATTTTTACACGGCTTGGCACACGGGCGTGTCCTCGGTTGTGTTATACAAGTCAGTATGTATGCCCTGTTTTTAGACAGCCTAAGACATGGGCATGTTTACTAGCCGTGTGCAGCACGTGGCCTGTTCACATAGGCGTGTAACCCTAATATGATTGAAAAATTTCTAAGTTTTTTTGAAATTTTTGTATGTTATCGGTTTAATCCCGAACCATTTCTAAAGCATGTTTAAGGCCTCGTAGGCCCTCATAAGAGATAATGTGATTGTATTGAATGATGTATGAGAATGATTGCTTCAGGTTGATAAATGTAAGCTATGTGTTATGTTTCGATTAGCAATGACTCGTAACCCTATTTCGGTGATGAATATGGGTTAGGGGTGTTATATTTTATTGGTATCAGAGCTACGGTTTAGTCGATTCTAGGACTAACGTAGCATGTGTGAGAGTCTAGCTATACATGCCATATATACTCTGCGATAGTATGATGAATCTTGATCGCTCAAATTGTGTTTTCATATAGTAATGGATCCCGAAAGAGCTGTAGTTGACGATGTAGAGAGTAACGCGCCCGCTCCTTCTCAAGGGAAGCGCCATCCAACTCTAGACCTATAACGAGTAGCCATGAGAAAGAGGCTAAACAAGCCTTTTTCCAAATGATGAGTGAGTGGTTCACGGAGTTCATTCGAAGGAATAAGCCTGTTCAACAACCTCTACCCCCACCTGTTCTTCAACAAATCCCTGTTATTCCTCAAGTTATAGATCCGATACGATTGAACAAGCCGCTAGTAGATAAGATTCGAAAACATGGGGCTGTAGAGTTTCGAGCTACTGTTGATGATAATGTAGAGAGAGTTGAGTTATGGCTTAAAAACACGATTCGAGTATTTGATGAATTGTCTTGTACCCTTCAGGAATATATCAAATGTGTTGTATCTTTGCTAAGAGATAATGCGTACCATTGGTGAAAAACATTGATATCTATGGTTCCTAAAAAACAGGTTACTTGGGAGTTCTTTCAATCTGAATTTCGAAAGAAGTACTTAAGTCAGCGATTCCTCGATTAAAAGCATAAAGAGTTTCTAGAGTTGAAACAAGTCCGGACGACTGTCACTGAGTATGAAAGAGAATTCGTACGGTTAAGCAAGTATGCTTGAGAGTATGTGTCAATTATGGAAATTATGTGTAAACGGTTTGTTGACGGGTTGAGTAAAGATATAAAACTACTAGTCAGAATTATTAAGTTGAAAAAATTCATTGTTTTGGTTAAAAGGGCTTGTAAAGCCGAGGATCTTAACAAAGAAAAAAAAAAGGTTGATTCTGAAGCTAGAGACTCGAGAAAAAGATCAATGAGTAAGCCATATCATTCTTCATCAAAGAAATCTCAAGATTTGTTTAGTCGATCAAATGTACCAGTGGAATACTCTAGTAGAGATCGTGGGAAGCAAGTTACAAGTTCAAAAACTCTAGCTGTGTCAGTGGCAAGTGTGGGTAGTGTTAGACCAAATAAACCTTAATGTGGATGATGCGGAAAACAACATTTTGGAGAACGTAGATTGAATGATAAAGCCTGTTTTAGATGTGGCTCGCACGAACATTTTATTCGGGATTGTCTTGAGGTAGATAAGAAAGATAAATTTCAGAATGTAAGATCGAGCAACCCTACTGTGAGAGGAAGACCATCCCGTAATGTTAGAAATGCGAGTGGTGGTAGAGGTGCGACATGAGACACTGCTGCGAGATCTGATGCTAGAGCACCTGCTAGAGCACCTACCAGAGCTTATGCTATTCGCACTCGCGAAGAAGCATCATCTCCAGATGTTATCACCGGTACTTTCACTCTCTATGATACTAATGTGATTGCATTGATAGATCCAGGATCAATTCATTCTTATATATGTATGAATTTAGTATTCAGTAAGACTTTGCTTGTAGAGTCTACTGAATTTGTGATTAAAGTATCGAACACCTTAGGCAAATGTGTTTTGGTTGATAAAGTCTGCAAGAATTGTCTGTTAATGCATTGGGATTTCTGTTTTCTGACTAATCTGATGTTATTGCCGTTCGATGAATTTGATGTGATTTTGGGTATGGATTGGCTAACGATGCATGATGCTATTGTAGATGAAAGATAATAGAATTGAAATGCTAGAATAATGAGACTATTAGAATTGAATATAATGATCTGAATAGTTTGCCAGTTGTGATCTCCTCTATGTTAACTCAGAGATTTGTGAGAAAGGGGTGTGAAGCTTATCATGCTTATGTTCTTGATATGAAAGTGACTAAAACAAAGATTGAATTAGTACCAGTTGTGTGTGAGTATCCAGATGTATTTCCCGAAGAGTTATCGGGTTTACCACCTATCAGAGAAGTTGAGTTTGGAATTGAATTGTTACCGGGTACAACGCCGATATCGATAGCTCCATACAAAATGGCATTGACAGAGTTAAAAGAATTAAAAGCTCAGTTACAAGAACTGACAGATAGAGGTTCTACTGACAGAGTTTCTCTCCCTGGGGTGCACCGATATTGTTTGTGAAAAAGAAAGATGGCATGATGAGAATGTGTATTGACTATAGAAAACTGAATAAAGTGACTATAAAGAACAAATATCCTCTACCATGGATAGATGATTTGTTTGATCAGTTAAAAGGAGCAATAGTATTTTCGAAAATTGATTTGAGATCGGGTTATTACCAGTTACGAGTTAAAGACTCAGATGTGCCAAAGACTATATTTAGAATAAGGGACGGACACTATGAATTTCTTTTTATGCCTTTCGAACTAACAAATGCACCTGCTGTTTTTATGGACTTGATGAACCGGATTTTCAGGCCGTACTTAGATAGATTCATAGTTATTTTTATTGATGATATTTTGATTTACTCTCAGGATGAATCTGAGCATAAAGAACATTTGAGAATCATGCTACAAACTTTGAGAGATAAACAGTTGTTTGCAAAGTTTAGGAAATGTGAATTTTGGCTACGAGAGGTTAGTTTTCTGGGACATATAGTTTCAGCTGCGGGTATCCAAGTTGACCCAAGGAAAATATCTGCGATTATAGATTGGAAGCCTCCGAGAAATGTATCTGAAGTCTGTAGTTTTCTAGGACTAGCCAACTATTATAGAAGATTTGTGAAAGGTTTCTTGATGATTGCGACTCCGATGACAAAATTTCTTCGAAAAGATGTAAAGTTTGAGTGGTCTGAAAAGTTTCAGCAGAGTTTTGAACAGTTGAAAGCATTTTTTACAAAGGCCCCAATGTTAGTTCAGCCTGAGTCGGGTAAAGATTTTTTAGTTTTTAGTGATGCATCGTTAAATGTTTTGGGTTGTGTTTTGATGCAGGAAGGCAAAGTTCAAGCTTATGCCTCGAGACAATTGAAATCGAGCGAAAAGAATTATCTGACGCACGAATTGGAATTAGCCGGGATAGTGTTCGCGTTGAAAATTTGGCATCATTATGTGTTTGGTGAGAAATTCCATATTTATACCGATAAAAAAAGTTTGAAATATCTGATGACTTAGAAAGAATTGAATTTACGATAGAGAAGATGGTTAGAATTGCTAAAAGACTATGAATTAGTGATTGATTATCATCGAGGGAAAGCAAATGTAGTTGTTGATGCATTGATCCGAAAGTCTTTATTTGCTTTATGTGCTTTGAACACACAATTAGCGTTGTCTGACGATGGCTCGATAGTAGTTGAATTGAAAGCTAGGCCATTATTTCTACAATAGATTTGTGAGGCTTAAAAATTTAATGATAAATTGCAAGCAAAACGAGATCAGTGTGAGTCGACTTCTGACTCTGAGTTTCGAATAGGACCTAATGATTGTTTGATGTTTCGTGATAGAATATGTGTACCAAGAAATTCTGAGCTTATTCAGAGAACTCTAAATGAAGCACACAGTGATTGTTTATCAATGCATCTGGGAAGCAAAAAAATGTATAACAATTTGAAACAGCGTTACTGGTGGCATGGCATGAAACGAGATATCTCAAAATTTGTTTCGAAATGTTTGACATGTCAGCAAGTCAAAGCTGAGCATCAAGTGCCGTCAGGTTTATTACAGCCTATTATGGTTCCCGAGTAGAAGTGGGATTGAGTAATAATGGATTTTATATCAGGTTTTTCCTTATCTCTGAAAAAGAAAGATACAATCTGGGTTGTTGTTGATAGATTGACGAAATCAGCTCATTTCATCCCGGTACATACAGATTTCTTGCTAGATAAATTGGCTGAGTTGTATATCTCAGAGATTGTTCAATTGCACGGAGTGCCACTATCTATTGTTTCAGATAGAGAACCAAGATTCACTTCACGATTTTGGAAGAAATTGCAAGATGCTTTAGGTACAAAATTGCATTTTAGTATTGTGTTTCACACGCAAATAGGTGGTCAATCTGAACGAGTTATTCAGATACTTGAGGATATGTTGCATTGTTGCATTCTTGAGTTTGAAGGTAGCTGGGAGAAATATCTACCGCTTACAATAATAACTTTCAATCGAGTATTAAAATGGCACCGTATTAAGCTTTAGACGGTTGTAACTGTCGAACACTATTGTATTGGACTTAGTTGAGCGAGTATAAGATTCATGGGGTTGATCTAATCAGAGAGACTGAAGAAAAAGTGAAAGTAATTCGAGATACTTTGAAAGTACCTTCGGATCAACAGAAATTGTACGCTGACTTAAAAAGGAAAGATATTGAGTTCCGAATTGGGGATAAAGTGTTCTTAAAAGTGTCGCCATGGAAAAAGATATTACGGTTCAGTCGAGAAGAGAAATTAAGTCTGCGATTCATCAGACCGTATGAGATTACGGAGTGAGTTGGGCCAGTGGCATATCGACTATCTTTACCATCTAAGTTAGAGAAAATACATAATGTGTTTCATGTATCAATGCTTCGACGATATTGATCTGACCCTTCACATGTCATTTCCCCGATCGAGGTTGAAATTCAATCTAATATGTCATATGCTAAAGAACCGATTTGAATTCTAGCTCATGAGATCAAAGAACTGAGAAATAAAAGAATAGCATTAGTGAAAGTATTATGGCATCGACACGGGGTTGAAGAAGCTACATGGGAACCCCAGGATACTATGAGAAAACAATTCCTGAATTTAAAGGGGGAGAGTTGTAACAGCCTGATTTTAGCTAAATTAGAACAGTGGTTTCAGAACCACAAATCTGATGTCGAAAAAATTATTTTAATATTATGATTTTTTTTTTGTGTTTACAGCATGATAGAATGTATGTGTGAAAATTTCGTGAGCTAATTTTATTGTTTAATTTCTCAATTTGAGAAAATGACTAAATAGTGTAATATGCAAAATTTATGTTCTCATAGTTTAAAGTGCCTATTGCCTATGAAATTAGACCATGGATAGTGGGAATAGACATAAATGGGCATGTATTAGGTAATTTTATAATGGTTTCATTAAGGTTATAATAGTAAAATTGTAAATTAAGGTAATTAAATAAAACAAAACCATTTTTAATTCATCATTTTTCCATCTTCTTTAACCGAATTAAGGAAGAAAAAGAAAGCTTTGGAAGCATTCTAGTGTTCGACACTTTGAGGGATCAATTGGTATGTGATTTTGGCTCGGTTTTTGATGATTTCTATGTTTTTTGTAATCGTTGCAGCTCAATCTAGCTAGCCCCTACCTTAGATTTTGAATTTGTTAAAGATTTTGAGAGTTGCCATTGTTGAATCTATGAGATATTTGATGATTAAAGATGAAATATGAAAGCTTGATGATAGATTTTAATGTTTTGTAAAGTGATTTTTGACAAAAATGTCAAATAGAGATTAAATTGTGAAATGTGCAAATTGAGGGGTTCAAATGTGAAATAAATGAAAGTTTTGGGCTGCTAAGGACTCATGTATAAATCGGTTAGGCATGAATTAAATTGAATTATGTGAATTTTGTATATTTGTGAAAGAGGGACTAGATTGTTAAAATGTGAAAGTTTAGGGTCTAAAGTGTAAAAATGCCCAAATATGTATTTTTGGACTAAATTGAATGAGTAGGTGATTAAATGGGTTAATTTTGAATACATATAGATCAAGAAAGAAAGAATTCAAATTTATATTGGGGGAAGAGCAATGTTATCGAGTAATCGACCCGATCCGTTAATTCCGAATCCGAGGTAAGTTTGTACAATTGGACTTGAATGAATGTCTATTTATTTGATGTATGGATTTGAGATAGTATATATTCTATTAGATAAATGTTGAAATAGTAAAGGAAATGTGTGGATTGAGTAAGGTAAGTTTTCTAACAAGACCATAGCTGGGCTATGGCAATCAAATAATAAGACCATAATCGAGTTATGGCATGTGAATGAAAGACCATTGCAGGGCCTTGGCAATGTATATATGTAAGACTGTAGTTGGACTATGGCATCGAAAAATCAATGAAACTGTATTGTAAGCAATTGTGAACCGAAGTGGTTCGATAAAAGTATTGATGAGAAATTGAAATGTCTCGGTACAGGTATCTACAGAAAACTATTCGAATATCGAACTAGTGAAAGTTGAGAATTGATGAATGATGATATGGATAAACCTTATGTTAGCTTGTGAATTGATGACTTAAATGTCTATGATATTATTTATTTTCAATTGTTAATGAATGTTGTGATTCTTTCATGTTAACGTACGAAATTACTAAGCTTTATAGCTTACTCTGTTTAATTTCTAATGTTCTATAGATTTTCAAAGGTAGCTCGGATCTGAGAATCGTCAGAGACTTCATTGCATTATCGATCATCTATTTTGGTACTTTTGAAGTTATGTATATATGGTATATGGCATGTATAGGCTTGAATCACTTTGGTATGTTTGATGTTTATGTTTTTTCGCCATTTGAGTTGGTATAAAATGATGAATTTGATGATATTTAAGAATGTGCAAATGGATATACTTATAATGTTTGGTAATAGACTTATAATGAATGAATGGGATTGAATTGGTATGAATGTTTGGATTAGTTTTGTCTAATGAATTATACATGTGAATTATGCTTAGAAAAGCAAGTTAAATAGCTTGATATTTGAATAGGTAAATAATATGGATTTAAGTATAGAAATGGTTGATATGGATTTCGTATGTTTGTGTATTAGTTGATGAACTTTGGCTACATATTTGTGACTTAAAATGATACCATATGAGCTTGTGTAGGTATGTGCAAAATGGGTGGAAAATTGGGTTTGCAAATGGCCTATTTTTGTCCACACGGGCAGAGACACGGGCGTGTGTCTCAGCCATGTGCGACACATGGT
Organism: Gossypium longicalyx; assembly: GCA_025698465.1. NCBI lineage: Eukaryota > Viridiplantae > Streptophyta > Magnoliopsida > Malvales > Malvaceae > Gossypium > Gossypium longicalyx. Next base: position 60,691,074 of record CM047007.1, read on the forward strand.
CATGCTACATGGCCGTGTGTCCTTTGTTGTTGAAATTTAATTGAAGTCGGTATGCTCCACATGGTTTTGCACACAGGCGCCATGTGGTATAAGTCAGTATACCCCCTAAATGGCACACGGGCTGGACACACGGTGTATGTTTGGCCGTGTGACCTAAGTCATTATACTCTTCAGTTTTCACACGGCCTGGCACACGAGCGTGTCCTCAGCCATGTGATACAAGTTAGTATTTATGCCCTGTTTCCACATGGCCTAAGACACGGGCGTGTTTACTAGCCGTGTGTGGCACACAGCCTATTCACACGGGCATGTGACCCTTATATGATTGAAAAATTTCTAAGCTGTTCTGAAAATTTCGTTTGTTAACGGTTTAATCCCGAACCATTTCTAAAATATGTTTAAGGCCTCGTAGGCCCTCATAAAAGATAATGTGATTGTATTGAATTATGCATGAGAATGATTGCTTGAGGTTGATAAATGTAAGCTATGTGTTATGTTTTAATCGGTAATACCTCGTAACCCTATTCTTGCGATGGATATGAGTTAGGGGTGTTACAACTCCCATTGATGGTAACGCACAAAAATCCAAATTTCTTTGGAATGGATCATGGACGGTTCAAACCCTCATTCTTGAATTAATGGTCTCCCTTGCAATTCAAGAAAATATTTTTCATTTTTTAGATTATAGAACCATTTTAGGTCCAAAACATCCAGTGCTTTCTAGACCATAGTTCTATTACTCTTACGTGGAGGCATTCTTTAATCAAAGTTTCTAACAAGAATGTAGATGAATAGTATTTAATGTAACAAAAAAAATAAGAATACTTAACCTCAACCTCCTTAAACCTATATGTGCTTCCTCTTCGATCTATTGATGACGACTTCCTCCAATGTGGTCTTTAGAATTGGGGATGAAGGATAGAAAACCTAGATTTTTTTGGTAAAAAGGGGTTTTTGAATTTATAGGCTTTAGAGAGTTTTTTAGAAGAATTTGGATGTTAAAATTAGGTTATGCTATTTTAATAGGGGGTTTTATGTTTAAAATTTTATTTTGTGGTTAAAATCCAGGTATTTTTAAGGTTAAAAAGTCGGGTTACACAATTGGGTCAGGTTGATCCTACAGAAAATTACAGTGATGTCATGACACAGGCATTCCATGTCGTGACATCTCTGCCAAGTTGCTCATATCGCGACATCGAGGTTCGCTGTCACGACACACCCTGCAGTTTTAAACACATGGAAGACTGTTCATCATGTCGTGATGCAAAATAGCGGGTCGTGGTGTTGATATGATTTTTGTAATTCTTTGCTACTGACTACGGTGTTGCAACATGAAGTGCTTATGTCACGACATTGATGCTGTTTTCCAAGATTTCTAATCTTCAGAGTGCTTCAAATTCCTATTATCCTTATCTTTGATATTCTTGAAACATGTTAATTAATTGTTAGTGAAATATACAATTTTGTACAATTAGTTAGTGCTTTACATAAAAATGTTAAGTCTTGCTGCCGGACTTGTCCATCAGCTCAGTTAATATACACTGAAGTGCTCCTTGTAAAATGTTTTTGCCTGTATTGGTCCAACACCCATCGTGACATTCTATTTGTTTGTGATTGTCTCTCTCTCTAAACTTACCTTTTCGGTCTGACTTAACAACTGCAAATTCTTTTCATAGATCATAACTATTAATTATTTCTAGGACCATGTAATCGTGCAACCACTTTAGTTTCTTCTTTATGTTTTTGCTTCGTAAAGATGTTGAGAATTGTAGTTCATACTTGTTGCTTGTTATGTTTCTGTTGACTGGTCTCTTGTTGACTAGTCTCCTTTAGTTACTATGCTTGTAGTTCTTATTCAGAATGTGTACAAAGGTCTTCCTAAGAAAAATAGATAAGTAATAGTGAAGTTAGTAAGTTGAATAAATTAAAGATCGTATCTATAACCTAAAAAAAATTTCCTAATTATTATTTTTGAAGTGCAAAAATTAAAATCAAACTAGTAATGTTGCCTCCCCGGAAATGGCGCCAACAACTTTACTGCCTCCGGACTTACTAACGTCCAAAGTGTGAATACAATAGTAAAAGATATAGTGATGAAGTGTTATCCGCAAGTATATGGGTCTAGTTGCAATTTAGCTATAATGGAGTATGTGAGTACTCCGAGGATCGTACCCAATGGAGGCTAGTGCTAGATCCATTTTAACATGAACACTAAAAGATCTAATTAGTACTCTAAATCATTTATAGTATAGAAACATAATAAAAGGAGTTTTCAAGAAATAATAAAATATAATAAGGAAATAAATAAAAATCAAGAGATTGAAAAATACAATAAATCAAATCTGATTATGGTAAATCAAATCTGATTATGGGTGATTAGCTTGCTTCAGTAATCCCCATCAACTGCCACTTCGGGTTCCTCGTCAATCAACTAGTCACTATCTCAGTAGGATCTTCCGATCCTCCACTCAAATAATGAGTCGGCAATGACTACTCATCTTTTGACCTCATAGTCCAAATTGGCTTGTGGTGAGGTTGTTCATGGATAGGCCATACCAATTTTGGGTTAATTCCCACCTTAATGACTTCCTAAGGTTGTCAGGCCTAGGGTATTAGGTTCTTCCTTTCCCAAACAGCTGATCCGTTGAGTAACCCTACAAAACTATTAATAGATCATACCTCCACTCGCTAATCCCCAATAAAAGGATTGTTCCTCACGGTTTCCATGAACAATATAGAATCAATATAAAGAATAATCATGATAAATTAATCGAAAGTATAGAGTTTAAGAAAACACCTGAATTCTATTAAGAATGAAGTGAACCCAGAAGTTTGATTGTCTTCTACAAATCAGATCTCTCGAGATAAATAAAAAACAACGCGAAAATAAATCTAAAGCCTAAGAAGAAAGAAAAGCTGAACTGAAATTAAAAGTAGAATTTTAAACTAAGTAATTGGTGTCCATAACATGTGATAAATGAGCCTATTGATAGATTTTAGGTGGTCATCGTCCTTAACCCTAAGTTAACTGATGTTCCCAAGCTTTAAGTTTGATTATGCAGACCAAAACACCCCCGACTCATGTTTAATTCCCATCCAGAGTCAATGTCGTGACACATCAAGACCTGTGTAGAGACAAAGGAGTTAGTGTACCCCTATTAGGATATCTTCAAGGTTATGTCGTGACCTCGAATGCAGTCTCATGATTTCTCAATTTTGCTCCCTGTGTTACAACATTTGTCATTCTGTGTTGCGACATAGTGACCAGTATTGATTTATTACGCCTTCTAATGGTCTCCTGCACACTTGCAAAGTTCATTAGTTCACCCTTAGGCCTGATTTGGCCCTTAAGGTGAATAAAAGACTCAATTTGCACATTTTATTAACTTTAAGAAAACTCAAAAAAACATAATTAAAACCTAAAGAAAATGCTTGCTTTCAAACTCCTAAAGTGCAAAAATTAGTTTAATATGATACACCAAATTACGGTAGATCAATTCTCAGAGAACATTTTTGACATATTAAGTTAACTAACACACCCTGACCTAGTGCATCTGTAACTCGAACATCAAACTTAGTTGACTTGATAGGTAAATTCATATCCATTACTAAAGTAGTGCAAATATATGAATGAGTGGATCCAGGGTCAATCAGTGTAGACAGAGTAACATAAAAGAGATTGAATGTACCAGCAATAACATCGGTACGGTAGCTTCATCCCTAGCTCGAATGGGATATGCTCGAGTAGGCGCTCTAGCCTCAGACTTGAAAGTTGTGTCTTTGGTCCCACTGCGATTAGCTCCAGTATTACTACTCTGACTAATATGATTACCTTTTTGAGGCTTAGGCAATGGTTTTACACTCTGATCATCAGTATCTCCCACTTTTCTCAGGAAATTTCTAATAAAATGTTAGGTTGAACCACATCTAAAACATGCACCCAATCTGGTCTTTCATTCACCAGTATGTAACTTTCCATAGTGTTCACAAATAGGTCTAGGAGCATTACGAACATAGTCGACACTATCTGCAAGCACAGACTGAAATCTTGAATCATTTTTCCTTATTTTATTTCTTCTCGAGAACCCTAGTAGTGAACTAAATAAGCTGAAAGCTTCCCTCGATTTCTGTAAAGGAGGAGCTGAAAGTGGTCTAGATGAACTCCATTTACCAAAATCTTAAGCTTTTCTTTCATTTTGTTTCTTGTTATTACATATTTCTTCCATCTTTTGTGCCGAATTAGACAAAAGTATGAACTCTCGCAGTTCCAGCGTGCCTAGTAGCATCTTAATTTCATTATTTAACACGTCATCGAATAAAACACACATTTCTTCTTCAACCGATATAATTTCACGAGCATACCTGCTAAGCTGAACAAACTCTCACTCGTATTTAGCCATATATTTTTTTCCCTGCTTCAATTCAAGAAATTCTTTCTTTTTCCTATCTAGGCATCGTTTGCTAACATATTTCTTTCAAAAGTCAGTTCTGAAGAAATCCTAGTTAACCCTATCTCTCTATACCACAGCTATTACTGTCAACCATTAGTTATAGGTTTCATCTTTAAGCAAAGATACTGCACATTTGAGATAATCATTAGGGAGCATGCCATTTCATCAAAAACCATCTGAATATTCTCAAGCCAGTACTCATCCATAGCTGGATCATCATTCGTCTTGCCTCTAAATTCTTTGGCACCACACTTTCTAATTTTATCAATCAAGGGCTGTTGAACCATTTTAGTAGTTTGAGGACAAGGAGGTGCCATAAGAAGCACAACAGGGAGTGGAGGTTGCTGAGCTGTAGGATTTGCTCACATAAACTCGGAGAACCATTGACCTATCATGTTGTAAAAGGAACTTTTAACATCGGTTTTGATATTTGCAAAATCGACATACTATGATTCAATTCTTGTTCGGAAGCCAGAACATTACTCTCTACTTCATTAGTGACAGCACGATTGGTTTATGCCAGCATCTTTGAATCTATAAGAAACAACAATGTTAGATAAGATCAAATAACATCACACTATCATAGGTTTATATGGCATGTAATTTCTAAACTCAAAACATGTTACGTTCAGTTCGAGAATCGACTAAATCGTAGTTCTAATACCATTAAATGTAACACCTTTCACCCGTCTTTATCTCCTGATTAGTGTTATGTGATGATACATCATTTAACAGTGTAACACCTCTTACCTGTACCCGAGACTAGGATAGGATACGAGGCATTACAGAAAGCATACATAGTCACTCATGTAAAACCAGGCTATAATTTTTTTTTAAAATAACTTCAATCATACATACATAAATTGTCCCTAGTATGGGCCTATGAGGCCCAAAACATACATTAAAGGTGGTTCGGGACTGAACCAAGAACTTAAGAAAAATTTTATAAAATTTTCCATGTTAAACCTCACACACCTGTGTGGAGGTATTGCACACACCCGTGTACTTAGGATAGGCCCGTGTCCATTACCCATGTGGAATTAATTTTTATTTCGAACCTACAGGAGTTTTCACACGACCGAGCATATGCCCATGTCCCTGGCCCGTGTCCTTCACATGGCCTCGACATGCCCGTGTGATCGCCCATGTCCAAAAACCTGGACATTCTGTTTATGACATCATCATTCATTTTGAGGCAAACGGCTAGGGCATACACCCGTGTACTAGGCCATGTCCTCCACACGTTTAAGACACATGGCCGTGTCTCTGCCCGTGTGTTTACTACTATGCATACTGACTTAGAAAATTTAGGTGTAGGAGACACGCGGCTATTTAACACGCCTATGGGGTAGACTGTGTGCCACACATGACCTAAAAACATGCCCGTGTGTCTACCCGTGTGGACTTTTGAAAGGGTATCTTCCAAGCCATTAGTCACCCTCATTCATTCTTACACTTATACACAAGTCATAACATACAACATGGCATATTTAATCACTCAAATATTCAATTCCATAACATTTTCATATCAACATAATGACATCCTAATGCCCAATCATTTTATTATATGATTTGGAATCATTCCACACCAATTTCTGGCAATATTGAACTAGTTACCTTAGCTTCAGATTTTGCGTTCATGTCCATAGTCATATTAAGTCATTGATCATGTTATTTTGTGACAGGTTTTAAATATTTATAAGTAATTGTTCTTGAAACTAACTATTATCACGATGTAGGCAAGTGTACCTATCGAACAGTAGTATAGTTTTAGCAAGACTAGATTGTCGAACCCAAAGGAACTAAAAGTACTAGTAATGACTGTCTTTTTATTATCTAGCCTAAGAATAAAAGGGGTTTGTTTTAACTAACTAATTAACTAAACTAAGACTTCAAAGAAAATATAATTGGGGGATTACTTTTGGAAAATGATTGAATTAAGACAATACCTAAGGAAAAATCCACCTAGACTTCACTTGTTATTTGACTCTGAATCGGAAGACTTATTCATTTTACTTGATTCGTAGAAATCCCTAAGTTATATTATTGTCTCTCTCGAGACTAACAACATCTAACCCTAGGTTGAATAATTGAAATCTCTTTCTAATTAACTTACTAGGATTGCATTAACTCGATTTATGGATCCCCTTATTAGGTTTCACCCTAATCCGGCAAAAATTTTGTCACCCTATCTCTAGGCGCGCAATCAACTCCGCTTAATTATGAAAAATGTACTCTTAGACAGGGTCTATTCCTCCTTTGCATAAAAGCTTAACTTGAATCAATATCCTGGAATATCAAAACAAGAATGATGAACAAATAATTAAGAACAAGTCAAATATTTATCATACAATTCAGAAAATAATAATAACAAGATCTATCTTAAGTTTCATCCCCCTTATGTATTTAGGGGATTTAGTTCATAACTAAAAAAGAAAACATCTCAGAAGAATAGTGAATATAAAACATAAAGACAAGCCCAAAACTCTTAAAGGGGAATTGAAGGGAGATCTTCAGTCTTGACAGTGAATCCGACTTCTGAGATGGATCAATCTGCTTTCCTTGAGCAATTCCTTGCTTCCTCCTGTGTGTCCCCTTTTCTCCTCACTTAAGGTGTATTTATAGGCTTTAGAATGCCTAAAAGCCCTCAAAATTAGCCTTTTCCGAATTGGACTCAACTTGGGCTCGGCAGGGACACGCCCGTATGACATGCCCGTGTACGATTTCTTCGGGCCGTGGTCAAGCCTGTTAAAATAGCACGGGCATGTGGTCTACCCGTGCGAGTTGTGCTTCGATTCTGCCAAATTGACACGACCGTGTGGTTTGCCCGTGTAAGGATGTCCAGGCCGTGTTGATTTCGTACGTTGGCCCATTTTCTCTATTTTTGGTCCGTTTCTCGTTCCTTTTCCTCTCCTAAGCTCACCTAAGTATAAAACATGAAATTAAGGTATTAGGAGCATCGAATTCACCAATTCTAAGGAAAAATCATCCATAAAATGCGCTAAGCATGGGATAAAAATATGTATAAATGACAATTTATCAAATACCCCCACACTTAAGCATTTGCTTGTCCTCAAGCAAAATCCTCATCTCATAATCAAAAGAAATTCTTCACAACTTATAATTTTTATCGATAATACCTCAAAATAATCCATAGGTAATCAAACATTGAAAATTTGACTAAAAGAACATCAAAGTTTCAAACATTCCAAGTTGAGCATTTTATCATGATATCACAGAGTTTCACAGAGGATCTTATCACAGAATCATATTATAACCCTCTAACCAAAGCCATTTTATCAAAATATCACAGAGTTTCATATCCTCACTAAAGATTCCCTCAAATCACTCGAGGTGTTTTAAGGACAATAAATGAAGCACTCAATAGTCAATAATGAAAAGTTATTACCATAGGCTTGCATAAAAATCAAATATCCACCACTATAAATTGAGATGAAACATCAATCAAAAGGTCTTTTAAAGGGTTCTAATATGGCTTTGGTTAGAGGGTGCAGTCACAAGCTGAAAGAGAGGGTTAGAATCGAGATTGAATTGAAAATTTGTCTAACTAGAAAAATGACTGGTCATCAGTTGATTACAAGTGAGCTTCTTCTCAGAATGTGGAATTAACACTCAAGCTCAAAAATAACAAATTACTATTAATAAGTATGCAAGTATTGTTGTTGTTGTTGTTGTTTAAGAACAAGTCAAATACAAAATAAAACATAGCTAAACAACTATTCCAACTGAAATCTCGACAAAAATAAGGATCAAATTAATTTAGGGGATTTAAAAAATAATGAGTTATGGGTTAATATTGAGGGTAAATCAATGAATGGTTTGTTAGGCTCAATAGGGTTCACTAAGGGTTAATTGTGAAAGTAAGCTTTTATGGAGTGAGTGGGTTAAACCTAAGTGCCTTTATCATTTTGACATATCAAATCAAATGGTGTGGTCTTGACTTGCATAATCAAGCAAGTTCTAGAATAACAGTTCAATATTGACGCACTCATAATGAAAGTGAGCATGGAGGAAATAATAGATGCTCTTGAAGGCTCAAAATCTCACAAAAATTATGGCTTTTTGATGTTTAAACTTGTGAATTCCAACTCAAGATAATACCTAGACTTAGAGAAACAACCTAGAAGTTTATAATTCTTCAAAAATCAACTTATCATGCTTGATTCCCTAATGTCTTAAAGTTTAAACAATCAATGCATAAATGCCTATATTTTAATTCAAGACATATCAATAAAAATCATGAGTTAATTAAAATTCATTCTAATAGTGATATGAGTAATTCACGTGAGAATAAGACATATTCTAATGGTGATATAAAAGAGCCCCCAACACTTAAGATGTACATTGCCCTCAATGTACAAAGATAGATATACGGAAAAAGATAAATTTATGATCATAAGATAATGAGAGAAGTGAAATTTCCTGAATGATGAATGAATTCCTTGAACTGGAGTTTTTGGAGAATAAATGGCGTGAGAGTGGAGGAGGATACTCCAGTGGGGGTAGAGGTTCATTAGTTCATAAGTCCTGCACAAACCAATATTGTATCTGTTGGTAGCTATAGTCATGGTCGAGTAGGACATGGCAGTCATGGAGAACCTTTCCTGGTGGAGTTTTTAGTTCCTATATGAGGGTGAGCTTAGGAGCTCTTTTATAGCTATGACAAAATCAATAACTTTTTTTATGAAATGTAAAGAAAGAGAATTACTCATAATGGAATAACTGAAGTTGGTCATTGTAAAATAAAAAATTATAAAATCTAATAAAGATAGGCGTAAGGAAAAATAAAAAGGATTCTGAAGATAAAATAAAAGTAAAAACATAAAATAAAATAATTAATGAAAGTTTTTAAACATCTTCATCGCTAGATGGTTCGCGAGGTGGGGGTGGCGATGAGATGTGAAAATGCTAACAAATCTGATGTAGAGTCACATCAATGTGATCAAATCATTGAAAACATTGCTGCTCAAATCATGTAAGGCACTCAGAGATGTCAGCATATAAAACTGGCGTATGAACTGGACAAGAGAGGCGTGATGGCTGAGACGGTTGGTCCTTGTGCTGTGGAGGGATATCATCAGTAATGTCCTCGGGGGCCTCCTCCTCGGTAGATTGGGCGAGACGATATTGAGGAGGGTAAGTTCCTTGGCGCTTTTCGATCATCCTCATGCTTAGCATGCTCAAGATGCCTTGTGGAGACATTTGGCCAATGAGGGTCAAGGATGATTCTTGGGCTGTGGTGTTGAGGAGCCCGAAGTGTCGCGCCAGCCACGTCACATAGGGCCCAATAGAGATGACCCCTTTCCAATGTCGCTCTGTCTGGTGGCAAATGGCAAGGGCGATAAAATAGGCAAGGTCGAAGACGTGCCTATGTGACATACACCATAAGTAGTAGACGTCGTTGGTGGTGACGATGCCAGTGCTTTCTCTCTGCCCTGTCAAGGTGTGAGATAGAATCGAATGTAAATACCTCAAGGATGGAGGGAGAGCTAATGCCTTGAAGCGAGTGGGGTTGTAGGTGGCTGAATGTGGTAAGAGTGCACCCCAGCACTGTGAGGGAGAACGGTGGATGTGACAGTTGAGAGAATTTAAGTCATTTTCCTCCTTGAACTCCTCTGTATATAAGCCCAATACAGTATCGAATTCTAGGACGCTTAGCTGGTGGACTAATCTGCCTAGGCGAAATTGGACCGTGCTGGGATCATCGTAATTTGTCATTACAGTCTAAAGATAAAATGTTGAGTATAGTTCCATCGTAAGCTCAAGATACATCGGCTTGATGATCCCAGAGAAAAGCTCCCAAGGGTCAGTGGTTAGGAGGGCTCGAATCGCATCAGCTAACTGAACTTGTTCTACTGCAGCCCAGTCAATGCAGTGGCCCGCAATTAAAGGTCGGGCCCAGAGTATTTGGTAAAGTTCTTCTTGGGGCCTAATGGGGAACTACAGAAAAGGGTGGCAAATTTTCGCGCTAGGACCTGAGAAAGACGACGCCCCCTTTCTTCTCTTCGAAGCGGGGACGGTGATTTTCTTTCCTCGTGAAGACGACATTGTACCTACAATCAAAACAATTAATTCATCTTGAGGAATGGTCAAAGTAAAAAAAAGACAAAAATTAAAATAAAATAAAAATCATAATTTTAGCCACAACTACTAAGAGTAACAACTTAACCAAAGCAATCAATTTTATGGCATAAGAATGGCAGAGAATTTCATGGAATGCAATCATACTTGACGGATGAAACATGTCAACACAAAATGCATGAATATGTTTGTTATTCTAACCATGGATAATTACTTTAAACTAGTCAAATGGGGCAAGGAAATCATGTAATGAGTAAGAATTTCACATGAAAAAGATGATAACTACTTTAGATAATGAATTTTGAGTGATAGAAAGATAAAAATAACATATAAAATGTAGATTACTATGATAACTAGCATGAAAAATGAGTGCAATTAAAGGGAAAAGAGCAAACAAACGCTAGAAAGGGAAGAATATGTGTAAAAATAGGGTTGGAAGCGGCGCATGGGTGTGGCGGGGCAGGCGTGTGGACTTGCAGTGGCTAGGATTAGGGATTTTGGGTGAAGAAGACAATGAATAGTGTAGCCTATTTATTGATTTTGGGGCACATGGCCAGGGAACACGCTCGTGTTCCCTAATTTTAGCTCGTGTGTTTCGCATTTTTTGAATTTGGGTGCATCTAGCATTCAGCCCACGCCCGTGTATTTTGGGCGTGTGGGTGCACATGGCCGTGTCGCACGGTCGTGTCTATCTTCGTTTGCTTCTCCCACACCCGTGTATGCAGATCCACGCCCTTGTTAATTTGACAAGTTCGACCACGAGTATAGGACACGGGCGTGTCGAATGCCCGTGTTATTTTCTCAGGTTCAACCACGATGTGTTATTTTGGCAGGCTCACCCACGGCCATATCACACGGCCGTGTCGTTTTATCGTAGCCCGTGTTTGGGAAAAATTTCTACCCTGTTTCCACACAGTCCTCAGTACGCCCGTGTGCTTGGCCATCTCTTGTGTGGTAAGCTTGTGTTCAAGAGCTCCGTTAGTAAGTTAGGTGTTGAACACTAAAATTTAAAGAGATTAATATTGTTAGTGCCCGGGTTGCCTCCCAAGAAGTGCTTATTTATAGTCTAAGTTCGACTTACCTCTCCATTGAATGGTCATGGTGGTTTGAGGAGTTTATACTCCTCATTCCTGCTACCCATCTTATCAAAATAAGGTTTTAGACGGGTGTTGTTTACCTTAAAAGTGCTGAACTTGGGATGACTTACCTCAACTGTACCGAATGGGAAAATGCTAAGTACCGTAAGAGGGACTTCTTCATTCGGTTTGGTAGTTACAATGTGAGAATCTGTGGCTTCTAATAAAATTTTATCTCCAACCTTAAGCTGATTTAGAAAGGTATTGAGCTCGTTCTGGCGTAGTTTTGGTTTATCGGGTGTGCTTGGTTTATGCGTCCACCATTCATCTAGTTCCTCGATTTGTACCCTTCGATCTTCATGAATAGGTCCTCTAATATTGCTTGGGAATGGCTCATGTACATCCTTTAGACTCATTTCCTGCAAAGTAGGTTGCACCATATTATCAGTTTTAGTAGAATGGTTTAGACGATCACCCTCAATTTCTGATGTGTTACCAGAATTGCGAGCTTGAAGGGTGATTGTTTCGTCTCACACACGAAGTGTGAGCTCACCTGTGCCAACATCAATAATCGTTTTAGTAGTTGCTAAAAAGGGCCTTCTTAAAATCAAAGGAGTGTTGCTTTCCTCCTCTATGTCTAGAACAATGAAGTCAACGGGAAATATAAATTTATCGATTTTAACTAGCACATCTTCAATAATACCCCTAGGAAATCTTATAGTTTTATCTACTAATTGTATGCTCATCCTAGTCTGTTTGGGTTTCCCAAGACCTAATTGTTTGAACATTTTGTAGGGCATGACGTTAATACTATCCCCTAAATCAGCTAATGCATTATTAACATTTAAACTACCAATTAAGCAAAGAATTGTAAAACTCTGTTGATCTTTTAATTTCTTGGATAGCTTATTCTGTAGAATAGCTGACCAATCTGCATTTAGCTCCACATGTGACGCCTCGTCCAACTTCAACTTATTTGCTAAAAGCTCCTTTAAAAATTTCATTGCGTTTGGCATCTGTGATAGAGCTTCAATAAACGGTAAGTTAATGTGTAATTTTTTTAAGAGTTTAAGGAATTTACCAAATTGTTCATCTGAACGGTCTTTTCTTGTCACGTTAGGGTATGGCACACGAGGTTTGTATTTTGTATTTACCGATTTTTGTTCTTTGTTGTATACCTCACCTTTACCTTTGCTTATCTCAGTATCTTGCCTTGGTTCTGGTTCAGGTGTGACTAACCTTTCCTCATCTTGACTAGTAATCACATTGAGTTGCTCCCTTGGATTCGATTCTATGTTGCTTGGCAAGCTACCTTGTGGTTGTTCAAAAATCAACTTGGCAAGCTGTCCAATCTAAGTTTCGAGCCCTTGGATCGATGCTTGTTGATTCTTAAGTGTTGTCTCGGTATTCTGAAAATGAGTTTCTGACACCGATATAAACTTTGTGAGCATCTCTTCAAGGTTCGGCTTCTTCTCTTGTTGGTAGGGTGGTTGTTGGAAGCTTGGAGAAGGTCTCTGATTGCCTTGGTCTCCCCATGAGAAATTTGGGTGGTTCCTCCAACCTGCATTGTAAGTGTTACTATAAGGATTATTTTGAGATCAAGGATTGTTACCCATGTAATTTAACTAGTCGTTGTCTATGTTGTGACCATATGGCGGGTATTTTGAATTGCTCAATCCACCTCCATTTGCTTCACACTACATTATTGGGTGAACCTGTGAAGAACTAAGAAAACCATCAATTTTCTTATTCAATAGTTTTACCTGATTAGAGAGCATGGTGACCGAGTCGACGTTATAAACACTGGCTGTTTTCGCTGGTTTTGTCCTCATGACTTGCCACTGATAGTTATTCAGTGACATCTCCTCTATAAATTCATAGGCAGCTTCAGGTGTTTTATTGTTGATAGTTCTCGCGAAAGAATCGCATCAACCATTTGTCGAGTCGAAGGATTCGAAGCCATTATGAAAGGTTTGAACTCAGAGCGCAGTGGTACCCCATGGTGAGGGCATCTTTGCAAAAGATCCTTGTATCTCTCCCATGCATCGTAGAGTGTCTCTAAATCCATCTACACAAAAGAAGAGATATCATTACATAATTTAGCCATTTTAGCCGACAGAAAATATTTTAATAAGAACTTTTCGGTCATTTGTTCCCAAGTAGTAATTGACCCTCGTGGTAACAAGCTCAACCACTTTATAACTTTGTTCCTCAATGAAAAGGGAAACAACTGAAGACGTATAGCATCATCAGAAACGCCATTAATTTTAAATGTATTGCAAAATTCCAAGAAATTTGCCAAGTGAGTGTTTGGATCCTCATCCTGCAAACCATCAAACTGAACAAATTGCTGTATCATTTAAATAGTGTTAGGTTTTAGTTCAAAATTATTCGCAACAATAGCAGGTCTAATTATACTCGATTCAGTTCCTGTTAAAAAAGGTTTAGCATAATTATACATAGTGCGAGGAGTAGGATTCTGATTTGCTAGTTCAGCGGGTATCATAGGAGGTAGCTGATTATCTTGATTTTTAGCCATTTCCTCAGTCGTAGTTGAGATATCGTCCCCTTGCGCTTCCTCTATGTATCTTAGGCTTCGCCTTATTTCTCTTCGATTTCTATGAATTATGCGATCGATTTCTTCGTCAAAAAGAGTGGTCCTGACGGGTTTCTTCTAGTCATAAACTATAAAAACCTGCCAAGAGAAAGAAAAAGCAAATTAATAAATAATAATAATAATAAAATAAAATTAACTTGCAAGGAAAATAAATGGCTAAAGTAATAAAAATTGAGTGTTCCTAATATCTTAGTTCCCCAGCAACGGCGTTAAAAACTTGATCGTGTTATTTTGTGACAGGTTTTAAATATTTATAATTAATCGTTCTTGAAACTAACTATTATCACGAAGTAAGAAAGTGTACCTATCGAGCACTAGTATAGTTTCAGAAAGACCGGATTGTCGAACCCAAAGGAACTAAAAGTACTAGTAATGACTGTCTTTTTATTATCTAGCCTAAGAATAAGGGGGTTTGTTTTAACTAACTAATTAACTAAACTAAGACTTCACAGAAAATAGAATTGGGGGATTACTTTTGGAAAATGATTGAATTAAGACAATACTTAAGGAAAAATCCACCTAGACTTCACTTGTTAATTGACTCTGAATCGGATGATTTATTCATTTGACTTGATCCGTAGAAATCCCTAAGTTATATTATTATCTCTCTCGAGACTAACAACGTCTAACCCTAGGTTGAATAATTGAAATCTCTTTCTAATTAACTTCTTAAGGTTGCATTAACTCGATCTATGGATCCCCTTATTAGGTTTCACCCTAATTTGGCAAAATCTTGTCACCCTATCTCTGGGTGTGCAATCAACTCCGCTTAATTATGACAAATGTACTCTCAGACAGGGTCTATTCCTCCTCTGTATAAGAGCTTAACTTGAATCAATATCCTAGAATATCAAAACAAGAATGACGAACACATAATTAAGAACAAGTCAAATATTTATCATACAATTCAGAAAAT
The DNA here is from genome assembly GCA_025698465.1 of Gossypium longicalyx. Taxonomy (NCBI): domain Eukaryota; kingdom Viridiplantae; phylum Streptophyta; class Magnoliopsida; order Malvales; family Malvaceae; genus Gossypium; species Gossypium longicalyx. The sequence continues at coordinate 60,706,236 of CM047007.1, forward strand.
AATAATGACAAGATCTGTCTTAGGTTTCATCCCCCTTAGGTATTTAGGGGATTTAGTTCATAACTAAAAAGAAAAACATCTCAGAAGAATAGTGAATATAAAACATAAAGAAAAGCCTAAAACTCCTGAAGGGGAATTGAAGGGAGATCTTCAGTCTTAATAGTGAATCTGGCTTCTGAGATGGATCAATCAGCTTTCCTTGAGCAATTCCATGCTTCCTCGTGTGTCTCCCCTTTTCTCCTCCTTTAAGGTGTATTTATAGGCTTTAGAATGCCTAAAAGCCCTCAAAATTAGCCTTTTCTGAATTGGACTCAACTTGGGCTCGGCAGGGACAAGCCTGTGTGACACGTCCATGTACGATTACTTCAAGTTGTGGTCAAGCCTGTTAAAATAGCACCGGCGTGTGGTCTACCCGTGTGAGTCGTGCTTCGATTCTGCCAAATTGACACGGCCGTGTGGTCTGCCCGTGTGAGGAAGTCCAGGTCGTGTTGATTTCAAACGTTGGCCCATTTTCTCCGTTTTTGGTCTGTTTCTTGTTCCTTTTACTCTCCTAAGCTCGCCCAAGTATAAAACATGAAATTAAGGCATTAGGAGCATTGAATTCACCAATTCTAAGGAAAAATCATCAATAAAATGCACTAAGCATAGGGTAAAAATATGTATAAATGACAGTTTATCAGTTAGTCAGAGATGGTGATTCAGATACTGGAGGACATGTTAAGGAGTTGTGTGATTGAGTTTCGAGGTAGTTGGAGGCATACTTGCCGTTAGCAGAGTTTGCATATAACAACAGTTATCAGCCTAGCATACAAATAGCACCTTATAAGGCATTATATGGTCGTAGGTGTCGTACTCCCTCATGTTGGACTGAGTTGGGCAAGCGGTGAGTTTTGGGCCCTGAGCTAGTTTCTGATATCGAGGATAAAGTGAGACTAATTCGAGATCGAGTGAAGGCAGCATCAGACAGATAGAAGTCGTATGTGGATCTAAAACGTAAAGAGATTGAGTATTCTGTGGGGTACTTGGTTTTTCTCATGGTCTCACCATGGAAGAAGGTACTAAGACTAGGACGAAGGGGTAAGCTGAGCCCTAGGTTTATTGGGCCTTACCGCATACTGAAACGTGAGGGACCGGTTGTCTATAGCATGAGTTACATCCAGAGTTGGACCGGATTCATGATGTGTTCCACTTCTCTATTTTGAGGTGCTACCGTTCTGATCCCACACATGTTATTTCAACTGAGGAGATTGGGGTTAAACCAGATCTAACTTTTGAGGAAGAACCAGTTCAGATTCTAGACCATGATGTGAAGGTCCTGAAGAAGAAGTCTATCCCACCAGTTAAGGTACTTTGGCGTAATCACAGCTCCAAGGAAGCCACGTGGGAACTCGACGAAGCGATGCGACAACAATACCCTCATCTATTTTGACCAGGTAAATTTCGAGGTCGAAATTTTTTTATCGGGTAGAGCTGTAATGCCCCAAAATCTAAGTATTTATTTTTGCATGTTGTGTTGCACAATTACATGTCTGCTTCAGTGGTTAACTGTCCTGGGAAGAGTCTAAGAAGTCTTGGGTTCAAGCCTTGGCTTGTACAAAATTTTATTTTTACTTGAATAAACCTTGTTTCTGGTCAATAGACTTCTTAAATAATTGTGGATAAAACATGACAGAAAGGGCCTGCTAGTCTAGAGGTAAGTGGCGTGTGAGTGGTCCTTGGGGTCTGAGGTTCAAGGCTTGGTGAGGAAAGAGGAGTGATTATTTTGCTGCTGTACCGTGTAAGAGATTGTATGTCAGTGGGATTCTGTTGCTAATGAACGGTTGGAGTGTTTGAGGGAGTGGGTAGGAGGATATTGTGGAGAGATTTTAGGAGAGAATTAAGTGAGGTTGAGGTGTGATGGAGTAGTATGCCGAATGTGGGAACTCCATTGTACCAATTCGGTCATAGGACCTTTTACTCTTAGTGCTGAAATTGTGTTATAGTTTTGCTCTCTATTTTCTTCTTTTCATTCTTTTGTGTGATGGTTGTTTGGTAGCCGAATATGACTTGTGACCATTCCGGTATTTTTTGGGTTGGCCTATTTTGGTTTTGCTCTCCAATATTGTACTTTGATTGATCGACTTTCACTCTCTCCCTCACTTTTCTTTTCTCGATTATTCTTGTTGCTCTTCCTTTGCTTACCCTTGATTTTGTGTAGCCAAATACCTCTCCTGCCCTTGTAGCCGAATATTGTTTTTATTTCGTCAATCTTTCCCTTGTTCTTCATTGCCGATTCTCACATCTTCTTTCCTTCTTCTTGTGCTGCTGATTTCTGTTAGGAGGGGTAACTGTTCCATTGTTGCCTCTGTCAAAGTGTGTGCTTCTGGCGTTCGTGTGGGGTGTAGGCCGACTACTCCTTTATTTGAATTTGGGTTTTGCGTTTCGTTCAACTCTACTTCTCGATTCTCTTCCGAATCTGCTCTTCCTCTTATTCTCAAATCTTATCACGTGGGCACGGTAAGTCTTCTGGTAAGGGGGAAGTTATGCCCAATTGATTAAGGAATGAGCTTATTTTGATTAAACTAGGTTAAGGTTCTAATAATGTTATTTTGCAAGCATCTAATTGTGTTGGACTTGGTTTACCTACGGAGTTGTAAGGCTACATTGGTTAAAGTAGTGGAAGTAAGTGACGGTAACGAGTTCATTTGGGGACTGTTTTAGTATTAAGCATGACTAACGTTGGTTATGGTTTTGTCATTCGTTTTAGGTATGGTTCATCTCAGGAGGGGTTGTGAACCTAGAATCCAAGCAGGTGTGTAAAACACTACCCCTAATTGAGATCGGCAAAAGCCAAAACAAGTGCCTATCGACTCTACGAGAGCGTGCGCTCGCTCGTGTGGTAATCGAAATGCATAAACGTGGGCATTTGATTGTAAATGCCCCCATAAGCGTTTTCATGGGCTTAGGCCATTTTGGGCCATGTTGGGCCAAAATAGGCCGTGTGGGCCCCACGGACTTGAGGACCCCACACGAGTAAACCACAAGGACGTGTGGAGATTATTGGGCCAGGCTGTGTAGTTCACACGGCCAAGGTATTTTGGGCTTTGTGGGCCACACAGGTGTTTAGGCCCACATGGGCCCGCATTTTGGGCCTTGGGCCCATTTTCAATGTTTGACTGTTAAGGTTGCACGAGTCGCTCGAGACGACTGTGGACCTATTGTTGGGTCAGTAAGCATACCTCGACCCAAAAATTGATAAATGACTGTATGCCCCTATGAGGTAAAATGATTATATTCCCCTTATGAGATGTATGCCTATGTTGAGCATGCCATTTTATATATGTTGCATATATGCATGATATTATGGTATGTTGCATGGGGATGGGTTATTATGATTGGAGGAAGTGTACTGTACTGGCAGCTCTGCTGCAATTTCTGTTTAGTGCCGTAATCGGTGCTATTTTTGGTGTGTAGGGATGGGTGGGTAGATTTTATCCCCACATGGTGTGTAGGGCTGGACGGAGTGGTGTGTAGAGGCTGGCTGGGTAGGATTCCCGATTGCATCACTGTACTGTGACCACTATTGAATTGGGCTAAGGCCCACACTGATACTGATACTGTAATGGGCTAAGGCCCTAACTAAAATTGAACTGTTACTGAAATGGGCTTAGGCCCAAACTAAAATCGCCTATTGTATGACTGACTATTGCTAAGGGATTACACACTGAGTTTTCATAAACTCGCCCTTTTGTTTTTCTGCACAGGTAACCCTTAGGTGGATCGGTGTTGTGAGGGACTCGAAGGTGGCCACACAACCGCATTTGTTTCTATTTTTTATTTTTAATTTTATAAGTGATTTAATTTGGGTATTCGTTTTGTAATAAGGCCTCTTAAAGTTTTTATTTTAATTTGGGATTTATTTACCTGGATTCATATCTGTTAGTAATAGACCACAAATTTTCAGAAAGATAAATGTTTTTTAAAACACCACGTTTACGCAACATATTTTAAAAGCCCGCAACAAACCTTGTTTTAAAGTGTAATAACAATCTAATAGGATTAACACTTTGCTAAAATGACTTGAGTTTTGACAATGAACAAGATATCCTAAATTTTTGTTAAGATCACAAAGAGGTTTTATATAGATCAGATTGTTTCAACGAAATTATGCTTTTCGAAAAACACTCTAATGTGACATTGTAGATTCGGCCATAACGTCTAGGCTGGGTCTGGGGTGTTACATTTAACATCATTAACTTACTCTAAATTTACACTTTTATACTAAGAATATGGTCACATCTATTGATCAAAGTTCATCCATCAAATATACATACCATATCACACATCCATCAATATCAAGCCTTCACAACATGCACATCATCAAGACATTAAAACAACCATGCAGAATCAATTAGGTTTACAACCCAAAGATCAAATATAAGCCACATCTCATGGCTCTATACAAATGAATCGTTATAAGCTAACTCAATTGGCCAAATCATGAAACACATATCATCACTTGAAAACACTTAGGATTTATTATTACCCCGACTTGATAATTTGATAGTGTGATGCTGCCTCCGACGATCTCTAACCTCGAGCTAACCTGACAACACTAAAAGAAATAGAAAGGAGAGGGGTAGGCTTTATAGCTTAGTAAGCCCGTATGAAAGTAATAATAAGCAGTTTATTTACGTGTTTTTGCCAAATTCTTACAACATGTTCTCTTGGTAACACAATCGAAAGAACACATAATTCCACTATTTGCTCATATTCCAGTCAAGCTATCTACTCGAGTCATAGTCAATAAATTATTTATAACTTGAGCTAAAGAATTCTAAATTAAGATCCACTAATTTTACCTAAAATTAGACTCACATATATCCTTTCTAGAAAATTTCTAGAATTTTTGGTCTAGCCAATAAGTACAGTTTATTCTTCAAAATTACCCCTATTCTATTGTTTGACAGCTTCAACCTTTCTTTACTAAAATTTATTTGTCTCTTAGTACGGGATCCAAATGAAGTTCCCATCTATTTCTCTTGAAAATAGACTCATTAAGGATTTATTCATATAAATTCTAACTCATAATTATTCTTGTACAATTTTTAGTGACTTTCCAAAGTTAAGATAGGGGAGCCCGAAATCACTCTGACCTTATCTCACAAAAATTCAAATATATAATAATATGAAATTATTTTGTTTACATTGTTTCCTCTATGTGAAACTAGGATCAATAAGCTTTAATATCGTATTTCATTCAGTTTCTAATTCAATTTCCACAAATTTTGGTGGATTTTCAAAGTCGGACTACTATTGCTGTCCAAAACTATTTTAGTGCAATATAATGATACCTATCATAAGTTCATTTTCAACTAATTATGAACTCACTATTTCATGGATTCCATGTTCAATTACACAATGACATAATAACATAACCATAAAGATTATTCATCATTCAAGCCTTTTTGTATACTTATCCTATGTTCATATATATACATATACATAAACTTTCTCACCATAAGTCATTCTTCATCAAGGCATTGCTCATGAGTTTAGCGTACATACCTGTACTCACTCATAGTATATCACATAACCATACCTTCTTTAACATGCCCTCCTCGGGACTTTCATTACATCCATTGCATTACCCGTTGAACGCTCGGAATACTATTGGATATGCTAAAAACTTGCACATAAGTGCCACATATACATACGTAGCCAAAGCTACCTCATAACATGTAACGCTCGTAATGGAGCTACTCAAGGGCCTACTCATAAAAGCTATCGGTCAAGGTGTAACTATATGGGCTACTCACAAAAGCTGTTAATTTTCTGACCAATCAAGGATTACCTAGCCGTCGGTAGGTCACACAAGACCATTGCCCGAAACTCAATCACATGTATCGCATCCATTATGAACTCGGACCACTCAATGAGCTTGAATGCCACGTTTATCACAAACCCAAACCACTCAACGAGTTCAGACTTCTTAATTCCTAGTGACATGTCACTTGTATTCTAAACTATTCCTAAGGTTCAAACGGGGTTTTTCTTACTTGCACATTGCACCTCTATTGCACTTGCACGTGATGTCATAGATAGCGACCATAATATTATTCATGCTTATAGTAGTACCATTAGACATAGCATGCATAATAAGCAATAAAATAATTATCACATAATGTTAACACAACATGACATACCACATTATTTACGCATGTACTTACAATTCATGTAATATCAAGCACTAACATTCAAGTATAACATTGCATTATTATTGACGTACGAACTTACCTCGAATCCAAGCACAGCTAATTATTCCATTTTAGCCCATAATCTCGTACTTTCTCAATTTAAACCCGAATCTCGATTTTCTTGATCTAACATTTCAAATATTACTTACTTATTACCCATATTATTCAAATTGGCCTAAAAATCATACTTGTACAAATTTGCATTTTTACCCCTAAACTTTCACATATTTGCAATTTAGCCCTTAGGCTCGTAAAATGAAATTTATTCAATTTCTTTGTACTTTAAGCCTAGCCAAATCATTTCCATAACTATAGAAGCCCACAATTTCCACTAAATCACACTTTTATGACAAATTTTATAACTTTTACAAATTTGTCCTTTTTAGCATTTTCACCGAAAACTACTTAGTAAAAGTCATTTAACACACAAAAAAAAATTCATATTCCTCCCTTAAACATCAAAATACATACATGTAGCACATGGGTAAATTTTCAAACATCAACCCTAGCTCAAATAAATGGTAGAAATAGCTAGATCTTGTTACGCGGATTTCAAAAATGTAAAAATCATTAAAAATGGGGCAAGAACGGACTTACTATTGAGCTCAAAAAGCTTGAACAAAACCCTAGCCATGGCTTCCATGCAAATTTCAGCCAAAGGTTGAAGATGAGCATAAATTTGGTTTTTATTTCCCTTTTTATTATTTTAATTACCAAATGACCAAAATGCCCCTAACTTAAAAATATTATATTTCACCTATTTCATGTCCATTTTTGTCCAAAAGATTAACCAATGGTCTAATTACCATATAAGGACCTCCAATTTAAAATTTCATAGCAATTAGACACCTCTAGCTTCTAGAAATCAAGTTTTTCACTTTTTACAATTTAGTCCTTTTGACCAAATTGAGTGCCCAAACGTCAAAAATTTTGAACGAAATTTTCACGAAATTATCCCGTGAAATTGTAGACCATAAAAATATAATAAAAATAAATTTTACTGTGTTAATTGTGGTCTCGCAACCATTGTTCCGACTAGACCCTAAATCGAGATGTTACATACTCGTTAATATCTCATAAAAGGATTAGTTCCTCATGGATATAATAAACATCATAAACTTGATTGAAAAGATAAACATAAATAATATATCAAAAATAGAGTTTAAGAAAAATCTTGGTATATTGATTTAGCACGAATAGTAATCCACAAAGATTCGATTGTCTTCACAAATAAGATTTTCTGAAGAACAAAATAAAAGAAAAAGTAAGATTACAATGATAAAAGAAACCTAAGTAAAAAATGAACTAGAAAGAAACTAAGAATAAAACTAAATAAAAGTCATCTGCTCAAACTTCAATAAAAATTGTCTAGGAAGTGTTTAGACCTGTGTATTTATAGGCTTAGGGTTGGCCGTCGTCCATTAACCTAATTTGGCTCACTAGTTTTTGTGCACTAATGATTGAGTTTTCTAACTTTGTGACTTTATTTTTTAGTCACTTTTGACTTTTTCAACATGTCTCACTCACGATGCTTTTTTTTATTATTTAAGTACTTCTTCTACTCGTTTTGACATTTTTTTAGTTTTTCTTTTGTTTTGCACAATTTTGCTAGACCCATAATCATTATATCACACTGCTTCTTCCTATTTCTTTAGTTTTTCTTTGACCCATAATTTTGCACATGTATTTCCCCAAATTAACAAATTAACAAATTAACCTATATACATGCTTCTAACTAATCACTTGTATTTCTACAAGCTCAAGCACACTATGGACAAGAAAAATAAAAGAAAAAAAACCATAAAAATATAAAAATAAATTTCCTATATTACCCCAAACATGTTAGATAGCACATTGTCCCAAATGTGCAACCCCTAAGTAGATAAGGAACAAAGTTATTCGATTGATCATGTTATTGTTGTAGTCTTATGGTGGGTGCCTACTTCCTTGTTCGTTTTAAGCTTGTAAATGCAATGCTTTCTTCGTATAGGGTTCCTACATAGAAAATTTATCACAAAAACATAAATATATAAACTACTATTACTCCTACTCCTAATAAAAATCATTCTAATTAATCACTTTACAATCCAAATTTTTTTAAAAATTCGTCTTTAATCATCAAAATGGGGCTGTTGCCCCCCTCTACTGAAGCTTCCCTCTTCCTGAGGTATGGCCTCGAGAGGCTCCAACCAATGAATGTGCATGTTGGAATAATAGATTATGGTGAGGTGTTGCAACATCCCTACTCGATGTTGCGACTTCGAGAGCAATTTGCCCGTATCAGATTTGTTTTAGTGCTGTAAGACGGTGAATCAATGTAGTAACATTTTGAGCAGTTTTTTGTTGTCTTGGTTTTTCCTTGTCCTTCAGCAGAGCATTTATTCCTTAATTCAATTATTTCCCCATAGGGAGCAAAATTGTAACACCCCATAACCGTATCCCACACCGGGACGGAGTACGAGGCATTACCTCACTTGAATTCAAGCTTACAACCATTTATGGGTCTCCAAGACTTGGACAAATTTAAAAACTTCTCAAACTTATCGACATATCCTTATTATGGACCTACGGGGCCCAAAACATACTTCGAAAAACTTGGGACCAACTTGGGTTCTCCAGCCAACTTTAGAAATATGTCACTTGACACAAGGGCACATGCCCATGTAGAAGGGCAACACGCCCCGTGTGACCATTTCGACATGGCTGTGTTGATGGCCCGTGTGGCTCACATGGCCTAAGCAAAATAGGGACACGCCTGTGTCCACCACCCGTGTGGAATTAATTCTAAATGCACACCTACAGGTGTTTTCACACGGCCTGGCACACGCTTGTGTCCCTAGCCCGTATCCTTCACACGGCCATGACACGCCCATGTCCTAGACCGTGTGCAAAAACATGAACATTCTATTTCTGACGTCAACAACTCCAAAATGTCACACGGCCAAGGCACACGTCCGTGTGCTAGGCTGTGTCCCTCACACGGCTGGTCGTGTCTCTTCTCGTGTGTTTACTACCATGCATATTGACTTGGAAATTTTACGTGCAGGGGACACACGATCGAACCACACGCCCATGGGGCTAGCCGTGTGTCACGCACGGCCTAGAAACACATCCGTGTGCCTACCCGTGTGGACACAATAAGGCTATTTACCAAGCCTCTGTGCCACCCTTACTTACACTACCTGCACAAAAGCAACCAAAACCAATCCTAGACTATTTCAAGCAACCAAATCAGCCTCAATAAACAACATTTCATTTGTGCAATATACTCATCCATGAAATAGCATCTTTGTATATAAAACAAAATGAATATTAGCCATCATTCAAGGCTTAATACAAAATGAGGGATTTATCCCAAGCCAATACATTTGACCAAGTTAATAATAACACAAAACACAAGTCTAATCCCCTATACATGCCATATTCAAAAATATAAATCAAACTATCCCAAATGCTTCGATTGATAGTGTGATTGATATCTCTAACTTCCTTTGATCCTTGAGCTAGCTAGGCAACACTATAAGAAAATGGAAAAAGGAGAGGAAGTAAGCATAAAGCTTAGTAAGTTGCACATAAATAATTATACAACAACGATTTTACCATTCATCAACATGTTCGTAACACTAAAGTGGGTATAAGCATAACTTACTCATCTCTATCCATATAATTTTCACAACACATATCGAGCTCGTATCTCAAACATTTCAAATAGATTCCTGTAGCACTCACAATACGGTTATTCTTTACTCATTAGCTTAAACTGCGTCTCTCACTGTTGAATCGTTTGAAACTTTATCGGATATTTGATAAGCCTCAAACATGGGGTAGAATGTCGATGCCATGTCCCAGACATGGTCTTACACTGACTATTATCTCATAGTGGATGCATGTCCTAGACATGTCTTACACTAGCTTATGTCTCGAAGCCGATGCATGTCCCACACATATCTTACACTAGCACTTGTCTCAATGCCGATGCCATGTTCCAAACATGGTCTTACACTGGCTCTCGTAATGTGGCTGATGCATGTCCCAGACATGTCTTACATTGGCTTACACACAATTGACCCAAATGTCATGTCATGAATATCCGATCTACTTCTTAAGGTTCCAACGGGAATTCTACTATCTAAATTATTGTTAAACATTCTCAATTTCACAATCAAGCTATTCATGCTATAATAATTCAAGCACATATAATAACATTGTAGTTGTATTATTTACATACAACTTACCTTGGATTACAAAATGTGGCGACTAGTTAATTTGCTTGGCTTTCCCCCGGTTTAGGTTCGGATTCGGTATTTCTTGATCTATAATAGCAAAACGCACTTATTTAATCACTTAAAAAATTAAAAATTCACATCTTCGGTAAAATGACCATTTTGCCCCTATACTTTGGCAAAATGACAATTTTACCCCTTGCTCAAAAATCATTTTTTATCGAATTTCTTTATTTCTCAAGAATAGCTGAATCTCTTTGACTCTTATAACAACTCCAAATTACCACTATTTCACACATTTATTATCTATGAATCTTTGGCTAATATATTTTTTTCGGAATTCCTCCTAAAAGAATTCTCACGTAATCCTCTCTCTCAGTACGACAGCCACGAGAGTGTTCCACCAATGATAAGCCGAGTCTCGTAGGAGTGACACTGCGCATTTCACGCACTCTTCAGGTGTGCATGATAGTTCATCAAATACCCTAATGGTATTTTCTAGCCAAAACTCTACTCTCTCCGGGTCATCATCTATGCTAGCCCGGAATTCCTCGGCCCCTTGTTTCCGGATCTTATCTACTAGAGGCTTCTTTCTTCTAAACATATTCACGCCTTGCAGAGCTACTAGGACATACTAAGGAATCGGAGGAGGTCGGGAGGTGGAGTGTTCAAATTCGCACGAACAAACTCCGTGTACTAAGCGTCCATCATTCGAAGGTAGGCTTCTCTAGCCCCTCCGCCTTGGCCCATACTTACAGGCTCACCCTGTACAGGCGCGGTACCTTCAGCAGGAGCTGGCGCGTTACTCTCCACGTTATCCGCCGTGGCTCTATCAGGATCCATTTACTATATAAAAACATAATTTATAATCGTTAGAAATCATCACACTATCAATATACAGTCATGGCATGTATAGCTAGACTCGTACTCTCGCTAGGTTAGTCCTAGAACTGCTAAACCATAGCTCTGATACCACTAAATGTAACACCTCATACATGTATCCCATATTGGGACAGAGTACAAGGCATTACCTCACTTGAATTCAAGCTTACAACCTTTTTCAGGTCTCCAAGACTTGGACAAATTTAAAAACTTCCCAAACTTATTGACATATCCATATTATGGGCCTACGGGGACCAAAACACACATCAAAAAATTGGGACCAACTCGAGTTCTGTAGCAAACTTTAAAAACAGGGGCATACACCCGTGTAGAAGGGCAATATGCCCATGTAACCATTTTGACATGGCCGTACTGATGGCCCGTGTGGCTCAAACGACCTAAGCAATACAGGGACACGCCTGTGTCCACCACCCGCGTGGAATTAATTCTAAATGCACACCTACAAGGGTTTTCACACGGCCATGACACACCCGTCTCCTAGCCTGTGTGTAAAAATATGGACATTCTATTTCTCACGTCAGCAACTCCAAAATGTCACACGGCCAAGGCACACGCCCTTGTGCTGGGCCACGTCCCTCACACAGCTGAGATGCATGACCGTGTCTCTGCTCGTGTGTTTACTACCATGCATACTGACTTGAAAATTTTACGTGCAGGGGACACAAATCGAACCACACGCCTATGGGGCTGGCTGTGCGTCACACACGGCCTAGACATACGTCTATGTGCCTACTCGTGTAGACACAATAAGGCTATTTACCAAGCCTCTGTGCCACCCTTACTTACACTACCTGCACAAAAGCAACCAAAATCAATGTTAGACTATTTCAAGCAACCAATCAGCCTCAATAAACAACATTTCATTTGTACAATATACTCATCCATGAAATAACATCTTTGCATATAAAACAAAATGAATATTAGCCATCATTCAAGGATTAATACAAAATGAGGGATTTATCCCAAGCCAATACATTTGACCAAGTTAATAATAACACAAAACACAAGTCTAATCCCCTATACATGCCATACTCAAAAATATAAATCAAACTATACCGAATGCTTTGATTGATAGTGTGATCGATATCACTGACTTCCTTTGATCCTTGAGCTAGCTAGGGGGCACTATAAGAAATTGGAAAAGGAGAGGGAGTAAGCATAAAGCTTAGTAAGTTGCACATAAATAATTATACAACAACAATTTTACCATTCATTAACATGTTCATAACACTAAAGTGGGTATAAGCATAACTTACTCATCTCTATCCATATAATTTTCACAACACATATCGAGCTCGTATCTCATACATTTCAAATAGATACTTGTACAACTCACAATACTGTTATTCATTACTCATTAGCTTAAACTGAATCTTTCACCGTTGAACCGTTCGAAACTTTATCAGATATTCGATAAGCCTCAAACATGGGGTAGGGTGCCGATGCCATGTCCCAAACATGGTCCTACACTGACACATCTCTCAAGTCGATGCCATGTCCCAAACATGGTCTTACACTGACTATCATCTTGTAGCCGATGCATGTCCCAGACATGTCTTACACTGGCTTACGTCTCGAGGCTGATGCATGTCCCTGATATGTCTTACACTAGCACTCGTCTCAATGCCGATGCCATGTTCCAAACATGGTCTTACACTGGCTCTCGTAATGTGGCCGATGCATGTCCCAGACATGTCTTACATTGGCTTACACACAAATGACCCAAATGTCACGCCATGAATATCCGATCTACTTCCTAAGGTTTCAATGAGAATTCTACTATCTCGATTATCGTTAAACATTCTCAATTTCAGAAACGAGCTATTCATGCTATAATAATTCAAGCACATATAATAACATTGTAGTTGTATTATTTACATACAACTTACCTCGGATTACAAACTGTGGCGACTAGTCGATTTAGTCGGTTTGCTTGGCTTTCCCCCGGTTTAGGTTCGAATTCGATATTTCTTGATCTATAATAGCAAAATGCACTCATTTAATCACTAAATAAAATTATGAAATTAAAAATTCACATCTTCAGTAAATGACCATTTTGCCCCTAGACTTTGGCAAAATGACCATTTTACCCCTATGCTCGAAATTAGATTTTTATCGAATTTCTTTATTTCTCAAGACTAGCTGAACCTCTTTGACTCTTATAGCAACTCCAAATTCCCACTATTTCACACATTTATTATCTATTTTACAACTTATGCACATTAGTCCTTTTTAGGTGTTTTCATGCTAACACCTTTCACAAAAGTTGTTTATAAGACACCCAAGACTCATTTTCTTTCATGAAAACTCAGCAAACATCACAAATCCTTTCTTGGAAAAACCCTAGACTCTTAATCATTTTGCAAAATAGTACTCTCATTTGAAAGCTCATGCTTCAAGGGTCTCAAAAATGTAAAAATCTTCAGGAAAACTCATTAAATTCACTTACTTGTGAGAGGAATAAGTTGCTGAAATTTTTAAAGCTCAAAACCCTTAACCATGGCTGAAAAAAATCGGTGGAATGAAGAGAGAATGAAAGAAAAAGATGATAGCTAGGCTTAGGTATTATTATATTACACCTTATGTCATCAAATTTCACCTAATGTTGACTTTTCAACATTTCCATCTACTATGGCCGGCCTCAATTTCACTTTAAAAACCCCCAATTTATGATACATTGCAATTTGTCACCCCTAGCTATCAATTTAAGACTTTTGTACTTTATGTGATTTAGTCCTTTTTCGCAGTTGGTCTCACAAACGTGAAAATTAACTCACCAATTTTTTGTTTCACTATTATAAACATGCTATGACTCTATTTTAATAATAAAATAATTTTTCTGACTTTGAATTTGTGGTCCCGAGACCACTATTTCAACTTGCCCCAAAATCAGGCTGTTAAAAGAATCATCGTCTTGTGATAAAAATTTATTCACCTCCCTATTTTCTTCTTTGGTTTTCCTTTATTCATTCTGGTTCAAGTTGACTTTACATTGAAATTTTTTTTGATGACCTCTTTTGTTCCTCAAAAATAATGTTTTACCCTCTGGCTGTTGACAAGAAAAGGCTATCCTCCATTTCCAATGAACTCTATTGCACCATGGGGTAAAATCTGATTTATGATGGATAGGGTACAACCCTATCCATCTTGATTTTAATTTACCAGGAAATAATTTTAATCTTGAGTTGAATAAGAGTACCTTCTATCTAGGTAAGAAATCTCTCTTCTTTATCCTTGCATCATACCTGAGTTTACTCATCTCCTTGTATAGTTTAGCGTTTTCAATGGCCATAAACCGAAATTCTTCTAGTTCTTGCTGCTGAAATAACCTTTTTGGCTTGGCTAACTCAGGGTCTCAGTTCAATTCTTTTATTGCCCATTATGCGTCCTTTTCTAGTTCAATTGGCAAATGATAGTTTTTTCCATACACAAGCTTGTAAGGGGACATACCTAATGGGGTTTTGTATGTCATTTTTTATTCCCATAATGAGCCATCTAATCTGAGTGCCTGAACTTTTTTATTTTGATTGACTGTTTTCTCTAATATTTGTTTGACTTCTCAATTAGACACATCTTCTTGTTTATTAGCTTGAGGATGGTATGTTGTCATTATTCAATGCCTTACACTGTATTTGGCCAAGGTTGTTTCAAACTGTTTACTACAAAAGTGAGATTCTTCATTGCTCACTAAAGCTCGGAGAGTTCCAAATCTTTAGAATATATTTTTCTTCAAAAATTTGACTACCAACCTTGTATCGTTCATGGGAGGGTTGTTTCCTCAACCTATTTGGAGACGTAATCAATGACTAATAGAAGATATTGTTTCCCCATACATCAAATACTTCTACCTCGAGGATCCTTATTTGCGACATTTCATCCCTTTTTGATATACTTCTGGTTTGTTGACATCTATCGCACCTTTGTACAAATTCGTAAGCGTCTCTGTTCATGGTAGGCCAATAGAATTCTGATTGTAGTATTTTTTAGGTAGTCCTCTTTCCTCTAAAATGTTCGCCACATGGTGAAGTATGGCACCTATGTAGAATATCATTTTTCTCCTCCTCAGCTACACATATTTGGACTAATTGATCTGCACACTACCTTAAAACTTATGGTTCTTCCCAAATATATATATTTTATTCATGTATAATTTTTTTCTTTTGTTACCAAGAAGAATTTACTAGAAAGATCCCTTTAGCGATGCAGTTGACAAAGTTAGCTTACCTTGGCATTTTATGCTTGTACCCTTTTTTTATACAACTCAACCTTAAATAATTGTTCATCAATGAAGGTTTCTTTTATCTCTTTAGAATTTTCCATTTCTATGTCATTCTCTATTCTAGAAAGATGATCCACAATTTGATTTTTTGTTCTTTTTCAATCTATTATCCATTGGTCAAATTCTTGAAGCAATAAATGTAACACCCCTTACCCGTATCTGACATCAAAACAGGGTTTGATGTATCACCAGACTTAAACACAAACTAACATACAACTTGAGACATAAATTTCCATCCAAATTTAAAACTTTTCATTTTCAATCATGTTGTCCCTAAAACAAGCCTACGAGGCCCTAAACATGCATTGGAGGTGGTTCGAGACTAAATCGAGAACTTTAGAAAATTCTACAACATTTAGAAAAATTTTCATCAAAACAGGATCACACGCCCGTGTGGCTTGGGACACGCCCGTGTGGTCACACACGCCCGTGTCCCTAACCCGTGTAAGATGACGTCATGCACCAAAGGAAGTCACACGGCCAAGTTACACACCCGTGTGCTAGGCCATGTGGCGAATTTTAATTTTCAAAATTTTTCATAATATAGGTATAGACTTCACACGCCTTGGGCACATGCCCATGTCCCTAGGCTGTGTCCATCACACGGTTGAGATACATGGCCGTGTCTCTGCTCATGTGGACAAAAATAAGGCTATTTACCAAGCCATTTTGCCACCCTTACTTGCACCAACTTGCACAACAACAAGCAACACCAATCCAAGCATATACATACAACCAAATCAGTCACAAACAAGATATCAATACATTATTTGTACATACTAACATATATCATGCATAAACATCACATACTTTCTTTTCCATTCATGCCAATTTCATCTTCATGATAAGCATCATCACATAAACATACCAATGACCAATAAGAATAATATTAGCCAACTTCCAATGGCCATATACCAAATGAATCATTAACCATCACAATGCCAACGCATTTGACTAACCAATATGACACATAGCAAAATGACCAAGTCCCTATACGTGCCATACTCAAAATATTGAAACCAATTATACCCAAAACAATCGTTTGATAGTGTGAATCAAGCTCCGACATTCCTCAATCCCCAAGCTAGCTTGGCGACACTATAAGGAATGGAAAGAAAAGAGGAGTAAGCTTTAAAGCTTAGTAAGTTTGCATGCAAATAATAAGCAATATAAATCATACATAAATCATATAACTACTCAACATAAGTTAACATAAATATCATCATGTATCTTACGCATAACTTACTCATTAGCATTCTTACCAAGAATTTATCTCATACTAAAGTCCATACTCATGAGTTTTACATGCATACCGGTACTAACTCGTAGCATAGTTGCATACTTTGTCAACTTTGACATACTCTTCAGATTACCCATTGAACACTTGGAATACTATCAGATACACGGAAAGTCTTGCACATAAGTGCCACATATGTAGCCAATGCTACTTCATATCTCATAACACATAGGGCTCGCACACGAGCTAATCACGAGCCTACTCACACAAGCTGTCAGTCAAGACATAGCTACACGAGCTGTTTACACAAGTTGTCAGGTATTTGCAACACATACTGGACTATCCAGCCACCAGTAGGACGTACATGACCAGCACCCGGATTCACATAAATCACATTACTCATGGTTTCCTAGTGACTTGTCACTTGTATCCTAAACTATTCCTAAGGTTCAACTAGGATTTCTCATCGTCAAAATTTCGTTGAATATTTCCATAGAAAAAATCATACAATTCATGCAATATTAAACATTAAATACATAATACAAAATTGCATTATTTACACACAAACTTACCTCGATACAAAATAGTAGGAAATGGACTTAATTGTCAATAACCTTGTTCTTCCCCCGGTCAAGGTCCGAACTTCATTTTTCTTGATCTATAATAGAAATTTTAACTTATTTAATTATCACATTACTCAATGCTGTCTAAAATCACATTATGGCTAAATTATAATTTTGCCCCTAAATTTTCACATTTTTACAAATTAGTCCTTAGGCTCGTAAATTGAAATGTATCCATTTTCTTTGTTACCCAAGCCTAACCAAACCTAAATCATGCTCATAAAAGTCCATATTTTTCATCAAATCATATTTCTACCACTCATTTTTACAACTTTTACAAATAAGTCCTTTTTATGCATTTTCACTAAAAATCACTTAGTAAAAGTTGTTTATCAGACCTTAAACATACCATATCTTCCATCAAACATCAAAATACATGCACGTCACACATGGGTAAATTTTTAATCATGAAACCTACTTCAAAATAATGGTAGAAATAGGTAAACTGGGTTACGAGGACTTCAAAAATGTAAAGAGCATTAAAAACGGGGCTAGGATGCACTTACAATCAAGCTTGAAAGTTGAAGAAACCCTAGCTATGGTGAGCATGGAAATTTCGGCACATGAAGAAGAAGATGGACACCAATTTTGACTTAAATTTCCCATTTTATTCTTTTATTCACCAAATGGCCAAAATGCCCTTAATGCATAACTTTGAAATTTTACCTATTCATGTCCATTTTTGTCCACTAACTTATCCAATGGTCTAATTACCAACTAAGGACCTCTAATTTAAAATCTCATAGCAATTGGACCTCTAATTACCAACTAAGGACCTCTAACTTATCCACGGATAACGTTGACCCGAATCCCTCATTAAAGAAAGGAAAAGATAAAGTTGTCGAGGAATAGCTCGGAGTTCACTGTTTGTGTTTCTATAATCTGAACTATCTCAATTGTAGCATTTATTATCGATACCAAAAAATAAATATCGATGCCCTTATTTTGCATAATAAACATAATCGTGATTTGGTATTGTTATTTAAATATGGTATCGATACAATATCAATACCTAGAAATTAAATATCGATACCAACTTTAAAACTTTGAAATATTACAAATCAATCCTATTTCATGACTAAATTTCATAATTAGGTCTATGTACGTAGCACCCCTTACCCATATCCGACGCCGGGACAGGGTACGAGGCATTACTTAACTTAAACGTACACAAACATGCAAAACCAGGCCATAAAATTTCATCCAACTTAAAACTTTTCTAACACATGCATATCGTCCCTTATACAGGCCTTCGAGGCCTAAAACATACATCAAGGTGGTTCGGGACTAAACCGAGAACTTAAGGAAAGTTTAATAAAATTTCCCAAGTTAACCTCACACGCTTGTGTAGAGGTATTGCATACGCCCGTGTCTATTACCCATGTGGAATTATTTTTCATTTCAAACCTACAGGGGTTTTCACACGACCGAGCACACGCCCATGTCCTTGGCCCGTGTCCCTCACGCGGCCTTGACACGCCCGTGTGATCGCCCGTGTCCAAAAACCTGGACATTCTGTTTATGATGTCATCATTCATTTTAAGGCACACGGCCAGGGCACACGCCTGTGTTCTAGGCCGTGTCCTCCACAAGGTCGAGACACACAGTCGTGTCTCTGCCCGTGTGTTTACTACCATGCATACTGACTTAGAAAAATTGGGTGCAGGGGACAGACGACTATTCAACACGCCCATGGGGCAGACCGTGTGTCACACACGGCCTAGACACATGCCCGTGTGTCTACCTGTGTGGACTATTTTAAGGCTATTTTCCAAGCCATTAGTCATCCTCATTCATTCTTACACTTATACACAAGTCATAACATACAACATGGCATATTTAATCACTCAAATGTTCAATTCCATGGCATTTTCATATCAACATAATGACATCATATTGCCCAATCATTTTATTATACGATTTGGAATCATTCCACACCAATTTCATGCAATATTGAACTAGTTACCTTAGCTTCAGATTTTTGCATTCATGTCCATAGTCATATTAAGTCGATAAGTCAAATTTACCTTATCATGCATTCATCAAGCAACAACATATCATATCATCGAGGCATTCTCACATGCATGCATGGGTAATTAGAATTAGAACCCAATGATCAAATATAAGTTATATCACATGGCTATTACAAAACAAATCACCATCATCATCCTAGGCCTTCATAATTTGGCCAAACAGCACGACACATATCACAAAATAACCAAGTCCCCTATACATGCCATACTCAAAATAATACATTTACTATACCAAAAGATCTTTTGATAGTGTGATCGAATGCTCCGACAATGTCCGATCCCCGAGCTAGCTTGGTTGAACTACAAGGAAGAAAATAAGAGAGAAGTAAGAATTTCAGCTTAGTAAGTCCACATGCAAATAATATGCAATAATAATATGCACCATCATGTAAAATCATAGGAACATATTCACAATTTCCCATCATTCAAACCTTTTTGGCTTACTTATTTGGTAATCACATATACACATTTGAATTCACTTTCTTGTCACATGTCATCCTTTAACAAGGCATTACATATGAGAATAATGTACGTACCTGTACATACTCGTAGCATCTTAAATAACTTTACCTGGCTTACCTTGGGCTTTCGTCACATCGTTCTTTATATTAATTGCCAAACATCTCATTGGATTTCCCATTGAATTACCCTTTGAACTCTTAGAATACCCTGGGATACACGGAAACTTGCATTTGAGTGCCATATAAACATGGGTAGAACCCAATAACATGTGTTGCATCCATTTTGAACTCAGACCACTCAACAATCTCGGATGCTCGTATCTATAATGAACTCGGACCACTTAGTGAGCTCAGATGCTACATATCTCACGAACTTGGACCTCTCAACAAGTTCGGATTAACCATATTTTTCACGAACTCGGACCGCTCAATCAGCTCGGATATCATATACGTCACGAACTTGGACCACTCAACAAGTTCGGACTTCTTAACCTCCTAGTGACATGTCACTTGTATCCTAAACCATTCCTAAGGTTCAAATAGGATTTCTTCTTCACTTGTACATGAAAATTTCAGTTGCACTTGCTCGCGGTGTCAGAATAACATCCATAACTTTTCTCATGCTTACAATGTCATCAATAAACATAACATATACAATAATGACATGATGATAACCATGCAATATCAATGCATTAAAACATATCATATTGTCACATTATTTACATATGTACTTACCTCGGTACAAAATAATAATAATCGAGTCTAATCATCGTATACTTTATTCTTCCCTCGATTGAGACCCGATTCACGTATTTCTTGATCTATAATGCCAAATTTAACTCATTTATTAATCACATTCTTCAAATCAATCCATAACTTATGCTTTGGTACAATTACCCTTTTACCCCTAACTTTTCACGTATTTACGATTCAGTCCTTAGGCTCGTAAAATGAAATGCATACATTTTCCTTGTTATCCAAGCCTAGCAAAACTCATAACATGCTCAAAGCAGCCCATATTTCTCATTATATCATACATCTCTCTACTCATTTTACAAACTTTACAAGTTAATCACTTTTTAGCCATTTTTACTAGAAATCACCTAGCAAATGATGTTTACCATGTCTCAAACATTCATATTCCTCAATTAATCAACAAAGCACATGTATGTCACACATGGGTAATTTTCGAACATAAACCTTAGCTTAAAATATAGCTAGAAATGGATAGATCATGTTACCGGGACTTCAAAAATACAAAGAACATTAAAAACGAGCTAGGGAAACACTTACTATTAAGCTTGGAAATGTTGAACAAAACCCTAGCTATGGTGTCTTGGTATTTTTGGCAGCTAAGGAAGAAGATGCACAACATTTTCACTTGATTTTTCCTTTTTATCCTTTTTATTACCAAATGACCAAAATACCCTTAGGGTTTTTCTTTCCAATTTTTCCTATGCGTGCCCATTTTTGTCCAAAATTATAGAAATTGGTCAAATTGCTAATTAGGACCCTCTAATTCATAATCTAAAGTAATTTCATGCTTAAATCTTCTAGAATGCAAGTTTTGCCTTTTATTCAATTTGGTCCCTAAAATGCAATTAGACATTTTATGTATAGAATTTCTTCATAAAACTTTCACAAAAGCATGCATTCATAACATAAACCTCATAAGAATCATAAAATAATTATTTCAATCTCGGGTTTGTGGTCTTGAAACCACTGTTCCGACTAGGCCCTAATTCGGGATGTCATAACTCTCCCCCCTTTAGGGATTTTTGCCCTGAAAATCTTACCGATAAAAAGGTTTGGGTATTGTCTCTTCATAGCCTCCTCGGGCTCCCATGTAGCCTCTTCAACCCCATATCTTTTCCATAAAACTTTTACAAGAGCAACAATTTTGTTTCTCAATTGTTTAACTTCCGAAGCTAAGATTTTAACTGGTTCCTCACCATAAGCCATATCTAGTCTGATTTCCACCTCTGTCGATACAATCACATGAGAAGGGTCGAATCTATATCGGCGCAACATGGATAGATGAAACACATCGTGAATCTTTTCCAATGCAGACGGTAAAGCCAACCGATAAGCAACAGACCCTATTCTTTTGGTAACCTCATAAGGTCCTATAAATCGAGGACTCAATTTGCCTCTTCTTCCAAATCTCTAAACCTTTTTCTATAGAGATACTTTTAAGAATACTTTGTCACCAACCTGATACTCGATTTCTTTCCTTTTTAAATCTGTATACGACTTTTGTCTATCCGATGCCACTTTTAAATAATTTTGAATTACCATCACCTTTTCTTCAGTTTCTTTAACCAGATCAACGCCATGAATCTCATTCTCTTTAAGCTCAGTCCAATACAATGGTGTACGACATTTATGTCCATACAATGCTTTATAAGGTGCCATTTTCAAGCTCGACTGATAACTATTGTTATAGGCAAATTCAACCAAAGGTAAGTATTTTTCCCAACTACCATGGAATTCAACATCTGAGCATATCCTCAAGTGTCTGAATCACTCTCTCGGATTTTCCATCAGTTTGTGGATGGAAAGCAGTACTAAAGTTCAACTTCGTACCCAATGCTTCTTGTAACTTCTTCCAAAACAGCGAAGTGAATCTCAGATCTCTATCTTATCAATTTCAAAAATATACAATTCGGCTAACTTATCAAGTGAATAATCAACACGTACCGGTATAAAATGAGCTAATTTAGTATACCTGTCAACCACAACCCATACGGCATCTCTCTTTCTTGGTGTCAATGGCAAGCCTGTCACAAAGTCCATAGTGATTCAGTCCCATTTCCATTCAAGAACTAAAATAGGCTGGAGTAAACCTGAAGGTACCTGGTGTTTTACCTTTACTTTTTGACAAATCAAGCATCTCGATACAAATTCAAAGATATCTCTTTTCATGCTATTCTACCAATACATCTTCTTTAAGTCATTGTACATCTTCGTGCTTACTGGGTGAACTGACATGCTTCCATTATGAGCCTCATGTAAAATATTCCGAATCATCTCATCATTCTTCAGAACACAGATTCTATCATGAAACCTTAAACAACCATCGAAATCTATCTGAAAATCTGACCCACTGCCCGACTCACATTGAGCTTTCTTAGCTTGTGACTCTTTATCAACTTCCTGAGTATCATAAATTTCTCTAAGAAAGGTCGGTCTAGCTCTTAGTTCTGCCAAAATTGTACCATCATGAGATAAGGTTAACTGTGCATTCATAGCTCTCAACACAAACAAAGAATTTTTACTCAGGGCATCGGCAACTACATTTGCCTTACCAAGGTGATAATCAATCACGAGGTCATAGTCTTTCAACAACTCAAGCCATCTTCGTTGCCTCAAATTCAAATCCTTTTGAGTCATCAAATACTTAAGACTTTTATGATCTGTATAGACATGAAAGTTTTCTCTGAACAAATAATGTCGCCAAATCTTCAAAGCAAAAACAATGGCAACCAACTCTAGATCGTGCTTAGGATAGTTTTTATCGTGTGGCTTCAATTGTCTCGAGGCATAAGCTACTAACTTGCCTTCTTACATAAGCACACAACCTAGTCCACTCAAGAACGCATCACTGTAAATCACAAACTCTTTCCCTGATTCCTGTTGCACTAACACTAGTACTTCTGTCAATAATGCCTTCAGCTTCTCAAAACTCTACTGGTACTTTTCTGTCCATTCAAACTTGACATCTTTTCGAAGTAGCTTCGTCATAGGAGTGGCTATTATAGAAAATCCTTTCACAAACTGTCTATAATAACCAACCAAACCCAAAAGGCTCTTAACTTCAGTCACATTCCTTAGCGGTTTCGATTCGACAATAGCAGAAATTTTACTGGGATCGACTCGTATGCCATCTCTCGAAACAAGGTTGCCTAAAAATCCAACCTCTCGTAGCCAAAACTCGCTTTTGCTAAATTGGCATATAATTGTTTATCTCTCAAAATCTGCAAAACAGTTCTCAGGTGTTTGGCGTGTTCTACCTCATCTCTAGAATAAATCAGAATATCATCTATAAAAACCACAACAAACTTATCCAAATATGGTTGAAAGATTTGGTTTACCAAATCCATAAACACGACAGGAGCATTCGTTAATCCAAACGGCATAATGAGGAACTCGTAATGACCATACCTTGTTCTAAAAGCAATCTTAGGCACATCAGACTCTTTAACTCGTAACTGGTAATATCTGGACCTCAAGTCTATCTTAGAGAACCATGTCGCTCCTTTCAGCGGGTCAAATAAATCATCAATCCTTGGAGGAGGATATTTATTTTTAATTGTTACCTTTTGAGCTGTCTGTAGTCAATGCATAACCTCATAGAACCATCCTTCTTTTTCACAAATAACACAAGAGCACCCCATGGTGAAAAACTTGGTCTCACAAAACCCTTGTCAGTCAACTCTTGCAATTGTGATTTTAATTCTTTTAGTTCAGTCGGGGCCATCCTATACGGAGCAATAGAAATAGGTGCTGTCCCTAGCATCAGTTCAATACCGAACTCAATTTTCCTATTTGGAGGCAAACTTGGCAATTCCTCTTGAAATACATCTGCGTACTCACACACAACCGGCACTGACTCGATTTTTAACTCAGATTCCTTTGTATTCAATACATATGCCAAATAAGCTCCATACCCTTTTCTCATACATTTCTGAGAAGTCATGGAAGAAATTATCATTGGCAACTTACCTGCATCATTTGATTCAACCCGAAGAATCTCACCGTTTCCACATTTCAATTCCATAACTTTCTGTCTACAATTCACTATAGCATCATGTAGTGTCAACAAATTCATACCCAGTATGACATCAAATTCATCAAACGAAAACAACATCAAGTCGACCAGAAAACAATGGCCTCTAACCATCAAAGGGCACTTTTTACACACTTTGTCAACTATCACATACTTTTCTAACGGATTCGATACTTTAATTATAAATTCTATAGACTCGACAGGTATATTCATACTAGATGCCAATTTCATACACACATCTGAATGAGTAGAGCCAGGGTCTATCAAAGCAATAACATTAGTATCATAGAGAGAAAATTTACCAGTAATTACATCAGGAGAAGTTACATCTTCACATGCACGTATAGCGTAGGCTCTAGCTGGAGCCCTAGCTTCAGATCTCACTGCTGTTTCTCTTGTCACATTCTTACTACTGGACCATTCCCGACATTTCTTGGAGGTCTTCCCTTAGAAACTATGCCACTCGGCCTAGCATTCTGAACTCTTTCTTTCTCCATCCTCTTAGGACAATCTTTAATAAAGTGGTCGAGAGAACCACATCTAAAACAAGATCCTTTACTCACTCTACAGTTACCAAAATGATATCTACCACATTACTGGCATTCTGCTCTAGAAAGTTTAGCATTACCCACACTTGCCACAGATGTAGCCTGAGATCTAAAACCCAAATTCTGCTTTCTACGGTTCCCGTATGAATATCTAGCTGACACATGTGAACGAGAGTACATCTCTCTAGATTTCTTAGATTGAGATGGCAATGACTTACTCATTTATCTTTTTCTAGTGTCTCTAGTCTCAGACTCGGCTTTTCTCCTGTCTTTGGTTAGCTCTTCGGCTTTACAAGCCCATTCAACAAGTACCACAAATTATTTTAACTCAATAATGCCCACCAATGTCCTTATATTCTCGTTAAGACCATCTTCAAATCTTCTGCACATCTTAGCTTCGGAAGATAGACATTCCCGAGCGTACTTACTGAGTCTAACGAATTCTCTCTCATATTCACTAACTGTCATACGACCTTGTTTCAAATCAAGAAATTCCTTACAATTCTGATCTACAAACCATTCACTAATGTACTTCTTTCGGAATTCCTCTTAAAAGAAATCCCAAGTAACTCTCTCTGGAGGTACCACCGATATCAGAGTTCTCCACCAATGATACCCTGCATCTCTCAATAAGGGTATGGCACATTTTAAGCACTCCTTGAGTGTACAAGATAATTCATCAAATACCCGTATTGAATTCTCTAACCAGAACTCTACCCTTTCAGGATCATCATTAGCATTTTCCCTAAATTCCTCAGCACCTTGATTTCAAATTTTGTCAACCGATGTTTTAGAAAATCTCATAAATTCCATACCTTGAGGCATCACGAGTACGGGTTGAGGATTTGGGAGAGGTGAGGGAGGTTGAGCATTAGGGTTTGTTCGAACAAACTCTGCATACCATGCGTTCATCATGTGTAGAAAGGCTTCTCTGCCTCCATCTCCTCTACAAACAATTTCAGGTCTACTTTCAGATGGCACCATTCCTTCAGCTCGAGTAGGCGTGTTACTTTCTACATCATCCGCCACTGCTCGGTTGGGATCCATTTGCTATATGAAAACATATTTTAATGCTGTAAAGAGTCGTCACACTATCATCACATATGTATGGCATGTATAGCTAGACTCAAACACACTAGGCTAGTCCGAGAACCGACTAAACCATAGCTTTGATACCACTAAATGTAACACCCTTTACCCGTATCCGATGCCGGGACAGGGTACGAGGCATTACCGGGCTTAAACATACATAAACATGCAAAACCAACCATAAAATTTCATCCAACTTAAAACTTTTTAAACGCATGCATGTCATCCCTTATACAGGCCTTCGAGGCCTAAAACATACATCGTGGTGGTTCGGGACTAAACCGAGA
Source organism: Gossypium longicalyx (assembly GCA_025698465.1). Classification (NCBI taxonomy): domain Eukaryota; kingdom Viridiplantae; phylum Streptophyta; class Magnoliopsida; order Malvales; family Malvaceae; genus Gossypium; species Gossypium longicalyx. Next base: position 60,732,944 of record CM047007.1, read on the forward strand.
ACTTAAGGAAAGTTTTATAAAATTTCCCATGTTAAACCTCACACGCCGGTGTAGAGGTATTGCACACTCCCATGTGCTTAGGACAAGCCCGTTTCCATTACCAGTGTTCAATTATTTTTCATTTCGAACCTACAGAGGTTTTCACATGGCTGAGCACATGCCCATGTCCCTGGCTCATGTCCCTCACACGGCCTTGACACGCCCGTGTCCAAAAAGATAGATATTCTGTTTATGATGTCATCATCCATTCTGACGCACACGGCCATGTCTTTGTCCATGTGTTTACTACCATGCATACTGACTTAGAAAATTTTGGTGTAGACACATGGCTATTCAACACACCCATAGGGCAGGCTGTATGTCACACACGGCCTAGACACATGCCTGTGTGGACTATTTTAAGGCTATTTTCCAAGCCATTAGTGACCCTCATTCATTCTTACACTTATGCACAAGTCATAACATACAACATGGCATATTTAATCACTCAAATGTTCAATTCCATGGCATTTTCATATCAACATAATGACATCCTATTGCCTAATCATTTTATTATACGATTTGGAATCATTCCACACCAATTTCATGCAATATCGAACTAGTTACCTTAGCTTCAGATTTTTGCATTCATGTCCATAGTCATATTAAGTCGATAAGTCATCTTTACCTTATCATGCATTCATCAAGCAACAACATATCATATCATCGAGGCATTATCACATTCATGCATGAGTAATTAGAATTACAACCCAATGATCAAATATAAGTCATATCATATGGCTATTACAAAAAATATCATCATCATCATCCTAGGCCTTCACAATTTGGCCAAATAGCACGACACATATCACAAAATAACAAAGTCCTCTATACATGCCATACTCAAAATAATACATTTACTATACCAAATGATCTTTTGATAGTGTGATCGAATGCTCTGACAACGTCCGATCCTCGAGCTAGCTTGGCGAGACTACAAAGAAGAAAATGAGAGGGGACTAAGCATTTAAGCTTAGTAAGTCCACATGCAAATAATATGCAATAATAATATGCACCATCATGCAAAATCATAGGAACATATTCACAATTTCTCATTATTCAAACCTTTTTGGCTTACTTATTTGGTAAGCACATATACACATACGAATTCACTTTCTTGTCACATGTCATCCTTTAACAAGGCATTACATATGAGAATAATGTATGTACCTGTACATACTCGTAGCATCTTAAATAACTTTACTTGGCCTACCTCGGGCTTTCGTCACATTGTCGAACTAGTTACCTTAGCTTCAGATTTTTGCATTCATGTCCATAGTCATATTAAGTCGATAAGTCATCTTTACCTTATCATGCATTCATCAAGCAACAACATATCATATCATCGAGGCATTATCACATGCATGCATGGGTAATTAGAATTACAACCCATGTAGTATCCCGAATTAGGGCCTAATCGGAATAGTGGTTTCGTGACCACAAATCCGAGATAGAAATAATTATTTTATAATTATTTTGAGGTTTATGATATGATCGCCTGATTGTGTGAAGATTTTGTGAAGAAATTTTTGGCATAACGAGTTTAATTTAAAGTTAGGGACTAATCGAATAAGTTGCAAAACTTGCATTCTAGAAGTTTTTAGTATGAAATTGCTTTGAAATATTAATTAGGAGGTCTTAAATAGCAATTTGACCAATTTTAAGTTCATGGAAAAAATTAGGACATGGAAGGAATTTTTGAAAGTTTAGTAAGGAGGGGCATTTTGGTCATTTGGATATTAAATGAAATAAAATGGGAAAAATAACACAAAATGGTCATCTTCTTCATATGGTTGCTGCTGCGATTTTACTCTCTCCATAGCTACGGTTTCTTCAACTTTCAAGCTTCATAGTAAGTGATTCCAAGCCCCGTTTTTAATGATTTTTACGTTTTTGAGATCCCGGTAGCTCGATTTAGCTTATGCTAGCAATAATTTAACCTAGGGTTCATATTTGGAAAAATACCCATAGTTGAAATTTATGTATTTTGATGTTTTATGATAGAATATGAGGTTTTAAATTATGTTAGACAACTTGTGCTACTCGGTTTTGAGTGAAAACGAGTAAAAGGACTTAATCGGCAAAAATACCTAATAGTCATAAGTACATGTTAGAGTGAGAATTTGATGTTGCCATAGAAGAGAAAAGTGATCAGCATGTTATAAAACATAAGAATAAGTAATAAAGTTTAATCCCGAGCCTAGGGGTAAAAGTGTAAATATGCAAAAGTTTAGGGGTAAAATTGTAATTTTGCTAAAATATGAATTAAGGATTAATTTGATAATGTGAATATTAAATAAGATAAATGTGTTATTTTAGATCAAGAAAGACGTGGAATCAAGCCCAATCGAGGAAAAGAAAAGATTGTGGACTAAATTGCAAAATCTTTATATTTTAGTACCAAGGTAAGTTCATGTGTAAATAATGTAGCATAATTGTTATTTTTAAGTTATTGATGTCAATTATATGATATGCTGATTTTTATCATGAAATATATGCTTTGTGGTTATTTTCGAACAAAATGTAAATTATGTGAGCTACTTGTTAAATACAAATTGTTACCGAGTATTGGTTTCGGCATTCTACGGAAGATGGCAAGGATATGTGTTCGAGGAAAATCCCGTTTGAACCTTAGGAATAGATTAGGATACAAGTGACATGTCACTAGGATGGTTGAGCATCCGAACTCGTTGAGTTGAGTTCGAGTTCACTTATGGATGCGAATGTCCGAACTCGTTGAGTTGAGTCTGAGTTCGTGAGATGTAACTAGGCATCTGAGCTCGTTGAGTTGATTCTGAGTTCACTTATGGATGCGAACGCCCGAGCTCGTTGAGTTGAGTCTGAGTTCACTTAGGGGCGGGTTACATGATTGCTTGATTTCATATGTGGCACTTATGTGCAAATTATCCATGTATCCGAATTATATTCTGATGTGTTCAACGGGTAAAGTTCTACTCAAATGGAGGAATACTCGAGATGAAAAGAGACGTATTGGTAAGTGTTGTAAAATGGATACTTTGGATAGGTATGTACTTAACCCTCGGGTTGAGTATTGATACAACAACAATAAGGTAATAAGATGATGAAAAATGATTAGAAATGTGATATATGTTTTGGTGATACCATGCTAATGTTGTTTGGTATGATTGCTTTGTTATGTTACTTATTATTTGCATATGAACTTACTAAGCATTTATGCTTACTCCCTCCTTCTTATTCATTGTAGTTTTGGACAAGCCAGCTCAGGAATCGGGATAGGTCAAAGGCTCGATCACACTATCTGGAGGACTTTTTGGTAAATGGCTTGTAAAATTTAAGTATGGCATGTATAGCAATATACCTATTTTGTGTAAATGATCTTACGATATGGTGATGGAATGGTTGAGAAAATGTTTTATAATGATAAGTTATGTAAATGGTTAGTTTAGATTATGTTTGATGTCATGGAAGGTTAATAGGATACCTAGTTCATGAAAACTTATAAAAGGGATGAAATTTGCCATAAATGTAACATTGCAAAGAACAACCGACGTGAGTTTGAAAATTTACTAAAAATCATAGAAATCGAATTAGATGATGGATTAAATATTAAATTGAAGCTTATTATGTCTAGTTTCACATAAAACAAACTAAACAAGTAAAAAAATTATATGTTAGAAGATATTTGAATTTTAGTGAAACAGGGCCAGAGCGATTTCTGGATCCCCTGCTCCAACTTTCGAAATTCACCATAAATTTTACAGATAAAATTAGGTGTTTTATTTTATATTCTAGTTTCAGGAGAAACAAACCTCATAGTCATATGAATTTTGTACAGAGAGAAATGTGGTTCGTAGTAAACAGAGGTCAGTCCAGTCAAGTCCTGAAACAGGGATAACTTTAACTAATAAACTGTACTAATTGGCCCAACCAAAAATTCTATAAAAAAAATAGTAAATAGTTATATGAGTCTAGATTCAGGGAAAATATACGGATCTTGATTTCAAGTTTCGTAACTAAAGATATAATTTTTCTTGTAACTGTAATGCAAGTAACTAGAAAGCTGTGAATGTAGAAAAAAATGATCCAAAGTTCTTAAAATGTTAAATTAAGTCTAGTAACTCCTCATACTCGACTCCGGCGACGGTTTCGGGTAAGGGGGCGTTACAACCCAATGATCAAATATAAGTCATATCACATGGCTATTACAAAACAAATCATCATCATCATCCTAGGCCTTCATAATTTGGCCAAACAGCACGACACATATCACAGAATAACCAAGTCCCCTATACATGCCATACTCAAAATAATACATTTACTATACCAAATGATCTTTTGATAGTGTGATCGAATGCTCCGACAATGTCCGATCCCCGAGCTAGCTTGGTTGAACTACAAGGAAGAAAATAAGAGGGAAGTAAGAATTTCAGCTTAGTAAGTCCACATGCAAATAATATGCAATAATAATATGCACTATCATGCAAAATCATAGGAACATATTCACAATTTCTCATCATTCAAACCTTTTTGGCTTACTTATTTGGTAATCACATATACACATACGAATTCACTTTCTTGTCACATGTCATCATTTAACAAGGAATTACATATGAGAATAATGTACGTACCTGTACATACTCGTAGCATCTTAAATAACTTTACTTGGCCTACCTCGGACTTTCGTCACATCATTCTTTATATCAATTGCAAAACTTCTCATTGGATTTCCCATTGAATTACCCGTTGAACTCTTGGAATACCATGGGATACACGGAAACTTGCACCTGAGTGCCAAATAAACATGGGTAGAACCCAATAACATGTGTCGCATCCATTTTGAGCTCAGTTGCACATGGAAATTTCAGTTGCACTTGCTCGCAGTGTTGGAATAACATCCATAACTTTTCTCATGCTTGCAATGTTATCAATAAACATAACATATACAATAATGACATGATGATAACCATGCAATATCAAGGCATTAAAACATATCATATTGTCACATTATTTACATATGTACTTACCTCGGTACAAAATAATAATAATCGAGTCTAATCATCGTATACTTTATTCTTCCCTCGATTGAGACCCGATTCACGTATTTCTTGATCTATAATGCCAAATTTAACTCATTTATTAATCACATTCTTCAAATAAATCCATAACTTATGCTTTGGTACAATTACCCTTTTACCCCTAACTTTTCACATATTTACGATTCAGTCCTTAGGCTCGTAAAATGAAATGCATACATTTTCCTTGTTATCCAAGCCTAGCCGAACTCATAACATGCTCATAGCAGCCCATATTTCTCATTATATCATACATCTCTCTACTCATTTTACAAACTTTACAAGTTAATCACTTTTTAGCCATTTTTACTAGAAATCACCTAGCAAAAGATGTTTACCATGTCTCAAACATTCATATTCCTCCATTAATCAACAAAGCACATGCATGTCACACATGGGTAACTTTCAAACATAAACCTTAGCTTAAAATATAGCTAGAAATGGATAGATCATGTTACCGGGACTTCAAAAATACAAAGAACATTAAAAACGAGCTAGGGAAACACTTACTATTAAGCTTGGAAATGTTGAACAAAACCCTAGCTATGGAGTCTTGGTATTTTTGGCAGCTAAGGAGGAAGATGGACAACATTTTCACTTGATTTTTCCCTTTTTATTCTTTTTATTACCAAATTACCAAAATGCCCTTAGGGTTTTCTTTCTAATGTTTCCTATGCATGCCCATTTTTGTCCAAAATTATAGAAATTGGTCAAATTGCTAATTAGGACCCTCTAATTCATAATCTAAAGCAATTTCATGCTTAAAGCTTCTAGAATGCAAGTTTTGCATTTTATTCAATTTGGTCCCTAAAATGCAATTTGACATTTTATGTATAGAATTTCTTCATGAAACTTTCACACAAGTATGCATTCATAACATAAACCTTATAAGAATCATAAAATAATTATTTCTATCTCGGGTTTGCGGTCTCGAAACCACTGTTCTGACTAGGCACTAGTTCGGGTTGTCACAAAGTAGACTTCAATTTATTATGTTTGCAATGTATGTGAATGGTATTAATATAAATTGTATATAAGTTTGAATCATTTATCGAAATTTGCCCCGACAATGAATGTGACGTATCGTTATTTGGATCTGGTGATCGGGTCGGGTAATAGGTTGTTATAGTAACGCTGGGTTGTAACACCCCTAACCCGTGTCCTTCGCCAGGACAGGGTTACAGAGCATTACCAAAGTTTTCATATTAAACAAAAATAAATTTTTAACTTTTCGAATCATATCAACAAACACATTAAAACCAATTCAAAACATACATATTGTCCCTTAATCGAGCCATCGTGGCCCACATTTTGTGTTCGAAACAAGTCGGGACTAAACAAAAAACTTAAAATTTTTTAGAAAACAATGAACATATTCAACATTGCAGGGATCACATGGCTGTATGGCTAGGCTGTGTGGGCATTGAAAGTAGGGGCACTCGGCCGTGTCCCAACCCGTGCCTGTGCCCATGTAACTCAGTGACTTGTGTCACACGGCTAAGCCACACGCTCGTGTGCCAGGCCATGTACCATTCAGAAAAACCCTACACGCTCGTGTGTCAGGCTGTGTGCTGGGCCGTGTAACAGCCTAACTTGCAATCCTTTTAAAGCTACAGGTGACACACGGCCGTGTCTCTACCTGTGTGGACGAAAAAATGCCATTTTACAAGCCATTTTTCTCACCCAAACTAGTATGTACCTAAAACCGAATTGCACATATGCACCAGCCTTAATAAGGCACCAAAATCAAGTATAAACAAATTATATACATTTGGTATAACATCATACAACCAATATGCCCTTAGGCACTTCAAATGACAATATATAAACATGTTCAACCATGTATTCAATATAGCCAAAATGACTAGGTAACTTTCAATTAAACTTGCATTAATTCAAACCATTGAATTAACTTACCATTACCTATCACATGGTACAAAATATGCCATTCATTCACTAACATCAATAGACATATATATACATTTCTTGACAAGTTACCAAATCACATCAAGTTACAAGACTTATACATTATGCATATTCATCTATCACAATTCAAAAATATTAAGGCAAACATCGACCATAATAAGGTTAATCTTTACATGCCATAAATTAAGCTCATATCAACATCAAAATGCTACATCACAAGCCAACCAAAATAGCTATTCCAACAACCAAAACATAGGACCAACATTAGCCAAGATACTTATACATGCCATCATAACCAAAATTAAACATTCAAAAGAATCGAAAGAGCCGATAGATAGTGTGATAGATCTCTGATAACTTTCAAACCCGAGCGAGCTTCTGACAACTACAAACACAAAAAAATAAATAAAAAGTAAGCATGTGATGCTTAGTAAGTTCGTAACAGATATAGTCTAAATTTGTCAATACATTAAACAACCACAAAGCTTGTATATCCCAAATCAACATCAGCACAACTAATTCAAAAACTCATATATATACATTCTTACTTTTAATTTCCACAAAGGTACACATTACCTACCTTTCACCATATTAATGTAATTTACATTGAAAGCTCTTACCGAAGCTCACAAGAGATAATAATACGATGATTGACACATCTATTTTTGTAATTTGTTAACTGAAATTATCCCTTTTCATAGTTCGACAGCCAAAGCTATCCCTTTTCATAATTTGATGGTCGTCACCATCCCTTTTCATAGTTCGATGATCGTCACCATCCCTTTGCATAATCGATAGCTGAAGCTAATCCTTTTCATTCGTCGATGATCACTGTTACATTTTTGGATTTTTCCCTCAACACTCAATTTAATATTATACAATAATAGCATTCAACTTATAAAATAAAAATGAAACTTAAACGCATGAATTTACCTCAACATAAACGTAGAAAAATGAAGTCTACTAATCTGAAGCTTTTTCTTTGCCTCAATCTAGAATCATACGTGGTTTATCTTGATCTAAATGAATAAATTAAGCTCAATTCAATAATCATTCTAATAAATTTAACTCAAATTCACATTTAAGCAAAATTACAATTTGGCCCCTATACTTTTGATTTCTTACAAATTAGTCCTTATGCTCGTAAAATGAAATTCATAAAATTTCATCCCTACCCAAGCCTAGCCGAATATCATACAAGCTTAAAGCAGCCCACATATTTCATTATTTCACAAATTAAACCATGAATATTTTACATTTTATAATTAAATCCCTAATTAACAAATTCATAAAAAATCACTAAACAAAAGTTGTTTATCAAACAACAAGATTTCATTTTCTGTCATCAATCTTCATAAACAACATGGATTCATTCATGGAAAATTTAAATCTTTTAACAGTTTTGCAAATTAGTCCCTGGGCTAGCTGATTAAGGTACAACGATCCCAAAAACATAAAAATCATTAAAAAAAGGATGAAAAATTGCTTACATGCACAAGGTAGCCTAGCCGAACCTTCAAAGCACAAAAAATGGTGTTTTCTTTCTCTAAAAATCAGTGGAAACTAAGTGAGAAAGATGATACCAAAATTTTGTTTTGTTTTACTTAATTTATTTATTAAATTATTTAATTAACCTTGTAATATAACCATTAAATCACCTAATAAAGTGTCCATAATTGTCCACTCATAATTTTAATGTTTTATTTACAACATAAAACCTCCAATCATTTAATATCATAGCTATTTAATCCCTTAACTTATAGAACTCAAGTTTTGCACCTTTTGCAAATTAGTCCTTCTATCGAATTAACATGTAAATGGTAAAATTTCTTAACGAGATTTTTTATACGATACTACTAGCATATTGTAGACATTAAAATAAAAATAATAAATATTCTCACATCGAATTTGTGGTCCCAAAACCACCGTTTTGATTTTACTAAAAACGAGCTGTTACAACTCTAACCCATATCCGTCGCTAGAGTAGGGTTAGGGGTGTTACAAGGGTTCAATTCAAAATGGAGATTCTTAATAACAGGTCGAGCAATACTAGGCTTTAACTAGTTCATGTTAAAGGGAATTGCCCCTAACACCTGCATCATCTTACTAAATTCGATCAACAAATTAATTCGAAGAGGTATCTTACAAGTTTAGTTTCAAATGGTTAGTCTTACAAACTTCACTTATGGATGTCTTGCCGTAAACATCCATGACTTTGCACGAACACTACCGCCCATACAGAAAGAAGAAATGTTAGTAAAAAATAAAAACAACTAAAAATTAAAATCATATCTATAATTTAAAATTTTCCAAATTATTTTATTAAATGTAAACCTTAAAAGTAATTGAGTTGCATTGCCTCCCCAGCAACGACGCCAACAACTTCACTACCTCCTAACGTACTAATGCCTAGAGTGTAAATCATGCAACCAAATATAATCATTAGGCAGTTTCCACAAGTATACGGGTCAGGTTGTATATAGATTTATACGACGAATTATTAGAGTACTCCGAAGATCGTACCCAAGGGAGGCGAAATTAAACTAACCCTAACTCTTATGTTAATAGATCTAATTAGTAATTTAATCAAATTATATTACGATAAATCCTAAGGTGATGAAAAATCATATTTTATAAAAATAATTCAAATACATTAAAATAAAGACAAGAAAATAATTTGTAGACTTTATCAATTCTATGGACGAAAGACTAACTTGCATCGATGGTCATAAGAAACTCCTATTTCAGGTTCTATTCAATCAACTAGCCATTAACCTAGCAAGATCTCTCAATCTTCCACTAAACTATTGAGTCGGTAAGAACTACTTATCTCTTAACCTCACAATCTAAACTGGATTGGGGTAAAGTGTTCACAGATAGGCAATACCAATTTGGGGTTCATTCACACCTAGATGACTTCCTAGGGTTATCAAACCTAAGGTTTAAGTTCTTCCTATCCCAACTAGCTAATCTGCTAAGAAACCCTACATAGAAGTTAATTACTCCCTCGTCCACTCGCTAATCTCCCATAAAAGGACTAGTTTCTCGTGGATCTAATAAATATCATAAACTTGATTGAAAAGATAAACATAAATAATAGATCAAGAATAGAGTTGAAGAAGAATACTGGTATATTGATTTAGCATAAACAATAAACTATAAAGAAACTAAGAATAAAAATAAATGAAAGCTGTCTACTCAAACATCAACAAAAACTGTCTAGGAAGTGTTTAGGGTTGTCTGTTGATAGGCATAGGGTTGGTCGTCACCCATTGACCAAATTCAGTTGAGGTTTTTACATTAAAGTCTATTGTGTGGACCAAAACATACTTGGCTCATTAATTCCCCTCATCAAGGTGATGTCACGACACCTTATTGCCTGTGTCAAGACACTGATGGTAGTTTGCAAGCTCAGGCTAGATTGCAGGGTTGTATCATGACACACTCTGTCTATGTTACAACACTGAAGGCATTTTTCTCCTTTTAAGTTCTTTGCCCTCTATGTTGCGACATCAACCCTCCATGTTATAGTATCATGGCCAGTCTCGTGTTCTTATTATAATGCCCTAATTCTTTAGTAGTTTTAATTGTGTGATTGTGGCATGTTGAATGGCTTGTTGTGATGGTTAGGGGTCTTGAGTAGTGTAAGAAGGCTTGGGTTCAAACCTAGGCTGTAGTAAAAATTTTGTCTTATGGATGATTAAACCCTTTCCTGTTGATGCTGGTCTTTTAAATCAAAACGAGTAAAACGTGGCAATGAAATGCCTGTTGGTGCGTTGGTAATGGCGTGAGGGGAAACCTTGGGGTCTTGAGTTCGAGTTACCCTTTGTGCAAGGGAGTCTTATTTTGCTGCTCACGCAAGGTAGGTGGTTGTGGTAGACTGAAACTCTGATGGTTGGAGTGTTTGGGGGAGTGTGGTGTGTGGCCGGTTGTTGGTGGAGATTTTGAAGTGAGTTTGAATAGGTGTTTGAGGGATTTGAAGAGAGATAAGGGGAGTGATTTTAGGAGAGTTGAAGGGTGAGGTAGTTGCTTGCTGAATGTGGAACTCTCTTGTGCCAAAATCAGTTAGAGGCTTGTGGGTGCTGAAATTGTTTGGGGATTGCTATTCTTTTCGGTTTGTTAACTTTTAGTTATTTTCCTTCTTTTTCATTTTTGTTTCATTGATTCTACTCTACCTCTTAAACCTACTGCACCGATTTCTGTCTATCTTTCTCTCCTTTTTCTTTTGGTAACATACCCTCTTAGCCGAATATCTTTGTTTCCCCTTCACACAACTTTGCTTCGAGTTTGAGCCTTGTTTGGAGTGCCGAATCTTTCCATCTCTGCTTTCTTGCTCTCTGTGAATGTCTTGACCGATTGATTTTTGCTTTTACTATTGATCGAACCCTATGAAGGCTTTGATTTTGTTCTTCTTTTCTTCTCATCTCCTCTTCGTCTCTTCGCTGTGGTTGGCCATCTCTTGGTGGGGCTGTCGAAATTCTCCTGTGTTCTGGTAAGTGTCCCCTAGCCAAACCTTATTCGGGTTTTCTTTTAAAGGTTTAGATTATGTTCCTCTTAGGCCGAATAGTTGCTATTTCTTCTTATCATGGGGAGTTGTCTTTTGTTTTAACACTCTCCTTTGTGCGATTGTGGCTAGGGGTCTAATCTCTTTTAGCAAGGTGTAGAGCAGATTGCTATCCTTTACAAATGAATACTCAGTCATTGGTAAGCGTTAAAGGTCTAGATGTGTTTATGTGGGTTTACAGATCCTTATTAATCGATTAACTGTTCTTGTGAAAGGTCAAGTGTTGGGGGAGAATACGTAGTTTGGAACAAGGAGGGGCTATGATTGTTGACTGGTGAGTATTGATTTGGTTAAATGTTATATTCAAAGGCAGTATGGTTTTGGATTAACAAGGGTTTTAGACTAATGAAAGATAATGGTGGATTATAGGTTCTCGATCCCAGTGGTAGTTTGGCTATAACTCTAGAACAAGTGTGTAATTACACTTCTGTTAGTATAAAATGGCAAAAGCCGGAAATGTAAGACCGCTGACACTACACGAGTGTACGCTCGATTGTGTGGTGAGCTGAATGCACAAAGTGTAGGCATTCGATTGAGGAGGCCACCATGAATGTTTTCATGGGCCTAGGCCGACATTGGGCCACGATAAGCTGAAATGGGCCGTGTAGGCCTCATAGGCTCGTGGGCTCGCACGGGCAAACCACTCGGATATGAGGAGTCTATTGGATCGACTGTGTTGGTTACACGGCCAAGGCCATTACTTGGGCTTATTGGGCTACACGAGCGTGTGGGCCCACATGGGTCGTAAAATGGGCTTGGGCCTATTTATTCTGTTTTACTGTTGAGGTTGCACGGATCGCACGAGATAACTGTGGACCTATTAATGGGTCGGTAAGTATACCTAAACCCTAAATTATGGACTGACTGTTATACTCCCATGAGGTAAATGACCGATATACCCCTATGTGATGAGTGACTATTTAAGCATGCCATATTTATTGTATGTATATTTATACTGTGTTGCATTGCATGGGGTGGGATTTATATTATTGGAGGAAGTGTACTGAAAGGCTATAAGCCTATTACTAGCAGCTCTGCTGCGACTACTAATAGTGATGAAACCGGTACTTTATTCTGGAGTGCAGGGATGGGTGGGTCGATTTATTCCCCACATGGAGTGTAGGGCTGGATGGAGTGGAGTGTAGAGGATGGTTGGGTAGGATCTTTTTATGCATTACTAATACTGTACTAAATTGGGCTAAGGCCTACACTGACATCGCTACTAATATGGGCCTAAGCACAGACTGTTCAACACTGTTTGTGTGACTGTTTATTAAATAGGGATTACACACTGAGTTTCATACTCACCTTTTCTACTTAACTGTGCAGGTAAGCTTTAGGCGGATCGGTGCTGCAAGGGATTTGGAGACGGCCACACCACTGTTTATAATTTCGTTATGAATTTTAGTAAAAGTGTCTTTATTTGGAGTATTTTATGTAATAAGGCCGTTTTAAGTTTTTATTTTTATTTGGGGATTTTATTTATATCTGTTAGCCGTAAGATATGGGTTTTCAAAAACAAAAGTAAAAGGTTTCCAACGATCAAGCTACGTAACCTGATTTAAAATCTTCCGCAACGACAATGTTTTTAAGAATATAAAAACTTAGAATGAAACATGTTTTACTAAAAAAATATGTATTTTGGCAAATAGACTAAACAAGTTGATTCTACAAAAGAATCACAAACAAGGTTATTTACGCAAACGAGTTTTTCTACTAAATCTACGCTTTTCCAAAACCCACCTCAATGTGACATCACAGACGTAGCCCTAACATCTAGGCCGGGTTTGGGGTGCTACATTTAGTGGTATCAGAGCCAAGTTACAAAACTCGACTGTGGATTTGGGTTTTTCTAAAATCGTAAAATTTTCAAAAGGGACTGTTTCAAATTGGTTTTGGAAGTAATACTTTTGAATGTGTGGTCTACTGAGTCTGCGGCACCGATTCTGTAAGTTCTCTAAAACTACTGTTTAATTTAACTGAAATGAGATTATCGTAGATGATAGACTATACTCCAACCCTTATTAGGGAAACCTAAAACTGTAGTAAGACTACGTTTTGCGAAAACAAACAACTCTGAATTATTGATGTTATTTTTCATAAAACATCCGCTAATAAACACTGGAACTGTAAAATTGATGCATAAAACTGTTAATACAGATAATATGCGAATCGGCTATAAGCATTAGAGGTACTCGTGGAAGGGGTACTAGAGGCCGTGGCGAAGGCCATAGAGGTGCTCGAGCTAGATCTTTGGCTTCCGGCCATATGCCTAACGTTGAGGCAAGAGAGGCTCCAGATTCACCTATGACCGAGACTGGGTCACAAGATCGGGCGGCTGGGGATGACGCACTGTCCCAAGCTATGTTGCAGATTTTGGAAAGGGTCGTAGGGCCTAATACTAGTAATATGGGCCGTGGGTTGGTTACGGAACGACTCAGGTCTAATGGGGCCAAAATCTTTAGGGTATCGCTGGAGTTGCCCCTAGTGTGGCAGAGTATTGGATAGAGGCCGCAGAGAGGATTTTGGATAACCTCGATTGCACCCCAGAGCAGAAACTAAAAGGTGCAGTGTTGTTGTTGAGAGATGAAGCCTATCAGTAGTGGCTTACTGTGAAAGAGGGTACTCAGCCTGATCGATTAACTTGGGAGTTTTTCAAGAGTGCATTTCAAGGGAAATATGTGGGCGCTAGGTATGTGGATGCTCGTAGAAGGGAATGTTTGAATCTGACCTAGGGAGATAAGTCTGTAGCTGAGTATGAGGTGAAATTTTTGCGATTGAGCAGCTATGCGTGAGGCATGGTGGCCACTGAGTATGAGCGCTGTATACATTTTGAGGACGGCCTCAAAGATAATCTGTGAATTTTGATAGCACCGCAAAGGGAGTGGGATTTTGTTGTGTTAGTAGAGAAAGCTAAGATCACTCAAGATGTGAAGCGCGTTGAGCACCAGAATCATGAGAAGGATAATGGAAGAAACAAAAGGGTTTGGGAGCCCTTAAGTTTAGCTATGGGGCCTAAGAAAAAGGCCAGGGTTGATGGGCCAGCAAGAGTTGGGGCCCCTGTTGCAACTTTTGGGTTGCAGCCTTGTACTATTTGTGGAAAGTGCCATCAAGGCGAGTGCTAGGTACAAATAGGGGCATGTTTCAGGTGCGAATCTATGGAGCACCGTATCAGGGATTGTCTATGAAGGCTAGGTCAGATGCCAACAATTGGTAGGGGTACTATTTAGCCATAAAGAGGTTTTCAGCAGCCACCGAGAGGTCGTGGTCAAGCCAGAGGTGGAAACAGTACGGGCCAGAGGTCGTGGTCAAGTTAGAATAGGGGATTCAGAAATCGCTCTGACCCTGTTGCACCAACACCCAAATATCTCATGAAATACAACTCATTTATCTGTTTTGTTTCTTCCATATGAAAATAAACTTAATAATATTCAACTTCATAGTTTACTCACCATCTAATTCTGCCTCTACTATTTTTAGTGATTTTTCAAACTCACGTCATTGCTGCTGAATGTTACTGTTTTATAGCAAATTTCACCTTTTTATGAAATTCCATGATTTAGATAGCACATTAAGCAGACATAACACCATACATGATTTTTGATTAGCCATTCCAATGGCTAATATTTACCAAGCATTTCCTTACCACTCAATAGCCATATCATAAGATTATATACACAAAATGATTATAATGCTATACATGTCATACTCAAAGTATACAAGCCACTATATCAAAATAGTCATCGGATAGTGTGAACGAGTCTCCGACCGATCCCGATTTTCAAACTGGCTTGTCAAAACTACAAAGAATGGAAAGGAGAGAGTAAGCATAAATGTTTAGTAAGTTCACATGCAAATAGCAAGTAACATAATCATGCAATTCAACACAAAACATCATTTGCATACATATCATCAAGACATTTAAGTTACATTTGCATTTACTATCTTACCAAGATTTCATCACACCAAGTTCTCGAACCGAGGGTTTAAGCACATACCTGTCAAATTTTCTCAATCACCACACTTAACAACATATCACCTTCGTTTTAGGTATTCTCCATATTTACTTGAGATTCACCCATTGAACACATCGAAATATAATTCAAATACACGAATTGCATGCACATAAGTGCCATACCCGCAGCTAGACAAACTCAATAGCCTGCAGAAATTATGTAGCCTAGCTACCATGTAATCTACCCATAAGTGAATTCGGACTCAACTCAACGAGCTCAGGCGTTCGCATCCATAAGTGAACTCAGACTCAACTCAACGAGTTTGGATATTCCATAAGTGAACTCGAGCTCAACTCAACGAGTTCGAAACTTAAATATCCTAGTGACATGTCACTTGTACTCTAATCTATTCTCAAGGTTCAAACAGGCTTTTCCTCGATTACACATCTTTGCCGTCTTTCACGGAAATGTTGGAACCGATACTTGGTAGCAATTCATATTTATCAAGTAGCACACATAATTTGCATATTACTCAATAATAACCACAAAGCATAATATTTCATGACTTACCTCGGTACAAAATGTTTGAAATCGAGCCTATTTTTCGGAAACTTTATTTTTCCCTCGATCACGATTTGAATCTCATTTCTCTTGATCTAAAATAACACATTTAGCTGATTTAATACTCACATTTATCAAAATAGTCCTTAAATCTAACTTTGAAAAAATTACGATTTTGCCCCTAAACTTTTACATATTTACACTTTTTCCCCAAAGCTCGAAAATTAAAATTTTTCCAAAATTATTATGTTTTATGACATGCTGATCATTTTTCCCTTCTATGGAAACATCAAATTCTCACTCTAACATGTAGTTATGAACATTAGGTATTTTTACCGATTATGTCGTTTTACTCGTTTTCACGTAAAATGGCTTAGCAAAAGTTGTTTAACACAATTTCAAGCTTCATATTCTACCATAAAACATCAAAATAAACACATTTTACTTATGGTTATTTTTCCAAATATAAACCCTAGGTTAAGTTATTGCTAGAATAAGCTAAATTAAGTTACCAGGACTCCAAAAACGTAAAGAACATTAAAAACGGGGCTTGGAAGCTTGAAACAAACCCTAGCTATGGAGAACCCTCGAAATTTCGTCCTAATGAAGAATATGGACATATTTTGCCATCTTTTTTCAATCTTTTAATTACTAAATGACTATAATACCCTTCATTAAAAACTTTGGTTATTTCTACCTATGTATGTCCATTTTTGTCCATAAAACCTAATGGTATAATTACCATTTAAGGACCTCTACTTCAATTATGCTCTTCAATTAAATCCTTTAACATCTAAAACTCATATTTATCAAATTTTGCAATTAAGTCCTAATAGGCAAATTAGACATGCAATTCATGAAATTTTCTATCGATATTCTAACACATGCATCTAATCACTCAATAAATTATAAATATTAATCAGTATAAATTTTTCTACTTCAGAATTGTGGTTTTGAAACCATTATTTCGTTTAGGCCCTAATTCAGGATATCATAGTTTGTATGACTGTTTATTAAATAGGGATTACACACTGAGTTTCATACTCACCTTTTCCGCTTAACTGTGCAGGTAATCCTTAGGTGGATCGGTGCTGCAAGGGATCCGGAGACGGCCATACCACTGTTTATAATTTCGTTATGGATTTTAGTAAGAGTGTCTTTATTTGGTGTATTTTATGTAATAAGGTCGTTTTAAGTTTTTATTTTTACTTGGGGATTTTATTTATATCTGTTAACCGTAGGATATGGGTTTTCAAAAACAAAAGTAAAAGGTTTCCAACTATCAAGCTACGTAACCTGATTTAAAAGCTTCCGCAATGACAATGTTTTTAAGTAATATAAAAACCTAGAATGAAACATGTTTTACTAAATGAACCTGTATTTTGGAAAATGGACTAAACAAGTTGATTTTACAAAAGAATCAGAAACAAGGTTGTTTACGCAAACGAGCTTTTCTACTAAATCTGCGCTTTTCCAAAACCCACCTCAATGTGACATCACAGATGCGGCCCTAATGTCTAAGCCGGGTTTGGGGTGTTACACTTATGCCTCTAAATGATGTTTTGCACGCTCACCAAATACGTTAGCCTTCCTTTAGGCCTATTTTGGCCCATAAGTTGATATAAATGGCTTAAATCACACTTTTTTTTTATTTGTGAATTGAAATTAAAAACTAAGTAAAAACTTAACTAAATTGCTTTTATATGTGATCCTCAAGTACAAAAATGGTTTAATTCGCTACAACGAATTGTGGCAGACCAATAGCCTATTGGTTTGGAACCTGGTAGATGATCAAGTAAGGTGCAAATTTGATTTCCCATTATTGAATTCATCTCATCATTTGTAGCTTCTTTCCGAAAAGTAAAGTCTTTGGATTTCATTTTTTCTTCAAGTGTAATAGGATTTTATTTTTTATTATAGCAATAAGGTATCTTATTGCCTATCCTTTCGTCTTTACCTTTTATAAGGAACATAATGAAAATTGGTCCAAATTTTTTTTACCTTTTTAATCATTTTACTTCTTCTTAATTCTTCACAACGTCCATCATTATTATCAACTTGTTCCAATGGAATCTCATTCTCATTTGAAGAATGAATGAATTTTTATGGATATAAATGTCTTGAAATATAACAAAATCTATTTTCATTAAAAATAGCATCTCTTGATTGAATAACAATATTAATTGAAATTGAATCATATCAAATAAATATGCATTCAATTCCTTTTTCACCTAAAGTTTTACATTTAGGTGTTGGAACTTTGACAATATCTCTACAGCCCCAAACCTTTAAATAATTAAGGTTTGGTTTCCTTTTCTTCCATTATTCATAGGATGTTATTTTAGTTTCCTTACTAGGAACTCTATTCAACATGTGACAATCTATTAGAACAACTTCTCCCCAAATTTCTTATCCAAGACCTGAATATGATAACATTGAATTTACCATTCCAGTCAAGATTTTATTTTTCCTTTTAGCTACACCATTTTGTTGTGGTGTATAAAGGGCTAAAACTTGATGGATAATCCTAGTGGATTCAAAATAACTTGATTTATAGTATTCTCAACCTTTATTCGATCTTAAGCACTTGGTAAATGATCCACACCAAAGTTCAACTTCAAATTTATAAACTTTAAATTTATCACTTGTTTCATCTTTTGAATGGAATAAATATACATAGTAATATCTAGAACAATCATCAATAAAAGTAACAAAATATTTCTTTCCACCTAATGTAGTAGTATTATGAATGTCACAACAATCAATATGTATCAAATCAAGCTTTTTTGTTTTCCGTTTAACTTTAGGGAAAGGGTTTCTAGTAATGTTAGTTAACATACATGTATTCCATTTTTCAATATTATTATTAAAAATAAGAATTGAATCAAACTTATGCATGTCAATCAATTTTCCATAATTCTAATGACCTAATTTGTAATGCTATAAACAAGAAAATTCAACCATATAAGTAGAAATAATATCTTTACTTTTTATTAATAATATTGAGTTTGAACATACCCTCGTACATATACCCTTTTCCCTAAAAAAATTCCTCCTTTAGACAAAATAAACTTATCTGCCTTAAAAACAAGTTTGAAACCAAACTTATTCAATAGACTTCCAAACTCTAAATTATTCCTAACTCCTAGTACGTAATATATATCATTCGAGCTTTGAAACATTTCCAGAAATGAATTGTAGTTCAATAGACCTTTTGCCTTCAATTGTTGCGGTGGAAGAATTTCCCATGTACAAGTCATTTTCATATTCACATTAGGTGAAATTTCTGAACATGCTTTTGTCATTACACACATGTTTGGTTGCTGCAGTATCAATCTACCATGAATTATCATCTTATGCAATATTAATTTTAGAAATCATGGAAACAAACTTTTCGTTATTATCAGCCTTAGAAGAAGATTTCTTCTTTAAAAATCGACATTCATTCTTGAAATATCTTGGCTTACCACAATGCTAACATGAGCCCTTTTGTTTCTTTTGGAACTTAAGTGTTTTAACAATCTATTTGAACTTTCTATTAGATAGTTTAGTAGTCTGTACTTCCTGCTTAACATGTACTTTGGCATTTTAATAATCTAGGTTCTAATCTTGCTTTCAATATTCTTCTTTAATACGAATATGATTTGTAAAGCCTCAAAAGATATTCCCTCTTTCTTATATTTGAGACTTCTTTTAAAATCTTTCCAAGATGGATGAAGTTTTCTATAATGGAGGATACAACAATCCTTTCATCCATTTCCATATCATATTGCTTAAACTGATTCAACACTCTTTTCAATATCATGAAATTACTCCATGACAGAACAATCATTGATCATTTGATAATTATTGAAATGTATGGCAAGAAATTTCTTACTAGTAGTATTTTTTGTTATGTATTTTGTCTCAAATTTTCCCCATAGTTCCTTAGCAATGACTATTGGAAAAAATTTAGTTTGAAAATGGTTTTCTTACACAGCGAAATTAAAATTTTGAAAATTGACCCGGTTTATTATATTTATAGCAATAAGCCTTAGACCGAAACCATACCTGTGTTTTTGGATAAGCGGATCCTTGGTTTTTTTTGGCTTTCACCAAACAAACTTCTTCGTTATTCTCGTACCACGAACTACTTAGAGTATGGGCTCAAATCAATTGAATCAAAGCACAAAACTAGAAAAGTTTTTTCTCTTTTTGGGTTGAAAATGAAAATTCTCTCTCCTTTAATAGAAATCAGTAGAATTGTTATTTTGGAAAAATATCTTTAATAGTTGAGAATAATTCTCTCTATTTTTCAGCAGAGTAACAATCTCACAAAGTTGTGTAAATAGATCTACCGATGTCATCTATTTATAAGGAGAGCAGGTAGAACCCTTGTTGAATCGCAGAGGTTTATTTGAAATAGAAAAACAACCTCCTATTCCAACTAGGAAAGCGGCTTATAGGGTGTGTTTTCCCTCATATGTATTATGATGGAGATTTAGGCCTCTCATTGTATTGCGCCCAGTATATGTGCTTTCTAGACTTTTAACCCATCACTTTTTAATTTAATCCAACCTAATACATATTTTTATTTTTTTCCAAAATAAATATTAATTTTCCAATTAAATAATTTCTTATCCTAATTTTATCCCCAATAAAATTATGACGATTTTTCCCCTTGTAAAATTTTTAATAAAACCTATTCAATATTTCACTACTCAACTTGTTCACTATGAGTGAATGATTTATTTTCATTTTTGGGTTTTAAAACTTCTCAAAAACATAAACTCATTCTTTCAATAATTTCTGAGTAATCCATGTACATTTGCAAATGAATAATTTCTCATTTTCATTTCCATTTTCATTTTGAGAAAACCATATTCATTTCCAAATGATTCCATTTCTCCATTTTGGAGGAAACCATAATAATTTATAAATGTTTTCCATTTCTCTATTTATAACACCCCTTACCCGATCCAGTTGCTAGACTCGAACAAATGATGTTAGGACAAAGCTAAACAATTGATAATCACTTTATTACACACAAAACTCTAATATTTATTATATCAATCACATGTAAACTAATATATGTTATTTAATTCTAGAAATCTAAGAAGATATATTTGTAAACTTTAAACATACAATAGGATCAAATCTCAAAAACATTAAGTTTTAAAGCTAAATGAAAGTTCCACATTTGGAATTATTACCCAATAGATACCTTTCAGAAAAATCGATACCAAAATTCAATTCTATTTTCTTTGTAAAAAAAATGGTATCAATAATTAGTTGATGGTATCAATATTTTACAAAAAGGAATTGATACTCAATTGAAAATTGATACAAAAATTCAACTTTGTTTTCTTTGTAAAACAATGGTATCAATAATTAGTTGATGGTATCGATATTTTACAAAAAAGTATCGATACTCAATTGAAAATCGATATCATTTTGGCATTTTGTTTTGTTTAGATACTGCTCATTGGGTCAAGTATCGATACCAAATGCCAAAGTATCACTACTTATTTCAAAAATGGTAAAAATCTTAACTTAGAAAATTCTTTTCATGCTAAAAAGTTACCTAACCACAAAAGACCATAATTTTGTTCATTCAAACACCTAAATAACTAACCAATGTGTCCTTCAAAGACACCACATTTAGTAGACTTTCAAAATAGCAATTTCGCTATATAAAGCACATATCATTGTTCATCAATTCATACCCAAACTTCATCCAAAATAACCAAATATGAAAAACACATATCAAATCACCAATTCAAGCATTATGACCATATATTCATCACTAGGATTACCAAACCAAAACACATCATCCAAACATTTTCACATCATCTATTGCACTAAATATGCAATTAGCATATCATTTGCATATTGACAACAAAATTCCTATATATATGCCACAACCCAAAACGAAATTACGAGATATACTAAAATGGCTGAATAATGTGAGCTTTCGGTCGATTTGGGTAACCTTCAAAATCCGGCCTAAACGTTATGGCTAGATTGAGAAGGCTACATTAGCCACCGAAATGGCTAAGATAACTTACGTTACTTTTGAAGACATTAAATAACTAATTTCAAAAAAAATCGTAGTTGTACTTTGAGTTAGCTTAAAAAAATTCATTCATTAGGTTGTATATACTTAAGATTCATTTTATTATTGATAATGTTGTTTTATAAAAACCGTTTGCTTGTCACTCTTCTTAAAAAAAACTCGATGTTAAACTAATGTAGCGAAAAAACCATTTTTCAAGTCATTTTGGAAACTTAGTTGTCTTATAGATTTGTTTTTCAAAAATAGTTCCTTTGCAATGCAGCAGAAACTAGGGAACAATATCAAATTTTACTTAAGTCCGATATCATGCATTTTCTGTTTATTATGCTTGAGTAATCCATGCATGTAAAAATCCCAGAAGAAAAGTTACTAAGCCTCAAACTAAAAGTCATTAAAAATTACAAACCAAAACAATAGAAACTGATTAATACTTATTAAAAATAGTCTGAGGTCCAAGGTGATTCTCCGAATGCTGAGTTCGATCCTAATTTTGAGGTTTACCTAGAAAGTTAAATACTATTGGTGGTGAGCTTATGAAAAGCTTAGTGTGAGTCAAACAATTATTTAAACAAACTTAAATATCAAATACAGTGAAACAAATTAGCTTTAATAGAAGAAAATAGAACTATCATAGGAATTTTACATCATTACATAGCCATCATTAAATTTATGTCAAATGATGTATGAGCATGGGGCATCATTCATTCAAGTAGCAATCATTAATTTATATGACAACAATACAACACAATACAACATATATCGTAAATCAATAACATTTGAATATGTCATGAGCATGATGAAATGCAAAAAGGTGCCTAACCATACCATCTGCTACACACCACGCGTTTCTCAAAACCTATCATCCGAACTCTAAAACATTATGGGCTTAAGCCCATTGTGGTTAAAACCATCGATAACAATATGTAGAAAATTATACCAGTAAAAATGCAGACAAGCGACCAGTAAAAATTCGATAAATTGCCATTCCCCTCTATACTCTAGGTGTAGTGCACTAACTACTAATAATGCAAACTTAATATGCCACTGGTATTCCACGGAACTCCTCCGTCAACCATAAATCCCAACCCAATGCATATGCAATATGTCACACAATCTCATACATAATCAGATCTCAATTCTTCTCACATTCATTTGACATGCTCAGCATGTCCTCAATAATCACATACTTTTAGTAAACGGAAACAGTATTCCCATCTTTCAAATTACCATTGTGTTAGTATCAATCAATATCGTTCAATTTCACATACTTTATGGATTTTCATTGTGCTTAAATAGCACCTTTTTTAGTACACAATATAACAAATATCTTATGCATTTAAATCATACATAAGCTTAATATCTCAACATATTATATCATTCATTCAAACATTCTCATATCTCATAACTAAAATATGCAATTACAAATTCAATCAAACATTCATACTATCGAACTAGAAATTTTGCCAACATGTCAATCTTTTAAGGCTCGAAACATACCTGGTTTAGCCACTTACAAAATCAATAATTTTGCTATTAATCCAATCCAATCAGCAAGCTAATTTATCTAATATAGCATGATATTTAACATTTTCAAAAAAATTTACGAGTTTAGGACCGATACCTTATTTTTCGTTTCCTCGCAACACACTAGCTAATCTTCCAAGTTTCCTTAATAATTCCTTAAACAAACCTAAACCAAAATTCAGTATAAATTCAATCAATTTACCATTAAACCAGCCCCCAAACACCCACTTATGTGTTCAAACCAATTGTTGAAAGTATAACTATTTTATGAATCCAAACTAGTTAGATTTCTTACAATGTATCGATACGAACCGTACGACAATCGTTCTTCGCCTTTACAAATGATTTGGGGCATTTGGGTCAGCACCTAATTTAATAATATACTGGAAAATTAGTAGCTAATTCATTATTAAATTCCTTCATTTAATCAATTTATAACATTTACCCAACAACTATGTCGAAATAACAAACTAGTTATCCTTAATTGTACTTACACTTCACGATTTGTGGGATCCGATTGGCTAATTCATCAAGAACGTCTCTCTCTAATTCATCAAGAACACAATTTAGTGCTGGAAAAATATGGGTAAGACCCAAGAAACAAAACAACCCTCTTTCTTGCACATAGGCACATGCACCACCACCCATGGTGGCCAAAATTGGGGCTGAATTTTAAAATAGTTTGAGATCTCATTAAAATCTGGAAAAATACCTTTGAAATAATTTTAAATCCACCAAATTCTAGATATATAAATTTTGGTTTTTAATTGACAAGATTAATCAAGAAATTAAAGAGAAAAAAGATCTTACCCAAGCTAGTTGAGATAAACAACAATATCATTTTCTTAGCAATATTCGGGATCGATCTTAGGGTTCAAGATTTTAGATTTGGGGCTAATTTAGATGAGGATAAATGTCAGAAATAGAGTAAAGGAGACGGTGCACAATC
Source organism: Gossypium longicalyx (assembly GCA_025698465.1). Classification (NCBI taxonomy): domain Eukaryota; kingdom Viridiplantae; phylum Streptophyta; class Magnoliopsida; order Malvales; family Malvaceae; genus Gossypium; species Gossypium longicalyx. The sequence continues at coordinate 60,757,572 of CM047007.1, forward strand.
CTAAAGCAAAAAGAAGAATAAAGGTATGGTAAAATGGGAGGTGTAGGCAACAACAATAATGAGAGAAAGAACAAAAATTTAAGGTAAAAGAATAGAGGAAGAGGGTGAACAGCTAGTGTAGGGAAAAATTGAATTAAAGGCTGAAAAATACAATAAAAAGTTGTATTTATACTTAGGGTTCAAGGGTATGGATGACACACACATAAAAAAACAAGGGATTTTGCAAAATTTAATTATTTCGCAAGGGAAAGGATTCAAACTTGGGGCCTCATTTAACTTGCATGCTTTCTCATATTTCTTTTAACCATTAGGCTTCTTCCTCATTCTTTAAATGATTTTGCAATATTTATCTTAAAAGCAAGGCATGTAACATACTAGGGTTTAAGGCAAAATTTGCAAAATAATAAAAATGGTGAGAGAGAAAGGATTTGACTTGGGTTTCAAGGAATGTTTCATTAATGCTTAACCAACAAACCAATACCTCATTTATTTCTTAAAAATGCATAGATAATCTCAAAAGTTAAGGCATGACCACTCTCTCTCAATTCACAAACCCGATTCTACTAACCTCCGATTTTTTGGATGCTATAATTCTCCCCTCCTTATAGAAATTTCATCCTCAAAATTTTTTTAGTCACAAAATCTGTTACCTCTTTCCTTCAAACTGGGCCACCAAGTTTTCACTGCGCAACTCTGGTTCCAACACAATTCCAAACAATGCGTCTCCTAGCTTATATCTTGTAGATCTAATTACGGAAATGTTACTAACAGATTGCTCTACCCTAATTCCCAATTTTAACAGAAACTCTATTGGATTACGCTTACCACAATATCTACAAATCGGAACTTTAGTTAATCTAACAGTTTCTCTAATAATAACTACTACAACCTTTCGTTGAGGTCTAGATCCTTTGGCCCACTTTAAAGGTCATAGATTTGGACCAGTGAAGATAGACTCTCTCCTTTGTCAAACATTAATTTGTTCCTTTATCTTGCACTCTAAGCATTCACTTTCTCCTTCCATATTATTTGTTTCAACCATAATCTTGAAAACCTTTTCTAAGACATCCATCGCTTGAGACACTGCATCATCCCCAACCTCCTGATTTTTGCCTTCTAAAGTAGGTACAATCACAATGCCATTCGTCTCAAGGTTAGACACAATTCCTTGAAAAGCAAATGACTCAACCTAGTAGCTCGACACTGAGCCCCATGGTTCCTCATTATACGATTGTTCATTATGTATCATATGGTCTTAAATTTGATCTACAATTTCAAAAAAAAAATCACTAGCTAAATTCAATCAATTTTCAATTTCCTATCTTACAGTTTCAAAGAAAAATTAAATACTAAATATTTCAGTTCTATGTCTATAGTAATACACCTCAAGTGTTTACCTATAATTTAATAGTAACTTTTCTATGGAAATTGGCATCGAAGTTTCGAACCCGTTTTTATTTGTAAAATATCATTTTCAAAATTCTCTGTGGCTTGTTTTTCTCAAATTTCCCCTTTTTCATGTATGCATGCAGGTAGACTCATTTTTGAATATCAGAACTCAGTTTGTGGCTTTGAACCTAAGCTTTGATACCATTAAATGTAACCTCTCAAATCCCGCCAAGACGTTATGGCTAGGTTGAGAAGGCTACATTATCTATCGAAATGGCTAAGCTAACTTATGTTACTTTTGGAGACCTTAAATAAACTCAATTTAGAGAAAACCACAGTTCTACTTTGAGTTAGCTTAAAAGCATTCATTCATTAGGTTGTGTATACTTAAGATTCATTTTATTGTTCATAGTGTTGTTTGAGAAAAAATTGTTTGCTTGTCGTTCTTCTTTAAAATATGTTTTGGTCTAATTAATTGATGGTCCTTACATCTGGAAAAATGTAACACCCTAAACCCGACCTAGACATTATGACTGGATTCGACGTGCCACATCGGAACGTTAAAAACATTTTCTATTCTTAGTCCAAAAAATCGTACTTAGTGTTTGAAAGATGATTTCATTATAGGGTAAAGTGAATGGAAGCTGTGCACCAGGTACGAAACCGGAAAAGAGAAGGTGAGTCCATCAGACTGCTTAAGTACCAAGCTCCCTTCGGATCTAATCCTAGACATGCACACCACCATTGCCACACCTTAACTTAGTGTATGTTCTTAGGAAACCAATTCATTTAAGTCCAGTTTAGGAAAAGATGATTAACTTTGGAAAGCATTTTCGTTGCAGAAGCTTTGCGTTGTTGTCGTGGTATTTTAAAAATCAATTACTATTTTTGAAAACGCGCCCTAAGACTAACCAGTTTTAGTGATTAAGATAATATTATACCTATTCTAGTAAATTATATTGAAAACAATTAAAAATAATTAAAATGGCCTTAGTACAACTTAAAACCCAAATCATAAAAGTAAATAAAAAGATGTCCAAATCACCAAAAGAAAACCAAATTTGTGGAACGAGTGGCCACTCCGAATCCCTCACAGCTCCAAGCCCACTATGGTTAGGGATTACCTGCGTGGATGAAAATAAGGGGTGAGTTTGGGAAACTCAGTGTGTAAAATAACCCAACCTTAGTCTAAACCAATTCAAACCACAAAAACAGATCAAATTGGCCTTAGCCCAGAACAGATTTCAGAATGAAGCCCATAGGCCCATAACAGAACAGAACAGAAATTACATGTTTATGCAGAAACCAAACCATATCCAACCGTATATACCCCCGTACCATCCTTACACCATGTGGGGAGACTACTCGACCCACCCATCCGCTACACGCCATAGAAATTTGCAGCATGGCTGCCAGAACAGATAGTGTGACAGAGTCACCAGATACAAATATTTGTGGCAGAGCCACCAGAACAGATATTTGTGGCATAGCCACCAGGACGCTTCCTCCATAAATACAACCTATGTCCCCATGCAACAGATATACAAATCATGCCATACATCGTACAGAATCAGATCATCATGCTTTTCAGTCAAACTAACCCTCGGGGTATAATGGTCATTTTACACCTAGGGGTATAATGGTAATTTTCATATTTAAGGGTATTCTAGTAATTTATCTCTTTTGGGGGTTTTCATGCATATTTCCACCATTTACGTGCTAACAGAAACACTTACCGAGTGTTCTTACCTGTTGGCCCATTATCCCAATTTTGGCCCATTAAGCCCAAAAATATCTCAGGCACAAAAATCATGCACTCTGTAGTCTAAACACTGTAGTTTACCAAATACATTAATCGATCTACCTCACGAGCATTCGCACACTTGCAAGTCCACAAAATACCAGTTTTTCGGCATTTTGGCTTTTCGGCTTTTGTCGATCTAGTCTATGAGAGGGTGTCAGTTACACACCTGGTTGCGACGAAACGCTGACGAGTTCCACACGCGAGTTGCCTACAGTCAATTACTAATACGTTAACTACGAATCCTTAACAACTTGTATACAAATCTCCTTACCAATAGTCGGCCATTAACACTTTAGACACTAGAGATCCTACCTTTGCCGAAACTAGCGACTAGGTTTAGATCCAGTCGTTCCACTTGTCCAAGCCTTCGATCAACAGCCTCTAGATCATACTAACATCATAATAAAACAATTGTCACAACCCTTAGAGCCATAGGGCCCAATCGACAGCCTCCCTAAGCCTTTAGGGGTTTTGGCTTTTCTAAAACCTGAAATAAAGAATAGATTCGAAAACTTACCACCGGTTCCTTTAGTCAACGATTCCACTTTAGTTTCTATACGATTCTGATGCAGATCTAAACCCTTAAATGTTAGCAGAAATCAAATCTTTAAAGGTCTAAAGATTCGGCTATGCCCCTAAGACTATGGGGTTTTCGACTTTTGAAACCTGTGAACTAAAAGATGAGTTCTTTAAGGAGGTTTTTGCAAAGTTTAAGTCGACAGAAATTCGGGTTTAGAGGATGGGAGAATCGACCAAAAAGATGGAGAATAATAAGAGGGTTTGGCTAGAAGAAATCGACACAACAGAAACAGGTTTTCGGGATTTTGGCTTTTATGGTAATCAGCTTCAAAGGCTTAAAAACGAATGGAATGGAAGAGTAGGATGGTAGGAAGGGTTCGGCTATAGAATAAGAAGCAAAGAAGAAGAAAAGAGAATAGGAGATGAGAGGAGAAAAGAAAAAGAGAAGAGAATGGTCAGAACCCAAATGCCGAATTTTCCCTATACTAGCCGAATTTCCCCTATACTAGCAACCCTTGACCGGCCAACTGTTGCTCCTCAAGAGTCCATATTCGGCCAATACTACACCCCCTAATCAGCTCCTAAATCTTCTCCCTTATCCCCTCCTTACTCGATCTCCTGAGCAGCTTAAACTCTCCCTAACAGAGTTCCACCTGAGTTCCATCACATCCCCTTTCTGTAAATAAAAATTAATACTAATATTTGCTCACCATGTGACTTGAACCTTAGCTCTCCCTAGTCATCTACACGCCACCTTTTTAGCACCCTAGTGGCGTCACATGCCACTTTTCCACCTGCCTTCTTGTGGCTTATTTTACCCATTAAATCTTAAAAGCCCAACTTACCAGAACCCCTTTTTCCCTAAGAATTAAAATTAGTTAAAACTTCCGGATTTCATCTCAAACTTGGGCTTCTAGAGACCCACTAACATACTTAGACCTACGCCCAGTAGTCAAAACACAGAAATTCAAAAATTCACCAAAATTCACAGAAGTCCAGAAAATTGGGGCGTTACAACTCTACCCTCCTTAAAGAAATTTCGTCCTCAAAATTTACCTGATCCAAACAGATGAGGGTATTGTTGACGCATCGCCTCTTCTGTCTCCCAAGTAGCTTTCTGCCTGCCGTGATTACGCCAAAGCACCTTTACTAAAGGAACATATTTCCTTCTTAACACATTGACATCTCAGACCAATATCTACATAGGCTCTTCCTCGAAAGTCAAATCAGGCTGCACCTCAATTTCTACAACCGACACGACATGAGTAAGCTCCTCTAAGTTGGTCGAACAGATCGTCAATCCTTGGCAGTGGATACTTATTCTTAATCATCAGTTAGTTCAACTGCCGATAATCAATACACATCCGTATCGTCCCATCCTTCTTTTTTACGAATAGCACTGGTGCTCCCCACGGAGACACACTTGGCCTAATAAAGCCCCTATCCAACAACTCTTGAATTTGTGCTTTTAACTTCACTAACTCTTTTGGTACCATCCTATACGGTGCGATGGACACTGGTGCCGTTCCAGGTGGTAAGTCGATTCCAAATTCGACTTCTCAGTTCGGAGGCAGTCCCGGAAGCTCCCCCGGGAAAAACATCTTGGAACTCCTTAACGGTTCTAACCTTATCCACTGTCAGTCCTTCATCTCCCGCCTGACTTACAAATGCCAAATAGGCCTCACAACCTTTACGAATCCATTTTTCGACTCTTAATGCCGACACCATATTGGACAAATAATCCCTTCGGTCACCTATCACCATAACCTCTTCCCCCTTCGTGGTCCTTAACACCATTCGTTTAACAACACAATCCAGAGTCGCCCTATGTTTAACAAGCCAGTACATTCCCAGAATGAGGTCGAATTCTCCAAACGGTAACTCCATCAAGTCTCCAGAGAAAATATTACCCATGGTTTCTAAAGGCACATCCCTATACAATTTGTCTACTTTAACCGAGTAACCCAAAGGACTTAGTACAGTTACCCCACTCAATATCTCCTCAGAGTGCACACCCAACGACTCAGATATTGCACATGTAACATAAGAATGAGTAGATCCAATATCTACCAAAGCAGTATACGGCATCCTAGAAACCAAGAACGTACCAGTTATGATGTCAGGTGCATCACCCTCCTCTCGACGACGAGCTGCATACACCAACGTTGGCTGTCGAGCCTCAGCATTTCCAGCACCCTTGCCAGGTGCTCCTCGACCTCAACCATTTCCATTTTCGCCCCTACCTTGTACACGTCCTCTCGGTGGTTGTGGCCCCCCTCTCACTGGTTGAGCAACCCTCTGTTCAGCAACTTGAACCTGATCCATTTTTTGAGGACAGTCTTTGACTTTATGTTCCATAGATCCGTATTGGAAACAGGCACCAGAACATTTCCTACACTCGCCCAGATGTACCTTACCACAGTCTCCACAGATTGGTGGTCTAACCACGTTCATCGAAACTCCCCGTATTGGCTCCTCCACTCATGCTCTCTTGACATTCCTATTTGCACCACCCAAAGGTACTGAATCCTTCCGAAAATGGTTCGGATCCTTCTCACGATTCTGCTTTTAAGTATGCTTCACGTCTTCAGCTATCTTAGCTTTTTCCACCAAGACCGCAAAGTCACGCTCCCTCTGCAGAGTAATCAACACCCTAAGTTCATCTCTAAGACCATCCTCGAAGCGCACACTACACTCATATTCCGTAGCGACTATTCCCACGGGATACCCACTCAGCCTTAGAAACTCAGCCTCGTATTCAGCAACTATTTTACCTCCTTGCACCAGATTCAAGAATTCCTTACCTCTTTGCACCAGATTCAAGAATTCCTTCTTGCGGGCGTCTACATAGCTTGCCCCAACATATTTCTCTTTGAAGGCTGTCTTAAACAACTCCCAAGTTACCCTATCAGCTGGGGTCCCATCTCTCACCGTGAGCCACCACTAATAAGCCTCGTCTCGTAGCAACGATACGGCTCCCTTCAGCTTCTGCTCCACAGAGCAGTCCAACTCATCCATAATCCGTTCCGTGGCCTCCAACCAATATTCTGCCACATTCAGGGCTACAGCAGATACACCCCTAAAGATCTCCGCCCCGTTAGCCCGGAGTCGCTCAGAAATAGATCCTCGAATTCTGTTACCCGAACTTGCCCCAACAACCCTTTCCAGAACACGAAGCATTGCCTGGGATAGGGCATCATACCCGGCACCACGATCATGAGACTCCACTTCCGTTGCCAGTGGTATTGGTACCTCTACTGTCGGCATATGCCCTGAGGACGCAGTTCCTGCTCGAGCACTACCTCGGCCACATCCACGGCCTCTTCCATGGGCTGCTCTCGTACTCATATCGTATTATGTGATTACGAATTTTGTGCATCAATCAAATATTTTAGTGTTTATTACAGATGTTTTATGAATAGACAGTAATTCAGAGTTTGTTTTCAGCAGAATCGAAGTCTAGCTACAGTCTCAGTCTATTACCAAAATTCCTATAGTCTCAGTACAATCCCACTAGATTATCATAATAAGGTTTAAATAAAGACAGTTAATTCAGAAAAAATATCTCAGAAAAGTTCAAAAATTACAGACTTGGGTCGGAGATTCGAGTGCCACCTTTTTAAGGATCCAATAATTGTAAAACTGAGTTTCATAATTTTTGTAAAAAATTTATTTTCGAAAATATTTGTCTTTATAGACCCATTCCACAACCGAGTTATTGCAACTTAGCTCTGATACCACTAAATGTAACACCCCAAACCCGGCCTAGACGTTATGACCGGATTCGACGTGCCACATCAGAACGTTAAAAACATTTTCTATTCTTAGTCCAAAAAATTGTACTTAGTGTTCGAAAGATGATTTCATTATAGGGTAAAGTGAATGGAAGCTGTGCACCATGTGGGAAACCGAAAAAGAGGAGGTGAGTCCATCGGACTACTTAAGTACCAAGCTCCCTTCGGATCCAATCCTAAACATGCACACCACTATTGCCACACCTTAACTTAGTGTATGTTCTTAGGAAACCAATTCATTTAAGTCCAGTTTAGGAAAAGATGATTAACTTTGGAAAGCGTTTTCGTTGCAGAAGTTTTGCGTTGTTGTCGTGGTATTTTAAAAATCAATTACTATTTTTAAAAACGCGCCCTAAGACTAACTAGTTTCTGTGATTAAGATAATATTATACCTATTCTAGTAAATCATATTGAAAACAATTAAAAATCATTAAAGTGGCCTTATGACAACTTAAAACCCAAATCATAAAAGTAAATAAAAAGATGTCCAATTCACCAGAAGAAAACCAAATTTGCGGAACGAGTGGCCACTCCGAATCCCTCACAGCTCCAAGCCCACTATGGTTGGGGATTACCTGCGTGGATGAAAATAAGGGGTCAGTTTGGGAAAATCAGTGTGTAAAATAACCCAACCATAGTCTAAACCAGTTCAAACCACAGAAACAGATCAAATTGGCCTTAGCCCAGAACAGATTTCAGAATGAAGCCCATAAGCCCATAACAGAACAGAACAGAAATTACATGTTTATGCAAAAACCAAACCATATCCAACCGTATACACCCCTGCACCATCCTTACACCATGTGGGGAGACTACTCGACCCACCCATCCACTACACGCCATAGAAATTTGCAGCATGGCTGCCAGAACAGATAGTGTGACAGAGTCACCAGATACAAATATTTGTGGCAGAGCCACCAGAACAGATATTTGTGGCATATCCACCAGGACGCTTCCTCCAAAAATACAACCCATGTCCCCATGCAATAGATATACAAATCATGGCATACATCATATAGAATCAGATGATCATGCTTTTCAGTCAAATTAACCCTAAGGGTATAATGGTCATTTTACACCTAGGGGTATAACGGTAATTTTCATATTTAAGGGTATTCTAGTAATTTATCTCTTTTGGGGGTTTTTATGCATATTTTCACCATTCACGTACTAACAGAAACACTTATCAAGTGTTCTTACCGAATTGGGCCCGTTGGCCCAATATCCCAATTTTGGCCCATTAAGCCCAAAAATATCTCAGGCACAAAAATCATGCACTCTGTAGTTTAAACTCTGTAGTTTACCAAATACATTAATTGATCTACCTCACAAGCATTCGCACACTCGCAAGTCCATAAAATACCGATTTTTCGGCATTTTGGCTTTTCAGCTTTTGCCAATCTAGTTTATGAGAGGGTGTCAGTTACACACCTGGTTGCGACGAAACGTTGACGAGTTCCACACACGAGTTGCCTACAGTCAATTACTAATACATTAACTACGAATCCTTAACAACTTGTATACAAATCTCCTTACCAATAGTCGGCCATTAACACTTTAGACACTAGAGATCCTACCTTTGCCGAAACTAGTGACTAGGTTTAGATCCAGTCATTCCACTTGTCCAAGCCTTCGATCAGCAGCTTCTAGATCACACTAACATAATAATAAAACAATTGTCACAACCCTTAGAGCCATAGGGCCCAATCGACAACCTCCTTAAGACTTTAGGGGTTTCGGCTTTTCTAAAACCCGAAATAAGGAATAGATTTGAAAACTTACCACCGGTTCATGTCAACGATTCCACTTTAGTTCCTATACGATTATGATGCAGATCTAAACCCTTAAAGTTAGCAAAAATCAAATTTTTAAAGGTCTAAAGATTCGGCTCTGCCCCTAAGACTTTGGGGTTTTCGACTTTTGAAACCTGTGAACTAAAAGATGATTTCTTTAAGGAGGTTTTTGCAAAGTTGAAGTCGGCAAAAAATTGGGTTTAAAGGATGGGAGAATCAACCAAAAAGATGGAGAATAATAAGAGGGCTTGGCTAGAAGAAATCAGCACAACAGAAATAGGTTTTCGGGATTTTGGCTTTTATGGTAATCGGCTTCAAAGGCTTAAAAACGAATGGAATGGAAGAGTAGAATGGTAGGAAAGGTTCGGCTATAGAAGAAGAAGCAAAGAAGAAGAAAAGAGAATAGGAGATGAGAGGAGAAAAGAAAAAGAGAAGAGAATGGTCAGAACCCAAATGCCGAATTTTCCCTATACTAGTCGAATTTCCCCTATACTAGCAACCCTTGACCGGCCAACTGTTGCTCCTCAAGAGTCCATATTCGGCCAATACTACACCCCCTAATCAGCTCCTAAATCTTCTCCCTTATCCCCTCCTTACTCGATCTCCTGAGCAGCTCAAACTCTCCCTAACAGAGTTCCACCTGAGTTCCATCACATCCCCTTTCTGTAAATAAAAATTAATACTAATATTTGCTCACCATGTGACTTGAACCTTAGCTCTCCCTAGTCATCCACACGCCACCTTTTTAGCACCCTAGTGGCGTCACATGCCACTTTGCCAGCTGCCTTCTTGTGGCTTATTTTACCCATTAAATCTTAAAAGCCCAACTTACCAGAACCCCTTTTTCCCTAAGAATTAAAATTAGTTAAAACTTCCGGATTTCATCTCAAACTTCGGCTTCTAGAGGCCCACTAACATACTTTGACCTACGCCCAGTAGTCAAAACACAGAAATTCAAAAATTCACCAAAATTCATAGAAGTCCAGAAAATCGGGGCGTTACAACTTTACCCTCCTTAAAGAAATTTTGTCCTCGAAATTTACCTGATCCAAACAGATGAGGGTATTGTTGACGCATCGCCTCTTCTGTCTCCCAAGTAGCTTTCTCCCTGCCGTGATTACGCCAAAGCACCTTTACTAAAGGAACATGTTTCCTTCTTAACACCTTGACATCTCGGTCCAATATCTACACAGGCTCTTCCTCAAAAGTCAAATCAGGCTGCACCTCAATTTCTACAACTGACACGACATGAGTAGGGTCAGAACGATAATGCCTTAACATGGAGACATGAAAAACATCGTGAATCCTGTCTAACTCTGAAGGTAATTCTAATGGATATGCCACTGGTCCTACTCGCTTCAAAACCCGATAAGGCCCAATGAATCGTGGACTCAAGTTGCCTTTCTTACCAAACCTTAATATCTTCTTCCTAGGAGAAACCTTTAAGAAGACCATATCACCTACTGAGAACTCAATCTCTTTGCGCTTCAAGTCTGTATAAGACTTTTGCCTATCAGCAGCTTCTTTTAATTGATCTCTGATTACTCTGACCTTATCCTCAGTGTCAGCTACTAACTCAGGTCCAAGAACCCGCCGCTCTCCCAGTTCGGTCCAACAACTAGGGGTATGACACCTTCGTCCATACAGTGCTTCATACGATGCCATTCGAATACTAGCTTGATAACTGTTGTTGTACGCAAACTCCGCCAACGGCAAGTAGTCCTCCCAACTACCTCGAAAGTCAATAACGCATCCCCTCAACATGTCCTCCAGAATCTGAATAACCCTTTCCGACTGACCATCAGTCTGGGGATGGAAAGCCGTACTAAAATTTAATCGCGTTCCCAATACCTCATGCAACTTTTTCCAAAACCGAGATGTAAATCTGGGATCCTGATCATAAATGATTTAAACTGGGACACCATGAAGTCACACGATCTCCGCCACATACAACTTGGCCAAATTTTGAAGTGAAAAGTCGGTGTGGACAGGTATGAAATGAGCCGATTTGGTCAACCTCTCCACGATCACCCAAATCGAGTCTTTCTTTGTTGGAGTCAAGGGTAACCCACCCACAAAGTCCATGGTTACCCTCTCCCACTTCTAAAGTGGTATCTTCACTGGCTGCAAAAGCCCAGAAGGTAGTTGATGCTCAGCTTTCACTTGCTGGCATGTCAAACATTTCCCCACAACCTCCGTTACTTCCCGCTTAAGCCCAGGTCACCAATACAATTTTTGCAAGTCGTGATACAACTTATTCCCTCCAGGATGCATGGCATAAAGTCCTCCATGAGCTTCCTTCAATATCGACTGCCTCAATTCAGAGTCCTTCAAAACACAAATTCTCCCTCGGAAACACAGAACTCCTTTATTATTCAACCCAAACTCAGAAGTTTCCCCTTCTTTAACCTGCTGGAAACGAGCAACCAAAGATTCATCTCTCAACTGCTTCTCTTTAATCTGATCCACCCAGGTTGGCCTTACTTACAACTCAGCCAACAGACTACCATAATCATACAGACTCAGACGAGCAAACATTGCTCTCAGATCAGATACAACTCTTCGGCTTAGAGCATCGGCTACCACGTTAGCCTTGCCTGGGTGGTACTCAATTATACAATCATAATGTTTAAGCAACTCTATCCATCTCCTTTGCCTAAGGTTCAGCTCCTTTTGAGTCAGCAAGTACTTGAGACTCTTATGGTCTGTGTATATAATTCACTTCTCTCCGAACAAGTAGTGTCTCCAAATCTTAAGTGCAAAGATTGCTGCTGCCAATTCCAAATCATGAGTAGGATAGTTTCCTTCGTGAGGCTTAAGCTGTCGTGATGCATAAGCAACCACCTTACCCTCTTGCATCAACACGCAGCCCAAACCCACATGTGATGCATCATTGTACACGGTAAAATCCTTCCCAGACTCCGACTGAATCAACATAGGTACTTCAGTCAGAACCTTCTACAACTTCTCAAAAGCTTCCTGCTGCTTCTCTGTCCAAACAAATGATACTCCTTTCCTTATGAGTTTTGTCAAAGGCGTTGCCATCACAGAAAAACGTTCCACAAACCTCCTGTAGTATCCTGCCAACCCTAGGAAACTTCGAATCTTCGACACCGACCTAGGTGGCTTCCATTCCAAAATTGCTTCAATCTTTCGTGGCTCCACCTTAATCCCCTCAGTAAAGACAACATGTCCTAAGAAGGTTTTATCCCTCAATCAGAATTCACATTTGCTGAATTATGCATATAGTTCCTTCTCCCTTAACACTTGCAGCACTATGCGGAGATGCTCATCATGTTTTACTTTAGTTTCAGAATATACCAGAATATCGCCAATAAAGGCGATTACAAACCGATCCAAAAATGGTTGGAATACACGATTCATCAGATCCATAAACGCTGTAGGAGCGTTCGTCAGTCCAAATGGCATAACCAAAAACTCGTAATGACCATACCGAGTTTTGAATGCCGTCTTATGGATATCTGCCTCTTTGACCCTTAACTGATGATATCCAGATCGAAGGTCGATCTTGGAAAATACAGAAGCTCCTCTAAGTTGGTCGAACAGATCGTCAATCCTTTGCAGTGGATACTTATTCTTAATCATCAGTTTGTTCAACTGCCGATAATCAATACACATCCGTATCGTCCCATCCTTCTTTTTTACGAATAGCACTGGTGCTCCCCACGGAGACAGACTTGGCCTAATAAAGCCCCTATCCAATAACTCTTGAATTTGTGCTTTTAACTTCACTAACTCTTTTGGTGCCATCCTATACGGTGCGATGGACACTAGTGCCGTTCCAGGTAGTAAGTCGATTCCAAATTTGACTTCTCGGTTCGGAGGCAGTCCGGAAAGCTCCCCCAGGAAAAACATCTTGGAACTCCTTAACGGTTCTAACCTTATCCACTGTCAGTCCTTCATCTTTCGCCTGACTTACAAATGCCAAATAGGCCTCACAACCTTTACGAATCCATTTTTCGACTCTTAATGCCGACACCATATTGGACAAATAATCCCTTCGCTCACCTATCACCATAACCTCTTCCCCCTTCGTGGTCCTTAACACCATTCGTTTAACAACACAATCCAGAGTCGCCCTATGTTTAACAAGCCAGTACATTCCCAGAATGAGGTCGAATTCTCCGAATGGTAACTCCATCAAGTCTCTAGAGAAAATATTACCCATGGTTTCTAAAGGCACATCCCTATACAATTTGTCTACTTTAACCGAGTAACCCAAAGGACTTAGTACTGTTACCCCACTCACTATCTCCTCAGAGTGCACACCCAACGACTCAGATATGGCACATGTAACATAAGAATGAGTAGATCCAATATCTACCAAAGTAGTATACGGCATCCTAGAAACCAAGAACGTACCAGTTATGATGTCAGGTGCATCACCCTCCTCTCGACGACGAGCTGCATACACCAACGTTGGCTGTCGAGCCTCAGCATTTTTGGCACCCTTGCCAGCTACTCCTCGACCTCAACCATTACAAATTTCGCCCATACCTTGTACACGTTCTCTCGGTGGTTGTGGCCCCCCTCTCACTGGTTGAGCAACCCTCTGTTCAGCAACTTGAACCTGATCCGTTTTTTGAGGATAGTCTTTGACTCTATGTTCCATAGATCCGCATCGAAAACAGGCACCAGAACATTTCCTACACTCGCCCAGATGTACCTTACCACAGTCTCCACAGATTGGTGGTCTAACCACGTTCATCAGAACTCCCCGCACTGGCTCCTCCACTCTTGCTCTCTTGACATTCCTATTTGTACCACCCGAAGGTACTGAATCCTTCCGGAAATGGTTCTAATCCTTCTCACGATTCTGCTTTTCAGCACGCTTCACTTCTTCAGCTATCTTAGGTTTTTCTACCAAGACCGCAAAGTCACGCTCCCTCTGCGGAGTAATCAACAGCCTAAGTTCATCTCTAAGACCATCCTCGAAGCACACACTACGCTCATATTCCGTAGCGACTATTCCCACGAGATACCCGCTCAGCCTTAGAAACTCAACCTCGTATTCAGCAACTATTTTACCTCCTTGCACCAGATTCAAGAATTCCTTCCTGCGGGCGTCCACATAGCTCGCCCCAACATATTTCTCTTTGAAGGCTGCCTTAAACAACTCCCAAGTTACCCTATCAGCTGGGGTCCCATCTCTCACCGTGAGCCACCACTAATAAGCCTCGTCTCGTAGCAACGATACGGCTCACTTCAGCTTCTGCTCCGCAGAGCAGTCCAACTCATCCATAATCTGTTCCGTGGCCTCCAACCAATATTCCGCCACATTCAGGGCTACACCAAATACACCCCTAAACATCTCCGCTCCGTTAGCCCAGAGTCGCTTAGAAATAGATCCTCGAATTCCGTTACCCGAACTTGCCCCAACAACCCTTTCCAGAACATGAAGCATTGCCTGGGATAGGGCATCATCCCCGGCACCACGATCATTAGACTCCATTTCCGTTGCCAGTGGTATTGGTACCTCTGCTGTCGGCATTTGCCCTGAGGACGCAGTTCCTGCTCGAGCACTACCTCAGCCACGTCCACGGCCTCTTCCATAGGCTGCTCTCGTACTCATATCGTATTATGTGATTACGAATTTTATGCATCAATCAAATATTTCAGTGTTTATTAAGATGTTTTATGAACTGAAAGTAATTCAGAGTTTGTTTTCAGCAGAATCGAAGTCTAGCTGCAGTCTCAGTCTATTACCAAAATTCCTATAGTCTCAGTACCATCCCACTAGAGTATCATAATAAGGTTTAAATACAGACAGTTAATTCAGAAAAAATATCTCAGAAAAGTTCAAAACTTACAGACTTGGGCCGGAGATTCGGGTGCCACCTTTTTAAGGATCCAATAATTGAAAAACTGAGTTTCGTAATTTTTGTAAAAATTTCATTTTCGAAAATATTTGTTTTTATAGACCCATTCCACAGCTGAGTTGTTGCAACTTAGCTCTGATACCACTAAATGTAACACCCCAAACCCGGCCTAGACGTTATGACCGGATTCGACGTGCCACATCAGAACGTTAAAAACATTTTCTATTCTTAGTCCAAAAAATTATACTTAGTGTTCGAAAGATGATTTCATTATAGGGTAAAGTGAATGGAAGCTGTGCACCATGTGGGAAACCGAAAAAGAGGAGGTGAGTCCATCGGACTACTTAAGTACCAAGCTCCCTTTGGATCCAA
This sequence comes from Gossypium longicalyx, assembly GCA_025698465.1. NCBI lineage: Eukaryota > Viridiplantae > Streptophyta > Magnoliopsida > Malvales > Malvaceae > Gossypium > Gossypium longicalyx. The sequence continues at coordinate 60,773,083 of CM047007.1, forward strand.
TCCTAGACATGCACACCACCATTGCCACACCTTAACTTAGTGTATGTTCTTAGGAAACCAATTCATTTAAGTCCAGTTTAGGAAAAGATGATTAACTTTGGAAAGCGTTTTCATTGCAGAAGTTTGGCGTTGTTGTCGTGGTATTTTAAAAATCAATTACTATTTTTGAAAACGCGCCCTAAGACTAACTAGTTTCTGTGATTAAGATAATATTATACCTATTCTAGTAAATCATATTGAAAACAATTAAAAATCATTAAAGTGGCCTTATTACAACTTAAAACCCAAATCATAAAAGTAAATAAAAAGATGTCCAATTCACCAGAAGAAAACCAAATTTGCGGAACGAGTGGCCACTCCGAATCCCTCACAGCTCCAAGCCCACTATGGTTGGGGATTACCTACGTGGATGAAAATAAGGGTTGATTTTGGGAAAATCAGTGTGTAAAATAACCCAACCATAGTCTAAACCAGTTCAAACCACAGATATAGATCAAATTGGCCTTAGCCCAGAACAGATTTCAGAATGAAGCCCATAAGCCCATAACGAACGAATGTAAAATTACATGTTTATGCAGAAACCAAACCATATCCAACCGTATACACCCCCGTACCATCCTTACACCATGTGGGGAGACTACTCGACCCACCCATCCGCTACACGCCATAGAAATTTGCAAAGCATGGTCGCTGTAGCGAATAGTGTGACAAAGTCACGGATATAAATATTTGTGGCAGAGCCACCAGAACAGATATTTTTGGCATAGCCACCAGGACACTTCCTCCATAAATACAACCCATGTCCCCATGCAATAGATATACAAATCATGGCATACATCATACAGAATCAGATCATCATGCTTTTCAGTCAAATTAACCCTAGGGGTATAATGGTCATTTTACACCTAGGGGTATAATGGTAATTTTCATATTTAAGGGTATTCTAGTAATTTATCTCTTTTGGGGTTTTCATGCATATTTTCACCATTCACGTACTAACAGAAACACTTATCAAGTGTTCTTACCGAATTGGGCCCGTTGGCCCAATATCCCAATTTTGGCCCATTAAGCCCAAAAATATCTCAGGCACAAAAATCATGCACTCTGCAGTTTAAACTCTGTAGTTTACCAAATACATTAATCGATCTACCTCACAAGCATTCGCACACTCGCAAGTCCACAAAATACCGATTTTTCGGCATTTTTGGCTTTTTAGCTTTTACCGATCTAGTCTATGAGAGGGTGTCAGTTACACACCTGGTTGCGACGAAACGCTGACGAGTTCCACACACGAGCTGCCTACAGTCAATTACTAATACGTTAACTACGAATCCTTAACAACTTGTATACAAATCTCCTTACCAATAGTCGGCCATTAACACTTTAGACACTAGAGATCCTACCTTTGCCGAAACTAGTGACTAGGTTTAGATCCAGTCGTTCCACTTGTCCAAGCCTTCGATCAGCAGCCTCTAGATCACACTAACATAATAATAAAACAATTGTCACAACCCTTAGAGCCATAGGGCCCAATCGACAGCCTCCCTAAGCCTTTAGGGGTTTCGGCTTTTCTAAAACCCGAAATAAGGAATAGATTTGAAAACTTACCACCGGTTCATTTAGTAAACGATTCCACTTTAGTTCCTATACGATTATGATGCAGATATAAACCCTTAAAGTTAGCAAAAATCAAATCTTTAAAGGTCTAAAGATTCGGCTCTGCCCCTAAGACTTTGGGGTTTTCGACTTTTGAAACCTGTGAACTAAAAGATGATTTCTTTAAGGAGGTTTTTGCAAAGTTGAAGTCGGCAAAAAATTGGGTTTAGAGGATGGGAGAATCGACCAAAAAGATGGAGAATAATAAGAGGGCTTGGCTAGAAGAAATCAGCACAACAGAAACAGGTTTTTGGGATTTTGGCTTTTATGGTAATCGGCTTCAAAGGCTTAAAAATGAATGGAATGGAAGAGTAGAATGGTAGGAAAGGTTCGGCTATAGAAGAAGAAGCAAAGAAGAAGAAAAGAGAATAGGAGATGAAAGGAGAAAAGAAAAAGAGAAGAGAATGGTCAGAACCCAAATGCCGAATTTTCCCTATACTAGCTGAATTTCCCCTATACTAGCAACCCTCGGCCGGCCAACTGTTACTCCTCAAGAGTCCATATTCGGCCAATACTACACCCCCTAATCAGCTCCTAAATCTTCTCCCTTATCCCCTTCTTACTCGATCTCCTGAGCAGCTCAAACTCTCCCTAACAGAGTTCCACCTGAGTTCCATCACATCCCCTTTCTGTAAATAAAAATTAATACTAATATTTGCTCACCTTGTGACTTGAAGCTTAGCTCTCCCTAATCATCCACATGCCACCTTTTTAGCACCCTAGTGGCGCCACATGCCACTTTGCCACCTACCTTCTTGTGGCTTGTTTTACCCATTAAATCTTAAAAGCCCAACTTACCAGAACCCCTTTTTCCCTAAGAATTAAAATTAGTTAAAACTTCCGGATTTCATCTCAAACTTGGGCTTCTAGAGGCCCACTAACATACTTAGACCTACGCCCAGCAGTCAAAACACAGAAATTCAAAAATTCACCAAAATTCACAGAAGGCTGAAAATTTGGGGCGTTACAAAAATAATCAGAATCCAACCCAACAACTTCCCTATTGAAACCTTCCAGTTTATAGCCATTTTTAGCTTGAATTTGAAATTAAAATTAAGAAGACTTGGCCATCCTTGTTCCTTGAAGCATGGCTGGCCACATGAGAGAGGGAAGGAAGGGAATTTAAACCTCTTTTTAGTAAATTCAAACCCTTACCTTCACCTATAAATACCTTGTCATCCTTCACTTCTAAGATCATTCCTCATCTCTCAACATTCCTCTCTCTCTCACTAGTTTTCATCTCAATTCTTTTTCCCTTTTCCCCTTGCATAGTCTTCCATCCCTCCTTCATTCTTTAGCCTCAAAAGCTTTGTCAAAAGTACTCCTTAGCCAGCTACCCCTTAAACACATACCAAAATAAGCATCAAGTAGAATGGAAGAGCACATCAGTAAGAAAAGATCCGAAAGATTACTAAACTGAATAGAGTTTTCTCTTTCCTCTTGTTATTTATTTTAATCATGTTTGCTTTGAGATTATTGTTTTTTAAAACCTATTTGCTAGGATGATTATGTTAATTCAATAAGATCTATTTTATTCATGTTTAACATGTTTAGGCCTCAATCAATCATGTTTTCAGTTAATGTCATGATGCATTTCATTCATACGCCATTGGGTGCACTCAAATTAGCTGAGTGATCCTAACTAGACGATGGCTAGTAGACACATAATTGAAAAGTGCAATGCTCAATTTAGATCCTTAAACCCAACTAAGTTGAGGTTCGTAATATCTTTAGTTAGCTCTATTGCCTTGAATAATTTTTAGGTTTATGTAATTAAACTGTTGCAAACGTAAATGTCCTTGTGACCTTACATAAATGCTAAGAAATATTTAGTTAATATGATCAGTAAAATGCATATTTAACTAAGTAAAAGACTCTGAAAGAACTTAATTTGGTTTCCAAACTCATGAAATATCAAGTTGCCGTGGAAGTATTTTTGAAAATTGTTAAGCATGATAAAGTAAATTGAATTTATTGATATAATTATCCTAACACATTTAATGTTGATTGTTTTTGTTGCTAAAGCCATTCATTCATGCATTTAGGTAAATTGCATCTAGATTAGAATTGCATAGGGATCAATCTTTGCATCTAATTAATTTACTTAGTTTAATCATCGCCATCCAAATTATTGAATTTTTACATCAAATTGTGATGTTATAATTTTAACAAAATTTGGTTAAGCTTATACAGTTCTTATGGAGACGATAACTCATTTTACTTATTACTTGAACGATTGTGTACACTTGCACAAACCCCGTTACAAGTTTTTGGTGCCGTTGCCGAGGACTACTGCCTTAATCATTTTTTGTGAAATTATTTTTACAAATTGGTTTTTTTATTTTTTTATTTAATTTTTAACCCTACTAATTTATTCTTTATTTTTTATTCTTTTTTGTGATTTATTTTTAGGTGTTTTATGAGCATAGATCGAATCACTGATCTATTACCCTTGGACCCTGAAATCGAGTGAACTTTTAGACAAATAAGACATGAGAGATCTTTTAAAAGACAAGTCGAGATGGACCATGAAAATCAAATCGATGGACAAGGTAATGGAGTCAATCAACTACACAACCCAATCCTTAATGTTGATGATAAGGATCATGCCATCAGAAAATACGTTGTGCCACTCTTCAATGAGTTAAATCTGGAAATTAGAAGGTCGGATATCGAGGCACCCCAATTTGAATTGAAATCAGTGATGTACCAAATGCTTCAAATGGTGGGTCAGTGCAGTAGTATGCCCATGGAAGATCCACACTTACACCTTTGTTTGTTCATGGAGGTGAGTGATTCATTTAAGTCAACTGATGTGGCTTTAGACACACGGAGGTTAAAGCTATTTTCGTACTTGTTGCGAGATCGAGCACGAGCATGGATGAATTCATTGCCACCAAGTTTAATAACTACTTGGAAAGAATTAGCAAAAAGGTTTTTGGCAAAATATTTTCCACGAAGTAAGAACACAAAGTTGCGTAATAAGATAACAACTTTCCAACAATTGGATGACGAATCTTTGTATGAGGCATGGGAAAGATTCAAGGAATTGCTTCAAAAGTGCCCTCATCATAGGATTCCTCATTGTATCCAATTAGAGATGTTTTATAATGGTCTCAATGCACATACAAGATTAATGGTGGATGCTTTTGCAAATGGTATGATTTTATCTAAATCTTATAACTAGGCTTACGAGATCATTGAGAGGATTGAAACAAATAACTACCAATTGCTGACTAATTAAGCAGTTTTTGAAAGACATGTAGCTGGAGTGCATGAAGTGGACGCACTAACTTCATTCTCTGCTCAAGTATCTTCTATTTCCTCTATGTTAAAATAGTTTACCACTAATGGTTTGAATAATTTTGCAGCTCAATCACCAAGTCAGTATGAAGTAGTTTCTTGTGTATATTGTGGGGATGGTCATTCTTTCGAGAATTGCCCTTCAAATCTTGAATCAATTTGTTATATAAGAAACTAGTATCAAAATAGAAGTGGACAAGGATCGTAGTCCAACTTCTACAAGGATTGCAATCCAACTTCTACAATCCTTTGTGGCAGAATCATCTGAACTTTTCTTGGAGTAACCAAGGAAATGGACCAAACAACAATCAGATGTAGCATTGACCTAACCAACCCCAAGGGTTTAACCAACAAGCCCCAAAACCACCTCAAGTTGAGTCATTAAATAGTTTGGAGGACTTGTTGAAAGCCTACATGGCATAAAATGACGCCTTGATCCAAATTCAAGCAGCTACAATCCAAAGTCAAGTAGCAACACTGAAGAACCTAGAGAGCCAAATAAGTCAATTAACTACTGAGCTTTGTAGTATACCACAAAGAGCCTTGCCAAGTGATACAAAAAATTCGAGAAATTTGGTTAAGGAACATTGCAATGTGGTAGAATTATGAAGTGGTAAGACTTTAGAACCTAAAAAGGTTCTGGTTGAAGATGAGCCTACTGAAAAAGAGGAAAGTCAACCAATAGTTAAAGTTTTTACAACAGACAAATCAGATGCTGAAAAATCGACGAGACAAACCCTAAACTAGTGAATTCTGAAAAACTAACACCATCTTTTGCAGATTTACCTACTTAGAAAAGTTGTCCATATCAACCTAGAGTTCCATATCCTCAAAAACTTCACCAAAACAAACAGAAACAAGAGGTAGAATTCAAGAAGTTCTTGGATGTTTTAAAGCAATTACACATCAACAGCAAATGCCCAACTATGTGAAGTTTATAAAGTATATTCTGTCCAAGAAGAAACAACTTGGTAAGTATGAGACTGTTGCTTTAACGAATGAGTGTAGTGCATTTTTGCAGGACAAGCTATTTCTGAAACTGAAAGATCTTGAAAGCTTTACGATACCTTGCTACATTGGTGAATCATATTGCAGTAAAGTTTTGTGTGACTTAGGAGCAACTTGATGCCCAAATCTATTTTGAAGTTGTTGGGAATAAGTGAAGTAAGACCCACTACTGTGTGACTTCAACTTGTAGATCAATCATTAGCATATCCTGAACCATTTGAAGATGAAAAAGGTAATCGAGGTTTGGCTTTCATGGAAGCCAATCCGAGGAGTTATATTTAACCACTGCTATTTGAACCACTAGATTTGAAAGTTCGAGAATTTACACAACCCAAATTGTCAATCGAGGAACCACCTAAACTCGAACTAAAAGTACTTCCCTCTCACTTAAAATATGTTTATCTTGGTAATAGTTCTACTTTGCCTGTGATTATTTCAGTGGACTTGACAGAACATCAAGAGGAGCAATTGATTGCTATTTTAAAGAAGTTTAAAAAGGCAATTGGTTAGACCATAGCTGATATACGAGGTATAAGCCATTCCTTCTGTATGCATAAAATTATATTAAAGGAAGGTGAAAAAGGTAAAATTGATGGGTAAAGGAGACTTAACCTTATCATGAAAGAAGTGGTTTGGAAGGAGTTAATTAAGTGGTTAGATGCGGGAATTATTTACCCCATCTCAGTCAGTTCTTGGGTGACTTCGGTATTGTGTGTACGAAAGAAAGGTGGAATCACGATCATAAAAAATGAACGAAATGATTTAATCCCAACAAGAACTATCATGGGTTGAAGAATACGTATTGTCTACATAAAGCTAATAAAAGGCCACTCATAAGGATCATTTTCCTTTACATTTTATGGATCAAATGCTAGATCGACTGGCAGGTAACGAATTTGATTGCTTTTTAGATGGATATTCGAGATACAACCAAATAGTTGTAGCTCTAGAAAACCAGCATAAAACTACTTTTACCTATCCATATGGTACCTTTGTTTTTAGATGAATGCCTTTCGGCTTATGTAACGCACCTGCCACATTTCAGTGAGGTATGATGGTAATTTTCACTAATATGGTTGAAAATTATGTTGAGGTTTTTGTAACACCACAAACCTGGCCTAGACGTTATGGCCGAATCTGTGATGTCACATTGGAGTGTTTTTCCAAAACACAAGTTTGGTGAAAATTCGTTCTACATAAAACTTCTTTAGGTAATTAACAAAAGTCTAGGTTGTCTGGTTCATTGTGAAAACTCAAGTCATCTTAGCAAAATATTAATTATATTAGTTTGTTATTAAACTTTAAAACGGTGTTTGTTGCAGAAGCTTTCAAAATAAATTCCGTAAACGTGTTTTCAGAAAAACATTTGTTTATATTTTCTTGAAAATTTGAGACCTACTACTACCAGATTAAAAGTCAAGTAACTAAATCCCAAAATTAAAATAAAAATAAAAATAAAGAGGCCTTATTACATAATAAAAACCCAGAATAAAATCTTAAGTATAGTATAAAAAGAAATAACTACAACGAGTGGCCCTCACTGAGTCCTCCGTCGCCTCGATCCGTCTAAGCATGGGGATTTCCTACACAGATAATAGATGGGTGAGTTTATGAAAACTCAATGTGTGAAACCCCATGATAGCCACCAAATAGAGTAAGCGCAATTTGGGCCTAAGCCCTTTCAGTTTCAGTTAGTGGCCTTAGCCCTTTTCACAATAGCAGTAGCAATCTAAGCCTGAGCCCATTTCAGTAACAGTAGCAGTTTGGGCCTTAGCCCATTTTAGTACAGTATGTAAAGAATCCTACCCAACCCATCCGCTACACACCATCTCCGTACCAGCCCTACACACCATGTGGGGATCAAATCGACCCACCCAACCCTACACACCAAGTTGTACCGGTTGTGGCACTAAACAGTATTTGTAACAAAGCTGCCAGTAATAGGCTTATAGCCTTTCAGTACACTTCCTCCAACATCATATATCCCACCCCATGTAATGCAACATAATATCATACGTGTATGCAGAAATGTCAAGCTCAAAATTAGTCATACATAAGACAGGGGTATTTCAGTCAATTTACCTCACAGGGGTATAATGGTCGTTTCATCAGTATGGGGTCTAAGTATACTTACCAACCCAATAGTAGGTCTACAGTCATCTTGGGCAACCCGTGCAACCTTAACAGTCAATCAGTGATAATGGGCCTACAGCACATATTGTTGGCCTATGTGGGCCCACACTCTTATATGGCCCACATAGCCCAAAAATGCCATCAGCCGTGTAGTTTACACAGCCTGGCCTACAATTTACCACACTTTGTGTGATCTTTCCGTGTAGGGCCCATTGAGCCCACACGGCCCAAGCCGGCCTAGAATGGCTCACTATCGATTTGGCCCATGAAAACGCTTATGGCCATCTCGTCAACCACACGGCCATGTTCTACGACATGGCCTGCCACATGGGTGGTCACATGCCCGTATGGTGTCGATAGCCCCAATTTTTAGCTTTTCGGCTTTCTTGCCATTTCAAGTGTTGTACACACACACACACCTGATTTCGAAGACACTCAAATTAGCCCACGTGCACCCCAACCTATAACAACAGAAGCCTCGGTTAAACCTAACACATGAGTCAAAAGAACTCCAACCAAAACTTGTTTAAGGATTACTTACTATCGCCCTGCTTGAGTGAGCGATAAGAGAAAGATTCCTGATCGATTCAGAAATGTTAGCGAACTCCTTCACTCCACGAGTGATACTAAACCCGGAGGAACACCATGACCAGGAGAGAAAAGAAATGAGAATTAGCATCAGGGAAAAGAGGAGAAATCTGAAAGAGTAAAAACCAATAGAGACTCACCAATCAATATACAGCCACCCCAAGCAACCACCAAAAGCAGAGAGAAACAATAGAGGCAAAGTGGACCAATTGTACTCCTATCAATGAACGGTAGAAGAAAAGGTGTTAGTAGGCAAGATCCTAACAGAAGAGCGAAACTAGAGGGGGAGCATAAGTGCTTACTGAATTGCTAGAGGCTTCTTGCAAACCGCCACCAAGAACACAACAAAAGTGTAAAGGGCAGTAACTAGCAAGGGCATATGATGGATAAAGGAAAGGCTTGAAAGAGAAAAGAGCGAAAAGCAAGATGGTGGAGCCGTAAGAAAAGAAGGAGTAAAAGGTGTTCGATTCTTAGCCACGCGAGGAGGGTGCTTGATGAAAGTTGAGAGAATAGAGATGAGGAGAGAAAGGTATTCGGTAAGGGTTTAGAGAACTATAGGATGAATCCTAAATGGTCACTTCGACCTCAACCCCCTAAATGTGAAGAAAAACAACAATAGTTACCAAAATGAAGAGTAAAAATCATAGCCACATTCGGCACTCTCTGGAGAAAGAACTGAAAGCAACAAAACAAATGACCAATCTTCAGACATTGCTCAAAAGCTGAATACTTCTAAGAGTGAGAGTCCCACTTCAGCATATCCTCTACCACTCCCCTCAAACCTCCTAGTTTTCCTCCTCAAAACTCTCCCCATATCACTCAACCACCAACTCCCATATCCAATCCCCCTATCCACTCTCAAAATCAGCTATTCAATCTCCACTCAACCACTCATATTACAAAGTTTCGGTCAACCCTAACTTCCTACATGGCCAGAGCAGCAAAATAGAACACCTTTGCGCATAGGAGGGCTCGAACTCAAGACCCCTATGCACACATCACATGCCACTTACCACTACGCTAACAGGCCTTATATTGTCATGCTTTACTCATTTTAATTTGAGAAGCCTATTGTTAGAAGACAAGGGTTTATTCAAGTAGAAACAAAAATTTGTTCAAGCCAAGTCTTGAACCCATGACTTCCTAGACACCCGGAAAGAACTGAACCACTAAGTCAGACATACATCCATGCCGCAACACGCAAAAATAATTTAGCAGGGGTTTTCAGGATTTGGGGCGTTATAGTTTTCATGGATGATTTTTCTATTTATAGTAATACTTATGATGTTTGTTTGAATAATTTGGCTAAGTTACTCAAAAGATGTGAGGAGACTAATCTTGTCCTTAACTAGATGAAGTGTCATTTTATGGTTAATGAGGGAATTGTCTTAGGGCACAAAATTTCCAAAAAGGGAATCGAAGTGGATAAAGCAAAGGTGGATGTAATTGAAAGATTACTATCTCCAATTAGTGTGAAAGAGGTTAGAAGTTTTTTAGGCCATGCTAATTTTTATCGTAAATTTGTAAAGGATTTTTCAAAAATTTCTAAACCTTTATGTATGCTTTTAGAAAAAGATTTTTTTTTAAATTTTAACAAAGCATGTTTAGAAGCATTTTAAAAATTGAAAAAACCAATTAATTTCAGTCCAAATAATTATCACACCTTATTGGAACATGTGGAATGACGAAAATGTGCAAGTGTACACAATCGTAACAAGTAATAAAGTGACAAGTAAGTGTCGAGTTTTCGTACCCACGGGGACTGTGAAAAGAATTATTTATGAATGCAATTTAAAACACTTTGGTGAAGAAAAATATTTTGTTTTGAAGAGGTGATTAAAAACTAGAAAATAGAGTAAAATAAATAAAACAAGATAAAGTTCCAATGCACGATTTCAAAAGATTAATTTAATCAAGATGGCATAATTGTGCTAGGTTAATTACATTTTTTAACTTAGAATTATTAAACTCATGTTTATGTTGTTACGAATAAATTCACGGCAATTCGGTAATTTGCTAACTTATGAACATACTCACCTACCAAAATCCATTCATCTCTTAACTATATCTCTATGTCAATTCAATCGATTAAAAAAATTTTAATAGGCAAATGTGTTAATGCACATACATACTTATGAAATTAAAATAATCTCTTGTACATATCTCTATGCCAATTCAAACAATTAATTCAATCTTATAAGCACATAAAAGATTATGTGAGGTAACAACATATTTCTACCTTGAAATAGTTTCACAATAATCTTGCAAGTTATGCAAGGCTAATGTATCGCTAATGTCACACCCCTTACCCATATTCTACACTGGAATAGGGTACGAGGCATTACCGAACTTATACACAAGCAATCATACAAAACTGAGACATAAATTTTCCATCCAAAATTAAAACTTTTTACATTCCTTCATGCTGTCCCTAAAATAAACCTACGAGGCACAAAACATGCATTGGAAATAGTTCGGGACTAAACTGAGAACTTTAGAAAATTTAACAACACATAGAAAGTTTTTCACTAAACAAAGGTCACATGCCCGTGTGGGCAGGCCTTGTGGTCACACATGCCCGTGTCCCTAACCTGTGTAACTCTTTACTTCTCACCTAAGAACAAATTGAAGACACATGGCCAAGTCACACGCCCGTGTGCTAGGCCGAGTGGTCGATTTAATAATTTTGATTTTTCATAAAATAGGTGCAGACTTCACACGCTCAAGACACACGTTTGTGTCTGAGGTCGTGTCATCCACACGGCTGGGACACATGCCCTTGTGCTCAATTCTGAGCATTCTGTTTTGCAACAATTAAGGTGCAGGGATGATAAACTGTCATTTATACATATTTTACCCCATGCTTAGCGCATCTTATGGATGATTTTTCCTTAGAATTGGTGAATTCGATGCTCCTAATGCCTTAATTTCATGTTTTATACTTAGGTGAGCTTAGGAGAGAGAAAGGAATGAGAAACGGGCCAAAAGCAGAGAAAATAGGGCCAACATACGAAATCAACACGGCCTAGACTTCCTCACACGGGAAGACCACACGGTCGTGTCAATTTGGCAGAATCGAAGCACGACTCACACGTGCATACCACATGGCCGTGCTATTTTAACATGCTTAACTACGGCCTGAAGTAATCGTACACGGGCATCTCACTCGGGCATGTCCCTGCTGAGCCCAAGTTGAGTCCAATTCGGAAAAGGCTAATTTTGAGGGCTTTTAGGCATTCTAAAGCCTATAAATACACCCTAGAAGAGGAGAAAATGGGAGACGCAGAGGAGGAAGTACGGAATTGCTCAAGGAAAGCCGACTGATCCATCTCAGAAGCCGGATTCACCGTCAAGACTGAAGATCTCCCTTTAATTCCCATTCAGGAGTTTTTGATTTTTCTTTATGTTTTGTATTCATTATTCTTCTGAGATGTTTTCTTTTTTAGTTATGAACTAAATCCCCTAAATACCTAAGGGGGATGAAACCTAAGACGAATCTTGTTATTATTTTCTGAATTGTATGATAAACATTTGACTTGTTCTTTATTATGAGTTCTTAATTCTTGTTTTGATATTCTAGGATATTGGTTCAACTTACGCTCTTATTCAGAGGAGGAATAGACCCTGTCTAAGAGTATAATTATCATAATTAAGCGGAGTTGATTACGCGCCTAGAGATAGGGTGACAAGATTTTGCCGCATTAGGGTGAAACCTAATAAGGGTATCCATAGATCAAGTTAATGCAACCCTAGGAAGTTAATTAGAAAGAGATTTCAATTATAACTTAGGAATTTCTATGGATCAAATCAAATGAATAAATCGTCCGATTCGGAGCCAGAATAACAAGTAAAGTCTAGGTGGATTCTTCCTTGGGTATTGTCTTAATTCAATCGTTTTCCAAAAGTAATCCCCCAATTATATTTTCTATGAATTCTTAGTTTAGTTAATTAGTTAGTTAAAACAAAACCCCTTATTCTTAGGCTAGATAATAAAAAGACAGTCATTACTAGTACTTTTAGTTCCTTTGGGTTCGACAATCTGGTCTTGCTAAAACTATACTACTGTTCGATAGGTTGCCTGCATCGTGATAATAGTTGGTTTCAAGAACGATTAATTATAAATATTTAAAACCTGTCACAAAATAACACGATCAAGATTTTAACGCCGTTGCCGGGGAACTAAGATATTAGGAACACTCAATTTTTATTACTTTAGCCATTTATTTTCCTTGCAAGTTAATTTTATTTTATTATTATTATTTATTAATTTACTTTTTCTTTCTCTTAGCAAGTTTTTATAGTTTATGACTAGAAGAAACCTGTCAGGACCACTACCTTTTGACGAAGAAATCGATCGCACAGTTTGCAGAAACCAAAGAGAAATAAGGCAAAGCCTAAGATACATAGAGGAAGAGCAAGAGGACGACATACAAGCCACAACTGAGGAGATGGCTAAAAATCAGGAAAACCTGATACCTCTTGCGATTGCTGTTAATCCAGTAAATCAGAATCCTGCTCCACGCACTATGTATGATTATGCTAAACTTTCTTTAACAAGAACTGAGTCAAGTATAGTTAGACCTGCTATTGCTGCGAATAATTTTGAATTAAAACCTAACACTATTCAAATGATACAACAATTTTTTCATTTTGATGGTTTGCAGGATGAGGATCCAAACACTCACTTGACAAATTTTCTAGAATTCTGCGATACATTTAAAATTAATGGTACTTCTGACGATGCCATTCGTCTTCAGTTATTCCCTTTTTCATTGAGGAACAAAGCTAAACAGTGGTTGAGCTCGTTACCACGAGGATCAATTACTACTTGGGAACAAATGACCGAAAAGTTGTTATTAAAATATTTTTCGCCGGCTAAAACAGCTAAATTACGTAATGATATCTCTTCTTTTGTGCAGATGGATTTAGAGGCACTCTACGATGCATGGGAGAGATACAAGGATCTTTTACGAAGATGCCCTCACCATGGGTTACCACTCTGGCTAAGGTTCAAACCTTTCATAATGGCCTGAATCCTTCGACTCAACAAATGGTTGACGCAGCTGCTGGCGGAACCATCAACAATAAAACACCTGAAGCTGCCTATGAATTTATAGAGGAGATGTCACTGAATAATAATCAGTGGCAAGTCATGAGGACAAAACCAACGAAAACAGTCGGCATTTATAACGTCGACTCGGTCTCTAATCAGGTAGAACTCTTGAATAAGAAAATTGATGGTTTTCTTAGTTCTTCACATGTTCACCCAGTAATGCAGTGCGAAGCAAATGGAGGTGGATCAAGCAGTTTAGAATACCTGCCATATGGTCACAACATGGACAACGGGCAGTTAAATTACATGGGTAACAATCCTCGATCTCAAAACACTTACAATGCAGGTTGGAGGAACCACCCAAATCTCTCATGGGGAGGCCAAGGTAATCAGAGACCACCTCCAAGCTTCCAACAACCACCCTACCAACAAGAGAAGAAGCCGAACCTTGAAGAGATGCTTACAAAGTTTATATCGGTGTCAAAACTCATTTTCAAAATAGCGAGACAGCACTTAAGAATCAACAAGCATTGATCTAAGGGCTCGAAACTCAGATTGGACAGCTTGGCAAGTTGATTTCTAAATGACCATAAGGTAGCTTGCCAAGCAACACAGAATCTAATCCAAGGGAGCAACTCAACGCGATTACTAGTCAAGATGAGGAAAGGTTAGTCACACCTGAACCAGAACCAAGGCAAGATACTGAGATAAGCAAAGGTAAAGGTGAGGTATACCACAAAGAACAGAAACCAGTAAGTACAGAATACAAACCTCGTGTGCCATACCCTAATGCGACAAGGAAAGACCTCTCAGACGAACAATTTGGTAAATTTCTTAAACTCTTAAAAAAATTACATATTAAATTACCGTTTATTGAAGCTCTATCACAGATGCCAAACGCAGTAAATTTTTAATGGAGCTTTTAGTTAATAGGCAAAAGTTGGACGAGGCGTCGCATGTGGAGCTAAACGCAATTTGCTCAGCTATTTTACAGAATAAGCTACCCAACAAGTTAAAAGACCTAGGGAGTTTTACAATTCCTTGCTTAATTGGTAGTTTAGATGTTAATAATGTATTAGCTGATTTAGGGGCTAGTATTAACGTCATGCCCTATAAAATGTTCAAACAATTAGGTCTTGGGAAACTCGAACAGACTAGGATGAGCATACAATTATTAGATAAAACTATAAGATTTCCTAGGGGTATTATTGAAGATGTGCTAGTTAAAATCGATAAATTTATATTTCCCGTCGACTTTATTGTTCTAGACATAGAGGAGGATAGCAACACTCCTTTAATTTTAGGAAGGCCCTTTTTAGCAACTGCTAAAATAATTATTGATATTGGCACAAGAGAGCTCACACTTCGTGTGGAAGACGAAACAATCACCCTTTAAGCTCGCAATTCTAGCAACACATCAGAAATTGAAGGTGATCGTTTAAACCATTCTACTAAAACTAACAATATGGTGCAACCTACTTTGCAGGAAATGAATTTGAAGGAAGTACATGAGCCATTCCCAGGCAATAGTAGAGGACCTATTCATGAAGATCGAAGGGTACAAATCGAGGAACTAGATGAATGGCGGACGCATAAACCAAGAACAGCTGATAAACCAAAACTATAGCAAAATGAGCTCAATACCTTTCCAAATCAACTTAAGGTTGGAGATAAAGTTTTATTAGATGTCGCAGATCCTTATATGGTCACTACTAAACCGAATGAAGAAGTCCCTCTTACGGTACTTGACATTTTCCTATTTGGTACAGTCAAGGTAAGTCATCCCAAGTTCGGCACTTTTAAGGTAAACAACAACCGTCTAAAACCTTATTTTGATAAGATGGGTAGAAGGGATGAGGACTATCAACTCCTCGAACCACCATGACCATTCAATGGAGAGGTAAGTCAAGCTTAGACTATAAATAAGCGCTTCTCAGGAGGCAACCAGAGCACTAATAATATTAATTTCTTTTTTAACACCTAACTTATCAACGGAGATCTTGAATACAAGTTTTCCACACAGACACGGCTAGGCACCCGGGCGTGCTGAGGATCGTGTGAAAACAGGGAGTAGATTTTTCACAAACACAGGCTACAGTAAAATGCCATGGCCGTGCAATATGGCTGTGGGCAAACCTGCCAAAGTAACATGGGCGTTCAACACACCCGTGCCTTAGAATCGTGGTTGAACCTGAGAAAATAACACGAGCGTTCGACATGCCCGTGTCTAGCACCCGTGGTCAAACCTGTTAAAGTAACACGGGCGTGGAGGTGTATACACGGGCGTGGGAGAAGCGAACGAAGATAGACACGATCGTGCGACACGGCCATGTGCACCACGCGCCCAAAATACACGGGCGTGGGCCGAATGCCAGATGCATCCAAATTCAAAATTCACGAATCACACGGGCTGAAATTGGGAAACACAGGCGTGTTCCCTGGTCGTGTACCCCAAAATCTATAAATAAGCTGCACTATTCATTGTCTTCTTCACCCAAAATCCCTAACCTTAGCCGCTGCAAGTCCACACGCCTGCCCTGCCACGCCCGTGCGCCCCTTCCAACCCCTTTTTTTACGCTCATTCTCCCCTTTTTAGTGTTTGTTTACTCTTTTCCCTTTAATTGCACTCATTTTTCATGCTATTTATCATAGCAATCTGCATTTTATATGTTATTTTTATCTTTCTATCACTTAAAGTTCATTATATAGAGTAGTTATCATCTTTTTCATGTGAAATTCTTACTCATTGCATGATTTCCCTACCACATTTGACTAGTTTAAAGTAATTATTCATGGTTAGAATAACATACATACTCATGCATTTTGTGTTGACATGTTTCATCCATCAAGTATAATTGCATTCCATGAAATTCTCTACCATTCTTATTGCTTTGGTTAAGTTGTGAGTCTTATTAGTTGTGGCTGAAATTATGATTATTTATTTTAATTTTTGTCTTTATTTTACTTTGACCAATCCTCAAGATGAATTGATGGTTTTTATTGCAGGTACCATGTCGTCTTCACGAGGAAAGAAAATCGTCGTCCCCGCTTCGAAGAGAAGGAAGGGGGCGTCATCTTCCTTGGGTCCTACCGCGAAAATTCGCCACCATTTTCTGCATTCCCCATTGGGCCCCAAGAAGAACTGTACCAAATACTCCAGGCCTAACCTTTAACTGCGGGCCGCTGCATCAACTGGGCTGCAGTAGAACAAGTTCAGTTGGCTGATGCGATTCAGGTCTTCCTAACCACCGATCCTTAAGAGCTTTTCTTTGGGATCATCGAGCCGACGTATCTCGAGCTTACGATGGAACTATGCTCAATGTTTCATCTTCAGATCGTAATGAAAAATTACAATGATCTCGGCACGGTTCAATTTCGCCTAGGCAGATTAATCCGCCAGCTAAGCGTCCCAGAATTCGGTATAGCTTTGGGCCTATATATAGAGAAGTTCGTCAATGAGAATGACCTTGATTCTCTCAACCGTCACATCCACCATTCTCCCTCACGGTGCTGGGGCGCACTCGTACCAAACTCAGCCACCTACAACCCCAGTTGCTCTAAGGCATCAGCTCTCCCTCCATCCTTGAGATATTTACATTCGATTCTATCTCACACCTTGACAGGACGGAGAGAGAGCACCGACATCGTCACCACCAACGATGTCTACTACTTATGGTGTATGTCGCACAGGTACGTCTTTGACCTCGCCTACTTTATCGCCCTTGCCATTCACCACCAAACGGAGCAGCATCGGAGGGGGGTCATCTCCATTGGGCCCTATGTGACGCGACTGGCGCGACACTTCGGGCTCCTCAGCACCGCAACCCAAGAATCATCTTTGACCCTCATTGGTCAGATGTCTCCACAAGGCATCTCGAGCATGCTAAGCATAAGGATGATCGAAAAGCACCAAGGAACTTACCCTCCTTAATATTGTCTCGCCCAATCTACCGAGGAGGAGGCCCCCGAGGACATTACTGATGATGTCCCCCAACAACACGAGGACCCACCGTCTCAGCCACCACGCCTCTCTCGTCCAGTTCATGCGGCGGCTTCATACGCTGACATCTCTGAGCGCCTCACACGATTTGAGCAGTAATATTTTCAACAATTTGATCACATTGATGCGACTCTACATCAGATTTGTCAGCATTTTCACATCTCATCGCCACCCCCACCTCGCGAACCATCTAGCGTTGAAGATGTTTAAAAACTTTTATTAATTATTTTATTTTATGTTTGTACTTTTATTTTATCTTCAGCCTCCTTTTTATTTTTCCTTACAGTTATCTTTATTAGATTTTATAATTTGTATTTTACAATGACCAACTTCAGCTATTCCATTACGAGTAATTCTATTTCCTTACATTTCTTAAAAAGTTCCTGATTTTGTCACAGTTATAAAAGAGCTCCTAAGCTCATCCTCACATAGAAACTAAAAACCTCTACCGGGAAAGGTTCTCCACGACTGTCATGTCCTACTCAACCACGACTATAGCTACCAACAGATATAATATTCTTTTGGCGTAGGACTTATGGACTAATGAACCTCTACCACCACCGGAGTATCCTCCTCGACTCTCACGCCATTCATTCTCCAAAAACTCTAGTTCAAGGAATTCATTCATCATTCAGGAAGTTTCACTTCTCTCCTTATCTTATTATCATAAATTTATCTTTTTCAATATATCTATATTTGTACATTGAGAGCAATGTACATCATAAGTATGGGGGGTCTTTTATATCACCATTAAAATATGTCTTATTCTTACGTGAATTACTCATATCACTATTAGAATGAATTTTAATTAACTCATGATTTTTATTGATATGTCTTGAATTAAAACATAGGCATTTATGCATTGATTGTTTAAACTTTAAGACATTAGGGAATCAATCATGATAAGTTTATTTTTTGAAGAATTAAAAACTTCTGGGTTGTTTCTCTATGTCTAGGTATTATCTTGAGTTGGAATTCACACGTTTAAACATCAAAAAGCCATAATTTTTGTGAGATTTTGAGCCTTCAAGAGCATCTATTATTTCTTCCATGCTCACTTTCATTATGAGTGTGCCAATATTGAACTGTTATTCTAGAACTTGCTTGATTATGCATGTCAAGACCACACCATTTGATTTGATATGTCGAAATGATAAATGCACTTCGGTTTAACCCATTCACTCCATAAAAGCTTACCTTCACAATTAACTCTTAGTGAACCCCCTTGAGCCTAACAACCCATTCATTGATTTACCCTCAATATTAACCCATAACTCATTATTGTTGAAATCCCCTAAATTAATTTGATCCCTATTTTTGTCGAGATTTGAGTTGGAATAGTTGTTTAGCTATGTTTTATTTTATTTTGTATTTGACTTGTTCTATAAAAAAAACAACAATAATACTTGCATACTTATTAATAGTAATTCGCCATTTTTGAGCTTGAGTGTTAATTCCACATTCTGAGAAGAAGCTCACTTGTAATCAACTAATGACCAGCCATTTTTCTAGTTAAGCAATTTTTCAACTCAATCTCGACTCTAACCCTCTCTTTCAGCTTGTGACCATACCGTCTAACCAAAGTCACGTTACAACCCTTTAAAAGACCTTTTGATTGATGTTTCATCTCAATTTATAGTGGTGGAGATTTGATTTTCATGCAAGCCTATGGTAATGACTTTTTATTATTGACTATTGAGTGCTTCATTTATTGTCCTTAAACACCTCGGGTGATTTGAGTGAATCTTTAGTGAGGATGTGAAACTCTGTGATATTTTGAATCAAAGGTAATTACTTAGATGAGGGGAGACACCTATGTTTTTATGATAAAATGCTCAACTTGGAATGTTTGAAACTTTGATGTTCTTTTAGTCAAATTTTCAATGTTTGATTACCTATGGATTATTTTGAGGTATTATTGATAGAAATTATAAGTTGAGAAGAATTTATTTTAATTGTGAGTTGAGGATTTTGCTTCAGGACAAGCAAATGCTTAAGTGTGGGGGTATTTGATAAACCGTCATTTATACATATTTTACCCCATGCTTAGCGCATCTTATGGATGATTTTTCCTTAGAATTGGTGAATTCGAAGCTCCTAATTCCTTAATTTCATGTTTTATACTTAGGTGATCTTAGGAGAGCGAAAGGAACGAGAAACGGGCCAAAAACGGAGAACATAGGGCCAACATATGAAATCAACACGACCTGGACTTCCTCACACGGGCAGACCACACGGTTGTGTCAATTTGGCAGAATCGAAGCATGACACACACGGGTATACCACATGGCCGTACTATTTTAACAGGCTTAACCACGGCCTGAAGTAATCGTACACGGGCGTGTCCCTACCGAGCCCAAGTTGAGTCAAATTCAGAGAAGGCTAATTTTGAGGGTTTTTAGGCATTCTAAAGCCTATGAATACACCCTAGAAGAGGAGAAAATGGGAGATGCAGAGGAGGAAGCAAGGAATTGCTCAAGGAAAGCCGATTGATCCATCTCAGAAGTCGGATTCACCGTCAAGACTGAAGATCTCCCTTCAATTCCCCTTCAGGAGTTTTGGGTTTTTCTTTATGTTTTGTATTCATTATTCTTCTGAGATGTTTTCTTTTTTAGTTATGAACTAAATCCCCTAAATACCTTAGGGGGATGAAGCCTAAGACGAATCTTGTTATTATTTTCTGAATTGTATGATAAATATTTGACCTGTTCTTAATTATGTGTTCTTAATTCTTGTTTTGATATTCCAGTATATTGATTCAAGTTACACTCTTATTCAGAGGAGGAATAGACCCTGTCTAAGAGTACAATTGTCATAATTAAGCGGAGTTGATTGCGCGCCTAGAGATAGGCTAACAAGATTTTGCCGGATTCGAGTGAAACCTAATAAGGGGATGCATAGATCGAGTTAATGCAACCCTAGGAAGTTAATTAGAAAGAGATTTCAATTATTCAACCTAGGTTTAGACGTTGTTAGTCTCGAGAGAGATAATAATATAACTTAGGAATTTCTACAGATCAAGTCAAATGAATAAATCGTCTGATTTGGAGCCAGAATAACAAGTAAAGTCTAGGTGGATTCTTCCTTGGGTATTGTCTTAATTCAATCGTTTTCCAAAAGTAATCCCCCAATTATATTTTCTGTGAATTTTTAGTTTAGTTAATTAGTTAGTTAAAACAAACCCCCTTATTCTTAGGCTAGATAATAAAAAGAAAGTCATTACTAGTACTTTTAGTTCCTTTGGGTTCGACAATCTGGTCTTGCTAAAACTATACTACTGTTTGGTAGGTACACTTGCCTGCATCGTGATAATAGTTGGTTTCAAGACTGATTAATTATAAATATTTAAAATTTGTCACAAAATAACACGATCAAGGGGACACACGCGAAACACATGCCCATGGGGCAAGCTGTGTGTGAGACACATGCCCGTGTGTCTACCAGTGTAGACAAAAATAAGGCTATTTACCAAACCATTTTCTCACCCTTTATTGTACACACCTACACAACAACATATAACACCAATCCAAGCATATACATACAACCAAATCAGCCATAACCAAGACATCAACACCTCATTTACATACTAACATTTATCAATTCAAATCATGCAAATTTCCACATTCATGAAAAGTATCATCATAAACATATATACTTATACCAATATTAGCCAATTTCAAATGGCCATTTACAAGATGAATTACCAGCCAATATAGGCCAACACATTAGGCTAATTCAATTATGTCACATACAAAATGACCAAGTCCCTATACATGTCATAACTCAAAATGTTGAATTTATTGGTACCCAAAATAATAAGTTGATAGTGTGAGTGGATCTTCGACAGTCGCTGATCCCCAAGCTAGCTTGGTGACACTATAAGACAAGGGATAAGAAAGGGGAGTAAGCTATATAGCTTAGTAAGTTCCTATGCAAATAATAAGCATCATGTCCAAACATTTAACATCTAATAAACTTGATTATAATTGGCATAAATATTATTAAGATCTTATTATCATAACTTACTCAATCGTAACCTTATCGAGGGTTCATCACATAATGAGCTCATTACATATGAGTTTTACGTACATACCTGCGTCATCTCAAATTGGATTTACACACAATTCATCTTTGACATATTCGTTAAATTACCAGTTGAATTTCCCGCTGAACCACTTGAAATACTAAAGGATACTCGGGAATCTCGTTCACACAGTACCATACCAATGTCATATCCCAGACATGGTCTTACATGTAATTTCATATCGATGCCAATATCCCAGCTATTGTCTTACTCGAAGTCTCATACTGATGCCATATCCCAGATATGGTATTACACGTAGTCTTAGTAACTCTAATGTCATGACATTTGTATCCTATCTATTCCTAAGGTTCAACCGGGATTTCACACTTGTGGAAAATTTGTAGAACACGTCCAAGGGTCAATCACAATTCATAAAATAATAAAGCATTTAAAACATAATTAAAACAATGCATTATTTACATACGAACTTACCTTGGTACAAAAATAGTAGAAATGAGACCTAATCGTCAAACACTTTATTTTTCCCCCGATCTAGGTCCGAACCTCGTTTCTCTTGATCTATAATAATAAATGTAACTTATTTAATACACGCATTATTCAATTCAGTCCAAAAATCATATTATGGAAAAATTACATTTTTTCCCTTAATGTTTCACATTTTTACAGTTTAGTCCCTAGGCTCGTAAAGTGATTTTCATCCAATTTCTTCATTACCCAAGCCTAGCCAAACCGTATACATGCTTATAGCAGCCCACATTCTCCACTCAATCACACTTTTACTGCTTATTTTACAACTTTTACAAATAGGTCTTTTTTGACATTTTTATCCAAAATCACTTAGCAAAAGTTGTTTTTCTAACATCAAACATGCATTTTCTACCATTAGCCACCAAAATACACACATGTCTAACATGGTTCAAACCCTAGACCTTATTCATACCTAGTGCTAGAAATAGGTAGATCAAGTTACAATGACTTCAAAAATGTAAAGAGCATTAAAAACGGGGCTAAAACAGACTTACAATCGAGCTTGAAAAGTGAAAAAACCCTAGCTATGTCTTCTCCCTTCAAGTTTTGGCCAAGCAAGAAGAAGATGGACTAAATTTTGCTTTTATTTTACTTATTTTGTCTTTAATTGACAAATTATCAAAATGCCTTTTTTATGAAACATGAAATTTCTCTTACCTCATGTCCATTTCTATCCACTAACTTAACAAATGTTTTAATTACCATCTAAGGACCTCCAATTTAAAATTTCATAACAATTAGACACCTCTAGCATGTAGAACTCAACTTTTGCTCTTTTTACAATTTAGTCCTTTTCACTAAATTTAGTGCTCAAACGTCAATATTTTTTAACGAAATTTTCACGAAATCATTCCATAAAACTATAGACCATAAAAATGTAATAAAAACAAGGTTTTATACGTTAGATTCGTGGTCCCAAAACCACTGTTCCAACTAGGCCTAAAATCGGGTTGTAACAATTAGATACTGTTGCTAATTTAACCCTCCGCTACCTTAGATGATTAAACATGCACTAATTAAGTATCGTTTCAATTAATTACAATTCCAATCCATTTAAATAATCAATTCATTAGTTACCTTACAATTGTAATGCAAGAATTACTTAGTCATGGTTTTACTTAATCAAACATCTTACCGAGGCCTATAACAACACAAACACAATTTTAATAAATTAAGTAGACGAAATGAAATCAACCTAAAACAAATTAAATTTAAGCCATATCAATTAAATTAAACATTTAAACATCACAAATATGCATAGACATGTTCATCATAACAACAACAACAAAAATTAGAAGGATAAGGAACAAGAATAAAAAATTATGTTTCTCCGTGGCTTGACTGGTCTGCTCCACTCTTCCTTCTCTGTTTGTTCTTGTCAAACCGAGGCTACTACGAGCAGTTTAATGCTGCTCTAAATGGTGGATTAATGACTCTTTTTCAAGAGGTGAAATTGGCAAAAGAATAAAGAAAAATGGATGGGAAATGAAGAGAGAAAATTTAGAGAGAAAAGAAGAGATGAGAAAGTTGAGGTGTGTTTTAAATGAACAGCCAATGGGGGATTTCTATAAATTGAGAGGGCTGCTAAAAATATCCAAAATCAGCAGCCAAAGAGCCCTCCCATGGCCAGCCACACATGTGGTAAGTTTGAAGTTTTCAAACTTCTTGTATTAAGGTAGGGGCAAATCTAGAAAGGCATAAATAGTGGAGGGGTTTGTTTGCAATTTGAAGAAGTCTTCAAGGGCCATTTTACAAGCTAATTAATCAGTCAAACAAGCTAATTGGGTTAGCATGTGGGACGGTTTTGGGCTGCCCAGTACTCACTCGGTTTGGTTTTCTCGGTTCAGCTCAACTGGGCCACTTTTCATAATTAATTAATAATAATTTATTTAACCCAAATTAAATTGGATATAAATTAAAATTAATTGTATTATGAATTAATACACATAATTTGGACTGTCTTAAGCTGAAAATTTAATTCACCTTGATGCTTCAAAATTGTTTCTCGATTTTGTGCTTCTAGCAGTGTCTGTCAAGTCGTTTTTCGCCCTTTGTGCAAATTTGTCGAAAATAAACAAAATTAATCAAAATAAATTACAAAATTAATTAAAATTCATTATGTTAATAATTTAAGTGCAAAATGTTATTTTATAATATTTATATATTTTTCGACAAGAATTTTACCAAACTTGCATCAATTTGAGTTAAAAAGAGCATGAAAGTGTATATATTTTCGTGTTTCCACACCCCCAAGCTTAATTCATTGCTCATCCCTAGTAATGCACAAATTCGAAAATAATTTCTCGAATACACCTTTGAAAAATTCATTCAAAATAACACTCTTCCCAACAATCATGAATTTGGTATACTTATGCTCAAAAATAAGAAATTTGATATTTATGCTACTTATGTATACATATCATTCAAATTAATCTCAACCATTCTTATGATAGTAAAAATTAGACTAAATGCTTCCTAATAAAGACATGTTAACCCCTACCAATTTAATTTTATTCCCTTATTCAAGATTAAAATCATTACGTTTAACTTATGCTTTCATATGTTGAACATAGCAATTTCTCTCCACTAATGTAGGTAACGTAGAAACTTGAATCAATAGGTCTTCAACAAGGTTGTAACATGGCTAGACTAGGGGTAGGTAAAAGATAAATTTAGGCTAAAAACCCTAGACTCAGCTTAAATCGAACCTTCGGAAATTTACCTTCAATACACCAATTTACTTTGCTTTCATATGCTCTTTTGTACATCTATTTTCTTTCAAGTACACATGTTTTTTTTACGAGCATTTTGTTGTATGTACTTCAATTTTTTTAGCATTCGACAGTTCTTTTCAACTCCCCTAAACTTATTTTCAAAGAATGTTTTGAATAGTACTAAGTCTAGTTTTTGGGATAATTTAAAGATAATTAAGAGAGAAGTGATGGCTAAATATTCCAAGGGTTTAAATAAAATTAGGCCATATAGTCTCAAAGTTGAGTTTCAAAGGATAAAATTTCATCAAGGTTGGCTTGAAAGGCTCAAACGGTCTAAACAAAAGTTGCCTACATCATTTTCAACATTTCATGCTTCCTAGGATTTCGCCTCAAGAAACTACTAAGTCAATTCTAGAGACTTAAACTTTCATGCATGCCTAACTTTCCTAAGGAAAAATTTTTATGGTACAATTTGCATGCTTTATTAAAAATACATTTATGTCATATTTCAGTTAACATAACAATTATTGAAATAATCGAACTTTATTCATACTGAAGTTTAGCATACTTAACAAAGTTTCAAATTTTTGAACAAAATATAACCTAATCATAATAGAGAGAAAATTTTATTCTGAGTGGAAATAATTTCAATTTTTTGATCCCTTATACTTAAGATGAACAATGTCCTCATTGTTCAAAGTGAAAAGATACTATACACTAGGTAGGATTCTAGAAAAGAGGAGGTGAGTCAATTTGACTGCTTAAGTACCAAGCTCTCTTTAAATCCAATCCTAAGCATGTATATATCTATTCCACACTTTATACTTTGCGACTTGTTCATTTTTATTAATGATTTCCACCTCTTGTTTTATTATGCGAAAATAAAAATTCCTAATTGAACTTAATCTTAAAATAACCTAAGAACAGAAATAAAATAAAGTCAAGATTCCCCTTTTTTTATTTATTTGTAGATCTTTCCGAATTCGACTCATCTTTTTTTCATCATCTTTGTTTTTGCATGAATCACTTCGCTTCTTCTTTGATAGTGGACTCCATGGTTCAAATATGAAATCTGGAAACTCAGGCACAAAAATAAATAGGTCATTGTATATTTTCATAAGAGCACTTCTCATTGAGCCATCCCTTATTTTTGAATATCTCCAATAAGCTTGTTGTTGCCACTGCATATATTGCATTATGTCCATCAACTTTGACAGCTCATCTCGAATATTTGGGTGAGGTGATTGAGTTCTGAACATTGAAGTTATGACGTCAGGTTTTGCTTCTGGTTCCATTGGTTCTGCCTTATCAGGGATTTCAGTTGATTGCATCAGTTTGATCTCTGTAGAATCTTCTTCTTCTTCGGGATCCTTACTTTCTTAAATTCGTTGTTATAGAATAGAGTCTCCAACTATTTGGTAGAGGTCCTAATCTGTGATTGTGCCCTGGCTATAACCTGTCTTCTTTACGTTTGCAAGAATTTTAGCTTTCAAGCACAAAATTGTTATTGTAAAGGGAAAGTAAGCTAAGCCAGAACATCTAGCAGCACAATTTTGCATTTCTCTTAGGATGATTTTTCCCACATCAATGGTCTTTCCAATTAAAATCGAGTATAATAATACCATTCCTCTAATGAAATTGTAGTCCCATGTGAAACAGGCATAAGACTGAATCGAATGAAATAGAACCATACCTTTGCGAGTGGTGTCAAATATTCTCTTCGACAAGTTTGAATTCCTTGTTTTGACACAGTCTAATTAGAACCTGGAACTGTAAGTTCCTCGAGAATTTCTTGCAAACTTTCAGACTCCATATTGCTCATCAAGGAAGAATATTCGTCGTTTTCAAAATTGGGTAATTCAAAGAATTTATTACTAGCGTTTGAGGTTATTGGTACCTTGATTTCGCGAACAGAAACTTTCGTCAACTCGCTTGAGATTAAATTTGTATAAAATTCATGAACTAACTCCTCATCCACACTAGGTCTTTTCTCACAAAACAACTCCCAATTGAGAGCTTTAGCAACCTGACGAATGCACGCCATGAAATCAATATAATTTCTTTCTTTCAGTATAAAGCCTTTCTCTGGATGCACCTGTTGATTCTTGAAAATACTTTCGTATCTCACTTTGGCTTCTTCACTATGGAATTTGTTTTGCGATTCGTCAATTTGGGCAGAGGCACGAGTTCTCTTACGAGGCATGATTAACCTGAACATAAGATGGAAACAATTATTTTCTCAAAAATTTAATTAGTATATACTATTAATAATTCAATAAATTAAAATTTTAAATAATTAAATTAAATTAAATTTTAGGAGAAAAATTTGTCTTACCACCCTTTCTATAAAAATCAAGAACTCTTAAAATAATAATTATAAAACAAAAGAGATCAATTTAGGATAGGTTGGAGGGTTATCGGCTAAGGATGTTGGTGCGAGGCTGGTGTGCTGCGCGAATGTACGTGGGAGCAGGCAGTAGTGTGGGAAGCTATGCGGGCCATAGGCAACAACGTCGAGTGGGTAGCAGTATGGGCGCACGCGAGCTAGAGCTAGGAGCAGCACGAGGCGAGCAGAGCAGGACGTGCAGCACACGATGAGGGAGGTGCGCGCGGGGTGAGCTGCTAGCCAAATGGCTATCGGGCGGTATTGCGGCTAGGGAGTTGGGGGCTTGCGGCACTTAGGTGATTTGGTACTTGGTGGGGATGGAGTTTGAGTGATGAATAATGGAGAAGGTTGGTGGAATTTATAAGGAAAAGGAGTAGGAGTTAAAGTAGAATTCTTAGAACAATTTAATAATTAAAATATTTTAAGTTCTAATCCTATACAAAGTTAACAACAATCAATAATTAATATAATACATATTAATTTATTATTTTCTATTAATTTATTAAAATAAAAACTTATTA
This sequence comes from Gossypium longicalyx, assembly GCA_025698465.1. Lineage (NCBI taxonomy): Eukaryota > Viridiplantae > Streptophyta > Magnoliopsida > Malvales > Malvaceae > Gossypium > Gossypium longicalyx. Next base: position 60,801,018 of record CM047007.1, read on the forward strand.
AATAAAATATAATCAAATTTAAACTAATCCTAATTCTATGCAAAGTTAATAACAATTAATATATATTATAATAGATATAATTATATATTAATGATTATCGTCTTATTTATTAAATTAAAAATATTTATTCTAGATGTATTTTGAAAATATTTATAAAAAGAGGCCTCTAATTTTTAATATTTACAAAAAGAGCAACCAAATTTTGGAAATAATTCAATTAAGTACCTAGACTTAAGGAAAATTTGAAATTGAGTTGCAATTTAAAACTTGGATCAAAATTGACCCTTTTATTTGAAAACTAAAAATTTATTTTGTCATTTAGGGGATAATTTCTCGGAAGATTATGTTAAAATCAATTCTTAGGAAAGATTGGAGGGGTCATAAGCGGTCACGCTTAAGTTCCAATCTCCTAGACAGAATTTATTTAAGCATAATAATCCCGAAAATATACCCTAAATCATTTATTTAAAAAGAAAAACAAGAAATATCCGATAAAATGAACGAGATTTGATCCCGTTCAATTTATCCCCCCAGTAATGTTTTAAGCACTGAGCATTAACTCAAAAATTACCTCTCTTACTTTGAAGTTCCACAACTCTGTATGGATAAACTCGGTGAATTGTAAATGGACCGGACCAACGTGACTTTAACTTACCTAGAAAGAACCTTAATCTGGAATTGAATAGCAAGACTTGTTGACCTGCTTCAAATTCTAGAACTCGAATGTGCTTGTCATGCCATTTCTTAAGTCCTTCCTTAAGTAATTTGGCATTTTTGTATGAGAACATTCAGAATTCTTCTAAGTCATTCAGTTGGAGCATCCGTTTCTCTTTAGCAAGCTTAAGATCGAAGTGGAGTTGTTGAAGAGCCCTTTAAGCTTTGTGCTCTAACTCCAACGGTAGATGACAGGCTTTCCCAAAGACCATCCTATAGGGTGACATCCCTAAAGGTGCCTTGTATGCTGTCATATACGGCCATAAAGCATCATCCAGTCTTTTGGACCAATCTCGTTGGTTCGGGCAAACTACCTTCTCAAGTATGCTTTGATCTCTTTGTTTTCCAGTTCAGCTTGCCCATTCTTCTGCGGATGGTAAGCTGTGGCAACCTTGTGCTTTACTCCATGTTTGTCAAGTAACCATTTCAACCACTTGTTCAAAAAATGGGACCTTTCATCACTGATGATGGCTTTTGGGGTTCCAAACCTTGTGAACACATGATTTTGCAAAAACTCCATCACAACCTTAATATCATTTGTTGGATATGCCTCAGCCTCAACCCACTTGGACACATAGTCTATTGCTACCAATATGTACTTGTTACCAAAAGACGAAAGGAAAGGACCGAGAAAGTCAATACCCCAAACATCGAATAATTTTACCTCAATGATGTTTGTTCGAGGCATCTCATTTCTGCTGGTGACATTTCCAACCTTTTGACATCAATCACAACTCTTTACATAAGCATATGCATCTTTGAATAGTGTTGGCCAAAAAAATTCGACTTGCAATACCTTGGCCGCAGTATGTGTACCTCCAAAGCGTCTGTAACACCCCTTACCCGTATCCGACGTCGGGACAGGGTTTGAGGCATTACCGGACTTAAACGTAAACAAATATACAAAACTGAGACATAAAATTTCATCCAAATTTAAAACTATTCAAGCACATGCATATTGTCCCTTATAAGGGCCTACAAGGCCCAAAACATACTTCAAAAGCAGTTTGAGACTAAATCGAGAACTTTCGGAACCTTTTTTACACTTAGAAAATTTTCTTGTTTTAGAGAGTCACACGCCCGTGTAGGTAGGCCATATGGTTACACACGCCCATGTGACTTGGGACACGCCCGTGTCCTCAGCCCGTGCAACTCTCTGACTATGACATCATCAACCAAATAAGATCACACGGCCAAGACACACGCACGTGTGATTAGGCCGTGTGGCGAATTAAATTCCAAAAATTAAGTGCAGACTTCACACGGCCTGGGCACAAGCCCATGTCCTGAGCCCTGTCCTCCACACGACTTAGACACACAGTCATGTCTCTGCCCGTGTGTTTACTATTAGGCATTTTGTTTTGCATTAATTAGGGTGAGGGGACACACGGGAAAACCACACGCCCATGGGGCAGGCCATGTGGGCAATTTCTAGGCTATTTTCCAAGCCATTTGCCACCCATAAGCACTCTCACACTTAAACCCACTTCATGGCATACAACATGGCACATTTATCAAATGAAGCATAGACATTTTATGTTCTTAATAAATCAATTATAACATATTTAAGTTAGTAGGTTTACCCAAGGTATTCCACACCAATTTCATGGATAATCATCTTTGCTATCCTACTTCCAAGTCATACACTTGTACCACATTTATTGCCATCCATCACACTCATTATCACAAACAATCACAAGCCTCATCAAATACATACCTTTAGCATGTAAACCACATCTCATCACACATAAATCAAACGACCACAACAAGCATAAACACTTTTGCATGCATGCATAACGAATTAGGGTTACAACCCAAATAATCAATATGAGCCACTTCTCATGGCCATATAAAAAATGAATCACAATACCATCAAGAGCCAACACATTTGGCTAATCAATATGACATATAACAAAAAGACCAAGTCCCTATACATGCCATATTCAAAATGTTGAGTCTAACTATACCAAATTTTCCAATTAATAGTGTGATCAAAAACTCTGACGTCCTCCGATCCCCGAGCTAGCTTGGCGACACTATAAGAAAATGGGAAAGGAAGGGGGTAAGCTTTAAAGCTTAGTAAGCTCATATGCAAATAAAATGCAATTTAAACAAGCATCAATCATACATTTAATATAATGAACATAAACTTGCATTTATTATTAAATCAGTTAAACGTATTCTTCATTTATATAAATACCCTTACCACAAGTTCATCATATTCCATGATGTTCTCATGAGTTTGATATACATACCTGTGCCCACTTGCACATAACAACTTACTATCTCGTCTTTGATGTTTTCATTGAGACTACCCATTGAACTTCAATTTGGATTACCCGTTGAACACTTGGAATACCATCAGGTACATCGGAATTCTCGCACCTATTTGTAGCCATCGTTACCCCATATCACGTACCACATGTTGCTTACTTTCGAGCTACTCACGGGTCTACTCACACAAGCTATCGGTTACGATGTTGCTACATGGGTTGCTCAAACAAGCTGTCGGTTATCCGCAACACATGCCGGACTACCCAGCCATCGGTAGACATACAAGACCAGTACCCAGAACCTCATAACATGTGTTACATATATCATGAACTCAGACCATAACTCATGAGCTCAGATCGCATAGTTCCTAGTTACATGTCACTTGTATCCTACACTATTCTTAAGGCTCAAATGGGATTTCATACTTATCACATCACTGTCAAACTCGCTCATAATATTGGCCTCAATGTACATAGTATTAATCATTTTCTCATGGAAGGAATCAAGGCTTACTCATATCAACAATATAGTATTTAAATTTACAAAATAACAAAGTATTATACATGATACATATTGCATTATTCACATATGAACTTACCTCGGTACAAAATGATAGAAACGAGTCTAATCCTCGTAAACCTTATTTTTCCCCCGATCAAGACCCGAATCATGTTTTTCTTGATCTATAATGCCAAATTTAACTTATTCAATACACACATTGTTCAAATCAACCCATAACACATACTTTGGTAAAATTACCTTTTTACCCCTAACTTTTTACCTATTTACACCTTAGTCCCTAGGCTCGTAAAATGAAATGCATGTTTTTCTTCATTACCCAAGCCTAGTTGATTCATATTCTAACTCATATCAGCCCACATTCCTTATTAAATCACATTTCTACAATCCATTTTTACACATTTTACAAAATAGGTCCTTTCAGAGGTTTCCATGAAAAATCACTTAGTAAAAGATGTTTATTACACATCAAACTCTCATATTCCTCCATTAAACATCAAAATACATGCATGTCACACATCGGTAAGTTTTTGAACATGAACCCTAGCTTAAAATAATGGTAGAAATAGTTAGATAATGTTTCAAAGATCTCAAAAACATAAAGAACATTAAAAACGGGGATAGGGAGCACTTACAATCAAGCTTGAAATGTTCAAAACCCAAGATATGGAGAGCATGAAATTTTCGGCACTCCTTGGAGAAGATAGACACCATTTTGACTTAATTTTCCCATTTTATTCTTTTATTAACCAAATGACTAAAATGCCCTTTTAGCCTTTCTTACAATTTTTTTTTCCTATTCATGCCCATTTTTATCCAAAATTTTAGAACTTAGTCTAATTTCTATTTAAGGACCTCTAATTAATAATCCAATACAATTTCATGCTTGAAGCTTCTAGAACACAAGTTTTGCAACTTATTCAATTTAGTCCCTAAAATCAAATTGGACATCTTAGGCATAAAATTTCTTTATGGAAATTTTACACTAACATGCAATCTTATCATGGCCCATCAAATAATCATAAAATAATTATTTCTATTTTAGATTTGTGGTCTCAAAACCATTGTTCCAACTAGACCCTAATTTGAGATGTTAGAACTCTCCCCCTCTAGGGATTTTCGTCCCCGAAAATCTTATCGGTATAAAGGTTTGGGTATTGTTTTCTCATGGCCTCCTCGGGTTCTCGTGTAGCCTCTTCAACCCTATGTTTCTGCCATAACACTTTCACTAAGGCAATGCTTTTGTTTCTCAATTGTTTGACTTCTTGTGGCAGAATCTTAACTGGTTCCTCACCATAAGTCATATCCAGTCGAATCTCAACCTCTGTTGGTGAAATCACATGTGAAGGATCAGATCAATAACGGTGCAACATAGACACATAGAACACATCATGAATCTTTTCCAACTCGTATGGTAAAGCTAATTGATAGGCAACCGGCCATATTCTCTCGGTGATCTCATACGACTTTATAAAACGAGGACTTAATTTGCCTTTTCTACCAAATCTCAAAACCTTTTTCCATGGAGATACTTTCAAAAATACCTTACCACTGACTTGATACTCAATTTCTTTTCTTTTCAAATCTACATAGGATTTTTGTCTATCTGAAGTGTCTTTCAAACAATCTCAAATCACTTTTACATTTTCTTTAGTTTTCTTAACCAAATCGACCCCTTGAATCTGATTTTCTTTGAGTTTGGTCCAATACAAAGGCGTTTGGCACTTACACCCATACAATGCCTCATAAGGCACCATTTTCAAACTCGACTGATGACTATTGTCGTAGGCAAACTCTACCAACGGTAAGTACTTTTCCCAACTACCTTGGAATTCCAATACACAACATCAGAAAATGTTTTCCAAGATCTGAATTACTCGCTCAGATTGACCATTAGTTTGCGAATGGGAAGCAGTGCTAAAACTCAACTTCGTACCCAAAGCTTCTTGTAACTTTTTCCAAAATTGTGATGTGAATCTTGGATCTCTATTCGATACAATTGATATAGGTACTCCATGAAGTCTAACAGTTTCACCAATGTACAAATCAGCTAACTTATCATGCATGTAATCGGTACGTACTGGGACAAAATGAGCCAATTTAGTCAGTCTATCGACAATATCCCATATGGCATCTTTCTTTCTCGGTGTCAAAGGCAAACCTATCACAAAATCCATGGTAATCCAGTCCCATTTCCACTCGGGAACCATGATGGGCTGAAGTAAACCTGATGGTACTTGGTTTTTAGCCTTTACTTGCAAACAAATTAAGCATTTTGATACAAACTCTGAGATATCTCTTTTCATACCATACCACCAATACATTTTCTTCAAGTCAATATATATTTTTGTACTGCCTGGGTGAACTGCCAAACAACCATTGTGTGCCTCATGTAAAATATTTCGAATCAACTCAGTGTTCTTCAAAACACAAATCCTACCACGAAATCTCAAGCAACCATCAGAGTCATTCTAAAAATTTGGTTCACTACTGAACTCACACTGAATTCTCTTTGCTTGTAGCCTTTTATCAACTTTCTGAGCATCACAAATTTGTTGAAGCAAAGTCGGTCTAGCTCCCAACTCAGCTAGAATCAAACCCTAATCTGACAAAGCCAGCCGTGTATTCATAGCCCTCAAGGAAAACAACGACTTCTTACTCAAAGCGTCGGCGACCACATTCACCTTACCTGGATGGTAATCGATCACAAGCTCATAATCTTTTAACAGTTTTAACCATCTTCATTGTCGCAAGTTCAAATATTTTTTAGTCATCAAGTACTTAAGACTTTTCTAATCGGTGTAGACATGGCATTTCTCACCAAATAAATAATGTCACCAAATCTTCAAAGCAAACACTATGGTGGCCAACTCTAAGTCATATGTCAGATAGTTCTTCTCGTGAGGCTTTAACTACCTCGAAGCGTAAGCCACTACTTTATCCTCTTGCATAAGTACACATCCCAAACCATTTAAGAAAGCATCACTATAAATCACAAATTCTTTACCCAACTCGAGTTGTACCAAAATCGATGCTTCAGTCAATAGTATACTCAATTTCTCGAAGCTTTGATAACACTTTTCTAGGAACTCGAACTTAACATCTTTTTGAAGCAACCTCATCATAGGAGTGGTGATGATAGAAAACCCTTTTACAAATCGTCGGTAGTAACCGACTAAGCCCAAAAAGCTTCTAACCTCATATACATATTCTTTGGCAGTTTCCATTCGACGATAGCAAAAATCTTACTTGGGTCAACTCTAATACCATCACCCAAAACAATGTGGCCCACGAATCTAGCTTCTCAAAGCCAAAACTTACTTTTACTAAACTTAACATACAACTGCTAATCTCTCAAAGTTTACAAAACCGTTCTCAAGTGCTTGGCATGTTTTGCCTTATCTCTCGAATAAATCAGAATATCATCAATAAACACAACAACAAACTTGTCCAAATATGGCTAAAATATTCAATTCATTAAATCCATAAACACAGCAGGTGTGTTCGTCAACCCAAATGGCATAACAAGAAATTCATAGTGGCCATACCTCATTCTAAAAGTAGTTTTAGGCATATCTGAGTCTTTAACTCGTAATTGATAGTAACCGAACCTCAAGTCTATTTTAGAAAACCATGTCACTCCTTTCAATTGATCAAATAGGTCATCAATCCTTGGTAAAGGATACTTGTTCTTGATTGTTACCTTATTGAGTTGTCGATAATCTATACACAGTTTCATAGAACCATCTTTCATTTTCACGAATAATACCGGAGCACCCCACGGTGAAAAGCTCAATCTTACAAACCCTTGTCAGTCAATTCTTGCAACTGTGACTTCAGTTCTTTTAACTCAGTTGGGGCCATCCAATATGGAGCAATCGAAATAGGTGTTGTCCCTAGAATTTACATCAATACCAAATTCCACTTCTCTAATTGAAGGTAAACCTGGAAATTCTTCTGGGAATACATCCAAATATTCACATACAACAGACATTGATTCAATCTTCAATTCAGACTCTTTTGTATTCAACACATAAGCCAAATAAGCTTTACACCCTTTTCTCATACATTTTTTAGCAGACATCGAAGACATAACAATTGGCAACCTATCTGACTCATCTGATTCAACCTGGAGAATTTCACCATTTTCACATTTCAATTCAATAAATTTTTGTCTACAATTCATTATAGCATCATGAAATGTCAAAAAATCCATACCCAATATAACATCAAATTCATCAAACGGCAACAACATCAGGTTAGCCAGAAAACAATAACCTTAATCATCAAGGGACATTTCTTACATACTTTATCAACTAAAACATGCTTGCCTAACGGGTTTGACACATTAATCATAAATTTCGTAGACTCAACAGGCATATTCATGCTAGATACCAATTTCATGCACTCATATGAATGAGTAGAACTAGGGTCAATCAAAGCAATAACAGTAGCATCATAAAGAGAAAAAGTACCAGTGCTCACATCGGGAGAAGATGCGTCCACTCGCGCACGTATGGCATAGGCTCTAGCTGGAGCTCTAGATTCGGATCTCACAGTTGTATCCCTCATTACATTTTTTCTATTAGCCCCATTACCGGTATTTCTTAGGGGTCTCCCTTTTGTAGCCATACTACTCGATCTTGCACTCTGAAATTTTTCTTTCTCGATTATCTTAGGACAGTATTTGATATAGTGGTCTTGAGAACCACATTGAAAACAAGATCCATCGTTCATCCTACACAGACCAAAATGACTTCTATCACATTGTTGGCACTCAAATCTGGAAGGTCTAGCATTACCCACACTAGCCACAGAGATAGCCTGAGATTTAAAACCCAAATTTTGCTTCTTATGGTTTCTGTACGAATGCCTAGCTGAAACATGAGAACGAGAATACATATCTCTGGATTTCTTAGACTAAGATAGGAATGACTTGCTCATCGACCTCTTTCTTATATCTCTAGCCTCAGCCTCGACTTTTCTCTTTTCTTTGGTCAGTTCCTCATCTTTTCAAGCCTGATCAACGAGCACAAAAAATTCCTTCAGCTCAAGAATACCCATTAATACTCTAATATCCTCATTCAGTCTATCTTCAAACCTTCTACATATTTTAGCTTCAAAAGATACACATTCTCGAGCATATTTGCTAAGCTGGACAAACTCTCTTTCATACTCAGTAACTGACATGCGGCCTTGTTTCAAGTCAAAAAATTCCTTACACTTTTGGTTGATGAATCGTTCACTGATGTATTCCTTCCGTAACTCCTCTTGAAAGAATTTCTACGTGACTCTTTCTTTTGGAACCACTGAAACTAGTGTCTTCCACTAATGATATGTCGCGTCTCTATAATGCCCTAAATTTGGGCCTAGAAGTATTGGCCTTATGCATGGAAGCAGGTAGGAGGTGGCAAATAAATAGTTAGTTGTGTAAGAAAGTGATGCAAAATCATGCTTGTCTTAGTGGTTAAGTGTTCTGAGAAGAGTCTGAGAAGTCTTGGGTTCAAGCCTGAGCAAGAGCAAAAAGTTTTGTATTTAAAGGAATAAGCATTGTCTCTGGGCAATAGGCTTTTAAATAATTGTAGGGATAACATGTCATAAAAAGCTTGCTAGCCTAGTGGTAAGTGGCGTGTGGAGTGTGCTAGTGGTCTGAGGTTTGAATCCCTGCTTGGGCAAATGGAGATTATTTTTACTGTTGGCTATGGGAGGTAGTAGAGTTTGATTGAAACACTATAGAGTGGAGTGGAGTTTGAATTGGTCATGGAAGGATTGTAGGAGGGAGTTGAGGAGAGATATGATGAGAGAGTTTAGGAGAAAATTGTAGAGAGATGAAGGGAAGAGAGTAGTATGCCGTATGGGGACTCTAGGCACTCTTTGTTTGAGTTTTGTCACTTCATTCGGTTGCTTTTCTTTGGAAAACTGATTGGTGTCTAGGGAGTGGTTGCTGTGCTTTCCTTTTGGGTGCTTTTGGGTTTGCATTTTGGAGTCTTCTTCATTGCTGATTTCTCTCTTCTTCCCTTTCAAGGCATTCAGTTTTTGCTCCTAGGTCTAATCAATTCTCCTCCCTCCTTTACTTCTCTAAACCTTAGTCGTATAACCCTTTCTCTTCTCATCTCCACTCCTTCAACTTTTACCAAGCATTTCCTCTCTATTTGTTTAAATCGAATAGTTCTACCCCCCTCAATTCTATTTTTCAGTATTCTTCTCCTTCCACGATTTTGTGTTAGTTCTCCTTTTTATGCTTCTATTTTATTTCAGTTAGTAAGGGTTCTTTGATGAATCGATAAGTGCTCCTGTTTCCTCTTATTTCTTCTCTGCCTATGTGATTTCTCTTCTAACAACTTATGATCTGCCAAATCATTCAAGGAAGTATGGATTCTATTGTGGAGGCTTAGGACGATTACTCTTCTCTTTGCAAGTGGTCTATCCACTTTTAGGGTAAGTGCTTTAAGTGCAATGTATTTCATATTGGATTTTAAATACTTATCAATCGATCGAACATTTCCTATGAAGGTCACAGTTTTGGAGCAGTATGTGGGTGTTATGTCAGTGGGGTTCAGCGATTGTTGGATTGGTTCTCGATCTCAGAAGTGGTTCGGTTACGACATCACAACAGGTGTGTAACCACACTGCTATAAGCGTAGATTGGCAAAAGCCGAAAATGTATGACTATTGACACTACACGAGCGTGCGATCGCTCGTGTGATAAATTGAATGCATAAACGAGAGCGTTGAACCATAGGGGCCACCACGAGCGATTTCGTAGCCTTGGGCCACGTTAGCCCGAAATAGATAGTGTGGGCCCCACGAGCATGTGGGCCCCACACAGGTAAACCACACGAAAGTATGGAGAATATTGGGCCAGGTTGTGTTGTACACACAGCCAAGGCCATTTTTGGGCTTCATGGGCCACACGGGCATGTGGGCCCGTATTATGGGCCTTGGGCCCATTTCCACTATTTGACTGTTAAGGTTGCACGGGTCACTCGAGACAACTGTGACCTTTTGTTAGGTCGATAAGCGTACCTGAACCCTTATGTGATAAAATGACGATTTTTCCCTTATGTGATAAAATGACGATTTTTCCCTTATGTGATAAAATGACTGAAATACCCCCATAGGGTAAAATGACTAAAATACCCCCATAAGGTAAAATGATCGAAATACCCCCATAGGGTAAAATGATGGAAATACCCTCATAGGGTAAAATTACTGAAATACCCTCATAGGGTAAAATGATCGAAAAACCCCAATAGGGTAAAATAATCGAAATACCCTCATAGGGTAAAATGAGTGTGGACCTACTGATGGCTTTAAGCCTACTATACTGCCAGCTTTGCTGTAATACTATTTTAGTCTGCAACTGGTGCTACCTGGTGTGTAGGGCTGGGTGGGTCGATTTTATCCCGGCATGGTGTGTAAGGTTGGTACGGAGATGGTGTGTAGAGGCCGGATTGGGTAGGGTTTTCTGCTTGCATACTGCACTGATTGCTGCTTCTCTATTGATCATGGTTACTACACTGATTACTATTACTAAAATGGGCTAAGGCCCAAACTGCTACTATTACTGAAATGGGCTAAGGCCCAGACTGCTATTGTTACTAATATGGGCTTAGGCCCAGAATATATTCGCTCCCTATATGTCTATCTTTTTGTTATTATGGGATTACACACTGAGTTTTCGTAAACTTACCCAACTATATTAACTGTACAGGTAATCCTTAGGCAGATCGATGCTGCGAGAGACTCGAAGGTGGCCACACAACAGTTTATGCTTCCGAATTTATCTTTTAATTTATAAGTAGTTTTATTTGGGTATTTTTATATAAAAGGCCTCTTTAATTTTTATTCTTTAATTTCGGATTTTATTATTTTATTATGATTTATACCTGCTAGTGATAGGATGCGGGTTTTCAAAAGATATGCTTGATTTACCAAAATACCACAAATACGCAAAACCGTTTCAGAAGCTTCCGCAATAAACAAGATTTTGGAATTAATAACGTTTTAAAGTAAATACTTTTTTATAGTGACGTAAGTTTTAAAATTATTTTCTAGATCACACAAAGAGGCTGAATAAATATTGGGCTTTTCAAACGTTATCACATTTTACGAAAAACACTTCAATATAACATCGCTAGATTCGGCCATAACGTCCAGGCTGAGTTTGGGGTGTTACAGTCTCTCAATAAGGAAATAGCACACTTTAAGCATTCTTCGGGTGTGCATGATAGCTCATCGAATACCCGAATAGAATTTTCAAGCCAAAATTTCACTTTCTTGGGGTCATCATCAGCATTGACCCTAAATTCCTCAGCTCTGTGCTTTCGAATTTTGTCAACCGGGGATCTACAAAATCTCATAAAGTCCATACCTTGAGGCACTTGGGGCACAGGTTGAGGATTTGGAGGGGGTAGAGGGGTTGAGCATTTGGGTTTGTTCGAACGAACTCCGTATACCATGCATCCATCATATGAAGAAAGGCTTCTCTGCCTCCTTCTCCTCTACTAATAGTTGTGGGTCTACCATCAGACGGCACTACTCCATCAGCTGGAGCAAGTGCGTTACTTTAAGCATCATCCGCCATTGCTCTATTGGGATCCTTTTACTATATGAAAATACATTTTTAAATCATCAGTAGTCGTCACACTATCATAATATATGTATGGCATGTATAGCTAGACACATACACATACTATGTTAGTTCTTGAACTGACTAAATCGTAGCTCTGATACCACTAAATGTAACACTCCTTACCCGTATCTGACGTCAACTCAGGGTTCGAGGCATTACCAGACTTAAACGTAAATAAACATACAAAAACGAGCTATAAATTTCATCCAAATTTAAAACTATTCAAGCACATGCAAATTGTCCCTTATAAAGGCCTACGAGGCATAAAACATATATTGGAAGCGGTTTGGGACTAAACCGAGAACTTTAGAAACCTTTTTGACACTTAAAAAAATTTCCTGTTTTGGAGAGTCACACGCCCGTGTCCTCAGCTCGTGTAACTCTCTGACTATGACATCATCAACCAAATAAGATCACACGGCCAAGACACACACTTGTGTGATTAGGCTGTGTGGTGAAATTCCAAAAATTAAGTGTAGACTTCACATGGCCAGGTGAAACTGGAATTTCAACACTCAGTTGAACTTCCTTGGATTCTCTGTATCACTAGGTAAAGCACCTTGTGGTCTATTTCTAAGTTTGGTTACAAGCTGGCCTACTTGATTCTCCAAATTCCTTAGAGTGGCATCATTTTTTTCTATGTATACCTTCAACAGATTCTCTAAGCTATTAGACGGTTCAGCTTGGATTGGTTTCTAAACTTGTTGGGAAAAACCAGGTGGTTGGGTTGGCCTAGGTTGGGCGTAAGTGTTACTGGTTCCGGCTCCTTAGTTACTCCAGGAAAAATTCGGGTGGTCTCACCATGATGGGTTATAGAAATTGGATTACAATCCTTGCCTTCCTCGATTTTGGTTCTAGTTGCCCATGTAATACATGGATTCTGGGTTCAATGGACATTCTTCAAACAAATGTCCTTCCCCACAATAGACACGGGCTACATTTTCAACTTGATTCGGTGGCTGAGCTACAAAACTATTAAACCCATTAGCGGTAAAATTTGTAAGCAATGATGATATTGATGATACTTGAGATGTGAGTGAAGTGAGAGCGTCCACTTCATGTATTCCAGTGACTCATCTTTTAGACGCTGCTCGATTGGTTGTCCATTAATAATTATTGCTGGCAATCCTCTCAATGATTTCATAAGCCTCATTATAAAACTTAGAAAGGAGAGCACCATTAGCAGAAGCATTCACAACCATCCTCGTGTATGCATTGAGACCATTATAAAACGTCTTAAGTTGGTCTCAAGTTGGATGCAATGTGGGATTCCATGATGAAGGCACTTCCGTAATAATTCTTTGTACCTTTCTCATGCCTCATGCAAGGGCTCATCATCCATTTGTTGGAAAGCAGTGATCTCATTCCTCAACCTAGCATTCTTGCTAGGCGGGAAATACTTCATAAGGAATCTTTCTACTAACTCTTGCCATGTAGAAATTGAATTTGGTGGCAATGAGATTAACCTAGCTCGAGCTCTATCCCTTAGCGAATATGGGAATAGCTTCAATCATAATGCATCTTCAGGTACTCCGGCTAACTTGAAAGAATCGCTTACCTCAATAAATAGTCTTAAGTGAAGATGAGGATCTTCGGTAGGCATTCCACTGAATTGGCCCACTGTCTGAAGCATCTAGAACATGATTGGCTTCAGCTCAAATTATTGTACCTCAATTTCGGGTCTCCTAATACCCAGATTAAGATCATGAAACACTAGCACGGCATACTGTCTTAAAGCTCTATCCCTATCATCAGTAATAAGAATAGGATTTTGAGTAGGATCTGCTCCATTTCTTTGATTCAAATTTTCAAGATTCATCTCTTCGGTCCTTCTCTTACTTGCTTGTCTTTTTCGCTGTCGAAAAGTTCATTCAATCTCAAGGTCTACAGGGAGTAAATCGATAATTCAGTCAATACTCATAAACACCTAAAATAATCACAGAAAAATTAATTAAGTTAAAATTGAACAAAAAATAAACCAAAATACAAAACTAACAAATTCACAAATAATGACTTTTTAAAATAGTCCCCAGCAACGGTGCCAAAAACTTGGAATGACGAAAATATGCAAGTGTACACAATCGTAACAAGTAATAAAGTGACAAGTAAATATCGAGTTATCGTACCCGCAGGGACTATGAAAAGAATTATTTATGAATGCAATTTCAAACACTTTGGTGAAGAAAAATAATTTGTTTTGAAGAGGTGATTAAAAACTAGAAAACAGAGTAAAATAAATAAAATAAAATAAAGTCCCAATGCACGACCTCAAAAGATGATTTTAATCAAGATGACATAATTGTGCTAGGTTAGTTACATTTTTTAACTTAGAAATATTAAACTCATGTTTATGTTGTTATGAATAAATTCACGGCAACTCGGTAATTTACTAACTTGTGAACATACTCACATGCCAAAATCCATTCATCTCTTGACTATATCTCTATGTCAATTCAACCGATTAAACAAATTTTAATGGGAAAATGTGTTAATGCATATACATATTTATGAAATTAAAATAATCTCTTGTACATATCTCTATGCCAATTCAAACAATTAATTCAATCTCATAAGCACATAAAAGATTACGTGAGGTAATAGTGTATTTCTACCTTGAAACAGTTTAATCACAATAATCTTGCAAGTTATGCAAGGCTAATGTATAGCTAGATATCGTTGCTAATTTAACCCTCAGCTACCTTAGATGATTAAACATGCACTGATTAAGTATCATGTCAATTAATTACAACTTCAATATGATTAAATAATTAATTCATTAGTTACCTTACATTTGTAAAGCAAGAATAACTTAGTTATGGTTTTACTTAATCAAACATCATACTGTGGCCCATAACAGCACAAACACATTTTTTATAAATTAAGTAGACGAAATGCAATCAACCTAACATGAATTAAATTTAAGCCATATCAATTAAATTAAACATTTCAACATCACAAATATTCATAGACATGTTCATCATAACAACAACAAAAATTAAAAGGATAGGGAATAAGAATCAAATTCGATGTTTCTTCGTGGCTTGACTTGTAACATCCCCAATTAGGGCCTAGTTAGAACTGTGGTTTTGAGACCACAAATTTGAGATAGAAATAATTATTTTATGGATGTTACGAGGTTCGTGATATATATGCATGCTTGTGTAAAATATCGATGAGAAATTTTACTGATAAGGTGTCCAATTGAGTTATTAGGACTAAATTGCAATAAGTGAAAAACATGTGTTCTAATTGATTTAAGGGCTTAATTGTGATGAGATTTGAAATTTGAAGTCTTTATTTGGCAATTAGACCATTATATGTCATTATGGACAAAAATGGAAATAGGAGGGATAAAATATCAAAGTTATAATGGAAGGGCATTTTGGTCTATTGGTTAATAAAAGAATTAAAAGGGAAAAATAGTCAAAATTTATGTCCATATTCATCCTCCTTGCCGAATTTCACAAGAAGCTAGGGTTTCTTTCATCTTTCAAGCTCAAAGTAAGTGCATTCTTGCCCCGTTTTTAATGTTCTTTATATTTTTAAAATCCTCGTAGCTCGATTTAGCTATTTCTACCATTAATTTGAGCTAGGGTTCATGTTCAAAAACATACCCATGAATGACATGCTTGTGCTTTGATGTCTAATGGAAGAATATGGAGGTTTAAGGTGTGATAAACAACTTTTACTACGTGGTTTTTGGTGAAATTGATAAAAAGGACCTAATTGTAAAAGTTGTAGAAACTATGTGTAAATGTGTGAATAAATGAAAAAACTGAGTTGGTATAAGAGGGAAAATGATTCGGCTAGGCTTGAATAATGAGAAAATTGGGTACTTTTCATTTTACGAGCCTAGGGGCAATTTTGTAATTTTGTAAAATTTTAGGGGCAAAATTGTAATTTTATCATATCATGATTTTTGGACTGAAATGAATAATGAGTGTATTAAATAAGCTAAATGTGTTATTATATATCAAAAGGGACAAGGGATAGACCTTAATGAAATCGACTTGTGATGATCCAATGGAAGTTTAGTGATAGCCTCGTGTCTCGGAAACCCAAGTGAACCAAAAGAATACTTAGGACTTGGATGTCGTGACACCGTGCTAGATGAGATTTTGTGTAAGACCATGTCTGGGACATCGTATCAGCAATGATATATGTGCCTGTGTAAGACCATGTCTGGGACATGGCATCGGCGATGATATATGTGCCTGTGTAAGACCATGTCTAGGACATGGCACCGGTGATGATATATGTGCTTGTGTAAGACCATGTCTGGGACATGGCATCGGCGATGATATATGAATTCATGTAAGACCATGTCAGGGACATGCCATTGGTACTTTATTTGGTGTATGACAATCCCAAGTGTCCTTTAGTATGCCGGTGGTTCAACGGGCCATTCAAAATGTTGGGTTAAGAAGTGGAGTGATATGAGTAAGAATGTACGGTACAGGTATGTATGTAAACCTCATTAGTATTGAACTCGATTCATGATGGGAAATTTAGCACGAGTAGAAAGGAGTAAGATAAGCTTGATGTTTAATGATATTTAATGTCAATTTTGACTACATTCATGTGTAGTATGATATTGTGGTGATAATTGATAATATGTTTAATCCATGAATATCTTGACTTATGTTGTTTATTATTTACATGAAACTTACTAAGCCCTGTGCTTACCCTTCTCTCCTTTCCCTTTTCTTTTAGCATCGTCAAGCTAGCTCGGGGATCGTAGACGTCGGAGCTTGAGTCACACTATCAACATGTAACAGCCCGGTTTAAACCCTATTTAGAACGATGGTTTCGGGACCACAAACCTGAGTCAGAAAAATATTTTAAAATTATTTTCTGTGTTTATTATGTGTGAAATTTTCGTGATTTAATTTTGTCGTTTGAGTGTCCGATTAAATAAAATGGCTTAATTGCGTAAAATGGAAATTTGATGGTTAAATGTAAAAGGGCCAAATTGTTGTTGTCTTTTTAAATTGAGGCATTTATGTTTCAATTATACCATTGATTATATGAATGGACGGTAATGGCTTGTAATATATAGTTTTGTTATTAAATCATTAAGGTTAAAAATGTAAAATGTTAATTAAGTTAATATAATAAAACATATATTAAAACATATCATGCATCCATTCATTTTATTTTCATGACCAAAAAACATAAAGAAAGAAAAGAAAAGAAAGCTTAGGTATTCAGCATTATTGAAGCTTGATTAAGGTATGTAACTAACTCGGTTTTTGATAATTTTTATGTTTTTGAGATTGTTGTAGTGTAATGTACAAAGCCAATGCTTGAATTTTTTTTTTTATGAATATTTTGAGTTATGCCATTGATGAATATTTGAGTTTTGTAATGTTAGTTGATGAAATATGAAAGAAATGTTTTGGATTGATATGTTTTGTATTGGAATTTTTGATGATTTTGTGTAATTAGGACTAAATTGCAAAAATTATAAATTGAGGGACTACAATGTGAAATAAATGAAATGTATGGACTTGTATAAACATAAGGAATATTTGGCCTAAGCATAGTATGTGCAAATTTTGCATGTTTTGTGTTTTGTGCAATTTGGACTAAATTGTAAAAAGTGTGAAATGTCAGGGGTAAAATGGTAATTTTCCCATTTATGTGTTTTTAGACTAAATTGGGTTAAAATATGTTTGAATGAGTTTAATTTGAATATGTTTAGATCAAGAACCAAAGAAATCAAATTTGGATCGAGGGAAAACTAAAGTTATCGATTAGCCGTCCCGTTTCGATTTTCATCGTCCAAGGTAAGTTTATAAGCAAATAAATGATGTTGATTTTGAATATATAAGTTTTAAATGCTGAATTGAATTTTATGATTATATATACATAATGACCGAATGTGTAAATGCTTGGAAATTAAGCTTACGAGTTCGATTCGACTGAATTATGATGTCCAAAGGCCCCGTACAAACCTTAGGAATAGTTAGGATACATATGTCATGACGTAGCATTTTTTATATGTGTTTTCATGTAAGACCACGTCTGGGACATTGGCATCGATATATGTGGTTACGTGTAAGACCATGTCTGGGACATCGGCATCATATTTGATTCGTGTGAGACCCTGTCTGGGACAGTGGCAACGGTACATGACAGCATGTAAGACCACATCTGGGACGTTGGCATTGTACTATATATGTGATTATTCAAGTATCCTATTCAATTCTGAATGGTTCAACGGGTAATAATAAGTTAAGACCGAATGAAAAATCGAGTTAAAAGGCTCAGGTATGTATTCATACTAAGATATGAAATTATGGTAAGTTGAATGTTTGAATTGATGAGATAAATATTACATGTTGATGTGAACTATAAGTATGCATATGTGAAAGTATACATTCAGTCTAATGATGTACTCATGATGCAAATGATAGTATATGCGTATATGAAAATCTATAATTGGCCAAATGTTAATTATATGTGATCTTGTAATTGTAAATATATGTGCATTTGTATATGAATGAATATAGATACATGTATATTCAACCAGGGTAAAGTTTGTATGTGAAAGCATATGTTATACATGAAATAGTGAGCTTGAAAATAAATGTGACCATGATAACATAAATTAGTTGGATAAGTTGAGTTGATATTAACATTGAATTACTTATTTGTTTATGACTTACTAAGCTATGATAGCTTACTGTATGTGTTTATGTTTGCCTCTATTTTATAAATTTTGGAGTCAAGTTACGAGCTCGAGGATTGTCAGTGAAGCTTATCACACTATCGACTATTTTCGGTACTTTATAAGTTGAAATTCGAACTTATGGCATGTATAGGCTAGCCTCTATGTTAGTTTATTTTGAATGTATATATATATATATTAAGCCATGCGAAAATGGCTAATATGTTATGTGATTATATGAAACTTTAGTCAAGTTTATGTGTGTGTTGTGTATTGAAAATGGTTAGTGGTTTTGGATGTGTTTTGATTGAATTGGCCATAGTATATCAATAAGTATGTTTTAAGCTTGTTATGTTATTCATGGTTAAAATAATTCAGCTATAGTTCATGCAAAGATAAACATGTATGTGAATTTGGTTGATATGTTTAGATAAGGCGTTATTATGTGATTTGGTATTAAAGAATATTTGGTTATATTCAAATATGGTTGGAGTTCATTTTTATGTGCATGTTATATGGTATGATTTGTCTTTATGAATGGTTTAATGATTTGGTTTATTAATGGAGTAAAAATGATAATGATGTTTATATGTATATTGGTTTTATAAGAGACGTATTGGCTAATTTTAAAGTATTTAGAATTTATATGATTTTCATGGTTCATATTACTACCGAATTCATAAGAAGCAAGTTGGTCTTGAGTTGTATTTTGGTATAATGTATAGTATATGTAATCAACATGATTCGGCATTTATATATATAGGTATATAATGTAATGGTTCAATAGTTATACATTAGTTGAGATATATTTGTAATAAGCTTGAATATGACATAAATCTTAGTAATATGTTTATTTATGTGCTTAGCCAAATATATGATCTTTGAATTAGTTATGAATATGCTCTTTGTTTTATTGCTTGATAGGTAAATTAGCATGTTTATATTTGGTTATGGTATGTTAATATGGTAGACAAACTATGTTTGATTTATTGGTTTAGTTCTTTGAAATGCATAAACTTGTAAAATGATTTAATAAAGTTGAAAGTGGACAATTGTTTAAACATATTTGTCAAGCATATTTGTATTCGGTTAATGCATTGAAAAATGACCAAAAGAATAATGATTTGTGCATTAGTAAATCATGAAGATTATATGAGTTTTATGTGATGTAAAAATGTCCTACTTGGTTAAATGGATGTTGAGTAGTGTATAAATTAGTCCTTAAATATTGGTCATAAGTTGATTGATTTATAAGTTTATTATTCGGTCAAACAAGAATAGCATTGAAATTGTTTGTATATAAATTTCGACTTTCTTTATAGAAATTATCTGCAAAGAAATTAAATCGGTTATTTATAATAATATTTGATTGGTTTAAAAGTTTTGCATGTGCATGCATATGATTGTTCGAAATTTGTGTCTCGTCTGGTAATACCTTGTAACCCCATTCTGGCGACGGACACGGGTTAAGGGTATTACACAACAAATCTTTTGGGGTATAATTAGTTTATTACATTTAAGTATGGCATGTATAGGGGACTTAATATTTTGTTATAGGTGTCATATTTGTTAGCCAAAGTGATGGCTCCTTTTGGTATATTATTCCATTTTGTATATGGTCATGAAATATGGTTCATATTGATTATTGGCTTGAAAATCCCTAAATATTGTTACATGCATGAGATGTGTTATTACTTTTGTGGTATATGCCAAATGGTTGATAAGATGTGGAATTTATGCTTGATGGATAAATGATGTCAATTGGTATGGTCACTATATTAATAAAGGTAAATAAATGTATTGAATGAACTTAATAAGTCAAGGAGTCCCACTTAGGTAAACTTGATTTGAATTTATAATGTATGAGCTAAAGCTATGGATGTCTAAGTAACCCTTTTATGTCATGTCAACCACCATTGGCATGTGAGTGTGTGTTGGTGTTGTTAATTGTCCACACGGGTAGACACACGGGCATGTGTCTAGGCCGTGTGTGACACACGGTCAGCCCCAGGGGCATGTAGTCTGGCCGTGTGTCCCTTACACCCTAGTTTTACAAGTCAATATGCATGGTAGTAAACACACGGGCAGAGACACGACCGTGCGTCTCAGCCGTGTAGAGGACACGGCCTTAGGACATAGGTGTGTGCCCAAGTCGTGTGAAGTCTACACCTTAAATGCGAAAATTAAATTTGCCACATGGCCTAGCACTCGGGCGTGTGATATGAAATTTATGCTGACGTCATAAACAAAGAGTTACATGGCCTGGGGACATGGGCATGTCCTTGTGTCCACACGGGCGTGTGACCCTGTTTTAAGAAAATTTTTCTAAAGTTCACGATTTAGTCCCGAACCACCCTCGATGTATGTTTTGAGCCTTGTAGGACCATATAAGGGATGATATGCATGTTCTTGAATAAATTTTAAATTTGAAAAAAAATTTATGGCCCGATTTTACATAGTAGTGTATGTTCAAGTCCGGTAATGCCTCGTATCTTGTCCTAGCGTTGGACACGAGTAAGGGGTGTTACATGACTGGTTTGCTCCACTCTTCCTTCTCCATTTGTTCTTGTCGAATTGAGTCTGCTATGAACACTTTAATGCTACTCTAAATGGTGGACGAATGACTCATTTTCATGAGGTGAAATCGGAAAGAAAATAAAGAAAAATAGATGGGAAATGAAGAGAGAAAATTAAGAGAAAAGAGAAGACATGAGAAAGTTGAGGTGTGTTCAAATTAGCAGCCAAGGGGGGGTTTTATAGGTTGAGAGGGCTGCTAAAAATAGTCAAAATCAGCAGCCAAAGAACCCTCCCATGGCCGGCCACATATATGGCAAGTTTGAAGTTTTCAAACTTGCTATATTAAGGTAGGGGCAAATCTAGAAAGGCATAAATAGTGGAGGGGTTTGTTTGCAATTTGAAGAAGTCTTCAAGGGCCATTTTTCAGGCTAATTAATCAGCCAAGAAACTTGATTGGGTCAGTATGTGGGACGGTTTTGGGCTGCCCAGTACTCGGTTGGTTCGGTTTTCTCAGTTCAGCTCAACTAGGCCACTTTTCATAATTAATTCATAATAATTTATTTAACCCAAATTAAATTGGATATAAATTAAAATTAATTATATTATGAATTAATACACATAATTTGGACCGTCGTAGGCTGAAAAACTAATTCGCCTTGATGCTTCAAAATTGTTTCTCGGTTTTGTGCTTCTAGCAATGTCTGCCAAGCCGTTTTTCGCCCTTTGTGCAAATCTATCAAAAATGATCTAAATTAATCAAAATTAATTATAAAATTAATTAAAATTCATTATGTTAATAATTTAAGTACAAAATTATTATTTTATAATAATTATATATTTTTCAACAAGAACTTTACCGAACTTGCATGAACTTGAGTTAAAAAGGGCATGAAAAAGTGTGTATGTTTTCATGTTTCCAACATGCCTTTTGAGTTGATGTGTGATGCAAGTGATTTCGTTGTTGGATCTATGATGGGCCAAAGAAGGAACAAAGTGTTTCACCCTATCTACTATGCAAGCAGAACTTTGACAAGAGCCGAGATCAATTATATGGTAACTAAAAAATAACTTTTTGCTATAGTTTTTACTTTTGACAAGTTCCTTTCATATCTTATAAGTACCAAAGTTATCGTATTTACCGATCATGCTGCCATTAAGTACTTACTCACGAAGAAAGATGCTAAATCAAAGCTAGCTTTATGGATACTTTTGCTCCAAGATTTTGACCTCAAGATCCAAGATAGAAAAAGTGTTGAAAATCAAGTAGTCAATCGTCTGTCAAGGTTGGAACAAAATAAGGTAACTTCTTCACTTGTTCCAATTAATGAGAATTTTCCTAATGAGCATATCTTCGAGGTTAAGTCAAATCTATGAAATACCTTGGTTTGCTGATTTTGCAAATTATTTAGTATGTAGAATAATTCCTCGAGAAATGACATACCAACAAAGGAAGAAATTCATTCATGATAATAGGTATTTTTCTAGGAGGACCCATTTTTGTTTAAACAATGTGCAGATAACATAATCAGGAAATGCATAGCTAGAAGTGAGATTGACGAGATTTTGTACCACTGTCATTCATCTCCAAGTGAGGGAAACTTTGGTTGTTCACGTACAACAGTAAAGATTTTACAAGTTGGGTTCTTTTGGCCTACATTGTTCAAAGATGCTTATGCATATGTGAGAAACTACAATAGATGCCAAAGAACCAGAAACATATCAAGAAGGAATGAGATGCCCTTACAAATATTTTAGAGATAGAACTTTTCAATGTTTGGGGCATTGATTTCTTTTGCTCGTTTTGTTATTTCTATTAGAACAAGTATATCTTGGTAGTTGTGGACTATGTGTCCAAATAGGTTGAAGTCATGGCATACCCAACTAATGATGCTAAGGTAGTCATGAGATTCCTACATAAGCACATATTTACACGATTTGGGACTCCTAGAGCTAAAATTAGCAATGAAGGATCTCACATTGTAAATAAGTGGCTTAAGTAACTGCTTGACAAGTATATTGTGAAACATGAGATTGCTACTACCTATCACCCACAATCGAATGGGCAAATTGAAAGGGTGAATCATGAAATTAAAGTTATACTTGAAAGAGTAGTGCACCCTAACAAAACAAATTGGTCTCGAAGGCTCGATGATGCACTATGGGCCTATTGAACTACTGTTAAGACACCATTAGGGATGACTTCCTATTGGTTAGTTTTTGGAAAGGCATGTCACTTGCCGCTCAAACTGGAGAATAAAGCTCACTAGGCTTTGAATCAATTGAATTTTGATCTTAAGCAAGCTAATGAAAATGGATGTTACAACTTGATGGGTTGGAAGAGTTGAGCTTATTTTTATACGAGAATGCCAAGATGTGTAAAGAAAAATATAAGAGATGGCATAATAATCATATTCAACCTCATGAGTTCAAAGAAGGTCAAAAAGTGTTGCTGTTTAATTCTAGGTTAATGTTATTTCTTGGAAAGCTCAAGTCCCGATGGAAAGGACCTTATACCATCCATAAAGTTTATCCATATGGAGTTGAAGAATTGTACGACAACCATGGAGGTACGTTTAAAGTTAATGGTCAATGTCTCAAACACTATTGGAATGGTGAAATTGAGCTAATTAAAACCCCGTTCAAATTAAAAGAAGCTTAATTTTTCATAAACCTAATTGTTAATAAAAAGTTAGAAATTATTTTCTTAAATTACTACACTTAATTAATTTTGTCTAAGAAGATTGAAACTTAAGCGAGACCGTTGTGACCCCTCCAAGTTTTCTTGGAAATTCATTTAATGTAATTCTTTGAGAAGAAAATTTCTAACTAATTTTAATATTTTTATTTCTAGTTTTGTTTTTTATTTTTCATTTTTACCTTTTCCTTTAATTTAAATTTAATTTAATTTGTTTAGTTTTAATAATAGGGGTCAAATTGGCCCAACTACTAATTAGTTTATTTATTTTTAAGCAGTCTAGTTTGTAAATACAGTTTGGGCTCAAGGCCTGAACATCAAAGAGGAGAAATTTACCCCATCAATGCTGTCCATATGGGTTCCCTAAAACCCTAATTTTTCCACCATATTTTTCCTCCATCTTACTTGCCACCCAAGTAACTAAAATTTTAGCTACAAGACTACCTTGGCATCCAAGTCACTTGAATTAGCTAAATTTTAGTTACAAAATTGCCCTAATTCATCACTATATAAACCCCTCTCTACCTTCATAATTTTCATAACCCTTCAAGATATTAGCTTAAACCCTAAATCGCTCATTCTTTTCCCTCTTAGTCGTCGACCTAAATCCCAAAATTTCTCCCATAATTTCTTTCTTGTCGCAAGCCGCTAGTACTACTGTCGCACGACTTTTGCTGGAGTAACCCTTTCACTGTTGCATCATTATCACTGCCGCATTCTATCATAATTGCAAGCTTCGTACCACCGCAAGCTCGTCATTGCCACAAAGTAATCGCCACCGCAAAGCCTTGCTCTCAACCTTTGTCAATTTGTTTTTCATTCCTTTTGCTGAAATTTTGTTAATTATTTGGGAAAAATGTCTACATCTCGCAAAAGAACTAGATCTTCCAAGGCCTCTGCCAAAAATCTCATTGTGATTCAAGATGAAAAAGTGAAAGAGAGGTTTCATTCAATCTTTAGAAATCAACCTATGACACTGGAAAAAGGTTTCAACTTGGAAAGCAATGATAAGATGGTTGTGCCTTTGTTGATGCAAAAGACCATTGATGCCCTTAATTGGAATTATTTTTGCGAAGCACGATCATTTCCTAAAGAGGGGTTAGTTTGAGTGTTCTATGTCAATTTGACTAAGCCAGATACTACTAAAGTTCTTGTTCAAAAGAAAAAGGTACCCTTAACTTCTAAGTCCATTAATGATTTGTTTAACCTACCTGATGTTGAAGAAGATTAATATTTTGCCATGATGAAAAACATAAATTGGGATTTTCAGCAAGTACTTAATGTTGTGACAAATCTAGGATCCCAATGGATTATAAGGAGGTATGGTAGTTATTCTTGCTAAAGGGAATATTTAAAGTTGTTGGCTAAGGTATGATTTTTCTTTGTTCGATATAGTTTCATGCCTATCTCACATGGTTCGACCATCTCGATCAAGCGAATACTTTTGTTGTATGCAATTATGATAGAAAGGTCCATCTATGTTGGGAAGATTATTCTTAAATAGATCCATGATTGTGCTAGAAAGAAGACTGGAAGTGCTTACTTCCTATCCTTGATAACTTCACTTTTCTTAAAGGCCAAAGTTAAGATAAAAGCAAACCTGAAGGGCCCATATCTTCAATGTTGCATCACAGCTCATAATCTTGAAAGGTTAGTGGAAAATGTCCATGAACTAAACCCAATTAAACCAAGGGAGATGACAGAACCAAAAACAGATTAGTCATCGAACAAATTTGAAACTGAAGCTAACTTAGTTACTGAAACGGATGAGGTAGAATCAGAGGAAGAATTGAAAGAGCCTGAGTCAATAAAGGACCCAGAAGTTTCTAAACCAAGAGACTGGGACCGGATACGAGGCGTTACCGGACATGTACTCGAATATTTTCGGGGAAATACGGGTTATAAAATTTCATTCCTATATAAAACCAATCAAATTTCATTTTAATGTTCCTATTATGGGCCCACGAGACCCTACACACACATTGAAAATGATCCGGGACTAAATCGAGAACTTATGAAAGTTCATAAAAATTTTCTAGGTAAAGCCTCACACTCCCGTGTGGAGGCAATGCACACACCGGTGTGTTTTCGGACACACCCGTGTCCACTACCCGTGTTGAATTTATGAAAATATTTTTTTCATTTCAAAACTACAGGGGTTTTCACACGGTCGAGCACACGTCCGTGTCCCAGGCCCATGTCCTTCACACGGCCTAAACACGCCCGTGTGGTCACCCATGTCTAAAAACTTGAGCATTTTGTTTCTGACGTCAGCATGCATTTAAGGGCACACGGCTAGGACACACCCGTGGGTCTAGCCCGTGACGTAAAATTTTAGGTGTAGGGGATGCACGGCCATACCACACGCCCATGGGGGCAATCCGTGTGTCACACACGACCTAGACACACGCTCGTGTGTCTACCCGTGTCGACCTTGTAAGGCTAATTTTCCAAGCCTTTGGTCACCCTCTATCAACCAATCACACTTATAGGTTAGCTTAATTCATAATAAAGCCAGATTATACACTTACATATAACCTTAATAAACCTCATTGCATGTAAACCTCATATCAACGGTTTAACACATGCTAGGTTATTTCCTTTGGTTTAAGGATTTCCATTTCTCATTAACACTTTTAAGATTGCCTCATTTTTGAAACTCATTGCCAATTATGGTCAAGCCATCCCATGCAAACATAAGCATGCATAAATTTGTAGGTCATATCCCACTTCAAAATAAGCCAATTCCTATGGCCAAATACAAGAAGATATATAAACTTTTACAAGCCTTCATATGGGCAATTCAAACGACACATATCACAAAATGAACCAAAACCCTATACATGCCTTTGAACAAAATAAAAATGTCTTTATACCAAAGCTGGACTAGTTGATAGTGTGTTGACTCTCCAACCGTCTTCCAATCTTTACAAGTCCTCGAGCTCTATTAGACAGGAAAAAAGATAGAGGTAAGCATTTACATGCTTAGTAAGCCCGAATAACTAGAAAGTAAACTTACCGATTGATTAACATACAATCATATTAAGCAACAAAACCAACAGGAATGAAATGGTTTCCCTATCACATGTACTCAATCAACAAGATAGTCACAAAATAATGTGCCATGTAATTTGTCTTAGATGAGCTCAGAGTTCATCATTTAATTTATATACATCATATTAATCTCCTTGAGTTTCTAGGAAATCTCGATGGATTATCCATTTACCGTCAATTCATAAGAATGGTCGTTTCAAATATGCACTCTCGCAAACCTCACATTTTACGGCGGGATTACCAGTCCAGGCTAAATCCCCCTATTGTAAACTAATAAGGTGATGTCGAGATTACTAGTCTAGGCTAAATTCCTTATAGCGACAAACACCTTTAATGAGCTCGGATCTGAATTACCTGTCCAGGCTAAAGTCAGATCCTGATCGGATTACCCGTCCGGACTAAATCCACAATGCACACATATTCTTCGGGAGGCTAGATCACTCAAGGAACACCCATCTGGGCTAGATCCTTTCTATATTTGAGATCAACGGATTACCCGTCCGGGCTAAATCCTTCTGCAACACATGCAGGATCTCAAGTAACATGTAAATCATGGTTTATCCACCGAACTTGCTTTTTAACCTCAATCGGGACATTTATTAACATGTCATTATTAAAGATATATTTCATGTATTTTCATGCCATCGTCAAATGCAATTATCATACATTCATAAATCATGCAATTAGGCATTCCATGAGTTTACTTTAAGTTATCTGAACTTACCTGGTATTCTTCTCGGTATCGTGTTTCGATTATTCTAAAACCTTTCGTTTTCCTCGATCGACCTCTAGAATTTGTTCCTCAGGGTCTATAACAATAAAAATAAATTATTAACACCTCACATTATACTTTACAAGTCTAAGTTTCACCCCCGGTTTAAATGACCGTTTTACCCCTAACTTTTCATATTTTTACAATTTAGTCCCTAGGCTCGTATGATGATATGCATGCAATTTCTACATTACCCAAGCCTAATAGAATGTTCTTCCCTCTTATGGAAGCCCACATTTTTCCATTATTTCTCATTTCTACCACACATTTTACACCTTTTGCAAAAATGTCCTTTTAGGGGTTTTTCATGAAAATCACTTCGGAAAAGATGTTTAACACACATCCAACTTTCATATTCCTCCATAAACCATCAAAATACAAGTAACTCACACATGGGTAAATTTCTAAACATGAACCCTAGCATGAAATATGGGTAGAAATAGAGAGAGTAAGCTATCGAGATTTCAAAAATATGAAGAACATTAAAAATGGGGCTTGGGAGCACTTACTATTGAGCTTGAAAATGTTGAAAACCCTAGCTATGGTGTAACACCCCAAACCTGGCCTAGAAGTTAGGCCCGAATTCGGCGTGTCACATTGAAGCGTTACTGTAAAAGTCATGTTTTAACTAACATTTTTCTTAGTTTTTAAAGAGTATTTTTGTTATAGATTAAAGTGAATGAAAGCTGTGCACCAAGTAGGATGCCGGAAAAGAGGAGGTGAGTCAATTAGACTGTTTAAGTACCAAGCTCCCCATGGACCACTCCTAGACATGCACACAACCATTGCCACACTTTAACTGAATGATTGTTCAGGAAAAACCATTTCGTTTTAAGCCATTAAAAGCACTTGTTAATTTTTTTTAAGGGTTTTCGTTGCGGAAGCTTTGTCTTGTTTCACGATATTTTGAAATTAGATAATTTCTTTTAAAAACGCGCCCTAGAGCTATTCAATTCGAAACCTTTAAATCCATATCATGCCTAAGCTAATAATCATACTAAAGCAATTAAAAATAATTAAAGCGGCCTTATTACAACTTAAAACCCGAAAACATAAAGGAAGTAATCTAAAATAAAAGTGACGGCATAAACACTTATTTTAAACAGTCCACATGGCCACTCTGAATCCCCTCCAGCTCCAAGTCCACCGATCTAAGGCTCACCTGCAAAGATAAGGAAAGGGGGTGAGTTTGGAAACTCAGTGTGCAACAAGCCCCTTTCAGAGCCCAAACTAATACCAAAGATATCTTGGGTCAAGCCTTTATCAGAAACGGTATGGCCCATAGGCCCATTTCAATGCCACATGTAATATTAATGGATGTATGCAAGCCCATTTGGGGAGACTACTCAACCCACCATCCGCTACTCTCCACCCGTACCAACCAAGCTCTCCATGTGGGGAATAACTCAACCTACCCAACCAAACTCTCCACTGGCAGCATAGCTGCTTTATCATATAACTAGAGGCCTAGCCTCTTTAATAACTGGAGCAAAGCCCTTTTTGATAAACTGGGGCAAAGCCCTTTTCGGTAAACTGGGGCAAAGCCCTTTTTGCACTTCCTCCATTTATATCAAACCTAACCCATGCATATAATGAGTATATCATGTGCATCTCATAACATATCATGTGCATATCATGTCATATCATGTATATCAAAATCTCATGCATCATATTCATAGTTAAACCCTAGGGGTATAATGGTCATTTTTACCTAGGGCACAACAGTCATTTTCCATATTTTAGGGGTAATTTCGTAAATTTACCAAATATTATGGGTTTTCCACGATCATTAACAATTATCAACATTCTCAAGTGTTTAAACAGTGATTTTAACACACTTTATCAAATTAGGGCTTTTGGGCCCAAAACCCCTAATGGGTCCTACGAATGCCGATTTAGCCCATTAAGCCCACATAATCCAAATTTTACAACAGCACTAACCGCGTTAACATGCAATCTTTCCAAATTCCATTTTCTATCAATTTTACCCAAATAGGCCCGGAAGCCCATTGGACCCAATTTTAGCCCATTGAGGCCCAACTTACCGTCGTGCACAGAATTGCGCTCTTACCTGTTCCATCGATCCAAACACCAATGATATCGTTTTTACCGCATCTAAAACCACATGCAAAATCTCAAGTTCCCGAAATGCCAGAATTTTGGTATTTCGGCTTTTCTGCGAATATTAGCCTAAGCTATTACGAGGGTTTGTTACACACCTGTTTGGTGACGACTGCCACTGAGATTCCTTACGATGTCCTATAATTGATTACCACAATTCTTAGGTTGCAAACCACAATAACCAATCCTAATATTCACCTATCATATTTGAACCATGCCCCTAAAGCCTTTAGAATCTTACTTTTTTGCTGAAAACCGATGACTAGATCTAAGTCTAGTTGTTCCAAAGATCCAAGCCTTCGATCCAACCTCTGGAAGACACTAAACACCAAAAGAAATCATCAGTTAAAGACCCTTAAAGCCCTATGCCCAAATCGACAGCCTCCCTAGATTTTAGGGACTTCAGCTTTTTCTAAATTGTAAAATAAGACTAAATCTGAGGTGATGAGCACTTACCACCTATTCCTCTTTTATTTCTACGTAGATCTGATACAGATCTATCCTCTAAATGATAGTAGAACTCGAATCCAGGAGATCTGAAGTTTCGGCTATAAGTCCCTAAATCTACAGTACTTCGGCTTTTTAAGTGATGAAGAAGATGACGATTTGAGGCTATAACTTTAAAGTAATGTTGCCGACAGATACTAAGGGTTTAATGAAGATGAAAGTTAATCAAAAGGAACAAAAATAACTGAAGGATTTTGGCTTGGAGAAATCGGCACAAAAAGTGAGTTTTTGAGATTTCAGCTTTTATGGCGATCGGCTATGAAGGTTTTGTGGAGGATGGGATCGATAGAGGAGGTGAGTAAGATGATCAGAAGGTTTCGGCTAGAAGAAAAAGCAAAAAAGAAGAAAGAAAATGGAGGAAAAAGAGAGGAAGAAGAACTCGGCACCAAGAAGAAAGAATTTGCGTTTTCGGCTTTTGTGAGAACTCAGAAAGGATGAATGACAGTGAAAGCTTTCAGGTGGCTAACCCTAATTCTCCAAGACAGAAAAAGAAAAGAACCTAACCCTAAACTAAAACAATCGCCCAACCTCCTTAAAGCCCTTGCCGAAATTCACTTAAGTGATCACATGCCCTGCACATGCCTAAAATTAAAAAGTAACAAAGATGCCTACCTTGCAACTTGAACCTGGACCTTTAATTCCTTCCCAGCGCCATTTTTTAGGAACTTAGTGGCGCCACCTTTCCACTTTACCAAGGCCTTATTTGTATCATAATTTACCACCTCAATTTTAAAAGCCCATATCGCCAGAACCCTCTTTCTCCAAAATTAAAAATTCAGGAATTGCCTCGAATTAAATTTACTCTTGGGCCTTTTTCCCACACCATAACCCTTCGTAATTTATTTAATTACATACTAAATAATAATTAAAACATCCAAATTGTTCGGGCCGTCTTCTACCCGAACCTAGACTCAAGGCCCATTACTCCTAAGCCCAAAAATCGGGGCGTTACATATGGTGGCTTGAGAAATTTGGCTGGAAAAGGAAGAAGAATGGCTGATTTTTGCCTTCATTTTCCCATTTTATTTCATTAAATTACTAAATGACCAAAATGCCCTTAAGCCCTTTCTTTGAAATCTCATCCATACAAGCACATTTTTGTCCAAAAACTAAAAAATTGGGTAAATTTCTCTTCAAGACCTTCTAATTTATAATCTAAAGTAATTTCATAGAAATTTCTTCTAGAATCCAAGTTTTACAATTTATTCAATTTGGTCCTTATTTTCCAATTGGGCACTTTACCCATAGAATTTCTTCATGAAACTTTAACACATGTATATTCTCATATTCTAGACCTCATAATGATCATAAAATAAATATTTCAACGTCGGATTTGTTGTCCCGAAACCACTGTTCTGTCTAGCCCTTTTTCAGGATTTTACATTTCTCCCCCTTAAGGACTTTCGTCCTCGAAAGTCTTACCAGTAAACAGGTTCGGATATTGGCTTCTCATGGTTTTTTTTGGCTCCTATTTAGCCTCTTCCACACCATGTTGATGCCATAAAACCTTTACTAAAGGCACATATTTATTTCTCAACTCTTTAATCTCACGAGCCAAAATTTTGCCTGGTTCCTCTCCATATGTCATGTCCGGTCTAATCTCAATCTCAGTCGGTGAAATCACATGAGAGGGGTCTGATCTATATCGCCTTAACATAGATACGTGAAACACGTCATGAATCTTTTCTAGTTCGGGTGGCAATGCCAAACGATAGGCTAATGGTCCAACTCTTTCGGTGATCTCGTACGGCCCGATAAATCGCGAACTCAATTTGCTTTTTTGGCCAAATCTCAATACCTTTTTCTATGGAGATACTTTCAAGAATACTCTATCTTCAACTTGGAACTCAATCTCTTTTCTTTTTCAGATAAGCATATGACTTTTGCCTATCCAATGCCACTTTTAAACAATCTTGTATCACTTTAACCTTTTCTTCAGTTTCCTTTATTAAATTAATTCCTTGAATCTGACTCTCTTTAAATTCTGTCCAATACAATGGAGTTTGGCACTTTCTTCCATACAAGGCCTCATAAGGTGCCATCTTCAAACTCGTTTGTAAACTGTTGTTGTAGGTAAATTCTACCAATGGCAAGTACTTTTCCCTACTACCCTGAAATTTGAGGATGCAACATTGCAACATATCTTTAAGAATCTAAATCATCCGCTCAGACTTACCATCTATCTGTGAGTGAAAAGTTATACTAAAACTCAATTTTGTACCTAAGGCTCCTTGTAACTTCTTCCAGAATCTCGAATTGAATCTCAGGTCTCTATCTGATATAATCGACAGTGGTACCCCGTGTAATCTCACAATCTCTAATATGTACAAGTCGGCCAACTTATCAAGAGAGTAATCCATCTTTACCGAAATAAAATGAGTCGATTTCGTCAACTTATCCACCACAACCCATATGGCATCTTTCTTTTTCGGGGTCAATGGCAATCCTGTCACGAAATCCATAGTAGCTCTATCCTACTTCCATTCGGGGACCATCACAGGTTGTAACAAACTTGAGGGTACTTGATGTTCTGCTTTGACTTGCTAACATATCAAGCATTTTGATACAAATTCGGAGATGTCTCTTTTCATACCGTTCCACCAGTACATTTTCTTCAAATCATTATACATCTTGGTACTTCTCGGATGAATAGACAAACGGCTATCCTGTGCTTCTTACAAGATTTTTTGAATAAGCTCATCATCTTTGGGCACACAAACCTTATCTCTGAACATCAAATATCCATCAGGACCGATCTAGAAATCTGATTTAATGCCCGACTCACATTGAATTCTTTTAGCTTGTATGTCGCTGTCATTAGTTTGAGCATTATAAATTTCTTGAAGAAATGTCGGCCTAGCCCTTAGCTCTACCAAGATGAACCATCATCAAGAAATGCCAATCGAGCATCCATGGCCTTCAGTGAAAACAAAGATTTTCTTCTTAACGTGTTGGCGACCACATTCGCCTTTCCCGGGTGGTAATCGATGATCAACTCATAATTTTTAATTAATTCTAACCAGCTCCGCTGTCTCAGATTCAATTTCTTTTGAGTCATCAAATACCTCAAACTCTTGTGGTCTGTGAATATATAACAAGTCTCACCATATAAGTAATGCCTCCAAAATTTTAAGGCAAAAACAATGGCGGCAAGCTCTAAGTCGTATGTCGGATAATTCTTCTCATGTGGCTTCAACTGCCGTGAAGCATAAGCTATTACCTTGCCATCTTGCATAAGTACACAACCTAGTCTATTTAAGGACGCATCATTGTGGACCACAAACGCTTTTCCTGACTCGGGAAATACTAGAACAAGAGCTTCAATCAGTAGTGTCTCCAACTTCTCGAAACTCTATTGACATTTTTCTGTACATTCAAACTTAACTTCTTTCTGTAGCAACCTCGTCATTGGAGTCGTTATCATGGAAAATCCTTTCACAAATCTTTGGTAGTAACCGGCTAAGCCCAAAAAGCTTCTAACCTCGGTCACATTTTTAGGTGGTTTCCATTCAATGATAGTAGAGACTTTACTTAGATCAACTCGAATACCTTCACCTGAAACAATATGACCCAAAAACTAGACTTCTTGGATCCAAAACTCACTTTTGCTAAACTTGGCATACAATTGTCTTTCCCATAAGGTCTGCAACATAGTTCTCAGATGCTTTGCATGCTCTGTCTCATCTTTGGAATAAATCAAGATGTCATCTATGAACACGACGATGAACTTATCCAAGTATGGCCGAAATATCCTATTCATTAGGTCTATGAATACGACCGGTGCATTCATTAACCCAAACGGCATGACAAGAAATACATAGTGGCATACCTCGTTCTAAAAGCTGTCTTAGGCAAGTCTGATTCCTTAACTCACAACTGATAGTAGCCGAACCTCAAGTCTATCTTAAAGAACAGGGTGGCTCCTCTCAACTGGTCAAACAAATTATCGATCATTGGCAAAGGATACTTATTCTTGATAGTTACCTTGTTCAATTGGTGATAATCTATACATAGCCTCATCAAACCATCTTTCTTCTTTACAAACAATACGGGGGCACCCCAAGGTGAAAAACTTGGCCTTGCAAAACCTTTATCCGACAACTCTTACAACTGTGCTTTTAACTCTTTCAGCTCAATTGGCGCCATCTGATACAGAGCAATAGAAATGAGAGTTGTTCCTGGCATTAGTTCAATACCAAACTCTATCTCTCTTTTAGGAGGTAATTTGGGTAATTCTTTCGGGAACACGTCTGGATATTCACATACTATTGGCACAGACTCAATCTTCAACTCCATTTCCTTAGTGTTCAATTCAAAAGCAAGATAGACTTCGTACCCTTTTCTCACATATCTCTGAGCAACCATCGATGTGACTACAACCAGCGGCGTACCCAATTCTCTTGAATCAACCCATAGAATCTCACCATTTAGGCATTTCAATTCAATGTACTTGCTACCATAATTTACAATTATATCATGCAGGGCAAACCAATCCATACCAAGTATTACATTAAACTCATCAAATGGTAACAACATAAGGCTAGCCAGAAAGAAATGACCCTGAATTGTCAAAGGACAATTCTTACAGACTTTATTGATCAAGACTAACTTGCCTAACGGGTTCGATACTCTGATAATAAATTTCGTAGGTTCAGTGGGTATGTTCATACTAAACACTAATCTCATGCAAATGTATGAATGCATCGACCCTCGATCAATTAAGGCAACAACACATGTATTAAAAAGAGAACGAGAACCTGTGATGACGTCAGGAGCAGAGGCTTCTTCTCGAGCGCGTATTGCATACGTTCTTGCCGGGGCTCAAGCCTCTAATTTTGCAGCGTCCTTGGCCGCAACTTGACTACCACTAGCACTTCTAGGATACTTCGGAGGTCTACCTCGTGCAATAGGAGCACTCGACTTTGGGGCTACTTCCACTTCTTTTTCATTTCGCTCTAGGCAGTCCCTGAGGAAGTGGTCAAGAGAACCACATCTAAAACATGCACCGCTCTTCACTCGGCACTCTCCAGAGTGAAATTTGTTACAACTTTTACACTTCGGCTTTTGGTCATATACACTCCCTTCACTAGTCACCATCGAGGAGGAAGACTTCTGATTACGTCGTTTGGGGCTTCTCGCTCTACCCGAATATCCTACCAATGAAGTGGAGCGTTCATGCTGACTCTTTGATTTTTTTGTGGCAAACGAGAGCATCTTACCATTGGATCTCTTGCTCAAAACTCGAGCCTCTCTCTTTGCTTTCTTTCTTTCTTTCATTATTGAGCTCCTCGACCTTCTTGGCCCGATCAGCTAATGCAATGAACTCTCGTATTTCAAGCATCCCAATTAACAGCTTGATTTCCTCATGCAGACCTTCCTCAAAATGTTTACACATTTCTGACTCTGTTTGAACCCACTCAATCGCATACTGACTTAGCCTTACAAACTCCCTTTCGTATTCCACTACAGTCTTATTTCCTTGTTTGAGTTCCAGGAACTCCTTTCACTTTGAGTCTAAGAACCTTTGACTGATGTATTTCTTCTTAAACACTACTTGGAAAAATTCCCGAGTGATGTTTTCCCTTGGCACCATTGAAGATACGGTCTTCCACCAGTTGTACGTAGTATCCTTTAGGAGAGACACAACACACTTTAAGCACTCCTCAGGTGTGCACAATAATTTTTCCAATACTCGTGTAGTGTTCTCGAGCTAGAACTCAGCTTTCTCAGCATCATCATCGATCTTAGCTCTGAATTCCTCAGCCCTATACTTTCTAAGCTTATCTACAGGGGCTTTACCAATTCTTACAGGTGCCATACCTTATGGCAAATCCTCATCAGGTTGGTTAGGGGGTGGGGGAGGTCGTGGTATGTTGGGGCGATTCCTCAAATAATCCCCAAACTATTTATCCATCATGTCAAAGAAGGCAGCTTGGGCCTCTTCTCGGCCTTCAGACATAAGCCTTCTACTACTACTAGATACAACTCATTGTACGGAAACTGGAGCATAGCTCTCGGCTCCCTCAGACTCATCTTGTGCTTGATTGGAAGATATTTACTATATTCAAAGACAATTAAACAGTTAGGAGATGTCACACTATCAACATTCAAATAATGGCATGTATAGCAAAACTCAATACTCTCTACGGTAATCCTAGAACTGACTAAATCGTAGCTCTGATACCATTAAATGTAACACCCCTTACCCGTACCCGAGACCAGGACCAAATACGAGGCATTACCGAACATGTACTCGAACATTTTTAGGGAAATACGGGTTATAAAATTTCATTCCCATATAAAACCAATCAAATTTTGTTTTAATGTCCCTATTATAGGCCCACGAGGCCCTACACACAATTGAAAATGATCGAGACTAAACTGAGAACTTACGAAAGTTCATAAAAATTTTCTAGATAAAGCCTCACGCACTCATGTGGAGGCAATACACACGCCCGTGTGTTTTGGGACAGGCCCGTGTCCCCTACCCGTGTTGAATTTATGAAAATATTTTTTTCATTTCAAACCTACAGGGGTTTTCACACGGCCAAGCACATGCCCATGTCCTTGGCCCGTGTCCTTCACATGGCCTAAACACGCCCGTGTGGTCACCCGTGTCCAAAAACTCGAGCATTTTGTTTGTGATGTCAGCATGCATTTAGGGGCACATGGCCAGGACACACGCTCGTGGGTCTAGCCTGTGCTCAAAACTAACTTAAAATTTTAGGTGCAAGGGATGCACGGCCATACTACACTCCCATGGGGGTGATCCGTGTGTCACACACGGCCTAAACACAAGCTCATGTGTCTACCCATGTGGACCTTGTAAGGCTAATTTTCCTAGCCTTTGGTCACCATCTATCAACCAATCACACTAATAGGTTACCTTAATTCATAATAAAGCTAGATTATACACTTACATATAACCTTAAATAAACCTCATTGCATGTGAACCTCATATCATCGGTTTAACACATGCTAGGTTATTTCTTTTGATTTAATGATTTCTATGTCTCATTAACACTTTTAAGATTGGCTCATTTTTGCAACTCATTGCCAATTATGGTTAAGCCATCCCATGCAAACATAAGCATGCATAAATTTGTAGGTCATAGACCACTTCAAAATAAGCCAATTGCTATGGCCAAATACAAGAAGATATATAAACTTTTACAAGCCTTCATATGGGCAATTCAAATGACACATATCATAAAATGAACCAAAACCGTATACATGCCTTTGAACAAAATAAAAATGTCTTTATACCAAAGCTGGACTAGTTGATAGTGTGTTGACTCTCCAACCATCTTCTAATCTTTACGAGTCCTCGAGTTCTGTAAGACAGGGAAAAAGAGAGGGGTAAGCATTTACATGCTTAGTAAGCCTGAATATCTAGAAACTAAACTTACTGATTAATTAACATACAATCATATTAAGCAACAGAACCAGCAGGAATGAAATGGTTTCCCTATCACATGTACTCAATCAACAAGTTAATCAAAATAATAATGTACCATGTAATTTGTCTTAGATGAGCTCATCGTTCATCATTTCATTTACATACATCATATTAATCCCATTGAGTTTCTAGGAAATCTCGATGGATTATCCATTTACCGTCAATTCATAAGAATGATCGTTTCAGATATGCACTCCTGCGAACCTCACATTTTACGGCGGGATTACCAGTCGAAGCTAAATCCCCTGTATCGTAAACTCATAAGGTGATGTCGGGATTACCAGTCCAAGCTAAATCCCTTACAATGACAAACAACCTTAATGAGCTCGGATCTGAATTACCAGTCCAGGCTAAATTTAGACACTGATCGGATTACCCGTCCGGGCTAAATCCACAATGCACACATATTCTTTGGGAAGCTAGATCACTCAAGGAACACCCGTCCGGGCTAGATCTTTTCTGTATTTGAGATCAACGGATTACCCATCTGTGCCAAATCCTTCTGTAACACATGCAGGATCTCAAGTAACATGTAAATCATGGTTTATCCACAAAACTTCCTTTTTAACCTCAACCGGGACATTTATTAACATGTCATTATTAAAGATACATTTCATGTATTTTCATGCCATCGTCAAATGCAATTATCATACATTCATAAATCATGCAATTAGGCATTTTATTAGTTTACGTTAAGTTATCCGAACTTACCTGGTAATCGTCTCGGTATCGTGTTTCGATTATTTCGAAACCTTTCGTTTTCCTCGATCGACCTCCGAAATTTATTCCTCGGGGTCTATAATAATAAAAATGAATTATTAACACCTCAAATTATACTTTTCAAGTCTAAATTTCACCCCCGGTCCAAATGACCGTTTTGCCCCTAACCTTTCACATTTTACAATTTAGTCCCTAGGTGCGTATGATGATATGCATGCAATTTCTACATTACCCAAGCCTAACCGAATGTTCTTCCCTCTTATGGAAGCCCACATTTTTCCATTCTTTCTCATTTCTACCACACATTTTACACAGGGGTTTTTCATGAAAATCACTTAAAAAAAGATGTTTAACACACATCCAACTTTCATATTCCTCCATAAACCATCAAAATACAAGTAACTCATGCATGGGTAAATTTCTAAACATGAACCCTTGCATGAAATATGCGTAGAAATAAAGAAAGTAAGCTATCGGGATTTCAAAAATACGAAGAACATTAAAAACGGGGGCTTGGGAGCACTTACTATTGAGCTTGAAAATGTTGAAAACCCTAGCTATGGTGGCTTGATAATTTCAGCTCGATAAGGAAGAAGAATGGCTGATTTTTTCCTTCTTTTTCCCATTTTATTTCATTAAATTGCCAAATGACCAAAATGCCCTTAAGTCCTTTATTTGAAATCTCATCCATATAAGCCCATTTTTGTCCAAAAACCTAGAAATTGGGTAAATTGCTCTTCAAGACCTTATAATTTATAATCTAAAGCAATTTCATACAAATTGCTTCTAGAATCCAAGTTTTACAATTTATTCAATTCGGTCCTTATTTTCCAATTGGGAACTTTACCCATAGAATTTCTTCATGAAACTTTAACACTTGCATATTCTCATATTCTAAACCTTATAATGATCATAAAATAAATATTTCAACATCAGATTTGTGTTCCCGAAACCACTGTTCCGACTAGGCTTTAGGATGTTACAATTAGATTGTGGAGAAAGACTTGGTACTTAAGCAGTCTTTATGACTCACCTCTTTTTCTTGCAACCCTACCTGGTGTCCAGTTTTCATCACTTTGTTTTCCCAATGAAGATATTGTTTCTTTTTAAAGAGGGTAAGACGATTCACATGAATTTTTAATAAGGCATTTCGCATAAATTTTAAAGTATGTTTCAATCTTTTTACTTAAGCATATTGAAATAAATGAGTTTTTAAAAAGAATTTTTGTTCTCAAGTATGTCCAAATGCAAGCATAATTTTCAATTTTATCTAAGTTATTTGTATGTTATCTTGAGAGATGGAATGCTTGTATGATCTTTAGTCTTATGTAGTATTTGTCATGAAATTTTGATTTCTTTTGAAATAGACATGTATGAAGATTTAAGTCTTTAGAATTGACTTAATAACTTTCTCGAGGCAAAATCCTAGGAGGTATAAGAATCTAATATGATATAGGTACACTTTCTTTGGATCATTTGAGCCTTTCAAGCCAACCTTATTAAATTAACCATTGAAACTTAATTTTTGAGCTTAATGGCCTGTTTATTGCAAAGTACCTACATTATAAGCCTCACTATCATCTTTTTTTTTATCCTATTCTTTTGCACCTAACTTAATCAATAATTGTCTTAGTGATCAAAGTTAAGGAAAAATACAAAAAAGATGTACATGCTCTTCACATGATTCAAAAAAATGATGAGTGTAAGTTTGTTCAAAAGAATAAAAAGAAAAGGAAAGATTGCTCAAATTCTCAAAAATAAAGAACAAAATTTGTTCAAAGTCTGAAAAATAATAAAGGTTAAGTATGAC
Organism: Gossypium longicalyx; assembly: GCA_025698465.1. Lineage (NCBI taxonomy): Eukaryota > Viridiplantae > Streptophyta > Magnoliopsida > Malvales > Malvaceae > Gossypium > Gossypium longicalyx. The sequence goes on from CM047007.1 coordinate 60,841,488, forward strand.
CTCAGAATAAGTTTTGGGGTGTTCCAAAGACCCAATTATATGAAGGTTATGACACAAAAAGGATCCAAGACAAAGTTAGGGTTAAGATGTTTTGAACCTAAAAATCACTTATCTTTATTCCTACCTTTAGCCTAGCCCCATTTCAACCTAATAAAATACCTTCGATGATTATACCGACTACATTAGTGGAGAGGAATCACTAAGTTCAACATATGAAGACATTAATTAAACCTTGCGATTGGTATGTTTAGTTGATAAGGCAAGCATATTAATAGGTAAATGTTATGTATGACTTTAAAAATGCATGCAAACTATGACTCATGTTGACATTATGATGTACTTCGTATAAAGTTAGAAATAATATTTGCATTCAAGCTACTTATCAACAAAGAATATTTTTTAGCATGATTTTGTTAATGCATGATTATGTGCAAAGATTGATGTTGCTTTATTATTTTGCAAATTTTTTTAGCAAAAATTGTGTTGTGCATGAATAGTATTAAGGATGATCAATGGTTTAAATTTAGGAGTGTGTAAACTCAAAATTATATAGGGTTTTTCTATATATTTTTACCACTTTCTTACTTAATAAATGTGTTTATCTCGAGTAATTATTATTGAAATAAGTGAATTTTACTTAATTAGTAATTTTAGACATGAATTAAGAAAGTATGTGAAATTATGCTTAATTACTTGATTTTCATGCTTATGCTTAATTACTTGATTTTCATGCATATTTTATATTAATTCATGTTAATTTATTAATGTATGTATTTTTCACTATACAGGAGGTCCATTGGAGACATGATTTAAATAAATAAAACATAGACATGTACAACTTATCTATATGGACGGCAAGACCATGCAATTTGGGGCATAAGGTTGACTACTTGACCCAATAAAGAAAGTGATGAGAGATGGACATGTCTATTAAGTTTTGTACTGAAGAAACATCCAACATCGGGAACTAAGTGCCCAAATTCGGCACTTAAATTTGGCTGCCCAAAATATGTTTTGGGATAATTAATTGAAGGTCCTTACAGTTAGAAAATGATGAGAATCCATCCCAACAACTTCCCCATTGAAACTGCCCATTCTATAGTTATTTTTAGCTTGAATTTGAAATTCAAATTGAAAAGCCTTAGTCATCCCTTGCTCCTTGAAGCATGGTAGACCATATGAGAGAGGGAAGGAAGGAAATTTAAACCTATTTTTAGTAAACTCAAACCCTTACCTTCACCTATAAATATCTTATCATCCCTCACTTCTATGATCATCCCTCATCCTTCGACATTTCTCTCTTACTCTCACTAGTTTTCATCTCAATTCTTTTTCTCTTTTTCCCTTGCATAGTCGTCCATCCCTCCTTCATTCTTTAGCCTCAAAAGCTTTGTCAAAAGCACTTCTTAGCCAGTTACCCCTTAAACACTTAACAAAAGAAGCATCAAGCAGAACAGAGGAGCACGTCAACCAGAATTGATCCAAAAGGCTGCTAAACTGAATCAGTCAGAATAGATTTGAAAGGCTGCTGAACTTAATAGAGTTTACTCTTTCCTCTTGTGTCTGTCAATCATGTTTTTAATTAATATCATGATGCATTTCATTCATACGTGATTGGGTGCACCCAGATTAGCTGAGCGGTTCTCACTAGACGATGGCTAGTAGACACATAATTGAAAAGTGAAATTCTCAATTTAGATCCTTAAACTCGACTAAGTTGAGGTTCGTAATATCTTTAGTTAGCTTTATTTCCTTGCATAGTTTTTAGGTTTATGTAATTAAACTGTTGCAAACGTAAAAGTCCCCATGACCTTACATAAATGCTAAGAGACCCTTAGTTAATATGGACAATAAAATGCATATTTAACTAAGTAAAAGACTCTGAAAAGACTTAATTCGGTTTCCAAACTCATGAAAGATTGAGTTGCCGTGGAAGTATTTTCGAACATTGTTAGGCATGATGAAGTAAATTAAATTGATTAATATAATTATCCTAGCCGATTTAACGTCGATTATTTTTGTTGCTAAAGCAATTCATTCATACATTTAGGTAAATTGCATCTAGATTAGAATTGCATAGGGATCAATCTTTGCATCTAATTAATTTACTTAGTTTAATCATCACCATCCAAATTATTGAATTTTTACATCAAATTGTGAAGTTCTAATTTTACAAATATTTGGTTAAGCTTATACAATCCATGTGGAGACGATAACTCATTTTACTTACTTATTACTTGAACGACTGTGTACACTTGGACAAACCCCATTATAAGGAACAATATCAAATTTTACTTAAGCTTAATATCATGCATTATCTAGTTATTATGATTGAGTAACCCATGCATGCAAAAATCCCAGAAGAAAAGTTACCAAGCCACAGACTAGAAGTCACTAAAAATTATAAACCAAAACCAATTGAGACTGATTAATACTTATTAAAAATAGTTCAAGGTCCAAGGTGATTCTCCGAATGCCAAGTCCAGTCTTAATTTCGAGTTTTACCTAAAAAGTTAAACACTATTGGGGGTAAGCTTATGAAAAGCTTAGTGTGAGTCAAAAAATTATTTAAACAAACATAAATTTTGAATACAGTGAAACATATTCGCTTTAACAAATGAAAACAGAACCATCATAGGAATTTCATATCATTACATAGCCATTATCAAATTGATGCCAAATGGTGTATGAGCATGGGACATCATTCATTCGAGTAACAATCATTAATTTTGATACCATTAATACAACACAATACAACACATATCATAAATCAATAACATTTGAATATGCCATGAGCATGATGCAATGCAAAAAGGTTCCTTCACATACCATCTGCTACACACCACGAGTTCCCCAGAACCCATCATTCGAACTTCAAAACATTATGCGCTTAAGACCATTATGGTGAAAACCACCGATAACAATATGCATAAAATTCTACCAGCAAAAATGCAGACAAGCTGTCAGTAAAAATGCGATAAATCGCCATTCCCTTCGATACTCCAGGTGCAATGCACTGACTATGAATAATGCAGACTTAATATGCCGTCGGTACTCCATGGAACTCCTTTTTCAACCACAAAATCTCAACCCAATGCATATGCAATATGTCACACAATCTCATACAATCAGAACTCAAAACTTTTCACATTCATATGGCATGCTCAGCATGTCCTTAATAATCACATACATTCAGTAAATGGAAATAGTGTTGTAACATCCCAAAAATCAAGGGTTAATAGAATCGGGTTTGTGAATCGAGAGAGTGCAATAATGCCTTAAAATTTTAAATTATCTATGCATTTTTAAGAAATAAATGAGGTATTGGTTTGTTGGTTAAGTGTTAGTGTAACGTTTCTTGAAACCCAAGCTCAAATCTCTTCTCTCGCATCATTTTTATTATTTTGCAAATTTTGCCTTAAACCCTAGTATGTGGCATGTCTTTTTTTTAAAAAATAAATATTGCAAATTTATTTCAAGAACGAGGAAAAATTCTAATGGTTAAAAGAAATATGAGAAAGTATGGAAATTAAACAATGTCCCAAGTTCGAATCCCTTCTCTTGCGAAATAATTAAATTTTACAAAATCCCTTATTTTTTTAATGTGTGTGCCATCCATACCCTTGAACCCTAAGTATAAATATAATTTTTTATTGTATTTTTTAGAATTTATTTCAAATTTTACCTCCCCAAGCCGTTCACCCTCTTCCTCTCCTCTTTTCTCTTCAATTTTTTTCCCTTCCTCCATTGTTTTCGTCGCCTACTCCTAATTTTACCATCTCTTTATTTTCTTTTTCTTTTTCTTTTTGGCCACAAGATTTGTTAACATATTCTCCACCATATTACTGTCATTTCTCCTCATTAAAATTAGCCCCAAATCTGAAATCTTGAACTCCAAGATCAATCTTGAACATTGCTAAGAAAGTGCCATTGTCGTTTCTCTCGACTAGCTTGGGTAAGGTGTCTTCTCTCTTCAAATTCTTAATTAATATTGTCCATTAAAATCATAAATTTATAGATCTGGAATTTGGGGGATTTTAAACGATTTCAAAGTTATTTTTCCAGAGTTTAATGAGATCTCAAACCATTTTAAAATTTAGCCCTAATTTTGGCCACCATGGGTGGTGGTGCGTGCGCCTATGTGCAAGAAAGGGGGTTGTTTTGTTTCTTGGTTCTTGTTTATATTTTTCCAGCATAAATTTCAGTTCTTGAACCCTTCTAATCAGCTTTTAACCCCATTTAAATTAGGGAAAAAATTTCTTGATTGATTAGCCATTCGGATCCCACAAATCGTGAAGCATAAGTGCAATTAAGGGCAACTAGTTTGTTATTTCGACATAGTTTTTGGGTAAAAGTTATGATTTGATTAAATGAAGGAATTTAATCATTAATTATACATTGATTTTCCATTATATTATTGAATTAGGTGCTGACCCAAACACCCCAAATCATTCGTAATGGCGAAGAACGATTGTACGTATGGTTTGCATTGATATAGTGTAAGGAATCTAAATAGCTTGGATTCATAAAATAGTTATAATTCCAATGATTGGTTTGAACTCATAAGTGGGTGCTTGGGGGCTGTTTTAATGCTAAATTTATTGAATTTATACTGAATTTTGGTTTAGGTTTGTTTAAGGAATTATTAAGGAAATTTGGAAGATTCGCTAGTGTGCTGCGAGGAAGCAAAAAATAAGGTGTGGGTCCTAAACTCATAAAATTGTTCGAAAATGTTAAATATCATGTTATATTTGATAAATTATCTTGCTGAATGGATTGGATTAATAGCCAAATTATTGATTTTGTGAGTGGCCAAACTAGGTATGTTTTGAGCCTTCAAAGATTGACATGTTGGCAAAATTGCTAGTTTGATAGTATGGATGTTTGATTGAGTTTGTAATTGCAAATTTGAGTTATGAGATATGGGAATGTTTGAATGAGTGATATGACGTGTTGAGATATAAAGCTTTTGTATAATTTAGACGCATAAGATATTTGTTATATTGTGTATTGAAAAGGTTACTATTTATGCATAATGAAAATCTGTAAAGTATGTGAAATTGAATGATATTGATTGATACCAAATCAACGGTAATTTGAAAGACTGGAACACTGTTTCAATTCACTAAAAGAATGTGATTATTGAAGACATGCTGAGCATGTCAAATAAATGTGAAAAGTATTGAGATATGATTATGTATGAGATTGTGTGACATATTGCACATGCATTGGGTTGGGATTCTGTGGTTGACGGAGGAGTTCCGTGGAGTACCGTTGGCATATTAAGTTCGCATTATTTGTAGTCAGTGCACTACACCTGGAGTACCAAAGGGATTGGCAATTTTATTGCATATTACATGTTATTGGCGATTGTATCGCACTATTTGATATCTGACAAATTTTCTGCATTATTGATTATTTGGTGGTTTTACCACATCGAGCTATGCTCATAATGTTTTAGATTTTGCTAGATGGGTTCTGGGGAACTCGTGGTGTGTAGCAGATGGTATGGGTAGGAACCTTTTTGCATTGCATCATGTGCATGACATGTAACTGCCCAATTTTAGGTGTAGTCGGAACAGTGGTTTCGGGACCACAAATTCAACGCAGAAAAATTTATTTTTCTTATATTTTTATGGTCTACAGTTTTATGGAATGATTTTGTGAAAATTTCGTTCGAAAATTTTGACGTTTGAGCACTCAATTTAGCAAAAAGGACTAAATTGCAAAAAGTTCAAAACTTGAGTTCTATATGCTAAAGGTGTTTATTTTCTATGATATTTTAAATTAGAGGTACTTAGATGGTAATTAGACCATTTATTAAGTTAGTGGACAAAAATGGATATGAAGTAAGAGAAATTTTAGTGTTTTAAGAAAAGGGCATTTTGGTCAATTGGTAATTAAATGAATTAAAAAGAAAAAATCAAGCCAAAATATTTTTCCATCTTCCTCACCATAGCTTAATTTTAGAAGGGGAAGCCATAGCTAGGGTTTGGCCACTTCCAAGCTTGATTGTAAGTCCATTCTTGCCCCATTTTTAATGCTCTTTACATTTTTGAAGTCGTTGTAACCCGATCTATCTATTTCTACCACTAATTTAAGAAATAATTAAAGTCTAAATTTTTACCCATGATAGGTATTTGTGTATTTTGATGTCTAATGGTAGAAATTGCATGTTTGGTGTTAGATAAACAACTTTTGCTAAGTGATTTTCAGTAAAAATGTCAAAAAGGCCAATTTGTAAAAGTTATAAAATAAGTAGTAAAAGTGTGATTAAGTGAAAAATGTGAGTTGTTATAAGTATGAAAATGGTTCAGCTAGGCTTGGGTTTTGAAGAAATTGAATACATTTCATTTTACGAGCCTAGGGACTAAATCCTAAAAATGTGAAACATTAGGGGCAAAAAAGTAATTTTTCCATAATATGATTTTTGGGCTAGATTGAATAATGTGAGTATTAAATGAGTTAAAATTTTCATTATAGATTAAGAAAAACGAGGTTTGGACCTAGATCGGGGGAAAAACAATGTGTTTGACGATTAGGTCAAATTCTACTGTTTTTGTACCGAGGTAAGTTCGTATGTAAATAATGCATTGTTATATTTATGTTTTAAATGCTTTAATATTGTATGAATTGTGATTGACTTTTTGGATGTATTCGACAAAGTTTTGACAAACGAGAAATCCCGGTTGAACCTTAGGAATTGAATAGGATACAAGTGACATGTCACTAGGAACCCATGTGTATATGCGATTATGTGATCCGGGTACTGGTCTCGTACATCCTACCAGTGGCTGGGTAGTCCGACATGAGTTGCACATACTTGACAGCTTGTGTGAGTAGCACTGTGTAGCTATGTCCTGACTGACAGCTTGTGTGAGCAGGCTCATGAATAGCTCGAAAATGAGCCTATATGTATTATAAGATATGAGGTAGCTTTGGCTACATAGATGACACTTATGTGCAAGATTTCTGAGTATCCATTAATATTCTGAGTGTTCAACGGGAATGTCAAGTTGTGAAAGGATATAGTTATGTTGCGAGTTGGTACAGGTATGTACAAAAAACTCATAAGTAATAAACTCAGTATGTGATGAATTCTTGGTAAGGTTTTGATCAAGCAAATCTATGATTATGAGATTTTAATATCATTTATGTTAACTTACATTATGTTAATTGTATGTTAAATGAGTGGTTATGATGCTTATTATTTGCATAGGAGCTTACTAAACTTTATAGCTTACTCCCTTCCTTTCCATTGTCTTATAGTGTCACTAAGCTAGCTCGGGGATCGGAGACCATCGGAGATCCATTCACACTATCAACAATTATTTTGGTGTCAATGATTTCAACATTTTGAGTTATGGCATGTATAGGGGACTTGGTCATTTTGTTATGTGTCATAATTGATTTGGCCAAATGTGTTGGCTTATATTGGTTGAAAGTTCATTTTGTATAAGGCCATTTGTAATTGGCTACTATTGGTACAAGTAATCTATATGATGATGCATTTCATGATGTGGTAATTTACATGATTTGAGTCGATAAGTATGTAATGTTTGTGTATGATAGATGGTAGCATGTGAATGATGTGTTGATGTCTTGGTTGTGGCTGATTTGGTTGTATGTATATGCTTGAATTGGTGCTATGTTATGTTGTGTAGGTGTGTGCATTAAAGGGTGGCAAAATGGCTTGGTAAATAGCCTTATTTTTTTCCACACGGGTGTGTCCCCTGCACCTAAATTTTGAGAAATAGAATGCTCAGAATTGAGCATACAGGCAGAGTCACGGCCGTGTGTCTCAGCCGTGTGAGGGCCACGACCTTGGACCCGGGTGTGTGTCCCAGGCGTGTAAAGTCTGCACCTATTTAATGAAAAATCATAAATTTTAAATTGACCACACGGCCTAGCACAAGAGCGTGTGACTTGGCCGTGTGTCTTCAATTTGTTCTTGGGTGACAAACAGAGAGTTACACGGGGTCGAGACACAAGCGTGTGTGACCACACGACCTGCCCACATGGCGTGTCCCATATCCACACGGGCCTATGACCCCTATTTAGTGAAAAATTTTCTAAAGTTCTCAATTTAGTCCCGAACCACTTCCAAAGCATGTTTTAGGCCTCGTAGGCTCGTATTAGGGACTTTATGATTAAATACAAAAAGTTTTAATTTGGACAAAAAATCATGGCTCAAAAATGTATGTTTGTTTGTGTGATAAGTACGGTAATGTCTCGTACCCTATTCTGGCATTGAATACGGGTAAGGGGTGTTACAATAATCAAAATACATGTATAATTTATGGATGGACTCATATATTTGAAAACTTTAATGTATGTGTACTTTGTAATATACTGAACTTAGGTGTTTGATATTAAGAGTAGTAAGTCACTTATATATCATGTCAAGATTATGTATAAATATAAAAATACCAAGCTATGTACTCCGAAACCAATCTTTGTAATATACCTACTCTAGGGTTGTCATTTACTTTCTATTTTTATTTAGCTTTGCTTAAGGACAAGCAACAACTTATGTGCGGGGGAGTTTGATCTCTTGTAATTCAGTGTAGTATATTAAACTAGTTTTTCTACTTGAGGAGCTCGAATACAAGTATTTTCATTATATTTTAGTATGTTTTCTTAGTTTAGTTTAAATCCAATAAAAAGTGCATTTTGAGTCTATTATTGACCTTAGGGGCTGAATGAGACCTAAAAGTGAGATAATATACTTAGTGAGTGTACAGGAGACCATTCAAAGGTGTAGAAACTCAATACTGGTCACTGTGTTGAAACAAGAGAAGTTTAATGTCGCAACGTAAAGAGCAAAATGTAAGAATCTCGAGATTGCCTTTGGTGTCGCAACACAACCATGGGATGTCGCGATATACTCCTAAAGCTACCCTGAACCTAAGCATACTACCTTCGATGTCACGACACAAGCACTAGGGTGACACGACATTAGCCTTGTATGAGAAATACCTACAAGCCAAGGACATTTAGGTCTACACAATGAAAATTTAACACGAGAATGTCAGCTGACCTAGGTTTGAGGACAACGACATCTCTAACTCTATAAATAGGCTCTTAAAGAGGATAGCTTTGGAGATTATCAAGTTTTCTTTGTAAATTTAGTTTTCAATTTTTCCTTTTTCTTAGGTTTAAGATTTCTTTTTGGTTTATTTCTATTAGCATTCATCGGATGATCTGATTTGTAGATTCAATCAAACTCTTTGTGGATTTTGCGCTCATCAATTAAATATAATCAAGATTTCCCTTTACACTTTATTCTTGAGTTACTCTTAATGTCTATTTATTTTATCAAGTTTACTCTGTTTATGAAATCCATGAGGAACTAATCCTCTTATGGGGTATTAGTGAGTAGAAGTGTGATTAATTAATTATTATGTAGGGTTTTCTTAGCATATCAGCTACTTGGGAAAGCGAGAACTTAAAACCTAGGCTTGATGACCCTAGAAAGTCATTTAGGAGGGAATTAACCCAAAATTGGTATGACCTATCTATGAACACCTTAGCCTTGAATTGGACTGAACTGTGAGGTCAAGAGATAAGTACTTCTTGTCGGCTCATTAGTTTAGTGGAAGATTGAGAGATCCTGCTAGGGTAACAACTAGTTGATTGAATAGAAACCTAAGATGGGAATTAGTTATGATTGTCGAAACGAACTAAGCACTCATGCCTAAATTTCATTGAGTTTAGAGATTCAATTTTTTTTCGTTCTTATTTTATGCATATTATTTCTTTCCTTAGGTTATAGGCAATTTCTCCCTTTAATATTTATTTGTAATATGATTTACTTAAAGTGCTAATTAGATCTATTTGCATTTAGATTATAATTAATCTAGTACTCGCCTCCTTTGAGTACGATCCTCGAAGTATTCACCCACTCTTTGTAACTATATTACAACCTAACCTATATACTTGTGGACACCATCTCTATATTTCATATCTTTTAGTTACAATATTCATACTCTGGATATTGGTACGTACAGAGGCGGTTACACCCTAAATTATATTTTGGGTCTTCAATTTTGCCATCAAGGACTTTTTTTGTGGTATCGATTCGTATTTTTGTCATCATCATCTTTCTATTGCTATTTGCGTGTTGTTGCTGTTGTCAGCCACCGCTGAGAAAAATTGGGTTATCATAAGTCACCGTCGGACCACCGACAGACTCTTGTTGCTAGACCATTGTCGACCACCCTCCGGTTCACGTTCGTGTTATGCTATCTCAGTTCTTAGGTTTCGTCGAAAAATAATTTTACCAAAATTCATATGTTTGTTTTCGGCTCACATATTTTATTCTAAATTAATAAATTTAAAATCTTATGTAAAGATGATAGTCCATGGCCTAAAATATACATACCCAAAAAATAAATTAAATTACAAATAAATTTTTAGGAATCACAACTTTTGCAAAATTACTTTATCATCCACAACAATAAAATAATTATAACATTCATTCACGTACATTGCCCGACAAGAATGTTGGAAATAATTACAAGAATATTATAAGAATGTGACATCTTATCAAATATTAATCAAACAATATGGAAAGATTCGTTCTTGATTTACATGATAAACATAGCACAACTTAGCTCTGATATCAATTGTTAGAAAAAATCTAGTTTGAAAACGATTTTCTTATGCAACAAAAGATTAAAATTTTAAAAACTGGCCCGATTTGTGATATTTATAGCAATAAACCTTAGACCGAAATCGTACCTAAGTTTTTGAATAAGCGGATCCTTGATGTTTTCTTAATTTCAACCAAATGATCTTCTTCGCAATTCTCATACCACAAACTGCTTTGAGTGTGGGCTCGAATCAATTGAATCAAAACATAGAACTAGAAAAAGTTTTCTTTTCTTTTTAGGGTGAAAACGAAAATTCTTTGTTTTTAATAGAAATCAGTAGAATTGTTATTTTTGAAAAATATATTTAATAGTTAAGAATAAATTCTCTCTATTTTTCAGCACAGTACAATTTCTCAAAGTTGTGTAAATAGCTTTAGCAGTGCCATCTATTTATATGGAGAAAAAGTAGAACCCTTGTTGAATTGTAGAGGTTTATTTCAGATAGAAAAATAACTTTCTAGTCCAAACAAGAGAGCGAGAGGGGCTTATAGGGTGTGTTTCCCCTCATATGTATTATGATAAGGATTCGAGCCTCTTATTGTATTAGGCCCAATTATATGTGATTTCTATTTAATCCAACCCAATACATATTTTTCTATTTTCCAAAATAAACATTAATATTAACTAATTTTCTCATCCCGATTTTACCCCCGATAAAATTATAACAATTTTACCCCTGGTAAAATTTTCAAGAAAATATATTCAGTATTTCACAACTCAATTTGTTCACTATGATCGAATGATTTATTTTCATTTTTGAGCTTTAAAACTGCTAAAAAATATAAACTCATTGTTTCGGTCATTTCTGAGTAATCCATGTACATTTGCAAATGAATCATTTCTCATTTTCATTTTCATTTCCATTTCCATTTTGAGAAAACCACATCCATTTCCAAATGATTGCATTTATACATTTCAGAGAAAACCAACATCATTTCTGAATGTTTTCCATTTCTTTATTTCCATTCATTTTGTTCATTTTCGATTCAACACGTAATTCATTTTTGGTTTCAACAAGCTAGCGAATGGACCGATTAGACATATGTAGTTAAGGCTCAAATGGTTTATAATTAAGTTCCGACTTTTTCCCTATTAATTATAAACTCATTTAGTCATGAAGTCATTCTACTATAGTACCGTGACTGAGCTCCCCCTAAGGACATACCATTATGAAAGCATCTACTTAGTGCTAATCTAATGACCTTATCATAAGTGTGTTACCCTCACAGGATTTCCTCGATCTCTCTGTGATAATATCTGTTTACTCAATATAATCTTATTTTATCTCATAGTAACCATTACATCTTCCTTCATGAAAAGTCAATCACTATCAAATAGTGATCAAGTGATTCATCACAAACAAGAACGAACTGTGGCCACATTTACTTTTCATCAACCATGTAATGCCAATGAGAGGATATCATTTACCCATGTACCGAGCTATGAATTCCACTATTGTGAATGATGCTACATACTACAAAAGTCATACACCCAACGCACCAACTTTCGGCTCCATATCTATTCAAACTCGGGCTTTTACTTACATCAACGTGTATGAGTCATGCGACATAGTCCATCATTCATTCAGGATTTAGGTATGCCACACTATGAACGTCACAAGTGAATAAACCATAAAAGGATTTAGATCTATTCTTCTTGGGTCCAGTCTGATGTACAATCAATCATGTTGTCACATCTATGTCTTTATCTTCTGGGAGTCATCTGCTTCGATGCTCAAGACAAAACATCTCCCCAATTGGATTTGATAGACGACATATTAGTCTTTCAATCATTTTACTCATTTACGATTAAACTAAGGGTATGTTTAGGTTTGTTGACTAATATAAGTTATATTTATGTATTACGATCCGACCACGTAATAACATTTAATATTAGTTAAACATTAGACAACTAGTAAGTAACATTTGCATCCATTTTGCTTTGCGTGAAAAAACCATGTGAGAAAAATATATAAAGTATTAATATAATTCATGAATAACTTTATTTTCCAATCTATTTGAAAAATTACAAGTGTACTTGGATGAAAATACGACACTTAGAGCACCAGATCAAACAATGACCTTATTTTGGTAGGTCTCGAACAAACCATCGGATAAACCATTCAATATGTGGCCTATGCATATGCAATCATCATTGTCCCATTTTTGCTTTTCTCGGGTTGCAGCAATAGTGTAACGCCCCATACCCGAGACCGTCGCTGGAGTCGAGTACGAGGTGTTACTAAACTTAATTTCATCAATTAAACAGCTTAAACAATTTATTTTTAAAATTTTTAGACAAGCTGGCTAACTGCGTCACAGTCACTTAAAAATTCATATCTCGAGTTCCAAAACTCAAAATCCAATTCCGTAAATTTTTCCTAAAACTAGACTCATATATATATTTACAAATTTTTTTTCTAGAATTTTTGGCTGGGCCAATTAGTACATTTTATTAGTTATAGTTTCCCCTGTTTTAGGGTTTGACTGCTCTAACCTCTGTGTATTACGAATAAGATATCTCTCTGTACAGAATTTCAATGACTATGAAGTTTCTTTCTCTCAAAACTATACTCAATAAGAAATCTGTACATATAAAGCATGACTTCTAATTATTTTTATACAATTTATGGTAAATTTCCAAAGTCAGAACAGGGGATCCAAAAATCACTCTGGCCCTGTTTCACAAAAATTCAAATGTCTCATAAATTATAATTCATATACTTGTTTTGTTCAATCCATATGAAAATAGACTCATTAAGCTTAAATTTCATAACTTACTCATCATTCAATTCCATTTCTACTATTTTTAGTAATTTTTCAAATATACATTACTGCTGCTGTCAGATTATGTTTTATGGCAAATTTCACTTTACTAAGGATTTTCATAGACTAAATAGCATTTTAAACATACATGGTATCAAATATGATTTATATTGGTCATTCCAATGGCTAATCATTCACAAACTCTTTTCTTACCAAAGCATAATCACACCATAAGATCATTTACACAAAGTGAGTTTTTTGCCATACATGTCACATTCAAGATACACAAGCCATTTTACCAATTTAGGCCTTCGGATAGTGTGAGTGAGTCTTCGACCTATCTCGATTCTCAAGCCGGCTTGTCAAAACTACAATGAAAGAAAAGGAGGGAGTAAGCATAAATGCTAGCAAGTAACATAATCACACAATCCCACATAAAACATCATTTACATTTAATATCTTTCTACGATTTCATCTTACCCAGTTTTCAACCCGAGGGTTTAAGCACATACCTGTCAAATTTTCTCATTTACCACACTTACCAACATGTCACCTTCGTTTTAGGCATTCTCCTTATTTTCTTAAGATCCACCCGTTGAACACATCGGAATATAATTCGAATACACGGAAAGTTTGTACATAAGTGCCACATATGTAGCCAAGCTACCATGTAACCCGCCCATAAGCGAACTCGGACTCAACTCAATGAGCTCGGGCATTCGCATCCATAAGTGAACTTGGACTCAACTCAACGAGCTCGGATGCCTAGTTACATCTCACGAACTTGGACTCAACTCAACGAGTTCGGATGCTCAACCATCCTAGTGACATGTCACTTGTATTCTAATCTATTCCCAAGGTTCAAACGGGCTTTTTCCTCGATTACACATCTTTTCCGTCTTCCACGGAACATCGAAACCGATACTCGGTAGCAATTCATAATTTACATATTATTCAATAATAACCATAAAGCATAATATTTCATGATATTAATCATCATATCACATAAATAACATTAAATTACTTAAAATGACAATTATGTTACTACATTTACACATGAACTTACCTCGGTATAAAATTATTAGCAATCAAGCCTATTCTTCGTAAACTTTGTTTTTCCCTCGATCGCGACTTGAATCTCGTTTCTCTTGATCTATAATGCCAAATTAATCTTATTTAATACATACATTCATCAAAACAGCATTTAATACGAACTTTGGCAAAATTACATTTTTGCCCCTAAACTTTTGCATAATTACACTTTTGCCCCTAGGCTCGGGAATTAAACTTCATCTCTTATTCTTATGTTTTATGACATGCTGATCATTTTTCCCTTCTATGGCAGCATCAATCTTGACACTCTAACATGTACTTATGACTATTAGGTATTTATACCGATTAAGCCCTTTACTCGTTTTAAGCAAAACCGAGTAGTACAAGTTGTCGACATAATTTAAAACCTCATATTCTATCATAAAACACCAAAATACACAAATTTCACCTATGGGTATTTTTCCAAATATGAGCCCTAGGTTAAATTATTGCTAGCATAAGCTAAATCGAGCTACCGGGATTCCAAAAACGTAAAGAACATTAAAAACGGGGCTTGGAATCACTTACTATGGAGCTTGGAAGCTTGAAACAAACCCTAGCTATGGAGAACCCTTTAATTTACGTCCTAATGAAGAAGATGGACATATTTTGCCATCTTTTTCCTTTTTTTAATCTTTTAATTACCAAATGACCAAAATACCCTTAATACCTTTCTTTGAAAATTTTCATGTACAAGCCCATTTTTGTCCAAAAATTTAGAAATTGGTCAAATTTCTATTTAAGACCTCCTCATTAATATTCCAAAGTAATTTCATACTAAAAACTTCTAGAATGCAAGTTTTGCAAATTATTCGATTTAGTCCCTAATTTCAACTTAAACACTTTATGTATAGAATTTCGTCACAAAATTTTCACACAATCATGCAATCATATCATAAACATCAAAATAATTATAAAATAATTATTTCTATCTCGGATTTGTGGTCACGAAACCACTATTTCGATTAGGCCCTAATTCAGGATATTACAACTCTCCGCCCCTTTAAGGATTTTCGTCCTCGAAAATCTTACCAGTAAACAGGTGTGGGTATTGTTTTCTCATAGTTTCTTCAAGTTCCCATGTAGTCTCTTCTACCCCGTGCTTTTGCCATAATACTTTCACGAGAGCGACACTTTTATTTCTTAATTGTTTGACTTTTCGAGCTAAAATTTTAACTTCTTCTTCTTCGTAAGTCATATCCGGTCGTAGCTCGATTTATGTCGGTGAAATTATATGTGAAGGATCCGAACGATACCGACGTAACATAGATACGTGGAACACATCATGAATCTTCTCTAATTCAGGTGGTAATGCTAGCCGATATGCTACCGGTCCAACTTTTTCAATTATTTCATACGGCCCAATAAAACGCAGACTTAACTTGCCCTTCCATCCAAATCTAAGGACTTTCTTCCATGGAGACACTTTCAAAAATACCTTATCACCAACTTGAAACTCGATTTCTTTTCGTTTCAAATCCGCATAAGATTTCTGTCTATCCAAAGCAGCTTTCAAACAATCTCGAATCACTTTCACCTTTTCTTCAGTTTCTTTTGTTAGATCAACTCCATAAATCTGATTTTCCTTGAGTTTAGTCCAATACAATGGCGTCTGACATTTACGACCATACAATGCTTCATAAGGTGTCATCTTCAAACTCGTCTGATAACTATTATTATAAGCAAATTCTACTAACGGTAAGTACCTTTCCCAACTACCTTGAAATTCCAATACGCAACATCTATGCATGTTTTCAAGAATCTGAATTACTCTCTCTGATTGTCCATCAGTTTGTGGATGAAAGGCAGTGCTAAAATTTAACTTTGTACCTAATGCCTCTTGCAACTTTTGCCAAAACCGCGAAGTAAATCTCGGATCTCTATTCGAAATGATTGACAAAGGTATTCCATGAAGTCTAACAATCTCACCGATATACAATTCAGCCAACTTATTAAGAGAATAATCCGTGCGTCTTAGGAATAAAATGAGCTGATTTAGTCGATCATCAACTATTACCCAGATGGCATTTTTCTTCCCCACGAGTTAACGGCAACCCCGATATAAAATCCATAGTAATCCGATCCCATTTCCATTCAGGAACCATGATAGGCTGGAGTAATCCCGAAGGTACTGGTGTTCAGCTTTCACTTGTTGACAAACTAAGCACTTTGATACAAACTCGAAAATATCTCTTTTCATTCCACTCCACCAGTACATTTTCTTCAAGTCATTATACATTTTCAGATCTTGCGGATGAACCGTCAAACAACTATTATGTGCTTCATGCAAAATCTTTTGAATCAACTCATTATTTTTCGGTACACAAATCTGAATTTTAAACATCAAGAAACCATCAGAATCGATTTTGAAATCTGACCCCGTATCATCTTCACACAGTTTTCTCTTGGCTTGCAAACCTTCATCGCTTTTCTGAGCTTCAGAAATCTCTTGTAAAAACATCGGTCTTGCTCTTAACTCTGCTAGAATCGAACCATCATTTGATACCTTTAACTGAGTGTTCATAACTCTCAAAGCAAATAGCAACTTTTTGCTGAAAGCATCGGCAACCACATTCGCTTTTCCCGGATGGTAATCAATAACAAGCTCGTAATCTTTCAATAACTCTAACCATCTTCGCTGTCTCAAATTCAAGTCTTTTTGTGACATTAAGTACTTAAGACTTTTGTGGTCGGTATATACTCGACATTTTTCACCATACAGATAATGTCGCCAAATCTTCAAAGCAAATACTATAGCAGCCAATTCCAAATCATGAGTCGGATAATTTCTTTCGTCCACTCAAACTTAACATCCTTTCGGAGTAATCTAGTCATAGAAGCAGCAATTATAGAAAATCCATTTACAAACCGCCGATAATACCCAGCTAGCCCCAAGAAACTTCTAACCTCGGTTACATTTTTCGGTGGTTTCCAATCAACAATGGCTGAAATTTTACTAGGATCAACCCGTATACCATCACCTGAAACAATATGACCCAAAAATCCAACTTCCTAGAGCCAAAATTCACTTTTACTAAACTTAGCATACAGCTGATTATCTCTCAAAGTTTGCAAAACTATCCTTAAATGCTCAGCATGCTCTATCTCATCTTTAGAATAAATTAAGATATCATCAATAAACACCACAACAAATTTGTCCAAGTATGGCCGAAATATGCGATTCATTAAATCCATAAACACAGCAGGAGCATTTATCAACCCGAATGGCATAACTAAAAGTTCATAATGATCGTACCTTGTTCTAAAAGCGATTTGCACACATCCACTCTTTTACTCGCAGATTGGTAATACCTGATCTTAATTAATCTTTGAAAACCATGTTGCTCCTTTTAGCTGATCAAATAAATCATCAATTCTCGGCAACGGATACTTGTTCTTGATTGCCACCTTGTTTAACTTTCGATAGTCAACACACAATCTCATAGAACCATCCTTCTTTTTCACAAATAACACGGGAGCACCCCAAGGTGAAAAACTCGGTCTCACAAAGCCTTTGTCAGTTAACTCTTGCAACTGCGACTTTAATTCTTTCAACTCTGCTGGTGCCATTCTATATGGAGCAATCGAGATCGAGAGCTGTTCCTGTATTAAATAAATACCAAACTCTACTTTCTGATCGAGGCAAACCCGCAATTCTTCCGAAATACGTCCGCAAATTCACACACAACCTAAGACTCGATTCAACTTTCTTTTCAACTTCTTTTGTATTAATTACATACGCCAAATAAGCTTCATAATCCTTTCTCAAATATCTCTGAGCCGACATTGAAGAAATCATACTAGATAATGCCTCTGATTTGTCTGATTCAACCCGCAAAATTTCACCACTTTCACACTTTAATTCTATAACCTTTTCTTTGCAGTTTATTATAGCATCATGCAATGTCAACCAATTCATACCCAAAATAACATCAAATTCTTCAAACGGCAACAACATCAAGTTGGCCGGAAAGTAATGACCCCGAATCATTAAATGGCATTTCTTGCATACTTTAACAACTATCACACATTTGCTTAATGGATTCGACACTTTAATCATAAATTCTGTGTTCTCAACAGGTATATTCATACTAGACACCAGTTTCATGCACACATATGAATGAGTAGAACCGGGATCAATCAAAGCATTAACATTAACATCATAAAGAGAAAATATATCAGTAATCACGTCGGGTGATGAAGCATCTTCACGTGCCTTTATAGCATAAGCTCTAGCTAGAGCTCTTGCTTCAGATTTAGCTGTTGAATCTCTGGCTACATTTTTGCTGCTTGCTTCATTTCCAGCTTTTCTCGAATATCTTCCCCTCGAGTCTGCACCACTAGCTTTTACATTCTGAAAATTTTCTTTCTCAGCTCTCTCTGGGCAGTCTCTAATAAAATGATCCAGAGAACCACACCGAAAACATTCATTCGCTCTACATGGGCCAAAATGATTTCTGCCACACCGCTGGCACTCAGGCTTAACAAATCTCGTATTTCCCACACTAGCTGCAGAAGTTGTCTGAGATTTAGTGTAATGCCTCGTACCCGAGACCGTTGCCGGAGTCGAACCCGAGGTGTTAACAAACTTAATTCATTACTTAAACAGCTCAAACAATTTATTTTTAAAAATTTCAGACAAGCTGGCTAACTGCATCATAGTCGTTTAAAAATTCATATCTTGAGTTACGAAACTCGAAATTCAATTCCGTCAATTTTCCCTGAAAATAGACTCATATATCTATTTACTAATTTTTTTCTAGAATTTTTGGCTAGGCCAATTAGTACAGTTTATTAGTTAAAGTCTCCCCTGTTTCAGGGTTTGACTGCTCTGACCTCTGTGTATTACGAATCAGATATCTCTCTGCAAAAAATTTCAATGACTATGCAGTTTGTTTCTCTTAAAACTAGACTCAATAATAAATCTGTACATATAAATTATGACTTCTAATTATTTTTATACAATTTATGTTGAATTTCCAAAGTCAGAACAGGGGATCCAGAAATCGCTCTGGCCCTGTTTCACAAAAATTTAAACATCTCATAAAATATAACTCATATACCTGTTTCGTTTCTTCCATATGAAAATAGACTCATAATTCTTCAATTCCATATTTTATTCATCATCTAATTATATCTCTACTATTTTTAATGATTTTTCAATTTCACGTCACTACTACTGTCTGAATCTATTTTATGGTAAATTTTACCTATTTCATGGTTTCCATGGATTAACTAGCAATTTGACATACATAACACCAAATATGATCATAATTAGCCATTCCAATGGCTAATCATTACCAAGCATTTTTATACTACTCAATAACCATATCATAAGACCATATATACAAAATGATTATAATGCTATACATGCCATACTCAAAATATATAAGCCATTATGCCAAGATGGTATACGGATAGTGTGAGCGTGCCTCCGACTGCTCCGATTTCTGAGCTGGCTTGTCAACAACAAGGAATGAAAAGGAGGGAGTAAGCATAAATGCTTAGTAAGTTCACATGCAAATAGCAAGTAACATAACCATATAAGCAAACATAAAACATCATTTGCATAATCATCGCCAAGATATTCAAATCATATTTTCATTTATCATCTTACCATATTGTTGTTATATCGATTTTTCAACCCGAAGGTTAAGTACATACCTATTCAAAGTATCCATTTCACAACACTTACCAATACGTCCCTTTCATCTTGAGTATTCCTCCATTTGAGTAGAACTTTACCCGTTGAACACATCGGAATATAATTCGGATACATGGAAAGTTTGCACATAAGTGCCACATATGTAGCCAAGCTACTATATAACCCGCCCATAAGCGAACTCGGACTCAACTCAATGAGCTCGGGCGTTCACATCCATAAGTGAACTCAGACTCAACTCAACGAGTTCGAACATTCGCATCCATAAGTGAACTCGGACTCAACTCAACGAGTTCGGATGCCCAAATATCCCAGTGACATGTCACTTGTATCCTAATCCATTCCTAAGGTTCAACGGGACCTTTTTCCCAATCATGTGTCTCAACCATCTTCTACGGAATACCGATACCGATACTCGGTAGTATTTCACATTTTCCAAGTATATCACATAATTTGACATATTATCAAACAATTATCACGAGTATAATATTTCATAATAATTATCATATCATTTAAATAACATAAAAACATTTAAAGTAATAACTATGTTACCAACATTTACATATGAACTTACCTCGTATGCGAAAATGGCTACTTTTACCATTTCGTCTACAACTTGGTATTTTCCCCATTTTAGCTCGAATTTCAGTTTTCCTTGCTAATCGAGCTTGGAAGCTTGAAAAACCCTAGCCATGGTTTCTCCTTGCTATATTCGGCCATGGGGTTGAAGATGAGCAAAATTGGCTTTTAATTTTGTTTTTTAATTCATTTTACCCCTAAATGACCAAAATGCCCTTACTACTAAACTTTCCAAAAATTTCATCCATGTCCAATTTTTGTCCATAAACTTAGAAATTGGTAAAATTGCTATTTAAGACCTCCTAATTAATATTTCAAAACAATTTCATACTAGAAACTTCTAGAATGCAAGTTTTGCAACTTATTCGATTTAGTCCCTAATTTCAATTTAAGCACTTTATGCATAAAATTTCTTCACGAAAATTTCACACAATCATGCAATTATATCATAGACCTCAAAATAATCATAAAATAATTATTTCTATATCAGATTTTGTGGTCACGAAACCACTATTCCGATTAGGCCCTAATTCGGGATATTACATTTAGGACCCACATTTTGCTTCTTAACATTTCCATATGATTGTCCAGCCGAAACCTGTGAACGAGGATTCATATTTCTAGATTTTCTAGATTACTATGAGAATGAACTGCTCGTTGGTCTTTTCTTCCAATTTCTAGTCTCAGCGTCTGCCTTTTTCTTCTCTTTAAGTAGTTCTTTAGCCTTGCAAGCTCGATCAACCAATACTACCATTTCTTTTAATTCAAGAATCCCAACAAATACTTTGATGTCTTCATTGAGTCCGTCTTCAAATCGTCTGCACATTTTAGCTTCTGTAGGAATGTATTCTCTAGCATACTTACTCAACCTGACCAACTCCCTTTCGTATTCAGTAACTGTCATGTTCCCCTACTTTAATTCAAGAAACTCTTTGCGCTTCTGATCAATAAATCTTTCACTGACATATTTCTTCCGAAATTCTTCTTGAAAGAACTCCCAAGTTACTTTCTCTTTCGGTACTACTGAAGTCAATGTCTTCCACCAATGATAAGCTAAATCCCTGAACAATGATATAGCATATTTCAAGCATTCCTCAGGTGTACACGACAATTCATCAAATACTCGAATAGAATTCTCGAGCCAAAACTCTGCTTTCTCGGCATCATCATCAATATTTGCCCTGAATTCTTCGGCCCCTTGCTCGTGGATTCTGTCAACTGGAGTTCTATGAAATTTCATCAGATCCACACCTTGAGGCATCGGGGGTACAGGTTGAGGAATCGGGGGAGGTGGGGGAGGTTGTAAATTTGGGTTCGTACGAACGAACTCTGTATACCAAGCATTCATCATTTGGAGAAAGGCTTCCCGAGCTCCTTCTCCTCCTCCTTGACCAATTGTAGGAGGTGGATTTTCAGTTGGCACTACCCCTTCAGCCGGAGCTGGTGCATTACTCTCTACATCATCAGCCGCAACTGGATCAGGATCCATTTACTATAAAAAAATCATTTAAAAGGTCAGAAGTCGTGACACTATCACAATATATATATGGCATGTATTGCAAAACCCATACATACAACACATTAGTTCGACAATCGACTAAACCTGCTCTCATACCACCAAATGTAACGCCCCGTATTCGAGACCACCGCCGGAGTCGAGCACGAGGTGTTACTAAACTTAATTTCATCAATTAAACAGCTTAAACAATTTATTTTCAAAATTTTTAGACAAGCAGGCTAACTACATCACAGTCACTTAAAAATTCATATCTCGAGTTCCGAAACTCAAAATCTAATTCTATAAATTTTCCCTGAAACTAGACTCATATATCTATTTACAAATTGTTTTCTAGAATTTTTGGCTGGGGCAATTAGTACAGTTTATTAGTTAAAGTCTCCCCTATTTCAGGGTTCGACTGCTCTGATCTCTGTGTATTACGAATCAGATATCTCTCTGTACAGAATTTCAATGACTATGATGTTTGTTTCTCTTAAAACTATACTCAACAAGAAATCTGTACATATAAATCATGACTTCTAATTATTTTTATACAATTTATGGTAAATTTCCAAAGTCAGAACAGGGGATCCAGAAATCACTCTAGCCCTATTTCACAAAAATTCAAATGTCTCATAAATTATAATTCATATACATGTTTTGCTCAATCCATATGAAAATAGACTCATTAAGCTTCAATTTCATAACTTACTCATCATTTAATTCCATTTCTACTATTTTTAGTAATTTTTCAAATATACATCACTGCTGCTGTCAGATTCTGTTTTATGGCAAATTTCACTTCACTAAGGATTTTCATAGACTAAATAGCATTTTAAACATACATGGTATCAAATATGATTTAGATTGGCCATTCCAATGGCTAATCATTCACAAACTCTTTTCTTGCCAAACCATAATCATATCATAAGATTATTTACACAAAGTGAGTTTTTTGCCATACATGTCACATCCAAGATACACAAGCCATTTTACCAATTTAGGCCTTCGGATAGTGTGAACGAGTCTTCGACCTATCCCGATTCTCAAGCCGACTTGTCAAAACTACAATGAAAGAAAAGGAAGGAGTAAGCATAAATGCTAGCAAGTAACATAATCACAAAATCCCACATAAAACATCATTTACATTTAATATCTTTCTACGATTTCATCTTACCAAGTTTTCAACCTGAGGGTTTAAGCACATACCTGTCAAATTTTCTCATTTACCACACTTACCAATATGTCACCTTCGTTTTAGGCATTCTCCTTATTTTCTTAAGATCCACTCGTTGAACACATCGGAATATAATTTGAATACACGGAAAGTTTGTACATAAGTGCCACATATGTAGCCAAGCTACCATGTAACCCGCCCATAAGCGAACTCGGACTCAACTCAACGAGCTTGGGCGTTCGCATCCATAAGTGAACTCGGACTCAACTCAACGAGCTCGGATGCCTAGTTACATCTCACGAACTCGGACTCAACTCAACGAGTTCAGACATTTGCATCCATAAGTGAACTCGGACTCAACTCAACGAGTTCGGATGCTCAACCATCCTAGTGACATGTCACTTGTATTCTAATCTATTCCCAAGGTTCAAACGGGCTTTTTCCTCGATTACACATCTTTTCCGTCTTCCACGGAACATCGAAACCGATACTCGGTAGCAATTCATAATTTACATATTATTCAATAATAACCATAAAGCATAATATTTCATGATATTAATCATCATATCTCATAAATAACATTAAATTACTTAAAATGACAATTATGTTACTACATTTACACATGAACTTACCTCGGTATAAAATTATTAGCAATCGAGCCTATTCTTCGTAAACTTTGTTTTTCCCTCGATCGAGACTTGAATCTCGTTTCTCTTGATCTATAATGCCAAATTAATCTTATTTAATACATACATTCATCAAAACAGCATTTAATACGAACTTTGGCAAAATTACATTTTTGCCCTTAAACTTTTGCATAATTACACTTTTGCCCCTAGGCTCAGGAATTAAACTTCATCCCTTATTCTTATGTTTTATGATATGCTGATCATTTTTCCCTTCTATGGCGGCATCAATTTCACACTCTAACATGTACTTATGACTATTAGGTATTTTTACCGATTAAGCCCTTTACTCTCGTTTTTCGCTTAAAACCGAGTAGTACAAGTTGTCTGACATAATTTAAAACCTCATATTCTATCATAAAACACCAAAATACACAAATTTCACCTATGGGTATTTTTCCAAATATGAACCCTAGGTTAAATTATTGCTAGCATAAGCTAAATCGAGCTACCGGATTCCAAAAACGTAAAGAACATTAAAAACGGGGCTTGGAATCACTTACTATGGAGCTTGGAAGCTTGAAACAAACCCTAGCTATGGAGAACCCTTTAATTTTCGTCCTAATGAAGAAGATGGACATATTTTGCCATCTTTTTCCTTTTTTTAATCTTTTAATTACCAAATGACCAAAATATCCTTAATACCTTTCTTTGAAAATTTTCATGTACAAGCCCATTTTTGTCCAAAAATTTAGAAATTGATCAAATTTCTATTTAAGACCTCCTCATTAATATTCCAAAGTAATTTCATACCAAAAACTTCTAGAATGCAAGTTTTGCAAATTATTCGATTTAGTCCCTAATTTCAACTTAAACACTTTACGCATAGAATTTCGTCACGAAATTTTCACACAATCATGAAATCATATCATAAACATCAAAATAATTATAAAATAATTATTTCTATCTCGTATTTTTAGTCACAAAACCACTATTCTGATTAGGCCCTAATTCGGGATATTACAACTCTCCGCCCCTTTAAGGATTTTCGTCCTCGAAAATCTTACCGGTAAACAGGTGTGGGTATTGTTTTCTCATAGTTTCTTCAAGTTCCCATGTAGTCTCTTCTACCCCATGCTTTTGCCATAATACTTTCACGAGAGCGACACTTTTATTTTTTAATTGTTTGACTTTTCAAACTAAAATTTTAACCGCTTCTTCTTCGTAAGTCATATCAGGTCGTAGCTCGATTTCTGTCAATGAAATTATATGTGAAGGATCCGAACGATACCGACGTAATATAGATACGTGGAACACATCATGAATCTTCTCTAATTCAGGTGGTAATGCTAGCCGATATGCTACCGGTCCAACTTTTTCAATTATTTCATACGGCCCAATAAAATGCAGACTTAACTTGCCCTTCCGTCCAAATCTAAGGACTTTATTCCAGGGAGACACTTTCAAAAATACCTTATCACCAACTTGAAACTCGATTTCTTTTCGTTTCAAATCCGCATAAGATTTCTGTCTATCCAAAGCAGCTTTCAAACAATCTCGAATCACTTTCACCTTTTCTTCGGTTTCTTTTATTAGATCAACTCCATAAATCTAATTTTCCTTGAGTTCAGTCCAATACAATGGCGTCTGACATTTACGACCATACAATGCTTCATAAGGTGCCATCTTCAAACTCGTCTGATAACTATTATTATAAGCAAATTCTACTAACGGTAAGTACCTTTCCCAACTACCTTGAAATTCCAATACGCAACATCTGTGCATGTTTTCAAGAATCTGAATTACTCTCTCTGATTGTCCATCAGTTTGTGGATGAAAGGCAGTGCTAAAATTTAACTTTATACCTAATGCCTCTTGCTACTTTTGCCAAAATCGTGAAGTAAATCTCGGATCTCTATCCGAAATGATTGACAAAGGTATTCCATGAAGTCTAACAATCTCACTGATATACAATTCAGCCAACTTATTAAGAGAATAATCCGTACGTACCGGAATAAAATGAGCTGATTTAGTCAGTCTGTCAACTATTACCCAGATGGCATTTTTCTTCCCTAGAGTTAATGGCAACCTTGATATAAAATCCATAGGAATTCGATCCCATTTCCATTCAGGAACCATGATAGGCTGGAGTAATCCCGAAGGTACTTGGTGTTCAACTTTAACTTGTTGACAAACTAAGCACTTTGATACAAACTCGGAAATATCTCTTTTCATTCCACTCCACCAGTACATTTTCTTCAAGTCATTATACATTTTCGTACTGCCCGGATGAACCGTCAAACAACTATTATGTGCTTCATGCAAAATCTTTTGAATCAACTCATTATTTTTCGGTACACAAATCTAAATTTTAAACATCAAGCAACCATCAGAATCGATTTTGAAATCGACCCGTATCGACTTCACACAATCGCTTTCTCTTGGCTTGCAAACCTTCATCGCTTTTCTGAGCTTCAGAAATCTCTTGTAAAAACATCGGTCTTGCTCTTAACTCTGCTAGAATCGAACCATCATTTGATACCTTTAACTGAGTGTTCATAACTCTCAAAGCAAATAGCAACTTTTTGCTCAAAGCATCGGCAACCACATTCGCTTTTCCCGGATGGTAATCAATAACAAGCTCGTAATCTTTCAATAACTCTAACCATCTTCGCTGTCTCAAATTCAAGTCTTTTTGTGACATCAAGTACTTAAGACTTTTGTAGTCGGTATATACTCGGCATTTTTCACCATACAGATAATGTCGCCAAATCTTCAAAGCAAATACTATAGCAGCCAATTCCAAATCATGAGTCGGATAATTTCTTTCGTCCACTCAAACTTAACATCCTTTCGGAGTAATCTAGTCATAGGAGCAGCAATTATAGAAATCAATTTACAAACCGCCGATAATACCCAGCTAGCCCCAAGAAACTTCTAACCTCGGTTACATTTTTCGGTGGTTTCCAATCAACAATGGCTAAAATTTTACTAGGATCAACCCGTATACCATCACCTGAAACAATATGACCCAAAAATCCAACTTCCTGGAGCCAAAATTCACTGTTACTAAACTTAGCATACAGCTGATTATCTCTCAAAGTTTGCAAAACTATCCTTAAATGCTCAGCATGCTCTATCTCATCTTTGGAATAAATTAAGATATCATCAATAAACACCACAACAAATTTGTCCAAGTATGGCCGAAATATGCGATTCATTAAATCCATAAACACAGCAGGAGCATTTATCAACCCGAATGGCATAACTAAAAGTTCATAATGATCGTACCTTGTTCTAAAAGTAGTTTTAGACACATCCGACTCTTTTACTCGCAGTTGGTAATACCCAGATCTTAATTAATCTTTGAAAACCATGTTGCTCCTTTTAGCTGATCAAATAAATCATCAATTCTCGGCAACGGATACTTGTTCTTGATTGCCACCTTGTTTAACTTTCGATAGTCAACACACAATCTCATAGAACCATCCTTCTTTTTCACAAATAACACGGGAGCACCCCAAGGTGAAAAACTCAGTCTCACAAAGCCTTTGTCAGTTAACTCTTGCAACTGCGACTTTAATTCTTTCAACTCTGCTGGTGCCATTCTATATGGAGCAATCGAGATCGGAGCTGTTCCCGGTATTAAATAAATACCAAACTCTACTTTCCTGACTAGAGGCAAACCTGGCAATTCTTCTGGAAATACGTCCGTAAATTCACACACAACCGGCACTGATTCAACTTTCTTTTCAACTTCTTTTGTATTAATTACATACGCGAAATAAGCTTCATAACCCTTTCTCAAATATCTCTGAGCCGACATTGAAGAAATCATACTAGATAATGCCTCTGATTTGTCTGATTCAACCCGCAAAATTTCACCACTTTCACACTTTAATTCTATAACCTTTTCTTTGCAGTTTATTATAGCATCATGCAACGTCAACCAATCCATACCCAAAATAACATCAAATTCTTCAAACGGCAACAACATCAAGTCGGCCGGAAAGTAATGACCCCGAATCATTAAATGGCATTTCTTGCATACTTTAACAACTATCACACATTTGCTTAATGGATTCGACACTTTAATCATAAATTCTGTGTTCTCAACAGGTATATTCATACTAGACACCAGTTTCATGCACACATATGAATGAGTAGAACCGGGATCAATTAAAGCATTAACATTAACATCATAAAGAGAAAATATATCAGTAATCACGTCGGGTGATGAAGCATCTTCACGTGCCTTTATAGCATAAGCTCTAGCTAGAGCTCTTGCTTGATTTATTTAGCCGTTGAATCTCTGGCTACATTTTTGCTGCTTGCTTCATTTCCAGCTTTTCTCGAATATCTTCCCCTCGAGTCTGCACCACTAGCTTTTACATTCTGAAAATTTTCTTTCTCAGCTCTCTCTGGGCAGTCTCTAATAAAATGATCCAGAGAACCACACCGAAAACATTCATTCGCTCCACATGGGCCAAAATGATTTCTGCCACACCGCTGGCACTCAGGCTTAACAAATCTCGTATTTCCCACACTAGCCACAGAAGTAGTCTGAGATTTAGGACCCACATTTTGCTTCTTAACATTTCCATATGATTGTCCAGCCGAAACCTGTGAACGAGGATTCATATTTCTAGATTTTCTGGATTACTGTGAGAATGAACTGCTCGTTGGTCTTTTCTTCCAATTTCTAGTCTCAGCCTCTGCCTTTTTCTTCTCTTTAAGTAGTTCTTCGGCCTTGCAAGCTCGATCAACCAATACTACCATTTCTTTTAATTTAAGAATCCCAACAAATACTTTGATGTCTTCATTGAGTCCGTCTTCAAATCGTCTGCACATTTTAGCTTCTGTAGGAATGTATTCTCTAGCATACTTACTCAACCTGACGAACTCCCTTTCGTATTCAGTAACTGTCATGTTCCCCTACTTTAATTCAAGAAACTCTTTACGCTTCTGATCAATAAATCTTTCACTGACATATTTCTTCCGAAATTCTTCTTGAAAGAACTCCCAAGTTACTTTCACTTTCGGTACTACTGAAGTCAATGTCTTCCACCAATGATAAGCTAAATCCCTGAACAATGATATAGCATATTTCAAGCATTCCTCAGGTGTACACAACAATTCATCAAATACTCGAATAGAATTCTCGAGCCAAAACTCTGCTTTCTCGGCATCATCATCAATATTTGCCCTGAATTCTTCGGCCCCTTGCTCGTGGATTCTGTCAACTGGAGTTCTATGAAATTTCATCAGATCCACACCTTGAGGCATCGGGGGTACAGGTTGAGGAATCGGGGGAGGTGGGGGAGGTTGTACATTCGGGTTCGTACGAACGAACTCTGTATACCAAGCATTCATCATTTGGAGAAAGGCTTCCCGAGCTCCTTCTCCTCCTCCTTGACCAATTGTAGGAGGTGGATTTTCAGTTGGCACCGCCCCTTCAGCCGGAGCTGGTGCATTACTCTCTACATCATCAGCCGCAACTGGATCAGGATCCATTTACTATAAAAAAAATCATTTAAAAGGTCAGAAGTCGTCACACTATCACAATATATATATGGCATGTATAGCAAAACCCATACATACAACACATTAGTTCAAAAATCGACTAAACCTGCTCTGATACCACCAAATGTAATGCCCCATACCCGAGACCATCGCCGGAGTCGAGCACGAGGTGTTACTAAACTTAATTTCATCAATTAAACAGCTTAAACAATTTATTTTTAAAATTTTTAGACAAGCTGCCTAACTGCGTCACAGTCGCTTAAAAATTCATATCTCAAGTACCGAAACTCAAAATCTAATTCTATAAATTTTTCCTGAAACTAGACTCATATATCTATTTACAAATTGTTTTCTAGAATTTTTGGCTGGGGCAATTAGTACAGTTTATTAGTTAAAGTCTCCCCTATTTCAGGGTTCGACTGCTCTGACCTCTGTGTATTACGAATCAGATATCTCTCTGTACAGAATTTCAATGACTATGACGTTTGTTTCTATTAAAACTATATTGAAGAAGAAATCTGTACATATAAAGCATGACTTCTAATTATTTTTATACAATTTATGGTAAATTTCCAAAGTCAGAATAGGGGATCCAGAAATCACTCTGGCCCTGTTTCACAAAAATTAAAATGTCTCATAAACTATAATTCATATACCTGTTTTGTTCAATCCATATGAAAATAGACTCATTAAGCTTCAATTTCATAACTTACTCATCATTTAATTTCATTTCTACTATTTTTAGTGATTTTTCAAATATACATCACTATTTCTGTCAGATTCTATTTTATGGCAAATTTCACTTTACTAAGGATTTTCATAGACTAAATAGCATTTTAAACATACATGGTATCAAATATGATTTAGATTGGTCATTCCAATGGCTAATCATTCACAACCTCTTTTCTTGCCAAAGCATAATCATATCATAAGATCATTTACACAAAGTGAGTATTTTGCCATACATGTCACATTCAAGATACACAAGCCATTTTACCAATTTAGGCCTTCGGATAGTGTGAACGAGTCTTCGACCTATCCCGATTCTCAAGCCGGCTTGTCAAAACTACAATGAAAGAAAAGGAGGGAGTAAGCATAAATGCTAGCAAGTAACATAATCACACAAAGCATAAATGCTAGCAAGTAACATAATCACACAATCCCACATAAAACATCATGTACATTTAATATCTTTCTACGATTTCATCTTACCAAGTTTTCAACCTGAGGGTTTAAGCACATACCTGTCAAATTTTCTCATTTACCACACTTACCAACATGTCACCTTCGTTTTAGGCATTCTCCTTATTTTCTTAAGATCCACCCATTGAACACATCGGAATATAATTCGAATACACGGAAAGTTTGTACATAAGTGCCACATATGTAGCCAAGCTACCATGTAACCCGCCCATAAGCGAACTCGGACTCAACTTAATGAGCTCGGGCGTTCGCATCCATAAGTGAACTCGGACTCAACTCAACGAGCTCAGATGCCCAGTTACATCTCACGAACTCGAACTCAACTCAACGAGTTCAGACATTTGCATCCATAAGTGAACTCAGACTCAACTCAACGAGTTCGAATGCTCAACCATCCTAGTGACATGTCACTTGTATTCTAATCTATTCCCAAGGTTCAAACGGGATTTTTCCTCGATTACACATCTTTTCCGTCTTCCACGGAACATCGAAACCGATACTCGGTAGCAATTCATAATTTACAAATTCTTCAATAATAACCATAAAGCATAATATTTCATGATATTAATCATCATATCACATAAATAACATTAAATTACTTAAAATGACAATTATGTTACTACATTTACACATGAACTTACCTCGGTATAAAATTATTAGCAATCGAGCCTATTCTTCGTAAACTTTGTTTTTCCCTCGATCGCGACTTGAATCTCGTTTCTCTTGATCTATAATGCCAAATTAATCTTATTTAATACATACATTCATCAAAACAGCATTTAATATTTAACTTTGGCAAAATTACATTTTTGCCCCTAAACTTTTACATAATTACACTTTTGCCCCTAGGCTCGGGAATTAAACTTCATCCCTTATTCTTATGTTTTATGACATGCTGATCATTTTTCCCTTCTATGGCAGCATCAATTTTGACACTCTAACATGTACTTATGACTATTAGGTATTTTTACCGATTAAGCCCTTTTACTCGTTTTCGCTTAAAACCGAGTAGTACAAGTTGTCTGACATAATTTAAAACCTCATATTCTATCATAAAACACCAAAATACACAAATTTCACCTATGGGTATTTTTCCAAATATGAACCCTAGGTTAAATTATTGCTAGCATAAGCTAAATCGAGCTACCGGGATTCCAAAAACGTAAAGAACAAACGGGGCTTGGAATCACTTACTATGGAGCTTGGAAGCTTGAAACAAACCCTAGCTATGAAGTACCCTTTAATTTTCGTCCTAATGAAGAAGATGGACATATTTTGCCATCTTTTTCCTTTTTTTAATCTTTTAATTACCAAATGACCAAAATACCCTTAATACCTTTCTTTGAAAATTTTCATGTACAAGCCCATTTTTGTCCAAAAATTTAGAAATTGGTCAAATTTCTATTTAAGACCTCCTCATTAATATTCCAAAGTAATTTCATACTAAAAACTTCTAGAATGCAAGTTTTGAAAATTATTCGATTTAGTCCCTAATTTCAACTTAAACACTTTATGCATAGAATTTCGTCATAAAATTTTCACACAATCATGCAATCATATCATAAACATCAAAATAATTATAAAATAATTATTTCTATCTCGGATTTGTGGTCACGAAACCACTATTCCGATTAGGCCCTAATTCGGGATATTACAAATTGGTTCATTTTTATTCTTTTTCGGTTTTGGAGTATCCAAACCAGAAGCAATATTCAAAGTTGATAGTAAAAAGTGCATCTTTTTCTACCATCATTGGAAATTTTCACCATCAAACCAATCAAGCTTGGTAAAGTTGGAAGTCAACTCCCTTAGTGTTACACTTTCATGTGTTATAGTATCCATCATGAAAACAAATAGAACCTTAAAAGTGTTAGTGCGAAACGTCAGTGAGGAAAATCTTGAGCACATGAACGAAACACGAAAGAAACATAAATAGAAAAATGAAGCAATAGGATAAGGCTCTAAGGTGTATATCAAGTCACTATATTTAAGATTCTATTCGCCCCCACCTATACTTGATGTGGAAATGAGTTTCAATCAAATTAACCTCGATGATACAATAAAGCTAAGTGACTATTTACGTTTTACACTGACGTAAATAGTCCACAAAGCACTAAATAGAGTATAATAGGAAAAATCAATTTCTATAAAGAATTTGTGTAGTTATGTATGGTTCCCTAACACGCTTCGGGTTGGGTTAAATTTTTTGGATCAAATTATATAGTAAATATTTAAAGGTTAAAATATACTTCAAATCTTTGTACTCTTCGTACATTTGGAATTTAATATTTATACTTTTATTTTTAAGAATTTAATTCCGTTACTTTTTGAATTTAAAAATTTTAAGTCCAATTGTTAACACCGTTAAATTATTCTGTTAAATTTACTAGTGTGATATTTTGAAGTTAAAAAAAAATTGCATGATATTTATATAACAAAAAACAACATTGCAATGGGTTTAAATTTAATAAATCATTTTAATAATATTAACAACTCTTAAAAATCACATCAGTATTTTAGTCAAAACAAAATATTTAAACAAATTATTGATATTATAAAAATTGAAATACTAACTAATATTAAAAAGTTAAATTATAAAAGTTAAAAAGTGAAAATTAAAATTTAACCCTTACAAGAAATTTATGAGCAAAAAAAATTGGAGTTTTCTTTTCTTTTTCGTTGTAACACCTCCACAAATTCAAACTTAAAAAGGAATTACAAATCATATTTTCTTCAATTACTTCATTCTTCAACTTTGGGCTTCGAATACAAAAATAAAGGTTAAAATCTAATCCGCGTGTCAATGTACAAAACCTGATGGACATTCTTTATAATATGCTTCATAAATTTTATTAAAATTCTTTTTTGTTAAGTTTTTTTTTTGACATTTTAAAATTTAAAAATGTATGTGAAAAAAATAATATTATAATATATTTAAATCTAACAAAAAAATTAATAATATTAATATTTCTTTAAATAAATGTTAGTATTTTAATTAGAATAAAATATTTACACTAACTATTGACATTATAAATATTGTGGTATTAAATTATGTCAAAATTTAAAGTATGTGATTAAATTTCAAATTTGAGCATAATATAGGAATTGAAATTGATAGTTGATAAGTTTTATATAATCTAAAAATAGAGTGACCGTGATTGCGAGTTAACCATTGTTGTTATTAATGTAAAAAAAGGATATATGTAAAAGATAAAGGACCATAATTGCAATTTAAAAGAAGGAAAAAAGGACAGGCATGAAAGTTAGGCCTTCCTTTTATATATAGAGTAGTAAGTATAGATAATATGTTATCAATGCTATTAAGTGGATGTTCAACCTTTCACCTTTCATTTTTCTTGAACCATTTATCTTCTTGTAACCTTTTTTACTATTTATGTATTAGAATATGAAGAGTCTAATCTCCCTATATATATAGAGGAGTATACTACTTAAAAGATAATGAAAAATATAGAAGGCAATATAAATCCTCATATTCTCATATCCATCTTTTGTATATTATTTTTGTTTATAATATGTTATCAACACGAGCGCTTAAATTAATCCAAGAGCTTTGCGTTTTTTATTAGTTTGGATCAAGGTATGTAATAGATTTTATCATATGTCCATTATGATAAAATTACTTATATTTATAATTTGTTTCATTTTTTAAGGGTTCCACTAATCCCGTAATTTGTTAAAAACTTCTAACATAGTCAAATTACTTATAATTTATTTTATGACTAAATTTTTGTAATTACTTGAATATTTTTTTTTCATGTTATTTTATACTTGAAAGTTTTGTTAAGGGATTACGTATGTTTGCTAGAAAGTTTGTTAAGGAACTATTTATATTTATATTAAATTTTATATTGTAGCTATATCATCAATGTCGAACCTTACAAAACTTAAATTTATGACCCTTGATATTACTAGAAAGAACTATTTATCATGAATGTTAGATGCTGAAATACACTTAGATGCAAAAGACCTTGGTGAAACTATTAATGAAGGAAATGAAGCATCTAGTCAAGATAAGGCCAAAGCTATGATATTTCTTCGCCATCACCTCCATTAGGGACTAAAGATTGAGTATGTGATTGTTAAAGATCTACTTGTCCTTTGGAATAGTCTATAAAGAAAGATATGACCACCAGAAAATTGTAATACTTCTTAAAGCTCACTATGATTGGCTACATTTGAAATTAAAAGATTTTAAATCTGTGAGTGAATATAACATGGCTATTTTTACTACAGACTGAATATGTAACTGTCAAAGATCCACTTGTCCTTTGGAATAATCTATAAAGAAAGATATGACCACCAGAAAATCGTAATACTTCTTAAAGCTTGCTATGTTTGGCTACATTTGAAATTGCAAGATTTTAAATCTATGAGTGAATATAACATGGCTATTTTTAGAATCACTTCCCAATTGAAATTATGTGGAAAGAACATAGTTGATGAGAATATGATAGAAAAAAAAATACTCCACATTTCACGCAAATAATGTTGTCCTGCAAACACAATATCGTGAAAAAAGTTTTAAGAAATATTTTGAGTTAATATCTGTCTTCTTATGGCTAAGCAAAATAATGAACTGTTAATGAAAAATGATGAGTCACATCCAACTGGTTTTACTCCATTCCCTAAAGCGAATGCGACATCATATAATGGAAGGGATAAAGGCGACACTAGCAGTCGTGGTCGAGGACATGGCCGTGGACGTGGTCGAGGACATGGCCGTGGACGTGGTCGTGGTCATAGTCAAAGACGTGGATGTGAACGAGGTGGTCGCTTCAGAAATACCCACTAAAAGTAGGATTATAAGTATGGAAAGAATGATAAAAATACAACTGGGAAAATGGAAAGTTTGTGTTATCGTTGTGGAAGTAAAAACCATTGGTCCCGTACTTGTCGTACACTAAAGCATCTTGTGGAACTATATCAACAATCATTTATGGATAAAGGGAATAAAATAGAGACAAATTTTGTTTGTGAGAATAACAAAGATGATTATGGCATTGTTGGTACAACTCATTTGGCTTCACCACCCCTAAAGGAATAAATTGATCTTTTAATTTTATTATTATAGTTTAAAATAATAAATTTTATGCAATTTTGTTATGTTATTAACAGCATGGTTATTATATTATGTTTTAAACTATTTATGAAAATTTTATATATTTTGAAAATCTATGTGATATTTATTTGTTTTTCTTTAAAGAATATGAATACCTCTCAAATTCAATTAGCGATAAATGGTAAAGACTTAGCAGACAGTGCAACTACTCATACTATACTTAATAATAAGAAATATTTTTCTCATTTGACAATACAGAAAGCTAGTGTAAGTACTATATCTGGTAGTACCAAAATCATAGAAGGCTCCAAAAGAGCAAATATAATTGCCTAGAGGAACTAAGTTTCAAATTAATAATGTGTTATGCTATCCTAAGTCTCAAAGAAATTTGTTGAGTTTTAAAGATTTTCGCCATAATGGATATCATATTGAGACAATAAGTGAAGGGAATGATGAATATCTTCAAATTTAATAGTATTATTCAAGGAAATAAAAATATTTTGGAGAAATTGTCTACACTCTCCTCTAGTTTGTACTATACGAGAATTAGTACAATTGAAGCACATGCTATAATAAATCAGAAGTTTACTGATGACTTTATTATTTGGCATGACCGGTTAGGCCATCCTGGTTCAATTATGATGCGAAAAGTTATTGACAATTCATGTGAACATTCATTGAAGAGCTAGCAGATTTTTCAAGCTAATAAATTTTCATGTGATGCTTGCTCTCAAGGCAAACTAAGCATTCAACCATCACCAACCATGATAAATTACGAATCTATCACTTTTCTAGAATGGATTCAATGAGATATATATAGACCTATACACCATCCATGTGGACCATTTAGATATTTTCTAGTTTTACTTGATGCTTCGACTAGATGGCCGCATGTATCATTGTTATCGACTTGCAACCTGGCATTTGCAAGGTTACTTGCTCAGTTGATAAAATTACAAGCACATTTTCCAGATTTCCCTATCAAGACAATTTGTCTTGACAATGTTGGTGAATTTACTTCCCAAGCTTTCAATGATTTTTGTATGTCTATTAGAATAAGTGTTGAACATTCTGCAACACAAGTTCATACTCAAAATGGTATTGTTGAATCATTAATCAAAAGTCTTCAATTGACTTCAAAACCATTACTTATGAAGTCAAAACTTCCAATTTCTGCTTGAGGACATGTCATAATACATGCAGCATCACTAATTCGAGTCAGGCGAACAATTTATCATAAGTTCTTCCCGTTACAAATGGTTTTTGGTTAAGAACCAAATATTTCCCATCTGAGAATTTTTGAAAGTATTGTATATGTTCTGGTTGCTCCACCACAGCGCTCTAAGATGGGTCCTCAAAGGAGTTTAGGAATATATATTGGATATGAATCCCCATCAATAATTAAATATCTCTAGCCATCAATGGGAAATTTATTTACGACTCGATTTGCTGACTGTCATTTTAATAAGTCGGTTTTTCCAACGTTAAGGGGAGAAAATAAATAGCTAGAAAAGTAAATAGATTGGAATGAATTATCATTGTCTCATCTTGATCCTCGTACGCAACAATGTGAACTGAAGGTTCAGAGGATAATTCATTTACAAAGTTTAGTAAATCAATTGCTAGACACAATTATTGATCCAAAAAGAGTGACAAAATCACATATACCAGCTGTAAATGCTCCAATCAAATGTCCCTGAAGGACAAACTCTAGTTGCTAGTGAGTCTAAAACACGTTTGAAGCATGGTAGACTAGATGGTTCCAGATACAAGAATCCTCAAAAAAAGAAAAGAAGCAAAAATAGATGATTATTAGATCGAGGAAGCAATGAGTTTAGAAGGATCTCCAGAAGAGATTTTAGGCATGACTGAAGTTCAAGAAAAATCTCAAGTACCTGATAATGAAAAGATCTAACAAATTATGTCATGTCAAGAATTAAGTGGAATCGAAATCAAATCGATGTCAATAACATATTTACATGCAACGCAGCACTAGATATTTTGAATGACAATATGTATTATGAACCAATGTCAATTGAAGAATGTAGACAAAGAGATGACTGGCCAAAATGGAAAGAAACAATTAATGCGGAGTTAAAATCTCTTGCGAAGAGAGATGTATTTGGACATGTAGTTCGTACACCTGAAGGTATAAAACCTATGGAATATAAATAGGTTTTTGTGACAAAGAGAAATGAAAAGGGAGAAATTGTGAGATATAAAGCGCATTTGGTTGCACAATGATTTCCACAATGACCTGATATTGATTATGAGGAGACATACTCTCTTGTGGTAGATGCAACTACTTTTTGGTTCTTAATTAGTCTAGCAATAACGAAGGGCTTAATTTACGTCTAATGGATGTAGTTACAGTCTATTTATATGACCAACTTGATAATAACATTTACATGAAACTCCTAAAAGGTTTTAAACTGCTAGAAACAGCTAATTCATGTTCTCGAGAAATTACTCAATCAAAATAAATAGACCCCTTTATGGATTGAAACAATTTGGGTGCATGTGCTATAATCGCCTTAGTAAGTACTAATTGAGGGAAGACTATAAGAATGATCTCATTTCCCCATGCATTTCTATAAAGAGGTTTGAATCTAGATTTGTTATAATTGTTGTGTATATTGATGATTTAAATATCATTGGGACTCTTTAAGAGACTTTAGCGACAATAGAGTGCTTAAAGAAAGAATTTGAAATGAAAGACCTTGGAAAGAAAAGATTTTGTCTAAGGTTACAAATTAAGCACCTAAAGAATGGAATCCTTGTGCATCAAACAACATATATAGAAAAGTGCTAAGAATATTCTTGTGATATCCCGAATTAGGCCTAATCAAAATAGTGGTTTCGGGACCACAAATTTGAGAGAGAAATAATTATTTTATGATTATTTTGAGGTCTATGATATTATTTCATGATTGTGTGAAAATTTCGTGAAGAAATTCTATGCATAAAGTGATTAATTTGAAATTAGAGACTAAATTGAATAAGTTGCAAAACTTGCATTCTAGAAGTTTTTAGTCTGAAATTGCTTTGGAATATTAATTAGGAGGTCTTAAATAGCAATTTGACCAATTTCTAAGATTTGGACAAAAATTGGACATGGATGGAAAATTTGAAAGTTTAGTAATGAAGGGTATTTTAGTCATTTGGTAATTAAAAGATTAAAAAAAGGAAAAAGATGCCAAAATATGTCCATCTTCTTCATTAGGACGAAATTTCAAGGGTTCTCCATAGCTAGGGTTCGTTTCAAGCTTCCAAGCTCTATAGTAAGTGATTCCAAGCCCCGTTTTTAATGTTCTTTACGTTTTTTGAGTCCCGGTAACTTGATTTTGCTTATTCTAGCAATAATTTAACCTAGGGTTTATATTTGGAAAAATACCCCTAGGTGAAATATGTTTATTTTGATGTTTTACAGTAGAATATGAAGCTTGAAATTGTGTTAAAAAACTTTTGCTAAGCGATTTTACGTGAAAATGAGTCAAACGAAAAAATCGGTAAAAATACCTGATGTTCATAAATACATGATAAAGTGTGAATTTGATGTTGCTATAGAAGGGAAAATGATCAGCATGTCATAAAACGTAAGAAAATAGGATGAAGTATAATTTCCGAGCATTGGGGAAAAGTGTAAATATGTAAAAGTTTAGGGGCAAAAATGTAATTTTGCCAAAGTTTGAGTCAAGGACTGTTTTAATAAACGTGAGTATTAAATAAGCTAAATTTGTTATTATAGATCAAGAAAGACGTGGAATCGACCTTGATCGAGGGAAAAATAAAGTTACCGAAGAATAGGCTTGATTTCTAACATATTGTACCGAGGTAAGTTCATATGTAAATATTGTAATATAACCGTTATTTTAAATCATTTAATGCTATTTATATGATATTATGATTGTTATTATGCGATTCTATGCTTTGTGGTAATTATTGGACAACATGCAAAAATTTTATGAATTATGTGAAAAATGTGAAAGACTACTGAAGTATCGTCATTGGTATTCCAAGGAGAATGGTAAAGGAGTACGAACGAGGAAAATCTTGTTGAACCTTAGGAATAGATTAGGATACTTGGGCATCCGAGCTTGTTGAGTCGAGTCCGAGTTCACTTATGGATGCAAATATCCGAACTCGTTGAGTTGAGTCCGAGTTCGTGAGATGTAACTAGGCATCCGAGCTCGTTGCGTTGAGTCCAAGTTCGTGAGATGTAACTAGGCATCCGAGCTCATTGAGTTAAGTCCGAGTTCACTTATGGGCGGGTTACATGGTAGCTTGGCTACATATGTGGCACTTATGCGCAAACTTTCCATGTATCCGAATTATATTCCGATATGTTCAACGGGTAAAATTCTAGTAAAATGGAAGAATACTCAAGATGCAAGTGACGTATTGGTAAGTGTTGTGGAATGGGCACTTTGGACAAGTATGCACTTAACCCTCGGGTTGAGACTGGATACGACAACAATAATGTGGTAAGATGATGAATGATGAATAGAAATGTGATATACGTTTTGGTGATATTATGCTAATGTTGGTTGGTACAGTTGCTTTGTTAAGTTATTTGTTATTTGCATTTGGACTTACTAAGCATCTATGCTTACTCCCTCCTTTTGATTCTTT
This sequence comes from Gossypium longicalyx, assembly GCA_025698465.1. Taxonomy (NCBI): domain Eukaryota; kingdom Viridiplantae; phylum Streptophyta; class Magnoliopsida; order Malvales; family Malvaceae; genus Gossypium; species Gossypium longicalyx. The sequence goes on from CM047007.1 coordinate 60,881,980, forward strand.
ATAGTTTTGACAAGTCAATTTGGAGATCGGGATGGTCGGAGGCACGCTCACACTATCACTGGACAATTGCGGCATAATGACTTGTAATTTTTGGAAATATGGCATGTATAGCATTCCAATCATTTTGTGTGTATAATCTTAATATATGACCATGGATGGATTGGAAATGTTTGAAAATGATTAGCTATTGGAATGGCTAATCAAGTTTATATATGACAACATGTATGCTTTATGTCTTAATTAAACCATGAAAATCCTTGGAAAGGTAAAATTGGCCACAAAACAAAATCAGTCAGCAGCAGTGACGTGAGTTTGAAAAATCACTAAAAATAGTAGAAATGGAATTAAATGATGAATAAGTTGTGGAATTGAATCTTGATGAGTCTATTTTCATATGGAATAAACGAAACAGGTAAATGACCTATATTTCATGAGATTTATGTTTTGGTGAAATAGGGTCAGAGCGATTTCTGAATCCCCTATTCTGACTTTAGAAATTCACCATAAATTGTGTGAAAATAATTAGGACTTACACTTTATATGTATGGATTTCTTATTGAGTATATTGTTAATTGAAACAAACGTCATAGTAATTGGATTTCTGTACAGGAAGAAATTTGATTCGTAGTGCATAGGGATCAGAGTACCCGAACCCTGAAACGGGGGAGATTTTAACTAATAAACTGTACTAATTGGCCCAGCCAAAAATTCTAGAAAAAAATTAGTAAGTAGATTTATGAGTCTAGTTTCAGGGAAAATTTACAAAATTGGATTTTGAGTTTCGTAACTCGAGATATAATTTTTTTAGCGACTATGACGCAGATGGATAGTTTACTATGAGAATTGTTTGAACTTGTTTAAATACTAAAATAAGTTTAGTAATGTCTCATACTCGACTCCGGCGATGGTCTCGGGTAAGGGGCGTTACATTTAGTGGTATCAGAGTAGGTTTAGTCGGTTCTCAGACTAACGTGGTGTAAGTACGGATTTTGCTATACATGTCATATATATATATTGTGATAGTGTGACGACTCCTGACCTTTTTAAATGATTTTTTTATAGTAAATGGATCCCGATCCCACTGTGGCTGATGATGTAGAGAGATATGCACCAGCTCCTACTAAAGGGGCGGTGCCAACTGAAAATTAACCTCCTACTGTTGGTCAAGGAGGAGGAGAAAGAGCTCGGGAAGCCTTTCTCCAAATGATGAATGCTTGGTATACAGAGTTCGTTCGTACGAACCCTACTGCTCAACAACATCCCCCACCACCCCCGATTCCTCAACCTATACCCCAGATGCCTTCAGGTATGGATTTGATAAAATTCCATAGATCTCCGGTTGACCGAATTCGCAAGCAAGGGGCCGAAGAATTCAGGTCAAATGTTGATGATGATGCTGAAAAAGTAGAATTTTGGCTCGAAAATTCTATTCGGGTATTTGATGAGTTATCTTGTACACCTGAAGAGTGCTTGAAGTGTGCTATATCATTGCTGAGGGATTCGGCTTATCATTGGTAGAAGACATTAATTTTAGTGGTGCCGAAAGAGAAGGTGACTTGAGAATTCTTTCAAGAAGAATTTCAGAAGAAATATATTAGCGAAAGATTTGTAGACCGAAAACGTAAAGAGTTTCTCGAATTGAACAAGGCAACATGACAGTTACCGAGTATGAAAGAGAATTCGTTCGATTGAGCAAGTATGCTTGAGAATATATTCCTTCAGAGGCTAAAATGTGCAGACGATTCGAAGATGGACTTAATGAAGATATCAAAGTACTTGTAGGAATTCTTGAGTTGAAAGAGTTCGTAGTACTTGTTGATCGGGCTTGCAAGGCTGAAGAACTAATTAAAGAGAAGAAAAAGACAAAGGCTGATACAAGAAATTGGAAGAAAAGACCGATGAGCAGTACACTCCCACCACAGTCTAGAAAGTCCAAGGATATGTATTCTCGTTCTCAGGCATCAGCGGGACATTTATATGGGGATAGTAAGAAGAAAAATGCGGGTTCCAGATCTCGGACTACTTCGGTGGCTAGTGTGGGAAATTCGAGAATTGCTAGACCCGAGTGCCAATGATGTGGTAGAAGTCACTTTGGTCCTTGTAGAACTAATGAATGTTACCAGTGTGGGTCTCCAGATCATTTTATTAGAGATTGTCCAGAGAGGATCGAGAAAGAAAAATTTCAAAGTGCAAAGCCAAGTGGTATTGTTTCGAGAGGAAGATTTTTGAGAAATGTTGGGAACGAGGCAAGCAGCAAGAATGTAGTAAGAGGATCAGTGCCGAAATCTGAAGCTAGAGCTCCGACTAGAGCTTATGCCATAAGGGCGCGTGAAGATGCTTCGTCTCCCAACGTGATTATCGGTACTTTCTCTCTTTATGATATTAATATTATTGCTTTGATCGACCCTGGTTCTACTCATTCGTATGTGTGCATGAAATTGGTGTCTAATATGAACATACCTATTGAGTCTACGGAATTTATTGTTAAAGTATCAAACCCGTTAGGCAAATGTGTCATAGTTGATAAAGTATGAAAGAAATGTCCTTTGATGATTAGAGGTCATTATTTTCCGGCCGACTTGATGTTGTTGCCGTTTGATGAATTTGATATTATTTTGGGTATGGATTGGTTAACACTGCATGATGCTATAGTGAATTGTAGACAGAAAGTTATTGAATTGAAATGTGAAAATGGTGAAATTTTGCGAGTTGAACTGGACGAATCAGAGGCATTGCCTAGTGTGATTACTTTGATGTCAGCTCAGAGATATTTGAAAAAGGGTTATGAAGCTTATTTGGCATATGTGTTGAATATAAAAGAATCTGAGAAAAAAGTGGAATTAGTGTCGATTGTGTGTGAATTCGCGGATGTATTTCCAGAAGAGTTGTCGGGTTTGCCTCTTGTCAGAGAAGTAGAATTTGGTATTGAGTTGATATTGGGAACAACTCCGATCTTGATTGCACCGTATAGAATGGCACCAACAGAGTTGAAAGAATTGAAGTCACAGTTGCAAGAGTTGACTGACAAAGGTTTTGTGAGACCGAGCTTTTTCGCCTTGGGGTGCTCCCATATTATTTGTGAAAAAGAAGGATGGTTCAATGAGATTGTGTGTAGACTATCGACAGTTAAATAAGTTGACAGTCAAGAACAAGTATTCGTTGCTGAGAATTGATGATTTATTCGATCAGTTGAAAGGAGCGACGTGGTTCTCAAAGATTGACTTGAGGTCTGGGTACTACCAGTTACGAGTAAAAGAGTCAGATGTGTCTAAAACTGCTTTTAGAATAAGGTAGGGCCATTATGAATTTTTAGTTATGCCATTTAGCTTGACAAATGCTCCTGCTGTGTTTATGGATTTAATGAACCACATATTTCGGCCATACTTGGACAAGTTTGTTGTGGTATTTATTGATGATATCTTGATCTATTTGAAGGATGAGACAGAACATGCTGAGCATTTGAGAATAGTTTTGCAGACTTTGAGAGATAAACAATTGTATGCCAAGTTTAGTAAAAGTGAGTTTTGGCTTCGAGAAGTCGGATTCTTGGGTCATATTATTTCGGGTGATGGTATACGGGTTGATCCTAGTAAAATTTCGGCTATTGTTGATTGGAAACCACCAAAGAATGTGATTGAGGTTAGAAGTTTCCTGGGTCTAGCTGGTTATTATCGATGATTTGTGAATGGATTTTCTGTGATTGCTACTCCTATGACTAGATTGCTCCAAAAGGATGTTAAATTCGAGTGGATAGAAGAATGTCAGTAGAGTTTTGAGAAATTGAAAAAGTTACTGACTGAAGCACCAGTGTTGGTACAACCCGATTTAGGTAAAGAATTTGTGGTGTATAGTGATGCTTCTCTAAATGGATTGGGATGTGTACTTATACAAGAAGGAAAAGTGGTGGCTTATGCTTCGAGGCAGTTAAAACCTCACGAAAGGAATTATCTGACTCATGATTTGTAACTGGCTGCTGTAGTGTTTGCTTTGAAGATTTGGCGACATTATTTGTATAGTGAAAAGTCCGAGTATATACCGACCACAAAAGTCTCAAGTACTTGATGTCACAAAAAGATTTGAATTTGAGACAGTGGAGATGGTTAGAATTATTGAAGGATTACGAACTTATGATTGACTATCATCCGGGGAAAGCGAATGTGGTTGCTGATGCCTTGAGTAGAAAGTCGTTATTTACTTTGAGAGCTATGAATACTCAATTGACAGTATCTGACGATGGTTCGATTCTAGTAGAATTGAGAGCAAGACCGATGTTTTTACAAGAGATTTGTGAGGCTCAGAAAAATGATCAAGATTTGCAAGCCAAGAGAAAGCAATGTGAGGCTGATACGAGATCAGATTTCAGAATTTGTTCTAACGGTTGCTTGATGTTTAAAGATCGAATTTGTGTACCAAAGAATGATAAGTTGATTCAGAAGATCTTGCACGAAGCACACAGTGGTTGTTTGTCAATGCATCCGGGCAGTACAAAAATGTACAATGATTTGAAGAAAATATATTGGTGGAACGGAATGAAAAGAAATATTTCCGAGTTTGTATCAAAATGTATGATCTGTCAGCAAGTAACAGCTGAACATCAGGTGCCTTCAAGTCTACTTTAGCCTATCATGATTCCCCAATGGAAATGCGATTGAATTACTATGGATTTTGTATCAGGATTGCCATTAACTCCGAAGAAGAAAGATGTCATCCGGGTAATAGTCGACAGATTGACTAAATCGGCTCATTTTATTCCGATACGCACTGATTATTCTCTTGATAAGTTGGCTGAATTATATATCAGTGAGATTGTTAGACTTCACGGAGTACTGTTGTCGATTATTTCGGATAGAGATCTGAGGTTTACCTCGCGATTTTGGCAAAAACTGCAAGAAGCATTAGGTACGAAGTTAAATTTTAGCATTGCCTTCCATCTACAGACTGATGGACAATCAGAGAGAGTAATTCAGATTCTTGAAGACATGCTCAGATGTTGTATATTAGAATTTCAAGGTAGTTAGGAAAGGTACTTACCATTGGTGAAATTTGTTTACAATAACAGTTATCAGACGAGTTTCAAAATGGCACCTTATGAAGCATTGTACGGTCGTAAGTGTCGTACGCCACTATATTGGACCGAACTTAAAGAAAATAAAATCTACAGAGTTGATCTAATTAAGGAAACTGAAGAAAAAGTGAAAGTGATTCGAGATTGTTTGAAAGCTACTTCGGACAGACAAAAATCCTACGCGAATTTGAAATGAAAAGAGATTGAGTTCCAAGTTGGTGATAAAGTGTTTTTAAAAGTGTCTCCGTGGAAGAAGATTCTCAGATTCGGTTGGAAAGGTAAATTGAGTCCACGTTTCATTGGACCGTATGAGATAATTGAAAGAATTGGACCGGTAGCATATCGATTAGCACTACCACCAGAATTAGAGAAGATTCATGATGTGTTCCATGTATCTATGTTACGTCGGTATCGTTTGGATCCTTCAAATGTGATTTCACCAATGGAAATCGAGTTGCAACCGGATATGACTTACAATGAAGACCCAGTTAAAATTTTAGCTCGGGAGGTCAAACAACTAAGAAACAAAAGTATTGCACTCGTGAAAGTATTGTGGCAAAAACATGGGGTGGAAGAGGCTACATGGGAGCCCGAAGAAACTATGAGGAATCAATACCCACACCTGTTTACTAGTAAGATTTTCAGGGACGAAAATCCAAAAAGGGGGGAGAGTTGTGATATCCCGAATTAGGGCCTAATCAGAATAGTGGTTTTGAGACCACAAATCCGAGAGAGAAATAATTATTTTATGATTATTTTGAGGTCTATGATATTATTGCATGATTGTGTGAAAATTTCGTGAAGAAATTCTATGCATAAAGTGATTAATTTGAAATTAGAGACTAAATTGAATAAGTTGCAAAACTTGCATTCTAGAAGTTTTTAGTCTGAAATTGCTTTGAAATATTAATTAGGTGGTCTTAAATAGAAATTTGACCAATTTATAATTTTTGGACAAAAATTGGACATGGATGGAAATTTTGAAAGTTTAGTAATGAAGGGTATTTTAGTCATTTGGTAATTAAAAGATTAAAAAAAGGAAAAAGATGGCAAAATATGTCCATCTTCTTCATTAGGACGAAATTTCAAGGGTTCTCCATAGCTAGGGTTTGTTTCGAGCTTCCAATCTCCATAGTAAGTGATTCCAAGCCCCGTTTTTAATGTTCTTTACGTTTTTGGAGTCCCGGTAACTTGATTTTGCTTATTCTAGCAATAATTTAACCTAGGATTTATATTTAGAAAAATACCCATAGGTAAAATATGTTTATTTTGATGTTTTATGATTGAATATGAAGCTTAAAATTGTGTTAAACAACTTTTGCTAAGCGATTTTACGTGAAAACGAGTAAAATGACAAAATCAGTAAAAATACCTAATGTTCATAAATACATGATAGAGTATGAATTTGATGTTGCTATAGAAGGGAAAAATGATCAGCATGTCATAAAACATAAGAAAATAGGATAAAGTGTAATTTCCGAGCATTGGGGCAAAAGTGTAAATATGCAAAATTTTAGGGGCAAAAATGTAATTTTGCCAAAGTTTGAGTCAAGGACTATTTTAATAAATGTGAGTATTAAATAAGCTAAATTTGTTATTATAGATCAAGAAAGACGTGGAATCGACCTTGATCGAGGGAAAAATAAAGTTTCCGAAGAATAGGCTTGATTTCTAACATATTGTATCGAGGTAAGTTCATATGTAAATATTGTAATATAACCGTTATTGTAAATCATTTAATACTATTTATACGATATTATGATTGTTATTATGTGATTCTATGCTTTGTGGTAATTATTAGACAACATGCAAAAATTTTATGAATTGTGTGAAAAATGTAAAAGGCTATCGAAGTATCGTCACTGGTATTCCAAGGAGGATGGTAAAGGAGTACGAATGAGGAAAATCCCGTTGAACCTTAGGAATAGATTAGGATACTTGGGCATCCGAGCTGGTTGAGTCGAGTCTGAGTTCACTTATGGATGCAAATATCCGAACTCATTGAGTTGAGTCTGAGTTCATGAGATGTAACTAGGCATCCGAGCTTGTTGCGTTGAGTCCGAGTTCGTGAGATGTAACTAAGCATCCGAGCTCGTTAAGTTGAGTCCGAGTTCATTTATGGATGCGAACGCCCGAGCTCGTTGTGTTGAGTCCTAGTTCGCTTATGGGCGGGTTACATGGTAGCTTGGCTACATATGTGGCACTTATGTGCAAACTTTCCATGTATCCGAATTATATTCCGATGTGTTCAACGGGTAAAATTCTAGTAAAATGGAAGAATACTCAAGATGCAAGTGACGTATTGGTAAGTGTTGTGGAATGGACACTTTGGACAGGTATGTACTTAACCTCAGGTTGTGATAGCCCTAATTTGACCTTAGTCGGAAAGTGGTTTCGGGACCACAAAATCGAGTCATAAAAAAATAAAATAAAATAAAATAAAATAATTAACCGTCATATTCGATGTTTATTATATGTGAATGTGCATATGTGAAAGTTTCATACTGTAATTTTGTCAATTGTATGTGAAATTATTAAATAGGACTTATGTGAGAAAATTTTGAAATGTGATAGGTAAATTTATAAATGGTTTATTAATGCATGTTTTAAAGAGTTTGGACTTGCATGTCAAATGTCCCTTTTTGTTTATAGTGGCTGGCCATGTTAATGTTTATGACAATATATATGTATTATTTATTAGTTTTAAGGTAACTAAATGGCTTTATAATTTTTATAATATTGATAAATAATAAAAAAAGGTGAAGAAAACAAAGTTTCATCTTGTTCTTCTTGGCCGATTGAAAAGAGAAAAAAATGGGCAAAACCTTCGGTCATCTTAAGCTTGAAACAAGGTTAGTAAATTATGATAAATTTTGAAATGGTAGCTTATTTTAGGTTAATTACTAAGTTCCTTACTTAACCCATGTTAAAATTTTGGAATTTAGTAATGATATGAGTATACGGCTACAAATTAATTTTGTAGAGAATGAATGTTGTTTTCAAGTTTTAATGAAAAATTTGCAAATGGGTGATGTTTGATATAGTTTAATGTTCATATTAGTAGTTGAGATGATAGAAAAATTCGGCTTGTGTAGTTGTGAAACTTGCCGAATGTGAACTAGTGTAATCTTTGAGTAATGTTTGTATGTTAAAGTAGTTGATGGCTTAGGTAGCATCTATAAGTGATTCGGTCATGGTTTTTGCATGAGTATAAAATGTATATGTTTTGGAAAAGGGAATTTGGATTGATTTTATTACATGTATTATAAATTATGTTCGGCTATGATAGTATATTAAAGTATAATTAATTCGTTTCGATAGTATTATACAAGTGATAGAAAAAAATAAGTAGAAGTGTATTGGTTAAATAAATATGATTATTAATTGACAAATGTCGTATGTAGTTTGTGATTAGTTTAATGACTAAGCAATGTGTTTTGTTTCGCTAAGGTTAAGTATGTGTTTGGTATATTATTAAGTGTATATCATGTATGCATAAGATTTGATTTGGCTGAATTTAAGTGGTAAACTTTATATTAAACTTATTTTAAGGATACGGTCATAATATACACCTTTAACATGAATACATGTAAATTCGGTCATGAAATGGAATTGAATATGAAGGTTAAGTTTGCATAGTTAGGGCTGACTAGGTTATATATTAATCATGAATGGATCATATGCATATGAGTATGTATGTATTTGTGTGCGGCATTGTTGATAAATGGCAATAAGTAATGTGGTAAATGATTAATTTGTGATAGTCATATATAGGTATGAATATATGTATATGTATCTTATGCATGTACCATGTACTTATAGTGACAATCGGATGTATGGTTGAATTCATGCATATGAAAACATGATAGGTTACATGAATCCTTGTTTGTGAATGTGAATTAGATATTGATTAAATAAGTATGAAACCGATTCATAACATATTTTATAAAATATGTTATGTATTGGAAGTTTTATATGATTGTCACATGTGGTTACTAAGAAGTAAAATTGAGTAAGTAATTTAAATAAATCTATTTTGTTTTAATTAAGCTCAAGAGCAAAGGGGGTATAAATCAGATAAGGGAAAGGAGAAAGCAGTCGAGTAGATTATCCGCAACTGTTCAAAATATCCGAGGTAAGTTTTAAGTAGTTTCCTTTAATATATATAATTGACGATGCCATTATAAGAGTATAATAGGTAAATTGTGATCTTTGGCTTGCACTTGAATTAAGATGTATAATAGATAATGCATGTATATGACTTATAGTTTGATGGCCACTTTGAATTTAAGATTAAATGGTGAAGAGAATGAGTGATATGAGATATAACCATTGAGCTGAAATGTGAATGATGATGTACGTATCGAGTTTATATTCGAATGTAATATACGACTATTAAGTGATAAGATGACTGAGATGTGTTAAAATATGATCAAATATGTATGAGATTGAAAAAATATCCGGACATGAGGTCCGCAGGCTATATGCTAGAAAAATATCCGGACATGAGATCCGCAGGCTATATGCTAGAAATATATCTGGACTTGAGGTCCGCAGGCTACGTGCTGGAAAAATATCCGGGTTAAAGACCCGCAGGCTTATGCTAGTAATGTATTCCAAGCTCTAAGATTTGACAACCGAGGCCGTAAAGTTAAGTAAGATTGCGACTTGAATGTCGATGGTAAACATCGTTGCGTAAGTATTATATATTTTACATGTTAAGGTTCGTGTTATGTACTCATATTTGAATTGATTTCTAAGTGATTTACTAGTATCAAAGAACGATATATATATATATATATGTGTGTGTGTGAATAAATTCGGTATTTGAGGATAAGAACACAATATAATTGGTTATTGTAAGTCATCATATGAAAGAACGTAATTAAAGGTATTAGTATAATCTTTGTAAATAGTGAAATATGTACAAGGAGTTTCTTGTGTATATATATACATATATATATTCGGCCAATGGGTTTTGTAACTAATGTGCTGGTGTATATTTGGTCAAGTGAATTACAATTAGAATACAAGTTTTGTGATTCTCAATGTTCAATTTTAATGACAAGCTTTAATAGTATAAATTGCTTAAAACTTACTAAGCCTCGAAAGCTTACTCTATTTCTTATTTCTCTGTTTTATAGATTGTTGACTTTGGCCACCGACTCGGGGATCGTCAGCAGTTCTTCATACTATCGATCTTTTTGGTACAGTTATATTTTGGACTCGATATGGCATGTATAGATTAGGCTGTTGTTGAAAATGTTTTGTAATTGTAAATATTTTGGCCATATGAAAATGGCATTTATAACTTAAGGTTCAGTATATATATATTCAGCTAAATTTCTGCTTCTATTGCTAATTTTGTGAATGAAAAATTAAATGTTTAGCTCAATAATACCTTATAGCCTAAACCGGCGATCGGTTTTAGGCTTGGGGTGTTACAAAGTGATTAAGTTGGGTTGATGTTTATGTATTAATGGATTCTTGGATGAGAAATGTATGTTGTATGTTGTGATTTGATAAGTAATGCCTCGTAACCCTATTCCAGCGATGGATACGAGTTAGAGGTGTTACACGGGTTGAGACTGGATACGACAACAATAATATGGTAAGATGATGAATGATGAATAGAAATGTGATATACGTTTTGGTGATATTATGCTAATGTTGGTTGGTACAGTTGCTTTGTTAAGTTATTTGTTATTTGCATTTGGACTTACTAAGCATCTATGCTTACTCCCTCCTTTTGATTCTTTGTAGTTTTGACAAGTCAATTTGGAGATCGGGACGGTCGGAGGCACGCTCACACTATCACTGGACAATTGCGGTATAATGACTTGTAATTTTTGGAAATATGGCATGTATAGAATTCCAATCATTTTGTGTGTATAATCTTAAGATATGGCCATGGATGGATTGGAAATGTTTGAGAATGATTAGCTATTGGAATGGCTAATCAAGTTTATATATGATAACATGTATGCTTTATGTCTTAATTAAACCATGAAAATCCTTGGAAAGGTAAAATTGGTCATAAAACAAAATCAGTCAGCAGCAGTGATGTGAGTTTGAAAAATCACTAAAAATAGTAGAAATGGAATTAAATGATGAATAAGTTGTGGAATCGAAGCTTGATGAGTCTATTTTCATATGGAAGAAACGAAATAGGTAAATGAGTTATATTTTATAAGATATTTATGTTTTGGTGAAATAGGGTCAGAGCGATTTCTGAATCCCCTATTCTGACTTTAAAAATTCACTATAAATTGTGTGAAAATAATTAGGACTCACACTTTATATGTATGGATTACTTGTTGAGTCTATTGTTAATTGGAACAAACAGCATAGTCATTGGATTTCTGTACAGGAAGAAATTTGATTCGTAGTGCACAGGGGTTAGAGTAGCTTAACCCTGAAACAGGGGAGATTTTAACTAATAAACTGTACTAATTGGCCTAACCAAAAATTCTAGAAAAAAATTAATGAGTAGCTATATGAGTCTAGTTTTAGGGAAAATTTACAAAATTGGATTTTGAGTTTCGTAACTCGAGATATAATTTTTTTAGCGACTGTGATGTAGATGGACAGTTTACTATGAGAATTGTTTGAACTTGTTTAAATGCTAAAATAAGTTTAGTAATGTATCATACTCGATTCCGGCGATGGTCTTGTGTAAGGGGCGTTACAATTATACATGCATAACGCACATCCGTTAAGCACCTCAATGGTTGTTAGGTCACTTTATGTAAATAAAGACCCTTTCCATCCTTGAGAAAATGATGAAGATTTTCTTGGTCATGAAGTGCTATATTTAACTGCTATTAGTGCATTAATGTATCTTGCTAGTCATACACAACTTGATATATTATTTATTGTCAACTTATTAGAAATATTTAGCTCTTATCCAACCCAAAGACATTGGAATTGGGTTAAGCATGTTTTTCGTTATTTTCAAGGTACAAGAGATATAGGTTTATATTTCCCTAACCTACCCAAAACAGAATTGATCGGTTTTGCATATGCAGGGTACTTATCTTATCCTCACAATGTTCGATCACATATTGGTTATGTTTCCCCATATAGTGGTACTACAATTTCTTAGCGCTCTATGAAACAAGCGCTCTATGAAACAAACAATTACTGCTACTTCATTTAATCATGCTAAGATTTTGGTAATCCATGAGACTAGTCATGAATGTGTGTGGCTAATGTCTGTAATTCATCACAAACAAAAAGGTTGTGGTTTATGTTCTAAAGAAAGAAGCTCCAACAGTCTTATATGAAGATAATACAGATTGCATTGCACAACTTAAGGAAGGATATATTACGGGTGATAGAACAAAACATATATTACTAAAATTTTTCTTCACTCATTATCTATAAAAGAATAGAGATATAAATGTTCAACAGATTCGTTCAAATGAGAATTTGACAGATCTTTTAAGAAGTTAATTTTCAACATTGGATTGCGTTATCTTAAAGACTTAAGTGATGCTTACATTTTTTTTTTTGTGTGTGATATACTATGTATCAAAGGATTAGTACTATTTTTCCTTCACTAGATTTTTTACTGAGTTTTTTCTAGTAAAGTTTTTAATGAGACATATTCTTTATACAATGAACATACAAGGAAGGAGTGTTATGAATGCTATTAAGTGGATGTTCAAACTTTTACTTTTTATCTCCCTTAACCTTTCATCTTTAACCTTTTATTTTCCTTAAACCTTTCATCTTTTTGTAACCATTTTCCTATTTATGGTTAGAATATAAAGAGTCTAGAGGAATATACTACTTGAAAAGATAATGAAAATATAGAAGGCAATAGAAATGCTCATATTTTCATATCATCTTTTGTGTATTATTTTTGTTTATAATATAGTAAGTATATATTTTAAGTTAAATTTCGTGAAACGTAGTGAGAGCATTTTCTTGTAAATATAGGTAGATGTATTCATACAGCCACTGATTTGTATCGAAATGCTGCACATGCAGAGGCAAAGAGAACAGGGCTATTAAGGTTGCCACTTGTCAGTGTAGAGCAAACACGTTGAGCTGCGGAAACTAATCCCTGCATGCAAATCGACATCTGCCTTCTCCTCTTTCAACACGTGTCATTGTCAACACTCTCCACTCTCCTTTTAGTTGCCTTGCATCTTACACTTTGCATTTTTCCTCCCAGGTTTTCAATCGAAACATCATCTGCTCTCTCAGAAGATTCGTCATGGCCTCATCCACTTTCAAACTAACCATTCATCTACCACTCTCAGGTATAGTTTCTAAAATTAAAGGCTTACACAAATCGAATCTGTTTTTTTCTCATTCCTTTTTCTTTCTGTTGTTCTTCATTGCTTTTTCTCTCCCCTTTAAATCCTCGTCATATACTTAGTTTGATGATCATGTTTCAGAATTTGAAGTCATCTTCACAATAGATTAATTAGGTTCCTGTTTCAAAAACTTTCCTGTTTTGCAGCATCCATCAAAGTCTGAAGCCAAGTTACAAATTAACCATACTAAAGGTTAGCTGCATCCAATTTAGATTTTGTTGGTGATACTAGTTTTTGTTGTTTAGATAAGTAAGAAACTAATTTCAAGGCTTTGTTTAAGTGGTTCTAGGATGGATGATCCAGAATTAGAATGGGAAATCCAAGAATCATCAACAGGGTATAGTGAGAATGGCAAACTAAGTTGGTTGATGAGATTGGGAAGGAAAATATTTGTCACTGGAATTGTTATATCATCTGCACCACTTGTCTTTCCTCCAATTATGGCTATTTCTGCTATTGGGTTCGTCTGTTCGGTCCCTTATGGAGTCTTATTAGTAAGCTATGTTTGCACTAAGACTTTAATGAGTAGGTTACTTCCAATGCCTTCGCGATCTGCCCCATTATTGTTGGAATATGGAAAAGCATGTAATGGCGAAGGAGAAGGAGAAGGAGAAGGAGAAGAAGAAACTAATGGAGTACAAAATGAAGTTATTAAAGGAGATATTAGCATAGAGAGGGAGGAAGAAGAGTTAAAAGAGGACATTATTGAAGAAATTGAGGCTAGAATTGAATTGGTTGACAAGAGAAATGAGGAACCAGATAAAGGGGATATTTTGCAAAAGGGTGCATATCAGAAAGATGGGGTCCAAAATGATGTTAAGAGATCAGCTGGAGATGACAGTGAATTTATGAATGAAAGGCCATCCCTAAGTTTTGAAGAAGTTAAGCAACTAACAGGAATGCAAACAGAGCAGCCAATGATAGGGGAATGTCGAAACAAACCGCCAGCAGAAAAGGGCCAGGGTATTGAAGCTGTTGTCCAAAGAGACGAAAAGTGCAGCAGCAATCTTGTGAATGAAACGCCATTGGGATCCGGAAATGTGAAAGAGAAAGATGAATACGTTCAGTTAATTCGGGCCATTGATGCTTTAGTGAATGAGAAATTAAGAGGGACAACTGGAGAACAACAAAAAGAAAAGGAGGTTCAGGGAATAAATGAAGTTAAAGAGGAGGAATATGTGAGAGATAAACAGCCAATAGAGGAGGCCTGTAATGTTGTGATTGAGTTTGTGGAAGATGAGAATAATGGCAACAATAAGGAGAACGAAACACAATTTCTGACGGAAAAGGTAGATGTGCATTTCAACCAGTCTACTGATATTGAAGAGGAAGAAGAGTTAGTAAGGGAGACTAAGGGATTATTAGAAAAAATCCGGGACCAGGGGGAAAGAGCTTATATGGATGATAAGCCGAGTACAGAAGAAGTGCATGTTGGTACTGAGAGAGATGATAAGCAAATTTTGCAAATTTCTGCAAATGCCGTCGCTGATTATGGGATGGAAATGCCAACTAGTGAATCTGAAACCGAAGTAGAAAAAAATAAAGCTGATAGCAAAGAGCAAATCAAGGGATCTGTGGAAATGGATATTCAGAAAAGGGAGCAACCAGTAAGGCCAGTGAGTGAAACTGCGAATGATGATAGCATTACAAAGGGGCTTACAGTCAAAATTGCTACAACGATAGTAGGACAAGCAAAAGATGAAAACATTGTAGATCCAAGCTATCGACTGAATAAGGAGAAGAAAGATGTGGTTTTTTCCAATGAAGATGTAAGAGAGATCAATGACGAACAAGGGCTTGACCTGTCAGAAAATTTAAGTACAGTTAGTCTGCAGGGGTCTCCTCCAGAAGTGAACACTGAAGGTAGCATCTGCAATAGTTGTTTTTCAGCTTAATTTGTTTCATGTTTTGCTTTTGTTTATAAGGTTAATTGTGATTCTAATGATTATACTCCAATGCTACTTATGTAGAAAGTTGGCCTTCATCTAGCTACTCTCTTCACCAAGACGCTTCTGATTCTTCAGATCTACCTGTTTCTACAAAAGCTCAGGAAGCAGATAACGCTAAAATTCCTGTAGAAAATGCCACGGATGCCCCATCCAATGAGGTTAGGCCTAAGATATTTATGTCGCATGTCACGCAACTATTACTTAATATATATGGCTGTCAGTCTCATTAAGATCGGGAGCCATGCTCCAAATAATTGAAGCATAAGGTCAGAATTCTTTTATTGGTCAAACTGGTTTTATTACCTGCTAGAATAGTCATGTACACATGTTCACTTTCAATTTAAATGATGTTCCCTTGTCTTGAGCATTTTTAAAGCGTAGTTTTTAATGAATTACCATGTCAAGGCATGTCCGTCCCTCGTGCTGGTAAACCCCTACTAGAACCATTTATTACCTATAAATGTGCTTACCACAAAGGATTATGAACGTGGATATGTAGGTTTCTCATGAACAGTAGTTCATCACATTGATCACACATTTAACTATCATCTGACTGCAGGCAATTCACTGTGAGGAGAAGATTTGGGAACAAATGAATGCTCTGAGAACAATAGTGGGGTATAAAGCCGCCCGAAGAGAGACATGCATAGATGAATTGAAAGCTCTGTATGTGTTCACTGGAATTGAGCCCCCTGCATCCTTGAAGGACACGTGCGATCCTGCAGAAGTCGATGCGAAGCTTGGGTTTCTCAAATCTGTAGTTGGAGTTAAATAGGAATGTGGTTCATTATGGGCTTGCTTTTAGGTACTTGGTCGAACTTTACTTATTTAGTTTTATAGTTTGTGACGTTAGAGACATTAGATTTAAGAGTAGAGAAGCTTGGAGTGCAGGATATTGAATGAATTCTGTGTTGTGTCTTGAAGTGAGAACTCTGGAGGCCTTTTCCTTGCGGTAATAGTTCTCCAGCTCTTTTCTTTTTTTACAGAAAATTTATATTAGTAAATTTCTTTGTTCCATTCCTTTTTTTTTTTCCCCTTAATCCACATAGGGAACTTAAACTCTACGTTTTTCTCATCTCGGTATCTGATTTTTTTTATTTTTTATTTTTACTTTTTTGGTCGACTAATTTTTTGTTCAAGTATCACTAAAAGTTGACTTTATTTAAAAAAAATTAACTTGGTATCCTATCTAAATTATGTATTTCATATCGTTAGTTTTTCAATTTAATTCGTTTGATTCGATTAAATATATTATTAAAAAATTTATGAAAATTAAAAATAAAATATATTTTTAAAAGAATTGATCTAATCAAAGTTTATTAGTCCGGTTTAACCGATACAAGTCAACTCTATCTTCGAATATCTCAAAGTTAGTTACAGGTCAAACTTCTTCTCAGCATCTCAAATTTGGTTTGGTTTTAGATTGATGAAAGAACTTTTTATCTTGTCTGATTTTGAAAAACAAAATTCTCGGCCATAACAATTAATTTTTTTTATATTTTATAAGTTCGTAATAATCTATTAAATTAACTATTTGTGATTAAAATTTTTTTTATACTAAGTTAAAAAAATAGTTTAGAAATTTTTTTGAAATAGATTTAATGAATTGATTAACCAAGAAAAAAAAATTAAATATTACTTCTAGAAAATTGTGAATAAGAAAAAAAATTGAATTTAGAAACTGTCAATTTGTGACTTCAGATTTTTTTTTAACATTCGAATACTTTATTTTAACACGCTTTTATCTTACAATGATGCAGTACGTTGTCTGTGATGTGATACTTATTTCAAAGAAATTAAATTATTAATTTTTGTTTAAGGTAGAATTTGAATTTGACAGATTAAAAAATTAAATATAGACAGAATTTTTAGTAGATTTAGTGAAATGTTAGGATATAATTGTCATGTTTAGAGTTTTGTTATATTTTGGGCAAATTATTTTGATATAATTGGCATGCTATGTGTTTCAGTGTAATATATTTGTCAAAAGGCGCAGTAAGGGGTTCGCGAGATTCACCATAAGTGTATTCGTCAACATATTTGATGAGCTAGGGTTTCTCATGTAAGTTGTGAACTGGGATTCGCCAATTATAGATTTTGTCAAACTCGAATTAGGAAATAAAGATATGGTGTATTTACGAACACTTTACGTGTAAGTAACATCTTTTCTAAGTCAAGTAGGGTATCTTAAGATTTTTAGGACACTTAAGTCTATAATTGTGACCCTTAATTCATGAGAGTTGTCTCATTAAATATTCTATTGTCAAGTCTCTATTTCTGAACCAAGTTCGTAGCAATCAAGGTAAGTCTCTATCATGTTAGGTAATTCTTTAGAAAGCTAGGTTCATTTGCATGTGTGAATTCTGTAAGTATGGTCTGTTTAAGTAATCTATGTGTATGTTTATATTGCGAACCAGTCGGACCATCCACCAACAAGTATAAGGCAAAGCCAAGCTTGTTTAGTTTTTCAGTAAGTGATTTGAGATACATCATAAGCATGTTCATTATCATGATTTCTAGTCTGAATGCTTAAGGTTCAAGCTAAGTTTCAAAAGTAGTTCTCAAGGAAACCCTATTTTCAAGTTTTGAGATTTTATTTCGAAACGTGTTTTTAAGTCTGTTTTTTGAATATACGTCTTATGTAAGCTCCTAAGCAAGCTGACTTTTTTAAGTATGTTTTACAAAACAATTTTATAAATTGTGTTTTTAGGAGATTTTGTGCAAGCTTTTTACAAGTGTTTTCAAGTAAGCTCCCTATGCGAGCTCTTCGTGATATGTCTATATGTGTGCTCCTTTACAAGCCATGTTGGACATATTGGCGTACCAAAAGATTATGAGTACTCGCCTCTTTGTTTCTGTGACTTTAGGCGTTGAGGCCTTGGGACATGTAGAGTGATAAGGGAATGTGAAACTACACTCCATTTACTGGCACATGTTGATGTACAGGAGAGTGTATTGCCTAGTGATACACTTTATGGGACATATTATAAGGACTCTTTGAGTCATTCTGAGGCATTATAAGGAGATCAACATATTCAACACGACTAAGATAAGTGTGGTATTAAACATATCTTATATTCCTTAGCCATACTGATAAGCATGTTAAGTGCAATAACATATTTTATGTTTCTCAGCAAGATAAGTATGTGAGCATGTCTTCATGCTGTATAGTTCTCTTTTCAAGAATGCACAAGTTAAGTTTTTAAGTATGAATTTTCAGTAACACATAGGAAACTTTTTTTCATAGTTATGTTTTTTGACAAGCTCTGTGAACTAGGTCTTGCAACCTCACCAACAAACCAACACGTGAAACGATTTTAAGACTAAGTTTTCTTTATGTTTTAAAAGTTTTATTCTGAAAGCGTACTTGTTGATTCCTATTTAATCACTGAGTTTTCAATGAACTCACCTACTCCTCTCTTACTTCACAGGTAAGTAGGTCGTGGATAGTAGTGGTGAGGTAGACGACTTGGCGAGGCTCACTTCTAACTAGATATTGGCCAACCTAGGAAAATAGGCAATAGGGTTTATTTTATGAAGGCTTTAGACTTATTATATTTTGATTCTGTTCTCCAAATAGGTCCTTTAAAGTTTTAGCTATTTTGTTTTGTGAACCATGACTTAGAATATTGATTATCTTATGTTACGAATAAAGTTGATGTTTTCATGTAAAAATGTTACGTTGAGTTGCTATTAAAATATGTGAGTCAGATTTATTACTAAGCATTATTTTTTGCGATCCATGTATTTTTTTATTCCAAAATTACACGTGTACCCTTAATTTAGCGAACCCATGCATACAGACAAACACTATTAGAGTATGAAACCCCTTGGCGTGTATAATCCTTTTTTTGTGAAACTTGTTAGTATGTGAACCTTTGATGTGTGTTTGGGTACGAACTTCATAAAATATGTGAACTGTTGTATTGTGAACTTAAGCTATAAATGAATGATTTAACTTGTGTTGTGAACTTGTATGGGCAAACATAGTCTAAATTGTTATTTGTGAACCTACGTTGATTTGCGAACTTGTAATCTTGTGTGAACTAGTACTATTTGTATTATACAAACTTATATTGTATTTTATCATGTGTGCGAACCTTAACTTGTTCATATATGACCTATGAACCATCCTTTGTGGCTTTGTAAGCTTACATGTTTTCTGCTGGGTAAATTATTTTCATTGTTGTGTTTTAACTTAACACATTATCTGTTATTATTATGTGGTATGTTGGAGGTTAGATTGGGAGTTAACAGAGAGTCACTTCAACGGCTAATGTAGCTCACCAGATTTGGGTCAGACCTACTCAGTCGGGTTTGGGGTGTTACATATTTGATGCTCTTTGGTGTGGTGGAGGGATACATTACCATGCTTTCGAGTTTGGCACTTTGGTGCCTTTTGGTGTGGTGGACAAATGTGTTACACTGTCTTACGACTTAACATTTCAGTGATCTTTGGTTTGGTGGAGGAGTCTGTGTATTGGAGTTAATTTTATTAGAGTTTACTATTGGAGTTGATTTTATTAGAGTTTACTATGGGTAAAAATGAAGTGAAATGTTAATAATGAATTTCAAATGTGAATATAGACTGTTAAAAGTAAAATCGAGTCTTGTGAACTAAATGAGATGAAAAGAAAGTAATTGAATAGTTAAGATAATAATAATTTAATATGATAATATGTTCTAAAAGTGTGTGACCGAGTGAACTCATCTTAAGTTGTAATACCCTATACCCAGCCCGATCGCTGAGCTTGAATACCAGGACGCTACACCACCGTCTCACATCGATTTCATTACAATTGTCACGTTTATTATACATACATCTTTATTTTCTTTTGTTACTACAACATTTATGCGAATATTAAGACATACAAACTCAATTTAATGTTTAATCAAGTTTTCAAATGACAAATTAACATAAAATAGGCAGAAATCAAGCCTTGGAACCACTTAGCAAAATTTCCAAAACTGTTACGTAGGTATCGATACAGCCTTTACAGTATCGATATTTTCCTTAAGTGGTATCGATACCATCTTGAAAATCGATATCAAACTATCATTCTATTTCTTGCCAAATTTTAAAACATAAAAAATTATCGATACCTTTCGCAAGATATCGATAAACTTACCTCGAATATCGATACTCGGGCCAAGGTATCGATACCAATTCTATATCCTGACTCCTTGCACTTTTAAAGTTACAGAGGTATCATTTTTAAAATCCAATTTCAACATATATCAGCATTAAAATCATTTAAACCCAATCCTAAATAACATGTAACACCCTTAACCCATAACACCTCTAACCCGTATCCATCGTTGGAACAGGATTTTGAGATATTATCGGAACTTTCAGAATGTTTTACAAATAATTTATGTAAATTACTATTCATTAACCGAGATCATTAAAAATGTTCTCTAATTGGACCCTTGAGGCCCAATACGAGCATTAGAATCGAGTCA
Source organism: Gossypium longicalyx (assembly GCA_025698465.1). NCBI lineage: Eukaryota > Viridiplantae > Streptophyta > Magnoliopsida > Malvales > Malvaceae > Gossypium > Gossypium longicalyx. Next base: position 60,902,784 of record CM047007.1, read on the forward strand.
AAATTTAATCTGGAACTCTAAAAATTTTTCGCGAAATTACAAAAAATTTTCCAAGGTGCAGGGTTCACACGCCCGTGTGGTCAAAGGGACACGTCTGTGTAACCCTGGGGCACGTCCGTGCTACAGGCCATGTTCGACCCCATGTAACTCTCTGACTTGTGCACACGGCCATGCCACACGCTAGTATGCTAGGTCGTGCGTGGTCAATTAATTCTTTTGGAAAATAGGTGTAGGTCTCACACAGCCAAGACACACACCCGTGTTCTAAGCCGTATAGCACACATAGCTGAGACACACGCATGTGTCTCTGCCTGTGTGCTCAATTCTGAACATTCTGTTTCTCAAAATTAAGATACAGGGGACACACGGCCTAACCACACGCCCATGTACCAGGCCTTGTGTTACACACGGTCTAGACACATGCCCTTGTGGACAAAATAAAGTCATTTCCTAGCCTCATTTGTCACCCAAATTTACCATTTTCCTGCACTAAAACATGCCAAACACATTCCAACCATTTCTAAGCATTCAAGTTAAGCAATTTCTATCATTCATCATGGCATACCATTACATGCATACATGCTCACAATCTTACCTTGATTCAATCCATATATTAGACATAAGTTGATCAACTACTTAACATATATTTAACTACCATAACATGACATTAAAAGTATATCAAAACAATCATTACTAGCCATTTCAATGGCTAGATTACAACCATCATTATCAAGCCACTAATGGTCAAATTGTCCTATACATGCCATTATACCAAAATTATTTTACTAAGTATACCCAAAACAAGCTAGATGATAGTGTGACGATGCTCCAATGATCTCCAACCTTTGCGAGCTTCCGAGCACTATAAAATAGGGAGAAAAATAAAATGGAGTAAGCATTACATTCTTAGTAAGTTCGTATAACATAAACTAAACTTACCAATCCCGTTTATTAAATCTAAGGATACAATAACATGTTTTCCATCCATGTGGCAAAATTGCCTAAAGACATGCTTCCAATCAAACATGTTAATCACAAAGTTTACATATACATCAAGTAAGGATAGATGAACTCATCATGCAATACTCTTTCAAGACATTATCATTTCATCTCATAATTCTCATGTAATGTCAAGAGTTTTATGTCTGTTGAATCCTTGAAATTCCGATGAATATTCAAGTAGTACACTCGGGGTGTACGATTCAATAATCCGTCAATTCTTATTTGAGGGTACCCATTAGGGCACTTATCAAGGAACACACTATTGTCTCACATCTTGTATAACGAGATTACCAGTTCAGGCTAAATCTTTATATAACGTAAGCTCAAAAGAGCTCAATTAGGATTATCAGTCTAGGCTGAACCCTAATCGTAACGTATACTCGAGAGGTATTATATTAGGATTACCCGTCCGGGCTAAATTCTTTCTATAACAAGGTCAATAGGATTACTCGTCTGAGCTAAATCCCGTCCGCAACAAATGCAGGACCTTATTCATTTCGAGAAAGCGCATATATTAATCGGAATTCTATATTCAATAGGGACTTAACCGTTTTTCTCCATTTCAAGCATGTATTCAATTTTTCATTATAACATTCAAATAATGTACATCAATATAAGTCACATTTCATACAAACACAACATTCAATTAAAAAAATTTACATGCTCGATAAGTTAGACGAACTTACCTCGACACTTGTTCGTGTATAAAATCTACTAATCCGAACCTTTTTCTTTTCCTCAGTCTAACCTCGAATTTGTATTGTTCAGATCTATATAAATAGCTTTAATAATCAATTTCAAATATTTCATATTTATTTGGACTCAATTTACATTCTAGGCAAAATTACTATTTTGCCCCTAACTTTTCCATAAGTTCCTATTTCGTCCCTAGGCTCGGAAAATGAAACTTGCGCAATTTACTCCCTATTCCAAGCCTAGCCAAAATCCCATTACAAAGTTTACAGCACATGTATTCATAAAAATTCAGATTTTTCATCAAATTTCACAACTTTACATTTTAGTCTCTAAATTATGTTTTCATCAAAAATCACTTTGCAAAAGTTGTTTATCTATCAACAACCTTTCATTTTCTACCATAAATTTATAATTTTCAGCATATTCATCCATGACCCAAATTTCATACCTTGATAACTTTTCAAATTAGTCCCCCAAATATATAGTTTAAGCTATCCCGATTTCAAAATCAAAATTACTAAAAACGGGACAAGGAAACTTACCCAATTAAGCTTTGAAAGTTTTTTCTCTCTCTCTTAGGGTTTCCATATAATTTTGGGGTTGAAGATGACAAAAATAAGATGATATTTCTTTTTATCATTTTTTAATGAATTAAATTATTTCAATTCCAATTTGGTCCTTGCCCTTTTTCTAAATGGATGAGTCACCAAAAATCTACATACTTTTCTTTAATGGTCTAATTACTATATAAGGACCTCAAGTTTTGAATTCCATAGCTATTTAATCTTTATAGCTACTATAATTCAACTTTTGCATTTTATGCAATTTAGTTCTTCTTGTAATTAAACACTTAATCAATAAAATTTTCGTATCAAAATTTTCACACGACATATCTATCATAATACAAACTATATATTAAAAATAAAAATAAACTTTATTTTCGGATCGAATTTTTGGTCCCGAAACCACTGTTCCGATTTCACTGAAAAATAGGCTGTTACAACTCTCTCCCTTTAATGATTTTCGTCCTCGAAAATCTTACCAGTAAAAAGATTCGGGTATTGCTTCCTCATTGTATCCTCCGTGTTCCTAGGTAGCCTCTTCAATATGATGTCGTTGCCAAAGAACTTTTACTAACGCTACCTTTTTATTTCTTAACTCTTTTGTTTCCTGAGCTAAGATTTTGATCGGTTCTTCACTATATGTCATATCAGGCTGAATCTCTACCTTTGTCGGAGAGATAACATGTGAAGAATCAGATCGACACCGCCGTAGCATAGGCACATGAAAAACATTGTGAATCCGATCAAGTTTTGGTGGTAAAGCTAATCGATATGTAACCGGTCCAATTTTTTCTGTAATCTCATATGGTCCAATGAACCGTGGACTCAATTTTCCTTTACGACCAAACCAGAGAACTTTCTTCCAAGGCGATACTTTCAAGAATACCTTGTCACTGACCTGAAATTCTATTTCTTTTCGTTTAAGATCAGCATAAGACTTTTGACGGTTTGAGGCAGCTTTTAAACTGTCTCGAATTATTTTCACCTTTTCTTCGGTTTCCCAAATCAAGTCAACTTCGTGTATCTTTTTCTCACTTAACTTTGTCTAATATAACGGAGTTCTACATTTACGACCATATAGAGCCTTATACAACGCCATTCTAATACTGGACTGATAACTATTATTATAAGCAAATTCAATCAAGGGCAAGTATTTTTCCCAGTTACCTTCAAACTCAAGTATACAACATCGAAGAATATCTTTCAAGATCTGTATTACCCATTCAGATTCACCATCTGTTTGGGGATGAAATGCAGTGCTAAAGTGTAACTGAGTACCTAGAGTTTCTTGCAATTTTCTCTAGAATCGAGATGTAAACTGAGGGTCTATATCTGAAATAATGGAGACATGCACTCCATGCAATCTAACAATCTGAGAAACATATAATTCAACCAATCTATCCAAGGAAAAATCCATACGTACTGGAATAAAGTGTGTAGACTTTGTCAAGTGATCAACAATTACCCAAATAGAATCTTTCTTATTTGGAGACAGCTCTATCTAAAATAATGGAGACATGCACTCCATGCAATCTGACAATCTGAGAAACATATAATTCAACCAATCTATCCAAGGAAAAATCCATACGTACTAGAATAAAGTGTGTAGACTTTGTCAACCGATCAACAATTACCCAAATGGAATCTTTCTTATTTGGAGGCAGGGGTAACCCCAATACAAAGTCCATAGTAATTCTTTCTCACTTCCATTCTGGTATCGTAACCGGCCGTAATAGTCTAGAAGGCAACTGGTGTTCAGCTTTTACTTGCTGACATATCAAACATTTATATACAAACTCAGAAATATCTCGTTTCATTCCCAGCCATTAGTACATCTTTTTCACATTATATTACTACAAGGATGAATAGACATGTTACCTTTATGAGCTTCATTCAAAATCTTCTGTGCTAGTTCTAAACTTTTCGGTACACATACTCTGCCTCTTAATAACAAACAACCATCAATCCTGATCTAAAATTCTGAGTCAAGAGTCAATTGACTTTGTAATCGTTTTACTTGCAACTTACTATCATTTTTTTGAGCTTTAGAGATCTGTTGCAAAAACATTAGTCTAGCTTTTAACTTAGCTATGATTGAACCATCATCAGATAATGACAATCGAGTATTCATTGCTCGCAAAGTATATAGAGATTTTCTTCTCAGAGCATCTGCCACTACATTGGCTTTTCCTAGATGATAGTCAATGACGAGGTCATAATCTTTCAGTAGTTCAAGCCATCTGTACTATCTCAAGTTCAAATCTTTCTAAGTCATCAAGTACTTCAGACTTTTATGATCCATAAATATGTGACATTTTTCACCAAATAAGTAATGCCGCCAGATTTTTAATGCAAACACTATGGCTGCCAATTCAAGATCATGTATCGGGTAGTTTCTTTCATGTGGTTTTAGCTGTCTTGAAGCATAGGCTACTACTTTACCTTCTTGCGTCAAAAAACAGCCTAAACCATTTAATGACACATCATTGTAGACTATAAATTCCTTACCCGATTCTAGCTGAACTAACACTGGTGCTTCTATCAATAAAGCTTTTAATTTGTCAAAAATCTACTGGTATTTGTTAGTCCACTCAAACTTTACAGCTTTCTGTAGCAAACGAGTCATCGGAGAAGCTATCATTGAAAAACTTTTTACAAATCTCCAATAGTAACTAGCTAGTCCCAGAAAACTTTGGACTTTAGACACATTCTTTAGTAGCTTCCAATTAACAATGGCTAAAATTTTATTCGAGTCTACTCTGACACCTTCACAGATACTATATGCCCAAGAAAACTAACTTCCTGTAGCCAAAATTCACATTTACTAAATTTGGTGTATAATTGTTTCTCTCGCTGGGTTTGCAACACTATTCTCAAATGCTTATCATGTTCATTTTCATCTCGGGAGTAAATCAAAATATCATCTATAAATACCACCACAAACCTATCCAAATACGGGCTGAAAATTCTATTCATCAGATCCATAAACACTGCAAGCTCATTTGTCAAGCTGAATGCCATCACAAGAAACTCATAGTGTCCATACCTAGTTCTAAAAGCTATCTTTGGTACATCCGAATCTTTTACCCGTAATTGATAATAGCTAGAACAGAAATCAATCTTGGAAAATACAATGACACATTTTAACTGGTCAAACAGGTCATCAATACGAGGTAAATGATACTTGTTCTTTATTGTAACTTTGTTGAGCTGTTTGTAATCAATACACAGCCTAAACGATCCATCCTTCTTCTTTACAAATAGAACCGGCGCACCCCAAGGTGAGAAACTAGGTTAAGTAAAACCTCTGTCAATTAATTCTTGCAACTATGTTTTCAGTTCTTTCAATTCAGTAGGAGCCATCCTGTAAGGTTCTATGGAAATAGGTGTTGTACCCAGAACAAGATCTATAGAGAATTCCACTTCTCTATTCGGTGGTAAACTAGGTAATTCTTCTAGGAATACATCAGGAAATTCACATACAGCTGGCACTGACTAAATTTTTGACTCAGATTCTTTAGTATCCAACACATATGCAAGATAAGCATCATAACCCTTTTTGACATATTTCTGTGCTAATATTGCTGAAATCATATTAGGTAATCCATCCAGTTTATTAGATTCAACATGAAGTAATTCACCACTCTCACATTTCAATACAATATATTTTTGCTTAAAATTTACCACTACATCATATTGGGTTAACCAATCCATTCCCAAAATCACATCAAATTCATCAAATGGCAATAACATCAAGTCAACTGAAAAACAATAACCTTTTACCATCAACGGACAGTTCTTACAAACTTTATCCACCACAACACACTAGCCTAGGGGGTTTGAAACTTTAACCACAAATTCAGTGAATTCAATAGGTAAATTTTTAACAGTCACTAAGTTCATGCATATGTATGAATTTATGGAACCAGGATCAATCAAAACAGTCATATCAGTATCAAGTAGAGAAAATGTACTAGTAATGACGTCTGGTGCAGAGGCATATTCTCTAGCACGAATAGCATGTGTTCTTATAGGTGCTCGTGCCTCAGATCTAACTGTTGTATCCCTGGTAGTACCTCGACTACCACTAACATTGCCGGGGTGATGAGGTGGTCTGCCTCTCAAAACAGGATTACTAAGCTTTGGAGCTGGTTCTATTTAGTTTTCAACTCTTTCGAGACAATCTTTGAGAAAATGGTCAAGTGAACCACATACAAAACAAGCTCTACTTCTAGACCAACATTCCCCATGATGAAATTTGTTACAATGTTTACGTTTCGATTAGGGATTACCGATACTACCCATACTGGTCACAAATGGAGATGAAGACCTCAGGTTAGAACGTTGAGAGCCCAGTCTCTTCCAGAATATCCCATAGATGTGGTAACACGATCATAATACCTCTTTAATTTCTTAGAAGCAAATGATTGTGACTTACTCATAATTCTTTTTCCAGAAACCTGAGCCTCTTTTTTAGCTTGTTTCTTCTCTTTACTTAATTCCTCAGCTTTGTGTGCTCGACCGGCTAACACCGCAAATTCCCTTATTTCGAGAATTCCAATCAACAACTTGATATCTTCATTTAAACCCTCTTCAAAGCATTTACACATTTCAGCCTCAATTAGAACCCATTTTCTGGCATACTTGCTCAACCGAACAAATTCTCGTTTATTCTCAGACACAGTCATATTTCCTTATTTGAGCTTTAAAAATTCTTTCTTTTTCTGATCCATGAATCTCCGACTAATATATTTCTTTCAAAATTCAGCCTGGAAGAATTCCCATGTAACGTTTTCTCTTGGTGCCACTGAAGTTATGGTATTCCACCAATGATAAGTTGTATCTGTCAGTAGGGATACTGCACATTTCAGGCATTCAACAGGTGTACAGGATAATTCATCAAAAACCCAGATAGTAATTTCTAGCCAAAACTCAGCCCTTTCCGGATCATCATCTGTGGTAGCTCTAAATTCTTCCCCCTATACTTGCTGATTTTATCTACCGGAGGCTTACTAATTCTAATAGGTTCTACACCCTATGGTACCTCAGGAACTGGTTGAGAAGCAGGTGGGGGAGGTCGTTGTACAGTGGGGTTTGTTCTTAGGTCCTCGGTAAACCACTCATTTATCAATTGAAAGACGAGCTATTTTGCCTCCTCACCTCTGCCCTTAGACACGGGCCTTTCACTACCAGACGCAAATGCAACTCTTTGAACTGAAGCTGAGGTATTGCTCTCAGCTTTCTCAGATTCAGCTCTAGATCGGTTAAATGACAATACTATATGAAAAAAACATTTAAAATGATCAGGAATCATCACACTATCACAAATTATATTATGGCATGTATAGCTAAACTCGTGTTTGCTACGTTAAATCTGAGAATCTGCTAAACCGTAGCTTTGATACAACTAAATGTAACACCCTTAACCCGTATCCATCTTCAAAATAGAGTTTTGGGGCATTATCAAAACTTTCAGAACATTTTACAAATAATTTATGTAAATTACTATTTATTAACCGAGATCATTCAAAACGTCCCCTAATTAGACCCTCGAGGCCCAATACGAGCATTAGAATTGAGTCGGGACTTAATCTAGAACTCTAAGAATTTTTTGCGAAATTACAAATTTTTCCAAGGTGCAGGGTTCACACACCCACGTGGTCCAAGGGACACGCCCGTGCTATAGGACGTGTTCGACCCCGTGTAACTCTCTGACTTGTGCACACGACCATGCCACACGCCCGTGTCCTAGGCAGTGTGGTCAATTAATTCTTTTCAAAATTAGGTACAGGTTTCACACGGCCAAGACACACGCCTGTGTTCTAGGCCGTGTAGCACACACGGCTGAGACACACACTCGTGCCTCTGCCCGTGTGCTCAATTCTGAACATTCTATTTCTCAAAATTAAGGTACAAAGGACACACGGCCTAACCACATGCCCATGTACCAGGCCTGTGTCACACGCAGTCTAAACATACGCCCATGTGTCTGTCCGTGTAGACAAAATAAAGCCATTTCCTAGCCTTATTTGTCACCCAAATTTACCATTTTCCTGCACTAAAACATACCAAACACATTCCAACCATTTCTAAGCATTCAAGTTAAGCAATTTCCATCATTCATCATGACATACCATTACATGCATACATGCTCACAATCTTACCTTGATTCAATCTATATATTAGACATAATATGATCAACTACTTAACATATATTGAACTACCATAACATGACATTATAAGTATATCAAAACAACCGTTACTAGCCATTCCAATGGCTAGATTACAAGCATCATTATCAAGCCATTAATAGTCAAGTTGTCTTATACATGCCATTATACCAAAATGATTTTACTAAGTATACCCAAAACAAGCTAGATGATAGTGTGACGATGCTCCAATGATCTCCAACCTTCTTGAGCTTCCGAGTATTATAAAATAGGGGAAAAAATAAAACAGAGTAAGCATTACATGCTTAGTAAGTTCGTAAAACAGAAACTAAACTTACCAATCCCGTTTATTAAATCTAAGCATACAATAACATGTTTTCCATCCATGTGGCAAAATTGCCTAAACACATGCATCCAATCAAACATGTTAGTCACAAAATTTACATATACATCAAGTAAGGATAGATGAGCTCATCATGCAATACTCTTTCAAGACATTATTATTTCATCTCATAATTCTCATGCCATGTCAATAGTTTTATGTCTGTTGAATCATTGAAATTCCGATAGATACTCATGTAGTACACTCGGGGTGTAAGATTCAATAATCCGTTATTTCTTATTTGAGGGTACCCATTAGGGCACTTAATCAAGGAACACACTTTCGAGCCACATATCGTATAACAGGATTACCTGTCCAGGCTAAATCCTTTATGTAATGTAAGGTCAAATGAGCTCAATTAGGATTACTAGTCTAGGCTAAATCCTAATCGTAACATATACTCGAGAGGTATTATATCAGGATTACCCGTTCGGGCTAAATCCTTTCTATAACAAGGTCAACAGGATTACTCGTCTGAGCAAAATCCCGTTCGCAACAAATGCTGGACCTTATTCTTTTCGAGAAAACGTATATATTCATCGGAATTCAATATTTAATTGGGACTTAACCCTTTTTCACCATTTCAAGCATGTATTCAATTTTTCATTATAATATTCAAATAGTGTACATCAATTTAAGTCATATTCCATACAAACACAACATTCAATTAAACATATTTACAGGCTCGATTAAGTTACTCGAACTTACCTCTACATTTATTTGCGTATAAAATCTACTAATCCGAACCTTTTTTTTCCTCGATCTAACCTCAAATTTTTGTTGCCCAGATCTATATAAATAGCTTTAATCATCAATTTCAAATATTTCAAATTTATTTGGATTCAATTTACATCCTAAGTAAAATTACCATTTTTCCCCTCATTTTTTCATAAATTTCCATTTCGTCCCTAGGCTCAAAAAATGAAACTTGTGCAATTTACTCCCTATTCCAAGACTAACCAAAATCCCATTACAAAATTTTACAGCACATATATTCATAAAAATTTAGAATTTTTCATCAAATTTCACAACTTTACATTTTAGTCCCTAAATCATGTTTTCATCAAAAATCACTTTGTAAAAGTTGTTTATCTATCAACAACCTTTCATTTTCCACCATAAATTTCTAATTTTCAGCATATTCATCCATGACCCAAATTTCATACCTTGGTAACTTTTCAAGTTATTCCCCCAAATAGATAGTTTAAGTTATCCCGGTTTCAAAAATATCAAAATTACTAAAAACGGGACAAGAAAACTTACCTAATTAAGCCTTAAAAGTTTCTTCTCTCTCTTCTAGGAAACTTACCTAATTAAGCCTTGAAAGTTTCTTCTCTCTCTCCTAGGGTTTCCATATAATTTTGGGGTTGAAGATGACAAAAATAAGATGATATTTCTTTTTATCATCTTTTAATTAATTAAATTATTTCAATTCCAATTTAGTCCTTACCCTTTTTCTAAATTTCCATTGATGAGTCACCAAAAATCTACATAATTTTCTTTAATGGTCTAATTACCATATAAGGACCTCAAGTTTTGAATTTCATAGCTATTTAATCCTTATAGCTACTAGAATTCAACTTTCGCATTTTATGCGATTTAGTCCTCGTAATTAAACACTTAATTGATAAAATTTTCATATCAAAATTTTCACACGACATAACTATCATAATACAAACCATATAATAAAAATAAAAATAAAAATAAACGTTGTTTTCGGATCGGATTTCTAGTCCCAAAACCACTGTTCCGTTTTCACTAAAAAATGGGCTGTTACATAACATGCTTCATTCACCTAGTTAAATAAACTTCAAAGTATCCAAAATAACAATCCCAACATCGTATTCATATTCACATACTTCCAAACATAAATAGCATGCAAACAACCCAAAAATTGACTTAGCAAAACCGATATAAAATCTACCACATGCCTTAAACTCCCATATCAAAATAACCATTAACACCTACTATAGCGACTAAAGATTGGCTTGGATCAATCCCTTGAAGGCCACACCCTCACACTAGGAACTCAACTACTCTGCAAAGGTTAAAATGGAGTGGATGAGATTAACAAGCTTAATGAATGCTCAGAACAACTATAACACCCTTACCCGTACCCGACGCCGGGACAGGGTTCGAGGCATTACCGAACTTAAACATAAACTTTAATACAAATCGGGCCATAAAATTTGGTCCAAATCAAATTCATCCAATCACATGCATATCGTCCCTTATACGGGCCTACGAGGCCCAAAACATATCTTGGGAGTGGTTCGGGACTAAACCAAAAACTTTTGGAACTTTTACTACAATTAGAAAATTTTCAGACTTTGGAGAGTCACACACCCATGTGGGTAGGCCGAGTGGTCATACACACGCCCGTGTCTCGGGGTCGTGTCCTTCACACTGCTGAGACACACGACCGTGTCTCTGCCCATGTGGCCAAGGAAATGGCTATTTGTCAAGCCATTTGCCACCCTCATTTGACACTCATGTACACACTTTCAATAGAACTTAACACGCCACAATTAAGCTACCATCACGTCCATAACCAAGGCTTAAACATATCAAAAAAATTATTACTGTTCATAACAAAACTGTCCACTTGAGTCACAGTCATTGAATTATTTATATCTTCAGTTACAAAACTCTAAATTAAAATCCGCTTGATTTTTCCAAAACTAGACTCAAATATCTTCCTACCAAAAAAATTTCAGAATTTATGGTTTAGCTAATAAGTATAGTTAATTCTTCAAATTCATCCCTATTTTGCTGTTTGATAGTTTCAACCTTTTTTCACTAAAATTTAATCATCTCTTAGTACGAGATTTGGATGATGTTTCTATTTTTTTTCTATTGAAAATAGACTCATTAAGAATTTAAGCATATAAATTTTAACCCCCAAGTACTTTTATACAATTTTTAATGATTTTCCAAAGTCAGAACAGGGGAACCCGAAATCATTCTGACCTTGTCTCACAAAAAATTCAAATATCTCATAAAATGAAATTCTTTTGTTTAGGTTGTTTCTTCTTTGTAAAACTAGACTCAATAAGCTTTAATTTTATATTTTATTAAACCTTTAATTCGATTTTTAAAATTTTTAGTGATTTTTCAAAGTTGTACTACTACTGCTATCCAAAACTATTTTAATGCTAATTTTACTCTTTCATGATTCCCTTGTACTTTCATTAACATACCATTATAAACCACATCACACAATGACATTGGTATAGACATATGAGTAATTAATAAACTTGCAACCCATTAGCCAATATAAGCCAATTTATATGGCTACATACCAAATCAAATCCTTATTCATTACAAGCCAATACATTTGGCCATATCATAATGACACATACACAAAATGACTAAGTCCCTATACATGCTATAGACTTAAAGGTTTACGTACATTTACCCAACATGACAGCTTGATAGTGTGATAGAATCTCCGACGATCTCCAACCCAATCTAGCTGAATAAACCTATGAGACATGGGAAAGGAAAGGGGACTAAGCTTCAAAGCTTAGTAAGTTCATATGCAAATAAGAACAACTATTAGCATTTATTTACTTTATCCGTCCATGATGATACTAATATTACAATTTGCATTAAATCCCATGATTGCCACTTACTCATTCATAATGCTTACTCTTTTATCTTACACACACTAATTATACCGTCTTGTCATTAGGCTAGCAACCATAATCTCCCCATTATAGCATATCACATTATTAACAAGTTATTTCCATTTGCTTAACAACACGCACATCATTTACGAGTAATCATAATTTCAACATATAACTTAACAATCTTTCACATATCTATTGAATCACAACTTAAGTATATACATCATACTATATCCCAACTCAATTAGGCTCATAAGCCTAACACATGATTATTTTCAAATCTTATCATACATCCATTTATCATAATTGTAGATTATTAGTCACATGACTATCAATATTTCACAAGCATAACTTTCTCGTATGCATTCTTACCACATATTCATAGTGTACCGAGACTTTTACTCATGGTTTATAAGTACATACCTGTACTAACTCGTAGCACATTCTCATATTTCCTCATCATTGACTTACTTGTCACATAATTCACTGATTTACCCGTTGAACACTTGGAATACTATCGAATACACGGAAAGCTTGCACATAGTGCCTCATGCGTAGCCACTTGCTACCTCATATCACATATCACACATTGCTCACTCTCGAGCTAATCACGGGCCTGCTCACACAAGCTGACAGTCAGGACGTAACTACACGGGCTGCTCACACAAGCTGATAGGTACCCGCAACACATGCCGGACTACCCAGCCATCGGTAGAACGTATAAGATCAGCACCCAGATTCACATAGTCATATATACACATAATCTCATGAGCTCATAATCACATAGTTCCTAGTGACATGTCACATTTTATCCTAAATTATTCCTAAGGTTCAAATCAGATTTTCTCGACGTCTCATCTTTGTCGAACTCGTTCACAATGTCATTCTCATTGACCATAGTATCATTCATACACTAATTGTAACAATTAAACATATAAATTCATACATTAATTAAGCATTAAAACATGATACAACATTGCATTATTTACACATGAACTTACTTTGACACCAAAAATGGCAAAGAGGGACCTAATCGTCAATTACTCTTTTTTTTCCTCCGTTCTAGGTCTGAACCTGGTTTTCTTTGATCTTTAACATCACATTTAGCTTATTTATTAGTCACATTATTCATTGTGACCCAAAAATCATATTATGACAAAATTAAATTTTTACCCCTAAACTTTATCATATTTATATTTTTTCCCCTATGCTCGTAAAATGATTTTTATTCAATTTTTTTAACATAATAGCCTAGACGAATCATTTTCATAACTATAATAGCCCACAATTTCCATTAAAACACACTTTTACTACATATTTTATAACTTTTACAATTTAGTCCTTTTAAGCATTTTCAACGAAAATCACTTAGCAAAAGTTGTTTCTCCAACCATAAACATGCATAACCTACCATTAAACATCAAAATGCACAAATTTCTACATGGGTCAAACCCTAGACCTTCATCATAACTCAAATAAATGGTATAAATAGGTAGATCTTGTTACGAGGATTTCAAAAATGTAAAAATCATTAAAAACGGGGCAAGAACGGACTTACAATCGAGCTTAGCAGCTTGAAAAACCCTAGCCATGGTTTCTTCACGTAAAATTCAGCCAAGGAAGAAGATGGACAAAAGCTGTTGGCTTTTATTTTGTTTTTAATTCATTTCAATTACTAAATGACCCAAATGCCCCTAACTTAAAAATATTCTATTTCACCTATTTCATGTCAATTTTTGTCCAACAAATTAACCAATGGTCTAATTACCATTTAAGGACCTCCAATTTAAAATTTCATAACAATTGGACATCTCTAACATGTAGAACTAAACTTTTGGAATTTTTACAATTTAGTCTTTTTGACTAAATTAAGTGCCCAAACGTCAAAATTTTCGAACGAAATTTTCATGAAATCATTCTGTGAAATTTTAGACCATAAAAATATAATAAGAATAAATTTTTTCTCATCGAATTTGTGGTCTCGAAACTGCTATTCTGACTAGGCCCAAAATTAAGGTGTTACAGCAACCACTGTGTAAACAAGTCATTATACCTCAACTAAACAGACATTTCTCATATACATAGCATATTTAACTCTAATATCATATTTCAGACATTTAACCACATGATTATTTAAGTATATATCACAGCACAAATAAACCATATTTAGTCACATTCAATCATATTATAAGATAGTTTGGCTCTTGAGGTTACGAAACATAATGTGAACTCTATCACCACACATCGGATACACAGATCTCCAACACACCAATAATTACTCATAGAGTCATACATGTCCCATAAATGTAGCGTATAACTAACATTCTCCAACACACCAAACACACATATCCTAGTAAATGGAGCTTAGCTCACATTTCCTTATCACTCTGCAAACTATCCCTGGGCCTCAACACCCCAAAATCACATCACAAAGGTGAGTACTCACAATCCTATGGCGTGCCAACTATATCCAACGGTCTCATAATAACATAAGACCAAAATATCTATATTATTATCAAATATTTACTTACCGATTTTCCACACATATTCACTGTATATTCACATAATTAGCACATTATAAACATTGTCACATGGCATGAATAACATACCCACGTACTCACTTTCACATCAGTCATCATAAGCTTATAAAATATGTCATAACAATCTCATATATGTTCATAATTTCACAATTTCACAAGCATACATATATCAAATTTAATCATAGGCACAAGAACACTTACTCTCGAAATTTAGATTAAGGGTTTAGGCTACCTCTAAATTCCCAATTACATAATCAATCATCTACTAGCAGTGATTCCAAAACTCTCACTGAATATCAACTTTCATTGAAAATTGAGAGCTCAAAATAGCTCTTCCTCTAACTTATAGAAGGATCTAATAAATTCGATACTTCACACATAACAATCACACAATACACACAGTCAAATGACAGCCAATGACCCACTTAAACTAACCAAAACACAAGCCTAATTACCTTCTCATGTAACCAAACCCTTTAGCATGATGGACTTAAAACGCAAATGCCTCGATATACACTTAGCCTTTTCTCATGAAACAAGTTTCATTCATCCCCATATTCATATATGACTAAACCTCAACCTTTAAACCACACAAAACTACATGTTTCAAGATATCAACTTTTATCGACAAATTTTGACCATAATAACGAAAATTCATTAAAACTCATGAATTCCTTAACAAAACTTCAAAGTAACTTTAGAAACCTTCTAACTATGTTAAAATAAGTTAAAAAGCATTTTAAAACCAAGTTTTAATTCACAAACCTAAAATCCACCATTAATGACCAAAATTTTGGATTTTTATCTAAAACATGTGTTTTAATGGCTGTAAATTCAATTTAAAAGTCCAGATAGCATTTAGGACTAATAGGAAGATGAATGGTTACCTTGAATGCAAGAAAAATGAACTTTGACAAAATTTCAAAAAATCCATTCTTGAAGAAGATGATGAAATTAATGAAGTTTTTAGGTATTTTCTTGGTTTCAATGGAGATTTATAGTTTAAGGAATGTTGGAAATTAAGAGGGATTAGGAATTGGAGATCAAAAGCAATTGGGAGAATAGGGAGAGCAAAGGGATGACACAACTAGCAAGGACGAAAGAAATAACGTGAAACATATTGTAATAAGGGGTTTTAGGTTTATTCTAAAATTCTGGATGACTAGCTTCATAAAAACTCTCAGTTTTGACTATTTTACAAATCAGTCCTATTTCCAAAATTGAAGGTATTTAAATTCTTTTTTCAAAAATTGATTTAATTTCCTAATAACTATTGTCAAAAACATTATGGGTTACCAAACTTACAAAATTCTGAGCACATATAGGCTAAAATTTCTAAATTATCCTAGAAACTTCTAGGCTCAAATTTGGGGTGTGAAATAAGTAATATTGAGAAAATTGAGGATTTAAACATGCCTAGTTAAATAAACGAAAATTTGATTTATACAAGTAACAAATGTCATAAATAGAGATTATGAAAAAAAAACATGTCAAATAACCATTGACTCTACATAATTCTTGAATAGGAATTTAATTAAATGAATTAGTTAACAAACCATCAATGACTAAGTTGAGATTTTGCTCTTCGATAAATTGAAATGAATCAATTAGTAATATTAAAATGTGAGTTAAATGAACTAACATGATATCTATAGGAGAGGCCAAACACTAATAAGGATTAGGATAAGTAAGTTTATACTTGACTACTTATTGAGCTTTTTAAGCTCAAGTGTTAGTTGTTTTTGTAACACCCCAAAATAGGACCTAGGAGTTTTGGCGTATTTTAGGAATTTTAGCATTAGAGTGTTCGAAATTTTGCAATATGGTATATCGATAATGTTTTCGAATATGGTTTTGAAAAAATAAAATCAATTTTTGATAGTGTTTTGGAAACCTTTAATTTTAGGAAAAGGACTGATTTGTAACATGGTTAAAATTGTGAGTATTTATGTTGTAGTTTACCATATTTAAAAACCAACCAAAAAACCCTCTTTCCTGATTTTATTTCATGATAGTTTTCTCTCCAAAGCTTTTTATTGTCGTCCCTTTGCTCTCCCAAATCTCTCAATTTATTTTCTTTATTAAATCTTCAATCCTCTAATTTCCATCATTCACTAAGCATTAAACCTTCATAAATCTTCAAGAAACCATTCAAAATTCCATCAATTACATCATCTTTTTCACGTGTGGGTTTTCTAGGTTTTCGAAAAAAGTCTAATTTTCTTCCATCAAAGGTAACCAATCGTCTACCCATTAGTTTTTAATGTTATTAGGACTTTGAAACTGAATTTTTAATGTTAAATTGCATGTTTTGATTAAAAGTCAAAAATAGAGTCGTTAATGGTGAATTTCGAATTTTTGAGTAAAAATGTGATTTCAAAGTGTTAATCAATAGGTTTTGATATGATTAAGAGGTTTCTAAACTTGTTTTGAAGTATCGTTAAGGACTGCTTGAGTTTTAATGAATTTTCAGAAATAACCATAAAACATGTCGAAAAAGTCGATACGATAAATTGAGTTTTTTTGTATAGTTTAAGGGTTGGGGTAGTCGTAGTATAAGATGAATGGAATTGGTTTTAGGCAAAAAGAATGAGTATAGACCAAGATAATCGAATTTAAAGTTTACTATGTTTAAGGTTTTAGTTACATGGGAACATATCTTAGGCTTATGTTTCTGTATACTCTTAATGAGTTATTCTGTGAATTGTTGTGTTGAAGTTTTGGATTCGTTAGGACCATCTACGAGCTAGGAATGACTAGTTTGAGCTTTCGACATTTCGATGAAAGCGTAGTGGTGAGTGTTTAGATTAACTGCTTGTGGACACAATTCAATGCGTTATTTTGAAATTTAGTGGTAGCCTAAAACCCTTGTACACCCTAAACCCGGCCTAGACGTTATGGCTGAATTTGTGATGTCACATTGGAGTGTTTTTCTAAAACACAAATTTCGTGAAAATTCATTCTACATAAAACCCTCTTTACGCTTTTAACAAAAGTTTAGGATGCCCGGTCCATTGTGAAAACTCAAGTTGTCTTATCAAAATATTAATTATTTTAGTTTGTTATTAAACTTTAAAACAGTGTCTGTTACGGAAGCTTCCAAAATGTGTTGTGTAAACATGGTGCCTTCAGAAAACATTTGTTTAAAATCCTCTTGAAAAATCCGAGGCTTATTACTACCAGATTAAAATTTAAGTAACTAAATTCCCAAACTAAAATAAAAATAAAATTAAAGACGCCTTATTACATAATAAAAAAAACCAAAATAAATTCTTAATCATAATATTAAAAAGAACTTTGTCATGTGGCCACCTCTGAGTCCTCCGTCGCCTCAATCTGTCTAAGCCTGGGAATTTCCTACACAGTTAACAGATGGGTGAGATTACGAAAACTCAGTGTGACAAATCCCATAAAAGCATACAGTCAGAGTAAACACAATTTGGCCTAAGCCTTTTTAGTTTCAGTTAGGCCCCTCTTTCAGTAGTTGTAGTAGTCTGGGCCTGAGCCCATCTCAGTATCAGTGGCAGTTTAGGCCTTAGCCCATTTCAGTATAGTATGCAAACAAAGAATCCTACCTAATCCATCTGCTATACACCATCTCCGTACTAGCCCTACATACCATGTGGGGATAAAATCGACCCACCCAACCCTACACACCAAGTCGTCCGGTTACGTTACTAAAACAGTATTTGCAGCAGAGCCGCCAGTAATAGGCTTATAGCCTTTCAGTACACTTCCTCCAAAATCATATATCCCACCCCAGTATTTGCAGCAGAGCCGCCAGTAATAGGCTTATAGCCTTTCAGTACACTTCCTCCAAAATCATATATCTCACCCCATGCAATGCAACATAATATAAATGTACATACGGTAAAAGTGGCATGCTTAAACAGTCATACATCACATGGGGGTAAAATAGTCATCTTACCAAAATAAAGGCCCAGGTATACTTATCGGCCCAATAGTAGGTCCACAGTCGTCTTGGGCGACCCGTGTGACCTTAATAGTCAATCAGTGATAATGGGCCTACAGCCCATATTACGGGCCCATCTGGGCTAACACGCTCATGTGGCCCACATAGCCCAGAAATGGCCTTAGTCGTGTAGCTTACACAGCCTGGCTCACTATTTACCACACTTTTGCGCGACTTTCCTATGTGGGGCCCACAGGCCCATTGGGTCCACACGACCCAATTCGGCCCAAAATGGCCAAATAGCATGTCAGTCCTTGAATACGCTCATGGCCATGTCATTGACTACACGGCCTACTTTTTCCACATGTAGGGCGGTCGCACGCCCGTGTGGTGTCAACAACCCACTTTTCGATTTTTCGGCTTTCTGCCGATCTCGTTAATAGTAGTGTGATTACACACCTGATACAATTTGGAGTTAATCCGCGGTCCGAACACTCTTAAGCCTGAAGAACAAATAATGCGATAACTAATCAGTTACTTAACCTATGTTTCAATTGGAAACTAACGGAGTTCCAAAACAATCATAATCTTCTTACCCAAAAGCCAACAATAATCGCACCCTTGATTCTCAAGGAATGTGACAATCAACTTCGATCAACACCTACACAAAAATACCACTTTTCCATATCAGACTCGCATTAGAAGCATAACAACATCACAACCGTACCATACTTACCACAACAACCGAACATAGTATAGATTAATGAGGTAGCGCACACAGAAGCACGAATAAGGATTGATCTGAAATGTAGAGGAGGTAGTCAGCAAGAAGAGAAAAAGTTAGAAGATGGATCAACAAGGTGAAACAAACCGAAAGGGGAAGGAGTGAAACTGAAGCTTACCCAACAATATTCGGCCAACACAAGAGCACTATAGTGGGAGAAAAGACCATGCTCCTAACCCAACAGATCACAACACACTTGCCAACCAAAAGCAGAATCGAGGAGTAAGATGGATATTCGACCAATGTACTAAAAATGAAAAGGGAAGAAACAGGGAGAGGAAGAAAAGAGTCGGCTACAACCCCAAAGCAAAGATATTCGGCCAATGGGACTTAATTACAAGAGGGGAGAGAAGCAGAGGCAATCGATCAACCAAGACATTAGAGAACAACCTGAAAAGAGCCAGAAAGAGTAAAATCCCGAATGCTCACTTCTACTAATCCGTCTCACAGAAGAAAGATACGAAGCAGCCAAAAACCAAAAAAATGAGAATTCGACACCAAGGGCTTAAGTGAGCTAGAAATAGATTTTGGCAAACAAGGACTCCCCCTCACGGCACAACACTCTTACACTCCCTATAACTCCTTAATCTTCTCCACAATCCCCTCTTCAAATCTCTCAACCGATCCTTATCCCAAATCCCCTCATGATCTCTCCAAAATTTTGGCCACACACTCCCCACTCCCCTAAACACTCTCAACCGCCCATGAGCGTCAGTATCCCACTAACATTCAACCACTTACACGACATAGTAGCAAAAAGACACTCCCTGGGCATAGTAGGACTCAAACTCTAGTCCCCAAGTAGAAGCAACATGCCACTTACCACTAGACTAGTAAGCTTTTTATGACACATCTTAACCATATTAATTTAAGAGGCCTGCTATCTAGAGTCAAGTTTTATACTAGAAGCAAAATTTTTGCTTAAGCCAAGGCTTTAACCCATGACTTCCCAGACACTTCCCAAGGCACACAACTATAAAGCCATGCACACTTTCACATCACAAACACACAAAAATAATTCTAACAAGGTTTTCAGGATTTGGGGCATTACAATTCTACCCTCCTTAAAGAAAATTTTAGCCTCGAAATTTACCTGGTCAAAATAGATGAGGGTATTGTTGTCACATTGCCTCCTCTGGTTCCCATGTGGCTTCCTCCAAACTGTGATTCCGCCAAAGAAATTTCACTAAAGGGATTGATTTCTTTCTCAAGACTTTCACCTCACGATCCAAAACTTGGACTAGCTCTGTAACACCCCTCGCCCGTATCCAACGTCGGGACAGGGTTCGAGGTGCTACCAGACTTAAACTCAACCAACTATATAAAACCAGGCCGTAAAATTTTGATCAATTTAAAACTTTTCATTTCACATACATTTTGTCCCTTAAACGGGCTCACGAGACCCAAAACATGCATTAGAGATAGTTCCAGACTAAACCGAGGACTTAAGAAAAACTTGGAAAAATTTTATGCTTTAAGACTCCACATGCCCGTGTAGGTATAGGGCACACTCCCGTGTGCTAGGGACACGCCCGTGTCCCTAACCCGTGTCTAAAAACCTGGACATTCTGCCAATTTGGTCATGAACAAATTGAAGCCACACGACCAAGGCACATGCCTGTGTCCTATGGCCGTGTCCTTCACACGGACGGCTGGGACACATGGCAGTGTCTTTTGCTCGTGTACTCACTACTATACATTCTGACTTCAAAAAATTAGGTACAGGGGACACACGACTGGACAACACGCCCATGAGGGTAGACTGTGTGTCACACACGGCCTAGACACACACCCCTGTGCCTACCCGTGTGGACAAATACAAGGATATTTTCCAAGTTATTTTGTCACCCTCACAACACATGTACTCATACTTAAACAATAGCATGCAACATGAAAAAATTAGGCACTTAAACATTCCTAACATGTCATGACCAAGGCAATTTCACATAAAACCAATATCATAGATTTTACCTTCATCTTTACCACATTAATGCTATAGCTATCAACATGTCATCAAACCTCATTTTCATCACTAAGCATTCATAACCACATCCACATACCATTCATACCAAGCAATTAAATACTTTTAATAAATAAATAGGTTTACCAACCCCATAATCAAAATAAGCCAATACATTTGGCTAAAGCAATATCACATACTCAAATATTTAAAATCCTATACATGCCATAGACTCAAAGTACTTGAAATCACTTACACCAATAGCGATAGCTTGATAGTGTGATAATATCTCCGATGAACTCCAACCCGAGCTAACCTGGCAACACTAGAGAACATGGGAAAGGAAGGGGGGTAAGCTTTATTCTTAGTAAGTTCATATGAAAACAATAAGCAACTCATTAACATGCTTTTATCAATGTTCCCAACATATTCTCAAGTTCATGATAAGTTGTCTTCTTGTATAACAGTCAATAAAATATTTATATATGGAGCTACAAAACTCCAAATTAAGTTCCATTAATTTTCCTTGAAACTAGACTCATGTAACTTTCTACCATAAAATTTCTAGAATTTTTAGTTTATCCAAATAGTACAGTTTATTCCTCAAAGTTACCCTTGATTCACTGTCTGATAGTTCCAACCCTTCTACACTAAAGTTCAATTATCTCATAGAACAGAACTCGAATAATGTTCTCGTCCATTTCTCTTGAAAATAAACTCATTAATTATTCTAAACATATAAATTATAACTCATAAATATTTTTGAACAATTTATAGTTATTTTATAAAATCAGAACAGGGGATTTCAAATTCATTCTGACTCTGTCTCACACAACTTCAAATATCTCATTAAAGGAAATTCTTTTGCTTACAGGGTTTCTTTTATAAGAAACTAGACACAATAATATTTAATTCCTTATTTTATTCAGCCTCTAACTGATTTTCCACTATTTTTAGTGTATTTTCGAAGTCGGACTATGGCTGCTGTCCAAAACTATTTTTGTGTAAATTAACGATACAAAGTTTATCACACTATATTAATTCATTTCCACCACATTGGTAAGCTATATATTCATACATCATAAGTATAGACCTATAATCACAAGGTCATCACAAAATCATTCTCATAGGCATGAATTACCTATTTACATCTTCATCAAATGTGCATCATAAATTGAAATCATTTCTCATGAGCTTGGCATACATACCTATGTTACTCAACATGCTCATTCTCATTCCTTACTAATCATATAACATGAATTGAATTCACATTTCATCAATTCCATGTAAGTACCTGTACCACTCATAATATGATCATAACTTTTCTCATTTAGCTTAAACCGTAACTCTCATCGTTGAACCATTCGGAAAGCTATCGGATATTCACTAAGCCTCAAACATAGGGTTTAATGCCGATGCCATGTCCCAGACATGGTCTTACGCTGTCACATCCATCAAGTCGATGCCATGTCCAAGACATGGTCTTACACTCGCTCTCACACATCCGTGCCGATGCAATGTCCCAGACATAGTCTTACACTGGCTTTCATAATGTGGCCAATGCATGTCCCAGACATGTCTTACACTAGCACACACATATCGTCCAAATGTCGTGGCATGAATATTCATTTATTCCTAAGGTTCAACCGGGAGGTTCCTCTACATCAATTCTCATCATACATAATCATTTCCACAATCAAGCAATTTATGCTATATCAATCCAAATATGTATAATAACAATGTAGTTATATTATTTACATACGACTTACTCGTTTCTATGGGATATCATATTCCATTGAATTTCTAATGTATTCTACCATCACGTGAATGTTATTAACTTTTGGCATCACTTTCATCATACTCAATATCATCAACATTTAATTCAATACAACCGAGGCAAGATAGATTCAAGTATATTAACAATAACATGAATAACATGGTTATTTAGTCATACGACCTTACCTCGACACCAAATTGGTAAAAGAGGCCTAAACATCAATTTCTCGTTTTTCCTCGTTCTAAGCCCGAATCTCATTTTTTCATCATCTATAACATCACATTTAACTTATTAACACAATATACTAATCAAATTAATCCAATGACACATTTTGGCAAAATTTTTATTTTGCCCCTATACTTTGCCAAAATTATCAAATTGCCCCTAGGCTCGCAAAATGATTTTTTTATCAAATTCTATTAATCATTAAGCCTAGACAAACCATTTTCATAGCTATAGCAACTCATAATTTCAACTATTTCACACATTTACAACTTGTTTTACAACTTTGCAAAATAACCCTTTTTAGGTGTTTTCAAGCAAATTTCCTTCATAAAAGTTGTTTATAACTCATCTAAGACTCATATTATTGCACAAAAACTCAGCAAAAAACACATATGCTTTCATGGAAAAACCCTAGACTCTTAATCATTTTGCAAAATAGTCCCTTCTTTTGAAAGCTCATGCTTTAGGGGTTCCAAAAATGTAAAAATCATCAAGAAAGACATTAAAAATCACTTACTAGAATGGGAGTTTCTTTGCTGAAATTTTCCAGTTTCAAAACCCTTTTCTTGGGTGGAAAAATCAGTGGAGAGAAGATGAAGAAAAGATGATATTTTCTTTTCTTTATTTATTACTTATTTGTCAATTAAGCCACCCAATACTTACCTAACCTATTTGACTATTTAATTCCTTGTCTCATAGCCGACCATCACTCTTTCAATGGCCTAATTTCACATTAAAACCCCCCAATTTAAGATACAAGGCAATTTAACATCTTTAGGTATTAAAACACAACTTTTACTTTTTATGCGATTTAGTCCTTTTTTAGAATTGGATCGCTAAAATTAATATACCAAAATTTTTATACACCTTTATAAACATGCTATATCACATGAAATAGCATCAAAATAATTTTCTTCAGCCTCAGAATAGTGGTTCCAAAACCACTGTTCCGACTAGGCCCAAAATTAGGCTGTTACAAGCTCATCCTCGAAAGTCAGATCTGGTCTAACTTCAATCTCTTCAACCGGCACAACACGCGTAGGATCAGAGCAGTAACGCCTCAGCATAGAGACATGAAACACATCATGAATCCGTTCTAGTTCCAGAAGTAGCTCTAACTAGTAAGCAACTGGTCCTCCTCGTCTTAGTATGCGGTAAGGCCTAATAAACCTCAGGCTCAACTATGCTTTACTCCCAAATCTCAGCACCTTCTTCCATGGCGAGACCTTCAAAAAACAAAATCTCCCACAGAATACTCAATTTCCTTATGCTTTAGATCTGTATATAACTTCTGTCTGCCTGATGCCGCCTTCAATCGATCCCAAATTAATCTGACCTTATCCTCGATATTATATACTAACTTAGGACCCAGAGCACGCCGCTCACCCGACTCAGTCCAACATGATGGAGTGCGACACCTACGACTATGGAGCCATCTGTATGCTAGACTGGTAGCTATTATTATAAGCAAACTCTGCTAAGTTAATAGCACAACTCCTTAACATGTCCTCCAATTTCTGAATCACCCTCTTCGAATGACCATCTATCTAAGGATGGAACGCAGCACTGAAGTCCAACCGTGTACCCAGAGCTTCATGTAACTTTTTCCAAAGGCGAGACATGAAGCGAGGATCTCTATCAGATATTATGGAAACTGGTACTCCACACAGTCTCAGCTTACGAAGATTCAGTAATGTGAAATCCTGGTTGAACCTTAGGAATAGATATGATACAAATGACATGTCATTAGGGGTTATTTTGTTTGGGTGTTGGTCCGTATGTTCTACCGGTGGCTGAGTTTTCCGGTATGTGTTGCAGAGTCTCGTCAACTTGTGTGAGCAGCACTGTGTAGACATGTTTTGATAGTCAACTTGTGTGAGCAGACTCGTTGATAGCTCGAGAGTGAGCATTATATAAGATATGAGATTGAGATAGCTCCGGCTATGTATTGGCAGTTAGGGTGTGAGATTTCTGAGTATCTGATATTATTTCAAATGGTTCAATAGGTAAATTAAAGATATGAAAGGGTAAGAGATTGATACGTGTCAGTGAAGGTATGTACGTAAACCGTATGAGCATTGAATCTATGAAGTTTGTGAGTTACATGACCTACTATATGGATGTAACACCCTAAATTTAGGCCTAGAAGTTTTGGGCCTTGAGCATGGGAGCGGTTGAAGGCAGCTTATAATATTTTGTTGTGCATGTAAATTTCGTTAATGAAGGCTTGTTTTAGTGGTTAAGTGTGCTGAGAAGTGTTGGAGAAGTCCTAGGTTCAAACCTGGACTCTAGCAGAAATTTTGGTTTAAGGTGAATCAAACCCTAGGTGTAGTAGGTAGGCCTTAAGAATATTGTTGGAGAAATTGTGCCACAAAAAGCCTTGTGGTCTAGTGGCAAAGTAGCGCTACATAAGAGGCAGAAAGGTGGCGTCATAGAGTTGGCAAGGAGGTCCAGGGTTCGAAACTCATGGCAATCAAAGAGCATTTATTTTGCTAACAGGGGGCGGCAAGAGTTGGTGTTGAATTTAAACTCTGATGATGGAGGGATCCCACATCGTGAAGCTAACATAAGGGTGGATGTGAAGCTGGCTTTAAATAGAGAGAACCATGAGGAGAGTAAAGGTACCTTTCTTGGCTGATCCCTTTCACTTTATAGCATGCTCGTTTGGGTTGGGCGTCGGCTAAGAGTTCTCGGAGCACGGATTAACTCCAGTCTCCTATCAAGTGTGTATTTCTCACTACTCTAGCTGTAGGATGGCTACTTCGGGACACGATGGGCCGAAAGGGGCCATGTTGGCCCAATGGGCCTACGGGCCCAATTGGATAAGTTGTTTGATTGTGTAGTAAATATTGGACTAGGCTAGGTGAATCTTACATCTATGGCTAGATTTGGGCTAAAAGGGCCACACGAGCGTGTGGGCCATTTGGGCCGAGAATGAGCTTTAGGCCCATTCGTATTGTTATCCCTGTTTAGAATACTTTAGTTTACTAAAATACCCCTGTAAGGTAAAAATACAGAAATACTCCTGTAGGGTAGAAATACCGAAATACCCCTGTAGGGTAGAATTATCGAAATACCCCTGTAGGGTAGAATTACCAAAATACCCTTGTAGGGTAGAAATATCGAAATACCCTTGTAGGGTAGAATTACTAAAATACCCCTGTAAGGTAGAATTACTAAAATACCCTTGTAGGGTAGAATTACCGAAATACCCCTGTAGGGTAGAATTATCGAAATACTCTTGTAGGGTAAAGATATCGAAATACCCCTGTAGGGTAGAATTACCGAGATACCCTTGTTTGGTAAAATTACCATTTTGCCCCTAGAGTGTTAAATGACTGTTTTGCCCTTGTGGGCAAGTGACTGACTTGGACTGTGTGGTTGACGAATTTGATTGTGAATAATGTTGGTGATATGAATGACTTGACTGTGATTGTTTGATTCAAATATGGGCATGACATTCTGCATACATGACATGTTGCATGGGTTGGGTTATATTGATGGAGGAAGCGTTCTAGTGGCTATGCCACAAATATCTATTCTGGTGGCTCTGCCACAATATCTATATCTGGTGACTCTGTCACAATATCTCTGCTCGCACCCATGCAAAGAAATTCACGTGGTGTGTAGCGGATGGGTGGGTCGAGTTGTCTCCCACATGGTGTAAGGTTGGTACGGGGTGTATATGGATGGATATGGGTTGGGATTGCATTCACATTCGATTCGATTCATTACACGATACCGATTTTGATTCTCACACCTAATTCGATTCGATTTTGATTACATTACGACATCGATTCGATTCTCACACCTAATTCGATTCGATTCGATTACGATTCTAATTCTATCACCTGATTCTAATTTTGATTCTTATTTTGATTCTAGTTCTGATAATGTTTCTTATTCTGTAATGGGCTAAGGCCCATTTGGTACTGTCAGTTATAATGGGCTAAGGCCCAATTGATATCGAAATCGTAAGTAGGGTCAGGCCGGACTTTTAATTCTTTTATATGACCGATCGTTCTTTTATATAGTAGGGGATTTCACACTCGAGTTTTTCGTAAACTCACCCCGTTTATTAACCTTTCAGGTAATTTCCAGCCTTAGACGGATCGGAGCTGCGAGGGGCTCAGAGGAAGCTACACACACTATTTATGTTACAGTTTTGATTATTACTTTTAAATGTTTTTATGTTGGTTGTAGTAAAGCCGTTGTAATTTTCTGGATTTCAAATTTGGAATTTTATTTATTGATCTTATAATTACTAGTATTAGAACACGGTTTTCCAAAGCAACTACTGTTTTTCAAAACATCACGTATCCGCAATTGTTTTTAAATTAAGCTTCTGCAACTACCAAGATTTTTACAAAGTTGCTAAGAATGTTATTCAGTTGAGGTTTTCTAACAAGGTTTAAAAAGGGTATAAGTTTTTAATTATTAAGAAGGGTTTTTAATGGAAACATGGTTTTCAAAAAACACTTCAATGTGGCACGCCAGATTCGAGCCAAACTTCCAGGCTGGGTTTGGGGTGTTACAATGGATGAGCATATATTAGCCTTGTGATTAAGTTGAATTGTAATGTTTTATGGTAGATAACTTGATTTGAGAATAAATGGTAGGTTTTACTTATTAACTATGCGAGCTTACTAAGCTTTATAGCTTAATCTGTTTACTTTTCCATGTTTTATAGTGATTATCAAAGTTTGCTCAGATTGAGAGTTGTCGGAGATCTCACCACACTATCCAGCTGTCATTTTGGTACTTTTGAACTTGTGTATTTGGTTATATGGCATGTATAGGTGTTGTGGTTAATATGGTCTATATGTTGGTAATGGATTTAGCCAATTGATTTGGCTTGTTAATGATGAATGTTTGGTTATGAGTATAGCCATGTGATTTGGCTTATTTTGGTATATTTGGTTACATAAATATATGTGCAAATGGCCTTTTGTTATGTGGTTGGTAATTGCTATGTGAATGCTTGTTAATTGGTATTTTGAGTATCAAATGGTTGAATTTTGAGATATAGTATGTATGTGGATTTAGGCAAGGTAATGTATATATGAAGTTAACCATTTATGTAATTTGTGGATGTGAAATTGTAATGTTTTGAATTGGAAAAATATGATCTTATGAGCATTATAGTTGTTGATATTGGTTTAGTATGATTTTAGGCTTGATTGAGATCGGTTTGAATGCCTATTGATGTTATGTTATATGCCATTTGACATGTTTAGATGGATGCAAATTTGGGTGAGAAAGATGGCTTGGAAAATAGCCTATTTTTGTCCACATGAGTAGAGACATAGGCGTGTGTCTCAGCCGTCTATGACACATGGTCAAGTGACATGGCTGTGTGTCCCTTGATGTTTAATTAGAAACCAAGTCAGTATGCTCCACACAACCTAGCACACGGGTGTGTGAATTGGCCGTGTGGCATAAGTCAGTATACCCTGCAGTTTTGGCACAGCCTAGCACACGGCTTGGCGCAAGGGCGTGTGAGGCCATTTTGAAGGGTACACGGGCTAGTTACACGGGTGTGTGGTTGGCCGTATGACCCAAGTCAGAGAGTTACACAGGGTAGGACACGGGTTGGGACACGACCATGTGATTCCATTTCGAATGTCCACAGGACTTGTGACACGAGAGTGTCTTTGCCCGTGTGAGAATACGGCCGGGCCACACGGGTGTGTGTCCCCTGTATTTTGAAAAATTTTCTAAGTTTTCAAAAATTTCCTAAGTTATCTATTTCGTCCCGAACCACTTCTAATGTATGATTTGGGTCTCGATGGCTCGTATTAGGGAAAATATGATTGAATGTGAATGATTTTTATTCGGAAATGAAAATTGTATGTGAAATGTATGTTTGTTTAAGTAATAAGTCTGGTAATGCTCCATAACCCTATTCCGACGACTAATACAGGTTAGGGGTGTTACTACTAGTACTTTCTTCGTTATTAATTCTGAGGTGATTATTTTAATTGATCCCGGTTTGACTTATTCATATAACTTTACGAATTTAATATCAGGTAAAAATTTACCTATCGAGTTCATTAAATTCATGATTAAAGCATCAAACTCTCTAGAACAGTATATATGGGTTTATAAAATTTCAAGAATTATCTGTTAATGATACGATATTATTATTTTTCGTTTGATTTGATGCTATTACTGTTGGATGAATTTGATGTGATTTTGGGAATGGATAGGTTAACTCTATTTGATGCCGAGACAAATGCTAAATAAAAGTTTATTGTATTAAAATGCCAGGATGATGAAATACTCTATCTTGAATCAGAAAAATTGAATGATTTGCCTACTACGATATCAACCAAGTCAACACAAAAATGTATCAGAAAAGGTTAAAAATACTTACTTTGATTACGTTTTTTATATTAAAGTATGTAAGTCAAAGTTTAAATCAGTGGCAGTGGTATGCAAAAATTCTGATGTGTTTCCAGAAAAATTACTTGGATTACTGTTAGTCAGAGAACTCAAATTTGCTATAGATCTTGTGCTTGAAATAATATTGAAAAATGTATTAGAAGTTAAAAGTTTTCTGGAATTAGCCGGTTATTATATAAAGATATGAAATTTAAATGGTCTGATAAGTGTTAGCAAAGTTTTGACCAGTTGAAAGCTCTGTTGACTGAAGCATCAGTTTTGGTTTAGCTGGAAATCCAGTAAGGAATTTGTGATTTACAATAATGTGTCAGTGAACAGTTTATGTTGTGTTTTGATGCAACAGAGTCAAGCAATAGTCTATGCTTCTAGAAAATTAGAGCTATATGATATATAATTGGCAGTTATTGTATTTGCATTGAAAGATTATGACTTGGTTATTGATTATCACCCGGGAAAAATAAATGTGGTTGTGGATGCTCTGGATAGAAAATCTTTGTTTGCCTTGCAAGCTATGAATACCTGATTGTCATTGTCTGATGATGGCTCAATTTTAGTTGAGTTAAAGCTAAACCGATGTTTCTACAACAGATCTATTAAGCTTAGAAAAATGATAACGTGCTGCAAGTTGAACGAATACAGAGTGAGTTCACCTCTAATTTAGAATTTCAGAATGGATATA